>JAREYC010000004.1:82335000-84835000 GCA_030015325.1 Cryptoblepharus egeriae
CAAGCGTGGGGAGAGTTGGGGTTGGACCCACCTGATTTGGAAGGGCAGAATCTCCCCAGTGATGTTTGGTCATAAGGGATAAACATCACAGGGTTATTGTGGACAAGCAGATGTTTAACTTGTTGGTACGTTTTCTAGCCTATGGAGCAGAACCTTGCAGTTGACAGATTTGAGCTATAGGAGTTGGAATTCTTCTCTGTGGGGACAGGGTACTTCTTGGTCCTATGAGCAGAGTTTCAACAGTGCAAACCTATGTATATCTATTGAGAAGTTCCACTGTGTCCAGCAGGACTTAACACCCAGGAAAGTGTATAGGATTTCAGCCTCAATCTTGTGAATCACACTTCTTGCCCCTGCTTGTGGGTGGGGGGGCAGTGCCTCAGTTCTTGCTGGAGCAGATTTTTTAGCAGATGCATATATCTTCTTGTTCTATGAGCAGGCGGGCTGTGTGCATTTTCCTCACACGACCCCTTGTGAGGTGCGGGTGTTGATGCTGCTGTATTCATCCAAGAAGAAGATCTTCATGGGACTCATTCCCTATGACCAGAGTGGTTTTGTCAACGGCATTCGGCAGGTGATCACAAACCACAAGCAAGTGCAGCAACAAAAGGTAAAGAGTTTCTCTCTGCCCATTCTGTGTTCTTACTTCTTCTCTTGGTGTGCTGGGATGGGCTCAGATAACTTTGGCTCTCCATGTGTTGAACTTGCTAACTCTCTTGACTTTCATAGCACACTATCTCACGTTTTACTTTCATCTGAATCAGAAAATGTGTCATGATGTGTTGCAGAACCAGGGCTTCTCTGGACTCCTAGGGAGTTTTCATAGTGGTGCATGATGCACAAACATGGCTTTAAGACATTTGGACGCTCAACTGATCTACCTGAGTCTGATGTTTTTAAAAAGAATTGTGCCCATCTTTCCAGCTGAAAGGGGTTGGCAGGAGTTTACAACACCTGAAATATGCCAATAATAGTAAAAGTCTCTAGAGAATTGTTTAAAATCAGAAACCTGCATGCAAACAGTAATAAGGAAGACAAATGCAGCACCAACGCACACAGGAACCAGTTCCCACAGATGGGAGATTGCAGACTCTAAGCACAATCCTAACCATGTCTACTCAAATGTAAGACCCATTATGTTCAATGGGTCTTACTCCCAGGAAAGTGTCTTTAGGATTGCAGCCTATATTTCTTAGCTTTCCATGTTTTCATGTATGAAAGATCTGCAGTGGTTCAGTTTGCTGGGAGCTCAAGTCACTTGGTGAATTTTGCCTTACTTTGAGCTCTTGGTACAGTCTTTTGTGTACCATTTTTGTTCAGATTTGTGTATCCTGCATTCCTCTTGCATTTGCTTTTTGTCTCTCAGAAAGCATGCACTGCAGGAAAGGTATAGGCCTTCTGGCTTGAATGATGCCAACTCTCCCCAAGAAGGTCACTTCTCCTGACCTGGAACTTTCCCCTGCTTTCTCTCTCTGTGCTTATTTCTCCTGTGTCTCCCTCTCTTCACAGCAGTTGGGGGGGTCCCAGCCCCTAGGATCCTCCCCCAGCACCCAACCCTTCTTGTCAAAGCAGCCTGGCACTTTGCCAGTGGCACAGGGGGTCCAGCAGCAGGTAAGAAGGTGGATGAGATGAGATTCCCTATGCCATGTGGAAGGGAGTAGCCAGAAAGGAAGAGGGCAACCCCTATGAGCAGTCTGTTTAGCCTTAGAACTGCTGATCTGTTTCCTTCTTTCTCTTTCGTTCATCCCTGTCTTTTCCTGCAGATGGCTGGGCAACAGGTTAGCCCTGTGATGCCTCAGGTGGGGCTCCTGGAAGAACAGCAACGACAACAGGGTCTGGTGAGTCTCTCATGAAGATAGGCCTGGAGTAAAACCACTCTCTCTGTTGCTGGCAGGTGAATGAACTCATGCTGTCCAGAAATTTTGGCAGTCCCATTAAAGTTGGACTCTTGGATGCTTAGTTAACTGGTAAACTCTGTACACTGGCATCTCTGCAGTGCATGGGCCAGTTAGAGAGGGTTGCTTAATGATGCATTAATTAAACAAACTGCCTGCTTATTTCTAAGCCCCCACTTTTCATCTGCTGATGGGCTTCATTTACACTGCATCGCTGTCCTCCTTCACAAGGGGATCCAGGAGTGGAGATGTTCTACTGTAGTGTTTCCAGGGGTACTTCAAATAGGTGGGCTATGCAAAGTGTTAAGGCAGAGGGCAAATGTTGAGAAACACCTTCTACTTCCTTCCAAAGGAGAATTTAATAAGGAATGAAGTGGAATGTTTCTCTTCCTAGAGAGTCCTTACGAAGAGGAAAGAAGGATAGAGGCACTGGCAGAGGAAGCCTTGTCTAGGAAGAAGTGTGGGGGATTCCTGTGCAAGGTGAAATCTTTGTGAACTGGCCCATTTGACTTACTGCATTTCCTGTTCCTCCCAGATAACAGTATTTCTGTATTTTTCTCTTTCATTTTCCCAGTTGCAGCTCCGAGTACAGCAACCACAAGCAGCCGCCCCGCCTACCAACCAACCTCCCCAAACACAAGGCCCTCCTCAGTCTGGACCACAGGCAACTCAAGGGGGTGCCATGCTTAGGCCCCAGAACCCAGGCGCCAACCCTCAGCTCCGCAACCTCCTCCTGAGCCAACAGCCTGTGAGTATTCCCTTCCTCCACTGACACCTCAGTTTTTTGTCTGTCTTGTTCAGGATCTGTACTTAATCTGGAGCTATGGAAGGACGGGTCAGGTTCTGAGCTGGAAGCTGCTTCATCTCAGCCTTGCAGAGTAGACGATGCCCATGACCCTTTCCTCTCTCACAGCTGGCAGACTTCGTCCAGTGGGTGAGAGGGCATCATGAAAAGGTTAACTCAATCAATCAATGAACAATGAACAGTATTGATGGATTGAACTCCTTCAGTCCATACGAGAAAGAAGCTAAGCTGCCTCCTTTATCTCTTCTGGGTGGATATCAGTCTATCCCTCCCTATGAGTTTATGTCCCATTTTCATCAGATGAGCAGGACATGTTAAGAGCTCTAGTATAATCACCAGTGTGTTGAACAAATTTATTTTCTATCATTCTTCACAGTGGATTCCTTCCTCCATCTGCTGGAGGAGGGAGAGGAACAGGATATAAAAAACTGCCAGAGAGCAGAGAGAGCTGGAATATTAAGTCAGTATCGCACTATGTGGGTGGAGGAAGGATGTGCAGAGACAGCCATTTTGTGTGCGGAAAAGAGATCCCACTCCTCTGGGCTGAAGTTGACTCTTGGGAGGCAGATAGCATTGGAAATGAGGAGAGTCTAGCATTCTTTTCAGTGAGACTTCCTCTTTTCCCCCTCCCTCTTTTCTCCTTTAATATACAGCCTCAACCTGGAGTTCCTCAGTCCCAGCAACCTCTCCACCACCTCCAACAAGGATCTCCAGGCATGTTGCCACACCAACCTATGGGGCAGGCTTTGGGGCATCAGCCTTCTGCACAACAGCAACTACAGCTTACAGGACAACCCCTCATGCACCCAGCACCTGGGCAACAGTGGCCAGCACAGATGGCACCACGGGCACCATTGCCAGGTAAACTAAGAGTGTATGTGTTTAAATCTGCTCCTACTCCCTCCCCGTTCTACCAGTGAAAGTTGTTCTGTCCTTTCTCCCCAGGTCAAATGCTGATGAATGCTGGTCCCCGAGGTCCTGTACCCCAGCCAGGCTTGCAGCAGGTTCCAGCCCCCAGCATCATGGAAGATGATATTCTTCGGGACCTCATCTGATGGTGGAGGCTCTTACTTTGGCGTCACTTGGCATTTGGATGGTTTCTAGACTGGAAAGACTGTTTCCTTTTAGATATCCTTTTTATGTTTGAAAATTATTTTCCCTGCTTGTTAATAAATATCCATGTCCCTTCCTACATTGATTTTTATTGAGAGCGGTTTCCATCCACAACTTCCATGCCAGTCTGTCCACCCATCTTCTCATCTTCCTCCCCACTGCCTTTATCACAGTCTACCAGGCTCTGCTGCATTTGTTTCATCTGGGCAAAGAACCACACAATCATAAACCTCACCCCTGAACTTTAAATACAACTCATCACAGAATTTTAGGATTGTGGATATCCATCATTAATCTTCCCTCGAATGCCTGTGGTTTTTGAAAAGAAAAAGTGGGGAAAGTAAGAACTTTTGTGCTGTCTATTTCACAGAAATATAGGGTAAGAACTTTATGCTGTCAATAAAGCAAAGCGATTGCATTTGCTGAGAGCGGAGGGGACAAAGATTGACATCACAATTCAAGGGCTAAAACAGGTGAGGCAAAAGGTGGTGTATGCTGTGATAGAGGGGTGGAAAATAATTGAGAGTGGTAAGAATGGATACAAGGGGCTGGAGTTTCCACATGTATTCACTGACTGAAGCAAATCCCAGAGACAAACACTCCTTGCTGGTTTTGGAGACATTTATTGGTTGCTGTCTTCATTTCTCCAAGATGCCTTGGTTGCTGCAGATGTTGGGCCCAACGCTCTTAACTGTGCAGTCGCTGGAGTCTGTCTTACAGAGATCACAGTGGCAACTGAGTGCCACAGGATAGGTGAAGGATGGGTCCACACCTGAAGGGCATCCGCGCAGGAGCACTGTCTCATAGCGGACCTCATTGTAGGTGCAGACTCTCTGATCAAATGCCGAAAATGCAGTCTTTAGCACCTTCTCCTGGAAAGGATGGAGTTTTTAAAGTGGGGGGGGCTACATGTGTGGCTTCCCCATAAATCTTTAGGAAGGCAACAGCTGAACTAATGAGCTCATTGCGTTCACACATTTTGTTTAGAATAATATGAGAAGGCCTTAAAATATAGCTTCTGTTTGGAGAAAAACGGAAGTGACATTTTAAAGCCATCTGGAGACCTTAGAAGGCCTTCTGGGGTTTGGGGAACACACATGGCCTCTACAGTCTTCAAAGGTAGACTACTCCCTTTTATATAAAACACCCCCTCAGCTCCACTCTATTGCATTCAGTCTTAATACAGATGTTAAAAATCTTCCACCACCACTATCCTAAATCCTTCACAGTGGCACAAATGCTTGCAAACACAAGTACATAACACACACCCTGGTCTCACAGCAGCCGCTGCAGATGGAGGTGGTGATGGTCATGCAGACTGGGCAGTCATCCTTCTCGGCCGCAATGGTGGCATTGACAGGGTGGCAGTACAGGCAGCTGGCGGGGCTGCTCCTGCGGCTGGCGCAGTGGGTCGCAGCCAAGAGTACCAGTGCTGCCAGCAGGGA
This sequence comes from Cryptoblepharus egeriae, assembly GCA_030015325.1. NCBI lineage: Eukaryota > Metazoa > Chordata > Lepidosauria > Squamata > Scincidae > Cryptoblepharus > Cryptoblepharus egeriae. The sequence goes on from JAREYC010000004.1 coordinate 82,340,259, forward strand.
GTTCTTGCCCTGGACCTAAGGATGGGAGACAAAATGGCATTAAAAAGAGAGTATTCTAATAAAGTCAACCTAATGATGATTGGATTAGGGATTCCTCTGAAAGCCTGGAGATGTCTCAGACAATGAAATGAAATATCAAGCCAGAATTTCCTGATTTCTTGCCATCCTTTTGGAACAATTTCAGAATAGGGTGACCAGCTGGTGGCAACTCTTACCTCTATAGCTGTTTGACTACCTCTCCTACCCCTGATAAACCATTTGAAGTCAAGATTCTGTAATCTTTGGAGAATGTAGCAATCTTTGAAGCAATGTAATGGGGACTCAGCGGAGGAGCTGCTCCCTCAGTCAGTCCATTATCTTTTATCCTGGGGCTGTAATCATGAAATGGCATGAACATGGCCTCCTTCAGGAATGCTCTGGTTCCTTCCTGTTCATTAAAAGTAAACAGAGTAGCCCAGAAATTTTCAGTCTCAGTCTCAATGTCATGGCATATTGGTGTGCCACAAATGGTTTGTAGGTGTGCCATGGGGGGCAGGCTCATATTTGGCTACAGAAGGAAGTAAACCCCTAAGGGGCAGTGTGGTGTGCTTTGACAATTGTAAAAAAATTGCTTTGATCATTTTATCACCTCAGTGTGCTATGAGATGAGAAGAATGTGAAAATGGCGCTAGCCCATTGATTTAGGAAAGTGTATTATTTGGCCCAGTTAATGTTAGGCTAGTTCCGTTCCAGGGTTCTAGCCAAAGACTGCAACATCACTGGGATGGCTGGTGAGCAAGTGGCCAATTAATTGTAAGTTAATGTTTAAATTTCAAGGTTTCTACTAAGATACATAAGCTGCACAAGTAGGTTTTAACGCACATACATACATATACATGCATACACATTTTGAGCTGGTGTGCTTTAGGCACCACGATCCCATAATCTCTGTCTATGGGCCTGCTTTTCTATTGGAATGTTAAAGATGGAATAATTGTTGCATCCTATCCCTGAGTTGCTATGCATAGTCCAAGTGTCATGGATCTACTTTACTGAGTCTTCCTCCACTTCTAGTTCTGTAAAAGATCCAATCCGCTGGCTTACTGTGGTTTGTATTTAACTGGCATTGCCTGGCCAAGATTCTTATGCGTGATCCTGTGTAAGCTCTCGCTCATTGAATTCAACAGAATATATTCTCAAGTAAATCTGCGTCGGGTTGCCTCCTTCGTAATATAGTGCCAAACACACATCATGCACTAAAAAGAAAATATCTGTCAATCTGTAATCAAAGTGGCTCATGCAGTCCCCTAAACCAACCTGTCAGTGAGCCTTGTATCAGCTGCCCCTTCTTTGCACATACCTGTATCAACTTCATCACGTCCCCTGGGCAGAATGGTAGCAGAATGTCCTTTCCCTTGGTGTGCATCACCTTTTATATAAGCTTCCCTCTCCCAGCACTTGAGCAATAGAAGCCCCAAGGTCATGCAAGGGAGGGGGGCAGCAACCAGGCTGCAGTGTCCAAGGATGGCTATCATCCCACCCTCCCCAACACATATACATCCCAGATAAAGGACATTCTAGCTGACCCGACCCTAACCAATTGCCTTCTCTCAGGAAATCCGAGCTTTATCGCTTTGCTGATAATTCTGCCAAATGCATTGGTAAGCACTCGGAATATTGAAGATCGGTGATTCCTTTACCACAATTAGGTCTCATCTTTTCTTGAACAAGTGCAACACGGCCACCTAGGTTTCCGTTTTAACATCATGACAGTCCTATGGGCAAGGTAAGCCTGAGAAAGTGTGATAGTTCCCACAGTCTGCATGACTGAACAGCAAATTGCACATGGATCTACTTTTATACAACAAGCAATACCCTCCCACTGCCTTGGTTGTGCAAAATTTTTAGGATGAATTTTAGGGTGATCTTATGTAACACCCTTGCAATTTTCAAAGCCTGCTTGCCAGCTTATCTAATACTGTATTCTCACTTTTAAAAAGAGGGTTCTTTTAAAAATATATTTTACCTGCCTGACTGATCAGACCTTGCTGTAGGTCCCCTCAACCCTTCTGCCTAACAGGGAGGGAGGCTTCCAGTGAGAATCTCTCTGCCTAGCTTTCTTTTGTAATGGCAGGGGAATCCACCAATGTTGACCTTGCCCTAGGACCAAATTCGGGAAAGGCGGAAGGCACTGGAGTTTCCTCCATCACATCAAGAGAGTGTGACAGGATGCAGCAAACTCAAACACCTACTATAGAGCAGCTGCAGAAAGTGGTGAGAGTTCTTTGAATTGTTTTTGCCAGACAGTCTTGATCAAACACCCTTTGCCCCAAGAGGAGGCTCTGTCCTCGTGCAACATGTTGGGTGAAGAGGTTCTCTGAACATGATTGCTCTCTCCCCTCAGGAAAAAGTACTCTGCATATGCTCAGGAAATATAATTTTCACTTTAGATGTACAAGGGCCCAACAGACTTGAAGCAGGTTCTAGGAGAGCGCCTAGATCAAATTACTATGGTGTGGGCTTTGTCAGAGAGAGACAGCTTCTTCCACCCACCCAGTGCTACCTGGTGCTAGCAACAAACAACACCATTGGTGATGTTTTCTAGACTGTGGATTTCCAGGTCTTATCCAAGGCTGTATGTGCTGCGCTACCCCAGGTGAGTTGCTAGGCAAGTAAGCCCATTGCCCTTGTGGAATCTCTCCCAACTGAGCAGCCTGTCCCTGATGCCAATCCCAGCCTGAACAAGAAGGGCACCACTGTTGCTTCACATGGAAAATCAGGTAGGAGATTTGCTCCACCCAGCCCTCATCTGCCATTCCTCCGATGAGGTCTTTCTCCAGCCACCCCATGTCCCTCTTCCCCACCTCCACTGTCAGGGCTAGTGACAAGCACTGAACATTGAAACATCCCACAAACAAGCTTCTCATAAAGAAATGCATATACAGTACTGCCGTTTATTTAATATACTTACACTCTACCCAAGAAATGCAGTGTTATCACCCCCCTTTTTCTACATCTCTTTCACACCCACCCTGCAAGGTAGGCTGAGCAAATGTGGCTGGTCCAAAGTCACTCACCTTCATGCTTGAAGGGGGAAGGGAGGCCATAACGTGGCCCACTGGCTCTTGGGGTTCTTTTTTAAGCACACTCAAAACTTGGGGTTCTTGGGAGCAATGTGGCTTTTTGGATATTCCTTAGCATTTTCTCTCTAAACAGATTCCTCTCTCCTCCCAGTATGGGAGTATGGCTGCCACTATCCACTGCCCAGTATGGCTGCCACTATCCAAGGTGAGAGGCATGGCTATAAGCAACACACAAAGATTTTGAATCCGAAATTGTCTATATTGTATCTCTTAGTACGATCACAAGATGAACATCAGAATCAAGTTATAGAGAAATTTTTGTCATTCAGGTGAAGGGAGGGAATCCACATGTATATCATCGCTACACTTGAGCTGTCACACTGGCTTGGGTTTTCCACTCCCGTAGCACTTGTTCTCTGTCTCGTACATGAGAGGTACACACATGATCTCTGTCACAGGAACCTTGTAGGAATTGATGGGTGGCGGGTCCACCAAACAGGTGCGCCTGAAGTCATGAGATGGCTGATACGACTCCTTTTGCAGGGTGAGTAGGCCTCGGTGTGGCACATGGGCGGTGTGTGGGGCCAGGCGGGGCACTCGCGTGGGTCTGGGGAGTATGCTGACATCCCGCATTGGCCCATAGTCACGGACCCCAGATAAGGGAGCCAGTGCTTGGGAGGGGAGACCATCCTTCCTGGCGTAGGCTGGTAGTAGTCTCCTATAGGGAGATGGAGAGAAAGGGAAGCAAAGGAAGAATTTTTTTCTCAGAAAGATGTATGGAACTAAATAAGCTAGAAGAGGAATATATGAGATGGGGGAGTCTAATGAAAAGGGGTGTGAGAGTGATGCATGTACCCTACTAAGCAGTGGTGTGATGCAATGATTATGCAGGGGTGTCAAAACATGGCAATGGAAGCTCTCTATCCATAATACAGAGCTTCCCACAGCATTGGTGGGGTTCCATTCCAGGAATCTTTGTGAGTATGAAAAAATATGGATAATTAAAACCATAGGATTTGGGGGCCCTGTAAGCAGCCCCGCTCATCCAGAATATCTTCTAAGGCCTCCGATCTAATTTTACATGTTTTTTTTAAAAAGATCTTTGTAGGGCTTTTCTCACAAAAACTGTAAAGTGTCCTTCTAAAGACCTCCCGACCCTCAGAACACCACTGCCTTTTGAGAGTCCATGCGTGACCCACAGATTCAAGGATCCATGGATAATGAAATCCTAAATCCATGAATATAGCAGACTCAGTGGATGATGATTTGCATATTTTCTGTCGCATTTGCATCTAGTGAGTTCCTAAGAGAACAAAGTGCTTAATTTTGGTTATCGCTTAATGACAATGCTTCAGTTCAGCCCATTGCATGAACTGAGTGGCAGTGGTGGGTTACAGTGTCTAACTAGGATTAAGAGGGTCCTTGGTTCAAATCCCCATTTAGCTCTGAATAAAACTCTCTGGGAACCATCTCTTTCAGACTCCGTTATACAGGGGTAGCTCTATATGATTCCCTGAGCTCAGACAGAAGTAATTAATAATAATCTTTAGAAATGCAGAAACTCTGCAATAGTCAGGCCATATTGCCGACACTGTATTTTAATATAATTAACTAAATTATATTACTATATTACTAAAAGGAAATATTTATAAGATCCAAGATACAATAATAAGTTCTATTCAGTGGGTGTACTTATAAATAAATGAATTTAACTTCTTATATATTTTTTAGATTCTAGTTGTCAGATGAGTTTGAAAGTGGATGTGCAATATCTGATAACAGCTTGGAAGCCTATGACGTTCTTAGTAGGAATTCCATGAATTGGAAGATGGGCACCTGTACCCTCCAAAGCACCTTTCCTAGGCAAGCTGACACAGGCTATATTATACAAAACAGATAGAGTCAAAATAAGAAAAACCTTACCAATGGCTTAATTTCATTAAATCCAGGAAAAAGGATCTGAATAACAATGGGACAATTTTTTTAAAGAGAAAAGCATATGGGGTTAAAGAAGGAAATGCCCCAAAATTAGGGTTGCCATATGTCCCAAAAAACAGGGACAATCCCAATTTTGGGGGATTGTGTTCACATCCTGGCAAATAAGACAGAGGTTCTGTCCTGATTTTGTGGTAGAGACTTATGGCAACTCTAATCAAAACCAACCCTCATGTAGGAGCTGAAGGCTGAGAAGGATAGTCTGAGAGCGATAGGATGGTAGGTGTGGGTAGAGCATGAAAACAAAAGTGAGAGGGGGTGTGTTGTAAGTCAAAGCACCGTTTTGCTTTCAGAAGAGGTTCAGATTTAAACCTAAGGGGCAGACTCTTGAATATAGACTGTGGCAGTTTAGAGGGAAGGACAACAGAAGTGACACTTACTGCGTATAGGGCCGGAAGTCCTGGGCTGTGATGCTCAAATAGGGTTCATTGAGCCGTAGGATCGCCTTATCACGGATGTAGAAAGGCCTGCCTGCTAGTTCTTCATTCTCTGTGCTGGGCACAATTTCCTATAGGGAGGGATGACCAAAGGCCATTGTTGGTAGATGAATATGGATCACCACCCCTCAGGGCTTTCTTCTACCCTAGAGGCTCAACCCAACCCAGTCACAGTTCCCTTAGCTCAAACAAGAAATAGGTGCACCAGAATGGTGTCAACGCCATGAGCAAACTAACACATTTTCCACATAAGTGGCGGGAAAACCTAAATTAATGGGCAGCTGCCTTTGGCAGTTAGACCTTCTGAGTGAAGCATCCTTTCATGTGGCACACAAGGTGAAATCCCACTGGAAGCTGGCTTAAGGATGATGACATGTGGGGTGGCCTCCCCTGCCCCACTGAAATACAAGATACCTTGGATGCGTCGTTTGTGCGATGTGCAGCCAAACCAAAGGGCTCAGGCCCAGCCTGAAATGTGGGGTTGTGTGGCAGATTGGGCCAGCCACAGAAACGCTCCTTCGTCTCACTCATTTGTTTGCCCATAGTCAGTGGACTCCTCCATGCTCTCATCTTCAGCTGTGAGGGAGAAAAGCAGGGAGAAGTGGGCAAGTGATGGTCAAATTTGGGCTCTGGTGTGCCCCAGTATATGCTTTGTAAAAATCCCATGCTCCTCAAAGGACAGTTGCCATTGTCTACCCCTTTATTTGAGCCTCACAACAACCCTGTGAGGTGGAACTGGCTTTTTTCTGCCCAGATGTTCACTTAAGAAGTAAAAGTGTTCCTACTTTCCATTATTCCCAACATACATAAAGAAACTGGGATAGCTGATTAGTTTCTTACTATTAAATTGCATCAAATTAAAACTATTGTAATAAAATTACCCGTATTTACTCAAATCTAATGCACCACTGAATTTAAAGTGCACCCTAAACATATAATCAAAATACTGTATTTACTCAAATCTAATTAACCATTGAATCTAATGTGCACCCTAATTTTGGAGACTGAATTTGACTGAAAAAGCTGAGCGTTATATTGGTTAACCTTAACATTGATCCCAGGCTCTTGTTTTTAATCAAAAGCCTATACTCGGATACTTCCAGTCAAATTAGATTGAATACTCAGGGCAATTTATCCAAGTGGTTTCCTACAAATAAAGGAGTCAAACAAGGCTATGTCCTTGCCCCCACTTTATTTAATTTATTCATTAATGATTTATCTGCGCATCTGGCTTCTATCGGCTTACACTGCCCTAAACTCAATCACCGTCCTGTTCCTTTACTCCTCTACGCCGACGATATGGTGCTACTTTCACAAACTCGCATCAGTCTTAAACGTTTAATCAATAGTTGTATCCATTATGTCATGTTGAACAACCTTCAACTCAATTATTCTAAATCTAGAATTCTAGTGTTTGAAAAGTCCTGGAAGTACCGGTCCTGGATCTTCCAGAAAAAAAGAGATACAACAAGTTAAATCAGTGAAATACCTCGGGATCACCTTTCAGTACAAGCTTTCATGGGTCCCCCACCGCACTGCAGCAATCAAATTGCCCAAACTTATTTCTTACTCTATCTCGTGCTTTTTCTTCTTGAGAGGTAACCAATATATTCCTGCAGCCACTCGTATTTTCAATGCAAAAGTCACAGCCCAACTCCTTTTTGGAATCCCCATTTGGCTTTTGAGTTTTAACGTTGAGGTGGAAAGAGTCCAATCCACCTTCTTTTACAAAATTTTTGGCCTGGTCCACTGCGTTTCTTACACAGCATTATGTCTGGAGGTCGGTCAATTTAGACTAGAATATCTGGCATGGAGCTATTTTATCAAATTTTGGCTCAAAGTCTGTTTTAATGCCAGTCATTCTCCCCTTTTACAAGAGCTTCTTGGCAACTCTTGGCAATCTTTAGGATTTCAATGATTTATCAATAAAATTTGTTCCATCGGGTTTTCTCCCCACCTTTTGGGAAATAACAACCTGTCTGTTACAAGACAGTTAATTACTCAAAGGCTCTTTGATATTGAAAGCCAAGTAGCTTTTGCATCTGCAGCCAAATTTTGCTCACCTCTTACTTTTCAACTTTCACTTGTTCTAGGCCACTGCCCAAACTATTTGGCCTCAGTCCATGATCCGCAGAACTGTCATATGTTATCACTAGCCCACTGTAATGCCTTTCCCTGTTGTGAACTTGTGGCCAAACTCTCTCGCCAGTCTTTGTTGCACGTAACGTGCACATGTCTGTTGGGGACTACTCAGTCTCTAATTCATATCTTATTTTACTGCCCTTTTTATACTGACATTAGAACTAAATATCTATCCCTTTTTTACTAAATTAAAGTATAAAAAGGATATTGCCAAAATCTGTGGGTTGCTTGCCTCTAATAACGCAGCAATTTTAAATTCTGTAAGCATTTTCTTGATTGTGATCTCAAAGAGACATAGATCTTTTTTCTTAATGCTGGAAAACTTTCATGTTTTTTATTTTATGTTAATCTCAATCTTACTTTCATAACCTACACCTGCTAATTAATGGATTTTATACAATTGATTTGTTTATCTTACATGCTTAGATCCAGTAGATTTTTATTGTTGTATGCCCTTAATATGTCTAATAAAGGTTTGTTGTTGTTAAAAATATTTGAGTAAATACAGTACTTTAGCTTTAAAGTTCAGGCTGTTCTCCAATTATTTCCTTCTCCTTTAGCCCCCAATGTAACAACATATCAGGTTCTGACTTGTTCCCCAGTATTGATCATGAGATTTCTCCAGTGGTGGCCTTCAGGAGGTTCTCACAGGTTCTATAGATCCCTTTGCTAATGAATGCCTGAGAACCAGTTACTAATGGGACATAGAACCTGTTGTTAATTTAGGTAATTAGGACATAGAGCCTGTTATTATTATTTTTTTAATCCCACCATTGGATTTGCCTCTTGGAAGCTCAAGCATTCTGGCTCACATCACTCTCTTCTTTTCCGAGCAAATGCCTCCATCTTTGAGGATAGTGAAGGGCCTTGGCATTCTGGAAACACATTAACTTGTCCTTTAAAATATAGGGGGCATCATCTCCATTTATGAGGAAAGGCTACAGCTTTTGGGGATGCTTTGGGGGATTTTGTAAAAGGCACCTGCGGATGACATAATTGAGATGTACAAAATTATACAGAGGATGAGTTGAGGGATGTCCTTTTTCCTCTCACACAACACCAGAAACGGGGGACATCGCAGGGTGACCATATAACTGGAAATTCCCAGATTTGTCTGGATTTTTAGCCTCCTGTCTGGGTGTCCTCCATTTTGGCTTCATTGTCTTACACTTTGGAACTTTGCAATGGTGTGCAGTAACCCATCATGTGAGAACCTGTGAGAACCCCCAGAACCCATGTTGCCCAGGTGAACCAGATGAGGCCAAACCTGAACCATCTGGAGGTGATCACAGCTGTGTTCTGGTTGCTTCTGGAGGGTTTTCTGAAGCCTGCAAAAGTAATGCTTGTTCTTCTATGGCTTCTGTGGGCTTCAAAATGGCCATTCCAGAAACTGGAGGGTAATCTGAAGTACGTTTTTTGCCCATATAAGGCCTTCTGAGACCCTAGGAATCCTTCCAAGGGCTCGACCCTTTTCAAGTCTGGCTTCACAATTATTGATATAGAATTTGGAAAGTGAATATGGCTCTGCTTCCTCCCTGGAACAGGAGCTAGGATTGGGAAAGGAAAGGCTATCAGTACTTTAGAGGGGTTTAATCCTAGCCAGCCAGTGAAGGAAATGGCAGTTCAGATGCTGGACAAAGCAAGCACTTTCTGTTTGGTTTATTTGCTTGGCTGCTCATGTTGTTTTCGTTATCACTAAAGGAGTTCACTGAAGTTGGTTGTTGTATTTTTTGTGGGGGGTTTTTTTGGGTACTCCCTGGCTATGTTTTCGTGTGTCTTGCTGAACTGTCAACCATCTGCCACTGTGTTGTATGTTGTAAACTGCCCTGAAGCTATCTTGGTGAAAGGTGGGATATAAATGTCATAAACAAATGTTATTTATCAATTAAGTGTATTAAAATGTGAGGAACCCCATGTTTAAATGAGGAATACATTAAGCAAAGTCAAAGCAAAAAAAAAGCAGGCCTCCGTCAGTCTTGAAAGACTATGGTATCATGCTTGGTGCTGCAAACGCTGCATGCGAAGCATGAAAGCCTGGGTTAGATTGTTATGGAGGATAGGCTGTTACCCAAGCAGCAAATCCCCCCTCTCCATGCCACTGAATTGGTCCAGTGGAAAGGCAGAACCAATATGATTGGATCCAGCTGGCGTTGCAGAGCTGGGCTAAGGACAGGAGCTCACCCTGTCTTGTGGGGCTGACCCGGGTCTCAAACCCTGCTGGTTAACAGGGCACAGTGTCTTAACCTCTTGCGCCACCCACAGCCCATAAGCAACGTCAACAGACTATATATTTATAGGATTTGATATTATTTTGCTCTGTCATGACTATTTTGATCCCCTAGATGTCAGTAAAGCCCATAGGCTTGACTTTGATATAAATAGATATAATAAATAAGGCAGAAAACTCACCCTGAAAGATACCTACAAAGTTGTTGTTTAAAAAAAGGAAAGAAAGAAACTTCACCAACTTGAGTTCATGCAAAATTTGAAAACAAACGGAAGCAATGATGTGATCAGCATCGCATTATTTTCAGTCCAAGCAGCACTCGGACTGGTTTGTCAGAATAAATATTGAATGAAATGACTATGAATCATTGTGGCAAGTTTTAATACAGATCAGAAAGTAAATTAATCCAGCTCTGTCTGACTCCTCGTGCCTTTTTTCAGATACAAATGAATGGTAAACAACATTTTAGCCATTTTTAGGTTATTCATGTAGAACTGATTACTCAAGAAGAATGCTATTAACATTTACTCAGTTTATACCCTACAATGTGACAAATGAAAATTAATGCTGCTGTTTTGGGGATATCAAATGGGTCATGATTTTAAGGGGTGGGGGAAAGATGGCCCTTAAGGATAACTGATCATGATGGTTGTGGGCTGGTTGCTCTCAACGTATTTTTAGCAACATTCAGAACACCCCAGAACAAATTGCCTGGAAAAGTAGAAAGAGCTTGATATATATTTAAGGCATGAATGAAGTTCTTACTATTTTATCATAAAAGGATATTAACTGCTGATCACTTGTGAGGTATAGAAGCTAAGAGCAGCATGCAAGTCTCATTTCTTTGGTCTGGGTACAAATTTGTCACACAAATCCACTTCCTCTTCTCTCCCACCATGAAAGGCTCTGATGATTTTGAAAAAAGTTAAAAAAATGAACAATTTCGTGAGACCTCACCTTGAGTACTGTGTTCAGTTCTGGGCACCTCACTTGAAGAAAGATGCAGCCAAACTGGAGCAAGTCCAGAGGAGAGTGACAGGAATGATCAGTGGGATGGAAGAGAAGCCCTACGAGGAAAGGTTGGAGGAACTTGGGATGTTCAGCCTGGAGAAGAGAAGGCTGCGGGGAGACCTGATGGCCCTCTTCAGATACCTGAAGGGCTGTCATATGGATGAAGGGGCTCATTTGTTCTTAGCTGCTTCTGAAAGCAGAACTAGAACCAATGGGTACAAACTGCAAGAAAGGAGATTACAGTTGGATATCCGGAAAAAATTCCTGATGCTGAGGGCGGTGTGGCAGTGGAACAGATTGCCAAGGGAGGTGGTGGACTCTCCCTCACTGGAGATGTTCAAAGAGAGGCTTGACAAGCACCTGTCGGGGATGCTCTAGGAGGATTTTCTGCTGCAGGCAGGGGGTTGGACTAAATGACCTACTAGGTTCCCTTCCAACTCTATGATTCTATGATTCCATGATTCTGTCGTTGGATTCGTATTGAAGAGCAGAATCCAGTGCAAAATTCGGTTTTGAGATACAGTATCTTCTTCCTATCAAAAGTTATGGCCAAAAAAATGAAAAACAAAAATATGCTTTGAGCACTATGGGAAAGAAAAGTTTCCCATATCACAGCTTTACTCATGAATAGGCAAACGTGCCATTGTCTGTCAGAAAGGCCTGGCTGAGAGGAATCCAAGGACACTATAATTGTCCTGATCCAATGAACGGAGCCCAACAACCACTATAACTGAATGTTGTGAGATTTAGAACAGACAGAATATTCACCCAGTATGGAATTAATTTGTGGAACTCCTTGCCACATGATATGGTGATAGTGTTTGGCTTTTCAAAGGGAATTGGACAAACTGATTGAGGAAAAGTCCATCATGGGTTACAAGCTGTGCAATCTCCTGATTTTAGAAACAGACTATCTCAGAACATCAGGTACAAATTCCATTATGAGATTTAGGAAGCAGGACTTAACGGTGGGTCTTTTGGTCTGATCCAGCCTGATCTCCACTACAATTTCAATCAACTTAGAACTATGAGTCCCTGTTCTCAATTGCCTATGCACACTTACCTGGTAGTCATTTTCTTTTGAGTAAACATATGCAGGATGGTAAAGTCATCCTCTGCCCTGCGTTTCTCCCTACCCTATTTTCTATGCAAAAGCTGAGAATTGGCCCTTACCTTTTCTCTCAAATCCTTATTATAATAGACTTCCCACAATGGGTAGGCCACAGCCCAGCGCGGATTGGCCAGAATTCCCCCATGGGTCTTTGGACCATGGGCAAGTTGGGTGGTGGTTGCCAGCCGTGGAATAATCTCCTCATTTCGCCAGGGTCTGTCAGCGCCAGGAGGCAACGACTCATGGATGGTAGACTAGTAAGGAGCAACAGAACACAAATGGGAAGAATGAGCAAACAGCACAAACGCAACTTAGGGTTTCTGACACTCCAGTGCCAGTTTAAATCCAACTGGACTAACTGTTTCCAACATGGACAAGCTTGTGCCTAAGAACCCCCAATACTAGACTAATCATAAAGTTAATTTATTTTCCAAATAACTTTGAAGACATGAAAACAGGTTGATTTGTATTTATTTATGTTTCACTTTTTGTCTGTTTCTTGTAGTCTTACAAGACTGCACTTTTATATTAAAATGTGTTTACAGATCCATTTGGTCCATTTTGGTCCGTTTGGTCCATTAATTCACGTGCATATTTTGATTGCCAAGTTTAGAGATAATAAATTCTCTTTATACCTCCTAAGATTCTATAGATCTTGGCTGTGTGAACCTGGGGGTCCTGCCAAAATGTTACCAACTGATACCTGCAGCTCCTAAGGCAGTGGTCTTCAAAGTGGGGGTCTATCTATCTACAGTATTTATCTATCTACAGTATTTATATACCACTTTTCAACTGAAAAGTTCACAAAGCGGTTTACAAGAAAATGAAAAAATTAATAGCTAATTAATAGCTAATGGGTGCCTGTCCCAAAAGGGCTCACAATCTAAAATGCAAAAAGAACACCAGCAGAAGCCACTAGAACAGACATTGCTGCGGTGCGTAGGGCCAGTTACTCTCCCCCTGCTAAATAAAAGAAGAACACCCACTTGAAAGAGTGTCTCTTGCCCAGTTAGCAGGGGTCAGGACTCTCTTGCGGGGGTCATAACTTCATTTCGGGGGGACATGAAAATCAGGATGCAGCCATCTTGAACTCTGGCACTGGACATGATTAACGAGACTTCCAACCATGACATCACTTTGGGGGGTCTGGGATAGATTCTCATTCTCAGAAGGGGGTCCCGTGCTTAAATGCTTGAATACCACTGTCCTAAGGCCAACCATCACTCACCCAGGACTCAGGTATCTTATCTCTACATAAGATCCTACGCAACCCCAACTTCTCAGATCTTAAAGCCAGCCTCCTCCCTAGGGTGACCATACATCATAACTGCAAAAGACGACAAGGCATGCACCAAATGTGAGACGCCCAAGAAAAATGTAAGACATGACAAAACACTCATCTTCATTGCTTTCATGCAGTTAATTTAAACACTATGGCTGCAATCCTACTTTCCTGGAGTAAGACCCGTTGAACACAATGGGGCTTACTTTTGAGCAGACATGGTTAGGATTGTGTTCTATGTTACTTAGGCTGCAATCCTAAAGTCACTTTCTTGGGCGTAAGATCCATTGAACTCAATGGGGCTTACTACTGGTTAGGATTTTTTTAAATTAAATTTACATATAATTTATGGCATATAATTTATTTCTGTTATTTTATTTTCTCTGTATACCGCTTTGCGATTTTTTTTTGTTGGAAAGCAGTATATAAATACTATTGATTGCTTGATTGATTACAAGAATACTAAAGGCTGCTTGCTCTCAAGGAAAAGGAGGACAATGGAGATTTTTTCCCAGGCTAAAAGAGGGCATGTCCAGGAAGAAAGGACATATGGTCACCCTGATCCCCCCAAAACAAACCCAAATCGACTCCTCTAATCCGAATTGAACCCCTCCTTCTTCTGCCAGGGGTTGGAAGCGATGCTTACTCCTGAGTAGGGCGGCGGGAAGGGCAAGGGGGGCCTATATTTGAGCCCCACTCCAGTGCTGGTCAGCCTCCAGTCTTGACTCCCTCCCTGGGGGAACAACCGCAACTTGGAGTCAGGCTCCCATCCGAAAGGGTAGGCGAGGAAAGTGCCCGCCATGCTCGCCTCCGCTTTGGGGACATGGTTGGTTGCTTGATGCTGCTTAAGGCCAGCTGCAGGGGTGGCTTGCAAAGGGGCGGGGCGAGTAGAATGTTGAGACAATCGTTGCTATGGAGATCGAACGCTCTGTATCCAAACAGTGGATACAATATTAGGTACTGTATCCAATTCCATTCAGTACCGGATTCAACCTGAGCCGCAGTGGGGGGTCTGCCAGCCTGGCCTCTGCAGGCAAGGAGTGGCAGCCAGCCTGCATAGGGTGATCAGGTGTCCTCCTTTTCCAGGACATGTCCTCTATTTTATCCTTGTGTTCTGGAAAAAAAATCTGCTTTTTCTTGTGAGCAGGCAGAATGTAGCCTTCTTGCAATTAATCAATTAGATGTAATCAACACTATGTAATAATTTTAATTATAATAATAAGTAATATAGTGTTTTAAATTAACCACATGAAAAGTATGTGCTTTTTGCATTTATTCTGTAACTAGCAAAATGTACACGCGTTGCGGGAGTAAAATACACCCCCCCCCCGGTACAACATATCCCATTGCTCATCATCCCCCATGCGCAGCAATCCCCATGCACAGCAATACCTCATGAGCAGCAACACCCCCATATGCATTGCTCCCCCATGCACACCAACCTCCCCCATGTGCACCATCTCCCTATGTGCATCACCCCCCACATGCAGCAACCCCCATGCACAGTAATACCTCATGAGCAGCAACACCCTCCCATGCACAGCAACACCCCCCATGCTCATCAACCTCCTCATGCACACCAACCTCTCCATGCGCACCAACCTCATGCACACCATTCTCCCAATGCACGCTATTCACACCATTCCTCCCAGTGCATCAGGTACTGGGCACCAAATTGTCTGGTTGTTGATCAGGCTTCAGTGTTAAGTACAGGACTAAAACACGTTGCACCCGATTTCACCTGCTTAAGGGTTAAATTTCTCAACATCAATTCGTGGTGGGTGTTCACATCACATGAGGAACTCATACTTCTTAGGTCTAGAGGTTGTGGTGTGCCGGTGATCAGTCAGGGTTTCTACTTCAAGGCCTGGTGGTTTTTGCTGGGTGCTGATAAGTCAGTGACTTTTCAGTTTATTATCAATGGGGCTTATTCCCTGATAAATGTGGATAGAATTGCAGAATGTGTCTACTCAGAACTCAGTCTCATTGTGTTCAAAGAAGTTTATTTCCATGGAAGTGTCCATGGGGTAGGGTTCTAGACTTGGCAAGCTGCCAGATCATGGTCATCACCATTTATTTATTCATGTGTTTCACAGCCAGGGGTATATGTACCACCAGTGGTGTCTGGTGGTATTTGCAGGGCCTATGGACACCTGCCATCTGGAAGTAAAGCTAGGAACATGGCATGACAAAGCCCCACCACCACCACCACACACGCCTCTCACTGGTATTTGTTGCCCAGCTTGCCCACCCCTGATTAATACAGTAAATGTCTATCAATCTGAGAATAAGCCTTGCAATTCCACTACTGGCCACCTGGTGGCACTCAAGTTCTGGGAATATTTTCTCTTTAGGAGTGCCAGGTATGGCAGTTTCCCCAATAAAGCTTCCCCAGTAAAAATGGAGTTTCCCCAGTAAAGCTGCCAAACTGGTGAATTAGAGTAGGGGTTATCCTTGGGTGTAAAATCCAACCTGCTGAGATTATGACTGCAATCCTAAAGACACTTTCCTGGGAGTAAGATGTATAGAACACAATAGGGCTTACTTTTGAGTAGACACAGTTAGGATTGTGCTCTAAGAAGCATCGGGAAAGCTGGTTCCAAGCTAGAGTTCATTCACTGACATTCCAGACTTTTTTACACCCATCTATGAAAGGGGATGAGCATATTCTGGACTACATTTCCTCAACCCAATCCCAGCTAAGAAAAGTTTAAGGTTGACTCCAAGCTTTGACCAAGGGCTTCCCAGCCATCATTTCTGAGATGATCAGTCTCTGGAGATTGATTCCAGGCTCTTTGAGACTCTATTCCAAGCTGTATCTCATTTAAAGATATTAACATTCCTTATAATCCCTGTGCCTTATCTGAGCCTGCATTCCTATTCACGCTTTCTTGGGAGTAATCCCCATTGGCCATGATGGGGCTTTTAATTCTGAGTAGACATGTATAGGACTGGGCTCTAAAACAGTTGTTTATTTTAATTACAGTCATTAGTTATTGCTTTTACAGTTAAGACAAGTAGGTTTTTTAAAACCATGTAAGATAATGGCTAATATATTTACTGAACCCAATTAGGTTAGTTAAGGTGTTGATTTCAGTGTCAGGCAATATTTGCAAACAGCCCTCAACCATATACTCTATTTACTTGAATATTACACTCACCTTTTCTAGCTGAGATTAGTCTCCAAAATCAAGGTGCACATTAGACTCGATGGCACATTAAATTTGAGTAAATACAGGTATTTTTATTATAAGTATAGGCCAGTAGTTAGTTTTACTATCCCCAGTGATGGAATTAAAAGAAATTAACAACCGGTTCTGTGCCCATCTGGCAGCAACTTTTAAATGGCTATTTTTAAACTTTATATGTCCTAGCTCTCATTAACAACCGGTTCTATAGAGTAGGTGCGAACCTGCTGGAGCCCACCACTGCCTATCCCCCAAATCCAGAGTAACTATGGGAGCACATAAGAGACTTTACGTGCACCCATAGTTACTTCACCACCTAGTGAAAACCTATGGGAAATTCATATTGGAATCCAGAGTAAGTTGTTCTTACAACGGAGCAAGGACTCCCTGTAGTTACTCTTGATTTTGCCCTATATTGTAATTAAAATGTAACTTAAACTTTTTGTTATACAAGTATAAAGTATAAAGTAGTGCAATTAGGTAAAAATCATATCATAAATCATTGCCATTTTATTACTATCGTATAACATTATTATAACATTTATTATATTGCTATGGTATAACATTATTATATGCAGAAAAATTAAATTTTGTACCTGCTTTGCAGCTGTGTATTACATTTGCCATTAAACATTTTTTAATCACAAGCTTTTAAAAATAGAGATGTGCATTAGATTCGAAGGCACATTAAATTCGAGTAAATACGGTAATACAAAGGTGTCTTCTTTGAAACTAGCCTAAACTACACAGAAGGTTCTTCATAGGATTAAAGAGTCTAGGATTGCTTAGTTTATCCCTACAGAGGAACAGAAGGGTCGTTAAGATATGGGATATATCTTATATGGACAATTTGGCTTTATAGTGACCATGTAATATCGACTATGAGGACAAGGATCATAGACTTTTCTATTATGTGGTTTGCAATCTGTGTACCGTACTTAACTCGGGATTCCTCAGAAGCTTATAAAATGTTCTTCAGAGACTGACAAGCTTCTGTCAGTGATGAAGTTTTCTTTTCAACATGCGTCAAAAATAGAATATTGGGTGCATTCTCAGGAGCCATCTCAGTTTGTGCAGGAGAATGGATTGTGGCCAATATTTGCAGAGAATGAACCCTAGAACTTTATTTCTTGGATGAAGAATCAGTAAGAGGAAAACTCATTTATGGGCTACTATCATGCTACTTATACCGGCGTCCCTCGGTATCCTCTAGGGCTCCATTCTGGAACCTACCATGGATTTAAAAATTGTGTATAAACCATGGAAAAATAGGTTTAAAGGCCCACCTCCAGGTTCCTTGTTCCTCTACTGTACCTAATTGAATAAGGTGGTGACTCAATATCTGCAGGGATTTGATTCTGGGACTGAAAAATGGAATGACTGCTTGCAGGACTACCTATCTACAACAGTAGAAAAGCAGTGGTCTGTGATTTGCAGTGGTCATTCAATTTGCAGTCAAATCTGTGTATAAAAAAATCCATGCATTACAAGATTTGACATATATAGCTTAAAAAAAATAAAAGCAGAAAAGCTCAAATTAAAAAGTAAGACAATTTTCCCACATTTTGCCCCAAGTGATATGTGGCCTTCTCAAGGGACTAAAAATTGTGCCACCATCAAAAACTCATGTTCTTCCTCCCTGATAACAGAAATTCAGACAGTTCCTTCTTACAAGCATCCGTTCCCTCCATCTGTTCCTTGGTGAACCTTAATTTTGCTACCAGTATCAGTGACCTCATGTTCTTCATCTTTGCCCTCCAGGCCCAAGGTGACCATATGACTGGAAAGTTCCACATTTGTCCTCTTTTTTAGCCTCCTGTCTGGATGTCCTCCAAAAGGGCTTCATTGTCCTCCATTTGGGCTTCATTTTGGAACTTTGCAATGGTGTTCAGTAGCCATCCTGTCATATGTCATTGGATTCATTTTGAAGAACAGAATCCAATGCAAAAATTGGTTTTGAATTACTGGTATCTCCTTCCTATCAAAAGTTATGGCCAAAAAACTAAAAATAAAAAATATGCATTGCGCTCTATGGGAAAGTGAAAGTGCTCAATATATAGCGGCTTTACATGTGAGTAGGCAAGTGTGCCATTGTCTGCCAGAAAGGCCAGGCTGAGAGGAATCTAAGACCTTGTCCTTTTGAGGTTTGGGCATCTGGTCACCCTGTCAGGCCGCAAAAGCTACCTGAGACTCCCAAGCAATGCTTAGAGCTTACAGTTCCAACCTTGTAAACAAGACACAGCAGTGGCTTTGATATCTTTCTCAGTCACTCAATGAACACAATATGTCTAGATATGATTATGCACTTTGCTGATATAGAATCCTCCCTATGGGGACAAGCATGGCAGTCCTTTGCCTGTCAATCAGCAGGGAACATGCCCCCCTTTTCTAGAATGTTGCATGTGCCCCATGAGTTAGTGAAAGATCATGTTCAGCATGTCTTGATGAGTCCAAAACAACAACATGGACCACACCGCAGCTTTTTCATTCATATATCTGATCAGTGCGTCGGATGAGGGTACAGACACAGGCGGTATCAATCTTGATCCAGCGCCAGGCCACCGCATCGGACTCCACAGTGAGCGCCCTCACATATGTCTGCTTTGTTTCGCATTGGGAATTCCAGTATCGTTGATCCACACCACGGCAGCTGTGGGTTGTCTGACTGGATGGCTTACAACTGGTCTCAAAGAAGTACTGCTTGAGCTTTGCTCCCCTTGTCTGGATCTCAGAAAGAACCATTACTTGGTGGCCTCCTATGTCAACTGCCAAATGCTTATCTGTCACCCAGCGACTTTGGCTGTCACATGCTGCATACCATGACTGGGCATTGAATACTGGGGGCTGAATGATAGGTGCCTGGGTAGCAAAGGTGACATATGGAGAGAATTGTGTCCATTCCCCATTCAAAGCCTCATTGCAGATTACCTCAGAGGTGTTGAGGGGGACAGTCGAGTTACAAAGAGGGGCAGCATGAATTATGCAGACCAATGGTGTGACCAGCACATAGAACAGAATAAGCATTACTCTTTGCATGGTGGTGACCTACATGGGAAAAAATAAATTACAGTAAAGCCTTGGATTGAAAGTAACTTGGATTGACAGTGTTTTGCAAAACAACCAAACATTTCTAATAAACTTTAACGTGATATACAAGTGATGTCTTGATAAACAAGCAAAAAAATAGTCCCAGCCGGGATACGGCTAGCTTCAGCATTCAGCCAGCTCCTGCTCAGCATCTCCTGAAAAACCAGCCTATGCACATGTACTCTGAAGTAAGCCTATTACAGTCAATAGGGCTCATTCCTATATAAGGGGGCAATAAAAAAGAGCATGAGAGACCTAGCATTATATGTTTACTCTAAAGTAAGCCATATTATAATCAGTGGGGCTCACTCCTTTCTAAGGGGGCAGATTGCAGCCTAAGGCTGCAATCCTAAAGACACTTTCCTGGGAGTAAGACCCATTGAACACAATCGGGCTTACGCTTGAGTAGACATGGTTAGGATTGTGCTCTAAGTGCAGGTTTAATTTTCTTTATATGTTGTATTATAGTTTTACAGTACAGTAATGTAATCATTTTTATATGAATATTTTTGAGTTGTGGAACGAATTGACTGAATTTCCATTATTTATTATGAGAAAATTCGCTTTGATATACAGACATTTTGAATTACAAGCATTCTTGGGAATGAATTATGCTTGTAAGCCAAGGTACCACTGAAGTTTGGAAAATGCGGTGTCAAGTCATATAGATGGACTTTTTAAACCTTCTTTTATATTAACCTATATTTTTCTTGTCATGTTTAGATCCTGTACCTTCAGCCTTATAAATTCATCCAAGCTTGCCAGCGCCAAATGTCATAGGGCAAAATCCAGAGTAACTACAGGAGCACATAAGAGACATTATGTGCACCCGTAGTTACTGCACCACCTAGTGAAAACCTATGGGAAATTCATATTGGAATCCAGAATAAGTTGTTTTTACACTGGAGCAAGGACTCCTTGTAGTTACTCTGGATTTTCCCCATAGCTACGCCACTATCTTGGCATACCCTACTTTATGGGATTGCTGTGAGGATAAAAAGAAAGGAAGGAACATAGTATACCACCTGAGCTCCTTGGAGGAAGGATTGGTATAAAAATATAAAAAATTAATAAATTTTAACAGTAACAACAGCCTCAGGGAAAACAGCCATGTTAGCCTTTGTAACAAGAATGAAAATATCTTGTGGCACCTTTAATGATAATTCATTTATTGCAGCATAAATTTTCATGGACTTCATTCCACCATCAGATGCAAAAAGCAGACTATGAAAGCTTATGCTCTATAAAATTTATTGAGTTCACAGAGCTCTTTATTGTTGGAAAATTCATTATTCTCTGTATCAAACAGAACAACTGAATTTTTCATCAAACAATTTTTTGATGCAAATCTGTTTTTAATAAATGTGTCTCATTTTCTTTCTTTTTTGTTCTTTTAAGTTTAAAACAAATTCTGTAAAGGTCAGTCAGGTTCAGTGGAACAGAAACACGGGTGAAAACCATGAAGGAGAGAAAAGGAGGCTACAGGAATTTTGTTCTGCTAAGTATTTGAGGCTTTGCAAATGCAACTGATCATGTTTGGTTTCCATCATGTGGACTTGAAACTTTAGCACAATAAGAGCCAACTTTCTCAGGTTTCCCAAGTTTGTGACAGATATTGGATTACCAGAAATTTAGCATTTGGAAAACCACAGTATATAGCCTGTTCTTTGAACCACTAGGGTTAAGTTCCTGGAAAACCCAGTGGGTACCAAATTAGCAGATATTGAACCACTGATCCTATGGGAAAAAACAGGGTTAGGTTACCATCTTCATCATATGCTCTATGAACATTAGAATCTTAACTTGAAGATCTGAATCTTAACTTGAAATCTATGGGGCTGAGTGATAGTGAGGATTCTCCAACATCTGGACTTTGGCTCCTCCTTGCTAGATATCTCTTGATGTGTTGAAGGTTCTGGCAATGGCAGTTTCTCTGATCTGGCTATTCCTTGACTTATTTAAGGTTGCTGGCCCAACAGTGAGGTCTCAGAATTCCGCAATGGGGGTGTGGGGAGGGGGAATTGCTTTACCTGACCTTCTCCTCCACCTGTATCTTGGCTCCTACCCTAGGCTTCCAGAGCAGCCCTCAGGTCCAGAGATCTCTCATTGATCTCTTGGTGGGGCAAAATTGGAAGAGGACACAAATATGTCTGGCAGTTCTCCATAGGCCGATACCAGTGCCTGTTGATGCAAAAGATTGGCCCAATCCAGACAATTTCTTTAAAAAAAAAAGAAATTACAGATAGTGAATTCACATATAGAGAACTGATAGTATAAAGTAGACTTTCTCCCACTTGCTCTAACCTTTCCAGACCCAGATCCAGAACCATCTTCAACCTTTCCAGCTCCAGTGTTAACATTTAACCCCAGTATGCAACATGGGACTCCCTTTTCCTTTCAACAGCCCCCGTATGTATTTACCTTGATCTACGGGATCTTCTCTTCTCTTTCTTTTTTCATACTTCTTTTCTCTCACTGTCCACTGTCTCAATTTATGCTCAGATAAGGTCCAAGTTCCTGTTGGTGCTTTTGGTTTGGCAGTTGTTACAGCAAAGCCTCGAGTGTCATTGAACTGTGACATTCCAGACTTTGACTCCTTGTTTGTTGTCATTGCTGAATTTACCTTTGACTCCCTGAAAGCTCATCTCAAAGCACTGGCCTGGAGCAAATTGGAATGAGGACGAATTAAAATTTTTGACATGGTTTATTGAGGGGTCTCTATCTATCTATCTATCTATCTATCTATCTATCTATCTATCTATCTATCTATCTATCTATCTATCTATCTATCTGTCTGTCTGTCTGTCTGTCTGTCTGTCTGTCTGTCTGTCTGTCCACAATATTTATATACAGTACCACTTTTCAACTAAAAAGTTGTGCATGCTATCTGTGCATGCTATCTGTGTATCCAGTATATGTCTGCAACATGGCCCCCATACATGACATGGTGGAGAATGACCACATTCAGTACAGCTGCTGTGATTGCCTGGTGAGATGAACTGAGATGGAATGGTAAAAATTTTAAAGGGCAGGAGCTCATCAAGATCTTCCTCCATAGTCTAGCCCCCAGAGCCACATCCCACAGGGTGACAGTAGTCTGTGGCTTGGCTAAATTTTATTTATAACCTTAATTTCATATTGCACCTACATCCTTATTTTCATCTATAGCCTTCCTTTTATCTTTTGCATGGCCCCAAGGCAGAGAACAAGAGAACTAAAACATAATCTGAAACATCAAAAATGAAAACATTATGACAGAGATCAAAATTCCAGATCTGAGTCACCTCCCACCTTAAATTCAAATGCCTGGAAAAATAAACATATTTTAAGTGCAATGGGTCTCCTGAGCTTCCCACAGCAGAGAATTCCATATTCTGGGGGCCACAACTGAAAAGGCCCCGTCCTACTTATATATCAACCTGGTTCCACTTATTTGATGACACATGAAGCAAGACCTCTTGGAATATCTTAGTAGATGGGCAGCTTCATGCTGCTTTAGATGGTTCTTTGGAGGACTCAAAAGAAATAGTGTGTTAATGGTAAGCACCAGAATCTTTGAATTGGACCCAGAAACCAATGGCAAGCCAGAGTAACCTCCACAACATAGGAATAATATGCTTCCCCTGCATGGCTACTAATAATCTGGTTGTGGCATTTTGTACCAGTTGGAAGTTTTTAAATCCTCTTTTGCATAGAGTGCATAGAGTGCATTGGAATCATTAAATCAAATGATTAAATCTGGTTGGATAACTCTGTTCAGATCTGCTTTCATAAAGAAGAGACTTAGTGCACCAAAGTCCCAAAGTCCACTGGCATTAGGGCAAACTGTAGCCCCCTTGACACAATCTCCCCTAGATTCCTTCACAATATGATTGGCACAAGTTGTCCACCGAACCCATTTCTGTAAGTTATTTTCTCAAGTCACAGTGGGTTGACAAATTTATGCTTTGTTGACCAATTATCTTCCTTGGTTGGAATTTATCAATTCTACGCCCATTTATTTTTCTGTTTCACCATAGGCTTATTGTGAAAATCACCCTAAACTTATTGTGAATTATGGTAAAAAAAGGTTTCACCAACTTGTACCCGAGAAAATCTCAGAAAAAACCTCCAGCATATCTACAATACACTGATGCTTCATCTATTGGACAGCACTCATAGTCAACGGAGATAAACATAGCATTTTGTGTCCTGCCACACTACACTTAACCCCTGCCTAGAGGCCTTGAAATGTTTCAGGTTGTTTTTTTTAAATGTGGTAATATCCACTCTCAGTGTGTAATGTTAGAAAAAGATAGTATTCCCAATGTCTTCAGAGAATACATCTCTCTCTCTCTCTCTCTCTCTCTCTCTCTCTCTCTCTCTCACACACACACACACACACACATGTTTGGATCAGTTTTGAATATTCCCCCCATACACAAAACAGAGGAGTGTATAACTGTATCTATTTATGAATGTCCTGTAGAACCGAATGTACAAAGCAGATCCCCCATCATTCCAAGCCTATTCAGATAATCAAAGTGAAGGTGTCCCCCCACAACTTGCCCTACTAGACATGACTATCTCTAACTGGTTCATCCCTGTTACAAGTCAAAAGAACCAGTGTTGTCCAAAGACATCTCAGTGTTCATGTGGCCAGCATGATTAAACACCAGAGATGCACAGAATGTTATTACCTTCCCATCAAAGTGGTACCTGTGTATCTACTTGCATTTACATGATTTTGAACTTCTGGATTGGCAAGAGCTGGGCACGCAAATTGGGTCTTGAACTGTTGACCTGATGACCTACAGGTTGACGAGCATGACCTTAACCAGCGCTACTCAGATAATACAGCATTGGAATTCCAATATCAGTCATCAAGTGGTACTCAGTGTCACTTTCCCTCTTTGAGTTTCCAACATGAATTGTGGATTTTGCACAGATTTTGTGGATTTTGTTGTGAAGGGGGACATGTTTGTAAAATGCAGCTACTGCAGAGGTATTAGGAAAGCTGGAGGGACTAGTTCCAAATCAGCTTCTCATTTTCAAGCCTTTCCTTTTTCACCTCCTAAGAATGTAACCCGTTCAGAACTCTGGAGAACAAGTAGCAGACATGTTCTTTTGGTTTTTAATCCACCTTCCCAGCCCATCTACTCCTCCTCCACATTTTCCTAGAAATTACTTCCCACAAAGAGTAATAATGTACACAAATAAGTTAATAATTAAAATGGGAGTATAGAGTTGGATGCAAAACTATAGCTGGAGGAGAGATAATAAATAGGCGGAGAGGAAAAAAATTGAAGAAAGGGGAATTCTAAGTGTAAACTTACACCCGATACAGTGGTTTTGTCTGGGTGTGAGCTTCCTCAGAAACTTATTAGAGACTTCTTATGGGGAATATCTTTGATGGTGGACATGGTGGAGTGAATGAAATTCCCCCTCCCCTATGGGAACGTTATAGGGGATACTCTTACTTTGGGTAGTACAGTAGTTCCCAACCTTTTGGAAAAACTGAGGAAAGACTTGGATTCATTGTGACCCACATGTGGCTGTGGGTGGTCTGTCTCTGAAGCTCTGTCAGATGACAGAGAATGGACTGCTTACAGCCACATCTGACAATGGGTTATGGCTGAGGTAGTCCATGGGACATTGCTTGCTTGGCAAGACACTGCAAGTGATAAAACATTTTTTCCAGAGACCTTATGGACCACTTCTCAGGGTCTTGCAGACCACATGTGGTCCACAGACCACAGGTTGGGGACCAGTGGTATAGGACAATGGGTGACAACAAGAAAGTGTGGTTGCTTGCGAGGACTCCGGAGTAGGTCCTTAAGCTTTATATCACATGTGAGGAATTTTGGCAGATACACTGAACAGGAAAAGTGTTCCCTGAGGGTAGTGATGACCTGTGTTGCATTGCCACAAGGGTCTAGTGTTTGAGAGGTCTTCATAGGAAGCACTTGCAAGCCAACACCAAACCAAAATGATTCTAAAGCAGCGCTTGCCAAACTTTTTAGTGGTCCCACTTTTAAAAACAATAATCTACAAGAATATTTCTTTATATATTTCATGTATTAATAAAAATAATAAATTATAATAATATTCAGGAACATGTGCTCCAGAGGCTGCTAGATACCTTACATATAACATACAGTCATTTTATATTTTTGTCCCGAGAAATGGAGTTCAAAGACTGTTTCCCCAAATCTTTCCAATCATACCTGCTGTCCAGGCAGAGGCTGAACTGGACAGCAAGATGTGCAGTTAGATACTTTCAGGCCAGATAAAGCTGAAACTGGGATTGCATAGAATGGTGTCACATGCTCTATGGCATAGGTGTCCAAACCCTGACCAGGGAGCCAGATGTGGCCTGTGTGAGTCTCCATGTGACACGCAACATGTCTCCCCATCTGGCCTTTTTGTGAGCCTTAAAATCCTCTGGATGAGGGATGTTCTTAGGGAGGTTGCATGCACCCCCCTTTCTGAATGAAAGCGTTTATGAACTGGTTAGAAGACATCTCCTTTTTCTGTGTTTAGAACCTATTTTAATTCATTCATATAGGTTTTGTCTCAAATATATTCATTTATGCAAACTTATTCAAATTTGAAATGTAAATTAATTCCTTGGCCCTCGACACAGTGTCAGAGAGATCATGTGGCCCTCCTGCCAAAACGTTTGGACGCCCTGATCTATAGCATGCCAATTACTGGAGATATGTGGAAAATATGAGAATCTGGAGCTCTGAAGCTATCACACCAGCTAATGGTTTTCTTCTGCAATCTGAACAAGGATGCTTGCAATTATTTTAATGTTTCCAAAGCTTATGGAAATTCACCAAAAATTGTCTTGCAACGCTTTGATGGGTTCTGAGCTACAGTTTGGGAAGCACTGCTCTAAAGCAAGAGCCTCAAGACACCCTGATCATATGTGGCAACCCTATATATTGCCCTTTGACCACCATTGACCCATTAGGATCCCTGTGGCCATCCTGTACCAAAAAAGGAGGTTGCTTCTCCCAGTTCACAAAAACTGCCAGTTCACCTCCCAGCAATTCATAAAGATCTCTTTCCCAGTCTTGTGAAATTGTCACCGTAGCATTGGTTCTGGTCTGCAGCCACATCCTGCCGTCAAGACTATGTACTCCGTGCTGGTGTTCAACCCAGGCTTGTTTACAACTCTTCCCTAATTATAGCTGTTGATAGGGACAAGAGCTTCTTGCCGGTTGATCAGCAGTGACCATACTCCTTCCTGACTAGTTGAAATACCACACTTGCATTCTTGGCCTGTGAGTAACCATGTTGGGTTTAGGGATAGCCCCAGTCCACACCCGAGGATGTCCTGTGCATGGGGAACAGCCAGAACTTGAACAGGAAAACAGACTACATCAGTTTTTCCCCTTTCTTCCCTACGTCCGGCCAGTGCGTGTGAGAAGGGTGCAGACACAAGAGGTATCAATCCGGATCCAGCGCCATGCCACAATCTTGTCAGAATCCATAGTGAGCGCCCTCACATACGACTGTTTTGCCTTGCATTCAGAGATCCAATGACGTCGGTCCACACCCCGGCAGCCTCCCATTGTGCCCCCAGCCAGATTACACTTGGTCTCAAAAAAATACTGCTTAAGTGGGCCTGTAAGAGTCTGGACTTCAGATAGCACTGTCACAGTTTTGCCTCGGATGTCCACAGCACTGCGCTTGTCTGTCACCCAGACGTTCACACTGTCACACACAGACATCTCTCCTCGCCGTATGGATCCGTCCAGTGATCGCTTGGATTTCAGTGTCCTGTTGGCAGCCTGCCCTGGCTGGGCACTGGAATCCTCAATCAGGAAAAGTAAAGGAGGTCCCACAGGTTCACGGTTAGAAAGAGTGACACGTGGCGAGAAGAGGTCCCAGTCCCCCAAGGGAGACCCAGCCCAGAGAACATCAGCAGAGGTGTTGTGGTTATCACTGGTGTTGGGAAGAGGGGCAGCACGGATGACACAGAGCAATGGGCTGAGCATGGCATGGAACAAAATGAGCATCACTCCCTGCACAGCGGGGACCTGTGTGGGAAGAAAGTAATGAATCTTTCATGAAATGCTACATGGTGGCAAAATGCTGCTGAGATAAATTTCCATGTTCACATGCTTTTCCATCTATCCCTCTGGTTCAGCTGATGACCAAGGTTTTCAGTAATGCCAGCCTCAGGATGCTAGAGACCATGGGAAAAAGCTTTGCTCTGGGACGCCCGTGGTCATCCTGATAGTACTGCTACTATTGCCCCCAGTACTGAGGTGGACAGAGGTTAGCCTATCAACTGGGCACAAGACCAGAGGTGGAGTTTCCAACAGTATGCAATTTGACCAATCTATGACACAACTTCTGGAGGTCAATGGAAGGCCCACAGTGGGGCAAATGAAGCTGAATAGGGCATGTCCAAGTTATCTCAGGGAACTAGGCTGGAATAGATAACAAGGAGGTGTTAGCTAGCTATCTGGACAAGCAGCAAGTAACCCAGTTACACTGATAGGGATCTTTTCTGATTAGGAGAAACTAAAGCAGCTCTGACTACACCACTCTCTTGAAAATTAAAATTCTCATTAGTAACTGTATAATCTGTATCTATAAAAAAGTATGTTGGAGAAATGCTTTTAATAAATATGACCAGTTATCTTCCCAAATTATAGTAAGAATATTGCGGAGAAGGCTGACCATGATGATCCAGGTCAGGAAAGGTCAGCCATGACCCAGCTTAGGTCTGGAAAACTATCCCTGGTAGAAAAAGACAATGGCTACTAGTTAGTCCAGCAACCAAGAGGTTAAAAAATTTAAATCATAGTACCTGGAAAATATGACACTTTGGACTTTGACCACTTGTTTGCTCTCTGACTAGTTTCTAATGATTTCGCCTTTGGGTGGCTCCAAGCATGCTTCAAAGTGGTGGTCTGGAGTAAGCAGGCAATGCGCAACAAGGAAATGAAAAGGTTGATAGGTATATGTGGGGTTTTATGGCTTGATTTGGCCACTAGGCCAAAGGCTACAATCCTAAACATACTTTCCTGAAAGTAAGTCCCATAGAACAGAATGGGGCTTACTTCTGAGTAGACATGTTTAGGATTGCAACATGTGTGCAAAGTGACAGAAGCATTCTGATCATAACATAACAGAAACAAACAACAGTTTTTGTCCTTTTAGTTTTAGGTTCTGCCCCTCTTTTTTTGTTTGTGCATGTTGACTGTACTCTGAGTTTCGACTTTCATAAATTTACCTGCTTTTTATGATCTCATGTGTTTGTTTTGCCACAGAATTAAAACTAATCTTAGCCTCATGTTTCTTATCTGTAAAATTAATACAGATTTTTGAGCATGCATTTTGCATGTTTCATTCATCAACCCTATACAGAATATGGGCAGGGGCAGTATCAGGAATAAGCAACGAGGCACGAAGACCCCGGCATGAGCCAAGGACCCATGCCCATTTTAGGGTCCACCTGGACATTCTGACCCCTCCAATCTCAGCACCAGGAGCAGCATCTAATTCATCATTGAAAGGTGAGTGAGGGTGCCCACTGGGGGTTCAGGTCAGAGCTTGGCACCCCAAGAAATCTGGTACTGAATACCAGGCTTCCATTTCTCACCTTCCTGAATATCTGCTGTGCATGTTTTTGTTAGTTTTCTGCTACAGATTCCCTGATTATCCTTAACACTTGTGTCAGCCTCCATGCTGACCTCAATATAAAATGTTTACCTCAGTGTAAAATGAGTAAGCATTTTCTAGAATGTATTTAATAAAAATATATTGTATATACATGCTAGGTCTGCAGCAAAATTCAACTGTTGGGGGCTCAACTGCTGTGCAAGCACTCTTCGTTCTTGCTTTCTGCCTGCAGTAATATTGTAGTCTAGACAGTTCAGGTTGACCTGTGGTGTTATTTGTTTTTTGTACTGTTTGATTCAAGGTGACTTGTATTCACATGCAGTATCTGTATACCTAATTCAGTATTGCCAAACTACAGTTCACAGGCCAGATCCAGCATGTAAGGGAGAGCCAACAAGGTGCAGCACTTTCTGTTCCTTGCCACAGCCCTGTGGCAAATGCTACAAAGCTTGTGCATATTGAAAAGATAAGGCACACAAATTGATTTTAGCATAGTACAGGAGAAAAGAGAAGCAACAGAAACAAAAACAGAGACAAAAAATAGAACATAGCTATATGGAAGATTGGAAAGAATTACCTGAGGTTTCAACGCCTGTTTCGATTACAATTAAGTAGACCCCACAAATTATTCATGACCCACAGGTCTGGGGCCTCCCTTGGATGCTCCTTGATGCAAGCCAGCCTGGGAATAATGAGATCTTTTGTGGGATCCACTCTCTGCTCTATAGCTCCTAACAGGTAATGGAACCTGTTTGAAGTTCATGCGCCTGGAAGCCTGAACTCCTCAAGTCCTCTGCAAACGTCATGCTGTATCCTCATATCTCCTTATGGACAAGGAGAACAGACCCTTTCCAAGAGGCCGATGATTCCTGCCATTGTCACTGGATTGTGGGAGAAACAGAAGGCCAGATGACCTCAAGAGATGCAGAGCTGGCTGACCAATTGCTGGCTGACCACTTGGGATCAACTGCAGAATCTGGAAGGAGAAAAAGACAAAAAAATTCAGTGAATAAGCAGACCTCCATCAGTCTTGAGAGACTATGGTACCGTGCTTGGCGCTGCATACGCTGCATGCGAAGCACGAAAGCCTGGGTTGGATTGTTATGGAGGATAGGCTGTTACCCAAGCAGCAAATCCCACCTCTCCACACCACTGAATTAGTCCAATGGAAAGGCAGAGCCAATACAATTGGATCCAGCTGGCGTCGCAGAGCTGGGCTAAGGACAGGAGCTCACCCTGTCTTGTGGGGCCGACCCAGGTCTTGAACCCTGGCCTGCTGGTTAACAGGCACAGCGTCTAGAATTTAGGAATTCTGTGTTATGCTGCTGCCTATTCAATCTTCTAGACTCACTTTGTTATCACGGTTCCTAGGGATTTTTGCACACACACCATCCCATAACATAAAATTCCCTGATGAAAAAACCATGCACCCCTTTCCCCAGAGAGCCTCTTCTTGGATGTCAACATGTGCCTCGATCCGCTTCTCTCAAATAACTCTAAAGACCTGTCTTGATGATAACAAATTTAGCTTGCAAAGAACATTGGACTTTTCTATCCACCATTCTCTAATTTTTTAAATAATATATCAGACATATTTTTCTGCTCCAACATAACTATAATAATTAGAAAGTGTTCTAGACTGTGCCAAGGTGATCATGAGGGCTCCAAGAAAGCAGTTTCAGTTCTATATACAGGTCTATCTAGAATCTATATACAGTACTGTACACTTTAGCCATAGACACATAGATTTGGTGTATAAACACAAAAGCTAAGCCAACAATAATCAATGGTTAAAACTGGGACCACAAGGGGTCACACTGTGATTTATGGTGGGACCTCATAAGAATTTCAAAGGTTTCTTCTATCAAGAAGCAAAGAGGACAAAGCTTTTTTAACACTTTTGTTTCCAAAATGAAGTTTACACAAGTCAGAAATCCGTCCATCCTTCCTCCGACACATTTTGGTAAAGATGACCCACTACCCTGTGGTAAATGCTACAAAGCTTGGAATGGTGTCAGCAGCAGTTTCTTATTCAAACTGCCCTTGCCCCAGAGTTCTCCTTTCAATATATCTCAATATGTTCTTTTCTATTTGGTCACACTACAGACAAAAAAAAGTGGCCATCCAAGGTTACAATATTAAAAGTGAATCCCATGTTATGTAAAGGAGAATTCATGAGTCGAAGGAACCAGAGGCTGAACTGAAGAAGTCACAAAAAACCACATATATACACAAGTAGAGTTGCCATAATTCTCTTCACAAAATTGGGACAGGCCCCTCTGTCTCATTTGCCAGTATGTGAACACAATCCCACCAAATTGGGAATGTCCCTGTATTTTGGGACACATGGCAGCCAATGTTCCTTCTAATTTTTGGTTGGTTGTGTGCACAAAAAATATTAGCTGTGCAGCTTTTGAAGGAAGGTTAAATTTTTGTGCACCGCATAACGACAGTTATATACTTTTGACTACGTGTCAGAAAACAATACGTACATTTGTTACAATATGTACAATACAATACAATGTATGGCAGAAGATAATGAGTTTACCTTCTCGTTGTCAGTTGTCGTTGTCAAAATTTTTGTCATTGCCATTGCCAGTTTTGGCTTTGTGCGCTTTGTAGAAACTTGTGTGCGCTAGTTCAGTGAGTTGTGTATGCATGCACATGTGCACAGTTTAGAGTGTATATGATGGCAGACCTATACCTGAGAGGTCACATCGAAAATCTACCCTTTTCTTAAACATGAAAAAACAAAGATTCTGATTTCTGATTTGATTCTGATTTCAAATACATTCCTGAAGCATACTCTCCTCTTCTTCAAGCCAAATTCTCACACTCCAGAGAAGCAACAAATCCCTCCCTTACCCAAATCCTGCATGCATTCTTTCCATGGAGATGGGTATATGGAGATAGATAATATGGGAAAAATACCTGTCCCCCCCTCCATTTCATAAGTAGGGAGAGACTATGCAGAAGTGGGAGTTGAATCCAATTTCCAGATCCTCTTCTAAATGCTCTTCATGAAGATGTAGACTAAGATCTATTATTCCCTAAAACTCATTGCCCAGTGATGCTGAAATCGCACTTAGATCTAGCATTATCCCAAATAATATTCCAACCTGCAGGGCATCCCCACAGCTCATCTTCCCCCGTTCACATACTTCTGAGGTGCTTAGAACACCTTCACAGCCAGCCACTCCCCACCACCCTGTTCCATCCATGGGCAGCTGGGAAGCATCAGGTGATGCCTAGGCATTCTGCAGCTGCGGAAAGGAGCCAGGGGAATGGGATCCAGATGTAAAAACATCTGGGAAAGGATGCCATATGGGGGATGGAGTTGGAATGATGGCTAATCTCTCCTGCCTTTGAAACTGACACTAATGGAGGCTGCTCACCCTTTCCACCATATCCAACCAATCTAGCCTGAGCTAAACCCATCCTAAATCTATACCCTCCCCCAACAAATACACTACAAGCATTCTTATTAAGGAGGGGGGAATAGGATATACTGACCTTACAGATTCAGATTGGCAACCTTATAGAACTAGAGCAGTGTTTCTCAATCAGTGGTATATGTACCATGAGTGGTATGCATGACACCCTCAGACTCCTGCCAGCAACACCAGGATGCAACACACCAAAATAGACAGCTTGGCAGGCAGCACTCCAACATGTTTGGTGCATCATGCCCAGTGGTGGGCACCAGCAGGTTCGCACCTACTCTATAGAACCGGTTTTTAACAAGAGATAGGACATATAAAGTTTAAAAATAGCCATTTAAAAGTGGCTGGCAGATGGGCAGAGAACCGGTTCTTAATTTCTTTGAAGCCCATCACTGATCATGCCCCAGTCATACAGGTCTCCCAACCCAGAATAAACTAACCATACATCATCACCAGTTATTTCCAGTGGTAAGCCCAATGGGATCGATATATCCAAAGCTGTCCACCTTGAGTGGTATGTTGAGAAAGGCTGATCTTCTAGAAGAGAGTGTTTCCTAGTGGAGGGAATACAAGGAGCCAGGACATATAGGTGTATAATGGGGTGGAGCAAAATGGGACCAGGATCTGGTTCTTCTCCCTTCCCTGAGTAGTCAAGTCAATTAGCAGCAGAAAGAAGAAACTGATCAAATCCACAAGTCCACGAGTCCACAGGAACAAGGTAGAGGTTGCCAAAGTTTCTTGGGGCAAGGACAGAATGTTGATTTTGTTCCATATGGGATTGACATTAGCGAGGGTAAAGAAAGGACCCTGGAATTTTGTATTCTCTCTCTTACTAGAGGGTGAGGCTCAGCACTTGGTTTTCTGGCAGGGGAGTGGTGCCTAGTGGCTAAGCAAACAACTCTTAGAGAGAGTGTAAGTGACTTAAGCCTGACCCTTAGGCTATTTGTATTAGCCATCTTTTCCCCACAACACGCAACACCCATGGTGACCTTGCTCACTCCCATTCAAAAGAGCCAGAGTTGTGGCTTCTGTTGTGCATGTGTGTGTGAACCTTCAGGCATTCAGTGCATGGAACCAGCCTCTGCTTGGAGGAGGTATGCGTAACATAGCACCAGGCAAGCTCCAACCTGTCGCCTTCCAACCTGAATGCTGAAGAAGGAAGTTGCGCGGCTTTGTCAAGGATGCCCACAATTTCGGACTGCCGTAGCTCCCATACAGAAATCTCTCTCTCTCTCTCTCTCTCTCTCTCTCTCTCATATACTCATACACCCTAGCATCCCATTTCTCTAGCGAAGAGAACTCAGTTTTCCCAGCTGCACACGCATATCCAAAACAAGGTATACAATCATGCCAAACAAGTAAACAAACTTCCCTAGAAAGGGAATCCCAAAACAATCTAGATTCTGCAGTCAAACAGAATTATTTTGGTTCAGGGCACATGCAGCAATCAGGCCTCCATCAGTCTTGAGAGACTATGGTATCGTGCTTGGCGCTGCATACGCTGCATGCGAAGCACGAAAGCCTGGGTTGGATTGTTATGGAGGATAGGCTGTTACCCAAGCAGCAAATCCACGCCACTGAATTAGTCCAATGGAAAGGCAGAGCCAATACGATTGGATCCAGCTGGCATCGCAGAACTGGGCTAAGGACAGGAGCTCACCCTGTCTTGTGGGGCCGACCTGGGTCTCAAACCCTGGCCTGCTGGTTAACAGGCACAGTGACTTAACCACTTGCACCACCCACAGCAATCACTCAATGCAGCAATCATTCATTTTACATATAGGCATCTCCCACTTACTGGATGGGTTAGGGACTGGAGCACCGTCCAAAAGTGAAAACCACTGAAAAATGGAACCCAATCCACTTTTTAGTTTATAATTGTTATAAATAACTTTTTAGTACATATAAATGTTAGTTTATAATTTTTTAGTTTATAAATGTTGCTTCCAATGCTTATATAAGCCAGCAAATTGCAAATGCCCCTTTTATTTTGCAAACTCCTGCTGCCACAAAAAGATTTCTGCACATGGATTCTCCTTTGAGAATGGGATTAGACCAGGAGCTACAAAATTGGGGGAGAGCAATTTTGGTCTTTAGAACAGCAGAGAGAGGTTGAAAGAGCAGAACATACATTGAATGAATGAGTTCTGGTTATAATTGAAAGATGTTGAAAGAATGGATCGTCAAAAAAGAACCATCAGAAAGTGGGGGATACCTGTACTTTCAGCTGAGACTGTAACCTAACCTCTTCCTAATGGAACTGGGGGAGGATGAATGAAAAGGGCAGATGCACTGCTCTCTGACCACATCCCCAGTCCATTTTGTCATATATTTCACTTGTGCATTTCAGCCAAGCCAGAAACATGCTTTCTGTTGTTGATTTTTGAACAAAATCTGATATTCCAAAGATGCCTAAAGTGGCAGGATGTGCGAGCCAGGATAGTGTAGTGGTTTGAGAATTGGACTAAGACCAGAAACATCCAGGTTCAAAACTCTGCTCAGCTTTGAATCTTCCTGGTTGACCTTGGGCCAGTTATTGTTGTTAGCCTCACCTACCTCGCAGGGTTGCTGTGAGTACAAAAAGAAGAAAGGCACCATGTACACTATCCCAAACTCTTTGTTCTTATTATCACTCACATAACCAAAGCTCTACACTTCAGAAAATCCAGTAGCTTTGTGTAACTACAGCCATTGGCCAAAGTCTGGCACCTCCAAATGAAGAAGCACCTGCCCCCATTCCTCACGCATACTCTCAAGGAGGGCTCTGGCTTCTCCATCTGCTCTGGCAACTCTCAGATGCCTTACCATGTCAGTCAAGTGCCTTTAGTTTGCTCTGAAGTGAAAGCAGATGCCTTGATGTTATTGCTGCTGCCCCAGGAAATCGAGAAGGGAGGCAAGAAAGGAGGTAAACAGGAATTATTCAGAATCTAGGAATGAGCTGGGGACAAAAGCCATACAGAAAAAGTTTCTACATTTGGATCACACAACTAAGAACTTGGGCTAAGACATGCTTTGTTTCCAGATAACCCAGGTATGCACAGAGTCCTTCTTCCCTTCTCTATTTCACTAAGGGCAAAATCCAGAGTAACTATGGGGAGTCCTTGCTCCAGTGTAAGAACAACTTACTCTGGATTGCAATATGAATTTTCCATAGGTTTTCACTAGGTGGTGCAGTAACTATGGGTTCATGTAAAGTCTCTTACATGCTCCCGTAGTTACTCAGGATTTGGGGGTAAGTTGACCATCCAAGAATAATTCTCCCTCTCTACATATACAAATAAATAAAACCCTAAGTGCAATCCTATTCAGGTCTACTCAGAAATTTTATTAATGGGGCTTACTCCTATGAAAGTACTCTTAGGATTACAGCCTATGTTATATTCAGAAAACTTGAGAAACTTAGCACTCAGTTCTTGTCCTGTTGTGATTTGTTCATAGGGACACTAAAATATTTAAGTACAGTAATATTTCAGTAATATTTCTGTACTCAGTTTAGCTATATTCAGTGCTATATGTAAGAAGGAAAACATTAAGACAATACAAGTCTAAAAGTCTCTTATTATTAACTCAATATTTCAGCTGATATTGCAATTGATCAGAGAGAGATCAACTTGCCTAAGGCCTCTTAGTGACTTCATAACAAAGGTGAGTTATCAGTCAGGAAAGTCCTCTCCGAGATGCAATCTGATACATGCTTACCTGGGAGTAAGACCTATTGAACCTGAAGGGGCTGATTTCTGAGTAGACAAGGGAAGGATCACATTGTCAATCTCTCGGTCATTGTGCTCCACCACTATTTAATTATCAGCCCCTGTTTCAAGCGTGTGTGCCAAAGGGATTTTATCTCTTGGTTTTATAAAGTGTGTAGACCTGTGTTGATAAGAAACTCTGTTTTGCATTTGCTTTCGCTTCTGTTCTGCTTCTGGGAGCTCCCAGCGAGGCTGTCTTACAAGCCACTGTTGTGATGAAGGGGAAACAGTAGCTGCAACTCAATCCACTGAACATACACAGCTTGGTCCCCCCCCCCCTTTTCATAAGTTTAATCTTAAATACTGTATATCCTAGCGTGGGTTTCTGTCTTTTGGAGAATCTCAACTGCTCACTGAGTGTCCCTCTTCCTAAAACCTGAACAATCCCAAAGGGTCAAGCATATAGGAAATGGTGTCCCACTTTTTTTAAAAAAAATAAAAAAGCATCTTTGGTGCTTCTCTGGCTTTTGAGTTTCTAACCCCTGCCCTGACTTTGATGCATGACTCGTATGTGTGATTTATCCTTGTCATACAAAATGATAAATTGGCATGCACTTATGGGATCTGTTTTCATTCATGCCAGACTTTAGCAAAGAAAAGCAAATTTGTTTCTTCTGTTCTCAGAGCTCTGTAATGCAAAGAATGACTAAAACTCCTGCAGCCACACAAACCCAACCCAATGCCCTAGATGTTCAGTTGGGTCACCTGTCTTGTAAATCCATCTTGGCCTCTCCAATCTTTTGGTTTGCCCAGAAATAGAGCACTACCTGAGTTTCAGCATCTTGGCTCCCCATAAACCTGCCAGAGTGACGGCTTCCCCTCCTTATGCCAGTGAGATCAGAATAATATTTCCCACCTCAACCCATACCCACACAGAGGTTGCTTAGATCCTCTCAGCCTGGCCTTTAAACCCTCTAGCACAGTGATTTTCAACATTTTTAATCTCATGGCACACTGGCAGGGACTAAAATGGTCAAGGCACACTATCAGTTTTTTGACAATTAACAAGGCACATCATATTGCTGGTAGGGGGTTCATCTCCCCCAACTGCTTCCTCCCCAACATCCCGCGGCACACCTGCAGACCATCTATTGCACACCAGTGTGCCATGGCGTAAAATCATTGTGCTAGCACTACTAGCAAGCAATTTGAGTTGCTGTTGAGCACAATGAGACACATTCAGCTGCCCAGAATCTGCCTGGTTGTCTTCGATTCTGAGAATAAATAGAAAACAGGCAAGATGTTGTGCTGTCCTGGGTTGTGGGGTACCAGGGTCCCTGCAAATGCTTGACTGCCCTTCCTTCCAGAGAACCCAGGCATCCCGCTTTCCACCCCCAGCTGGTAATCCAAAACAGGCGGCCAAAGGGGCGAACAAGGCAGGGATATTTCCGCCTTTTCTCTCCAGCTGGTTTCCATCTAGCCATCCTTGTAGGAACTCTGTTAGGGGGAAGGTGGTATTTCCCCTTGACCATGACTCTCTTTCTCTCCCCTGCCTCCCATTTACCTGATGGCTGGACTGTACTGGACACACAATACCATATTGTGGCTTGTAGCTGGAAGAGGCTTAGGGCCCGATCCTATCCAATTTTCCAGTGCTGATGCAGTTGTACTACTGGAGTGTAGCGTACTCTGTACCACCACTGTAGTGTAGTGTACTCTGTGTCTTGTGATGAAGGAGCAGGGGCTTCCTCAAGCTATTGGAGCATGAGTTCCCTTACCATGGGGCTGCATTGTGGCTGTACCAGAGCTGGAAAGTAGGATAGGATTGTGCAGGGTGACCATGAGCACAATCCTAACCATGTCTACTCAAAAGTAAGCCCATTGTCTTCAGTAGATCTTACTCCCAGGAAAGTGTCTTTAGGATTATGTCATAACCAAAAAAGAGGACAAGATCCCATGAAGAATGTAGGACACCGAAGAAGAATGTAGGAAATGATCAAATAAAAGTTAAAGACACTCATAAATATTGCTTTCATGTGGTTAATTTAAACACTATATTACTTATGATTAATTTTAAAACTATTATATATAATATATGGTTTCATAAAGGCTCTATGCTGCCTGCTCACTAGGAAAAGGAGGCTGAAGATTTTTTCCCCAGGACAAAAAGCTAAAAAGAGGACATGTCTTGGAAAAAGAGGTCACCCTGAATATATTACATAGAATTTGTGAATGACAAGAATGCTTCATGCTTCCTGCTCAAAAGGAAAAGGAGGACAATGAAGATTTTTTTTCCAGGACACAAGGCTATAATGCAGGGTATGTCCTGGGGAAAAAAGACATATGGTCACCCTGATAGGGCTGCATACTGGTTACACTGAAGCTGCAAAGTTGGATCCTGAGTTGGGAGGGAGACTGGCCTCTTGGATTCCAGGAGTGGAAAGGAGAATCTAGAGATGACAAGGGATGGAAGCGTCTTCGGTGGGGTTTACTTTGAGTGGGGTTGGGGGTCACTTTTAGTGAGTTTGGGGGTCACTTTTAATAGGGTTTGGGGGAGACATTGAGTAGGGCTTGGGGGGTCATTTGAATGGTCACTTTGAGTGGGGCTTGGGGGGGGTCACTTTGAGTGGGGCTTGGGGGTAACTTTGGGTGGGGTTTGAGTGGGTTTGAGGGTCACTTTGAGTGGGAATAGCCAGGGTTGGATTTAGGTTTGATGAGGCCCTAAACTATTGAAGGTAATGGGGCCCTTTATATGTCCAGCTGTCCTTTGTCAACAACAAATTGTCTGTTTTCATGTTGAATATATGCTATATGGTAATTTATGGACCTAACAGGTATCTAAAATCATTTGCACATAACAAAATATGTATTTTATCAAAGTAATTGTTGAGCCAAAATACAATTTAAATTTTTTGGGGCCCCTAAAAGAGTGGGGCCCTAAGCTATAGCTTTTTTAGCCTATACGTAAATCCGGCACTGGGGATAGAGTGAATCTAAGTGGGATTGGGTATGTTTGAGTGGGGTCTCTTTGAGTTGCTCTGGGGAGTGACTTTGAGTGGATTTTGGTATTTACATTGAGTGGGGTTTGGGGATTACTTTGAGTGGGGTTGGGGATGAACCCGAGTGGGGCTTGGGGTCACTTTGGGATAAGTTTGAGTGGAGTCTCTTTGAGTGGGTCTGGGGGTGACTTTGAGTGGTGTTTGGGGGCTACTGTGAGTGGGGTTGGGGTACGTTTGAGTGGGGTCTCTTTGAGTTGCTCTGGTGGGTGACAGTGGGGTTTGCAGCTTACATTGATTGGAGTTTGGGGGTCTCTTTGAGTAGGGTTGGGGTGAATCCGAGTAAGGTTTGGGGGTGACTTTGAGTGGGTTTGGGATATGTTTGAGTGGGGCCTCTTTGAGTGGGTCTGGGGTGTGAATCTGGGTGGGGCTTGGGGGTTACCTTGAGTGGATTTGGGGGGTGACTTTGAGTGGGGTCGGGGTGACCCTTCCCAGAGTGGGTCAGGGTTCCTGATGGGTGGAGATGGGGAGACACCTGTGGGGGGTTTCCCTCTTGAGCACCTACCTGGGGGTCTTGCGTGGGTCGATCTGCTGCCCTGCGCAGACTCTTGCGGTCCTTCTCCATGCAAGTCAGGCTGCCCCGCGGGGCGGAGGAGGGCGCTGGAGGGGGGACCCCATAGCCAGCCACTACAGCAGAGGGAGAGCCCCCCAAAAGGAAGGGGCAGAGAATGCGGGAGGGAGGCCGGGAGGGAGGGAGGCGGAGGAAGGACCGGAGAAACTGGTTTGGAGGTGCTGGAGCTGGAGAGGCTGGAAGGAAAGGAGAGCTCCGAGGAGAAGATGGGCTGCAGGGGGGGCTGCTGCCAGGGGGCGGGCGGGGAGCTGCAGGGAAGGTGGACGCGGGAGCTGCGCTTCCCCACTGCGCTCTCCTGGCTCCTTCCCTTCCTTCCTCGCCTGCCTGCCTGCCCGTGCTTGCCCTGCTGAGCCTCGCCTCTGCCCTCTCCAGAGGTCCCTGCCTGGATCTGGCGCCCACCTGCCTCCCCCAGCCCCACCTGCAACCCCGGGATCAATGAGGACTAGCGCCTTCCTCTACACTTGCCCTGCGCCCCCTGCACAGCTCTCAAGCCAGGATGACCCTCTGTCCTCTTTTTCCAGGACATGGCCTCTTTCCTAGCCTTGTGTCCTGGAAAAGAAATCTTCATTGTCTCCCTCTTCATTGGTGACCGTTCCCCCTGTTTCTCCAGGACATGTCCTCTTTTTTTTAGCCTTATGTCCTGGGAAAAAACCTTCATTGTCCTCCTCTTCATTGGTGACCATTTCCCCTCTTTCTCCAGGACATGTCCTCTTTCCTAGCATTGTGTCCTGGAAAAAAATCTTCATTGTCCTCCTCTTCCTTGAGGACAGGCAGCTTGGAGCCTTCTTGTCATTCATGAATTCTATGCAATAAATTCTACATACTAGTTTTAAATTTATTTAAAAAATAATATAGTGTATAAACCACATGAAAGTGATATTCATGAGTGTCCCAGCAATTATTTTGTAATGTCCTACATTTTTCTTGGGTGTCCTACATTTTGGGGGGCTTTGTCCTCTTTTATGGTTATGACATCTAGTCACCCTGACCTTCCTTCAGAGATAATTATCACCAAATGACCATTATCACCCCTGTCCCTCTTTCTCTCTCTCACACACACACCCTTCACTCTTTCACATACACATCTTTTTCCTCACACACACCTCTCTCATTCTTGCCACTTCCACACAAATCTCTCTCTCACACACACACCCTTTTTCACATATCACATACACATTTTTCCTCACACACCTAGCTCTCTCTTTGCCCCTCCACTCAAATCTTTCTCTCTCACACACATACCCTTCACTCTTTCACATGCACATCTTTTTCCTCACACACACCTCTCTCATTCTTGCCCTTTCCACACAAATCTCTCTCACACACACCCTGTTTCACATACACATTTTTCCTCACACCTAGCTCTCTCGTTGCCCCCTCCACTCAAATCTCTCTCTCTCTCACACACACACACATACACACACACCCTTCATTCTTTCACATAAACATCTTTTTCCTCACATACACACCTCTCATTCTTGCCCCTTCCGCACAAATCTCTCTCTTTCACACGCACACACACACACACACACACAGACACTCTGTTCACTCTTTCACAAACACATTGTTTTTCCTCACACATCTAGCTCTCTCCCCTGGCCCCCTCCACTCAAATTGCGCTCTCTCTCTCTCTCTCTCTCTCTCTCTCTCACACACACACACACACACACCCCTCCATAAATCTGATGACTTCTCTGAAAGCTCCTGATACCATAAGGCTACAATCCTAAGTGCCCAATCAATCCTACACATATCTTCACAGAAGTGCCATTATAGTCACTGGAGTTTACTCCCAGGTAAGTGTGGATAGGATTGCAGCATAAGGTCACAATCCTAATCAACTTTCCAGCACTGGTCTAGCTTTGCAAGTG
Organism: Cryptoblepharus egeriae; assembly: GCA_030015325.1. NCBI lineage: Eukaryota > Metazoa > Chordata > Lepidosauria > Squamata > Scincidae > Cryptoblepharus > Cryptoblepharus egeriae. Next base: position 82,382,055 of record JAREYC010000004.1, read on the forward strand.
AGGCATGTACTGCATTCTGCAGTTGGGAGCAGCCATCGAAGCCTTCTCAAGGTAAAGCAATGTTTGTTCCCTTACCTTGGAGATGCAAGGCTCTTACCTCGGTGCCAGAAAGTTGGTTCCAATTGTGCCCTAAAGAGACTTACTCTTGAGTAAACAGGAATTCCACTTACTGTCTGTTTACTGTTATTCTGCTACAAGGCTGGGATTTTATATCTGATGTAACAGACTAACCTTGGCTACCCTGCTTTGGAATTTGACACCCCATCAGCCTTGGTAATGCAGTTGCAATACCCTGTGCAGGAGACCATGTGCATTTCATTTGAAAGTGATTTTTCAAGATGCTTGTGTAGACCATCCATAAAGTGCAGTATGTCACACTTTTAACATTCTCCCCTGTGCCCTACTCTGCCTTCAAAGAGTTTGTTTTCTCCTCTCCTTACTGCCTACTCTGGTAAAACAAATGGAGGCACCAAAGAGGACAAATGGAGGACAGTGTTATAAATATAGATACTAAGAGCCCAATTCTATGCATGTCTACTCAGGAGAGCCAGTATAGTCACTTGGGCGTACTGTCAGGTAAGTGTGGATAGGATTGCATCCTTAGGGTCCAATCCAAATAATCTTTGCTGTTCCAATAGGGCATGGATTGCATCCTGCAGTTGGGGCAGGGGAGTCGTGGTGGCCTCCTCAAGGTAAGTGAACAATTGTTCTCTTCTTTTATGGCCACACAATGGTTGCCTCAGTTTTGGGAATTTGGATAGGATCGTGCCCTAAGAGGCGTTCTATTTGAATTCTGCTAAGGGTATACCATAATTGTGTGATTTAAAAACATGTATTAAAAATGGGTGCAGGTATTGGGGTGAGTTGGAATGTACAATGATGTCCTGAAAAATGCACACCACCATTCAGCATGTGAAAGAGGAATGTGTGGAGCATACATCTTTGAACAAATAACTAAATACTGAAAAAACAGGTGTAGGGGCCAAACTGTTGATCGGGCTTGAAATAGACCTTGTAAATATACATAACGATTTTGAACATAGTTTGCATAAAAGAGAATGAATGAATGAATGAATGAATAAATAAATAAATAAATACCATATATACTTGCATATAAGCCTCGTTTTTTGGGCCCAAAAATGAGCCCCCAAACCCACTTTGCCTTATATGCAGATCAGTAAAAAATTAAGAAAAATGGTGGGCGCGACCTCCAGTGCGTGCCCTCAAAGCTCTGCAGCCTCTCCAGCTGCTGGCGCTGGCTTTCCAGGCTACGGAGGAGGTGCGCGGCGGCAAGACATGGAGCCCACTGCAGCAAAGCCCCTCCTCAGACTCAGGTACTTCTTTGTGGGCCTTACTTCTGAGTAGACATGCCCAGGAGTGGGCCTTAAGGATACAAGGCCAGCCACACTTTCCTGCTATGGCTGCATTTGCCATCCTCGGCTTATACTCAGGTCAATAAGTTTTCCCAGTATTTGTGGTAAAATTAGGTGCCTTGGCTTATACGCGGGTCGCTTACACACGAGTAAATACGGTAAGTTTAAGCATCTCAGTCTTCACGGAAGTTTCTACACTTCAATATATTTTGCACCTCTCCTTTGGGAATCATTGTTAGGTTTGTGATGAAATTTAAACCAACTTTATGTGCCATATTACATTCCTGGATGTCATTGATCAACTAAGGCTGCAATCCAAAAGACACTTTCCTGGGAGTAAGATCAGTTAAAAGCAATGGGGCTTACTTCTGAGTACTCATGGTTAGGCTTGTGCTCTAAGGCTGCAAACCTAAACACACTTTCTTCAGTGTAGGCCCCATTGAATAAAATAGGACTTACTTTTGAGTAGATGGGCTTAGGATTGCACTGCACGGTTTTTAGTAGTTGCAGAGACTCCAGTGAACCTGTAGAGGTGAGGATTGGAATTTTTGTAGGGAAACCTTTAGTCCTATGCTCTGGACCAGACTAGGGTTTTTGTCATCTAGTGGAAGACTCATTGAATCATCTCCACAACAAACTTCTTCCCATACCATACCATATAGAATAAATTTCAATATCATATACTCCGCCTAAATGCAGAAGCATCACTAGAATTGAAGTTTCCCGCATTAACTTTCTTTAATATATCATAGTACCTCATTAGCTCTCAAAAGAATGACTAGCACAATCCTAATCATGTCTACTCAAAAGAAAGCCCCATTCTGTTCAATGGATCTTTTTCCCAGGAAAGTGTCTTTAGGATTGCAGCTGACATCAGTCAGTATTTAGTCAAGGAAATTCACTTTTTGTTACAGAAGGCAGCTGTGTTTTCCTTTTCTGGTTATTTACCCATAGCTTTTGACAGAATACAGGTATCTAAATGGGGTTTCTTTCATTGCATTCTGCATGATGTATGGATCCAAGCACATAAGAAACTACCTTTAGTGCAAGTTTTATAATCTAGGCTCAGCTGGTTTGGCCCAATACTACATATGAACAAATGCTGCCTAGTCAAACAAGTATATTATGCCAAAAGTACTGAAAAAAGTCCAAGGGCAAATCCTAAACAATTTTCCAGCTCCAAGGTAAAGGCAATGCAACTCTGGAGTAAGGGAACAAACTTTGCCTTACCTCGAGGAGACCTCAAGGATTGCTGCCCAACTGCAAGAAGCAGCTTGCACCCCACTGGAAAGTTGGTTAGGATAGCATCCTTAGAGGAATACTAATGAAAAGATGGTTTAATACCACTGGAGACTAGTGGACTTGAAATACGCAAAGTGTGGTTAACAACTGCCACACAACTTGTCAGTATTTTACAGAATGGCTTAATATCTTTGAGGATGCTGCTACATTGTTTCAACTGTTTTATTGTTTTATAATATGGCCATTGACAGCACACCCACATGTTGCATATGTTCTGAAAAGCAAGGACAGTCCTGATTTGGGGGGATTGTGTTCACATAGTGGCAAATGGGACAGAGGGTCCTGTGCCAGTGGTGGGCTTCAGGGGGTTCTCACAGGTTCTGTAGATTCCTTTGCCAATGAGCGCCTGTTCATTAGCAAAGAACCGGTTACTTTTCTAATAAAAAGTACCGGTTACTGAGAACCGGTTACTTTTGGGACATAGAACCTGTTGTTAATTTAGGTTATTAGAACATAGAACCTGTTGTTAATTTATTTGAATCCCACCGCTAGTCCTGTCTCAATTTTGTGGAAGAGAATTATGGCAAGACTAACACATGCACACACGCACGCGCGCACGCACACACACACACAGAGATATGCTGGATGAGGCAATGTGACAAGGTGATCCCTTCATAGGGGAAAAGATGATGTTGTCCTTGGGTTTTGTCTAACATGAAAAATTGGAAAATGTGGAAGTGCTGGAAGGAAAGCATTTTTATGGAATATTTTGTAACAACCTCATTTTTTAAAGTGGTGAATGGTAATAAAATAATGAGGGAACACTATGTTGGTGACAAAAACAGCAGCAAAATTTTTCCAGTCTGTTTAATTCCACAAGAAATATTTCATAACACCACTTTGTTTTTCATTTCCTTCCTTTCCCAATTCATCTTTTCCCCTCCATCATGCAAAGTCCTGCTACTCGGATCATCTTTCTATGGCAGGGGTGTCCAAACATTTTGGCAGGAGGGCCACATCATCTCCCTGACACTCAGGGTGACCATATAGAATGGAAGACAGAGTGCCTCTACCTTTAACCATTGCATATTATGTATGCATATGCATTGCATAACCTTTAACAGGGAATAGAGGCAGGTGCTGCTTTTTAAACCCTTCTATGTTGAGCTAAACCTGTCTTAATTCCCTCTTCTATGCAATAGTTAAAGGTACAGGCACTCTGTCCTCCATTCTGTATGGTCAACCTGCTGACACCGTATCAGGGGATGGAAGAATAATTTACATAAATGTACATAAATGAATATATTAGAGATGGAACTTATAATGACTGAATGAATTCAAATCAGTTCATAAACACTTTCTAACACAGAAAGGGGGTGATCATCATAAGTACTTTCATGCACAGAGAGAGGAGGAGCATGCAGCCTCCCTAGCTCTCAGAATACGCCCTGTGGGTGCAGGGAGCAGAGCTCCCCATGCCCCTGGAGGCTTACAGGATAGTACAGGATTGAACTATGCGGACACAAGGCATGTGTGTATATGTGTCACATGTTTTTGCAATCGTGTTCATCACACAATCCAAGTGTGATATTAAATTCATCGCAATCTTCTAACATACCAAACATAGGCCTCTGTACCTATGTCTTGCCACAGTCCACATGAAGGCTTGCTGTGGGCAACATTGCACCCCTGTTCTATAGGATGAACAGGGTATGTTCTATAGGATGAACATGTTCTATAGGATGTTCTATGGGTATTTCTTATATTTTAACAGTTGGTAAAATAATCTTTTGCTAATTCTATCAAATGGCACCTTGAAGATGGATGTAACTCTAAAATATTTCTCTGTTAAGTCCATATTACTTGGATGGAGGATTGAGAAAATAAAAATACAAAATATATAAAATACAGGTAGATCCTATATATCAAGAATACAAAATACAGGTAGAGCACAATCCTAACCATGTCTACTCAAAAGTTAGCCCCATTGTGTTAAATGGGTCTTACTCCCAGTAAAGTGTCTTTAGGATTGCAGCTGTAGATCCTCTGTAGATCAAGAAATACCATCCTTGTTTCCCACAGAATTCAACTCTGCAAGATGTGGTGAAGATTGGCCTCTAAGACGGCTACCCTGGTATGATCACTGTATCCATCAACAGTTCTATGTCATGATACTATGCAGTGTATACCTCTTTGTGTATACCTCTTGTCCACACAGCATTTCTCTCCCGTATACTTTGATGGAGAGCTGTTTGGCAGCATTTGAAGATTCAGGTCTACAGTCATTATATGTCTATTCTCCTCCACTGGAAAGGCTGATACTGAACTCTAGAGGTGGAGAAATGAGCAACTGCAAGGGAAGAGAAGCACAATAATTTCACTATCCATGTCTCATCATTTGGCTGCAACTTCTTCTCTTCTTCAGATCTAGAGAGGCTGGAGAAAGGTCACAAAGGGACTGAATTCAACTTTCATGATTCTTCCAAAGATCCATCATGCATCAGTGATCTCGAATTTCATCCAAGTGCCGAACAATCTATTTCTTAACACACAAATACAGGTTGGCACCTTCCTGACAACTCCTCCTCTTCTTCACACATACTTACCGGTACTTCTAATGTCCACAGAACACCTTCATGGCCAACCACTCCGCACCACCCCATTCCATCCCTGGAGCAGCTGGGAAGCATCAGGTAATGTCTAGGCATTATGCAGCTGCTGAAAGGAGCCAGGGGAATGGGATCCAGATGCAAAAACATCTGGGGAAGGCTGTCACATGAGGGATCGGGTTGGAAGGGTGGCTAATCCTTCCAGTCTTTGAAAATGACACTGATGGAGCTCCAGTCTGTCCTCCCTTTCCGCCACCTCTAGCCAGTCGAGGTTGAGCTAAAGCCATTGTCTACATACCGTACCCTAGCAAATACACTGCATGCATTGTTATCATGAAGGGGATAGGAAAGGGGGATAGGGGCCTGTTTCCAAAAGAAAGGGTAGTACAAGATTGAACTATGTTGACACAAGGCATTGTGTGTGTGTGTGTGTGTGTGTGTGTGACAACATGTTTTTACAATTGTGTGCATCACACAATCCAAGTGTGATATTTAATTCATTGCAGTCTCCTAACATCCCAAATATAGGCTTCCCTGTTCAATAGGCCTCTGACTCAATGGTATAGCTAAGGGGATACATGGGGTAGCAACTGGACCAAGTAACAAGCTTTAGGGGGGGCAACAGCTTGACATTATTTGCCAAAATTGTCAAACCTCGGCAAGATCAAATAATATCATCCTACTGTACTTTGGAAAAGTAACTTAATGCTGAATGAAATCTGTATTCTATCAAAAGTTATGGCCAATTAATCAGGACACATTTTTATTGTGAAAACTTTAATATTATTTATTTATTTTATTAATTATTAGATTTGTATTCATCCTTTCTCCCTGAAGGGCACCCAAGGTGGCTAACAATCACTAAAACAATAACTATAAAATACGGCAAAAACAATAACATACAGTGACGCCTCACGTAAAGAACGCCTCACGTAAAGTAAGTTTCATGTAACAAAAAAAATTTCTCTAGGATTCTGCTTCACGTAAAGAAAGTGCTTCATGTAAAGAAAACATTTGTTGGCAGTTAGGGCAGATGCGCTGGCCAGCAACCTGTTTAAAAAGTGTCAGGGCTGCCTAGCGCACCTGCCCATAGTGAAAGCAACACTTCCATGCTGTTCCTCCTGTGGCCAGACATCCGCTGGGCAGAGGGAGAGAAGAGCAGTGGAGAAGAGGGAAGCAGCTGAGGGCCAGCCAGAAGGGAGCAGAGAGAGAGAGAGGCTCAGGATGAAGAGAAGGAGAAAGTCGGTGTCTTGGATTACAGAAGAAAGTGTCTTTGATTGCAGCCTCCTACCCATGTCTACCCAGAAGTCTACCTCATTGTGTTAAATGGGTCCGACTCCCAGGAAAGTGTCTTTAGGATTGCAGCCAAAGGGCGCAATCCAGAGTAACTACGGGGAGTCCTTGCTCCGGTGTAAGAACAATTTGCTCTGGATTGCAATATGAATTTCCCATAGGTTTTCACTATATTGTGCAGTAACTACGTGTACACGTAATGTCTCTTACGTGCTCCCGTAGTTACTCTGGATTGCGCCCTAAGTAGACTTCATAGGTTCATGCCCACTGAATTCATGTTTTGAATTCAATTACAGTGTTTTGTCATCATTTTTACATCCAGTTAATATTTTTATATAAATATTTTTGGGGTTGTGGAACCAATCATCTGCGTTTCCATTACTTCCTATGGGAAAATCCGCTTCACGTAAAGAAAGTTTCACGTAAAGGAACTGCCTCCGGAACGAATTAATTCTGTTACATGAGGTACCACTGTACAATTAAAACAATACAAAAACAACCAAACAGCAGTAAAAACAGATCAGAGTCTGTTATAGTGGCTTCTTCTGGCGTTCTTTTGTTTCTTTTTAGATCAGTGGTTCTCAATCTTCCTAAGGCTGTGACCCCTTTATAAGTTCCTCATGTTGTGGGGAAATATTGTGGGGACCCCCAACCATACACAAGAAATGTTGTGGGGACCCCCAACCATAAAATTATTTTCGTTGCTACTTTAAGGCATGCATAGGATTGGGCCCCGAGGCTGCAATCTTATGCACTTTCCTTGGAGGCAGTCCCACTGAACTGAATTGACTTGCCGGTACTTCTGAGTGCGCATGCATAGGATCGGGCTCTACTACTGCAAGTGCTATGCACACTTTCCTGGGAGTAAACCTCACTGAACTCAATGGGAAAAACTTCTGAGTAGACATGCTTAGAATTGGGCTCTAAGCTGCAATCCTAGCACTTTCTTGGGAATGGCCCCATTCACTATCATGGGAATGACTTCTGAGTAGGCATGCATAGGATTGGCCTCTCAGGCTGCAAGCCAGCAACAGTTTACTTGGGAGTAAGTCCTAGCTGGCAGGCAGCAGCTGGTGGGCAACGGGCTGGCTGGCGGGCAATGTGCGTGCATGGAGGGAAGCTCCCTCTCGTGTGATCTGGGCAGTTAGCGCACGCGCACCTGCAGGGAAGCCCCCTGCAGAATCTGGGCAGGTGGTGTGCGCGCCTGGGGGAAGCCCCCCCACTGCTGCTCAACAGTCAGGGGCATCTAAGGAAGCCCCAGTGTGCACGCAGCTACAGCCAGAAGTCTGGCAAACCAGACCTGGCCCCCTGCACCAGGGGTCTTTAGGCGACCCCCAAAGGAGTCCCGACTCCCACTTTGAGAAATGCTATTTTAGATTGTGAGACCGTTTGGGACAGGGACCCATTAGCCATTAATTTTTTTCATTTTCTCTGTAAACCACTTTGTGAACTTTAGTTGAAAAGTGGTATATAAATTCTGTAGATAGATTAGATAGATAGATGTACAAATAATATCATCAGATTATATATGTATCATTGGAAGGATGATTTAACGCAGAGTGCAATGAAACAAACCATACAGGAATATCTATATTCTATCAAAAGAAATTGTGAATTTACCAGAAAAACTTTTATTTATTTGTTTACTTAATAAAGAAATGGGTTCAGAGTCCATGAATCTATGGGAACAAGGTGGAGTTGTAACCGCCAGACTGTCTTAAGTTTTTGGGGGGCAAGAAGGACAGAGTGTTGATTTTGTTCCATAGGGGATTAGCATTAGCAAGGGCATTGAAAGGACCCTGGAATCCTCCATTCTTTGCCTTACTAGAGGGTGAGGCTTAGACTCTTGCTTCTTTGGCAGGGGAGTGCTACCTAGTGGCTAAGCAAACAACTCTAAGAGAGAGTGAGAGTGACTTATGCCTTACCCTCAGGCTATTTGTATTTGCCATCTTTTCCCCACAATGCGCAATACCCATGGTGACCTTGCTCACTCCCATTCAAAACAGCCCGAGTTGTATGTTCTGGGGTATGTGTGTGTGCATGCGTGTGTGCGAAGCTTCAGGCGCTCAGTGCATGGAACCCGAGGTATGCGTAACTTAGCACCAGGCAAGCTCCAACCTGCTGCCTTCAGCCTGAATGCTGAAGAAGGAAGTTGTGTGGCTTTGTCAAGGATGCCCACAATTTTGGTCTGCCGCAGCTCCCATGTCTCTCTCGCTCACACGCAAACACATTCCCTAGCATCCCATTTCTTTTCCCTCTAGCTGAAAAATAGGAGAATGTGAGTTTCCAAGCTTCATTGGCCAACCCATACCCAGCACTGAGTTTGCATTTTTCAGAAACAAGTACCGTAATCCAGTTTCAACAGGAAGGGAATCCCAAGCACAGTGCAATCCAGAATCAACTATTAGATGGAACGATGTGTCTTCAGGGCATGTACAGTGCGCACTCATGTTTCGCATATTTTTGATACTCAAACTTAACCTCTTCCCAATGGGAGGGGGATGTTAAGTGGAAGGGAGGGAGGATATAAGCAAATGGCCAAAGCTCTGCTCTCTGATCACAACCCATTCTGTCATATTTTGAACTAAGCCAGAAACCTGACCTTGTTATATGATGTTCCAAGGATGCTAAACGTGTGCTTGTTCAGTGCCCTGTGGAATATGCCATTAGCCTTATTTGTAACCAGAAAGGTATCCTTTTGTTTGAATGAACCCTTCCTCTTTCCCCTGCCTTAACCCAAGAGATTTTCATTCCCATAAAGATCCAAAATCCAGATTCCACAAGCTTTTCAAATAAACTTTTCTGGCTTCATTTGACCACCGCCACATGCCAGACAGTCTGGAACCTCCCAATGAGGCAGCACCTGCCTCCGTTCCTCACACCTATGGTGAAAGTGGGCTCTGGCTCCTCCATCTGCTTTCGCAACTCTCAGATGCATAACCATGTCAATCTAGTGGCTTTGAATTGCTCTGAAGTGAAAGCAGATGCCTTGATGTAGTTGCTGCTGCTGCTGCCCCAGGAAATCAAGAAGGGAGGCAGGAAAGGTGGTAAACTGGAGTTGTTCAGAGCCTAAGAATGATCTGAGACGTGATCTTCATTTTAAAAAATCTTCATTTAAATCTTCATTTAAATTTTCATTTAAATGATCTTCATTATTTAAAAAATGCCTCTATATTTGGATCACACAACTAAAGACAGGATCAAAGAAGACACTGAGTTTGCATTTTTCTGTTCTGTTCTGTTTCCAGAGAACCCAAGATATGCTCAGAAGGAATCAGTCTTCCTTTCTTCCTATATTCCATTAGGCTGGTCTCCAGAAATAATTACCTTCTCCCCGTCCCAAAATACGGTACATTCACAAGGTCTAACAAACTACCACATTCCCCCAAAATCCAGAGTAATTACAGGAGCACGTAAGAGACATTACATGCATCTGTAGTTACTGCACCTCCTAGAGAAAACCTATGGGAAATTCTTATTGGAATCCAGAGTAAATTGGTCTCACACCAGAGCAAGGACTCCCTGTAGTTACTCCGGATTTTGCCCGTACAGTTCTTGGACACATAATATCGACATATGAAATATGTTGGTTGAATTCCTTTGCATCATAGTTAATATAAAAGGTGTATAAATATAAAAGACAAATAAAAATGTTTCCAAGCCACATGCCACTTAAAACTTAACATTTGTGGTGAATAAATATGTTTAGGAATTTCTGTGCCTCTAAAATAGTGTGGCTCTTAAACATCTTTCTTTCAGCTCTCAAACAATCTGATGTTTATCATATGTGGCTCTTCCGTTAAGCACGTTTGGCCACCCCTGCACTAGGCCATATTCAGAATACCCCAAAGTCCTAGTGCTCTTAGTTCCTGCTCTGGTGATTCACTTACAGGGAATCCATTTACCGGTAATAATAGCAACAAGAATTTTGCTAATTCTCACAGTATGCAAACTATTTCAGAAGTGATAACTCAACATACAGGTGGTGTCTTGGTATCCATGGAGGATCTGTTCTCAATACCTCTGAAGATACCTTATGATGGAGGTGAGGTTTGAACCAGGGAAATCCTTAATTGAAATTACCTTAATTAAGGTTAATTGAAATTAACCTTAATTGAGGTTAGAAATCCAAACCTAACCTCGGTGGCTCTGTTGGCATGAAAATAGCTACTTCACTGAGGTTGCCACTAAGTAGGTTTAGGATTGGTAGGATTGGATACTTTGCCTCTTAGGCATAGGGTGACCAGACGTTAATTTCCCCCCAAAATATGTCCTTTTTTTAAAAGCTTCATGTCCTGGACAAATATTGAAATGTTCTCCTTTCCCCTGTGAGTAGACCCCTGCCAGCAACGCATAGACCCCTGCCAGCAACGCATATTATTGGAAACAATAAATTACTGTATATGTAATAAATATAGTTTTAAATGTAATAAAAATACTATATTGTTTAACATAACCGCATGAAATCAATATACTGGTGTTTTAAGATTTTATTTCGTTATCCTACATTTTTCTTAGAAGTCCTATATTTTGGGCTGCCTTGTTCTCTTTTTTTGTGGTTATGACATCTGATCATTCTGCTTGTGCACTGCACTACACCATCTCTCAAGTGAGCACATTTTATCCCAGTTGTGTGCACAAAATGCATATTGTATCTTTGCTTTTACAAAGTGTGTATGTGACTGGCAGACCTGCGTTGATAAGAAACTCTGTTTTGCATTTGCTCTGACTTCTGTTCAGCTTCTGGAACATCCCAGCCAGGCTGTTTTACACGCCACTATTGTGATGAAGCGGAAACAGTAGCTGCAACTGAATCCACTTATACACAGCTTTGGTTTGGTCCTTTTAAAAAAATGTTGATCTCAATGTGGGTGTTCAATATTGTGGGTAAGCTTAACCATCCACTGAAATTTTTGAGTGTGTCCTCCATGCTGTAATGTGAACCCTGCTGCTAGGGTCAGCCATTGACCAAACGGTGCCCCAGATGAGTGTTTTTGATATGCACCATGTATTTGTTCCACTGTGGAATTTCTAAGTCCTGTCCTGGCTTTGATGCATGATTAATATGTGCAATTTATCTCTGCCTATGAGATGATAAACTGACATGAATGCATAGGATCTATCTTCATTCATGCCAGACTTAAGCAAAGAAAACCAAATTTGTTAGAAAAACTTTTTAACATTAAGAATAACTACAATGGCTGCTGCCACACACTCACACATACACAATCCTAGATGTTCACTTGGGTCACCTGTCTGGAAACCCGTCCTGACCTGCCCATTGGTTTCCCATAAAGAACCACCCATTCTGGTTTTTTACAGAGAACAAGCAGGGCATGACCTGAGTTCCAGCATTTAGGATTCCCATAAACCAACTTGCCATAGAGTTGTGGATTCCCCACAAATGAGACCCGCAAGTGGCATATTCCACCTCTTCCAAAACATTAAGACTGCTTTGTGATTCCCTCAAAATAGCCAACACAGACTTGAGAAGCCCCATTGTGGGTCTTGGGGCATTCCTCAGATTTATGGCAATAAGGTTTCCCATACTGGATGCTAACCAGTGCCCTCTGGGAAGCCCCTTTGTAGCTGGTGGAAGCTCAGGATTGAGCTGTTCTTCAGTGCCTAGAACCTGCATGATTGTCTTGGATTTCCAATTGGGTATCTTTTTCACAAGCTAACCCCAGCGGGCAGCCGAGAGCACACACTGCAGAGACCTAGCATATCCCCTGTGTGTAGGGTTGCCATACTTCTCTTCCTCAAAATCAGAACAGGACCTTCTGTCCCATTTGCCGGTATGTGGACACAAGCCCCCCAAAGCAGGATTGTCCCTGTTTTGGGGGATATTTTTGGGGGACATATGGCAACCCTACCTGCATGCAACTTTCCTTCCACATTGAATGAGTCCATCTGGTTACCCAGGCAGGGCAACTGAGGCACCCACAACTGGCACAGAGCTTGGGACACATGACAAGTGGGCAGGCTCATGGGCCGATGGGGACAGAAACCTCTCAGCTTCAGAATCTGTCTTGGATTCTGAGAATCATCAGAAGAGAGGCAAGATGTTGTGATGTCCTGTTTTGGAGTGTTCCATGGTCCCAGCAGATTCTTGACTGTCCTTCCTTGCAGAAAACCCAGGTATCCTGCTTTCCATTCCCAGCTGGTAAGTCAAATGAGGCAACCAGAGGGGCAAACAAGACAAGGATATTTCTGCCTTTGCATTCATCTCTCTCCAGCTGGTTTTTATTTAGCCCTACTTGAAGGCAAATCTCTCCATATGTGAGTATATATGTAAGGTGGAATTTCCCTTGGCCGTACCTGTGTTGGACAGATGAGCAGGATCAGGCACACAAAACCACCAATATTGGTACCTGAAGTGGTGTCTGGTGATATTTGTGGGATTCCTGGACACCTGCCTTCCAGCAGTAAGACTAGTAACATGGCACAACAAACACCAGTAGAAGACTCAGCATGGTGGACAGAGCTCCAAACATGTTTATCCGTGTTCTTAACTGCAGTACAATAAAACCTTGGATTGAGTGTTTTGGATTGAGAATGTTTTGCAAGACAAGCAAACATTTTTAATAAATTCCGTCTTGCAATATGAGCACAAAATGGTCCCGACTGGGATACGGCCGGTTTCGGCACTCCGCCAGTACCTGCTCATCCTCTCCTGAGAGACCAGCCTATTTATGTCTACTCAATTATTACAGTCAGTGGGGTCACTCCTATATAAGGGGGGCAATGGAAAGCATCTGGAGACACCTAGCCTTGCATGTCTATTCTCAAGTAATTCCTATTATAATCAGTGGGATTCACTCCTGTGTAAAGGGGCAATGGAAAGTACCCTGAGAGGGTTAAAAGGTTTTCAGTTTCAAAAGTTTTGAAATTAAGTACAGGAAACCAATATGATTATTTTTGCTTTATTTTAATGTCCTACATTTGTCCTACTTTTTGGGGGGTGTCCTACATTTTTAACCAGGTAGGATTTTTGGCTTGGGAATTTTGGAGAACTGGGGGGGGGGGATTTTGGGTTCGGAATCTGGTCACCCTGCCTGACAAAATACTTCATTCAGCCACTTCTAGCACTAGACATGTGAGGTTCAAAAAGAACAATAAGCAGGTCACTTCTGCTGCGCAATTGTCTATATACAGAAATCAGATGGTGGGTGATGCTGTGATGAAGCCATGTGAAGTCAGGATACCTTTATAGGGAAAAAGATGACATTGTCCTTGGGTTTATCGCACATAAAAAATTGAAAAGTGGATGGAAAGCATTTTTGTGACATATTTTCTTCCAAGATGAACCACCTCATTTTTTTTAAGTTGGGGGGGGGTGGGTAATGAAATAGTGAAAGAATGCTCGTTTTGGTGATGAAAACACCAACTTAAATTTTTCCAGCATGTCTAATGCCAGGAAAAAACATTTCATAACACCACTTTGTTTTCATCTTTCTCTTTTCTCCATTTTTCAGAAAATGTTGTTATTCTGCTATAGCCCTTTCTATAGGATAGAACTTCCATGGCTATTTCCATGGCTATCTTAATTAGATGATAATCTCTGTGCCCTTCTGGGAGGCCCTTTGTGGAGGCTCAGGATCTGGTGACGCTAAACTGAGCTGGTTCCCCTTTCTGCCCTGCTCCATCATGCGTCTTCCCCACCGTCTCTCTGCCCTTCTCCATCTCCCCTTTCCCTGAACACATCCACCTCAACTTCCCCCATGCCCATTCACCACTCTGCCATCTAGTGATCCTGAGCATATGGTTGCCATAATTCTCTTCCACAAAACTTGTACAGGATCCCCTGTCTGTCCCATTTGCCAGTATGTGAACACAATCCCCCCCAAATCAGGATTGTCCCTGTTTTTCAGGACATGTGGCAACCCTATCCTTTTGTTGAGTTGGATTAGAACAGTAGTTCTCAAGCATTTAAGCCTGGGACCACCTTTCTGAGAATGACAATCTGACCTGGACACTCCCCCCCGGCTGACATGGCTAGTGATGTCATGGCTAGAAGTGATGTCATAGAAGTGATGTCATGGCTAGAAGTGACATTAAGGAGGAAGTGACATCACTGTGATGCCAAAGCTCCTCTATGTCTACTCATTATGTTCCATGAGACATACCCTACAATCCAGAGTGACTACGGGAAGATGTAAGAGGCACTTACTCTGGATTGCTCTATGCATTCCCATAGGTTTCCCATAGGTGGCACCGTAACGACATCAGTGTAAAAGGTCCCATAGTCTGGATTGTAGCCTAACACTCAAGAAAGAATGGAGTGCATCCTGAGTGCCCCATTCCAACATGGTGATGCCTAGATTTTCGCGACTCCCCTGAAATGAAGTCACAACCCCCAAGGATGTCCTGACCACCCCCCACTTTGAGAACCACTGGACTAGATAATCTCTGGGACTTTTCTGTCTTCGTGAGCAATGCACCATAAATAGAGAGACATCCTGGAGAGAAGTACGGCCCTTACCTGCCTTGCCCTTGGCTGTTTGAAAGTTCTTTTCACAACCTCCATTGTGTGAAATATCTCTGGGTTTTATACGTATATCGCGGCTTCAAAAGAAAACGCCATTTGAAGGCTTTCAAAGTTCATTCCAGCAGGTTTTGTTTCCACCTGGAATGAGTGCATTTTGAGAGAAACCGAGGAGGAGGCGAGGAATATGTCTTTCTCTCGAGGATATTTTCCTGGGTAATTGGAGAAGGCCATCTTTGTTAATTGCTTATGTCTCTGTCCCTCTTTGAGGCAGACAAGGCCGCCTATTCATGGGAACAAAAGCCCAAGAGAGACAGGTCTGGGACTTATGCTGTCAGGGCCCACCGTTTGATGTGAGGTGCTGAAAAGAGGCAGCTGGCTTTGTTGTCACAAAGCGAGTCGGGCCACGGTGCCAGGACCCAGCCCAGATGAGGGATGCTGGGGAAAAGCCAATTTTAAAACAACAGGATTGTGCGGCACATCCTGACAGCAGTAGGGCCTCAAGAACATAGAAACAGCTCTTGGTGGAACTGCGCCACTTCAAATCACACACACACACACACCATAAACACACCTCTGACTAAAAGGTCTGGGATAAAACCTCTCTCACTGATGAGAATTTTTACCTGCAGGAAGATTTTTTAGGTGAATATCCAAAAATGGCATCTCCTATATGTGATCTGGAGTGATGCAGTCACTCCTCAGGATTTTACCATCTCATATACCCACACTGCTTGTAGAACACAGCTAGTACCAATCCCAACATCTTATATGTAGTGCATAAGTTCATGATGTCAGATAAGCAAAAACTGTCCAGTAGGGGGTTTGGACTTGTCATGCACAAGTTACTCCAACCATTAAGAGAAGATGTATTGCGTGTGTGTTGGAGGAGATCAATCAAACTGTGGATCATTCAAACTTACCCACTTGTGGAACAAGACCCACAAATGGTTGAGCAATACCCAATAGTCATTCTTGGGGTGTGGTTTGGCCAACAAACTGGGTTGCATATCAGTGCTGCCCAGACACCTCAAGGCATTCTGGGGTCCTATCCTGAAGCCACAAGGCATTCTGACGTGCAACATGGTTACCATGATCAACAAAGAGGGTTACTCTGATAAAAAAGATGGAGAAGCACTTGTATAGATAGGATGTGATGGGAGGCAGACTGAGGTTTTCTGGAAAAGCACTGAGGAGCAGGTAGGTTACAAGGATTGGAATTAGGAGTTAGTAACACCTCTGAAATAAGGTCCAAATACAGGCATTAGTGGGGTATATTTGGGTAGCATGGGGAACATTGTAAAACTAGATGAAAAAGCAGACATTAATAGAATTATGGTGCAATCCTAACTTAGGCTGGCATAACTCACTGGTGTTCCCATTCTCATGGTGATGTAGGGAGGCAAGCACATGTATGTGCATTGGCCTAACCTTCCCCCAGGAGTGGTCCAGAAGTAGGATTGCCATCATTCTCTTCCACAAAATTGGGACAGGATCCTCTGTTGCACTCGCCAGTATGTGAACACAATCCCCAAAATTCAGGATTGTCCCTGTTTTTGAGAACATGTGACAACCCTATGCAGAAGGCACTTCTGTGCCTCCCCCAGGTCAGCACATGACTTATGCCACAGTTTAGGCTGGCCTACCCGGAGATTAGGATTGCAGCTAGTTCAGTACTAGTTTCTAGGACAGAGACATGATAAATTACACCTGAATCTTCAAATACTAGTTGCTTCAAAAATTTCAAAAACTAGTTGTTTTACAGCTGTAAATTAAAACAGAAAGGATTCAAATTTAGCAGCAATGCTGTGAATAGGAGCTGTACACAAATGTGCCATGTGTGGTTGATGGAGATATGATAGACATTCACAGGTAAGCCATCTGTACTCAAGACTGTACTCATCACACCTTGTGGCTGTGAATTCTATGGGAAACAAGGGTATTATTTCTTCATAAACACAAACTGCAGTGGCGACTCACTTAAAGACCTTAATTTGTTCCAGAGGCATACTCTTTAAGTGAAACACTCTTTAAGTGAAGCAGATTTTCCCATAGGAAATAATGGAAACTCAGACGATTGGTTCCACAACCCCAAAAATATTCATATAAAAATATTAATTGTTTATAAAAATGATTACAAAACACTGTAATATAACATTGCACAAAGCACTGTAATATACAGTAACACACAACACTGCAATAAAGAATACTGTACAGTACTGAACTGTACTGTACCTTTGAAAACCTTCATGGCTGGTGTGAGGGTTACAGAGAGGGGATGACTTTGGCTGCAAACCTAAAGACACTTTCCTGGGACTAAGATTCATTGGACACAATGGGGCTTACATCTCAGTAGACGTGGTTAGGATTGTGCTCTTTCACAATCACTAATGGAGTCACTGCTATCCATTGGCTCAATGGAATCTATTGTCTTTTTGTGCAACTTGAACATTCCCAAGCTGCTGAAGGGGAGCAGCACTAGAACATTGAGAAGGCACACCTTCCACACTGCCACACACAGATCCCACATATGGACCTGACTCAGGCTGCTCCCCCCCCCCCACGTCCCATGAGTTCCCTGGTAATGGAAGCCCATTCCAAACTTTGCCCAGGGCCCCAGTGTAGCTCAAGCTAATCTCCTCGTCCTGCTTGTGAGTTCCCTTGCCATGGAAGCCTGTTCCAAACTTCCTCAGAAGTGCTCTTTATTTAAGACAGTGCTCTTTAAGCAAGTCAAAATTTCTGAGAAAATTTTGCTCTTTATACAAAATGCTCTTTATTCAAGGTACCACTGTATTTTGTATTCCAGTAGGGTTTTAAAAAATCTTTTATCCAAGCAAATATGGCCTTGCCAGAGAAATATTTTAGATCTCAATCTACCTTCAAGCTAGCGGTTGAAGAAATTAACAGTATTTATCTACAGTAATCAGTATTTATCTACAGTATTTATCTATCTATAGTACTTATATACTGCTTTTCAACTAAAAAGTTCAAAGAAAACAATAAAAATATTGTTTCCCCATCTATTAGCAGTATAGTTTCAAGGTGTCTCAAAATCCCATGTATAAACTCACACAGAGAAATAAAGGAGCCCTGCTATAGAGGTCAGAATAATTGTGGAGATATACATATTCAAATACCCTCTTAGAAAGGAAGATAACTAGATGAACTTCAGCCAGTCATATCAGCATAAACCCACAAGGCTGTTGTGAGGATATCATGGGAATATACTGTATTTACTCGAATCTAACGCTCACCTTTTCCAGCCAAATTCAGTCTCCAAAATCAGGGTGTGCATTAGATTCTATGGCTAATTAAGTTTGAGTAAATATGGTATTCTGATTATAAATACAGGGTGTGCATTAGATTCAATGGCACATTAGATTTGAGTAAATACAGTAACTGTGTGGCAACCTGAGTTTCGTGGAGGAAGGGCAGGATATCAGTATATCAACTCAAGAGTACAGATTCCCTTTGCCTGCATACTAACCAACAAAACTTCAGTTGTTTTGGAAATCGTGAAGATTTGGGGCTGGATGCTTGGGCTCTAACTGCTACTCCCTTGTTAGAGAAATCAGAACTACTGACTTCCAGGTCCATCCTACTCCATTTCACCTGTAATTCTCTGCTTCAGATAAAGAGCAAACAGGAAAACCCATCATTTGGACAAAAAGCACGGGGGGGGGGGGGGGCTATGACAAATCATATGTCTTTAAAGGGTTTTGGGGGGGAGGGAATGGTGGATGAATGAACCAATCAAGTGCACTGCTGAGTTGGGAGGGATAGGAAATTGTGGGGGTTTGTCCCACATTTGGTAAATATTAGAGTCCTAATCCACTTGCGTACCACCATGCAAGCTATTCTTTTATTGTTCATTTTGCCCTTTTAAAAAGCATTTTCCAAATTAATAAAAAGGATGCGGGGAATGAATGCGCTTGACGTGAGATGTTTGCAAGTGCTTTGAAGTCTTTCCTCTTCCCTCTTAGCTGGATGGATGGATGGACAGATGAGGAAAAAGGTGGGGAACAGAGGGGGCGATTAAATTAAAAATAATGATGGCCTGGTTGTAACATCTGCTGAGTAAGGGAGAATGAAATCTGATCAGTGCTGAGTCCTCTTGAAGTTGACAAGATCTGGAAAAGAAAAAAAGCCTCAAACCCATCAGGGTAATTTCCCAAGATATGTCAAGAAAATAGTTCCATATTTGGGAAGACTATCCCCCAAATCCAGAGTAACTACAGGAGTTACTGCAACACCTAGTGAAAACCTATGGGAAATTCATATTGGAATACAGAGTAAGTTATTACACCGGAGCAAGGACTCCCTGTAGTTACTCTGGATTTTGCCCTTATTCTACTTTGTACCCAACAGTATATTAAGCAGGTTTTCACTGATGACTTTGGATCTGACAAGGAGCAATGGGCAGATCTGGGAAATGGATCTCACCAGAATGAAATGTAGGGTGAGGAATTGGTGGGATGGAAATTGCATATAAACAATATACTACAATACTTAGCGAATGTTCGTAAACAACACTACTACGAGCTTAGCATTTGCCCTGCATAGCACATGCGAGTACTCAAAATACTTTCCATTAATTAACTTGCTGTAATCCTTACAACCTACCAGCCTATAAATCAGTATCGTAAATCCCCCTATTACAGTTGAGGTGAGAAGGAGTGGCTTGCCGAAGGCAGTGTATTGAGTTCACAACACGGAGGAGATTCAAACCAGGAAAGTATTTGATTCATAAAAGTCAGTCCATTTCTGAGGACACTTCCCGACAGGCTCTTTCTAGTGTGAACAAGTTGCTCTTTTCCTGCTTGAAGTCAAATGTTCCTTCCATGCAGCAGTAATCATAGTGTGACTTTGCGACACAGTAGGTTGGTCCTTCTCCCCCTTACCTTTCCTGTCCTCTTGCATTCTAGTACTGTGTCCTGCTTCAGTGTTAATGTTATTCACACACACACACACACATGTGCACACATACGTACACACCTTTTTAATATTCGTTCTCTTCCCTTTTTCTCTCATTTTTTCAAACTCCAGGTATTGCGTCCTTTGATGTGTCTCTGCATTGAACTTCACAGTTGTGCACTATCTATAGAGTGCTACCCGTGACAATTCTTGATATAATCCCGGAACATCCTTGAACAGTCCCAGAACATGAACAGTCTCAAAGCAGGGTGGCTGACCCCATCCCCATCCCCATCCCCATCCCCCTGTCCTTCACAGCAAAAAGCATGATCACAACCATGTGAGGGATATATGATCATGGCTATAATGCAGCTGGGGGCGAGGAAGGGGGGGGGTCAGAAGCTGAGTACTTCAGTCAAGATAATCTTTTCATCAAGTTTACGGCAGAAGTGGGGTTTGAACCAGAGAAGTTCTGACTCATAATTCAGTCATTAACACTTAAATTGCGTTACCAAACTAAAATTGTCCTTACGGGAAGTTAAGATAGACTCTTATATGAACTTTTTGGAAATATGGTGCGCCTTATACAGAAAAATCTAGGTCTGTTCACCTGGGTTCATTCAAGGTGAGGCACTTTTACACAAACTTAGACACTTCATCATGTGTTCCCTTCTTCCTCCCATTTAGCTTATTCCATGGTGTTATTCAGGGGCAGGGTGATCATATGAGGTCTGGTCTAGAGGCAGGAGGTCTGGTCTAGAGGGTAGAGCCTCTGTTTGCCTGAAGATAAGAACTGAAGGTCGCCGGATCGAGATAACCAGAAATCAGATCCGAAGCAAGACTTCGAAAAGCGGCTGCTGTGGCTGAGATTTTCTATCTGCTTTTCAGTGGGAGTGAAGGAGCTTTCTCAGCTGCCCTTCGTGTGAGAGCTGAAGGAGAACTTAGTCAGCCAGCATTTCAGACATCGGGGCCAGTGTTGTTAACCAGACTGTGAATGTAACATCGTGAATGGAGTGTTTTTTGAAAGATAGAACAAATCTGTGTTTGTAAAAATCCCTTCAGGGGTTTAGATTCGCCTGCCCATGTAAACCCTTTGAATAAAGACTGAGGAGCAATCCAAAATGTCCAGAAAAGCAGTATATAAATGCCTAGTTATTATTACTATTATGACTGGAAATTTCCAGATTTGTCTTCCTGTCTGGGTGTCTTCTGAAAGGGCTTCATTGTCCTCCATTTTGGAACTTAGCAATGGTGAGCAGTACCCCCATCAAGTCATAGGTCATTGGATTTGTACTGAAGAGCAGAATCCAATGCAAAAGTTGGTTTTGAAATATCTCATTCCTATCCAAGATTATGGCCAATAAACTAAAAATAAAAAATGCATTGAGCTCTATAGGAAAGTGAAAGTGCCCAGTATTGTGGCTTTACTCGTAAATAAGCAAATGTGCCATTGTCCTCCAGAAACGCTAAGCTAAGATAAATCCAAGACCTTGTCCTCCTTTTGAGTTTGGGCATCTGGTCACCCTGTGGGCAACACCATGGGCATGGACAACACCGCAATCCCTTGTCTCCTACTTATTTCTTATATCCACAGTCCAAAGCTGTAGTGATGTTAATTAGATGTCATTTATCCCAAACCAGGCTACTTTGACAGCTTTTTCCCTTGCTAACATATCTTCTTCTTTGCATATAGAAAGGCACTATATGCACTAGATCAGGGGTCTCCAAATCCTGGCCCAGGGGCCAGATGTGGCCCTTGGCAAGCCTCAATGTGGCCCCCAGCAAGTCCCCTTCATCTGGCCCTGCAATGCACTCCAATACATTCTTACATGTAAATTTATTCAAATTTGAAATGTAAATTAGTTTTCTGGCCCTTGACACAGCGACAGATAATGTCAAAATGTTTTGGAGTCAAGATAGTCTTCATCAAGTTTATGGCAGAAGTGGGAAATGTTGCCAAAATGTTGCCTCCTGCCAAAATGTTTGGAGACCCCTGCACTGAATGATATGTGATATGTGGGGTGGTTTGTTCTTCTCCACATATACACAGTCCATCTTTCATGGTTTATCCCCATTTCCTCAGTTTGTCCTTAGATCTTCCTGTTCCAGCATGCAATCTATTTAAGGATTTCCATACAGGCCATTGTTATTCTTGGCCAGGCGGTGGGCATGCATTTGGTTGGACCCATTCATATAGCATCTCCCCATAGGGAGGTTCCCCATTTCTCTTTCCATAGTTTAATGATAGTATGTGGCAACCAACAGTTAGGAGGGGCTACAGTCCTAAGGAAACTATTCTTTGATTTCAATCTTGACTGTGGAAGTTGATGGTGTGATATAGTGGAAGTTGAAAGTTGATAAAGTGGAAGTTGATATATTGAGTGGGTTTGTAGAGACGTCACTAGTTTAACCCATTCTTTCTGTGCTGCACTTTCCCAACAGAAATTAGGGGGAAGGAGACCTGCTAAATAGTACACCTTTTGTATTTGGTGTTTGGACAATTGGTGACCTAATAGGTAGTAATACAAACCATCTTCTCCAAAGCCCCCAGGTCATGGCCGGACTGGCAAGGGGCAGGAAGCTGGGAGGGAGCGGAATAGGAAATAAGGTTGATGTTCCTGCATCCTGACTCCAGGCTATCCTCCTATCCTTGTATTTGTCCAGTCACAGCAAATTTAGTTCATTGCACCTCATTGTCCTTGAGGCTCATTTACAATTGCATTAACTAAAAAAGGAATGTTCCCCTCAAGAGACTCACAAAGAAACCAAATATCCAATTTTACAGCAACCTGGAGCAGAACTGGCTTCCTGGATGGAGAGAATCTGCCAAACTGCTGGTTAGGAGTGGGTTATTCCATCCATGGAGCAGTAGGTCTTGTCATGTGTGATGTTTGGGGAAAGGCTTCCAATGTTGTTATTGCTCTTCAAGAAATAAAACGTCTTTAAGGTCGGCCTGGGTTCCTCTCAACTGGAACAGTACGTGGTTACCTTGAATCTCAGCTCAAAACTGTTTATCCTCTGGAGTTTGGCTCCTGTCATAGACTTGGTTTAGTTGGACTAATTAAGTCCTTCTGAATTTTTTCAGGTGTTTTTTGTGTGTGTGGCTCATGAAAACACACCTTTGCAGTTTACCCATTATGCCAGTTTACCCATTATACCAGGAAACCTTGGTGAAGCACACAAGTGAATTATTATAGCTGACCTATGTGCAGTGCAAGGCCAAAATAAGTAAAGAAAGGGACGTCTCTGTCATAATAATTGTAATTGTGTTAAGCTATTGGGTTCCTCTTCTTCTGGTTCTGCCTGTTCTTCCAAACATGATGTCCTTCTCCAGTGTTTGTTTCCTCCAAATGATGTGTCTGAAATAAGCAAGTCATAAGACCAGGATACTCAACCAGAAAATATAAGATCCAATGGGTACAAATGGCAAGAGAGGAGATTCTGGTTATGCATCAAGAAGAACTTCATGACAGTAAAGGTGATTTGGCAGTAGAACAGATTGCTGCAGGTGGCAACAGATGCTCCCTCACTGAAGATCTTCAAGCAGAAGGTCAACAGGTACCTACTGGAGATGCTGTAAGAGCATTTCCTTTAATAAGCAGTAGGTTGGACTAAATGGTCTAATGGGTACCTTCCAGTTCTATGATTCTTTGAATGCCAAACCCAAATCTCAAGCTAAAAACCTGAGATCTGGTAACCCAAGGTGGAAGCATGAAATGTCACCCTGCAACAACACAGAGAGGTTCCAGGATTTTATGACACTATGATGGGAAAACATCACTCCAGAGATGGGAAAAAATGTGAGGAAGGAATGTTGCTGTGGGAAGAGTGGAGCACATCCTATAACAAAGTAAGGGAAAAATGACAGCAAGTGACAGAGATTCTTTGCCTTGACAAGAAAAGAAAGATAGATAACAGGTATGTTGAGGTTAGCTAGTTGATCTGCTCCAGACCAAATCCTCACCTGGCTTTGTTAAGTCCGACTTGTTGGTGCCTTGATCCAATCTGCTTGTCAACTCTTCAGAGGGGAGAGGGGGTCGAGAAGCGCCTGGTCCCCTTTCAAGCTGTCTGCTCTGAGGCGGGTGTGGATTTCAGACTGACCTGGTTTTACCTGCCGTTGCCAAATTATTTAATACCACCTGATATACAAGCAGAAGGAAGCATGGAGACGGGAGAGGTGTAGAACCCAGATGGTGTGATAGGGATGCATGAGGATTTATAAGGGGCCATTGAACCAAATATGTTAGGATCAGCTGGGTCTATCTGGAAAGAATTTCCTCTGATGCAAATCTAGAAGTCATCAAGAAAATGTCAACACAGAGCATAGTCCCAATGTCTTCTCTGGCCAGCTCAATGGCTGCTATGTAGGTCCAGAGTGTCACAGATGTGCAACAAAGCACATCTGTGGGGACTTGAGAATCAGCAGCAATGGCTGGTGGGGAGGCATCCCAGTCCAGCTGTTGAGCAGCACAAGAGACATGGTGAAGGTGGTGGGGAGGTGGATCAAGCCCACCTGATCCAACTGATCCACTCACTTTGCCCACTTTGCCATATCTTAAACTCCTTCGTGGGTGTCCTGGTATTATAGCTGGCACAGATCCACAATGCTCCACAGAATCAGATCCACAGATCCCGGTCAGGCCAAAGCTTTACTCAGCGTAAGGTGATAAATATTCCCATACTGAATAAACCTCCAGCCT
Source organism: Cryptoblepharus egeriae (assembly GCA_030015325.1). Taxonomy (NCBI): domain Eukaryota; kingdom Metazoa; phylum Chordata; class Lepidosauria; order Squamata; family Scincidae; genus Cryptoblepharus; species Cryptoblepharus egeriae. Next base: position 82,406,671 of record JAREYC010000004.1, read on the forward strand.
CTTCTTAACCTGCACTGGATTCAGTGCAGACCAAGTGGTTAGAATTGATTTGTCTGTGAGCTGCAATCAAAGAAAAGGCCAGCAATTCTAGAAGATGCCTTCCTTACATGGCTTATTAAAAGGATTACCAAGTAAATGTGCAGCACATCATACTCTTGGAATGGGCTATATATGTGATATCACTTATTAGGCAAAGGATTGAAAATAAAACATTTGATATCAAACTGCAGGTATTGGTTACCTTGATTTCCCTTGTACTGTTTTAGATCGGGCATCGTGGGTGGCCTTGCCATGAAGCAACATGAAGCAATAAGGGATGGACCTAAATGCCTCAGGACTTTCTAGTGGTGCATCCTGTGAGGTCCTGTTTGTGCCAAATGCCACCCCTTCACTTGGCAGGGCACCATCCACACTATCTCCATCACTCTTTCTACTGGTCCCCAAATTATATACCAGTCACACTGACTCCACCAATCTTTCTGCTGCTCCCCAAATAATAAAAGGAAGAGGCAGGGATGTGCTCCATGATTCCACCTTCAGCAACAATAGTGCAGTCATCAGTCATCAAACTTTTTTCTTCTTCTCAAAAATACCTAGAAAAATGAAGCATGTGGCTCAGCAGAAGACAAACTGAGAAATTTGCCCAAGGGCTTAAATTCAAAGGATAAGCCATTTCATACTCATTATTGATATTTCATATTCATTTCATATAGTGGGCAAAATATTATAAGGAAAGCAAAAGAAATGGGGGAGATGTAAAAAAAAAAAGGTTGACAATTCCTGCAGTAGAGTCCAAGATCTATCATTATCATAAGACAGTCATCTATTTGTAAGGGTTTTCTGACATTATTTGAAAAAATGTTTTAGAGAAGATTTAAGAAATAACGTTCCGAAACTTCAGTTTTACTTCCCCGTGTTCTTTAATTCATCCAATATCACAGGAATTAACCTTGCTGTAGAAATATCCACTTTGCTTGTTTTTAATTACTTTTTATTTTTGCATTATACATCCAGCTGCTCAAACACATCAGTGTTGGCTGAAGCATAGTGCAAGGCTGGAAGGACATTGAAATAAAGAAATCAAGAAGGTGCCTAATAGCAGGTGAGTGGGGGTCTGTGGAATGAAGATAAGCCTGGTTGATTTTTTTCTCTCTCTCTGTAAATCTAATATCAACATGTTGTAACAGCATAGCAGGGAAACCCACCTCATAGCCTCTGAGGAAAAAAGAATGAGAGTGAGCTGCCAAATTAAAGATTTTTTTTGAAACTGTGCCTATTACAAGTATGCTGCTTGTAATTACTGATGGTATAGACACTATCCAGTAGGTGCCTATATGGTTTTACAAAAATATTGTGTATAAAATTCACAGCAATTGTCACAAAAGCTGGAGGTAGAGTTTATGTCTTTCTTTCAGTAACAAAGACCAGAATCCTAAAGACACTTTCCTGGGAGTAAAACCCGTTGAACACAGTGTTAAAAAGTGCTTATTAACTGGTTTAAATCTGTTCATTCATATAAGATTCATTTCAAATATATTCATTTATGTTAACTTATGTAAATTTAAAATGTAAGTAACTTTTCCCCCGCTTCCAACACAGTGTCAGAGAGTTGATGTGGTCATCCCACCAAAAAGTTTGGAAACCTCTGGTCTAGATCCTCAATAACTAATTAACAAGTGTACTTTTATTGCATGAAAAGTCCCTAACCTGTACTGTATATGTATACATATATGTATACTGTACTAAAAGTATACAGTATACTTTATATGTATACTGTACTGTATACAGTATACATATATGTATACTGTACTCCCCAATTGTGACATTTGGTTCCAGGAACCTCTGTGAATACCTATTTTCGCATTATACCAAGACAATTAGTTTCTTTGGTAACAAGGAAGGCAATGAATAAAGATGAATCAAGTTCCCTTTCAAGTGGTTTAAAACTTCAGCTCAGAAGCAATTCAGAAGTGCTTATCACTTGAGAAAAGGGAAGGGTGCTGCCTTCCATTTGAAACAGAAACGAACCTTGTTTGTGAACTTTTCTAAGGCAAGCTTAATTGCCTGCCACTCTCCGATGGTAAGCAGGCTGCCTTTAAGACATTAACTGCTCTTTAAGAGATGCTTATCTTTCAATTTAAAGAGCCAATCTTATTCACTTTGATACAAAACAGCATATAAATAAATCACAGTTATACCTGTATTATATTCTTAATGCCAGCATCAGAGGCCCCGAGATCAAGCCCTGCCATTGGTATACAGGGGTTAATTATCACCCCAGCTTGGTAGGCCTTCTGATGGACCTATAGGCAGTGTTTAATCTGGCCGACCCCAATGGTACTCTATCCCAAGCTACCAAATGGGGAAGTTAAACATTAAAATAAATGGGGCAGTGTGAGGCTACGTCCTGTGGAGGGCAGCAGAGAAAAAAAGAAGAGCATGCACAAACATAGATGTTGTCTAGAATTGTTGCACTTCATTTTTGCCATTTGCTTTCAACCCACTATCTAGCTACCTTGACCAGTGTTAGTTTGTCATATGTTTCCTGTCAAAAACCAGGCTGAGGGTTTCATTCCCATGATCCTCTGAGACAGAGAAGGCTGAGGGTTCTATTCTCATGCGCCTCTGGGGCAGAAAAGGCCAAGGGTTCTATTCTCATGTCTCTCTGAGGCAGGCTGAGGGTTCTATTCCCATGTGCCTCTGGGTAGAGAAGGTCTAGGTTTCTATTTTCATGTGCCTCTGGGCAGAGAAGGCCAAGGGTTCTATTCTCATGTCTCTCTGAGGCAGGCTGAGGGTTCTATTCCCATGTGCCTCTGGGTAGAGAAGGTCTAGGTTTCTATTTTCATGTGCCTCTGGGCAGAGAAGGCCAAGGGTTCTATTCTCATGTCTCTCTGAGGCAGGCTGAGGGTTCTATTCCCATGCGCCTCTGGAACAGAGAAGGCTGAGGGTTCTATTCCCATGCGCCTCTGGGAAGAGAAGGCCTAGGTTTCTATTCTCATGTGCCTCTGGGCAGAGAAGGCCACAGGTTCTATTCTCATGTCTCTCTGAGGCAGGCTGAGGGTTCAATTCCCATGGGCCTCTGAGACAAAGAAGGCCAAGGGTTCTATTCTCATGTCTCTCTGAGGCAGGTTGAGGGTTCTATTCCCATAATGTGCCTCTGGAACATATGGAGAGGCAGCTGAAGTGTTGAATAATTAGCCATACTGATAAGAAGTTGGGGTGGGGGAATGTACCTCCTCAAGTGACAGCTAATCCTGCCTCGTCTTCTTTATGAGATATACAAGGAATGAACAGCTGTCTTACTACTCAGAGGAGGGGATGTCTTCTGCCTGTCTCCTTCCTCACCCTCAGCCAGATGTGTCGCGATGCTGTTGCCCAGCTATCTTACATTCTTATTTTCTCCAGATGCTGGGCAGATGTTTTCAGAGGGGGAAAAAATCCATGCTTCCCCTGACTCACAGCTAATCCCAATTAAAAGGATCAAAAACAAACTTGAGAGCTAGATCGAGAAAAGAACATTCTTGGGTACTCTAGATTTGGAGCAGGTTCTGGAACACTGAGCTTCTGAAGCCAGAACATCTTGAATGTCGCTACGTTCTGTTCCCAAACTCCCACAAGCTTTTCATTCTTTCTTTCTTTTTCAAGGAGGATTGTAAAATCATGACATTTCAAAATCATTTCAAGTGTTTAACTTAAAACAGATCAATGCCATCTCAAATACTCCAGAGTATGCTTTATATTAGAACATGTAGGACCGCCAACTTCTGAATTGTCCTGTGGCCTGCCTCAAAGTAAGTTTTGCACAGTTCAAAAACTCACTCTCCTAAGTTGCCTACATTGTTTTGATGCTTGCTCATCTCTGGGAACATTATGGTTCTCAAACTAAAACTGAAACATTTTTGAGGCCATGGCCACAGTGTGAACCAACATCATTTGTAAGTGTTTATGGCTTTTGAAAAGTATGGCTATCAATTTCTCATCCAGAGAGCCTGCCCATCTTTGGATATACCATAGGAAATCATGATAACATGGAACCACTGTGGTTTTTGTCATGTTCAGAATCCCTTTGTGGACTCTCATCTCCCTTCGTGCCGCAATATGTATAAATGCTGCAATGTGTATATGTTAGGTGAGTTCCTAACGTAAAATGCCACCATGGGGAAGCCCACTGCCCCCCTTCAATCTTGTTGTCAACTATGGTTGTCAAATTCCACTCTTCCTTATCAATGTGAACATTGGCCAGGAGATCTCTCTCCTTCTGTGGGCCCCTCTTTTTTGCATGGAGGTGTCAATCGTCTGCCTGGCTAGAAGGTTTTGAAGCAGCCGCTGGAATCAGAGGGTTGCTTTTTCTTTATGAGCGGAAATTGCATTCTGGCCAGTAAAAACCAGATGCAGCAGATGTGGGGAAATGCAGCATATATAGCTGAGACTGATTGTAAAGAATAATTCTTTTTTAATGGGCATCATAGTTGGTTGATGCTGGAATATCTTTGTTCTTAGGTAGCAGGTAAATTCCTCTAGTAAGATAGTAAGATGTGCAAAATAAAGGCAAGCTCTCACCAAGTACAGAAATTAAGAACAGCAAAAGAAAGAAAGATGAAGAGCACAATCCTAACCATATCTACTCAAAAGTAAGTCCCATACTGTTCAATGGGTATTACTCCCAGGAAAGTGTCATTAGGATTGTAGAAGTTATAGATAAAATAATGTTTCTGAGTTCTAGAATCTGTTCAATAATTCTGAATCAAAGATATGATTCTTCACTTATCATGTGTTAACTGGAACTAGTGGTTCTCTCTATAAATGCAATATGCCTCTGACCGTGTGCAGAGTCCTTTCTGTTCTCAACTGAATAACAGCAGCCCAGCTTCTCTGTATGTGGAACTTGGGGACAGATGGGTTTTAAGGGTCAAGGGAATTCAGAATAGCCAGAAGGGGAAACTGTAATGTGGTGAAGCAGAGACAGCATCAATATTTTCATATGTATTATTCACATCTATGTACAGTATTATGGTTAATTATTGCTGTTTACATTTGAATCTTTGTTCTTTTAAAGAACTCACAGCCTATTTGTATCAAAACTATAGCCACTACAAAAATCAGCAACATCTTCTCATGGTACTTGATGGACACTTCAGAACTCTAAGGGCAGTGTTTTATCCCAAAGGGGAGATGACTCGGAGGATGTATTTGTGTTTAACATACAATTCTCCTTCTTGTGTTTGTTTAATGTGGTTTGAACTTTTATAGACGAGAATCAGATACTCTTTCTTCATCTGGTGTACAATGTGGACAGTGAGGCTTGTGCAATAACAAATGTGTTTTTGGTAACCCAGGCCTCTCTGTGTTGTGTGGCAGAACAGATTAATCTGGTAGCTCTCCTAATAGGACTTAGACTGCAATCCTAAAGTCGCTTTCCTAGGAGTAAGACCCACTGAACACAATGGGGCTTACTTTTAAGTAGACATGGTTAGGATTGTGCTATAAGGCTGCAATCCTAAACATATTTTCCTGGGAGTAGGCCTACAATAGGATATACTTCTGAGTAGACATGCTTAGGATTGCACTGCAAGGTTGACTACGATTGTTGCTTCAGACATTAGACTGATGAGAAGTCCTGTCATCTGCCTGTCCACTTCTCTCCTGCTTTAGAAAGTAGATACATGCCACCTATGGGACCCCAGGGTGCATTATCCAAGAGACAGACAACTCAAATTCCAACTGTCTCAGACCTTTACTCTTGTCCTCTTGACTTGTGAAGGTAAGTCCTTATCTAGGTTCCTCCCTCCCTCCCTCTTCCCTCTGAAGTGGCATGTCTATGGTGTGACAAGTGGGGACATTTGCTCTGGATGCCACTTGAAGGAGGGAGCACAAAGCACAGACTTACACATATTCAGTTAATGGTATGTTTTCGTAACAGTGTGTTTTCCATCCATTTTCAGGTGCAAAAACTGGTCCAAAAAGAGGTGAATGCTTGAAGAAAAAGTTCAAGTTTTTTCCCACAAATACCTGAAATAGAGACATTGCAAATACACAACACTAGAAGGAAAGGGGGTCATTTTTGAAGTACTGTCCAGGGTGCTGACACATAGAGTCTTTTCAAAACCATAGTCACACACATATGCCCATTTGTGCATGTGTGTGCTTGCACATACAAACACACACCACCACCATGGATTCACCAAGCACACAGATTCATGAGGTGGGACAGGGCTGGCTTCACACCCATAATCTCCTGTTTGTTGTTTAGACAGGAGTGCAATTCCATTGCTTGCCATGGGCGCCATTTTCTCTAGATATGTCTGTCGGTCTGTCTGTCGGTCTGTCTTTCTCTCTCTCTCTCTTTTCCAAGGAACTTCATGAGCTCCCCCATGAGCCCTGAAAGCCACATGGTATCTACCATGCCATGAAATCTCATGCATGTGAGCAAAAAGAATAGCTCTCATGTTTCCTGTTTCAAAGCCGAGAATCTGTACAGCCAATGTAGATGTATGTGCTTGTGAACTTGTATGCTTGTGAATCTTTCTTTGAAACTTTTTTTGCTACCTCTGCTCCTGTTTTATTGTGAGCAGGAATATAGCAGGAGTTAGTGGGGAGCAATCGGCAAAAATGTTCTTCAGCTATGTGCCTGTCACTGCAATCCTAATCCCTAGTTAGGTCAATAGAAGTCATGGCACAAGTCCTGTGCTGGATTGGGGAATGTTGCAAAAGTGCTGCAAGGCACCTCTGCACCACTCCTGGGGTGGGGGTTAGGCAAGGGTGCAGCCTCCCCATAACACTATGAGAATAGGAAGACAGGTGAGTTGTGCTGGTTAGGATTGCACCCTCTGGTCACACCCATATAACCCTTTCCCAACAATTCTGCTTGTCCCGCTCTCTGGATTTGAAGAGGGGAGCAGGAGAGTGGAAAATGGGAGGCTAGAATGGTGTTTTTACAACCAATTGCTGCTGATTGACACTGATTTTCTTTTAAAATGAGGCTTTATGTTTGGTATTTTATAGTTTAGCATAATTTGATTTACACTGTATATATGCTTAATATGCTCTGAACCACCAAGGGTTCCCTTCGGGGAGAAAGGTGGCGATATAAATTGAGTAATAAATAAATTAATAGTATTCCCTCTCATCCACATTTCAAATCAGGGAATCCCTGGTTTGGAAGAGTAGGCAAAGTTGGAGGCACACCACAGGGTTAACAAGGTAAGCATTTGGTGTGCTGCCTCAGGCATCAGTAGTCTTGGGTCTGGAAACCTCCCTTTACCTTCAACTTCTGCATAAAATGTGATGCTGTATCATAAAAAGTCAGGCCGTTGGTACATCTTGACAGGACTGCTGCCTTCCTACAGCTTGCTGATGCAGAAATCCTTTTTTCCCCTTTGGAATTCAGCCATGATTACCAGCAAATCTTATTGAGGCAAATCTTCCTACTGCCTCCCCAGTTATTGCTGACATAGATACCCTGCAGGGGTTCCCCTACCCACCCACCCACTTACCTACCTACCCACCTACCTACCTACCCACCTATTGGAAGCCAGCCTTGATTGCCGTGAATCAGCTGTTGGCTGCTTCCTTGGGTATTGTAATGTGTTTTGTTTTACTGACTTTATTGAAGAAGAAACGAGCAGAGCAGAAAGGCAAGGAACTTTTTCTTTTTGCTTGTTGGATCTGATGAGGCTCTGCCTCCCATGACTGCGCAACACTGCTTTTCAGAATCTCAAGCACAAAATTGCTCCCAGCACTGAACTGAGATCTTCCAGAGACTCCAAAACCAAGATGTGGCCAGAGTCACAATAACAACAACGAAAGCTGCACCTGGAGAACTTTCCTTTCCATGCATCTTTAAAAGGTACAACCATCCCTTCAAAGAAGAGAAATAGCAACCCTATTCTGTCATAATGGCAGAATCCCTCTATCAACAGACTTTCAATCTCCCACCTGGTAGGGGTGCATCTGAGGATGACAGACAATGCTGGGATTAGCCGAACAAAGGAACCTGTTAAATGATCTGGTAGTTGGCCTCATCCTCTCCTGCTTTAGGCTCCAAAGGGATTTAGGAAGCTGGCAGTACCTCTCCCAACCCAGCCCAGGACATGAATTTGTCCAGGAGGAAAGGATTAATAGACCTAAATATAAAAATATATTTTTAGTGGGATTGGGGGAGATGGTGTTCCTAAAGTCAGGCTTCCTAGAAAAGATCAAACTGATGGATGACTATGACAAGCCACATACCAAAATTTTGGTTATTCTGGAACAGACGTTTAGTTTCAGGTGATAATTCATGAATAAAAAGCAAGATTTGGGAATAATATTGTACTACATATAGTCCTATCCATATTTATACATAGTAAAACCTATTATGTTCATTTATGCAAAGGGTGTAGTTTTCCAGGCATTAAATCCATCATGGGAAAACCTCACCTTTTGAATTTCTGTCACTGTTAGGCACAGACACCCAGAGGGAAGACACATAAGAACCACATTTATGAATGAAGGATCATCACAGTTGTTGGTTTCTTGGGTTTTCTTTCCTTCCTGGATTTTAGAATGGATTTTAGGATGGGAGAAAGGAACAGAGAACAGCTACAGGGAACATTTTTATCTGTTTTACTGTTTTACTGCTTTTATCTGGTTTTTAATTGTACTTATGGTAATTCTCTTTTAAATGCTGTTAGCCTTTAGAGGCTGTTAACCTTAAAGGAAGTGTTCTTCCTTTAAGGAAAAAAGGTGGGATACAAATTGAATAAATAACTAATATTTTCCTGCGGGAGGGACGTTCCTTGGCACGTTTGTTGGCATGAATGTTGTCATCATTGTACCCAAAAGACGCAGATGTTGTCAGGTTTGCCAATTTTCAGTCCCTTTGTAGGTACTGCCCTCCAGTGTACAACAAGGGAAACAGTGGGTTAGATTCTTCGAGATGCCAACTCCCTGTCCAGTATTTTATGAACCAAGAGAGATTCTCTATTCCTTTATAAAGTGGGACAGGCAGACCAATTGGCAGAATATCCTGATCAAATGCTGCCCTCTTCAACACAGTCCCAAGTGGTCCATAAATACTTCTTGTATAAGGAGGTGGCTCCATTCCTTGGTTATTCACAAGGGCACTCCCCTCCCCTGGAAAGCTGGTGTTTCTTTACCGCTATGGGCTTTTCCCACTTTGAGGCCAAGGAGTAGGTAAACCCCAGTTCTCTCCCCAGCTCATGTTCCAGGACAGCTATTTTTAGGGGCTTAAGGTTGCAGCCTGTTTATGCTAGAGACACAAGTTTGGCCTCAGGTGACGGGGGCCACATGTGATTCCCCAAACTCAAAATTAGCACAAGGAGGGGGGAGAGGCATCCCTGAACTGCCCCCATGGCCAACAGTGACCCTGTTCTCTTAGGCCTACCGACCTGCATGCTAGATATGTCTCTATCTTTACTTACATTCTTGTAGTCAGTATCATCCTTACTTCTAACACAGGTATCCCCCTCTTTCTGATGGTTCATTTTCTGATGATCCACTCTTTCAACCCCTTTCAATTATACTCAGAAGAACTCATTCATTCAATGCATGTTCCGCTTTTTCAAATTCTCTCTGCTATACTAAAGGCCAAAATTGCCCTCCTCTATACTGTAGCTCTTGGTCTAAATCCATTCCAGAAAGAGTTAATGAGAAATCTTTGTGTGACAGCAGGAATTTGAAAGATAAAAGGAGCATTTGCAATTTGCTAGCTAAAAAAGTATTGGAAGCAACATTTATAAATTTAAAAAATTGATTCCACTTTTCAACAGTTTTTTATTTTTGGATGGTGCTCTGATCCCTAACCTGTCCAATAAGTGGGGGTGCCTGTACAAAATATAAATCTTTCTGGACCCAGAAAACTTACATCTATCCCAGGACAGACTAATACCATCTGTGGGGTCAACCAAGGCCACTGCCTCAAGGAGGAGATTAGCAGGAGACACCAGCTGCCTCTCAATTCTTCACTATCCTTCCTCCTCCTCCCTGGATCTGAAAAAGAAGATGATAGTGGAGCAGAAGCATGGAGGCGGTGGCACAGTGGGAGCCGACAAGCAGCTAGGCAAGGGGGCAGTGTTTGGCACAGCATGGTCCCACAAGAGGAGTGCAGCACTATTTGGCATGCTGCCTAAGGTGTAGAGATGGTTAACCACAACCTTGGACTTTAACTGCAACATTCTCTGTGAGATGTGCTTTTAATGTTTGATCTTTCTCTGTCTCTCTGCCCATTAAAAAAGGCTCCTTCCTTGTGCAGCCTCACCAGATATTTTACAGTGAATACAGTAAAGTTGGGCTGTGGTGGCTCAGTGGATAAATCTGTGCTTTTCAACCTAAAAGCCAGCAGGTCAGCAGTTCAAGACCCAAGTACCACACGATGGAGTGAGCTCCCATCACTTTCCCAGCTCCTGTCAATCTAGCAGTTCAAAAGCATGTCAATGAAAGTTGATAAATAGGTACCACTTCAGTGGGAAGGTAGAAGGTTTCTATGTGCTTTTGGAATTTAGTTATGAGTGCCACATGACCATGAAGGGATCTTCATGCTGGCTTTTTAGCCTTGTAATAGGAACGAGCATCGATGTCTAGAGTTGGTCTCAACTAGCAGGACAACCTGCAGGGAACACCTTACTGTGGCACTGGTAGGATGTGGGAAGAGAGGACCACAGTTGGTGGAAACCATCAGGTGGTGTGACACAAAAAACCTCACATCTCCTTAGTGCAGAGTCCAAGTCTACCCAGTGATGCTTCTACTAACAAATGATCTTCTCCCACACCCTCAAGGCACTCCTGCAGACCATTTGTGGCACATCTCTGGGACTGGGACTCAGCCTGCAAAAGCTCTGCCAGACTGGGATTCTGCTGGACTGGAAGGACCTTGAAGCAGCTGTGGATTTCATTCTGTAGACCTTCATACTGGAGATAAGTAGAGTTCTTTGCTCTGGAGAAGAGCTTCTGTATTATTGTGGGGACTTTGTGTAAATAATAAACCCTGATAAATTGATAAAGGAGTTGGGTTTTCATTTTTTTGCACACTGTGGTCAGTTCTGGAGTTAGGGAGGGTATTAACTGACTGAAAGTGGGCATTAAAAGGGATAAAACAGAGTAAATTGGTACCATAAGTGAGATTAATAAGCTGGTGCCACGGAAAAGGAAATTTGGATGGGACACTGGCCATGCCGCTGGGGCCTTTCTCCTGCAGTGTTTCAAAACTTTTGACAAAATCTTTCTGTGTTTAGGCCTCGCCTCAGGGAATTTAGCCAAATACAAGCTGTTCAGCCTGTTCCAAGAATTAATCCAGGATAATCTCTCACCAACGTTGCATCCTACTCAGTGGATTCCACGAGGGGGCAGCCTCATTTTCAGCTTTCTCCAAATGCCAGCCCATGTCTATGCCTTTTAAAACATCCTACTGCCCTAAGATCTTGCTTGTCCAGCCAATTTTTTTGTGGCTTGCGCCTTGCTGGAATCCAGCCTTATTCTGACAGCCTATTTTTAAACCTTGCCATCTCAGCAAGAGGCAGAGGGATGACTAGGCCTCTAAGACAGACCTAATGCCTTGAGAAAAAGCAAGGGAAATTATGGGTGGAGGGTGCGGAAGGTCATTCTGGGTAGTTCCTGTACTCATCTACCCTTCAGGTTTTTGGTGACAGAATATATTCCAAGTATTATATTCTTGGAATATATTCCAGGTGCGAAAAGGAACAGAAAACACCATCTTCAGTCCACCCTCCATTTCATTTTCAATAAATAACAAGAATCTTTATTGTAGATAAATAGACTACAAGACCTTTCCGTTCACAAGATGTCAACAGCGCAGCAATTATACATAATAGGAAAGAGGCTGCCCACTCTAATAAGGAAAAGCAAGGACTGCGTTCTGTAAACAAACCACCTTTGTCAAGATTGAAATCCACAATCTGACCAGATCTTGTCCTACTCAGTTCAAATGATAACTGGGGGATACAGTTTGGATAAGAACATAAGAGGAAACATGATGGTTAAAAAGATCCCAGTCATGAAAAGATTAAAAAGTCATGGTTAAAAAGATCCCAGTCTGTGGTCTTAATGTTGAAATAAAGACATGTTCAGGAATCTGTTTCAAAACAAGGCATTCAGGCAGGGGCTCCCAACAGTAATCAAGGAGTCATGAAGAAGCAAGGAAAATGTCCTTCTCAACCCTGAATGGCCAGGATGTTTATGACAATGCAGTTTTAAGATGATGGTGCATTTTTGGCCTTGGTTCTGCGAGGCCCCATGCAAAAGTCCCATCTGCATTGGTCTATGGGAGGGGTATTTCCATCCTGATTTTTGGAAGATGTCATAGAACATCATGTGAAGAAAAGAAGTAAACCCAAACTGATTCAGCCATCTTCTGTGAAAGCAGCTGGTAATGACTTCAGGAAGAAAAATTGTAGCCATCCAGAGAAATGGTAAAAAGTTTTGTTTTTCTTTAAAAAAACAGACACGCTGAGCAAAGCAAACCAGCAATATCTCAAACTCAGAAAAGTCAAAGCTCTGTGCAAATATCTAGAGACAAAAGGGCTCCACCAGGCTTTGCCTGGAAAGTTGGTGTGTGATTTCCTTGAGGAACACCTGGAGAAGTTGAGGTTCAAGCTGCTGGAATTGGATGGAGATTCTGATGAACAGCTGAGAACATCAATACTTAAATTTAATTTGTTTCTCAAACCTGGTTTTAAAGAGTGGCTCCGCGTAAAGGTCAAAAGTATTATCCCCAGTATGGGGTAGGAGCATCGTCCAAAGGGGTAGATACTATCATTCAAATGTGTGATGGTTTCTGCAGTTGGAAAAAAGGAGAATCCACTTGAACCCCTGCAAGGTTCCAAGTTATAGAGAAGATTTTACATCTGAAGAACATCTGAAAGTTCATTGCCAAATGGAGGCAATATAAGCTCATGTTGGCTTTATTATTGGCTGACTAGATGTCATAAAATGAAGTCATTGCATACAGTTATTGCTCACTTTAAACTAGCTTTCCTTGAACTACACACTAATTCTTACTCATAGAATAGTCCACGTAGTTGCCAGTTCGCAGTTGATATAATTACCATGTATCTATGCACAATCAGAATACAATTTACACTCAAATGCACTGCCATTGGCTTTCTACCTGATAATGTCCATGTTTACTTGGTTAATTTGGTTCAATGCAACTTACTTCTTAGAAAGTGGACATGGAATTTTTTAAAAATTTAATGTCAAATAGCACAAGTGGGTTTAATCCAGAGGGGGACTATGTTAAGAGATAGGGTTAAAGCCATCAATGCCCTATCGTGATTTTCAATATGATTGGACCCCACATATGTTATTCACAGGAAGAAGGCAGGACATGATTAATGACATGATTAAAGTCATGTTCAGTTTATATGGAGTAAATATGTTTCAGATCTGAGCCACCTGCCCTACAGTTAGTATGGTTGTGTAAATCTAATAGCTGATTACACTTGTAGCTTATACTGCTGTTGCTACACAGCATACACAAAAGTTATACAATAATTTCACATGATTTATGGCAAAGATGTATTCTTAGCTGCTAGTGTCATTTTTGTGGCAGGCTTCTAACATCTTTAATGGTTATGCCTTTCCCCTGCTGGTTCATCTCTGTGCTGGGAAAAGCTTCACCTGTTGCAGTTCTACCTATCATGCATCTGTTAAACACACAGAGCCTCTACACAAGGAAATAAGTATTTGTAAAACAATTTGTTGCAACTATCACACAGAGTAACATGGTGTTGACACGTCAATAATGTGGCAGTCCTTTACACCGCAGTTGCAATCTATACCCGCTGAATGTGAAGTGGTGTTAATACTCCAACGCTTCCTGCAATTGTAATTAAATTGTAATTTAATAGTAATAGTCATAGTAATTTAATCACCCTTGTAATTAAAATTAACACCGGAAAAAAAGAATTCATGGTAAAATGGTATTTATGTAATTGAGGCTACCATCTAATCTATTATTTGCAGTCTGCACCACTGCATAATTAGCAAATTAATTGTTTATATCCATGTTTCTCAACATTTGCAGCCACACCTCTGGAATTTGCAAACAACAGAAACAGTGATTAATGTGTTCTTCACTGGTATAGTGATCATAAGAAAAGCCCTGTTGGATCAGGCCAAAGATTAATCTAATCCAGCTTCTTGTATCTCAGTGGCTCAACAGAGGCCTCAAGGAGTATACAAGATAACAAGAGATCTTGGTATCACTCCCTTGTATATGTCATTCCGAGTAGTTTGCTCTAGAAAAGGATTATCCAAACCCTGGCCTGGGGGCCAGATGCGGCCCTTGGCGAGTCTCAATGTGGCCCCTAGCAAGACCCCCCTATCCAGCTTTTGGGAAAGCTTTGTAATCCACTCCAATACATTCTTATATGTAAATGTATGTAAATTTATTCAAATTTGAAATGTAAGTTAGTTTTCTGACTCTCAATACAGTGTCAGGAGATGATGCAGCCCTCCTGCCAAAAAGTTTGGCAACCCCTGCTCTAGAACTTCATGCAGTAGTACACATGCTAGGTTAGCTGAAAGCACTACCATAGACTGAGTGTAAACTTTCCTCTGAGACTTGCTCTACCCAGCACTTAAGACTTATGTAAGTGAAAATAATAAATACATATATTAAGACAATAATATGGCTGGGAGAGTATTGATCAGGAAGGGAGTCCTTCCTCTCCCCCATTTCCCAATATATCTCTGGACTGAAAGATATGTCTTGGGTTAAGACTTTGAGAACCACTTATCTTTCCTGTCCATCAATATTTCAGCTTTGTCACAAAAAGGGACTTCAGAAGAGATGGACTTTTTCCTACCCTCCCCTTTGAATAGGTAAGGGATGCTGTTTGATTGACACCAGATCAAAGGAGGAGGAAATCTTTAGAGCTACTTTGTAGCCAACTGGACTGTGCTGGAAAAAGGCTGGTGCTCTGTTTGCAGTTGTGAATGTGACAATGAATTTTAAAAATGGCCTTGTTGAATTGGAAGGCAATTTTGTTTGTACAGGTTATGAAAGAGGCTGAGATAAATCGCATTCCTGTGATCTGATCTGATTTATGAGGAGATTCTATTATGGAATATTTTTGTGCCAGAAAGAAGAAAAGCTAAACAGCTCTCCCTGCACACAGTGGTAAATCTGCTGTAAACAAAGACTGCAAACCTGTGCAGCACTTATCTGCCAATAAGCCCTATTGAAGATAGTAGAACTTACTTCCGAGTAAACATGCACAAGATTGTATGGAACATAATTTACAACTTGCTGCCCATTAGCGGTATTCCAAAAACTTGGACGGGGTGCCTCACCCCAACAAATGGATGCAATGTCTGATCTGCTTGGTGGAAACTGCCTTCCTAGAAGGAAGAAAGTGGATTCTTTTTTCTTTCTTTTCTTTTTTTGAGGGACCAACAGTGCAATCCAAACTGCCCAGTTAGGCTGGCATAAGACACTTGTGCCAACCTAGTGTGTCACAAATGTGCTGTAAAGCATTTCTGTAACACCATTGATGCAGGACGTTGTGCCAGCCTCCCAAAGATGCTCCATGGCCTGCTGCCCAGTAGGTTGTGTTGGCTGAACTTGGCTAGCGTAGAGGTCTGGAAGAGAGGGAGGTGTTCCAGGGTTGGGGAGGGCGTTTCTGGGGGCAGCTGGGAGATCAGGAGGTGGGACCCAAAAGTTATGCCAGATCTTGTGCCACTAGAATTGGTGGTGCAGTGCCAAGTTGACCCATTGGGGTGCTGCATTACCTGTGGCAAGAGAAAAACCTTCTCCTTACCCCAGATAGTGCACCAGCAGCCCTGAACTTGTGCTGGAACTGGGGCTGGCCCATTGGCCTTCCTATTCCAGTGCAAGTTAGGATTGTGCTCTAGTAATACAATCTCATGCTTGTTTCCTTAGATGTAAGTTGCACTCATTTCTGTGGGATTTATACCCAGACAACACTGTATCTAAATGTTGTGGTTCTTGGCTCAGTGATGGCATGATGTAATGACATTGTGTGATGTTGATATCACTTCTGGGTCCTCTTCTTCTGTAGGAGGCACTAGTGGCCTGTGGCCTTACAATCTGGCCTCCTGATCCTTTTGCCTTTCTGGTCACCTCATGTTTTTAGCAACCTTGTGATCTTCTTCCTCCTTTGGAGGCTCAATAAGAGCCTCCACCTGTTTGTAATTACTAGAAAATGCTCAGGGTCTTCCCCCCTTCAAGTAGCTCACAAGGTACATGTCCAGCCTGCCATCAATACATCACTTCTCATAGGTAGGTGCGCATGTACAGAATTGCAGCTTTAGGGTTGCTTTGGGTTTACATTCATGGGGAAGAGAAGGAGGCAATCTGTCAAAAAAGGAAAACATTAAGCTCCACAGATCTATTGTGGTTTAAGAAACAAGCATTTCACCCTTTTCAATGTGATTCCCAACAATGCAAGAATTAGCAGCTCATCTGTGGGTCCTATGGGGTAGGGTTCCTCTGAAACAGGGCAGAGAGGTCTCTTTATAGCTGTCGACATCATTCTTGAGATCTATTTACGGGTTCCCTTCAGTGTGATGACAGTGTTTGCTGTGATATTCTGATTCAGATGTACGTAGTTGGGTGAGAGCAGTCCCTTCTTTATTCCCATCCTTGCTATTTGGGGCTAGTAGCTCTGAGTATGTTCCATTGCACTCTCCAGCAGTTGTAACCCAATAATACATTGCTGTGATTTCATGAAGGCAATCTTCATGCCAAGGCCTGTTTGAGCTGCAGAAGGGTGAGGGTAACCAGGCAGAGAGGGAAATAAAGGAGCAGAGAGAAGGCCCTTCTGGACTGACCAGGTCTTAAAGCAACTAAGGGGCAGAATGAGAAGGACTTTTTTGGCACCATCTCTTTGTAACATAATCCCTGTGATTCCTTTTCTCTGCCTTAGGTCTGATTCACAATGTTAACCCACTGAGACCTAGACTGTCCAACATTTAGATCCAGCTGCCTCTCAAGTTCCCTCTACAAAACGGATATGAAATGTTCTGTCTTGGCCTCTAGATTTTTAGGCCTGATAGGAGATCAGTCTCTTGGCTAATCTATAGTTTCATTAGGCAAAGCCTTCTGATTAAGACATTGAGATGATGCAGGAAAGGTCAGTTTGGGATACGGGGATCGGATGACTGGGTGGTCACACCTGGGTCACAAGGCGTTTATTGGGCACTTCAGAATTGCCCATGGGCACTATGCCATCTAGGAGTTCTGAATTGGGCACAGTGAGTGTGATGTCGCCATGTTGGTGTTTCTGCTTGAGGTGAGCCTTTTCCCGGATGGCAGCAGGAGATGGTGGTGGGGTGTATGGACAAGTAGTAACGTGGACATAACTGCCTTGGTCCGCACACTCAGTCTCACGGTGATAGAAGTAGCTGAAGTTGGAGACAATGACAGGCACCGGCAGGGATATGGTGAGTACTCCAGCGATGGCGCACAAGGAACCTACTATTTTGCCACCTACAGTCTCAGGGTACATGTCACCATATCCCACAGTTGTCATACTGACCACAGCCCACCAGAAGGCTGCAGGGATGCTGCTGAAGTTTGTTTCTTCATGATCGGCTTCAGCAAAGTACACAGCGCTCGAGAAGAGGATGACTCCAATGAAGAGGAAGAAGATAAGCAAACCAAGCTCCCTCATGCTGGCCTTTAGAGTTTGTCCAAGGATCTGCAAGCCTTTGGAGTGCCTGGAGAGCTTGAAGATACGGAAGACCCTCACCAGCCGAATAACCCTGAGAATGGCCAAGGACATCGCAGGCTGGCCCACGCCACGCTGACGAGCAAATTCAGTGCCCAGGGCGACAAAATAAGGGATAATGGCCACAAAATCGATCATGTTCATGATGTTCTTGAAGAAGGCTGGTTTACTTGGACAGGCCAGAAACCGCACTAGAAGCTCAAAAGAGAACCAGCAAATGCAAATAGTCTCTACTATGAAGAAAGGATCATCAAAATGGTTCTTTGGTGGTGGGGTATGTGGTACGCTGCTATTTGAGCGGTGATGAATCATCTGTGGAGAGAGAGAGGGGCGGGGACTGCATTAATGTGCTTGAAACCCTGAATGAATTCATAGCTGGGTAATATCATGCAAAACACACAGACATATGTGACAACGTTTCTGTCAGGGGTATGAACAAATATATAGTATACGTATATGTGCAGCAGCTACACCAATACCTCAGCAGAACTATGTAGAAGAAGTCCCTGTTCCTCTAAACCTGAGTTCCTCTAATGATGACTGTGGGCAGTATGTGTGTGGGAGAAAAATGAGGCAGCACTCGATACATTCTCTTTAGGAATAAACTCTATTTACAAATATTTATAGCAGCCAATACAAAATCAGAAGACAGTTAGGATAGTCATATATCCAGTCCGTTAGTCAAATCCACACAAATCACTACCCAGAGCATATTATAATATTATAGAGCTTAGGCGAGGTCTCAACTCTTTTCTTGAGGAGACTATAAACTCACACCCTTTCCTAAGGTGATTTCAACTTGCACTGAGGTGAAGCAGCTTCTGAGGTAAAATTTACCTCAGGAAAGAGAGATGCCTCTCAGTCAACCAGAGCATCTCCCTCCATTTCACCTCAGCTAGGCAGAGGCAATCACCAGCTTCTCATAAAAGCTGACAGTTTCCAAGTAACTTTTCCAGCTCTTCAAAGGATTAGCATAACTCCGGTTTTCCTTGTGCGTGACTATGTGAATACTTATATATAAGAAACCGGCATACCCAGCTTGGTGTCATTCATGTGAGCTGGAGGGCAGAAAAAAAGAGCTGCAATCCTAAGCTAGGCAGACCACTATTGTCATTTGAAGCATAGAGGGCTAGAGAAAGATAATATCAAGAGATTTATCTTTTGCAGATTTATTTCATGACAGCGGCTCTGAGGAACCGAGGGGTGGCGGGAGGGGAATACCAGGTTGGCCTCAATATTCCCAGGAGGAATCAAAGCTACTTGTAAAGCCTGGAGAAAAGCCGAATGTCAAGGTCAAATATCCCTCCCAGCTCTGTCCTTTGGTCAGCTCTAATTTCGTGGCTTGCTAATTTTGACCCCTGTTCACAGTGTAAGCAGCAGGGCTTGTTTGCTTTGCAAGTGAATATTGGTGGGTTAGCGGGAATTTCTGCATCAGACCTCTTCGGACTCAGAATAGCACCTAGACTGGATCAGTCTGTCTGATGCCTGTCTACAGAAAACACTAAGGTTTATCTTCCATCCTCCCTGGTGGTTATGAGGTTGGGATAAAAATATATGCCTTCTTTACATTTGAAATACACAAAAGGCATTATTACTTTCCAAGAAATCTTGCACAATTCATACATCTTGTGTTGTCCCTTAATATGCCACCTATCTTGTAAGGTAGGGATCCCCAACCTGTGAGATGCGGATTGGGGATTTCTTCCATACAAAGGGTTCCTGAAGCCAAAAAGATTGGGGGCCAACAGTCCAGGGTAGCAATTACAAAGTTTTCTTTCTTTCTTTCTTTCTTTCTTTCTTTCTTTCTTTCTTTCTTTCTTTCTTTCTTTCTTTCTTTCTTTCTTTCTTTCTTTCTTTCTTTCTTGCTTGCTTGCTTGCTTGCTTGCTTGCTTGCTTGCTTGCTGGCTGTCTGTCTGTCTGTCTGTCTTTGTTTGTTTTTGTTTGTTTCTTTGTTTGTTTGTTTGTTTGTTTGTGAAGGGGTTTACAGCCCTCCGTCACCATGCCAAAGCAAATGGGAAAGCTAGATTTGGGGTTATCTCAATATGCTGAGACATTCAGGTGCAAATCACCATATAGCATCTTCTCTTTCACAAGTGCTTCTTTCTCTTGTATGGTACCCAGTGAAATGTAAACCTCCCTCCCCACCCAGCCTGACCCTCACCCTGAACCTCATCCGATATCCACAAGCAAGGAAATTCAAATACCCCAGATAACCTCAAATGACACCAGATTAACAGCCACTGGCTGTACAACTCGGGGGCAACATCCCCATGTGCAGCTGCCTAGATTCAGCAATAGAATATCAGGTGCTCATTGTGAGTAGCGCCTGCTGCCTGGGATGTCTAGGGGGTGAACAGACTGGAAGCCTGGACAGCCTGAGTAAATTGAGATAGGGCCTGTATTGATTTCAGTCGTATCAGGTTCATTTATTTCTTTTTAGTCTGTTTTTGTATCCCACTGCCTCCCCACCATTCTTAGTCTGGTTTCTACCCTCCTTTAAATAACTGTGTTTTTTATTTTTACTGTTTTATTTGCTTGGCCCTAGCTCATAATGGATTGCCACATCTCCTAATTTGCACATGCTCCACTATGGTTTGGCTTTGATGAGACTTAATGGATTTTAAGGGCTCCCACACACCCTGAGAAGAGCCTTTTTCTGACATAGCTTCCTTCTAAATGAACTCCCCCCAAATCTACCAGTCTCTTCCAGTTTTCCCAGTCAGACTTCTGGTCTTCCCTTACTGAGGAAACCCACTCTTTCAGCCCAGTTCTCACTCTTTGCAGTGCAATATGGCCTCTGGAGGCATCCTCAGAATAAGGCAGTGATTCCCAAACTTGTTGGGTCCTGGCACCCCTACAGCCTCTTCTTCTGGGCTCTTCATGCACAATCTGAAACGGTGGTGCCTAAATCTCATGTGATCTAAAATGGTGGTGCACATATCTCACAAGAGATTTGGCGCCACCATCTTGGTTCATCTGAGATTTCACATGATTCAACACGGCAATGCTCAGAAGACCTGGTAGGAAGGGCCACATCCTATGTTGCCTCTAGCATCCTGGCTGTGTACACAACAGTCATAAAGCAATTGCTGCTACATCACACACTTTCTACCAGCAGCCAGCAACCACTAGGTTAGGCTGTTAAAGTATTAAATATTTTAATTGTGGGAGGGGTGGTTAAGGTTAGTGAACGCTATCTAAAACATAAAGGTTGTATATATTGAGGGATGCATGTATGTACAAAAAATTAACTAAAGTTGTTCCTACACACTGGTCTTCTGCATCTATACAGATCCCGCACACCTTTTTGCACTGTCAGCAACATTGGTGCAGTTGATGCTGTGGAAGCAGGCAAATCCTAGCCTAATGCTTTCTCAACTCATATAATCTCTTGTATAACAGAATTGAATCCTCAGCTCTAGCTCTGTGCTCATATCCACTCTGGGAGGAAAAAATCCTGCCAAGCAGGATCAAAGTTTCTTTCATAGGTGATCCTGAAAGGGTGCCTCCTCGGAGCTTAGGATGAGGATGGGGTGGTCAGTATTTGTCTTTCAAATTGGATTCTAATCAGAATTTTAATGGAGTTCTGGAGACCTCAATTCCCCCCCCCCCCAGTTGTTCATCACCCTGAATCTTTGAAAAGTCACAGGCTAGTAAGTTAAATAAAACTCATAATCCATGTTAGGCTATACATGCAGAACTAAATCCCACTGGTATTATGAAGCTGTGTACACCTGCTGATCCTAGTGATTACCAGTGATATGAATTACCAACAAATAGACTACTACATCAGGGAAATAATACCATTGTGCTTAACTTCTCTTTGATGGCTAGGCACACAGAGTGCAAAGATTAATCTGCTGTGGCTAGCTGTACTTGGCCATATCTGCGATATTTCCTTTCCCTTCAATCACACTCCCAATATTTAAATCTGCACCACACATGGATCTTCAGATGAGACTCTCATGTGCAAGTCACCACCATACTTGAGGTGGTGGGTATACATAGGCCAGGATGATGGCGATTGAAAGGTGATTGATCTCTCACCAGGAGGTGATTGGATCTCTCACCAGGAGATCCAAATGTTGCCCTACAGATGATAACAATGTAATACTAAATTTTAGAATTGACAGTTTGTTTCCTTATAAACGCTACCATCAACTCTGCTGCCCCGACGGGCTGGCAAGCCTTTCCTAATGACAGGGCCAGTCCTACACAGCTTTGAGGCTTGCATACTGGTATCTTGCACACTGGTATCTTGCACATTACTGCTTAAGCCACCTCTCCTGCTATACCTACCCTGTGCAGGTTATGGTTTAAACACAGTTTAAAGAGACATGTGTATGATGCCTTTCCTTAAAAATCCAGCTGGCTTGATGTTAGACCATAGGCACTGTGAGGAATGGATTTTTTCAGAGTTTTGTGAAACAGAAGTGCATTGAATTTTAACTAAAGAGGCACTCTCAAAACAGTCTCCCTATCTTTAAGATGTTACATCTTATTTTCATGTTCAGTAAAACATTGGTTTGCAAGCATAATTCATTCCAGAAACATGTGATTGGGTCTTTGGCTGATCGTGGCTAGGGTATGAAGAGCACAATCCTAACCAAGTCTACTCAAAAGTAAGCCCGATTGTCTTCAATGGTTTTACTCCCAGGAAAGTAGGATTGCAGCCAAAGTGATGGCTGCAACCATAAAGACACTTTCCTGAGAGTAAGACTCATTGAACACAATGGGGCTTACTTTTGAGCAGACATGGTTAGGATTGTGCACATCAATGTCACTTTCAGCAAATCACTTTGAGTGATTTTAAGGATGTCACTTCAGGAGGGTTTGGTCGATTATCATTTTAAAAAGTAGATTCTGGTGGGGAAAAAGTGTAAACACCACTGAGTTTATACCAAAAAGAGAAAAAGAGAGCGAGTTTCTAAACCTGAGTATAAGGAAGTAATTTCCCTGCAGATATCAACATGACCTAAAAGAAAAGTGAAGGAGCATAATCGGTAGAAAATGAGCAAAAGAGAGAAGCACAAGTTCAGCTATGGATGATTATAAAGCAAACAATCATAAGTTATTTGACTATGAGTGCAATCCAGAGTAACTATGGGAAGTCCTTGCTCCAGTGTAAGAACAATTTGCTCTGGATTGCAATATGAATTTCCCATAGGTTTTCACTAAGTGGTGCGGTAACAACGGGTACACATAATGTCTTTTACATGCTCCCATAGTTACTCTGGATTGTAAGGTTACAGCACAATCCTATACATGTCTACTCAAAAGTAAGCCCCATTACAATCAATGGGATTTACTCCCAGGGAAGTGTGTTTAGGATTGCAGCCTTGGAACTGACGTTTTGACAATGACAGAATATAAATCTGGATTGGCTGAACCTTCAAATTCAAAATTTGATTTACAGGCACATTTTACATAATAGTATCTGCAAAATGCTTATTTTTTTTAGTGTGCAACATGCCACACACAATATTATCTTAATGTAATCCTTACACCAATCCTGCAAGGGAAATATCTCCAAATTGCAGCAGGGGAATGAGGCTAAAAAGGAATGGCTTGCCCAGCCACCTCATCCAGTAGTTTAATGAGTCCTAATGTGCAGCTCAGCCACCATTATACACTATTCTTGGTAGTAGTACTGTAAAATATTATCTTGCTAAATTCATTATTTTATTGAATAACCTCAAAGAAACTCTATGGCTGCAGTTCAGGAATACCATAAAAGCAAAAGATCTGAGCTCTTTTGCTGAGCTCTGCTGAGCTCTGTCTGTCTGTGTGTCTGTCCTATCTGTCTGTCTGTGTGTACAAGTATGTGTGTACTGTAAGTAGAAATGGGGGAAGACCACAGTGAAGAGAACTAGTTTAAAAGAGCAAGAATTAATTATCAGTTTAACCACAAAGAGTGCAATCATTTTATTACATAAAACAGCTCGGCTGAAGACAATTCAAAGCAATTAGCCTTTGGTGTTGATGGTTTTCAAGGCAGCAGCGATCAAAATAAGCAACAAACTCCATAGTGATGTCAGCTTCTCGATTTCTGAGTGCATGTGAGGGGGTGGGTGAAGCTTGCAACACCAAAAGCCATGATATGCAACCTGAGCATGGGTTAAATGAGTCTTCTGGGGGAAAATGAGCTACACACAAGGCGATTCCCCACTTGAAACCACTCAGAGAAAGGAGTTCCACCATTTGCCCTAAATGGGAACATGGAGCACTGAACCAAAAGTGATTGTAGTGCTGTCCGTTTTACCATAAACATAACTGAAAATTTTCCAAGAAAGTCTAACACACATACATTTGACTTCAAAAGCGGTGAGAAGTGAAAAGAAAAGTCAAGATGGGTCAGATCCCCCTAGCAAAGGTGATATAGATTGACAATAAGACATGGGGGAAAATTAATATGAGAGCATTGCTAAAACATCAAGGAAAGAAATAAAATCATCTTGAAATACATCAGAAGCAGGAATCTGCCAAGGATGTGTTTGGACCATAAAGAGGGAAAAATGGGAAGACTAAAGAGGGAAGATCGGTAGTTGCTGATGGAACTTGCTGATTCTGAAGTATGTGTAACGTGATGGAGTCAGCTGACAAGAGAAGATAAAATCTTGATATCCTGGCCAAAGTATGAACTGTAGCTGCCTGTGAAGGCTTGGCTGGTGTAATAGTGCAGCCAAGATGAGACATATATTGAAAGGGAGACATCTGGAGAAACTGCTGGTTCTATAAAATGTACTATCTAGATCAATAATTGTTTTAAAAAAAACCATTTGAAAAAATGAGCAGCCTGCCAATTATAAAATACTTTTGGGAAATCTTGAGAAAGGCAGTATAAAACCCCCTTAAGATAATTTATTGATTTATTTTATTATGCAAATGGTTTTGTGAACAACTCTTGTCGAAAAGCGGTATATTAAATACCGTATTTACTCAAATCTAATGCACCATCAAAGCTAATGTGCACCCTATACTTATAATCAAAATACTGTATTTACTCAAATTTATTCTCCTTAGAATCTAATGCATACCCTGATGTTGGAGACTGAATTAGGCTGAAAAAGGTGAGCATTAGATTTGAGTAAATACAGTAAATTTATTGATTTATTTTACTAATTAGAACCTTTAGTAGGTTCTGTGAATTACTCTTGTTGAAAAGTGGTATATTAATAATTACAAGTTGCTGAAGGTGCATCAACATAATTTCTTCAAGTGAGCACAATCCTAACCATATCTACTCAGAAGTAAGGCCCATTGTGTTCAATGGAACCTACTCTCAGGAAAGTGTGTTTAGGATTGCAGCCACTAAACTTCTAGAGTTCTTTCAGAGTGTCAACAGCACTTGACAGATTTGTTCCAGTTGACAATGCATACTTGAACTTTCAAAAAGCACTTGACAAAGTCCCTCATGAAAAGCTCCTGGGTAAATTTAATAGCCTTGGAGTAAGAGGGAGGTTATTTATGGATTGGTAATGTAAGAAGCATCGATAGGAATAAATTGACAATTTTCACAGTGATGTATAAATGAGACCCCTGAGGATCTCTATTGGGATTGGTGCTTTTTAAATTTTAAATTTGGTATATGGGAGGACTTTTTCAAGCATGGAAAAGCATGCTTTTTAACCTTCTACCACAGTTTGTTGTGTCACATTCCTGGTCTTACTATCAGATGACAGTGATCAGTGCATCCCATGAGTACCACCAGACACCCCCTCAAAAAACTCTGGTGGTACTTGTACCAGTGGTTGAGAAACACTGATACATCATCCCCATTATGCTCCCCTTACTCCCAACAGCCTCCATTCAAGCCTTACATCTCTGCCTTCGTCTCAGCACACACATCCAAATGCCTCTTATCTTCATCCTCCACTTTATACAGCTGCCACCTCCTTGAAGGGACTCTCCAAGGTCTTCCCCCAGCCCTGTCACCTGAGAGGCTAACTGGAGGTGCCAAGAATTAAACCTGGGACCTTCTGCCTGCAAAGCATTTGCTCCATTGCTTGAATTCTGGTCCTTCCCAACCTGGGCTGGGGAGAGAAACTCAAATAGCAAGTCCTTCTGGGTTACAAACTTCATAAATGCACAGGAACCTTTCAACACTGTTCCTGTTCACTTCTTTGCAACAATGGCATTTTGGCTGCTAAAGATCGGCATGTAATTCCAAAGCTTCAGATTATTTTCATATGTGATGCTTAAGTCGGTTTTGCTATTTTCCACATATTGTACTGTGAATATGATACAACAAAAGCATTGGCTAGAATTTGCACTGAACATGTCTGATCCTTTTATTCCACATTAATACAGGCATGGGCTAATACCGGTTCGGACTGGATCGGGCGATCCGGTTGTTAGAAAGAACCCGCCGGTCGCGAACCGGTTGTTATGGGGGTGGAGGATAATGCAGCGAGCCGGTGTGGCGGCGGCGCCATCCTCCTCCGCTCCCCGCTGGCCGCGGAGGCCTGGGGAGCGGCTTGAGGCAGCGGCGCCATCCTCCTCCGCTCCCCGCTGGCCGCGGAGGCCTGGGGAGCGGCTTGAGGTGGTGGCGCCATCCTCCTCCACTCCCCGCTGGAGCGCCGCCATCCTCCTCTGCTCCCTGCTGGCCAGGCCTACTCAGAAGTAAGTCCCAGTATAGTCGACGGGGCTTACTCCCAGGCCAGTGCAGAGAGGACTTCAGCTTCAGACCCCCATCCTAAGCAGGTCTACTCAGAAGTAAGTCCCATGAAAGTCAATGGGACTTACTCCCAGGAAAGTGGCTGGCTCTGCAGCCTGAATCCCAATCTGATTTCACAGAAGTAAGCCTCATGCCAGTCAATGGGGCTTACTCCCAGGGCAGTGTGGAAAGGACAGCAGCCTCAGAGCACCATCCTATGCAGGTCTACTCAGAGGTAAGCCACATTTAAATTTTTTTAAAATTTAAAATTTTTTTTTAAAATTACAATTTTTTAAATTTTTTTAATTTTAAAAAAATTCTTGCTGGCCCCGCCCCTGGCCCTGCCCCCTGACCTCAGCCCCGCCTCCTGGCCTGGCCTGGACCCGCCCACTTCCGGAGAACCGGTTGTTAAGGCCAGGCCTGCCCATCACTGACCTTTCACATATTCACTCTAACACCTGGGAGGTTCAGAGGTACTCTTAATGGCACAGAGGAATTGTAATTCTTTCTACACTGTCTTTGAAGGTATCTGTGAGTCTCAAACACTTTCATACCCAGGAACAGGAAAGAGGAATCCAAAAACCCAGCCTATTTTGTAATTTTAATCACCAAGTTCACCCAGCACTAAACTCCAGTTGCAAATGGAAATTGCGCAGTGAGGGGAAGGGTGAACGTAGTGCAGGCTTCACAGTGCAACAAGGAGCAATTTCTATGATCCTGTGACTGTTGTGAAATGTATTGAAGAAACTGAATTGCTATGGTGCCTGTGTCAAAATGGTCATGTGATTCCTCACGATGCAACCTGGCTACAAGTTATCTCACATTTAAAAGAGTCACTGTGGATCATGTGAAAGAGGTTAGCCAAGGCATGATAAATGTGTGATGACCTGTAAGGGCATTCCCATTACTGTTTCATCATAGATTGGCCTGCATTGAATCAAATCAAATGTACAGTAATGATCTGAAACAGAGGGCAAAATCCAGAGAAACTACGGGGAGTCCTTGCTCCGGTGTAAGAACAACTCACTCTGGATTCCAAAATGAATTTCCCATAGGTTTTCATTGGGTGATGCAGTAACTATGGGTGCACGTAAAGTCTCTTATGTGCTCCCGTAGTTACTCTGGATTTGGGGGAGATTGTGTTAAGGCTGAAAGTGGCAACTGAAGAATGTGATCAGGGATTTAAGCATTCTGATTTTTATAATTTCAGATTCTATAATTGGGCAACCATTCCAAAAACTATTGGATTTTGCATATAATTTCCTCCTTAGCATAGAAATGCATGTAACATTGCTCTCCTTCCTCCATATTGCCATATTTGGAAGTTGCTTTTTTAGAAAAGGAGAAAATCAATAAGGGGCTGGGCATCAAATAAAATATCAGTGGAAGAAAACGTGACCATTAAGTTTTGACACTTGCAGTAAACAACAGAACTCCTTCTCCCTGAATCCCATCAACTGAAATTGCCATCCATATGTTCTGTGGTTCTCATTCAAAGGGACTAGAACTGTGATTTTCAACCTTTTTCATCTCATGGCACACTAACAAGCTCCTAAAATGGCCAACGCACACCATCAGTTTTTGAACAATTACAAGGCATTCCATGCTCCTGGTGGGGGGGGGGGAGTTGCACCAAATTGGCCCTTCCAATAAATGGCCCTCTGTCCCCCAGAATTTTGGGGGGATATTTGCAGAATATAATCTGCAGAATATTTGTGGCACAACCAATGTGCCTGTGGTTGAAAATTGCTGGACTAGATTCACACACAAAAAATGAACATAGTGAGCTTCAGAATATTCTACCAAGTTATTAACTGAGAAAAAGTCTTATCTAACAGAGTAACTTCATATAGCACCTATGGCTTAATCCTATCCAACATTAGCACCAATGAAGCATGTATACCGCTGGGGCAAGCTGCCACAAAATAGTATAGTGTACCTTGCTAAAGCATGTAAGCCCATTGCAGGGGTTGGGACAGATGTGCGTTTGCAGAATGGAGAAGAACCTGAGAGGAGACGGCAGAGGCAGAAGCAACCAGCAAATCCAAACCCTCTTTCCCAGTCCTGATTTGCCAGTATGTGTCAACAAAGGCTTGCGGCAGTCATAGACATTATTGGGGCTTACCATGCAACAAGGAGAAAAATATTTCCTTTCCCTAAGGAGATCTCAAGCAGCCAAACTCCCCTGTGTGATGCAGCAGAGGCCACACTGGAGCCACCGCATTGCCATATGGATAGGGTTGCCATATGTCCTGAAAAAGGGAAAATTCTGACTTTTGGGGATTGTGTTCACATACTGGCAAATGGGACAGAGGGTCCTGTCCCAATTTTGTGGAAGAGAATTATGGCAACCCTGCATATGGACATTACCATAGGACTGGGCTATCAGGGATTGAAAGGGGTGACAGATGCAGTTTTGCTGATGGGAAGCTCTTGGGAAGTAAGGGTATGGTGGGGGCAGAAAATCAAGGAGGTATATTAGCAGGGCAAGCTCATCCATGTGGACAAATGTAGTGGTCCCTGTGGGCAGTGGTAGGCTTCAGGGGGTTCTCACAACTTCTATAGAACCCTGTACTAATGATTGCCTGGTTCTGAGAACCTGCTACTAATGGGACATAGAAGAACCTGTTGTTAATTTAGGGTATTAGAACATAGAACCTGTTGTTAATTTATTTGAATCCCACCACTACCTGTGGGCAATAATGAAGAATGCTCATCTCTGTCTACTCTTCCCTGGATTCTGAGCACTCAGAGAGAGAGAGAGAGAAAGAGAGAGAGAGAGTTGAGGTAGTTGTACTCAGGTGGGGGTTGGGTTTGAGGGGTGGGTACAAAAAGCTGGGTGCTATCATCTTGGAATCTGGGACTGGGTGCTGCCATCTTGGAATGGGATATTCCAAGCCGCAATCCATATTTTCCTGGGTGTAAGTCTCATTGAACACAATGGGACTTACTTCTGAGTAGACATGGAGGAGCACTGGCATCAGTGATGTCACTTCTTTTTAATGTCACTTTGGCTATGGCATTGCTTCCAGTTTGATGACATAACTTGCAGAGGGTTCCTGGACAGATTATCATTATCAGAAATTATAACTATCATTGTTGGGCTGAAATACTTGAGAACCACTGGACTTGAACTTAAGAAGATAAGAAGCGCCTTCACTGGATCTGGCCAAGGGCCCATCTAGACCAGCTTCCTGTAACACACAGCAGCCCACCAGATGTCTCGGGGAGCACATATGACACCTGCATCTAGGTGCCACCAGCATCCAGGTTTAGATTAGAGAGTGGGAGGAGCAGAGGCTGGCACTCCATTAAGTAAGGAGGGACAGCGTTTGGCATGCCACCTCCACTGAGAGGAGGTCTCGGGCTGGCCCTGTCCGATAGTGACCTATAACCTTCTTCCTATCACCTTTGGCAGTTCATTAACAAGTAGGGGAAAATAGCTAGTTAATTTGAGAAATTCCAGAGTCTGATTTTAGAATTAAAATGTGCCAACCATGCATGCTTTTTTGGGGGTGGGGGGAATGGCTTGTCTTTGCAAAATGTATTTGGAGTGCAGAATTAGGACTGGACTTTTTCCGTGAGTATCTGTAGACAGGATTTTTTGCCATTAGTGAAATGGGCATGAGTACTTCTGGGTGGCAGAGAAGCCTGATGCAGGGGTAATAACGGGGACTTTCTATGGCAATGTGCCCCACAGGGATTTCCCTCTTGGCCTGAGAGCAGCCACATCCTTGTGGCCTTTAAAGTCAAGAACATTACACCAGTTATTCCTTCTACCTCCCCAACTCCACCACTGTTTAATTCAACCCACTTGCTCATGGCCCAGCCCCATGGCTCCAAAGCTAACAGAAGGTTAGTGCCAACCACCAGCAACTCTTTACAAAAGCAGGGGCCAAGAGGTCTTTCCTGGACATTTCATTTCTATAGTCAGGACCACTTGCATATGACATACAGACCTACAGATAGTCCAAAAATGGTAGAAACAGACTCCTTGGTCTAGCATTATGGACATTTTTGCCAGTGATTGCATTAATAACTTACACATGTAAATACCTCTCAAATTTGCTTGGAATTTGGAAAGCATTTTTTGTAAACTGTTAAACACATGTCATTCCCTTAATTCAGTGGTTCCAAAATCACCTTTTATGAGCACAAAAGCACAATCCTAACCATGTCTACTCAAAAGTAAGTCCCATTGTAAACAATGGGTCTTACTCCCAGGAAAGTGTCTTTAGGGTTGGAGCCTTTGGCTGCAATCCTAATCACACTTTCCTGGGTGTAAGAGCCATTGAATATAATGGACTGACTTCTGAGTAAACATGGTCAGGATTGTGCTCTTTGTCATTGACCGTGGCTGCCCATTAAGGCTTCAATTCTATACAATCCTCATATAGGACAATGGGGATTTCACAAGGATTTCACAACTCCCCTGGCTGTCTTTCATGTTTGGGAACTGCTGTCTTAATGTGTGGGATTAATTGATGGGGGATCACTCATTCTGATCAGCAGCCCTATGGAATCAACCATCTCACTCCTTCCTAGTCTTAGCAGGGATCATGTTGAAGGTGGTGGAGAAGACATAACAACTCCCCTAGGTGCCATGACACTGCATCAAAACAGTTCACACTGGAAGAAATATTCCTAGTCTCATTATCATTTTGTTTGCTGATGTTCATTCATGGTTTTTTGGGGTGTGTGTGTGTGTGTGTGTGTGTGTGTGTGTGTGTGTGTGTGTGTGTGTGTTAATTATGGACCCAGGAGCAGCAGTGGCTCAGTAGTTAAAGACATTGGGCTTGTCAATCTGAAGGTCAAGACCTGAGTACAGCATGACGGAGTAGCTCCTGTTACTTGCCCAGTAGCCCAGCTCTTGCCAACCTAGCTGTTTGAAAGCATATAAATGCAAGTAGATAAACAGGTACCACTTTGGTGGGAAGGTGACAGTGTTCCTTGTGCCTTTAGCATTTTGTCATGCTGGCCACATGACCACAGAGACTTCTTTGGACAACGCTGGCTGTTTGGCCTTGTAATGGGTATGCGTACTGCCCTTAGAGTCAGACCTGATAAGCGAGGCAACCTGCGGGGGACAGCTTTATCTTTAATTATGGATCCAAATCATAAGAGTATTCAAACTTCCCCCTTTCTATGATGTTCATCTTGATTATATCTCTATCAGTATCAATAGATGACTCATAGGAAATGAACTGAAGATGGTGGCAGAAATGCTGACAGTTTCCAAATTGTGTGACTCCTAATTAAGTGTTTTGAATTGTTACTTCTTGTTCCAGTGCTTCACTCAACAATGGAATCATCTGAATTCCTTCATTTTCACTGCAACATTCACTGGTGAAGCTGAACATTCACTTGAAAACACTCCTACAAGGTTCTTTTAATGACTAATGAGGTCCAGTCCATTTTGGAAATGACTTTTGTAAAGTTTGGGAACAATATGAGCCTTATGTCACATTGTCAGATCAAAGTCCATGGTCTTTGCCCATATTTCTGTTATTCTTTGGAAAGCAGATAGCTTCCAGAAGAAGCAGAAAGCTTCCAGACAAAAGGAATGAAATGAACAGGAAGCAAATAAAAATAAGGACGGAAAGAAATTTTGAAATCCAAAATTTTCACTTGATATTTTGCACAGATCTAAATTTAAAATCTGAAATCATTTGACTTGCCCCAAGATTTGAATTTCAGGTTTGATCTAGTTTTGGCAGTGATCATGGCAAATGATAAATGCCAAGTCTTAATAGTAAAAAGTTGCCACTATAGCTTTAATTATGTGATAAATATTCAGGTTCTGGACTGAAACATGTTTATTCTGCTTAATCTGTCTAAAGACTTAAAAAAAAACTGAACTGTATTTTGAACATTTTGGTAAGAAGAAATAAAGGATGTTATTGTGAGTATCTCTAGTGGAAGAGAGTGGAGAGAAAGACATAGCTGGGAGTCAGCATAAGGAAAAGCCATAAACACAAGGCTTGCTACTCACCGGCAATGAGATGTCTCTTTCATCCCGAAAATCAGGCAGGGTCTCCAGGCAGAAGATCACGATGGAAATTAGGATGACCATCACCGAGACTATTGCGATGATACGGGCAGCCTGTGAACTCTCTGGGTGCTCAAAGAGCAGCCACACTTGTTTGAAAAATTCCCTCTCAGGCATGGGTTGCTCTTCCTCTTTCACAAAACCTTCATCATCACGGAATTTATCAAGAGCCTCATCTCCCAGCTGGTAAAACTTGAGTTCCTCCATGAAAATATCAAGGGGGACATTTGCTGGTCGCCGGAGCCGCCCTCCAGATTGGTAATAGTATAGGATGGAGTCAAAACAGGGCCGGTTGCGATCAAAAAAGTATTCATTGCGCAGTGGGTCAAAATAGCGAACTCGGCGTCGTGGGTCACCCAGTAAAGTGTTCGGGAACTGGCGCAAGGTCTTCACTTGGGTCTCAAAGCGGAGGCCTGAAATATTGATCACCACCCGCTCGCAGCAGTCCTTACGGGGATGTGACCCACAATGGACAATGGGTTCATTATCCCCTGCTGGCAAGGCCAACTTCTCCATGGCAGGGCTGGTGTCTACCAAGATCCCAAGAGGTGGTAGGGAAGCATGATTGAAAGTTCACCTCACCCTCCTGAGGCTTTCTCCCTCTCCAGAGAATAGCTTCTGACTTCCTTGAGTTGGCTGTTCAACTATTCTGTGATGTCCACTGTCCAGTATCAGTTCACATGCACCATTATCTCTGTTTCAATTGACCCCTTTGTTCCCCTCCTTCCCTGCCACTTTAGCGTCCCTTCCTCTTCCTTCACTGCCTCACTCCCTACTTCAAACATACCTTATCTAATTTCTGATTTAATTCTCTCTCCTCCTTTGCTTCTTATTCTGTCCACTTTTCACACCATCTCTTGGCATGAACTTGTCCTCAGTTATTCTCCTGCACCAACACCCACGTGCTGCCTTTCCGCCTCTGTCCCCCTTGCTCCACTGCTTTCACCTCTGTTTGAAGTTTTCTAAAGGGGTTAGACCCCTAACTCTGGATCTCTGCCCCCCCCCACCACCCTTCTCTATGTCCCCTTTCTGAGAACCCCTCCTGCCTTCCAATGCCAGCGTCCAAGGTTTCTGCCTGTAAACACTTTCCCCAGACCTAGAGGTATCAGATTGCCCAGGACGGTACAGACTCTTGGCCCCCTTGCCAAAATCTGAGCACCACCCCCATTCCCATACCTAAAAGTGATCCCAGCAGTACTCTGATCATGGGAGGGGGGGAACTAAAAATAACTGGAGTGGTGGTGACATAGGGGTAGGCTGTGTGCCCTGGGCAGCGATAGGGGTGGACCAGGGCACCTTCAGGGTGGCACAGAGTACTATGAACCAGAACTCTTGTGCTGTATAATCTATAAAGAATATTGATGGACATAGAGCATCTGTGGGTGACCAAATGTCCCTTTTTTCCAGGATATGTCCTCTTCTTTAGCCTTGTGTCCTGGAAAAATTATTCCTTGTGAGCAGGCAGCACATAGCCTTTTTGTAGCTGAGGAAGAGCAGGTTGGGAGTCAAGAGTCAGAAGTTCTTGTTGATCTCTGGATTAAAAGCCAAAGAGTTCCTGAGCAAAACCATATTTAGGGCCCCAGATGTCTGACACCCAAGCAGACTTCTCAGCTGCCAATATTCATGCTCCAAAAGGAACACTGAAAATGCAGGCACATGGGGGTGCAAACAGCACCCCTCACTTCTGGATTCAGTTAACATTTCTTCTAAACTTCTGTATCTTTTTTCATCTCTTCTGATAGATCATCAATATCACTCAGATCAAATCAGTCCATCCTCAACCCTGACTGTTCACTGGAAGGACTAATACTGAAGCTGAAGCTCAGATTTTGGCCACATCATGAGAAGGGAGGACTCCTTAGAAAAGAGACTGATGCTGGGAACAATTAAAGACAAAAGGAGAAGGAAACAGCAGAGGATGAGGAGGTTAGATAGTGTCACCAACATACATGAATTTGGATGGATTTCAGAAGCTGGTGAAGAATAGAGAAGGATAGACATAAATATCACTTGTAAAAGACTATGTAACACATATTTATTAACATGTAGGGCGGAAAAAACCACAAATTACAGTAAAATGAACAAAGGCATGTGTGGGCAATGAATATCTTATGAGTTTAAAAGATGGTTATTTACTGAAGAAAATCATAAGGAAATGTCAAAAAAAGTTTGATCAGCATGTCACATGCAAATCAACATCAGGGAAGACAATTTTAGCCTTTTACCAGCAGAGAAAGGTTGAAAGAGTGGAGCATTTGTTGAATGAGTTCTGGGTATAACTGAAAGGTGTTGAAAGAGCAGAACTGTCAGAAAATGAACCGCCAGAAAGTGGGGGACACCTGGATGCATATCTTGATCATATTTTCAAGAATGGGAGAGCCTAATTATCATGCAGTTGATCCTTCTATCAGTAACACCTCAGCATATCTCCATAGGCAAGAGCAGGTGTTGGTAGTGCTGGGAAAACCTGAGGTCAGTTATGAATTGTTACTGGACAGCCATATCTTTGTCAAGGAGATTCTTGGCAACATACCAGTTATATTCCATAATGGTCACCCAATGTCTCCAAAATGGGAATTACTTGTTGAGATATCTGAGTAGATAGCTTGGAAATATCTAGAATATAGAAAAGCCACCAGTCCCCAGAAGTGGGGTGACTGTATATTATAATTGTGGCAGCCTTTGTAGGATTCCTTAACCTGATTTCACATGTATAACTGAAGACAAACTTCCGATGAACAAAGTGGAAGGCAGCTGAGAAGTACACCAAGGGCACAGGGGATGTATATCAGATAGGGCAGATATGTTGTTCGGTCTTCCCCCTCAGATATTGGGAACTCTTGTTCCCTTAGCTCAGGGTAGGCCAAGTTGAGATCCAGGCTCTTTGATAGTCTAGCTGGGACTACACATTGAGACTTCCCTACACCAGTTGTTCTCAAAGTGTGGGTCAGGACCCCTTAGGGCAGTGGTTCTCAAACTTCCTAATGCTGTGACCCCTTAATACAGTTCCTCATGTTGTGGGAACCCCCAACCATAAAATTATTTTCGCTGCTACTTCATAACTGTAATTTAGCTACTGTTATGAATAGTAAAGCAAACATCTGATATTCAGGATGTATTTTCATTGTTACAAATTGAACATAATTAAAGCATAGTGATTAATCATAAAAACAATACATAATGATAGATAGATAGATAGATAGATAGATAGATAGATAGATAGATAGATAGATAGATAGATAGATAGATAGATAGATAGATGTGGCATAGCTAAGAGGGGGGTGACTGAGAAAGAAAGAAAGAAAGAAAGAAAGAAAGAAAGAAA
The DNA here is from genome assembly GCA_030015325.1 of Cryptoblepharus egeriae. Classification (NCBI taxonomy): domain Eukaryota; kingdom Metazoa; phylum Chordata; class Lepidosauria; order Squamata; family Scincidae; genus Cryptoblepharus; species Cryptoblepharus egeriae. The sequence goes on from JAREYC010000004.1 coordinate 82,442,412, forward strand.
GAAAGAAAGAAAGAAAGAAAGAAAGAAAGAAAGAAAGAAAGAAAGAAAGAAAGAAAGAAAGAAAGGGAGGAATGGGAAGGTAAGTACCTGGGTGAGAGGAGGTCTCCATAGGATTGGGATCTCAGGCAGCAGAGCCAGCCACTGTTTCCTGGGAGTAAGTCCCATTCACTATCGTGGGACTGACTTCTGAGTAGACATGCATAGAACTGGGCTCTAAGGCTGCAATCCCCCCAAGGCTCCACATTGTCTCACAGCTGCTCAGAGGCTCCTTCTGAGATGCTTCTCAGGGGCTCCTTCCAGCCGCAGCGGCTCCAGCATTTCTGCCAGGTCTTCCCACAGGGCCCCCTGCACCAGGAGTCTTTAGGCAACCCCCAGGAAAGCTCCAGGCGATCCCCAAAGGGGTCCTGACCCCCACTTTGAGAAACGCTGCCTTAGGGGGTGGGGGGTTGCCGGGGTGACCATATGACCGGGAAAACCCAGATTTGTCCAGATTTTTAGCCTCCTGTCCGGGTGTCCTACATTTTGGCTTCATTGTCCTAATTTTGGCTTCATTTTGAAACTTCGTGATAGTGCACAGTACCCCATCATGCCATATGTTGTTGGATTCATACTGAAGAGCAAAATCCAATGGAAAAATCAGTTTTGAGATATCTCCTTCCTATCAAAAGTTATAGCCAAAAAACCAAAAACAAAAACTATAAAAACAAAAAAATACATTTTTGGCTATTTTTTTTAACGGGTAGGAATTTTGGCCTGGGGGGTAGAAATTTTGGCCTTGGGGTTCAGGAATTTTGGGTTTGGCATCTGGTCACCCTGGGGGTTGCAACTTCATTTCAGGAGGGTCATGAAAAGCTGAGTGCCACCAACCTGGTATCTGGCACTGGACACCATTTTGGAATGGGACATTCAGGCTGCTTTCTTGGAAGTCTCATTGAGCACAATGAGACTTACTTCCAAGTAGACATGGAGGAGCGCTGGCATCAAAGTGATGGCACTTCCTGTTCTGGCTGTGACAGCTCTTCTGGGGGGACGTGGACAGATTGTCATTCTCAGAAGGGTACCCTGAGGAAAGGGTACCCATTTTAGTTCTGAGACTAAAATGATCAAGAACTACTACCATGGCTTACACCATTCAGGGGATGTTAACCTGTAAGGAATTGAGCCTGATTACACTGTATTTTTCCTCATCTGTTAACCTTTTGGCTTTAAACCTCTGCCGTATTTGGCATCAGTGGTTACTTGCACGTGCCGATTACCTGGCATATTAGAAGGTTGCTGTGGGTCAGGCTTGCACACCACCTTGAGGTACAATTTGGACAAGTGAATGTGGCCCTCAGACATAAGTCTGGAGACATTACTCAAGGAATTAAAAATGTGCTCATCATGAATCACCATTTCCTTTCTTTTAATGCTTTTTAATAGGTTTTACCTGACAGGTTCATGGGAGGTAAGTATCTTGTACTCAGAACCCACATCTAACTATAACCTAGATTAATTAAATTCAGTGCTGCAGGGTGCATACCATTAGGTGCCGCTGAAGCACGGAGCTGCACATTCATATCAAAAGCACCACTGCTCCCTTTTCTGTCTCCTTATGATTTATTTGTTCATTGACAGCAACAGGGAAAGGAATTCAGAATTCCTGCCTCCAGAACCACAGCCACCACTCCCAGTTGCCCGGGGCACATAACTACGGGAGCATGTAAGAGACATTTACGTCGACATAGTTATGGCACCACCTAGTGAAAACCTATGGAAAATTCATATTGCAATCCAGAGTAAATTGTTCTTACGTCAGAGCAAGGACTCCCCATAGTTACTCTGGATTGTGCCCTTAATGGTGTGTGTATTAACCCTTATTATTCCTGAAGCATACTTGTTGTTATATACACAAAGTGGCAAAAGAGTGTCTTCCTCACTGCACTCAAATCTTATCCACAGACAATCTGACTAAACAGTAGTAATGAGTCATGATTAACTTGGGGCACAATCCTAACCAATTTTGGCCAGCATAACTTACCTGGCATATCTTCCCATGATGATGTGGGGAGGTAAGCGTATGCCTATGTATATACCACCATGAGTGGGGCAGGAATGCTTTCCCTACTTTTTTGAAACCCCCAGCACAATCAGTCAACACTATTTATATACTGCTTTTCACCAAAAGTTCACAAAGCAGTTTATGAAAATGAAATAACTGATAGGTATGCTGAGACTTATGCCAGACTAACTGGAGGTTAGGACTGCAGCCTTAGAGACTAGGCACAATTTTATTAGATAGTTGAAATGCTTTCCCACACAATAACCTTCCAAAAGCCTTGGATTATGCCTGTCCAACATGCGGCCCAGGACGAGGGTAGATGCAGCCCTCCTGCAAAACTAGCCACCACCATTGGAAAAACCGGTTTTGTGGCAGCAGCCATTTTCAAATTTTGCACGCTTCTGCCCTGGGCGGCTGCCACAAAGCCAGTCTTTGTGCCCAATGGGTCTTACTCCCAGGAAAATGTGTTCAGGATTGCAGCATATCTTCAAGGTTAAAATTGGAGAGGGTCACAGCCCATCGTTGTGCATCATGTCTACTCAGAAGTAAGCCCCACTAAAGTCAATGAGACTTACTCCCAAGTTGCAGTCTGAGAGCCCAATCCTATGCATGGCTACTCAGCAGAAAACCCCATTATAATCAATGAGACTTACTCCAAGGTTTAGCTTAGAGAGGATTGCTGCCCATCCAATGCATCAAGCCTACTCAGAAGTAAGCCCTGTTAAAGTCAATGAGACTTACTCCGAGGTTTAAAAATGTAGGACAAAATATAGCACATCCTACATTTTATCCTACATTTTTAAAAAAGTTGTTAGTGTTTTATGTGCGGCCCAAACCAACTCGTCTTCTTCCTATGCGGCCCAGGGAAGCTAAAAGGTTGGACACGCCTGCTTAGATGCTTTTAGGTCCAGCTTCTTCCCTTTAATAGGACCTTCTTTCTGGCAAGACTACTGGAGGGAGAGAAGCTTCAAACAGTGCAAGCATATGTGTTAAGTTCCATTTTTTAATGGGGCTTGCTGCCAGGAAAGTACGTATACGACTGCAGCTTAAAATTATTCTCATTTGAATTTCACAATTCCATTTTTTTAAATGTTTGAACTTTGTGAACACTCTGCTTTTATCCCTTCTGTGTAATTGTGACTTTTGTTATCAAATCACCTGTATGCACTGAGAAAACAATGCACAAAGCAATAAATAAAGCAATAAATAAATAAATACTACACTTTCATTAGTACTGTTATATTTTTGGTCCTTGCAAGTAGATCTTTTGAAAGCGGTTTCCAAAATATTTATTATCTAATAGTGCCACCTGCTGACATTCAGTTCAATCCAAAGATACTATTTCCCCTCCACCAACTTTTTTTCCTACAAGCTAGTGTATGTATGGAGGATGCTATGAGCTGAATCCAATCCTGTGTTCTGGATGCTTACCTAGGATCTGATCTCTGACTACCCTATTCACTGTTTCTCTGGGAATCTGTTTTCTTGTCTTAACCTGTTGTTCATATTTGGATGTGTATATCTGCATATGTGTGAGGACACAGTCTTGAGTAGTTGTAGTTGTGGGGTGCTTGCCAAATAAATGATGCTTGTATGTGGATATGACACGTGTGGGCTCTGTGTCCAATCAGATAATGCACTGATTTGCTAATATATTTTAAAATGGCTCAAGTTTTCTATGCATAGCATTGCACTGGAGCAAGTCAGGTGGTTCCAAAATGGGAGAGCTCTCTTGGGAGTGTGGCACTTTGGATCACTGGGAGGGGGAAAATTTGTATGTCTGCAAGTGCCTGCACATAAGATAACTTTCTTATACACACTCATGCACACACACAACCTAGAATGTCATAGAAGGGTTCAACCTAGGAAACATCTGGGCAGGTTAAGGAGAGCTTGCATTGGGCACTGAGCACAACCCTAACCCTATGTCTACGCAAAAGTAAGCCCCATTGTGATCAATGGGTTTTACTCCCAGTGTATTTAGGATTGCAGCAAAAATTAGAATTTGGAGATTTAAGACCTATTGATTTCATTACCTGCAGATCCTTGAATTTGCAGGGCAGACCCACTTGTACCCTCCAAAGTTGACCTAAGGTGTGCTCTGGTTGCCTTCAAGTTGTGGGAGGGGGGGAGGTTATGTGCCACTCCTCCAAAAAACCTTTTAATGCCTTGAAACATCACCACCAGTTTTTTCCCCCAAAAGCCTCCCAGAAGCCATAGAAAGGGTTTTGAGGACTTGGGAGGTGGTGCCCACTGAACATCCCCAGAGTTCTCTTCACCTCACCGGCACAGGTGGGCTGCGGCCGGTTCTCACCGTTCTGTAGAACCGGTTGTTAATTTTGACACACCCCTAGAACCTTAGCTACAAGGGGGCTCATCTTTGAATTGCATGCAAGTGTGTTTGAATTTCTCTTAAAGGGTCTCTGGGTCTGTCTTCCCAGAGGTGACGCTCCACTCCCTCCTCTTTCCTCCCCTTCTGAGGGGGGGAATCTCCCTCCCCTTCTGAGGGGGACTCTCTCTCTCTCTCCCACCTCCTTCCCCTCCCTAAGGTTATATATTTTAAAAAATTTTTAAATACAAATAATCTGTTTCCATTACCATCATTCAGACAGGGCATTGCCATCATCCCACAGCACATTCAGACAGTGTGCCATTGAAATAAATGGATGCTGGGATCACTATATAAATGTCTGAAAGCTCAATACTTTCAAGTGAGGGTGAGGAGCTTCTTTATGCCCTGAAGCCTTGGTGAGTAGGAGCAGCACCTGAGTGTTGGTGGGGGCTATGCCTGCCTGCCTCCCCGGCTGCCTTTGCAACCCAGTACTAGGCATGGAGAACTACTCAGTACTACTCAGGAGTAAGCCTCACTGTATAGTACAGGACTGCAGCCTGTGGCCACAATCCTAGCCACACTTTCCTAGGAGCAATTCCCATTGACTATCATAGGATTTCCTTCTGAGTAGCATACATAGGACTAGGATTTGAGGCTGCTTTCCCATCCACACTTTCCTGAGAGTAAGCCCATTGACTATAATGGGACTTACTTCTGAGGAGATTGGCAGAGGCTTGGATCTCTCCCTCCAGCCCTGTCTACTTTCCTAAGAGTAAGCCCACTGACTATAATGGGACTTACTTCTGAGTAGACATGGTTAGTTCTGGGCTCTGAGGCTGCAATCCTATCCACACTTACCTGGGAGTAAGCCCCATTGACTAGAATGAGACTTACTTCTAAGTAAGCCTGCATAGTATTGGACTGTAAGGCTAAAATCCTGACCATACATTCCTGGGAGTAAGCCCCATTGACTTGAATGGGGCTTACTTCTGAGTAGACACAGTTAGGATTGGGCTCAGGCTGCAATCCTATCCACACTGTAGTCCTTTTGCCCCCCCCCCCCCCAAGAAACCTCCCCACCCCATCCTGCCCCTCTGAGAAATCTCCCCCCCACCCCGAGACTGTGGGGAGGCAGGATGGGGGGCCCCTGAAGAAATAGCCCCAGTCCCCATCCTGCCTCCCAGGAGCCGTCCACTGCCTACTCTGAAGTAAATCCTATTGAAGTCAGCAGGTTTTACTCCCCTGTGAGGATAGGAGTGTAGCCTCAAAGCCCAATCATCTGTCTACTCTGAAGTAAGTTCCATTATAATAATGAAGCTTACTCCCTGGAAAGAGTGCATAGGATTGCAGCCAGAAACTGGTTTCTAAGAGCTTGTAATCCTATGCCTGACTACTCAAAAGTTAATCCCATTTCAATCTATGAAGCTTACTCCCAGGAAAGTGTGCAGAGGAGTGAAGCATTAGAACCCAATCCTATTTTTGGCTACTCAGAAGTTCCATTAGCGTCTGTGGAGCTCACTCCCAGGAAAGTGAGTAGGATTGCAGCCAGAGGCTGGTTACTAAGAGCTCAGTCCTTTGCTCAACTACTCAGAAGTACTATTATATTCAATGGTGCTTACTCCTAAGTAAATTTGGATGGTATTGCAGCAAGAGGCTGGGATTCTAAGAGCCCAAATCTTATGTTTGACCATTCAGAAGTAAGTCCCATAAGAGTCAATGAAGCTTACTTACAGGAAAGTGTGGACAGGATTGTAGCCTTAAGTAGTGGCTTAGAGGCAAACCTCAAACTGCAGAGGGGACACCACAGATTCTGGTCCTAAACTGTAGATCAGTGTTTCTCAACCAGTGGTATGAGCACCACCTGTGGAACTTGTGGTAGTGTCTGCTGTCTTAGGCACCCGGATGCAAGTGTCATATGTGCTCCCTGAGGCAGCAGGTGGGTGCTGTGTGATTCAGGAAGCTGGACTAGATGGGTCTTTGATGTGATCCAGTGGAAGCTTTTCTTATGTTTTTATGTTCTTATTTGTGGCCCCAGACACATTCCACCTGAGAGCACAACAGAGCATAATGCATAGGAATAAATTACACTGAACTCAGGGGCTTAATACTGATTGATGCAGTCACATGTGATACAATTTTTTGGTAAACAAAGGGTTAAAATGGTCATTTAAAACCAGTTGTCAAAATATTTGAAGCCCACCACTGCCATCAATTTACAGAACTCCTAAAACCCATAGCTTTCATCATCAACCTATAGGTTTCCTTATCCACAGGACAGAATCCAGTAAAGGAACCCCATGAATAATGTGGGATGCTCTGTAGTTTGTTTTGTCATTCCCTAGGTTCCCTGGAAGTCCAGGCCCCAGGTATTCCCCCATTTACCTCCCTCTTCAAGCCTGAGTGCAGAGCAGTGGTTGCCAAACTGTGGGTCAGGGCTTACTGGCGGGTCACCATTACTAACTATGGAAAGATGAGATAACTAATTGCCTCAAGTCCTCAATCTATTAAAAAATCGGATAATGTAGCTGCTAATCCCTCTGCCCCTACAAAGAGTTCAGCTCCCGCAGTTTTTTCTGGGACTGAGGAGAGGCAACTGTCAACATTTCAACTGCACTTCAACTGAGAACAGAACAGGCTTTGGGGGCAATTGAGAACCACTGAGGAGAGAGGAGGCAAAGGGCTGTTGAGATGCTCAAAAGGGGGTGGTTTTTTGTGTTTTTTTTTTAAACTGATGACTGTTAAGATATTGTATCTTCTGGGAGTAAGTCCATTGACTGTAATGGGCCTTACACCTGAGTAGACCTGACTAGGATTTCCTATCCACACTTTCCTGGGAGTAAGCCCCACTGACTGTAATGGGTCTGACTTCTGAGTAGACCTGCCTAAGCTTTCCAATCCACACTTTTCTGGGAGTAAGCCCATTGACTGTAATGGGTATGACTTCTGAGTAGACCCGCCTCGGCTTTGCAATCCACACTTTCTTGGGAGTAAGCCCCACTGACTGTAATGGATCTGACTTCGGAGTAGACCCACCTAGGCTTTGCAATCCACACTTTCCTGGGAGTAAGCCCCACTGACTGTAATGGGTCTGGCTTCTGAGTAGACCCGCCTAGGCTTTGCAATCCACACTTTCCTGGGAGTAAGCCCCACTGACTGTAATGGATCTGGCTTCTGAGTAGACCCGCCTAAGCTTTCCAATCCACACTTTCCTGGGAGTAAGCCCCACTGACTGTAATGGGTCTGACTTCCGAGTAGACCTACCTAAGCTTTCCAATCCACACTTTCCTGGGAGTAAGCCCATTGACTGTAATGGGTATGACTTCTGAGTAGACCCGCCTCGGCTTTGCAATCCACACTTTCTTGGGAGTAAGCCCCACTGACTGTAATGGGTCTGACTTCTGCGTAGACCCGCCTAGGCTTTCCAATCCACACTTTCCTGGGAGTAAGCCCCATTGACTGTAATGGGTCTGACTTCCGAGTAGACCTGACTAGGCTTTACAATCCACACTTTCCTGGGAGTAAGCCCCACTGACTATAATGGGTCTGACTTCTGAGTAGACCTGACTAGGCTTTGCAATCCACACTTTCCTGGGAGTAAGCCCCACTGACTATAATGGGTCTGACTTCTGAGTAGACCTGACTAGGCTTTGCAATCCACACTTTCCTGGGAGTAAGCCCCACTGACTGTAATGGGTCTGACTTCTGAGTAGACCCGCCTAGGCTTTCCAATCCACACTTTCCTGGGAGTAAGCCCCACTGACTGTAATGGGTCTGACTTCCGAGTAGACCTGCCTAGGAGTAGGCTTAGCCTTCCCTCCCAGGGACTACTTTTCCCTCTCCCCTCCTCCCAACGGACTACGCATGCGCGGAAGGACCGTCGCAGACACCTCAGAAAGAAGACCCGGAGGCGACAGGATCTGGGCACGTGGTGAGACGGCCCTGAGGACTGCGCATGCGCAGAGCGAGCGCGGAATAGGCCTGTGAGCCTGAGGCGGCGGGAGTCGCCGAACTTCGGTGGGGAACCGGTGGAGAGAGCGGGCGGAGGCTGTGTGCGCGTGAGGGGGCGCGCGCAGGTGGGAGGGGGGAGGAGAAGAAGTGGGGGTTGGGCGCGCGCTGAGCATCGCGGGAGGGGGTTCGTGAGGCGCATGAGGAGCGCGCGTGGAGTGGGGGGAGGGGCTTGGTAGGCGCAGTTGCTGCTGCGGGTACTGGTAGGCTGGGGTGGGGGCGCTGAAGGGGGGAGGGGGAGAGCTTGGAGAGGAGGGGCGTCCCAGGTGTGACCCTCTCAGCCCCCCATTGTGCCCCATGACCGTTGGCCTCACAACAGCCCTGCAAGGTAGTACAGTCCCCTGGGTTTGGGGTCTCAGGGATGACCTCACCACCTCATTGCAACCCCCATGGCTGTTGACCTCACAACAGACCTGCAAGGTGGTACAGTCCCCCCAGCTGAGGTAGAGGAAGGGCACAAACTCTCCTAAACCTACTGGTTGTGGCCTTCCCTGGCTGAATACACCAGAAGGGAAGCTGACATGAGGTGGAGGAAACGACTGTACCACTTCAGGACTGTTCCACTTTTTCCTGTTTAGCAGACTTAAGCTGTGCACAGTGGGGAGTACGTCTCTGCATCTTGGAGGTAGACTTCACAACCGCTCTGCAAGGTAGCCCCCACAACAACCCTGCAAGGTGGTAATGTCCCCTGGTTGCAGCTGTGTTTGTGTGTTTTTTTGTAGCAGTCAGCTTTGAACAGGAGGGAGTATGAAGTGGTGCCTTTGTCTGAAGTGGTGCAGTTCGCTTTGCAGCCTCTACCATTTAATTTGAATGGCTTTGCCGCTTAATTTTGGCCTTGTTCCACAGGGGAGTGTTGAACAGTGGCCATCTGAAGTGGTACAGCCTCCTCCCAGGCTGAACCACTTTCATTCTGATCTTTCTCCACGAGTGAGCATTGAACCATCTGAAAGTGGTACAGTCCTTGAGGCATCTGCAATCTTGAGGCTTTTCTACATAATTCTGGCCTGGCTCCATTGAAACAGCCATTTGAAGTGGTACAGTCCGCTCTGCAATCTCAATGCTCTACCACTGAATTCTGGCCTTGCTTCATGCTAGTGGCCAAGGTTCACACGAGAGACTTCCTGATTTGTAAACTTGAGCTTGCTGTGCTTTGTCAGCTGCTAGAGTGGTATGGTTTCCCATGCAGCGTTTACTTAATGGAGTGAGGGGACCACCTTAAAGTGGTCTAAGTTGAACTCAAGCCAGAGTTTGGGTCCCCTCATTGGGAGACCTCAGTTCACAGCAGAGGCTAAGATTCACACCAGACATTTGCTGATTTATAAACTTGGGCTTATGCCTCGTCAGCTGTTAGAGCAGCTAACAGCTGTGTGTGACGTTCCATTTTACTTACGAGGGACAGGGACAGCTTAAAGTGATCCAAGTTGAACCCAAACCACAACCTGGTGTCCTCATTTGGGGGCGGAGGTAAAGAGGGTAAATAAAATTCTAGATATAGGGGAATTGTAGTAGGAGAATAGGAAGGTGGACTGGATTGGCCTTGAGTCTGATCCAGCAGTGCTGTTAGTATGTTTTTAAGGAAGATAGGAGATTGTTGACATATGTACAGATTATGAGTCTGTGAGCACTGTTAATAGCGTCACCAATGAAGAGAAAGTGGAAAGCCTGTGGTATATGCTGTAGCTTAGCATCTGGGTTTTCACTGATTTTGCTCAACCATCTTTTTGGTCTCCATTTGGCTCCTTTATCCTTGTCCTGTTCTCAGTTGTCTGATCTTTTTCTTTTTTTCTTGCATGGTAGATTTCCAAGATGACGCAATTCCTACCCCCAAATTTACTGGCGCTATTCGCTCCCCGTGATCCTATACCCTATCTGCCTCCTTTGGAAAAACTGCCCCATGAGAAGCATCATAATCAACCCTACAGTGGCATTGCGCCCTTTATCCGAGAGTTTGAGGTATGTATTTTGATATTCATCATGCTATTTCAGCCAAGCGTAACTTGCAGAGGCACTAAAGCCTGCAGAATTGGGAAGGCTGTCATAGCAGTGCTGTAAATATTGTGGTTCTCTTTGTTAAATTTATTAAAAATTGTTGATTGGTTAAAAATTTAATAAAAAATTTCTTCCAGGACCCACGTGATGCTCCTCCACCCACTCGTGCAGAGACGCGGGAGGAACGAATGGAACGGAAGGTAAGCAGAGTGCATGTGGGTTAGCAGTAGTTCAAAACCTATATGTCCAAATTCTGTCCAAGCTTCTTGATGGAACATCAATTTCTTTCCGTCATTTCCCTATGGCCTTTTCTAATTTACTATAGTAGATTATCCCTTCAGAGCAGTGTTCAGTCTGGTAGTTAGTCTGAAAAGGAAGAAGGAATTTTCTTTCTCCCTTATGGATTTTCTTCCCATTCCCCTTTCCTTGCAGAGGCGAGAAAAGATTGAACGACGGCAGCAAGAGGTTGAGAGTGAGCTGAAGATGTGTAAGTTGGTGGGGCTGGAGGAATCCATTTGACATTTTGTTCAGAACTTTGTGACAATCGTGTTCCTTTTCTAATAAAGGTACATTGTCATATACTGCCTATTTTAACGGGAACATTTAAAAACCATTTTATGTATGCCTGAATGAAAACGTTTGTGCTTCTGAAAGCTTTAGTATTTCTGTGTGGTGTGTCTGACGCACATAATTTGTGGTATGACCTATAGTTTGCATGCTTGAGAAAACAAAGTGCAAGAGGGAGTTACATTTTCTTCACTTCTCATTCAGTATCCTATTCTTCGTCCAATCAGGGGACCCTCACAATGACCCCAACGCTCAAGGAGATGCCTTCAAGACGCTCTTCGTAGCCAGAGTTGTAAGTGGCTTTTCCTCTTTCTCTACCAATGCCTAATTTAAAATATATTGCTATTAGCTGACTTACCAAATTTTAGAGATATTGGGTTACAAAGTGGAAAAAAATTCAATACCACCAGGAGGATAAGTGCCTTCAGTGTTCAACTATTGTGATTTCTCTGCTTCCTTCTGACTGAGCTTTCCATTTACCTTCCAGAACTATGACACAACAGAATCCAAACTGAGGCGAGAGTTTGAAGTGTATGGTCCTATAAAAAGAGTAAGTAGGGATGTGTACTCATCCAACCAACCAACCCCCTCCTTTGAAGGGTTTCCTCTGTTTTTGTTTATCCCCATTTACTGCTTTGTTATCTTCATCCCAGGCCTGTGTAGACTTTGTTTCTGTGAAGAGGAATCCTAATATTTCTCTTCAAATGTAGGTTTGTTTTAAATCAAGAATAACTGTGATACAAAAGGTCTTGATATATCAGAATTTTTTTAAGTATTAAAAGAGGCATGTCATTAAAAACGTGTGCCAAGTAAGCATTTTAGTCTGAGAGTTTGACTTTGCTTCCAAGTTCTTTTTACATATTTTCTTATTTCCTTAGAGCTGGCACATGTGAAATGTAGGCTTCAATCTTAAAAGCACTTTCCTGGGAGTAAGCCCGATTTAACTCAATGGAATTTACTTCTGAATAGACAAATAGGATTGCACTGATAGCTTGTGTTCTTAAATCCTATTTTATTCTTTGTCCCCCTTTCTCCTTCACTCCTTTGTTTCTGTAATGATGTCCTGTCCTAGTAACCCATAAAAAGAGACCAATGGGAATTTTCAGACTCCCCTGAAAAGCAGACTTTAAAATCTACATGCAAATTGGGACTTAAATATTTTCCCCATATTGTTGATGTATTATTTTGTATCTCCTGTAAAAAAGAGTATATCGATAAGCAAACATCAGCCAAGGAAACAGTGATTGTTTTTAATATATTTACTTGAGAGCTAGGGTGGTGGTAATGGTTTGGGATCTTCCAATTTAAACCTGGAAGAATTCAGGTTCAGAATCTTCCTCAGCCACAAAGCATCCTTGGGGATCTTGGGCCACTCAGTCTCTCTCATTTCACAAGGTTGATAGTTAAAGGAGAGAAGGGATCATGTCCACCTTCCTCAGCTCCTTGGAGGAAGGAGGTATAAAAATGGGGGGGGGGGAGAATTTGCATTTTAAGAAAATATTTGACAGTTTAAGAGTGTGGATTAGGAAGTGCTTTCCATCATTGTCAAATCCTTTTCAGATCTACATGGTATACAACAAGCGCTCTGGCAAGCCACGTGGCTACGCTTTCATTGAGTATGAGCATGAGCGAGACATGCATTGTAAGTACATCCTTTTCTGGGATACTTTTGTGTTTTGTTTTAAAACAATATGTTTGTATTATAAGCACATGTTTATAAGTCTTAATTTATCAAAGCCCTTGAGCTTTTTTGAGGGCTTTGCTCCCCCCAGCAGGTAAGTAAACAGTGGGGGAGCCTGATTTGGTTTGGTAAGCACCCAAGTTCCGTTAATCTGGTCCTTCATAGGTTTTCAAGGGGACCCTTTCAATCTTATTAACAAAATCCCAAAGAGAAGAGGTTCTGCCACCTCATCTCTGCAGATGTTGTAATTTAATATTAATTTTGATGTTGGGCAATTCAATTTACTGTGGCTAAGCTACACCCTTTCTTTGGGGGTTTGGCTTCAGTTTCTTCACAAAGGTGGAAATTAATGTAGCTGGGGTGCTGCTGATTGAATGTGTGCTAAAGTAACAGGCAACAGTTCAATAGCTCTCCTCTTTTTCCGTCATGGTTCCCTTGTATTTGGGAAAGAAAAACCCTAAAGACTGAGGATGGGCCAGCATCTTTTTTTGGGGGGGGTAGGCTAGAGTTTTGCATTATGCTTGCATTATGGAACCCAGTGGGGGGTTGTAAGAGCTCCCCCCACACTCTGAACTGTTGCCCATCTCCTTTCTGTTAACTTTTTTAAAGAGGGAGAATGAATGCAGTGAAGAAGTTCTAAAGCAAGTGTAACTTTGACCTGTAGCTGTGTTTTTGAAAGATGCTGTTGTCGAGAGGCGTGTTGTGAGCGGGGTGTATTAATTCTGTGTTCTTATTGTCACTGCAGCCACCTTTCTGATGGCTATTGCCACTGCTGGCTTGCAGCTGATCCTTATGCTTCCCCTTTACAACATCTCATTGTATGGTTGGTATAAGGGTTTGTATAATTGGTAAGAAACTGCAGTACCCAACACACTTCTATACACAAGCCAGGTCAAAGCCAGGAGCTAGGGTAACACATCTTAGTTGGGGGAGGTGGAGGGGAAAGAGAAGGGGAATCTGTTTGTCTTCTGACTTGCACGCTGCTCTCTTTCTGGGTAGAGGGAAGAAAAATTGGTCCCTCATTTTCTACTTTTGGCCCTATATTTTGTAGCCTGAATATAATGGGGAGGGAGGGAAGAATAGGTCACCCTCTCCCCTGTAGGGCTCAAATATCCTGAGTGAACCCTCCCTCTCCAAGCCACACATGTGCCATTTTATAGTCTCCCCTGTTAGTGGTGCAGGTTGGCAGAAATGGTTTGCAGTCAGAAGTAGTTTAGGAATCCCCATCCCAGATAAACTTGATAGGGAGAGGGAGGACATCACAAAACATGCCATTTCAGATGGCTAGATCCTCATAAATTCTTCCTTTTAATTCTGCTCTTGTCAGATTAGATTCATTCGCTGCATGTTTGAGCCTGGTCACCTGCTTAAAGTCTCTTCATGAGAATGTTAATCTTTAATACATTCAAATGCTTAAATTGGGTCCAAATCATAAACTTCCAGAATATCCACACATATATACTTTAGAATTGCTGATGGACTGTTTTATTGCTCTGAGGAAGAGTGGATTATACCATTTGACCACCTGAGAGAGAGAGAGATAATTTGGTAACTTGGGATTTGCCTGTGGCTTATCTGTGGCTAGTAGCAGCTGCCTCAGGATGCACCTCCAGTACGGTAGAGACAGAACCAATCCTTATGGTTTATATAGGGTTGTGTTTTGATCTGCAGTATGCCCTCTACATGCACTACTGTCTTTTTCTGTTGGTTTTTTTAGTTATTAGAAAAGAGAGAGAGCTGCACCTGTAATCTCCATACCCACTTTGCATGCTGTGTCTGGCTCTCTTCTTAGAACTCCATCTGGACTAGTTGTTCAGTTAGGGAATAACTGGCAGGTGCAATATTTTGAGTAGAGACTGTAGTCTAGTTGATTGTAGGAAGAAGTAAGTAGCCAGTAAGGACAGTTGTTGCAACTGCAAATCAGGCAGTGTTAAACGCAGTGTTGCAAAGCAAAGACCACCTAACCTTCATCACAACTTCACCATGAGCCTGTAATTACATTGTTTTGAATTTAAGAGTTAACATATTGAATATCTTGCCCCATTATCAGGCCACTTGCCTTGGGTTAAGGCATCTGAAAGTATTATTACTTGATTTCTATAACAAGAATATTTTTAGATACCAAAATACATCAACTGAAAGTAAATACCCCAAACTATCTATCTACGGTATCTATATACCATTTTTCAACTAAAAGTTCACAAAGCGGTTTATTAAGAAAACTATGCCATATACATAAACTATGAATGGCTGGTGTGTGTTTCTTAGAAGGGAGCATATATTTTGCTTGTGCTCTTGAATTTTCCATTAATAGCAAGCAGGATATTTGAGCTCTGCTTTTAGTTAACAATTAGACAGATTTGGGGCACAAAGCTTGGTAGATGGATTCCTCTGGCTACACCTGATGTGGCTTTCCAATGCCACAATGAACCTACAAGTGGGACACAGTTGGACTTTCTGTCTCAACAGAGGTTACAAATTGTTGATCCCTTGAAACGGGTTTTAACATGCAAGCAGACAACAGTACCACTGTTGCTGGGTTCCTGAAGGCTTCTAGAGAAGGGCATTCAGATACATCATACATTTTTGCTGTTTTCTTTTTACTTGCTTTTCTGTCTGGCTCCAGTTAATTTAGTTCTTCCAGCTTTGTAGTAATTGGAGCCTTTGTCTCTGCCTAAAGCAGGCTAGCTAGAAGCACACCAACAAGGAGGGTTGCTAAAATATGGGACTCTTACCTGAAATGGGCTTCCTGTCACTTCCCTGATTTTGTTGTCTGATGTTCTGTCAGAGTCCTTGTAGCACTGAGGCTTTTCTTCTTAAAACTTAGTTTTAGATGGGAACGTGAAAGTCTTGACTTAGCTTAGCCGCTATTTCAAGGCAAGGTTTTGGTTAGAATGATAAAAATTAGCAGCATAAGGCTGATGGGTATCTTCTGCTTTTCTGGGGGACACTGTTGGTTGGGCTGGAAAACACTCTTGTCCTTGAAGTTTAATTGCTGACAATTTAATCCAAGGGAATTGGTGTTGAACACACCCTTAGTTATTGAAAAAGGAAAGCACCTGGCAGCTCAATTTTGGAACTATACGCTGCCTGTCGTGGTAAATAAGTCATCACTATCCAGCTCTTGTGGAACTTGGATGGCTTGACTTTCCCCAGCTACAGTCCTATGACATTTGTAACCCACAAAGTACATACCCACAAAGTACATACAGTACATTTTATTACATATATGGGTATGACTTAGTCATGTGTTTATTTGTTATTTAGCAGGTGAAAAATCCCAAAACAGTCTTTTAAGTGTCCCATTTAAAAAGTGCAGAAGAGGTCACAACACACACTTTCTCATGGCTGTGCTCCTTATCATCATATGTTATAACAGTAAAATGAAGAGTCTCATCATGTGATGAAACTTCTGTATTTAAAAATGAATGCAGTCTGATCGTTCTTTGTAGTAACTATGGGCGCCTGCCCATAGGACTGATCTGTCCTAGTGAGGGGGAGCACTTAGAGTTTCTTGAACCAGATTTGAATTGGGAGCACTGAGTCATCAGAGGGAAGAAAGAGGAAGGAAAGGGTTTGGGGTGATGTTGAGACACAACATCAAGGTAGTTCTAGATGAGGTCTTCCCATCCTATCAGATGGTGTTGCTCATATGCATTTGAAAGACCTGAGGAAAATCTAGGTTCTAGGGCCATTGTGTTTTATTGTAAAATGTCCCAGAAAGGTAAGATGCAATATAGAGAGTGGTTTCAGGTAAGCCGTCCTGGGACTCTCCTGACCATGGACTGACTTCTTCACTGGAAAAGGCCCAGCTTCGTCTCCTTACGACAGAGTCCCTGCCCTCTGCCTCTTGCTGATTTTTGGTCCAGTGACTGCTAAGTCTGGAGATGAGCCATGAGACTCAATTTGGGGCTCTTTGTAAGGGATGGTGCTCTGTCATCAGACCCCAACATCCAAATTGACTGGTTGCTTGTTCTCAGCATGTGATGAGTGGCTTCCAGGCCCAAGAGGACATCTTTTGGTCTTTGGACAGAGGTTGACTTGGTGACGGTGATGATCTTGTCAAGCCCATCTTCCAAAACTTCCCCTTAGTAGATGGAAAGTCTCTACGGTAAAAAAAAGGCAGACAGGGTGGATGACAGACTGCTGGAAAACGTTTTCCTTCTCCAAAGAAGCTGGTTTCTGGACTTCTCTGTTTTTAAATTTTACCAAAGCTTTCCTGGGTTGTGCTTCTGAATCGGCATCTGAAGCATAGAATAAACCAGAACAGACGGAAGCATTTGAGCCAGCAGTATTTTCAAGAACCTTTTGCTTAACATGGATACCTTCTATATTTTATCTTGGAAATAGTGATCTTTTCCCATTTAATGGGTATACGATGGAAGATCATCATTTACTCCTATGGGAAGGGACTTTTCTCCTTGTGGGATCGGGTTCATCTTGCCTTTTTTTAAACTTGGGAAACCCTCAAGTAAACCTGTATGGGTAAAGGGGAGAATGCAGCTTTATTTTTATATCTACTCTTGTGAGAGGAGAAATTCCACCTTTTTTAACCCCCTCATCTCCTATGCACAAGAACATTTCTGCTCTTCTCTTTAATATCCCCATGCATGTGCAGATTTGTGAACCTTGGTGGTTGTTAAAATGAAAATGCCATTCCTTACTAGTAAATATTTTCCTAGCATTTTAATCTTTTTCAGGGGGAAAAATGTACACATTCTTCTCCCCTTTTCCGACCTTGGACATTTTAATGAATATAGTTCTGAATCATTTCTGAAAGTATCTGCAGCTGTTCCTCCCCACAAAAGAGGGAGAATTCTTTGGACGCTTCAGACAGCAATATTTTGATGATTGTCAATATACAATAGGAATGTTTAGCTGCTGGAATTTGGGCAATTGATGTGTTTTTAAAAGGAGATGGAAGATCACCTTGTAGGATTTAGTGCTGCTTGACTGACTGTGGGACCTCCTGCTGCACCTGTATTAATTGCCACAAAAGATGGCTTTAGTAGGTTGGGGGATGAGTGGCCACAAGGTGTGCAAGGACCCATGCAGGCGTAAATTGTAACTGAGTTCCTTTTGGAGATTTTGACCTAGATTGGGGCATGGGGTGAGGATGGGGGGCTACGGTGGGGCTGGTAGGGGTTGGGGGTCTGAGTGTCCGACTTCTGCTGCTGAGACAGGTAAGGCAGGGAAGGTCGGCTCAGCAGCTCAAATGCCAAACCCAAAATGCCTCAGCCGGGGGCACCCGGGCAGGGGGGAGCTGCTCCTCGGGCCCCAGCGCTAGCAGCCCGATGCAGTGAGTTTGAGGAGTTAAAAGTTGCAATGGTTTTGTAAGTAGTTTCTCCAGGTAAATGCTTTTATTTCCTTTTTACTTGTTAGCTGTGCTCACCCCACCCCCTCCCTTAGCAAGTGACTTGAGAACATTCCCCTTCCTCCAACACCATCTTAGAGATTTGTAACGGGGATAACACAACAAGGGTGGGGTAGGGGTTTAAAGTGGGCTTGGGGATATTGGGGGAGGGTGCCAGCCAGTTCCCTGAGTGTTGTTCTTTTTGTGTGTATACTACCCTTACTCTCTTCCCTGCCAAATGTTCCACTACCCTTGTAATGCAAAGACTATTTCTCTCCCTTTCCCCTTCACTTTTTAATTATTTGTTTAAGGATAGGAGCTCTTGCTTTGGGTTGGGGATTGACATGGCCAATCTTGGGACTGGCTGGTTGGGAGGTGTTGCTGAAGGAACAGCAGAGCCTGGCTCAATCTGAGGAGGGTTGGAGGGCTTGCTTGTTTGTACCTAGTCTTTTCCCTATGGGCAAGTGGTGTATGTAGTGTGACTGTCCTTGAGTGCTCAATAACCTTTCTTTTTTGCAGCAGAGACCGGGGGACTGCATTGCAGGGTGGAGCTGGGGTTGCTCCACAACTTTTAAGGGATTTGTAGCCAATGTGGTGGGACTCTGAGACAGTTGTGTTTGAGCAGCCTGTGAAATGTGCTTGCTGGTATACCCTCCCAACTTTTCAATCATGTGGATTTTGTCCTAGATTCTTAAATTAAAGCAAGCACTATGTTGTTGGAAGAATATAAAGTTACCGTCCCTAAGCAGATGTGGAGCAATTCCTCACCCAAGGGGTGGAGGGGCTATAGGAGCCTCCCCCAGGAATCCTTTTTTGTGTGGTATGGGACTTTGGGGGAGGGTGGGCTTGTTCATGTGCACTGTGGATAATGGCAGTTCCCTTTGCCCTCCCTTCCCCCTGGATACCTCTCCTAATCTGTTGCAGCGGCATACAAGCACGCCGATGGAAAAAAAATTGATGGCAGGCGAGTGCTGGTGGATGTGGAAAGAGGCAGGACGGTAAAGGGATGGCGTCCACGTAGACTTGGTAAGTGCATGACAAAGCTTTTGCATTTTTTCCTCAAGATTGTAAATACCCACATTGCTGGTACTGCTATACAGTAAGTACCCTACTTAGAGCACAATCCTAACCATGTCTACTCAGATGTAAGCCCCATTGTGTCCAATAGGGCTTACTCCCAGGAAAGTGTCTTTAGGATTGCAGCCTTACTGAATATTTAAGATGCGAACTTTCATATACGAACATATCTTCAAGATATGAACTTTGGAATATAACTCTACTTGTCTACTGCATTTAAGATACAATAAAAATATTTTCACAGCAAACAGTTGCATTTACAGTGGTAACAGTAAAAAGTACTTTTTAACAGTAAATATATTTAATTTACACTACTTTTTCATTTTTTTCATTTTTTACTTTGGGTCAAACTGGATCAAACATGCATTAACATAAATGTGTTGGATTTACGAACGAGCTTCTGGAATGGAACTTGTTCTTAGGAAGGGGACTTAGGCCTATATTCTAAAGTGAAATTAAGCCCCTTGCTCCGGAGCAGTTGAGATGACTTTCCATAAGATAACACTAGAGGGTGACGTAACTGCATGGACACGTAATTGCTGTGGATTTTACCCTTACTGTATGGTGTTGTGTCTGGATCACAATTGTCAGAAGGAATTTTTGCAAGTTAGAAAATTAGTAAGCAGTAAAAAAGAAATTAGAGAGAAGCTTGGCAACTCTGATCATCCTAGAGGGAATAAAATTGTATGGGTTGAAGTAATATATTTTTAAAAAGATCAAGGAGAGGGAATTACAGAATGCCCACCCAAAGTGCTCCCTCTTGCCACCTCCTCGCCTTCCTAAATTCCCTTTATTAGCCAAGAACAGCCAATACAACTCACCAATCATCCCATCCCCGTGGTGGCATGGGAAAGCCACCGCATATCCATGCACCAGTTTTAACTGCACCAGGAGTGCCTTGTGGCTGGACTTGCACCAGCCTAAATGGGAGTTAGGTCTGTGCTGTTAGAGCTCCCAGAGAAGTGAACTTGAAGCTTCTGCTATCTTTGGGAGAGAGACTCTCAAATTCTTGTTTTATAATACACCTTGCGTAAATTGAATGGCATGTAGTGTACATATGTAATGTATGTAAAGACCGAAGTTATTCTGTCTATAATCCTGCTTTTCTGGTCCCCAGTAGACGGTTTTGCCCAGATAGAATTAACCCATTTACTCTCCCTTTTACAGGTGGTGGTCTTGGTGGTACCCGCCGAGGTGGTGCTGACGTGAACATCAGACACTCTGGCCGGGATGACACCTCCCGATATGATGAAAGGTGGGCTGTTCTGTGAGGAATGGAGGAGGTATTTGATGGAAACACCACCTTGCACTAATATTAGACTGACAAGCCACTGTATTTCTGACATTCGGAGTGACAGAAGAATTATTGATAGCTACTCCCATTCAAAGTTTGATGTGGCTCCGACTATATGTGCATAGAAGCTTAAGTGGCTTAAACAAGTATCCTGATATCTAAAGTGTCCGTTTTTTCAGTTATAATACAATGCCAGATTTCTCTTTAAAATTGGCACAATATGATTGACTATAAAAACCAGTAGTGTTTATCTTGATTTTTTAAATGTTCTTTACAAAGAGAACAAAGTAGATTAGATTTGCATAGCATAAACCTTTATTAGGCATACAAGATTAGATTTGCTTGAAGACCAGACCTTTCTGCATTTCCTGTCTTTTTTCTTTAAACCCCCTTAGCAACTCCCTCTCCCCCCCCCCAAAAAAAAAACCCCTAAAAATAAACACAAAATGAGAAACTGGTTTCTGTGTCTGATAGCAGCAAGCTGCTCTATGTATGCTTCTATGGAGTAGATTTAAACCACAACTGTTCTGAAAACCTGAACTGGTTTAACCCCAGAAAACCATAAAGTCAGAACTTTGTAAGTGTCAGGTATGGAAATAGATT
Source organism: Cryptoblepharus egeriae (assembly GCA_030015325.1). Lineage (NCBI taxonomy): Eukaryota > Metazoa > Chordata > Lepidosauria > Squamata > Scincidae > Cryptoblepharus > Cryptoblepharus egeriae. Next base: position 82,463,354 of record JAREYC010000004.1, read on the forward strand.
TTAATTAGAAATTGAATTAGAATTGTTAACAGTTCCCAAAGAAAAGCCAAGTAAATCAATTTATTGTGTACCTTGACTAGCTGTTATGCAAGAAGCATGTGGTAAATAGATAATTCTGCTTGACAAAGCTTGTTTTGACTTTTCCTTTATGGTAGGGATCGGGACCGTGAACGGGAGCGTGATCGCCGAGACCGCAGCCGAGACCGGGACAAAGAGCGGGAACGCCGTCGCAGCCGTTCTCGGGATCGCCGGAGGCGGACACGCAGCAGAGAGAAGGATGAAAGGAAACGCAGCCGGGAGCGCAGCAAAGATAAAGACCGGGAACGCAAGCGGCGTAGCCGTTCTAGGGACCGCAAGCGGGATCGGGACCGTGACAGGGACAAGAAAGAGGAAATGCCAGAAGTGGGCGATGCCCAGCCTGATGAGGCTGCTCTTGGTGATATGGGTGTAGATGGGCTGGAGGTGAAACCTGAAGGGGATGAGAAGGGAAGAGACAGGGATCGGGAGAGAGACAGGGATAGAGAGAGGGATCGACGGCGCAGTCATCGTGATAAAGACCGAGACAGAGATCGTGACAGAGAGCGTCGTCGTGATAGGGACCGAGATAGGGACCGTGACAGGGAGCACAAGCGTGATAGGGGAGAACGGGGTGGGGGAGATAAGCGGGAGGACAGAGGGCAGGACAATGGCATGGGAGAGGCCCTGGAGGAAACCAGCCAGGATATGTTCCTGGACCAAGAATCCATGCAGTCAGCTGATGGTTACATGTCCACTGAAAATGGATACATGATGGAACCCCCAATGGAGTGATGGCTGGAGACACTGCTTTGCCCATACTGACCTGGTGAGGCTCTGTCTCCCAGGTTGCCTGACAAGGTTCTGTCAGCCAGTTGAGAAAACTGATTTTTAACTGGTTTTGTTTAGAAGGGTAAGTGTTTCAGTTCTGCCTGCTCTTACCCCATCTCCTTCTAACCGTGTAACCCTCCCTTGTGTACTTGGATATTTTTCTTTAAACAAAAATAAAGTGGTGTTAATGTTTTTTCCTCCCTGTGAACTGTATATGTGGAACTGATGTTTGATAATACACTCTTCTGAATTCTAGACTGTTACAGGTGGATTCTTAACAGAAGAGACATAAACCAGTGCTCAAAGGAAATAAAGAACACATAATAAACTTCAAAGGGTAGCTGCTGTGTGTGGTAGAAAAAGGGGAAACAAAGGTGACTTGGTAAAGTGGGTCTTTATTTTTCCACTGTCCATTGATTTTTTTCCCCCATGGACAGTTCTGGAACACAATCCCAGTAGATAATAAAGGACTACTTGTATATGAAGTCTGAAGATGTGCAGAAGTGATTAGAAGGAAAGCTTCCCCGAAGACTGGAGATCTAGTATTAAATGGTTGGTCAATGATGGAAGCAGATCTTTGCTACCTTTCTACCAGATTCTTAAACTTCATCCTACCACACTAAACCGTAGAAGCCAAACCCAGTGATAGCATGCTAAACAGCTAAGATACCAAGGTTTAACTTGGTGAAAGTACACCATTTTGTTTAGAAGTTAGATGCGCCTTTCCCAGAGTAGAATTTTTCTGAACAGTTCTTGTTAAATCATAGATGTGATTACGGTAGGCATAGGTTCCTACCTCACTAATAAGTTCTTGCTCCTATCTGAGAACATTCCAGAAGCAGGCCTTACTCACAATTGGAAACATCGGACCTTATGCAACTAGGGTCTGATCCAGATCTAATTGCGGTTGGCAGAGTCCTCCGAAGATGACAACTTAAGATGAATAAAATTCCTTGCAAAGCCATCGTAGCTGCTCATTGTTTATGGGGGGAGGAGGGAATGTGGCTACTTCACTAAAGAGATAGAAAAGTGTCTTGAGTGGCTTTCCCGTTACACTGAAAGACCTGTGTGCAGAGTTCAGGGTGAGTATTTTGTTTAGTTCAGTTGTGTCTGACTTTCTCCATGGACTGCAATATACCCTATCCTCCACTAGTTCCAGAGTTTCCAAATTCATGCTTATTGTGACACTGCCTAGCCACCTCATCATCTACCTTCCCTTTCTCCTTTTACCTTCTGTTATTCCCAGCATCAGGATATTTTCTAAAGAGTTCTCATGATGTGGCCAAAATATTTGAGCTTCAGTATTTGTCCTTCCAGTCAGGGTTGATTTTCCCAAGGACCAACTGATTGGAGCTTGAGGTTTTCTCCAACACCCTAATTCAAGGGGCAAGTTTCATAATTCAGGGCGAGGAGTGGTGTGTGATGAGTGAGTATCACAAGCCCATTTCACATCCACATGGTTACTTTTTCCCTGGCCTTTCCAGGACATGTTTCCTGGGGAGGGAAAAAATTTATTCCTTGTGAACAGGTAGCATGTAGTCTTGTAATTCATAAATGTAATATAGAATGTAATAAAGACTTTAGAGATAAACATTAAATTGGAGTTTAAATATAAAGTTAATATAGAGATTTTCAGACTTTTTCATCTCATGGCACACTGACAAGGTGCTAAAATGGTCAAGCCACACCATCAGTTATTTGACCATTGACAATGCACACTATGCTGCTGTTAGGGGTCTCAAATACCCCACTTAGAAATATATCATTTTCCCAAAGTTTCACGGCACACCTGCAGACCATTTGTAGCACACCAGTGTGCCATGCTGACACATTGGTTGCAAACCACTGATACAGAGTAATATAAATTAAGAGTTTAAGGGTACAGCCCTAAGCATGTCTACTCAGAAGCAAGTTCCATTCTGTTCTATGGGGCAAAGAGCACAGTCCTAACCATGTCTACTCAAAAGTAAGCCCCATAGTGTTCAATGGGTTTTACTCCCAGGAAAGTGTCTTTAGGATTTCAGCCTTACTCTCAGATGGTGTGTTTAGGTGGTGTGTTTAGGATTGCAGCCAAAATTATACTTCAAATCTAATGTTAATATATGCTGCAATCATAATAACACTTTCCTGGAAGCAAAACCTATTGAACCCAAATGGGGCTTTTGGATAGACATGGTTAGGATTGTGCTCATAAGATTTTTAATGGGAATAAGACCCATTGAACTCTCATTAATGGGAGTAAGACCCATGGTTAGGATTGTGCCCACAAGAGTTTTAATGGGAGTAAGACCCACTGAACCCAATGGGGCTTACTTTTGGGTAGACATGGTTAGGATTGTGCCCACAAGAGTTTTAATGGGAGTAAGACCCACTGAACCCAATGGGGCTTACTTTTGGATAGTCATGGTTAGGATTGTGCCCACAAGTGTTTTAATGGGAGTAAGACCCATTGAACCCAGTGGGGCTTACTTTTGGGTAGAGATTTTGCTCATAAAGTGTTTTAAATATATAAAATTAAAACATACAGTTTAAGATGAAAGCAATCTATGAGTGTGTTTAGCTTTTATATGTGCCCTGCATTTTTCTTGGGTGTCCTACATTTTGGGAGGACATTGTCCTCTTTGATTTTTTTTGTCCATGACCTACCATGGACAGATCTGCGGCTTGCCAAGTAAGGCTGGAGGGCAGGGCGCTTTCCAAGGCACACGTGCCCAGCCAGACACGCGCATCAGCAGCCCGGGGGTTGGGCTCGGGTGTCGGGTTGCGAATCCAGGACGCCTCCCTCCCTCCTCTCCCCTTCTCTAGGGTGGAGAGCGAAGATGGCAGCTCTGGCTGAGCCTCTGGGGCTGGAAAGGGGTAAGCGCCGGGGAGGTGAGTGGGAGAGGAGATGAGGATGCTGTTGCATGGGGCACCCCATAGATGCACAAGAAGAAGAAGGAGCATCAAGGTTGATGATGCTCACCATGAGCACCTCCTTCCCCCACCCTGCATGCATCATCCATCCATCTCTTGCACAGCCATGAGAATGGGGGGTACCCAGGCTCTTCCCCAGCATCTGGGTGGCACCTTTGGAGTGGGGAAAAGAAGAGGGGGTCTGACCCACAAAGGGGTGGGAAGGTCGGGCACTGCACTGCCATCCTCCCTGGAAGATGGAGAACTGGAGATGATGCCTGGCATGGAGGATCTGAACCATGCATGCCCCCAATTGCTGCCTGACCAGATGTACTCTTTCCTGGATCTGTCCTCTTTTTTAGCATGGAAAAACAGTCCTCATTATCCTCCTTTTCCTTGTGAGCAGGCAGCATGTAGCCAGACTGACACATGTCCTCTTTTTCCTGGATCTGTCCTCTTTTGTAGCCTTGTGTCCTAGAAAAAAAATCTGCATTATCCTCCTTTCCCTTGTAAGCCAGATTGACAGATATCCTCTTTTTTCCAGGATCTATCCTCTTTTTTAGACTTGTATAATCTTCATTATCCTCCTTTTCCTTGTGATCAGGCAGCATGTAGCCAAACTGACACATGTCCTCTTTTTCCAGGATCTATCCTCTTTTTCAGCCTTGTATTTTAAAAAATCTTCATTACCCTCCTTTTCCTTGTGAGCAGGCTGCATTTAACCAGACTGACACACGTCCTCTTTTTCCAGGATCTATCCTCTTTTTTCGCCTTGTTTCTTGGGGAAAAAAACTTCATTATCCTCCCTTTCCTTGCGAGCAAGCACCAGGTTGACCCATGTCCTCTTTTTTTAGCCTTGTGTCCTGGAAAAAAAATCTTCATTATCTTCTTTTTGCTTGTTAGCAGGCAGCACACAGCCTTCTTGGAATTAATAAATTAATGTAAAAGCTTTACATTTAATAATAAGTATTACAATGTTATTAACCACATGGAAGTGTTTTCAGCTTTTATTTTGTCATGTCCTACGTTTTTCCTTGTGTCCCCTACATTTTGTTCACTATTTGCAGTTATGGCATGTGGTCCACCTTCCTCTCCAGGTGCAAAAGGGAGGGTTTAGGGATGAAGATGCTGGTGGTGGAAGATGGTGGGATGTGAACAAGGGTGGTCAGATGCTCTCAAGCACAAAAGCGGTTCAGGGACCCTAAAATGTAGGATGTTCCAGAAAAATCTAGGACATGACATGACATGCTCGCTTGTTGATTTCATGTCATTAATTTAGGCCACAATCCTATCCACACTTCCCAGGAGTAAACCACATTGGCTATAATGGGACTTTCTTCAGGTTGACCATATGCCCATTTTCCAGAATATGTCCTCCTTTTTGGCCTTTGTCCTGGAAAAAAACCTTCATTGTCCTCCTTTTCCTTGTGAACAGGTAGCATGGAGCCTTTTTGTCTATAGTTAATACATAAAATTGACTCACTGACTCATCCAGTGCCCAGCCAAAACCACCAGACCTAGATGTGTGAAATTTGGGGACGGTCTTCCTTCCATGATATAGGCGCCCACTAAGAACCAATTTTGAGAAATTCAAACGAAGGTGATGAAAAGGGGCTTAATATGTTTTCATCCCTATACTTAACATTGAAGAATATCTGACTCATCAATGCCCAGCCCCAACCCCAGACTGAACGCATGATATTTGTACAGGGTTTCATGGAATGAAATTCTTCCCATGATGTGAGCACCCACTAACAACTGATTTTTAGATATTTAACCCCTCATGGGTTGAAAATAGGTACAACATGTTTTTGTCCCTATACTTAATATTGAAGAACCCTGACTCATCAATGTCCAGCCCAAACCCCTAGACCTAGATGCATGAAATTTTGGGAGTGTATTCCTTCTGTGATGTAAGGACACACTGATTTGGTGTCCGAAGTCCAATGGTGCCTGCTGCTCAGTTTTGCCTACTAGTTCATGGTGCCTGCTGGCAGGGATGTTTGGTGCCTGCTGCCACATAGTTCCTGCTGCCCAGTAGGGGTGCCTGTTGCCCAGTTGTCCCCAGTGACTGGTAGGGATGCCTGTGGTGCCCTCTGCCACAAGTCTTGGTGCTATCCAGTGCCCAGCGATGCCCAGTAGAGCTGCCCACTGCGCAGTGTTGCCAGGTGTTGCAAGTCAGGATGCCCAGTACCCGGTGGCGCCTGCTACACACTGGCACCCAGTAGGGATGCCCAATGCCTGGTGTTGCCTGGTGGTACCTGTTAGTATCCGCTGTCTGATAATGCCTAGTACCTGGTAGGGATGCCCAAGTGTGTGCTGCTGCCCAGCCATGCCCAGGCCCACAAATATTTTTGAAATTTCACTCCCCCAAAATGGGTTAATTCTGCTAGTAATTAATAAATTTTATATATTAAATTATATGTAGTAGTCTTAAATTTAATAATAACTAATAAGAGTGTTTAAATAAACCACCTGAAATTAATATAAGTGTGTGTTTTTAGCTTTTATTCTGTCATGCCCTTTATTTTTCTTGACGTCCTACATTGTCCACTTTTTCAGTTATAACTTATGGTCACCCTGACTTACCTCTGAGTAGACATGCATAGGGATTGGGCTCTCCAATACCATTTTACTTACTCAATTAAAAACTGTATTAACATTAATTGCATATATTAATTCCTCGAAGGCCCTCTCTACCTCCAGGAGCTGCTCACCGGGAAAAGAGGACATTTAAATTATTTTCCAGGACATGAGGCTGAAAAAGAGGATGCCGAGTCACCCTGGAAGCTGGGCATCTCCATCTCCCTGCCTTTTGCTTCCCACGCCCAAATGTTCTTCTGCTCCCTCTTGCAGATGTGGCCCGAGCAGTTGAGTTACTGGAACGGCTGCAACGTAGTGGGGAGGTGCCACCCCAGAAACTACAAGCCCTTCAGAGGGTGCTCCAGAGTAAATTCTGCTCAGCTATTCGGGAGGTGAGTCTCACCTCTGATTCCCCTTTCCGTGATCCTTTCAAAAAATTTCCTCTCTCTCTTTCCTTTATCACCTTCTTTGCTCTCTGCTTTGCAATGAGAGAGTTCCTCCTATATCCTTTAAAGCTGTATTTACTCGAATCTAACGCTCACCTTTTCCAGCTGAATTTAGTCTGCAAAATCTGAGAGCACTTTGGATTTGATGCTTAATTAGATTCAAGTAAATGTGGTACTTTCCCAGATCCCTGTTTCTGTTTCAGCCCTATATGCCCTATTTACTCGAATCTAATGCGCCATTAAATTTAATGTACATCCTATACTTATAACCAAAATACAGTAGTTACTCAAATTTAATTAACCATCAAATCTAATGCACACCCTGATTTTGGAGACTGAATTTGGTTGAAAAAGATGAGCATTAGATTTGAGTAAATACAGTATTTCTTCACACTCTTCCTTCTTCCCTTCCCCTGGCACTCCTGAGCACTAATACCAATTCAGAGCCCAGTCCTTACATATACATTTCTCTTCCTGTGGTCCAAATTTCATCTTGCATTTGTTTTCTTCCCATGTTGGTTCCCCAGAGTCCAAATCTGGGGGTCCACAGACCACCTCTTCTTGTGTCTCTCATGGGCAGGTCTACGAGCAGCTGTATGACACACTGGACATCACGGGAAGTCCTGAAATTCGGGCACATGCCACTGCAAAGGTATTGGAAGAACCTTTCATTGCACTTCCTGTGGCATGATGATAATGATGATGATGTTATGTCAGTGGGTTTATGTTATGATTTTTACCTAATTGCACTATTTTTATGCAACAGTGGGTTTAGGTTACATTTTTATTACAAGATATATATATAATTGTAATTATATATAATTACATATATTATATATATGTAATTATATATATACACACACACACAGTGACACCTCATACAGTGACGACTGTATGTATGTGTATATATATATATATATATATATATATATATATATATATATATATATATATATATACACACACACACACACAATGACACCTCACGTAAAGAATGCCTCACGTAAAGTATGTTTCACGTAACAAACAAAAATTTCTCTAGGATTCTGCTTCACATAAAGAACATGCTTCACGTAAAGAACATGCTTCACGTAAAGAACACATTCGTTGGCAGTTGGGGCAGATGCGCTGGCCGGCAGCCTGTTTAAAAAGCATCAGGGCTGCCTAGCGCACCTGCCTATAGTGAAAGCAACACTTCCATGCTGTTCCTCCTGTGGCCAGGAGTCCACTGGGCAGAGGGAGAGAAGAGCAGTGGAGAAGAGGGAAGCAGCTCAGGGCTGGTCAGAAGGGAGCAGGGGAGAGAGAGGCTCAAGATGAAGAGAAGGAGAAAATGGGGAGACACTTAGAAAGTGGGGAGACACTTGGAAAGTGTCTTGGATTGCAGTGTCATAACCATGTCTACTCAGAAGTTAGATCCATTGTGTTCAATGGGTCTTGCTCCCAGGAAAGTGTCTTTGATTGCAGCCTCCTAACCACATCAACCCAGATGTAAGCCCCATTGTGTTCAATGGGGCTTGCTCCCAGGAAAGTGTCTTTAGGATTGCAGCCTAAATAGACTTCACATTGAATGCATGTTTTGAATTCAATCCCAGTGTTCTGTCATCATTTTGACATCCAGTTAATATTTTTATATGAATATTTTGGGGGTTGTGGAACCAATCGTCTGAGTTTCCATTATTTCCTATGGAAAAATCCGCTTCACGTAAAGAATGTTTCACGTAAAGAACATGTCTCCAGAACGAATTAAATTTGTTACGTGAGGCGCCACTGTGTGTGTATATATATATTTAAAAAGCAGGCCTCCGTCAGTCTTGAAAGACTGTGGTATCGTGCTCGGCGCTGCATACGCTGCATGGGAAGCACAAAAGCCTGGGTTGGATTGTTATGGAGGATAGGCTGTTACCCAAGCAGCAAATCCCCCCTCTCCACGCCACTGAATTAGTCCAATGGAAAGGTAGAGCCAATACGATTGGATCCAGCTGGCGTTGCAGAGCTGGGCTAAGGACAGGAGCTCACCCTGTCTTGTGGGGCCGACCTGGGTCTCGAACTCTGGCCTGCTGGTTAACAGGCACAGTGTCTTAAACACATGCGCCACCCACAGCCCAATATATATAATATATTATATATTATAGAATATAAATAGAATATATAGAATATAACCAGGACCAGATTTAGGTTTGATGAGGCCCTAAGCTATTGAATGTAATGGGGCCCTTTATACGTCCTGCTGTCCTTTCTGAACAACAAATTGTCACTGTTTTTGTGTTGATTATATGCTATATGGTAATTTATGGACCTAATAGGAGCCTACACAACACAAAACACCGTTGCTGTATGTAGGTTTTATTTGTTTTTTATCTTATATTTTGGAAATGTATGTCCACTTTTTTTCCTTTAAATTCTTTTGCGGCCCCCAAGAGAGTGGGGCCCTAAGCTATAGCTTGTTTAGCTTATACGTAAATTTGGGTCTGAATATAACATATAGTTATATTCAGTATAGTCATGGTTGGTGTATGCTGTGATGTTGGAATCACTGAAAAAGTGTAGAAAAATTTCTTTCTGAAAATTAATTCCTTGGTTTATTAAAAAATAACAAGAACAATACCAGCACAATCTTTTGCGTGTCAGCTTAGTACTAACACCCAATGTGTTCAGTAGAGCTTAGTATCAAAAAGGAATATAGTAGAAGTGGGCAAACCTCACATTTACATTCAGTCTCTAATTTATTCGTTCATTCAAATTTGAAATGTAAATTAATTCTTTTTACTGACCGTCCAACACAGTATCAAATTGATGATGTGGCCCTCCTGCCAAAATATATATTGTCCACCCCAGGTATATAGGATAGCATCTTAAGTGTCTTGTCCTTATAGTAGGCAATACAGTATATGCTTGAAAACAAGTAGCTGAATATGTGGATTTCCAGTAGCTGGAGGTGATGTTTCAGATCTTGCACACTATCCCTTCCTGTAATGAAGAAAACCCGAGTAAATTATGCATGATGAGAGATATTATGTAAATTGATCAAATTTGCATAATTTAGTATCAGGCTTTTCTTGGCACAGAATTTGCCTTCCTGGGACACAGAATTTAATTTTGTTTTCAGTGTGATGCACACTGCAGTCTCTCATGCATAGGCATAGATTGGGGTAAAATTGAATGATGATCTGTGATGCGAAGCCATGAAAGTTAGGGCACAGCCTCAAAAAGCACACTTTTATATATATTTTTGTGTTGCTGCGTTCAACTAACTTATATGACGACCTTTGTTTTTTTGTTAAACTCAGATGTACTCGTAATATATAAAGAGAGGTCTCAGAACGTCCCTTTGCTATGAATCTGCCTTCACAACTGAAATGGCAGGGCTCATACCACTAATTTATTTTTTATTTTTTAAGGATTTATACCTCACTTCTCCCATGCCAAATCAAATGCCAAATGGAACTTAGAATACAATCCTAACCATGTCTACTCAAAAGTAAGCCCCATTGTGTTCAATGGGTCTTATTCTCAGGAAAGTGTTTTTAGGATTGCAGCCATACAAAGCTTTAGTTCCTCCCCTCCTGGTGTCTTCACAACAACCCTGTGAGGTAGGTGAGGCTGAGAACAAATGACTGGCCCAAGGTCACTAGGAAACTTCATGGCCAAGGCAGGATTTGAACCTGGATCTTGCAGGTCTCAGTCCAACTCTCTAATCACACCATCTAGGTTCTTGGCACAGCTATCCATCTTGCAACACCTCCTTCAAGTGGACTATTGCCTGTTAAATAAATGAGAAAATAAAGTCTTCCTTGGCCTCCTTAGAAGCAGAAATACTTCAGGTATGAGGACAGGCAGCTCAAGGGTTCATAAGTCACAGACCTGTAGACACAAGGTGAAATCTTATTGAGCTGAATTAGACTTACTTCTGAGTAGACATACCTAAGATTGAACTATTAGTTACAGGCACTGTGCAATCAAAACTATGCATCATCAAAAACTTACAACATTGTTTTTATTTTTTTAATGTACCTTCTGCTGATTCAGACTGTTGGTCCATTTTGCTAACACACGAGCCATAATGACATGTTTACTTATTTAGGGGAACACTCAGAACCTCGTTTCAAAAGGCATTTTAGTTTGCCATTTAAAAGGATGTTTATTTCTGGATTTTGTATTTAAATTTGGAAAATTCTTGCTGCTTTATTGTTCTTTGTTGCACTTTTTATACTTTTGCACTTTTTATACTTTTGCAAAGTATTTCAGATTAAAAGTAGGATAGATATGAAATTGCGTGGAGAACAGTGTGAGCATCATCTTTTAAAAAGGAGCTGGCATCCAAATCCCACTTGATGGGTTTTGGAAGCCGACATAATTGATTTTTGAAATGCTGACTTGAAATCTTCTCCTCTTCCAGGCAACAGTGGCTGCCTTTGCAGCGAGCGAGGGCCATGCACACCCACGGGTTGTGGAACTGCCCAAAACAGATGAAGGCCTGGGATTCAACATTATGGGTGGCAAAGAGCAGAACTCTCCCATCTATATTTCCCGGATCATCCCAGGAGGTGTAGCTGACCGCCATGGGGGGCTCAAGCGTGGAGATCAGCTGCTGTCGGTCAATGGCGTGGTGTGTACTGGGTGATGGGGAAACATGAAAGACTCTGGAGATGTGTGCATATATATGGGAATGAAGGAAACCTATTTTACTTTGGTGAATCCTAGGGTGAATCCTAGGCTAGAAATCATAGCCTGCACCTAGGAGATTACACCTAGGTACACCTGAACCTCTGGTGTAGACTTGCATTTGTATATCTCAACATGTAGATGAGTGGCTCCATCCCTGAAACACTATAATTTTTTTGTCTGGCTGTTCATTTTCAGCAATAATTTTGCACCTGACATCAGTTGGAAAACCTCTGGGTAGTCATAAAAACTCTGTCGAACATGCGTTCATGAATTCTGCCTTGGCCTATTCTAGAGCAGTGATTCATCAGATGTGAGGTTTAAATATAGGGGTAGCAAAGCCCTCCCAGTACTTGGGAAGGTCCACTAAATGCTGTCCCTGTCCTAGGTGCACAACAACTACCACCTGTTCTCATTTCATAGATCTGAAATGAAAAAGGTAAATGGGGTGGGAAAGGAAGTATGGAGGAGATGAGAGATTTGGAAACCTCCGCACTTTAGGGAGCCAGAGAAAAAGGAATGGTGAAAGTGGGCAGGCTCCCCTTTCCAAGTCACCACATGAGGTGACCACTTTATATAGCCTCATCGATCATAGATTTTCAACCTTCTTAATTTCACGACAAACAGACAAGGCACTAAAATGATCAAGGAACACCATCTTTTTTTTTAACAAATCCTCACGTGCCCTACAAATAATGGGACTCGAATCTCCCAATTGCCTACTGATAATGACCCTCCCCGCGTACCTGCAGGCACACCAGCGTACCACGGCACTGTGGTTGAAAATCATTATCTTAGATGGTGAGATGGATGGTAGCGGCACCAGTAAATATGGTAGTAGATCCTATTCTTTGGGTATTTCAAAGTAGCAGGGTGACCGTTAGCTCTGGTCAAATGATGACGGGGGATGCCCCAAGGGATTGGGTTCTGAGGAAAGAGGTTGGTCATAGGACAGGCACCTCTGCCTCAATCCCACCAGTTCTTTTTCTTATCTTATGGTACTTTCTGCCCTTTTTCTGCAGAGCGTGGAGGGTGAGCAGCATGAACGAGCAGTGGAGCTTCTGAAAGCAGCCCAAGGCACTGTGAAGTTGGTGGTGCGCTACACACCCAAAGTACTTGAGGAGATGGAGGCGCGCTTTGAGAAAATGCGGACAGCCCGGCGCCGGCAGCAGCACAACAGCTACTCGTAAGTATAAACAGAGGCTTTCTGAACTATGGCTTCCTAAAGAGAAGCCCATTGGGGAGTAGGAGTAGAAGGAACTGGTAAAGTTATAAGAGAAGGTTTCGGATTCTTTTATTCCGAAACTATTGTCCCTGCAGGTGTACTGTAATGTCTTTTGGGGAGCTGCTATTCATGGGAGGCAGTAAGCTGGAGATATATGGCCAAGTATGAAGCTGCCTTTTGCTGAACCAAGATCAAGATTGGTCAAGATCAGGGGCACCCAAATTTCACTATATCATCTGTGGTAGATGTGGTGGATTTTTGCCCCAGGACCCACTTTTTAGAATAAGAACCTGTCAGGACCCACCAGAAGTGATAATCAAGCAGATAATTTTTTAACAAGCCTACCCAAGAGGAAGTCCCATTTACTGTAATTATTAAAAATATATGCCTTGTAGCCTGTTAAAAGTACAGATTAGCAACATTTCCCCAAATGCAGTCACATCCCGTGGTAGCATTGTGGTAGACACTCCTAGTGGACTCTCCTTCACTGGGGATCTTCAAGCAGAGGCTCAACAAGTACCTGTTGGAGATGCTTTGGGAGGATTGCTTGCTTCAGGCAGGGTTAGACTAGATGATCTATTGGGTCCTCTCCAACTCCATAATTCTATGAAGTCTAATTTACTAAAGATTAAAATTCTGAAATGAATGGGGACCCACCTGAAATTGGCTTGCGACCCACTTAGTGGATCCTGACCCACAGTTTGAGAAACACTGCTCTATGTTCTTTCTTGGCAAAATTATATATATAAAGTAGAAAAGTCACTGACTCGCTGACTCACTGAAAAGTCACTCACTGACTCGCTGACTGAAATTCCAACCAGAATGGGGTGAAAAGGGGCACAATGCGTTTTCCTTCCTATACTTAACACTGAAGAATCCCTGACTGATCACTGCCCTGCCCCAACCCCTGGATCTAGAAGCATGAAATTTGTGGAGGGTGTTATTTATGTGACCTGAACACCCACCAAGAAACCATTTTGAGAAATTTAACCATTAAGAGGCTGAAAAGGGATGCAATTTGTTTTTGTCCCGTACTTAACATTGAAGACTGACTGATCAACATCCAGCCAATTTGGTGCCTGGTGTCTGATGCACTGGGAGGGAGGGTATGCATGAGGCATTGATGCGCATGGGGGACGTTGCGCATGGGGGGACGTTGCGCATAGGGGGGTTGATGAGCATGGGGGATTTTGCACATTGGGGGTTGATGCACATGGGTGGATGTTGTGCAGGGGGTTGATGCACTTGGGGGATGATATGCATGAGGGGCAATGAGCATGGGGGAATGTTGCACATGGGGGAATGTTGCACATGGGATGTTGTTGCATAGGGGGGACATTGCGCATGGGGATGATGCGAATGGGTGATGGCACATGGGGGGTATTTTACTCCTGCAACGCTGGTACATTTCACTAGTCCTAAATAATTCTGCAATGTGTCTTATAGGAATAGAACAGGGAATAGATGGGAAGTGCAAGACAATATATATGTATGTTTGGATTTCTTCTGGTTGCAAAACATGGAAGGCCTTATGTTGTTGTTGGTAGGATCCTCTGTGATCTACAATACCATCCATGGTACTTGCAAACTCAAGTATAAAGTCAATTAAATGAGTTCAGGTACACAGTGAGTTACTATGTGACTAATGCATTGAGGAAGAAGTTACTTTTGGAACTCAAATGTAGTGGTCACTTTTGAGATCCTGTTGATTAAGTTGTCACTCTAACTGCACTTACAACTAAAATTTGCGCTCTCTCTCTCTCTCTCTCTCTCTGCAGATCCTTGGAATCACGAGGATAATTTACATCCTTCTCATGTTCTGGAGACCTGCCTGTGACTTTCCCTGCCCTCACCCTCCTAAATGGTTTTATCTGTATAGCAGGAGACATATTTATCTACCTTCCTCCTCTTTGTTGGGAGGAGGTTTCTATGTACAGTATTTATTCACAATCCTCTTATTTAAATTATATTATGTGTGAGTGTGTGTCTGTGCAAGTCCATCCTACCTATCCTTTGTGAACTGGGGAAGGTAATTCCAATGGCCAAGAGACTGTCCCTGTGCATGGCAGAGGGACATCCTAGAGCACAAGAGGTGGGGTTCCTCATTGAAATGTTGCCTCTTCCACAGTAGAGGTTTCATCTCAGTCTTGGGTGAAGGATCCTTCTCTAATCAGCTTCTTCCCCTACTTTGAAGGTTGTATAGCTCTTTGTCCTTGAAAAGGGCCTTGCTGTGTAGTCAGACCAAGGAGACCTCGGTACATATTCCCACTCAGCCCTGAAACATACTGGCTGGCCTTTTCAGTATCTTTCAGCCTCACCTACCTCACAGGGTTGTTGTGAGGATAAAATGGAGGAAACTCATGTCTTCCCTGGAGTCCCTTGAAGGAAATAATGGGAATACAATGTCATTAAAAAGTAAAAAGAAGGGCAATTGAAGGAGTTTGTTTTGAGATGCTTATACCTCTCCAAACCAATTTTTTTAGTGTGATAAGGATGATGGTTTGGGATGTTGAGGAACCCCGATTCATTAGGGTTGCCAGCCCTCCATGATTGGCTGGGTCCTGGAATCAGCATCAATCTCAAGGTAACCACTGAAAGCAAAACTTAAGATTTTAACAGGATTTCCAGAAATGTCCAGCATGATAACAAGTAGGAAAAAAATATAAAGGAACAACTGCACTCAGAGTTGGCAATGGATACCATTAGTCCCATGTTCTCCGCATCATAAATCAGAACCCAGAATGATCACCTAAGTAAGATAAGCATATGTGAGGCACATTCTGGACTATGGAAATTGTAAACAGTATGTGCTATGGAAATTGTAAACAATAATATGTGTAAAACACAAGATCAGATTATACTAAGAAGGAGATCAGATTATACTAAGAAGGAGAAGATGTGCCCTCCCTCCCCTGTAGCCCATAATAAATATTGTGCCTCTATGTTTCTCTTGACAGGCCTCTAATAGCCCAATCCTATCCTATGCTTCATGCAGCCGCACCTCTGAGGTGTGCACCACATCGTGCATTGAGTGGCATTTTGAACCTTGTGGCTGCATCAGTGCTGGGAAGTTGGATAGGATTAGGCCATAAATGGCTTCTTGTTCCTTTTGGCTTCAAAGGTAAAATCTGCAAAGTGAAAAAAACCTATGATTTTTAATGACAAGAAATTATATGATGCTTTTTATATTTCTGCTGGCAGGTGGAGCTCTTACTGCTCTGTGCACGAAACTAGGGAAGGATTCCTAGAAAAGTTAGGCAGTGGGGGATGAAGTTGGGAGTCCAGCTTTATAAACCTTTCTGAACATGGTGAGCCCTGAATGACCGTTGGATGCAACCATATATTTATCTACAGATTATGTATATTCTCCCCTTTGGTTTATGACGGTTGTGGTTTCCAGGCACTCCATACTGTCTTAAAGCCATGTTTTGGCCATGCACTGCAGATCTGATTGTGGAACTGTTCATGGGTCAGCTTTTCACTTGCCATTGTGGTATTTTGTACATGTATTTTATATTGTTGTATTGTACATGCAGATGGCTGCACCCCAGAGAGCATTGCCCATAGGAGTCGCAGCTAAAGTCTGCTTGGATTGGCTGAAAAACTACATCTTTTGCATGTCCAAAGGGCACGGCAAAAAACTAAACAAATATTCAGATCTAATATTTCATTGAATGTTCAGATCTAATATTTTATTGAATGTTCAGATGTCGGCTCTGTGCTGCTTATAGATCCAATGGCTTTGTGTGGAAGTAAGAACATATTCAAATCAATTCGGTGGTATTTGTGATGGGGAAGTACGTTCAATAACAAAAATAATAAGTCTTGTTTGGAACGGTAGAATTCAATAAAATGTTGTGTCAAAAAGTGTGTCAATATTCTTATTCCTCACAAGGACCAGATTGATTTGAATATGGTCTACTTGTGCAGCTTTTTAAAAAATCTATACATTGCATATAAAAGTCTAGCTGGGGTCTAAGTGAAAGATGAGATTTAAAACGTTTTTGCTAGGGGAAAAAAGATTTTAAGTTTTCCATGTGGTCACAGAATTGGGACAGGCTGCAATCCTAAAGACACTTTCCTGGAAGTAAGACCCACTGAACACAATGGGGCTTACTTTTGAGTAGGCATGGTTAGAATTGTGCTCCTAGTCCTCTGTTTCAGGATATGCGCTGAGGGAGACAGTAATGACAGTACTCATTTACTGTTTAAAAAAACACAGCAGATTCAAGACATGGTTAATAATGTGATCCAAGGTTAATTACAGTTAATTACAGTTACTCAAAAGTAAGCTCTATTTAGTTTCATAGGACTTGCTCCCAACCAAGTAAGTGCAGCCAAATCCTAAACTGTACTGGAACAGGCAGTTTGGCTGGGCAGCGTTGAATCCAGTGCAGGATTGGAGGTTTCTGTGGCACAACTCAGGGCAAGGCTGAGCTATTCAGCAGAGAGGTTAGGATTTGGCTTAAGTGCCAGAGGCTGGTCCCACATCCCTCCCAGGCCCAGCCTGCCCACCATCCCTTCCTCCACCCCAGAATGCCC
Organism: Cryptoblepharus egeriae; assembly: GCA_030015325.1. NCBI lineage: Eukaryota > Metazoa > Chordata > Lepidosauria > Squamata > Scincidae > Cryptoblepharus > Cryptoblepharus egeriae. The sequence continues at coordinate 82,480,550 of JAREYC010000004.1, forward strand.
ATGAAATGCCCTCACCTGCCCTCCCACCCATTGGTGATCCACCCATTGAAAAGGATCAAGACCTGACCAAGGAAGCACAAACCTTCCTTGGTCAGGTCTTGATCCTTTTCAAGGAGGTCAGGATACAGCCTTGTTCCGGGATCCCCAACTCAAGATGCAGTGTGGACATGCTCTATGGCACGTTTGTAACACTCCTTGGCTGGCACAAGGGACGTGCACCAGCCAGTTGAACACTTGCACTGTTAGTATTGTGTAGTGGTTAAGAGAGTTGGACTGGGATGTGGGTTCAAATCACTGTGATGCTCAGTGGGTGACCTTTGACCAGTTATTGTTTCTCCTAGCCTGGGGTGTTCAATCTTTTAACTTCAGGGCTTTTGGACCTTAATTGTGAAGAGGAGGGAATTTCAGCAGCTGCAGCTTCTCATGTCACAGATCACAAGATGCACCAGCTGAAATTCCCTCTTCTACACTAGTTTTAAGTGTCCAGGAGCACTAAAGTTGAAAGTTTGGACACTCCTAGCCTGTTTCTCCTAGCACTACAAGCTTCTTGTGACCAATGATGGGGTGCATCCATGTGTGCCAGCACTGCCCTGTGTTCCTTGGAGAAAGTCCAGGGTAATAACTGGATAGATGGAAAAAGAAATCAGAAAAGAAAAAGGACTAGCTGCAAATAACTAGGTACCCTCAAGAGCTTGGGTAAGCATAGCAGGATTTCTTAAAAGTCCCATTTCCTTTAAAATTTCCTTTCAGGAAATTTTCAGGGCTGAACTATGTTGCAAATGATCTTTAATCCCACCTGCAGCTTCAGAAGCTGTTAGCTGTAGGAAGCTGACATGTAAGAAATTCATCCAAGGTCTTTTGGCAATGAGGATTTTTGAATCCAAGCCAAGAATGGTTTGAATGCTATGCCATAATTGAGAAAGTCTGAATAAATAGGTGGTCACCCCTTGGCCTTTTGCCTAAAGATCAGCAATGGATGTCTCCACATTAATGGTTCCTGACCTTTAGGAGTTCATGGACCGTTGAGGAAAACATTGGAATCGTGTGGATCACAAGCAACACCACTATCCCCTACACACAAAACATAATAAAGCAGGCCTCCGTCAGTCTTGAAAGACTATGGTATCGTGCTTGGCGCTGAATACGCTGCATGCGAAGCACGAAAGCCTGGGTTGGATTGTTATGGAGGATAGGCTGTTCCCCAAGCAGCAAATCTCCCCTCTCCACGCCACTGAATTAGTCCAATGGAAAGGCAGAGCCAATACGATTGGATCCAGCTGGCATCGCAGAGCTGGGCTAAGGACAGGAGCTCACCCTGTCTTGTGGGGCCAACCCGGGAATCGAACCCTGGCCTGCTGGTTAACAGGCACAGCGTCTTTACCGCTTGCGCCACCCACAGCCCACACAACCCACACAAAACATACAATTATACAACCCACACAAAACATACAATTAAATATATAATAGAGAAGATTTATCAGATATTTATTATTTATATAGATGATTTGTGGGTTGCTGTTTTTTTTGCCAGGTTTGCCTGATCCCAATTACCTGCCCTTGTAGACTGTGAGGAATCTCTTGATCTAAAGAAAATTACTATTGACTTACTGGTTATAGTAGAATCTGGGTGAGTTGTAATTTTCCTCAGTTTAGTTCAATGGGGCTTAGTCAGGATGAACATTTTGGTATGAATTGCAAGTAGTTCACATAACTTCTCTGACTGTGAGAGGGAATCCTAGGAAATACTTTTTCTGGATTGCTTAAGAAAGACACAAATATCATGGCGGGAGAGATTTTGGGCAGAATTGTGCTCCTTTAAGAATAGTTTGAGGCTCTTCAGGGAGACCTGCCTTCCCCTTTTCAGAACCCATACTTTAGCAGAATTTCTGTCAGCCACCTGACCCTATGGATATATCTTACCGCTCCAATCTCAGCTTTGTCTATGCCAGAAGACTACCTAGGAATTCTCTGTATTGAACTTCTTGAAGGGCAAGTATGATGATAAGTGTAATGCATACTAAACTAGAAAAGCACAGTGTTTAAGAAGTGTTGCTTCTAAAACTGCACTGCGATGTGCACCTGTCCTTTTCTTCAAGTTGTGTGCAGCGTTTGCTGGTAAAACGTCAAATGGAGAATGATGTTGTGAGTGGACCTACCAAATTTCATCCTGATGTCTCAATAGTTAAATCAAGTGCTGTGTTTTCCCCGTCACTAAGATGAGGAGCTGTGAGCTCATATAATATACAAAGATGGAGTTTTTCCTCATTGTTATTATTATTTATTATATTTATATCCCGCCTTTCTTCTCTAATAAAAGGGAACCCAAGGCGGCTAAAAATAAAAACAAGAATACACCATTAAAAATAGATAATAAATTTGACTTATGTTGGCAGATTTATTTCCCCAAAAAGGCTGGGTGGCCAGACTTGATTCCAAAGGGCATTCAGTTCCAAGTTGCCTCTGATGTCAAGAACTTGAAAGCCTATGGATAGGGCTTTAGACTACAGAGGAATGGCACTCTCTTTAGCATCCTTCTCGTTCTCCTTGTGGTGGATCTTTTTGTATGCGTGCCTGGGAAAAAAACGACCATAAGTGTGGCAGACCACTATGGTTTGCATGCAGAAGGTTCCTAATTCAATCTTCAGTTGAAAAAATCAAGTAGCAAGTCATACCACTACCAGTCAGAAAAGGCACTACTGATCTAGATAGATGAACTATAAGGAAGTGTCATATGGTATATCATATATCAGAACAATTCATGGTGTGTCTGCAAAGATGTATCAAAGGGTGGTGCTGCCTGGGGAGGTGGCATCACAGTGTCACATAATGTGATATGCCACATGACATCCAGGTTCAGAGCAGGGTGGCAGCAATTGTTTAGTATGAGAGTTACCCGCCTCCCCCCCCCCCCCCCCACACACCCCATTCCTTCTCCAGAAATTTTCTGGCCAGTTTTCAGGTTCTGCCAAACTGCTGCAGAACCGGACACAGAATGGGGCTTGGAGATCTGCTGCATTTCAGCAGAAGCTAAGATTTGGCTAAGAAACTTATGTTCAGTGGTGCCACCCTTCTGGTTCCCAGGGTACGTGTCCCCACCTGCCACACCAGAATATTCCTGCGTGTCTGTATATTGAAATAGGATGCGGCTTTAACCAAAATAGGTGCAGAGTCTGTATTTCACCAACAGAAGGGCTGTTTGTAATGTTTTGTGCAGTGCCAGCTGAGCCTATTCTAGATGGCAACTGATATACAAGTTAACATGCTTAAAAAGAGGGGGGAAATGCTATGTTTGTATTTTTAATGAATGCTTCTGTCCTGCCATTCAGCCTTCACAGAGGCCCCCTTTTATCATATCAGAACAACTAAATATAATAAATTAATAAAAACTAAAATCAGAACATGGCACTTTTATTGGGATTCATTTAGCATAAACAGCACTTAGTAAACTGCTTGTGTTTTCAGTTGTGAACAGCCTGAAAGCACTAACTGGAGTCGCCCATGAGAATGCCTTGCTTCTCATCCATGTCCATCAACCTATGATGACAGTTGTGCGTCTTTCTTGTTTCTCGGAGTGGTTATTACTTCTGCAGGCAGTGCTACTGGATTTATTTTCCTTTGGATATAAATTCACTAAAGGTGAACTTAAGGTGTCTTCATAATCTTTTATTCTGAGCAAATAGGCCAGCAGACCATATGTGGAGCAAATAAATGCTCTTATATTGTGGAAGATGCTCTTTCAGGTTGACGGGGCAGCCTTCCCCAAGTACTAACCCAACTCTCAGCTCTGTATTAGCGTCTTCATATTCACACATGAACCACTGCTTCACACAGATCCAGAGGTTTTATCTTTTTTCCAAATTCTTATTATTCAAAAATACAGATGCACAGTTGCTGGGACAGTGATTTTTAATCGTTGTCATCTCCTGGCACACTGACAAGGTTTCATTTCAATAGTTTTCAATAATATTACTTAGGGTATCTCAATTAATATAGTGAAATGAACCAGAACAAAACTTTCAAACTTATCAAACCTTCAAACTGGGAGGTGTCATCCGCCGCCCACCCTCCCCCCCCCCCCGGGTTGTACTGCTAGTAGTGTCCAACTGTAGCAGAATTATGAATTCTGCATTTCAGAATTTAGTTGGCTTGGCAGCGGCAGCAGAAAGCTTTTTAGCAAGAATTAAAGGCCTGCAATATTATTATTCATATTTATAATGCTATCAGGACTAAAATGATTGTGTTATTGTATATCAAGATTAAATTGAAAGAAGTGCCATATTTTAAGGGTACCTATTACTTTTCCCCTGTAGCAAGATTATTTTTCCAGATCAGATGTACCCCTTTTTTCAGTTAATTGTCAACCTTCAGCACTTCTTTTTTTTGCGTACATACTAATTACATAGATCTGTTGAGTAGTTTATCCTAAATTTTAATGGGAGTCAACATGTAGAACCAATTGAACCGGCTGGAATCATATGCTCATGGGGACTAATGAAATAAGGTAATGAGGAGGGAGAGAGTAGCTCTAAACACTTTTTCTCTCTGAATCAAGTCAAAAGTGGAACAGCTGGAAATTGGACTGTCCATGAAGCTACTTGACAGGTATGTGCTTCATGTGGTCACATCCACTTGTGTTTCCACCTCCCCTGTACTCTGGAATGAAAAGGGAAACAAGAAGGGAGCAAAATTGGAAGTGTAGAGAAATAATAATAATATTTGTTATATTACTTATTATATTACTTATTACTAGAAGAATACTAGAGGATCAGAGATACTCTTCTGCACCATTCTTTTCCACATTGCCTCTTCTATTCAGTTTTCCTCTTTTGAATCCGAGGAAGAGGAAGAAAAGGAGCAGTGAAGATAGTTGATGTGCCTGCCAATGGGTAAGAGACAATAGTATTTGAGGCACAGTATCAGGTACCAGAAGATCATGGGTCAACCCTAGTTGAAAGGGCCATTTTCAGGGATCCTAACTTACAGCATCCCTTGATACAGGTCTAGGTCATATCTAAAGGATTTTGTGTTTTTATCTTTCTGGTATGAAGACACGTGTGCTCCATAATGTGAGAACAGCTTCCCCATCAATGAATTTTTATTCTAATTGATGTGGCAGAAAATGGTCATAAAGACTGGCTGCAGGGCACACCCTATGAAAAAGCAGATACAGGTATCCCCCATTTATTGGACTGGTTAGGGACCAGAGCATCATCCAAAAGTGAAAACTGTTGAAAAGTGAAACCTGATCTTTTTTAGTTTATAATCCTTGCTTCCAATCCGTTTTTAGCTAGCAAACTGCAGATGCCCGCTTTTCTTGCAAATTCTTGTGGCCACACAAAGGTTTCTGCAAATGGATCCTCATTAACTCCTTTGGGAATGGGATTATAGACCAGGAGCTACAACATGGAAGAGGGCAATTTTGGCCTTTAGACCAGCAGAGGGAGATTGAAAGAGCGGAACATGTGTTGAATGAATGAGTTCAGGGTATAATTGAAAGGTGTTAAAAGAGATCAGAATCAGAAAACGAACCATCAGAAAGCAAGGGATACCAATATGTTGGCATGTTCTGTGTCCTGGTACACACTTGTGGATTTGAAAATAAGTATCAAAAAAATAAGTATCTAGTTTTAATTCAACAACCTCTCCTTATCTTGCACCTGTCTGGAGAGAGGAGGAGACCGGTAGCCAATGGGCCCAGAAGGCTTTAGAATCCAAATAGGTCTTTAATGGCAGGTTTTGAGAATATCTTTTGCTCCCCTCTCTCCCCAAAGGAAAACGGTCACGAAAGGTAGGCAGGCCTGAGCTTGCTTGATGAAAACCTGTGCCGTTTCATAAGTGCCAGAAGAGAACCTAATAATCCAGGCGCCTGCCACCCCACCCCTGGCTCTCACAAGGTAGGCCCGGCTCCCTTCCTGTGCCAAAGAGGGTGGCAAGGAAAAGTAATGCTTCTGTTAGCCCTAGGTTTCCCACCTACAGACTGAAGTTTCATTTCTGTTCCAGAAAAAGAAATGCTGCTCCCTGCCCAGTGGGTGCATGATTCACCCAGTACCCTTCCCAGGTCGGTTTGACAGGTTGGGCTGCTGACTTGAATATCAGGTGGGGAGAAAGGAGGGAAAGCGAGCTTGCCTGGTTCCGAGGTTGGGGAGAGGAATGGAACAGAAAATGCTGGGGAGTCCAGACGTCTGGGTTCTTGAAAAGGCAGAAGGGTTGTGGCACAGGAATCAACGGCAGAACTGAAATTGAAATCTGGTAGAGGGGCTTTCAAATAAGAGGAATATTTTAAAAGGAGGTAGGTTACCAGGTTTGCCTTCTACACCAGGGGTCTCTAAACTTTTTGGCAGGAGGGCCAAGTCGTCTTTCTGATACTGTGTCGGGAGCAGGAAGAAAAAAAGAATGGATCTATATTCCAAAATTGAATACATTTACATAAATGAATATATTAGTGATGGAATATGGAGTATACATATACAGAATATATGAGTTCATATAGAGTGAATGAATGAATTCAAACCAGTTCATAAATACTATCCACCTCAAAGAGAGAGAGTGATCTTTAAACCAGTTCAAAAGCACTTTCATATACAGAGAGAAGAGGTCCAGGCAGCCTCCCCAGCCCTTAAAATACCCTCCCAAGGTGTGCAGAGCTTGCCAGAGAGCTGGATGCAGCTTGCCAAAGGCTGAATGGAGGCTCGCCAAGGGTCAGATTTAGTCCCAGGGTTTTGAAGACCTCTGTTCTACACCATCAATAAGAAAACGGAGGGCACAATCCTAACCATGTCAACTCAAAAGTAAACCCCATTGTGCTCAATGGGTCTTATTCCCAGGAAAGTGCCATAGCCTCCATGCTTGCCAAATCCCAAATGTCATGCTCCCACCCAATTTTTGTCCCACCTGGGCTGTGGGTGGCACAAGCGGTTAAGACGCTGTGCCTGTTAACCAGCAGGCCAGGGTTCGAGACCCGGGTCAGCCCCACAAGACAGGGTGAGCGCCTGTCCTTAGCCCAGCTCTCTGACGCCAGCTGGATCCAATCGTATGTGCTCTGCCTTTCCATTGGACTAATTCAGTGGTGTGGAGAGGGGGGATTTGCTGCTTGGGGAACAGCCTATCCTCCATAACAATCCAACCCAGGCTTTCATGCTTTGCATGCAGCGTATGCAACGCTGAGCACGATACCATAGTCTTTCAAGACTGACGGAGGCCTGCTTTTTTTGTCATCCCTGATGGAGCATGACATCCACCGGTGGAGATCTGACAGGGCACATATAATGACCACTAAAGTGTTTCCCTTCCCACAAATTTCATTAGATAATTGTATGTTGCTTTTCCACAACCAGGTTGAGATTCAGGGGTTCACAAAAATAATAAAGCACTCCTAACCAAAGTTATATTTAGTTAATAGATGAGTCTGGTAAACCAGCATATAACATAAGAAATGCAATTGCTTGATCGTCAAACAATTCAAGTACGAAAATGTGATTGCATAAGGAATTTGCCTCTACCAAACCCAACACACACGTACATTTCTGCCAGCCATGATTTCCTCAGGCTCTTTAGCAGTATCTGGCTGGCTGCCACTTCCATCTCTTGGTCTTCCAGAACACAAGCATTAAAAGACTAGAGTTCTAGGCTTCAGGAGGGCTTCAGCAAACTGTCTCCAAAGAGTCCAAGGGATCTTAGGACAAGGGTTACCATAAATCCTCTTTTTTAGCCTGGGGAAAAAAATCATTGTCCTCTTTTCCCCTTATGATCAAGCAGCATGTAGCTTTCTTGTAATTAATAAATTACATGTAATAGTTTTCAATTTAATAATAAGTAATACAGTGTTTAAATTAATCACATAGAAGCAATATATGCTAGTGTTTTTAGGTATTATTTTGACACATCCTACATTTTTGTTGAGTGTCCTACATTTTGGGAAGCAGAGTCATATTTTGTGGTTATACAGTAGTGGGCTTCAGGGGGTTCTCACAGGTTCTGTAGAATCCTTTGCTAATGAGCACCTGGTTCTGAGAACCAGTTACTAATGGGACATAGAACCTGTTGTTAATTTAGGTTATTAGGACATAGAACCTGTTGTTAATTTATTAGCTTAGATGCCCTCTGCTTAGATGGGTCCCAGGCAAGGGTGGTTCAGAACCTGGTAGGGCACTTGCTGAAGGCTGGAGCCTACACCTGTGGTCAGCCATCTCCTGAAGAAGCTATTGTCAAGTGTTGTTCCTCATTAAGGCCTAGGATGCCAGGCCCATAATGATGTCCTTCAGGTAATGGAGATCATCTTCCCTGACTGCCATTTTATAATTCCTGGAAGTCCTATCCAGTGGTGGGATTCAAATAAATTAACAACAAGTTCTATGTCCTAATAAACTAAATTAACAACAGGTTCTATGTCCCATTAGTAACCGGTTCTCAGAACCAGGTGTTCATTAGCAAAGTGTTCTCTAGAACCTGTGAGAACCCCCTGAAGCCCACCACTGTCTTATCTCTGGTGGTGTGTTTAGGGTTGCAGCATCAAGAAATTATTAAACAGAACCAGAGACAAAGGCTGATCTGCTTCTGCCTGCCCCACCTCTACAACCTATTGCTACTGAACCTCCACAACTTGCTACTGATGCTCAGAAGCATCATCTTTGGTCCCTGGGCTCCTAAGTAGAAGAGCTTACTACATAAGTAGTGGAGGAGCAGTGGAAGCTGCAGTTGGCCACACTCTCCTTCCCCGGTGATGTTTTATAAACTGTGCTGCCACAGTTTGGTTCTCCATCATTATCTGGTAAGCTAACCAGGGTTCAGGGCCCAACAGATAGGCTTACATTGTGCCTCAGGCCTACAAAAGCCAGAAAAGCCCAATGAACTCAACAACTGCTTTGCCGCCACTACACAAAATTTGCCAACAGAGGTACCACAAAGATGGCCTAGAACTGGCATCAGAAGCGGGTTCTTCTGAAGATCTTCGGGACATGCCCAGCTATCCCGACACTTGATATCAAGCCTGCTCAAGATGGAAGAATTGAAATGTCCCTTCTGCTACATTTGTGCCTTGAGTGGCCCACGGTCTCATCATCCAGTGGTGACAAGTGTGAGTTGCACCTCATTCAGTGGTACCCTCAATCTTCAGTCCTTCTTGGAAAGACAACCAAGTAACCTACAGTGAGGTTTGCTGGTTACTCAGTCTTTTTTTTCCAAGGCAGTTTCTGTCTAACTCCAGCCGTGGGCATTTTGACAGTCAGAGAAAGTGTGCATGTGTGCATTTGAGTTGACTCGGCATCATCTTTGTTTAACCTCTATTCATCGAGATGTCATTTTCATACTTCAGTCTCTGTACACACATCTCTCTCTCTCTCTTCTCTCGCTCTCTCTCTCTCGCCCCTTCTTTTGATTACTGCATTACTTGCTTTCAACTTCCTTGGGTTTTTAAAATTTTTTTTACGTAGTTAATGATCCAACTGGAATATACACAACAGAATTTCTCAGTACTGTATATTTGTTATCCTAGAAGTCTGCCTTCCCCATGGCTTCTCTGGGACTCTTGCCTTGACAAGCCATCACAGTGAGCTCTTCAGCCTCAGGAAAAGGTAGTACAATCCTGAGCAGACTGAACCACGCAAGAGTTTGCAAAAAAGGGTTAGGCTATCACATTTTTAAAACGTCTCAGTCGAAAGCAGGGGTGTCCAAAACCTTTTGACAGGAGGGCCACATCATCTCTTTGACACTGTGCTGGGGGCCAGAAAAATGATTTACATTTCAAATTCGAATAAATTTACATATAAGAAAAAGATACAGAGGATTATAAAGCTTACCTATGGCCAGATGGGGGTTCTTGCCGTGGGCCACAAACTGGCCTGCCTTGGGAAGCATCTGGCCCCCGAGTTGGGATTAGGATACCCCTAAAGCAAACAGTCCTCCTGGGAAGCTGGACACTGGTACAAAGAGGGAAAGGGCTGGATGAGAACCTTTCTCAATTATTAATGTGTTATGGTTGTTGTTTTTTTAAACTTGCAATGAATATATGGTGAGTTTTTGTTTGTTTTACTGGAGAATGTTCACAAGTGATCCTCAGTCCATCATCTACACCATCCTCTGCTTCTGCCTCAGCATATTTTCATCTCATATTTTCATCTCACATTTGTAGGCCAGGCCTAGCAGGCAAATAGAGCTGAAAAGCAACCTGGGCTGTATTATAGTTTATGATGACCCCAGTCTGAAGGCTAGATTAGATTTTATGCCCCATTCCCATATAACAGAAGCAGAGGCTTGAAAAGGTGCTAGCAGTCATTCTCTAAGATTGTAAATGTTTAATTAGTCCTAATAGAGGCATTATTTTTCTGGTGTGTTTTTTTTCTAACAATCCTACACGGCAACTTAATTTGTACGTTTTACAGGGGGTACTTTCACAATCTATGTCATGATTCCCACATTTTGAAATTGGTCTCAAGCACTGAGAATAGCTTTCGGGACAAACGTCTGATTTCAAATTAAGACTCAAACAAGGACCATCTCTCAGGTCCCTCTGCCTTTGCTGTCGCTTCAAAACAGACTGATAAGTCCCCAAAGTCACATGGACCAATGATCCGGAAGAGAGATCTTCACATTAAGGAGTTCTTCGTGAGCATTGTCTAAAATTAACCTATCGCTGCTATGGAGATAGGGTGTGGAATTAAAAAAAAATAAACCCGACACAACAGGAAAAGAAAGAGAAACAGACTGGAAAAAAAGGATGAGAATGTTTGATGCAGGAATGAAGCTGCTTTGGGCGTTAGGATAGGAAAGTCTTGGCATAAACATAAATAAATAAATACCAGTTTACGAAAGGGATCATTCAGTTTTGGGGAGCAGTAGAAGATGGGCAGATAAAACTGTCCAAAGACAAGGAATATTCACAGCAATGACCGAAGACCTGCTATAGTATATACCGTATTACGGTAGCTATTAAACTGTATTTTGCAAAACATTTATAAAATACGTCATTACTGTAGCAATGTTATCATCAGGTGTTTCCCATTACCCTTTTGTAAAGTAAGGGTATTTGTGTTTTCGTCATGCATATGCTGCCCACAGACATGTTCTGTTATTTATAGGGTTATTCCTAAGCTGCACAAACACCACAAGACCTCTCTCAAACTAGTCTCAATGATAGGATTGGGCCCTTTTTATCCATTTACAGTATTGGTTGAAGTGTTTCATTTCAGAGGAAGTAGGGACTCTACAGAGGCATGTTTTCTGTTTACTGTGAATCCCACAGATTTTGGTCTGGCTTTCCATAGTTTCCAACCTTTATTATTGTGCAGGTCAAAATTGGAACAGAAAATCCTAAGTCAACAATAGATATGAGAGTGTTAAGGTCTCATTTTGCTCCCACAGACTCAAAAGAGTTTCACTTGAGCCAATATATATTCAGAGTTAGCAGGATAAAGGGATGGAGAATAGATATATCAACACATACTAGTTCAGTTGTTCTTCTGTTGGCAGGACCTCTGTGCAGGGGGTCCAGATGACTGGAAATGCCCAGACTCCTCTGGAAAAGGTGGGCCCAGGGGAAAAGGAGAAAAAAGACCCACCGCTCCAAGATTCCAGGAATTACTGCTGATCCTCTCATGCATATTGGCCTCAAATTTGGGGGAAAATAATTTCCATACCTCTTATGCATACTGGCCTCAAATGATCACATTTGAAAAAATAATTTCCATACCTCTCATTTATACTGGCCTCAAATGTGTGTTTGTGTGAGTGAGTGAGTGAGTGTGTGCTTGTGTGTGTGGTTGTGTTTGTCTGGGTCTGAACCACATAACTTAGAGTCACTGGCTTGTGTTATGCTACTACAAACTGTCTCTTAATGGTTTGATTTATGCTACTACAAACTGACTTAAATATCAGTTTCTTAAATGTGTTATGTTTGTGTTATGCTACTACAAACTCTCTTAAATGTCTGGGTCTGAATCATGCATTTTACAAGGTTCTCAATTTTAAGTGTTGAAATTAAGTACAGAAAAGCAATATGAGTATTTTTGTTTTATTTTAACATGTCCTACACGTGTCCTACTTTTATGGGGTGTCCTACAATTTTTTTAAGCGGGTAGGAATTTTGGCTTGGGTGGGGTAGGAATTTTGGCGTGGGGGTAGGAATTCTGGACTTGGAGTTCAGGAATTTTGGGTTTGGCATCTGGTCGCCCTGCCTCTGTGGAGGTTTGCAATTTCATTTCAGGAGGGTCGTGAAAAACGGAGTGCTGGCTTTTTGGAATCTGTGTGCCACCTTATTGGAATGGAAGAAGTGCACTTAGGATGAATCCATATCTTGCTAGGAGTAAGTATCACTGAACACAATGGGACTTACATTGGTTGTGGAACCAATCTTCTGAGTTTCCATTATTTACTATGGGAAAATCCGCTTTGTAAGAAGAACGCTTTGTAAGACAAACATGCTTCCGGAACAAATAATGTTCTTCTTACAGGGCACCACTGTACTTCTAAGAAGATATGGAGAAGCTGTGGCATCCCAATGATGTCACGTCCTGTTCGATGGCACTTCCGACCATGGCATCAATATCAGGTTGATGATATCACTTTGGGGATTCCCAGACAGATGGTCATTCTCAGAAGGGGATCTAGGTCTGAAATGCTCGAGAACCACTGTACTAGTTAAATGAACATCCAGAGTTCTTCTGAGAGAGTTATCATACTCACAACCTGCTTGGGAGCTTCGGAGCTTTTCAAAGGTCACTGTCAGAAACCATGGTGAACCAGATGGACCTTTGATCTGATTCAGCAAAGCTGTTTTGGTGGGTCAGTACATTTCTTTTTTCTGCAAAAGGCTTTTTGGAATCAAATCAGTGCTTTTTTCAGCAGCTTGCGCATTGTGGCACATCAGTCTATGAATTTCTTTCAGGTTACTAACCTATGTAAGAAGGCTTGGGAGAGGCCGGGAAAACAGGACAGACATGTCTTGGATCAGAACGTGCAGCTTAATCTCTTCACTAATGATTTATTTTTGATTGTTGCGGGTATGGGTGCTCCAGCTGTGCAGCTTACCTGATTGTGTACATGCCCTTGGCCATGATCCCACACACAGTTCCATCTCCTTATGCTTACTTCATCTTTGCATTGTGGTCACATTCTATAAGTGAATGTGGTATTAACTGTATATAAGCGAATGTGGTAGTAACTGTGTCAGTTGGTATTTGACATGTCTCTCCTGTGCGAATTCTGACACATCTTCCTTCTTTTAATATCTTGTGCCTAGATTGGATCTTTGGGTCTGTGTGATTTTTTGTTTAAATGTTGATTCTGTCCGAAATTCACATATATACTCTCTGTTGTGTTCAAAATATTGTTTTGCACTGGTGCATCTTCGGGTTATTATTCCATACTGTGGGTGCATTCCTATACTATACACACTTGGAAGTAAACCCCTGACAACAAGATGTTGGGCAAAATGCAGAATAACTACGGGGAGTCCTTGCTCCAATGTAATAACTTACTCTGGATTCCAACATGAATTTCCCATAGGTTTTCACTAGGTGGTGCAGTAACAATGGGTGCATGTAAAGTCTCTTACATGCTCCCGTAGTTACTCTGGATTTGGGGGTAGTCGTCTTTAAACCACGGCATCTCCCTCAAGAGAAACTGCATTTTAGAAGGCAATAATAATAATAATAATAATAATAATAATAATAATAATAATAATAATAATAATAATATTATTATTATTATTATTATTATTATTATTATTATTATTATTATTATTATTATTATTATTATTGTCACTGGGAAAATATTATTTTTGACCCTTCACATTCATTGGTTCCATTTTGGCTGCAATCCTAAACCCCAGTAAGGCCGGCATAAGTCCGGTCATATGTTCTGTGCTAGCCTGTGTGTGTCACAAAAGTGGTGTAAAGCACTTCTGCACCACACCTGGAGGGGTTAAGCCAGTGCGCAGACATGCACCAGCCTCCACAGACCACCACAGGAATGGTGGGTGAGTTATGCTGGTAGGTTACGGGTAGGAATGGTAGGTAGAAATGGATAGGTGAGTTATGCCGGCCTAATTGATTAGGATTGCGCCCTGAGATCACAAGTATTCCAGGCACCTATCGGCCAGTGCCTATGCATCAGGACCATTTTGTGACTTTAAAAATGGAAACTTACAAGAAATGGAGTGCTTTCTAGTTGTAGTACAGAGACGCTGGAGAGCTCATTAAGTGGCTGTTAAAAAAGTGACATACCCAGGAAAGCCATTCCTCCTTTTGCAACAACAGTCTGTCCTTTCAGGAATATTTTATCATTTCTTTCCTACCTAAAGTTTTTTAAAATTGTGTTCTTTGCAGCCTCTTTTCCCTTTTGCAAGGAAGCACACACATCTGTCCAATTTTTTAATAAGCGCATTGGAAAGGCTTACCCCTCTGTTGCTCTAAAGCTTTTGGGAATGGAATATCACTCCACTCATGTTGATTCAGAGCAAGCTGTATTGCACCAAGAATAAAATGTGTTATTCCCCCACCCCGCCATCTGGAAAGGCCCTTAATGATGCACAGTATGCTGTTCCCCACTGAATTGTCTTCTGCGTGGCATTGATTTGCCGTTCTTGGGCTTCATTGCATTGATCTCTGCACCTTGCCATGTACTGCATGTCTTGATATATTTCTTCCCTGGATTCTCTTAAGCATTGCATCTCCAGTGCCAACAATTAAGCACCTTACCTTATGGGCAAGCTGGGGTGAGGGGAGCATGATTTGATTTTGCACCAAATGAATTTTATCGGTTGTTGCACAAACCTTTCCCGGGGATGATGGATGCATTTCTGGAGGCTATGTCGACGGCCACATTTTATTATGGATCAATGCATTTTTTTTAATACCGACTTGCATGAACTGGTGCATTTCTCAACAGCACGTGGTGGTTCGATGTGTCACCCTGCTCTCTTTCTCTCTCCCACCCTCCACTTCCAGGTTCCCCTGTGTGGTGCATGTATTTGCTCCTTCCTTCCCTGGAGTGGTGGTGCATCTCCTTGGAGTGGGTGGCTTGATTTAATTCTCCAATCTGTCGCATGGAATGGACTGGTGGTGCATTTCCCTAGAGTTGTGCATCTCGGTTGATGATAAGGATGATGATGTTCAATGTAGTCTTTCTGCATTTCTCACAGGTGGAGGTGCCTTTTCAGGTGACACATGCATCTAGAGATTCCCTTCCTTGGAATGAATCAGTGCATGTCTCAATGCTCCTCTCCTGGCAGCATTTGGTGCATCACCCCCCAAATGGTGCAAGATCTCATCCTTTTCCTGTTGCTTTCCCTTAACATGGACTGAGACCTTCTTTTTGGTTATTGCATTGATGTCTTGCATTTGGGTGCCTCTCCCTCCCTGCTCCCCCCTCCCTCCTTTTTACCTGTGATGCATCCTGTTCTCCTCCTCCTCTTCCTCCCCCCTCCCTTTCCCTAAAGAACCACTGGATGACATCATCCCCCAAAATCCAGCCACTCCCATAGGCTTCCCCAATTGGCTTCCCTTGCCCCCCCTCCCACCACCCCCTCCACCCATTGGCTCTGCCCCTTTGCCACTCTCAGCCCTGCCACCCCCTCCCATCCCCACGCGTGGGAGGTACTTGGGGGGCTGTCCTGACCATGCATAGCTTGGGTTGGGTGCAAAGCTTGTCAATCAAGGATCTCTTAAAGGTGCAGGAGAGGCTAGGTTTGGGGTGGGATTTTCTCCTCCTTTTTTGCTCCCTAGATCTGCCTGGGCGGGCTGGAGTTAGAGGGGGGAGGGGGGTCGCCAGGCGGTGGCCGACCGGCCGGCCTGGAGGGTGGGATGGTGGGGATGGGGGTCCCCTTTGGGGAAGGGAATCATCCCTGAAGGGTAGGCAGGGGACCAGCCCTGGAGAGCATCATCAGCAGCATCCAGGGTCCTGCATCCCTGCATCAGCACCACCGGCTGGACCAGCAGCAGCAGTAACAGCAGCAGCGCCTCCCCAGCCTGCTGCAAAGGCAGGTAAGGACCAAGCCCTGAGCCTGCCCCATAGCACCTCCACCATCCATCCTTTCCCCACCACTCACCCCCTAGATCTCCCCCACCAGCTTCATTCACCACCTTCCCCAAACATCCTGATTGCCCCACAACTTCAATACCCCATTCTACCTCCCACTACCCCCATGCAGCCTCTTCCCAGGAGATCTGGACCCCTTCCACCCACCCCACCCCCCATAAAACCCGCAACCTGCCCCTCCAGATTCCTTCCAACTGGAACCTTCCAAGCTTTTTCCACCCAACCTAGCCAGATCCACCTTTCAGGCCCCTACATCTCCCCCCTCCCCAGCCAGAACCCCTAGATGGATGCAGAGATTATCCCTGGCACTGCCTGGCCACCCCACATCACAAGTGGGGAGCTCTGTCCCTAATGGTTAGCAGCAGCCTTTGCTACCCCTGTCTTCATTGCCTTGCATTACACACATCCATGCTTCATGTCAGTAGATCTCAATCCCATTCCTAGAATAAGATTGCAATCCTAGGACAGGATGTAATCCTATCCACATTTTCCTGGGTGTAAGCCCCTTTGACTCTAATGTGACTTTTTCTGAGTAGACATGCATAGCATTGGGTTTTGAGATAGGATTGCAATCCTATGAAAGGCTGTAATCTGATCCACATTTACCTGGCAGCAAGCTCCATTGACTCTAATGTGACTTTTTACAGAGTAGACATAGTTAGGATTGGGCTCTGAGATAGGATCCACACTTACTTGGGAGCAAGCCCCATTGATACTAATATGACTTTTTCTGAGTAGACATGCATAGGATTGGGCTTTGAGAGTAGGATTGCGTAGGATTGCAATCCTGGGCTAGGCTGCAATCCTATCCACACTTTCCTGGGAGCAAGCCCTATTGATTCTAATGTGACTTTTTCTGAGTAGACATGCATAGGATTGGGCTTTGAGATAGGCTGCAATCCTATCCACACTTACCTAAAAGCAACCACATTGACTTTAATGTGACCTTTTTCTCCTGAATAGATTGGGCCATTAGAGCCCAACCCTATGCAAGTCTACTTAGAACCAAGCCCCATTGTAGTCAATGCAGCTTACTTCCAGGAAAATGTGGCTAGAATTGCAGCCTTCGCTTGTTCGTCAGAGGCCTCTCCTTCCACCAGCATCTCATTCCCAGTTCTAGCCAAACCTGCCTGTCCTTTGGTCCCATTTATCCTCGTCCCCAAGTACAGATGTCTTTCTTAAGAGCCTCCATCCTGCACTCCAACCCACGCCAATGTATTCATTTCCTTTCCTCTTCAGGTCTCCTGACCAGCTTGCAAAGTGTTCTTCTCAGCTGTCCCCAGTTACCCTCTGAGCCCTGGATGCCCCCATTTCAATCACATCCATTTCCACCCCCATCTATTTCCAATTTACATTTTGTACCGAATTCTTCCCAATTACATGCTGTACAGCTTGTAGCATATACACCTCTTTCTGCATTCCTCCCATTAGTGTCCCCCAAATCTCCCAGATGCTCTCTCAAGTTCTATTATATGCTTATGTTGCTCACCCCGTGACTGCATCTCTTGCTATGTTCATCATCTTTTCCAAACCTTAGTCTTGGACTCTAGCAACCTATGCCACATCTCTGGAGACCTCACTGCCCTTTGAAATTCCAGTCCACCTCTATACCCTCTAAAAATCATATCCACCCCAGTTGTTTCATTGGCCAAGTGTGAACCCATAATCTGCTCAAGTTCCTCAAGTCTGATCCAAATTCAGTATTCTTCTTATCTGTTCCACAATCACCCCACTTTTATCCTTTATATTCCACATCCAAGACCTGTGGAACCAAAACCCCATTGTAGCTAAGCTACACCTTGACACTCCATTTCTAACCTCTTCCTCCATCTTCTCAGGCCTTCATCTTAGCCAGTGTTCTTGCACCTTCTCTGATTGCTCCCCATTACCTTCCACCAAGCAGTCCAGGTCATCTGTGCTTCCTCAATCCTCTAGACACTTGCAGTTTTGTTAAATAAGATTCTGGAGCATATATATTGTATGTATGAATATTGTATGTTTGAATGTATGAGTATTTCCAGCTCTCTAACACCTGTACTGGATTTCCTTTAAGTTGGCCTAGAAACCCTCTCCCTTCATTCCTGGTTTCCAAATCTTCATCTGGTTTCCCAATCATCCTTTTTCTTGGTTTTTCTCTTTCTGTTTAGACCCCTTCTTCAAAATATTAGACCACAATTCCAATGGATTATGTGCAGTAGAAGAGACAACACATGGGTGCTTGGCAGCTCAAGTCATCGTCACTTATTTTGGGAAGGCCCCCAAATTGTCTAACAGAAGGCATCACATTATAGAGTTCCATATCTGTAGATTAAAAGTTTGTTGTCCTCTGGTTTTCTAGGGCTATATCGTGCAGTATTTGTACTGCCATTGACATGATGGATGAGTTGGTGATGGGCTTTCATTGTCTCTGTACTTTCTACTACCTGATCAGCCATTGCACTGCAGGAGACACCTGTATGTAGTAGTTGGATGTAGGTGTGCAAAACAAGATCAGGCAGCTGACTGTAGCTCAGTGGAAGTTGTAATTCAGTGGGAATGCAATTCAGTGCTAGATCACGTTGTTTGTACGCAGAAGGTCTCAGGTTCAGGATCGTGGCATTTCCAGGAAGGGATGGGAAAGTTCCTTCGTTGAAACCCCAACTGATCACTTCTAGTCAGTATCAACATCACTGAGAGTCATGTTAGAAAAGCAGCTTCCTATTGGAAACATGTATGCAATTGGAAGCATGTATGTAATTCCAATCCTATTGGAAGCATGTATGCAATTTCACAATCAAACTTGTGCACCATCAGAACCAAGCTGTTGCTGTGATTCGCATAAGTTAATTTAAAGAGCTACTCTGGTGAGATGGCGCATGTTTGTTGATAAAAGATTTGTGCTTAGACAGTCATCTGTGTTGTACATTGTGATATAGCCAGTCACACCACATCAGAGCATATGTGCTTGTGTGCATAGCAGCATACACGATTGTGTGCATAGCAGCATACACGATTGTGTGCATAGCAGCATACACGTTTGTGTGCCTATGAATGCCAGTATGGATCTTAGTTCTTCACACGTGTGATAACAGAGTGAAATGCACACAACCCGTTGTAAACAGTTCTGAGTCAACATGTTAGTGTACAGAATTGTGTCATAGTTTAGTGTGCATAAATGTTAGAAGATAGCAATGTGAAATTCATAGCATTAGTACATTAAAATGAGCGCATCAGTATTGGAAGCTCTTTTTATATAAAGCTGTACTGGAGTGTGCACATGTGTGCTTCTGATCTGCGTGCAGAGTATCATCTTTTGGTATATGTAAACATTTGTCAAGTTGAATGCAGTTGCATAGTGAACTGAAAGTATTTTTTTAGAAAACCAACTTTTTCTCTAATCTGTTAACATACTTGATGGGGTAGTTGCAACATATTTACAATTTTTGCTTCTAGGATTTGTAGATATGTACAGATGTGGTTCCATGCCAACATATTGTCCCCTCGGTATAAGTGTGACTTCTTATATATCCTATACCTCTATTTGCACGTATGAAGAGTTCTACGATACTAGTGTTAAGGCACATGATGTGCATGTACAGTATGCTAAACTTGGACACCTTTGCCTGTTGTAGCCACACAAATGAATTTGACCAATGGATTTGGCCAAATCTGTATTCTAGCATGAAAACATGTACGTGAACAGACGTCAGCTGTATAGCATGTGTGCATCATAAATGCCCTCACAGGTGTCCCAAACTTAGCAAACTGTGATGCAGTATGTGGGTTGATTGGGAACATATGCACACCTAACTGTGTGAGCTATCTAGTGGTGACATTTTGTTTTATCTTCTGAAAAGATGCAAATTCTTCAATTAATGCATTGCTACTTTTAAGTTAAATTCACATGATGTGAGCTAATTTTACTGCTGTCTTCCATAAATCTGCATCCAGAGAGTGGGGCTCTTGTCATGTCCATTTCCATGCATGAACATGGATTCTGAGTTGGTTTGCTGCATATACTGTAGGAAACCTAGAATGATTCAGGAACATTTTTGGGATTTGGGAATGTTTGGGAACACTGAATGGTTTTGGAGTGAAGTCCTTCCTGTTGAGCACTATCGCTTGCTATGTTGGATATGAATGCTCAGTGTTGTGGAGAGGAGGAAATTTGCTGCTTGAGTAACAGCCTATCCACCATATCAATCTACCCAGGTTTTGTGCTTCGCATATAGCGTCCAGCACGATACCATAGTCTTTCGAGATTGATGGATGCCAATGCATGTTGGCTCTTTCACATAAGTCGTCAGTATCTATAGCTCTTGTGCTATGTAGACACTGTAGAATCTTTCCTCTTGTGTAAATTTAATGCATCAGAGTTGCTGATCTGTGATGTGCCAAAAGCGGGAGAATAATCTCTGAAGTCATCAGAGGGGACCCTGCTGACTGTGCCACCACTGAGAAAGGTTAGGTCGGGCAGTGACCAAAAACATGGCCTTTTTGGTGGTGGTGCCCTTACCCTGGAATTCACTCCCTTTTGAGTTCAGAACAGCCTCCTTCTTACTAATTTTCCAGTGGGGGTTGAAGACCTGTTCATTTAGGAAAGCCTTTGAGGCCTCAGAATTATTAAGCAGCTATTATGAAGTAATGTTTTTATTAAGCATTTTATTGCTGATGCATGGCATATTTTTATATTTTATTGTATTGTATTGTTTTTAAGTATATTTATTGTTTCTGTTCATTTTTTATTGTTTCAAATTGTTTGATTGAACAGTATAAATGTTTGATTGTTAGCCGCCGTGGGTGCCTTTAGGGGAGAAAGTTAGGGTACAAATATAATAAATAATAGTATGTATGCTTGATGTTTCCGTTATCCGAATTTACCCATTTCAAGCATTCCCCTGCCTGTTTTAAACCTTAGCATGTCTCCCTGCACTAGCTGCTGCACCACCGATTCTTAATGTCTTTTGATCGCATGTGAGTGCTGTCCATGTGTGGCATGGAATCAGTATCTTTCGGTGTGCACGCATCTGAGGTTCCCAGTGCTCACCATCCCTTTTGATGAGCCTTCTGTTTCAATTTGTGTCGCTTCATAGAGGAATATTGAGGAAGGGTGCAAAGCATTAAAAATTACATGCACAGTCTCGGTGCATATTGACTTTTGTGGCTTTATATTTCTGGATCTGCAAGACTTAATTTGAACCAGGCCTCTTCGGAGTTCAGACATAGTATGTGTTAGCAGCGGCAGAACTGGACCCTTGTATTTTTAAATTATTTTTTTCAATAGCATTTTTGTTTTTCCTAGGAATTCCTGCAGGAATTTAGAACAAGGACTATTTAGATTGTTCTGTTATGAGAACCAGACGTCTCTAACTGGGCTTTTACAAGGCCAAGTAACATAAACAGGCAGGCCAAAAACCAAGCATTCTTTTAGTGCATGTTATGGGTCCTGGAAGTACCATATTTACTCAAATCTAATGTGCCATTGAATCTAATGCATACCACAGAATCATAGAGAATCATAGAATCCTAGAGTTAGACGGGACCTAGTAGGTCATCTAGTCCAACCCCCTGCCTGCAGCAGGATAAATACCCTATATTAATAATCAAAATACCACATTTACTTGAAACTAATTAACCATTGAATCTAATGCTCACACTGATTCTGGAGACTAAACTTGGCTGAAAAGGTGAGCGTTAGATTTGAGTAAATACCGTAATTTTTGCAGCCAGTGCTGAATACTTGGGAGTAAAAATCTCATAGTGAACCTGCAGTCTGGCCAGAGGGAAAATGTACCGATAGTCATGCACATAACTTTTTTTCCTTACCGCCATAGACCTGAGACATAAGAAGAGCTTCTGGGTGCAGCTTCTAGGTATGCACCACTCCTGTTTAAAAAATCCAATCTTATCTCTCTGTCTGCCTGCCTCAGTCAGCATACTCCTGAGAAGATGAGCAGCTTTTCCTACCACTGCAGGAATGTTAATCTTTGTTTATTTGTAATAGGTTTTTTCTTTAGATCTAAATTACTGTGTGTGTGAAAGCATGGTGAATTGGAATGTATGGATTTGGAGAATGGCTTCTTGCTTCAGGGAAGTAGAGTTTGGTTAAACATTAGAAATTGCTTTCTGAGTGTTAAGGGGAGTTCAGCAATTTAATCAGGTGTTTATGTAGACTGTAGAGCTCCGTTCCTTGAAGGAGTTCTGAAGAACTCATAAATGCCTCTTAGGAGTAATGTCTATGTAGGACAGCTGAGATTGGAACAGATGCTATCTAGTGGGTCTCTGCGTGTGAACGCCTGTATAGATCTTGGTATCGGTGTCTATAAATTTGCGGTGTCTTTTGAATGCATGTGAGCGGTGATGTGGTGATGGCCACTAGCTTAGATGGCTTTAAAATAAGATTAGACAACTTAATGGAGAGAGCATCTTTGTCAGGTTGGCAATTGAGGGAACCTAGAAGGCAGCTTCATACTGAGCGAGACCATGGATCTGCGTTAGAATTGTGAACCCAGACTAGCAACTGTTCTCCAGGGTTTCAGACAAGGGTTTTCTTCCGTTCTTAGCTTGGAGACATTTTAAGAATTGAACTAGAATTCTTCATTTAAGGCTGATCTTTCTGTCACAGCTCCGTTCTCTTCTGCAAGGTTCTTCTCCAGATGTGCAATCACATGTACAAAATAGTGGAAGGGGAAGAGCATACATTGATGTGCTCCTACATTGATGTGCTCATGAAGTTCTTACATTGATGTGCTCATGAAGCTCTACACCCCCTGTGTCTGGTTTTATCATCAGCAACATATGCTGACTGTGGGAAGGGGAGAAGACCTGTGACATTCCAAGGTGGGTGGCTCAAAGGGCAGAAATTCTCCCCATGCTCAGCATTTATCTCAAGACAAATACTGAATGTGTGGCAGGAGGACCAAAGCTTAATGAGTATGGTGGTGGAGTCACACACATGCATAATGCAATTTTTGTACATTTGTTTTCATGTCTATGGAGGGCTCTTCTCTGGGCAGAATTGTTGGTCACTATTATATACAGAATATGCTTTCAAGTAAGGGGTCCACCTGAAATCCAGTTGCCTGCTGTGGAAATGAGGGTTGAATTCAGGACATGTTTCCAAAGCACATCATGTAGCAGTCTTGCTCATTGTAAACAGGCCTGAATCTGATATGAGGGGACCTATCTGGGAATACATATTTGAAACTGTGAAATTAAATCCTTGGACCATTTAGTTCAATATTGTCTGTACCAACCTGGAGAGTTTTAGCCAGGAGTCCTTCTTGGCTATACAGTACTCTCAAAATGTCAAGGACCTTCTTCATGCAACATACCAAGCTACAGCTCTGCCTTGCACTCATACAGTCATAGAGTTGAAAGGGACCTAATAGGTCATCTAATCCAAATCTCTGCCTGTAGCAGGAAATCCTCCTAGAACATCTCCAACAGGTGCTCATCGAGCCTCTGCTTGAAGATCCCCAGTGAAGGAGAGTCCACCACCTCCCTTGGCAGTCTGTTCCACTCACTGAAGAACAGTGGGACATGCATGTGTATACAGTGGTGCCTTCATGTAACAAACGCCTCACATAAAGTATGTTTCATGTAACAAACAAAAATTTCTCTAGGATTCTGCTTCACGTAACAAACTGTGCTTCGCGTAACAAACACACTTGTTGGCAATTGGGGCAGACGCACTGGCCGGCAGCCCTTTTAAAAAGCATCAGGGCTGCCTAGCGCGCCTGTCCATAGCGAAAGCAACACTTCCGCGCAGTTCCTCCTGTGGCTGGACTTCCGCTGGGCAGGGGGAGAGAATAACAGTGGAGAAGAGCGAAGCAGCTCAGGTCTAGCCAGAAGGGAGCAGGGGACAGAGAGGCTCAGGATGAAGAGAAGGAGAAAGTGGGGAGACACTTGGAAAGTGTCTTGAATTGCAGCCTCCTATGTCTACCCAGAAGTAAGCCCCATTGTGTTAAATGGGGCTTACTCCCGGGAAAGTGTCTTTATGACTGCAGCCTAAGTAGACTTCATACAATCATGCACATTGAATGCATGTTTTGAATTCAGTTCCAGTGTTTTCAATTCAGTTCTAGTTTTTTAAATCTTTCCAATACTTCTTACATACAGTATTGTTGTAGGGTCAGAAAGACTAAAGGTTAATCTTTGGATTCCGTAGCCATATCTGTCCATCTTTGCGTTTAATCACACAGACCCACACACAGGCATCCACACTTCTAAAAGACCACAGTATAAAGTGATCCCTTATGTATGGGGCCTGCTTGTTCTGCAAAACATTGGAAAGGGATACCCAACATTACACAGGGTCAGCATGGTTAGGATAAGACTTGGACTAGGGACTTCTCAGAAGGGTTTCAGAGATACCATAGAGATACCATGGTTTCTAGTTGGCAAGGAAATGGCATTCTATACAGAAGCATCTGAGGCTTGCATTACATTGATGGGCAAAGGCTTCAGGTGCCTAGAAGAACGAATGTCAAATTCAAACTGGGAAACATGTTTGTCTCCAGTACAGTGGTTTATCAGGGTGGAAGGAGGAGTAGGATACTGAGTTGGGGGACAGTAGTACCAGCAATAGGGGACTAAGGGTGGAGGAACTGGGTTAGAAAAATGCATACAACAGGATCAGGAAGAGACTGAATCCTTTTAGGAGTCAGCTTTGCTTCCACCAAGAACTCTGCAATGGGAGTCACTCTTGGGGGTTCCTTTCAAAGAGGTTCTTGAGACTCCACTAGTGTGTCCTCTCATGTGTCTGATTTATTGTTCTTAGTTGCTCCACACCACAATCTTCTCTATTGCAGCTCCATCATGAAGAAAAGATGCACATGGTCAGAGACCATATTGCTTCAGAGCACCTAACACCCAGTTGGCTTGAAACAAAGGCTGCGTCGCAGTGGACCAACCTAATTTGCTTGATGCCAAGGGAGAACGTTTGTGGAATTTGGGTTAAATGCAGCACCTTAAGGTTTTGTAGTGTTTTGAATACACAAATGGTTATTAACCTTTCTGTGCAATTAAAAACCAGTATGTAGTTGGTCTGTGGAACTCCCTGCCACAAGTTGTTATGATGGCATCTAGCCTTAATGCCTTTGAGAAAGGATTGGACAAATTCCTAGAGAAAAAGACCATCACAGGTTACAATCCATGAGGGTTGTGTGTAGACATGGACAACCTCAAAATGCCAGATGCAGGGGAGGGCACCTGGATGCAGGTGTCATATGTGCTCCCTGAAACATCTGGTGGGCCGTTGTGTGATATAGAAAGCAGGACTAGATGGGCCTTTGACGTGATCCAGTGGAGGCTCTTTTTATGTTCTTAACCCTGCGCATACTTAGCTGGTGGAAATTTGACTTACCAAATGAAATTTGATTTTCTTACAAGTAAACTTGCCTCAGACTGTGCTGCCGTGCACTGCAGCTATTTTACTGATTTTTAATACTGATTTTATGTGAGCCGCCTTGGGTCTCCTGGAGAGAAAGATGGAATAAAAATATAGTAAGTAGGCAGTAAATAATAAATAAATAAATCCCCTGCGTTCTGATTATTTGTTTTCTGACGATCCGCTCTTTTAACACCTTTCAGTTATACCCACACTCATTCGTTCAACACTCTTTCAACCTCTCTGCTGTTCTAAATACCAAAATTGCCCTCTCCCATGTTGTAAGGGGCTGTGGGTGGCGCAAGTGGTTAAGGCGCTGTGCCTGTTAACCAGCAGGCCAGGGTTCGAGACCCGGGTCGGCCCCACAAGACAGGGTGAGCTCCTGTCCTTAGCCCAGCTCTGCGATGCCAGCTGGATCCAATCGTATCGGCTCTGCCTTTCCATTGGACTAATTCAGTGGCGTGGAGAGGGGGGATTTGCTGCTTGGGTAACAGCCTATCCTCCATAACAATCTAACCCAGGCTTTCGTGCTTTGCATGCAACGTATGCAGCGCCGAGCACGATACCATAGTCTTCCAAGACTGACGGAGGCCTGCTTTTTATGTTGTAGTTCATGGAACTTCCCAAAGGAGAGAATCCATTTGCAGAAATCTTTGTATGGTAGCAGGAATTTGCAAGATAAAGGGGGCATTTGCAATTTGTTAGCTAAAAAAGCAATGGAAGCAACATTTTCGTCTTTAACCCATCCAATAAGTGGAGGATGCCTGTAAATTAATTTTTTTTTCAGATTGGGACATTGTGTCTGGGATTTCCATTGCCAAGACCGTCTAAAAAGCCAGTTTTGGCTGAGAATTGAGATTTGTTTCCATCAGGCCTCAGTGTCTCAGGGTAGGATGCTGTGGCAGATGGCAGTAGTGGAAGGCATGGATAGCATTGCCTATCACTCCTCCAGCAATATTTGTGGAGAGGGTCAAGTGTAGGGGAGGCCATATGTGGGGAACACCAGTTGCATTTGTAGCCATAAGCCGGGCTGACTGGCACATCGGCAGTACTGAGGAAGCAGGTGTGCTATTGCTTTAGGTAACGAAAGGCCCCAAAAGAGGGGAGGGACGTCAAAGGTAGGGTGAGGCTGGGTTGGGTTTTGGCAGCTCTAGTTCTCCAACCAGCTGAACCTCATGCCTGCCCCATGACAGTACTTGCTCTCCTTGTCCGCCCACATGCCAAATTTCAGATCATCTTCCCCATCACCAGTCTGGTGCTATTCCAGAGCTAGTACATTTGCTTTTGGAGATGGTGGTGGACAGTGGTGGGATTCAAATAAACTAACAACTGGTTCTATGTCCCATTAGCAATCGGTTATCAGAACCAGGTGCTCATTAGGAAAGGGTTCAATAGAACCTGTGAGAACCCCCTGAAGCCCACCACTGCTGGGGGGGGGGTAAGAACCTCATGTTTGCTGTTAAATCCTCTGTGATTCTTTTATCTCTGTTTTTAACGTTAGTACACATGTAGACACGTATGTTTCTTTGAATGTTAGTCTGTGGCACTGACTCTGCCACAGACAATTGCTTTAGAAACAGAGCTGCCAAAACAAGAAGGGTGTTCGGCCATTTTCAGTCAGTGTCGACTCAGTCCTAACCAATTATTCTTGCACAACTCGCCCATCTCCCCATTCAAAGGCGGTGTGGGGCATGTCTGTGTACTGGTCCAACCATCTCTGGAATGGCGCAGAATGGCATAGAATTTGTGGCACACAATTTGTGACTGGCCTAACTGGGGGGGGGGGGTTAGGATTGCAACCTACGCTCCTAACTCCCATGCCACAACCGGAGTACCTTCTGTGGCAGACCAATGTGTCACAGCACACTGGTTGAAAATTGCTGCTCTATATCAGGGGTGTCAAATCCATTTTGTACAGCAGGCCAGAAAACATTCATGTTTTCTGAATGAAAGCAGGAAATTATGTCATTAAAAAGAAATTGATGTCATTAAGCAGGTTATGACAAGAAATACACACTTTTTGTCACTCAGAAACTCATTAGCTGCAAATGACAGAGAATAAAGTATGCACATTTTGATATTTTTTATATACAGGAGATCCCAATAATCATGAGGGTTGCCTCTTCAGCAGTGACTCCTTAGCACATTTCAACATGGTGCTGGGAGAGCCCAAGGTCTGAATTGAGACTTTCTGCAGCCTTATCCTGCTCCTGGGCCTTAGGTTGGCCACTCTTTCTCTAGATCGGTAGAATTCAAAGTGGAGGTCGGGACCTTAGGTAAGGGGGGTTGCAAGAAGGTTGGATCCACCATCTTGGAATCTGGCAATGCAATTTCCTGGGAGTAAGTATCATTGAACACAATAGGACTTACTTCTAAGTGGACATGGAGGAGCATCCCAATAACTTTGACCGGAGGTCCCAAACTGATTTTTAATTTGAAAGGGGGTCCCAGGCTGAAATGCCTGAATACTACTGCTCTAGATGGTTTTTCTCTTTTAAAAAGCTGCTTATAGTATTCTGTATAAGGAGTAATATAACCCTAACTTCTTGTTCCACTTACAATTTTTTGCATCCAAAATGTTCCGGTTTCCACTCAACTCAGACCAGTGATGAATTGCCTTTCACAACTATAGCAATCCCAACACCCTGCCTCTGTCCAGTCTCCCTAATTTTATCTGGTGTTTTGACAGCCATATTGGTGTTTTTTCTCTTTCTGCAGGAGCCGGGGCTGAACATCCCTCATAGCTCTCTGTTCCTTTCTGAGGAGCCCCCTCTGGGCGCTACCTCCCCACCCCACTTGGCATGATGATGTGCGAAGTAATGCCGACCATCAACGAGGACAACCGTCGTGGCTCGGCCTATGGGGCCGATGACGCCAACTTTGAGCAGCTCATGGTCAACATGCTGAACGAGCGCGAACGGCTGCTGGAGACACTTCGCGACACGCAGGAAAGCCTGGCCACATCACAGCTCCGCCTGCGCGAACTGGGTCATGAGAAGGAATCCCTCCAGCGCCAGCTCAATATTGCTCTCCCACAGGTTAGAATGAAGGGTGATGGGTGAGGTTGCAAAGGGTTGGCTGGGAGAACCAGGCAGATGGGCTGCAGGCTGGAATGTGGAATAGCTGACAACTGCAGAAGCTTGAAATCTAGGTGGCTCTTGCTGAGAGCACATGTTCAAAGGGGAATCTCTGCTTCTCTGCTGTAACTTTTTGTGTTGCATCAGAGACAAGGGTAATGTGGAACCAGTCTGTCGCAGGCCAAAACACCATTTCTGCACCCTGAAATTCTGCACCCTGAAATGCAGGGTGTGCCCCAGTTTATGTTCATGTTCTAGTAACCAGTTGATGAGTGTGTTTTGGAAGAGGTGTCAATCTCTTACTCAGATTGGCCAAAGTTTGGACAGTCCTTCCTTTATAATTATGTGTGGCATGAATGGCTTTTTGTGTATCACCTGGGAGTCATTTGTTTTTCAGGTCTCCTTGGTAAAACCCACCTTAGTTGCTCATGCCAACTCTGATTCACTAGTTTCTGATCACTTTATTTGCTTGCATGGATGACAGATCCTGCTTTTGAATAAGGCTCGGGTCAGTGTTCCATCTAAGGGGTCTGCACCACTACAGTTACATTGTGTGAATCATTGAATATCCTTTAAGTTCTAGTATGCCATCTTGGAGCGAACTCCTTACTGTTTACCAAGGAAAATTCCTGGAAAGGAGCATGGGAAGATAACATTTTGTCCATTTAGTGGGTAGGCTACATTTTGCATTTGGGAATCACAGTGCCTAAAATGTAGTGATCCCTTTGGTTATACAGGTCATGTATTCATGTAGAGAAGTATGGTACTCTTGGCCTCTTCCTATCTTTTGCAATACATAGAATCTTAGAGTTGGTAGGGATCCAGTAGGTCATCTAGTCCAACCCCCTGCCTGTATGTGCTATTTTCCTATAGATTTTCTGTAGGTTGCAACCGAGGTTTTTGTAGCTCATCATGAAGTATTTGCTAAAATTCAGAATCTTCCTTACCTTCCAAAGCATATTTAGTGCTTCTGTGATTAAGATGTGTATTAGACTATCAGTGGCACTATTGAATAGGTGCTGATTGACTAACAGTCTTGGAAATTTTGTTGGAAGTATTTTTTAGGATTGCTGGCTTCCATCTGTTTTTAATTAAACTAAAGGTTTAGCTGAATAATCTGAGCTAATAAATTTAGAGCCCAGTCCTAACTGTGGGAGGAGGCAGTTATGGAGGCCTTCTTGTGGTAATAGAACATTCATTACCTTGGAGTAAGCCCCTGCTTTCACAATTAGGGTCCTCAAATTTATTCCAACTATTTTGCTGACATAAGTCCAAATAAAGTAAGGACTAGGAATAGAAATAGGATCCAGACACAAGACACTGATGCTGGAATCCGCTCCTTTCCTCTTTTACCCTTCCCTTTCCCACCTGGAAATTTTCCCATTCCTCCCACCATCTACCCCTTGCACCACTCTGTGGATAGCTGGTAGCAGCAGCTGGCCACCAACATTGTCACAGTTTGCAGTACAGTGGTACCTCACATAAAGAGCTTAATTCGTTTCAGAGGCATGCTCTTTAAGTGAAACGCTCTTTAAGTGAAGCAGATTTTTCCATAGGAACTAATGGAAACTCAGACAATTGGTTCCACAACCCCCAAAATATTCATGTAAAAATATTAACTGGATGTAAAAATGTTGATAAAATACTGTAATTGAATTCAAAACATGCATTCAGTGTGCATGATCCTATGAAGTCTACTTAGGCTGCAATCCTAATGACTCTTTCCTGGGAGTAAGCCCCATTTAACACCCATGTAAGCCCCATTTAACAGTCTCCATTTAGTTAGGAGACTGCAATCAAACACACTTTTCTGAGAGGCTTACCTGGGCTGCTGCTAGAGGTTCAAGGTGGCTAGTGGGGGCAGTTAGGGGCAGCTGCCTCTGGCACACCCAGGCAACTGCCCCCACATTGGAGGCAGTTAGAGGCAGCAGTACTGGCTGGCAGCCCTTTTAAAGAGTCTCTGTGCGGAGCGTCAGGGCTGCATAGCACCCGTGCCCATAGTGCACTTGCTTGTTAAGTGAAGCGGAACTTGTTATGCGAAGCAAGATTTCTTGGAAATTTTTGTTTGTTATGTGAAACACTTGTTAAGCAAGGCACTTGTTAAGTGAGGTACCACTGTAGTGGCTCCGAAATGGTCACCAGTGGTGTGCTGTGCTGTGCATGCTTCCATATAGCTTTTTTGACAGCAGAATTCTGTTTTTTGAAGGCCTGCTGTCATAACTGTTAGGACTAAGCTGGGTGGAGCTGCATCAAAGATAGACCTGTTCGTTTTTGAAGCTATTATGTTCCTGTAATGCTGAAACCAGAAAAATGTTACCAAGATGGATTTTCCCCGTAGCAAAGAGCAATAGGTTGTGTTCATTTACAAGTTAGCAATAGCTTGTGTTCGTTTACAATCTCAGATTTCTTTCCACAGCTCTAAAAGACGCCTGTATTGAGGTTTTTGTAATGCACAGCATTGCTTCAACTCTAATCAATTAATCAGTTAAGATGCAGGTTATTAATCAGCTATAAATTCTAAGCAGTTGGCAGCCTTACTACTTTTGTCTATTACATTGGTGGATGGAGAGTGCTTGTCTGCATTACCGCATGAGTGTTCATGTATTCTCTAATAGGTGTGCATTTTGTTTGAGAAGCAGAGACTTTTCTCCCCACTCCCAAGCTATCCCCAGTGCAATAAGGTTCTTCCTGCTTCTTTAGTAATCTCACTAAGATGGATGTTACTTTCACTGTCTCAAGAAATTACTCCTAGTCTATATATATAAAAGAGAAAAGTCACTGACTGATTGACTCACTGACTGACTCACTGACTCACTCATCACCGCCCTGCCAAAACCGCCAGGCCTAGAAGTGTAAAATTTGGGGTGGGTGTTCCTTCCGTGACTGAGGGGTGCACTAAGAACCAGTTTTTGGAAATTCCAACTGGAAGGAGGTGAAAAGGGGCGCAACACATTTTCCTCCCTATACTTGCATTGGAGAATTGATGACTCATCAACATTCCACCCCAACTGCTGGGCCTGAAGCATGGAATTCTGGGAGTTCCTTCTGTCACCTGAACACCCACCAAGAACCCATGTGGAGAAATTTAATCCTTCAGGGGCTGAAAAAGGGTCAACGTGTTTCTGTCCTATACTTAACATGGGAGACTGACCAACATCCAGCCAATTTGGTGCTCGGACCCTGGTGCACTGGGCGGATGTTGTTCAGAGGAAGAGGTTGCACTGGCGAGGATGCTGCGCATGGGGGGGATGATGCGCGTGGGGGGATGATGCGCGTGGGGGGATGATGCGCGTGGGGGAAGTTGAGCATGGGGAAGTTGAGCATGGGGGAAGTTGCGCACAGGATCTGATGCACATGGGGGATCTGATGCACCTGGGGGGAACTTGCACGTGGGGGGAAGTTGCACGTGAGATCTGATGTGCATGGAGGGAAGTTGCACATGGGGGGAAGTAGCGCATGGGGGAAGTAGCGCATGGGGGATTTGATGCGCCTGGGGGTATGTTGCGCATGGGGAGAAGTTGCGCATGGGGTGAAGTTGCGCATGGGGTGAAGTAGCACATGGGGAAGTTGCACATGGGGGGAAGTTGTGCATGGGGAAAGTTGAGCATGGGGGAATGATGTGCATGGGGAAAAGTTGCGCATGGGGGAAGTTGCGCATGGGGGGAAGTTGCACACGGGGGACTGTTCCAGATGGGTGATGTTGCATATGGGGACTTGAGGCACATGGGGGGATGATGCACATGGGGGAAGTTGTGCATGGGAAGAAGTCACACATGCGGAAAAGTTGTGCATGGGGGGAAGTGGCGCATGGGGGGAAGTGGCGCATGGGGGGAAGTGGCGCATGGGGGGCATGTTGTGCATGGGGTCATGTTTCACATGGGGTGTTTATGCGCCGTGAGGGGATGGCGTATGGGGAACTGTTACTCCCGCAACGCGGGTACGCTTTTTGCTAGTAATTCCATATATACTGTGGAAACCAAACGTTGGGCAGCCCAAACTTAACTAAGGGCTGATCTTGAAAGTTGTGCATCGGTTCATGTTGCAAATGGGCTTTAAGGCACCTTTGCAAGCCCTTACCACAGGCTCAGCATAAGTCCACAGTAGGTCAATATGGAACATGGACCCATGTTCTACCACCTGGGGGTCCCTCATATCACCAGGTGTTGGATTGCAGGTGTGGGGGGGAGTGGCATCAAAAATATGAGAGGAAGCAGGGACGAGACATTTTGGTGCATTGATAGGTGGAGAAGGTCAGGGAGGAGGCATGGTGGGAGGAGGGAGCAAGGTAGGATCAGTAAAGTTCAGTTCCACTGGATTCTGAGCTCCATGTTCAACCTTGTGGCTTGACATGGGGCTCTCCGATTCTGCACTAACTCAAAGTCTGCCACAGAATCAAGTAGCTTCATTGCGTGGCTACTTTCCTTACTCTTGGAAAGGGACAAAAGTTCCCTTGTCTTGAGGAGGTGGTGGCGGCATCCTGGGGTGTGTTGGATGCTGCAGCAGCTCCGCACTCCCGGCTGCCCAGGATTGGGCTGTAAATTCACATGCAGTGATGCTCTTATGTGCTATCCTGCTGCAGGAGGTCACCTTAGGGCATTTGTCCCCTTGCTCCTATGTAAACTCCAGCAGCCACTATAGGTCAACTCAGACCTGCACTAGTAATATTGCTGTTCCCAAAATCTATCCTCCATCCTGGGCTCAGTTCCGCACCCCATTGCTAACCTCCTCTTGCCCTCTTCTACTCCCTCCATGCCTTGGTACCAGCACCAAGCATCAGTTACCTGATGTTTCATCCATACTTATAGATTAAATAGCTATTTGTAAAAAGGAAGGATTTTCCTCAAGAAAATACCATGTAGTGGGATGGAAATTTTAGACCAGCCTTTTTTAGTATGATTGTTTGGAGCCACCCAGCACTTTTAAAGAAGCTATTAATCCTTTAAGAATGATTGTGTGTTAATGATGTTAATGTGTTTTAAATTAGAATGTTAGCCACCTCGTGTATTCAGGGGACGGAAAGACAAAATATATATGAAGTAAAAAATGTATTTTAGCATGCTTTGGAGCTCTGTCTGCTGAGCTAAGCCAAACCTTCTCCTACTGTTTATTGTGTTGTGTTCCTGTCTCGCTGCTGGTTGTTGGGTGTCTAGGGTTCCATGAGTACCACTAGACACCACCTCAAGTACCACTAATGGTACCTGTACCACTGGTTGAGAAACACTGCTAGAAACAGAAAGCTCATAATAGAGCTCATATAATAGATAGGCAAGCAGAAGGAAGAGTGGGAGACCAATTATCTACTCAGAAGTAAGTCCCATTATGATCAATAGGGCTTGTTTCCAGGAAGGAGTGGATAGGATCGCAGCCAAAGAGTGAATGTGAACTTCCTGCATCCTGTCTATTCTTAATCAACTTTCTAGGCTACAGGCTACTTGCCTACTTACTGCTTATAGCTTTGGTTTAAGCAAGCCATGCTATCACCTCCTGAGAATGTAATTAATTTAAATAAAGGTAATTGAACATGGGGAACCATGGCTAACTGGATCCGTGGATGCTGGATCTGCTGAAGCCAGGGATCACCCCCAATGTGAGATACATTACAACAGGATGGATGGTCATCCTTCTTGGTGGTCATCCTTCTTGAATCTTTGAATATTTCCCAAACCTTCATTTAAGGATTAAGCATTAAAGGAGGAAGATAGACTGATCAGAAGTCTGAGCATGCCTGTCCCCCTTTCCCCTGCTTCAGAGTAAGCTCTAAGCCTTGAAGATGCAGTGAAGATCCTGATAATGTGTTGGCAGTTTTATTGCTATAAATAAGCTAGGGAAAATCTGGATGGTGGGGCCGATGGGACTTGAACACAAGTCCGTGGGCTCTGATGAAATTGGTGCAGTATTTTCATAAAGCATGCAGTAACTTAAGCATGCCAAATAAGTTAGGGTTCCACATTTTCCAATACATTTATGTGTGTGTACTTAAACGTATCTGTGCAAATATGTCCAGGTGTTTCACATTAATCCTCTCCATCTGTTGCTCCGATTCCTTGTGGAGAGTGTGTGGGATTCTATAGCACAAACATCGATAGTTGGGTACTTGAGTGCTGTTGCTGGCCAATATATTTTGAGAACTGAGTGTTTTGTCGGGAGAAGAGTTGTGACTAGACCTGAGATGAATAAATAATTTTAAGATTAGATCTGGAGCCTTGAACTAAAGCCTTTAGCCTTTAGTTTAATCATTAGATTAAGAAAGTTTCCCTGATTAATCCGTCAGTAGAATTTACATTTATTATAATTTTTTAATGCAGGCATTTGTAAAGCTGCAGATGGATGCTTTAAGAAGCAGTCCTTCCTGCATGCAAGAGAAAGCAAGAGGAGTCTCTCCTGTGTCAGAAAAGGCATTCTGAGTGGGCGTACATGTCATCAATTAAAAACATAATCTAAAAACTGTTTTCTTTTATGAATTATCTTCTTAGTGCACATTTATGCAGATTTGTTTATCAAGACTCCTGATGCTTACCTCTGCCTTCATCTCCTATGTCTCCTCTCTGTTATTTCTTCTGTGTCAATATCTAGATCAGGAGTATCAAGCTCTTTTCATATAGTGGGCCGAATAGCATTTGTGGTGCAGGCTGAGTACTGGAAGTGACATCTTTAAGTGACATCATTAAGTGACATCTTTCACTTTAAGTGACATCATTAAGCAAGGATGACCAAAAATAAGATCTATTTTTTGCACTTAAGAACTTATTAACTGCAAATGACAGAAGAGAAAATATGCCAATCTGGACCATTTTTTCAAGATGAGGAAGAGCCCAATTATCAGGCCACGCTTTCAGTAGTGACACCTTAGCCCGGCTCCACAGCTGATGGTGAAGCTGGGAGATCTCAAGTATCATGTTGGCTGGATACAGAACTTCTGGATAAAGAACCTGTATGCCCTATGACACTGATCTAGTTAAAGGGTTTCATACATAAGGCCCGTGGACCACATGTGGACATTGGAAGCACTTTATCTTGCCTTAGGCTCTTCCAGTTCCTCCCAGCTGCTGAGTTGAGGTGTCACTGTGGAAAAGGCAGCCTCTGTGATAACTGGGCTGTCTTGAAAATATTATCTAGATTTGTGTATTTTCTGTCATTTGAAGCTAAGGAGATCCTAAACAAGAAAATGTATTTATTACTTGTCATGATCCACTTAATGACATCACTTCCTGCTTATTGTCGTCATTTCAGGTCATCAGCAGGCATCATGAATACCATTCAGCTCACTCTATCAAACAAGTTTGACATCCCTGATCCTTTATGATGAACCATCAGTGTTTTCACTGTATGTAAAGCATCATGTACATCAATGGTGCTACGTTAACAGCAACGATAACAACAGTTTGTTTCATCAAGTGACAGACCTAATTAGGATGCTAACCTTGTGCCGTGTGTTTCTGAGAATTAGCTCCCTGCCGGATGTGGTCTGCATGATATTTTATATTACACATCAACGCCAGATCTGAATAGGGAAAGCAGGCCAAGAAATGTAAAATGATCTTCATGAACTTGAGAGCTGAGTTGGCAGCCACAAAATGAAATTCAGCCATAACAAATGCAAAGTGTTACAGACAGGAAATAACCAAGTATACAAATAGAATACAAGGGGTAGGTGGCCAGGCAGTGGCAGAAGGAAACTGAGGTTATAATAGTCAGCTACATTAACCAACCTAAGAGCTCAATACTATCCAACTTTCCAACACTGATGTTACTGCAGTGCAGTCCTGCACTGGTTCCCAAACGGTGAGTTGTGGCTCCCCCATGGAGCCATGGAAACTGCTGGGGAGTCATAGAATCTTCATGAAAAACTTGTCACCCTATACAATGTATAGAGTCCTAATGGAGAATCGTGGCCAGAGGCAGCTTCAAGGAAGCTGCCAGCTGAAAAAGTTTGGGAACCACTGCAGAAGAACCCTCCATGACTCTCCACTACCACGCAACACTACCAGCTGTCCACACAGCTTCATTGGGGCTGCAAAGAGGTGGGTCCCATGTCATCACAGAGTAGATCCTTGGTAGGATTTTTAAAAGGAACATTAATTGCAGAAAGTACAGGGAGAAAGCTGAAGTTTAGTAACGGAGGAATCTCAGGTATACTCCGACCAAATTGGGTAAGTATAAATTCACATCAGGACAGCAAGCAATTCCTAGATGCGGTACAGTTATTGTGCCTTGAAACATTTCCTCGTGAAACGGACCAGAAGAGGGGCTGCACGTCACTTGGCCTTAAGTGGTGTCAATTCTTGTGCAAGATGGAAGTGTTATTGAATTGCTTGGAAGCCCTGACCGCAGTGCCATCAAATTAAACGCGTGAGAGTGGAAGATTGCCCAAAGAGTCCAACAGTCACTTAATTTCAGAAAGAGACATTTGTCAAGAGAAAGGATTGGCTCAGAAACTGGAAGTACAATCATCGGGAATAACCTCCCAGCTTCCTGAAATGTTATTTACAATCACCGTAACAAGGCTTCGGAATATGTATTGAAATTAGAAAAGGTACAGACAAGCCCAGAAGAAGGCCAATGTATTTAAGCTGCAGAGTGAGGGAAAATAGCAGTTGAAGCTCAGGAAAAGCTGGTTCTGCATCTTTGCAGCAAAAGTCTGCAGCGCACAGTGCTGATTGACTGGCTCCGGTAACATCATAAACCTCCTTCACCCAGGCGGTTTTCCAACTTTTAATTTTAAAAAAAGGCAGTGGACAAATCTGAATAAACATTCCAGTGTTGCCTAATATATATATTTTAAAAAGACACCTGAAGCAAGAAGGGAGGAGGTGCAAGACAGATGACTGAATCAGCATAAAAATGGCTGGGTAAATACATCTGTCCAATGCTCTGCAAAGGCAGTGAGGGGGTGGTAGTGGTGGGGGAGGACGAGCTCACTCTCTGAAGAACTGAAAATATGGAGCCCTCTTTTAAAAGTACATTTATAGATGCTCCAGGATCTTCAGCAGTGAAGCATCTGCCTAGGACGTTTGAACCCCCACCCAGGGTAGTGCCTCAAAAAAAAATTGTGTGTCTGCAACACATATTGGGGGACTACATTTGTGGGCGTTCTGTGTTGGAACAGTGGCTTGGATTAGACAAGCCGATGTGTCCTGTTCAGATCTGATTTTATGAAGGCAACAGTCTCATTAGGGAAAGTAGCTGAACATTGAACTTTCTTTGGCAACCAGATCATATTTTGGGGCTGGATAAACTAGTATCTGTACTGTGGTCCAGCATGTTTGCCTAGATCATTTTAACAGATGTAGACCTCACCATTTTAGCTCTTAAAGCCTGCAATCCTAACCATACTTACTTGGGAGTAAATCCCGTTGACCATAATGGGACTTACTTCTGAGCTACGATGGTGTAAAAGTTAGGGAGTTGGACTGAGACCTGGAGGAGCCGCCCTTAGCCATGTAGTAAGTAACTTTAGGTACAGTTCTAATAAATTTAGGGTGGCCTGTCTTTCTGTGATTGTGTGGGGAGGGTGGCATATGTCTGTGCATTGGCCTAATCCCCCCCCAGGAGTGGGGCAGAAGTGTCCTACTGCACTTTTGTGACACCCCCAGCTCAGCACAGGACTTAGGTGCTTAGGCCGGCCTAAGTGGAGGTTAGGATTTGGCTGCAAATAAATTAAATAGATCACATTGGAGCAGACTCAATATCATAAATCCGATCAGTTTACTGCAATGCATATTTTTGTGAGCTGTAGGCCACTTTATAAGATGCATGATGGATCTTCTTCCCCAACTGTTTACATTTTCCCCCTTTTCACCATATGTATATATATCTAGCAGTGTGTTCGGGAAACAATTTTGTCCATGTCTTCTCTTAAAGCAAGAGCAACAGTGTGATCACAATGTGATCAGCAAGAATGCTCAGGTGCTACCTCGGAAGCTTTTTTATTCAAAGGCACTGCAAACAATCAGGCTTAGCAGGAGGCAAACTAAAAAATTAGATTTCACCACAATTTTTAATTTCTAATTTTTTAATTAATCTTTTAAAATTTTTAATGTAAGCTGTTCTGGACTTGGTAAATAAATAACTGAGAAATATACTTAAATGCATATGTTAATATCTAAACCAGAAGCAGAGCTGGGATCCTGCAGCCTTAAGGCGTGGGGCCTAT
This sequence comes from Cryptoblepharus egeriae, assembly GCA_030015325.1. Classification (NCBI taxonomy): domain Eukaryota; kingdom Metazoa; phylum Chordata; class Lepidosauria; order Squamata; family Scincidae; genus Cryptoblepharus; species Cryptoblepharus egeriae. The sequence goes on from JAREYC010000004.1 coordinate 82,519,179, forward strand.
TTGAAATGCCTGTTGTGACTTCTGTGCATTTATCTACCCTTTTATCCAAACCCAGGATATTTCTTAAAAAACTTTTATTTATTCTTCCCTGTCACTGAGTAATTGATAAACTGATAACTGCCCTGTTGTACACCTGAGAGATCCTTAGGGAAAGTACTATAACATGTCAAAAATGTATGCCTTTTCTAATTAAGTTAAACAAATATATGTGGCCTTCCAGTGTATAAAGGTTCCCACCCCCCCCCCCAGAGCAGTGGTACTCAAAGTGGGGGTCGGAGCCCCCTTGGGGGGTTGTGTTCTTCGGTCAAGGAGGTCTCAAGAGGGTGGGATCTGCCACCTTGGAATCTGGCACTGGGCTTTCTTGGGAGTATGTCTCATTGAACACAATGGGACTTATTTATAAGTAGGCATGGAGGAGCTCTGGCATCATGGTGTTATCAGTCCTGGATTGATTTTTAAGTTTGAAAGCGGGTCCTAGGCTGAAATGCACGAATACCACTACTCATTGTCTTTCCCAAGAGCTGTCTGAGTAGACAATAAGTAGGTTAAGATTTCAGATTCAGATTTATCTGGGAACAAGTACTGATGAACACAGGATGCAATGAACAGTCAGGATTGAATTCCCGAATGATGGACTGATTTGATCTCCTTACAGTCCAAGGGACTCTCAAGAGTCTTCTCCAGCACCATAATTCAAAGGCATCTATACTTCAGCACTCAGCCTTCCTTATGGTTCACACAGCCATATGTTACTACGGGGTAAACCATTGCTTTAACTATATAAAACTCTGTTGGCAACTCTGATGTATCAACTTTTAATTAACATATTTACATACTTGAATCTAGCGCATACTTGGCCAAGTTTAGTCTCCAAAATTGTGCGTTCAATTTGATGGCACATTAGATTTGAGAAAATATGGTAGTTTCATTACAGGTTAGTACTTAGTTTAATAGTTTACCATATTGTAATAAAAATGTAACATAAACCCATTGTTGTTTAAAGTAGTGCAATCGGATAAAAATAATAATATAAATTGTCATATTATTATTTTCATAACCCATTGTTGTAAGTGGTAAAATTAATTTTTTCACCTGCTTTGCAGTTGCGCAGTACAGTTGCCAGTAAACATTTTTTGAAATCTCAAGCCTTTTAAATTGGGAAGCACCTTAGTTTCAGTGGCACATCAGATTTGAGTAAATATGGCTGTATAGGGTCTTGGAGATGGAGTCACTCATCTGCATGCTGGGATAACCTAATCTACATATACAAATGTAAATTATGACAGATCACAGACTTTAAAAATCTAATTTGTGTGTGTCTGTAGAAGGGGAACAAACCCTTACTATTCCTGCCGTTATTAAACAACAGCGAGCAATAAGTGCCTGCAGTGACTTCAGAGCCCAAGTAATAAACTCTGCAACAACTTCTTCCCCGTTTATTTTGCTATGAAATGATGGGATCAGATGCTAACATCTTTGTGTTTTTTTAATCTTAAAATTAAATGCATTGATAGTATTATAGTTTAAGAATTTAAGGAGCTCAATTGAAATACCTCAGCTAGCTTAGTTGTTAGTGATATTTTGTAGAGTCCGTGTGACTTCATACTCTAAAATGTTTGGCTCAAGTTCACACAACTGTGGTTATAAAAAACATTACGATCTTTCATATAGAGTTCCTTTGTGTATTCTTGCCACCTCTTTTTAAATATCAAAATGGTTCCATGACTGCCCACCCCCCAAAATTTAGGATTCAACACATGCCCTACTGGCACAGCTTTGCCAGTGCTAAAAAGTCGGTTAGGATCCCACCTACAGTATAGTGGTTAACTGGTGAATCTCTATTGAGAAAACATTGGGGAGGGGGAAGATATGTTAAGAATCTCCTCTCCTTGCACTTCTGCCTCAGTCTGATTTGTCCTGTTCTTGCCTTTTACCCACTCGTAAGTGGTATTAATATTTAAAAAAGACAGATCTGACAATGACACTCATGCATGTGTTGGCCCAGATCGAAGGGGTGAATCAAGTGCTGTGTTCCAGACTGGTTAAAAGCTGACCCTCTTGGAAATGGTGAAGAAGATAACTGTATAGGCACAGCAGTTCTGCCCAGGACTTTTGGACGTTCCCATAGAAAGTCATAAGCTTGATCCATTCCTCATAACCAACTCCATCTAGTGGTTGGACAACCACTAGATGGATATTCCTCTGGGATCCAAAGTTAGGTTCTCAGGATGCTTTGTAAAACAACACCATTCTGATTTATCTTATTTTTAAGATATAGAACTTGATGTTTTATGAAATGAAGGCCCCAAATGAACTGTTGTTACTGTAGCTCAGGGAGGCCCCGGTCAAAACTGTTTTCTGCTGTGGTCCTGTTTCAAACATCACAGCTGAGCCGTAACTTGGTCATCAGGGCTGCATTTCCTCACCCTGCTTTGAGGTGCTCTGATTTTCACCCTTATCCATTTCCTAATTTCTGGTATGTACAAGTGGAGCCAGTTTAGCCACATAATTTTCATCCGTAGATCAGGCTCCACCTGAGTCGTCCAAAGGGCTTCAGAAATGCAAAATAAAATGTCCATTTCTGATCTCCGAAGGGAATTCATATATGACTTTTTTGCCATATAATGTATTCTGATGCCCCTCTGGGGGCTTCCCCCGGCTTCAGAATACCAAATATGGCAAAAATTGGAGTGGGCTTTTTTGGCCTCTCTGGGCCGTTTTGAAACCCAAATAATGTACAGATTCCTTTTGCTGGGAAAAGGGGGCCAAAATTACAGATTTGTGTCTTGCTAAATTCGGCATCAGCAAGGGTCTGATAACAGATCCCCACAAATACCGAACCCCACCTGTATTTGCCATTGCATCCACACCGGGCCAACCTTAAAGACCACAAACCATAGTTTACCTCTAAAGAATAATTAGAAACTGGTAAGCCTCCTTTTAAGGGAGTTTTTCCCCTATGAAGGTTTGATCTTAAAGGGGCTCTGCCAAGTCATTCTGTGCCCCTCCAACAGTATAGTTGACTACACAGTTCATCTTTTCAGCTACTTTGTGTATTGCTCGTCTTCTTCATGTGACAAGGCCATAGTTAGCTAATCTGCTGAGATTGGTATGTTGGAGTTCATTGAGCAATCCTGCCCCTCTGAACAGGTTGGAAGTCAGGTAAAGAGGCTCAGGTGGACTTGAACAGAGAAGCAGATGAATATCCTTCATCAATATTCCTTAAAGCAAACCTGTTCTGGGTTGTTATTGATTTTGCAGCCCATTTCCCATATGGAGAGAGATACTTAAATTACTAAAGTGAAGTAAGGTAAGGTTTTAATTGGAACCCTCCATTGTGGGAAGCAGTTCATTTCCAGCTCCTCAAGCCTCCTCTTTCTTCCCAAGGTGCGTTTTTTAGAATGTCCTGTTGGCCTGTGTGTGGTCAGTTTATTTAGCATATGGCAAATACATGGATGTATATATGTTCATGTACAGTCCATCCAGCTCGTATATTGAAAAAATCAGACACTGGTTGGTGTAAGCGCTTGATGGACACTTGGACACAATGTGATGGATATTTTGTTGAGGAGCACCACAGTCACACTGAGGGGTAGATATAAGACCCCACTTAAAATTTAAACTTAAGCAAACTTAAGCAGAGTCCTGGCAGGCACTGAGTTGGGGATGGATCCTGTTCAGAGTTGATTCTGTTGAAAGGGATCCAAACATCTGACTGTGCAGGACTGGTATGATTTTTTCCCTGCCAATTTGGTTGCCAGCATTTTATAAAGGCTATGCGACACACAATAAAGCGTGTCTGTATAGGAGAAGAAAAATCCTTAATTCCTCTCCATTACCTCGCTGCATCACAACCATCTGTCTTCTCCACTAGGAATTTGCAGCGCTTACTAAGGAGTTGAACTTGTGCCGGGAACAACTGTCGGAGCGTGAGGAGGAGATCTCGGAGCTGAAGGCAGAACGTAACAACACACGGGTGAGCAGACAAAGAGATGGGTTGGAGGCACCAACCATGTCTTGAAATCCACAAGTTATCAGTTACAATTGTCTGTCTGTCCCAACTTTGAGCATTGTAAATTTTTTTCTGAATTTTTTCAATTTGCAGATAACTTTAACTCTGGAAATTGAGTCCGTGGACATGGGTATAGGGACAACTGAGGTTCTGAGAGGAAGAAGGTTGAAGGAAACCTGTTCTCTGTTCAAAGCATTGAAGGCTGCTTCAGGCTGATCACACAATGCTGATGTGTAGGAAAGGGTCCCAATGCACACCCATGGGACCTCTTTCTCATAAATGTGTTGATATGTTATCACCATTTGTGTCAGAAGGGTACGGCCAGAGGTTGCAGTCTCACCTTCTCCTTTTGTTGGAAGTTCTATCTTCCACTATTCTTGAACATATGAGGGTGAACAGTGAACAGAACTGAAGCTGAAATCTTGAGGCTTTGGATGCCATTTGACAGCCATTTAGGATCAATGTCATTTTAAATATTACAAGTCCAATCCTAACCAAGTTTCCAGCTCTATTGCAGCCCTGATGTACCTTGAGGAGGTCTCCATGACTGCACCACAGGATGCAGCACATGCCCATTGGCATAGGTGTATCAGTACTGACAAATTGAATAGGATTGGGTTCTACAGCCAAAACTATCCTATCAAATATTATTTCTGGATGGAATTGCAGGAGCAACACTTGGGAAAAGATAACCTTTTATCTTTTAGCTGAGAGAAATAATCCTAGATTTGGTCCACATTAAACTATTGTCCAGTAGTTAGACTGTTAAACTTAGACATTGAACTTCCAGTTCAGAACTTATAGCTGGATACAAGCCAGCTTAAATTTGGGTATATCAATATCTCTTGGCTTTAGTTCCATTATTACAACTTTCCTCACAATTGAGAGGGATGTGATACTGAATGAAATACTTTTTTAATTCATTCTGTGCAAGAGAACTGTGGTAGAGAGTATTTAGGATCTGAGATGAACTTCAGGGCTGTGCTTATTAATATACTAGTAATCAATGCCCAGAGCTGAATTTTTGAGTAAATAAGTTTGGAATCAAGCTTTAAATGCTAGACTGAGATAACTGCACATTTAGACAGTGTAGATTCAGTTTGAACCCTGGAAGACTTCATACATGGATTCATAAGAAATAACGCAGGCCTTATTTGCATGTTCTCAGTCATGATCTGAGGGCATAAGATAAAGCCATCTTGTTGAAGCTAAGGGTGCAATCCAGAATAACTACAGGGAGTCCTTGCTCTGGTGTAAGCACAATTTACTGGATTCCAATATGAATTTCCCGTAGTTTTTCACTAGGAGGTGCAGTAACTTCGGGTGCACGTAATGTCTCTTACGTTCTCCCGTAATTACTCTGGATTTGGGGGTAAGCCAGTGAAGCTGTAATCAGTGCAGAGATGTGTGATTGCTTGGGAACATTATGTACACTTCCTGCAGTTCCATGCTGGAAGTAAGGCAGGAAATAAATTAAATAAATAAGCATATAATGTCCAAGCCATAGTTTGACCATTGTGGCCTTCCCTCAGGCCTATTCATTTATCTTCCCTTCCTCACTTGCTAGTTCTCAGTTGTTGGCTGACTTGTCAAAATCAAGCACACTGTGGCACCACAAACCAGAATTGGAAACCCGGTTCGAACTGTAGTTTCCAATTCTCGTTTGGAGGCAAACCCTATGGTTCGAACTGTAGTTTCCAGTTCTCGTTTGGAGGCAAATTCTCGTTTGGAGACCCTAGTTATACATTGTGGCAATGTTGTCTGAATCAAGAAATGAGGGTAGCAGAGCACAAGAAGGAATTAATAAGTCTAAGGCATGCTTCCCAACAGACTAAACATGGTTTGGCCATTACATATTGCATAACATGTGAATTATGCCACAGTGTCTTGGGATGCCACATTCTGTCCATAAAAGCCACACTAAGCGTGCAATCCAGAGTACGGGGAGTCCTTGCTCCGGTGTAAGAACAATTTGCTCTGGATTGCAAAAAGAATTTCCCATAGGTTTTCACTAGGTGGTGCAGTAACTATGGGTACACATAATGTCTCTTACGTGCTCCTATAGTTACTCTGGATTATAGGGTAAGAGGGCAAAAATTTTATGTCATCGTGTTGCCATGTGAGTATCTCTCAGAATCTTCTCCTGAATGTCTGAAATTTTCACTTGAGCTCTGTCTCTAAATAAAGCCCCTTTAATGAACAATAAAAATAATGAATAACTAATGAAACTTAATGCAGAAATGACAGCTGAATAATAGAGATATGTAAATACTTGGTTAAATTCAATAAACAATGACAGAAGTGAACATATGCCTCATCTGTGGTGCAACAATGATTTCTCCTACCATTGTTTATAGAATTTTACAATGTATTTATAATACATATTTTATTATTCACTTTTCCTTTGTTAGATTTCTTTGGTTATTTGTTATTTTTATGTTTATTGGGTGATGCTGCTCTTGTTTTTCTTTTTAGAATAGGAACAAGGATATATTCCCCCCTTTCATTATTTTCCTTGGTAGAATCCACCATTACTTTGGGTCAGTGTTTGGGTTGGTGGTTCTAAGGACTCAATAACATAGAAGATCCATGGGATGGATCCATGGGATGTCTCCGGAAGCTTCTTCTTAGTGGCTCTTATCTTGAATCACATTGGATTCACATGAGAACTTGTGAGAGCTCAAGTAGTTCAAGGTGGGAGCATGTTGGAGAGCCTCGCAATGGTGCTATTGCGACAGGGCACTGTGATAGCAGCCAGTTTGGGAACTGCTACTTTGAATAACAAACCTGTCTTTCTGCCAGGTCTGGTTGCGGACACCCTCAGGGTTACCTGCTAGGTGTAGGAGGTCATTTGAATGAGGGAGAGAGGATTTTTTAAAAGCGTCTGCATGATGTTCAGGAGCTGTGGAGGTTAGGTGTCTCTCCAGCTTTGCACTCCATACTATGTCTTCTGACTGAGCTCCCTTTTCTGTCCTTCTTTCCCAGCTGCTTTTGGAGCATTTGGAATGCCTCGTCTCACGACATGAACGCTCCCTCCGCATGACAGTGGTGAAACGCCAGGCTCAGTCCCCAGCTGGTGTCTCCAGTGAGGTGGAGGTGCTGAAGGCCCTCAAGTCTCTCTTTGAACACCACAAGGCCCTGGATGAGAAGGTGAAAAACAGAATTGGAAGTAGATGAACAAAATGGGAAGAAGGGAGAAATTTGTCTCAGATGCCATCTAGAGCACTGTTTTTTAATTATTGGTGTGGGTACAACCAGTGTTACTTGAGGTGGTACTTGCAGGACCCCTGATTTCTGGCAGTAAAACTGGAAGCACGACATAAAAAAACAGTGGTAAGAGAATTGATTTGGCAGACAGAACTCCAAAGCATGCTTTTCCAAACTTGAAAAAGCCCACCTTGAGCATCTTACTGGTGTTTGTCCTGTTGTATATGGCTTCCCAACGGGAAATAAATGGTGATGATGTCACTGCCACTAACATCTGGTGGTACTTTGAATAGGTGGATCATATGAAATGGATAAACATTGAAAACTGTTCTACGGGATGCCTCAGTTGTACTGGTTTGCCTGCCTGGCCTTAAGGCAATTCAGCTGATTTAAAGCCCTACAAATGATGGGGTCTGGGGTGGCAAAGTATTGGAGTGCATCTGTGTGAGCCTGCCCACCCTTTGGACCATTTTTAGCCCATCCCAGAATGATATCATCACACTTTGAGCATGGCTACTGAAACTCTGTGCTTGCTGCTGCTACTCATTGCTATAACTGATTAGTGATTTCCTATTCACTAATAGGGCACCACAAAAAATGTTTTACATTAGACCTTTGTTGGGAAACAATTGGGAAATTGTTTATCATTACACTTCTTGGGCTGGCCTTGTGTACTAAAGTCCCAAGAACATTTACTTAATCACCAGCCAGTAGTTTTGCTGACCAGAGAAAAATATAGGAGGCCCCTATGCATTCCCCCATCACTTATAGGGGGAGGCAGGAATTGTAGGCCAAAGTAGAATGAGTGTTTCTGTATTGCCGAATTAATGCGAAATATTAATCTTTGACCATTTGTGGCAGGTTCGAGAACGGCTGAGAGTAGCCTTGGAACGGGTTGCAGTGTTGGAGGAGGAGTTGGAAATGTCCAATCAGGAGGTATGAAGGAAATTTCCCCTCTTTGCAACAGTAGTGTAAGTGCCTAAGATTTATAGGGACGTGTATTAAACCACACACTTGAATCCTGGGGATCACAGGTTTCAAGTTCGTGGTGGATTGAAACCAGCAAGGGGATCATGGGACAATTGTGGGAGGGTTTAAGCATGTGCTGTGGTCAAAGATGTCCCATAACAGATGGATGTGAAGGCTGAAATGGATGCAATTTTCAGGCTGATGGCTTGGAATGGGGATATTGTTCATAGGTTGCTTTACTAAAGGATTGAGAACTGGGGCTCTCATGTTAACAGAGTCAATTATACGTAGGGTTGTAGGATAAGAACGTTTCACAAATTTTTCACCCGAATTCTTTCAACACCCTTTATTCCCCTTGTTTTGATCCACTCCATCTTTGTGGAGTACATCAGCTAAGGATAAGTTCACCTGAACTAGAGTCTATATTTTCCAACCCAGCCTTTCTTCCATCAAGAGCCAGATGTTATTTTATCTATAGTCCTGTGTCCCTTCAGAAGTCAGATGAAAGGATGGACCTGGTGGAAGTCTTGCTGAACCACAAAATGGGTAGCAACTCATGATGGTGGTTTAGCATGATGGCCAATATTTAGTATTGCCAACATATTCCTCAACCTGGACAAAAGGTTCTTGGATAATACCAAAAAGACTCAAGTCAATTGTCTCCTGTCTCATAATTCAAATTTATTTGTGCCTGCTCTTTTCCTTCCTTGCCCTCTTCCAATCTGCAGTCTCTCTCCCTCCGAGAGCAGCTTGCCCGACGCCGATCTGGTCTTGATGACCCCAGCAAAGACGGAGATGCCCAGATTTGTGTAAGTAAGAATAGGAAATATAAGGGAATGGGACAATCCAGAAGCAGGCACATGCAATCTTTCAGTGACCCCATGCAGAACCAGAGACAAACTTCAGCTAACATATGTTGTAATTTGGGACAAACATTCTGTTGTTTTGTCTTCTGCTCCTTTTTGTTTGTTCTCCAGCTTGTATCTGTGACATACCCTACAATCCAGAGTAACTAGGGGAGCACGTAAGAGACATTACGTGCATCCGTAGTTATTGCATTACCTTGTGAAAACCTATGGGAAATTCATATTGCAATCCAGAGCAAGTTGTTCTTACACTGGAGCAAGTAAGTACTCTGGATTGCGCCCTTCTTCCTTCACAGTCTTCTGCTTCCATGTTGTTCTAACCAAAGTTTGCCCAGCTGATCCCCATATCCATTTGTCGTCCAGCTTTGGTGCCCCCTCCCTTCCTCCCTCTGAACTGGCTTCATAAAATTCTGAATTGACTTTGTCTTGATCATCTCTGAATTGGAGATACCAGGAATTCAGTCTTGGACCTTTGCATGCAAGATAAGGAAAGCAGATTATAGGCTCTCCTGTATGGGGTGTTGGTTGCATGTGTATTGAGAAGGGGAGGATGGATGATATATAATAACCTTTGCTCTCTTTCCCCTTTACTCTTCAGGCCAATGGATCAGGCTCCCTTGACTTAGGACGTGGGGTTCGAGAATCAGAGCTAGAAGAAGTTCTGGAGCGCCAACGGGGGGAGCTGTCTCAGCTAAAGGAACGGCTGACCTTGCTCTGCCGGCAGATGGCTGAGCTGGAGGAAGAACTGGCGACGGCTCAGCGGGACCTTATCAAGTCAGAAGAGATCAATGCCAAGCTACAACGGGACCTCAAGGAGGTAGCAGCAGTACCAATATGCTGTCTCCCCATTTCACAGTTTGGCCTGAGCCTCTGTGGGGAACTGCTGACTTACAGAAAGCCCCAGTCACGCCACCATGCTTCATTATTCACGATCAATTTGTTTTGTGCATCAGAATACAATCTCAAGACTCCTGTTTAGCCAGGGCAGTCCAACTTTGATCACTAAGGGGGTTGCAGTATTCTTCCCCCTGGGGATAAATATCAAAGTAGTTGGCAGCGGCATGTCATTGCCAATTACTTCTGGGTTTGGAGCTGGGTGGCAGGAGAAGTAGCTAGGAGAAGGCAATGGGTACAGTGGAGTTTTTAAAAAAAATCTTACTGCCATGCTATTCTGGCTTTTCAGGGGCTGCCAAAAGAGGCCTTATGGTCTGCATGTGTTCCTCAGTTTGCTGTTGGACCACAATGTGTTTGGATGATACTGTGGCTCCTGAAAACATAAAAGATTATTATCACTGCCAAAGAAATCAGAGCTATTTTCTCTAGGGGGAAAAACAGGAAACTAAGGCAAAGCATGACAGAAGTTATAAAATTATGAACTGTATAGAGAATATTTATGTAATACTCTCTCTCAAAATTCCAAAACCACAGTTTTACTGGGGCCATTGAGTGAAATTGATTGGCAATTAGTTTAGAGAAAACAAATATTGGAGCAGCAGCTGTATTTCCTTGCAACAGAGAAGCATCCACACACATACGTGCAACTCCACACATAGGCTGAACCTATTTATCCACAGATTTTCCACCCATGGATCTGGCTCAACATGATTTCCCTAGTCTTGGCCCAACATTAGTGTTTTCTGAAGCTTGCAGAGGCCATGCACATCAGCCCATGGCCTCTGAGGTTTCAGAATGGCCCCAGGGCACAAAAATCAAGAAACCAAAAATGACTTTTTGCCCTTTTATAAGGCATTCTGAGGCCTTTATTTGGATTTTGGGACCGTTCTGAAGAATGCAGGGGCAATGGGCAGAAGTGGGATTTGGTTTGGTTGCAGGTCACCCATATCACCTTTGCATTCGATCACCTTTTGAGGGTTTAAAGGTGCCAAAACCATTGATTTCTTTAACCATGGGTTTGGTACCCATAGGGATTTGAGAATGGATCCCTTGTGGATACTGAGGCACCACCTGTACTTTTTTGCAATTTGCATTTATATTACATTTTATATTAATATGCATTTGTATTGTTTTATTTCCACCATTTGTGGCCTTGTCTTCTACCCACCTACTATACATTTTCACAGAGGAAGCCTGATCCATCCTCAGAGCAGGATTTCAGTAGTGAGCAGAATTTTCCTGTCTCCCATAGTCTGAGCCTGAAGTCTGTGTTGTGATTCTGTGCACTTCACAATAATGGGAGGGAGGGCAGTGTCTGTGTGACCATCATGTGTCACTTAAGTATTGTTCCCTTCCTTTTTGTGTGGTGGGGGTGGTAGGCACTAGCACAGCGGGAGGACATGGAGGAACGGATCACTACACTGGAGAAACGCTACCTGAGTGCTCAGAGGGAGGCAACGTCTCTTCATGATGTCAACGACAAGCTGGAGAATGAACTGGCCAGCAAGGAATCCCTGTATAGACAAGTGAGTCCCCATTTCTTGCTTGTCTTTCATCTTCTAGCGTTCATATTATACAGATCTATTACCTTGTTTATTCTAGCACTTCCCTACTTGCATCTCTCTCTCCCTCGTGCTCTCCCACAACTTTCCCTATGCATACAGCTAGTTGTAAAGCTGTCTTGGATTGATCCTTTTTTCTGTCTCTTCCCAAGAGTTCTCCTGAAGTCCTACAATACTGAGCTAGTTCTTTGCTACATAGAACTAAATAGATTCTCCATTGACTATCTCCTAGCATCTCTTGAGACATTTACTATCTTTTCTTATATCATCATTACTCATAGGACTTTGGAGGGTCCAACTTCCTGAGCCTGCTAGCATCTTCTATTGTACTACAGACAGTTGAGATGGATTTGTTCTACCTTATCACCAACCTAGGCTTTGTGTGTTTTCTTCTTCCTATAGCTCCCTGTCCAATATCTCATGGTTGGTTTGGGACAATTACTTAGAGTTTATTTGTTAATGAGTCTTCTGAATTTATTGTTTTCCTCTGTGCAGAGTGAGGAAAAGAACAGGCAGCTACAAGATTGGCTGGAAGATGCCAAGCAGAAACTTCAGCAGACCCTTCAAAAGGCTGAGACCTTGCCCGAGATTGAGGCTCAGCTGGCCCAGAGAGTAGCTGCCCTCAACAAGGTACTACAATGCACAATGGTAATGTAATTTGGTGCATGGTGCAAAGGAGTAGAAAAAAACAGCCAGTGGGTCGTATGAAAGAGGAAGTATGGAAGTAAGACAAAGTGAATTCAAAAAAGTGGACTGCAGAAAAAGGAAGACATAGCACCAGTGATGTCACTAGAGTTTGTGTTACCTGGTGCAGGAAGCCAGCTCATCAATCCAATGATGGATTGCCTTCTATGCAGTAGGGAGAGCAATACCCCTGGCAGTGGGAGTGGTGATGAACTATCACCACACACCAACTTTGGATAGAACAGAGATATTTCATTGCAGTTAGTTTCACAGCATACTGCATGAAATTAATTATCAAATAATGTAGAACATGATGATATTATTCAAGAACACCAAGATTTTAAAAATTTTGGACAGTCATGTCACTTGGTACAGCCTGTTCCACCTTCTAGCGACCCCACTACATGGCATAACTTGATCTTTCATTTCCTTCTCTAGGCAGAAGAACGCCACGGGAATTTCGAGGAGCGCTTGCGTCAACTTGAGGCGCAGCTGGAAGAGAAAAACCAAGAACTCCAACGGGTGAGGGCAAGATGGGAAATATGGACAGAATTTGGTGGGTTACTGGTGGTTCATGAACTAGACAAAACTTTTCTTCAGGGTCTCAATCCTATGGGTTTTTTTATAATAGTGTATCTCCCAACATGTTGTCATAAAAAGCCCCCCCCCCCCCCAATAACTATGTGAACAATGCACTGCTGCTGGCCCATTCTGAATGCCTCCCCACATACTCCATTGGCATGATTATATTGTAGATAGATTAAGAGTGACAATCTTGGGAGTGTGGACTGTAGGCTCCTCTCTTCCATAGTTCACATATCTATAACACAGCTTTTTACTGTGCCTGGTTTTGGTGAGGACAAAGAGAGCATAACAGAGTAAAAATAAACAAGAAAGAGAAGTGGTCACAGGTTCAAGCAGGAGAAGACTGAAGGAGAATTAGTGGGAAAGGGGACAGAAGTTTGTTGACAGCAGCTGACAAGTTAAAGAGGGGAGCACCAAGTTGCACTTCTTAATCTTTGCTTCCTCCATTGGAACACAGGCACGCCAGAGGGAGAAAATGAATGATGAACACAACAAGCGCCTCTCAGAGACAGTAGACAAGCTGCTGTCTGAATCCAATGAGCGCCTCCAGCTGCACCTCAAGGAACGAATGGGGGCCCTTGAGGAGAAGGTAAGATATATGGGCTGTGCCTTATGATAAGGCAGTAATGCGTTGGGGTTTGTGGAGAAGTGTTCTTCAGAGTGACTGTCCCTGTGACACTTATTTCTTAAATGGAAAGAAGACAGGGGAAGGAGTGGAAGATGGCACCTGAGGGTGCCTGGACAATAAGAAATGTGAAGAACATTGAGGCCTTTTGAGTGCCTGTCAACTTGTAATTTTGGGGTGGCTTTGGCTGCAAGTGGGAAGGACATTGGTGATAGCACAGGCAGCTATGAAGAAGAGGTGGACATAAATCAAAACACAGGAGTTGGAATGATGCTGTTGGAATGCATAAATCAAAACACAGGAGTTGGAATGATGAGTTCCCCTTCAGCCTACTCTTCATTACAGTGTTGGTGGCTCTGGGGGGAAAGCATCAAGTGTCTGGTTTGGGTGGAGTTCCCTGTTTGCTGGGGTGGATGGGAACAGTATGAAGCTACCAGGGAAGGGGTGAAGAACATCCTGACAGCAAGCCTATCTTGACAGCCTTTCCATCATCATACCCTTCTTTCTGCTTCTCTCACCCCCCCCCCTTTCTCTTCAAGAACACACTCAGTGAAGAAATTGCCAACATGAAGAAGGTTCAGGATGAGCTACTAGCAAACAAGGTGAGACTGACTAAACATTGGCAAGGAAGGGAGTGACGTAATATAACTCAGAAGTGGAGAGGGTATTCTGACTTTGGGGATAAGGGGGCAGAGCATTATGAACCAGAGGTAGGGGAAACTGAGGGAGGTGGGTTTTGGGAGCTTTGTGTTCAACTAGGTTATGTTCCCATAACAATGTCTTCCTGTGTATGTCTTCCAGGAGCAACTCCTGGCTGAGATTGAGAGAATGCAGATGGAAATAGACCAACTACGCGGGCGTCCAGTCTCCACCTACTCCCGGTAAGAGGGCTCCTCTTTGTATGGGTTTCGTTGGAGACCTGTGATATAGTCTATATTTTGCATGCAGAATGTTCCAGGTTCAAGTCTTGGCAGCATCTCCAGATAGGACTGAGCATGACCTAGAGATTATGGGGAGGTCCGCAGCTGGGGAGGCACAACTCACAGAGTTACCCAGGTGACATAACGCATCAACCATTACTGGGGGTTATCAGCAGCCTCACTCACAGTGGAAGCTGAGCTTCAGCTCCAGTCTCTCTAAGAAACTTGGAATATCTTGGAAAGTCTCTTAGAAGCACAATAACTTGTGGCAGTGACAGGTTAGCCTAACCTTGTGATCACACATGTCCCTGCCAAAAAGCAGCTACTAGTCATGGCAAATGAACCAGGGGTCTAGTTCAGCAGAAAACTGCTTGAGATATGTGCCACCTCGTTAAAAATTAGTAATAAGCTTCATGCCCCCTATTGATTTTCCGGGAAAGATGTCTGTTGAGATTGAGTTGCCTTCCTGACACACACCTGCTAGGAAATCACCCCAGTGCCTTATTAACACTCTGTTGACTCTCCCATCAAGATTCATTATTGATTCCCATCTTTGTCAAGATTCCAGAAATCCTGTTTTATTGCCCCAATTTTAAGTGCTCAGAAGGGCTGTCCTGGAGGGGCTATTGTTGTTGAACTGAGGAGGTTTGGTGGAAGTGGGCCCTTGAATTATTCAGTGGGAGGCTTTCTCTCCTGTACCCGATCCTTCTTGCTCATGGTTTTGTTTTTTCCGCTCCACGGAGGTCTCTACCGGGCAGCGCGTTGGAGCTTCGTTACTCCCAGGCGCCCACGCTGCCCGTGGGGGCCCACGTGGATCATTACAGCAGTGCTGGTGTGGCAAGACGTTCAAAGAAGGGCCGCTGGACCGTCAAGGATGAAGCCACCAAGGTATGGGATTACGGGATTGGACAAATGGGGGAAAACGTGATTATGTGACATCACACTACCAGGGGTGTCAAACTTAAGACCCATGCAGAAGTTTTTATCCAACACTTAGGTTTTCTTAGCACTCCCATCAACTGCTCTCAGCTGCTGCACTGAGCTGAAGTGTCACTGCTGAAAAGGCAACCTGTGTCATAATTAGACCATCTCAGGGCACAATCCTAACCATTTTAGGCCAGCCTAACCCACCCGTCTCCACCTGTGATGGCATGGGGAGGCCAGTGCATGGAGAGGCTAGTGCTGGTTAGACCAGCATTTCTGTGGCCTAACCTTATTACACTTTTGTGACAGCCACAGGTGCCTGCCCAACAGGGGGTTAGGTTTGCACTGCCGTATATTGACAATAAAGCCAAGATTTGCATATTCACTCTTCTGTCATTTGTAATTAATGAGCTCCTAAGTGAAGAAATGCTTATTTCTGGTCATGGCCTACAAAATGACATCAGTTCTGGTTATTAGTAGGCATCGTGAATGCTGTTTGGCCCTCTGTATGAAAATGGGCCAAATACTCTTGTATTTGTACGCAATTGCACAATTTATTTGTTTTTGTGGTTTTGTCACTCCTGTACTAGACAATACCATGGAGAACAAAACATGCTATCCATTATCTGATTCAGGGAATGAAAACATTATAGGTTTGAGGTGACATAGGAGGGAGGGGTGTAAAACCAAAGAATTTCTGAGGCCTGGTAAGCTGTTGTTCTGGAAGTCTCTTTTGCCACCATCACCATTTTTAACCCTTAATGCAGAATTTTGTAACTCCCTACGGAATGTGGTAGGCAGGCTGTGGTGGCGCAAGTGGTTAAGACACAGTGCCTGTTAACCAGCAGGCCAGGGTTCAAGACCTGGGTCCTACAAGATGGGGTGAGCTCCTATCCGTAGCCCAGCTCCTGCCAACCTAGCAGTCTGAAAGCATGCAAATGCAAGTAGATACCACAGTAGGTACCACTTCGGTGAGAAGGTAAAATAGCATTCCATGCCCCTTTGGCATTCATGACCACAGAAGTGTCTTTGGACAACCCTGGCTCTAAAAGCTTAAAAACGGGGATGAATATCACACCCTACAGTTGGTTGTGACTAGCATTTTAACATGTGGGGGACATGTTTACCTTAACAGAATGCTATAAATAACAGTTTCTAGACCTCATGGTCATGGGCGACCTACTGTATTGAATCCAAGAAGGGACTCTTCAGTAAAGAATACTATCTCTCCAGCCACTACTTTCCAATTGTGCTCTGCCCGTTCCCGCCCCATGACCCTGAAGTGTAAGGGTGCTTCCATATTAGACATTACAAGCCCATATTAGCCATATTAGCCTAGTCACAAGTCACTAATTTACTGCAGACTATCCTCCAGGCATTTCTCCAAGAATCATTTCCATGGCTGACATTCCCAGGTTAGTTTGCTTTTTCAGGTGTCTGTCCATGTTTTCCAATCCCTTGTTGTCATTGATTGTTAGAGCTTCCATCTCAGCTGCAGTGCTGTCATTTGAGATGTAGATAGATGTGGAGCTATAGCAGTGCTTAGTTTGTGAATGTGACTTGTGACATGGTAGTTGATGGTGGATCTACCTCTCTCTTGGTTCTCTGCCTCTTCTCCATTACCTGTCTGAAAACATTATTCCTTGCTGACTCAACTGTTTTACTGTTTTGAAAAACCAAATTGTCTGTGGACTCAGGTGCAATGCTATGACTGTCTGTTTATGTATATGAGCACACAACTGTTTATCTTCTTACATTGATATGATTCGTAATAGTAGCTGCAGCACAACCAGAACCCTGAGGTTTTGTATTTTATTTTTTAAAATATTTGGGCGAAAGAAAAGGAAAAATCCAAAAACTCCTCTTCCAGTTGTAATAATACTTCTCATAACTCCACTTCTCTTAGTGCTGTTTTGCCACAGCTCTGTTCATTCTGGGTGTGATGATAACTATTGTAGCTAATGGGAGCAGTGTATTCTCAACAGCACAGGGGCACAGTGCCAGTTTCTTGCCTTGTCATAGGTATATCATCTCAGATACCACAGTTTCATACAGCACTCAACTTTGGGGGAATGTATGTAATGCGCTGTTGGAGGCATTGCTGTAATGATTTCTATAGCAGTCTTGCGGCAGACATGAGCACGATCGATCATGCACATGTCTTGCAAGACTTCCCGAGGAAGTGTTGGCCAGAGGGTACTGTACAGCTCTAGAAATTTGGGGAACAGAACTTGCAGGAGGTTAACAGTGGTTAGGCTGGCACAAGTCCCGCGCTGGCCCTGGGGTGTCAACTAAAGTGCCGTAGGGCACCTCTGCTCCACTCTGGGGAGGTTAGGCGAGTGCACAGACGTGCATTGCCCTCCACTGTGGCAATGGGTGAGTTGTGCTGGGCTAAACTGTTTAGGATTGAACCCCATGGGAACAAGATATAAAAACAAGTACAAAATATATAGGAAAATGCCACTTGATTAAATGCCAAAGGGCTATAACATAGCAGTGTCTGAGGGTTCTCCATGCTCCTTCCATAGAGCATGACAGAACAATGGAACAAACATTTAAACCTCTCATCCCCAAATAGCATAGTCTCCAAATGAACAAAGTATAGGCACCCAAGAAAATATGCAGCATTTTAGAAAAATAACAGTTTGTTTCTGTTTTTACGTCTGAAAACGGACTGAGAACCATTGGGCTTATGGAGTCAGCAGTGGTAATCCAAGCCCTGGTGCTACAACTGCAAACTGCTGACTCTTCCCCTACCAGGAAGGCCCTCAGAAGGCTTTCTAAGCCATAAAAATGTCACTTCTAGTTTCCCCAAGAAACTGGAAGTGATTCTTTTTATCTCTCCCTACAAAGTCTTTGTAAGGGAGGCTGGTTTGGGGGGTGTATGCAGCCTATTCAGAGCTCCAAAGGCCTCCAAACAGAAAACAGCGGCAGGACCAGTGGGAGACAACCCCTGGTCAAGATGTCTAGGGTCAAGTGACCATCTAGACTCCCCTGTACATCACTGGGGTAAGGTAGTCAGTGCTTGGGTTTAAACTGTGGTCCACAAAGCCAAGATACTCGTATTTGAGGTACATATTGGCAAATGAGTATCATGCTGTTGGTTGAAGGAAGTGGACACTTGTTTCCAAAGACTGCAGGGGTTGAAAGGGAATGGTGAGGTAGGTTTGAGAGTGATAGTTACCATGAAAAGGAGCACTTCTTGTGGGATCTGTGGCACCCAGCGACCTGGTAATGGTAGTGTGTAGTGGTTATGATAGTGGTGAGTTGAAAAAGGGTCCTGAGGGTAGTTAATGGCACACAAAACCCTGAAGGGAAAGGCTTCTTTTGTTCAGAAGCTTGATAGCTGCTGGTAATATTCAGGTGTAGCATGACAGGAATTGCAGTGCCTGGCAGAGTTGCCCTTTCCTTTCTGTTCCTCATAACTATATTTCCTCTTTTTCCCCCTCAAACCCAATTTTCACTGGACATCCACCTCGTGAGTAACCCTTTTGATGTCCTTTTTTGGGGTGGAGGGCTGGGTTGCCCACCAAGCAGATCAGTACTAAGGGTCAGAGATGGGGCAGTGGAGAGTCATGACCGCAGTTGAGTGGTATGGGAGCAGTCACTGTTTCCTGAAGTGAGCTTTAAGTGGTGGACTTCCCTCTTTTCAGGGATAACTTGCAACCTTCTTCAAACAAGTTTGGTTAAACCTTCTCATGGCTCTCCTTTTTCCCACAGGTGGTGCCTCCTCAGGAATGGGAGCGGGCCCAGCAGGCAGCTGGAGGTGCTTTCGAGGGTGGGCTGGATGGGTCGGATGAAGACGAGCGAGATCCCCTGTTCAGCTCTGCCGACCTGCTCTCCCCCAGTGGGCAGGCAGATGTGCAAACCCTAGCCATTATGCTACAGGAGCAGCTGGAAGCCATCAACAAAGAAATCAAGTGAGTTCTCCTGACCAGCTGCCTTTTTGCAATGGGCAAACATATGGGCATGTGTCTTCCCAAAGAGCCACTTCATCTTGCTTCTGTCATCCTGCAGATCTCCCTCAAGCCTATGAACATTTCAGTGATTCAGGACTTTTCCCCAGTACAGCCCACTCTCCTTACCTCTTCTGAATACATCCCTAGAGTGAACGCAAGAATTCTGCCATCTTGTGGAAACCCTCAGCTTAACCATATGTTCCCCTTTTATTTATTTTTCACATTCGTATACTCTCCTTCCTCATTATATATAATTCCTCACTATATATAATCTATACTCTCCTTCCTCATTATACCCTCATTCCGCCCCATCCCTCCTCCCCCTACCTCATGAGGCCGGCCATGGTCAACAAATTTCTAGCATCCCACTCTCTGTTGGATGGTCAGAAGTGCACAACTCCATACTTTGCTGGGTCCTTTAGGATTGCTTCTGGTTCTTCTCTGTTAATCCAATCCTATTGAGGTAGAACACTGGTGGAACAGTAGGATTGGGTCGTTTGGCTAACAGAAGACGATACTGACCAAATAATTCTGAACCCAATCAAACTGATTGACAGGTGGTTCAGAACCAGCAAGAGGAAAATGCCCTTTCATAGAACTGATCATATAAAACACAAATATAACACAATTATGTTAAAGGCTTATGTGTTTATATGAACATATATAAACTTATGTGTTTAATTGATCATATAAACATAAAAGCCTCACATATAAAACACAAAAATTGATCATATAAAACACATAAACCTCAGTTAGTCCTAAGCTTTTTTTTCTTTGTAAGACTTATCCAGGAAGAAAAGGAGTCCACAGAGCAGCGAGCAGAGGAAATCGAGAGCCGGGTGACCAGCGCCAGCTTGGATGGTTCTTTGGGCCGATACCGCTCAGGCACTTCTATTCCTCCTTCAGTCACCAGCTCCACTCTGGCAAGCCCCTCTCCCCCTAGCAGTGGCCATTCTACTCCTCGCCTAGCACCCCACAGTCCTGCTCGCGATGGAGAAAAAATGGTGTGTAATGAATGGGCAGGAAACTTGAAGGTTGTGTGCTTGTACTGTACTTGGAGATGCCTCATCTTGAAAGGGGTACCATCCCAGTTCTTACCCACTAGTGCTTGTGTTCTTCTGCCTATAGTGTGTCAGGCTGTGAGTCCATCTGATCCAGTATTTTGTACTCTGATTTGTGACCTTTCAAGGCATCAAGCAATAGTTCTTCTCAGCCTTTCTTTCCAAGATCCTTTAACTCAGCGTTTCTCAAAGTGGAGGTCGGGACCCCTTTGGGGGTCGCCTGGAGCTTTCCTGGGGGTCGCTTAAAGACCCCTGGTGCAGGGTGCCAGGTGAGAAGACCTGGCAGAAATGCTGGAGCTGCTGCAGCTGGAAGAAGCCACTGAGAAGCGGCTCCGAAGGAGCCTCTGAGCTGGTGTGAGACCAATGTGGAGCCTTGGGGGCAGGGAGGCACCCGACACACTCACCAGAGACGGCAGCCTCCTCCCCCAGATCCTCAGTGCGCCTGCTAGCTGAGAGTGTTAAGCACGCTGAGGTGTGAGCATGGCACCAGAGCTGTGGCGGGTAGGCTGTCTGGTGGGCACCCCACTTGTGCACCGACCGTTGTGCCCTGTTCCTTGTGCTCTTCTCAAAAGTAAGCCCCCTCAATGTTGTTGTTGTTCATGATAAGTGAATGGGACTTACTTCCAGGAAACAGTGGCTGGCTCTGCTGCCTGAGATCCCAATCCTATGGAAGTCTCCTCAGAAATCAGTCCCATGATAGTGAATGGGACTTACTCCCAGGAAACAGTGGCTGGCTCTGCTGCCTGAGATCCCAGTCCTATGGAGTCAGTCAGAGGTCAGTCCCATGATAGTAGGACTTCAATCTCAGAAGTCAGTCCCATGATAGTGAATGGGGCTACTCCCAGGAAAGTGCTAGGACTGCAGCCTTAGAGCCCAATTCTATGCATGTGTACTTAGAAGTCATTCCCATTGAGTTCAGTGAGGTTTACTCCCAGAAAAGTGAGCATAGCACTGCAGCAGTAGCGCATTAGAAAGATTGAGAACCACTGCTTTAACTGAAGGCCCAAAGACTGAATGTGGGATTTTGTGGCCCATTCATTCTGGGATATTAGAGCGATTGCTGTTAAAGATGAATTGCTGGCTAGGATGCATTATAGACCATGCCAAAGAAAACTTTTTTTCATGGAAACCTGGTGGATAATTTAGCATTCATTTCCAAGAAGTTGAAGATTGACTTCAAAGCAAGGACAAAAGCAGGGAAGCCAGCTAAAGCAATCACCCCATGCAACAGCTTGTTGGGTGGGTGGGTGGGGAGCCCATCTCTTGGAGGCGAAAAGAGTACTGAGCAAAAACAATGGAAATTGGGAGCAGAGGCTGGAGAAAGGTTGAATATTGAATAAAGGTTTGAAAATATTATGTGGAAAGTGATAGAGAGATTTTGTTTCTCTTTTTTCTCATATTTTTAGAACTCGGGCTCACCCAATCAAATTGATTGACAGGTGGTTCAGAACCAGCAAGGGGTAAATGCCCTTTCACAGAATTGACTGTTAACATGGCCTTCCCTGCTACAATAGCCCCTAGCTTTAAAAAAGGGGGGAGCAATCACATTGGCAGTGGATAAATTTATAATTGGCTGTTAGTGGAAGTTGCCATAGAAAGCTGCCAGGTTCAGAAACATCATGGCACTGGAGAGGCATTTGTGGGGCGGGGGGAGGATGGAATTTCTACAATGGGGAACATTACTAGCTGATGATGGCTGGAGCCTGCTGATCAGGACTTCCCTGGTTTGAGTCTCATGAACCTGCTAGGTAGGCATAAGCAAACTCCTCCCAGGCTGCAATACGGAGGTAATAGTATTTACCTCTCAGGATTGCCAAAATAACGCACATTAAGTGCTGTCTACTGGAGACAGAAGGATGCCAATGATGATGACTCATAAAGCTATAAAAAGTGTTATTAATTTTATTAATTGAAGTATTAATTGAAACAGGATCCTAACCTAGCTGGAATTTTTTTTGTTAGATGCAGAAGATTGCTCTTGAGTTTGTTCTGTTATGTTCTTGTGTGGAGAGCATTTCCCATGAGATGTGGCGTGGCCCACTTGTTCCAGCAAACTGCTTCTTGAACTACCCAGGTAGAGGGTGGCCCCTGTATATGTGGATCCAGTTATCTGAAGATCAGATACAGATTCTCCTTTATTCCCCCCTTTGTATGCCCTTCTGGATGTCAGGGAGCAGTGTTCCCTCCACCTCTGGAGAAGAATCTGAACTCAGCAATGACCAGAGACATCTATCCTTAGCTTCTGCCATGCTCAAACTGAACTTGAGAGCTCAAAATATGTGACTTCTAGTTATCAAAGCATGTGACACATACAAGAGTGATTTTTAATGCCTTCTGGAGACCTAGAAATCACATTTTGAGCTGTACAGTTCAGTCTGATCTCACCTGAGGCCAGGAATGGATATCTCTGGCTTCTGCTGAATTCCTTCCTTCCATGTAAACATGGAGGAGCTCTAGCATCACAGTGATTTCACATCCTGGTAAGTTCCAGACAGATTTTTAAGTTTGAAAGGGGATCCTTTCAAATGCCTGAAATGCCTGAGTACCACTACCTTATTCACATCAATCTCTTCTCAAAGTGATAAATACCAGGATTTTGAGCCGTCTATTCATTCAACATTACCTTTCATTTAGTTAAGGACCAGAGAAGGGCCAAAAGTCAAAAAATGAACATCAAAGCATAGCCTCATTTGGCTTGCAGATATATTTTGGCCACTGAAAAATGCAAATAACTAACTGTATAACACATGTGAATGCACGTGACACCTAAATAAACAAGACAAGTAAAATAGACAAGTAAATACATAGACAATAAATAGACAAGTAAACACAAGAATGTTAATGAACTTTGTGGATTTTGGGTGAAATCAAACAAAAGAAGAAAGCACATGTACAGATTTGTAATGTGGTTATAACTAAAAATTGCTGAAAGAGAAAATCAAGATACTGCTTCAGGGCTTGGTCAGATTATGGGCTCATAAAGCCCCTAAAACTTCAGTAATGTTGGTAGTAGTATGCCTGGTGGGCTGGCAAGGATGGGGGGCTGCAATTGGGCCCCCAAAAGTGGACTTTGCCTTAAGGCACTTAGCAACATTCTGCCAACAGTGTGCGCAGGAGATAATACAGTGTATAAAAAATTGAACTAAATTAATATTAGGTGTAACTTAGCTCTATAATGAGATGCTGTCAGAGAGCAAATTTCCTTACAGCAGTATTTACAAAGCACTCAGTTTTCATGCACTCCCAGCTTGAGGGACTCCTAGAATTGTGAGCATTGCCTCCCCTTCCAACAGAGTCATTTAACTCTCTTTCTCTTTTTATGTCCTCTCCTCTCCCCCCCCCCAGCAGAACCATGTGGCTAAAGAAGAAGGGCGAGTATCCGATGAGAAGGCCCTAGCCTTGTGTGAACCCCCAACACCCTCCACACCCCGTACAATGCGTCTGGAGCGCATGACCCAAGCCTTGGCTCTGCAGGGTGGATCCCTGGAAGATGGGAGGGAACTGAGGACAAGGTAGGTGGCACAAGTGGGTAGGACATAAATCTAGGTGAAAGTCTGAGGTAGAGCTTGGATATTAGTCTTATAATTACTAGAAGCCTGTAAAACATAAAGCTTTTCAATTTTTTTCCCCTGTGGATAAGGATCTTAAAAAATAATGTTCAGTTTAGGTGATTCTGAGCATGAACAGAGCGCCTATTCTTTGTGAATGGAATTAGCGCCTGTTTTGGTTTTTTGGCTTTTGAAAGAAAGATTCACTGAAGGAATAGGGTCACCATTTTAAAAGATAGGGTAAAGCAATATGTACAACCTCTGGGCGCAAGAATGCATAAAGTGTCCTTTTATGTAGGAGTTGCATGAAAGGGAAAATGTTTGCCTTGTCTGCTTCTCCTACAGGTTGTGTTACTTCTGGAGCTAATATGGGGATGCAGGCAAGGTGAGGAGGGGGAGTAAGAACCCCACAAGATGCTTGCTTTTAGAAAAAGTGGTTTGAGTCAGGGCAGTGTCTTGTAATACAGTCAAACAAACACTAGCTGGCAGTGAACACCACCAGGCTGGTGTTTTCTGGTGGTTTATCACAGAGGGTCAAAAGCCAGTAGGCTACAATCCACCGATATAGTTACGGTGCCAACTATGGGAAACCTATGGGAAATGTATAGAGCAAGCCAGAGTAAGTGCCTCTTACATCTTCCCATAGTACCTTTGGATTGTAGGGTAATGCATCTATGGGCATGTTCAAAAGGAACAGGTTTAGATTGGGCTCTGTGAAAGTGATGGCTACACAAGGGTGGAGAATGTGAGACCAGCAGGAAAACCTAACTTAGGAGGACCAAATTCCTTTGTTGTTGCTGCATTGCGCTGAGAGTCAGAGAATTGTCAAAAGGCAAGACCTTCTTGTCCCTGCAGTTTTATCATCATTATCACCATGATACTACACCATCAGTGTACACCATGCCTAGTGCCATTAAAGTGCAAGAGGAAGGTTCCTGCTCCATGGAAAGTACTGTACGGTCTAAAGATAGAAAACTGAGGAAAGAGGCTGATGGTGTGAGCAAAGGCAGGAAAGATGTCCATTTAGGATAAAGGGTCTTTCTTCCAGAAAGAACCAAACTTTTCTTACCCCCACCCTTTCTTTTCCTTCCCTCCTGCACAGCATGGGGTCAGAAGCCACCAACAGCAGCCAGGATTCCTTGCACAAATCCACCAAGAAGAAAAGTATCAAATCCTCCATTGGACGCCTCTTTGGCAAGAAGGAGAAAGGGAGGCTGGGGCAACTGGGCCGTGATTCCCCTTCGCTTGGTATGCATCCCTTACTGTTTATTCCTTCCGTGCCACTCTTCTTTCTTTTAAAATGTATTCTGCTTCTCTCTGTAGAACCCATCATTCTGCTGCCCAGAAAACTGTGTCTATATTGAACTAACCTCTCAAGCCTCCCTTCCCAGAAATTTTGCTCTGCCACATGTAATGGCACTGAATACAGTGGTGTAGCCAGAGGGAGTCCAAAATACTAAATTTTGCAAAATGCTTTCCTATAGGCTGTAAGTGGCCTTCTTGTTTGGAGCCTTTCCAGCCAGTAGAACTTTTTTTCCCTAGTGGCCTGGAGTGGTTCTGAAAGAGAAGGGAAGGGACCATTTGAACATTGTGGTGAGGTGCCGTGCAGAACTTAGGCTGCAATCCTACTCTCCAGTTAGGCCTGCTTAAGCTCCAGCATATGTTCTGTGCTCACCTGGGGGTGTCACAAAAGTGCAGTAAGACACTTCTGTGCCATTTCTGGGGAAGGGTTAGGCCAGTGCACAGACATGTGCTTGCCTCCCTATAAGTCTGGGAAGACTGATGAGTTGTGCGGGCCGAGGTTAGGATTGCACCCTTAGTGTTTTGCACTTAGTGTTTTGCACTATATATATAGCTATGCCTCTGGTTGTACAGTCCTCATAATAAAACTGGAATATCTTCTACACCTCTTACCACTAGCATAGGTCTCCTCTGCAGGTTTCAGGAGACACTCGTTACAGGGGGAGGTTCATTTTTTTTTTGTACAGGGCCTTTGGGAAGGGTGAAGAGGCATACATGAATGCACACTGCTTTCTGTCTTCCAGACACTTGGCACAAAGTTATGGGATCTGGTCTCCCTCCGAGACTCTATGCTTCACAAGGATTTTCGGATAGTACAAGGGTTGGAGGGCTATGTGGGTAATTTTGCTGTTTGTGCCCCTCTCTCACTGATTATGGGGGCATCTTCAGTGTGATGCATCTTTTGGGGGGACTGATCCTCCCCCAAATCAAGAGATGGTGGCAAAAATTCTCATTGTTGTTCTCTGTGCCGTATGAGCACTGTCTCTTCCCTTTGATCCTTCTAGTGTGTCAATATCTCTGAGTTTCTGTGTTTATAATTAAGGAAACAACAGAGTTGATGGTATATTTTTATATGTTATACATGTATCTCTCTACATAATGTACCTGTCATTCTTTATAGCTGGCACACCGTCAGATGAGATGTCACCGGCAGACCCACTGGGTCTTTCTAAGTTGTCAGGACCAGTGGACAAGGATCGCAGGAACAAAAAGAAGTGAGGAGAGACATTGGGCATGGGGGGGGGGAAGGAGAAAGAATGGGAATGCAGGGTTATTGGGGTGCGGATGGGAATGGCTTAATGTGGGATGTTTGCAGGGCAATGATCGTCCTTAAACTTGCAAGACCTGGGTTCAAATCCCAGCTCAGCTCATGGCATTTTTGGGAGCAGATGATCAAAGCTGCACGCATATCCCTGCTAGCCTTTGTTTTCCCACTTAAAATGAGAGATAGAGTGATGCGAGTCTCAGGGTTGTTATGCAAAGATGAACAAGGGAAAGACTTCAGGAAATAGCCAAGAAAGTCTCCTTTCATGGCCAGGATGAAAGGGCATATTTAATCCATTTAAGATACCCCCGTAACCTCCCCCTTCTTTCCTAACCATTCTAACAGAACCTGTCTCTCCTTCTCCATCTATTTCTGCCTTTCCCCCCAGGCATGAGTTGCTCGAAGAAGCTTGCCGGCAAGGCCTGCCTTTTGCTGCCTGGGATGGCCCCACTGTTGTGTCGTGGCTGGAGGTAACAACAGCGGCTTAGAGAGAGGTTTTTGGGAGAAGCAAACTGCCTACATAGAATAAATCATGCATATCAAGGCTCAGAGTGTAGTGTATAACCACACTTTAAACTCTTGTCTTTTTATATCTCATATGTATGCAGGCTCAATATATGCAAAGGTAACTAAGAGGTGCAATGTGGGATATCCCTAATTTTGCTCACCTGGGACATGGAAGGCAGATGTCCTGGGTGAAGAAAAAAGCAGCCCATTTGAGGGCTTCATCACAGGCACATCCTGGCACAGCTGATACATAGATCCTAAGTTGTTTTGGTGGTGGGGGGGGGGTGAATTAGTTGAGAGGGTGGGCAATTTAAAGCCTCTGGGGAATGGTAGCACACAGAACCCAGACAATTCTGGTTTGAATGCGTGTGCATGTGCGAGAGAGAGAGAGAGAGAGAGAGAGAGAGAGAGAGAGAGAGAGAGAGAGAGAGAGAGAGAGAGAAAGGAAGGCATAGCCACCCCACAAAAGAGTGAACACAGATGCAGTCTTAAAAGATAACTCACAGCATAGCTATCAGCTGCAGGGTAAGCCCAACTTACCTGCTCAGACACAGACACTAAGACCAGCCAATGAACACTGGCTCAGCCCTTCCTCCCTCAATGCTTCAGGCAGTCATTCTGCTTTTTGCATGAACACTCATGCATTTATCCATTCATTCACCATTTCTTAACTTCTTAAAAGCTTCCTTTAAAAAAATGCAAGAATGCTACATGGACTGTGGAAGGGAATTGGTAATGGGGGGAGGCAGAGCAAATCAGTGCCACTTACAAGCAATTTCAGCTTTAGAGATATCTTTGGCAAAGTCACATCCATGGAGAGGAATAAGTATGATAGGTCTAAAAAAAATATTACATTTGTCTTTGCTTGAGTGTCCATATTTGACTAGAATAGGCATATCCAAACTTTCAACTTCAGGGCTCCTGGATCTTTAATAATTGTGTAGAGGTGGGCAATTCAACCAGTGCAACTTTTCTTCCCATAGATCCAAGCTGCTGAAATCCCCTCCTCTTTAACATTCCCTACTCTTGAACATTGTTGTTAAAGGTCCAGGAGCCCAGAAATTTAAAATTTGGACACCACTGGACTAGAACCACAGGGACCAACTCTGCTTCAGTCTGTGTCCTTTGATATCAGAGTAGCTACAGCAAAAGCTACCAAGCTGTTAATGATGATTTTCATGATCCCTTGGTCAGTTTTCCTTGGGATAGAGACATTTTCCAGGAAACAGATGGTCACACATAGAGGAGTGCCAGTGGGGCAGGACATGAGGCCTTCCATTTCCCTCCAGTCCTTCACAGACACAGTATCTACATAACCTTAAAATTGTTTTTCCTTCCATTCACCCTGGCAGCTGTGGGTTGGTATGCCGGCCTGGTATGTGGCTGCCTGCCGTGCCAATGTCAAGAGTGGTGCCATCATGGCCAACCTGTCAGACACCGAAATCCAGCGGGAGATTGGCATCAGCAACCCCTTGCACCGGCTCAAGTTGCGCCTTGCCATTCAGGAGATGGTGTCGCTTACCAGTCCGTCAGCCCCCTCCACTTCCCGCACAGTAAGTGAGGGACTGTTTCTTACGTTTCTTCCTTGTGGGCTTGGAAGAGCCAGAATGACCTCTTCCATTTTGAAGATTGACAGCCATTTCTGTTTCTTCCCCTGCCCTTTTTTCAGTCTACTGGCAATGTGTGGATGACACATGAAGAGATGGAGTCTCTCACAGCCACAACAAAACCAGTAAGTAGTACTGTTGTATTTATTTTATTAGTGTGCGCGCTCATTAGGAGGTGAGATTACCAAGCCTATTTCTCTGGAAGCTTGTTAGATCCTTCATTACTCAAGTGGCTGCTCTTTATCAGGCCTTTCTCCAGTGGAGGAATCTGTACCTCCTTAATGAGAATAAGGGCATATCAGGAGCACTTGATGAAGGCTTCAACATTATTTCTGTCCAGGAGAAGCAAAGCTGTTAATACTATTTGAAAGAAGATTGTTCTTGATGTCAGGGCTCATGAAGGGGGATAGAGGGTGGCTCCTAGTGAAACCTACAAGTCCCACCTTATGTCTATTTTGCTTTTAATCAAGTACTAGCCGTTAGTAGTCTTTTAAGAACAGTTGCAAAGGGGGCTACCATGAAAGGTGGATCTATCTATAATCTATCTTATTTATAGGCATTCTCTGCCTCCTGCCCCAAATAATTTAAGCACTACTTCAGGATATGTACTTCAGCCACTACTTCACAGTGGCTCAGTGGTTAAGATGCTGAGCATAAAGACCCTTAAGAATGCCTTTTTGGAAGTTTGAGACCCAAATGTCGCGTGACAGAGTAATTTCTTATCACTTGTCCCAGCTCCTGCCAATCTAGCAGTTCAAAAGCATGCAAATGCAAGTAGTTAAATAGGTACCACATTTAAAACATGCAAGAAGATAACAGTGTTCTGTGACTGCAAACATAATGTCATGCTGGCCACATGACCACGGAAGTGTCCACGGTACAGTGCTGGTTCGCACCCTGAGAAATGGAAATAAGCATTGCCCCCCTACATTTGGTCACAACCAGCAGGCTTTCTGCAAGGACTCCTTTACCTTTATACCTTATTCCAGGATTGCCAAATCTAAAATTTCATAATTAGATTATGCAGTTAAATATCTGTCATTGTTCTCTTTGGGGCTCTGCTATTTTGGGGAGAAAAAGTGGGAGCCCAAATCTAGGTGTGCCTATTCAGAAGTAAGCCCCATTATACTCTGTGGAGCTCACTCCCAGGTAAGTGTAGACAGGTTTGCAGCCTAGCTCAAATACAGTAATTTAAATCTCTTTTTAACTCTTCTAGATTCTTAGGACATTGTCCATTATTTTCTTGGGACTCTCTTCACTCATCAAATGGGCAGAAGGCTACTTTCAAACCAGACTAGTACTGTACTATCAGGAATGTGCGAACCCTTATAGCCCTTGTCTTGTACTGCTGGAACTATTGGCCATTGTGTGTGAACAGACTGTGTCTAACCCTGCCTTAACAATTCCTTTCTGCTTTCCTCCTTGCTTCATAATTAACCTCTATCCAGGAGACAAAGGAAATCAGCTGGGAGCAGGTATGGGTGGGAAGCATCTTGGCCTTCTCTTTCCTTGCATGCCTGCATGTGTGTGCATGTAGGAATCAGTATTGCACTGGGGTTTTGATATATAGGCTTGCTTCAGGTTCTTCATGGGTTAAGCATGGTTTAAACAGGGAGTCTCCTGATCCAGAGTTCGTTCTCTTTAGACACTGCACCATAAAAGCTTTTTCTGAACAGATCTTTCTGCCATGCTTGTTGATATGGGGACATTCTCAGAGCAGACTTGGGTTTATCCTGTGGCTGTTGCAATGCCTAATTAATGCATACAATTCACTGCCACAGAACATCCAGTTGTTTGAGAGTGTTAGGAGAGAATTAGATATAGTCATATAGGAGATATCTACCAATCAGACACCAATAACCATAATAGTACCCCCAGATTTAGTAGCAGTGAGATCATTAAGCAGATAATAAGAGATTACCAGAGTTCATTGTTCTCACACAGGAACGAATTAGCTGCAAATTACAGAAGAAAAAACAAATGTGCTAATCATGTTCGTATTTTCAAGATATGAGACCAAAACTAGAAGAGCCCAATTATAACAGGGGTCAGATAAATTGCTTCTGGGGGCTGCCACCGGCCTGTGGGCCTTATGTTTGATCTAGCTCATTACTCTTCTATTCTCCACACATCCTCTTTGAGGAGAACTGACAGAGATAACTGTTGATGTGCTGTCACATAAGGGGATGCAGCATTTGGTGTGCTACAGCTACCCAGCAATAGCATAGCTCCAGGGGAGTGGTAGGGTACTGCAGACATTGCAATGCGCCATGTAAGCGGTCCATTCCACTTACCATCAGAGTCATTCTGGGCAATGATAGCTACACACTACTGTGTGTTAGCATCACTGTCCAGAATGGCCCCATCAGCAAGTGGACCAGGCCACTTAAGTGGTATATTGGGGTATCTGGAATATTTGCTACTTTGCCCCTGTTATGTCACTTCCACTCAAGCACCAGAAGATCTTGGGCCAGTTCTATCTCTCCCAACCACAAGAGTGGGCAGATTTTTTTTAGATCATTGTCCCACTTTGCTCAGTCAGGCTAGTGTGAGTATATTAAGTATTTTATTTCTTGACATTATTGAATGTCCTGGTTTCTTTCTGGAAGTTGGTGCATAAGTTGGAATGGATCAGAGTTGGAACAGTGCTATGGGAGAAAGCACATAAACAGATGGGCTGCAACCATGTGAAAGCACTAATGTGGTCGATTGTAACTTGGGATGGCCGATGGACATCCATAACTGAAGGTCCCAGTATATGTCCAACACAAGTTTTCAGCAGTATGAACAGATGTATCTGCCTTGTACAGAGTCAGAGCTTTGGACCATCTAGCTGCATGTTGTCATCCAGGATCCTTTCCCAGCCCATAGGGAGATGTTGAGGATTGAACCCAGGACCTTCTTGCGTGCCACTGAGCTAAGGTCTCTCCCTATCCCTATGTTCAGCAACATGGTTACATGAGGCAGGGTCAGTAACATTCTTTGGCACATGGTGATGTGGGCAAAATTCTGCAGTGTTCTTCCCTTCCAGACTTTAGTAGGGCATTGAACATCACAAAGGAATGGAGCACTGCAGTAATTGTAAAATTCATACACAGCAAGGTGGAATGTTTTGCAGAGAGCAACGTCCATACAGCCCCCTTCTGAAGGACCAAGATCTTAGCAAGCTGGTTTCTTGTCCCTGCATTGAGGTCTCTGGTCATACTGGGCTGATCTGCTCTGTTTGTTTTCCCATCTCCAAATATTTTGATGGGGCTTGTGATGAGACTCCACCATGCCACCGAATGAATGGGAGCTTTTCTTTCCATTATGTTGGGCCTGCTTTAGTTTGTGGCTGAACTAGCAAATCCATTGAAGCCAGTGGGTGTTCCTCCTAAACAAGAAAGGCTGACTTATTGTCTAGCTTGTTTTGAGGAGGTTCTCTGTGTTGGTTTGTTTGAACATGATTATTAACACAGGTGCTTTTGATGGGGCCTTGTAATACATTGGAGGCAGCAGTGTTGAGACAGAAGAAGAAGCCTGCAGATCCATTTTCACAGTCTGGTTGTTCTTGTATTTGTGGGTATCTGTGTGTTCTTTATACGCCGTCTGGGTTTATGGGAGGCCATCTGTGAATGGATGTGGTGAGACGCTATAGAGGAGGATGAAAGTGGGTGCACAAGGAAGACACATTTTGCTTTATCAGTGCACATGGAATTGCACATTCCTCCAGGGGGAAAGATGTGCATATTTTCCTTTTTATATATTACACTGGAGTTGGAGAAAATAATAAAATCATTCAAGCATCGGCTTTGAAAAATACAGATACATGTGAGGTTGGGTATGCAAGAAGTAACAGGGTGGAAGGTCAGGAAGACAAATGGTTCTGGAGGGATAGTGTAAGAATGCTGAGGGAGAAGGTCTTGGTTGGCTTGATATGAATCCTGGCATGATTAATGGGAACAATATGTGAAAGTTCAAATGTTTCTGGGTAAGATGGGAATTTTGAGACATGTGCACAGGTAGGTTGTAGCTTAATGATCATGTAGCTTGGAGCAATGCTCAAAATGTTGCCCCGAAGTGATGTCACAACCAGAAGTGACATCATGCCCAGGCTTTAAAAAAAAGAAAATTTGGGGAAAATCTTCCTCATCCTCCTCACCAGCTTGCCACTGATCAGTCAGTTTTAAGAAAACCTATATTTTCTTCTATAAGCAGGTATTCATTTTCTGGTTAATTGGCCATAGCATTTGATGGAATACAGATATTCCAATTTGTTTAACTGCGTTCCATTATCTTTCCATTGATATATAACATGGAGTTATTCTTATGTACCATTTTCTCATAATTTTGACACTAGTGTCAAGCTCAGCTTGTTCCCCCCCATAATGCTTGCTATGTCTGCTACCCCCCAGACCCCTTTAGCCACACTGTTTTTGGCAAGCAATGAAGGCCCAGAAGTTACAGAGACAGGGAAGTGAATGATCCAAGGAATGCAAGTCCTATGTGTGCATGTGTTTGTTACTTTCCCTCACACAGTGTCTTCCCAACTCTGTTTTTTTCAGATCCTGGCATATGGTGATATGAACCATGAGTGGGTGGGGAATGATTGGCTGCCAAGTTTGGGTTTGCCCCAGTATCGCAGCTATTTCATGGAGTCGCTAGTGGATGCTCGGATGCTGGATCACCTCAACAAGAAGGAACTGCGGGGCCAGCTCAAAATGGTGGACAGCTTCCACAGGTGGGAGGAAAAAAAGGGCTTGAGTCACCCCTACTTAGGGGGTAAATATACTTTGAAAATGTAGCTTAGTTACAGTATATGTTCCTGTAATGGCCCCATCCTCTTATAGGTTATTCTGAGAACTATAGTTTTAGGGCACAATCCTAATCAGTTGTCTCCTCATTCCTGCAATGTGTGGGGAGTCTGGTACATGTCTGTCCCCCAGGAAACAGACATGGGGGGTTACACCAGTACATTCCTAAACCCCCAGAAGTAGCGCAGAAATGCTTAATGGCACTTTTGTGACGCCTCCAGGCCAGCGTAGGATTTGAGTCAGCCTTACTGGAGGTTCGGATTGCAGTATCCTAATGCCCACTTAGGCCAGCACAAGTCCCATGCTGGCCTGGGGAGGTCACAAAAGTGCCATTAAGCATTTCTGTGCTGCTTCTGGGGGGTTCCCCTACTTCTACTTCCTTTCATGCCCCTCTTGATCTGCCCAATTCTGTGAGCTAGGGCACAATCATATCCAGTTTAGGCTGGCCTAACTCACATGGACTTTATTCCTGTGGTGGTGTGAGGAGGTCAGTGTATGCCTGTAAAGTGGTGCACGCCCCCCCCCCTTCATGTGTGGGGCATTTTATGACACTCCCAGGTCAGCACAGGACTTATGCTAGGGCTTAGGCTGGCCTAAATGGAGGTTAGGATTGCAGCTTTAGCCTTTATGCTACATTGCTTCTCAGGTTTAACTTCTACTTATATCTGCCAGGGTAAGCCTCCATTATGGGATTATGTGCCTGAAGCGTCTTAACTACGATCGAAAGGAACTGGAGAGAAGAAGGGAAGAAAGTCAGAACCAAATCAAAGGTGTGTGTATGTAATTGAGGCAAGGCATCCACAAATTAACTAGGGGGCATGGAAGTAAGCACAGGGACACAGCAGGGTGGGGACGATGGAAAACCTATCTTCTCTTTCTCTCCTTCTCTGTTTTCAGATGTGATGGTCTGGTCCAATGAGCGTGTGATGTGTTGGGTGCAAATGATCGGACTGAAAGAGTTCACCAATAACCTGATTGAGAGCGGGGTACACGGGGCCCTCCTTGCTCTGGATGACACCTTTGATTGCAACGATTTGG
This sequence comes from Cryptoblepharus egeriae, assembly GCA_030015325.1. NCBI lineage: Eukaryota > Metazoa > Chordata > Lepidosauria > Squamata > Scincidae > Cryptoblepharus > Cryptoblepharus egeriae. The sequence goes on from JAREYC010000004.1 coordinate 82,553,506, forward strand.
CCCTGCTGCTGCAGATCCCTACTCAGAACACACAGGTCAGGAAGGGGTGTTGAATGCCTAGAAAGTGGGGAGGAAAGAGCCCCAGGAGCTTGCAGAAAAATCCTAAGGAGGGGGAGGAAGGGGAGTCTTGACCTGGCCATGCCTGGAGGTTCACAAGGGACAGTCCATCAGAAGTTACAAGCTATAATGGTCTGTGCAACCTCATGCTCTTAGAGGTAGACCAGAGAATGCCAGGTTCAAGGCAGTGGCAACAGAAGGCATCTTGTGCAGGGTGACCATATGTCCCTCTTTTCCAGGACTGTGTCCTGGATTAAAATTTCAGTGTCTTCGTTTTCCTTGTAAGCAGACAGTAGGTAGCCTTCTTGAAATTAATAAATTGTGTGTAATAATTTTAAACTTAATAATAAGTAATATAGCGTTTAATTTAAGCACATGAAAGGAAAGCATCTCAGTGTTTTTAGCTTTTATTTTTGTCATGTCCTACATGTTTCCTCTGTGTCCTACATTTTAAGAGGGCCCCTGTCCTCTTTTTTGAGTTATGGCATATGATCACCCTAATCTTGTGGGCCACTGTGAGATACAAGAAGCTGGACTACATAGGCCTTTATGGCCAAGCTGATACAGCAGGGCTCTTTTTATGGTCTTGGAAAGAGTCCTGTGACCTTGTTGACCTGTCAGGTGGGTCTTCAGACCTCTTTTCTCCCTTCCTTAATAATAATGAAAGAAGATGATGAGATGGTAGAAAGGGGACTGCATCTTGTGGAATAACTGAGGGGTCAAAAGTTGCAAGTATAGAAAGGGTCAAGGAGAGCCAATCTAATAAAGGATCTTTTTTCTATTTAGGCTCGGCAGATCTTGGAAAAAGAATTTGGGAATCTCATCAGCATGGGAACAGACCGGCGGCTGGATGAGGTGAGACTGTTCATCTTCCAGAAGCTCTGGCTTTTGAAGGTTATCTTACCTTCCATGTGTTCCTTATACGGTTTGTGTTTCCACTCTCAGGACAGTGCCAAGACATTCAGTCGTTCTCCCTCCTGGAGGAAGATGTTCCGGGAGAAGGACCTCCGCGGTGTCAGCCCCGACTCGGCTGAGATGCTGCCAGCCAATTTCCGCACAGCCTCTGTGGCCTCCATTACCTCACCCGGGGTGCAGCTTCGTAAGATGCAGCCAGAGGGTATGTAATGTGAAGTAACACAGAAGCTCTTGCCTGGACTGGAGTGCTGAGGCAGGGAAGAAAACACCAAAACTAGTTTCTGTTGGTCATTCTCACCAGGACCTTTTGGCAGTGGTGTCACTGGGGGGGGGGGGAGGTGCAGGGAAGTCGGGCCACCCCAGGTGACACACACACAAGGGAGTGAGAACACTATTGGCCAAAAATTTTTTAAATCTTGCTATTTTTAAAATAATACCATCATTTTATATATCAATCAGTTCATAACTTAGAGTGAAATGAAACAAACTAGATTGAAATACACCTATTCTGTCAAAATAGCTAAAAATCAGTGGGATAGGACAATGGTTTATCACCACGTCCACCACCCAGGGATGTCCATCATAGGGCCTCCTGTTCTGGGTGACACAAATGATGTCACTGCGTGTTGGTGTCAGGAAGAATGTTTTTTCTTTCTGAATCTGCAGAAAGGTGTTTCTGGACATGCACAAAACATCTTTGTTACTGAACAGTTATGCCTCTTAATCCTTATCACCTGGGGGTAACTGGTAGGCAGGCTTCTGTCTTAGTGCCTTATACATGCCTGTTACAGAACATTGCTATCCAGTGGAAATACCACCCAGGACATTGCTGACTTGTGGATGTGAGAACCATTATGTGTGTCAGCCTGGAATGCAGATGAAAAAGGCGAAGAAGCAGCAGGGAGCTGTATTTTATGCTTGGACCTCCTAGTGTGTCACATTTCAAAGCTGTGAAGGGCAAGGGAGTACAATGCCTGATCTCTCTCTTTCTTTTTTCTTTTCTCAGGGAACTCATTAGGTAGCCAGCGGGCAGACAGTATGTCAGTGCGAACGTACTCCTGTTAATGCCAAGCCAATGGAGGTCAGTACACGCTTAGCACTTTGGGCATGGATCAAGTGCCCATATTACATGGGGCACTGTGCAGAAACAGAACGGACATGGCTCTTATCCCAATGACTTCTTGTCCGACTGCCTAACTAGATGTACTTGGGAAAATATGGGATTCCCAACTCCACGTCATGTGCTCATGCTGGGTGGATCCTACTGGGTGGATTCTACTAAAAACAGCAACCTGGATTTGTATATCCCTTCCCTATTTGCCAGTTGCGTTTTGAAAACCACTCCAATAATCTCCCCCACTGCTAATGTCTTCAAGACTTACACAAAGTTATGTTGTAAAGAGTATTGTGGTGGGGGGAGCCAAATTTTCAGGACCAATCAGAAGGCAGCAAATATCTGGGGGTCCTTCACATCCCAGTATACACCACCATACTGTTTGAGAAATGCTGCTCTAACAGCAATGCCACACATCTGTCTCATACGTCTCTTCCTTTCTGCCTGTCCACTTTTCCATACAGATGCTGTCCTGGGTGTGCCTGGTCACCCTGCCTTCGACAGAAAGACTCCCTGCTGCTGCCACCACCGCCGCTGCCACCCCTCCTTCCTCATTGTGTGCTCCAATCTGGACTACGAGGAGCTGCCACCGCCAGCGCTGCTGTAGTGGAGGAGGCCAAACCTGGGAGCATACGGGGATGCTGGACAGAGACATACACAGAGAGGGAGAAAGAGCTTCTCCCCACTCCTCCTCCCAGCAGCAATGGCGTGTGGTCAATGATGAATTCAAAAGACTAAAACTAAGGAGGGAGGCCTCCCCCCAGTTGTGCAGGGGAACTGGGGCTTCAACTCCAGTGTCTGTTTATTGATGTTGTTGTTCCGGGCCGGGGCATAAGAATGTGAATGAAAATATACTACGCCCCCACCCCACACCACTGCAGTCTGATATTTCCATCCCTCTTCCTATCCCCAATGGGTCTGGGCAGGGAGGGGTGTCGACTCACCTAGCCTTCCTGTTGCCACAGATTGGACCAACCAGCCTGGGTAACCTCTCTCCTTTTCCTAACATCCCAAGGTGCTAAATGTTCAGTTGGCACTTTATTTTGATTTTTTTATGTTTATGTTTTTGCACTGCTGCTAGAAAGTGTGCCCTGTTTCACCTCATGATTGTCAGAAAGGGGCATGCTCCTCCAAGGCTCTCGCTCTCTCTCCATCCCCTTCCATCCTAACAAGCAGAGCAGGGAGGGAGTGCAGGTAAGAGAGGACATGTTTTAATTCCTCCATTACAAACTCCCAACATGTTGGGGAGGGAAAGGAAAATGAAGAGCTCTGCCCGTCCCCTCCACAAAGTTGCCCCTCAGGGTCAAATCACAGAGCTCTCTCTGACTGTATGTCTACACAGCTGTCCAGAAGCAGCTGCATCTTGGCACAAATAAGGATTCCTTTTCAAAACAGCCTCATCTTTTACTCTCACCCACCACCACATGTGGTGTTTTTCTAATTCCATGCTCCCCATAGCTCCCTTTCCCACCACAGAGAAGCTCGTGGATTTATAAAGTACAAAATCACACTTGGGAGGTTCCCCAGTGTAGGATGAAGCTATTCCGCGCCAGTACATCCTAGATCTGGCTCAGTGGTGGAGGAAAAGTAAAACTTATGGGAGTATTTGGAGCCGTTCTCTCCCCCTATTTCTAAAGAGAGCAGGGAATGGGGATTTTCAGGTTTGGGGTACTCAAGACGGAAAGGGGGAATTCTCAGCCTGAGGTGAGCAATAGAGCTCCGGACTTCTAAGATAATGGCACACAGACCCCCCTCCCTCCAAGACTATTGTAATATAAGAGTTGTATTTTCTGTGTATATCTGTGCTGTGGAATCTCGTGTAAATTGAATTTCTTTTTTTGACCGCCGTTACAAGTTCTCTGTTAATTTATAATGTGTCCTTTCCCCCCACCCCCACCCCTCTCCCCTGCACGCCCATATATATATATATTTTTTAATTTGATGTTTATATTTTCTGCCTTCTGGGCTTATTTTTTTTAATTATTTTCCTTTTATCTGGGGAGGGTGTGCGGGGGTGAGGGCAAACCAAAAGGGGTTGTTTTGCATGAAAGTGGGGAGGGGGGAAGAAAAAATACAATCTTGAAAAAAAAATATTCTATCAGGAAGATTGTGAGGGGCAGGCAGGAGACTGAGGTGCAGCAGGATAAAAATCTTCTGCATAACTCAGCTCCAGTTTGCTTCTAGGTGAAGGGGAGAGAAAGGGACAGACGTTGAGCGAGAGGAAATGTTTAAAAAAGAAAAAAAACAAAGTTTGAAAACATTTTCTACGATCTGCAAATTTTTGTGTGGTTTAACAACATGAGCTCACTGACCAACGGTGTTCTGAACTAGAAGTAGCCACTATGCAATTGTGACTGAAGACGCTGTGCTTGTTAACCATCAGGCCAGGGTTCAAGACCTGGGTCCCCACCAGACTAGAATTTCCTGCTACAGGCAGGGGGTTGGACTAGATGATCTACTGGGTCCCTTCCAACTCTGATTCTAAGGATCACCCACTTGTTCTGTCCAACTTTTTTCACAGTCTGGTTTTCACCAAGAAACAGAAACCGGGATGAAGCTTTGCTGCTGACTCCATTCTCAATAGTTCTTGCTGAATTCTGTGGGATCTGCAGCCCACTCCAACGCTGCTTGCAGCACCAGGAGTACTGCAGCAACAAAATGGATGCTGAGGTATTCTGAGCGCTGCAGGCTACCACCGGCAGCTATTTGGGAGAAAGGGACTCAGCCTTTGCCTGAGTAAGGGAAGTAGCCCTGCAATGGGGCTACTTAATCCTGTAGCAGCTGTAGAGCTGGCACAGAATCAAGAGATTCCATGTATAGCCTGAAGGCCCTACACTAATGTTCAGGATCTGGCCTGCCCTCCCCATCCCACTCCACTCCCTTCCCCTTCCATGCCTCCTGCCACCCCAGAAGGCCTTCTCACCTTCCCCCTTGTCCCCACTAACATCTCCATTGCTCTTAACATGCTTTATGCCATGTTTGCAACACTTGGCACCAGCAGAGTTTCTGGCAGTACATGGTTAGGATTGGGTTGACAGTAAGTGAACATTGTCCTCTGGGTTGCAGATGAGCAACTGTTCCAGTAAAGCCAGTTCCAACACCCCGCTCCCTTAGTGTTACTGAGTGCACCCCTGTTTACTCCCATTCATGAACAGCTGCTACACAACCAGTGTGAGATGGATGACTGCTGATTCCCTGGGTGACCCACTTCTACTCTGTGGGCAGCTGTTTATGCCCTTAGCTTTAGGGTGATGGTGGCCAAGCAAGCTGAAGTCCATGGATGAAAGTTTGCCAAAGATCCCCTCAAAAACCAGCTCTGAGCCATAACTAATTGCTCTGTTTGGTAATTTATGCCCTTTAAACAACATCACAAAAGGAGCCAAACCTGGCCTCCATGGTCAGGATCCACAGAAGCCTTCTGCAAACCCCCACCCCAACCTCACTGCAATATACAGATCCTCGCTTTATTCCACCCACTAAAAAGCGGATGGGCACTTTAGCTGCCTCTGCTATTAAAAAGCTGCTACAGCTGTATTTGCTCTGCCAAGAAATTTGCCATCTGCTTGGTTTGATCCAGTGGTTCTTGAGCATTTCAGCCTGGGAATGACACCCCCTACTGCAGACCCCCCTGGAAGTGATGGAACAGAAAGGGCCATTATTGTGATGCCAAAGTTCCTCCATATCTACTTGGAAGTAATTCCCATTGTGTTCAGTGAGACTTTGGCTGCAATCCTAAAGACACTTTCCTGGGAGTAAGACCCATTGAACACCCTGGGGCTTACTTTTGAGTAGACATGCTTAGGATTGTGCTCTTCGGGTGCAATCCAGAGTAACTACGGGGAGTCCTTGCTCCGACGTAAGAACAATTTACTCTGAATTGCAATGTGAATTTCCCATAGGTTTTCACCAGATGGTGTCATAACTATGTCAACAAATGCCTCTTACGTGCTCCTGGATAGAGCACAATGGGACAGAGCACAATCCCATTGTAGGGATTGTAGGGATAGAGCACAATCCTAACCATGTCTACTCAAAAGTAAGCCCCATTATGTTCAATGGGTCCTACTCAGTGATGGGAGTCAAAGAAATTAAGAACCGGTTCTGTGCCCATCTGGCAGCCACTTTTAAATGGCTATTTTTAAACTTTATATGTTCTATCTCTTGTTAACAACCGGTTCTAGAGAGTAGTTGCGAACCTGCTGGAGCCCACCACTGGTCCTATTCCCAGGAAAGCGTCTTTAGGATTGCAGTGTTACTCCCAGGAAAGCAACCTGAATGCCCCATTCCAAGATAACAGCACCCAGTGACAGATTCCAAGATGATGGTGCCCAGGTTTTTCTGACCTCCCCAAGGGTTCCAGGCCTCCACTTGAAGAATCGCTAGGAGGTATCACATGAAAAAGAATAGGGTGTCAGCACAATGCACCTCAATTTCTCATAGGCTTTGTGTTGCCTTCAAAAACAATGTTATTCACAGTATATTTGGAGGGCTTCCTCCCACCCCAAATTCAAGAACATCTGGAAGTGGAAGAGGATGCAACTGTGATGGAAGCTTTTCCTGCAGCTTTTTCCATCATTGTATCATGTCATTGAGGCAAGGGCAGGATGACCAGATGCCTGAACCTAAAAAGGAGGGCAGGGTCTTGGATTTCTTTCAGTCTGACTTTTCTGGCAGACAGTGGCATGTTTGCCTACTCATAAGTAAAGCCATGATATTGGGCACTTTCACTTTCCCATAGAGCTCAATGCTTATTTTTTATTTTTAGTTTTTGAGCCATGACTTTAATAGGAAGGAGATATTGCATTAGATTCTGCTCTTTAATACAAATCCAACAACTTATGATGGGGAACTGCACACCATTGCAAAGTTCCACAGTGAAGCCCTTTTGGAGGACACCCGGACAGAAGACTAAAAAAAGAGTTCAAGCCCAGTAAAATCCAGTTATATGGTCACCCTGGCAAAGAGTCCCTGTAAAAATCTCCAGAATTGCTTTCAGCCATCAGCTGGTGTAGATTTCGAAAGCATTGATGCTTGTGGGGTTGTGCAGTTTGAACAAGGGGAAGGGGAAAAGAAGCAATGGCATGTTAATGAGAAATTTGCAGCTGAAGCCAAACCAGTTGATCTGGAGTTGCTCCGGCTGCCTCTAGTCCTGTGCAAACAATATCTGTATATGAACCAACAAGCAACCTGACAGGGCTATAAAGGGGACTTGGGTCCACCCATTTTGCAAACAAGTCACCTTGTACACGAAGATGTACGGGAGGAGAGGGGAAAACTGGTGTGTTAACAGAGTGTGTTGAACTGGTATCTGTGTAATTTCATTCTTCTTCTTTAGTCCTTAGTTGGCAATTTGGGGTGAGGGTCGTTCTCTCAACCAATACTCTGCTATAGGTACCGGCAGATTTTTTGCTTCCATTCTTGTGATTGATGGCAATATTTTTAGCCTTGTCAGTGGTTGGATTTGAAGAGGTTCCTTAGATCTTCCTCAACCAGCTTGAGCCATGTCTTTATTGGTACTGCTCGTTGAAGACCAGATTCCTTCTCATCCCTGAAGATCTAAGAGTACCGTGCAGAGGAATATAGGAGTAACCCTTAGATGACCAACCGGATCCATTGACCAGCAATTATAATTTTTGCAAATTAGGCTATTTTTAGACGGTCATCTATTAAAGAAGCCCTCATCCCAATGGCTTCTTTCCAGTCTTCCAGTTTGTCTAAAAATCGGGTGGTTCTGATCACAGAGTCCTCCCTGTGTCACATCCTGCCCTCAGCCACAAAACATCCCTTTACAAACAGTTTCCTCTTCAGCCATTGCATTAGGTCAGCAGTAAAGTGTCTCGTGTTTACACCATTTGTAGAGCCTCTGCAAAGAGGGAGTATCCTTTTATCCCACAAGGAAGAAAAATGGTTCCTACCTCCTTTTCCTTGGCATTCCTTCAGGAAAGGATCCCAGCTGATACTGCCAATTATGCTTCCTATTGAACGATTTTTCCTCTAGTAGAGCGGAGAAAAATTGTTACTCTGTTCTTGAACTGTCAGCACAATTCCTTTCAAGAGCAGCTGAAAACTATGTTGGTTAACATCAAAACTATGCTGGTTAACTGCCATCGCAAAATATGTATTTAATCTAACTATCTAATCCAGGAATTTTCAACCAGTGTGCCGTGGCACAGTGGTGTGCCACGGATAGTCCTCAGGTGTGCTGCAGGAATTTGGGGATTGACATTCATTAATTGAAAAATTGGGGGATTTGAACAGTCTGATGTGCCTTGTCAATGGTAAAAATAATTGTATGGTGTGCCTTGACAATTTCAGTGCCTTGTTAAGTGTGCCGTGAGATGAAAAAGGTGGAAAATTACTGATTGAAATCCATTTTGGCTTCATTTTGGAACTTTGTAATGGTGTGCAGTACCCATCATGTCATATGTCATTGGATTTGTATTGAAGAGCAGAATCCAATGCAAAAATTGGTTTTGAAATATCTCCTTCCAATCAAAAGTTATGTCCAAAAAAAGAAAAATATGCATTCAGCTCTATGGGAAATTGAACATGCCCAATATTGCGGCTTTGCTTGTGAATCCAAGACCTTGTTCTCCTTTTGAGGTTTTGGCATCTGGATAAGATATGGATAGGATTGGGTAGTAGTAGTTTAATCTTGCCTACTTTAGCCCTTATCAGCAAAGAGAAAGCAGTAGCCCTATTATGTGTCAGAAGCAAAAATTTATTATCCATTAAAACAAGACAAAGCTACAGCTATAAATTAAGAATACAAAAAGGCCAACAGGAGAGAAAAGTAGGGAGATGGGGTTTTTAACTGGAGCCAAAACACAAGAGCACTGAAATATGGTGTTGGCAGAGGCTTGAGTTTGTCTTCAACCTCCTAAAATTAGATTGAAAAGGGGGTTTGCCTCTTGAAGCAAGGTCTACTACATCTACACAGCAGGTTGTCTCTTAAACTGACTTTTGAGGAGAGCTATATGAACTGCTAAGAGGAACTGACAGTAGATGACTCAAGGTTTTGATTTCCACCACAACTCTCATAAAAAGGTTGCATTCTTTTTTCATGCTAAAATGCTGGATAAATGAACACGTTGCAAGACTCTGAGGGTGCAATCCTAACCAATTTAGGCCAGCATATGCACCCATCTCCATGTTCCCACTGTGGTGTCGGGAGGACAGTGCATGGCTGTGCCCTGCCTAACCCCCTAAGTGGTGATGAAATGCCTTATGGCATTTTTTGGATATCCCCAGGCCAGCACGGGACTTGTGCCAGAAGATGTATTTATGTTTATTATCATTTACTATTACAGAGTATGGGTCAAATAGCTAATTGGCAACCCTCCTTTAGTAGGGTTGCCATAATTCTCTTCCACAAAACTGGGACAGGATCCTCTGTCCAACTTGCCAGCATGTGAATGCAATCCCTGAAAACCAGGATTGTCCCAGATTTCAGGACATATGGCATCCCTATCCTTTAGTCAAGATTTTGTATCCAGATGCAATGGACTGCACCACTTGTTTGTACCTGGCATTGGTTGGGTGGCCTGTGTAAATCTAGTTTAAAAATGTCCTTAGGACTCTAGAAAGCAGATCCTACACATCTGAAGTCTGCCCACCCAATAGCAGAAATGGGGGATTCCCATTAGTACAGCTTCTCAGGCAAAACAGACGCTCATCTTCATCCTGTTAACATGCCTGATCTTCCACATTATTAGAAGTACAGTACAGGAGTCATCCGCCCTGTGTGCCAGCTATGCTATTATGAAACTAGGAACAAGATTTGTCGCCCGAGGCAATGACTGCACTACAAATTGACTAACTGTGATGGCTTTATCAGAAAAGGACTGCGGTGACTGTGATTGTGAAGCCTTGGGGATCTCTTGATAGACATCTGTCAACGTTTGCGGAGTGGGCTTGGTGGGGAGGGGGAAGCCATGACAGTCAAAGTGGGTTTAAACAGCTTCTTTTTGTAGCACAGGTCAAAAGTTGGTGTGCACAGGAGGGTTTAACCCTTGGTGGCGGTGGTTATCACGTGATGCACTGTGTATTGTCCATACATACGGAAAAATGAGCTGGCTAAATTTTGAAAGGCTAGATTAGATCTCTTCAAGCTGCTGGTGAGAATATCTTTTTTCTCTGCGCCAGAATAAAAATATCACAAATGTTTAAAAACAAAACCAATGCACCAGAGGGAATGATTGTAGCCTGGCTCGCTCCCTGTTCTGCTACTTTTCTACTTACAGGGAATGGAGATAGTATGAGAGATCCACCACCAGCTCCACCCCTGAAACTCCTCCACCACCCCGCATAACCAATGCCAGTGGTAGCATTCCTCAAAGATTTTCACAAGTGCTCAGAAACCAACCACATGTGTGACCAAGCTCTAGATCAGATATTCTTAACCATGGGGACATCCATACCCCTTGGGAGTATGGGAACCAAATGATAGAATTCAATCTCTGGACATTAAAAAAAAATAGATTATTAACGAATACCATTAATATGAAGTGAGGTATTCAGTTTCTAACTACTTATATTTAAAGACCAAACTATTGGGATCTTTTGAAGTCATATTAGTACCAAATAGGGTTTGTGATGGTGATTATTTTGATAATATAGCAAAGGGGATATGGGGACATATTGCACAATGCATTGGGGATGATCTGTAATTTTAAAAAGGTTTAGGACCTCTGCTCTAAACAATTCTAAGTTTTCAGAAAACAAGCACAGAGACATAAATTATCCCCTGCCTCAATGTGGTTTAGCTCAGCAAATATGGCTGCAATCCTAAAGACTTTCCTGGAAGTAAGTCTCATTGAACATAATGGGGCTTACTTTTGAGTAAATATGGTTAGGATTGTGCTCACTGTTATATCCTTTCAGGTGCAATCCTAAACCTGTCTACTCAGAAGTAAGTCCCAGTATAGTCAATGGGGCTTACTTTTAGGAAAGTGTTTTGAGGGAGGATTGCAGCCTTTATTTCCTAATCTGTGTAGATGGTATCTTATTAATTATCTGGAACCAATTATAATAGGCAATTCTCTGATTCTTGTTCCCTCTTCTTTTAAAACAAAATGTAGATGTAGGACATTGAAATCTGGACTGATGAGAGTGAGTGGAAAAGCTGTTTAACAACTATCCCTTCCTGCCCTTAGTCCATTCAAAAATTGATTTGTACTTTCCCTAAAACTGCATTTTTAGCTGTGGATGATAAAATATGAGGTCCACATACTTTTATCTCCACAGAGAGAAAAGCAACTAGGGATTTGTGTGGTGTAGGATTGGACAAAGTAATGGGAAAACAAAAACCACACTGGGAGAATTTTGGAATTCTTGGCTCTCAAAGCTTGGCTCTTTTAGGTCAAGGCTCACATGTTCCCCACTCCCTCATTTTGGCTTCTCCACTAGGGTCGATTCAATGCTCCCGTTGCTCAAAGATAGTGGCGAATGTCCTAAAAGACAAAGATAGGAAAGGAAGAGTTAAATGCCTGATTGCTTTCTATCCTGAGTGCAGTTTGCTTACTTCTGAACCACATGGCTACTATGCACAATCTCCTAGGAATAGCAGCCCAATGTTCCCAAGTGAACATTATGGCTGCATTGGAATTTGAGCCTCGATCCCAATCCAACACTGCAATATCTCCAAAATTTGCTTATTCATTCTATAGAGGACCAACCTTGTTATACACATATATTTTTATACATGGAATTCACTCAATATGAATTGCCACAGCAAATTAGTTTTATAAACTGCTTTTCTACTGCTGTAGATAGGTAGTCACACAAACAATCACTCCATTATTCAGTCCCAGAATCAAGCAGGCCTCCGTCAGTTTTGAAAGACTATGGTATTGTGCTTGGCACTGCATATGCTGCATGTGAAGCACAAAAGCCTGGGTTGGATTGTTATGGAGGATAGGCTGTTACCCAAGTGGCAAATCCCCCCTCTCCATGCCACTGAATTCGTCCAATGGAAAGGCAGAGCCAATAGGATTGGATCCAGCTGGCATCGCAGAGCTGGGCTAAGGACAGGAGCTCACCCTGTCTTGTGGGGCCGACCTGGGTCTCGAACCCTGGCCTGCTGGTTAACAGGCACAGCGTCTTAACCGCTTGCACCACCCACTGCCCTGCATATATTGAGGCACTATCTTATTCCATTAGGTGCAATGGAGGAGCAAGAAACCTCAAATTTGGCTTTAAACCTAGTTTTCAATTGTTTTACTTGGGGTTTTTTTATACATGGGAGGTTCCAAAATGGATAAAGAGGGACATGTGTATTTATTAAATTTTCTATCCTGCACTTCCTCCAAAGAGCTTAGGACGGCATAGATGAGCCTCATTTACCCACATACCCCCAAATCCAGAGTAACTATGGGAGCACGCAAGAGACTTTACGTGCACCCATAGTTACTGCACCCAAGTGAAAACCTTGAGGAAATTCATATTGGAATCCAGAGTAAGTTGTTCTTACACCAGAGCAAGGACTCCCCCTAGTTACTCTGGATTTTGCTCCTAGCAGCCTTGGTAAAGTTAAGCTGAGAGTCACTGATTGATTCAAGCTTACTCAGCAAGCTGTGTGGTTAATTGGAACCTAAGCCTCCACAATCTTAGCCCAGCTCTCCATCTGGGTCTTATTATATTATTTTATTTATTTGGTCCTTGCCTTTTCTTCAAAGAGCTGAGAATAATGTACATAGTACTGTCAGTTTGTCTCAAACTCAGACTTATGCCAGAGATACCCAGACCCACATTTCTGGAAAGATCTTGTATTATTTCCATTTCACAGACAGGGGAAACTAATTTGGATTGACTAATTTATCCAGCATTAGTAATCTATTGCTGAGACAAAATTGGCTGTGTACCTAAACATACTTATGAAAAAGCTGGACTTTTTTTTAAAAAATGCATAGGATGGTGTGTTGTCTGTAACATTTTAGATGTATAGTTTATGTGGACTCCCGGACATCCTCCCTTCAACAGCCATGGAGGCAACCTCAAAATTGAGGGGAGGGGATATGGGGTTCAAGTTATGCATCTCCCCAGGATTAAACAAGATGGTTTAATGGGTGGGATCACTTACTGGAATAAGGCTCCTGATAATTCGTCTACAATGCTCCCTGCAAAAAAGAGAACAAATCAAATTATCATTGCTTTGGTGAGATTATATTTATTTATTAATTACAGTGGTGTCTCACGTAACAGAATTAATTCATTCCAGAGGCAGTTTCTTTACGTGAAACTTTCTTTATGTGAAGCAGATTTTCCCATAGGAAATAATGGAAATTCAGATGATTGGTTCCACAACCCCCAAAATATTCATATAAAAATTTTAACTGGATGTAAAAATGATGACAAAGCACTGGAATTGAATTCAAAACATGCATTCAGTGTGCATGATCTTATGAAATCTACTTAGGCTGCAGTCCTAAAGACACTTTCCTGGGAGTAAGACCCATTTAACACAATGGGTCTTACTTCTGGGTAGACATGGTTAGGAGGCTGCAATCCAAGACACCTTCAAAGTGTCTCCCCACTTTCTCCTTCTCTCCATCCTGAGCCTCTCTCTCCCCTGCTCCCTTCTGGCTGGCCAGGAGCTGCTTCCCTCTTCTCCACTGCTCTTCTCTCCCTCTGCCCAGCGGACACCCGGCCACAGGAGGAACAGCATGGAAGTGTTGCTTTCACTATGGGCAAGTGCGCTAGGCAGCCCTGACGCTTTTTAAACAGGCTGCTGGCCAGCATGTCTGCCCCAACTGCCAACAAATGTTTTCTTTACGTGACGCACTTTCTTTACGCAAAGCAGAATCCTGGAGAAATTTTTGTTTGTTATATGAAACATACTTTACGTGAGGCGTTCTTTACGAAGGGCGCCACTGTATTTTAATAATGCCTTTGCAGCCTTATGATTCTCCTCCTCCTATTTTATCTTCACAATGACCGTGTGAGGCTGGATACATTGAGATTCTAACCATGACACCACAACGGCTTTCTTCTGAGTGTGGATCTTTTCATTAGAGCAAGTACTGGTATTATTAAATCACCATGATTATTTGTCCCACAATTCAGGCTGTCTTACATGGAGAAAAGCTATTCCATTTTTTTACAACACCCTGGGGCAAATCAGGAAGAAAGCGTGAGTAAGAGCACAATCCTAATCATCAGTGATGGGCTTCAAAGAAATTAACAACCGGTTCTCTGCCCATCTGGCAGCCACTTTTAAATGGCTTTTTTTAAACTTTATATGTCCTATCTCTTGTTAACAACCGGTTCTATAGAGTAGGTGCGAACCTGTTGGAGCCCACCACTGCTAACCATGGCTACTAAGAAGTAAGCCCCATTGTGTTCAGTGGGTCTTACTTCCAGGAAAGTGTCTTTAGGATTGCATCTCTAGTGACTCAGTGAGCCACTTGCCTGAACCCAGCTCTCATCCACCCTCACACCAAACCAGTCTGAACTCTACTAGCTGTGCCAAAAATGGAGAACCAACTCACCTGGCGTGCAGGCTGTCTCACACACAGGGCAAACGTAACAGTAATGGCAGTACTGTAAGCAGAGAAAAGGGGAATGTTACTGATACAGCACTGCTATAATATACTTTCTATAACTTTTTTTTTTTTGCAGGCAATGGAAACAAGTGGGGAGAGACTGAAACACCAACCTGACAGCTGGCGCAATGTTCACTGTGGTCTCCTTCTTTACAGGGGCACTTATCACATTCGTCGCAATGCTAGCATGAAGAAAAAACACAAAACGGCAGGTTAAGTGGGAGCAATGTGCAAAAGAGACACACGTGTAAGAGAGACACAGGGCACAATCCTAACCAATTTAGGGTGCAATTCTAACCTAGGCCAGCACAACTCATCCGTTTTCCGTTCCTGTGATGATGTTGGGAGGCAAGCGCATATCCATGCACTGGCAGAATCCTTTCCCAGGAGTGGCGCTGAAGTGCCTTACAGCAGTTTTGTGACACTGCTAGGCCAGCACAAGCCTTGTGTTGGGACCTGTGTTGGCCTAAACAGGGGTTAGGATTGCGCTGTGAGTTTGTCCCCCACACATGAGCATATCTGGCCAGTATGTGTGCCTGGTACCTCCAACAAAGGAACCCTATGCAACACAGATCAGCAATCTGGTATCTCATTTAAATATGGTTCTTCTGCCCCCAACTCCTGGATCAAACCCACCATCTCCTAACGATAACCCAGAGAGCCTGCCTGTTCCTTTAAATATTCCAGATTACTTGATCACAATCCAGAAATTCCTCGGGACCTTTCCATTAACTGCGGAATCCAGACAGAAGGCAGCTGTTGTCTTGCTGTTCATTTCTGCCCCCTTGGCTTTGTCCTCTGCTTATCACAAATTTGCCATTCAGCTTTGGAAAGAGACAAGATTGTGAAAAATCTAGTGGGATATGGGTAAATATGGGCTCCCCAAATTTAATATCAAATTTAAAGGGACAAGAAGAATTTTCAGGTTGCAACTTGGCAACCATTTGAGTAAGAGAAGGTGCTGCTACCTCATTTATTCACCATTATTATAACCAAGCCTGAGCAAGACTGAAGGTGGATATACAAAATGGAAGAGTCAGAAAGGCCTACAGCTCTTTAAAAGGGGAAGACACTGCTGTTCCTGGGGTCAGGCGGGGGCAACGCCCTTGGGTACCCCTGGCAGAGGTTATGCCAGTGATTTTCAACCACTGTGCCATGTCACATTGGGGTGCCATGGATGGTTTGCTGGTGTGCCACAGGACGTTGGAGAGGGTCTTTTTTGTATGGAAATTGGGGTATTCATGCCTATAAAAACAGCATGGTGTGTTTTGTCAATTGTTAAAAACAACCCTGATGGTGGGCCTTGGCAAATTTTACAAATTGTAGGTGCACCATGAGATGAATACGGTTGAAGACCATTGGGTTCTGCCATAATTCCCTCTCATCACTACTCTTTACTCCCCCACTTACTGCTGTAATGTCTGAAAAATTTTCTGAGGCTTCCAGAGGACTTAAAAATTCACTTTTCAGCAAAAACTGAAAGTGACCTTTTTAGGTCTTCTGGAGACTTCAGAATGTATTGGAGGTGAAGACAGCAACTCATGACTTCTGGATCTCAAAAGGGTGGCATTTTGCAGTTCTGGCCCTATGTGGCATAGGAGCCAGGATCGCAATTTGGAACAGGCACTATTCACAGGCCATGATTTGGGAATTCTACACCCCCTTTTCCAACTGCTTCCAACTGCACAGTTCTCCAAACAGGAATGCCCGCTTCTTTCGGAGAGCATCCCTGTGCTATTAACAGCTATGTAACAATAGCAAAAGCATGACAGCACTCTTTCCCTTGCTAAATCTGCATGCTGAAAAAGCATCTCATGTGCTGCATTTCTCTTGTAAATTCGCTAAGCTGAATTTATTACCAAATGACCTCTGGAATACCGCAAACCTTCCTGCAATGGAATGAAACGTATTCTGTTGTTCCTCAGAAAGAAGTAGAGGCAGCAACCCTTTCATTGGCTCTGCTTGTGTGCTAGTAGTTGTAGCGCAGCAGTCACAGAAGCAAACCCAGTTAAAAAGCTGGTGACCCTGCTGTGAAGTGTGACATCAGAAATCAATGCAAATGGGGATTAATTATGTTAGCAGTTGTTATGGTGTGCATGCTGCAAATGGAAACAGTGTGAAAAGGTAGAATCTGAGATACTTAACCCCTGAAAACAAAAAAATTAAGTATGAATGGAAATCAAATTTTCACGCTGTCTACCAGAGCGGAGTCATTCCAATCCTAAAGGGCTATAGCACTGACAATGAGCTTTGGCACCAGCACTAGGTGTCATAAATGCAGCACTTTACAACAGCCTTACTCTAAAGAGCAATGGGCCAGCAACACTTGGTGTTCCATATTTTGGGATAATCCATATTTTGGAATTCTGGATAATGGGTAGAATTTTTAGTAGTTTAAATCAGCCTGTATATCGTGTTTCAACAAAAGATAGTTTACAACGGCCAGGGTGACCATATGACTGGAAATTTCCAGTTTTGTCCTCTTTTTTAGCCTCCTGTCCGGGTGTCCTCCAAAACGGCTTCATTATTGTTCATTTTGGAACTTTGCAATGGTGTCATATGTCGTTGGATTTGTATTGAAGAGCAGAATCCTATGCAAAAATTGGTTTTCAAATATCTCCTTCCTATCAAAAGTTATGGCCCCCCCCCCCCAAAAAAAAATATGCATTGAACTCTATGGGAAGCCCAATATTGTGGCTTTACTCATGAGTAGGCAAACATGTCATTGTCTGCCGGAAAGGCCATGCTGAGAGGAATCCAAGACTTGTCCTTCTTTTGAGGTTTGGGCATCTGTTCACCCTGACAACAATAGCATAGCTAATTCACTTGGTGTCTGGGGAAAAAATTTTGAGCCCCTCTCAAACAAACCCTTCAATTGCTTAGAGCAGTGATTTTCAACTTTTTTCATCTCCTGGCACACCATCAGTTTTTACCATTGACAAAGCACATCATGCTGATCAAATCTCCAAGTTTTCCTATCAATAAATGTCCCTCCCCAAATTCCTATGGCACACCTGAGGACTATCTGCGGCACACCAGTGTGCCACAGCACTCTGGTTGAAAATCACTGGCTTACAACCTTTTGATGAGATTTTTTGAGAAATCCAGAAGTTGCTATTTAAAGATTCTGGTAGCTTTTTCAATTCATGGGAAGGTCACCCCCACAACTCAGAACCCCACTGCAGCCTTTAATCAGGGACTTCCGTTTTTTGTGTAAACCGGAAGTCCCTGTTTAAGACTCTTGAAGGCACCTCCCAGCTGCATGGAAAACAGGTCAATAGTCCTCACTTCCTCCTTAGCAAAGCTACAGGTTCACAAAGCAAATTATATAAGAAAATAAATCAATAAATGGTTCCCTGTCCCCAAAGGGTTCACAATTTTAAAAAGAGATGCAGGATTTAGCACCCCTGGGAAAGATGCTGTGCTGGTGTGAACAGGGACAATTGTTCTCCCCGTGCTAAATAGGAGAGGACACCAATGTAAAGAGTGCCTCTTTGCCCAGTTAGCAGGAGTGACCACATTGCTATGTGATCATTACGGCCACAAGATAAGCTGTCTTACTGGACTAGTGACACTGATTGAAGAGATTTGCTAAAGTAGCTTGCAGATGTGACATAATGGAAAAGTACCAGTATATAGGATGTGTCCTCTAAATCACTACTGGTGTCTCATTGATGATGGCCCTGGCAAAGCCATGTAATAGGCTTCCATCTGTGCAATGATGATACCCTAGGAACTCCTATTGTCACCGGTACTGAGAGTCTAGGATTCAGAACATCTACTTGGACCATCTAATGATAATAGATCCTCAGATTTGGATTCAACCTGGTTGATCCCTGCACACAACAGCAAAATGCATTAGAGTGCAATCCTAACCTAGGCTGGCACAACTCATTGGTCTTCCCATTTCTGTGGCGATGTAAGGAGGCAAACACATGTCTGTGCACTGGCCCAGGCGTGGCACAGAAGTGTCTTATTACAGCACTTTTGTGACACCTCCTGGTCAGCACAGCACTTATGCCAGGGATTAGGCTGGCCTAATGGGAGGTTAGGATTGCAACCTAAGTACTGTAGTAGGGGATATCCACACAAAGAGCTATCCATCTTAAAAGTAATGCATGCTCCTGAAGTTGTTTCAACATGCTGCATGAGCAAAGGCAGGATTAAAGCAAACTCTGGCTTTAAGACTAAACCAGATGCCATACAGAGATCAGATGCCATACAGGACCAGATCTTTATGTATTTTGATGGTCAGTTAATGCAACTGTGGGAGTTCGTTAACTTGGAGTGATAGCAGAATTATTTTTCCTTGGACAAATGGCAGCTTTGGGGAGGAATGCTTTAGATTATAAAAATGGCATCTGGGAAGATAGGCACCTTTTCCTCAGCACCACTATTTGAACCAATTGGAAAATAAAATCAAAACTTTAGGAATTCAGTCATGCATCTTATGCATGATGCGCAGTTAGGCCTTACAGTATTTGTATCAACTGCATAAGGATATACGTATATAAATATACATACTTGTATAAGCTACATAAGGAGAGAGTTGCACCCTATATAGGATGTCATGGTCAGAACAGGGGAGGACACAGGGAAAATTTAGTTTAGATCCAAAATGCTTGGAATGAAAATAGTTGCATGACAGTAAAATATGCATAAAAAACCACAATAATAAAGGAAGCAACATAAATTATGACTGGCCCTACAATCCAGAGTAACTACAGGAGCACGTAAGAGACATTACGTGTACCCGTAGTTACTGCACCATCTAATGAAAACCTATGGGAAATTCATACTGCAATCCACAGCAAATTGTTCTTACACTGGAGCAAGGACTCCCCGTAGTTACTCTGGATTGTGCCCATAATGTAAAATAAGTCCATGTGGGAGCAATGGGAGACAGAGGTAAAAATCCTCTTGAAGGTGGTACCATTAAATTTTCAGTTTGGGTGCTAGTGTCTTGGCAAAGGAGTGAGGAAGAAGTCCTGCATGCCTTGGAAAAGGTGGAGAAAGATTGCTGTGGAGTGAACTGCCAGGGGAATTGGACATGAATGGACAACAAAGGTGTAAGACATTCATTTGCCCCAGAAAAGTCACTGACTATGGACAACACATTTTCTTGCCAATCTAAATCCATTGAACTGAGTTGACATATGAACATGCATGTGAAGGTTTCCCTTCATTACCTTGCAAAAGGCACAGTAGTGGCAAAGAGAGCCTGTCTCATAGTCCTCATCATCATCGTCGTCATCCTCTTCTGTAGTGGAAGACAGATAACAGTGATACCGTTTCCTCCTAGGTGTTTTTGGAATGAAAGGGCAAAGGCCCTAAGGGGGTCGGGAGGGTGGTATGGTAAATGAAGGTATAGGGCCTTGCAGGCTGGGGCTAAAGAGAAAGGGGTTTGATTTTTGTCTCTGTTCTCTACATCCATAGCTGATTGATTAAAAGTACAATTGGTATCAGAACTTGCATTCTTTAAAAGGGGAAGAGAATGCAGTGGGAGCCACAATGTGTGGGTCCTCTAGGATAACCATGAAATTTAATGTGTCAGGTAAGGAGGTTGGGAAATAGGATTTCCAGTACTTTCTGACACTCTTCTTTTCCTTAATAGCACCAAATACTGTCCCATCACACCCCAACCAATCTTTCATCCCATCCACGCCCCAGCAATCAATGGGCTTTACCTTCTTCCCCTTCATGGTGTTTCTTGGCCTTCACATGGCCTTCATGTTTGCGATGCTTTTGCTTGTGCCCCTCTTCCTCATCTTCATCCTCTTCTTTGGATTCCTTTTTATCACCATGATGATGGTGACGACGACGGTGCTCTTTCTGGTCATCATCTTTCTTATGGTGATGATGGCCACCATGATGATGGTGTCCATGCACATCTTCCTCTTCATCATCATCATCATCATCGTCATCGTCGTCGTCGTCGTCATCCTGTTGGTGATGGTGCTTACTGTGATGTTCATGATGATGATGTTCAGCTTCAGCTTCATCATCATCGTCATCATCATCATCGTCATTGTGGTGGTGATGACCATGATGTTCATGATGATGGTGGTGATGTTTATCATTGTCGTCGTCATCGTCGTCGTCATCATCTTTGTGGTGGTGATGGTGGCCATGATGTTCATGTTGGTGGTGGTGATGTTTATCATCATTGTCATCGTCATCATCATCATCATCATCGTGGTGATCGTGGTGCCCATGGTGTTCATGATGGTGGTGATGTACATGTTTGTCATCCTCATCATCATCATCGTCATCATCATCATCTTTGTGGTGATGGTGGTGCCCATGGTGTTCATGATGGTGGTGATGTACATGTTTGTCATCCTCATCATCGTCGTCATCATCATCATCATCATGGTGGTGATGGTGGTGCCCATGGTGTTCATGATGGTGGTGATGTACGTGTTTGTCATCATCATCGTCATCATCATCATCATCATTGTGGTGGTCTACATGATGTTCATGATGGTGGTGGTGATGTTTGTCATCATCGTCATCATCGTTGTCATCATCATCATGGTGCTGGTTATGCTTATGATGTTCATGATGATGGTGATGTACATGCTTGTCATCATTGTCGTCGTCAACATCATGGTGGTGGTGCCCATGATGTTCATGATGGTGGTGATGTACATGCTTATCATCATCGTCATCATCATTCTCATTATGGTGGTGATGACCATGATGTTCATGATGGTGGTGATGTACATGTTTGTTGTCATCATCGTCATCGTCGTCGTCATCGTCGTCTTCATGGTGGTGGTGGACTCCATGATGTTCATGATGGTGGTGGTGATGCTTGTCATCATTGTCGTCATCATCATCATCATCACGGTAGTGGTGATGGCTGCTATGGTGTTCCTCATGGTGGTGGTGATGGTGCTGCTTATCATCGTCATCATCATCATCATGGTGAGGATGGTGACCTTCTTGGTGATGTCCTCCTTCATGATGGTGCGTAGCATGGTGATGATGCTCGTCATCATCATCATCATCGTCATCACCATCATCATCTTGTGAATGTTGATGTCCATGATGATGGTGCTCCTTTGGATGATGATGTTGTTCATCATCATGGTGGTGGCCATGGTGCTCTACATCTCCATGGTGATGCTGCTGGTGCTGCTCCTCTCCATGTGCTCTGGGGAGCTGGAATGAGCACAGTAGGACCAGAAGAAGGCCCAGCGTCCAGGCCTTCCAAGAAGCCATGGCAGAAGAAACCTATGCACCCTGTTTGTACCCAGAAGTCTCTGAAAGAAGTCCCAGAGGCTGGAAACCAGGAAAGGAAGGTAACACAGAAGGAGAACTAAGGGGTAGAACTACACAGTTTTCAGCTCTGGGGTTTGTGTGAGCGACGTCTACAGCTGGCCTAGATTAGCCCCTCAAACCCAGCCAATGGCTGACCAGCTCAGCCTCCAAGATAGATGAGAAAGCTGAGCCATGGGCCCTGCCATGCCCTTATATGATGTGCCTGGGCTACAGGGGTGGGGAGGAAAGGAGACTGCTTGCCATGGTGCCAGGCTATTATTAGCCGTGTCAGGAGCAACTGCACCTCACTCTCTCCAAGTGACAAGGAAGCCAGCCGGGTTTCTGAGCAAGGAGAAATTGGAGCCTGAGGGACATCAAGTCTTTCTGATGAAAGGGGTTATGGTAAAGCATAGGGAGACTGGAAAATCAAAATCCTGTGTTCTCTGTTATCTAAAGGTTAGAGTAAGAGACCTGATCCTGAACTTCTGCACTTCTCAAAAGAAGAGGAAAACCATGTATCTGGTTATTTTTTAATCAAGCAAACCAGAAGTTTGCTTTTATTACCAAAAGCCTTTATTTTGCATTCTGAATTTGGGGGATTTAATTGCTGCGTCAGCTATTGTTTTAAGTTTGAACGAAATGACGGGAACGAAATGACGGGAATGAAATCCTCATCCATGCATACTTAGAAATAAATCAACAAGGCAATTTAGCCATATCTGAAAGTGTAAATCTGCTGGTTAACTTGATAAGTGGGAGGGAAGAGATGGAGAGGAAGGGATGAAAGATGGGGTATAGGAAAGTCTTTGGGGTATAGGAAAAGATTCAGAGCAGCAGAATGGGAGAACAGGGCCTGGGGTTTGCATGGTTTTAGTAAATGCTGATGGAGTGGATCAATATGAACTCAGACTCCTGCATGCTGTAAGAAAAATGAAGGGGTCAAGAGTTAGGGGCTGACACTCCAAAGTACTCCATCAAGAGGCAAGAGTGAACCGTCAGGGCATACATTCTCAACAGTTTCAGGAATGTGCTGATGGGTCCCAATGACTGAAACTGAATCTACAGAGCTGGCCGAGGTCTATAAATACTTACACAGCACTGCAATGGCCTGAGGGGGGGTTAATGGTATCCAGTTCTCCAGATGACAGTGCATGAACTGTCTGTGACAGGCCACCATCCAGCCAATCAGACTTTTTTGTCTGGACCCCAGATGATAATGTGGACCAAAGCATGGTGTCCAGGTGTAACAGCCACACATGACATGTAATCAAACAACATTTTCCTGCTACGGGCAGGGAGTTGGACTAGATGACCTACTAGGTCCCTTCCAACTCTATGATTCTACAAACATTAACACCCAAATAGAGCTATCTACTTTAGGCAGAGGCATTTATTGTAAGGGAGAATGTTGTTATGAGGAGGGAGGGAGGGGGGCGAGAGAGAGAGACAGAGAAAGAGAGAGAGAGAGAGAGAATTATGAAAATGCATCTTCCCACTTCCACAGCCCACTTTAGTAGTGGGGTACCAGAAACTCATCTGTAGTCACTTGTCCCCCCCCCCCCCCAAAGTCTCACTTGCTTGTCATCTTCGGTGTGGTGGGTCCTGTTCCCTATCAGAATGGCGATCCCCAGCCCAGGAGTTGCAGTTTTGCTGAGGTTGTGCACCCTACTGATTTGGAAAGTATGGTGTTTTTAATCTGGCAGTAGGGACAGGTCACTCATAATGTCAACTTAGGTTGTTGCATCAGTCAGCAGAATGCCACTCCTTCTGAGGTGTCCTGGATTAAAAAACTCACAGAATTGAAGAGGAAGAGCGGAGGAGAGGAAGAGAGTGGCAAGTGAGAGCCAGTGGTGGGATTCAATTAAATTAACAACCGGTTCTATGTCCTAATAACCTAACTTAACAACAGGTTCTATGTCCCATTAGTAACTGGTTCTCAGAACCAGGCACTCAGTAGCAAAGGGTTCTATAGAAACTATGAGAACCCCCTGAAGCCCACCACTGGTCAGAGCGTCTCTGAATCAAGCCCACCTGTTCTTCCATTCTGTTCCCTTCCTTTTCAAATCCATGAAGCAGAAGGAGAAGCTGCAGGAATTGACTGGTCTGCCATGTTTGGCGCAGTAAGGTGGCACAGAAGAGCATTCTGGTTATTGCCTCAGGCACCAGGAAGTCTTGGTCTGGCTCTGCCTGGCAAATTGCAAACACACAAACTCCTGTCTTGTGTTAAACACAATATTTTGTTTTTCGACATTGCAAACATGTGTACGAACAAGTACCGTCTTAGAAAAGACGTTTCTTCTCTCAAACGCATGAAGGAACGTTTCTTCTAAGGCAGTGGTACTCAGGCATTTTAACCTGGGACCCCCTTTCAAACTTAAAACCCCCTTAAACCCCCTTAAAACACCTGTCTAGTATGAAACACAGTATTTTGCTTTTCAGTACTGAATTTTCCTCACTCAGAGCCCAATCCTGAACATTACACTGTTGAAGCACCCATACGAACAGGGCATGCATACTGCAGTGGGGGCATTCAAAGAAGGCTCCTTAAGGGAAGAGAACATTTGTTCCAGTGATGGGATTCAAAGAAATTAACAACCTTAATCTATGTCCATCTGGCAGCCACTTTTTAATGGCTATTTTTAAACTGTATATGTCCTATCTCTCATTAACAACTGGTTCTATAGAGTAGGTGCGAACCTGCTGGAGCCCACCACTGATTTGTTCCCTTACTGCAGGGCTGCGTTAAGGCTGCATCAGTGCTGTAAAATTGGAAGGATTGGGTCGTCACTTAGTATTAGGGTGACTTGTTTAATATATGTGAACCAATTCCGCTGGAAAGTTTTGTGTTATGAAACATGTTGTATCTGTCATAGTTAATGGCTCATCAGGGCTGGTTCAGACTTCCAGACATGCCTAAGGTAGCATGCCCTTCCTTACCCAATGATGTGCCAGTCTTGGCTCCTCTCATTCTCCAACGCTCAGCACTCTCCTCCCATCTACTTTTCTCTTTCTTTTCCAATCTGGGAAGTGGAAGGAGACAGAGAAGCAATGAATGCAGGCTGGGCTGGAGTACAGTGTTGGCCATCCCCATCAATCTGACCTCATGGATGGACAATCCTGCTTCCTTCCTTCAAATCCCCTCTTAAAACCTGCCTTTTTCCACAAAGATTTAGCTACCACACCTTCATTGGTAACACATGTAATAGAAACAATTATGCAATTGCAATATTTCTTTGTGCTGATTCTTAATTACAAGCTTCCCAGGGCACGCTTTTGTTCGATTTTCTTAAAATTTGAAACATCCTGGGTGGCACATGGATGACATTATGACAATAAATTAATAAATACTGTATTTCACATCTTTCAGGTCTGTCTTTTGCACATCACATGTGTATCGTGATGCTCTGAGTCACAAGAGAACTTCTTTGTACCAACCTGCCTTGATAAGAGGAGAATGTTACCTGCCCCAGATCTATTCCAGAACCCTTTGAAGTGAGTCAGAAGAACAAGAAGGGGACCACAACACCTGTAAGAGGGAGAACCTCACAAAGTTTATCCTGGGGTAGTAGCAGAGGGTTGGACAGTAGTTGAGGATTGGAATCCATCATAGGACCCATATGACTTCAGTATTAGTGGCTGTTCTAATACCGAAGGTAACATCAGTGGGCACCATAAATGGTCTAGCAGAAGATTTGGTCTTGAGTTCCCATCAACCTGTCACTTGTCCATTTATTTACTTCTGTTCCCCATTTATTGACAATATAAATCCCATTCTCCAATTATAGCAAATTGCAGGAGAGATGGTTGGTTGGAAATAGTGCCGGATTTACGTATAAGCAAAACAAGCTATAGCTTGGGGACCCCCAAAAAATTTAAAGGAAAAAAACTGGATGTACATTTCCAAAATATAAGAAAAAACAAACAAAATAAAACCTACATACAGCAACAGTGTTTTGTGTTGTGTAGGTTCATAAATTAGGTCTATAAATTACCATATAGCATATATTCAACGCAAAAAAACAGCAACAATTTGTTGTTGACAAAGGATAGCTGGACATTTAAAGGGCCCCATTAAGGCCTCATCAAACCTAAATCCGGCCCTGTTTGAAAGACAGGAAAAATGAGACCTCAAAATAAATTATGAATGCACATCCAGCCTACATCTGATCCCTACACTGCAGACACTATTTCA
Organism: Cryptoblepharus egeriae; assembly: GCA_030015325.1. Taxonomy (NCBI): domain Eukaryota; kingdom Metazoa; phylum Chordata; class Lepidosauria; order Squamata; family Scincidae; genus Cryptoblepharus; species Cryptoblepharus egeriae. The sequence goes on from JAREYC010000004.1 coordinate 82,579,592, forward strand.
CACAAGCATATTCATCATTTGGTTTCTCATCATTTGATTCACAGCTAATATGCGCACTGAATAGTGCAAAGAGTGTATAACAAATGCAGAATGTTACTGTGGCAGAAAAACCATACATCTCTGTAGGTTTTACGCAGTAATCTTCAAGAAGGAATATAATGTGCTGTTAAGGTATTACAATACAATATATCCCTGACACTCAGCATGAGGAACTGAATTCATCCTGATGCTAATCCGGCAAGGATGATCACCTTCCACCTATTTTTCAGACAGAAAAATTGAGTCTGACAGAGTGGGAGTTGATTAGGGCTCCAATCCTCTATACACTTACCTGGGAGTAAGCCCCTTGAGCTCAGTGGAGCTTACTTCTGAGTAGACATACATAGGATTGTTCTGTGTAATGCTAACTTTCATTGAGTGAAAAGAAATCTGCCAGCTTTTAGTCCACAGTTCTGCTGTCATGATTTTGCACTAGTGATAGAATGAGTCAATCTCAAGAATGGATTTGTTTTAACAAACATATAAAAATCAAAATTAAGGCATCTAGAAGAACAGGCCCCTGCCCTATCCTCACTCTCAGTAGGATGTGGCAAGAATTACCACCTCCTCTTTAGGTAAATATTGGGCAACTTTTATGCCACCAGGCCTGTTCCTTATATATTTTTAAAACATCTCTTTTAAACAAGAGAGAAACACCAATAATTTTGAGGGATTGCAAAGAAACATTTACTCACCTTGTGGAAATGCTCTGGTGGAGCAGTACTTGAATTAAGGGGAGGGGTGGGCAAAGGATACATGTTCCCTTATTTTTTTGCAACCAGCCCTTAACTGTTAGGAGAGAGATTTGGGTAAAACTGGGAGAAGTCAGAGGGGGGCTCATAGTGGGCACCCCTACATTTACACACACAAACATATAACACACATAAGCACCAGCCCATTCATGAGGCCAACTGAAACCATTGCTTTGGGTAACAGACTTGTACGGTGCACCCACTTCCATCCACAGCTCCTCCATCTCGAAATTTCTGCAGTGAAGAAGGATTCAGTCCTACTCTATCCCTCTGTTCCATTTCCAATTCAGAGAGATAGAAGACCAGGTGCCTAGCCAAGCATTTGGCACACGATCCCACCAGAACGTCTCCCAATATTCCAGGAGGTGCTATGATTCAAATCTGCCAGGTGAACTCCGTACAGTCAGAGGTGTTTATCCAGTCCAGCAAGTCCCTGTGCTGGGTGTGGTGCCGAGCGTCAGGGGGTTGAACATTGAAGCCAGTCAGCTCTCCTCTCGCATGATCGCTCACTCTGTCTCCAGGTGAGACACTGGAAAAAGAGCCTGGAGACTCCAGGTCCCTCCTGGCACTGCCCATGTCCAGTTGCTGAGCTTTATGGCCAATTCCAACCAGAAGGAGCAGGTACTGACTAGGTCCTCAGACAGTTTATGAAGAATAAATGTGTAGATTAAAGGTCTGGATTGTGGGATGTGCATGTGTATGTACGGCAGAAGTTCCCTAACTCCCAATTTCTTCCCAGGCATGGATCCCCAAACTCTTCAAGAAGAAAATTTGCACAACTTTTATTGAGCAGCCTAATGAAGAAAGGTGAGTGACGCCTGCTTTCCCCCCTCCTTTTCTCAAGATCCACATACAGGCAAGGATGTGAAACCCCCTCTCCACTTCTGGGGGATCCACATTGCTTTGCTACTTCCTTGTTTGCCATCTGTCTCCTTTTAGGCTGCAATCCTAATAATCCTAATCCTATAATTAATTTGACTTTTCAAAGCACCTTTGACTTTTCAACTCTGCTTAGACTCTTGTGCTCTAATACCCCCTGTGATGAAAATTCCTGATTTTCCTCTATTTTCTTCTGTCTATTCTTCATCTATTATGGATCTTCCTTACACCCCAGATGCCAGTTGGGCATAGCAGGTTAAGGTAGAGAGATCAGAACATCACTTAGTGTATGTGTTAGAAGTTATAGTGACTCTGAAGCTAAGAACTAAGGCAAGTACAGTGGTACCTCGCTTAACAAGCGTTTCACATAACAAGTAAAAATTTCCAAGAAATCTTGCTTCACATAACAAGTTCCACTTCACTTAACAAGCAAGTGCACTATGGGCACGCGTGCTAGGCAGCCCTGATGCTCTGCATGGAGGCTCTTAAAAAGGGTTGCCGGCCAGCACTGCTGCCTCTAACTGCCCCAACTTGGGGGGCAGTTGCCCGGAGGTGCCAGAGGCAGCCCCCATAACTGCCCGCAAGTGTCCCCACCGACCATCTTGAACCTCCAGCAGCAGCCCAGGTAAGCCTCCCAGGAAAGTGTCTTTGATTGCACTCTCCTAACTATGTCTACTCAGAAGTAAGCCGCATTGTGTTAAATGGGGCTTACTCCCAGGAAAGTGTCTTTAGGATTGCAGCCTAAGTAGACTTCATAGGATCATGCACATTGAATGCATGTTTTGAATTCAATTCCAGTGTTTTGTCATCATTTTTACACCAGTTAATATTTTTATATGAATATTTGGGGGGTTGTGGAACCAATTGTCTGAGTTTCCATTATTTCCTATGGAAAAATCTGCTTCACTTAAACAGCATTTCACTTAAAGAGCATGCCTCTGGAATGAATTAACATCTTTATGTGAGGCACCACTGTATTTGTGTTCCTGCAACCACAGAAGGGCACTTTAATACACATAATTCCTATATGTGTGGGGCTGATTATTCCCAGGGATTCCCCTTACTGTGTTTTGACTAAAGTAATGGTAAGCAGAGGCTGTGGAACAAATAGAATTATGACAAGAAGGGATTAGAGTCTGAACAATAGGACAGGGTGGGAGCCCTGGGGGGAAATGCAGTCAGATTTTTTCCTCTAGAAGTCTGGGATCTACTGATTTCCAGAGTCTAGGTCTACTGTGCTTCCCAAGGCAGAGCTCAGGCCTGCCTGGCCTCCTAGACTGTTCATGAGACCAGATTTACCTGTCAAGTGCGTTGGAGATGGCCAACTGGCAGACTCAGGACTCAGAAGAGGGATGTTCTCATTGAGGGCTCAGAAGAGGGACGTTCTCATTATCCTACAGGGTGACGCAAACCCTAGTGACACCACTGTAAAACAATTTGCCATTGCAATGGAAATAACCATCTCCAGGCACCTCCCCACCTAGCATGTGGGGCTCATCATAACAATGGGAAGTGCCACCACTGTAAAGAGAGGCTCTTTTGGTGTCTGACACACCCACACCTTCTACCAATATAGGAAGATGAGCAATTGTCCTGATCTAGCAAGCTCTTCTTTACATTATTATGCTATATTCCAAATAAAATCAGGGACACATGTGTATTGCGTTCCTATACTCCCACCAAGCATCAATCCCATCAAAACCTTTGATGACTTGCCATTGAAAGCTCTACTCTGCCTGCATATCCCATGTTCTGCAATAGCCTGTGCCATTTTCTGAAACTGGGTATATTAGTCAGTCAACGGACTGTAACAGTTTCTTTTTTCTCGTAAACTTAAGAACATATGGGCCTATATCCTAAAGTGAAATTAAGCCCCTTGCTCTGGAGCAGTTAAGATGACTTTCCATAAGATAACACTAGAGGGTGACGTAACTGCGTGAACCCATAAGTGCTATGGATTTTGCCCTTAATCTCACTTTGTATCTGTTTGTACTTATTACAAACATGATGCAATACATAAAACGGGATCTGTCCCAGAAAGTCAAGCAATACAGGAGACCTAGTTAAAATTAAATTTAAAGGCAGGAAACACTGGAGCTGATAGGGCTGCAACTTTCTTGAGTTCTCTTCTCTGTGTTTCCCCATTCTTTAGTGGTCCTTCTTTGTGCCAGTGTGGGAGCCCTCGTAGCAATCACGTATCCGTCGCCACCGAAGATGCCTTTGGAGCAGCCATTGTTAGCAAATGGGAGTCAGCCCAGCACACAACAGAGAGACCCACTGATGCCTACGGGGAGGTGGAGTTTCTGGGTGCTGGACGCAGGCCAAGCAAGGTGAGCTTGTTGTGGGCACCAAACCAAGCTAACCATGGGGTATTATTCAGTTGGTCTAGCAAATATCTTCCAACATTTTACAGGTGAAAATAGGAACATGTTTGTAACCCTCCATCCTTATGTAGTCCAAACCGGCTGCCCTATTACACGTACTTCCATGGGCCCTTGAGATTATAGATATGTTAGGGAAAAAACACAATTGCCTAATAATCTGTTATCAGCAAGTCAATATGAGCCTTGCCAGCTGGTGAAATATCAGACCATGTGCTCAAAGCTGGCGCCAGGAAACAAATATATTGCAGGGGGGGGGGGCACAAAACGGCAAAGTGCAATGCATGCAGTGGTGTGTGTGAAATTTTCCCCAGTGTTCCCCAGAAATAACAGTATATTTTACCTTAAGGCTGCCATTCTCTAAAGTCTTCCTGATTTTAAGGATTTACTGGTAGATGTCAAGTCAGCATGCTTAGGAATGCAGGTTTCAGCAGGCCTATGGACACTTACTTATGATAAAGTCCCATTGATCCCAATAGGAATACTTTTGAGTAACCTAGGTATGAGCTTTTTGTTAATGATACAAAAATCATGGGTGGAAATCTTATTATCCCTTATTGGGTGTCCCTTATTATCCATTAGGCTTTCATTCTGGAACCTGATACCCAAATATGTGGTAAAAGAAGCAGTTTAATTTTTTTAAATAAAATATTTCCCTTTGAAACTATTTAAAACAGCTTTTCTTACTATTGTAGAGAGGCTGTCAGCAATCAGAAATGCAAGGAATCCCCTACCTTTGCCTGGCTCAGCTCAAGAATAGAACGATTGCTTGCACGACTGCCTCTCTACAACAGTAAAAAAGTAGTTCTTAAAACAGTAATTTGAAGGGGACATTCATGTTGAGTCAAATGTGTGTATAAAAAAAATCAGTGTATAACAAGGTCGGACCTGTATTTGTCAGTCAGGCATTTGTTTCTCCAGCATGATCTATATATGTACTACACGGCACCATTACCTTCGTGTGCATTAGAAATTAGGGTTGTCAGGTGTGAAGTATCCCCAAAACTATAATTTAGGAAGTGGTGTCTGTGATGGTTTCCGGGGAGGGGGGGAACTGTGGCATGTTCTTTTTCAGTCTGATGAATGCTTTTTCTTAAAGCAATGTTTTTAAATAATATTGTTACAGCTGGTTGTGTTTGAGGACACCCTCCTAACTCTTCTCTCCTTGTGTCTTCGTAACAGTTCATTCGTCTATCAGACACATCGGATCCTGCAGCCGCCTATAACCTGGTAACGCACCACTGGAAAATCCCATATCCCAACCTGGTGGTGTCAGTGGTGGGGGGTGAAGGCGAGGTGCGTGTGAGAGCTTGGCTGAAGGATGTGCTGCGGAAAGGGCTGGTCAAAGCAGCACAGAGCACAGGTAAGGCAAAAAGGGTCTTCCTTTTCTTCCTTGTTTGTATTTTTGTCTCTTGCAGCAAAGGTGTTACAGAATTAATTCCAAGGTAGTCACAGCACTGGTCCTGCTCATTTGGGTACCATGGCTTACAAACTTCAACCAGCGTGATGGTCTCTACAGCTGCGTGTACCCCAATGGTTCCAATCTCTGCTCAGACACAAATTTCACTAGGTGCTCTTTGGGCACAATCCTAACCAATGTTCCATCACCAGGGTAAGGGCGGTGAATATTTGATATAAGAGAAATAAGGGAACAACATTCCCTTACCTTGAGGAGACCTCTGTGACTGCCCCCAACTGCAGGATGCTGCACTTTCCCCATTCTGAGTGCAGGAAAGTTGGTTAGGATTTGGACCTTTTAGTTTAATCTATCTCTTGTTCTGAGAGTAAAAAGGGTGAGACCATGTAAGCTGCCCTGAGCTCCTTGGATGAGGACAAGCCAAGAATGTAATAAATGCATTGACATATACATAATTTATTCTCATCAAGAACTTGATGTTTGTGATAGTGGGATTCTGGATTCCTTACTGGATTCCAGACCTCCTGCTGCTTTTAAAATACCATGCCTTGAGCTGTCCAGATCTGAGGCTTCACATGCATAGATTCTGCATGGCATATTTCACTTTCCCTATGCACATCTGGACCAAAATTGATGAGAACTGGAAGGCAGTAAAAATGAACCGGAAGATTATATGGCAAAATCCTTTCAAGAGTTGCATCGTTAGAAATTTGCAGATAAATAAACTCATTGTACCTCTGGCATACATTTCAGTAGCCCTTGCAATCAGATCTGGGTACTTCAGTTTAGGAGGGACATTAACCAAACAGGGAGAATTCAAGGTGACCAGGATCAGTGGCATAGCTAGAGGGGGTGGAGCAGTCAGTCTTGGAGGGAGGCATACATCTCCAACTTAATAATGCTATGATTAAGATAGGGGTTAGCAACAGGCATCTAAATACAGTCTGCCAAGATGTGCTGTCTGCCTTTTGGTGGAAAATTAATGAAGAACTGTAAGAAAAGGAATCATTTGCTCACAGGCTGGTGTGTAGGTGAGGACCCTTGGGTAGAAGTGGGATCTCTTAGCCAGATATGCCCCTCCTTACAAAGGGGCATGTATGCCAAGTATGCCCCCTCCTTGCCCCCTTCTGCTCTCCAACAAGTTGCTGACCAGGCCATGTTACAATCATGGTTTTATTTGAAAGTGGACTGGAGTTAACTGCAGTAGGAACAGGAAATAAAGTGTGTTGCCTGAAGGCAGCACTGGGCTTTCATGTTTCTTTACTTATTAATCCGTGGTACTCTGAGCACTTGGGTTAAATAACAACAACGTCAAACAACTGAGGTTTTAGGGTGGTGGTTGTCCTTTGTTATATGATTCATTCAACCCTGCATACACCCATTTGACTGATTTATTTATTGGTTTATTTATTTTTCACATTTTAATATCACCCTTCCTCCAAGGAGCTCAGGCATACATACTATAGTTCCTCCTCTCCTTTTGTCCTGGCAATAATCCTGCGTGGTAGGTCAAGGTGACAAACCCTACAATCCAGAGTAACTACGGGAGCACGTAGGAGACATTACGTGTACCCATAGTTACTGCACCACCTAGTGAAAACCTATGGCAAATTCATATTGCAATCCAGAGCAACTTGTTCTTACACCGGAGCAAGGACTCCCTGTAGTTACTCAGGATTGCGCCCTAACTGGCCTAAGTTCACTGAGGAGGCTTCATGGCTGACTGGGGATTTGAACCTGCATCTCTGGGTCCAACACACAAACCACTACACAAGGTCTTATTCATAGGTTCTTTCTTAGATCACTAGAGCATTTGTTCTCAAAATATTGGATGGGACCCCCTTGAGGGACCATGACTTCATTTCACAGGAGGTCGCCAAAAGCTGAGTGCCACAATCTTGAAATCTGTCAATGGATACCACCATCTTGGAATGGGCATTCAGACTGCAATCCAGACTTTCCTGGGAATAAGGGTGCAATCTAGAGTAACTATGGGGAGTCCTTCCTCCGGACAGTGTTCCCTCACTGCAGAGTCACAAGTGTTCATGGAATCACAAAACTGGTGTACTTTAAATAAGCCGGTGTAAGAACAATTTACTCTGGATTGCAATATGAATTTGCCATAGTTTTTCACTAGGTAGTGCAGTAACTACAGGTGCACATAACATAATGTCTCTTATATGCTCCCATAGCTACTCTGGATTGTAGAGTAAGTAACATTGAACACAATGGGACTTACTTCCAAGTAGACATGGAGGAGTTCTGACATTACAGAGATGTCAGTTCCTGTTTGATGTCACTTTTGGCCATGATGTCACTTTTGGCCATGATGTCACTTTTGGCCATCCTGTTTGATGTCACTTTCAAACATGATGACATCACTAGAATTTTAAGGTCCTGTTATGAAAGCTTTCAGGGTGGGAGAAGAAGCAGAGATAAGGAAGGGAGAATTATTTGGACCAATGGTTCCCTGTGTTCATTCATGTAGGCGCATCCAGCATGTTGTCTTTCAATATAGATTTAAAACCTCTGTTTTGTACTTGGAGGCACTATGTACTTGGAGGCACTATGTACTTGGAGGCACTATGTACTTGTTTCTGTACATGTGGTTTTTGTGGTTTATTTTTACAAGTGGAGACAGGTGTATATTCTTGGAAAGTGTAATTCCTGTGGATGAAAACTGCACGCATGATTGAAACTATAGTGCTGTGTGTACCTCGTAGTCCCCCCCCCCCAACTTGCTCTGTGTGTATGTGGGAGAGAATGAGTGATATTTCTGGATCCGCTTGAGAGAGGGTGTGGATACACAGAGGGACATGACGGGGCCGGGGCCCCTGTGTTGAGATAACAGGTTTATAAGATAGGAATGCTCTTTGCTCAGTAGGTGTGTCCTCAAGAAAAATTGTTGTCCTCATTCTTGTATGGCCATTTTTTAACCATGAACTCACTACAATATAGCTAGCTATAGAGGCAGAAATAGTGGTTTTAAATACAGAGAATGAAACTGAGAATAGCAATTTTTTTTTAAATGAGGGGGAAAATTATGTTTTGCTTTTAGGCATAATAAAATGTGCAAAGGTTTATCCACTTAAAAATTTGGTAAAGTGAAAACCCCTTTCCACAATTTTCCTTGCTTTTCCTCCTTTCTATAGGTGCCTGGATTATGACAGGTGGGCTCCAGGCTGGCGTGGGCCGACATGTGGGAGAAGCTGTGAGGGACCATACCACAGCCAGTACTAACCAAAACACCCATGTGGTGGCTATGGGCATTGCTCCATGGGGCATTGTACAGCAGAACCATTGCCTTGTGAACCCCAAGGTATGTGGGGAAGGCAGAGGAAACTGGTAACTGGCATAAAAGAAGGCATGAGGTGGGCACAGAAGAGTATTGCGCGAAGTAGACAAGGGGCATTCCAGGCATTTGTTCATTCTCATTTCTTTACTCCTGAAGGGTTCATTCCCAGCACGTTATCCCTGGTCAGTCCCAGATAGCCCTTTCTGCCCATTGGACGCCAACCATTCTGCATTCTTCTTGGTGGACGATGGGACATGTGGCAGAGCAGGAGGAGAGGCAACCTTCCGTGCCCGCCTGGAACGCTACATTGCCCAACAGAAAGTGAGAACTGGCGGTGAGAGACTTCCCCTTCCCTGTGTTATGTTGCCCATGCTTACCATGGTTACTCCTCCTCAGTAGTAACGCTACTCTCCAGTGTTAAGCAGTACCTCCCCATGGCTATTTTACAACTGTTAATAACCGGACAAATATAATTATAATAATAATAATGATAAATAACTCTTGCGTCCCACTCCTACATTTCCTATGGGTTCTGTCATTCCCAAGCCTCATAGTGTGGTTCCCAAACTAATTACCTAAAATTAATTAACTAATTAACTAAAATTAACTAAAATAAAACTACTAATTAACTAAAATAAAACAGCACCTTTCCTTGTTTTACTGATTCTTGCCATGCATCTTAGGAATGTTTACTCAGAAGTAAATCCTTTAGATGGTAATGGGATTTACACTTTCTTGTAAGTACTCTCAAGGGTCTTATAAGTACAATCAAGGGTACTATCAAGAGAATGACATCAGGGTCAGTAGGCTAGCCATTGGCCATGTTCATGAGAGGACCCTCCCAGCTGCTCCAACACCCAGTTGTGGTGCAGACATGATGAGAAATGGAGGTGGGCAGGGGAACTATGGATGTCCCGGTGCAGGGTTTGCTTCAGGACACCTAGGAACCTGGTTCCAGTGCTGTGCTTCAGCTATGCACAGATTAATTAAAAATCTAGTCTCCTCTTTGCTCATTATTTTCCCTTGATGCAAAAGCCAGCATTCTCTTTTGGGTTGCAGCCACTTCTATTTCATGCTGTTTTAATACCAGCACTGAACCAAGAGATTGTGTTCCCTCACTGCAGAGTCACAAGTGTTCATGGAATCACAAAACTGGTGTACTTTAAATAAGCCAGATTATGCTAGATTTGTAATGATGGAGCTTGGTCTGGGGCCCAAGAAAAAGAAGAGCATGCGCTTTCCCCCAGTTCATAAGGGAAGAGGCCGGGTTCGCAGTGGCATGGTGAACTTGGGGGCTATACCCCTTCAGATTGCAACTCACATGATAAAATGGTTGTGGGAATGTGGATCTGTATGCATCCACATGTATGAATTTGCACTCATTTTTTCCCTCTCACAACACCAGAACTACTAAGGTACATTCACTAAAATTGAGTGTCAAGAAGAGTTAGAACAAAATAAAATATTTCTTTATCTAATGTGTTAATTAATCTGTGGAACTCCTTGCCACAGGACGTGATGAAGGCATCTGGCCAAGCTTAGTGCTAGAGCGCTATTCTTTGACCAGAGAAGTTTCCAGATTTAATCCTTCTAATCTCCAACTAAAGCAAAATTTGCAGAGTCTGCAGAGCTGCTTCCAAGCAGTTTTGACTGAACTGGGGTAGAGGGTTGAGGATCTGACCCAAGCTAAGTTTCAAACTTCTATGCCAGTGATTTTCAACCTTTTTCATCTCACGGCACACTTAACAAGGCCCTGAAATTTTCAAGGCACATCATCAATTGTTTTTACAAGGCACACCAGACTGTTCAAATCCCCCAATTTTCCTATTAATGAATGTCAATCCCCAAATTCCCCCGGCACACTGAGGACTATCTGTGGCACACAAGTGTGCCGTGGCACACTGGTTGAAAATAACTGTTCTATGCTCTCTTCCCTAATGCATATTTCTTATCTCCCTTGCAGGTACCGGGAGTATAGAGATCCCTGTGTTGGTGCTGCTCATCAGTGGGGATTCAGCCATGTTCAAGGTAATGGACGATGTAGTCAGGGCTTAATTTAAGGAACAGCCATTGGAAGGGATGGTTTAGGCACCTCATCTTCTCACCCAAATTTGCTCATGTCTCCAGCGTGTAGCTGAGGCTGTACAAGCCTCAATCCCCTGCTTGCTCTTGGCTGGATCTGGGGGAGCTGCTGACTGCTTGGCTGAGCTTCTGGAAGAAACACAAGCTGAAGAGCCCCTGAAGGCACTGGCGATGAAGAAGATGCAGGGGAAATTCCCTGACAATGAGCTGGAGGAATTGGCAGAGGAGGTGAGGCTCTAGAATTCTCCCCATCATTTTCTTCTTCTCTGTGCATTTCTCTATGCAATTTCTTCTATATCCCATGGGATCCTGAGACTTTCCAACCATTTACCCAGAGGACTGAACTTTCAGGGTAAATGGTTTACCCTTGGAAATTTCTGCCTGGGAAGGAAAAATAATTTTTCCTCTGAGGTCTCTCAATGTTTCTTCTCACCAGGTGGAGCGTATTGGAGCTTTGCGGGAACTTGTGACTGTCTATTCAGATCAGGAGGGACTGGAGGAGTTTGAAACTGTCCTACTCAAAGCTCTGGTGAAAGGTAGGTGTCCTAACAGAGATGAAGTTCGGTTATCCCATTTCTCCCCTCCCTTAAATTTGTATTTCAGATTCCAAAATTTCAAATTCCAATTTTCTTCGCTAACTCATTATTCCAGTTCTTAATTTTGAAAATAAGGGCCAAACTAGACATATTATTAGAGTTTTGTGATGTTTCTAAAGGCTGCTGTTATCCCTTTGCTGGGTACTCAATCCCACAAATATTTCCTCCTTGTTGGGATCTCCTCAACCCTTTTGAGTGTTTCATCCCCTCCCTTGCCAGTATTAACCTCTCCTCACATCTGTCTCTCTCCCTCCATGAGATGCTGCAGAGGTGAAACCAAAGCACAATCCTAACCATGTCTACTCAAACGTAAGCCCCATTGTGTTAATGGGTCTTACTCCCAGGTCTTACTCTTCGGGACTGCAGCCCTAGTCTCTTTTTTGTTCCTACTCTGCAGCCTGTAGGCGTTCAAGTGAGGCCACCTCCTATTTGGATGAGCTGCGCTTGGCTGTCGCCTGGAACCGTGTGGACATTGCCAGCACTGAGCTGTTCCGCGGGGACATTCTCTGGGAGGTGAGTCGGCAAAAGGGTGGAAAATGAGAAAGGGAGATGGAAAGGGAGCCCAAAAATACAATTTAAGTCAGAGGTTCTCGAGAATTTCAGCCTGGGACCCCCATTCCGAGAATGACAGTCTGGGCCCCCCCTGCAAGTAATGTCATCAACCTGGAAGTGATGTCATGATCAGAAGTGACATCACTGTGGTGCCAGGTCTCCTTCATGTTCACATAGAAGTAAGTTCCATTGTGTTCAATGAGACGTATTCCCAGGAAAGTATGGAATACAGCTGAATGTCCCACTGGAACCCAGTGCCAGGTTCCAAGATGGTGGAAAAGTGCAGTCTTTCTTGACATCCCTGAAATGAAGATGCAACCCCAGGGGGTTTTTGTTTGATGGGAACTATCTCAGCAGAGTAATAACCACAGACCCCACTCTGTAATATTGTAGTAATATTACGAAAAGTATACAAAATGCAGGAGGTGGAGGTGATGTTTATGGGAGAAGTTCATGGTGGTAGCACACAAAAGCGGCCCCTCTATTCTACATTTACTCAAATCTAAAGCTCACCTTTTTCAGCCAAATTTAGTCTCCAAAATCAGGGTGCACATTAGATTTGATGGTTAATTAGATTTGAGTAAATGTGATTTTTTTATTATAAGTATAAAAGCAGGCCTCTGTCAGTCTTGAAAGACTATGGTATCATGCTTGGCGCTGCATACGCTGCATGCAAAGCACGAAAGCCTGGGTTGGATTGTTATGGAGGATAGGCTGTTACCCAAGCAGCAAATCCCCCCTCTCCACGCCACTGAATTCGTCCAATGGAAAGGCAGAGCCAATACGATTGGATCCAGCTGGCGTCGCAGAGCTGGGCTAAGGATAGGAGCTCACCCTGTCTTGTGGGGCCGACCCGGCTCTCGAACCCTGGCCTGCTGGTTAACAGGCACAGTGTCTTAACCGCTTGCGCCACCAATGGCACATTAGATTCTAATAAATACAGTAGTTGTGAGGTCCCCATCACAACTTTTTGTGATGGAGTCCAGGTTGAACAGGAGTCCAGATAGCTTAACTCCCACCAGTTATTCCTTTTGGGGTGTACAACAGACTCTGAGCACAATCCTCTGCAGTCTACTCAGAAGTAAATCCCATTATAGTAAATGTGGCTTACATTATAGTAAAGGTAAGCATGGTTAGGATTGCAGCCTAGGTTTCTCTCCACCTCTTCTAACCATTTTCTCTGCTCCATCCATTTTCTGCAGCCTAAATTTCTTGAGGAACCGATGCGTGACGCCTTGCTGGGGGACCGCCCTGAGTTAGTACGCCTCTTTGTTGAGAACGGCTTAGACTTTCAACGGTTCCTGACTTGGGGGCGACTGGAGAATCTCTACGCAGGGGCTCCTGAAGTCTCCCAACTGCGCCAACTACTGGACCGACGCCTGTCTCTAGCTTCTGAACATCCCCTGCCCTCAGAGTGCCCTCTGTTGGAACGATCTCTGGTAGACTGCTACCTGCCCCAAGTGGCCCACATTCTGCACGAGCTGCTGGGGGATATCTGTGCTCCCTTTTATGCTGGTCTGAGCCTTAGTCATAAAGGGAAAGGGGTAGGTTGTTGAGGCACTCCTATTTCTTGCAAATGTGTGTGTATGCTAGGAGGAACATGTGAATCAGTAGAATGGTTTGGGGCTGCAGTGGCTCAGTGGTTAGACACTGTGCTTGTCAAACTGAAGGGCAGAAGTTAGTGATCTGAGACCCATAACTGAGTGAGCTCCTGTTACTTGCCCAGCTCCTACAAAACTGGCAGTTGTAAGGCATGTAAATGCAAGTAGATAAATAGGTACCACTTTGGTGGGAAAGTAATCATGTTCTGTCTGCCTCTGGCATTTAGTCATGCCATCCAAATGATCGCAGATATGTCTTCTGAAAAAGCTGGCCTTGTAACATAGAATCATAGAGTTGAAAGGGACCTATTAGGTCATCAGTCCCTGCCTGCAGCAGAAAATCCTCCTAGAGCATCCCCAACAGGTGCTCGTTGAGCCTCTGCTTGCAGATCCCCAGTGGGGGAGAGTCCACCACCTCCCTTGGCAATCTGTTCCACTGCCAAACCACCCTCACCGTCAGGAATTTTTTTCCGGATATCCAACTGGAATCTCCTTTCTTGCAGTTTGTACCCATTGGTTCTAGTTCTGCTTTCAGAAGCAGCTATGAACAAATGAGCCCCTTCCTTCATATGACATCCCTTCAGGTATCTGAAGAGGGCAATCATCCTCCTCAGCCCCCTCTTCTCCAGACTGAACATCCCAATTTTCCCCCAACCTTTCCTGGTAGGGCTTCCCTTCCATCCCACTGATCATTTATGTCGCTCTCCTCTGGACTTGCTCCAGTTTGGCTGCATCTTTCTTAAAGTGAGGTGCCCAGAACTGAACACAGTACTCAAGGTGAGGTCTAAACAGTGCAGAATAAAGAGGAACAAGAACTTCTCGTGACTTGGAAGCTACAGTCCTCTTAATGCAGCCTAAAATGGCATTTGCCTTCTTTGCAGACACATCACACTGCTGACTCATGTTCAGCTTGTGGATCCATGGCTACTCCAAGATCCCGCTCACATGTTGTGCTGCCAAGCCAAGTATCCCCCATTTACTGTGTTTTTGGTTTTTATTGCCCAAGTGCAGAACCTTGCACTTCTCCCTGTTGAAGTTCATTCTGTTACAGCCCCAGTATTCTAGTTTATCCAGATCCTCCTGGAGGTTTCTCCTGTCTTCTGTTGTGTTTGCTACTCCTCCCAGCTTTGTGTCATCTGCAAATTTGATCAGGCTCCCCTGTATCCCTTCCTCAAAATCACGGATGAAAGTGTTAAAGAGAACTGGTCCCAAGACAGAGCCCTGGGGCACCCCACTCGAAACCGATCTCCAGGTTGACGCAGAACCATTTACTAAAACCCTTTGAGTGTGGCCATCAAGGCAATTGCAGATCCACCTAACGATTGCCCCGTCTAGCCCATATTTTTCCAACTTCCCAATTAAGATGTCATGTGGGACCTTGTCAAATGCTTTGCTAAAGTCAAGATAAATGACATCCAGAGCATTGCCACTGTCAAGTAAGCTTCTAACCCGATCAAAAAAGGAGAAAAGATTTGTCTGGCAAGATTTATTCATGGTAAATCCATGCTGGGTTGTTTTGAACACTGAGTTCTTGTCTAGATGTGCACAAATTGTGTGTTTTATGATTTGTTCTGATATTGAATTGAAGTCAAATTGAAGTCAAACTGACTGGTCTATAATTTCCCGGGTCTTCTTTTTTCCCCTTCTTAAAGATTGGGACTACATTTGCCCTCTTCCAGTCCAGTGGCACTTCTCCACTCCTCAAGGATTTCTCAAAGATGATCTACAGAGGCTCTGCAAGGACATCTGCGAGTTCCTTAAGAACTCGAGGATGCAGCTCATCTGGTCCAAATGACTTGAATTCATTTAGGCCAGTTAAGTGGTTTCAAACCAGTTCTCTGTCAATCATAATCTGCTGTTCTGCACCATCCATGTTTCCATTACCTCTTTGGGGATGCAAGCACATTCCCGCATCAGCCAATGATCCCGCACCCCTATTTGCACAGCCCTCCTTCTGAGAATAAACGGACACAAAGTAGGAGTTGAGCAGCAATGCCTTCTCCTGGTTTCCAGACACCTGCTGTCCATCTTTGTCCAGGAGCAGCCCCAGTCCCTTGTTTCTCTTCCTGTTCCTTTGGGCATATCTAAAGAAGCTCTTTTTGTTATCCTTGACTCCCCTGCCCAGCCCCAGCTCATATTTAGCTTTAGCATTCCTGACCCCCTCCCTACAGAATCGGGCTATCTGCCTGTACTCCTCCCTGGTGATCTTTCCAGTCTTCCATTGCCTATACCTCTCTTTCTTTAACTTCAGCTAATCCCCAAGTTGCTTGTGGAGCCAACCTGGTTTTTCGGGTTTTTCCCCCCTTTTTCATAGGAATTGTATCTGACTGTGCTTGCAGAAGCTGCCTTTTAAGGAGCTCCCACCCATCTTGGGCCCCTTTTCCTGTTAGTTCATCAACCCACGGGATCCCACCTATGACTCCTCTAAACCTGTTGAAATCAGCCTTTCTGAAATCCAATATAGAGGATTCACTGTGCACTCTTTTTATTTCCCACAATATTCTTAATTCCAGCAGCTTATGATCACTTTCATGATCCCACCACGTTGACCCGGTCAATCAGTTCTTCATGATTAGTTAAGATCAGGTCAAGGATGGCCCCTCCCCTCATCATTTCCTCCACTTTCTGGACCATGAAGTTATCTACCAGGCTCATCAGAAATTTATTGAAGCTTCCATGTTTGACTGAGTTTGTCTCCCAGCAAATGTCTGGATAGTTAAAGTTCCCCATTACTACTACCTCACATGGATGAACACCTCCCTTAAAGCTGGTCACAAATAGCAGGGCAACCTGCAGGAAGGCTGGAGACTATAAGGACAATGTCAGGTTTTGAGGGTTTAGCTATCTTTTTCTTTAGTTGAATTTCCTCTTAGTGGAGATGGTGCAGTGTTTTCTATAAAATAATGCTAAAATTGTATTGCAGAAAATCACAAGACATTTAGGTAAATAGAACATTTGAATAAGTGTTATTGGTGAGAATGATAAATTAGAAACATATAATCCAGACTTTCCATAAAACACTGAAATTTCATTCCTTTCATGTTTGGATACCTTCTGTGTACCTGCACCTTTTTCTCTGTTCCATTCTGATCATGCCTCTTTACTATCTCCTAAGAGTAAGCCATCATTACCCAATGGAGATCCTACATACCGCAATGAGCTCTCCCCAAACCCTTGGACTGACCTGTTTATATGGGCAGTGTTGCTAAACCGTAGAGAGATGGCGATGTATTTCTGGGAAATGGTGAGTATTGTTCTGTTTCTGCCACAAATAGCATTGCACTTTATAGGGTAACAAGCAGGAAAACGGGCAGCCCAATCTTGAACCCAGCAGCACCCAGGGCTCAGTGGTACCAAAAGAGCAACAACCAGATCCTATGCTCCTAAGCTTATTTTAGATTGTGAGCGCTTTGGAGGCAGGGAACAATTTTATTTATTTATTTATTTATTTATTTATTTATTTATTTATTTATTTATTTATTTATTTATTTATTTATTTATTTATTTATTTACCATGAAACCACTTTGTGAACTAATCCTGTTGCAAGAGTGATCTAAAATTATACTGAAGAATCATAATATTTACCCAGTCCTTCTGAATTCTCAAATGGAAATTTGTGCTATTTCCAGATTTAATGGAAGTCCAAATAAATGGGAGGCATTTCCCCAAACTAAGTCTCAAGGGGTTGTAGGTTTATTGTGTCTGTCCTCATTTATGGTGACTCCTCTTCCTCTCTCTTTGCCCATTACAGGCACCCGATGCAGTGGCTGGGGCGCTGGCAGCCTCACGGATCCTGAGGGAGCTCTCACATCTGGCGACGGAAGCAGAGGAAGAGGCGGCCATGAAGAATCTGGCCATGCGCTTTGAGAACTTGGCCATAGGTATGTAAGATGGGAAAAGAGAAAGGAAACGATTCCTTGCTTCCATTCCAACGCCACACTAAAAGCCTGTTTGGGGATGGGGGGATAGTCGTTTTGCAGAACATGTAAAATTCATTATTTTCAAACTGTGTGCTGTGGCACATTGGTGAGCCATAGTCTGCAGCTGTGTCACAGGAGTTTAGTTATTAGTAGGGCCATTGGGGAATGTGAGCCTCCAACCAGCAGTGCAATATACCTTGTCAATTGTGTAAAAAAAAAAACCACGGTTTGCCTTGACAATTTTACAATGAAAGTATCTCATTGTGCTGTGAGATACTATCAAGGGTACTATCGAGATACTATCTTTTGGCCCCAGCAGCGATGTGATTGTGGCAAATGATGTGATCCCCACGAGCACTTATCCTGCCTCCTAAACTCTTGGAGAGTTTGGGAACCTTAGGCATAAGATAAGCTATGGCAATGTTTCCAAAACTCTGAATCAGGACCCGATAGATGGGTCACCAATTTCAGGTGGATCCCCATTCATTTCAATAATGTACTGTATTTTAAATATATTAGACTTGATGCTATCATGGTATGTGGTTATTGTATGTAAAATAGCTATAAATGTGTCTTTAAAGAGCAGCTGCAGGTTAGCAAAAAAAGCATTTCACATATTTAGAATGATATAAATATGGGTGGTTTGTGAGGTTACATTACATTTTTATAAAACAAACACGTCTCTCATCCTACTTTTTTCCATCCAATACCAGGTGTTTTTGGTGAATGTTACCAGAACAGCGAGCCACGGGCTTACAAGTTGCTGGTGCGCCGTTCCCACCTCTGGGGTGGAGCTACTGTCCTCCAGTTGGCTCACCAGGCAGACGCTCGCCTCTTCTTTGCACAGGATGGTGTTCAGGTGTGGAGACCAGTGGCGGTTCAGAGCCCTGTAGCAAGTGCAGAGGGCACTGTTGCGACGATGATTGCTATGAGGGGAAGGGATTGCTAGCTCACTGGTGGAGCACTTTCTTGGCATGCAGGTTACATGTTTAGTCCCTGGTGTCCCCATGGAGAGCTGGAGAAGACCACTGTTTAAAATAATGGAGAACCACTACTTACCACTGAAGACAGTGCTGAGTTAGAGGGATCTAATGGCTTGACTCATTATTAGGCTGCTTCAGATGTAACTATGGGCACCTCTCAATTTATGTGGCTGTGGGTGGCGCTGGCGCAAGTGGCTAAGACACTGCACCTGTTAACCAGCAGGCCAGGGTTCGAGACCCGGGTTGGCCCCACAAGACAGGGTGAGCTCCTGTCCTTAGCCCAGCTCTGATCGCCAGTCTGGATCAAATTGTATCGGCTCTGACTTTCTATTGGACTAATTCAGTGGCGTGGAGAGGGGGGATTTGCTGCTTGGGTAACAGCCTATCCTCCATAACAATCCAACCCAGGCTTTCGTGCTTTGCATGCAGCGTATGCAGCGCTGAGCACGATACCATAGTCTTTCAAGACTGACGGAGGCCTGCTATAAAGCCAGGATGGTGTAGTGATTAGGGTTTTAGACACAAAGGATCCTACTTCAAATCCCTGCTCAGCTGGGGATTTTGGACCAGTCCCCATCTGTCAGCCTCACTACCTCACAGTCATATGCCAACTGAATCACCTGGCTGAAAGGTGTGGTCCAACAATCAGTACCATTCCCTGTACTGATTTGTGCCTATGCTTTCCCCACAGTCCCTGCTCACCCAGAATTGGTGGGGAGAAATGGACCGAAGCACCCCAGTCTGGCAGCTCCTCCTCACCTTCTTCTGTCCCCCTCTCATCTTTACCAGCCTCATCAAATTCAGGTGGGTGCTGGGGCATGCCCCCACTGTTCATCATAGCCAAAGATTTTGGGGTGGTGTCCAGGGTGGGATCGTGGAAAGCATAAAAGCATGGCCAATGCTCACAGCCCCATTACTGCAAAAAGTGCCATATGACATCCTATGATTTTACTTGCTTTCATCTCCCATTGACAGAGCCATGGATGAGGACACCCGGTATCCAGCCGCAAGTCCAGTAGAGCTGGATAGCCTTGACACGGATGTGAAATGTACAATCGGAGACATGCTGTCTGAGTAAGGGGAGTGGGCATTGCTCTTGGAGGGGGGTGGCACAGAGAGAGGGGGAAGATGGAGACTGGTTGAGTGAATCAGTTCGTATTGATTTGCATTCCAATCAAACATTAACAGTGCAGCTAATATAATAAATGCAACAGACTGACAAAAAAGAAATTTTAACAACTCATATGCAAACTTTATTGATCAATAAACCAACTGCAATGCTTACAATTCCTAATTGGTTATAGTATCTTCAGTTGGGTCAAGTAACCTAAATTCCATCATGAGCAAAGATGATGTGATTCTCATGTTTTTCACTCCCTCTCCCAGCAATATGGATCCTCGTTCCCCACCACCCTGCCGCCGGTTCTGGTTACGACGCTGGCGGCAGTTTTGGGTGGCACCTGTGACGGCATTCCTGGGCAACGTGGTGATGTACCTGTTATTCCTCTTCCTCTTTTCCTACGTCTTGCTCCTGGATTTTAAGGCCCCACCACCTGATGGCCCTTCTGCTTCAGAGATTATCTTGTATGTCTGGGTCTTCACATTGGTCTGTGAGGAGGTGCGCCAGGGCTGCTTTGTGGGGTCCCAGCCCTTGCCTCAGCGGATACGCCGATACTTCTTAGACACCTGGAACCAGTTGGATATCACAGCTCTGTTGCTTTTTATGATGGGAGTAGCATGCAGGTAAGAGTATCTTCTGGGTTGGGTATCATTGTAGAAGGACAAAGGTGTTGATAGAAGATTTATGAGCCTCCACCTTCTCCTCTGTCTGACCCCTGACTTGTTCCTTTTATCAGATAAGCCCCAGATCAAGCCATATAAACAAAAGAAGCATGCTCATTAGATTTGATGTTGCATTAGATTCAAATAAATATGGTATTTTGGTTATAGGTGTAGGTCAGTATTTAGTTTACTATATTGTAATAAAAAATGTAACATAAACCCATTGTTGTATAAAATAGTGCAATTAGGTAAAAATCATAACAAACTCATTGTCATAAGATTTGCCATATAACTCATTGTTGTATGCAGTAAAATTACATTGCGCACCTGTTTTGCAGCTGTGCATTACAATTGCAAGTCAGCATTTTTAAAATCTCAAGCCTTTTAAAATCAGGTTGTGCATTAGATTTAATGCTGCATTAGATTTGAGTAAATACAGTATTTAAATTCTGTGCCACACTGTGCCAAACCCTCTCCACTTTACCGAGAAATAGCCTATCAGGGAGAAAGCCTGGCTATTTTCCTGATACTGTATATTAGTTTTCTAAGTGCAGGGAGTTTTGACATAAGACAACATTCAGACATGAAGCCCTTCACTTACAACTTAAATAAAGAGAATCCAACAACTGATCCACAACAGAGTTAGGAAGCAGAATTCTGAGAAAGCCGCTGGTTTTAAGATAGGCTTGACATAGTTCTTTTCACATATAGATAGTGCCATCTGCAAGCTGCTAAAAAAATGTACATTCAATGCGCAGAGCTGTTGCAGTTTAACCATTCAAAGGCACTTTGAATGAGAAAGTCAGGTCAGGAATTCATGATTTTCCATAAGTAAGAAAAATTGTTAACAGAGTTGCATATAAGACGTAGCTTCCTTTCCCCTCTTACTCTGCTATGTGCCTCCCCAGACTGAACCCACTGACATATGAATCAGGCCGTACCATTCTTTGTCTGGATTTCATGATCTTCACCCTCCGTCTCATCCACATCTTTGCTGTCAACAAGCAACTGGGGCCCAAAATGATCATCGTTGGGAGAATGGTGAGAGGTTTATGTGATGTGTAATAGAGTGGGTGTGCGACAGGAGGGCTTTGGAGTGTGCAAGAGATCTTTGACTCGAGAATGCACCATGGAAGCCCAAGGGCCCATATATGTAATAATGAGTGCCAAGGACCATGGGCTTAAATGTGCATATATGTATAATTCTACAAGCGTGTAAAGAATGAGAAAATGAAAACTAAATATATGTGAGGGTTAAGGGATCTTAGGTGACATGTCTGTCCTCTTTAAAAGGATTGTGTGACGATTAAGGTCATCGATGGGAATTACACATCTGTGACACGTTTTTGCATATTTTTGTTGCAGAGGTTTATTGCTTTTTAATTCCTCACTTCCTCCAGGAGGTCACAGTAGCATACAAGCTTCACTCTTTCACCTTCTTTACCCTCCTAACATCCCTGTGAGATAGGATAGGCAGGGAGAGTGTGTGACTAGCTCAAGGTCCCCCTATGGATTTTCATGGCTAAGAAGGGATTCCCACTTTCCTTCATCCATTCCTCCCCATGTGCAGTTCTTAGCAGTTACCAATATGCATTGCACATTGCATAACAGAAATGGTCATTGATTCAAATTAGGAGAATTTGTTGAACTCCACTTCTAGTTCATTCCATCTCTTTGTGAGTGGCATATCGTGCACCTGCATGTTTGTGTGCCATTTATATGTGTAAATGGCACATGTGTTTTCTCTACGTGCCCCACTGGTGATCTTTGCTCTCTTCTTTACTCCTCTCTAGATGAAAGATGTCTTTCTCTTTCTCTTCTTTCTTGGGGTATGGCTAGTGGCCTACGGGGTCACCACTGAAGGTCTGCTGCTTCCTCATGACCGACGTCTCCCCTGGATCTTCCGCCGTGTCTTCTACCGTCCTTATTTACAAATCTTCGGACAGATTCCACTTGATGAAATTGACGGTGGGTATGTTGCCAGGGAGTTATATGGAGAGGGGAAGAACAGAACTAGATACGATTTAAATTAATCCCTAAGTCAGTGGTTCTCAAAACTTTTAAGGTGGAAACTCCCTAGATCTTCTGGGACATTATCCCGCAGCTCCCTATGAGGGCTACAATCCTATACATTGTCTCAGGTGGTGGGTTATTTTGTGAGGATTCCATGGCTTCCAGGGAACCATGGATCACAGTTTGGGAACCACAGCTCTAAAGGGATACCGGTAGTTCCTTAAGGACTGCAGGTAATTGTGCTCTTGTTAATTTATTTTATATATTTTTGCTCCACTTTTCTACTATAGCATGACATCCAAGGTGGCTGACAAAATGAAAAAATTACATTATATAAGAATAATTTAAAAAACTATAATCAACTCAATGTATTCAAATGAGCTGAATTAGTAGGGTGGACTGGGCATTTCTTATCCAGAATTCTGAAATCCAAACTATCCTGAAAACTGCAACTTTTTGAGGTCTGATATAATGCTACAAGTGAAAAATTCCACACCTGACCTCATAAAATGGGGCTCACAAAATGCTGAAATTATTACAAGTATTGTATAAAGTTAGCTTTAGGCTATATGTATAAAGTGTATATGAAACATAAATTAATTTCATGAAGTATATG
This sequence comes from Cryptoblepharus egeriae, assembly GCA_030015325.1. NCBI lineage: Eukaryota > Metazoa > Chordata > Lepidosauria > Squamata > Scincidae > Cryptoblepharus > Cryptoblepharus egeriae. The sequence goes on from JAREYC010000004.1 coordinate 82,602,501, forward strand.
AAACATAAATTAATTTCCCAACGCTACGTTTATGCTTGAGTCCTGTCCCCAAGATATGGGATATCTTATTATATGCAAGTATTTAAAAATACAGAAAAATCTGATATCCAAAATGCTTTTGGTCACCAGCGCTTTGCCCAACCTGTATTAAGGGACATTTCATTCCTTCCCCTTCACAGCTACCTTGATTGCAGCATCAAACTGTACCTATGATCCAGTGGCCATCTTGATGGAGGAGGCAAAGCCCTGCACCAACACCTATGCCAACTGGCTGGTGCTAATTCTGCTTGTGATTTTCCTGCTGGTTGCCAACATTCTGCTCCTCAACCTGCTGATCGCCATGTTCAGGTATCATTGTCATTGATTCATGCATTTACTATGACCAAGATGGGCAGGCTGAATGTACAAGGTGGGTGTGCATAGTGACCGTCCATGTTCTTGAAATGTACATGAACAAGGAATGAAGGGCTTCAGTGTGAACGATGCTGTGATGATGATGTAAGAGGAAAGGACCACTAGCCTTGAGCTGCAATCTTATGCACACTTTCCTGGAAATAGTACAATGAGACCTGGTTCTCAGTAAACATAACAGGCCATATTGTATCAAGCCAAAGGTTCATCTAGTCCAGCTTCCTGTATCTCACAGTGGCCCACCACATGCTTTAGGGATGTCTATAGGGATGCCTATATAGAATTGCACTGGAAATGTGCAGATGAAGAAGCAAAAGATCCTCTGCTTGTGTAATCCTATAAACTGCTAATAACAATAAAAAAAGATCTTTGGGACGTCAACACTGCGAAGTGATGAAGAGGTGGTGGGACAGACGATCAACATTCTGACTTACAGTCCAAACCCAGTGTGCTTGTCTTCTGCTGAAATTAGCATTCCAGTTCCAGAAATTGCCTTATGTCAGTTTTGAGAGCCACTCCAGCAATGTATGATGCCACACGCTTCTGGTGCATTGGCAGAGGCCACAGAGACCCATCACAAGCTGGAGGATGAAGCAACATCCACTAACAGTGGTGAATTGGCAAAAAGTGCAGAATGGGGTGGCAGAATGAGGTAGAAAAGGAGAGCAGGAGGCATGTGGCATCTGGGCAATAGGGGCAGATGCTGTCTTCTTTGCCACCTGACACCCCCTGTATCTCTGGACTTGAATCAGCTACAGACCTGGTACTGGGTTTAGGGGGAGGTAAGGAAAAATTGTTTCCCTTACTGTTCCCAATCCTCCTAAACTGCCATACCACATCCCACGGGATTGGCAAGGAGGGGGCAGAATAGGACTGGGCTGTAATATAGCAGTCTTCTGTTCCCAGCCATGTACATCTGTAAGGTGTAAAGTGCTTCTACCTCTCAACAGCTATACCTTCTCCAAAGTGCAAGGCAACAGTGACATCTACTGGAAATCCCAACGCTACAACTTGATCTTGGAGTATCACAGCCGCCCAGCGCTGGCTCCCCCCTTCATCCTGATCAGCCACCTACACCTTATCCTCAAACGCCATGTCCGTAAGGTGCAGTCCTCCAAGGGACGCCACTTCTGTAAGTCATGAAAAAAGTATTGAGCCAAAGTTATCACTATTTTGCTCAGTTTCTTTGGATGAGTACTAAATTTCAGCATTAAGACAGAGGAGGAAAAATATTTTTCTATTTTCTCCACCTCATTTACAGATTGATCATCCTTATCCATGGGTTCATGACCTGTAGATTTGACCCATGGCAGAAAGACCAAACTGTACCTCTCAGACACAACCAGAGTGTCTTCCAATCACATCTTGTAGGAGGTCTGAGGCAAGGGGAAATCACATTTTGCATCCCCACCCTCTGACCACCTCTTAGACGTGGGTGATTGCCCCATCCACAGAATCGAGTATCAGTGGTTTTTGGTAGCTGCTGTGGTTGGGGTATCTAAGAATGGACCCCACAGATACTGAGGTCCAACTGTACATGCTTAAGAGCTTCCATCATATCTCCCCGCCCCAATTTTTAAGTCCCCCATGGTTTAGCCTTTCTTTAATGTGTGTGGGATGGGAGAAGAAAGGGTGTGGGATGTTACAGTCCTGCATAATTTGGAATTGTACAAATGCTGCTTCACTGTTCACCCCAACTCTCAGTCATTAGTGAATGCTAATATCCATGAACTGCCTTATTTTCTTTTCCTCCCACTTCAAATCATACTTTTGGCCAGTGCTGGAACTTTCTGATGCCCAAAATGGACGGCTACTCACGTGGGAATCGGTGCAGAAGGAAAATTACTTAGTAGCTCAAGCACGGCACAATCGCGACAAAGACACCGAGCGGCTCCGGCGAACCTCCCAAAAGTGAGGATGGAGGGTGGCTGGGCAGATTGGGACAGAGGAGTAATACACGGGTTCAGGATGAGAATTGGTTCCAGTAGGATGGAATGGGACAAAAGCCTGGAGAGTACTGGTCTGAGATGATAGAAGAGTTCCTGTGTAACAGTCTGGAGAAGAAGAGAGCATCTATGTCTAGGTCAATATTATAGTTACACTGAAGATGGGATGATGGTAATGCAGAGATTGTTTCACTGAAGATCATCATAATGATGGCTTCTGAAATGCCCTCAGGTTAGAACTATGGCTGTCCTTCAGGAGAAGAGAGTTCTAAAATTCAAATACAGTGGCACCTCACGTAACAAATTTAATTCGTTCTGGAGGCATGTTTGTTATGTGAAATGTTATTTACGTGAAGCGGATTTTCCCATAGGAAATAATGGAAACTCAGATGATTGGTTCCAAAACCCAAAAAATATTCATATAAAAATATTAACTAGATGTAAAAATGATGACAAAATACTGGAATTGAATTCAAAACATGCATTCAATGTGCATGATCCTATGAAGCCTTCTTAGGCTGCAATCCTAAAGACACTTTCCTGGGAGTAAGCCCCATTTAATACAGTGGGGCTTACTTCTGTGTAGACATGCTTAGGAGGCTGCAATCGAAGACACTTTCTTCTGCAATCCAAGTCACTTTCCATGTGTCTCCCCACTTTCTCCTTCTCTTCAACCTGAGCCTCTCTCTCCCCTGCTCCCTTCTGACTAGCCCTGAGCTGCTTCCCTTTTTTCCACTGCTCTTCTCTCCGAGATGCCTGGCTGCAGGAGGAACAGCACGGAAGTGTTGCTTTCGCTATGGGCAGGTGCGCTAGGCAGCCCTGACACTTTTTAAAAGGGCTGCTGGCCAGCACGTCTGCCCCACCTGCCAACGAGTATATTTGTTACGTGAAGCACAGTTTGTTATGTGAAGCAGAATCCTAGAGAAATTTTTGTTTGTTACATGAAACATACTTTACATGAGGCGTTTGTTACTTGAGGATGCCACTGTATTAGAATAATATGGGGCCATCACACAATCGGGGTGGTTTGTCCAGGAAAAAAGCAGTGTCCTTGCAACTGCCAGTCACACCTAAACTCTAATTGCCTCTAACCCTGCAGAGTTGATCAGGCTTTGAAGATGCTTTCTGAGATCAAAGAAACTGAGCGACGCATGCGGACTCTTGAGACCCAGGTATGAAGGACAGAACTAGACTGTTCAGGGTGGAAATGGGAAACCTTGGAAGGTGGTAGATGATGAAGCCATTCAAAAGGCTGGAAGGTGAGGAGCTATGGCCAAATTTATTGTAATGAAGGGAAAGGCCATACTTGTGTTAAGGGCATAGAAGGGCATCTTCCCCATGTATCCCAACCCTCAGAGACACGATCTCCAGCTCACTTCTCCCCTTCTCTTCCTCTGCTCTCACTAGATGGAGTACTGCACCACTGCCCTGACCTGGATGGTTGATGTATTGGCCCAAAGTGACATGGCAAAAGGGCGGCAGCCTCCCCTGATTCAGAAGAAGGGTAAGTTCATGGGTGTATAAGGATCTGAGACCATGTTATAGAGATGTGCTAAATGCACTCGGAACCCAGTATGCCGACACACAATAAAGTAATGCACGGATCACTCTATGTGCATGTATGTGCAGGGACCCTATTCATTGATATGTATATTTGTCAAATAAATTGACATGGCAAGGAGCTGGGATACTTCTTAAGAACAATCCTCACAGCATCTGCATATTTTCTGTCCTGGGATGAACTCTGGGAAAACCTTTTGGTGTTCTGTAGGTTTTCAATCCTGACATCCCCTTAAAATTTGCCTGAAATGCCCTTATATCCTGTATCTTTCTTCCCTGGTTGAGATGAACTCCCTCTTTTGGGACAGCCATCTTATGTAGATGCTGGTCTCTTTATCTCCTTGCAGAATGAATTACTCCATGGAAAATTAAAGACTATCCCTCCATGAAGAGAGGCAAATAGGTTTGGTCACCTGCCACCCCAGGTGTGCTGCTGCATCATCAGAAACTGGACATAACTTAGGCTACCAAAGGAATTTCATGATGTTCTAAACAATCTTGTCAAGGCGGCATAGCTGAGAACCCCATCCCCTTCCATGTGAACATCTCCTGTGCCATCATCCACAAGGAATTTCTAAAGTTGTGGTATCCAAGAGTGTGTTTCCCCTCTTCAACCTAAGCGTCTGAAGAGCTAGTTTCAACTCAGTTATGAACTGCCTTGTCTCTGAGCCCCATTTTTGTAATGGGAATAAGAACAATCTACCTCACTGGTTTGCTGTGGAACTGAATGAGACAGTAAAAACCTCTTCCATACTAGAATGGATAATCATCTTTGTATTTCACATGTATGCACTAGCTGCTAACTCCTCTTCTTGGATGTTGGCTGCTACTAGCATATTTGTTCTTGTGCAATAGGCACAATGGTGACAACCAGAGCCCAATCCTATCCATATCTTCTCGTATGTAAGTCCAACTGTAGTAATTGGGGCTTACTCCCAGGAAAGTGTGGATGGAATTACAGTTTCCTCTCTCTACTTCTTTCTGCTATAGTAAATGGGCATTGGAGAATCATGTCCTTGCTTGTGATCAGGATTCTTGAAAAGAGTTTTGTGGTCCAATCCTCTTGGTTATTTACTCCAGTGGAATTAGTAATTGATAGAGATTGTGGATCTCTAGATATGCATGTGGATTGTGCATCAAAGTTGGGAAAGTGGCTATAAATGCAGTATAAAGCAAGGTATACCCAACAGGGATAGTGAAGAATCTCCTTGCCTGGGGTAATATTTGATCTGGTGGCTGGTCCTGATCATGAGGAGTCTAACTGGAAAGAAAAACATTGATCACAGAAGACTGAAGTTATCTAACCATTCTTGTGGAATGCATCCTGGTGGTCTTCAGAGATTGGGAAAATTTCCATCTCAAGTTTAATTGGCAAAATTATTGCACAATCCCAACCATGTCTACTCAAAAATAAGCCCCACTGAGTTGAATGGGTCTTTACTCCCAGGAAAGTGTCCTTAGGATTGCAGCCTTTTTTTCTAATCTGGGTATCCTGCTTAGTCCTTCCAACATGGCTGGAAACTTGTGGGTCAGAAAAACAGCCTGATTCTACCTCTGCATATTTTTTTAAAATCATTTTTATGTTTTTAATCACAGAAAATCACATAGTTTAGGACATTGGATGGGTATATATGCAGGCAAGGGGTTGGACTAGATGACCTACTAGGTCCCTTCCAACTCTATGATTCTATGATATGGTCAGTAGCAGACCAGACTTAATGCACCTTTAAAAAAATTATAGAGATAACATTATGTTGCTGGAAACTGAGTCACTTCCTAATATGACTTAGAACACAATCCTAACCATGTTTACTCAAAAGTAAGCCCCATTGCGTTCAATGCATCTTTCTCCCAGAAAGTGTTATCAGGATTGCAGCATAACTGGATTATAGTCTTACTGCCAATAATATATTGGTAGCAAAAGTAACATTTCTTGAGGGAAAGAAATTTGAAAAAGAATTTGAGGGGGGGGGAAGGGAGAAGAGAAGGGTATCATTTTCTGTAAGTTTTGAATTATTTTCCATGAACAATTTTTGTTTATAATGGAAGGTCATTAGCAAAGCAAAACTGTTCAAGAAAGGATGTTTTTTCCACTCTCCCCCAGCAGATAATAGAAGGAAGCTGTAAAATTTTCATTGTTTTCATTGTTTGCTGTTTTGTAATAGATTGGTGTAAGAGTATTTGAAAACGTTTAATAAAGTTAATTTTAAAAAATGTTCTGCATGCAGTGTGTTAGAATGAGAGCTCCATCATTATCACTGTGACTTTCATCCAGCTGTAGAAGGAAAAGTCTTTAGCTTGCCCAAAGGAGAGGGAATCAGCTGGCACTCATTTTTATACCAGGGATTACTTATTAAGATTCACCTCTCCATTACTGCAAGGGCTGACCTCTGAGGATACCTGTAGTGGCATGCCAAATCCCCCTTACCCAGAGATGTGCCAGCCTCTGCTCCTCACATTCTCAAATATTCAAACTCAACACTCTTGTCCCCTCCACGTTTCCTCTTCCTCTCTGTCCTACTTGTCTTTTTCCAATCCAGGGAATGGAAAAGGAGTAGCAGTGGAGCCAGGCCAATGGGTAGAGACAGGTGTCCCCAACTAATCTCATCCACTTAAAGATCCTCTGGTGGGACAAGTGGTTAAGACACTGTGCCTGTTAACCAGCAGGCCAGGGTTTGAGACCTGGGTCCCCACAAGATGAGGATCTCCTGCTACAGGCAGGGGGTTGGACTCGATGATCCACTGGGTCCCTTCCAATTCTATGATTCTAAGTGGATGAGCCAACTTGAAAAGAGAAGGAATAGCAGTGGAGCCAAGCCAATGGGGAGAGACAGGTGATTCCATCCAATCCCATCCTCCTGAAGTGGATGAGCCAACTTTTTCAGATTGCTGAAAACTGGCCATTGCCTAGCTGGGTTATTGCTGGGGCTGGATTGGATTACAGGTTGCTGCAAAGGTCAATCGATTTAAACTGTCCTCACAGATCCCACAGATCTTCATACAAATCCTAAATTCAGTTGCATGTTGTTTAGTCACATCCAATTCTTTGTGACCTCATGGACTGTGGGTGGCGCAAGTGGTAAGGCATTGTGCCTGTTAACCAGCAGGCCAGGGTTCGAGACCTGAGTCGGCCCCAAAAGACAGGGTGAGCTCCTGCCCTTAGCCCAGCTCTGTGACGCCAGCTGGATCCAATCGTATTGGCTCTGCCTTTCCATTGGACTAATTCAGTGGCGTGGAGAGGGGGGATTTGCTGCTTGGGTAACAGCCTATCCTCCATAACAATCCAACCCAGGCTTTCGTGCTTTGCATGCAGCGTATGCAGCACCGAGCACAATACCATAGTCTTTCAAGACTGACGGAGGCCTGCATGGACTGCAGCATGCTAGCCCCCCCTACCTCCACCAGCTGCTGAAGTCCATCCAAATTCATGTTCATTGCCTCTGTGACACCAACCACCTCATCCTCTATAGCCCCTTTCTCCTTTTGCCTTCAGTTTTTCCCAGCATTAGGCTTTTTTCTAAGGAGTCCTCCCTTCTCATGATGTGGCCGAAATATTGGCGCTTCAACTTCAGCATTTGTCCTTCCAGTGAACAGTCAGGGTTGATTTCCTGGAGGATGGACTGACTGATTTGATCTCCCTGCAGTCCAAGGGACCCTCAAGAGTCTTCTCCAGCACATTAATTCAAACTGTTCTTTGGCAGTTAGCCTTCTTTATGACTCAGTTCTCACAGCCGTACATTAGCACAGGGGAAACTATAGTAGCTTTAACTAAATGCACTTTTGCCAACAAGGTGACATCTTGACTTTTAATTACTGTATGTTGTCTAGCCCTGTCACAGCTTTCAACCCCAGAGGCAGGCATCTTTTGTTTTCTTGGCTGCAATCACCATCTGCAGTGATCTTGGAGCCTAGAAAAATAAACTCTGTCACAGCTTGCATTTCTTCCCCTTCTATTAGCCACAAACTGAATTGCTAGAAGCTATGATATTGGTTTTTTAATGTTTTAAGTGACATTTTGCACATTTTTCTTTCACCCTCATCAAGAGGTTCCTTAGTTCTCACTTTCTGCCATTAGAATGGTATCTGTTTATCTGAGGTTATTAATATTTCTCTTGATACTGATATTTCATATTGGTATTTCTCTTGCTATTTATAATTGAGCTTGAAATCAATTCCCTCCTTTCTTTCCCTTACTTCCCTCCTTTTCTTCCTTCCTTTTCCCCCTTCCTTTTCCCCTCTTTCTTTCCTTCTTTTCCTTTTTTCTTTCCTTCCTTCCCTTTCTTCCTTTATTTCTTTTCTTCATTACTTTCCCTCCTTTCTTATCTTTCCTTCCTTCCTTTTTTCTTTCCTTCCTTCCCTCCCTCCTTTCTTATCTTTCCTTTCTTCCTTTATTTCTTTTCTGCCTTCCTTCCTTTGTTCTTTCCTTTCTTTCTTCCCTCCCTCCTTTCTTTTCTTTCCTCCCTTCCTCCTTTCTTTCCTCCCTTCCTCCTTTCCTTCCTTCCCTCCTTTTTCCTTCCTTCCCTCCCTTTTTTCTTTCTTTCCTTCCCTCCTCCCTTTTTTCTTTCTTTCCTTCCCTCCTTTTTTCTTTCTTTCCTTCCCTCCTTCCTTTTTTCTTTCCTTCCCTCCTTCCTTTTTTCTTTCCTTCCCTCCTTCCTTTTTTCCCTTCTTTCTTTCCTTCCTTCCCTCCTTTTTTCTTTCCTTCCTTCCCTCCTTTCTTTCCTTCCTTCCCTCCTTTCTTTCCTTCCTTCCCTCCTTTCTTTTTTCCCCTTCCTTCCCTCCTTTTTTCTTTCCTTCTTTCCCTCCTTTCTTTCCTTCCTTCCCTCCTTTCCTTCCCTCCTTTTTTCTTTCCTTCCTTCCCTCCTTCCTTTTTCCCTTCCTTCCCTCCTTTTTTCTTTCCTTCCTTCCCTCCTTCCTTTTTTCTTTCCTTTCTTCCCTCCTTTTTTCTTTCCTTCCTTCCCTCCTTCCTTTCCTTCCTTCCCTCCTTTCTTTCCTTCCTTCCCTCCTTCCTTTTTTCTTTCCTTCCTTCCCTCCTTCCTTTTTTCCCCTCCCTTCCCTCCTTCCTTTTTTTCCCTCCCTTCCCTCCTTTTTTCTTTCCTTCCTTCCCTCCTTTCCTTCCTTCCTTTTTTCTTTCCTTCCTTCCCTCCTTCCTTTTTTCCCTTCCTTCCCTCCTTTCTTTCCTTCCTTCCTTCCCTCCTTTCCTTCCTTCCCTCCTTCCTTTTTTCTTTCCTTCCTTCCCTCCTTTCCTTCCTTCCCTCCTTCCTTTTTTCTTTCCTTCCTTCCCTCCTTCCTTTTTTCTTTCCTTTCTTCCCTCCTTTTTTCTTTCCTTCCTTCCCTCCTTCCTTTCCTTCCTTCCCTCCTTTCTTTCCTTCCTTCCCTCCTTCCTTTTTTCTTTCCTTCCTTCCCTCCTTCCTTTTTTCCCCTCCCTTCCCTCCTTCCTTTTTTTCCCTCCCTTCCCTCCTTTTTTCTTTCCTTCCTTCCCTCCTTTCCTTCCTTCCTTTTTTCTTTCCTTCCTTCCCTCCTTCCTTTTTTCCCTTCCTTCCCTCCTTTCTTTCCTTCCTTCCTTCCCTCCTTTCCTTCCTTCCCTCCTTCCTTTTTTCTTTCCTTCCTTCCCTCCTTTCCTTCCTTCCCTCCTTCCTTTTTTCTTTCCTTCCTTCCCTCCTTCCTTTTTTCTTTCCTTCCCTCCTTTCTTTCCTTCCTTCCTTCCCTCCTTTCCTTCCTTCCCTCCTTCCTTTTTTCTTTCCTTCCTTCCCTCCTTTTTTCCCTTCCTTCCCTCCTTCCTTTTTTCTTTCCCTCCTTCCTTTTTTCTTTCCTTCCTTCCCTCCTTCCTTTTTTCTTTCCCTCCCTCCCTCTGCCTGCAGTCCTGTTCTAAGGGCTTGAGGTGAAGCTGTCCCAGGGAGCGTCTGTCTGTCTCTGTCACAGCAGCTTTTGAGGCCCTTATTGAGCAGCTAAGCCAGGTGACACCATAGAGGCGGCAGGTGCTAGAGCGCCCACAATGAAGCCGCCATTTTCCAGCCGCCCTCTAGAGGCGCGAGTCGCTCTATTGTCCTCCGTCTCTATGGTCCCCGGAGCCTGAGATGGTGCTCACCCCTCTCTCCTCCGACGGTCCCACTTCCGGTTGGGGAGCAGAATGAGTGTAACACCGACACTGGCATCCTGGTGATGGCCCCTCTCGCCTCCTCCTGCAGGGCTCAGCCAGGGAGGGACTGAGTGAGTGAGAGAGTGTGAGTGAGAGTGGAGAGTGAGAAGGGAGAGTGAGACCATGAGTGTGAATGAAAGGGGGGTGTGTGATGAGAAAGTGTGCGTGTGTATGAGAGAGAGTTGATTGTGAAAGTGAGTATGACTGAGAGTGAATGAAAGTGAAGTGTGAGTGATTGTGAGAGTGTGAGTGAAAGTGGTGATAGTGTGTGTGAGAGAGAAAGTGAGAGGAATTGAGAGAATGAGTGAAAGTGAGTGCATGTGGGTGAGAGAATAATGTGAGTGTGAGAGTGAATGTGAGTGAGAAAGTGTGAGAGGGTGAGTGTGAGTGAGAGAATGTGAGTCTGAATGAAAGTGAAGTGTGATAGTATATGAGAGTGAGTGAATGTGCGTCTGTGTGAGTGAAAATGAGTGAGTGATTGTGTGAGGGTGAGTAAGTGTTGTTGAGAGGCTGGTCTCCTTAACCTGGGAGGTCTCTGCATGCCAGCAACTCACATGTTAAGGGGGCATCATCATAAAGAAACAGCTTTGCATTTCCCTCCATCTTTCACAGTTCATATGGGCTCCCGATGTATGGGATGCGGTGCTATTGTTTCAGCTTTTTGTATTCCTTGGCAGTGTTTCTCAGTCTGTGGTATGGGTACCGCCAGTGGTACTTAATGAAGGTGGAGGCAGATGGTACTGGCAGGATCCCTGCATCCAGGCCATGTGGTGATGAGTAGGAAATTAGCACAGCAAGCAGCAGTGCCGCATCCATGGTGTGAAGACAAAGGGCCCAATCCTATCCAACTTTCCATCACTGATGCAGCCACGCCAATGGGATATGCACTGCATCTTGAGGTGGGGAGTGCAGATGTGGAAACCTTACCTCCTTAGGGTTGCATTGGTGCTGGAGAGTCGGATAGGATTGGACTCTCAGCTTCTTTTCAGTGGGACTCTTGCTTATTAAGAGGTTTTAAAACCACTTATTTGATCACTTCTATTTCTGCCCAATCTAATTCCACACCAACCAATTTATGATATCCCATAACAGAGCTTTCCTTCCTCTAATTCAGCTGCTCTCCTCTTTGCTGTGACAAAACAGATACACACATGTACAGAATTAACACATATTTTGTACAAACGCACTTGCACACAGAATCTGGGCCCAGTTCTTAGCATTATATTTTTCCTAGCTTTATTGTGTGATGTTCTTTTGTTTGAAAAACCAAAAACTTCTAACTTCTGAGATGACGGAAAAGTCTTTGAAAATGCTTTTTTTCCCCCTTAAAAAAAAAATCTTTCAGGGAAATATAAGAAGTGTGTGACCTTGTCCTGGTTTCCACCATACACTGCCTTTTTTCTTCATCGACACACTTCACAGCATCATGCAGTGCCTCCTTATTAGCCAAGACAAGCGACACAACCCGATTCTTTTGCCTGATGGTGTGACTGTGATTCTGGGCAGAGGACCTGAGACACTCATCACGGATAAAAAATGCTCCCGGAGGCAGGGTGAGTAACTTTTCCTTATTAGGGAAACTTTGCTGATATGTAGTTCAGAAGTTACCAGGTTTTCGTGACAAGTAATTCACAATTTGGGGGACTGCTTTTCTTTGGGTGCAAAAAAATGTGCTGCTCAGATATACAAGCCATGTGTCAGTCTCTCTTTCTCTCTCTTGCAGTGGAGTTGCTGGCAAATTATGCCTACCGTTCTGTTAGGGTCACACAGGTAAGATGGAAAAAGCCTTCCCCCATTTTCTTTGGCTGGTAGTCCCTTGCCTAACGGAAAGGCAGCTGTCCCTGGGTGTGTAGTTGCAGTTGGGTCCTTCTTCTGGGTCCAAGATATGATTGGCTCCGGGGTGGAGGCCCTGATGCTTTGGTGTATCAGCAGCGAGGGGTAAACCCCACATCGGTGGAGGAGATACACCTGCGTTGTGGAGACAGCACAACACTCCAGGAGGGAGAGATGCTGTGCTTGGTGAATGGACTGTATCCTTACCACATTCGCTTTGAACAAGGATCTCCAAAGAAAACCCTGCCTGAGTTTTTCCCTCCCAAACGTACCCTGAAGGAAGGCGATGGCAAGGCACAACCCAGCAAACGCCCCAAGGCCTCTCCCCCACCCAGTGATGTGGAAGATGACAGCGATGATGACCATTATGTGGCCAAGAAACTGAAGCTGCTGCAGGAGACAGCAGCTCAAGCACAGCAGGTGTCTCAGTCTTCCCAGCAGACTCTCTCAAAGTTGGCTCCTCACCCATGTGACTCCTGGGAGGACCATGGCAAGCTCTTGGTCTTCACAAAGAAAGGGGTGATGCCCAGTGCCAAGGTAAGGTCTCATCATGGTTGCCTACCAGAATTTTTAAAGGAACACTCCATTTCTGTATATTTCTCCTGCTTTTTAAAATAAAATAATCAGAAACATTTGTGTACTTTGTGCAGAGTTGAAGACTGCAGCAAAATGAAAATTTCAGCCTTAGTTAACAATTCCCACAATTGTCTCTGTTGAGCTGCAACAGAATAAGTTGGTAGATTTGATGGTGCTACTAAATAAACAAACGGGGAGAATCTGAAGCATAGCCTTTTCCTTGCTGGGCCAGTTTTCTACACTTTGTGGACAAGCCAGAGTAACTACGGGTAACTACGGGTATTAACGTTGACATAGTTATGGCGCCACCTAGTTGAAAACCTATGGGAAATTCATAGAGCAATCCAAAGTAAATTTTTCTTACATCGACGTAAAGGCTCCCATAGTTACTCTGTATTGTTCAGTTTTACTCTCAGTATCAAAATTAACCTGACCTTCAGCTCCATAATTTCATTCTGTCCTTAGTAATCAGAATTAAAGGGATTGTGCAGAGTTCTAGGAATTCTGCATACTTGACAGTTTTCTCTCCTCCATGTGCTGTTGCAACCTCCAAGATCAGGATTCCCCAAACCTTTAAGTACACAGACCACACAGTATATTTTACTAATTTTTGTGGGTTGAAAAAAAATCAGTTTTGTAAATTGAATTAAATTTATTAATTGAACTGAATGAATGAATTAAATTTAAAGGAATGACTATCTAACCAATATTATATCATTCAGAACAAAAGAAAAATGGGACAATTACAAAGAAATAATGCCATGCTTAAACTGAGAAGTGATATATTAGCAAATGCACTGACCCAAAAAAGTTTCTGGGGGGTCACATAAACTCTTGTGAGGGAACACATGTGGTCCTGGACTATAATTTAGAGACCCTTGTCCAAGGTCAACAAGTTGTGCCCACTTCCTACAAAGTCTGCACTTCAAGAGATACTTAAATAGTACAGTTTGTGGGCAACTCAAACTTCGATGACTCGCTAAAGCAGTAATTTTCAACCAGTGTGCTGTGGCACACTGGTGTGCCATGGACAGTCCTCAAGTGTGCCACAGGAATTTGGGGATTGACATTCGTTAATAGGAAAATTGGGGGATTTGAACACTCTGGTATGCCTTGTCAATGGTAAAAACAATTGACAATTTCAGTGCCTTGTTAAGTGTGCTGGGAGATGAAAAAGGTTGCAAATCACTGCGCTAAAGGTATCTTGTTGCAATCTTTTTAGCTGGCACTGGCAAGAAGCAAGGAAATGCTGTTTTTGAAGTTCAGTATGTTGCTGGGTGGTAGACTTTGTTTCCAAACCAGATGGCCCCTTTGATCTGATCCCTTGTTGTGTGTTTGTATTTTCCAGGTTGCAGGGTTTGATCTGGATGGAACCATCATCACTACACAGTCTGGGAAAGTTTTTCCCACAAGCCCTGATGACTGGAAGTAAGTACAGAGCTAAGGGCCTAGGGTTGGTGGGAGAGGGAAATCACAGAGAGCTAACATAATGGAAAGAGAGTTGGCCAGTAAAGGTAGGTTGTATAGATAGTTGCAGGGAAAACATATGTGGCCTTAACCACTGTCTGCTTTCCAGAATCCTGTACCCTGAGGTTCCTCGCAAGCTGAGGCAGCTTCTGAGTGAGGGGTACAAGGTATGCTCCCTTCTCTGAGCCCTTTTTTCAGCCCTTCTCTCCTCATCCCCTGCCCTCACTGCTATGTTCCTATCTCTTCTCTTCCCACCGCAGATTGTGCTGTTCACTAACCAGCTGGGAATCAGTCGTGGGCGCCTCAGGCCTGAAGTATTCAAAGCCAAGGCAGAGGCTGTAATTGAACGGTTGGGTATCCCTGTGCAGGTGAGCTGAACATAAGTGTTCGCCTTGGATGTCTGCAGCACAGGCAGGTCAACAATACTGGCTTGTAAGTTTAACAGTCTTAAAAGAGGTGCTGCACAGGCAATCATGGAAAGCAAATGACTGCTAACAAGCCTAGCAAGTACTGACAGTAGTAGGTGAAAAAGGACAGAAATAGACCATATTATTTTCATGAGACTTTCTTAGTGGTGGTGCCTAAATTGTGAACTCCTTTCCTAATGGGGTTCAGGTGTCTCTGTGTAACACGGTTATTTCTGATGGCGTTGGGGATATTCAGTTGTCTCTGTGCTGTAGCTTGGCTCTTTCTGCTGTGTTTTCAATTGCAGGGTTGTGTTGTCATTCACCCCCTTTGTTGGAACCTGATGTATGGGGAGACAAGGTGCAAATTTATGACATCATATAATTGTCATTGTTAGAAATAACAAGTCAGTGGATATTTTCTGGTGCCATGATTGAGCCTAAAGGTTGACCAAGAGCTGTCTGGATCACCTTCCCACCCTCTTTCTACTGTAGGTATTTGTGGCAACCAGCTCTGGCATTTACCGTAAACCTGTCCTTGGCATGTGGGAGCATCTATGCAAGAAGGTATGGGGTTAGCAACAGAAGCAAGCGGGGAAGCAATATGTGCCGCCGCCTGTCTTGATTACCCTTTTCATTGTCTTCCAAGGCAAACAGTGGACTAGCTGTGTCTGTGCACCAAAGTGTCTATGTAGGAGGTGAGTTTAAGTGCTCAGAGATGCCCTTCAAAGTTTAAAGGGAGAGCTTGATTACCTTCCAACCCACTTGAGCCAATTTTGGTCAAATTGTCTCTTGATGGGGAGAAAAAGCTCTGATTTCAGGTTTGAAACATTTCACTGCAGGGGAGTAGCTGTCAGTCTACTACTTCCCCATGTCCCAAATTACAACTTTTAGGTCTTCCTGCTAACAGTGATCTTTCATAGAAACATGTTTTTCCATCTTTCAGTAATAAATGTGTTCATGTCAATTTTTCTTCCTTAGATGCAGCTGGGCGCCCACCCAACTGGGCTCCTGGGCACAAGAAGAAAGATTTCTCTTGCAGTGACCGCCTGGTATGTGCATAGTATGCCTATCACTTGTGCTTTCTTGAACCCATCTTAACAGTTGGCATCTTAACAGTTCAACTCCTTGGATGGCAACTGATCTGACTTGACTCTTTTTTGCTTTTTACCTACATCTCTTATCTGCCATCAACCTGGTTGTATTAATTACAGTGACTTCTTGCCTTGATTTGTACACAGTGTGAAGCTGATGCAGGATTTTGTGTAATCTATACCTTTGGGTTTGCTGCGCAGTGCACAACCTGCTTTTGAGCAGCCTCAGAATCTCACATTTAAATCAGAAGCAGGTTTCTAGCATAAATGTGCTTTTTTCAATTAAAATTAAGTATCAGTAGTCCTTCCCTCAAAACCTGGGAACAGCCATCACTTTCCACATGTTCCTCCCACATCCCATTTTTATGACCGTTGCAGGTCACCACTCCACTGTCTTAATTGTAATTTCTCTTATTCCTGACCAAAATGCTCAATTTCTAGAAAATTTGAACTGTAGAAGCAAATTTTGCCAATTTTGCCAGGTCAGATGCACATGTGTGTATTTAGCATGGCATGTGTCTGAGTAGCTGCATGAACTGCATTCATATGTTCTTGCATGTCCTCTTCCACCTTTAATGGTAGTTCTTCTGCATATCATGATAGTTTGCTCTGAATGCCGGCCTACCCTTTCACACCCCTGAAGAGTATTTTTTGGGCTGGAAAGAAGCACCATTTGTTCTCCCTAACTTCGACCCTGTGAGTAATTTCTCAGTACCTTATAAAAGAAAATGTCTTATTAAAATAAAAATGGTGGGGTCCCTTCTACCTCCTGATTATGAATAAAGCATTAATAATGCAATATTACTAAAAATATAAAATATGTAATGCAATATTCACATTACTGAGTTCTCACTGAATTCAACAGTAGTGAGAGCCCAGATGGGGTAGTGGTCTGGAAGTTGGATTTAGACCTGGAAAATCAAGATTCAAATCTGTTCAGCAAAGACGCTTTCTGGGTGACCTAGTCACCACCTCTCTCAGCCTTGCCTACCTTACAGGATTGTTGTGAAGATAAAATGAGGGAAGGAACCTATGCATTACACCGAGCTTTTTGTATCAAGGGTGGTATAAAAATGTGAAAAGTAAAAATAGAATAGTGTTCATGATAGAAGCAAGATTGATTCCTGGCCACTGGGCTATGCTATCTCTATGTTCTGTCTTTCACAGATAACACATCACTTGGGATGGTGTGGGGAGGGGTTGTAGCTATGCAGTTAAGCACGCACTCTGCATGCATAAAGTTCAAAATATAATCAAGATAGTTTCACCAGGGGCCCACTGTGGCACATCCAGCATTTGGGCCAGTATATGCATCATAATTCCAACTATGATTTCTAATGCAGAGGGCACTGGATCCCAAGGCACGGCTCTATGATCCCCCCGATGTTTGCCTCACCTCCTCTTCCCCTGAACTGGTTGTGGCTGTTGGCTTTCCTGCTGGTGAGTGGTCACCTGTTACCTTCAGCCTTCATATATTGTTCTCTCTAAAACTAAAGTTTCTTTCAAAGTACAATTTCCCTTTTTGGATCAGTAAGAGAACTTGCAAGGAGCAAAAGGTTGTTTTTTTCCTATAGTCTCAGAAAATATGAGCAAGCTGATGCTTCTTTCAGAATGATCATACCTGCTTTTGGTCCTTGTTTCTGATACAAAAGCAGGTTCCTCCACAGGCTCTTGTTCTGGCTTCACATATTTTTCTCTGCCATTTAGATTGTTCTTAAGCCTTTCTTTTCTTCCTTTCCCTTGATAAGCCAAAGGAATTCAAATATAAAGTCTGGGACGATGGAGCTCTAGAGGTATTGGATCATACATATTCTCACAATCCTGCTCTCCCCTCCCAAAAGAGTAGGTCAGGGAAGCCTCTCTGACAGGCATTACAGTGGTCTTCTGTTGACATTAAAAGGAAGAAAATTGACCAGAAGGAAAAGGAAGGCCTGCTGAAATCCAGGGCTGTTGCAGAGGCCAGTAAGAGACCAAGATACTGGATTTAAATCCATGGATAATTGAAACATGCACCTATGTGTACATGTATATGGTGCTACTGGCCCCTTTCTCTTTTTGGAAAGCCCTGCTCTATCCCATTGTCCATCCAGCTGACTCCCTCCTTTCCCCCCCTTCTAGCTGGCAAGTCCACCTTTCTGAAGAAGTACTTGGTGTCTGCTGGTTACGCATATGCCAACCGGGTAAGTGGGGTGGGGGTTAACCTCTTCCTGTCCTTTGCCGTAATCTTTCCTCCTCCCCTCTTGTAATCCATCTTCCACCTCACAGGACACACTTGGTTCCTGGCAGAAGTGTGTGGCTGCATGTCAAGCAGCACTGCAGGCTGGGAAGAGCGTGGCAGTGGATAACACCAATCCTGACCTGGAATCACGAAGCAGGTGAAGATCCACAAAGGAGAAAGTGTGATGGTGGCTAATCCAGCAGAACAGAGCTGCTCAAAAGGGCCGCATCTTGAAAAAACTAATGTGTTTTCCCTGGCAGGTATACGGCGTGTGCCAAAGAGGCTGGTGTTCCCTGCCGTTGTTTCCTCTTTACAGCCACACTGGAGCAAGCCAAGCATAACAACCGAGTAAGGATGTTTCTGTGTTCCATGGTCTGTCTCCTAAGCATGGTCAAATTAATGACATCACAAAAATGTAGCACATGGCACATCTTATTGTTGCTGCTTGTTTATAAATCACCTCTAAATAAAACCACCTGAGCCAAAGTATAGCATTGTCAGCCTGGGGCAGCAATTATTAGCCAAAGTGATCCTGTGTGGTGTAGCAAAGGCTAAGAATGTTAACTTTAGACTAGGGAGATCTGGGTTCAAATGTTTCCATTGCCATGAAGCTTACCTCAGCGTA
This sequence comes from Cryptoblepharus egeriae, assembly GCA_030015325.1. Lineage (NCBI taxonomy): Eukaryota > Metazoa > Chordata > Lepidosauria > Squamata > Scincidae > Cryptoblepharus > Cryptoblepharus egeriae. The sequence continues at coordinate 82,620,771 of JAREYC010000004.1, forward strand.
GTCATTGTCTCAGCTTGATCTACTGAACCTCAGAAAATTGTCAGAATAAACTAATGTATGCTTCCCCAAGGACTTGAGGGAATAATCTTGTCTTTGAAACCTGCACCTGCTTCAGGCTGGTGATATAGCAAAGAGGAAAGATGGGGCTTTATGTATTGAATGATTTTGTAAAAACCACCTATTGCTGGCTATCAGTAGCCAGTAAAATTTATTTGCCTCAAAGCTTCTGCTTAATATGTTAAGCAGATCATCTCTTGTTTTAAGCGCTGTAATTAGCAAGGCTGCCCAAAAGGAACAATTTCATGTCTAATCAAACCTGAAATACCCACCGTGACAATTTTTTTTACTTTCTTCATTTCAGTTCCGTGAAATGATGGAGAAAGGACATGTACCTGTGAACGATATTATCCTGAATAGCTATAAGTGAGTTAATAAATGTCATGGGAGGGGGGTGTCACAGGGGACTTGGGAAGGTGATTTCGAGCAATTTCCTTTTTTTCCTTCATGGATTCTACTGTAGAAGCTGGTTCTCCACTTCACCTTATCTGCCACTGGCCCAATCCAAAAGAAACTTGTGTTTCTTAGAAGAAATGGCATTTTGTGAAAATGCCATAGAAATAGTTTTGTGTTCTCCTAGATGTTTTCATTTGACAAAGCCAGTCAAATTACCAGCTTTTATAATTATGTGGAAAGGGAAAATAGCATTTTAAACTCTTTAAGTTGCAGAAGAGCTATGCAAGAGTAAATTTTTCTCCCTCTTGATATTCACCTGTTTTCTTCTGCATTTTATCATTCTTTGACTCAACTTTTCAATCCCAAGTCAAGTAAAATTTCAGCCTCAAGTCATGTAAAATTATGCAGCTGGTGTACTGTTAGCCTTATTCTAGGAGATGGTGTATCAGGAGAGGCTCTATCCACCTACTGTAACATGGTGTAAACAAAACCCTTTTTCTCTGCAGGAATAAGTATGTTGAACCATCTCTGGAGGAAGGCTTCTCTGAAATCCTCAAGATTCACTTTGTGCCTCACTTCACTGACCCTCATTGGGAGTCACTCTACCGTCAGTTTTCAGAAGGATGACAGCAAAATGTGATAGTGTGCTGGCACCCAGACACCATATTTGTACAGTTATCATCTTATACGCATCACTTGGCATGTTGGGACTCCCCCTGCTGGTCAAGGGGGAGAACAACATCTGGCCTAGGACTGCCCCAATGGTTACCTGAAAACAGCAGAAATGAAACCCCCTTTTACAGGAGACATTTAAAAAATTATGAAATAAAATTTTGCAACTCCACCAACTAGCCTCTTCTTTCAGGTAAGGGTACTAGCTCTTTCCAGAAGTGCTAACTCAGTGCAGTATTATGACTTAGCCTGGCTTTGTTTCTCAGCATGTCTGTGATCAACTAAATTCCCTAAAATCAAAGAAGGAAATACTAATTGCAGAAGGGTGCACTACTAAAAAAAGGGAGTGCCTTTTTGAGGCTTTTAATATACTCTTCTTGGCATAGTATGTACCTGGCCAGCCCCCAAGCTTCATCACTAGAAGAAATGCTCCTCCTTAATAAGCCCGCTCGATTCTGTTTGCAAAATCCAGCAAGCTTGTGCACGGGCACCTCTACAAATAAATGAATCCTGCTTGTACAAGGTAGAAGATGCTTTTTAAAAGGAGACACAGGGTGGTATTTGCTGAAAGGGCAGTTCACCCAGGCTTTCCCCCCTCACACCCCTGATTTCAAATGTAGCAGAAATTCTCAAAAATGTTTTTATTTTACAAAAACAAGAAAGTAAAAGAAATCCATTCACATATACACAGCCTGAGCCAGGTATCCAAAATGCATCACGATGTGTCCATAGTTTCCCCCTCTAGAATGAAGAAAAAAAAGAAGGTGCCTAGACATATGAGAGCCCAAATTCCTCATTCTGGCTTCCCCACCATGCATTTTAAGTACACTTTGTATTAATTTTGGCTGACAAAATCCTCTCCTGAAATCTAAAGGCATGTATGTGTATGCTGAAAAAACCTAGACTTTTGTTTAAAAAACGCATTTGCTGGTGCTCTACTATGAAATAAACCAGTTGCAAGCTTTGGGAATAATCTGACTTAACCAAATGGTGACTCAGTGCTTTGAAGAGTTTTAAGGACAGAAATAATGATACTTGTGGGAGCATCAGAATTAAAATTACTTATCACAGTACTATTGCCCCAAATGGCAATGGTACTGATTTCTCCTGTTGCCTGTACTTTTCTTGGAATCCTACACTTCAGAAGCTAATAGAACTTAGCTGGTGAGATCTGAGGATCCTCCTCTCCCCATCTTTACTCACTGAGTTCATTGAACATGAAGGCGTCCTGGTACTCTTTCATATACTGAGTGGAGCGTGACTCATCCAGGAACAACGAGTACACGCGTTTGATGTCATCCACCTGAACCTCTGTGCCCTGTTGGTAAGATGAGAAGGAAAGAGCATTAGTGTTTCCTAGCAGCAGCCAGCAAAGGATCTCACATAAATAGGTGGACAAGAGACCTATAAACCTTGCAACCCAAGTCAATTCCCCTCACCCAGAACTGGAATTTAGGGCCCAATTTCCTAATACTTCCTGATTTATGTTCTTCAACTCTTCCCAAGGAAACAGAAGTTCTACAAAACCTCTAGAAATCCTCTTAAAACACATCACTTAAATGCACAACGCCATCCCTCCAGTGTATATGTATCCACCTAGAATCCCTTGTGGAGCTCAAGAGACAACAAAGTCTGCAATCCTAAAGACACTTTCCTGGGAGTAAGACGCATTGAACACAATAGACTTACTTTTGAGTAGACATGGTTAGGATTGTGCTCAGAACCAACTTACAGCTCCTGACTGTTGAGGATGATTACAGGAATAGAAAGCCCAGCAAACCTGAGCCCAGTGCAGGAGATTCAGGGAAAAAGGGATTATCAGGGAAGATATTTAAGCTGCTTGAAGACCTCAGGAACTAGAGTTTTGGCTACCTGTTGTAAAAGCCCCTTGACTCTTCTCCCACCAGAGCTGCCACAAATGGAGGGCTGGAGCATACCTTCCTCTTGCGACACACGAGGTTGGCTGCTGTGATGAGCTGGATGGCGTAGCGCAAGGAGGTCTCTAAGCCAATGCGTGTTAGAACGGTGTAGGCATCTTCATTCATCTCAACATCTTCTTCCTCGCAGCTATAAGAATACAGAAAATGAACTGACCCAAGAATTGCAAGGGGGGAGGCAAGTGAGGTAAAGCAACAAAGAGCTCTTTCTGGCAAGAGGCCATTCTGCACTAGCCGCTCACCGAATTTTGAGGATCTGCTTTGTCTCCTTGTCACTGTAGGGGGATGTTGAGATGATGAGCAAACGATCTAGCAGATCAATAGGGATGCCGTGGGGGCTTTGATAGTTGGTGCCACGAATCCTGCATTGAAGAGGAGAAAAATGAGAGGTGGCTGCAGGACCAGCACTACTGCACTCGTGATAGGAAGCAATCCTCTGGACAACAGTATACCCACCCATTCTCCCACATGTGGTCCAGCCACATACAATGGCACTCACCAATGTCAGAATTTGGGTTACCTTGGAGGAGAATCCTGACATATTCCCTCCATTCCACCACTGGGCAGTCAATTGCCCAGCCATGTTTTGCTATTCTCTGCCCACCTTGTGATTCCACGGTTGGTAGCCATGATGAGGACAGGAGCCATGTCACTCTCCAGAGCCCGGTTCAGGAAGGAAAAGCACTCTATGTCCAACATGTGGACCTCGTCAATAAAAAGAACCTGTTGAGAAAGTGTGAAAAATTAGATGTTTGAAGGTAGAATCTTACATCTCCTGTTCTAAACCCACACCACCTAGTGTTTAGATAGATGTATCTGGTACTTATTCTATAGTGTAGCATGGAAAATGAAAGCCAAGACAGTGTAATGTACCCAGTGACTTTGCCCATCCCACTCCTCCAAACAAGCAAAGATGGACTCACCCCTGGGATCACCTCAGCCTTGCCCTCTTCTCGCCATTCCGCCACCTTAGCATTTATCTGCTCTCGCACCTCTGACTTTATCTCTCCTGTGTCACCTGGGGACATATGTAAGATGGGGAGAGGTAATTGTTTTCATAGTACTGCCACAATGCATACAAACCCCTGCCCCACCCATACAGACATAATCCCCTAACCACATACCAGAGAAGAGGGCCAAGAAGCCCTGTGTGCGGCTGTTAATGACATCGATTTCATGCAGTGAGACCGTGTGTACCACTTCTTTGCGCTTCTGCAGCTCCCCATCAGGACACTGCACAAACTTGGTCTGTGGGGGAGACACATCCAAAGACTTGACTGCTTCTCACTGCTTCCCAGTCCAATTCCACAACCTCTAATTCCAGAGGAAGAAAGCACTGACAGAACTCCCAATGGCAACTAGGCCAGATAATGGGTCCACCTTGCCTACTACTAGCTACAGTGACTGCAGTTCAGCAGAGTCTAAGGCTAAGGTCTAAGGCTTTCCCAGCCCTATTAATTTTTGATTGGAGGGACTAAGGACTGAACTGGAGATCTTCTGCATTCAAAGCAGGTGCTCTAGCACAAGCCATGAACCTGTAAGTGCTGTTAAGGACACAACTCAGACCTCCACCCTTCCCCCCCCCCCCAAAAAAAAATCTTGGGATCCTGCTACAGCTTTACCCTAATGTGTTTCATGCCCCACTGTATTACCTGTGAACCCATAGCGTCATAGTCCCGTGCTCGAGTGAACGAACGCCCAAGTTTGGTGATTTTCCCTGTGGCTTTGTCAATGGTGATGACGTCTCTAGGGAAACACAGAAAATCTCAAGACCCAGAGCTGCTATCCGTGGTGGTAGGTGAAAGACATCTCACATGAACGGCCCCCACGTAGGTTCAGGAGGGTAAGTCCACTTCATTTTTTCCTTACAACTCAGGAGGATTAATGAATTATTCAAAGGTCATTTCCCTTTCCATAATTACAGATTAGATGTTTTAGCCGATTCACAACTAGCAATTGCGATTAAGTTGAAATAGCTTGTAAGAACAATGGTTCAGATTTTAGGTGATGCATACCTGCATATGCAGGTTTATTCATGCCTGCAAGCACCATCATTTTTTCTCTGAGAAAGAAGTGGTTCCCTCTTTGAACTCTGTCCAGCTTTTGTAAAATCTGCAGCCCAATTAATTGGGGCACCTTTATAGTTAATCAAGCAGTTCTTTTTAACTGACCAATCCAGTCAATTAACGGATTAAGCAAGGCTGACTTGAACAATATCCACAATTTGTAGATGGGGTCTCTTCCTACCTGCTCCTTGACTAGAGACATTTATTTCTACCTGCTCCTCCATGCTGCGTAAACAAGGGATTAGTAACCCCAGTTTCCTCATCACTACCAAAAAAAGAGCCCGAATTCGCTGCACCCTCTGCCTTTTCACCCACGCACCCTCCCTGCTTCTGCTCACCCAGCCTGCACTTTCTCCTTGGTCAGCGATTCAATCATTTTGGTGCCCAAGTCATAGATCGTCTCCATCTCGGTTGTTTTCAAGGTCAGCTTTCCCACTTTAGCACCCTGCAATGGGAAAATAGAGCAGTTGGCACCCACTACTGACCTGTACCTCAACACACAGAAACACAGCATTGCCATCTCATGGGAAGAGGGACACAGTCCCTCATTCCCACTGTTATGACTTGCAACTTACCGTGCCTGTTGCTGGGCGGTCAATTTGGATCTCCACAACTTCACCTTCAATTATTTCCGTTTCTTCTCTGCAAGCAGGGGGGACAAGCTGGTCAGCAAATGTGTGGACAACGAACTACAGAATGGCAAGTCGCATAAGACTCCCACAGGAACTGGACATACAGAAAATCCAAGCAGCCCTGCTTCTCTCCTCTGCACCCTGTCAGCCTGTAGCAGGAAATCCTCCTAGAGCATCTCCAATAGCTGCTTGTCAAGCCTCTACTTGACGAGTGAGAGTCTACCACTTCCCTTGGCAATCTGTTCCACTGCCGAACTGCCCTCACCATTAGGAATTTTTCCTGATATCCAATTGGAATCTCCTTTTGAAATACAACTGAACAATTCCCAAATCCCATAAACCCTTTCGAAGCACTGTCAGAGTCCTGGTTGCCAGCTCTGTTGTATTTTAGTTCACTAGGTCCCAGCTGCCATTCCTGGGCCCCAGAGTTGTCCCTCTTTGGTGAAGCCCATAGATGCCCCCAGGCAATCTGCAGAGGACAAAAGGTCTCCTGGTTGCTCCTTACTTGATGCGGACCCCAATGGATCGCCGGAAGGCCTGAGTCAGAGCTTCAGTTTTGCTCATCTCCAAGGAAAAAATTTCACTGCCAGCAATGGCTGTGAAGGGAGTGTCAAGGCCTAATGCTTGTGCCATTCCTGAAAAGGAAGAAGATAGCTTGGTTACAACACAATTGAAAACAAATTGTGATCCCCATGCATATGTTCCTCCAAAAGTCCAAATGTATAAAACTATTGCAATTCAAGAGGAAGGGATTCTGACATGGGCGACCTTCATATAGAGGGAACCCACTATCAATCCCTACTTGATACACTTGCTCCTTACCCATGGCAATGGCAGTTTTTCCTGTGCCTGGTTGGCCAGCAATCAAGACGGCCCGCCCAGCAATCTTGCCTTCCTTGATCATCTCCAGGATTACACCAGCAGCACGTCGGGCAGCCAACTGGCCTACCATACCTTGAGACACCTATAAGCAGAGGTGGGAGGAATTATTTTATTTTTTCATAGATTTCAGTGTTTTCCAAAGGAAGTACAAAAAGCAAACTTACGTGCTGTTTCTCAAACATTATGAATATAAATTATGGTGGCTTTAAAAGTGACCTAGGTAGGTGATTTAGGTAGTATTGTGTCAGGTCAGCAGATGCAGCCACAGTCATTCATCCTCTCCCCATTAATTAAATAATAAATAAAAATAAAATCTTTGCATGGACAAAGATCGAGTAGCTCCTCATTTTCTTTCCTCCCTCATTTTCACCTTCAGCAAATTTTAGAGATCTTCTTATTATCCTCTCCTCATGCATGCATACACACACTGTCAACACTTGGCAACCACCTTTGAGCTTGTCTTGAAAAAGGCTTACAAACCCAATGTTAACACTATGCTTTTTCTTTCTGATTTACTGGGTTCACAATTTTGTGTCATCTTTTCCATCCCCCCTTCCAGGAGGAGAGGCTAAGAGTGAAATCCAGAGTAACTATGGGGAGTCCTTGCTCCAGAATAAGAACAAGTTATTTTTGATTGCAATATGAATTTCCCATAGGTTTTCACTAGGTGGTGCAGTAACTACGGGTGCACGTAATGTCTCTTACTTGCTCCCGCAGTTGCTCTGGATTGTGCCCTAAATCTATATTTCTTTTGAAATTAGTGGGCATATGCATGCACTCCAAACTGTATACAGACAGGCCATGTCAGCCAAAATTGTAGATGGAGAGAGAGAGTGCATAGACAAGATAACTTCAGGTTTCTAACTATCGCCCATGTTATCTTTAAATACTGTAAATATTTCTTTAGCCAACAAGTAATTAATCTGTGGAACTTCTTGCCACAGGATAATGATGGCACCTGGCCAAGATGTCTTTAGAAGGGATTAGGCAGATACATGGAACACATTGTGAAAACAATGTATGGGTATCTGGTCTTAAGTGGTCCTTGAAGCATCTAGAAAAGATGTCTTGGTACAAGAAGCCAGACAAGATGGATCTTTGACATGATCTGGTTGGCTTCTCCTTATGACATACCGAAAGTTGTCACAGTAAAACAGGAATGTAAAAGCTTTCTATGATACTGAAGAGTAACTTCATTGCCTATAATTAATTAATGTGTGTGTGTGTGTGTATACAGATAGATAGACAGAGATCTATCTATCTCCCACCTTTTCTCTTTAAAACAGAACTCCACGGCAGCTTACAATAGTCCAAATAAAAACATTCATTCATTCACATTGCATACATGTGATGCAATCCCAAATTAAATCTTCACATGTAGCAATAGTCTATACCTTTCCTCTGCCTGTGCAGGTGTACTACAGGTCTTAAGAATTTTATTCTTTATCATAATCTCTCTCATTTGGTCTGATTTTATCATTCAAAAACATAATCCAACAACTTTCTGGAATCTCTTTTCCAATTACCTGTCTGGGTTCCAACGTATCATCCAAGCCAAGCCCTCGAATGTGGGAGTGGGCACCTGAATATAGAAGAAACAATTTAGGTTTCCCAAATTTAACAAGAAGCTGGTGAGCATGTACACCAATAGAATCAGAGCCAGTGATCCGTTTGGTTTCATCTGATCCTTTAACGGGCACATATTTTAAAGTGTTATAATGGAAAGGCATGGATTTAACAGAAAAGTATCCTGGGAAGAAGAAAGACAGAGGGACTTCCAAGTTAATATGTTGGCACAAACTCACCAATGCGTTCAATCCGTGTAACATCCCGAACTTCAGGTACCTTTGTTGCCTGAGGGTAAAAAAGGGGGGAATTAATAAGTTCTTAGGGCAAAATCCATAGCAGTTACGGGTCCATGCAGTTGTGTCACCCTCTAGTGTTATCTTATGGAAAGTCACATTAACTGCTCCGGAGCAAAGGGCTTAATTTGACTTTAGGATATGGGCCTTATTCAGATCAAAGCTTTTCTCCCCTGATGCAAGTAAATAAAGATTTGGATTTATAATTATAGAGTTAGGAGAGACAACTTGGCATATTAGGAAACAAAAAAAGCCCCAAAATTAAGCTTCATATCTCTCTCTCTCTCTCTCTCCTGGAATAACTTATTTAATTAACATGTTTTAAAGGAATCAGGGCTGTTTTGATACTTCTTACCTCTGACTTCACATGAGATGTATACTTCTCATTTGATGTCAGCAGCACACTGGCAGCCCAATCCTATCCATACATACTTAGAAATAAATCCCAATGAACCCAATGGCAATTACTCTGGGCTGCAAGTATACATAGCATAATTTACATCCTTTTTCAGCTCATGGCACACTGACAAGGCAGTTAAATTGCTAAGGCAGATCATCAGTTTTTTGCTAGCTTGACTATCTCTTTTGCTACCTTTTGTCTACCTTGACCATCTCTTACTTTATCATTAATAATTATCATTATTTCTTTGACTGCCTGGTAACAAAGCTCTCTACCATTACTATATCCCTAGTTTATCTTTAATTATTCTATTTCTTTAACTGTGGAACTCCTTGCCACAGGTTGTAAGGACAGGACATGTGCCCAATGTTTTTGAAAGGGAGGTTGTGCATGTTGTGACATACACTCTCACACGCACAAACTCATACTCACACTCAAACTATCTCTCTTTCACACAGTCTCTCTCACGCACACACACTCAAATTCTCACACTTCCTCACACTCACACACACTCAAACTATCTCACACACACTCAAACTCTCACACACACACTCAAACTCTCACACTTTCTCACACTCACTCAGTCTCTCACACACACTCAAACTCTCACACACTCAAATTCTCACACTTTCTCACACATTCAAACTGTCTCTCACACACTCAGTCTCACACACGCACTCAAAATCACTTGCAGCACAATCCAGAGCAACTAATCTGTCCACATAAGAGCCCTTGGGTTGCCCTACCCATCACTAGGTTGGAGCAACTGCAAGATGCTCCAGCCCAGTTACTCTGGAAGAGGTTTAGGGCAGAGCAAGGCAGGTGGACCTGCTCTGCCCTAGCTGGGGCAGCCTAGGCAGCTCAGGAGAGGCATGTTGAGGGCATCTTTAGCATTGCCTAGTTAAGGCAGAGCAGTTACTCTGTATCCACAGCAGAAATGCCCTCTTCCAGCCCTCAGAGTTATATTATCACAGGAGCAGGTATAGTAACGAGTAGACCGATAGGGATCCATGATAAGGCCTGAGTAAGAATGGCAGTGCTGACCAAAAATCTGAGTTCTTGGCCATCCTAGCTGCAACCCCTGCCTCTCAACCTCAGGATATGGAACAAAATACAGTTGCCCACAAACCTCAGGATACAGCAGGCCACTCCAAGAAGCCCCTTGTATTCACTGTAGAATGTACTGGCATCTCATCAGGGATTCCTTATAAGACAGGCACCCAGTGGCATCACCAGACTGGTGCGGCTGGTGTGGGCTGCATTGGGGATGCGCTCCGTATGGGGTGATGCACCGGAGGAGTTTGACGGTCCTTTGGCAGGTCCCAGGTGTCAGCGCACCCATTCAGTCCTGCTCCAAGGCGGAGCAGCAGCCAGAAGCTGCCACTTGTCTGAGGAGCTGGCTTGAACGGCCATCTGAGGTGCACTGTGCAGAAACACACTGAACATGCCAAACAGCTTCAGACTTCCTTAGAGCAGAGGAAGTCTGCGCCTCTGCACGGCCATTCGGCCTCACTCAGGAGGCGGAGCGGCAGCCGAATGGCTTCAGAAAAGTACTGTGCAGGTGTCAGAGATGGTGCCTGCGCAGTACTCTTTCTGAAGTCAGTTGGCTTCAGAAACAACTGTGCAGGCGCCAACTTTGACAACTGCGCCGTCCAGGTGGGGGGTTGTGCACATCCCAGGGGTGATGTAGACTACCACACCGGGTGATGCGCAGAGTCGTGTCACCACTGTAGGCACCACAGCTGTTCCTTGTTCAGTGTGATCTGAGGGGGGGGGTCTCCTCAGGAGCAAGTCCTCCCCATGTGTCAATTACTTAGCATGCTATGGAGCAGTTAGAGCAGCCCAGGCTTCCTGACTCTCTGGATGCAGCATAACTTTCTACTCTGGATACAGAATAGTTAGGAGAGAGCAGTTAGGTCAGAGCAGGCTGAACATGCTCTGGATTGTGCCCTTTGTCTCACACACACTCAAACTCTCACACTTTCTCACACTCACTGTCCCTCACACACTCAAACCGTCTCTCACATACACTCAAATTCTCACACTTTCTCACACTCTCACACACTCAAACTGTCTCACACTCACAGTCTCTCACACACACTCAAACTCACTTTCTCACACTCACAAACTCAAACTGTCTCTCACACACACTCAGTCTCACACACAGTGTCTCTCACACAAAGTCAAACTATCTCTCACACACTAACACACTCACTCACTTTCTCACAAACACTCAATCCCACTAACACACTCTTATACTCACGTTATCTCTCTCACACACACAAACTGTCACACACTCACTCACACACACAATGTCTCTCACACACACTCACACACAGTCTCTCTCTCACACATTTTGCCTCACAGACTGAGCTACAGAGGGGAGCCTGAGAAGAGGGGCTGAGGGACTCCCCTCAAAGCCTGGGGGGGGGCAGAGTGTGAGTGAGGCGGGGCTCACCGTTGCAGTTGCCATGCTCATGCTGCTGCTGCTGCTCGCGCCGTCTCCAGGCACCTTCCCGCCCCGCCTTCCCAACAGCTCAGGAGGCCGGGACCGGAAGTCGGAAGTGCTTCAAGTGCACACCATAGATGAGGCAGGGAAAGAGCGGGAGGCACCTCTAGCCGCTCTTTATGGTCCTCTGCTCTCTATGGTCCTTCAGTTGCTTCTCTCTTTCTCCAAGCTGCTGCTCCACTCATACTTTCCTGGGAGTAAGACCATTGACTATAAAGGGGCTTACTCCTGAGTAGACCAGCCAAGGAGTGGGGTCTCAGACCATCCAGACTTTCCTGGGAGTAAGATCATTGACTATAAAGGGGCTTACTCCTGAGTAGACCCGCCAAGGAGTGGGCTCTCAGACCATCCAGACTTTCCTGGGAGTAAGCCCACTGACTATAAATGGGCTTACTCCTGAGTAGACCCGCCAAGGAGTGGGCTCTCAGACCATCCAGACTTTCCTGGGAGTAAGACCACTGACTATAAAGGGGCTTACTCCTGAGTAGACCCGCCAAGGAGTGGGCTCTCAGACCATCCAGACTTTCCTGGGAGTAAGACCACTGACTATAAAGGGGCTTACTCCTGAGTAGACCCGCCAAGGAGTGGGCTCTCAGACCATCCAGACTTTCCTGGGAGTAAGACCACTGACTATAAAGGGGCTTACTCCTGAGTAGACCCGCCAAGGAGTGGGCTCTCAGACCATCCAGACTTTCCTGGGAGTAAGACCACTGACTATAAAGGGGCTTATTCCTGAGTAGACCAGACAATGAGTGGGCTCTCAGACCATCCAGACTTTCCTGGGAGTAAGATCACTGACTATAAAGGGGATTACTCCTGAGTAGACCAGCCAAGGAGTGGGCTCTCAGACCATCCAGACTTTCCTGGGAGTAAGACCATTGACTGTAATGGGTCTTACTTCTGTGTAGACATCACGATCATGAGAGTATCATGCAATTCAGGGGAAAATCCAAACTTAGAGACATGACAAAATAATATTTAAATATATTTTTTTTATTTTAAAAGTTTTTCTTTTTATAAATTACAACATATTCATCAGTTCCTCAAAAGAAGCTATTAGTGTTCCACACAAATGTTTCCATATCCCTGAGTTTGAGGGTTAGATTATTTTTCACTTGGGAGATGCTCCCAAAGAGTTGAATGGGACCTACTCAAAGGTCAGTGCTGCATAGTAAGTTAAGGGTGTTACATCCTAAGTACTTTCATGGAAGTAAATCTCACTCCACTCCTTCACACTTGTGCATGAGATATGTACATAACCTTACATTACTGCTAGGATGATGTAATGTAAGGATAATATATGGATTATGTAAGGATTACTTCCATTACTGTGGAGCTAGATGATGGACTCTCACCTACATACAGAACCCTGTAATTTTCAGGTTTCTAGTTTCTCCTCCTTCTCCTTCTCTCCTTATGGCTTTCATCCCTCCATTTTTCTTTGTCTCCAAATCTCTTGTTCCCAACACATTTATTTCAAATTCCAATTATTTATTTATTCCAAACCCTTCAAAGAACGAGATTTGCTAATAAACCAGTTGTTGGGAGTTGCCAAATATCTCTCTGCTATTCCAATCACAGAATTTCAAAATGTATTAGGGCCATGAATTCCAGATCCTTGAATTCTAGATCCTGGTTTAGCTGCTTAAGTACTAAAATAAATCCACTGTAAAGCCCCTTCCTCAACTGGCTTTTTTTCCATTTTTGGAGCAAGATCTTTATCTTTTGGAATGAGAATTGGGAGAAATTTTTAAAACCCACCCCTGTTGTCAGTTTCCCAAACCCAAGTCCCAAGAATGGTCCCCCCCCCCGCCATGTGTCAGCAGGGCAATCACATTGGCTCAGTGTTGACAAGGATGTACAGATCCCACCCCTTCCAATCCCATACTATTGTAGCTAGTCAAGTTGTAGATCAAATATCTTTTCTTGGGTCACAATGTTCTCCTATAGGGAAAGAGAGAAATGTCAGCATTATCAGACTTGCACAACATTCATACAATACGGGTATTAAGGGCACAAGCCTAAGAAATTTAGGCCAGCTCAACTTACCTGGCCTATCTTTCTGTGATGATGTGGGGAGGTCAGTGTATGCCTGGGCAATGGCCTAATCACCCCCCCCCCCGCCCAAGAAGTAAGGCAAAATCCAGAGTAACTATGGGGAGTCCTTGCTCCAATGTAAGAACAACTTACTCTGGATTCCAATAGGAATTTCCCATAGATTTTCACTATGTGGTACAGTAACTACAGGTGCACGTAAAGTCTCTTATGTGCTCCCATAGTTACTCTGGATTTGGGGGTATGGCTACAATCCTAAAGACACTTTCCTGGGAGTAGGACCCATTGAACACAACTGAGCTTACTTTTGACATGGCTAGGATTGTGCCCTTACTGCACTTTTGTGACACCCCCAGGTCAGCACAGGGCTTCTGCCAGGGCTTAGGCTGGCCTAAATGGTGGTTAGGATTGCAGCCTAACAAGCCTAATCCAGAGTAGCACTTGGGTTGCCCTATATATCACGAGGGTGGAGCAACTGCAAGATGTTCCACCCTAGTTACTCTGGAAAAGGCTTAGGGCAGAGCAAGGCAACATAATGGGCACAATCCAGAGTAACTACGGGGAGTCCTTGCTCCAACATAAGAACAATTTACTCTGGATTGCAATATGAATTTCCCATAGGTTTTCACTAGGTAGTGCTGTAACTACATCAACATAAATGTTTCTTACATGCTCCTGTAGTTACTCTGGATTGTAGGGGATGGCTGCCCCAAGAGAGGTGGTCCTGCTCTGCCCTAACTAGGACAGCCTAGACAGTTCAGGAGAGGCATGTTGAGGGACATGTTTAGCACTGCCTAGGGCAGAGCAGTTACTCTGTATCTAGAGCCTGTTTCCAAGGCAGAAATGCCCTCTTCCAGCTCCTCAGAGTTATACCACCTCAGCAGCAGGTATAGTAATGAGTAGACCCATAGGGGTCCATGATAAGACAGAGTAAGAATGGCAGTGTTGAACAAAAATCTGAGTTCTTAGCCAGCCTAGCTGCAACCCCTGCCTCTCAACCTCAGGATATGGCACAACTACAGCAGCCCACTAACCTGCGGATACAGCAGGCCACTCAAGGAAGCCCTTTATATTTACTGTAGACTGTACTGGCATCTCATCAGGGACTCCTTATAATGCAGGCACCACAGCAGTTCCTTGTTCAGTGTGATCTGTGGGGGGTCTCCTCAGGAGCAAGCCCTCCCCAGCTATCATTGACTTAGCATGTGCTGGAGCAGTTATGGCAGCCCAGGATTCCTGACTCTGAATGCAGCATAACTTTCTGTTCTGGAAACAGAATAGTTGGGGCAGCCCAGCTAGGGCACTCCTCACTGCCCTCACTCTGGATTGTGCCCCAAGTCACTCATAAGCTACAATCCAGAGTAACCATGGGACATTTCACACTGACATAGTTACGGTGCCACCTATGGGAAACGTATGGGAAATGCATAGAGCAATCCAGAGTAAGTGCCTCTTATGTCTTCCCATAGTTACTCTGGATTGTAGGGTAAAGGCTGCAATCCTAAAGACATTTTCCTGGGACTAAGACCCATTGAACACAATTGAGCTTACTTTTGAGTAGACATGGTTAGGATTGTACTCTTAGTCAAACAAGAAGTTACATGGAATGCTTTGTTTGGATCTTTATGTGCTATTTTTAACTAACAGGTGGAGTTACTACTGCATTTTCTCGACCCTAATGCGCCATAGAATCTAATGCACACCTTCTAATTATAATCAAAATACTGTATTTTACTCAAATATAATTAACCATCAAATCTAATGCACACTGATTTTGGAGACTGAATTCTGCTGAAAAAGGTGAACGTTAGATTCGAATAAATACAGCATATGCAGGGAGAGCCATTTAACCCCTTCTCCTTATACAGGTTGGGCCAAAAGTATGTTTATGGTTGTTTCACGTTTTAAATCTAATTTTTCCAAACAATAATACCAAACCAGTATTCTATATCCCTTAACTACATTTTGGAAATGTACATAAACAGTATTGAACAAATATGATTGTAACAAATACGCATAAATGTTAAAAATGTTTTTTTTTTAATGTAAAGTGCATACCTACTAAGTGTAAGCCTACTGTGCAGTTTCAATGAAAATCCCACCCATCTACCCCTCACTGCAGTTACCCTTGGGAGGGAAATGTACAGTGATGACAACAAATATGTCCCTTCTATGGTCAATAGCAGCTCCAGGAGCAAAATATTTGTCCATACATCTGCAGAGAAGTTTTCAGTCCTTCCTCACTGCAGACCTGACCCTTATATCTCCCACCTGCACTCTTGGCATTTGCTACTCAAGGCTAAACTACACAAGATGTAGTTTCAGGGCGAGCTGAAGACATCCTATCACATGTTGCCCATCCTTACCTGGGGATATGCCAGCCACTTTACCTGGGGATATCACCTGATCTGGAACAATATAATATAGAAGAGGCAGTGTGTAGGAAAGGAGCCACTCTAGTTCACTACTCTACTCCTCTCCACGCTTTCTTTTCCAGCCTATCCACCTCTTCCTTTTCCAATCCAGTCTTGAATAATGTTGTATGTTGTGCAAAATGTTGCCAATTTGTGTTTTTAAATGATTGCTACTTCTAAAGCCATGCTTCCATGTCTTCAAAAGAGGGATTCCAGACCAGCTCAAATATAACCATGACATCATGCACTTCCCCACATACCCAGCCGCCTTGTTGCTGTACCCATGGCACAAACATGTCCATGTACTGCATACTGTAGCCCATGAGGGTGTGCACTACATGACTGTTGATACCCGCCACTTTTCGCGTGAGCTCCATGGTCAAGGCCAGCTTGGCCAGCTGGGGGCTGGATATTCCAGGTGGGACACGGGAGGTAAAGGTGTCAGCGAGACGGGAAAAACTGCGGTACGACATACGGGAGAGGGTGTTGCGTAGTAAAGGGTCAGTCTCAATCTGCCAATAAAAGTGGGGACAGTGAAGATTTGAGCAGTCAGATGAAGAAGGACAATTCTGGATTCACATCAAGAAAAAACTGACATTTATTACTATACATTTATTATATAATTTATTTAATAATTTGTATTAATTAATAATTATTCTATATTAATTGTTTATAAAAAATTATAATTTATATGAGACTAGCGAAAATCATACATGTGTTGTGGGAGTAAAATTCCCCTGTGCACCATCCCCTCACTGTGCATCAATCCCCCTACACATCAACCCCCCATGCGCATCCACCCCCATGTGCAACATCCCTCATGTTCATCCACCCCATGCACATCATCCCCCCATGCTCATTAACCCTCCATGCTCATCAACCACCATGCGCAAATCCCCCATGTGCAACAACCCCCATGTGCAGCATTCCCCATGTTCATCCCCCCCGTGCGCAACATTCCCCCATGCACAACATTTCCCCATGTGCGTCAGTCCCCCATGCACATCATCTCCCCATGCACAATATCCCCCATGGGCATCATCTCCCCATGTGCATCAAACCCCCATACGCAACATCCCCATGTGCATCAACCACCCATGTGCAACATCCCTCATGTGCATCAATCCCCATGCGCATCAACACCCCATGTGCATCAACACCCCATGCGCATCAACACTCCATGTGCATCAACACTCCATGCACATCATCCATCATGCATAACACCCCCATGTGCAACATCACCCATGCGCAACAACCCCTATGAGCATCAACCCCCATGACCATCAACCCCCCACGTGCAACATCCCCCATGAGCATCAACCCCCATGTGCATCATCTCGCCATGTGTATCTTCTGATGCGCAACACCCCCCACGCGCAACATCCTCCCCAGTGCAACCTCTTCCTCCAAACAACATCCCCCCAATGCACCATGCACCGAGCACCAAATTTGCTGGAAGTTGGTCAGTCTTCCATGTTAAGTATAGGACAAAACACACTGCACCCCTTTTCAGCCCCTTAAGGGTTAAATTTCTCCACATCCCTTCTTGGTGGGTGTTCATGTGACAGAAGGAACACCCTCCTTGAATGTCATGCTTCTAGGTGGGGGGAGAGTTGGGGGAGAGCATCCCTCAGTCACTGACTCTTCAATGCAAAGTATAGGGAAAAAAATGCGTTGCACCCCATTTCACTCCCTTCTGGTTAGAATTTCAAAAAAGCTGGTTCTTAGTGAACCCCTCCGTCACAGAAGGAACAGCCACCCCTAATTTCACGCTTCTAAGCCCAGCAGTTTGGGCTGGGCGTTGATGAGTCAGTGAGCCAGGAAATGAGTGACTTTTTAATCCATAAATATATAAAAGAGAAAAGTCACTGACGGACTGACTCACTGATTCATCAACACCCTGCCAAAACCACAAAAACCAAAGCAATTGCTAGGAAGGACATATGGGAACTTCCCTACCTGCTATGGCTTGAAAAAGGTGAATGGGAGCAGCAAAATCAAGGCTTGATTTTGTAAATTTCCTGTCTCCAAAAGAATTAATTCTATGCAATCCCTGAATTTTTAATGTTTATCATCTGATTTACATATAAGTGCAGCCTAATTAAAACTATACATTTCCCCAAACATACCTGCTACCTGTAAAGATTGTATTGATGGCATTGGTCAATTTGAAGCCATGGGGCATTATATGTTACAGTGCTTGATGCACAACAGATCTATACCTAAAGCTCCAAAGCTAAGAGAACTTTCCAGGGAGTAAACTGAACTCTGAAACTTACTTCTGAATAGATAGGAATAGGCTTGCACTGTTAGTGATATTTTGGTCAGATGTTTGTCCCTACATATAGGTTGATATATAATTTATTTAATTTACACCCTGTTAGCAGACAAAAGCATCACACATCTGCTGTTTTTACTCTGAAGTTAACCCAAACTAAACAATAAGGCATTCAAGATCATGAGTATCTTTGTGCTAAGGCTGCAATCCTACACATTTATGTGGAACTTAATGGAATTTACTTCTAAATATAAGAAGAAAGGAGAAGCGCAAAGGGGACCAGCAACAGGTGAGCTTGCTTGGAGTACAGTAATTGAGAACAGGGTATTTTGGAAAAGGTAAGTGGAGAGCTTAGATCTGGTCACTGTGTGCTTGTTGATCACTTGCCGTACCTCCTCATTGATGATTCCAGCCTGCTCTTCCAGAAGGGCAATCAGTTTTTGGAGGATCTGCTCTTTCTGCTTCTCATTCAATTCTCCCAGTGGTTCATCTGAATTAAATGAGAGGGGGAAGATCAACAATCTAACCTAGCACAATACCAAGATGAAGAAGAAATCCAAAGGAAACTGCTAGGAAATTAAGAAGGGTGGGTGCATATTAAAGATCCTGTGCTGAAAATCCCGGCATTCCACTATAGCCTGCAACACCATCAATTAATGGGACACTTTGCACTGAAGAAGAGGGCAGATCTCCTGCCTTAGGGGCTTCTGATCCAGATAGACACGAAGGAACCAAGAGAGGAAGGGAAGAAGGCAGTGGATCCCAATCTTACCTGGCCTAAATACAAGGCGCAATCCTAACCAATTTAGGCCAGCCTAACTCACTTGGCATATCTTCCCGTGGTGGTGAGGGCACTGGACTAACCTCCCGGCAGTGGGGTAGTAGTGTCTTATGGTACTTTTGTAACACCCCAGGCCAGTATGGAACTTCTACCAGTGCTTATGCTGGCCTAACTGTAGGTTGGAATTGCAGCCTAAGCCTGACCAATTTGAACCATAACAACTCACCCAATCCCAGTTCTCGGGGTGGTGTGGGGTGGGGGGGGGAGGGCTAGTGCATGTCTGTGCACTGGTCTAACCCTTCCAGGAATGGAGCAGAAGTGCCTTACCGCACTTTTGCGATACCCCAAGGCCAGCATAGGACTTGTATTGGGATTTATGCTGGCTTAACTCAGAGTTAGGATTGCAACCTTAGAAATGGAGAATGGATTAAGATGCTATCACTCTTATCCAACTTGCATTTTTTGATCAGATATATAACATAAATATACAAATCTAGTACCTGATGCATGGGATGCAGTCTCTGTGGGTAGAGTGGTGATCGGGGAGGAGGCAATGGGAGAAGGTACACCATTGGCTGCTACAGGGCTGAGCACCTGCTGCTGCTGTTTCACCAAGTGGTCCAGTTTTCGGGCCACCAATGTGTACAATTCAGCATCCTTGGCCTCACATCCTATTAAAAAAAATAACAATTTGCAAAGAAACTTCAAATCCATAAACTTACAAAGTTTTCTTACCAGTGTGAGGGTTAGAAACTTGAACAAAATGTTGGCTAGATGTCTTATAACAAGAATGTTGGCCTTTATATTAGGATAAGGATTAGGGGCTGCAAAGGTAAATAAAATGCTATGTGCAGGAGAGTGGCAGGGAGGTTCAGGACTCTAGTTGTCTTTTATACTTCCTAAGGCATCTGATAGGTCTCTTGTGAGATACTGGAAGATGGAGTACATGGACCTTTGGTCTGATCCATTTGGGTTCTTCTTATGACAAAATCTCTGGGATCTCATGCCACTGGTTCTTGGGAAATATGGATTGGGGGGAACAGTGGGAACCCATGAGTTAATTATTAAATTAAATCACACTTTTCTTTAAAGGTATATTGTGAACAGTACAGATCATAAGACAATAAAGGGAACCTGCGACAAAATGTTGCATCTTTCCAATCCTAATTCCCAGATGTCTCAAGAAGGCCAATGCCCCAGTCCTTGTCCCCTGATGTTCTGCACTGCTGTTTCTTTCTAACTGACACCTCAGCATTCCATGGCTCCTGGCAGGAGATGGGAGGGAATGGATGGATGGACTGACGGATGGACACCAAGCATATTGAATCTGCATCACAACTTCCCCCACTTTGCTTTGCTTCCCTTTTAATTTGTTTACCTGTCTCTGAGTTCCTAGGAAACCTCCCAAGAATGTAGGAACCACTGTGTTGTCCTTCGTTGACCCTGTTTGTGAATGAACTGATAGGCAGCCATTCATCCACCAAGACCAGCTCAAGATCTTCTGGCCTTGAGGCACTGTGCCAAATGCTATACTCCTTTATCTAGTGATGGATCAATCTCTCCTCCTCTTGTTCTCTACATTGGGAAAGCAGGAGATCAGAAGAAGAGTGTGACGTGAAAGAGTAGTGAACTAGAGCAGTGGTCTCCAAAGTGGAGATATGGCACATTCCTGCAAAGGCTTCCTGGGTGCAGATGATGCTTACCGTGTCTACACACCTCTGTCTGCCCCAATCATCATCACATCCAGCCACTTCTGGCCTCTGATGCCCCAGCAGGCTTTATGCCTGAATTTCTGGGCAGAAGCAACTAGACGTGACAATGACTAGGGCAAATGAGGAGCTTTATTAAGGCACCACATGGAACGGTAAACTTCAGTGTTACAGGGGAGAGCCTTCAGAGAACAACAGATACAGCCTGATCTGGAGGACTCTGAGCTTGAGCACAGACACACTAGCCCACAACCAGTGATGGGCTTCAGGGGTTCTCACAGGTTCTATAGAACCCTCTGCTAATGAGTGCCTGGTTCTGAACCAGTTACTAAAGGGACATAGAACCTGTTGTTAATTTAGGTTATTAGGACTTAGAATCTGTTGTTAATTTGTCTGAATCCCACCACTGCCCACAACTCTCCTCTCCATGGCTCCTCTTTTGTTCTGTCCCATTCTTCCAAAGGGAAGAATAGCAGGAGATAGCAGGAGGAGGAGAAACTGTGAGGATCAGCTGGGAGAAGGAGTTGAGTTTCCTCTGCCAAACTGTAACCCAAAGCAAGCACCTCAGGCAGCCGCATGGATAGGCTGGCCTTGGAGTTTGCTATTACTACTGCTAACACTATTACTATTGCTGTACTGTTACTATATTGCTATTTATATGGACAAAATCTAAAGACAAAAGACACGTCATAGATATTAATAAGATCTCTTAAGAATCACATGGAATGAAGAGTTAATCTTTGTTCATCTGAACCACATTGAGTCCCCTGTTGCTGTTTTGGGACTTAGGAGGACCATTACCTGCTTTAAAGTGTCTGTTATTGACAGGTTTAATGCTGGATATTGTTTGACCCTCTGAGATACCCGGATTCAAATTCTTGCTCAAAAAACACTCCTTTATCCCTTTTTTTCCTTCAAGGAGTGCAGTAAAGTACACAATAAAAAACTGCCTTTTCTTTTATTGCCCTGTAAAGCCTGGGAGTGTCCCAGAAGTGAGAGAAAACAGGTTAATGCTAGAGGCCTAATCCTCCTCCCCGTCATCTTCTTACCGTTTGTTTGTCCCCCTTGTTTTCTACAGTAGCAAGTGATAAGAGGCAAAGATTTGGGGCGCTGGGGGGACTCCAAACAAGCTTCCTTCTCCCCAGAGGAAGCTCCCTTCTCCCCAGAGGAAGCTCCCTTCTTCCGCAGGAGGCTCTTGAAGGAAAGGGTTCGTTTCTGATGGACACCTTCCCCTCCCTCGCCTCCTGCTTTGGACCGCTTTAAGGAGCCTCCTTTACAAGGAGGCATGTTGTCCACTGGAGACTCTCGAGGGCTAGGCCGCCGCTGCAGCAGGCGCTTGATGCTGGTGCGGAAGCCATGTTTGCTCTCTTCCACACGGTTAATCTCATGAACAGAATTCCAAGATGGACACTGCCGGGAATGTTCACTTGGGGACCTGCAATGAGAGATTGTCATAGTTTCTGGGAACTTCAGCGCCATGTCCCATCATCAAGCCTAGTCTATCCTATGCATGTGCAAAGAATGTTAGTATCTTGGCTCCCAATTCCTTCCTTTCCTAGGTATGTGGGAAGGCGTTTTCTCCCTACAGAAAGTCCATGGTAATACTTCCAAACTGTGAGCACAAACATTTAAAATATGAGTTTCGTTCCAGTTCTTATTCATCAGTAGTTTCTACCTCCCTAGTGCAGTTATTGTTATGACATCAATTTTTAAAAGTACTTTATTATATCTGGTTCATACACTTTCAAACAGGTCAGATACATTTTATGTGAATCATACTAAACACTTTTGCATGTGATGTAATCATACAACTCTGTAAACTGAATACAATCACTATTACCTAACTACACAGAAAAAAAATTACAGGGATTCCCTGCTTTCTGACAGTTCATTTTCTAAAGGTTCCACTCTTTCAACACACTTCCATTATAAGAAAGACATCAGTCAGTGCGTGCTCTGCTCTTTCAACATGCTCTGCCGGTCTAAAGGCTAAAATTGTCTTCCTGCATGTTGAATTGCATATGACATGGTGATTCAAATTGTTTTGGGGTGAGTGTGTGTGTGTGTGTAAGGGCAAAATCCAGAGTAACTACGGGGAGTCTTTGCTCCAGTGTAAGAACAACTTACTCTGGATTCCAATATGAATTTCCCATAGGTTTTCACTAGGTGGTGCAGTAACTATGGGTGCACGTAAAGTCTCTTACATGCTCCGTAGTTACTCTGGATTTGGGGGCAAGAAAGAGGGAAATGGAATGAGAGCGAGAGAACGAGAAGAGAGTATATGCGTACTAACTTTAGCTCTGGATCTATTCCCATTTTGAAAGGCATTAATGGTAGACATGGTTAGGCTTGTGTTTTGTGATCCATTGAACACAATGGGGCTTACTTTTGAGTAGATATGATTAGGTTTGTGCACTTATTCTGAACTAAACACTTTTTGTGTTCAAATGTTCAGTTTTTGTTAAGTATAAATGCAACCAAGAGATTTTAGGCCTGATTCTTTCCTGTTTCACTGAAAAACCTTGTCTGAATCAGGGTTTGGGTTCAGGATTGGATTCAGTCCAACTCCCTGATCCAGAATATTTTAGGACTCCAACTGACCATCTTGTTATTTTCTTCCAAAATTAAAAATTAAAAAAACCTAGTCTTCCTAGATCTCAACCCAAAATGTGACTGCACAATATCGACCGTGGAGAACCCTGGATTCTGCACAGCCCCATCACTTCATTTGATGTTCTGCATCTAGTTTTGCTCTTATAGAAGCTAGATGTTTAGTCACTGACTCATTACCTGTGCATGTAGCTCTGGGGGTCATGATAGCTACGGCCCACATGACCTGGTGCCCCTGTTTCTTCAAAGGTCAGCGTGCTTTGCAGGAACGCTTCCAGCACCCGCCGTGTCTCTTCTACCACCTGCCTTCTGTGAGGCACTGGGCTCCCTGCCATGAGGCTGCAGAACCGCAAGGGGAGGCAAGCAGATGATGACAGGGGAGTGTTGATGGCCTCTCACATCCACCATAGCCCTTGGAAGGAAAAAAAGTATAGTATATAAGTCTCCCTAGTCATCTTTGGTTCCCATCACCACATCCTTTGACATTCTTGTTCTTGATTTCTATACACAGTGCATTTTAACCATATCCGTCCTCCACCAAGATAATATGATTTAAAGGCCATCAAATTCTGATGTTTGCCCGATAAACAAGCCATTAAGTCAAAGCCATTATCGGTCACAGATTAATCTGTACAATCCAGACCAAAGTACACCACAAGTAATGAAAGCACTGCAGAATAAAACCACCCTAGATAGCTCAAGTAAGTGGTCTAAGTCACATGTGTCTAGGGAAAAACAAAATCTAGGCTTAGAACCTGGTGGGAAAAATGTTTTTCCTGATCTTGAATCCCCTTTTACACCCATTTTGGTTATTTGATATACTTAACCTCTGCCTCCTCTTTCACCACCACCACTTCTAACACCCTCTTAACATTTTCATTCCATTATAAGCACAATCTTAACCATGGCTACTCAAAAGCAAGCTCCATTGTGTTCAGTGGGGCTTACTCCTAAGGAAGTGTCTTTAGGATTCCAGCCATTTAGACACTTTCTTGGGAGTAAGACCCATTGAACACAATGGGGCTAACTTTTGAATAGACATGGTTAGGATTGTGCCCTATATTTCTTAAGAGATCTTATTAATATCTATGAGGTTTTTAGACAAAATCTTTAGATTTTGTCCATATAAATAGCCATAGAAGGTGCAGGGAGTGACATTTGCACTGGGCAGGCTGAACCATGACCAAAACTGTGAAAACCTTGGTAATACAACCAGCATAATACCGTTAACCATTGTATTATGATAGTTTGTATTATATTATATATCATCATATTATATATCATATGCATTATATTATACAGGTAATTCATTTGAAAGGTAATTTGATGTTGAATGTAACGAAACAAACAACATTAGAAAATTATTCTAATAACTGCCAAAAATTATTACTAACCAACAAGAAAACATTTAATATAATTATTAACTGTATAAATTAAATTTGATTTCATCAGAGAGGAGAGGTGAGGCTATGACAAAGCTGTCTTTGGTACACCACTGGTTCTGATGTCACTTGTAGGGGCATCATTTTCCCATCATCAGGCTACAGTATCATTAGCTAGTCACCCACATCTTGGGGACCAGATTCTTGTTTGCTTTTTTATATTACCCTACAATCCAGAGTAACTACAGGAGCACGTAAGAGACATTACGTGTACCCATAGTTACTGCACCACCTAGTGAAAACCTATGGGAAATTCATATTGCAATCCAGAGCAAATTGTTCTTACACTGGAGCAAGGACTCCCTGTAGTTACTCTGGATTGCGCCCATAGTAAATTAGTAAATTAGTAAAATCCATTGGCTTTTTTATATTAGTAAATACAAGAACAACAGTTGCAATTAAAGTTTGATATGGTGCTGAAAAAATTATACTTTGAACACAATCCTATGTCTACTCAAAAGTAAGCCCCACTGTGTTCAATAGGTCTTACTCCCAGGAAGTGTGTTTAGGATTACAGCCTGTATAATATAAAAACAATTAGTAGTTAGAATTATTGTTTCAACCCATGTGATATATATTAATATTATATATTAATAGTATAATATTAATATTATACTGTGTACAGTGACGCCTCACGTAAAGAACGCCTCACGTAAAGTAAGTTTCACGTAACAAAAAAAAATTTCTCTAGGATTCTGCTTCACGTAAAGAAAGTGCTTCACGTAAAGAAAACATTTGTTGGCAGTTAGGGCAGACGTGCTGGCCAGCAACCTGTTTAAAAAGTGCCAGGGCTGCCTAGCGCACCTGCCCATAGTGAAAGCAACACTTCCATGCTGTTCCTCCTGTGGCCAGACATCCGCTGGGCAGAGGGAGAGAAGAGCAGTGGAGAAGAGGGAAGCAGCTCAGGGCCAGCCAGAAGGGAGCAGAGAGAGAGAGAGGCTCAGGATGAAGAGAAGGAGAAAGTGGGGAGACACTTGGAAAGTGTCTTGGATTAGAGAAGAAAGTGTCTTTGATTGCAGCCTCCTACCCATGTCTACCCAGAAGTCTACCTCATTTTGTTAAATGGGTCCTAATCCCAGGAAAGTGTCTTTAGGATTGCAGCCTAAGTAGACTTCATAGGATCATGCCCATTGAATGCATGTTTTGAATTCAATTACAGTGTTTTGTCATCATTTTTACATCCAGTTAATATTTTTATATAAATATTTTTGGGGTTGTGGAACCAATCATCTGCGTTTCCATTATTTCCTATGGGAAAATCCGCTTCACGTAAAGAAAGTTTCACATAAAGGAACTGCTTCCGGAATGAATTAATTCTGTTACGTGAGGTACCACTGTATTGTTTTTTCTTTTTTCCTATGTATTTTTACAAATATTGTTTTTCTGCTTGAATGTCTGTTTTCTCCTTAAATATTTATATATAAATAAAAATATTAGATGACAAAAGACCACTTGCTTTCACCTTCAAGGACTCTCTCCTAGGATTTGTCACTCAATGGCCATTCATCATTTCCTCCAAGACCATCCTGTGTATCTACACCTGCCCACCTCCTAAGAGAGATTGTTCTGAGATTTCCTATCATCTCAGGAGATGCCCTTCTTCAGGATCACTCCAGCAAACCTAACAAAAGAAACTGACCAATGCCCATTCGTTGCTCTTGTTTCTCCAAAATCATCCTGTGTTTCCATCCATACCTGGCCACCTACTATCATCCTGGATATGAGATGCCCTTCTTCAGGATCACTCCAGCAAACCCAACAACAGAAATTGATCAATGCCCATTCATTGCTCTTGCTTCCTCCAAAACCATTCTGTGCATCCATCCATACCTGCCCACCTTCTATCTTCTTAGGATAGGAGATGCCCTTCTTCAGGATCACTCCAGCAAACCCAACAACAGAAATTGATCAATGCCCATTCATTGCTCTTGCTTCCTCCAAGATCATCCTGTGCATCCACCCATACCTGCCCACCTTCTATCTTCTTAGGATAGGAGATGCCCTTCTTCAGGATCACTCCAGCAAATGTAACAACAGAAATTGATCAATGCCCATTCATTGCTTCCTCCAAGACCATCCTCTCCATCCATACTTACCCACCTTCTAGAAGAGATCAGAGACCTATAATCTCAGGGGTGGCACATCCTGGGTCCTGCAGCACTGCCCACCTTCAGCTTCACTCCAGCACACCCAACAACAGAAACTGAAGATGGACTTGACAACTTTCTGGCTGTTCCTGAAAACTTCCTCCTAACACAGCCACAGGTCTGCACATGCGCCGGTCAGCCCTGCGCATCATTCCCTGTATAGCCGGGGCGGGACTCACCAGGCACTCAGAATCATGTTTGGCACACGAATGGTTGCATCATCCTGGGGGATGTGGGGGGATCTCCAGTTTGCTGCTCATATAATGGGACTGATCCACATTACTAAAATATTCAGAGCCATTAAAAAAGTTGTCTTAAATTAATTGGACTCATTGGCATTTGGGGTAAGATCTACTGAAACCAGCAAGTCAGGCTGCAATCCTATCCTATACACACTTTCCTGGGAGTAATCCTCACTGAACATAATGGGACTTACTTTTGAGAAGACCTGCATGCATATGGGGTAAGATCCACTGAAACCAGCAAGTCAGGCTGAAATCCTATCCTATACACACTTTCCTGGGAGTAATCCTCATTGAACATAATGGGACATACTTCAGAGAAGACTTGCATGCATATGGGGTAAGATCCACTGAAACCAGCAAGACAGCCTGCAATCCTACCCTATACACACTTTCCTGGGAATAATCCTCATTGAACATAATGGGACTTACTTCTGAGAAGACATGCATGTATATGGGGTAAGATCCATTGAAACCAGCAAGTCAGGCTGCAATCCTATCCTATATACACTTTCCTGGGAGTAGTCCTCACTGAACATAATGGGACTTACTTCTGAGAAGACATGAATACATATGGAGTAAGATCCGCTGAAACCAGCAAGATAGCCTGCTAGCCTACCCTATACACACTTTCCTGGGAGTAATCCTCGTTGAACATAATGGGACTTACTTCTGAGTAGCCTAACATAGGATTGTTCTGTTAACATCTAAAGGGAAACATAAGATGGTTCTTATAAGTTGTGTTTAGCTTGGTTTGTGTCAGCTTGGACTATGGACTAGGGATGAGGCCAGTATGCTGAGTCTGGAGCCTTGCCTCTGTTATCAGAGACTTACAGTGCAATCCTAAGCAGGTCTACTCAAAAGCAATCCCCATTGTTTTCAGTAAGACTTTGGCTGCAATCCTAAAGACATTTTCCTGAAAGACCCATTGAACACAATGGGGCTTACTTTTAAGTAGACCTGGATAGGATTGTGCTCTTACTTCCAGAAAAGTGTGTTTAGGATTGCAGCCTTAGAAACATGTAAGATCAAGGTTTGAAGACTGCAGCACACTTGAGATCTGGGATCAATTTCTGGATTGGAGCAGTAGGGATATCTACAAGGCACTTTCTTGCATGGATCATCAAGAGTACTACAAACAAACAAACAAACAAACACACTTTAGCTTGCTGAATTGTCCCATGCTACTCAATGCACTCACAGAATGACCATATATCCTCTTTTTCCAGAGCATGCCCTCTTTTTTAATCTTGGGTCCTGGAAGAAAAATCTTTATTGTCCTCCCTCTCCTTGTAAGCAGTCAGCATGTAGCCTTCTTCTTACATTACCTGTAATATATTACATATATTCTTAACATATTACATATATTTTACATATATTTTATTATATTACATATTACAATATATTACACATATTTTACAATATATTACATATATTACACATATTTTTAAACAGTGTTTAAATTAATCACATGAAAGCTATGAGTGTTTTTATTATGTCCTACATTCTTCTTTTGTGTCCTAACTTTGGAGGGGCTTGTCCTCTATTCTGCTCACTTGATGGAAGATCAAGACTAGAGATGTGCAGTACTCTTGAGATCTGGGATCAGTTTCTGGATCAGAGTTGTAGGGAAAGCCCTGCAAAGCACTTTCTTCTCTTGCATGGCCCATCAAAAAAATACTTTTTTTTGTAGGGTGACCATATCTCTTTAGTTTGCAGAACTGTCCCATGCCACTTAATGCAGCAGATGCAAATTAAGATCTAGTGGAGGAGGTGCCTGCTTGCAGAAGGGGTGGTTTCCTGGGATGGGAATGGGAAATGACGCCTGATCAGGGTTCCCGGAAGAGACTTGCTACTCTGTTGCACTGTTGCACTTTTTTGCAGGTGGAGGGGCTGCTGCAACAGCCAGAGGTAAACAAGGAGGTGGAAACTGGGAGAGGGTGGATTTTAGGGGAGATCGGTTGGTTTAAGGATTGCTGGGTCTCTTGCAAGTGTCTAGTCTTTTCCCCCCCCCCAAATCCTAAATTCAGGATTTCAAAAATCCTAAATCAAAAATCCCAAATCTAGGAAGTAAAGTCAGGGAGAGGACTTTCCCACGCTTGTCATGCACAGAAAAGTGGGTTTAGGACCCACAACCATGGCACTCTGGGGGGCATCGAGGCTCTGTGGGGGGGGGGAAGAGTAAGGCCTTCTGAAAGCACAGGATCACTGGGGAAAGTGAAGATATTGAGCACAATCCTAACCATGTCTATTGTGTTCAATGGATCTTACTCCCAGGAAAGTGTGTTTAGGATTGCAGCTTTAGAAAGTGAGGGGGGAGGAAAGAGTGTATCAGATGCCCTCATTCCAGTCCCCATCCTGCAATCAGAACTTGGAAGTGGCGACTTCAAGTGTCTGAAGGGCCAGATGGTTGTGGTGGGTTGGATAGTTAAACCTACTAAGGGATGTGGGGATCAAAAATCTACCCTGCTCATAGCACCCACTAGTACTGCTTAAATATGTGGTTTAACAGGATTAAAAGTCACCCACCACCTGCAGGAGGGAATCAAAGGATCAACTGCAGAAGTTTAGTGTACACTGGAGAAGGAAATGCCACTCTTTTTGGGACACAGCAGTGATTTTCAACCAGTATGCTGTGACACACAGGTGTGCCATGGATAGTCCTTGGTGTGCCGCGGAAATTGGGGAAGGGTCATTTTATTAATAGGAAAATTGGGGGATTTCAACATCATGGAATGCAATGTCAGTGGTGAAAACAACTGATGGAGTGCCGTGTTAGTGTGCCATGAGATGAAAAAGGTTGAAAATCACTGCACAGGCTCGTCAGTGCATATATAATGCAGTGATATAGGAGAAAGTGGGGGAGGATGTGTGGATTCCCTTTTCCTCTTTTCAGATTGCATCCCCTTTCTGATTTACAGGCTGTCTGCCCCTCCATCAACTCCCTGCAAGCCTGTCTGCGAACCTATGTGGCCATCAGCTAGTTGAGCTTCTTCCCCACAGTGGGGAGAAAGGTAAGATACTCAGAATTACACCTCATTGTGTTCCCATAAGTAAGTCCCATAGCTTACCTTTAAGACTAAACTACCTCTTCCTCGCATTTTCTCTGTGCTGTATGTTAGAAGAAAGGGAAGCACTGATTGTTTGAAAGATTGGTGTCAGTGAACCTTTGGAAATGGTGTGGGGACACAGGAGAGCTAAGGTAAGTATAGGGTGATCAGATGTCATAACTGCAAAAGAGGACAAAGCCCCTTCGAAATATAGGATGCAGAAGAAAAATGTAGGACACTGCAACACAGAAGCTAAAACGCTTAATACAGTATATAAATATTGCGAAATGGGGTTAATTTAAACACTACATTACAGTACTTATTAAATATAAAACTATTATTAATAATTTTTTAGTTACAAGATGGCAACATGCTGCCTGTGCACAAGAAATATGAAGATTTTTTTCAGGAGTCAAGACTAAAAAAAGAGGCCTATCCTAGAAAAAGAGGACATATGAAAAAAATGTGTCCTAGAAAAAAGGAAGGATTTATGGTTACCCTGGTGTTGTAGGAAAAGGAAAGGTGATGGTAAGGATGGATGTATAGTTGACATTACTGGAATCTGAGAGTCCAAAAGGTAGAATGTGGAAGAGTTGTTTTCTGATTTTGGTGTTTTCCATTATTTTTCCACTAACAGAAGCATTCTGTGCTTTTACCTTACATCACAGCTTACTTACATCTTACATCACAGCTATACATTATAGGTACATTATACATTATATATACATTATAGTTACATTATACATTATATATACATTATATATATAGCTATACATCACAGCTATACATTATAATTACTTTTAAAATGTAAAAGGTAGGTGATATAGGTGGTGTTGTTTCAGCAGATGGACATTTTGTCATTTCCCATGGACCCCCATTAAATAAAAACCAAAAAAAGTTTTATATTTGTGAAGATTTTTTTTTACAAAAATAAAAAATGCAGAAAACAGAGTTAGGTGTTTTTATTTCATTATCGCCTTTTCCCCCAAATGTGATAAGATTATTTTTATTTATAATAAAACCTTAGATTGAGAGTAACTTGGATTGTGAGTATTTTGCAAGACAAGCAAACATTTCTAATATGAACTGTTAGAACTTACTGCCAGGAGAGTGTGGTTAGGATTGCCTTAGGCTACAGCCTTAGGCTACAATCCAAGGTAAATACAGGACCTTTTACACCGACATAGTTAGGGTGCCACCTATGGGAAATGCATAGAGCAATCCAGAGTCTTACGTTTTCCCATAGTTACTCTGGATTGTAAGGTTAGTCTCTAAGTCAGGGGTTCTCAAAACTCACTTTTGGGTTGTGATTGTGAAACCAGAAGTGTTTGCATTTGAAGTCATGGGAAATCATGGATCTCCTTGCATGCTTCCCTGAAGGCTGCTATAGATTATGGTGGTTATAAAATATTCCGTGTAACTCTGGCAGTAATGCAATTGTTCCAAGATACCAATTGTAACAGATAATTCTGCATCTCTGCCTACTTCCAGAACTGCGCTGTGAAATGCTGCTGTGGCTGATGCCCTGAGATGGCCAAAACAGGCACCGATGAACCTCAGTTACCACTGGGTAAGCTGCCAATGGGCACCTCTCCCACCAGCCTGCTATGAATGAACAACAAAGACAGGCTTTTCAAATATTAACCACATTTTGTTTTTCCAAACAGAAGATGAGGAGGCAGCTTCACAGGTCAAAAACGAGTGGCTGGAGGCTAGGCAGGATTCTCGTAGCAATGTGAAAATCGAGGTGGTTTGTACCGATGATGGGGAGAGCTCAACGCACAGCGCTCGTAAGTGGAAAAGAAATGCAGTTTTCCATCCTACCACAGTAGCCAAAAATATCCAACAAGGGGTTGGTTATGGTGGAAATTAAGTTCAGGTAGGATTGGGGAGAGGAGAAAACTCAAGAGTCCAAACCAGTGCATGTCTACTCAGAAGTCAGTCCCATTAAAGTCAAAGGGGCTTACTCCCAGGAAAGTATGGATAGGATTGCAGCCTACTATGGACACTTGTTCAAAGACAAAAAGTTGGGTCAGGACAAGAGACCTTTAGATGGATATCTTCAATAGTGATGGTTGGCAATGAAGTTAAAGGCCCCACGGCTGTCATAGTTACCTTTATTCTTTGCTCAACAGCTGAGGAGCCGACCCGGAAGCGCAAGAAGGGCCCTGCCCCAAAGATGTTGGGGGATGAAGTGTGCAGTGTCTGTGGGGACAAGGCTTCAGGATTCCACTACAATGTTCTCAGCTGCGAGGGCTGCAAGGGTTTCTTCCGGCGCAGTGTCATCAAGGGGGCACAGTACACCTGTAAGGGCAGCGGGCAGTGCCACATGGACATGTACATGCGCCGCAAATGCCAGGAATGCCGTTTGAAAAAGTGCCGGCAAGCAGGCATGCGGGAGGAATGTGAGTATCGGCAAGGGGTATATCAGAGGTCAGTGACGGGGTGGCTCTTTGGGGGAAGTGGTTCATGCCTTTCCATCCTATTAGCCTTCAAAGTTCATTTACTAGTTCCAGGTAATGACATCAGATCAGTATTTATATTTTATGCTGGGGTGCATAAAATAAATGTGTGTGTGTGTGTGTGTGTAAATGTCTATCTATATATAAAAACCTGAAAAATGACTGACTGACTGACTGTCAGCCAAAATGGTCAGCCAAAACCTTGAGCCTAGAAGTGTGAAATTTGGAGCTGGTGTTCCTTCCATGACGGAGGCATCCAATAAGAACCGGTTTTTGGAAATTCCAACAGGAAGGGGGTAAAAATAATGTTTTCCTCCCTATACTTTACATTGAAGAATCCCTGACTGATCCAAGTCCTGCCCCAACCCTTGGCCTTCGAAGCATGAAATTCAGAGAGGGTGTTTTTTTCTGTGGCTTCAACACCCACCAAGAACCGATGTTGAGAAATTCAACCCTTAAGGGGCTGAAAAGGGGTGCAATGTGTTTTTGTCCTATATTTAATATGGAAGGCTGGCTGATTGACATTCAGCCAATTTGGTGCTCAGTGCCTGATGTACTGGGAGGGATGGTGCACATTGGGGGTGGCATAATAGGGGTATTTTACTCCTGCAGTGCAGGTACATTTACCTAGTATTATATATCATTACCAGACATTTGAGGGCAATACTTAAGAAGCATACATTCATAAATATATTTATTTACCATGAACATGAAGCTTACATTTTAATCCAGTGACCTCTCGGTTTATATTTGGTAGATAATTCTTCTTGGCCAGAAAATACAGCTCTTCAAAGAGTGAATTTAACGGGAGCTCTGGGAATATTGGACATTGGCATCTGATTTACCATAAGTCCATGTATTGTATTGTCATTGCTAAAAAAATGAGTGCAGTTCTATACCTCTCTACTCAGATGTAAGCACCATTATAGTCAATGGGGCTTACCACCAAGTAAATGAGGTTAGGATTGCAGTCTAAATCTGAGAATGTGTCTCTTGAGTTACCCTCCCCAGACCAACCTACCTCTTGTCTCCAGGTGTGCTGTCGGAAGAGCAGATTCGCAAGAAGAAGATCCGTAAAAAAGAAGAGGGGGAAGGGGCATCAGGTGGAGAAGGTGGTGGTGGTGAGGTTCTTCGGGTGCCCCCTCTGCCCTGTGATCCTGCTTTGCTCCAGCCTGAACCAACCCCTCTCACACCCCAGCAAGAGGACATGATCCAGCAGTTGGTGGCAGCACAACAACAATGCAACAAGAGGAGCTTCAGTGACCAGCCCAAAGTCACGGTAATTGGCCCAGTATTGCTTGCTGGAGAAAATATACCTGAGACATAAAACTGTGGGTAGCTATACTCCACAGATTCTGAATGGCTCAGCCATTGTGGAAAACCATTAGGCCTCACTACACCATCTGAAAAAATCATGACACTTAAGGAGGTGGACACATCTTCTAACTGTTTCCCCTTTTCCTGCACGTTTTATTCGATTAGGAGGACAGAAGACAATTAAGAGAGAGAGGTCTCTGAATTTTATTTAGAGGTGGTTCCATAGGCTCCTAAAAACCTGTTAAGATATTTGGGAGTTCCAAATCTGTGGAACTCCTTGCCACATGATGTGATGATGGCATCTAGCCTCAGTGCTTTTAACTCATTTTTGCCCGGCCCATTTAGTTCTTGTTGATTGTGTATAAAGGTGGGCAGAAATGGCTTAAAATAAGTTTTGATAGGTTTATTGAAGAAAGTTATCATGGGGAGATGAGCTGTGATGAGCTCATGTGATGTGATGGGCTCATGCAACCTCCTGGTTTTAAAAATAGGCAACCTCAGAAGCCAGGTGCAATGGTGTCCAGTTGTTTTGTGTGATGCTGAGGCATCTGGTGGGCTATTTTGAGGGACAGAAGACTGGACTAGGTGGACCTTTGGCCTGATCCAGAAGGGCTCTTCTCATGGTCTTGGGATTGCTTTAAAGAAGTCTACGTGGTATGGGTGTCATTCTGGATTTGCCTTTCCTTCCCCTCTTCTTCTTTATGCTTTGCTTATTCCCCTGTTTCTTATCAGCCGTGGCCTATGGGCAGTGATCCTAACAGCCGAGAAGCTCGCCAGCAGCGCTTCGCCCACTTCACCGAATTAGCCATCATCTCCGTGCAGGAGATTGTGGACTTTGCCAAGCAGGTGCCTGGCTTCCTGCAGCTCTCTCGGGAAGATCAAATCGCCCTGCTCAAGGCCTCCACCATTGAGGTGAGCAAGAGAAGGACGTACAGGACACTATTTGAATGTTTAGGTTCTTAGTTTGGAACCAACATTTTTGACTATCACCTTGGGTGGGGGGCTGCGGTAGCTCAGCGGTCAGAGATGCGGTATTTGTCAACCTCAAGGTCTGGTGGTTTGATACCCAACTATCACACAATGGTGTGAGCCGCTGTCACTCATCCCAGCTTCTGCCAACCTAGCAGTTTGAAATGCAAGTAGATATATAGGTACCATTTCAGCTTCTGCCAACCTAGCAGTTTGAAATGCAGGTAGATATATAGGTACCATTTCAGCAAGAAGGTTACAACCCTGTGACAAACCTCTGCCAGTTCCTCAACGCCACATCAAAACATGGATAGAACAACTCTGATCCAGAATAGCAGCTACCACCACTTGGGACAAAGAAGTTGCCTTTTATCACTGTCCCTATAGTCTGAGATGCTGAGGGATCCAACAGTAGTAGGTTACTCTGGAGTAAAATCTGTTGAATCCTGTGCTGCTTTTACAGGTATGAAATCACTGGAAAACAAGTGGTGGAGTTCTACCTGAAGGCAGATAGGCAGTACAGCAGTTCCTTGACTTTCATCTACTTGACTCTCATCACTTCGCACTTTCAACCATTTTTAATTAAAACCACATTTCAGATTTTGTCCATGTGCTTTCCTCTTTCATCCAATTTCGCCCAACCTCTTGTTCATCCATTTTTTATTTTCATCCATGGAAATCAGTGGATTTCTAGTCCCTGATCAGATGAAAATGTAAGGTATTGCTGTTAACTGTAGCATGTGGATGAATTGAAGAGGTCTGGTTGAGGTGTGTCTGGGTTGTATCGCTGCAGAACGCTCACGTGATTGAATTCTGCTCCATTAAACAAAATAAATGTTGAACACTAGCAGACCGAGAAGAAGGATTCGAGCCTAACATTTTCCCTGGTGCACTCATTTTCTGATTGCTCCTATTATTTATTTATTTATTTATTTATTTATTTATTTATTTATTTATTTATTTATTTATTTATTTAAACAGAGCAACATTAATTAATGATTGATAGAGCCCTGGCATAGATTTGTCAGTACAGTTAAAACTAGGCCTGACTCTAAAGTTATTGTAAGAACCGAATACGGGCAGTTAACTTTGGGATTGGGTAAAAGTTGGGAGATGGTTGCATATTAAGAGGAAGTGTACTCGGTGTACAAAGAAGGATCACAGCCTCACAGTTGCCTTTCTCCACAGATCATGCTGCTAGAGACTGCACGACGCTACAACCATGAGACCCAGTGCATAACGTTTCTAAAAGATTTCACCTATAGCAAGGATGACTTTCACCGTGCAGGTGGGATCACCACTGGGATGGGATAAGTCAAAGATTGGGGGTGGTGTGGGATGAGCTGGAGATGTTATTTTTTTTCTCTTTGGAAGACGAGGTTCATTTCATGTCTACCATTATGCATTTCACTTAAAAGTCCTCAACTCTTTAAGGAATGAGATGTAAGAATTGCCCAGAACTGTGTCCTTTACAAAATAGCCACTGGGTCGACTTATATCCCATTAAGATATCTAATAACCCATATAAGCCTGTAGCTATCATGCCTCATGGCAACAAACTTCACAATTTATGCTGCAATCCTAAAGACACTTTCCTGGGAGTAAGACCCATTGAACACAGTGGGGATTACTTTTGAGTAGGCCTGGTTAGGATTGTTCTCAGAATTGCACAAATTTCACAATTTACACAGCCAAATTTCACAATTGCACAGCCAATGAAGTGGGATTTCCTTTGATGGTCTATCCTGGAGAAGACAAATTAACTTTACCAGATGAAATGGTGGAGAGCAAAGTGCATCTTGTTCGTTTTCTCCATTTTTCCTTCTTCTATCCATATCTCCTTTCAGGTCTGCAAGTGGAATTCATCAACCCCATCTTTGAGTTTTCCCGGGCCATGCGACAGCTCCAGTTGGATGATGCCGAGTACGCCCTCCTCATCGCTATCAACATCTTCTCGGCTGACCGGCCCAATGTGCAGGACCATGGACTGGTGGAGGCCTTGCAGCAGCCCTACATTGAGGCCCTTAGTTCCTACATCCACCTCCATCGCCCACAGGTGCCTGGGGTTGTGCAGAAGACTGGAAATGGATGTTGAGGTTGGAGGGAATCTCTTTTAAAGAGAAGGGGAATCATAGTTCACTGGTAAAGCACCAGCTTGAATTTCTGGCACCTCTAAGTAGCAATAGGAAGACCTTCTACCTGAGATCTCTGGAGCTCTACCACCATGTTGGTGGAGAACCACCAACAGTACTAAGCTAGAAGAACCAAGTGTCTGTGTGTCAGGGAAATTGTACACTGACCAAAGTAGACTGCATTGCAGTGGTTCCCAGAGGAGTATAATCTCAGAGGAGCATCTCAGGATAATGGCTGCTCCATCTAGGATGCCAAGCAGTCTATGTGGAAAGCTACAGAATACAAGGGATGTGGATGGTGTGGAGAGCTAGAAATGTATAATAATATCAATAATACCAACTCTTACACTAACTCCCACTCCATTCCCCAGGACCATTTGATGTTCCCGCGGATGCTCATGAAACTTGTTAGCCTGCGGACCCTGAGCAGTGTGCACTCTGAGCAGGTCTTTGCGTTGCGTCTTCAGGACAAGAAACTTCCTCCACTTCTGTCTGAGATCTGGGATGTACATGAGTAGACATTCTGGGGGGAGGTGATAAGAGGGGGTGGACCCTTCTCTTTTTCCTTGATCTGGAGCTACCATATCCTGGAAGGGACTCCTTGATCCTTGGCATAGACTTGTATCCGAAGGACTGTTGTCCAGCCAGATGAACTGTGTCAAGCAGGGTCTGCTCAAGCACTTTTTTCCTTCGGCACTTGCCTCCCCAATTCTGATTCCTGTGTCAGAGGGCTTCAGCCACAGTTGTGTTCTTGGGAGAGAAGGGGGAAGATACATAAGGACTTCTCAAAGACACTCTTCCTGTTCACGAGGCATGAATTCCCCCTGAGCCACGCCGTGTGGCACTCGAGCCTGACAACACCCCATATGCTCCCTGTTCAGCAGGGAAAGAGTATTGCAGTGGAAAGGGAGAGGTTGCCAAATGTCTGGTGTGGGGCAGAAAAAATAAACTCAATCATGACAAACCAAGCATCTGACCTGTTGTCATGGTATTTGTAAATGGAAATTTAAGTAGCTTCTAGAGCTATATATATATATATATATATTGTGACTTGAAAACATACACAATGAGCCCTTAGTATTTGTGGGAGATACATTTTAGGAATTCAGTAGACAGTTGAATTTGTGGGGCAGGCTATAGAGGGTCAAGGCACTACAGGGACTTATCTGGGCATCATGAATGATCTCTGCAGAAACCTGGAGGTAACTAGAAAGTACTTTTGGTCATGGGCTGGGAGGTCCTCTGAGGACCTCCAGCTGTGAACTCAACATCCACAGATAAATCTGCAGATGTTAAGCTTACAGCTAAGGAGGACCTGCTGTCTTACTATAGAAAGTTGGAATTGCATCAGTACTATTTCCAGATTAATATGTTGGCAATGAAGAGTCCAACAAGCAAGGAAAACGTTTACTCAGACATAAATCTATTATCAAAAAGGGCTTACTCCCAGGAAAATATGTAGTGGATTGCAACATTATCATTTACTAAGCTGTCCTGCAGTTCTCTACACTGTATCAGTCAATTTCTTCAACTCTGCAATGTGCAAAGAATTGAATTTCTATGCTGTCCAGAAGAAGAACAGTTTTTCCAGTTGATTATAGTACATTTGATATACAGTAAAGGACTTAAAATATTTTGAATATGTAAGGAATATGAGAATCCAGCATTGGATCAAAAGTTGTTGTGAGTCAAAGACTGGGAGATCACCCCCAAATTTTGTCCAAGGAAATTTTTTAGCTGCTTGATGCCTTATTTTTTAAATGTCAGTAGGGCCTCACCAAGTCTCAACCCAGTACTATGGTGACTTTCTGCATTTTGTCTCCAGCATGGTCACGGTGGCTTGCTGTTCCTTTCTTGCTCATTTTCAATAAACAAGAAAAGGATCCAAATGTTGGCAAAGAAGCTGGCTGGGTGACATGTTGGTGGGCACCTTACTGTACTTTGTCCAATTGCAAAACTGGCCCCTGTGCCATTCAGGGCTAGAACCACAAAATCCTATCCCAGAGATCTAAAAATGGTACTTTTGGTTTTCAGAAAACATGTAGTGACAGTTGCAGGCCTTTTGAGGGTCAGAAAGGCTACCTACTTCTTTCCTAACCATCAGAAGATCTAACGCCCTGTAGAAGGTCCTTCAGAGAAAAAAGGGTTGCAAGGAAGGGGTCATGGTAGTGCCCCCTGCCAGAGGTAGCCCCACTTAATTTAATGGAATGGACTTGTAGCCAGATCCAGTTAGTCCAGAAGTACCTTGTCTGTTTTAACAGTGGTCACACTTTTGACCTTCTGGGAAGTCCCCCAATGGCAGTTGTTGGGAAAACCCCAGATTGGAAAATGGGGAATTCCTTCTTCTGGTTGTCACAGTGGCCACCAGGGGGCAACCAGGCTCTATTGCTTCTGCTGAGTTCTGGATTCTCCAAGAGATGGTTTTCCCCACCTGTCTTGTTGATTCAGTGTAATAGTTTTTTATTGGCATAACATAAGGTACAAGTGTGCCAAAATAAATGAAAAAGAAATACCGTTAAAACATGAGCCAGGGAGTGGCTGTTGTTCTGCATACGGTTGCTCAACTTGCATCCTTCTACAACTTAAAAAAAGTTTGCAGAGTGAATAGGAAAGCAGAATCACAACAATCCCTCATTTCATGGACCAATTCTATGTATGGATGGGAAATCTATTGATTTATTCCCCATCTTTTTTCTTTTTGATAATTCCTCTTTAGAAATAAAAACACAATTCAAATTTTTTTGTGGGGGTTTTGCTCACTGGCGAAGTTTTAAAATGAGGGACATTTTCCTGGAAAGGTGTGAGTATCGTGGACTGTGCCCAATCCTGTAATTTGCTTGGTGGTTTTAACCTGTATGGGCATCGCCCAAATTTTACTCAACCAATTCCTGATTGTGTTGGTGGTGGTGGTTCATATTTTTACCTTGCTGCAGTTTGAAATGTCTTCAGGGTTAAAACTGAAGGTCCACTGCAGTGAAGACTAGGGCCTTGCTTTATTGTTATTTGTTATGAAAATAATATGAAACCCATGTCAGATGTCATGTTCTAAGTGGGAAAAAGAGACCTAGCCTACAATCCACGTAAGAGACATTTACGTCAATGTAGTTATGGCACCATCTAGTGAAAACCTATGGAAAATTCATATTTCAATCCAGAGTAAATTGTTCTTATGTTGGAGCAAGGACTCCCCGTAGTTACTCTGGATTATGCCCCAAATCACACTCCTTTTTTAATACACTGAGGGCATAATCTTGACTAATTTAGGCTGACACAATTCACCCATTCCTCAATCTCATAGTGGTGTGGGTAGGCTGGCGCATGCCCGTGCATTTGCATTACACCCCCCAGGAGTGGTGCAGAAGTACTTTAAG
The DNA here is from genome assembly GCA_030015325.1 of Cryptoblepharus egeriae. NCBI lineage: Eukaryota > Metazoa > Chordata > Lepidosauria > Squamata > Scincidae > Cryptoblepharus > Cryptoblepharus egeriae. Next base: position 82,661,163 of record JAREYC010000004.1, read on the forward strand.
GAATTTTTCCGACACCAGAGTTATGCCAGCCTAACTGGAGGTTAGGATTGTAGCCACAGTATCAATAGTTTGGTATCTTTGAAGGAAAATATACTTTAATGTTCTACCTTACATAGCCAGGGAGCTGTAGCATAGGGAACAGTCTCTCTCCCTGTCCCCTTCCTTTTACCCCAGATGTAGAGTCAGACCATTTATGAAGCGGTGGAATCAGGGATCAGGCTTGGAAGGAGGAGGGTCTTTTCCAGCAGCTGGAATTCAAAGGAAACCTATTTCTGCATCTGGAAGTGGAAGTGCATCTGGAACTGCATCTGCATCTGCATCATGTCTAATTGCCATTGATAATGGCCTCTGAAATGCAACATCACTCTTTCATGTGATGCACGTGGAAATTCGGTCAATTATTGCTAATCTGGTCAAATCAACTTGGGTATATGTAACAAGATCTGTATTTTGTTTGTTTTGTCTCTGCAAAGATTTGTCCTTTTAGGTGGTGTTCTCTAGTGGAAACACCAAACCCTTGACTTAATCCCTGTTCCCCACTCCACAGGGGTTCTTGTAAATAAAAGTGATGCTCTAATCAAAGTTGAAATGAGGATTAGCTGCCTCTTGACAAGATTTCACAAAGATCTGCCAAGATTTGGGCACCTGCACTTTAACACTTTGTGTCAAACCATTGAAAGCATTCACAACTGTGGCATTCAACAGATTCCCTTGAAAGCCAAGTCCTTCATCCAGATTGGCAGTCATGAGCTGAACATGCACTACTGAGCACCCATGTCTTACAGGCTCCATCAGATCCTGTAGTCAAAAGAAACAGTGCCAGCCCTCAGATTAGAGTTGTGAGCACAGTCTTCACAGTGTACAGCACCTTCCTTCTGGGCATGCATCTTGTTTGATGGATTAGAGCATGTACAATCAGGCCTGCTGTTACACCTCATTCTTTTATGAGAAAGCATCTCTTAATGATTATTTTACTTAAACACACACACACACACACACAAACACACACACACAGGCATTCCCTAATCTGCTTCTGGACAGCTTGAGTGAGCTGGATGCCAGATGCTACACCCTCCTCCTATTACCCTGTGAAACACCAACGTTTCCTCCTGATCTGTGAAAAGAGAAAAACGGACTATGCAGCAGCAGAAATGGAAAAGTAGAATGGACTAGATCAGTGTTCTCAACCAGTGGTACAGGCACCACCAGTGGTACAGGAGGTGATGGCTGGTAGAGCTCACAGAAAGTCAGTTGCTCAGTAGCAAGACCAGGAACTCAACACAACAAACAGTGGTAGGAAGCTCAGCTTGGCAGGCCATACTCCAAAGCATGCATTGCCATGCTTGAAAAAATCCTCCCATCTGTGAGCCTCTTACTGGGGATTGTCATGTAGTATCTGGACAACTCAGAAATGTCATTGACAATTACTTCTGGTGGTACCATGTGGACCATGTAAAGTGGTCTGGCAGAGGACAAACATTAAGAAACCTTGGGCTTGAGCATTGGCTGCTGTGCCCACTACTCCCCTGTAGATTTTCTGTCCCATTCCATTCTGTGTGAATAGATAGATGTAGATATGGATAATCACAAAATGCCAGATGCAGGGGAGGGCACTTGGATGCAGGTGTCTTATGTGCTCCCTGAAGCATCTGGTGGGCCACTGTGTGAAACAGGAAGCTGGAGTAGATGGGCCTTTGACCTGATCCAGTGGAGGCATTTGTCATGTTCTTAAGTTCTTATGACGTGGGCTGTCTGCCTACATGTCTGGCTCCTGGCTTTTCAGAGACAAATGGGAAATGGGACACTGAACTAGATGGATCTTCAGACCAATCCAGCAGGGCCCATCTCATGATCTTATGACTAACATATTGTGGCATCAGCTTTCATGGACTGTCAGATCCATCAGATAGTAGATACATACAGTTTTATGCATACATGTGCATGCACAACAGCCTGAGAGAGAACCTTGCAAGAAACCAAAGACCAGCAGATGGTCGCAGAGCAGAGCTTTTTGAATCAAGAAAAGAGAGAAATCAATGGGTGTAGCTGGAAGAACCAAAAGGCGCACCCACAGATGAGAAGTGAGCAGAAGAAAAGGGAAGAGGAAGGTCTTGGGGGAGAGGGAGTCAGAAAAAGGGTTTTGTTTAAACTGGAAGAAGGAAACAGAGGATAAGAGGCCACAGTCCAGTTAGGGAAAGCCCAAGTAGTTGTCACAGGGCCAGCTTGGAGCTTTCCAGTTACTTGGAATTAATACAGCGGAGGGGGATAGTGTTCATGTAGGTGTGCAGAGACTTGTGTTCAGTTCCCTAACCAGCTGTGATGCCCAGTTGGTGACCCTAAGCTACATGTGCACCCTCTCAACACAAAGTCCATCACAGGGTTATTGTGCCACTGGGAACTCCTTGAAGAAAAAGCAAGATTTTTTAAAAAATAAGGTTAATAATTATATTATTATAATTCTCTCCCTACAAGGAAGTAGCATAAACCTCAGGAGACATTTCTGATTCAGCACCTCAGGCTTTGCCTTATGCTTTTTCCTCTCATGGTGTGAAAAAGGAACACTCAGTCAAGAACCTTCTCAAAATAACACATCTGGACCTTTTCTGCCCAGATGTCTCCCAAAGCAAGAGAAGAAGGAATGTTCTACAAGCACCTTGTTATTAGGTAAAAACTACTTTTATCTGGACAAGTGCTTAGTGATCAAAAGAACCCAGCATGGATTTACCAAGAATAAACCTTGCCGGGGAAATCTGATCTCTTTTTTCATTTGGTTTTGAACTTACTGGACAGTGGCAATGCTGTGGATGTAATTTATCTTGACTTCAGCAAAGCATTTAACAAGGTCCCACACAACATCTTAATCTGGAAGTTGGAAAAATATGGGCTAGACGAGGCAATTGTTTGGTGGATCTGCAACTGTGTGTGGGATCTTGGAGTTGCGGTGGATCATAAGCTGAACATGGGTCAGCAGTGTGATGTGTCTGCGAAGAAGGCAAATGTCATTTTAGCTGCATTAAGAGGACTGTAGCTTCCAAGTCACGAGAAGTTCTCGTTCCTCTTTATTCTGCATTGGTGAGACCTCACCTTGAGTATTGTGTTCAATTCTTGGCACCTCACTGTAAGAAAGATGCAGCCAAACTGGAGCAAGTCCTGAGGAGAGTGACAAGAATGATCAGTGGGATGGAAGGGAAGCCCTACTGGGAAAGGTTGGGGGAACTTGGGATGTTCAGCCTGGAGAAGAGAAGGCTGAGAGGAGACATGATTGTCCTCTTCAGATACCTGAAGGGCTGTTGTATGGAGGAAGGGGCTCATTTGTTCATAGCTGCCTCTGAAAGCAGAACTAGAACCAATGGGTACAAACTGCAAGAAAAGAGATTCCGGTTGGATATTAGGGAAAAATTCCTGATGGTGAGGGTGGTTCAGCAGTGGAACAGATTGCCAAGGGAGGTGGTGGACTCTCCCTCACTGGGGGTCTTCAAGCAGAAGCTCAACAAGCACCTGTCAGAGATGCTCTAGGAGGATTTCCTGCTGCAGGCAGGGGGTTGGACTAGATGATCTACTGGGTCCCTTCCAACTCTATGATTCTATGAAAATAATATAGATGTTGGATTCTAAGAACCAAAAGGGAACAAATACCAGTATTTATGTAAATAGTGTCATGATGCTTTACAACAAGAGGCTGCTCACTTGGGGTCAGCCCAAGACAAAGTAGTGCTTGAACCACCATCCAAAAGGTGACCCTTTCTTAGTTGCAACTGAGTTGTGCTGGATATTTGCTTCCCCGCTCTGTCTAGCACCACAGCTTGCTCAATGGGGCTACTTGGATCTGTGCCAGTGGGTGGCCTGATATACTGCTGACAGGCCCATGACAGAGGTAAGGATGTGGCAGATTCCAAACTCCCCCATCTCGGTATAAATCATATTTTCACCATCAGCTGTCAGGCAAGATGTGGTGGCTGCAGAACTGGGTGCCATGAAGTGCTTTATAGCGGCTTATGATACGCAGCACCTGTATTCACATCCCATGGAATTGGGCTGTGAGTAAGCCTCATGGACATGTCAGCCCTGTGCTTATACAGGGTCAAGAACAGATAGCACTGAAGGAAAATGCAAAGAATATAATGTACAGTATTTTTGGTGTTAGGGGATATCCTATTCTCATCCTCAGCAGCTGCCTTTAGGCAAGATCTGTCCCATCCATATCCTTTGGGATCATCTGGAATTCTCCCCATTCCAGTGAAGCATCATTGCATTGCCTGATTCTGAACATTAATGCCCTCTCCTCCATTTCCATTACTTTAGGGCAATGCAAACTTGTCAGTTTAATCCTATGGCTTTAATCCTCCCTTTCTTTCTTTTCTGGGAAGCCAAGAAAGTGGGAGATCCCCCACATCTTTGCCTCTTAACTATCCAAGCTCTGTGACCAGGGACTTTCCAATCTCTTATGGAGGCTATTTCACATCACTCCACTGGGTGATCTTGAATGAAATGTTAACTGTCCAACTGAACTCCACAAGGGGAGTAAAACCCAAATGATGGAAAGCCATCTGTGTTCCTTTACGTCTATGGCAGAAGACTGCAGACAATAAATAGGGGGTGTAGATAATAAAACAGTTTTGCCCCAATTCCGGGGGTCAGAAGAAACAACATAGCCTACACATCAACTGCAAGCCTTGCAGATTTGCAGGAAGTGAGATCTAGATGGTCAGGATGAAAAGAGGACTGAAAGTCCAACCTTCGAGGTTCTCAGGTGATAGGTTAAGATCAGGTGTATTTAAGCAAGATGGAAAACATGATAATAGCAAGTAGTTGCTGCCTCATAAAGTAAATCATGCTTTATTAATTTAATGAGCTTTGATAGCACCACAGGTAACACTGTGCACTGGGCTTCCAATGGTACATTGGGCAAAAGCCTGTTTGCCTGCAGGAAGCTAAGACACGAATCTCCTGGCACAGTTGGTCCTTCACAGCCACTCCAATGGGAGTCCATGGGATCATCATTGGTCATCATTATCTTCCCATTGGTCAATGGAAGCATCTCTTACATCTCTTCCACCTATGGGTCATGATGAACCCAATGTGGTTGACAGAGAGCACAGTCCTATAAATGCCTACTCAGAAGTAAGCCGCACTGTATTCAGTAGGACCTACTCCCATGAAAGTGTGTTTAGGATTGCAGCCAAAGCCTCATTTGGGAGGTCATGGCAATCTTTCAAAGCCTTCGCAAGAGAGGACTTGGATCCAATCCAATAATGGTATTGCTGCTTCTTCAGACCTGAGCTCTTGTTATAATCTTACAAAAGCTCTTCTCACTGACTTGCCTGCAGCTCCCTAGGCTAGCCTTTTCTGAGTTTATTAAGGGCTAAATCCAGAGCAGTTACGGGTCCATGCAGTTATGTAACCCTCTAGTGTTATGGAAAGTCATTTTAACTGCTCCAGAGCAAGGGGTTTAACTTCACTTTAGGACATAGGCCTAAGAGGCTTTTTTCCCCTACAACTATGAAAATCACAAAATTACATTTTAAAAACATTAATAACTATCTTACAAAAGTACAAAATATCTAAGCATACAATTTAATATCTGTGACATGATACAATATTTTAAGCAATCTAAAACAGAGCATCCTTCAGTGTCCTAATTGTCCTAAAAGTTCAGTTTTCAAGAATCAAAACAACTTACAAGTCTCTTTTGATGAAAGGGCGCAATCCTATACATGTTTCCTGGGAATAAGCCCACAGCGAGCACAATGGAACTTACTTCCAAGTAGAAATGTCTAGAATTGCACCGTAAGCCTAGTCCAAGGTTGAAATGTAATGCAAAGCAATAGACTTAAAGGGGAAAAGGCAATATTTTATTTTTCTCTCCAATAAATGAAACACAGAATCTCTAGTAACCAGATTGAATACAATAACTACTCTAGTTTTTACTGTTTAGCAACAGCAAAGGGAAATATCATTCATCCATTGAGATCTTTTGATAAGACAAACCTGCCAACCAACAAAGACACAAAGGCACTTGCGCTATAAAAAAGGTGCAGTGGATTAACAGGGATCTCAAGTGGCTCTGGTGACAGGTCAAGTAAGATAACAACAGTGTAGGAGGCAAAAGGCACAATGCCAGATGAGGAGAAGAAGCTGTTGGGAAACATATTTTTGAGGGACTTTCTGGTTATAACCATATTTTAATCCTTTTCTCTGCAATAACAAGCCAATGCATTGTGCATTTTCTATGGCCAATTCTGCTTTTAATAAAAAGTGCTTTTGTTTCAACTGATTGTGAATCTATCATGCAACAAATATTGATATCTTTTAGTGGTTTCCGCAGTGATATAGTATGGTGGAATGAACAGAGCAATGGTTCTCGAACTTCTTGTATCATAACCATACTTCCTCCCTCCCAAATCAAAATGATGAGTAAATTTCATCTTTGCACCTCGTAACATGGAGAATATCAAATGCTCCAAGATCAACCATAGCCAACAATATTCAAAATAATTTATTTAATTTGTTGGTTTAAAAGATTTCTATCCCACTTTTCCATCCCAGTAAAATACCAAGGGGCAGGCCTGGTCAGGTCAGAACCAGTGGTGGGCACCAGCAGGTTTGCACCTACTCTATAGAACCGGTTCTTAACAAGAGATAGTACATATAAAGTTTAAAAATAGCCACTTAAAAGTGGCTGCCAGATGGACAGAGAACCTGTTCTTAATTTCTTTGAAGCCCATCACTGGTCAGAACCCTTGTTCCACTTGACCATGGCAGGAGTTTGCTTGGAAAATAATCAGTGGCACTACTAGAGAGTGAGGACTGTACTGGGTGATGCACATGTGTGTGTATGAGACACCACCACTAGCCACAATTTTTAAAATCTTGGTGTTTTTGAATAATACTGTACCGTCATCAGTGGTGGGCTCCAGCAGGTTCGCACCTACTCTATAGAACTGGTTGTTAATGAGAGATAGGACATACAAAGTTTAAAAATAGCCATTTAAAAGTGGCTGCCAGATAGGCATAGAACCGGTTGTTAATTTCTTTGAAGCCCTTCACTGACCATCATGATATATATCAATCAATGCATTTTTTCATGTAGAATGCAATGAAACAAAACAGCCAAAACAATTGCTGCTCAATCAAAAGATATAGCTAAGAAAACAAGAAGGGCAGAGTGATAGTATACCACCTGGAAGCATTGCTCCATCCACTGTACATAAGGAGGTTCAGGGGTAACATGCTGCCTTCCACACTGTGTGATGCAAATCATAGTGGACTTTCTGGGCATATGCCCCAATGAACACAGTGGGATTTTCTTTTAAGTAGATTGCATTGTTGATCAGTGTACATAATTAACAATGCTTATTAATTGTGCTTTGCTCTCTACTTCTGTGACATGGAAAGAGGTGAGCTAGGCTAGCACTGCTAAAATGCTTTTAAAAAAATTATAATACTGTGTGCTTGAGAGTTGGAAAGAGTGAACACACAGCTTCCAAAAGAGGGAGGGAAATTAAGAAATTAGAGGAAAAACCCAGAGAGAAATAGCAGTTCAAAAATGCTATTTTGAACTGCTGGTCACTCTATTTTGAATGGCTGGTCACCCTATCTCTCTTCTATTTTTATATTTGTGTAATAATCATATTATTATTAGACAAAAATAATTTGTCTTTATTTCTGTATAGCATTTTACTGATACGAGTCACCTTGTTGAACAGTGTTTTAGAAGGGGGGATACCCAGTGATGGGCTTCAAAGAAATTAAGAACCGATTCTCTGTCCATCTGGCAGCCACTTTTAAATGGCTATTTTTAAACTTTATATGTACTATCTCTTGTTAAGAACCGGTTCTATAGCGTAGGTGCGAACCTGCTGCTGCCCACCACTGGGGATACCTCTCTCAATATTAAATAAAAAATTCTAAACAGCTTGGAGATGAAATGGACTCATCTCACAAGAGTTTAGAAGTGCATGACTCCAACGCTGTCCAAATTTCATTGGTTTGGGGCTAGTTTCTGATTGCCTTTTGAAGTAATGTCCTTTATTGTGAAAATCCAACATACAGTGGGACTACATCAGCTAAAGAACCATTGCCTCCTGAACGATCTTGTCCATTTCCTTATGTTCTTGACAGAGTCTCTGCTATGTTCCATAGTTCCCGGGCTGAAATTGCTGAAGATCACTTGTTTAGAGAGCAGTGATTTTCAACCTTTTTCATCTCCTGGCACACTATAAGTATGTTAAAATTGCCAAGACATGCATCAGTTTTTGGATCATTGACAAGGCACATCATGTTGCTGATGGGGAGTTGACACCCCCATTGACACAACCAATAAATGATTATTCCCCAAACCTTGGCTGCATATCTTAGACACCCCATTCTGAAAGATTATTTCAAACTCTCTATGAAACTGCATCATCCAGAATAATTTGGTATTATCTTCAAACTTTTCTAGGTCATTACTCACCCCTGACTCGAGTTGATTTAGGAGTACGGTAGATTGAATAGCACCAGTTCCCGTGAAGTTTGTGAGAGATCTCCACTGTTTATTTATATCCATTGTCAAATGGCCCAGTTGTTGCTCTCTTAGAAGAAATCTAATTCTCCAAATTTACTAACAGCACTAGCCAGAGTAACTACGGGACCCCTTACGTCAATGTAAGATAAATTTATTCTGGATTGATCTATGCATTTCCCATAGGTTTCCCTTAGGTGGCGCTGTAACTATGTTGATGTTAATGTTTCTTACGTCAATGTAAGAGGTTCCGTAGTTACTCTGGATTGTGCTGTAAGACCTGTAAAGCACTTTGACAAAAATTGTGAAAGTCGAATTGGGCTGACATTTGTCAAATGTTGGGATGACATATGTTGTGTAGATATGCCTTTAAAAAAAACAATGTCTAAGATAAGATTTTTCTTTCAGCTTTCACATACATACGTACACCCTCATATTCATAAAAATTCATGACAATCACAATATACTTGATTATACATTGTACTTGTTTTGAGTAGACATTATTAACCAACTGTTAGATTAGGTTATACACAGTTAAGTGCTCATTTACCTAAGAGTAAGAGCACAATCCTAACCATGTCTACTCAAAAGTAAGCCCCATTGTGTTGAATGGGTCTTACTCCCAGGAAAGTGGCTTTAGGATTTTAGCCTAAGGGCAAAATCCAGAGTAACTACTGGGAGTCCTTGCTCTGGTGTAAGAACAACTTTCTCTGGATTCCAATATGAATTTCCCATAGGTTTTCACTAGGTGGTGCAGTAACTACAGGAGCACGTAAAGTTTCTTACGTGCTCCTGTAGTTAGTCTGGATTTGGGGGTAAGTTTAACAGAACTTTGACAGTGTTGACTTAACTTTACTCAGAAGTAAACACGCATGGGATTGTAATTTTAGCCTCCCCAAATAGAAGATAGGTTACATGGAGTGAGTGTGACTTGCCCGGCAAGCTTTGCAACTGGACAACCCAAATCATACACACAACTGGAAAATTATTTATTTATGGGACTTATATTCTGCTTTTCTCATACCAAAATAAATATTCAAGCAGTCTACAAAACTTTTATACTAACTTTAACCCTGGGAGGTAAATGAAGATGAGTGTGTGACAGGTTTAAGGTCACCCAGGAAGATTCATGGCTGATGGGGAATTTAAACCTGGTTTTTCCAAGACTCAGTCCAGTTCCCTAACTACTACACCATCCTGGCTCTAGCAATTTGCATGATGATTAATCATATTTGTAATCTCCATTAATCTCAGGGGTATGTGGATGGGGATGTCCTCACATTATACTCGCAACTACCTTGTGTGGTAGAGAAGGCTGGGAGAAAGAGGTCCTACAACACCCTTCAACATCATGGCTGAGAAAGGATTTCTCAGTCCAACATGTGAACCATTTCATCACACTGCTATTAAACTGGGAAATAAGTATAATTCGAACCCACAATCCAGACAAACACTTTAGATGCACAATCAAGATCACTATACCCATTAAATGCCATCTCTTGTTTTTTGCCCTGTAATGTTTTTTTCACACTGTGGTGGAAAAAACAGGAAGAATATTTCCTTGAAATGAGGGAAATATAAGGTTTATTCACATTCTGGGTTTTTTTAATGGCAAATATGCTGTTGCACCAATGTTACAGAAATCTACCCAGAGGATTAGGGGCATTAGCAGCTCTAAGGGCGCAATCCTAACCTCCTTTTGAACACTGGCTCAAAATCATGTGCTGCGTTCTATAGTTGGGGGGACAGTTATACAGACTTCTTCAAGGTAATGCAATGTTGATTCCCTTATCTTGGTGTTGCACTGCCCTTATGCCAGTCCTGGAATGTTGGTTAGGACTGCACCTTAAGTTACTATAATTAAATCTTAAATTCACAGAACTTTATTTTCTGAACATTTTGTCCTTTCCTTTGTAGAGAACTGTGACTGAGAGCTGGATCCTATGCTTTTGAAAAATATTTAGCCAAGAGCTAACTTGCCTCTCCAACTTGCCAATTGATTGGCACTATTTGCGAGTTCCCTTTGTGTGTGTCCTGGGCTCATATTCTGTTTTTCTATGCCCGAAAAGTTTCTAGCCCACCACTTGTCTCTCTTCTCCTCCACACTTCCTCTTTAGCACTGTAAAGTGTAGATAATGGTTTGACAGTCTAGCCCGCCACTTGTCTCTCTTCTCCTCCACATTTCCTCTTTAGCACTGTAAAGTGTAGATAATGGTTTGACAGTCTAGCCCACCACTTGTCTCTCTTCTCCTCCACACTTCCTGTTTGGTTTTGCCTCCCTTTTCCAAACAAGAAGTGGAGGAGAGCAAAGACTGAGTGGAGGGGTAACATGTGGCACATGGAGATGTCTTGAAGCTGCCATCCTATCCACACTTTCCTAGGAGTAAGCCCCATTAAACTCAATGGGATTTACTTCTGAGTAGGCATGCCTAGGATTGGGCTGTGAGATTGGCTCTGCCTCCACCAGCAGGGCTTGTTTGCATGAGTTTCATTCATTCACTATGTAACATGAAGGGAAATCCTTTGCCACTCTCAAAATGGCGGCGAGGCCCACCCGCATGAAGCCACACTCAACATGGCGCCCACCAAAATTTTTATTGACCGACGCGCATGCGCATTTGCATCCCTGCGCACGCGCACTTTGAACTGGGCCACTTTAAATATGGCGGCAGAGAAGGCCGGAGGAGAGTTGCGCATGCGCATTGCTTCGGGGAAGGTTCAGTGTTTGGTTCTAAGGTGGGAGGGGGAAGCACGTGGTGGAGCTGGAGCAGCCAATCAAGAGAGGGATGGCATGACGTCAGAGAACTAAGGGAACAAGTCCCTCCCCTGAGCTTGTTGGCGGGAGTCTGGACAGGGATAGGGGGAGTGAGGTAAGGAGGGTGTGGGGCCCTTGTGGGGCAGCAGGGGCAGCAGTGGGGCAGGGGAAGGAGCCCTGGCAGGCTGGGGGGCCCAGGAAGGGGTGGGGAGGGAGGCTCCTCCAGGGGCTCTGAGGGACAGGGGGTGAGTATGTATATATGTATATGTATGTATGTATGTATGTGTGTATATGTATATATATATCTGTATATGTACATACATGTGTATGTATAAGTACATATATTTATAAGTATATATATACATGTATGTATACATACATATAAGCATGTATAAGTACATACATGTGTATGCATATGTATATACATGTGTATGTATATGTATACACACACACTATACCCCCATAGTACGTATGTATGTATATATGTATGCATATATATATAGTGTGTGTGTGTGCGCACACTGTATACACACACTCTATGGGGACCCCGTAGTCTGTGGAACTCCTTGCCACATGAATTGTCCTAAAAGCTGTCTATCTAAAGGGACAAAACCCATCAAAACTGAGTTATAACTGGCAAAATATTTCTTTACGTGTTGTGTTATCACTCTGCAGAACTCCTTGCCACATGAGCTGTCATAACAATTTGTCGTAACTATTTATCATCTCCAAGGGGAGACCCGCTAAAATTGAGTGTTGGGAGAGTCAGGATAGACAAAAGAAAGCATTTCTTTACTCTTTGTTGTTGGTCTGTGGAACCCCCTGCCACAGGATGTGGTGATGGCATCTGCCCTAGATGCCTTTAAGTAGTTGGGGGAGGAAAGGCGGGTTGGACAGTTTTAAACCTATCACAGATTAGAAGTTGTGACAAGGGAGGGATACTCTCCCTGTAGTATTTGGTGGGCCACTGTGAGATACAAGAAGCTGGATTAGATGGGGCTTTGGCCTGATCCAGGTGGGCTCTTTTTATGTTCTTAATAAAAATGGGGTGGGTTATGGTTGTGTGGGACTCGAATAGAGTATATACTCCTTGGAGTATAGTTCAGTCCTCTCCTATGCAATATTTATTTAGGTCCAAAATGCTATCACTGGCACATCAAAATATTTCTTCTGATTTCTTTCATGGTGGTACAAAGAATTGAGTGCTTTTATTGCATTAATTTATATAAGGAAGGACTTTAGTTGAGCCGTAGTATATAAGGGGTATATGAAGCCATATGCTATGTATGCTGAGAAGTTAAGTGGCAGGGGAAAGACAGTGAATGGGACCACTGATTCCATGTACTGGATGTTATAGCAATACATAGTATGAATGACACCTTCCAAAGGAGTCTTGAGTACTGGTAGAGTTGACATAAGTTACTCTGGGAGCATAACCAGAGGTTGTGAAGACCCATGCAGGGTATGGATTTGATGGAAGTGTGAGTCGGCCATTGACATGGGGTGTGATCTTCACTCTCCTAGGAATGCCAAGATGGAGAACAAACGGAAATCTTCGGGAGGTTCTGGTGTGGGTGAACCCACTTTGTCACAGAGGAAGAAGCAGCGAGGAGGGGATTGGGATGAGGATGGCCCCTCGCAGTTTGAAGAAGAATTGGCTTTTCTGGATGAGATGGAGTCCGAGATAGCTCTGGAGGTGAAGGAAGCGCAGTTGGAATCTACTGACATTCCCCTCGGTGAGTTCGGTGCCGTCTTTATTATCTTCCTCCTTTTTCAGCCTTCAGATTACAGGACTTAATCGGGGCAGTATTTTCATAGTTCAGAGTCTGAGGCTGCAATCTTAACTCCCAGTTAGATCAACGTAAGTCCCAACACATATCCCTTATTGGCGTGGGGGTATTGCAAAAGCACCATAAGGTGCGACTGCACCACTCCTAGAAGGGTTAGCCCAGGAGTACACTCTCCCAAATCTTATGCTTCTAGGTCCAGGGGTTGGGATAGAGCACTGATAAATCAGCAATTCCAGTATAGGGAGGAAAATGCATTGTGCCCCTTTTCACTCCCTTCCGGTTTGAATTTCCAAAAATGGGTTCTTAGTGGGTGAGCATCACAGGAGCTTAGCTTCCATCACGGAAGGAACACTCTCCCCAAATTTCATGCTTCTAGGCCCAGCAGTTTTGGTTGGGTGTTGATTAGCTCTTCCATGAGTGGTGCAGTCACACCTTACAGCACTGCTGCGATAACCACAAACCAGGTGCTTAGATTGGGACTTAGACTGACTTAATTGTTATGACTTAGATAGGTTTAATTGGGGGTTAAGATTGCAGCCTCAGACTGAACTATGGCCAGTGCACAGACATGCACCAGCCACCCCGCACCACCATGGGAATAGGGAATGAGTGGGTTGTGCTGGCATAAATTGGTTAGACTTATGCCCTGAGATTGATCCAAAGTTGAGCTGATTCTCGTCTCTGACCTTAGTTTATCTGCTCCCTCAAGGTAATCTCATCTCTTCCGTGCGGAATCCCAAATGGCAAAGGCCACCACCTCCCAAAATCAACCCCAAAGAGGAGGCCATTTGCTTTCAGCAAGTGGAACTAGACTATTATGTGGGTAAGTCTATAGTCACAATAATGAATAAAAGATCTTGGAAGTCATTCAAGGTTGGGTTTGTCTCAGGAATCCATGGTAGTTTTCAGCCTTCTGGGAAGTGGTTTTCAGAACATTGACTTCTCACAAAACAATAACTCTCTGCTACTTGAGGGAAGATCTGATGTTCTTGGGGCTTTTGATAGTTATAATAGCCCCTTAGTGTCCTAAGCTTGGTTTGCCAGAGTTGGCCCAAGCCTGGAATTCCCCCGAAAAGTGTTATCCAATGTTTCTGATTGGCGTAGTGTAGGAAGGTGCTGTAGCAAAGCTTGTGGGAAGGTGTCTTTGGAAATCTTTGTGTAGATTTAACTTTCAATTAAAACACATAATAATGAGTTTCTAGCCCTTATGTTTTAGAAATTAAACCTTCCAAAAAAGCAGAATGGGGCAATTTCTGCTAGAAATTTTGAAGAACTAGAAAGGGCCTAAGAGCACAATCCTAACCATGTCTACTCAAAAGTAAGTTCCATTGTATTCAATGGTTCTTACTCCCAGGAAACTGTCTTTAGGATTTCAGCCTAAGAGAGACTAGAGCTTCCCTTCGATTCAGATATACTTGCTAAGCATATTTCATGCACTGTGATTTTTTTTAGTGGATGAACATCATATCCATGTTTACAATGGTGGTGATTCTGTTTAGACATTATGTGTCTTTGGAAAGTGCCTGAAGGGGTTGCCAGTGTTTCGGTGGTTAAGTGGCTGGATTTTCAGTAACTGATCAAACCTCTTCTTGAGGCAGGTACTCACATCCCTGGATTTCCAGGATCTACCCAGGGTCCAGTTCCTGTCTTGCGGATGTTTGGTGTCACTTTGTCAGGCAACAGTATTTGCTGCCACATTCATGGTTTTGCCCCTTACTTCTACGTGCCTGCCCAGGCTGGTGAGTAATGCTAAGAGGGAAGGGCTTTATTCTTCTCCATCCCCTCTGCTTCTGCAGCTTGATCATATTCAACTCCTTTTCTAACCCCATACCAACATCAATTTTTCTCCAGGATTCAAAGCAGAACACCTAGGTGACTTTCAACGGGAACTGAACGCGGCTGTGATTCGAGACATGCGTTCCAACAAAGATGGACTGAGCCAAGCTGTTCTAGCTGTTGAGATCTGCCTTAAGCAAAGTGAGTGAGAGACAGAAAGAAGGTGTACAGGCACCTTACTGTGCATACATTCTGCTATGTAAGATGTTGTGTTTTGGGTTTGGAGTGCCCACCTTGCCTTAAAATCCCATCACTAATCCTGGACTTGTAGCAATCTGAAGACTAATTTCCTTTTTCACACCCAATCACACACATCACAGTAATCACAGTAATGCCATCCTAAGGTTTGACTGTGAAGCCGTTTCCTCAGTACTATCAAAGTGGATGAATTGGGTTTGAATAAAGGATAATTATATTTGTTTATATCCCATCTTTCTTCTATGATGGAATTCCCCTGCTGAATTCCAAGTGGTCTCCCATCCAAGTACATCTGCAGACTTGTTTAACTTTAGCAGTGTTGCTCCATGCCTGGAAAGTCATTTAGAGTTGCATGTTAATCAGTTTAAAGGGCATCTAAACTTTAACAAATGTGTAGAGTTAGGTAGATACATAAATGGAAGCTGTTGAATTCTAGAGTATGGGAAGATGTGATTATTGGGGTTTGGGGTAAATGGATATCGAGCCCCCAAAGGAGACTGAATCTTCCCTGTTTTCTCTCATATCAGACATGTATGGCTACCATGGGGAACATCTCTTACCTTTCTTGAAAATTACAATGGCAATGCCTCGGCTCATTGCCCCAGCTAAGAGGTTGCTAGAACAAGGACTCCGGTGTGGGACATTGGGAATGCACCACTATCAAGCTTATGAGGCCAATATTGACTTTGAAATCAGGTAGGGTCCCCTATGAAGGATGTTTGCTTTCCTCCTTGGAAACCAGATAATCTTATTTTGCTAAGCCCAGCAACCAGGGTTATGAAGATTCTTCAGCTTCAGCAGGATTATGTTTTTTCTTCTTGGAAAAGCTGTGACATTTGAAGAAGGTTCAGAAGCTAAAATAGGGCCAGGGAGAATAATCCAAAAGGAAGTGAAGTACAGGCACAGTTGACTGCCTGGTATGTTGGTCCCTGTTGGGGAAGCTGTTCAAACTATTTTGTTTTTCTCTATGCCCTTATTGGTCCCATTTGCTCTTCATCGACTCTTCCCCTTTATTGCCCTAGTAATGAAAAGCGTATCCGCATTGCAGAAGTAAAATTCCCCCTTACACCATCCCCCCACGGCGCATCATTCCCCACGGCGCATCATCCCCCATGTGCAACCCCCCATACGCAACACCCCCCATCTGCAGCATCCTCCCCAGTGCAACCCCTCCGAACAACATCTCCCCCCACTGCATCGGGCGCCAAATTGGCTGCATCTTGGTCAGTCTTCCATGGTAAGTATAGGTCAAAAACACCTTGCACTCTTTTTCTGTCCCTTAAGGGTTAAATTTCTCCCCATAGGTTCTTGATGGCTGTTCATGTGACATAAGGAACACTCTCCCTGAATTTCATGCTTCTAGGTGGGGGTGGGGGTTTGGGACAGATCATCCCTCAGTCAGGGATTCTTCAATGGAAAGTATAGGGAAACACATTGTGCCCCTTTTCACCCCCTTCCAGTTCGAATTTACGAAAATCTTAGTGACTCTTTCCGTCACAGAGTGAACACTCTCCCAAAATTTCATGCTTCTAGGCCCAGCGGTTTTGGCTTGGGCATTGATGAGTAAGTGAGTGAGTGAATCAGTGAGTCAGTGACTTTTCTCTTTTATATATATAGTTTTGGGACTGGTGGGGAAGATGGAAATGTTCACCTCTCTCTCCCCAGATTTCCTAAAACCCACAATGTGTCTCCATCTTAGGTTCATGGTAGACCGGGATGTTGTTGGCTGCAACTGGATTGAGTTGCCTGCTGGAAAGTATCGCCTGCGGCCTGAACCATCTCCTGGAAATTCCAACAAGGAGAATCCAGCCAAGGTGCTGAGTAGAGAGAATTTGGTCACTAAACAGAAGGGCATGAACAATCGGTCTGTTGCTATAGGTGCAGCTCAGTGGTTAGGCACATGAATGCTGTGCAAGTAGAGGGTTCAGTCCAGGATGCAACTGGGTAAAACTGTGAAAGAGCTCTGTCTGTAGCTATAGAGAATCACTGCCAGTGAATCCATCTGGTACTGAGCTAGAAGGACCAGGGGCTGAGTCAGACTAGGATAGCTTTGAGTCTGAATGCTTTCATGCATATGCATGGTTCATTGGGGCTTATTGGATTTGGAGGATTTGACTTTTTGGATGGGTTAGAAATTCATAGCAAAGAGTATCTGGGGAATTGTTGAGCAAGGGAGAGTTATTGGGCACCATGGGATATTACAAAGTGGTATGATGAGACCTACTATAGTTGTAGGGTCTTCAACTGGAAGGTGTGAGTGATCTTCCAGGGTTGATGTTGAGGTCTCTGAAAAATGTCATTAAATCTGATTTTTCTCTCCCCACCCATAGGTGTCGCTCTGTCAACTGGAGGCTGATGTGGCCTGGATGGATTTTGTTAGCCACCCTGCTGAGGGAGAGTGGCAGTGTATCGCACCATTGCGTGTGCTTAGTTTTGATATTGAATGTGCTGGACGCAAAGGTATTGAGGAAGTTGGAGGGACAATGTGTGACGGGGAGGTGGAGGTCTGATCCTGGATATGACTACTCAGAAGTTGTTTCCTATAGAGTTCAGTGCATCACCTCTATGTGATTAGGCTTAGGACTTCGACCTGATCCTCTGGAGATGGGAGATTAGAATTGAATGTCCTTCCAGATAACCCCAATCTATATATCATTTTTCTTATATATATATATAAAACTGAAAAGTCACTGACTCACTCATCAATGCCCAGCCAAAGCTGCTGGGCCTAGAAGCGTGAAATTTGGGATGGGTATTCCTTCCATGACGGAGGGATCCACTAAGTACCAGTTTTAGGAAATTCCAACCAGAAGGGGGTGAAATGGGGCGCAACACATTTTCCTCCCTATACTTTACGTTGAAGAATCCCTAAATGAGGGATGCTCTGCTCCAACCCCTGGACCTAGAAGCATGAAATCTGAGGAGGATGTGAGCACCCACCAAGAAACAAAGTTGAGAAATTTAACCCTTAAGGGGCTGAAAGGGGGTGCAATGTGTTTTTGTCCTATACTTAACATGGAAGACTGACCAGCATCCAGCCAATTTGGTGCATGGTGCACTGGGGGGATGTTGTTCGGAGGGAACGGTTGCACTGGGGAGAATGCTGCGCATGGAGGGGTGTTGCACATAGAGGGGTGTTGTGCATGGGAGATGTTGCGCATGGGGGGTTTGATGTGCATCGGAGGTTGAAGCGCAGTGGGGGGATGGCATACGGGGGAATTTTACTCCCACAACATGGGTACGTTTTTGCTAGTATATATATAAAACTGAAAAGTCACTCACTCATTCACTCATCAATGCACAGCCAAAACCCGCTGGGCCTAGAACCGTGAAATTTTTGGGGGGTATTCCTTCCATGATGGAGACACCCACTAAGAACTGGTTTTGAAAATTCCAACCAGAAGAGGGTAAAAAGGGGTGCAACGTGTTTTCCTCTCTGTACTTTACATTGAAGAATCCCTGACTGATCCAAGCCCTGCCCTAACTAACCCAATTTGGTGCTTGGTGCCTGATGCACTGGGAGGGATGTTGCACATGGGGGTGTTGATGCACAAGGAGGGTTGATGTGCATGGATGTGTGTGTTGCGCATGGGGGGATGATGCGCATAGGGGGGTGATACGCAATGGGAGATAGCGTAATGTGGGTACATTTTGCTTGTAGGGTTATAAAATTGAGGGCACAATCCTAACCAGTATTCCAGCTCCTTGCCAAAGGCAATGAAACTCCAAAGTAAAGTAAATATCACTTTGCATTGTTTGAGGAGGTCTCCATGACTGCCCCCCCCAACTGCAAGTTGTAGTTCTGACATGCTCCACTGGCACATGCCCCACTATACCACTGCTGGAAAGTTGGTTAGGATTTTGAACCTGGGTAGGTTCAAAACCCTAAAAGTGCTTCATTTATGTCTTGGCATAAACAGCCTGGGAGGAATGAAGCAGTTTGGTGGAAGGTGTTTAGCACCACAATCAGCTTGGTGGAGAAGTAGACACATTTGCAGTCCTCTATAAAAAAACTTTAATGGGATGGTTTGAGCAGTGGATACTAGCTGGAGACTCTTCAGGGAGAATTGGTAATTGACAATTGGAATTGGTAACCAGAAGGCTGCCTTAGCTATTTTTTTTTTTAGGCAAACAAAACAGCTATGGTGGGTTAGTGATTAAAAGTTTAATGCATTGTGTTTTCAGAATCGCCAACTGCTTCCTATGTTGTTGGATGCTGGGTGGCGATTTTTGATTTTTGAGGCTAGAACCAGCAAAAGGTACGCTAAGAGCTTGTGAAACAAGCATCCGTTGTCTTGTTAGGACAGAAATGATGATAGCAGGTTCATTAATCTTAAAGTTTCATGCTCGCTCTGTAGCCCCCAATGGAAGGGGATGTTCTTGGCTGTTACAATAACCATTTTGTCCTTTGCTCTTCCCTAGGGATTTTCCCTGAACCAGAGAAGGACCCTGTGATCCAGATTGCCAATATGGTCCTACGCCAGGGGGAGAAGGACCCCTTTGTGCGTAACGTCTTCACCTTGCAGAGTTGTGCACCTATTGTTGGTTCTCAAGTGCTTTGCTTCCAAAAAGAGGAGGAACTGCTCAAGGTAAGAGAAGTGATTCAGAGCTAGAGGATGGTGTTAGGCCCACAGCACTAACAGGGTGAAAGAGAGCCAAGTGTTGGGGAAGAACTTGGGTAATATCTTAAAATGCTTTGTAAAGATCTAACGGAATGAAAAGGGTGGTATACAGCGTGACTATTTATCACTTGGCAGTCCTGGCTTGGTCCAGCTTTGGCCCAGTCTGGCAGTTTTATTGGTCCAGCTTTGGGTCAACATATGATCCAACTTTGGTATAGGTAGTTTTGTATCATTCAACCATTTCTTTCCAGACATGGGCAGAATTCATACGAATTGTAGACCCTGACATCATCACTGGTTATAACATTCAGAATTTTGACTTTCCATATCTCATCAACCGTGCACAGACCCTCAAGGTAATTTTTAATTTCATTTCATGTATTTGTCTTACATTTTTCACTTGTGATTGTTCTTGTAGTAGTTCACAATAAGAACACCAGGTTTACTTAGATGCTCCTGTACTTGCAGTGATAGATCTGGAATGCCATGTGTTTTCCATGGTATCAAACAGTGGTATCATGTAGCATCCCTGTCAATCAAAATATCCATGTTAACTTGCCACTGGTCCCTGTTTGTATATGTATTACAGGATAGTAACAAAAGGAGAATGGTGTCTTTCTACCCAAGGTAAAGAGAAGCTGTCTCGTACATAGTCTCATACTAGATACGTAGTCTCATATGTAGCACTCCTTTTTGGAATCAATTGGTTGGAAAAGAACATTGCTGCCACTATTACAGTGGCCTTTGATGCTCTGGACTTCACTTCTATAGCAAGGACACTCTTGCATCTGAAATCCTCATTGATGTGGTCTTTTAATGGGATGTCACATCATCAAGCTAAATGGGGCTCTGGGGCCGTCACAATATGGCAGTGGGGAAGAGTGGTCCTGGATTCCTCCTCCATCTTAAAACCCATTGTTGACTCCAGGATGAATTTTACATTTCCAATGCCTTCTTTCCCATGTCTGCTGCTCTCTGGAAACTTCTGATTTGGGCTCATTCCCCCCACACTTTGCCTCCCATGTGTATGTAGTCCTGTTTTCAGTTCTGTTCTTGCACTGCTTATCCTGCAACTTTGGGTTTTGTTTTGCGTAACTAGGTCTCAATGTTTCCATTTCTGGGTCGGATTCCTTCCCGCAAATCCTTCATCCGTGACTCTTCCTTCCAGTCTAAGCAGATGGGCCGGCGGGAGAACAAAGTCATTAACATAGAAGGCAGAGCCCAGTTTGATCTGCTACAGGTAATGGAGAACGCATGGCAAGGACTTTTCACTGCGAAATTGAGTCTGAGAGATGATTACACATCCACATCTCCCAGTTAAAAGGCCCATGTTGGATCCTGTCAGCTCTCACCACCCTTTCTTCTCCTGTCCTCTTCCAGGTTCTCTTGCGGGATTATAAATTGCGCTCCTACACATTGAATGCTGTCAGTTATCACTTCCTGCAGGAGCAGAAAGAAGATGTGCAGCATTCCATCATCACGGATCTACAGGTAACAGCTGTCAATCAGCTCTTGTGACTGAACAGCTAGCCTCCCTGTTGCTTATTTGGCAGCTGTTATCCCTGACCATCATTTTTTGTCTCCATCTGTCATGGAATTAATGCAGTGCATCTATCCTGTTGGTCCCTGGTAGTTTGTTTTTCCAGAGGATCCTCCTGTTGCTAGATATTTCAAATATCTTGAATGTTCCAAGTTACCTGAACTGGCCCATTTATTATTCTGGTAAATGCTTTGAACTCACTTGCAATTGGGAATATGGCTCTCTTAACTCCTGGTACTATGCATGCTAGGCTCATATTTGCTTTGTCTGTTGCAGCTGGCATTCCCCAGGACTCTTGGGAAACCCCTTCAGTTGCTTAGCATGCCAGGGTTTCAATTCTAGGGAATCTTAAGCAGATGCTTTTGAAATTAACTTGGGACTCATAGTTAAATGTTTAATACTGAGAAAGAGCATTGGTTCATCTAGGTCATTATTGTCAACACCAGCTGGCAATTGTTTTCTAAGAACTTGTTGGGTTTCCATCAGGAATCTCTTCCAGCTCTGCTTGGAGGTGCCAAGAATTCAACTTGGGACCTTCTGAAGACATAACATATGCTCTTTTCACTTAATTGCAGTCCTATCCCAGCTATCAAGGTCATGGAAATTCATTTGTTTCTGGACTTGATTTCAGAAAGGCTCCGTTGTTGGTGTGGTAGTGCCTTGAGTAGCTACCTTTCCCTTCCCTGGAGTTTCTAATAGGGATTTTCCCCTTAAGAAATCATATAGCTTGCCTTTCAATAAAATGAACAACAAACAGCAAAGAACACGAAATACATTTTTACTGAAATTTTTAGATTGTATCACAAGAGGTAATAAGCAGCATCCTAGCAAACTGCCCCCAATATATCAGTGGTATCCAAAGTGGGGTTTTGGATCTCTTGGAGGGTTGCAACCTTGGGTCATGGGGGTCACGAGAGGGGGGATCCACTATCTTGGAATCTGGCACTGGTCTTTCCTGGGAGTCTTACTGAACACAATGAGACTTACTTCTGAGTAGACATGGAGGAGCTCTGGTATCACAAAGATCACATCCTGGAGACATTTTTAAGTCTGAAAGGGGGTCCTGGGTTGAAATTCCCAAGTACCACAGCTGTATAACCAATGAAACTTGAAAGATGCCATTAACTATCCAGAAAAAAACCCTTGAGGAGGGGAAGAATTCATTCCTTGAAGCTGGGCACTATCTGAAACAGTGCTATAGGAGGCTGTTAACACTTTGTTATCCAAAGATGGCAAAGAGTTTCAAAGGTATATTCAAAACGCATGGAAATCAAGCCAACTTGCATAGAAATGAACCTGTTTGTGTACACTGTATTGTCTTGAATATGTCATTCTTGCTCTTGTTATGACGGGGCATGAACAACCTTGGGTTTTTGGTTTTGTTTTGAACCTGGAATACCCACTGATCTTTTGTTTTAGTTTCTCCAGAGGAGAAGGTGCTTTACAGTCTGAATTTACAACATTTTTCTTCACGTCCTCCCCTTGCAGAATGGGTCTGATCAGTCACGACGGCGGCTGGCTGTGTACTGCCTCAAGGATGCCTACTTGCCACTGCGGCTCTTGGAGAAACTCATGTGTGTAATCAACTACATGGAGATGGCAAGAGTCACTGGTGTCCCACTCAGCTACCTTCTGGCACGGGGGCAGCAAATCAAGGTTGTTTCCCAGCTTCTGCGGCAGGTGAGGGTCACCTGTGGCTGGAGGTGGAGGCCAGGGAAAGGTTGAGAGCCACGAGGGTTTTGATCTTGTATCCAAAACTTAGAAGCCATCAAACTCACTCTCTGTTCTCCCTAAGGCCATGAAGCAGAATCTGGTGATGCCCGTAGTAAAGACAGAAGGTGGGGAGGACTACACTGGTGCAACGGTCATTGAGCCGCAAAAGGGGTAAGTCCTGCAGGAGCTGAAGCTGAAAAAATGAGCCTCCCCTATCCAGGAGAGGGTGGTGAGCAAGAAAAGGCAACCAAGACCAGGGCTTCTGGAACCCCTTCTCTATGACAAGAGTTTGGCTCATTTGGTTTATAAAAGAGGTGGCCAAACAGTGAGGCCTGTTGTGTATATGCTTTTGGATCCTGAGAAGGATCTGGGAAACAGGATGAATCAGTCTGGTCCTTTTGTTGGATCCATCACTTGCGTTCTTAACAGACCTTCCTAATCTTTTCTTCTCCCCCATACTGTTCCCCCCCCCCCCCCCCCCGTTCAGCTATTATGATGTGCCCATAGCTACCTTGGACTTCTCCTCCCTGTACCCTTCCATCATGATGGCTCACAACTTGTGTTATACCACATTGCTGCAGCAGGGGGCAGCTGAGCGCTATGGGTGAGTAGAGGATGTATAGTTGCCATCTTATGCTGGCTGGGCTGCACCAAAAATTGAGTAGAGCTATGTAGCCTGTGTGAAAAGGTACATGACCACACTGTAGCCCTGTTGGACAGGGGAAAGGATTTCTTCCTGGGCTGCATTTTGACCATAAGGAATGTCAGAGATGGGGATGGGTAAAAAGGGTATCGTTGGACTATCGAGTTTTGTACCCTGTGACAGATCATTTATCTTCTCCTTGCTAGGCTTTCATCAGAACAGTTCATTCGCACCCCAACAGGGGACCATTTTGTGAAGGCTTCTGTCCGCAAGGGGCTGCTACCTGAAATCTTGGAGAACTTGCTGGCTGCTCGCAAGAGGTGAAGCAAGACCTCAAAGACCTTTTCCACAGGGGCTCAAAACAGTTAGATGAGAAAAAGCCAAGCCAAGAGCTCAGTGGCAATGCCAGGTCAGCTTTGATTGCACAAAGTTGACATCTTTGGTGTCTAAGCTAAGATAGGCCTCTGAATCTGTAGCTCTGAAGAGCCACTTCTTATTAGTAGTGGGTTAGCTTATCTGGTACTCCAACTCAGTCTGAAGGAGCAGGTATCCCTGTGCTGATATGGGTATGTGTTGAGGTATGGGTCCAGGTTTCTCAGTAAGCATGTTAAGGGGGCAGTATGGATGTTAACAGGTTCAGAAATGGAGAAGAAGGATTAGACTGGCCTCTTGGCTGGGAAATTGGAACAAGATCTAAAATTCTTGGCTTCCAGGAATAGAGAACAGATATTCAAGAGATGGGGAATGGGCCACTATTTGGGCCTTGGGAGATGTGCAAGAAGCACAGTGTATATAGCCAGGTATGGAAGGTAGAAATTTGGAAACTAGAACGGACCAGGCAGAACTCTTGGTTTTCAAAATGTCAAACTTGTACATCGGGGTTGATACTGCACATGGTTTGGCATTCTTGATTTTCTGACGTGGCAGAATACTCTCCATGCAAATGAGGACTGGTCATGGGGCCAAAATGGACTAACTGATGATGGTCCTTTACTCTCCTGCACCTTATTGCATTGTCTCTAACACAGGGCCAAGGGAGAGCTGAAGCGGGAGACAGATCCCTTTAAGCGCCAAGTGTTGGATGGCCGGCAGCTGGCCCTGAAGGTCAGCGCCAACTCCGTTTATGGTTTCACTGGAGCCCAAGTGGGCAAGCTGCCTTGCCTTGAAATTTCGCAGGTAACCCTGACCTCAGATCACTGAAAGTAATATGTCTGTCTACAGTATTAATGTATCAGTTTACAACTGAAATGTTCACAAAGCAGTTTACAAAGAAAATGAAGACATTAATGGCTAATGGTTCCCTGTCCCAAGAAGGGCTCACCATAATCTAAAATACAAAATAACACCAACAGAATAAATAAACCAACACCAAAATAACACCAACACTATAACAGAGACACTGCTCTAATAAGAGACACTGCTGGGGTCAGGATGGCCAGATAGTCTTCCCCTGATAAATAAAAGAGGAACACCCACTTGAAAGAGTAGCTCTTGTCCAGTTAGCAAGGGTTCTCTGTTCATTATTACATGCAAATGTCTTTGAATGCAGGAATTGGTTGTTACAGATTCCCTCTCTCTGTTATCAGGTCACACCCTTGCATATCAGCAGAGATAGGTCATGATTAAGTTATCCCTCATTTGCTGTTGCTACAGCTGGCTGCATCAATTCTTATGTGCAGCCTTGTCCTAGAGATCATAGCTCTCTGGCTTTTTTGTTTGCTTGTGATTTATGAAGTGTAACTTTTGTAGTTTTCAGTGAGCAAATGTATTATAGTTGATTGGCAGTGGATTTGGGACAGATCAAAGGAAATCCTACCTCATGTGATGGTTAATGCTTTGGAATATACCAACACAATATGTGGTGTCTACTGCTAGGCTAGGAGGGCGATGATGATGTTGATAGTTTTTATCATCATAGTTTTATTTGTATTTTTTAAACAGGATAATTTCTCCCCATGGCTATTAGCCCTGACACCTAAATGGAAACTCTATGCATAGAGGCATATGTCTCTAGAAGCCAGATGCTTGGGTTAGGCCAGATTGTGAACATCAGGCTGACCATCTTGGAGCCAGAATGCTGTACTGGAAACAGCATTTCAGGGTATTAGGCAGGAATCTTTCCTAGTCCTGTGTGGTAGTGCCTGATATTGAACCTGGGACCTTTTTCATGCAAAGCAATGAGCCTGACCTAAGTGGAGCTGTTTTTTAGGTCTCAGTTGAGTACTACTTACATGCAAATATATGCAGATTTATTCTTTTTCACAATTTTACACCCCTAAGGAGTTCAGGGGCTATTTACTTATTTTCTTTTGTTCTCACAACAAACCTGTGAGGTAGATGAGGTTGAGTGGCCCAAGGTCACCCAGGAAGCTTCATACCTGAGCAGGGATTTGAACCTGGATCTTCCAGATCTAACTCTTGAATCACTACCCCATCCTGGTTCTCAAAATTTTCCTCTGAGGACTCCTGGCAGTCTACCTGGCTCTTCCCTTGCCTTTTATCTTATCAACAACCCTGTGAGGTATGTTTGGCTGGGAGAGTTAAACTAACCAAGTGTATGCTGACACTACCCTCCTGAAGAAAGATTTGAACTTGGGTCTTTTTTGGTCCAAGTCCAACACTTCCATCACTATATCCACACTATATCACATTAAAATGTTACTGTTCAACAACTTGCCACAGTTAGTTCACTGGATCAGAACAAGTTCTCATCTATAAGATGATGCCTCCCTCCCCACATTTACCAAAATGGAGAAAAAACCAAGTCAGTCTTTGTTGGCACAGTCATTACTGCTCACTGTAGCTGGGGTAAAATGAAGCTCGCTTTTCAGTCTTGTCAGCTAGAAATGAGCTGTGGTGGGATGAGTTCCTTCACAGCTTGCGTAACATCTGCACGGGAAATGGAGGCTCCTGTAATGTTGATAAGTGCTGCCAGAAAGTTCTTCTCTCCTGTGGGAACCTTGCTTTATTTTAGTGTCTGCATGCAGGCTTGCTTCTCAAAATGGCATTGGGTTGGCTTCTGAGAGTTGCAAGCAGAGAATGCATACTGAAATTAATTTCCCCACCTGTTCCTCATTACAACAAACTTTTGCAGATCCTTTCCTGGGGCTTGGGGCATCCTCTGGAGCAAGATAGGATATGTGGTACAGAGCATGCTGGCCAAACTTGCTACCTTGCAAGAAAATTCGGTCTTCATTTGGATTGTATCTTAATGTTCTGCTGGGTTGCCACATTTATCCCTACTAGATCAGGGGAAAATGATCTTCTGGGCAGGTCCATCTGCTGCCCGGCATCCCACAAAGCTATGTGACAGGATGTCTGGTAGATGTTAGTGCCCAAAGGATCTCTGTCCCCCAATCAAGGATGACTACATACGGTGACCCAGTGGAATGGTAAGGTCTGCTCCTCAGGTGGATGGGTTTGTCCAAAATCCCAGATAAGTCCATGGGCTGGAGTTTAGATGTCCCTGATATATAGAGCTGTAGGGTGAAGGGGAGACTGATGAAAATTTTCTTAACCTGTTCCCACTCCTTGTGCAAGATCTACGGTATTTTTAATGGTAAAAATAATTTTTGTATGAATGTATATTTCAAGTGTCCCTCTGGACAGAAGCTTTTTTATAAAAGCAATTTTTTTTCTGGGCTAGTGGACTGGGCTATAGAGGTATTTAGAAAAGCTCTAGTTTCTGATCACTTTGTGGGGTTAGTCAAATGTGAGTAAACATCATTGGGCCTGACAAGTGGAGATAGTGGGCAAAGTTCGGTTTCAAGTTTGAATTGAGTCCTGTTCTCTCCCTTGAGTATTTCATGTCTACTTTCTTCCCCCTGTCCAGAGTGTGACTGGATTTGGACGTCAAATGATTGAGAAGACAAAGCAGCTGGTGGAATCCAAGTATACCATTAGCAATGGTTACAGTGCTGATGCTAAGGTGAGAGGGGAATAGGTGTTCCAGATAGAATAGAGGGTAATACCAGGTATGGGATTTATAGAGAGGTTGGAGGATAGCTTACTTCCTTGTGGGAAGACGTCCCATGAAGAACAATACTCCACTGTTCGATATAATATTAGCTGATTCTTATCATGTCTGCAAGTATTGGCCTCCTCCTCTCACCTTGCGTTCAGCCTCTGGTAGGGTATTCTTGTTTGTAATAGCTCCAAGGAGGAGAGGGGAGGTGAGAGCAAATGGCAGGGAAGAAAATTTGTAATGCAACTGGAAAGGTGATGGTGGGCGATGAATAAAGGGATGAAACAGGAGCTGTGAAAGGAAAAGGAGCAATGTGTGGCTTGTGGTCATGGCAACCTTATCTGTGTTTCAGCCAGGAGCAGAAGTAAGGGCTGCAGTGTGGTGGGTCATTGTTACCAAAGGTTTAGTCTAGTCTTATGCCATCACAGGTAGTATATGGAGACACGGACTCTGTGATGTGCCGCCTGGGTGTACCATCAGTCGCTGAGGCCATGGAAATAGGCAGGGAAGCAGCTGCCTGGGTCTCCAGCCATTTCGTTCCTCCCATCAAGCTGGAGTTTGAGAAGGTGAGTTGGATGGTGTGCCTCTCCCTTGTTGCTTTTTGCTTCTGGTAGGCAGATATAATAAAGCTTGCCTTTGAGACACATTTTTGAAGATGAAAGACGCATGCACACCCCCCATATTTAATGCAAGATTCTCAAAGCACAAGGTGGCCTTCCCAAAGAATCATGCTAATATAAAGACAGAAAACATAGATGGGAAATTTGAGATGCCAGGAAGAGAAGAAGATGTGGTAACAGCATTTGGGCTTCCTGTAAGTCAGTGGTCACTGGAACATCTTTCAACACTTGACCATATTAAAGAGCTTGCCTGTGCCTTTTTTTCAGACCTCACGTAACTCCTGAGTGAGCTGTTGAAAGGCTGACATGCATCTGTGGGTCTCTAGATGTAGGACAGGCTTGATTTTAACTGAAACATGGCGGCGCATGCACATGCAACAGCTCAGTACTTTAGTGATCAGTTGAGTCTGTATCCTCACAGTGCACCTGAATTACATTTTATACTCAAGAACAGGGACAATAAAGTATTTATTTTAAATACTTTTAGTAGTTTTACTCTTAGGAGTTTTAAAAGTCCAACCTCCCCTGAAGATGCACAAACAAAATGCATACCTCTTAAAATTGCTTACATATTCAACTAAGCAGTTCTGTTAGCTGGCAGGCCAGAAACAGCTCTGCATGAGAAACCTTTCAGCAACGAGTTCTATACAGAAAAGAATACAGCACAGTGCATTGCTTAAAAAGCTGGTGTGTCAAATGTACTTGTTCAGAGGAGCGATCAAGGCGGACACCAGGTACTTGATTTGCTATTATTTTATGACACTTGTAAATGGCAATTCAAACCATTTACAGCCTTCTGCATTTCACATAACATTTTGGAAAGTTATGCCTGGGTGACTAATCCTCTTGACTTCCCCCTCCCCCCTTGACTCTGGCTTGCTGACACTTGCTAACCATGAAATGATGTAACTTTCTTTGCAAAATGCTGACTGTTTTTCTTATTTTTGACTGCCAGCATTCCCCCTTTGTATCTCATTTTCTTAAAATAAACAACTAAAAGTTTTTTTAAAAAAACTCAATACTTCTGAAAGAGATGTTGGCTTCCTTGCCTGGAGGCTCACATGTGGATCTTTTGCTGTTTGCCTACCTGCCAGGTGTACTTCCCCTACCTCCTGATCAATAAGAAGCGCTATGCTGGCCTGTACTTCTCTTCCAACCCTGACACCCACGACAAGATGGACTGTAAAGGCATTGAGACTGTGCGTCGAGATAACTGCCCCCTCGTGGCAAACCTCATTAACACCTGTCTAGAGAAACTGCTGATTGACAGGTCTGTGGATGTTTGAGAGGAAGCCCGATTCCAAGTGGAACAGTGTAGACTAGTTGCTATAATTCTCTTTCATAAAACCAGGACAGCACCCATTATGTGAACACAATTCCTGAAAACTGGGTTTGTCTCAGTTTTCTGGGGCATATGACAACCTTAGACTAGTAGCATCTGAGTAGTAAGGTTGGGAAGACAGCAGTGCATGTGTCCAAGGTTAAAATTTTTTTCACATTTTCTGGGTGCCTGCTTCAAGAGGTAGGCAGTTAAAAATGGTAAATTGTATCCCAAAACAATGTCTGCCCCTCTTGTTTCTCTATGAAAAAAGAAGATTGTTGATGATCATGTGCTTGTCTCTCTGCAGGGATCCTTCAGGTGCTGTGGCCCATGCCAAGGAGGTGATCTCTGATCTGTTGTGTAACAGAGTTGACATTTCACAGTTGGTGATCACCAAGGAACTGACACGCACAGCAGACGAATATGCAGGGCGCCAGGCTCATGTGGAGCTGGCTGAAAGGTGAGCAGAAGGGAAGAGGAAGAGAAGTGTGTTTTCCTTTTCTTGTCCTTTTGAGAATGGGATGGAAGTGGGGATTAACTCATGACCAGTTGTGGAAGAGAGCAAGGTAGTGGGCACGGGATTCCAGACAACCTGTATTCAAAATTGGAGTGGATGGCTCAACTTTATGGGTTGACAAAGGACTTCAATGTAAAAAGGACCTGCTCCATATGTGCTATCTCCTCTTGTAATTATTGTAGGGCCTTCCTTGCTGTATCCTTGCTGTTGGAGGCATGGCAGGCATCTAGCAGAAGTGGATCCTTTCCAGTTATGATGCTCAAATAGAGGCCCATTTGTCCTCTATATTTCAAATAGAGGCCCATTTGTCCCCACGTTATATTCTCATAAATGCCAATTAAAAGCATTGATTTTTGTCTTTGGCATTTGAGGATATAAAAAGTGCTAGAGAAATCTTTCATAAAGATTTATAAGTGGACTTATAAGTACCACTGTATACACTGGCTGTAGGCTTATTGGGATGCAATCCTAAAGACACTTTCCTAGGAGTAAGACCCATTAAACACAATGGGGCTTACTTTTGAATAGACTTGGTTAGGATTGTGCTCTTGTTCTGTTGAATGTGTTTGTTTTAAAAAAATTTTTAAAAAATATTTTAAAAAATATTTAAGGATTATTTTTGTTTGTTTTTTATATTTTTATTAATATGTCCTTTGTTGGTTTGTGAGATGCTTTGGTATTATCTTGATGGTGGTATAGGTGTATTTTAAATACATCCAGTGCTGCACCGTGTTGAGTTTGACTATTGGTTTGTTCAAGTGGATGACCAGAAAAAAGGTGCGCGTGGGCTACAGAGTGGCTGGTGAGGCATGACTGAAGGGAAGGGCAGAAATAGCCCTGGCTAGCACAGCTGCAAGTGGAACCAGCTGCCGCCCACTCTGCACTGGGCTTCCTGTGCTGGCTGCCGCTATTTAATCTGTCCCACATAGGCACACTGACACAACAGCCTTGCTTCTTCTGCTTGGTTGATTTGATGCCCCTCGACTAACAGGCTCTGAGAAGGTGACCATGCCAAATCCAAGTTCATGTTTCTTTAAAATTCTCTCCATAACTTTGGGGGAATGTGTTCAAAGCTACTATTTTAAACTCCTGTCTCCGTTTTCCCCCGTAACATGTTTTGGTTCTGAAAATGTTTTCTATCTGCAGTTCTCTACCTTGGTTTACACAGCTATGAAGGTTTATTCCAGTAATTTTCAACCAGTGTGCCGTGAGTGGTCCACAGGTGTCATGGGAATTTAGACAATGTTATTTATTAAATAAACATTGAGGAATTGAACCCCCCCCCCCACCAATAGCATGGTGTGCCTTGTCAATTGTCCAAGGATTGATGGTGTTCCTTGACACTTTTAGCCCCTGGTTGGTGTGCCGTGAGATGATAAAGGTTGAAAGTGGTTTATTCTAAGGGATCCAAATGCCATGGTTTTCCCCTACCGCCTACCTTGGATAGGTAGTCCTCAGACCTCTTTGCCATTTTGCTTCCTCTTAGGATGCGTCGACGGGATCCTGGCAGTGCCCCCAACCTGGGAGACCGTGTTCCTTACGTTATCATTGGTGCTGCCAAAGGTGTTGCAGCTTACATGAAATCCGAAGTGAGTGCTGGGGTATGGGCGATGGGCCATTTGGAACAGTAGCAAAGGAATGGTGTGCCTGGGGTGGTGTATTTTAAAGCAAGACACAAATTGTTGCAGAAACACAAATGGAATTGTTTAATGGTGAGAGTGTTGGACTTGGATCAAGAATACCCGGGTTCAAATCCAGCTCAGGCAACAAGTTAACTGGGTAATATGTGGCTATTCAATCTCAATTTATTTCCCAGGGCTATTGAAAAAATTAAAACATGAAATGAAGAGGTAAGAACTATGTGTGCTGCTCCATAAATAAAAAATAAATTAACCCAGACCCCCAGGGTAGCAAAAAGCTGGTGATCATTTATCACTGGGGAAATAGTTGGTTGCAACTAGTTTAGTGGGCCCCAGTACTAATTACTATAAAATAAAATTATAAATTTATAGAATATACTGTAAAACAAATTGCTGTCAAATCTCAATTACTGTTCCCGATTTGGAGCAACTCATCAGCATTAGGCCTTGGTTGGGTTTAATGATCCTCTGAGTGTTGTGAAGGAGTAGGATTACTTCTGAGTAGACATTGCTCAGTCTCTACTTATTATTCCTCGCCTTTCTTTTCTTTTTCCATTGTGGAACGGATTGAACACAGCTGAAACCCTTGGAGGGATCAGTCTCTGTGTGCCCCCTTGTACCTCATCCACAGTCCTCTTGGCCAGGACCATAACCAGTCTGACAACTGTTAACCTGAGCTTCTCATGTTATTCCCTATTCATGTGATCAAATGTGCACATAGATGTATGTCAACACATTGCAGACTGTTGGTGAGGTTGTGATTGGGTAACTTCAAAAAAGGAGGAGAATATTCTGTGTGCTGGAGCACATGCAGTAATATTTCCTGTTCTGCCTTTCGTTTTTATTTTTTGCTTCTTAAGGATCCCATCTATGTGCTGGAGAACAATCTACCTATTGACACTCAGTACTACCTGGAGCAGCAGCTCGCCAAGCCCCTTCTCCGCATCTTTGAGCCCATCTTAGGAGAGGGCAAGGCCCAAAACATCCTCCTGAGTGAGTGTCGCCTCTGATCACACAGAATAGAACTGGGGCAGGGCACAGACTGCTTCAGAGAACACGGCCCTTGGAAGAGAAGGAAATTGACCTTCATTTGCCAATGACCACATGTTTCCCAGTCTGATATAATAGGGGGGTATATGTCTTTTGGGGGTTTAAAAGCTGGTTTCCCTGTACTCCTACTTCTGCAATCAGAGCCACATACATAGATAAGAATTATTGCCAGTATGTGCTTCTGATTGGAAGAGCTGCACATTTATCAATGAACTGAGTGATAATTCATATAAATATCCTGCCTTTCTTCCACCATGAAACTCCAAGGAACAATGCAGTATACAAAAGGGTGATAGGCAACCATCCAGGCAGTGACGAGACCTGCTTAGTTTCAGAAAGATGGCTACATCTTTTGCCCTCACTGGAACCAATTTGCCTCTTTCTTCCATTCATAGGGTGTCCCTACAGATGTGGTAATATGGTCTACATATGGGTGGTTCTGAAGTCCATCTTAGAAGAGATGCAGATTGCCTTTTCTTTGATTCTGCCAGGAGTTTGTCTCTCACAGTTTCCATGAGCAAACCCTATAAATGAGTAGGGAGGGAAGGTGTGGGATATTTGTTCCAGGGCTTTTTCTTACCCAACGATATCTTCCGGGTTTCCCCAAATGCCTGAATTTTGCTTGAGCTATACAACAAAAGGCAAGTCTGATTTTTGTCTGCCCATGCAAGTAAAGACTTCAGAATGGCATCTTTTATAAGTTGGCAAACATACCAGTAAATGGCTTATTCTACAGGGATGCATCTTGAAGAATCTGGGTACCAGCTAAATTTGTGGGCAGTGAAAGACTATTGAGTCCTGATCCTCTTTCCTAGTCCTAAAACACGTTATGGTGGTGGGAGGAATGGTAGTGGCTATGGTGGGACATGCACCTGACCTGATGGTGGTGGGAGGAATGGCAGTGGCTATGTACCTGACCTGATATTTCCCTTCCTTGCAGAGGGGGAACACACACGCTGCAAAACAGTGCTCACAGCCAAAGTTGGTGGGCTCATGGCTTTTGCCACCAAGCGAAGCACCTGCATTGGCTGCCGGGCTGTGCTCAACGACCATGGTGAGAGGTGCCTCTCTCTTCACCCCAGCTTTCCTGTTGCTTTGCAGAGCCAATAAAAAAATAAGTTTGCGTACTCCTCCCCCGCCCTCCAACTTCTAACCAGCAGTATATGTTGCAAGTTCCTACTGCCGGAACTTACCACAGAATGGAGAGAGTGTGTGTGTGCGTGAGCTGTGCCTTTGAGCTTTTGTAACCAACAGGGAAAACTTGTGGTTTGATTAGTACACACCAGACCTGACCTTTGCAGCCTTTCTGTCCACTCCCCAATTCTCCCACTTTCTCAAGATTGCAGGTGGCAGAGAAGGGGGCTACCTTAACATCATAACTGAAGGACTGAGGTTCCGTGGATAATTAGTACTAATTATCTAACAAAGGGAACAGGCCTGGCTTATGGATTCTCTGTGGACTGGGGAGTCATTCCTAATGGGTGGTATAGAGCAGGGCTAGGGATTCCTGTTTTTCCTGTCAGGGAGAAAGGTGCTTCGGATGGGTGGTTTCCTACCCCCACTTCCACCACCCAGTACTATGCTACAGACTATACCACAAGGTACAAGCAAATGAGCCAAGCCACTTTGGTGGAGAACCAAACCAAACGCAGCTAGTAAGATGATAATAAGTGTCTGGAGTAGGGGTTCCTCCCCAGATCCATAAGCAGCGTTCCATGGTTTTTGTGCAGAAACAAAATTCATCCACCGACCACACTTTCTCAAAATACATGTAACTGGGTATCTCACCTTTCCATCCAGGACGTTTGTTGAGGCTATTTTTTAGAATGGCAGTGGGGAGTCACCCATTCTGACTTTGGTGCTTTTCCAGGTGCTGTGTGCAAATTCTGCCTTGGCCGCCAGTCTGAATTGTACCAGAAAGAGGTAAGCAGATGCATGGTAGGGTTGGCTAAGTCTCTGCTGATGGGGAGGAGATGGAAATAGCTTTCCATTGCTGAAGATTTGGCAGTCCAAAAGGTCTGTGACCTGGGTAATAGGATATATAGGATTTGATGGATTAGACTATGGTGTTATAGCTTTGAGATTCCTAGGTTCACTGGGACTGGGACATTGCTGGGAACAAATGCTTGGAATTTGAGGAGATGAGTTAATGGTGTTTTGCTTCTATAGCATAGTAAGAGACTGGGCCCAATCATAACCACCTTTCCAGCACCAGTGTATCCATGTCAATGTGCGTTATATGCATTATAATGCCATTTGCATTATATCCAGTGGGAGTGTTTGGCAAACTCAGAGGCCTCCTCAACATAAGGGAATGTTTGTTCTTCCCTTATGCACTTTGGGGTTGCATGGTGGCTATGTCAACTCTAGAAAGTTAGATAGAATTAAGCCCTAAGCAAGGAATTAGGGCTTGGAATTTAAGATTGGTTTAAAACTTGCCCTGTCAGGAACATTAGGAATGATCTTTCACTTGTTCTGTCTCAGCATCAGCCAACCCCTTCAGTGCAATATGGGGGAGTACCAGTGGTGGGCTTCAGGGGGTTCTCACAGGTTCTATAGAACCTGTTGCTAATGAGCACCTGGTTCTGAGAACCAGTTACTAATGGGACATAGAACCTGTTATTAGGTTATTAGGACATAGAACCTGTTGTTAATTTATTTGAATCCCACCACTGAACAATACCGACCTATCTTAGAGATACCCACTCCCAAATACATAGCCATATTAGTCTATAGCAGCATAAACATCAATCTGGTGTTCTCAAGGATTGAATTTGTATTTAATCTAAAGTGAACTCTACCAAAAATGTGTTAGTCTTGAGTGCTCAACAAAGACTCTGGGTACAATCCTAACTTAGTCTGGCACAACTCATTGGTCTTCCTGTTCCTGTGTGATATAGGAAGGCAAGTGCATATCTGTGCACTGGCTTAACCCACCCCCAGGAATGGCACAGAAGTGTCTTATGGCACTTTTGCGACATCCCCAGATCAGCACAGGTCTTGTGCCAGGGCTTAGGCTGCTCTCACTGGAGGTTAGGATTGGAGTCTTAGTTGTCTTTGCTGCCTTCCAAGGTTGGTAAGTCTGTGTCAGTATCCAACGTTTCTGCTGCTAGAATAGTTAAACCCAAATGCCTCATTTCTGTCATCTGCCAATGTTCTCCTCTCCCCTCCAGGTGGCCCATCTGAGCTCCCTGGAGGAGAAGTTCTCCCGCTTGTGGACACAGTGCCAGCGCTGCCAAGGGAGCCTGCATGAGGACGTGCTGTGTACCAGGTGAGGTCTGGCTGCCCACCGCACCCTCACAAGCAGCACCAGTGCTTGCCCGTTCCCACGGGAGATTGGGCTGAAATATGGTTTTATGCTACCCCCAGGTGTTTACAGCTGCTTATCAGACTGGTCCTAGGTCAGCAAACAGATGGCTCCCATGGAGAAGTGGGGAGGGGTTGGGGTTCTCCTGATGATGTTTATTGCCTTTATAAATACAACACCTGTCAGAAAATCAGGAGTGGGAGGGAGTGGAGAACACAAGCGAGAGAGTAAGAGGGCATGCACCTTCTGCTCTGACATGCACAGTGTCAGCTATCTAGGTGTGGTTCTCCAAAGGAGGAGTGGGTCGCATATATAGAAAAGGCAGCATTGCAGACTGAGGGTGCAATCCTCACCAACTGAGGTTGGGACAGTTCACCCACTCATCATTCCCATGGTGATATGGTGCATGCCCATGAACTGGCCTAACTCCAGGAGTGGCACTGAAGTGTCTTATGGCACTTTTGCAACACTCCCAGGCCACACAAGACTTGTGCCGGGTCTTATGCTGGCTTAATTTAGGATTAGGATTGCAGCCTGCCAGCAGATGTAAGTCCAATTACAGTCAATGGGGCTTACTCCTGAGTAAATATGGATAAGATTATGGCTGAAGCTGGAAGTGCATGAATCTAAATGAAGTGATAGAGCCATTTTTGTTAGAGGGGACTTTTTTTAATGTGCCCCTCTTGTAGGTGGGGGGGGGGGGAAGAGGATAACCACCTTGCAACTAGTGAACCAGTTCAGCAAGCAAAGTTCTGGAAATCCTGATAAGTTGGAATCCTAACGTAGAAC
Source organism: Cryptoblepharus egeriae (assembly GCA_030015325.1). Classification (NCBI taxonomy): domain Eukaryota; kingdom Metazoa; phylum Chordata; class Lepidosauria; order Squamata; family Scincidae; genus Cryptoblepharus; species Cryptoblepharus egeriae. The sequence goes on from JAREYC010000004.1 coordinate 82,697,971, forward strand.
TTTTCTTTCTGATGCACTACCTTCATACTTGAAGAGGCATAATCTACAACATAATCTCTACACCTCTATTACTATACCTGCAGTCTGAAGTGGTGCAACCCTTTTTATGCCCCCTCATTCTTATGCACAAAAAGCAGGGAAGGATCAGGCAAGCCACAACTTCTAGGTTCTGTTCTTTTCTGCAGTAAACGGTTTTTTTCCAGGGCCCCATAAGCACTATCTTACAGGTTTCCATCTATTTCATCTCATGCCCACCACTGATCGGTCTTTTCTCATCCTCCAGTCGTGACTGTCCCATATTTTACATGCGGAAGAAAGTGCAGAAGGATCTTGATGACCAAGAAGTACTCATCTCCCGATTTGGGCCCCCGACGTGGTGATATGCTCTTTTCATTTTCATCAGACTGAAACCTCTCTACCAGCCTCCTTTTAAAGACAGTATGCAATCTGGACACAGCAGAGGAAAAAAAGTTGCCCCACCCTAACCATGACATATGGTTCTGTGTTTATGACTTCCAGTGTCACCATCAGGACTTGGAGAATAGTGGCAAAAAGGTGTCATACTTAGTCTGTTAACGGCCCCTTTGAGAGAATGATTCTGGAATTGTGTTTGTAATATGAATTTCTACAAATAAAAGTTTCATATTTTTGTTTCTCACATGTATGTGAATTATTTGGGATAACTTGGTATACTGAACTTTGTAGAAGAGGTAAAAGAAGGAGCAGACCATCACTCAAGATAAGTTTCTGTTGGTTATGGGGCCGAAGCAGACAATATGTTTGAATTTTAAAAGACTGCTGTTGTAGTTTAAGGAGAATGTGGGGGATGGCTCAGGTACTGGGGTTCCATGGTTCTGTCCAACCTTGCAACAGGTTCTGTTTTGCTCTTCCTATTTAGGGAGCTGGGGGTAATACACAGGACCAATCATAGTGCGTCCTTGTGGTAATGTTGAGATTTGCTTTTTTAGGGTAAAGTCATGGATTATGAGAGTAAGGGCAAAATCCATAGCAGTTACGGGTCCACACAGTTACGTCACCCTCTAGTGTTATTTTATGGAAAGTCACCTTAATTGCTCTGGAGCAAAGGGCTTAATTTGATTTTAGGATATTGGCCTATAGGTGTCCCAAATTCTTGGAGGAGATTTGGATTTAGTTATGAGGTTGGCCAGCTATCACTCCATAGATCCTGACTGCCCAGCAGCTCTTTCTATATCCGGCCTCCCCTTTTTCAGTTAATCTTTGTTCCCCTTCTCTGCCATCTCATGCATGCATTCACTCAATGAGATAAAGAAAACCATAAATTACTCCTGAGCTTTTATTTAAGGCCTTTCACCTATTTTGTGCTATCCAGCTTGTCAAGCCCTTTCCAGACAGTTTGCAGTCAACAAATGGTGCTATCAAAACGAATGGTGCTATCAAAACGAATCAACTTAAATGGTTATACCACTATAAAAGCACCCCCAGGGGTGCTGGGTAGACATGATTACAAATCCCTGCTCAAGTGGGATTTGTGTTGCCTTGGGCAAATGATTGTAAAATGGGAGCATCAATTTCTTAATTTGCTGGATGTTCCATGAGAATGCATGTAAATAATTCAGAATGGTTTTTATGTACAGTATTTCATGTAGGAATTGGTTGCCATTTTGCTCTCAGTGAATACTCCCTACCCCACCCCTATCACAAACCTAAGGGAGAATCAACACTTCAGTTATTCAACTGGGGAGAGGAGGAGATTACTGGAGACAGATCCAAAGAGGCTACCCTCTTGTTGAGCAAGGGCTCTTCCCCAAGCTGGTTTAAGGAGTCAGGGCAGGGGTAAGATAATGCTGAAAGGTGTCTGAAGGAGATAACAGCCTTTCATATTCTTTCGCAAGTCATGAGTGCCTCTGTGGCCGCTCACCTGAGTAATCGGGTTTGTGGGCATGATTTGGGGGTACATTGAGGGATCCCCCTGGTTTTGTGACTTGCACCTGCCTCCAGATCAGGAAGCACCAAGTTAGACAGTGTTTCCTTTAATAAGCTAATACTTATTAATCTACCAGGCCATCATGCTCTGGAGAGGACACTCAGAGCATGATACCATGGTCCTTTGAGACTGAAAGATGCCAATGCAGAAGCTTTTCAGCTGCAGTGCTATATACTGGGAAGACTTGAGTAAATCTATAGTACATAGCCTTGCATGAATGACTAGAATCACTGAATGAAGGGTTATTTTGCCTACAATGATGGAATTAGGGATTATAGGTTCTACCTTTTCAGCAAATAATTAATCTGTGACCAGATAATGGTGTGAATTTTCTACTTCCCAGTACTCATCCGATGAAAATAACCTTGATTTTGGTTACTTTCAACATTTTCATGCCACCTTTTCTCTAAGAGTGGTGAAAAGATATGGTTGCTTTTGTCCTCACAAAAAGCTTTTAGTAGGTGAGGCTAAAAGATTGTGATTTGCTCAAGGTCTGTCATTAATTAAACCCTATATACAAGCAAGGATTTGAACTTGAATCTTGGAGTTTCCAAACTCTGTCCCATCCTGGCTTAAGTCTCTGCTTTTTCTCTGCCGTTTATAATCATAGAATCATAGAGTTGGAAGGGATCTAGTAGGTCATTTAGTCCAACCCCCTGCCTGTAGCAGGAACTCCTCCTAGAGTATCCCCAACAGGTGCTTGTCGAGCCTCTGCTTGAAGATCCCCAGTGAGGGGGAGTCCACCACCTCCTTTGGTAATCTGTTCCACTGCAGAACCGCCCTCACCATCAAGAACTTTTTCCGGATATCCAACCGGAATCTCCTTTCTTGCAGTTTGTACCCATTGGTTCTAGTTCTGCTTTCAGAAGCAGTTATGAACAAATGAGCCCCTTCCTCCATATGACAGCCCTTCAGGTATCTGAAGAGGGCAATCATGTCTCCCCTCAGCCTTCTCCAGGCTGAACATCCCAAGTTCCCCCAACCTCTCCTCGGAGGATTTCCCTTCCATCCCACTGATCATTCGCTCTCCTTGTCACTTTCCTCTGGACTTGCTCCAGTTTGGCTGCATCTTTCTTCAAGTGAGGTGCCCAGGTGAGGTGTTGATAAATGTTTATCAATACTTTGACTCAGGCTGCAATCCTAAAGACACTTTCCTGGGAGGAAGACCCATTGAACACAATATGGCTAACTTTTGAGTAGATCTTGTTAGGATTGTGCTCTCCATTTATGCAGATTCACAGCCCAATCCTATACAGTGCTCAGAAGTCTTACTGTAGCCAATAGGATGTACTCCCAGAAAACTGCAGAGGATTGCAGCTGTATTGCTCATTCCTAGGCATGTGTCCTCAAAGTCCCCATTATAATCAATATAAATAAAATTGACTCAATATTGTATTCTTGACTTTTATTGTATTCTTAATGTTAGCCGCCTTGAGCTCCCTCTTGCAGGAGAGGAAAGGCGGGATATAAATTTAATAATAATAATAATAATAATAATAATAATAATAATAATAATAATAATAATAATAATAATAAGTGTAAATAAAATTGACTCAGTAGGCAATATAAATAAAATTAGCACTTGTCATTTGTGCTAAGGCATTTATCTTTTCAAAAATTATAGGAGTGGAAGTGAAGTTGGGTACCAGGGCTGGCTCATTCATGAGGACAACTGAGACAGTTGCCTCAGGTAGCCAATTGGTGAGATATACCCACCTCCATAGGTCCACTTGGATGCATTTTCCTTTTCCTCCTTCCACAAATTTCTTAGTTTGGAAAAAAGAAGGGGGAATAAAGCAGAAAAGTGTGGAGGAGAGTGGGAAGCTAGAGTTAGTAGGAGGACAATAAGGCAAAGAATTTCACGGGGATGAAAGTAATTATGCGAAGTTCTACCGTGAAAACACAATATCAATTTTCTTATTGTAGGATATATTCTACTTAGAGTGAGTAGGAGGAGCAGAGACTGGCACATCACCAGCTAAGAGGAGGTGACATTTGGCACATCATCTTAAGAATCAATAGGTTTTAAGCTAGCCCTGGAAGGAGTTTAACCCTTTGCTCTCACCAAGGCTCAAAGCTGCTTTGTCAAGGTAAAAAAATTCTTACATTAAGTCAGCAGGCTTTCTAGATAAGAATGTAAGAAGAACCCACTAGACCAGATCAAAGGCACATCTGGTCCAACTTCCCATATCTCACAGTGGTCCACCAGATGCTGCAAGGAGCACACAGGACTAGAGTCCCTTACATCTACTTCTAAACAAGTTCCCCAGGGTGACCATATGTCATAACCAAAAAAGAGGACAAGACAACCCCAAAATGTAGGACACCCCAAGAAAAATGTAGCACATGACAGAATAAAGCAGGCACCCGTCAGTCTTGAGAGACGATGGTATTGTGCTCGCTGCATATGCTGCATGCGAAGCACGAAGGCCTGGGTTGGGTTGATATGGAGGATATGCTGTTACCCAAGCAGCAAATCCTCCCTCTCCACACCACTGAAATAGTCCAATGGAAAGGCAGAGCCAATATGATTAGTTCCAGCTGCATCACAGAGCTGGGCTAAGGACAGGGGCTCACCCTGTCTTGTGGGGACCCAGGTCTTGAACCCTGGCCTGCTGGTTAACAGGCACAGTTTCTTAACGAATTGTGCCACCCACAGCCAGAATAAAAGCTAATATGACAGAATAAAAGTTAATAGATTTCACTCATAGATACTGCTTTCATGTGGTCATGTAACAAGAGCCTCACGTAAAGTATGTTCCATGTAACAAGTCTAATTTCCAAGGAATCCTGCTTCACATAACAAATCTGTTTCATGTAACAAGCAAACCCCTCTCGTGCCTAATGGGCATGCGTGCTATGCAGCCCTGACACTCCACACAGAGGCTGTTTAAAAGGGCTGCTGGCCAGCATTGCTACCTCTAACTGATCTTGACTTGGGGACACTTGCCTGGGGGCGCCAGAGGCAGCTGCCCCTCTCTGCCCCCACTGGCCACCTTGAACCTCCAGTGGCAGCCCAGGTAAGCGTCTTTGATTGCAGCCTCCTAACCATGTCTACCCAGAAGTAAGCCCCATTGTGTTAAATGGGTCTTACTCCCAGGAAAGTGTCTTTAGGATTGCCGCCCAAGTAGACTTCAATTACAGTCTTTTGTCATCATTTTTACATACAGTTAATATTTTTATATGAATATTTTTTGGGTTGTGGAACCAACTGTCTGAGTTCCATTATTTCCTATGGGAAAATCTTCACGTAAATAAAAAAAGCAGGCCTCCGTCAGTCTTGAAAGACTATGGTATTGTGCTCGGCGCTGCATACGCTGCATGCGAAGCGCGAAAGCCTGGGTTGGATTGTTATGGAGGATAGGCTGTTACCCAAGCAGCAAATCCCCCCTCTCCACGCCACTGAATTAGTCCAATGGAAAGGCAGAGCCAATATGATTGGATCCAGCTGCGTCGCAGAGCTGGGCTAAGGACAGGAGCTCACCTGTCTTGTGGGGCTGACCCGGGTCTCGAACCCTGGCCTGCTGGTTAACAGGCACAGTGTCTTAGCTGCTTGTGCCACCCACAGCGTTTCACATAACAAGCACTCTTCTGGAATGAATTAAACTTTAAACGAATTAAACGAATTATGTGAAGCGCCACTGTATTACTTATTAAATTTAAAACTATTGTATGTAAAGTATTCAGGGTGACCCCATGTTATAACTACAAAAAGTGGACAAGGTCCCCCAGAATGTAGGACATCTGAAAAAAATGGAGGATCCAATGAGTTCAATGGGACTTACCCCCAGGTTATATCAGGTGCTGATAGGGTTGCAGCCAATATTACTTATTATTAAATTTAAAACTATTACATATAATTTATTACATATAATTTAGTAATTACTAGAAGACTACATGCTGCCTGCTCTCAAGGAAAAGGAGGACAATGAAGACTTTTTCCAGGACACAAGGATGAAAAAAGAGGACAAGTCCTGGAAAAAGCAGACAATGAAGTTTTTTTCCCCCAGGACACAAGGATGAAAAAGAGGATAAGTCCTGGAAAAAGAGGACAGGTGGGCACCATGAAAGGAGGACAATGAAGATTTTTTTCCCCAGGACATGAAAAAGAGGACAGTTGGACACCAAAAAGGAGGACAATGAAGTTTTTTTCCCCAGGACATGAAAAAGAGGACAGTGGGACACCAAAAAGGAGGGCAATGAAGATTTTTTCCCCAGGACATGAAAAAGAGGACAGTGGGACACCAAAAAGGAGGACAATGAAGATTTTTTCCCCAGGACATGAAAAAGAGGACAGTGGGACACCAAAAAGGAGGACAATGAAGATTTTTTCCCCAGGACATGAAAAAGAGGACAGTGGGACACCAAAAAGGAGGACAATGAAGATTTTTTTCCCCAGGATACAAGGATGAAAAAGAGGACAAGTCCTGGAAAAAGAGGACAGATGGTCTCCCTGCAAGTCTCTGGCAACTTTTCCTGGTTCAGCAGGGGGAGAAAGTGACCGGGTGGAGTGCAGCCTCCCCTCTGCTGGCAGTGCCAAGCCCATTGCGTAATGCCAGCCACTCCCCCGGTTGGGGGAATTTCGTGCTGAGCTCACCTTCCCTGCGATGCTGCTGTATAAATGCCCCCTCCGGGAGGCAGGCAGCCAGCCACAGAAGAGCACCCTCCGGACAGTGTGCTGGGGCTGCCTCCTCGCCCTCTGCTCTGCCCTGCCAGATCCAGGATGCTGGACGTGGAATACCCGCAGTGAGTGCAGCAGGGTCATGGCTGGCTTGGGGTTCGGTCTGGGCGATGGGAAGAAGAAGGGGCACCTGGAAGGAGCTGCACCACCACTTTCTCTGGCTCTCAAAAGGAAGAAAGTGAGCATAAGGGTGCGATCCTATCCCTGTCTACTCAGAAGTTAGTCCCATTGTATTCAATGGGGCTTACTCCCAGGAAAGTGTGTTTAGGATTGCATCCTATAAAGATCTCACATTCTTTTGGGGGATGCTCTCTGAGCACTTATGGATACTATTCAGGCACCCTTGGAAGTCCAGCACTGAAATTTTGCTGTGTAGATTGGACACTGAGAGTGCAACACCTATGCATATGGACACAGTGTTCATTGAATACTGTGTATCAAGTAGTGTAAGTGTGCACAGGATTGTGCACACTCCCAGGTAAGTGTGCACAGGATTGCAGCCCAAGAACCCCCAGCATTTAAATTTTGCTGGTGTGTTTGTGTGTTGTGTTGGACGTTTTACAAAACGTCTGTCAATCCTATTATGTGTATACAGAACATATTGTTTAATGGGGCTTACTCCCAGGTAAGTGTGTTGAGGATTGCATCCTCTCTGGTACGTATGCCTAGGATTGCAGCCTTAGAGCACCAGCATATAAATTTTGCTGGAGTGTGTGTTTGAGTGTGTAGATTGGCCACTGAGATTGCAATCCTACGCATGTGTATACAGAACATTGTGTTCAGTGGGGCTTACTCCCAGGTAAGTGTGCTGAGGATTGCATGCTCTCAGGTAAGTGTGCTGAGGATTGCAGCCTAAGAGCCCCATTAATTTTGCTGGAGTGTGTGTTTGTGTGCGTGAGTCTCTCTGTGTGTCTTTAGGTTTGTGTGTAGACTGGCCACTGAGAAAGCAATCCTATGCACATGTATTCAGATTCAGAACATTGTGTTCAATGATGCTTACTCCCAGGTTAGGTGTGCATAGGATTGCATGCTCTCAGGTGAGTTTACCTAGGATTGCAGGCTAAGAGCCCCATTTTGCGGGTGGGTGTGTTTGTGTGTACATTGACCTCTGAGAATGCAATCCTATGCATGTGTACTGTTTTATTTTGCCCTTTTCCAAGGAGTTCAGGGCACAACAACCCTGGAGGTAGATTAGATTGGTTAGATTAGATTGGTTCAAGATCTCCCTTTGAGCTTTACAAATGAGCCACGATTTGAACCCAAGACCCTCTTCCAGTGAGCTGAAACAACACATCATCCACTATGTCCCACTGCTGACTAATTTAATTCCAGTTGCAAAAGTATAGGAGGTTGGGAAAGCTGATTTCCTATGCGGTCAGTATCCATATAGTGCTGTGCCTGTGTATGTCCTACATGTGATCAATGATCTGGGGCTTCCTTTCAAATCAATTCTGGCATCAGATTGCAGGGGGACCTTGGGGAAAACTTCCCATGGCATCTTGCCCACCCACCAATGGGCACTTCCCATTAAGGATAATAAGGATTCAGGGTTACCCTGGCTCAGATGGGCCATTTGATGGGCTCGACCTGTGCCTGACCACTGATGCCAACGCTAGCACCATCTTTTCATATGGAGCTCTTGTGTGTAACAGAGCAGGTATATGTTGAGTAGGGTTGCCATATGTCCCAAAAAACAGGGCAGTCCTGATTTGGGGGGCTTGTGTTCACATACTGGCAAATGGGACAGAGGGTCCTGTCCCAATTTTGTGGAAGAGACTTATGGCAACCCTAATGTCGAGGATAAATTTAACAGAAAAATCCCCCCTGCTCCGAAAAACCTTGGCTACTGAATTGTAGCAGGTTGAAGGAATACAGATTTCATGTCTTTTTTAATGCACCCCTTCTCCCTGATGTGATATCAGGTGCTTTAACTACCCCCCCCACCCCAACTTTCTCTTTCCCTCCCTTCTCTGGCCTCCTATGCAAATATTGAGGCGTGCAAAGCTGGGGGGAAACAGATTTGAATATTTCCTTTGCGCAGAAGAGTGTGACAGAGAGAGAAGGTGGTTCTGGTGGGGGGAGCAGCACATGAAGGGTGTGGGCAACTTCCTGGTCTAACTGTCACCCTCCTTGTATTAACTTGCACCCCTCCGCATCGGTGTGGCTCATGGTGTCTAGTTAACACCCAACTGTTAGTCTCGCCATCCCATCTGATTTAGATTCTTCCACTCTACAAGGACGCTGATAGATGTACCTGATGAGCAAGCTGGACGGCTGCTTTAAAAGTATTTAATGCTAAAGTTACTTCACTGCTGTTATTTGGAGTCTCAATCCGGCAATCAACATTTAGTGCAGAAATTGAAAGTGTGCAAGTGGCGTAGCTGGGGAGGCGTGCAGGGGGCTACAATCTTTAGGGGGGCTACAAGCAGAGCTTGACACTAGTGGTTAAAATTATGAAAAACGGGGTATGTATGAACGATAATATCATCATGTTATATATTGTTGGAAAGGTAATTTTATGCAGAATGCAATGAAACAAACCGCATTGGAATATCTATATGCTATTAAAAGTTATGGCCAATTAACCAGAAAATTAAAACACAACAGCCTATGGAACAAAAAGTGGATTTTCATAATTCAAAACCTTCCTATGATACTGATTGCTCTGAGAGCCAATGAGATGCCATTCTGATACTGTATGGAACGAGATGGTGATGGCCAGGGCCAGATTCCAAGATGGCAGCACCCAGCTTCTCATAACCCCCTGAAATGAAGTTGTGATCCTTCCAAGGGGGTCCTGACCCCTATTTGAAAGCCACTACACTAGCAAGCAACCACAGGGCAGTTGCTCTCTCTCTCTCTCTCTCTCTCTCTCTCTCTCTCTCTCTGTTAAATATAAAGGAGTCACCACATTCAAAAGTGCCCCATGCCTAGTTAGCAAAGGGATATTTGTATTTATTTGCATTCAAAGAAATTTTGAAGATAAGACAACATCTCTGGAGCACTTAAAGAGCTTGCAAAGTACTTGCAAATCTTGGTGTTTTTTTTACCTCAAAGCGCTCCTGTGAGACCAACTGATATGATGCCCATTTTTTACAGGTTATGAGTGATCTAAATCCAAGGGTAAAATCATGGACAGAGGTGAAATTTAAACCTGGATCTCCAACTTGTGCCACCACTAATTAATAGGATCCTAAACTGTAATGATGTTTGTATCAAATGGATGGCCCCACTTTGACTCAATGCACTTTAAATACAAATGTGTTCAGTAAGCCAGCTTTTGCCTCTTACTTTTTGCTTTTGTGTTCCATCTACTATCTTCCATGCAAGGAAGATTCAGAAAAGTCCACCATATCTCTGGAGCACGTAAAAGTATTTCCCAGTTGGGAAATTTGGGGAATCTACCTGGGATTTGACACTATCTGAGCCACTCAAATTCCAGCTATAGAATCTGCCCAAAAGTATTAGCTTTTTGGAAAGAAGTGATAGAATGGTTGGAGAAGATGACACATCAGAGTATAAAAGATATTATTCTTTTATTGTTCTTGTTATTTACTAATGAGAATGAAATTACTCATTACTACTATTTAAAATTACTATTAAAATTACTAATGAGAATGAAAAATTAAATAATAAGAATAGAGGTCCTTATTGGAGTTGCAAGAATAGAAATTGCTCAGAATTGGAAAGATTTAAAAGGATTATCATTTCAAAAGTACATGAAAAAAGTTTGGGATGTTGCTGTTATGGAGAAATTGACAATGCGCGCAAGAATTATGAGGGGAAAGGCTAAAAAAGATAATTTTTTAGATGTTTGGTATCCACTTTTGCAGATGGAGAAGAAAATAGGTAATGAATTAGAAGACTCGCTGATATATTGGACTACTCGGTATTAAAAATTGAGTTTTTGTATTAAAGGAAATGCTTTGGTCTAAATTGTTGAATTGTAATTCTGAACTCTAATTAATAAAGATTGTCAAAACAAAAAACAAATTCTAGCTATAGAGATGAGATTCAAAGAGGAACTAGTTAACCCATCCAGATGTGTGGCTCTTGATGTGGCTCCTCGTGTGGCTCCAGTTCTCAGTCGCTAACATGGGGATTTTCCTTTGTTTTGCTGAGTGCGATGAAGATCACAAACGAACGCCTTGCAAATTAAAAGTGTTACATAAATACTTAGTAATTAGTCAAGCTGCAAGCCTTATAATTAGCAGCTTAATCAATTAAAGCAGTTGTTGATTAAATAGTGGGTGCTCCTTCAGACTCAATACAAATGTTGCCATCGGAGATTATTGAAAAGGGTTATATTCAGTGTGCCGGTGATGTGCTAAGCTCAGGTCTGCCCAGTTTGAGGGACAAGGAAGAGAGGGGAGCTGGGCAGAGTTGTCACTAGGGTTTGTATCACCCCGTGTGAGACCTCATAGTGTCACCCCCATGATCGACCTCTTCCTATAACAGACCATACAGAATACATTACAGTATAATACACACATAAGAAACATCTTAGGTTTCCTTTTTAAGGAAGAAAGGTGGGTTATAAATCAAATAAATAATAATATAATAAGATATTCCATTGATAATTGTTTCTTTCTATTGTCATAATTTTTGCCAGTATAGGATGGAGTGGAGCAATTTTTAATCCTCATTGCAGGAATGTTTCTCAGTACCTATGAATAGGGAGAAAAATGAGGGAAAGGGGAAGAGATTTATCCCATGAATACCCATTTCTTTCCATTTCTTTTTGCAGGTGTGAAGGATCCCAATATGGATATATGGTGAGTATGTAGTCAAGGATTTCTAAATTCTTTGGGAAGGGAATGGAATCAGAATGGTAGCGCAATCCTAACTTGCACTGGAACATGCAGGCTGGAATGCCTCTGCTCTATGCAGCGCATGTTTTGGGACTGCTACTGCAATACTGCAGGGAAAGGGAGTCTCATACCTACAGTAGAGCCATAGTAGCCCCAATAGCTCTACAAAGGCTGCCTGAGATCCCTAGTTCTTAGTGGAATATTGTCTGTCTAATAGTCCAATCCTAACCATGTCTACTCAGACGTTGGCCCCATTTTGTTCAATGGGTCTTACTCTCAGGAAAGTGTCTTCAGGATTGCAGTCTAAGTAGCTGATGTGAGTTGAGAATGCAGATTCCTATGTTCATATTCGAGGGCCAGTCCAATAATTCCTAATGCCCCAGTCACAACTTTTCCTGCTCCCTGATTTGAAAAAGGAAAGAGGGAATAGAATGGTGGTGAAGGAAATGTGGAGGAGAGGAGAGTGGTGGGCTAGAGTGTCTTTCTTTTCCAGTCCAGGGTGTTGGGGGTGAAGGAGCTATGGCATGTGAGCAGATAGAGATGTAAGAGCACAATCCTGATCATGTCTACTCAAAAGTAAGCCCCATTATGTTCAATGGGTCTTTCTCCCAGGAAAGTGTCTTTAGGATTGCAGCCTTAGGGTGCAATCCAGAGTAACCACGGGGAGTCCTTGCTCCGGCTTAAGAACAAGTTACTCTGGATTACAATATGAATTTCCCATAGGTTTTCACTAGGTGGTGCAGTAATTACGGGTGCATGTAAAGTCTCTTACATGCTCCCATAGTTACTCTGGATTGTAGCCTTAGGCTGCAATCCTAAAGACACTTTCCTGGGAGTAAGACCCATTGAACACAATGAGGCTTACATTTGAATAGACATGGTTAGGATTGTGCTCTTAGTCTAGTGCCAGAGACCATCTCATGAATGAGCTGACCTTGTTTTGAATTATCTTTGGGAATGAAGAACACCACTGACAGATTTGTCTCTGTTTCTCAGTTCTCCAATGGCTTCATCAGTGACCAGATCTTCTGCAAACAAGAATCCACTTTTTCTCCTTGTCTTGTGGACCCTGAGAGCTCCCCGGGTAAGTCACAGGTGTGGTGTGGAGATGCACGAGCTCCAAAAGCAAGCAGGGTGTGTGCAGGACAGTTAGTTGTGTGAGAAACTCATATTATGGCCAAGAAACATATATCTATCAAAAAACTGAAGACTGACTGACTGACAGACTCAGCAACTGACTCACACGTTCATCAATACCCAGGCAAAACCGTCAGACCTAGCAGCGTGAAATTTGGGGAGGGTCTTCCTTCCATGATGGAGGTACCTACTAAGAACCAATTTTTGGAAATTCAGACCAGTAGTGGGTAAAAAGGGGTACAACACATTTTCGTCCTTATACTTTACATTGAAGAATAATTGAAGGATCAGTGCCCTGCCCCAAGCCCTGGACCTAGAAGTATGAAATTTGGGGACGGTATTCCTTCCGTGATGTGAGCGCCTGCGAAGAACTGACTTTTATAAATTTGACTCTGAAGAGGTGAAAAGGGGTGCAATGTGTTTTCGTCCTATTCTTAACATTAAAGATTGATTGATCACGTTACAGGTTACGGATTGATCCAGGTCCCTACGCCTGGACCTAGAAGCATGACATTTGGGGAGAATATTCCTTCTGTGATGTAAGGAACCACCAAGAACCAATTTGATACCCAGTGGTATCTGCTGCCCAATTTTGCCCACTGGTGCCAAGTGCTCATTGGTGATCAGTGCCTGGTGCCCGGCAGTAATGCCTGGTACTCAGTAAGGATGCAAGGTGGTGCTCAGTGGGCCCCATCGCTTGCTGGTGCCTGATGGTGTCCAGCGCCTGGTGGTGCCCACTGCCCAGTGCTGCCTGGTCAGCATGCCTGGTGCCCAGTGGTGCCTATTCAGTGGTACCCACTGAATGGTGGTGTCCAATAATGATGCCTGAAGCTCAGTAGGAATATCCAGTGTCCACTGCTGCCCACTGCTGGGTGGCGCTTGCTGCTCAGTGGTTCCTAGTGGTGCACAGGGCCTGGTTGTGCCCTATGCCCAATAGTGCCTGGTGCCCACTAGGAGCTCCTACTGCCCTCAAGTGCCCACTGCACAGTGCTGCCCAGTGGTTCCTGGTGATGTCCAGTGGTCTTGCTAAGGATGTCAGGTGCTTAGTAGGGATGCCCGGTGTTCACTGCCCACTGGTGCCTGTTTCCTGCCAGCAGCATAGCTGGGAGGGTGCAGGGGCTGCAGTTGCACTGGAATACAAGCTTTTGAGGGGGGGGGGGGGTAAAAGCTGAGCTTGACACTATTGGCTAAAACTGTGGAAAAAAAGAGTACGTATGAATAATAATATCATCATGGTGTATATTGTTGGAAAGGTAATTTAATGCAAGTAGGAAAGGTAATTTAATGAAACAAACTGCATTGGAATATCTATATTCTATCAAAAGTTACGGCCAATTAACCAGAAAATGAAAACACAAAAACCTATGGAAAAAATGTAGATTTTCTTAACTCAAACTTTCCCATGATACTGATTGCTCTGAGAGCCAGCGAGATGTAATTTTGATACTGTATGGAACTAATAAGGTATTAATATGAATCCGTGCTTATTTCCATATACATAATACAGTTACCATGCTAACTGGGTATACAGGCACTTCCAAGTGGTACTCCTTTTATATTTAGTAGGAAAGAATAACTGTTCCTCTTTGATCTAGCAGTTTCCCTAACCCATAAGGGGCATAATTTTCATATTTTTACTTAATTAAATTTGATTTTGTTGTTGGGGGCAAGAAAATCTTCTTTGACTCCAGATTGCAAATAGGTGCAGAGCAAATGGGTGGTGAACTGCTGAGGAGAAGGTGGCAGGTTTTTCCCCAATTTTCTTTTAAAAAGTGACATCACTTCCTGGGCAACATTTTGAGCCTTGCATTGGGCTACATGATCATTAGGTATATCACTGCTGCCACTGAACAGTGGTGCCCAGTGGTGCCCACTGCCCAATAGTGCCTGGTAGGGATGCCCAGGCCCGCTAATGCCTGCCATTGCCCCCGGTACTCTTCGGTGCCCAGTGCCTGGTGGTGCCTGGGAGTGATGGAGCTGCCATGAGTCTTTGCCATGTGTGTCATGCATCTTGCTGTCACTTGGAAGTGCTCAGTGGTAGCCTGGCTTTCATGATGTTCTAGCTCATGTTGTAGCCAAGCAAGAGTCAGCTAGACTTGGTTTGCTTCAGCAAGGCTGCTCTATCGTGGGTCTTCAGGCCCTATCTTGGGGACTTGGAGCTTTTAGGGTGCAATCCTAACCACACTTTCCTGGGAGTAAGCAGTATTGAACACAATGAAACTTACTTCTGAGTAGACATGTTAGTCTTGCCCATTTCAAGTGGTGAATTCCTGCCAAGTACACTTATTTTATTTCTGTTCTTATGAGCGCTGCTTCTCCTCCTCCTTGTGATTGATCTTTGTCTTTCCCTTTATCAAATGTCTGGTTCTCTCGTTGCTGTTTCTGACTGAATTTTTCTCATTTCCGTGCACTTAATATATCCCCGATGGAGTGATTGGTGCCTCCATTTCTTTCCTCTGTACTTTATTTCTTTTCTCTCCCTCTGAGTAATGCTTCTTATTTCCATGTTGGCATTCTCTTTGATATCACTTATCTTCAGTTCTTTGCAGAAAATATTTTTATTTCTTTATTCTACACACAGTACAGAAGGCCCTCATCTGCAGGTTTGGCACCCACAGGTTTGTGTGTTGGTGGGACTGCAGTTGTCCAGTGTAATTCATGCACAGGCTTTTTTGTTGCTTGTGCGTAGTTGTCCCCCTGGCCTGTAGCTTGGGTTAGATGCTACCCCATGCACCCCTCAGCTATCCAGTTGGATTTACTACAACTGATAGTTGTTGGTTTATTTGGAAGCTTCAAAGCAGCCAGGGATGGTATAAGAGGTGAAAGACAGGGTGACCAGATGCCTATATCTAAAAAGGAAGAAGGTCTTGGATTCCTCTCAGCCTGGTCTTTCCGATGGACAATGGCACATTTGCCTACTCAGGAGTAAAGCTGCAATATTGGGCACTTTCACGTTCCTAAAGAGCTCAATGCATATTTTTTGGTTTTTTTGGCCATAACTTTTGATCAGAAGGAGATATTTCAAAACCAATTCTTGCATTGGATTCTGTTCTTCAATACAAATCCAACGACATATGACACGATGTATTGTGTAATGGGGTTTTGCACACCGTTGTGCAATACCCATTACACAATACATTGTGTCATATGTTCCAAAATGAAGCCAAAATGGAGGACAAGGAAGCCCTTTTGGAGGACATATGGACAGGAGGCTAAAAAAAGAGGACAAAAACCAAAAATTCCGGTGATATGATCACGCTGGTCAAACAGTGACTTGAACACATACCTTACCATACTGATTCCTGAACCATCAGTATAGGTGACTGATAGTGTCCTATGAATATCATTGGGTGCATGGGGGACATCCAGTGCATGCCTCAGAGTCTCCATTAACCCAGTGCGCTGTAACTCAGCACAGGATACAGCCTTGTACTGCTGAGTCAGCACATTAGTCTCTTTTGTTGGGTATTGTCAACAGCAACTGATAGCATCATTCTAGGACAGTGTTTCTCAAAGTGGGGGTCGGGACCCCTTTGGGGGTCGTCTAGAGCTTTCCTGGGGGTTGCCTAAAGACCTCTGGTGCAGGGGGCCAGGTCATGCTTGCCAGACCTCCGGCTGTAGCTGCGCACGCACTGGGGCTGACTGACAGCCTCCCAATCCCATGCATGCCTACTCTGAAATAAATCCCATTGTAGTCAGGGGGCCTTTACTCCCATGTAAATGTGGATAGGATTGCAGCCTCAGGGCCAATCCTATGCATGCCTACTCTGAAATAAATCCCATTGTGTTCAGTGTGTGCATAGAACATACATTTCATTTGTAACAATGAAAATACATCCTGCATATCGGATATTTACATTACGATTCATAACAGTAGCAAAATTACAGTTATAAAGTAGCAACGAAAATAATTTTATGGTTGGGGGTCCCAACAACATGAGGAACTTATAAAGGGGTCACAGCATTAGCAAGATCGAGAACCGCTGTTTTAGGATTTTCAACAGGAATTTTTTCTAGCTTCACCTGGAGATGCCAGAGATTGATCTTGAGCACCTCTGCATACATTGCATGTCCAATCTGAGCACCCTTCTCTCAACAATGCTTTCATATTCCAAGACATGCGTTGGCTTTCATTTCCTTATTGGATCTCATTCCAGCCATGATTACTTGTTTTTAAATCTCTTAAGTCTTTTAACTCCCTCTTTATTTGTTTTCTCATTGCCTTGATCCTGCAAATACTTTCTTATGGCTAAACCTGAGGTTCCTTCTTCTCTCAGTTGAACCCAAAGTCTCCAAACTTTCACACCTTTCTTCTGCTGAAAACCTTCAGACCTATTTTCCTTGGCTCCTCCGACCTCCCATCTCATGAGTTTCTTTCTGCAGACAGCTTTTTTTCTCTTTGATTGGTGCTTATTTTATGCATATAATAAATATTATAAAGGTAAAGGTGACCCATATGGGTAATAAAATATACAGAAAAGGCCAAAAGTAAGTGTATAATACTGATCAGGTCATGATATTATAATTTTATTTTTCATTATTTTTTATTTCAGATATTGAGAATTGTTAATGAAAATAATATGAAAATGCTTTGATCGGTACTGTATCCAGTACTTTTGGCCCATTCTATATATCAAACTGTTTTTTATGATATTTTTGTTATAGTGTATATATAGTGTGTAAATAGTTAAATATTTATTTTATATTTATAACACTTTTTCTGTGGAATTCAAGGGTGTGCCGACAGTTCCTAGGAAATCTCCAGCAAGCCACAAAGCAGGCCTAGTCCTGCTTAGTGCTGGCACAGTCTATGCTTCATAATCCTTCAGACCAGGAGTGTCAAACATTAGGCATGTAAGATGAATGTGGCCCATGAAGCTATTTCTAGTCTCCCTCTTGGTGGTGCTGCTCCTATCAATAGGATTCCTTGCCTTTGGAGGCTTCTGTCTCTTTTTGGGAGGGAGAGATGGAAGGAGATCTCTGAAGGCGAAGAATACCATGGGTAAAAGGGCAGGGGAAGAGGAGGAGACGCAACCACGTTTCTTGGATAGCTCCATTAACACATGGGTCACCCTTACAGCAGCTCCTATTCTGCTAAAGTTCATTTGCAGAATGTTTCTCAGCTGCTGAGCTGCAAATTAATAACTTGGGCTGACACATAACATGAAAATATGATCAAGATTTTCACATTTCTTCTGTAAATCTCTTCTGCAGCTAATGAGCTTTTTATGCTTATTTTTTATTAGTGCTTATTTCTGGCCATCATCTGCTTGGTCACATCACTTTCTGCTTGATGACATTACTTTCTGCTTAATGATGTCACTTCCGACCCTCAGCAGGTGCCATGAATGCTGTTCGACACACTATAGAAAACTAGTTTGACACCTCTGCTTTAGACCATATTGCAGTACTTTATACTGCCTAGCTGTTGAGAAGTTTTAGAAATTTTTTTTCTCAAATTCTATGGTAGTAACTGAGTAATCCAAAGTAATTGTGCAATCATACTGTGTAGATTGACTTGGAATAGGTGAAGAGTGGATTTCTGCTGTCCACCCCATTCCCAATTGTACTTTTAAGGAATAGAAGGAAAGAGGGAAAGGGATGGTATTTATTTATACTTCATCTTGCCCAATACCCAGTGCAGCTTACAAACCTCACAACAGCCATATGAGATAGATGAAGTTGAGAAAGTGAGTAAGTGACCCAAGGTGACTCGGGAAGTTTTGTGGCTGAGGTGGGATTTGAACCCAGATCTTCCAGGTCGTAGTCCAACTCCTTAACCATTTCACCATCCTACATCAAATAACAAGATGAAAATTAAGTGCAAATATCAACTGAAATGGCACAGATATATAAAAGACAAAAGAGCTTTGTGGCACCTTCAGGATAAGTGCATTTATTGTAGAGTAAACTGTGCCGTGACTCAGTGGTTTAAGATGCTTTGCCTGTCAACCTGAAGATCAGCATGGCAGCAGTTCAAGACCCAAGTACAGCACAATGGAGGGAGCTCCTGTTGGTTGCCCAACTTCAGCCGACCTAGCAGTTCAAAAGCATGTAAATGCAAGTAGATAAATAGGTACCAATTTTGAGGGAAGGTAACAGTGTTCCATGTGCCTTTGGCATTTAGTCATGCTGGGCCACATGACCATGCAGATGTCTTTGGAAAATGCTCACTGTTTGGCCTTGTAATGGGAATGTATATCGCCCTTAGTGTTGGTCATGACTAACAGGGCAACCCATGGGGGACGCCTTTCAAGCTTTTGTGTACTGGTCTTATTCTTCAGTAAATGTTTCTAGTCTTTATGGGCCACGAGACTCTTTGCTGGCTGCTATGGAGGCGCCTACCCTTCTGGAAATGGTTACAGAAAGATAAGATACCAACAAAATGCCCCTCATATGTTGGGCAAGTTGTAGGGATAGGTGTGTGCATTGTGAGGACCCCCTGGGGATTGCAAAGGTCAGTCAGAATCTTGTCTCTTAGCGGCCTAAGTGTTGGAGGCAGAAGGCAGGGTTGGCGGTCCTGCAAGGATTAGTCAAGAGGAAAGTATCAGCAGAGCAAAGATGAGAAGACGACAGATAAAGATAAGATAGATAAGAAGGGGCCATAGGGTGAGGGGATTTTGGAGCAACAATTTGCTTACGTGGCAGAATTTAAGAGTGTATCTAAGGATCCCATATTAGTGAGGTCAAAGCCTTCCACTGCCCTAGTGAGCTAAGCCTGTTCCTATTTCCACAGCCCTGTCCAGAGATCTTTTCTTGATTTCACTGGAAATATTGATTGATTATTCACATTTACTATTATGTTCCTCCAACGAACAAAGGGTAGTGTACATACGTTCCTTCTCTAACAACCCAGTGAGGTAGATAAGGCTGAGAGAGAGAATGCTTCATGGTTGAGCAGGGATTTGAACCTGGATCTTCAACACATTGAGAAAATGTGCAAGCAAATATATTTAAATCTGCAAGGAACGCATGTAAAAATCAATAAGCAGATGCTATGGAGTTAAAATGCCCACATCCCAAATGCATGGGCTTGCTACCGAGGAAAGATCCCTTGGAAAATGGCAGTGGATGGAGTAGTGGTTTTGGAGTTCGATTTAGACCTGGAAGAGTCAGGTTCAAATCCCGACTTAACCATTAATCTTCCTTGGTGATCTTGGGCCAGACACTATCTCTAAATTTCACCTACCTCGTACGGTTGTTGTGAGGTCAAAAAAGGAGAGACAGTACTATGGACACCACCCTGGCTTCCTAAGAAGTACAGAAATGTCAAAAAGAAGAAGTACAAAAATGTCAAAAATAAGCCCATTCTTAGAATTCAGCATTTTCTGGAAATAGCGAGTGGAGACCATGGTGGCAGGAGCTAAGTTGGTGTTTAATGACTTGTCTTCATGCTTCGAAGAATTCAGAATGGTGCACATGATTCTTGCACAACAACCCAGTGATGGTGGGTGACTTGCCCAAGGTTACCCAGCAGAAAAATCAAATCTCTCTCTGGCCTATATCCTAAAGTGAAATTAAGCCCCTTGCTCTGAAGCAGTTAAGACGACTTTCCATAAGATAACACTAGAGGATGACGTAACTGCGTGGACCCGTAACTGCTATGGATTCCCCCCCTCTCTCTGGTATTTAATGTTCTATCTTGTCTGGTTATTGATTAACATTTAAAAATATCTAGGGATTGCAACAGTTAAAAACACTATCCCAAATTCAATAATGCTAGTGATTCCAGGGCAGCCCAAATTTTTATGGCTTTGCCAAACCTGCAAAGGGCTTTTTCCACATTCCCTGTATCTTTTTGGCATAATTTTTATGTCTGTGAATGGTGGATATTGTAGGCTTCCTCTGGTGGCCAACGCACAAATACATGCATTTTTTTAAAAGTGAGGAATAATAAGACTATGGCTGCAATCCTAACCTCTGCTTAGGCCGGCCTAAACCGTGGCATAAGTCCTGTGCTATCTTGGGGGGTGTCACAAAAGTGCCATAAAATACTTCTGCGCCACTCCTGGGGGAAGGTTAGGCTAGTGCACAGATATGTGTTTGCCTCCCTACATCACCACCGAAATGGGAAAACCGATGAGTTGTGCCAGTCTAGTTAGGATAGCACCAGTGATGGGATTCAAAGAAATTAACAACCGGTTCTATGCCCATCTGGCAGCCACTTTTAAATGGCTATTTTTAAACTTTATATGTCCTATTGGTAACAACCGGTTCTATAGAGTAGGTGCGAACCTGCTGGAGCCCACCATAGCACCCTATTTAAATTTTCTCATGTGTAAGTTGAAAAATGCTCCATCTGCCAAATAGGTACAAACACCTTTGGATCCTATATATTAAATGGGGGCTTTTATCAGTTTATGTAAGAGAGAAAAAAATTTAACTGGTCCAGTAGTATACAGTATGTATGTAGAGGGAAAGAAAGTGTATCCTATTTTTAAAAACGTGTCCTCCTATGGGCAGAGGCATGTGCCCAATATGCACTTGCTGTTTCCTATGCAAATCAATGGCTTAACGCATATGCACAGTCACAGGCCTTCACCTGTTACCACACAAACGGTCCATTGTAGCCTCAACAGAACATCCAGATCCTCTCCAGTACATATGAGCCAACTTGACATTGACTCCAAGACTCTTGAGGTTGCATGGAGGGGAAAAAGGACTGAGTGTTGCTTGACGTGGTGTGCACCACCCTGCTTGCACCAGAGTGCCTTCAGTGGTTTCCACAGTAAACTTGTTGAGTAAAGGAAGGTGCATGTCTTTAAATAAGTCATGGAGATGTGCTTGGGAGCTCTAGCCAAACACTAGATTTTAATGATTTCCTCAATTCAACCTCAAGTGCATGAAGGAAAGGCAATGAGGATGAAAATTGGAACGTAGCAGAGCCATCTGTGAGCCATGGAAGGGAAGGATAAGGAATTCTGAATATATCTATTTATATTTATTTCATTGATTTATACCCCTACCTTACTTTCTCAAGGGTACTCAAGGTGTACTCAAGGTGGCTTACACCATTTAAAGGGTACTCAAGGTGGCTTACACCATTTAAAATATACAATAGACACATACAATTTTAAAATGGATAAACGATTAAAACAAATAAGTGCATAAAATTCATTAAAATATACATAAATATATTAAAAATATTTCCTAGTCCTGCATTTGTCTTGCAGTTGGGTTTTTTGTGGAGAATATTCCAGATTCACATCTCAATCCTAAACTTCCCAGAGCTCTGGGACTGCTTTGGTGCCATAATGGCTGCCACTGTGTCCAGTGCGCAATCAGGCAGCTGCTGCCAGCTCCTTGGGTTACGTCACCAAAATGGCTACTCAATTCTGTGGCAGCCCCATTGGCTGCCATAAATACAACAGTGTCTGTGTTGGGTTGCAAGAAGCTCCACCGGGCCTGTCCTCCTCCTCCTGCACCACTCCCTCCCCCAAGCACGCCTTCTCTGTGCCTCTCCCCACACTCGCTTTTGCACTACCTGGCGGACTGGGTTACTGCTGAGATCCAGTGCACCAGTATTCAACAGGTGTTAATCTAGTGCCAGGCTGGCACTGAGCTAGCTCTGGTGCTGGGCTGATACTGAGAGGCCTCGAGTGTCTTGGATTGGGCTCTCTACCAGTCATTTTAATTGAAAGGCATGAGATTGCAAGGCAGGAATTTTGGACCACCCAATCTAACTTAACGCCTTGTTTCTTTCAGAATCCTTTATGAACTTGCCAGAGATGCCAGAGCCTGGATATGATGCCTTTGAAGTGGGGTACCTGGCCCAGCTGCAGAACGTCCAAGCCTCCTATTTGCAGGGTTCTTACCCTCAGCTTTCTCTGGACACTGTCTACAGTCAGGATGGAATGATGCCCATGCAGAACATGTGCCTGGAGCCAAAGGAAGAGTACAATCCTCAGGTAAGTCCCAACGGATTCAGGGTTATGGTGGGTCAGGCCAGGACCACTTGCTCCTTGCTGGGAAGAGAATGGAATCCAGTAACTTGGATTGAGGGGAAGCCAGAACTTCTGAGCTAGGAAGGAGAAAGGGCTACTGGGTGCCAGGATAGGGAGCAGCTTGAGGACAAGTCCCTATGAACAACCACCAGCAGCTAGCATTTCTCCATCCCCTCTGATATGGTTCCAAGAGGTAGCATATAATAACAGCTCAGCTCTGGATCTGCTTCCAGTTTGGTACTCCAAATTGAGGAGTTGAGGGGACCACATTTTTCTTAAAGACATATGCTAGTTCAGCTCCTCATGGTGCACCCTAGATAGTGTGAACTAAATGATTGGCAGCCAGACCACACTGAAGAATTGGGAGCTGGCGACAGTTGGCAGCCAGACATCAATGTGGAATATGTGGCTCTCAAAATATATGACAATGGAACATTAACATCTGATTTACCATAAGTCCATGTATTTGTCATATGCTAAATAAATAAATCTCCATTTCATTTTCCGCTTGTAAAGATCCTACCCCAGCATGAACTTCTTAATTTCTTAATTTATTTTGCTTTGTAAACTGCTTTGCAAATAACTTTTTTGTTGAAAAGCAAGATAGAAATATTCGTAACAATAATTTTAATTACGATGGTACAATTCAGAATAAGGGCAGTGAGGAGAGACCTAGCTGGGCTGCCCCAACTATTCTGTATCCAGAGCAGAGAGTTATGCTGGATCCAGAGAGTCAGGAAGCCTGGGCTGCCCTACCTCTCCAGAGCATGCTAAGTAGGCACCAAGTCAGTGATACATGGGGAGGGCTTGCTCCCGAGGAGACCCCCCTTCTGACCTCCCCTCAGATCACACTGAACAAGGAACAGCTGCCTTATAAGGAAGCCCAGAAGTTTTTGACAATCAGTAACAGCTGCAGCATGAGAATGCAATACCTCTAATGGAGGGTGGATGCTTGGAGTGGCCTGCTGTACCCCCCACGTTAGTGTGCTGCAGTTGTTCCATTTCCTGAGGTTGAATGGCAGGGGTTGCAGCTAGGCTGGTCAAGAACTCAGATTTCTGGTCAACACTGCCATTCTTACTCTGCCTTATCATGGACCCATATGGGTCTACTCATTACTATACCTACTCCTGAGGCAGTATATCTCTGAGCTGGAAGAGGGCATTTCTGTCCTGGAAACTGACTCTGGCTACTGTGTAACTGCTCTGCCCTAGGCAATGCTAAACATGCCCTCAACATGCCTCTCCTGAACTGCCTAGACTGCCCCAGTTAGGGCAGCCCAGGTCCACCTGTCTTGGAGCAGCCTATGTTGCCTTGCTCTGCCCCAAGCCTTTTCCAGAGTAACTAGGGTGGAACATCTTGCAGTTGGAGCATCTTCCAGTGATAGATAGGGTAACCCAAGTGCACTTCTGGATTGTGCCCTTATACTATTAATGTTAATAACAATTATTGATTTTACTTTATACTATTAACAATATATAGTTGGAGCAGGCAGGATAGTGACAAAATGTCAGTTTTGAAGCACAATAATCTGGTTAGCTTTTGAAGTTTTGAAGCACAATTATCTGGTTAACTTTATCTTTCCTATATGTTTTTGGATCTTCACAGATCTACCTCCCATATGAGCAGTACCCTGTTCCCGGGGATGCATCCAACCCATCTTCAGAGGAAGAGGAATTCCATGGAGATAGTCGAAATCTTGAGGTGTCTGACAGTGATTCAGAAGAGAATCTCTCACCTGGGTTTGAGTCAGGTAGGTTTTATCATTCCCTTCATTTTCTGATAGAGTAGTAATTAGTGGATGAACCTGAGCAATGGGTGGAACCAGCGGTGGGATTCAAATAAATTAACAACAGGTTCTATGTCCTAATAATCTAAATTAACAATTTACAATTAAGGTTATATGTCCCATTAGTAACCGGTTCTCAGAACCAGGTGCTCATTAGCAAAGGGTTCTATAGAACCCGTGAGAACCCCCTGAAGCCCACCACTGGATGGAACACTGAAGATTCCAGAACAAACCAAGTCAACCAGTATACATGGAAAGCCTAAACAAGATGTGCCTATAATTTATACCCTACTGTTCTACCACACTCAGGCATACTCAAGGCAACTTATGATATAAATCACCAATACATAGTGATAAAATGAAACAACATATGATAATTTAAAACTTTTAATTACACTGTGCAACAACAAAAAAATTGTTTCCTGGAACATTACAACTGATTTTGGGTATATTGGGCATGCTGATTCCAAATATGTAAACAGTTTTTCTCTATTAGCTATACTTTTTGAGATACAGTGCTAGTGTCTATGCGTCTGTCAATCAAAAGTCTAATTTGCCATAAGGTGCCATGATGTTATATCTCAAAAACTAGAGCTAATAGGCAAAAATGACTGTTATCTTTGAAATCAGCACACCAAGTATACACAGAATCAGCTCACAAAACCTTGGAAACAAAACCACTGTTGGGCAGTGTTATCAGTGATTTTGTCCCAACACAAATGAGGTTGGCTCTTTAAAATAAAAGATAAACATCTCTTAAGTGAAGGGTTCAAAATCAGCCTGCTTATCATGGTAATGTGGCAGGTAATTAAGCTTGCCTAAGAAAGGGTTCATAAAGTGTTCAGATGGAAGGGAAGCCCCATCCAGTCCCCCATGTGATTATCACATCAATACAGAGTGATAAACTCTTCTGAATTGCTTTGCAAGGGGATGCTTCTGCCTTTGAGCTGAAACTGAGTTGTTTTAAGCCACTCAAAAGAGAAATTGATTCATCTTGATTGTTACTTGTTATCCTGCCTTGTTACTATAGTAAACAATTGCAAGTCCTTCCATCGTCCCACTCCAACTCCAAGGATGTCAATGCACGTTTCATTGATTCAATTCAATTCATATGTTTGTAAGTCCAACACCATTAATGTCAATGCAGGGGATGCTCATAAGTCAAGGACTTACTGTAATGTGAAAATGGGTATCCATGGAGGTTTCCTGAAACCAAACAATGTGGATGGTGAGGTTCAATGTGTAATAAAGTACAACAAACTCCAGTGGATCCGAATTAATGTACATCTCAGAAAAAAGCATCAGCTCCAATATCAACATTCATAAACTTTCCTAAATTAAAAAGATTTAAGACTTTCCTCCAAAGAGGGAATTAGTTCCAAAGGAAAGGGATTCCAGAAGGGGCATCACCTCTGAGAAGACCCTATTTCTGACCATCTATTTCCTATTTCTGACCACCCTATTTCCCCATCTCTTCACCACAGCTGATGATAGCCAGTGGTAGCTCTGATAACTTCAGGTTCACCTCTGATGTCTTCAGAGGATGGGTAGCTTTATATGGAAGGTTAAGCTATTAATGGCTTTAACAGTCAAAACTAGAACTTTTCACATAATGTTTATTGATTGCATTGAGCAGTGTGCAGATAGGAGATCTGTAATCTCAAACCAGAAGTCCCCTACCTAGTAGTTTGCACAACAAAACCCACAAACAAAATGAAGGCCCAAGGGCTGTGTTGAACATCATGCCTGCTTCATTTGTTAGCCAGAAGAGAAAGGAGAGATTTTGAAACAATTTATACACTTTGCTTTGTCTTGCTATTTCAAAATTGTAAGGTGATCAGATGCAAAGAGAGAGTTCTTATAGCCATCAGTATGCAAAGCACTTTACATACAGTGAAAAGATTGCTCCCTCCTGATAGGCTTACAATGTAGGCATTGATAGGCATTGATACATGTGAGATGAAGTAAGGGGAAGGGCTGGGGAGACAAGGGTAAACAGGGAAGCATGTAGTCTTTCAGTGAGACTTTCAGTGACACAAGTGTTTCAGTAACACAAGAGTGTTTCAGTGACACATACTTGGGCCGAGCTATAAAAGGATGAAAGAGGATGAAACACTGGGGGCCAAAGTCTTGAAGTATAAGAGGCAATGTCACCAAGGCTTCTTTTTTCATTGACAAGCTGCTTTTTCCAACTTCTGTCTTCTAAACAACTCTGAAAGGCACCTCATGTTGCACCTGGTCACCTGCCATTTGGATCTTATGAAGAGTTGTGTGCACCTCTGGTACGAGTATTCATTCTCCAGCAATCTGGTGTCACCTTTGAGGTACTGTGAGGGCAGGGGTTGCCGTTGCGTAAATGCATGCAGCCCTGGCATGAACGGTACACTTCTGCATGTGACCTTGTGCATGGGGATGGAATTGGGTAGAGGAACTTACCTTGACTGGCTAAAGCAGCCCTACCTTGTCTCCCATCCTTTCATCCATCTTAAACTCAAAGTGCAGAAATCGTCATCCATTCTGTGTGGAGCAGCATCCACATGTTGTAAGCATATGCAGGCTTTTGAAGGGCACAGAACCCATCATTATGGAAAGGATCTTGTGATCTACCACAGGCATGCCATTTATTTGGGTGTTCTTTTGTATCTTTCATATTGTGAGCCCTTTGGGGACAGGGAATCATTAGCCATAACTTATTTTGTTTTCTCTGTAAACCGCTTTGTCGGTGTTTTAGTTGAAAAACAGTAGACAGACAGACAGACAGATAGATAGATGTAATTTGCAATAGAACATAAGCAATGCAATAGAGGAGGTTGTGCGAAGTTGGGGAGAAGTGTGGTAGAAGGAGAAAGGGTGAGCTTAAATGGTCCTTGAGCATTTCAAACCCCTTCTGAGATTGACAATCTGGACATGGACACACACACACCCCCCCCTGGAAGTGACATCACTGTGATCCCAGAACTCCTCCATGTCTACTCAGAACTAAGTGCCAATGCATTCAATGAGACTTACTCCCAGGAAAGCAGTGTGTGCCCCATTCCAAGAAGGCAGCCCCTGCTTTTCAAGACACCCCCTGAAATGAAATCGTGGCCCAAGGGGGTCCCAACCCCCACTTTGAGAACCACTAGCTTAATGTGTGACCATAGCTGTAGAGACAACCATCAGTGTGATGGTTGTAGCATACAAAGGGGATAATGTGCAATGGATTTATCTGACTTTTTCACCATCTTCCACATTGGTGGCTCAGTGGTTAAAGGTACTGTGCTTGTCAACCTGAAGGTCAGCATGTTGGTGATTCAACTTGGGTCGGCATCTTAAACCACCGAACCTCTGCAGCCCTGACACTCATTTACCTGAGCTCTTTTTTTCCCACTTCAGGTTCTCGGCGGAAGTTGCGCCTCTATCAGTTCTTGCTGGAGCTCCTGGAACGTGGGGACATGAAGGAATGTGTGTGGTGGGTTCAGCGTGACCTGGGCATCTTTCAGTTCTCTTCAAAGCACAAGGAGATCCTGGCACACCGCTGGGGCCAACAGAAGGGAAACCGCAAGAAGATGACTTACCAGAAAATGGCCCGGGCACTGCGCAACTACAGCAAGACGGGGGAGATCCGCAAGGTGAAGAAGAAGCTCACGTACCAGTTTGGGACCTCACTGCTGGGCCAGTCAGTCTCCTCCTGAGCTCTGCTCCCAGGAGTTCAGGACTAAGGCTGCAATCCTAAACACACTTTCCTAGGAATAAGTCCCATTGAACACGAGGCTTACTAATAAGTAGACATGGTTAGGATTGTGCTCTAAGGCAGCCACTAATGCACAGAGGTCCATTCTTGACATCCCACCAGGATATCATGTCTGTCAGCCAATACCCATGAAAAGATCTTCAAAACCAGAACACAATGGAAAAATCCCTGAAGATGTAAGTGATGGGGAGTGCTTTTCAGTAGGAGATATAGGGTATAAAGGGACCTGAATATTCTGTATATATGGGTATAAAGGAACCTGAATATTCAGAAGAATACGAATGTTAGTGGGGATGGTTGAGCCAGGGTTCTGGACAGTGTGTGTGTATGTATGCGCACACGTGTGTATGTGTATATAGTCAAGATATTATTTAATACTAAGATTTTTTTTATCACAAAAGTTTGTACAAAATCTGATTTATTTTTAAATGGATCACTTCTGTATAAATTGTAAACTTGCGAATAAAATTTTATGATAAAAGATTTAGGCTACAGATAACTGAAATAATATTTTGGGAGTAATATTCCCTGGCTTTGGAAGAGAAGTGGTGAAGAGAGTATGGACTGAATCTATCCCTTCAGTAACAGTGGTTTTGTCTGTTCCTTCAGACATGCAATAGATATTTCTCTAGGATGTTGGTAAAATTATATGAACAGCCTACCTTCAGTAGGCTCTGAAAACCTTTTCCTTAACTGCACAACTTCTGGGTACCAGGTAGGGGGGAATACATCTTCGAATCATACCCACAATGTGGGAAACCACCTTCCACTGAGCGCGGAGAACACAGGGTGGAATTCGTCTCTACAACACGAATTTTTTAAAAAAGAAAAAGAGGGCACTATATTCAGTGGGACCACTAAACATTGGGGTGCAGGCCGCACCAGGTGACACACCTCTTACTGGCCAAAATTTTAAAAATCTTATTTTCAAACAATACCTTCATTATATTCCATTTGATACGTAATATCGTACAGAATGCAATGAAAGAAGCCACTATTCTAGTTAACGCTATAGCCAAAAAAACCAGTGAAAGATGGTTAATGGTGCATCACCACATCTGCTGCCAAGAGTATTATCCTGCGCACTGAAATAAATGGAGGCCCATATCGTAAAGTTAAATTAAGCCCTTTGCGATGGAGCAGTTAAGGTGACTTTCCATAAGATAACACTAGAGGGTAACGTAACTGCTTGGACCTGTAACTGCTCTGGATTTTGCCCGAAGTCTATCATGGAGTTGACATGCTGGCCTCCCATGCCGGGTGACACAAACCCTAGTGACATCATTGGCTGTGTTCAGAAATGCCGTATTGAGCTGTAGAATCCAGAAGCTTTACTGCAAAGGTATACTGTATAAACTCACCCTCATATTTATTCCTTTGCATTGCCTCCCAAATGGCTTTTAATAGGATTGTTTTTCCTGTGGTGACCACATGAGCGTGCTAGATCCTAATAACAGAATCTGAATTCCAAGGCTGTGGCTTTAGCGGCCTGAGGAGAGAATGTTCTGACATTACATTCTCCCTTCTCCCTCCGGCTCTTCCTGTTTCTCCAAGATTGTCGGTCAGATCTTGGCTAAGGTGGGCATCATCCAAGCTGCCCGGGGTGGGCATCATCCAAGCTGCCTGTCTTGGCTTTGTTTCCTCAGAT
This sequence comes from Cryptoblepharus egeriae, assembly GCA_030015325.1. Classification (NCBI taxonomy): domain Eukaryota; kingdom Metazoa; phylum Chordata; class Lepidosauria; order Squamata; family Scincidae; genus Cryptoblepharus; species Cryptoblepharus egeriae. The sequence goes on from JAREYC010000004.1 coordinate 82,727,678, forward strand.
CAGCTGCCATTAATTTGGGGAATTGTCTGTATCTCTAAAGTGGGAAGCTTCAAATCCTTTCATGATTTGGCAGCATGGAAGAGAATGTGAGCGATGCTTGGCTTCTTTCAAAACGGCCTATCCATCACGTTCTTAGTCTTTGCTGTCTTTAAGAAGGAAATCCTTACCTGCCATTGAGTTGCAACTCAGTTTTGGTACTCTATAAACTGCTGCTTATATAGGTATCAAGGTGCACCACTCTGCCACATCGCATGTTACCTGATACAAAGCCTGTTCACATAAGCAAGCCGGTATAGAAGTGAAAATGCATCTTATGAGTGCTTCTATTCCGTGATTGATGCTGTACAATAACACATGACTATTGGTTCCCAAGCTGTTAGTCATAACCCATCAGTGGGTTGCAACCCAATTTTTGGTGAGTCAGGAAATTGGCAAGCTGACAGCCAAGCAGGAAAATGTATTGAGTGCTTTGGAAAGCGAAACTGAGCCACACATACGTGTTTACTTGCAAGTAGGCAAATATGCCTCGGCTCTTATTATATGCCAGATGAAAGGAACACTGTGGCTTTCCTGAGAGTAAGACCCATTTCACAAAGAGTAAACACACTTTCCTGAGAGTAAGACCCATTGAACACAGTGGGACTTACTTTTGAGTAGTCATGGTAAGGATTGTGCTCTAAGCCACTGTTTAGATCAGGGATCCTCAAACTACGGCCCGAGGGCTGGACCAGGCCTGCCAGAGGCCTCAATCCGGCCCGCCGGTCTTTTGGGGGATTTGGGAGGCGCTTTGTGGGCACTTGGGGGCAGTTCAAGGCTGCCACGGCGAAGATCCGCCAGTCGTGGCAGCCCTGTGCAAAGGGAGAGAGCCCCTCCAGGCTCCGGAATTTGGGCAGCTTCAAGCTGGCCCTTAAAATTTTTTTTTAAATGTTGCGTGCACAGCTGGAGCAGGGGCTTCAGGCTGGAGCGCACGGCCGCCCCAGCTGCCAGGGGCCAGGGTTGAGGCTGGCGCACACGCCTCCTGCTGCTCTCTCATGACCGTCCCAGGGCTTCAGGCTGGTGCGCGCATGCCTCTCACCGCCCTTGCATGGCTGCCCCAGTTACCAGGGGCTTGAGGCTGGCAAGCGTGCCTCCCGCCACTCTCTCACGGCCCCCCAGCTGCCAGGGGCTTACTTCTGAGTAGACAAGCAGAGAGCTGGGCTATTAAGGCCACTTTCCCAGCCACACTTTCCTGGGAGTAAGCCCCACGGACTCTAATGGGCCTTACTTCTGAGTAGACATGCATAGGCTTGGGCAAAATTCCTGAACAGCAAGCTCAAAATTGAGGTGAGCTTGTGCTTGTGTGTGTGTGTAAGAATACATGGGTGTGTGTGTGTGTGTGTGTGTGTGTGTGTGTGTGTGTGTGTGTGTGTGAGAGAGAGAGAGAGAGAGAGCATGGAGTGTGTCAGTGCATGTCACTGACATTCCTTGTGTTGCTGCAAATTTCTTTGAGGGTGTCTTACAATTATATGTCTTAAGTCTGACATGAAAAATATGTTAAGTTAAATATGTTGAAGTAACATGTTGCTGGAAACTGCTTTGAGGGCGTCTTGCATGTCTGGGTGCGAATCAGGCATGTTAAAAGTTTTTCTATTTCAAAAGTGTTGAAATTAAGTACAGGAAAGCAATACAAGCATTTTTGCTTCATTTTAACATGTACTACATTTTTAAAATGTATGATGTCCTACATAAGTCCTCTTGCTCTCCGGCCCCCGACAATGCCTGAGGGACAGTGAACCGACCCCCTGCTTAAAAAGTTTGAGGACCCCTGGTTTAGATGGTCTCAATCTGAGGAGCTGTGTTGTTTATTGAGCTCAAACAAATGGTCCAAAATGTGGTTGTTTCCCCATAGTTAAAAAAGGTTAACTGCAGTGGTTTGTATGGCTAGTAAAGTGAAACTATTGTATCCTTTTAAATGATAATATCATTTTATGACAGTATCATAATATCAATGTATGATATGATAGTATCAATAGTATAATCAATAGTATGATAGTATCATCAGTTATAGTATTTTAAAATGTGGATCCTGGTACTAAAACATTTGGGAACCTGTGACGTATGTAGTTATAGTAACCAATATACAGTATCACATTTTAAGTTTACACACATACAGTTTGTGCCTATCTCAGATGTGTCTTTATACATGTCTGTCAGTTTGCACAGCACTTTATACAGATTACAAGAGAGCCACAAATGAATGGATCTGAGGATACCATAGCTGTGGATACGGGGGAAAGGCCCTTACTGCATGCCAGGGCCTTGCTCCAGTCCAAGTGCCAGGTTTAGCTCACACTGAATATGCCTCAAAGATATGGTATCCAGGTATATCCTGGTCTGGCAAGATTCCTAACTGCAAATGTACACAGGTAGATCTGGGGGGGTGGGCATGGTGAGATTATGCATTAACTTCAGTATCATGTACTTAAGCTAGTTATATAAGGAAGGAACGCACCATACATTCCCACAATGCAGCAGCACCAACGTGGTATCTGGTGGCTCCCTAAGACAGGGTCTTTTCTGTGTTGTCACCCAATTAATGCCTCTCAGCTGCAGCGTTATTTGCTTGATCCTTCAGTGGCCAATTGCAATGAATCACTCTCAGCCACTGTGTGTTTGTTTTTAGGCCAGCATTTCATTTATCTTTGCAGTTTAATGTCAACTCTTTCAAATTAGACTGAAACTGCGGAAGATGGGATTTACATATTTTATATACCAGTAGATAAATTTGGTCTATTGGACACTGTCTTGTGTTTTGGAAAAACAACAAAAGGCCTTGTGGCACCTTGTGGGAGAATAACAAATATATTTTAGCATGAGCTTTCATGGCCTAGAGCCCATTTTATCGGATGCTTGAAGTGAAATCCTCATTTGGCAAAAGTATAGAAGATCTCCAGGCATCTCTGGTAATGTGCCAGATTCTGCCCCCCCCCCATCTGATAATGTGCCAGCTCTGTTCCTTTCACTCCTTGGATTGCAAAAGGAAGAGTAGTAGACAAATTGTGGATAAGATGATGAGACATTCTTGCCCATCTCTCTTCTCTCCTCCACTTTGCCTTTTTAGCTGTCTTCTTTTTCCAGTCTGGGAGCTGTGGAGATGAATGGGGAGATGGATGTGGACTCCCTCAGTAACAGTCTCAGTTGACCTCATGAATGGGCCAGACTCAGGGATGGAGAAAGAGAAGAAATAAAGAAAAATAGATCAATGATTCATCAAAGAAGAATGAGTTGCAGGAAATACCACCTTGAGCTTTTTACATGCAGTTTAAGTGTGAAATATAAGTTTAGCGAGGATTTCCAACAACAGAAGACAAAAGAGTTTTCCTGCCTATGGTGGTTAATTAGCACCTGAGAAAAATGGAATCTATGAACTAAGAATGGTATAGTAGGTGATTGTTTTTTAATGTTAATTAAGAATGCTAGTATTTATTAACCCCAAACAGCCTTGCCTTTTCACCATTGCTACAGTCCTCCCTTTCTTTCTTCCTTCAAATACATTCTTAATATCCACTTTATCCTGTGACGTCTTTGGCTTAACCCCATAGTCCACTTCTCTTACAATAATTACGTTGAAGTGAGTCTACCTGAAATACTCCTGTGTGTACTTTTCTTCCCCTTATATTTTTATTACTGCCTCAGTTTCCCTAAAGTTTCTCTAATTGTTCCCTTGATGCCAGTCTAAATTGGAAGCACCTTGAGACAAGCACCTGTCCACTCATTTGCTGTAAAGTGTCATATAGGTAGATAGTGCAATCATCATCATCATCATCATCATCATCTAGGATCAGTACGTATTATATGCCGCTACATCACACAGTCCTAGACACTTGGGAAGGGTCCGACTGCTGATGTGACAGAAACCAGCATGAAGTTGTTCGTTGTGAATTACTGTGTATCATTTTAATGATATTTTTTGAATTAAAAAATAATAATGATAATAATAAATTCAAAATGTTTTCCAACAAAAGCAAAATTTGGGGTGGGGGAATGATTCCTTGTCATAAAAGAGATCACAATTTAAAGCTAGGCAGCTTAAAGATATGAAACAAACACAAAGATCATTTCAATCTGCTAAAAGTGGTCAGTTTTGCACTATTAATAGTGGTTTTGTTCCCTTGCCTCCCCACCATCTCTTTTCTGGAGCCTGAGCTAGTTTGTGCCTGTATTTCCCTTCCCTTCTCCCTCCCTCTTTCCAGCTGGGTTCTTTTTCTAGTAAGGCCAAGCCAGGGATTTGAAGACGTTGATGCCACAGCTCTGGAATTTGGCACCAGGCCCTCGGGGTCAGGTGATGCCTTCTCAGTGTCCCCTTTGCTGGGTCTTTAAAGCGACTGGGCCAAGTACATTCCCCGGGGAGAACCTGCACTCAGTCGGGCACAGCAGATCTACCCAGTGATTATAGCCATGCCTGAACCCGCTAAACCTGGTAAGGGATTGTCCGTGTGGTCAAGGTCATCTTGGTGGTGATGCTAAGGAGCTTCCATTTTTTAAAACTGGGATAATGGGCCTAGGATGGTGGCGAGTGTCAGCAGGTGTTGTTTCGGTTGATACCCCCTCCCTGCCTCTGTGCATTGGAAAATAATGGGCTGATTTGATCCCCACATCTCTCTTCATCCCAATTTTGGATTCAGGGTGTTTGCATACAAGAATCTACCTTCTATAGATGGACTTAGAGCTCTTGCAATTCACTTTTGAGTCTCTGGAGTTGTTTTGACAAACGTTTCTATCCTAGAAGGGTATAGAAGGCATAACTTAGAAAGATATAGAAGACATTTACAGCTTGAATGTACATTCTGAAAAAAATTGATGTCTGATGTTTGCATTGTGCTGCACTAAAAACCGAAATAAAAGCAATTTCCATCTCTCTATGTCCACAACCTGCTCTACGAAGTGGTTGGAGACAGCAGTCCAGAGGTCCACCAGGTGGGTTTTTGTCGAGTGAAGGCATTTGGAGAAGTGCTGGGGTTTTATGGCAAAATGCCAAGCATTAGGGCCAAAGAAGCAAGTTCTAAACATCCAAGGTATCTGGATGCACCCTTATTTGTTTTAAAAAACAAGACGGCACTCATTTTGAGGTTTTGTGGTGTTCTGAAACAAATAAAGAATAATAATAATGTCAGGTTAGAAATATCCCTTAAAATACAAGAGAAACAGGAGTCAGTTTCTATGCTTATTCTTGCAGCCTCCACCCCCTGCTCCCAAAACATATTTCAACAGAGGCAGTGTGGAGCAGTGGTTAGAATGACATAATTGGGTGCTCTCTTCATTCAAATTCTCACACACCCGAAAACCATACAAGCGCCAAACCATTTGCCATGTCGGGTGCAGAATTCGACATCACTGTGGGGAGAGGGGGTTGGCAGGGGAGAGGAATTTGGATTGGGATTTTGGTGAATGTGTCTGGGGGAGGCTATAACTCTTTGGTCTTTCTGATGTCCAGATGCGATGGGTCCCAGTGGCAGCTTCCCACCTAGGACAACGCAGAGCTGCATATCGAGTTAATGGTCCATATGTGCTAAAATGAAGTTTCCCTGCATCAGGACTATAATATGAACCACACAGAGTGATCTTGATCTTTATCTTGATCTTTGCTACCATCTGTTTATATTTTTAAAAAATGGTTAGAGCAGTGGCAACATCAAGGGCTATCCAGGTTGTGCATGGACTGAAAACCCACACCCATCAGAGGGACTTCTTTGCCAAGTCCACTCCAAAAAAAAAACCATTTATACTAGTTATAGTGGTAGCACACAATATACAATCAGGGCAGTTTAGTGGTTTGTCCCAGACCTCTCTCTATCCAGGTGCCACCGCAAGTAAGGCCCTATATCTCTGCATAACTCACCTTATGTTAGAAAGACATAAGTCTTTACACATGGTTATACACAAGGTTTTTTAATACACGGATTTGACTCAACACAAATGGCCAGTGCAAATCAGTTTTTAAAACTGCTTTTCTACTGTTGTAGAGAGGTAGTCATACAAGCAATCATTCCATTTTTCAGTCCCAAAATCAAACCCCTGTAGATACTGAGTCACTACCTTATTCTGTTAGGTGCAGTGAAGGAACAAGAAGCCTGGAAATAGGTCTCTGGTCTTTAACTATATTTGTTTATCCATGGCTTTTGGTTTTGTAACAGAACCCTGGTGGATAATAAGGGACACCTCTATGTGTGTGTGTGTGTGTGTGTGTGTGGGGTGGGGGGTAGAATATTATATGCCATACTGAGTCATATGGGATGGAATGTGATAATGAGTTAGCTCAACGACCCAGCCTCTTCCTCAACTAATTTGTCACAATGTTCTCACCCCACCCCAGATAGTAGTAATATGTGATATAAATGAAAGCTGGTGTAGTACAGCGTAGTGGTTAGGACCTGCAGATCAGGACTTCCATGATCTGAATCTCATTTATACCATAAACTCAAAAATATGCAATACTATACATGTTAAGAAAGAAATCCTGCTATGTTCAATTATTCCCAGGTAAATGCATGTAGGATTGCAGCCTACGTGGGTTGATCTGTGCTATATGGTTAGCATACACTTTTAAAGTTGTGTTGTTTTATATTTAGCAGAATATTAACTGATTCATTCCAGCACAGATCTGTTTCTCAGTGTGTCTTGTGCCTTTTAATAATAAAAAGAGAGATTCTGCACAAAGAAGCAATTTTCATTTTTTTCCCTGTGAACATCATTTTCAGAATTTTTTTTTGGTTGAGAAATGGCAAATAATAAATCAGTCAATAAGAAAAGTCACCCATAGGCTAGCCACTTCCTCTTAAGCCCAACAACAATATGGGGAATAATAATTCTTGTTCACTGTACAGGGTCCTTATATAATGTCATAACATGTTTTGCTGTAAAAATGCCCTATAAATGTTAAGTATTAATATTAAATGTTAATAATATTTTATAAATAATAATGTTAAGTATTATTTTATAATAATACTTACGGTAATAATAATAATAAAAGTACTTACACAGCCTGGAGTGTCCTTTTAGCTGCCTTATGTGCCCTTTTAGGAAAAAAGGCGGCACATAATTAGAATAAATAAATAAATAAATAAATAAATATTTTTTCATTCTCCCCCAAAATTTAGCTTTTCCTTAAAATGCCTTGATTGAACCCTTTAACCCTTTCTTCCCAAGTAGAGTGAAGCTGATTTATGTATAAATACGTTGCTTCCCCCCACCGTTGAAATTTCATTTGTAAGCTTCTTTGGGCAAGGACCTAATTTTATGTTTCACTGCTTTGTAAAGCAGGGTATATTTTGAGCCATTAAAAAATGAAACCCAACCTTGTGTTAATATTATCCACAGACTACGTGTAGAAATAACCAGTCGGGGGCAATTCCGCCCCCGTCCTGTTCAAATCAGCAGGTGGCTGCATCATTTCTGATAGCTTATACTTCTTTGCCTGGATAGATACTCCATCCACAGCTAATAAATCATATAACTATCTGTCTATGAAAGTGCAGAGCTGCCACTCAGCCACTGTTATCCTCACCGCAAGAAAACTCTAACGCAGTCATTCTCAAAGTGGGGGTCAGGAGGACCTCCTTGGATGGTGGCAACTTTATTTTGGGGGGTTGCAAAAAGCTGGGTGTTGCCATCTTGAAATCCTCCACTGGGCACCACTAACTTAGAATGAACTGCTTTCCTGGGAGTAAGTCTCACTGAACACAATGGGACTTAGTAGACATGGAGGAGCTCTGACACCAGTCATGTAACTTATTACTTACTTACTTACTTACTTACTTATTTATTTATTTATTTATTTATTTATTTATTTATTTATTTATTATATAACAGAAACCCGACACTCCTACTGAAAAACAACCAAGCTACACACAACTCCGGGGTGTGGGTGGCCCTCCAAACATAGGGGATTTTGCAACTATAGCCTCAGACAACTTATACTTAACCAGGGCTGTTGACTAAAGATTGACAGCTGAAGACATTGAAACTCTGAAGACATTGAAACTTCAGACACATATAATGAATTAATGGCAACAATTTACTTAAGAACGCAATTCTATTCATGTTTACTCAGAAGTAGATCATAGTATAGTCAGTGGGCCTTACTCTCAGGTAAGTGTAAGCTAGGTAAGATAGGATTTCAGCCTAACAATCCAGTCCTATACTGATTTACTCCCGCACCCATTGATGGTGTGATCCACATCAATGACTCACATCCAATAGGTGTGCACTGAATCTGGGTGGTGGAAACCTGAGGGCAAATGGGTAATAAATATAAAATATTTATACTTACATTTATACTTATTGAGGGCTGACGTATGGACATAAGGCATAAATGTGTCCCTGGAGCTCTTCAATCAAGAGGATAGAATCTGAGCATGCCATTGCTGCTGGATCCAGTCGCACCTCTTCCCCACCACCTTACCTGGCCACTGCTGCTTTCCCTGGTCTGGGGGTGACAGTGAGGTCAGGTAGTGGAGCTACAGCATTGCCTCCTTTTACGGCAGCACTCACAGAATGGCCTCTTCACTGCAATATTGGGCTCCACGCGGCAGCCCAATCTACCATATGATTAAACAATTAAAGGAACATAAAAGTAATTTTCTGAAAACAAAAATAGCAGATTTCCCTGCAAGTGTTCATCCCGATTCCAGATGATTAAAAAGGTAAAGGTGTTTCCAACAGGTTGCCTGCTAGTCCTGTTTGACTCTAGGGAGTGGTGCTCATCGTTGTTACAAGGCCAAAGTGTTAATCCAAAACGAAGTGAAAAATTCAAAATAAAGCCACAATTTTAAAAAAGTAGTTTCAAGATGCTACTATAACCAATTTTCCAGGTCTGATTTGGGTGATCTGACATTTTTTATAAAGATTTAATGGCAACTGTGAAAAGGACTCTTCCACAGCAGGTCTTCAGTGCTAGAGAGAGGCACAATCCCAAGTAACTACGGGGAGTCCTTGCTCCGGTGTAAGAACAACTTACTCTGGATTCCAATATGAATTTCCCATTGGTTTTAACTAGGTGGTACCGTAACTACGGGTGCACGTAATGTCTCTTACATGTTCCTATCGTTACTCTGGATTGTAGGGATCATCTTCCTGATGAAAATGTCCCGCTGAAGCTGTTATTTGACCTGCTGGGAACTTACAGGTATTCTTCTAATACCTACACATTTTGTCCTATTGGACAAACAGCAGCTGGTAATGGTGGCGATTCGGGTGACATAAACCACTGAGGGCAGCAAATTGTCTTGAGACAACTCCAGTGGTTATTTATTTTTCCACGTTTTTAGACCACGCTTCGCCCAAGATGCTCAGGGTGGTATACATGGTTTTCTCTCCTTGCCATCACAGCAACCATGTGAGGCTGGAACATCGTGACTAGCCCAAGGTCACCCAGGAAGCTTTGTAGATGATCAGAGATTTAAACCTGGATTGCTTGGGTCTTAGCACACAATCCTAATCAATTTAGTCCAGCCCAACTCCCCTGGCATATCTTCCCATATTGGTGTGGGGAGAAAGGTGTAAGCCTGTGCGCTGGCCTAACCCCCCATGAGTGGGGCAGAAGGGCCTTACAGCCCTTTTATGTCACCCCAGGCCAGCATAGGACTTATACCATGGTGTACGCAAGCTTAATTGGAGATTAGGATTGCAGCCTAAGAGCGCAAGCCTAACCATGTCTAATCAGAAGTAATCCTCATTGTGTTCAATGAGTTTTTCTCCCAGGAAAGTGTGTTTAGGATTGTAGTCTCAGGGCAAAATCCAGAGTAACTATGGGGAGTCCTTGCTCCAGTGTAAGAACAACTTCCTCTGGATTCCAGTATGAATTTCCCAAGGTTTTCAGTAGGTGGTGCAGTAACTATGGGTGCATGTAAAATCTCTTAAATGCTCCTGTAGTTACTCTGGATTTGGGGGTCTGTCTGACTCCTAAACCATACCATCCTGGCTGTGTGCATCCTAGCCATAATCCTAATTTGTGTGTAGCACATGGGTTATCTTGCTTGGGTCCTCTTGTCTACAGGATCTTTGGGCTCTTTCTATGTGCTGTTGCTCCAGTTTTCCAATCCCAGTGGACCGTGGGCTCCTCCTTGGGGAAGAAGGTTGGGTTTAATGACCTTGTTACCGTGTTGTGATCTAGCACAGCACATGTTCCTCCTAGCACTTTATGCAATGATAGGAGCTGGGGGAAGGCAGAATCTGTTTGAGGCTGTTGGACGTCAGCGGGTGGGGGCTGTGTCAAGAGGGTGGCAAATGAGGCAGTGGGAACACGGGACTTGCTTTGGGGGCCATTGTGTTGGTGCCAGGAAGAGGAGATGGGATGGAGTCAGCCTTTCCATGTCTCTGTGCCAATCCTTAAATGCATCACACATCACCGTCACCAAGCAGGTGCCATCAGCTTGGTATGAACGGGCAAGTGGGAGAGAGGTGAAGGTTTGACGGGGGAACATGAGATGTATTTGTGTGTGCTAAAACCCAGCATCCAAAAGTCAAGAAGCAGACTGCTGTGGCTAGTGTGGTGTTGTGCTTCAACTGTGATCTTTGAGCTAATGTTCCCAGTTCAAATGTCACCTCACCCACAAGCCCACTGTTGTCGTTGGTAAATGTACATTGCTTTGTAAACTACTACTTTTTGTTGAAAAGCAGTATATAAATGTTCATCATCATCATCATCATCATCATCATCAGTTGCAATTCACCAAGAATGGGGTTTGGGAAATTGGGATGTCCAAAAACAGTTTCAGGGACTAATCCAGCATTTTTTAACCTGTGTGCCACGTCACATTGGTATGCCGTGAATGGTCTGCAAGTGTGCTGTGAGAGTTTGGTAGAGGGTCACTGATATTAATAGGCCCATTGAGGGATATGACCACCCCCCCCTTTACTGGCAGTGTGGTGTGCCTTGTAGATTGTCCCATAAACTGATGATTGTAGCACCTTGTCAGTGTGCCATGAGATGAAAAAAGATTGAAAATCACTGGTGCTGGTCCGTCTATGAAGTTAATTGAAATGGTTCCATTAGGTGGAAGATTAATAGGGGTTTGTGTCGCAGATTAGTAAGGTTTTGTAGACCTCTGCCAGTTATTTGCCTCTATTGCTTCTCCTCCACATTTACTGCTTCATTGGCACCCACTCTTGTACAGAAGGTACCCATTTCTCCTCTCCCACTCCTCTTATGCTGCTCCTCTCCCACTTTGGATAAGAGACACTCCTTTCCTTTGCCTGAACCCTTATGGGTGCCCTCTCCCTCTCCCAGCTGAATCCCTTCAACTGGCAGGATGGAAGCCTGTATGGCTGTAACTCATCGTCTTTCGATTTCTTTCCCAGGATCTGTCACAATAACATCCTTATCTCCTTTTACAGTACATTCTTATCTACAAAGACTTAGTGAGGCACTGGCAGGCTAGGCAGAGAGACACCGTTCCCCAAGGCCACACAATGAGCTGTAGGGAATGAGCAGAGATCCGGGTCTCCCATGGCCGTGCCCAATTTTCCAAACAGGATGTTTGCATTATCTTTTGCCAAAATCAATTTTCAGAGTCACGGAATCCGGGAGCGCATGTAAAGGTCTATGCTGGTATTCTAAGCCCCATCACAAATAATAATTCCAACAGTCCTTTATGGTGCACATTGCTGTTCAGCCAAATTGGTATTGGTTTGTAAGGGCTGCATCCAGACAAGGTCACTCCAGTTGCAGCAGTAAAACAGTGCCTATAGTAAGTGGATGCAGGGGTGTCACTAGGATTTGCGTCACCTGGTGTGGGAGGCCAGCGCATCACCCCCATACATTGGGCAAGGCAACAGTATGAATGGTGAGTGTGATTATGTGCCATTGCCCCACCTCCACTGGTTTTTTTAGCCACACATTTTAATAGAATAAATATATTTCAAAGTGGGATGTTTCACTGCATTCAATTATGCATTCAAAGGTGTATAACATGATGGAATTATTTCTACAAACCATGATTTTAGTCATTTGGGTCACAAGGGGTGCCACCCCCTTTAAGGGTGTCCCCTTTATAATGCCCTAATAACATCCCTGAGCGGGACCATTTTTGGAAGTCTTGTTCTCTCCTGGACTGACCTTCCACTCCAGCCAAGGCTTGCTTGCTTACTCGCCAGTAAACACAGTTGTACAGTTCACATCCATTTTCAGTGAATTTCAAAGCAATCATCAGAGACCTCCTTCTGGGACGATTTGTGGGGGCTGTGTTCATTGGATCAGGACAATATGAGGAGTGAAAATTAAGAACGAAATTTTTTAACTTTTTTGCGGATGATATGATGAGTTCACTCGAAAATCCTTTGAAAGATATTGACATATTGATGAAAAAATTAAATGAATTTGGGGCATTAGCAGGTTTTAAAATTAATAAATAGAAAACAAACATTTTAACCAAAAACATGTCTATGGGCAAAATCCAGAGTAATTACGGGGAGTCCTTGCTCTGGTGTAACAATTTACTCTGGATTCCAATATGAATTTCCCATAGGTTTTCACTAGATGTGCAGTAACTACGGGTGCATGTAAAGTCTCTTACGGGCTCCTGTAGTTACTCTGGATTTGGGAGTATGTAAGACCAACTTGAATTGATGAATGAAACAGGTTTTAAGACAGAGAAAAAGTTAAATATTTGGGTATCAACTTGACATGCAATAATTGTATGTTATTTCAGAACAATGATGTGAAAGTGTGGAATGAAATAAAAAAAGATTTTGTAAGATGGGAAAAACTGAAATTATCTTTGATGGGAAGAATTGCAGTAATTAAAATGAATATACTTCCAAAAATGTTGTTTTTATTTCAGACTATCCCAGTTGTAATATCTGATGCTCCATTGAAATCATGGCAAAGAGACATTTCAAATTATATTTGGCAAGGGAAAAAGCCAAGAATAAAATATAAGATTTTGCAAGATGCAAAAGAAAGAGGTGGCCTTGCTGTTCCAGACCTAAAGACGTATCATGCAGCATATGCTTTTATGTGGTTGAAAGAATGGTTGATGTTGAGAAATAAGAGACTTTTGACTTTGGAAGGCTGAGATTTAAGGTTTGGTTGGCATGCATTTTCATGGTATGATAAAATGAAAGCGAATTCAGAATTTAATACTCATTATCTTAGGGTGCAATCCAGAGTAACTACGGGGAGTCCTTGCTCCAGTGCAAGAACAATTTACTCTGGCTTGCAATATGAATTTCCCATAGGTTTTCATTAGGTGGTGCTGTAACAATGTTGACATAAATGTCTCTTTCATGCTCCCGTAGTTACTCTGGATTGTAAGATTAGACATGCATTGTTAAGAGTTTGAAATAAATATAAGAAAATATTTTATACAAAAACACCATTATGGATCTCTCCACAAGAAGCCTTTTTTGCAGATATTGCAGATATTCTGGTCACTCAGATAATTAATATATAGAAATTTAATAATATTTACATGAAACAAATATAGAATTTAGACAAGAGAGGAACTTTTAGAAGAAGGAATAGAGTGCCAGTGGTTTCAATATGGTTTTGATCTCTTTTGGAGAGATTTAAAATGTATAAGAAAATGTATGGTTTGTCTTTATTAGAGAGTTAATTATGTGTAGAAGAAAAACATGCTATTACCAGGATTTATAAGTCATTATTAAAATATGAATCAGAAGAAGAACAGGTTAAAGATTGTATGATGGGCAAAATGGGTGAAAAATGTGGGCCATGAAATATTAATGAAACAATGGGAGAATTTATGCGTTAAAAGATTAAAAGTTACACTAAATGTGAGCATTAAAGAGAGTTTTTATAAAATGATGTATTTGATGTAAATGATGGTAATTGACACATGTCAAATTAGTGAAAATGTCTAAGAAGTTCCCAAATAAATGTTGGAAGTGTAAGAAACACGAAATAGTATTTTATCATATGTGATGGACTTGTTCTAAGATGAAAAATTTTAGGTTTGGATTCATCAACAATTACATTTAATATTTAAAGTGAATATACAAATGAAACCAGAAGTTTTTCTATTGGGAATATTAGACTATTCAATCGATAAAAATTTTGAAAGTATGATTTTTAAGTAGTATAATTTAATAGAAATTAATTGAAGGTATTTTAGACTAAAGAAAGGTAAATTAGGTAATCTGTGCTTGCCATATATTCAGATAAGAACATTTGTTTTTTCTGTTTTTTAAATCTTTTTCTTTCTTTTTTTCTTTCTTTGTTCTCCTTTTTGAAAAAAAACAACTATATTTTAAAAAAGAACAGTTGAATTCCTCTCAGCCTGCCCTTTCTAATGAACTATGGCACATTTGCCTACTCTTGAGTAAAGCCATGATATGGGTCACTTTCACTTTCCATAGAGTTCAGTGCATATTTTAGTTGTTTGGCTATAACGTTTGATAGGAATGTGCTATTTCAAACCAGATTTTTGCACTGGATTCTGCTCTTCAATACGAATCCAATGATATATGACATGATGGGGATTGACAAACCATCACGAAGATGCAATTCTTAGGTCCCCCAGTGCATGTCACACCCCCTTGTGCATGTCACCCCATGTGGACCGATCACCCGCAGTACCCTAGTGACGCCCCTGACGCAGTACCCTAGTGAGTGGAGGAGCTGAGCTGTCCACTTCTACTCCACTGTCCTGGTCAAACTCTTTGTTTTGAAAAAATTAGATCAGATCAAAAATTTGTATCAGACTAACTGATCCAAAAATTTGGATCAAGACCAGTTTCCTCTATTCCTCACCAGCCCACCAGATGCTTCAGGGACCACTGAAGACACCAAGACACCTGCATCCTGTTGCCAACTCTTTTGCATCTGGCGTTCTAAAATAGCCAACTTTAAACCAGGAGGTTGTACACGTACCCATTGTGGCTTGTAACCTATGATGGACTTTCCCTCCATAAACCTATCCAAACCTACCTGCAGCAAATCCACCCTCTCCACGCCTCTGAATTAGTCCAATGGAAGGGCAGAGCTGATATGATTGGATCCAGCTGGCATTGCAGAGCTGGGCTAAGGACAGGAGCTCACCCTGTCTTGTGGGGTTGATCCGAGTCTTGAACCCTGGCCTGCTGGTTAACAGGCAAAGTGTCTTAACCGCTTGCGCCACTCACAGCCCTTATATATTATTAATAATATTATTATATATTATAAATAATATTCTTTTTTTCTAGATCTGGTTCATTAGGCTTGCAATGTTGTGGCCCTAAATCACCACCATATATATATTTGGAATCCTATATATATAGGTTTGTGTGTGTGTGTGTGTGTGTGTGTGTGTGAGTCATGGAGGCCTCCTCAAAGGAAGGGAATCTTTATACCCTTACCTCAGAGTTGTACCTCAGTTTACCTCAGGTATACCCTTATCTATATATATAAAAGAGAAAAGTCAGTGACTGACTGACTGACTGACTCACTCACTCACTCATCACCACCCTGCCAAAACCGGTGGGCCTAGAAGCGTGAAATTTGGGGTTGGTGTTCCTTCTGTGACGGAGGGGTGCACTAAGAACTGGTTTTCGGAAATTCCAACCGGAAGGGGGTGAAAAGGGGCGCAACGCGTTTTCCTCCCTATACTTTGCATTGAGAATTGCTGACTCATCAACATTCCGCCCCAACTGCTGGGCCTGAAGCATGGAATTCTGGGAGGGATCCTTCTGTCACCTGAACTCCCACCAAGAACCATCTGGAGAAATTTAACCCTTCAGGGGCTGAAAAGGGGGCAACGTGTTTCTCTCCTATACTTAACATGGGAGACTGAATTTCCTCCACCTGGTGCACTGGGGATGTTGTTCAGAGGAAGAGGTTGCACTGGCGAGGATGCTGCGCATGAAGGGAAATTGCGCATGAGGAGAAATTGCGCATGGGAGAAGTTGCATATGGGAGGAAAATTGCGCATGGGAGGGAAGTTGTGCATGGGAGGGAAGTTGTGCATGGGAGGAAAGTTGCGCATGGAGGAAAGTTGCACATGGAGAAGTTGCACATGGAGGAAAATTGAGCATGGGGGAAAGTTGCGCATGGGAGGAAGTTGTGCATGGGAGGAAGTTGCGCATGGGGAAAGTTGAGCATGGAGGAAAGTTGCACATGGGGAAAGTTGCGCATGGGGAAAGTTGCGCATGGGAGGAAGTTGCGCCTGGGAGGAAGTTGCGCATGGGGGGGAATTGCGCGTGAGGGGAAAGTTGCGCACGGGGGAAAGTTGCGCACGGGGGAAGTTGCGCACGGGGGAAGTTGCACACGGGGGGATGATGCGCACGGGGGAAAGTTGCGCACGGGGAAAAGTTGCGCACGGGGAAGTTGCGCATGGGGGAAGTTGCGCATGGGGAAGTTGCAGATGGGGAAGTTGCACATGGGGGGATGATGCACATGGAGGAAAGTTGCGCATGGGAAAGTTGCACATGGAGGGAAGTTGCGCATGGGGGAAGTTGCGCATGGGGGGAAGTTGCGTATGGGGAAAATTGCACATGGGAAGAAAGTTGCGCATGGGAGGAAGTTGCGCATTCGGGGAAGTTGCGCATGGGGGAAGTTGCGCATGGGGATGATGCGCATGGGGAAAGTTGCGCACGGGGGAAAGTTGCACACGGGAAAGTTGCGCATGGAGGAAAGTTGCGCATGGGGGATGATGCGCATGGGGGATGATGCACATGGAGGAAAGTTGCGCATGGGGTGAAGTTGCACATGGGGTGAAGTTGCGCATGGGGAAAGTTGTGCATGGGGGAAGTTGTGCATGGGGGAAGTTGCGCATGGGGGGAATTTGCACATGGGGAAGTTGCACATGGGGAAGTTGCACATGAAGAAGTTGTGCATGGGGTTTGATGCATATGGGGGAAGTTGCGCATGGGGGGGTTGATGCGCATGGGGAAGTTGTGCGTGGGGGGTTGATGTGCATGGGGGGAAGTTGCGCATGGGGTAACTTGTGCATGCTGGGTTGATGCGCATGGGTGAAGTTGTGCATGGGGGGTTGATGTGTATGGGGGAAGCTGCGCATGGGGGGTTGCTACGCCTGGGGGAAAGTTATCCATGGATGGGTTATGCATATGGGGGGATGGCATACGGGGGTGGGTTGATGCATATGGGGGGATGGCATACGGGGCCATTTTACTCCCGCAACGCGGGTACGCCTTTCGCTAGTCTTACATAAAAGCTGGAAAGTGCCCTTCATGTTAATTCCATTCTGCTAGTTTGGTATTTACTAGTGACTTGCAATTCTCCAGGTTCAGAATCTCAAACAGTCTCTCTTAGGTGCAATCCACTTAACCTTAATCTAAAAACTCACTATAACAGGCACCTGGACAACCATAGTTCTTTGCAGGATGGGGACTAAACGAACCTTTGTGCAGTTTTAATGTCAGATGAGCCTGTTTCTGAAGAAGATCAGCCAGAAGTATGCAAAGGTGTGATTGTTGCTTTTGGTGGTGGTTTAGGGCCACAACATTGCAAGCCTATTGAACTAGATCTAGAAAAAATATTTTATTTATTTATTTATATGTAATATAGCAATAACCAGAACAAAGAGTCTCAGGGTGCACTCCTATTCCTGGTTAAATCAGGGTAAATCTCGGCACAGGTGTTGTCGCAAATATGTTGTAAGGCACTTTTGGGGGAGTATGGCCAATGCACAGACATGTGCTCACCTCCTCACACCACCATGGGAATTGAGAGATGGGTGAGCTATGCTAGCCTAAATTGGTTAGGATTGTGTCCCCATTTATCTTCTTGTATTTACACATGCTCGCAAACTGCAAGAGCTGAGCTGTTTGCAGGGTAATCAGCACTTAACAGTACCTGATTTCTAAATAGCCTCAGGGCTTGAAGAAATTATGAGTAGTTATATGATCTTTTCTTTCTCTTTGGTAACCCTCCAAAAATCAGATTGGGAACCACTGACCTAGTAAGTTAATGGCAATGGTGGGATTTAAACCAGGAAAGATTTGATTGGCAGCTCAGGCTGCAATCCTGAAGACACTTTCCAGGGAGTAAGACCCACTGAACACAATGGAGCTCACTTTTGAGTAGACATTAGGATTTTGCTCTTAGCTTTTCATTGAACTGTCTGCAAAGGATTGTGGGGAAGCAGAAATGTAGAAAAGGAAAGTTGAGGTTCTTGAAAGTCACAGGAAATGAGAAAGAAATTGAGGTATTTTCACTTAAACCATTTAAAATTGGGGATCAGAGATAATGGGTGTATGAGTGAGTTTGTGTGAATGTGTATGTGTATGTGTATATGTGTGTATGTTTGTGTATATTAATGCTTGACTGTTCCCCCTCCCCAAAAAGTAAACCCTGTAGATGGTCCAAACCAAGCAGTTAAGCCACTGTCAGCAAGACTAAACTCTGTATCCTGTCTTTGGATTCTCTGAATATTTTGGACGTTCCTCAAGCCAGTTGCTGAAATACTACAGGACTGTCTGATGCTGTACCACTTGGATTTACTTGTCAGTTTGAGAATGCCAATTGTGATGTGTGCACTGGTGTGAGGATGCGTTTTCTTTTTCATTAAATTGTGGTGTAGTGTTTTTGCATATGTATACTGTGAATCAAAATATACATTTTGTAGTTATGTCAATGCTCATGCAGACTAGATTCACAAGCCATCGTAGAGTTAGGTCCACTGAAGCCTTCTTACATTAAATGGGATGTAGTGTGCCTAAATATTGTATGCTGGATTGAGGTTTAGATATATTATATGCTAACTGCACAATCCAGAGTTTACGGGACACTCTACGGGAGCTCTTTCGTTGACATAAGATACATTTATGTCAACATAATTACGGAGCCACCTATGGGAAATGCATAGAGCAATCCAGAGTAAATTTTTCTTACGTTGACATAAGAGTTCCCATAGTTACTCTGGATTGTGCTGTAGGTGTATATGTATGTACACACATGGTTCTAGTTTGCTGTGATCTTTCTCCATTATGTCTGTAAATGTTTATGCAAAGTGAAAGCACATCTGATTTGTGTGTGCCACAAAAGACTCATTGTACACTGGGCTGCATTCTTGACATGTACCGGTATATTTTGGTCTGGAAAGGATATTTAGGGTCAGATAGAGTATTCAAAACCAGTGCTCATATGTGCAAAGACCCATCTTTAGACAAACTTCTTCTGAGCTCCTCGTCTCCCACTATCTGCTTTGATTTTTGGTTTTATACATGCAAGTTTTAAGATGCCACTGATTTTTGTTGTTTTTATAGTACAGTTTATTCTTTTATTATATATTGTTTTATGTTGTTTTTAAATGCTGCAGTTTATGTAAGGTAATTTCAATGGATTTGAATGTATTTTATTGATCTTGATGTTTTTAATGATGAAGTTTTTAACTGTTTGTATTTTTGTTGTGAGCCGACTTGAGTCTTTTATGAATAAGGTGGGATATAAATAAAGCTGTTGTTGTTGATGATGATGATGATTCTGACTGGGAACATTATTGAGGCAGGCACATCCAACTCCTGCAGAATCCCTGCCACAATTTTTTTTACATCCCTGCTGTCCCTTCCTCAAGGCTATACAAAGAAGTCTGTCTATTTCCAAAAGGCAACTTCGTCAACGTTTGTACCAAATGTTGACAGTGTCTGCTTGTCATAGATTGGAGTTTCTTCCAATCAGGGTGACCATATGACCAGATTTGTCCTCTTTTTTAGCCTCCTGTCCGGGTGTCCTCCGAAAGGGCTTCATTGTCTTCCGTTTTGGCTTCATTTTGGAATTTTGCAGTGGTGTGCAGTATCTAGTCATATGTTGTTGGATTTGTACTGAAGAGCAGAATCCAATGCAAAACTTGGTTTTGAAATATCTCCTTCCTATAAAAAGTTATAGACAAAAAACCTAAAACTAAAAAATATGCATTGAGCTCTGTGGGAAAATGAAAATGCCCAATATCGCGACTTTACTTGTGAGTAGGCAAACATGCCATTGTCCACTGGAAACGCCAGGCTGAGAAGAATCCAAGATCTTGTCCTCCTTTTGAGGTTTGGGCATCTGGTCACCCTGCTTCAAATCCACAATGGACCCAACTTGGGGAAACCTGGCCGACCTGTCCTGTCGCAGCAGCCTGTCTCTAGGACAAAGAAGTCTGTCTAATTCCACCTATGAATAAAAGTGCTGGCAGCCCCCAGGACCTCTAGCTACAAAGCCTGAAGCATCAAAATGGCTGTTACGAAAAAATCAACTCATTTAAAATCCTTCCCCCCCCCCCCAACCTGATTGTATGAATGTTCTCAGCCGTTGAAGCAAGGATGTTAGCATAATTGTGAGTTCTTCAACAGTGGCATGCTGTTTAGCCACTATACAGTACAGCGTAGGATTGTGCTGTATAGATCTTGGGATCTGCCAAACCACGTGTTTTGTGCATCAATTGCTTGGGATTGGAGTCTCCACACCCTCTGATCTCAGCCAACTGGTGCACAGATCACACACATGTGTGTGTTTTATTATCATATTGTGTGTGTGTGTGTGTGTGTGTGTGTGTGTGTGTGTGTGTGTGTGTGTGTGTAATATGCACATGCTCATGTTGTGGTGTAAGGCACACTTTATAAAATACGTGTGTGTATGTGTGAGAGAGATGTCTGTTGGTAACAGAACATTTCATGTGTGGTGCATGCTTGTGTTGTGTGAAGCAGTGATTTCAATCTGTGGGGTCATGAAGCCTCATTCAGGGGATTGCGGCAACTGTTTAAGGCCTGTGCAAGAGAGGGCTTGGATCCAACCCAATAATGGTACTGTCTTTTCAAAACTGAGTATAATCAGGCACAGCCTCTTCATGCTGTCTTGCCTCTCATCTCCTAAAGCTGGCCTTACTCAGCCTGCTACCTTGCAGGGCTGTTGTGAAGACACAAGAGATAGGGGAAAATGGGGTGGATGTGGGCAGATCGCACATGGGATTGGCAGTGGGTCTCCAGACTCACACTTTGCTTATTTTTGGGGACAAAGCATGAAAAAGGTTACTGATATGTGATCTTTTGCACGTGTGATATTTTGCCTAACTGGAATTTCAGTTGAATCTTCCGATATGTATGTACTGTAATTCGTGGGAGGTATTTTATACACATATTGGGAGTCTAGAATGCTTTCTGGCTACAGCAGAAAATTCAGTGGTGAGAAAAACAGTTAAACTAAATAACTGACTGTTTATTTGCTAAAATGGTAGGTATTAAAATGACAGGGGAAAACCACTCTGCACGTGTTCTGAGGCACATCCAATCTTGTTATTATTTCATACATTCCAAAGCTGAGCTTGATCATTAAAAACATGGCTTGCCATCTCTGGTGATAAATACTGGTACACATTTGATGAGTTCTGTATTCTTCATATACATCCATTGCGGTATATGTTGGAAGTGTATATTGTAAATGGGGGGTGATTTGCAATATAGCGTATGTGTATAACAGGTGAGTTGGATGTGCATTTTAGGGCATGCGTTAGGCATGTGATCAAAGAAAACAAGTACTGTGAACGCACACATTGTACCATTATTGTTTTTTACAATTATTGTTTTTTAATTGTTGTTTGGCCGCCTTCAGTTCCCCCTTGTGGGGGAAGAAAGGTGGGATACAAATTGCTTAAATAAATAAAATAAATAAAATGTGTGGTATGCATCTTTTAAGTGGTTAAGACACTGTGCCTGTTAACCAGCAGGCCAGGGTTCAAGACCCGGGTCCCCACAAGATGAGGATTTCCTGCTACAGGCAGGGGGTTCAACTAGATGATCCACTGGGTCCCTTCCAACTCTATGATTCTATTAGTCTGCAAATAGTTGCATCATATGTACAGTACATCGTGGATGTACAGGGAAAATCGGTATACATTGTAGATGGATATGGATATTTGTATGGCATTTATAGTTGTTACTGAGGTTGGAGTGTGTTTGATTAATCTCACGGGATGTGTCCCCCCTTTCACTGATTCACTGCTCTGTCCTCTGGGGTGCTGGCTATACTGTGTTGGGCAAGTGACAGCAAATACCCCAGACAGAAGCAGGAAGGGGTAAGCTGAGAAGCCTGACTCTCCTAAAGTGCTGATCTCAGGGGATTCTGCTCTAGCCTGGGGGTTGAGTTACCTTCTCGATGAAGCAAGAACAGCATGAAGCCAGGCAGCTAATTATAAACCTTTCTTGGCTTTGCCTGTTTCCTTGGAGCACGGATCCCTGTTCTCTCTGTGCCCCTAATAGGACACAGGGTCCCCAAAAAGGCAATGTGAGACGGAGGCCAGCAAAGGTCAGGAAGGCACTCAAGAAGGCATGAAAGACCGGCAGAGGGCTAAATCAGTGTCCCCTGGAACAGATCAGTAGGTCCTTTAGGACCTGCCGTGGTAGGAACACCTGGATTTGGTGACACTGCATGTAGAAACCCAGCCAAAGTTTTTTTTTTTAATGTATATATCCCGTCTTTTCAGCTAAGTGGACTCAAGGTGGTTAACAAAATAAATAAAAACACAGAGCACAATTCTAACCATGTCTACTCAACAGTAAGCCCCATTGTGTTCAACAGGTCTTACTCCCAGGAAAGTGTCTTTAGGATTGCAGCCATAGGAACAATAAACAAATATTGAAAACATTTAAGAACACTTAAAAACATCTCCACGTCCTAGATCTCAATAAAAGCAACTAAACGTATGACAAGCTGCTAGCCTCCACATTAATGTATATTAAGGTCTACACCACTGATTTCTATGCTGTGTGCTGTGGCACCTGAGTATGTGGGTGGCAGACTCTCCGGGGTGCCAGAGGATCTCTTTTCTTCTGGCTTTTCCAGATGTCTTTATTGTATAATTCTTATGATATTTCAAGAAAATCATGTGATATCTTGCACAACCCAAGATGGAAGTGGCACAGATCAGGGTAGATCCATTAAATCCACTGGGGCTTACTCACAGGAAAGGAAAAGTGCAAGCAGGGAAGTTGGGGGGAAGAGGGTGTTTGTCGTGGGGTCCAGGCGGGGGGGGGGGGGGGTTTCATTGGGTTGAAGGGGTCTGCTTAAGGGGGGCTGCAGAGGGGGTACAGGAGGAGTTTTCCCTTCTACCTGATGGAGGCTGCAGTGCAGAGGCTGGGTTGTCCACATGTTTTCTGGCTGCAGGAGGCAGCCATCTTTGTTGCTGGAGTGAAGAGGCTCCTGAGCTCCCAATGCTGGTCTCTTCATGTACAGCAGGCAGGAGAAGAAAGTCCTGCCTCATTGCTACAGCCCAGCCAATGCAGACAGGAGTAGAGGGAGCCCGGCCAATGGCACTCATTATGCGAATCATGCTTGTTATGTGAGGCAAATCCCACACAAATTTTAACTCGTTATGTGGAACACTTGCTATTCGAGGCACTCGTTATGCGAGGTACCACTGTATTGGAGACAGTGCAGGCCAATTGGCCTGCTGATTCTTGTGCAAGTTAGGATTGCACTGCCCATCTTTAAAAGTAAAGGAGGCTCCTGAATGAATGGTGGCCCATTCAAATATACTAGACCAGTGATTCTCTAAGTGAAGGTTGGGACACCTTTTGGGGGGATTGTGATTTCATATCGGGGGAGTTGTGAAAAGCTGGGTGCCACCATCTTGGAATGGGACATTCAGGCTGTTTTCCTGGGAATAAGTCTCACTGAATAACTCTCAAGTAGACACGGAGAAGCTCTGGAATCACAGTGTTGGCACAACACTGTTGTGACAACACTTCTGGGGGAGAAGCTGTGACTTTGGCTGTGATATCACTTCTGGGGGAGAGGGTCCTGGACAGATTGTCATTCTCAGAAAGGCGTCCTGGGCTGAAATGCGCAAGAACCACTGTATCGCATTGCCGCAGTGGGTATCCTTCCTTTAGGAAGAAAGACATATCAATTGAATAAATATAAATACCAGACATAGGCTGCAATCCTAACCTCCACTTAGGCCAACCTAAGCCCCAAAATAAGTCCTATACTGACCTGTGGGTGTCACAAAAGTGCTGCAAGACATTCTGCCCCACTCCTTGTGGGGGTTAAACCAATGCACAGACATAAACTGACCCTCCCAATCCATCAAGGAAAGATAGGCCAGGTGAGTTAGGCCAGCATAAATTTCTTAGGGTTGTGCCCATAGACTGCAATCCTATGCACACTTTCCTTGGAGTAAGCCCCACTGTTTACAGTAGGACTTACTTCTGAATAGACATTCATAGGATTGTGCCCCAAGGCTTGGGAGGAAGTTCCTCCCCTCCCTTTCCCATTTATTCCATTGGATCCTTTCCATCTTTATTATTGCCTGCCTTCCCTCTCAGTGGGGTGATGATCTGGTGTGATCTCGCTGTGCTTGTTCCCACCCTTGTGGGTCCAGCCTTCAGATGGTTAAGGATCCCTTTCTGCACTGCCTGCCAAGTAAATAAAAAATTGGTACCTGGCTAGGATCTGGAAATTGAGCCAGAGCAGTCTTGGGGTGGAACTCGGGGACTGAGGGTAAGGGAGCAGTTTTTGGTTGGTATAGACTAGAGGCAGAGCCCAGCTGGCTATTTTTGCTTGAGACATTGACGTGAAGAGAGGTGCATCATTCTTCTAGATCAGGGGTCTCTAAACGTTTTAGGCAGAGGGCCACATCAGATATGTGGCATAGTGTTGAGGGCCAGAAAAATTTTAAATATAAATTTAAATAACCCAGGCCTGAGTTTGGAGACAGGTGGAGATCTAGACAGGTGAGTCCACTCTGTTATTGAATCTGCAATCTCTGTAGGAAGCCCCAAAGCCACTGGGATCTACTCCCCCCCCTTCACAACCCCATCTCCTACTGAGAACTATGTAAAGCATGCTGGGGGTGAGCTGAACCCTGCTTGTTCTATCAGAGTCCAGGCGACAGCTGGACCTCTCTGTCGCTCATCCCTTTGCTTCATTGACCGTGGCCCAGGCTGTTGGGTTATTATTGATCACTGGTGATGATGGCTCAGCACTCTGCACCTGGCTATATTAGGGGGTTAGATAGGCTGGAAGGAAGGAGTCAGTGTTGGTGGCTTTATTGGGAACTGGGAAGTGCAGACTCAGCGCATACTGGGAATGGAGCAGGGACAGCGTCATGCAACAGAGTGTTTACTGGCTAATATGAGTGGGGCCGGGACTCAAACCTGCCTGGATGTCCCTCATTTGAAGCTCGAGATCAGCATGATTCCGAATCTCATATGTGTTAGTGACAACTGTAATTGCTCGGTAGCATGGAAAAAGCACTTTGCGCATGCACAAAAGACTTGGATTGTCCTGGATGATGGTGGCCTGAGTCAAAATTACCCCATGTTCTCTAAAATGGGTAGAGCTAATTAGAGGGTTAAAAGCAACAGGGAAATTCAACTTTTCCTGGCTTTTAAAAATGTCACTATTAGCCTATCTGTTATTAGTTGTAGTGTAATATACCCTATGATTAAATTCAGTGAGGAGCAGATGGAATACTGTTCATATAAGTAGGGCTGTTGCCTGATTAAAAAAGCCACCATATTGAATAGTTAATCTTATGCATTTTAATTTATTAATCAGTTAATTAATCAGTTAAAGATGTAATTCTGCAATTAAGCAGTCATGGTCTAGTGGTTGAGCAAAGAGCTATTGAAGAATATTAAGCAGGAAAAGACCTGGGTAACTTTTGGATGGGAGACTGAAAGCAGATAAAGTTATCGTGAAACAACAGAGACAGAGGTGTTGCTATTTACAACTTGGCCAGCCAGAAAACTGTTCCTGTTGGAAGCTTGGAAGGCATTCCCTGATGCCAGATGTGATAGCCATACAATAAAAGTATTCCATCTAGAAGAGTTCAACTAGCTGCCTCCCTACCTCACAGGGTTGTTATGAGGACAAAAGGATAAAAGCTATGTAAGATGCTTTGCGCATGGAAAAGATAGTGTAGAAATCCCTAAAATAAATTAATAATTGTAAGAACGCTTATCTTGGAATAAATCCTGTTGAATGTAATAGGATTTACTTTTGAGATAACATACATTGGATTGCACTGCATAGATTTGCATATGGACACAGTCATAATATAGAACATAAACATATTTTGCTTTTAGAGAGGCATTGCAGCAGCGCTCATTCCAGAAGGGAATGCTTTTCGGTGGCTACTTGTCCATTTCAATGTGTACGAATGTTACACATTTTAAAAATATTAACATTAATACTATTTGCATTATTAATTAACATTTATTAATGTTATAAATTATTAATTAATTAACAATTAATTCTATTAACATTAAGACTGTTTGTATTAATGTTACACATTAATATTGTAATTTGAACTAAAAGTACAAATCTGCTGTTCTGTTTGAAAGAGGGTCCCTTTTAGTCACCCAAAATAATTTTAATCGATCTCAACAAGAGGCTAAACTTTGCAGCCAACTATTTTGACTACCTCTAGTTTAATCCCATTTTGGCTTCAGTGGCCTCAAGTAGGGAATATTGCAAAATGGTTTATTTTTTAAGAAAAGCCCAATGCAAGTCTTGAGTCCAGCATCTTTGGGTTGATCTCTGTTAACTGAATTTTGGAGTCAAACAGGATTCAATTCTGATAGTAATTCCCAGAACATTGAATACCCCACACTTACACACATTTGCTTAGTAGGAAAGACTCAAGTTAGAAAGTTGTGAATTGAAAGTTGTCGCCCGAATGGAGACTTCTTTTCCATTGTGTAGTAGTGGTGAGTTTGGCCACCAATGAGCTGAGCTACTAAAAGGTGTATTTGTTCAATCTGTTTCAATTTTCTCTCTACCCTTTACAGTACGCTATCTAAATATAGTTAATGCTTATCTTGCTTATTTTCCCCATGATTTTTTTTCTGTGATTTCATTGCACAAATGCCTCTTTATTTTCTGCTTCTTTGACTCACTCCCTCAAGCAGCCAACTAGCCCCTTATTCCTTTGGGCTCCTCTACAGCTGTTGCCCATGCCTCCTCTAAAAGCATTCAGTTTGCACCCCCAAACCCACAACCCGTAGCTCTTTCGTCGTCCATCTATAGGTGGTAATTAGGTCCTTGCTCTGGATTAACACCCCCTGCAGACACATTTACACATAGGTGTGTGGAAATCTAGAGTGCAGACCAAAGGCTGGAAAACTTGGAAAGAGACAAGTTGGAACTGTGTTCAAAGGGCCGGATGAGTGAAGATGCATTGGACTATTGGGATTGTTGCTGTTTTTTGGGACATATGGCAACCCTACTCCTGCAGCACAACTATAGACCATTTGCTGGTGCATCAGTGTGCTATGGCACACCAATTGAAAATCACTGCCCTAAAACTGTGTTTTTGTCTGTATTTCACCCACAGTGTTCCATCAGAGTATGCATTTCCCCCATTTTCTCTCCTAATTAATGCCTGCCATCGCTTAGTATCCATAAAGCTCTATGGATATTGCCCTCCATATGAAACAAATTTAAGATCCCTGGTCTATACCAGTGCATTTTGGAGCAAAACACCTGGAAGTGGGTCTTTAAAGCTATTTTTCCATTGATTCGTTATCCACTGATTTTTTAATCCACTGGAAGTTTAAGAATCAGAACCCCACTGGATAATAAGAAAGCAGGACTTGTATCATTCTTTGTAATGAGCTGTGAATGTGGACTGTGCAATAACAGTAACAATGAATGGCCATGGGGATGCATGCTGTTCAGTCCTGCAGCCCTTCCTGATTTTTTGCTCATTCATTTACAGCCGCAAAGAAGAAAGACGTGAAGAAAAAAGAAGACCCCAAGGCAGTGAAGAAAGAAGAAAAGAAAGAAGAAAAGAAAGAAGAAAAGAAAGAAGAGAAGAAAGAAGAGGCCCCAGGTAGGAGGAATCGCATGTGCAAGTATGCACTGACTAGCTAGCAGAAAATGGGGGAAATTCTGCACCATGCCGCTAGTGGGATGGAAGTGCAACTTGTGTGGAAAACCACTGTATGACCAGCGGTTTTTTGTGCAGCAGGGAGTTGAATGATACAGTTATTTCACGATGTAGAGCTGTAAATCCTAACCATTTGAGTCCTGGGTATGTAGAGGACCAGCTTGCTCCTGCATCTTACTGTCTACCTGTTGAAATTGTCAGATGAGGCTTTATTCTGTGTCTCACCAATGTTCAAGGCTCTATCAGTGGGACTGCAGCTCATGGTCTTCTTAGTAGTGACACCTTGATTCTAGAATATTTTCCCCTGTGAACCTCCCCACTTAACCTTTAGAAGGCTTGCGGAGACCACTTTATTTCACTGAGTTGTGAGCGATCTTAAGTTGAAGCCCTGCATTTGTCCCACCACTGTGGGTGGGGCTCTCCTACTTAATGACCATGGGCAGTGGCTTCTTCTGCTCCCAATCTGTGAAGGAGATCTACAATGATGACAGATCTACACCCCTTCCCCATTGAAGGAGGAAGAGGAGCCACTGTTGCTGTGCCCCACACCAGTATGTTAATGGGGCAGAGCATGGGACTCAACAGCATAGTCCAGGGGTTTCCAAAGGTTTTGGCAGGAGGGCCACATCATCTCTCCGACAGTGTCAGGGGCCAGAAAACTAATTTACATTTCAAATTTGAATAAAGTTACATAAATTTACATATAAGAAAGCATTGGAGTGGATTATAAGGCTGGACAGAGAGGTCTTGCTGGAGGACACGTTGAAGCTTGCTGAGGGCTAAATCTGGCCCCCCGGCCAGGGTTTGGGGAACCCTAGCATAGTCCACTCTTCTCCCTACTAGCCAATGAAAACATCCCCTAGAGGCCCCATAATTACAATAAATGGGTGATTTATGAAGATGTCAAGCTCTATACAATACTTTTAGCAAACTTGCACCATTGCTGACATCAGGAATATATATTAGGGGATGGCCTGGCTGAGTGTGCCCTCTCATGAATGGTCACTGGCCAACTTCTGATGCCATCCTAGGATATCTTCTGACCTGGACAGTTTCTTTCACATTAGCTGCCACCCTTTTAAAAGTTTTATTGCTATTTTTTGGCCTGAAATGCTGTGATTTTTATGATACTGTCTTTTTAAATGTTTCATAAGGCAGTTTGAGAGTTTGCTGGCCCAGATGAGGCAACACAGCATTTTCAAATAATGAGATGTATGTTGAGGCAGAACACTAGGAACCCACTGGCAAGCAGGCTGATCCGTGCCTAAAACAACTCGGCTCACCAAGCTACTTCTGAAAGGCTTTTCTTCCCAGCATCCCAGTTCCTTTCTTCGTATTAATAACCCCAAATCTTATCTTTGATTCCCAAGAAGCCCTGTTTGTGCAATATAGCTTTGGACTTGTACTCTGTAGCTGTTAAATAAAGGAGAAGAGTATCGGACACCAAAGCCCTTGTAATATTTTAATTATTTATTGCTTGTAACTCAGTGGGGAAGCTCAGACCATACAAATTTAGACTGGTCAACAACAGGAGCAACAAATCTCAGTAGAATTTATTATCTCTGGCTAGACCAGGAGGTTAAACTCATTTCATACTGAGGGCCAAGGTTAGCATTCATGGTACCCGCTGACAGGACCTGAAGCAACATCATTAAACAGAAAGGAACATACTGAGGAACAACCTCTACTTTTAATCTCATGTCAGCTGTTTGTATTGTTCATACTAACTGTCTTTGTACTGTGGCAGTGTATTGGCTTACACTGCAGTAATTCTCAAAATGGGGAGTCAGGACTCCCTTAGGGGTTTGCAATTTTATTTTAGGGGGTCATGAAAAGCTGGTTGCTACCATCTTGGTATCTGGCACTGGGTGTTGCCATCTTGGAATGGGGCACTCAGTCTGTTTTCCTGGGAGTACATCTCACTGAGCACAATGGGAGTTGCTTTTGAGTAGACATGGAGGAGCTCTGGAATCAAAGTGATGGCACTTCCTATTCCGGCTATGATATCACTTCCAAGGGGGGGTCCTAGACAGATGGACATTGTCATTAGGGGGTCCCAGGCTGAAATGTTAGAGAACCACTGCTTACAGAGAGTCAAAAAGGAAACACAAACGCAAACTAACACTACTGAGGAATAGCACGTTTACCCGAATCAAATACTCCATCAAATCTATTACGCACCCTATACTTATACTCAAATACTGTATTTACTCGAATCTAATTAACCACTGAGTCTAATGCATACCCTGATTTTGTAGATTGAATTCGGCTAGGAAAGGTGAGCATTAGATTTGAGTAAATACAGTATTTAGAGCCTGTACTGAACTGAGTTGCAGAAGGAACCAAACAACGGAGAGACTCAATATCAGGGCCCCAGAGCTGCCAAAGGCCTTTTGTTGTCTTGACTTTACATAACTTCAGGATAAAATACAGTGGCGCCTCACGTAACAAATTTAATTCGTTCCGGAGGAATGTTTGTTACGTGAAACATTCTTTATGTGAAGTGGATTTTCCCATAGGAAATAATAGAAATTCAGATGATTGTTCCAGAACCCAAAAATATTCATGTAAAAATATTAACTGGATGTAAAAATGATGACAAAACACGAATTGAATTCAAAAGATGCATTCAATGTGCATGATCCTATGATGTCTACTTAGGTTGCAATCCTAAAGACACTTTCCTGGAAGTAAGACCCATTTAACACAATGGGGCTTACTTCTGGGTAGACATGGTTAGGAGGCTGCAATCCAAATGGATTGCAATCCAAGTCCTTCTGCAATCCCCACTTTCCCCACTTTCTCCTTCTCTTTATCCTGAGCCTCTCTCTCCCCTGCTCCCTTCTGGCTAGCCCTGAGCTGCTTCCGACTTCTCCACTGCTGTTCTCTCTCTCTGCCCAGCGGAAGCCCGGCCACAGGAGGAACAGCACAGAAGTGTTGCTTTCGCTATGGGCAGGCGCGTTAGGCAACCCTGATGCTTTTTTAAAAAGCTGCCGGCCAGCCATCTGCCCCAACTGCCAATGTGTGTTTGTTATGTGAAGCAGTTTGTTACATGAAGCAGAATCTTAGAGAAATTTTTGTTTGTTACTTGAAACATACTTTATATGAGGCATTTGTTACGTGAGGCGCCACTGTATATTTATTTTGTAGAGGAAATGAGCACATGATATTCCACCCTCCTCTTGGGGAACTTCTTCTTACCACCTTCTTCTCTGCTATTGCCCACCCAACTGCCAATGGAAGAGAGCTGCACCCAGCCTATTTTAAAGAAATGGCCAGGCGGGTACTGAAGGAGATGATTGACAGATCCTGATCTAATTGTCCTTTAAAGCACTTCATTCCTACAGTTTTGAAAGTAGCTAAGGAGGAGTAGGTGATCCACTGCTAGATGGTACTTCACCCCTCCTGCAAACCTGCTGTCTTTACTACTACATTTGATTTCTGCCAACAATTCCCTCTTGGGGAGTACAGTATGTCCTTGGCTGAGGCTTTAAACTGGTACAAGCAGCAGTTTTCAGTGGAAAGTGGGACGATGCTCCATTACTAGCCTTTAAAGTGGTTCTGTGATGTAGCCTAGCTGGAGTGCTTCCTGATTTAAAGAGATTTCAGCCCACAGGAAATGTTGGGAAAATTTATTTTCTTTTTCTATAACTTCATGGGGATGAAATGAAAAACAAAACAAAAATTCAACACATTTTCCCATTTAGAAAGAAGAAAGATTTAAGGAAAGGAGCATCCATCAGAGTCTATTTGGAGACCTTGGAAGTGCCACATTATGACTGGTTATAGTGCTGTGGTTGTAAATTTAAACCTTATCTGGAGCATCATCTTTCTTTCTTTGGGAATTTTATGTCCTTTGCTATAGGCCTTGAGTGATCCTTCAAGGTGCCTGAGCTCTACCGCCACAATCGCTCAACATTTATGGGGTATCTAAGGCAGTGAGTGGGATATCTAAGACAGTGATCTTCAAGTAGGGGTCAGGACCCCCTTAGGGATCGGGACTTTATTTCAGGGTGCCACGCGAAACACTGGGCACAACCATCTTGGAATCTGGCACTGGACACCTTTACTGTCACTTCCAGCCATGACATCACTTTTGAGGGGTCCTAGACTGTCATTCTCAGAAAGGGTCCCAAACTGATATGCTCGAACACCATTGATCTAAGGGATCTGGCACTTGAGAACACAATTTTTTAATACCTCATTGAGAGTTAATACCCGGTAGCCAGATGCCTACAGCCCCTTTGGGGCCCAGAAGGTGGTCTTTGGTGTGTGGAGATCATGCATCTACCCACACTTTAGAAGGTCTCCTGTAAGACACTTTTGGTTTTTTGCTGCAAATGCCTTTCAAGGCTGGTGCTTAATGTCTTTCAGTGTGTGGTGCTTATAAAGCAGTACTGTAAGAAGCAGTACTGGCGGGTTGTGGGTTCAAGCATTCCCCAGTGCATGTCTCACGCAGTCTTCCTCAGTCCCCAGTGGTAGAATTATTCATGCTGTGTTCTTTTCACAGTACTAGTAGCAAATATATTGGTACTTATAAATAAATAAAATAAAATAAATATTATGAGTTCATTCTAAACCTAACACCCTTTCTTTCTTTTTATGGACTTTTCCTGGACAATTGATGTTTTTACTTCAGTGGCACAATTGCTTAACATGTCGTTGATTCTTT
The DNA here is from genome assembly GCA_030015325.1 of Cryptoblepharus egeriae. Classification (NCBI taxonomy): domain Eukaryota; kingdom Metazoa; phylum Chordata; class Lepidosauria; order Squamata; family Scincidae; genus Cryptoblepharus; species Cryptoblepharus egeriae. Next base: position 82,760,156 of record JAREYC010000004.1, read on the forward strand.
TATACCTTAATCAGGGAATCATCAATGTTGTTCTTGAACATTTGAATTTCACTGGGGTGTTTTTATTTATGACCTTCTCATTTACAGATGTAGTTACTGTATATAGTTACAGATATAGTTACAGGTATAGTTCTTCATGGATAGTTACTGGACTATCCTAACTGAAAGGGAGTTCTCAGAGAGCCATACAGGCTCTCTAGTGGTTGTACAGGTCACCAAGTTATACTTATTAAAGTTAAACAACAGGAAGATGCAGTGTTATAGTTGTGAGTTGGGTATCCACACTAGAGAAATCACTTGTGCAAGCATGTCCAAGAAGCTTTGTGTTGGGCTTTCAGGCCCTGTGGAGGGAATAAGATATGGTGTAGGCCACAACCACCAATCTTGCTCTCCAACCTGGGCAGCTTCCCTGCACCCAGCTGCTACACATGTGCACACCCTCTAATAGTGGTTCTCAGGGGTTGTGACTTCATTTCAGGGTGGTCACAAAAACTGGGCACCTCCATGGAATCTGGCATTGGAGTGGGGCACTCAGGCTGCTTTCCTGGGAGTATATCTCAGGATGTACTCAATGGGACTTACTTACGAGTAGACATGGAGGAACTCTGGCGTTACAGGGATGTCACTTCCGATTTGATGTCACTTCTGACCATGACTGCACAACTGGGAATGGTGGTGGTTCCAGCCACATTGTCATTCTGAAAAGGGGGACTGCTTGAAAAACATTGCAATTCGAACAGAAATTCTAAGTATTTCATGTCGTGTTGATCACAAAAAACCCTCCCCAGTAATAAATGTTAATTGGAAAAAAACCCATTACTCTCACTGAATTACTGAATAAGGATCATGACTGTAATGGTTAGACTCAAAATTTAATTAAACTGAGAGAGGAAAGATGGATTGATAATGCATTTATTGAAAAACTGAGTTTCTGTTATATACTGGAGTAATAAACTATAGGACACAGGACACATTTGCATTATCAGGAACAATATACATGCTGTTCCTCAGTTTGTCTTTGTTTTTGCTTTCTTTCTGAATGCTTAATGTTTTATGTAAAATGATACTTGGTTTATATATTATTATATAATGTATTTTGATTTTTTTGTATAATTTGTTTGCAATCTAATACATTCTTTTGGGCATTTATTTCTTTTATTGATTTGTGTCACAATAATTGTGATGTATGAAAATTTTTCTTTTGTTGTGTTCTGACAAGGATGGCTAAATTAATTTAATCATAATTTTTTTTAAAAAAATTGAAATATAAAGTGCACTATACACAAACATTTGAGCAGATAACCAAAAAGGCGCTTCAAAACTAAAACAAAAGAAGACAGCCTGCTTGAAGCAAGGAGAGGCACAATTCAAAGCTAGGTAAATATTACTTGAGTAGAGCTGGCCCAGCTATGACGTCAGCTATAATGGTTGGTGGACAGCCCAGTCCTAAAGGCTATGAATTACTTGCCCCACAGTATGAAAGCCCATATCCATTCCAATGTTCATTTATGTCTCTTTCCAAATTTAAGGCAACCCAGGCAGTGAGATACATTTGTAAAACAGTGTATAGTGAGCAGTTCTTCTTGGAGTCCATTTTGTCACCTTAAATACAAATGGCTGTGTATGATACATCCAACAGCCCTGTACTGTTACCAATTAAGACTCACGCTTGAAGTACATACATGTGTTTCTTCATCTTGGGTTCACCACAGAGAAGTATTCTGGGACCACCGTATGGTAGACTACTGGGTTCACCATATCACCTGATGTGGTTCCATAGCAAGAAGTTCCCATTTATCCTTTATCACATTTAAGGGACATCCTGGAATAGAATAGAAATAGGAATGAAATTCCAGCTTCCTAGATCCAGGAATGTTCTGCCCAATTACAAGTTTCAGGTTCTTTGTGTCACAATTAGAAATTGAAAGTATGGGAAAGTAGAAGAGCACCGTGGTTGAGGTGAAGGTCCTAATATATTTTGTCCTCTTCTCTGTCCTTTAGCAGAGACTCCAGCAGAACAGGCTCCAGCAGGTGAGGCCAAATACTTCACCCTAGAAGAAAAAAGTCCTTAATTATGACACGTGGAGGCAGGTAGGGAATGGGGAAGGCTTGTATATTGCAATGTGCAATGAGTTTCTATGTACTCTGTGCGGAGACGCATCTCTCCTAGTTTATGGCACTCCTCGGTGGAAACCTACCACTTCAGCAAAAAGGAAAGCCACATCTATTGCCAGTCTTTACAAAGCCTTTAATGTAAACATCTCTTCTTCCCACCATGTTTTTCACCTATCCTTCACCTGTGCTGCTGCAGTATAAGGGAGTCTCATTCCCCATTGAGCTCTGAGGGTGCAATTCTAATCCATTTAGGCCTGCACAACTCACCTGTATATCTGTCATGATGTGGGGAGGATGGCGCATGTCTATGCACAGGCCAGTACGGGTCTTGTGCTGGGTCTTGTGCCGCCTAACCAGGGTTTAGGATTTTACTGACAGGTCCCATATCACTACTCTTCTTGATGGTTATACCCAGTGCTCAAGTTGGGAAAGCTAGACTAGTAGCATATGTCTTTTGTAATGGTTCTCTAAGCAACCATTTTGGAAGGCTGTGGGGTGGGCATGATTCAACTAAAACTGAGTCAGAGAAGTGGGGCTTGTGGATTTCATGAAGGGCCTCATACCTTTCCCCTCATAATTTGAACACTGTTTTTTTTTGGGGGGGGGGGGGAGGAGGATAATTTGACACTATGCACTGAAGTCAACCTATTCTCCTTCCCGGATCCCCAGCCCCAAAATAACAACATCCTTGGCCTTGAGCAACATCCCATCTCTAAATTCCCCATCACCCTACTTTTTGCTCTTATCTCAGCGGTACAATATGATACATTTTCTTCTTTCCTCCTCCTGTCTCCCTGCTCCCCAAAAGAACCATCAGGAGAACCGTCCACTCAGTCTGATGGACTCTTTATCAAGAAGCCAGAAAGTATTTTGGTGGAAACGGGTGAGTGATCTGAATGAATTACAGCAGGTCATCCTTAAAGAGCAATTTTACATTTTCTGCAATCTTGCTTGGGTTGAATTGTTTGGGCTGAGGAAGCCAAAATTCTCCTCCACACGTCCTGTGCTCCATTCCCCTCTTTTTTCTGAATCTAGGGATTGTGCGAAGGAAGGAGAGATGGAGGGGATTGGGGTGGGTGGGCAGATCTCCACCCTGGATGTATATGCATTTATGAACTAAACCTGAGGGTGAAGTGGAGATGCAGTTATGTGTTTGTAACTATGAGATGGTAGTCATACTGCATTTACTATATAAGAGCAAAATGGCATGATCTTATGGATAGATAGTTGAAATCCCTTTGCTTGGGCTAGAGCAGCTCCCCTACAAAACCAAGCAGGCTTCTTCTCCACTTGCTTATGGGAGTTTAATTAGCCTGGTTGAATGATAGAGGTGACAAAGTGTGTGTCTGAGGTGGTAGTGGCATGGAAGTCATCACCCTCATGTGTCTGTTACACAGGGAAGGATATCGAGGTGCACATGGAGGTTGATGGGAATCAGCTCCCTTGCAAGCCGACAATCAAATGGTTCAAGGGAAAGTGGCTGGAGCTGGGCATCAAGAGTGGGCTGCGATTCCAGTTCAAGGACAGCTTCAACAAGGAGAAAAATGTGAGTCGCAGTAGGCACATTAAGGACTTGCATCAGCAAAATAGCTGGGGCAAATTTGAAAAGAGTATTGGGTCAGTGGAAGGTTGCCCTGGAATAAGGGAACAAAAATTTCCTTATCTCTAGGAGGCATCTGAATTCCACCTCTGTCCAAAATACAGTGCACTGTCCACTGGTGCGGTTGTATGACGGGAAATTCAGTTAGGATTGTGTTGCATGCCTTGTTTTCTTAAACACCTGGAAAGATTTTGAAGGAAGGATTGGCCTAAGTTCTTTGATTTACTTGTTTTTTGCTGGTCTCTGACTGTTAATAAAGAATTATCCTTATCCTAGTTCTTTGAAATATAAAAAATAGTGAACTATGAAATATGGTTGAGGAAAAATATGTATAACACACTGGGTTTAATGTACTAAAAATACAGGCATCCTGTAAGTGGGATTTAGGTTTCAATCCTAGACACAGTTTCTTGGAATAAAGCCCCATTGAATACAGAATAACTGAATAAACAGGTATCGGATTGGTCTGCTGTGAGGTTAACTATGCACTGAGGGGAGTCCCACTTTCTTGGCCAAGTCAGAAGGCATTGCTAATGGTTTCTTTGGCTGGTGCAAGTCCTTTGCACTGGAATACTGTAATACACAGGAATGTTGTAAACATTCTGTAAGGCATGTTTGCACCTCCAGTGAGTTGGCTGGCTGGCATGAGGACATGCACCAGCCCATGAAGATCACTTCCGGCCTCTATGCCACCTGAATCCAGTGAGTTTGTGTTGGCCAAAGGTAGCTAGTATTGGGGGTTGAGGTGGGGAAAGGGCATCTTAGAGGTGTTTCAGGGTGGGAAAGGGCAGGTGGAAGGCGTGCAGTGGGTGGACCAGGCGGACAGATCCTAATCCCTCTCCTTAGCAGCCTGAGCAGATCCTAATCTGTTTCCTGAGCAGCTACAACGGGCTACAGTGGTTTAAGAGTGACTTTAGGGTGTTTTGGATTAAGATCAAAATTTTCTAAGAATTTTTGACTTGGTTTAAAAGTCAAAACTTTGACTTGGCTCATCTTGGATGATGAGCTGAGGAAGTTTGGAACAGGCTTCCATAGCCAGGGAACTATGGGGGGGGGGAGTGTGGGAGGGATCAGCCTGAGCCAGGTGTGTGTGTAGGATCCATGTGTGGCATGTGGAAGGTGTGCCTGATCAATGTTCCAATGCTGCTCCCCATCAGCAGCATGGGAATGTTAAAGCTGCACACAAAAAACCAATATTCCATTGAACCAATGGATAGGAGTTATTCCGTTAGTGATAGTGAAAGTAAATCCTTTTACTCTGAGTTGCCATCTCGTAACCTGCACTGAATATGGTAGCAGGACAGTTGGCATGCTTGTTCCTGCACAAATTAGGATCAGGCTGTTAATGTTCTGAGGGATCAATGGGACAGATGGAGGAATGGAATGTTCCCTCTATGCTTGTTGATTCTCCACTGGTAATCTTCCCATTGCTGCAGGCTGGTTTCTACCAATGTACCTGGCTTAAGATTCAATATTTATCTGTGTTGGTCGGTGTAAAATAAGTTTAATACTTATAGGAAGTGACTGCTTCTAAGGAGCCTTCTTACCTCCTTCTTTGCTTATCTCTAAAGGTTTACAGTTATGAGCTAAAAATTGGCAAAGTGGTGGCTGCAGACAGAGGGGACTATCGATGTGAGGTGTCTGCCAAGGACAAATTCGATAGCTGCACCTTCAACATTGATGTGGAAGGTACTGTAGAAAGCCTGTTTCAAGGGAAGGCAAGTGCTAAGATTTCAGGGCACAAATCCTAACCAATACAGGCTGGCACAACTCACATTTTTCCCTAGATCATAGAATCATAGAGTTGGAAGGAACCCAAAGGATCATCTAGTCCAACCCCCTGCCTGTAGCAGGAAATCCTTATCTTGTGGAGACCCAGGTCTAGAACCCTGGCCTGTTCCTGTCGTGGCATGGGAAGGCCAGCACACATCTGTGCAGTGGGTTAACCATTTTAGGAATGATACCGAAGTGCCTTACAGCACTTTTGCCATGCCCCAGGCCAGCATGGGACATGTGCCTGAAGGAGGTGGTGTACCACTGAGGGAAACAGGATGCTGAACAACACAGGACTTTGCCTAATCCAGCATGGCTATACTTTTGCTGTTATTTTTTTTCCAGCGCCAAGAACAGAGGAGAATGGCAATGTATTGCAAGCTTTCAAGCGGACGTAAGTGCTCATGATTTTTAGAGCATGGATCTTTTATTTAGGTTGTGGTTGCCTTTAGACCGACCCTCCCCAATCTGCCTGTAGGCACAGACAGCATTCCTTTTCTGCTTTCTAGAAGGGATTCTATGATGGGGTAAGCTATGGTATTTTTTGTGAATGCTGGTAGAATGACTCCATTTTTTTCTTATTTTCTTGCAGAGGAGAAGGTGGCAAAGATGACATTGCAGGAGAGCTGGACTTCAGTGGGCTGCTAAAAAAGAGGTGAGTGAGTTTAGAGAAGGAATATATAGTAGTGAGGCAGGGGAGAAAAGAAAGAGCAGTTTTGTCCAGTGGTGGGATTCAAATAAATTAACAACAGTTCTATGACCTGATAACCTAAATTAACCACAGGTTCGATGTCCCATTAGTAACCAGTTCTCAGAAACTAGGCGCTCATTAGCAAAGGGTTCTATAGAACCTGTGAGAACCCCCTGAAGCCCACCTCTGGACTTTTGTCCTCTGTTGAATACCAACCCAGTGGAGGCAATGAAATTTCCAGTTTTGCACAAAGTTGGAAAGAATAGATCAGGAATACTTAGCTAAAATGTTGTTATTCAGAAGTATCTTCTTCCAGGAAGGAGCTTTTGGATCCCGGTCTAGAAAATCTGAATTGGGTCACAGGAGCCAGTATGGCACTGATTTTCAACCACTGTCCTGTGGCACACTAGTGTGGTGTGGATGGGACTTTGTAGATGTGCCATGGGACTTTGGCGAGGATTTTTATTAGGAAATTGGGAAATTTGAGACCTCTTCTAGCAACATGGTGTGCCTTGTCAAATTGATGGTATCCCGTGACAATTTTAGCACCTTCTTTAGTGTCTGAGAGGGAAAAGGTTGAAAATATCTGCACTGGGTTGAGGCCGTGGCCTGAAAGATCAAGCATTGTTTGGTGGACAGTAAACCAGTTCATATCCTCATTTGCCACTATAAATATGAAGTTGGGGTGTGGGAATGTGATAGTTATTTGGAAGTCTAAAGCTTCTCTGTCACTCCCTGCAGAGAGGGGCAGCAGCAGTTAGAAGAGGAGAAGAAGAAGAAGAAAAAGAAAGATGATGATGATGATATGGGAATCCCACCAGAGATCTGGGAACTGCTTAAGGGTGTCACAAAGAAAAGTGAATATGAACGCATTGCCTTTGAGTATGGCGTCACTGACCTGCGAGGCATGCTCAAAAGACTCAAGAAAGCCAAGGTGGAGGTCAAGAAGAGTGCAGGTCAGCTTGGAAGCTTGAATTCTATGTGAGAAAGCTCAGTAGCCAAGTCTTCTAACATCACTGATTGACAGTTGGGTCTATTCAGTATGGACTGGTGGACCTGGCTTTTTCCTTTTAGAGAGAGGGACAAGTGATGGGAGCTCATTCCACCAAATGGCACTTGGAACCACACACTGTATGAGGGTTGGAAAAAAGAATCTATTTACATTTAAAATTTGAATAAATTTACATGAATGAATATATTAGAGACAGACATTATGGACGAATGAATGAATTCAAACCAGTTCCTAAACACTCCGAACACAAAGAGGGGGGTGATCTTCAAACCAGTTCGTAAGCACTTTCATACACAGAGGGAGGAGGTGAGTGCAGCCTTCTCAACCCTCAAAATTATCAGTCAATCAATCATTTATTTAATCCTCTGGAGGTGTGGGTGGCACAGCTGTTTTTACCTCCAGAGGATTACAGGGTTTGCCTGTAGGCTGGATGGAGAAAACCTGCTGGGAGCCACATGGAAACTTTCCACTGGCCACATATGGCCTCTGGGCTAAGATTTGGAAACCCCTACATTAGGACATAGAAAACGGCTTGGTACCAAGCATGAAGGGAGTTTAAAGTTTCCATTTGTTACCCGTTTGGCAGCTTTTATAACAAAACTGGACCCTGCCTACCAAGTTGACAAAGGCCATAAGATCAAGATGTGGGTAGAGCTCAGTGACCCAGACCTGCAGATCAAATGGATGAAAAACGGACAAATGATCAAGCCCAGTGGCAAGTGAGTCTGGATGGGGCTGGGTTCTTGGATTCCTGGAAAGCTGGGATTGCAAAGAAGCTGGGTCTCTGGTTTCACCTCGCTCTAGGTCAACTGTTTCCTCCTTGCTTACAGGTACATCTTTGAGAATGTGGGCAAGAAACGCATCCTGACCATTACCAAGACCACACTGGCTGATGATGCAGCCTATGAATGCGTTGCTGGGGATGAGAGGACCTCTACAGAGGTCTTCGTCAAAGGTTTGTAGGCATGCGTGTGTGTGCACAAGTGTGTAGATGAAAGTATGAGTTAGACAAGTGAGACTGGACAAAATAGCAGAGTTAGTAAGATGGAGGAATTGGCCTTATATGGCAGCAAGTTGGGAGGGTTTGGCCCTGAGTTTCCATTCTCACCTGTCTGTCTGTCCTTAGAACCACCTGTCCTGGTCATGAGTGGCCTGGATGATCAACAGGTGTTCGTAGGAGACAAAGTGGAAATGGATGTGGAAGTATCAGAAGAAGGAGCCCAAGTGATATGGTAAGTTACCTACCCATCCTTCTTTCCTTTCACTTGTCTGCATTTCCAGCTACCCAAAACCCCCAAAAATCTCTGAGATTGGTTTCTGTATATTCATCCCTTGGATCTTCCTTCATCATTGGCATCCTTCAGTCTCAAAAGACTATGGTATTGTGCTCTGATTGGAGGTCCTGAAACAACATCTAGTGTGGCTAAAAAGGCCAATTCGAGAGTGGCAATCCCTTCCACACTGAGGACAAATAAATTCCATCCCCTGCTCAGTCCCCAGGTTTTGCTGCTTTCGGGTCTGTCTCTTTGCTTTAGCCTGCCGAACAAGTGTCTTTTCCAGTTGGAGAAAGCCATGCTGGGTCTTTTGCCTCCACACTGAACGATTGGAGGTCAAGGTTTCCCAGCTGTTGATGTCCATTCCCAAGGCCTTTAGATCCCTCCTGCAGATGTCTTTGTATCGCAGCTATGGTCTCCCTCTAGGGCACTTTCCCTGCACTAATTCTCCATACAGGAGATCTTTTGGGATCCGACCATCAGCCATTCTCTCGACATGCCCAAGCCAGCGTAGACGTCGCTGTTTCAGAAGTGTGAACATGCTAGAGATTCCAGCACGTTCCAAGACTGCGTCGTTTGAAACTTTGTCACGCCAGGTGATGCCAAGAATACGTCGGAGACAGCGCATATGGAAGGTGTTCAGCTTTCTCTCCTGCCATGCGTAAAGGGTCCAAGACTCACTGCAGTACAAGAGTGTGCTCAGGACGCAAGCTCTATAGACCTGGATCTTTGTATGTTCTGTCAGCTTCTTATTAAGCCATACTCTCTTTGTAAGCTTGGAGAATGTGGTAGCTGCTTTATCAATACGTTTATTCAGCTCAGTATCTAAGGAGAGAGTGTCGGAGATAGTTGAGCCAAGGTACACAAAGTCATGGACAACCTCCAGTTCATGTTCAGAGATTGTGATACAGGGAGGTGGATCCACACCCTGACCCATGACTTGTGTTTTCTTCAAGCTGATTGTTAGTCCAAGTTTTGGCAGGCGAAACGGTCCATAAGTTGTTGAAGGTCTTCAGCAGAGTGAGCAGTAACAGCAACGTCATCGGCGTCACCAATGACGATGATGTCAGCGTCATCGGCGAAGAGGAACTCCTGCAAGCATTTCAGCTGGACTGTGGACTTTGCTCTTAGTCTGGAAGGATTGTAGAGTTTTCCATCTGATCTGGTCTGGAGATAGTTTCCCTCAGTTGCATTTCCAAAAGCATGCTTCAGCGTGACTGCAAAAAAGATCCCAAATAAAGTTGGTATCTTCCTTCCTAAAGGTGGCCTTTTAATGTCTCTTTTTTTCACATAGTTTTTTCTACTGTTAAGACGTACTGAGGATGTGTATGGGCAGTATCAATACATGCCCAGTTTGGCCACTACCTGAGGAACCATACCAGAAAACAGTCATGGTGGAAGAGCTTGTTTCCAACTGTGCAGTTCTAGTAGCTGATGATACACTCTTTCCAAATAGGAGTCTGTCTGTAATTCCTGTAATCTGCATCTGTAATGTTCTCCAAATATTTTAGTAGACTAGCTAAATTTAAGGGGAACTGTGCCAAAAGAAGATAGATTGAGGAAATGCACACATGTAGGTAGAGTATTTATTCTAGAAGCCAGTTTGGACCATATGGAATAGACTTAGATGGAGATATGAGCACTTTTATGAAAAAAATTCACCATTATACTTTCCAAGCATTTAACCTCAGTCAAAGACCCATATCTGGAGCCCCCTCCCCCCCCCCAAAATAAAAATTATTAGACTGCCACTTAACAATATTTTTTGCCTTACAAACCTTGAATTCCAAGACTGTGGGATGCAGATATTTTCCATCTGTCCATTCTTCTGTCCATCCGTCCTTCCATCCATCAGTGTCTGTCAAATACCAGATGCAAGGGAGTGGCCACAGGATCTTGTCTTGGGAAATCCTTGACTTGAGGTATTTGGTCGGCCACTGAGATGCAGGAAACTGGACTGCATAACTGGACTGAGATGCAGGAAACTGGACTTGGCCTGATCTAGTAGGGCCCTTCCTTACATTATTACGAACACTCTCCATTTTGACTCCCTCTTCCTTCTGACCCCCACCAGGTCAAAAGATGGTGTAGAGCTGACCCGTGAGGATGCCTTCAAGTACCGCTTCAAGAAGGATGGCAAAAAGCACATCCTTATCATCAACGAGGCTACTAAGGAAGATGCTGGGCGCTACAAGATCCAGACCAATGGTGGCCAGTCAGAGGCTGACCTTGTGGTTGAAGGTCTGTGGGGTCTGGTGGACTAGTGGGTGTAAAAACTTTGAAACAAACCTGATGCTTTCTCCCTGTGTGGTGTGTGACAAGTCACCTCTCACTTTCTCATCTTCTTTGCAGATAAACAGCTTGAGGTGCTTCAGGGCATTGCTGACCTTACAGTTAAAGCTGCTGAACAGGCTGTCTTCAAGTGTGAGGTCTCAGATGAAAAGGTGACTGGCAAATGGTACAAGAACGGAGTTGAGGTTCGGCCCAGCAAACGCATCACAATTTCGCACAAGGGCAGGTGAGCAGAGAGGGAAGGCTGTGTGTTGCGTTTTCGGCTCTATGTGTGTATGTATGATTTCTTTGCATTGGTGCTATGTTCCTACCTGCCATTATATATCTCCAGTGGTTCTCAGACTTTTAGAGATATTTACTCCCTAAGTAAGTCTTTGTGGGGAGAGGCAAAAGCAGCAATGCGATCCCAGGTTCAGGGCACAATCCTTTGCACGTCTACTCAGATGTAAGTCCTATTGTGTTGTGAAACAATGCTGGAGGGGGCAGTGAACAGGCTCAGTGGGGACAAAACCCCTACTTCCCACTATTATGGCCTTGCTCTGACTTTTTGGAAGGAAGGAGAGGATTTAAAAAATGTAATAAATACTATTTGAATGTTTTTGTTTGTTCCTTTTCCCTAAAATCCATGGTGTAACATTCATGGATAAACTACAATTGGCTTCATCATAGTTCATCAACGTACCTGGGAATGCGTTCTTATTTTATTCAAGTTTTGCTAAAGGCAAGAGAGAATATAGCATATATTCTTAGAGAATGCCACTGTTCACTCTGTTCACAGAAATGATATGTGAGGGATTGTGTGTAGTAACATAAATCTACGATTGTACTTTTTTGTCTTGCTGGTCTCATCCCCCATCTTCTACTTGGCACCTAACATCACTTTCATTCTGCAGATTCCACAAGCTGGTCATCGATGATGTGAGACCCGAGGATGAGGGCGACTACACCTTTATCCCTGACGGATATGCGATTTCATTGTCTGCCAAGCTCAACTTCCTGGGTCAGTATAGGTGAAGACCTTGAGATTCTGCAATATGTACAATCTCTCCTGTCCCTCTGATTTTTATTAAACTTGGCATCCATCAGTCTTGAAAGACTATGGTATCGTGTTCAGCACTGCATGCACGAAGGCCTGGGTAGATTGATATGGAGGATAGGCTGTTACCCAAGCAGCAAATCCCCCCTCTCCACACCACTGAAATGGTCCAATGGAAAGGCAGAGCCAATACGATCCAGCTGGCGTTGCAGAGCTGGGCTAAGGACAGGAGCTCACCCTGTCTTGTGGGGCCGACTCAGGTCTCAGACCCTGGCCTGCTGGTTAACAGGCACAGTGTCTTACCCACTTGCGCCACCCACAAATTATAATTCATGCATAAAGCACATAGTAGCAGCAGCTAGATTTCTGACAGCCATTCTTCTTCCAGCTCCAAATCAGCAGCAGTTAGCAAGCGTACTGGGGTAATTCAAAAACCAATATTTATTATATTTTTCTCTCCACACAAATTCTACTGTCTTGGGGCATATCACCATGGGACTTTTAAATGCTGTTTTATTATGTAGATAAATATAATACCCAAAGCTGAATAGTTGGTGGCAAGATTAGTCCCACTAATAAACATGCTGTTATAAATGGGTTGCCTAATTTTTCTTCCCATCACTAGATCGATTTTTATGCTTACCCAACAAAAGGATTGAAAGTTTCTTGAATACAAGTTATCTTGTTTGTATTTAATATTTGATATTTCCATAAGATAATACCTTTTTCTGTTCCTGAATTTACCTTTTCTGCCTTATATGGGTATTTGAGAGAGAGAGAGAGAGAGAGAGAGAGAGAGAGAGAGAGAGAATACATGCAGTGTAACCGTTGGGTCTATTTTCAGTCAATCCAATAGAATTGATTGGAATAAATCAATTCAATAGGAGCCTACATGTTCAAGTTTTTCATATTAGTTGTAGAGGCTACTTTTGCATAGCATATAGATAAAACAATTGATTTAACCTCTTCTGGGAAAAATTTCTAGTTTCCTTATTTATCATAGGGAGATACCATTGGGTTAGATTGTAGCACTATAATGGAAATAAATAAATATGGTGTTCATTAATTTCAAGGTGCTCATTAATTTCTTTATTTTCTTTTCCCTTCTAGAAATTAAGATTGAATATGTCCCCAAACAAGGTGAGTCTTTGTTAGAGTTTAACATCCTTGCCCCTTTCAAATTCTACACCCTAGTTATGACTCTGGCTGAGATAGATCCACAACAGTAGACATGTCTGGTTTTTTCTAGAGCCCCCCAAGATCCATTTGGACTGTTCAGGAAAGACAAATGAAAACACCATTGTAGTGGTTGCTGGGAACAAGTTGCGCCTGGATGTGCCCATCACTGGGGAACCAGCACCTGTTGCCACCTGGATGAAAGGTGATACGGTAAGTGTTAGGAGTAGATAGCATGTGCTAAGACTGGATAATGTGAGGATGCATTTCTATATGTTCTTAACTGTAAGTCCCACTAAATTAAATAGGATTTCTGAGTAGACATGTGTAGGCTTGTGCTGTATGTTGTGCAGTGGAATTGTACTCAGAACATTGGTTGTATCATTTGCTCTTTCATCGAATCTAACTCTTTGGATTTGTAAAATCATTGATGGAGGGGAAAGGAGATGAAAAACAGGGCTCATTTTCCTTCCTCTCCAGCTCATACTCTGAACTGCTGTATCAGGAACTGGTGGGTAATAAATGGTGGAAGCTATGCTTTGTGAATTACTGATCATAGTGTCTTATTTGCATTTCATTTACTTTATTTTTAGAGTTTAATTTACATTTGTTTTTAATGTTGCAGCCTCTCTTGAGCTTCCAACATGTGTGGTTTAAGAAATGGATATCAGCCCAACAAGACTTGCAGCACAATCCTATGCATATCTACTCAAAATTAAGTTGCATGTGATCAGCAGGACTCACTTCTGAGAAAGTGTGCATAGGACTGCAGTCATGAAGCCCAGGCCTGAGATGCCTGGAGTACATGGTGGCCATGCCACCAATAATTGCTGCAGCAGCATCCAGCATGCCCTGGGCAGTCAGTGATGTTTTCTCAGGAAGAGGAGACGTTGGTCCCTGAGTAAGGAATGTAGCCCTGCAATGGGGGTACTTGAGTCTATCGTGGCTGTGCAGAATTAGAGAGTGTCATGACAAGTCTTTTGAAGTCAGGATCACACGGAACTCAGGATCCAAGTCCTAGTCCCTCTTACCTGCTGCTTACCTACTGGGGTGACCATCAGGCAGTGGAACTGTTCCAGTGCTGGTTTGCGCTGGGCTAGCCCTGGAGCTGTCCCCAATGGTAGGGGCTCACAAATGTGCCTTATGGCATTTTTGTGACGGTACGCAGGGGTTAGCCAGATTGTGCCCTTAGCGCAAAATCCATAGCAGTTACAGGTCCACGCAGTTACGTCACCGTCTAGTGTTATCTTATGGAGAGTCCCGTTAACTGCTCCATCGCAAAGGGCTTAATTTGAATTTAGGATATGGGCCTTAGTTTCACACTCCAGCACAGCAAAGTCTTTTGCCAAATGCTTAGTTGTAAAGTCCACCTGTACCATCACAATAGCAAGAGATATAGGCTGCAATCCAAAAGACACATTCCTGGGAGTAAGACCCATTGAACACAATGGGGCTTACTTCTGAGTAGACATGGTTAGGATTGTGTATGTTATCTTTTATAACATACAAACTAATATTTTCCAGACCACTGACAAAACCACTCTTTATAGAAAATCATGATTATGTACAAGTTTACATTTGGATTTGCTGACTTCAGAAACACTTGATCATTCTATCTTGTCCTCCCTCATCTTTTAGGTCTATACTGAAACAGAGGGCCGGGTTCGTGTGGAAGAGCGGAAGGAGCTAAGCAGTTTTGTGATAGAGAGTGCTGAGCGGTCAGATGAAGGGAGCTACACCATCAAGGTGACCAATCCGGTGGGTGAGGATTCAGCCACCCTCCATATCAAAGTTGTGGGTGAGTAACTTGGTCAGAGTGAAATGTCTTGGGTTAACACAGCATTCCATGCATTGCTAATCCAATTACTTCTTGACTTTGCAGATGTTCCTGATCCCCCTGAAGCTGCACATATCACTTCAGTGGGAGAGGACTGGGCCATTCTGGTGTGGGAACCACCAAAGTATGATGGTGGGATGCCTGTTACTGGTGAGACATTCCTTCAAGTGAACATTTATGACCAATTAAACCGGATTAGACAAAATACAAGCCCAAGTTACTTAACTTCAGCAGCCTTTAGTAAACATGGGGGATCCATTCCAGGACCCTCATACAGAATACAGAATTCTGCAGATAATGAAATCCGTGGGGAGGAGGGCCATGCCAGCAAACTGGAAATAGCTTTCAGAAGTGTCTAGTAGATGTTCTGAGGAGTAGGGAGGTCATGTGCAACCTTCCCTGCTTTTAGGAATCCTTCTAGTCATTCTCAACCTTTTTGGTCCCAAGGACCAGTTCTGTGAAAAAAATATTTCCAGGGACCAGCCCAAGGGTGGGAGAGAGTTCTGCCTCTGGCGACCTGGAGGAAGGACTTCCCCATCTAGAGCAAAGCACAGCTGCCTCCAGCTGTACATCCCATTATAATAAATAAAGCTATTGCTAGTTTACTGTGGATAGGATTACAGGTGAGAGGTCAATGCCTCAATGCATGTCTACTCATTGTGGGGATTTTCAACCTTCAGTGAAAATGCACAAAGCCATCCTAGTCACTCTTATTGGAGAGTAAGCCTCATTGACTATAATGGTACTTACTTCTGAGTAGACAGGCATTGGATTGGACTCTGAGGCTGCAATCATATCAGTGCTTTCCTGGGAGTAAGCTCCACTGACTACAATGGGACTTATTTCTGAGTAGACAGGCATAGGATGGGGCTCTGAGGCTACAATCCTGTTTCCACTTTCCTGGGAGTAATTTCCACTGACTACAGTAGGACTTACTACTGAGTGGACAGGCATAGGGTTGGTCTCTTGCGACAGAGCCCTCCTGCTGTGAGAAGTGGAAGATGCACTTAAAGGATTTCTCCGGCAGACCAGTCAGGCAGCTGCCAAAGACCCCTAGTGGTCCCCGGACTGGGGGTTGAGAAACCCTGTTTTAGATGGGAAGGAATCTCTGACCATGTCCAGGAGGTCCTCTGAGGCACTCCTACCTCAGGCCCAGCACCATTTAAATATTAAAATCTGAAGGGTAATGAATCCTTGGATAAAGAGGGCTCACTGTACACTGCTCAGCACACTGTCAAGGCTACTGCAAGGACTTCCTTGGAATAGCACTTACAGTAGTGGTGATGATGAATAGGACATTCTCTAACACACTTCATGGTCAGAGCAGCTAATTTTGTTTTCCCCCCTCCATTTTATTTCTGATGTGTTAGAGAAGCTTGCTTATCCTCTTATGTGATTAAGTGCTCATAGCTATATTTTATCCTATCAAACTCTAAAGCAGGGGAATACAGTGCAAGGGTAAAAGTTCTCTAAGTACAAGCTGGGACAAGAGTACGAGAGTAGAAGTTGGGACAAGCTATGTCTCAGACTACAGTACCATTTTTATATCATTTTAAAATCCATTATTTTCCTTAAAGGGGGTATACCTGCCACCACTTTAACACATTCAAGAACATTCCTTCCCTCATACAAAGAGTGAATTTGAGTAGACTAGAAATTGGCTAGACTAAAAACTGAACATCTATTTTATTACATAACTCCGTGTCCTTGTAAGGGTATAATGCAGAAGTAGGGCACAATCCAGAGTAACTATGGGGAGTCCTTGCTCCGGTGTAAGAACAATTTGCTCTGGATTGCAATATGAATTTCTCATAGGTTTTCACTAGGTGGTGCAGTAACTACGGGTACACGTAATGTCTCTTACATGCTCCCGTAGTTACTCTGGATTGTAGGGCTACTCTCAAACAAACCTATGAAAGAGTTAATGTAGTGCCCAGCAGAGGGTGGCTTGAAAATCCTGAAATTCCTTGTCCGTATTGTCCTTGTCCATGTTGTCAGTGGTTGCTGATTCACAAGGCTATCCCAACAACAACCTGCCAGATACCTTTGATTGTGAAAACAAGCTCCATGTTTTTACCACTTCCCCATAAATCACATTTTTTCCCTGTGGATGTGAGACAGGATACCTGATGGAGCGTAAGAAGAAGGGAAGCATGCGCTGGATGAAACTGAATTTTGAAGTGTATACTGAGACAACCTATGAGTCCACCAAGATGATTGAGGGGGTGCTCTATGAGATGCGTGTTTTTGCTGTTAATGCCATTGGAGTCTCTCAGCCCAGCCTGAACACCAAACCCTTCATGCCTATTGGTAAGTGAGAAGAATAGTTATTGAAGCAGTGAAGGGGGCATGGTGGAAAGGGAAACAAGGTACAGGATATTGAAAGAATGGAGCAGGAAGAAAGGGGCCATATCATCACTCAATCCTTTTGAAGATAAATGAATCAGTTTTTCCTTCCCCTGCATATGTGTCCAATCTGTAAATTTATAATGGAGTCAGTACAAAATGGTAGCCAAGGTTGAGGAGGAGCAGTGTCTGGGTTAGGAATTGCCCCCCAAAGAGAGGGGGATGTACCTTAGAGGCCATAGTGCATGAAATGTTGTTGAGGTCACATCAGGAAAGCTTTTGTATTTATATGCATGTGTAATTCCTTTTTCCCTCCCTCCTTCCCATCACAGCCCCCACTAGTGAGCCACTCCACCTCGTCTTGGAGGATGTCACGGATACTACGGCCACACTTAAGTGGCGTGCTCCTGACCGGATTGGTGCAGGCGGCATTGACGGCTACCTCATTGAGTATTGCAAGGAAGGAAGTGAGTTAACAGCAGCTAGGATGGGAGTGTGTGTGTGTGTGTGTGTGTGTGTTTTTTCCCCCCCACCATTCTTCTCCCACATTATATATGTTATCACAATTTGGCCTTTCAAGTTCTGCTAGCCACATTAGTGGATATAGGGGACGATCAGGAAATTGCAGGTTTCTTCATCCTTTCTTATGCCCTACCCTCAACGTCCATCATCTTCCACCGTAGAGTTTCAGGAGACTCCTACTTAATGAATCTCCCAACTCTTTTACTATGATCTATAGAGAGCATTTTATCTTATTGTATCTGTGCGTGGTTTAAAAGTTGCACAGAGATGGAGAAAAGGGCAATCCAAAGGGTGATAAAAAGGGCGCAAAAGATCAGTGGTTGTTCTCTTCCCTCATTGGAGGATTTGTATAATATGGGTTGTAAAAGGAAGATACAAAACATTCTGCGAGACTCTTCACATCCGGGCCACTCACTGTTTGAGATTTTACCATCGGGAAGACGATATAGAGTGTTGAAAGCTAGGACAAGCAGATTTAAACTTAGTTTTTACCCAAGTGCGGTGATCTGGCTAAATGCAAAATTATGAAATCTGGTGGATGCAATGTAATACATATATTTTAAGTGTATAGTTTTTTTTTCTTTTTAAATTGTGTGTGTTTTGATTTGTTCAAATGGATATTTGTATATTTGTATATCTGTGTTGTATTATGAGAGAGAGCACCTCATTTCGTTGTTCTCATACCTTGAGTACAATGACAATCTATCTTATCTTATCTTATCTTATCTTATCTTATGATGTTGGAAAAATAATGCCTGAGTTATCTTGACTCTCAAGATTTATCCTTGACCTCATTGTCACTATTGTGATCTGAGTGCTTTTGGCTTCACACTCTGCTTAGCCTCGGAATATCAAATATAAGGTCCATGGGCTGGTTTCAGCCTCAAGAAACAGTTTCCCCAGCTCCAATTATAATTGGGCTTTCCCAACGTATATTAGGCTATCTCATATCTTTAAATTGTGGTTCACATCATGGTTCACCCCTTTGACCCCTAACTCTGTGTTCTCTATTCTTTCTTTTTTTTTTTAGCTGACGAATGGGTAGCGGCCAACACAGAGCTGGTTGAGCGCTGTGGCTTTACCGCCAAGGATCTTCCTACAGGCGAGAAGCTTCTCTTCCGGGTCATTGCAGTCAATATCGCAGGCAAAAGTCCACCAGCCACTTTGCCTCAGCCTGTCACTATCCGAGAGATTGTCCGTAAGTCATAAACTCTTGAGTCATATGCTCCAAGTTTCTTGATTTTGTAGTATCTCCACTTAAAATGATAGATGGCAGAGGCTAAGACACTAAGGATACAGTCAAGAAAAGTCCCTTATACCAGTAAGCACTTTCATATCACTCTCCCCAGGCATTTGCTGCCCTCCTCGGGCCATCGTGGGCCCTGGAGTACAGGAAATTGTGCTGGCTGAGCTCAGCAGAGATCTAAGGAGGACAGGGTGGAGCATTGAGGAGATGGGTGGGAGGCATTTCAAGATGGGGAAGAGCAGGTGGCATCATGAGTGGGTGGCCAAAGAGCAAGAGGTGGAGTTGGCACATGTGCCAAGCCCTGTTCCAAGGCACCTTGTACCATCTTTTTGGGGACTACCTAAATCTGTGCCACCAAAATTCGTGGTGCAGAGACCTATTGTGGCTGCAGCTGTGTTTCCGTTTCCTCTTGCCTTGGGATAGTACTCAGTACCTTGTGGGAGCTGGATCTAGTATAGTCATGCTGAACTGCCTGATCCAGCAAAAGTTTGGATAGTGCTGTGTGGTGTTAGGTGAACTTTGTTTCTTATCCAACTAACTGACAGATGAATAACAAGTTACTGGGAATGATAGTATTCACTAGAGATTACTTAAAGAACTATTGCCTCATTGCTACTTAAAATCCTGGATGTGTTGCCAAAATCAAATTGGAAGGTGGCCATTGTAATGTCTGTTTGTAATCAAGAAGCTAGGAGAGAGCTGGGAAGGAACAGACCTGTTAGCCTAATCTCTGTGGTAGATAAAATGCTGGAAAAATATTCTTCTTTCTCTTTAGACTCAATTCCATTGTCTTTTTTGCCAGTTTCATTTAAGGAATTGTCTGGAAGATGCGTAAAGAAACAGGGTCACAGGAATTTGGGTTGTAAGTTGGGTTGCCAACTTATCAAAATGTCCCTCCAGTGCCCAACTCCCCCAAACAGTTTTTTATTTTTATTTTTATTTGTGGACTGCTTGTCATAATTTTCTGTGCAAATGCCAGCCTGTTGAACTAGCTGTGAAAATGATTTGAGCATCAACAGCATGGGGTGCATTTGGGAAGCACAATTAAACTTGCAAAGTCCACACTTGAGAGTTAAGATGCCAAGTGGTTTAACTCAGTCCCAGCACACCACTGACCTGCAATTTGGCAGTGGCAGTTTGGGGGGTTCTTTTTATGTTCATTTCCCCATGCAATGTCTTCACCCTACATTCCACCAAACCGCTGCACCCTGAGCTGCCTCAAGTCCCGTGTGCTGGCCTGGAAAGGTTGAAAATGTTCTGTAAAGTACATTTGCACCTGTGTGTGAGTCCAGCGGCATCAGGTTGGACCAGCCAAGCATGGTCAGCGCAGGGATCTGGGGAGATATGTGCAGTGGTGGGATTCAAATAAATTAACAACAGGCTCTATGTCCTAAAAACCTAAATTAACTACAGGTTCTATGTCCCATTAATAACTGGTTCTCAGAACCAGGCACCTGTTAGCAAAGGGTTCTAGATAACCTGTGAGAACCCCCGGAAGCCCACCACTGGATATGGGGATGGAGAGGAGGAGGATCATAGGGCAATATATCTCAGAGCAATCCATCTCATAGGTCTGAGTTAAGAAATCCACTTTTTGTTCCAGAGGTAGTTGTGTTCTCATTTTCTGGTTAATTGGCCATAACCTTTGATAGGATATAAATACCCAAAGCTTCTTTATTTTATTGGATTCTGCATTAAATTACAATCCCAATGATATATTTTATGATGGTATTATTTTATGATGATAATATTTTATGATGATAAATGATATATTTTATGATGGTATTAACATATGCCTTCCGTTTTTTTAAATCCCTCCCATTTCTTCTCTCCATACAGAACAGCCCAAGATCCGTCTGCCTCGCCATCTGCGACAGACATACATCAGGAAAGTTGGGGAGCAAGTAAACCTGGTGATCCCGTTCCAGGTGAGCGACCAAGAAAACTCATAGCATTAGAATTTGTGGTCAAGGGCGTGGGTGGGAGAAGTTCCTAACCGTGAAATCTTCAAGCACAATCCTAACCATGTCTACTCAAAAGTAAGCCTCATTGTGTTCAATGGATCTTACTCCCAGGAAAGTGTCTTTAGGATTGCATCCTATATGTAAGACAGCTTTCTGGAGCTCTAAGCTTATGACAGCTCATCATAAGCAGGAAAGAGGGTTCATGGGTGTGTAAGCAGCCCGGGTCATCTAAGAGGAATTTAATTAAGGGTTAAATTAAAATCTTTTCAGCTATTTCCCAAAGGGGGAGAGGAGGGTAAAACAGTGAGGGGTGGCTGACAGTGGGGGTTGGTAAAAGAGATCAGGCTGATAGTCAGAAAAATATTTGGAGCTCAATCTACCAGGCTTTCAGGTCTGTCAACTTGGTGGAGCCAAGGTCTATCAACCTGGTAAACTTGGCGTCCTAGACATTCTGAGTGCCATTTTTTGCTCTACACAAGGCCAACTGAGATCCCAGGAAATTTCCAGCTCCCTTTCTTTGGTTTCCAGGACCCCTTTTTGACTCCAGGCCCCGGTATAGTTTTACCCCTTCTCAGAGGCCCTGAAGCAGCTAAGTATGTACACGGGTTTGGGCTAAGATTAAGGCTGCAATCTTAAAGACACTGTCCTGGGAGTAAGACCCTTTGAACACAATGGCGCTTACTTTTGAGATGACATGGCTAGATGTAAAACTGTGGTTGACATAGGCCCTGAGGAGGACTAAATAGGGGCAGAATGCTGGACAGAATCCTTTGTTTTCTACTTATGAAAGGCTTTTCTACAAGTTCTGAGTGTTTTATTAACTCCAGGGGAAACCCCGACCTCAAGTTACCTGGGCAAAGGATGGACAGCCTCTGGACCCCAAAGAGATCCATATCCGCACCTCGGAATTAGACACCATCCTCTTTATCCGCTCTGCTCAACGGCATCATTCAGGTCACTATGACCTCTCAGTTCAGATTGAGAACATGATAGACAAAGCCACAATCAAGATCCGTGTTGTGGGTAAGAAAAGGACTGTCCTTTCCTCCTCCTTTGGGAATTCTACAGCAGTGACAGCAAATTTGCTTTAATAAAAAGAGTGAACGGTGTGTAGGTGTTAGGGCAGGAAAGTAAAGGGAGGAGTTACTCTCTCAGTCTTCTTAGGGTATTTTGCTGGTGTGTGTTTGTGCATCTGTGTGTGCTATGGCTGCTATTTTTAATGTTGAGTTGTGAGTCCCTTGAGTCCCCTGTACAGGCAGAAAGCTGGGACACACGCTTTTTTAAAAAAATAAATGAATGAATGAGCAAGTCTAGCTCTACTGCTGCTTTTAGCCTCCTTTTCTAGTTCATTCATACTGCTCTTCTGCTGCTTCTAGTTTCCCTTACACTTCTTCCATACTTTTTCTTCTCCCTTCTTACAATCATGCATACCTCTGCCAATACTCTCCACATTCATTCTGTCCCTCTCCGGTCTGTGGAATAATCCACACATCCATGCCGTCAGCACAGGAATTGAAATATAGGGGGAAATGTAATATTTGTGGTGCCAGGATGTCCCCACATTGCTAATATTCTACCATAATTATAACTTTTTCAGATATATCCATATCTCTCAACACCCATCTTTTCTCCTCTTCCTATAATAGACATATCCCCTCTCTGTTCTGATAGTGGGGGGATGCAGAACTTCAAAGCAAGGGGAAGCAGAACTGGGTACATAAATGAGGGGATGGCTGGAAGAGAATCTGTAGGTTGTTACCTGCAGGATGCAGGGAGTGCCTTGGCAGCTAGAGAGCAAGGGTGGGAGATGGGCCAGGCTCTGATCTCCTTTTCCCCCTTACTCCGGACTGCAGCTGCTAAACTGTTAATAAGCCTTAATCCCAGCCTGCTCCATAGGTCTTCTTTCCCCCGTGGGAATTCTCTGTGCCCCCAACTCACAGGCCTGGCATGAGAAGAGATATGGAGACAACAGAGTTGGCATCAAGCTGCCAAAACCTCCTGCTGGCAGAATGCTAAAAAGATGCTAGCTTGAGAGTGGGGCACTTCTTGGGGTGGTTGGTTTATAGCTGTCCCCCTGTCCCAAGGGAGTTCTGCCTTTCCTATTTGGGGGGGGGGGGTTATCTCATCTTGGCACCCAATTCTTGCCCTTTCTTGGTGCTGGACACCCATCTGCCCCCCTAACCTTCCCTGTGGGTGTTTTTTTCTTATGTGCTATCCCCTTCCCCCATCTAGGAAAGAGAGAGTGAGATCAAATTCTGCCATTCTATATTTAATCTTCCTTGATGGGTTAAGCCAGATGCCAACCCTCCCAGCACTGCAGGAAAAACGCTAACACCCCCTTGCTTTCCAGACATGCGTTTTTCTGATCAGCTGCCTCTAATCCCTGTTTGGCTGGCGGAATGTTTGAAGTGAAATTTAGCGTCTTCTAAGGGGCTTTTGGGAATCTGCCTTTGAAGAGGAATCTGTTTGAGAAGGGGCCTCCGTCAGCATCGCCCAGCATTTCTCCCAACCTTAATTGTGCCACTGGACAGGGCTGGGCTTCCATGAATAGGTGTACTTGCAATGTGGCAAAATGGTAGGTTGGGCATCCCTTATCCAGAATTTTAAAATCAATTTTATTTCAAAAACTGTAACTTTTTTGAGTGCTAACAGGATACCACAGGTGGAAAATTCCACACCTGATATCATGTGGCAGGTTGCACAAAATGTGCAAAATTATTTAAAAATATTGTTTAAGATCACCTTCAGGCTACATGCCTATATCCATAAGGTGTTTATGAAAATTAATGAATTTTTTTTAGACTTGGGACCTATCCTCAAGATATCTCATTTGGTATATGAGTATTCCGAAATATAGAAAAATCAAATATCCAAAACACTGCTGGTCCCAAGCTCTTTAGATAAGAAATGCCCTACCTTTAGTTTCATGCATCTAGTCCAGAGGTGGTGAACGTTGCAGGCACTGTCTGCTGACTAACGGTAGCAGTGCTAGCACATGTGCCGGTGCCCACCATGCATGACTGGAACTCTGGGCATGCACATTGGGCCAGGACCTTCCTGCACCCATTGTGCATGTCCAGAGCTGTGGGCATGTGTAGTGTGCACTGGTGTGCTCAGTTTGGCTCTGCTTCTCTTTGGCACTGAGCCAAACTGACGCATTCAGGCTGGGGCTGTGTGGCAGGGGGTGTGGGGCAGCATATGGCTATGTGCCATCCGGAAAGGCTTGGTGTGCCCTCTGTGGCACACGTGATTTAGTCTAATCCATGTATCACATTGAACTCCTGAATAATATACACCACCACTGGAGTATACTACTGCCACCACTGATTTAGTCTAATCCATGTATCACATTGAACTCCTGAATAATATACTCCAAGGATGTTGCAAGCAATTTGGGAGTTCACACCATCCCGGTGTTCAAGGCTGAAGGCATTGTAAGACCATGCACTGTGTTGAATCCTGTTTACCATTTAGAGTACAATAAGGTACTATTGCATACCTTCTATTTAATAACAATGTGACCCTTTTATTTCCATTTCCATTCCAGAGAAACCAGGACCAGCACATAATGTGATGGTGAAGGAGGTGTGGGGTTTCAATGCCTTAGTTGAGTGGGAGGCTCCAAAAGATGATGGGAACTCGGAGATCACAGGTTACACCATCCAGAAAGCTGACAAGAAGACGATGGTAAGATGACTCTTTTCTTGTTGAGATGCTTTACCGAAGAATATTCAAATCTGGTAACAAGCTGGGCTTGTTCCTCACCCCTGTTGAGAAGATGTACCTGCATAGCTACCTGGGGACACTGAGATGGTCAAAATGAAGCAGATTCTTCCTGGATCTTATATTAGTGACCCTGATGTAGTCTGTATTCATGTGAATGTGTTTAGCTGCTGGTTTATTGCTGACGATGTCAGACAAAGCAGTCATCTCCCATTGTAGGGTTCATCTTTCATCTGTGGCAGGCCACTTTAAAATCCCATTTAGTTACAGCTGAAAGATTGGGCAGTCACTGTACCTGCTGCAGTGGGAACAGCATCAAATGCAGGCCTCCGTCAGTCTTGAAAGACCATGGTATCGTGCTCGGCGCTTCATACGCTGCATGCGAAGCACGAAAGGCTGGGTTGGATTGTTATGGAGGATAGGCTGTTACCCAAGCAGCAAATCCCCCCTCTCCATGCCACTGAATTAGTCCAATGGAAAGGCAGAACCAATACGATTGGATCCAGCTGGCGTCGCAGAGCTGGGCTAAGGACAGGAGCTCACCCTGTCTTGTGGGGCCGACCCGGGTCTCGAACCCTGCCCTGCTGGTTAACAGGCACATCCCACGGTCCGTGACAGAAATGGCAACTCTGGGAGTTACTGCTGAGAAGGTAGTATCCTTTGTCAGATATACATAGGAAGTATTTACTAGTTGATCTACTAAGGTCAGTCCTGTCCACATTCTTGGCCTGCCCTTCCCCATAACTGATTCTCTGACAGTATCTGGATCTGCTCTCCGTCCCCAGGAATGGTTCACTGTGTATGAGCACAACCGCCTTCCACGCTGCACGGTATCTGATCTCATCATGGGCAACGAGTACTATTTCCGTGTCTACAGTGAGAATATTTGTGGCCTCAGTGAGAACCCCGGACTCTCCAAAAACACTGCCTACATTCAGAAAGCTGGTAGGTGCTAAGAAAGATTGAAACCTGGCTTTATCCAAGGTTCTGGGTTTGGCATAAGGGTGAGTTTCAAGTCCAAAGAGAAGCAAGTAGGTGGCCTCTTTCACAATGTGTTTGATGGGCTACTTAAGAATAATCTTGCTGTGTCTTTGTCACTGAGGACGGGCAGATGCTTTTGGGATGTCCAGAAGCGGAAACTGTAGGCAAATACAGTAGGCCCCCTTATCTGTGGCAGTTGTGTAGCTAGACCAGGTGGGGAACAATTGGAGGACCAACGGATCAGGGCCATACTGGGATTGGGGGATGTTACAGAGCAGTAAGCACAATAAGATGGCCCTCCCACTTTTTTCACAGCTCTGCACAGCTGTAAATGGAGCCATTTCCAGGGCCATGGCCATGTATGCACAGGGGAGAGGTGTGATTTGACAGGCATGGATGTGCCATTGCATCACCAGAGCCTTGTGTTCCCACCCGCCAGCTATGCTGCTGGTGTGCAGGCTCTGCATCCAGATTTGAGTTATTTAAGCTTGGTTAGCTAAGCTCCACAATTGGTCCAGCCCTATGGATGAAGGACCTGAGAGGGCCTCTAAATGTGACCACAAGTGCCTTCCTGTTGCATCTGCAAGGTCTTCTGTGATTCAGCAGAAAACCTGCTGGAGTATTCTGAAAAGCACTTCTTTGTTTGATGAAACCCAGAAGTGAATTTCAGAATGCTCTGGCAGGTGTGGGGAGGTTGTGCACAGCCTTCCCATTCCGGTGGAGAATTCTGAAAGACACTTTCAGTTTTTCTGGATTTAAATATTCGTGGAATTTTGTATCCTAGAATATGGTTGATCCTAGAATAGTGATTCAGTGATCCTTGAATAGATCCACCATGGATACCACGGTCCAAATATAGTTTCCTTCCATTGCTTCCTGACACCTGGTATTCAGTGACATACTTCCTCTCTGAACATACTTCCTCATCTGAAGTAGCAGATGTCATCATAGCTAGAAGCCAGGATTTGTGAATGGAGGACAATAGGAAGGTTGAAGTTGATGGGCATGGGGCTAGGTGGGCTGGAGCAGCAGATTCTGAGTAAAAGCATGATCCTAGGATATTCTTGGGGAAGGAGATTTGGGTGGGATGACTATACTGTTGTGGAGAGAGACTGTGCTCTAGGGCCTCCTTGTTATCTGGAATCTGCTAACAGAACTCCCCATATCTTTTCCCCTCCAGGATTAATCACCAAAAAATTTAATTATAAGGAGCATGACTTCAGCATGGCTCCTGTATTCCTGACACCACTGATAGACCGGACAGTGGTGGCAGGATATACCACTGCTCTGAACTGTGCTGTGAGGGGACATCCCAAGGTAAGTGCTTGAAGTCTGCAATATTAAAGACACTTTCCTATAAGATCCATTGAACACAATGGGGCTTACTTTTGAGTAGACATGGTTAGGATTGTGCTCAACATGGAATAGGATGAAATAGGAATGTTGGGAGGGGTTGTATAGAGACAGGGGGAAAGAAAGAATGCAAGTTAATGAAAAGGAGGAGAAACGGGAAGATCAGGTGGAGGAGGATCAACCATCAGGTGGTAGACAGTCTTTTTTAAAAAAATGATTAATTACATGGTTAATTACATTATAAAAATTTATATAAAAGAGAAACGTCACTGAGTTACTGACTGACTGGCTGGCTGGCTGGCTGGCTGGTTGACTCACTCACTCACTCACGACTGACTGACTGACTGACTGACTCACCAACGCCCAGCCAAAAAAGCATGAAATTTGGGGTGGTTGTTCCTTCCATGACGGAGGAAGTCACTAAGAATCGGTTTTCGGAAATTCCAACTGGAAGGGGGAGAAAAGGGACTCTTAATGCCACTACAGAATGATTCTATGCAGATTGTTTTTGATATACAGTATTTGACATACAATATATAGTAATGTTAATTTAAGTATGTGCTTTTTTCAACTATTCATTTTTTCCCTCTAAGCTACATTCTTGCTTTCCAGTGTTTTACAAACATCAGTATAATGGCTGCCAACATTTACAACAAAGCGTTGCAAATGTAGTAGTTTTGAAGTAAAAAAAGACAGGGCAAAAGACCTTAGGTTAACAGCATTCCCAGTCTCATTAATCACAGCGACAGCCATGTTGTGAGATTATCTGGCTCTGTTGCATCACCACCACCTACAATAGGAGGTCACCTTTGTCATCTGCACTACACCAGCATCTACCCTTATCAGTTTTTTTATATCTCATGTAGTTGCTCTTCTAACATCCAATATTAAGTATTCAGTCTTCTGCTCCCCCTCCAGTCATCCATCTACCCTTCTTGGGTTGGCTTCCCAGCTCCTTAATTGTCTTGTAAGACGAGCATTTCAAGAGGAGTTGGTGTATTTGGTGCAGAGTTGCTTAACTCCTCTTGCACCAGCTGGTTCTGCCCTACAGATCCTCTCCTTTGGCCACTTTAATTGATAATTCTCTAGCCATCCAATAAACATAACTGGGGGAAATATAGTCTTAGGGTGTGGAAATATAGTCTTAGCAAGGGATAATTCCTGAGCATGGACAGGGTAAAGCACCTATACCTCCTGCCTTCAAAGTGTTGGTTGACTTCATGTGTTCTTCTCTGGGTGTTTGACACTGGCCCAGCTAGCCGACGCTATCTAATAGGGTTTCCATGTGTCCTGAAAAAACAGGGACAATCCCAATTTGGGGGGATTGTGTTCAGATTCTGCTTGAAACTGGACTTGGTATGGGACATTTGCAAGTAGATGTCATAATTTCCAGTCTGCAGCAGGGTGCTTTGAGGGTTACCTTTTGGCTGAGGGTATGACAATTAAGAAGCCTGCATCCCTTATCAGCTTTTCCTTTGTCTTCTCCTAGCCCAAGGTGATCTGGATGAAGAACAAAATGGACATCAGCGGGGACGCCAAATTCCTGCAGAAAAACCACCAAGGGGTGCTGACCCTCCACATCCGCAAGCCCAGTCCTTTTGACAGTGCCACTTACTCCTGCAAGGCCTTCAACGAACTGGGCGAGGCTATTGCAGAGTGCAAGCTGGAGGTCAAAGGTAACTTATGGGGAGAAAAGGAGATGGACTGTAAGGGATATTTGGAAGTTTGTGAGACTTCCTGTACTGCTCTATACCCTTAATTTTTAAAGCACGTTCTCTTGTCTGCTGTAAGAGATCCTCCGCTTTTCTGGAGTTTGCTCAGACCTCTGATTTATGATTGAAACTGATATTGTTCTAGAGAGCAATTGCAACTTTTGCCATTATTTTTTATCATTATTTTTAATGTATGCACTAGATTTTAACCCATTTCTGCCTGGCCCACAAGTGTACACATGCTTATTCTGGATAGGAGTCATCCAAACCATGGTTGACATGACATTGAAAAAACTTGGCTGTCATCAAAATGTTGCCTTCCCACCAAAATGATACCTATTTTGTTGTGTATAACCAGTGTTGCACTCAAGGCATAAAGAGTAAACACTCTATACATACCAGTTGAGAGGATCTCCCAGCAATTGTAATTGCCCTATGAATAAATAAAATAAGTGTTGGGAAACTGAATTTTGCACTCAGTACTCCATCTTAAAAATCCTTACCATTGACACATGTTGCATGCATGTTAAACTGTAAAGTTTAACATGTCATATGATTCTTTGTTTCACCAAGAAAGAGTAACAGCAAAACACATTGGAGAGGTAGGATGATCCATTATGACTCCCTAAAGCATGTTTCCATTGGACCAACAATGGCAAAGAGAGGCAGACTATACTGGCTTCAAAGGATATGCTTTAGTGGGACACAGTGCAATTCTGTGATATGCATTGATTAAAATCCAAAGTAAACCTGGAAGAGGTCTTAAATCCAAAGTAGACCTGGAAGAGGTCTACTCCTTAAAAGAAAAAAATCCCATTTAAAATCAAATGTATAGACTGAAGACAGTGATGTGTTGATATACAGAAGCAGAGGGGTAGGCATATACTTATACCCTTCCTGAGCACTGTTTCCTCTAAGGAACACAGCCATGCACCTCTGAGCCCAGCTCTGCACAACACGGAACTGGTCAATGTGGACATTAATTGATGGCATCATCATTGAGTATCTTCAAGTAGTGTTGTGACAGTGCACCTCGGAAGGAGTCTATACAGTGCAAGGAATTTGTCTTCTCTTTAGATGAGCGGGGTCACGGGTGGTGGAAAGAACTTACTCATTCACTGGGAGTAAGGCATGCTCTTTGAAACCCTCTTTTTCTTTTTTCTCCATAGCACCCCAGTAAACTGGTTGCCACAATTACCAAGACTGAAAGAGGTGAGTAAAAATACACACATGTACCACTTTCCTATGGTGTTTTTTCAAGGTACAATGGAATTCCCCTATTGACCTAGAAGCAAGTGAAATTGGGGTGGAGACTTAGGATTAGACACAGACACTCTTAGGGTACAATCCAGAGTACCTATGGGACGTTTTACACATAGTTATAGTGCCACCTATGGGGAATGCATAGGGCAGTCCAGAGTAAGTGCCTCTTACATCTTCCCGTAGTTACTCTGGATTGTAGGCGTCTGTCAGTCTTGAGACTATGATATCGTGCTTGGCGCTTGATACACTGCATGCAAAGCACGACGGCCTGGTTTAGATTGATATGGAGGATAGGCTGTTAGGCAAACAGCAAATCCCCCTCTCCACGCCACTGAAATAGTCTAATGGAATGGAAGAGCCAATACGACTGGTTCCAGCTGTGTCGCAGAGCTGGGCTAAGCACAGGAGCTCACTGTCTTGTGGGGACTGACCTGGGTCTCGAACCCTGGCCTTCTAGTTAACAGGCAGTGTCGTAACCACTTGCGCCACCCACAGCCCTTCTGAATTGTAGGGTTAGTCTCCAATCCTATACACACCAGTCTCATAGAACAGAATGGGACTTACATAGAGCACAATCTTGACCATGCCTACTCAAAAGTAAGCCCCATTGTGTCTTTAGGCTTGCAGCCTTAGACATACTTAGGATTGCACCCTTAGACATAGAGAAGGACTGTATTGGGGTGGGGGAAAGGAGGCTGGATAAAGGGGTTTGGGGAGGAGGGACTGGTGTGCCTGGAGAGCTATGGATTTGGTGCCAGGGTTAGCGATAATCAAATGTAGGAGAAAAAGAGCATCATGGTAGAAAATAAAGCTGAATCTGGGAAGAATGCCCAAAAACCATATTTTGAAAGTGGGGAGATGAGTGTGAAAGGCATGAATGGTGAACTGCCATTTTAACCTACCCCCTATAGACTCTTTGTTCCAATTTTCCCACAGATCACAGTAGCCCCCTTCTTTTCTCCATGGCATCCCTTCCCACCATATGCTGATGCTAATTGGAGAGCATAGAAGTGTTCATTTCTGCTCACCTGAAAAAGCCACACATATCGTACTTGGATAGAAAGAACTACCAGACTGGCAAGCTTCCTCCCCGTCCCTGCTCCAATCTCATATATGTCTGTGTGTCTGTCTGGTTGGCTGTTGTGTCAATAAAGTGACAATGGGATAATCTGTGTGCCTGTCCCTCTTTTTGGAAAGGGGTGTAGTCCTGAAGCAATGGTGGGGGAGGAGGGAGATATGTCAGAAGATCGGCAGAGCAGGAAACATTTTTGCTCATTGATTTTATTGGGGGATGGGAATAAGAAGGGGGGGATTATCTCCTCCCTGGGAGGGTTGCAGCATTTTCACACGGGGAAGAATGATGTCCAAGAACAGGAAGATTGCCTGGGAAGGCAACTTTGGTCTGTGTTTGTTTCTGGGGACAGACAGAGTGATCCTCAGTTGCCTCACGGCTCATCTTCCTTGGGAACACATTCATTATTCCTCCTATTGCAAAGAACAGAGAAAGAATATTTTTAGAAGTGTTGGTGTGTTCCCTGAACCCAATTGCTTTTAGCATGAGCAGAACCTGTTGACCATCCTGCCCGGGTACCTGGCTTGCTGAACATGAGGTTCTTTACCACCACCACCCCAGATTGGCTAATATCCTCTGTTGAATGTTCCTGGTTTTATCTCCTATTTTGGGACACTTTTAACTCTCCCAAATATTCCTGTGCAAGTTCAACAGTCTAAACTGACACACACCAACCTTTATCTTTTGTATGAGACAAGTGTCCTTTGCTTGAGTCCTGTGCTTTTATGGATTGGGTCCTTCTCCATTTCTGGAGTAGACAAGCTCCTTACTGAGACAGGCATGTGCTGACTGACAGTCAAACCCGTATATCTAGGTTAGGGGGTCTCTTAACGATTCAGTCAGAGGGCCATATCAAACCTGGCACAGGCTTGAGGGCCAGAAAAAAATTTAATAATAATAATCTTAGCGTTATTCCTGCCTACCTGGGGTCTGCTTTTTTGGCTAGACATAGCCATAGACACAACTGAGATATACTTTGACCGATGAGTCGCTCCATCTGTTGCTGAAGGCATTTTATACCTACTGCCAGGTACCTGAATTGCCATGGGCCACATCTTGCCCCAGGGCCTGGGTTCGGAAACCCCCTAGTCTAGGTAAAAGGGGGGTGGGATGGAGTAACCAGGTGGGTTTGACTTCTCCAGTCAGGTATGACATCATCAAACATAGGTTACTTAAGTTGAAGCACAGGGTTGCTCCTGCATTTTTCTGCCAGTCCGCCATAAAGTCTAGTGTTGGTTTGTGGAAGACACATCCATGTATTCGCCAGTACGAGCAGGGACCAAGATTCCTGGAACAATATAAGCACATAACAATTGGAACCATATTTCTGGCTAGATATGTTCAGAGAATTAATTTTAATTTTGTTTGTTGCTCTTTAGGCTCAAGGCCAGCTTGCATACTTCATCAGTTCTACTAAGTTTTTGAGGGATGGTGAACCTTGCTTCTGAGTAGCTTTCTTTCTCCCTGTGCTAAATGATATTGATAATTATATCTATGAGACCAAGCTTCTGACAATGGCCCTTACCATTTATGGTGCATCATCAGTCCCAGGAGTTGGCATGTTTTGTGTGACTGGCAAACAGTGGGCAAGTATCCTCAACTCCTAGATATTTTGGAGAGAGAAGCCAAACTCACCTATGAGATCTTCTTCACGACTGGATGGCAATATTCAACTGTGTCCTCATAGGCGAGGGGAGCATCACTGCGGTAGAAGCGAAGGCGATACAGCAGGCGTATCCATTGCCCAAATATTTCATCCTGTTTGAGGGGGTGAGCTACAAGTTGTAGGTAGAAGGTACGGCCATTGGCCAATCGTATTTTGAGCTGGTATCGTGACCCGTCATGAACGTAGATTCTTGCAAATTTCAAAGGCACAAGTCTGGTGGATAGGAGGAAAAATAAGTATGAGTAGATCAGCAAAGGTAAAAACAAAATCATCTGCTTGGCTGCCTGGAGCTGAAGAG
Organism: Cryptoblepharus egeriae; assembly: GCA_030015325.1. NCBI lineage: Eukaryota > Metazoa > Chordata > Lepidosauria > Squamata > Scincidae > Cryptoblepharus > Cryptoblepharus egeriae. Next base: position 82,793,108 of record JAREYC010000004.1, read on the forward strand.
GGCAAGAATAGAGCTTTCTTGGGGGCTGATAGGTGGGACTGGAGTCCAGCAGTTATGGAGCGGCCTCTGGCTGCTTGGCTCTGCTTTGAGTTGTGCCCCCAAAATTGGTGGTGCAGCTCCAAATAGATCCATTGCCCAAAACCTTCTCATTGTCTGCCATACCATGGCAGCAGCCTGAACTTGCATTAGATTGGAGCAAGACAACTAGCTTCTCTATTCCAGCACAAGTTTGGATTGTGCTGTCAGATCAGTAGTGTAGGTAAGGCCTCTGGTACCAGGGGACACTAACATTTTTAACACCTCACCTGGGGTGATAACACCTCTGGGGCAGAAGTCCAGAAACACCTACCAGTATTTTGAAAGCCCTGCTTGGTAGACTTTGAAAGGCAGGCACTTCCAGTTTCTGCAGACTGGAAGTGCTTTTGAAAGGTCTCCAGAAACCCTTCTATGGCTCAGGGAAACCATGAGCAACCTCTAGAGACTCCTGCTCTAGAGGCCTGCTAGAGACTCCGACCTACCTTGGGATCTATCACCGAGGGTGCAAGTTTTCACTTTGACAGGGTGTGGTGTCCTCCTAAGGGTGTGGGTCACACTGGGTGATGCACATAGGAGGCTGATACCACTACTTTTTATTTTTTAATCCAAGATTAAATTAAAAAAGCCAAAAAAATTTAATCTTGGTGTTTTCAAATATGATCATGTCATATATTAATCAGTGATAGATTCTATCAAAAGTTATAGCAAAAACAAACTGTGGGGCCAGATAATGGTGCATCACCATGCTCACAGCTCATGATATACTCCACCCACTGAATGGAAGAGGTCCTTCAGGGGGTGATGTGTTGGTGTCCTGGATGAAGCAAACTAGTGACACCAATGTCTTCAGGGATGGTACCTGAGGAAATGTGCCCCTTGCCCCCTTACTGAATCAGGTGTAGACTGGCCCTTGAACAAAAAGGCCATGCGAGTGTATGGCCGTCAGGATACAGTAGGTAGGTCACAGGTTCTCTCCCCAAGCTATCATTTGCCTCCATCCCAAACTGCTCTTTTAGACCCAATTCCCAGTGTTGACCTTGGAGATCCCAGTAGAAAAGAAAAATAATTCCACAAGGTTGAAGCCTGTCCATTCTTCTGTACAACCGCAAGCTGAAAGGCCGGCCCATCCAATTGGAAGTCTGGAGAGAAGTGCCTGCTCTTGGCCCAGTTTCGACACTCTGGGGTGGGCCAGAAGAAGCCACGTAGCAGAAAGAAGAGCAAATAAATAAATGATACAAAGTTTCCCTTTAAGAGACCTCCCAAGAGTAAAATCATATGGCACCACAATTAAGGGACTCACCCAAACAGCTGCAATTCCTCTCCAGGGAAAGGAATTGCATCTGGACAGTGGCAGCGGCAGTGTCCGGCACTTGAGCTGGTAGGTCGTGCCAGCAACATGAGATCAGGCAGTTCTAGATTTGGGCTGGTGGCAGCAATGCCCATTGTGACCCGGTTGGCTACATCTCCTGTCTTGGTAACCTGAAAAAAGAAACTCACTTGAAGGCTTCCATGCATGTTCATTGTAACCATCATCGGAGTCAGTGTTGGGATATAAACCAAAATTCTGTCTCTTGTGGGTTTGTTTGTGCAAGTACTAAGTGTCTTGCCTGCCCCCTACTGGTGTGGTTAAGAGCTGTGAGTGGGTGATGGATACACAATGGAAAACGGCTCTCGAAGCCCTGCTGCTCAGTGCTCACCGCCTTGTGCCCAGTGATCCATGTGTTCTGTTTTTCCACTTGCACTCAACCCAGATGCATGTGGGCAAAGCTGTGGGTAAATCACTAGTCTATATATATAAAACTGAAAAGTTACTGACTGATTCACTCACTCATCAACACCCAGACAAAACCGCTGGACCTAGAAATGTGAAATTTGGGGATAGACTTGAGTGTAACTCTATTCACGATTGCTCAGAAGTCCACTTTTGCTAAAATGAATTTACTCCCAGGTAAGTGCACATAGGACTGTGTTGTTATTTTCGCTCATGCATACATTCTAATTGTAAATGCTATGAGATTTTTTAAAGAGAAAGAATGACATTTTAGTTATTTGAACACTTGTTACTCCAGCCTTCAAATCCAAGGATTCCCAAAATGGCTAATGAAAGGAATTAAAAGCACAATGATGAAAACGTGAACTTCTTTTAAAAGTGATCATCATCAACGTAAGCAGAATTGAAGTTCACTAATCCAAAAAGTCTGGGAAAATGAAAAAGGTTTCATTTGGCACCCAAGATATAGCAAGTTCAGCATCAGGCATATTTCTCTCGAGATATATAATGTCAAGGCCAGGATGCCTTCTTACGTCTGATGGCCAGAGAGGAATCTCCAAGGCTTGATCCATAGCTGGGATTATAGTGGAGAAGTGTTTCTTTATGTGCTATCCTTATAGCCAGCGGTGGGCTCCAGCAGGTTCGCACCTACTCTATAGAACCGGTTGTTAACGATAGGACACATAAGGTTTAAAAATTTAAAAGTGGCTATCAGATGGACAAAGAACTGGTTGTTAATTTCTTTGAATCCTATCACTGCTTATAGTCCTTTTTTGTAGGTTTTAAATGGGCCCTTATGATATGGCCAGACCAAATCTTTCAGTTAAAAAAAATTACAGGGAAGAGCTGAGAATCAAGAACTATTTTAAGATGGAAGACACCATCTTAGAAAGGGATTCCCTTGCCTTCCTGTTGGAGGGAATGCCCACTGTGATCCAGACTTGCACCATCGAAAAACAATATGAGCTTTCCCCCTCCTTAGATATTTTCATACCAGTTTACGTAGGTATTGTTGAATTGGTTAAAACTCATTTGAGTAACTGATCAAGAGCACAATCCTAACCAACTTTCCAGCTTGGCATAGCTGTGTTTTTGGGGCATGTGTGGCATCTTTTAGTTGGGAGCAGACATGGAGGCCACCTCAAGATAGGTCCATGTTTATTCCCTTACCTCCAAGTTTAGTTGGTTAGGACTGCGCCCTAAGGGCCCAATCCTATGCAACTTTCCAACCCTGATGCAGCCTTGATGCAGCCTCAAGATAAGGGAATAAATATTCCTTTGCCATGGGAGGTCTCAGTGGCTGCCTTCTTCAGTGCAAGATGTAGCGCATGCACTTTGAGCATGGGTGAATGGTGCTGAAAAGTTGGACAGGATTGGGTCCAAAGATTTCTTTATTTAGATGAAAACCCTACTTAAATTACCATTTGCTGCCTTTCAACAGAGCCCCACATCTTCTATGCAAGGCACCTGCATCAATCACTCTAATGGGATCTCTGGCTTCACCTTGGACTCCAGAGTTTCTGTTCTGTGTCCAACTCCCTTCCATGGTACCTCACCTGCATAAAATTGCTTTCAAACAGGGGACAGTCCTTCAGTGCGCCATATTCCCCGCTGGCTAAGCATCTTCGCAGGTCCCCCATTCCCAAGCTTGGGCATCTGCTGGGCACAAAAGGTATCCTAGCTACTGCAGCCTAGAACCTGTTGGGAGAACAGGAAGGAAAGGTTGGCCTGGTTGTGAATCCATTCTGGTTAACTGGTAGGCAAGTGGTCAAGATAGGTGGTCACAACTTGTCTTAGCAGAAGGCCTTGCTCCATCTAACCTTGTGGCATTTCCTTCCGGGGAGCAACTCCTACTCAGGTTTGGAAGTTTAGGATAGGGTTGCCATAATTTTCTTCCACAGAATCAGGACAGGACCTTCTGTCCCATTTGCCAATATGTGAACACAGTTCACCAAAATCAGGATTGTCCCTGTTTTTCGGGACATATGGCAACCCAGGTTTAGTAACACCAGGACACAAAAAATGCTGTTACAGATTTAGGTAATGGCTAAAGTTGGCCAGTTCTGGGTTCAAGCGATCATTCAGGGTGCAATCCTATCCACACTTTCCTGGGAGTAAGCTCCACTGACTATAATGGGAATAACTTCTGAGTAGAAAGGCAAAAGATGGAATTATGGCTGACTCTCGAGGACTACAGTGGGCCAGATCCTAAACTAATCTGAAGGCCCAATCCTATCCAACTTTCCAGTACTCATGCAGTCATGGTAGTGAGGTATGTACTACATCCTGAAGTGGGAGGGGGGCAGACACAGAAGCTTCCTCTGGGGCAGCACTGAAGCTGGAAAGGCATGGATGCTGGAAAGGGCTCCACATGAAGTGTTAATGGCTCTGAAGTAACCTACATGGAACATTTCAGTCCAAGACTTTCTGGGACCTCCTTGGTAATGATGATTCATCCTGGAACAAGGTCCCCCAAAATTCCTGACATCCAAGCAAAATTCCTGACATGTTTTTTTAAAAATGTAGGACAAATGTAGGACATTAAAATAAAGGCTAAAAACATTTGTATTGCTTTCTTGTACTTAATTTCAACACTATATTACTTATTTTTAAATTGAAAACCTCTTTGCAAGACCTGCTTTCACCAACAATGCACATGTAAATGGATCAAAGCAGACATGATTCGCTCCCAAGGTGATGCCTTAATCAGAAAAAGAGGACAAGGCCCCCCAAAATGTAGGACATCCAAGCAAAATGTAGGGCATGACAAAATAAAATCTGGAAACACTCAAATGCTGTCTTGTGGAGCATTTGCTGAGCTCCAAGTGCATAGGATCAGGACCATTCTGGAAGCCTTGCACTCTCTGGATTGACCTTCCACACCAGCAAGGCATGCTTGCTTACTCAAGAGTAAAAGTGGCTGCGCAGTCTCACTTTCAAAAGGGTTTAATGCAGTGGAGCTTGGAGGCAGGGTTTCCTTGTGAGATGCCTGGTAGGGGCTTCATTTATTGGATCAGGACCAGATTTCTCTCAGCCTGCTCAAAATATCTAACATGTCTCCCTTTCAGTTCCCATAGAGATCAATGCAATTATCAGGGGCCACTTTGGGGGTGATTTTGGAGGCTCCTTTCATTGGATCAGGACCATTATGGCGTCCTTGGATTCCTCTTAGGCTGGCCTTTCTGGCAGACTATGGTACATTTGCCTACCCATGAGTAAAGCCGCGATATGGGGAACTTTTCTTTCCCATAGAGCTCAATGCATATTTTTGTTTTTCAGTTTTTTGGCCATAACATTTGATAGGAAGGAGATATCTCAAAACCGAGATATCTTTGATATGAATCCAACCAATATATTCTTCAGTACGAATACGACAACACATGACACGGTGGGGTACTGCACACCATTGCAAAATTCCAAAATGGAGGACACCTGGACAGGAGGCTAAAAAACCGGACAAATCCGGGAATTTGCAGTCATATGATTTTTCATGACTAGAAGCGACATCAAACAGGAAGAGACAACACAGGGATGTCGTAGCTCCTCCGTGTCTACTCAAAAGTAAGTCCCATTGTGTTCAATGAGACTTACGTCAAGGGAACTGTGAATTGCAGTCTGAGTGTCTCCATTCCAAGATGGTGGCGCTGAGGGACAGATTACAAGATGGCGCCTCCAGGCTCCCCCAAAATGAAGTCAAGACCCAGCACAAAGGGGGTGCTGAGCTCCACTTTGAAAACCACTGTCCTGTATGAAAGGAAGGCATTGAACTTTTGGAGGTTGGCACAGTATGAAGACCTGATATGAGGACTTGGAGAAAGAACATAAGGCAACTCAACCTACTGTGTGAAAGGACACAAGCTGAAGCTTATAAACAGACAGGGAGTGGGTCTGAGGCTCCAATCCTATCCGTATGTTCCTGAGAAGAAGCACCATTGACTATAATGGAGCTTTCTTATGAGTAGATCTGCGTGGGAGTGGGTTCTTAGACCACTGCCCTATTCAGTTTCCTGGGAGTAAGCCCATTCACCATAATGGGTGTTGCTTCTGAGTAGACCTGCGTGGGAGTGGGCTCTGAGGGCCACAGCCTTATCCACATTTTCCTGCGAGTAAACCCATTAACTACAATGGGTTTAGATGTGTGTAGGAAGGGTTTCTTGGGGCCACAGCACTACACACTTTCCTGGGAGTAAGACCACTGACTATCATGGGGCTTACTCTTGAGTAGACCTGCGTGGGAGTGAGTTCTTAAGACCACTGCCCTATCCACTTTCCTGGGAGTAAGCCCATTCACTATAATGGGTGTTGCTTCTGAGTAGACCTGCATAGGAGTGGGCTCTGAGGGCCACAGACTTATCCACATTTTCCTGTGAGTAAGCCCATTAACTACAATGGGTTTAGATCAGTGATGGGCTTCAAAGAAATTAACAACCGGTTTTCTGCCCATCTGGCAGCCACTTTTTAATGGCTATTTTTAAACTGTATATGTCCTATCTCTCATTAACAACCGGTTCTGTAGAGTAGGTGCGAACCTGCTGGAGCCCACCACTGGTTTAGATGTGTGTAGGAAGGGTCGCTTGGGGCCACAGCACTACACACACTTTCCTGGGAGTAAGCCCGCTGACTGTCATGGGATTTACCCCTGAGTAGACCTGCAGAGGAGTGGGCTCTTTTAAGGCCACAGCCCTATCCACACTTTCCTGGGAGTAAGCCCACTGACTGTCATGGGGCTTACCCCTGAGTAGACCTGCAGAGGAGTGGGCTCTTAATGCCACAGCCCTACCCACACTTTCCTGGGAGTAAACCCACTGACTATCATGGGGCTTACTCCCGAGTAGAACTACAGAGGAGTGGGCTCTTAAGGCCACAGCCCTACCCACACTTTCCTGGGAGTAAACCCACTGACTATCATGGGGCTTACTCCCGAGTAGAACTACAGAGGAGTGGGCTCTTAAGGCCACAGCCCTACCCACACTTTCCTGGGAGTAAACCCACTGACTATCATGGGGCTTACTCCCGAGTAGAACTACAGAGGAGTGGGCTCTGAAGGCCACAGCCCTACCCACACTTTCCTGGGAGTAAGCCCACTGACTGTCATGGGGCTTACTCCTGAGTAGACCTACAGAGGGCTGTGCTGTGAGTGAGGATTCAGTGCCACTGCAGGAGATGCAGTCAGAGGAGATGCATCCCACGTGGGCAGCGCGCGCCCCTCAACTCAAACAGCTCTCTTGCGATTGGCTGGTTTCTTCCCGGCTGGACCAATGGCTGCTCCCTCATCCCCGTGGCCACGTGGCTCCGCCCAAGGCGTCACGTGAGCTGGGCAGGGAGGACTAAGATGGCGGCGGAGGGGGCACCTGGCAGGCCTCTCCGCCTCTCCCTCCCGGGCCTCCTGCTCTTGTTGGTGGTGCCGCTCCTCGCCCGGGCTGCTGGAGTCGGGAGCTGCCGGGGAGAGGCCGGCCTCAGGGTAAGCCTAGAGAGCAGTGGCTGCCAGTGGGGGTGGACAAGGGGTGCTGCCTGGGGGTGGGTGCCTGGAGTGGGCATGGGTTGGGTATGTGGATGGGCCTCGGAGTGGATGGCCGGGGTGGGTGGCCTGCTTGTGGGTGGGTGGTTAGGGTGGGGGCTGCTTGGGGGTCAGGAGCCTGCTTGTGGGTAGATGCTGGGTGTGGGTAGCTGCTTGTAGGGGGGTGGGGTGGGGTGGGGTGGGGGCTGCTTGGGGGTCAGAAGCCTGCTTGTGGGTGGATGCTGGGTGTGGGGGGCTGCTTGTAGGGGGTGGGGTGGGGGCTGATTGGGGGTCAGGAGCCTGCTTGTGGGTAGATGCTGGGTGTGGGGGGCTGCTTGTAGGGGGGTGGGGTGGGGGCTGCTTGGGGGTCAGGAGCCTGCTTGTGGGTGGATGCTGGGGGTGGGGGGCTGCTTGTAGGGGGTGGGGTGGGGGCTGATTGGGGGTCAGGAGCCTGCTTGTGGGTGGGTGCTGGGGGTGGGGGGCTGCTTGGGGGTCAGGAGCCTGCTTGTGGGTGGGTGCTGGGGGTGGGGGGCTGCTTGTAGGGGGGTGGGGTGGGAGCTGCTTGGGGGTCAGGAGCCTGCTTGTGGGTGGGTGCTGTGGGTGGGGGGCTGCTTGTGGGGGTTGGGGGCTGCTTGGGGGGTCAGGAGCCTGCTTGTGAGTTGGTGCCCAGCGTGGAGGACTGCTTGGGGGTGGGTGGCCGGGTTTGGGGGGGCTGCTTGAAGTATGGTGGATGGCCAAGGTGGGGATGAGGTTGGTATGGGTGCCCTGCTTGGGGTGGATGCCTAAGATGTTGGTGGGTTGGGGTGGGGGTAGGTGTTTTTCTTCAGGGTGGGGGTGAGTGCCCTGCTTGGGAATGAGTGCTCAGGGTGAGGTAATGATTGGGGGTGGGTCCCCAGGGTGGAGGGCTGCTTTGGGGGGAATGGAATGCCCTGGGTGGGAGCTGCTGGGGATAAAGGGCCCCAGGGAGACTGCTTGAGACGGGGTTCCTCGAGAGGCTGCTGAGTAGTAGGGGGTGCCCAAGAAGGCTGGGGCTGTGTGTGGTTCTCTGTCCTAACCTCTGGGCCATTAATTTTAAGCATGATTATTTGTTTCTGACCTTGCACTGTCTGGTTCCAATCAGTGATTGTCTCTCCCTGACGCTACCATGAGACTAAGGGTGCAATCCTAACCATGTCTACTCAAAAGTAAGCCCCATTGTGTTCAATGGAACTTACTCCCAGGAAAGTGTCTTTAGGATTGCAGCCATAGTCTCCTGTTTACTGTAGCTGCACAGTAATCCTTGTAGTTCAGTGTTTCTCAACCAGTAGTATGGGTGCCACCTGAGGTAGTGTGATAGCACTTGCAGCACCCTGGACACCTGCCGTTTGGAAGCAAGACCAGAAACTAGATGCAACAAACTAGTCATGGGGATGTTCGGTTCAGATTCAACCTTTTTATATAGGGATTTGACTAAACACAAATGGCCATTGCAAAGGAGAAGGAATGTGTTGATCACTGGAGAAGAGGAAAAAATGTATCCCTTTAATGTCAGTTTAAAAAAACTGCTTTTCTTACTGTTGTAGAGAGGCACGCAAGCAATCATTTCATTCTTCAGCTGAGCCAGGCAAAGGCAGGGGATCCTGATTGCTGACTGCTTCTCTACAACAGCAAGAAAAGCCGTGTTTAAACAATTATAAAACACTTTTTTAATTTTTAAAACTGCTTTTAACACATTTTTGTTATCATCAGAGAGTCTGAGAATCAAACCCTCCTGTGCATATTGAAGCACAACCTTATTCCATTAGGAGAAATGGAGGTGCAAGAAAGATGGAAGTGGGTTTATTTTTCTTTTGTTTTTATCTGATGGATTTTTTTTAATCCATGGGGGTTCCAGAACAGATCCCTAGTAGATGTTGAAGGACAACCTTATACTTATCTTCACTCAAAAAAATCTCTCCCATCCAACCTGAGCATCTTACTGGTGTTTTGCAACTGGCCTCCCAACCCTGCCAATGGGTTGGGAGGTAAATAACTGGCAATGATGTCATCACCAGTTTGAGTTGGGAGCGACTGTCAGGTAACTGGCAATGATATCACCAGTTTTGTATGATGGTACATTGAATAGGTGAACCATGTGAAGTGGTATGGTAGAGGACAAACCTTGAGAAACACTGTTCTAGATCAATGGTTTCCAAATTTTTTAGTAGTAGGACTGATTTATTAAAAAGCAATTGTTTTAATAAATTTCTTTTTTTTGCCTATTATTACGTGAAGGCAAAAAAAGATGAATTATAGAGAATTATTTTCTTTAGTTAAAATTTTTAATTGAGGCCCTGTATTCCTGAGAGTGTTATAGACCCTTACATATGTGTGCATGTAAACATTTAATAGAGGCTCCCTACAAATGTTCCATCAAACATTTACAGTCATTCAAGGATACCCAGAAGGCTGACCTTTAGAGTAAGACTAGCAATAAAGGGGCCAACTTAACTGAAACTGTGTTCATGTGTGATTTGTCATGCCTGTGACTAGAGATTACTGGAAAATGTGACATTTGATTTGGGGATATGAATTCGCCTGCAAACTGATCATGGTGCTTGAAAAGATTTGATGTAGGCACCCACTAACAACCAATTTTTAGAAAATCAAAACAAAAGGGGAGAAAAGGGGTGTAACACATTTTTGTCCCTATTAAGATGGAAGGATTAATGACTCAACGCTCACCCCAAACTCTGGAGCTAGAAGCATGAAATTTGGGGAGGGTATTCCATCTGTGATGTAAGGACCCAGTAAGAACCAATTTGATGCTTGGTGGTGCCTGGTGGTGCCCAGTATTGCACACCGGTGCTTGGTACCCGATAAGAATGCCTGGTGGTGCCCATTGGTCAGTACCCTGTGGTCAGTGCCCAATAGGGATGCCTGGTTCCTAATGGTGCCCACCACCCTGTGGTGGTGCCCCCTGGTATATGATGCCCACTGATGCCTGCCACCCAGTGCTCAGCATTCCAAGCCCACAAATATTCTTGAAATTTTACTCCTGCAATAATGGGTAAATTCCACTAGTTTAAATATGAAATTTAAATAAATACAGCAGAGATAGAACTTTGAATGAATGAATGGATTCAAATTTCCAGGATTTCTCTCATCATAGATACACAGGATTTCTATCATACACAGACAGATAAAGCTCATGTTTAAATGGACTTCCATACCACAAGCAGTTTACTTAAATTTACCGGATGTATATTTAATGCATGTACAAAATAATGCATCTCAGAACTAGCACATTTCAGGAAAAGTTCCAGGATTTCTTAAAGCATCAACACACGTCCCAGAAATAAAACACACACTTAAATGGACTTCCATTCCCCTACTTCTCAAGCAGCTTACTTAAATATACAGGAGTAAATATTTCAGAACCAGCACATCATGGGAAACACCTGGAACATATTCTGGGATGTCTCCCTGACCCTCCAAAAAGCTTTCTGAGGACCCCTATTCTATAACAAAAGGATTTCAAAGGCAGATTCCAGGTTGAAACTGCTGAACTTGAATTTGTAATCAAACATGCTGATATTCGATTGTTAGAAACAGGAGATTTTTCTGAACACAGGAATTTAAATTAACCTAGAACATAAACAGGGGAATTGTGTTATTGCCAGTTAACTGCTGTTTTGAATGGGTGCTGTTCTTATGTATGTTTGCTCTTTGCATCAGTGGTCCATAATTGCCTGTTTCTCTACAAATCTGTTGTTACTTAATTCCTCAAATACGAAGTGGCCCATTTTGGATATGTGTGAACCAGCCCTATCTACACATTTTGAAGGACATCAGTATATGTATCTTGCTCTTTTCTTGCACAGTTCCACTTTCATAATCACATTATGAAATGGATGAGATGGTGTCATCTGAACTGCAATATTTAAACAACGTATAATGTGTTGGGGTGGTTCAGGAGTCAAATCTGAACTGGCGCAGTATCTCATATATTTGCATGGTAGCAAATTTCAAAGTAGTTGCTGGACTGTAGTTTTGCTGTGGTTGTTAGAGCATTTCTGGCACATATTTAACTGTGTATGTTGGTACTGTATATGTCAGGAAGATAGATTCCAAATTGGAATCTAAAGAGGATGGGGATAAAAACTGAGAAGATTGGAATTATTTCTCACTTCTGTTCCCTGTAGCCAGGTGAGACCCGAGACTCTGAAGCTTGTGGACTGACTTTACAATTGGAGCACTCATTTGAGCTGGGTGAGTAGGTGGAGTGGGATGCTATCTGTCTCTGAGTCTGTGTCCTAAACTGTGTTACTGTAGTTCCGTCCTTCTCAAACTCTGTGTCCTGCTCCCCTGAGCACTGCAGCAAACTCATAGTGGAGCCATGTGGTGACCCTGGTAACCTATTCTTACTAATACCCCTAGGCACTGCCATCCTGGCTTGATCTTGCTCAATTGCCAACTGCAATAGGTTGCTATTTGAGAAGGGTGCCATGTCCATTGTAAGTTTGGGAACTTGAGCACTGTAGGGTGGGGAACAAAGAGAGAGGTTGCCCATTCTCTTGCCAATGTCTACATGGCAAACATGTGCTGAGCTAGAAGGGCCCTTTTCTGGAATTTGCCTTCTAGACAATACCATGTAAGCTTCAATAATCCACTGAAGTGAGTGGGAAATGAGGGAAATTTTTGGCTTAGCTGGTTGTATGAAGGGGCCTTTCTGCCAGTTCACAGGAGGGAATTCACTCTCTAAAAGAATGAAAAGGAGCCAAATGTCTTGGATTTTCTATCTTCTGCAGATGACAGCATCAGATTCAAAAAGCGGGGTACCCTTCTGTTGAATGTGGCCCCTGACGTCAGCCTCTCACTCAGCCAGAAGCAGTTAACTGAGGAGGAGCGCAACAAACTTAGGGTGAGTATCCAAGAGAGGAGACTGGGCTTTGCTTATACAGAAAGAAGCAATTGGTGGAGTAAGGGAAATGATTTGTCAGAGAGAGGCTATCTCCTTGTGAAGGGAAGTAATGGATAGCAGGAAAAATGGAAGGCTGAGGTTTGCTTAGCACATCTAGAGCAAGGAGGAGGATTGGGATGATTGGCAGAAGGTACGTATTTCCAGGGAATAATGAGTTGGAGAAGAAAATGTTGAAGGCTGAGCTAGCCTGCTGTGAAGCATAAGTGCTTGCCAGGATGCTGGCTGTGTAGAGTTTGCCATGCGCGATCAGCAACCATTTGAACTCCAGATTTGATTTTTGTTCCTTTGGAAAGAGGGTGGTAGTGAAATCAACAATTGGTTGCCTCACAACTTCTTGGAAATGTTCTTCATTGTCTGCAGTGGCTGGGCTTGCTATCTGTACAAGGAACCTCTAAAATTTCTAGGATTAGCAGCAATGCTGTGATTTAAAAGATGAGAGGATGCAAGGGGTTGCAGAGAAGAGTTTAGTTTACCATCTTCTGATGCATTTATTTTTCAAAGGAATGAGAAGCTTTACAAAGGTACCTTCCCCTTGTGCTTGTGAATCATCTTTATGCCCCATAGTTCAGTAAATACCCTTTAGATGGGTAGTTGATAACTGTTACCTAAGAGGATGACACAATCCTCAGTCCATGTCTATTTTGCATATCCCTATGGAGGGCATAATTGAGTGGTCACAACATGAGGGTAACGTTGGCAGGCTGTTTCTTTTCTTTGGAGTGTGAGCATGCCCCACATAAGAAGTGTTAAGAGTATAGCCACTGGAAACCTGACCTGGGACCATGTCTGGAGTTCAGGTGAATCTGTCTGCCCAGTGAGTTGATGTTTCTGTTCCATGCAAAGTCCTCCCTGATTGGATGTCAGGGACATTCTGTCATGTGGCCTTTTTGGAATGTCTGGCAGCAGATACAACCATCCACCTTCAACCAGCACATACAACCAACCAGCTTCCCTGTCACACAGTAAAGGAGGATTTTGCACAGTCCCTGGGCAGAATGGTTGGATGCATTCTCAATGGAGGCCACGTTCATTCTGCATAGCAGTTGTGTGTGTAGGTGTTGTTGCTCTAGTGCAGGGGTCTCCAAACCCTGACACAGAGGCCAGATACGGCCTGCAGTGAGCCTTTAAGCAGCCAAAACCCAGTTGACCAAACACAACTGAATGGTGGGGTGCGGAATGGGGGGTCCAATTAGGTATGTCCTTTATTTCTGTGCTGAGTGTTAGTGAAAATTTGAGCCAGTTTATCTAATGCACATCTCTAATGTATTTATTTAAATTTTGTATTAATTTTTCTTCTTCTCCACACTGTGCTGGATATTTGATGTGGCCCTTTGTGACCCATGCTTTAGTGTATCTCTATTGTTTCAGGCAGGTCTGTATTGCCACAGCAGTTTGTTTCGGCAGCACATGCAGTCGGTCTTTGGTATCCTCAGGGGATCTGTTTCCAGATTCCAGTAGATCAGGATTTCTGCAGATAACAAAATCAGCAGAAAGCCGGGGAAAGATCACCTGGGCGTGTTTTGAGTCCTGCAAGCCCTTCAGGTGTAGGTTAGCATCCATTGAACCTGTAGATGAGATCTGTAATCTATCTGACTTTTCTCCATTAAACCCAGGAAGTAGCTACAGAGGGTGGGCTGTACCGGGTTCGAATTCCTCGACGGCCCCTGGGAGTTACTGAGGAGAGCGGAGCCGAATATGTTACTTCATTTGTACGCGCGGTGAGTGTTCTCTAATGTTGCTCATAGGGGAAGCAGGGTACAGTCCTTGGCAAAGATCCTACCATTGTCCATCCATCGAGGTGAACCAGACACAATCAGAGCATCTACTTATAATCAGCTTGGAGGTGTACTTGGAAATTGTACCAGGGGAAACCTCCTTCATTGTTATTGTTTGAGGCTAGTGGGAAAAAGGTCTCTAATCTTGCTAGAAAGCTGTTTCTCTAGCCAGTACCTTCTTTCAGTGCTGGAGTTCTAAATTAGCCCATATGCAGGCTTAGGAGATGTATTGGTGAGTAGGTGGACTGACAGCAACCCATAAAATTCCCCAAGGAATCTTACTACGTGATTTTCTGTATTATAATAATGTTATCTTTTGCATTGATGATTCAGATGTTGAGACCGAAAAAGTCTCAGTACAAGTAACAATAACTTTTATAAATAGAAAAAAATATTCAGCGTGAAAGTAATTTAAAGTAGCTGCGTGCTATGAAAATTTACTTTGAACCAGCTCAGCTACCCACCCTGCTTCAAAAATCCAACAAAATATGTAAGCCTTTGCAGCCATACATTGCAGATACGCAAAAGAGACCAGCTTTGTATACTTGTTGGCTGGGTTGAAATGGGTTAAAGATACTCTGATGATTTCCAAAAAATGTTTAGCTTTGATGTTTAGCTTTCCAAAATGGAATTCATTATTTAGGAGGCAAGCACCAAGAAAATCTCTCTATGTGTTTTTGGACTTTTGTGGACACTGATGGCCAATGATGGTCACTGAAGGTGGTAAGCAACTGTGATGAAGTTCAGGAAGATGGTGGCCCTTGTTAGATCCATTTCCTGGAGAAGTGCCCATTCACCTCTTCTGGTCCCCCAACAATCTTTTTGGACAGCGGAGGCCTCCAGAAAGGGGCCCTTATGGCTCAGCACATGTTTGCCTTGTAGATATTGGCAAGAGAATGAACAACCTCTCTCTTTCTTCCCCACCCTACAGTGCTCAATGGTGGAATCTCATCTGTCAGATCGGCTGACGGTTCACACTGATTTGGCTGGCAATGTCATTGGGCTTTCTATTGTAACAGTGCCTGGCTCCTGCCATGGGGCAGAAGTGGAGGATGTGGACCTGGAACTATTTAATACCACTGTCCTGATCCAGCAGCCCATCCCAGCAGCTGTGTAAGTTGCCTTATGATGTGGTTAGGTGGGGCTGTCAGTGGGCTCTAATAGAATGGATCTGAGAGGGCCAGAAACCTGGAATTTGGACTTTATTGCAGAGGGAAACTATAACACCCAAGGGTTTGTGGACTTGGGGAAGGTGACCTAGAAGCTAGATCTTAGGAGGACAGGAGTCCATAATGGATTGGAAGGGGCGAGCAAGAATCACCTTGAATTAGAAGAGAAAAGTTAAGTCACTTAAAATTGCCCAAAATCTCTTGGAAGGAATGTGGTTCTGAGCACAGAAGTAATGGCTCCGTTTAAAATTTGGATTAACTTCCAAATGAATGGGCTTAGGATTGCAGTACAAGTGAGTCAGAATTCAGAGGAATTGGTTGGCCACACTTGGCCTCTCGAGGAAGGGAGTGATGTTTGGGTACAGGAAGGGCAGTTATGTGTGAACAAAAGGCTACAAACAAATGCTCAAAAATGTTATAACATGTAAGATGCTCATTGACACTCATAACCTGCAAGATACTCATTGATGCTCTTCCCCCACAGCAAGCAAATCTTGATTGTTTTGTTTCAGTGAGAAGAACAAAAGGCTATGAAGGGCATTGATTCAGGAGTATGTTGAAACTCTTGCTGATGAGTCATCATAGGGCATCTTTTGTGAAAGAACTTCATTTTTTTGGCTTTTTGTGAACTATTAAGGATGTTTTCAGTGTTATTGCTGATGGCTTTTTGCTTTCCTCCTCAGTCCCGAGACGGCGGCATTCATTGAGCGCATGGAACAAGAGCAGGCGCAGAAAGCGAAGAACCCACAGGAGCAGAAATCTTTCTTTGCCAAATATGTAAGTTATTGGGGGAAGAGCAAACACACCCCTCCTTGTCACAAATACCCTTCCTATAAGACATAGTCCATGCTAGAAAGCCAACCAGATGGCTTGACTCCAAACATGGTTACAAACTGCAGCACCTGGGTTGTGGTGGAGGAGGAAAAATAGTGCTCCCCGCTCTGATTTCTGTTCTCCCAATCCCTGCAGTGGCATTTAATTCTGGGCGGGGCAGTGCTTCTCCTAGTGACCAGCTCTGCAACAGCTCCACGGGAACCGGAGCATCAGTCCTGAGCAAAAAAGTAAAGCCACTTTGTCCCCATCACTGTCCACTTTCTTGCTTCCATCTTCCTGTGCATACTTTCTGATATAGCTTTGAATTTCCGTAGCACTCCCTCATGCTCCTTTTCTACTGGGGTCAAAAATGGCTACCCCCCACATCACCCTGATGAACTGAGCCTTTTTGTGTGAACTTTGCACACCAGCTCTATGGCAGGAGCGCATTTGCATCCTTTTCATTTGCTGTGTCAGTGCACCATATTTTTAGTTCCCAAAGTAGTGTTTGTGGGACCAGTCAGAACCCTTGTTTCCTGAAGTGTTTTTGTTTGCCTGCTTGGGACAGGAACTCCCCTCCTTTGTCACTAACTGGGTGAGAAGTTCCTGAAGAAAACAGGTTTTATGGAAACTGGGTTGAACACATCCTTTCTTCCCCCACCTTTTTCAGTTTTTCATAATGTCAGACTCCTCCTGGTTTTCTTCCCTCTCTGTGCATGGTAGAACTCATACTCCCTTTTCCTGGTGGTAGATCATCCCTTCTCCATGGGCACGTTGCTCCCCCCCTTGGCTGGCTCTGGGACAAGATCGGGTTCAATCCCTGGTGAAGGGTGTCTTGTGATTTTTTTTAAAAGAGCAATGCCTTTGTATAGTGTGGGAAAAACAGAGGATGAGGGTGAGTTGGGTATGTAGCAGGAAATGCAAGTCAGTTTCAACTAACCTTCTGAAACAGTAGGTCTGGAAGGGAGAATTAGGTCTTGATGATGAGTTTTGTGTCTCTTGCTCAGGCAGAGATTTGGGGAGGTGGAAGCAACCCTTGGCATAGATAGCCTATTTTCTTTTATTAACTTTAATTTTTTTCTATCTCTCTTTTTCTCACAGTGGATGTACATAATTCCCATCGTCCTTTTCCTGATGATGTCTGGAGCGCCTGACGCAGGGGGACAGGGAGGGGGCAATGGAGGCAGTGCTGGAGGAGGGGGCCGATGAGGGTAACATCTCCTTTTTGAGGGTATGAAATAGGGAAGGGAAATGTAAATAAATATTTACTGAAAGAAAATGGCACCTTTTCTTGTTTCTGACTTGTGGAAATAGGGATAGTTGGGTGGCTGTTTTCCAAGAATACAGACAGGGCAGTGTGAGAATATTTTTATACGGTGCTTTGAGTGGGCAAAGTTTTCATGTCTATTATATTGAATCTTAACTTCTCTTTGCTTACCAAAGCCAAGCTGAGTAGAGCAACTAGTTGGGGTACACTTGCAGTTCCAGTGCCTTTTGGACAACTATGTATAAATAATTCCAAGAAAACGAAAGCCCATCTACATGAATGGCAATTTAAATAAATCATCAGCATTGCCCTTAAGAGGAAACAGCAACTCCTGACTTCTAAAAAGAAGGCGACTGATTTGTTCTGGCAGACAAATTACAGGAAGAAGCTTGGTCCCATGCATTCTCTTTTGATAAGAGTAATATGAATCTGTTCTTCTCATTGTTAGGAATCGAACAAAGAAAGAATGAAAGCTGGGCCCTCTGCTCTGCTGCCAAAATCATCCAGGCCAGTGTTTCTTTGAAGGTATCCTAGGAAGGCTATTCCACAGCCCTCTAAGCAGCCACTGTCATGACTCGCTGCCTTGATAATACAGCTTGTGAGAAGGAAATACTGCAGGAAAACTGCCTTTTGGCACAGCTCTTGCTTCATTAGTGGGCAATCTGGTTGCCAGTTTGGAATTGGGTATTTATTTTCTGCTTGGGGGAAGCTGATGTGTGATCTTGTCTGGAATGCTAACAGGTTCTAGTCCTTTCTGTGTACAACCAGTATCTGAAGTGTTGACAGGGCATTTGCAGGCGGCAAGAACAGTTGTAACTGGGGCCTGTCTGAATCTAGGAGTAAATAACAACCTGTGTGTTCATTCCTGCACAGTTGCTCTATGGTTGCTTATGTGCTGAGTGGTTGCATAGTTGCAGCTAAATTAGGGTCTGCTGCAGGGTAGTCAGATATCTCCAGCTGCTGCAGGGATGGGGCAGAAAGTATTATCCAGTCAGTTCTTCATAGGTATGGTGAACCATATAATCTCCAGAAAGTGGAGTCCACTAACCTGTTGCAACCCAGAACCCGGCTGCGTGAATCCCCCGTGGAGGTGGCCCGGGCCGGTGTTCTTCCATGCTGCGTCCCTCAGAGTGTGGGACACACAACACTGGTGTGGCCTATCTGGACTTTCTGTAGTTTCCTGGAGCTGCTGTTTCTACAGCAACCACAAAGGAATGGAACTTAGAAGTGGGGTGCTGAGAAATTCTGGAATGCATTAGCCTGGGTAGCAGAGACTTTGGAGAGAGTCGAGTTGGTAGGGTTAAAATCCTGGAGTTTGGGGAATTTTAGTAAGGGTAAGGAGATTGAGTGAATTTGGAACTAGTAATTTTGAGTTCTTGGATCTAGATTTGAATACCACTTGGTTAACAAAAGATGTGTTTTCCAAGAGAAAGATGGTTAGGGTGTGTGTGTGAGATGTACAGTATGACAATCAGGATCTAGGGTCTGATGGGTCAGCATGAGCATTATTAGTATTCCATAAAGAAAGCTCTGTGCTTCATATCAAAGCCAAGAATGATTCATAGGATCTTGACTGAAATAAATCAAGGCATTTATAGTTTTCCTTGTACTGCATAATTCTGCTTCCAAGATAAAGGCAATCAGAGGAGGGATAGGTAGAAGCTGAGAGAGCTAAAGAGCTGGGTGAGGCAACTATAATCATATCCAGTCTCAGTGGCTTCTGAAATTTCACCCAACGTAGTTCGCATATTTTCAAGCTTGTCTTTGCAGCTGTACGACCTAGAAAAAATGGATTTTCTTTTTTTCCTGAGAAAAGCTGAACCATTCAGGCTGCTGATTCTGCAATCCTCCAGCTGTGTCTGCAGCACACGTTGCTGAAGTTGTTTCACTTGCTTGCTCTGATTTTTCTTTGGCGTATTCCATGCAGGTGCTGGTGCTGGGGGGATAAGACATCCCTGCTGGCACAGCAGCACATCTCCTTTGCTGCTTTTTTAAAAACAGGTTGCACATAAAGCTGCGTGATAGTGGTTGGAAGATCCAAGTTTTGGTATTGACTACATCTTGTGCTCCTTCCTGTTCCTAACTTATTAAGGCAGTGATTTTCAACCAGTGTGCCATGGCACAGTGGTGTGCTGCAGATAGTCCTCAGGTGTGCCGCGGGAATTTGGAGATTGACATTCATTTATAGGAAAATTGAGGGATTTGAACAGTGTGGTGTGCTTTGTCAATGGTAAAAATGATTGATGGTATGCGTTGACAATTTCAGTGCCTTGTTAAGTGTGCCATGAGATGAAAAAGGTTGAAAATCACTGTATTAAGGGATAGAGTTGGGATTGTAAATCCCAGGAAAGTGTGGCATGGAATTGGGTGGCTTAAATACCTATATAGTGTATTAATTAGAATTCATTAGGGCTGCAATGGCTCAACTTGTTATCCAGCAGGCTGGAATTTGAGACCCGGGTGCTGCAAGACGGAGTGAGCTCCTCTCAGTTGCCCTGCTCCTGCCAACCTAGCAGTTTGAAAGCATGAAAATACAAGTAGATAAATAGGTACCATCTTGGTGGGAAAGTAAACCCACCTTGTTCCGTGTCATCATGCTGGCGATGTGACCATGGTGGTATCTTTGGACAGCACTGGCTCTTGGCTTTGAACTGGGGAGGAGTGCTGCACCCTACAGATATGGCTGGTGCCTGAATAGGCAGCAGGGCAACCTGCAACTAGTCATGGCTGGCAGGGCAACTGCCAGGGACCTTCACCATTTACCTTACCTAATAATAATGATGCCCCTTAGGCTAAAGGGACTTTAAATCCTCATTCACCCACAAGGTTTACTGGTCACTGGTTTACAAGATTTACTGGCCCTACAATCCAGAGTAACTACAGGAGCACGTAAGAGACATTACGTGTACCCTTAGTTACTGCACTACTTAGTGAAAACCTATGGGAAATTCATATTGCAATCCAGAGCAAATTGTTCTTACACCGGAGCAAGGACTCCACATAGTTACTCTGGATTGCGCCCAAGGTCACTCCCTTAACCTGATCTGTCCTGAGACCAGAGATCTATCCTAAGCTAGGACTATCATGAGAAAAAAGGGGAAGTATGGTCTTCTGAGCTTCCTAGACCAGAAATTAGCTGAAAGTTGAGTACGGCCTGCAGGATCTGCACCAGTCTTTGCATCACCTGTGGCCCAGCTGAAGAGAATGAGTTTTGTAGACCACAGTAGGGGTGAAATTGTTAGTTGTGGCTTCGGCCTCTGATTTACTAGACCCTATTCTAGAGACAATTACTGCCTCTACCTTGATTGCTTTAGGCTGAATTTTATGGGCATGTAATTTCGTCCTAGCAGATATGTTACCACTGGCTCATAGGTCACTGTCACCTGCACTTATCCAGTTAATCTAGGGCACAATTCTACCCAGCCTATCCTGAACAAAATCATGGAGAATAAGAGTTTATATATGAATTTATGTTAAATTGAGAAGTAACTTATTTAATGACTTTTAACATGTAATGAAATTGACATTGTTGGCCTATGGCCTCGATCTGCCTCTTTTTAGATTGAAGGAGGTGATGAATGACTTGAATGGTTTTCAGAGCACTTCAGGCATTCTGCACATGAAAAAGCAGTAAGTCAAAAAGGTTTGATCAGAATTCTTCTCTTCAACAAATTAGTTTCTACATGAAGGGAATCTTTGCATGGAGAAGCACTTACAGCACAATCCTAATCATGCCTACTCAAAAGCAAGCCCAATTGTATTCAATGGATCTTACTCCCAGGAAAGCGTCTTTAGGATTGCAGCCTGAGAGTGATTAAGAGTAGCAGGGCCTCTGTTTCTGATGTGATACCAAGACAGTCACTCGTAAGAGGCTTAGCTGGCCTTCTTGCTATCCTGTTATTTTTGAGAAGGACAAAACAGACATTTGGAATGTAAGGCCCAAGATTCTGATCCTGACCCCTACTGCACATGCCCTTGATCTTCAAAATGGTCCTGAGTACTACTAATCATGTTTTTGTCTGGTTTTATTGATGTTAACATTTTAGCAGCAGCTTCAAGTTCCAAACCTATTGCAAAGAGAACACCTTCTGGCCCCCTCCCCTCACCCCTACCACTCTGGAGGTTGCACCCGAGCAATGAGGGGGGGAGGTATATGGCTTTTCCAAAAAAAGGGGGACAGAGGTTTAGGAAGCAGGGCTATTTTTTCCTGTTTCTTTTTCTTAAATTTCTCACACACATTAAAAAATAACAAAACAAATGAAAAAACCCAGACCAACCGTAAACAGGACAGATTCTCAAAAACAGGGGTCAGACAAAGACAGTAACAAATGGACGTGCTTTGGGGGGGGACTAGGGTAAGAGTGAAAAAGTGACATTCCAAACAAGAAACGGGGAAGATAGACACAAGCAGGACTTAAAACCAGGACATCTAGTTTTTCTTTGAAAAGTCTCTCTGGGAACCACCCACCACCCAAACTGGTTGGGAGGGGGGCAACCATGCAAACCACAGAAGAACAAAAATATCTAGGTTTAGGAAGAATGGGGGATGAGAAAGAGACAGCATTACCCCCATACATTTACACACGCTCACACACAGAGAGAAAATAGTCCAGAATTTGTTGCGCTACAATTTGAGGGAGCGTCAAATCTGGCTTTAACCAGGAGGGAACTGGTCCCATCTTCATACCTTATTAAGTCACATGGTCTCCCCACGCTTCAGGAAATTCCTTGGTCTTTCTTAAGGGTGGGAGACACGGCAGGGCATGAAAGTATCATAGTCCATATATATAGACTTGTTTTGCCCTTCTTGCCCATTCCCTAAGTTGTCCCGCAGGGAAAGGTGGTGGGAACGAAAAATGTCAAACTTTTCCACGTTTTCCCTCCTCCTCATGCAGATTGGGGCAAAGGATCCTGCATGCATCCTGGCAAAACGGAGGCAACCCTTTCACGCTGGGCAGCAGAAGGTGTGTGCCCAACACCTTAAATGGTCCACTGTGAAAGGAGAAAGAAGACATGCTTCAGAATGTGTCCTCCACATTTGTCATCACAGGGCAAACCGTCATCATGTTCTAAAATCACAGTTTGGGAGAAGGCAAATTGCCAGTACATGGATAGGGAGGAGGAAGGGGAAGGGCTCCCCAACTAGTATTGCTCTCTTCCCATCCAACAGAGACACAATGGCTTGAACAGTTGCTTAACAGAACTTCAACAGGACAGCCACTGTCACTCACAGATATGAATTTCCACCTGTCATGCAGCTCGCTAAAGCCATACAACCGCTACCCCTAAAAGGTGATCCCCCTAAGCTAAGGCTGATCTTCCACAACAGAGATGCCAAAACACATATGTCACAAAGGCCCCCCCAAAAAATCATATAGATGGACTGGGGGGATTCTTTCCACTCAATGCACACCCTGCCCCTCCCCACTTGGAAAAACAAAATGCTCTCAGTGGCCGCCTTTATGGCTTTGGAAAAAAAATGCAACAGGCAGCATCTTCCAGAGGGAGACGGGAATTGAGGATGGGCAGAATCCTGCCTCCTTGCCCTTTACAGCCCCCGCTGGCAGGTTTCTGTGCGGCTGAGGAAACAACAGTCCAGAAAATTCTGAGCACACATCACTAGAGTCCTGAAAAGGAAAGAAAAATAAAGACATTACCATCACTTTTAAAAAAATCCTCTGGTCCCTACTGTGAGCTTGTGTGTTAAGACTTCAATGTACTAGACCCAAATTTCTCAACATTTGTTCCCAGTATATCACTCATAGTTACTCAAATCTAATGTGCCATGGAATCTATGGTACATCCCAATTTTAAAAGGCTTAAAATTGTGACTAATGCGCAACTGCAAAGCAGGTGTAAAAATTTAATTTTACCTCTTACAACGAGTTATATGACAATAATAATAGGTGTATGCAGCAGTTCGAAAGCGTGTAAATGCAAGTAGATAAATAGGTATTCCCTTGGTGGGAAGGTAGTGATCTATGCGCCTCGGCATATAGTCATGGTGGCCACATGACTATGGAAGCGTATTTAGACAACACTGGCTCTTCAGCCTAGAATGAGGATGAGCACTGCTCCCTAGAATCGGCCATGACTGGCAATACAACCTGCAGAGGATACCTTTACCTTATAGGGTTTATGTTAGCTTTTTATTACAATATAGTAAACTGTCATACTTATAATCAAAATACCACATTTATTCAAATATAATGTGCCACTGAATTTAATGCACACCCTGATTTTGGAGACTAACCCCCAAATCCAGAGTAACTACGGGAGCATGTAAGAGACTACGTGCACCCCCAGTTACTGCACTACCTAGTGAAAACCTATGGGAAATTCATATTGGAATCCAGAGTTTGTTCTTACACTGGAGCAAGGACTCCCTGTAGTTACTCTGGATTTTGCCCTAAATTCAGCTTTAGAGGTGTGATAAATTCGGCATTCATTTTTAGGGATTTATATCCACCTTTCCCAAGGTGACTTACAAAGTTTTCCTACCCTCTACCGTGCTCACAACAACCCTGTGAAGTTGGTGAGGCTGAGAATGAGTGACTGGCCCAAGGTCATTAGGAAGTTTCATGGCCAAGGAGGGATTCGAACTTGATCTTCCAGGTCAAGTCCAACTCCCTAATCATGACATCATCTTCTTCACATCACATCAACCACTTATTGGAAGTACCACCAAAAGTAAATGGCAATAATGTCATCACCAGTTACTGCTGGATTGAGAGGTTGGACACAACACTAGCAAGAGGCTTGGGACAGATGTGAGGGTTTTTTTGAGCATGAGAAAAGGGCACATTAGAGCTTTGCTTGGTAAGCCAGGCCTCCTACTGCTGCTTATCACCTTGTGTTGCAGGTCTTGCTGCCAGGTGGCAGGGGTCTGGGAGTCCCTCAAGTACTACCAGTTACCACCTTAAGTACCACTAGTGGTATGAGTACCACTGGTTGAGAAACACTGCTAGATCAGGAAATCCTGGGGGCTTCAACCTATTCAGATAACATATTTAGCTAGTATATCATTAGTCTGCATGGGGCTACTCTCCTAGCTGAATTTCTGTCTGTACCAGAACTGGTACAGTTCTGGCTGTAACTACAAAAAGACAAGGAACAAGTGTAGAACATACAAGAAAAATGTAGGACATGGCAAAATTAAAAAAACTAATATTGTATACTTTGATGTGCTTAACTTAAACACTATATTACTACATTTAAAACTACTACATCTAATATATTATTTACAGGAACGCTACATGCTGCCAGCTTTCAAAGGATAATGTTGAAGCTTTTTTCCAGGACACAAGGCTAAAAAAGAGGACCTGTCCTGGAAAAAGAGTACATAAGGTTTGTGCAGAATTAGCCGCCTTGGCAATTTGTATAAGGTTGGGAAAGGTGAGGTATAAATCACTTAAATTTAAAATTTAAAAAATAGACCTGCCCAAAGGGCTGTCATTCATAAATAAAAAGATATATTTGTCTCCCTCAGGTGGTCAAAGTGGGAACTGCGACCAAGCCTAGAGGGCAGGGGGCAGCAATGCAATCCTCAAGTGGAGAAGTGCAGGTCAAGAAACCATTTGTAATTATCTCAGGCATGCTATATTGTGCTAAATTCCAGACCATATACATGCACAATCCCATCCCCATCTGCCAAAGACACTCACAGTCCCTTGGTGGTGAAGGGCTGATGACGGTGGTCTTAGTCCGAATGAACACTTTCTACTACGATGCTAGGTTTGTCCCGGGCTGGAGGGTTCTTGTTGATGTAGCTATTCAAAGTCTTCTCCTAAAAATTGGTCAGAAGGAAAGGTCAAAAGGATCAAATGTATCCCAGTTCAGCTTCCAGAGTAGGGTTGCCATATGTCCTGAAAAACAGGGACAATCCCAATTTTGGGGGGTTGTGTTCACATACTGGCAAATGGGACAGAGGGTCCTGTCTTGATTTTGTGAAAGAGAATTATGGCAACCCTATTCCAGAACTTCTATTGATCAGGGCTCTGGCTAATGCTGATCAGTGCTGCAGTACCCCTATCTGAAACCAAGATCCCAATACTCCAGGGATCAACCCAATGGCCCTGTTGCCTGAGTATTTTGGCTCCTATTCCTTTCCAGAGGATTATGATTTCCAAATAACTTCCTACAAAGGGACCCAAAAGTTCTCAGTTCTTCCTAAAATTCAAATACTCTACGCTGCTTTCTTTTTTCTTCTTCCTAAGAGCTGAGGTTGAGTACATAGTTCCTCCATGTCTTTTGCTTTCACAACAACCCTATGAGGTAGGTGAGGCTGAGAGATAGTGACTGGCTCAAGATCACCCAGGTAGCATCATGGCTGCGTAGGGATTTGAACCTGGATCTTCCAGGTCAAACCACTACACCCTCTAGGCTCTCGCTAAAAAGATTTGGGTGGGGGAAAGGTCTTGCTTTTCTTTCTTTCCCTTCCAGCACACAAGTGATTATGGATTTTATTTCGTTTCCTGACAGCAATGATTTATCACAGACTTCTTCATGCTTGCACCACTACTGCCCTTTCGGAGCACTTGGGATTCAGTAGCACAGGCACTGTTTTTAAGGCCATGTTGTTGCAGAGCCATCACATGGAGACAGGAGTGATCAGGACCCAGAAGACAAATGTGGAGACAGTCAGTGTTTTCTGTTTTGTATTGGAACAGGCCAAGGTTTTGTTCTAAATGTTCCAGACAGTTCGCAACAAATCATTTTAGGGGGCAAAAGCACATTCAACAAATGCTGAACACCACCATGTTTGTTTTTTCTTTGGACACAGCTAATGGTGGACCTGAATGCATAATGATGGAAAGCAAATTTTCTGCATATGCTTTCTATAAATTTTCTTTATTGAATTTCTCTCTGTGTGTTATTTCCACTATAGCTTTCATCAATTTTCAGTGCACTTTTATTACTCCAAAGCGTTTTGGAAGGGTTGGAGCAATCAGGCCAATTGCCTTGGTCCCAATGCCAGCTCTCCAGATAACTTCAGACACAAACACAAAAATGAATACTTGCCTCCACCAACTGGTGCCAGTGTTCAATGGGTTTCCGTGGGTTTGCCAGCATCTCAGCCCAGTGGTCCCTCCCAGGTGTGTCGGCATCGCTGCCCACTCGGCACATCCCAATCACTTCATTGTGCCCAATGCTGTAGAAATGGAAATTATTAGAGTGCTCTTTCCCACAGAAGCAGAGCATTAAAGAGAAGAATATCACGTAGGCACATTTATTTCATTTGCATAATCTGTTTAAATGGGTATCTTGTTGTTAGGGGTGTGGGTGGCGCAAGTGGTTAAGACACTGCCTGTTAATCAGAAGGCCAGGGTTTGAGACCTGGGTCACCACAAGACAGGGTGAGCTCCTGCCCTTAGCCCAGTTCTGTGACGCAGCTGGAACCACCTGTATCAGCTCTGCCGTTCCATTGGACTATTTCAGTGGCGTGGAGAGGGGGGATTTGCTGCTTGGGTAATAGCCTATCCTCCATATCAATCTACCCAGGCCTTTGTGCTTTGCATGCAGCATCGAGCACGATACCATAGTCTTTCAAGACTGATGGATGCCAAGGGTATCTTTGGATCGGGAAGGGCAGATCTCAATAACGGAAGGTTAAGATTCCCAATCCCCAATTTCATTGTTTCCCCAATAAATTTGCTCTTCTTAAGACTTCTCCTGCTTTGGTGTATTTGTTGTCTTGGATGATAGTTTTTTTTAATGAAATGGAGCATGTGTGAGTTGGGGCGGGGGGAGGAAAATAAAGTTTAATTTTCCCAGGAAACCCAAACAGGTGTCAAGATTCCCAATCCAGCAAAGGTGGAAAAGAAGAAATACCTACAACTCCAGAAATTTATCAAGCTACACAAGTGAACCATTTCAATCTAATAAGAGACAATGAAATCCTGGCATTTGGATTCCCAATTTTCCCCCCAAAAATTGCCCTTCAGAAAACTGGAGAATCTCAGCTTCAATCATCTTCCAGAACACTCCTGGCTTCCATCACCCTCTCCCTTCCAGAAAAAGCAAAACAAAACCAGGAATCCTGGCTTATTGCCCATCCCCCATTCTTCTTGTAACCCCCCACTCTTTCTAGAGAAGTTGGGAGTCCTGCAACCGCCTTCCTTTAGTTTCATCAGGAGCCTTATCTTTGTTTTCATGGTCCTCCAATGTTCTTTGTGTGTGGATCCTGAAGACCTCACATTCCTCATGCCAGGGCTACGGCCAGAATTGATGGGACACCTTCTCTTGGGATCATGTATTGTGGGGCCTCCTTATCTGTGGGTTTGGCATCCATGGATTTCAGTATGCTGAACCAGTGGCTGAAAGGCCTCATAGGACCTCCCAGACATGTCTGGAAGACATTTTGGCACAATCAGAAATGCCTTCCAGACACTGTAAGACCTTTCTGGTCATACCTGGGAAGCCCTTCCACAGATCTGATTGTCTGCAGAAATTGTTATCCTTAAGGGGACCTGGAATGGATCCCCTATACATAGGGCCCAGTCAGTGGTGGGCACCAGCAGGTTCGCACCTACTCTATAGAACCGGTTCTTAACAAGAGATAGGACATATAAAGTTTAAAAATAGCCATTTAAAAGTGGCTGCCAGATGGACAGAGAACCGGTTCTTAATTTCTTTGAAGCCCATCACTGGGCCCAGTGTATTAGGGGAATGTATTGAGCTCAGATCTCTGAACAGAAGGGCCTTTTCTGCCATGTGGAAAGAAGGTGACCAGATATCATCAGTACAGAATATGGGAGCCTATACCCAGGAATCACTGTGGTGCATATCGGGATTAGGGGTGTGTGCATATCTCACCAATCATAATCCATGACTGCCAACGTGATGCTAACATGCTCCATGCTGTCTTGGGGGATATCGAAGACAAGGGCTTCATTATAACTGGGGTTGAGCGTGTTCTTCTTGATGGATGTCTTACGCTTCTTCAACCGCCTCCCTTCGCACATTAAGGATGCCTTGACGTAGGGATCTGGAGAGAGGGTGGGTGAGGCATTGGAAAAGGGGCACAGTCAACATGCTGGGGAAGGCAGTGCAAACTAAACCCCACACAGTTTCACCCCATGACACCTGCCTGTCCTCCCCACCTTGTCTTCATCCCACCTCTAGGCAGCCGTATTCAGCCTCTCATATCACAGCACAGGCACACCATCTATTTTTGGAAAAGTAAAAAGGCACACCATGCTGCTGGTAGGTGGCTAATATCCCCTAGCGGCCGTATTAATAAATCGCCCACCACCAAATTACTGTGGCACACTGAGCAGCAATTTTCAACTTTTTTTTAACCTTTGAGAATCAGATGAAAGTTATAGATCTCCCCTCCCCAGGAAAATGTGTACGAACACATATTCACAAAAATCTGTTTTTTGCATCCATTTCACTGAAGCCCATCTATGGACCTCAAGAAAAAAATCCTTCCCCTGGACAGACCAGATGGGTCAAAACGCAATTTTATGAGGACCCCTCTGTGCTAGATGAGGCAGTGAAGCCTAGTGTGCCCCAACCCACTGCTTTGCCTTCTACCAAGCTTGCTGGCAACCACCGATAGTCTCACCCTATTCCCATCACCAGCCCCAAATCTTTACTCATCCGCTGCAAGTCACTCTCACAACAGGCCCAGTTCTGTACTTGCACATCATTTTCCAACAAGACCCACAACCACCTTATTACCACTTTCCACCATATAATTCACTTGTCCCTCCCCACTGAATCACCATGGCATAATACTCTGATGTCCACTACCCAGTGCACTTCCATGCTAGGTATAATATATTATTATAATACTCTATATTATGCCATGCTCGCATAATACTGTCATGTCCACTACTCAGTGCACTTCCATGACCCTACTGAATGATACTCAGCCTCATACAATCTCTCCTCTAAATCAAATCCAAAGCCCTCCTTCACCCAGTGCTGCCCTCTCTGCTCACCAGAAAAGCCAGTCAAATCCATGGCTTTAAGGTTGGTGGCCTTGATGATGGTAACTGTGAGACGCCCGGCAGTGGGCAGGTAGCAAAGGGAGAAATTCAGCTCCCCCAGATCTGCTTTTTCCTATGAGAGATGGGGAAAGAAATAAAAAAATACAACAGTTTGATCAGAAATTGTAAACAGGGATGGGTTAATACTTCTTGCAGTTTGCACTGCCTTTACCTGAAGTTCACCAGCTACATCTAGAATACAGAAGGTTGGAGAGGGATAGACTGGAGGACCACTCCTCCATACTTCTTTGTCTGTGCCAGTCCTCCCTTTTTTATTTTATGAAATGGGATAAGGAGGAGAAAAGTGACTGCAGCTGGAAGGTACCCATCCCAACAACATCCCTAGTATCTGATAGCTTCCATCTGTCTCATGGATAGGTTGGCTCTGGGTTCAAAGCCCGTAAAAATAGATCTGGAGAAGAAAATGCCCAGATCAAAGGAAGTTGGCTGCTAGTACAGTGCTCGATCCTAAACATTTTAGACTGGCATATCTTCCTACAGTGGTGTGGGGAGGTTGTCGTATGCCTGTGTACTGGTCTAACCCCCGCCCTGAAGTGGGGCAGAAGTGCCATATGGCACTTTTGTGACATCTGAAGGTCAGCACAGGACTTATGCTGGGGCTTACGCTGGCCTAACTGGAGCTTAGGATTGCAACATAATAATTAGGTTGTAGGCACAGTGACGTATCTAGAGGCCTGGTGCCCAAGATCCCTTGATACACCTAGTATCCATCTTCTGTAAGTGATCTTTAGAGAGTTCTGTCTGTCTTGTTGTGCGAGCACCAAACACTATGACCAAACACCAAAGTGGGGTGCTGGTGTTCTTTCCCTCTCCAGATCCTTTTGTGTAGTCACAGGCAGCCTTTCCCCCCCTCCTGTACAATCTACAAAGCTGTTTCCAGCAAATAAAATTAATAAACTCAGGAAATAAGAAACCAAACAGGAGAGTCATTAAAAAATAAACACAATAGAAACAGATAAGAGCCAAAAGGATTGAAACCCCAAAACAAAACAGCCAGCCAGCAGCTGACATCACAGATGATTCACTGAAAAGCCCCAGCGAGGAAGGAGTTTTTAATCTGGCACCTAATCAGAGCTAATGAATGGCACCTCTAACTGGTCCAGGGAGGACCTTTCAGAAGCAGAGTCCCAACACTGAGGTGGGTGGCTTAACCTCAAAAGGCAGGTGTCATCGTTCCCCCATCTGAGGAAGACATCCCTTGTTGATCTGAATAACTGGTTGATTGGTATGGATGAAGAATGTCCTTCATAGGGGATGTGACAATCAGCACAATTCTAACCATGTCTACTCAAAAGTAAGCCCCGTTGTGTTCAGTGGGTCTTACTCCCTGGAAAGTGCTTTTAGGATTGCAGCCTACGGCTCAATAGTCAAGCACTATCTTTGAATTATTTTCACATTTTTATACTACCCTTCCTCCAAGGAGCTCAGGGGACGTACAAAGTTCCTTCCCAACTTTTGTCTTCAAAACAACCCTATGAGGTAGGGCACTGAGACTGGGTGAAGGAAACTCCGAGACCAAACTTCACCCAGGAAACTCCATGACCAGAGATTTGAATCAGAGATTTGAGCCAGGTGAGGATTTGAACCAGGATCTTCCAGATCTAATTCCCATACCACTGACTATATCATCCAAGCTCTCACATCCATCGCCTATACAACTTACAAACAATTGGTTGATGGCATGTCTCTAGTTGACAACAAGTACATTTAGATAGCAGGTCTCAAGCTGCTGAGAGTTTTAAAGATGTAAGCTTTGGTCCAGGGACTACCGCATTTACTTGAATCTAGTGCACCTTCGATTCTAATGCGCACCCTACACTTATAATTAAGATACCATATTTACTCAAATCTAATTAATCATAGAATTCAATGAGCATCCCGATTCTGAATTTGGCTGAAAAAGGTGAGCGTTAGATTTGAGTAAATACAGTAGCTCCTTTGAGGGTGTTTGGATTTCTGTATCCAAATTCAACGTGAAGCCATAAAGGCCTCTGCTGATTATTTTTCTGTGAAAGCAGTTAGTCCCATCCAAAGCTTAAGCTCATAATATACCTACCCATGTTGTAAATTAGGTTTTATTGCCTTGTATCAAAAGATTTAAATATTTTCCATTAAAAAAGAATTTTTAGATATACACACTCAAACACAGTATAGCACAGTAATGGATCACAAACTTTGTTTCCAATTCCCTTGTAAGAGTATTATAATTAAAAAAAATTATATCTCCCACCTTCTCCAAAGATGTGGGCTGTGGTGGCACAAGTGGTTAAGACACTGTGCCTGTTAACCAGCAGGCCAGGGTTCGAGATCTGGGTCCCCACAAGACAGGGTGAGCTCCTGTACCTTAGCACAGCTCCTGCCAACCTAGCACTTTGAAAGCATGTAAATGCAAGCACGTAAATGCAAGTAGATAAATAGTTACCACCTTGGTGGGAAAGGTAACAGTGTTCCATGCACCTCAGCATATAGTCATGCTGGCCCCTTGACCACGGAAATGTCTTTGGACAATGCTGGCTCTCAAGGCTTGTAAACGGGGATGAGTACCGCACCCTATAGTTATCACAAGGTTGTTAAGGGTATGAAAGCTTTGTCAGGGGAACCAAATCATGAGGGAGCCACCTTGGAATAGGCATGAGCTGCCATCTTCACCCTCCACACCAAGTCTGCACATGGCTCTTTGTCCTCGCAGTCCAGTATGTTAGTTATATAGGCTTAGTACTGAAGGGAAATGGTGATGTGGGTGGCCAGGGATCCCAGCTGAGGAATGAGGGTGGTGGAGAGGGTGCCAGTCCTCTCCATGTTACCAGGCACTGCCTTGTTTCCTGCGTGAATATTTTATGCCCTTTTACCAGCTCGATCCCATTTGCAGCCTCATCAATAGTAATGAAGCTTTCCCCTCCTCTCCTTCTCCCCCCCCCCCCCACACTCTGCCAGCCCTTTGGTCTGCTTTGCCAGCTTGCTCTTTATGGGGCAGACAAGGGTTCGGCTGGCTGCCAGCCAGGTCAAACCCAACAGGGACCTAGAGCTGAGAGAGAGAGAGAGAGAAGAGGTAGGGAGCATGAGAGCGCATGGATTGCCTAAAAGCAGGAAGGGATGAGTAATGAGGAAGCAAGAGATTTAGAGACAGCCCCTACGATTGGCACTGCTGCTGTGAGTCGGGGGGCTTTCTGACACATCTGCGCCTGTGCCATCCCAAAATCACAATTTTGTGCCAAATGTCGGAATATTGGCCATAAATTTCACACTCCTTCTCCATGCAGACAGCAAACATCAAGCGGCTTTAAGTTTTGCAAGCAAAATGGGCCACCTGAAAATAAACTGGTGGCTTCTATGCACTCTTGGGACTACCCAGGCATGCAGAACTACAGTACAGATACTTGTCAATTAAAATGAAACATAAAGGTAAACACCTCCCCCTAACACAAGTGCATCACACAGCTTGAGTATGCTCAGTGGTCCCCAGAAATTTTGTTACATTGAGGGTACTTTTGGGGGGATTGGCCTGCTTTTAACTGCTGAAGATGAGCATTAGTGGCAGACAGATCCCTTGGGAATTAACAATTTGTTGTTAATATCATATTTGCTTGAATCTAATGCACACCCCAATTTTTAAAATCTTGAGATACATGGCGATTGGAACGCACAGCTGCAAAGCAGGTGAAAAATTTAATTTTACTGCGTATAACAACAAGTTATATGACAAGGATAATGACAATGGCTTTGTTATGATTTTTATCTAATTGCATAAAGTATTAAAACCCGTACAACAAAGGGTTTATGTTACATTTTTATTACAAATTTAGTAAACTGTTAACACTGACCTAACAGTGATGGGATTCAAATAAATTAACAGGTTCTATGTCCTAAGAACCTAGATTAACAACAGATTCTATGTCCCATTAGTAATGGTTCTCAGAACCAGGAGCTCATTAGCAAATGGTTCTACAGAACCTGTGAGAACCCCCTGAAGTCCACCACTGTTTATAATCAAAATAATGTATTTAATCCAATGCACCATCGAATCTAATGAGCGCTCTGATTTTGGAGACTATGAGCACAATCCTAACCATGTCTACTCAGATGTAAGCCCCATTGTGTCCAATGGGTCTTACTCCCAGGAAAGTGACTTTAGGATTGCAGCATAAATCTGGCTGCAAAAAGTGAGCATTAGATTTGAGTACAGAGGGTATTGGTTCGGGATTAACAAATTCCCATGTTCATTTCCTCATCTCCTGCCAATTGCCAACATAGACTTCAGGATTACAGCTGCTCTTAGTAACGATAATGAAAATCCAAGAAAATAAGAGTGGGGTTAGTGGTGGAAGCCACCAAATTCTCACCTGCCACCCTTGAGGGCCCAGTCCAAGACTCCACAGTAGCCTTGATTCTCAACAACAACCCCTTGGAATGTATCTTGTGAAGTCTCCATTGAGAAGTCACAATGCTGGATGAGGGAAGCATCTCCTGGCACAAGGGTGACCAGCTGTCATAACCATAAAAGAGGACAAGGTTCCCCAAAATGTTGGACACCCAAGAACAGTGTAGGATATGACAAAATAAAAGCTTAAAGCACTCATGTATGTTGATTTCTTGTGGTTAACTTAAACACTATGTTCACTATTATTAAATTCAAAACTATTACACATAATTTTTTACTTACAAGAACGTGCCACGTTGCCTGCTTACAAGGTAAAGGAGGACAATGAAGATTTTTTTTAAGACACAAGGCTAAAAAGAGGACATGTTCTGGAACATGAGGACATATGGTCCTGCTGCCTGGCACACCTTTGGCATTGACTCACACATGAAATGAGTGAAGGAACCCATCTTGCGCAAAGGAATATGTACTTTTCTAGGGAGCTCACCCCACATAACAGTGGCACACCTCAGCAGGTTTGCTAATACAAAAAGACTGCCCTGTGTTTCTTTCCTCTTGCTCTCAATATCTCACAAAAGACCTGTGTGTTCTTTCCAATTCCTTCTGGAGAAGGATCTGAGAAATTGCTACGGTTTCACATTTTCCACAATGGAGTAACAGGCATGTCTGTTTTTTTTGTCCCAGTGGCCCTTGGAGCAAAGTGAAATCTGTCTTGCACCTCGCCACAGATAATCTAATTAAACTGTCATAAAATCTCCTACACTCCATTTCAAGGCTATTATAAAATGCACATTGGGCTTTTTTGCCCACTTTTTATGTTCTGTTCAACTTTGTCCCTCCCCACCCGTTTTGCTGAAGAACGAGCATTCTGGAAAACACTGACCTTCTTTCAGATCTATGAGGTCAGAGGCATAACTAGGGTTGGGATTAAGGGGTGCAACACCAAAGGGGACACATGACTGCCCCAGTCTCTGCCCTTATTACAGAGGGGGTGTTGGTGTCTTTATGCCCCCATTTCTTCTCCTTCAAGGGAAGCCTTCAAAGAAAGAAGAGAGAGCCAAGCCGCCATAGCTATCACTTTCTCCTCCAGGGAGAACATGAAGGTGACGTCAGTGCATAGTGTGATAGTAGGATGTCGCTGCCTTGCCCTGGTGCTGTGGTGGTGCTTTACGCCTTGATACAAGCTGGTCCTAATAGGATATTCTCTCATGGGCTGTTGCCTAATAGGTATTCCCTGATGGGCTACTCCCAGGGTGATCCTATGACCAGAAATTTTCAGACTTTTCCTCTTTTTTAGCCTCCTGTCTGGGTGTCCTCCAGACGGGCATCATTTTGGCTTCATTTTGGAACTATGCAGTGGTGTGCAGAACCCCATCATGTCATATGTGGTTGGATTCGTATTGAAGAGCAGAATCAAATGCAAAAAATCAGTTCTGAAATATCTCCTTCCTATCAAACGTTATGGCCAAAAAAACTAAAAATCAAAAATATGCATTGAGCTCTATGGGAAAGTGAAAGTGCCCAATATTGCAGATTTACTCAAGAGTAGGCAAAGGTGCCATTCTGCCAGAAAGGTGCCTTTCTGCCAGAAAGGCCAGGCTGAAAGGAATCCAAGACATTGTCCTCCTTTTGAGGTTTGTGCCTCTGGTCACCCTGGCTATTCCTTAATAAGGCTAATATTCCTGAATGCTATTGCCCTGTTAAACTGGCATGGGAAAAATCTTAATAACAACAACAACAGAACACAAACTGTGCACAAAGTATGTCACGGGTTCAATCTCCAACTTGAAGGATCTATAGTAGGAACTCCTGGAAATATCCCTGGCCTGAAACCCAAAAGACCTGCTACCATCAAGGTGGTCCATTTCAAACTGAATGAGGCAGTAAATGGGGCAGGCAGCATTTTTTGGGGTTGCCACCTTTAAATTCAACAGGTGAAGATTTTCACACACAACAGAACACCGGAGGAGAAAACTTCATCCATTTAACATCAGCCATAAAACTCACACTTTTTTCTCTTGGCATTTTATTGATTTATCCTGCTTTGCTGTAGCTTAAAATGCTCTACATTTTCATCTTAAATTGTTTCTCCTCTGTTGCTTCTGTTATTTCTTTTGTTTTGTTATACATTGCAAAAATTCTATTTATCATTGTATTTTGTTGTATATAAAAATAACAAATTGTATCTGGCTGCAGGTACGGATTGATGGTTGAGTGGAGAGCTGCCAGAAGACTGCTAAGCAGGAATGGACTGGCTTCAATTTTGGATGGGAGGATAAAGAAAGCAGGACGTAATGAGTGAAATCGGCTATAGTAAACATATCACTATCATTCTACCAGCCCTCAAACATTCAAGTGCTATGGCTGCAATCCTAATCATGCTTTCCTGGGAGTAAGACCCACTGAACACAATGGGGCTTACGTTTGATTAGACATGGTTAGGATTGTGTGCATATGTCTTTGAAGTATGGCAACAAGCTAGTGATGATGGGATTTGTGGGTCTACCTTAGGAGAATTTGTAGGTCTACCTTACCTTCCTCACAACAGGAGAAAGCCCTCCTACCTGCATAACAATCCTCCATATCTGAGATGGGGAATGGGACAACAAGGAGAAGGGCTTCCACTGTTGACTCATGTCAAGTGATCAACAACGGGAGCGTTCAGTGCTGGGTCCCCAGTCTCATACCATATGTATTGGGGTCATAGCACAAGAAAGGATGAAGACCCTGATCTAAACAGTCAGGCAAGTGCATTTTGGTGCACCTTAAGAAATTCAGTGAATCTAATGCCCAGGTAAATGTGTACAGGATTACATTTAGGATTTAAGAGTCTTAAAAGATTAAAATCACATATAGGATATGCGCTATAATATGATGGTACCCAACACCAACCAGGCTGAATAAAAACTTTCAGATAACAACAGGGCCAAAGACAGGAAAGCTTTCCTACATTTATATGGAGGAACTGCAACCACATCTGAATCTGCCCAGATTTTGCAGATTATCTCACCAATTATCAGACTAAGCGCACAATCCTAACCATGTTTGCTCAAAAGTAAGCCCCACTGTGTTCAATGGGACTTACTCCCAGGAAAGTGTGAATAGGATTGTAGCCTTAATCCCTGATCCAGTTTTGCAGAATCACCTTAATGATAATCAGTAGCCAACCGTCTCCGTGACGGATTTGTCAACTCGTTTACTGGCAGTCAAAACCATGGCCGTCGCGAGACGCTGGAGATCCGCAGCTTTGCCGACAATCTCAGAATGGTTAATTAAGGGCTCTCGAGACTGTTGAAGCGGACAAGCTGACGGATGGTGTTCGGCAAAGGAACGGTGATCAGTCCCCAGCATTTATATTGAGGGAAATTGACTCTGCCCCTGATTGATGGGAACAACACAAATGTAATTTCATTGCTTTGGAATGAGGTGCATTTTCGGATTGGGTCTTTGCATAATCATCTTGCTTAACTATTGCAACCACATCTCCCCACTAACTGGGAGACACCTCCTAAATGATGGTAGCAAGGGGACAGAACCAATTATGATTCCATTTTTTGGCAGCTGGCTTGTCCTAGAGCAGAAATATCAAACCCATTCAGATCTTCCTGATCCATGGGATCCATTAACCCTCTTTTTATTTTTTTGACTCTCCCCACCATCTTTCTCTTTCCCCATCTCCGGAAAAAGCAATCATTACAAAGACTAAATAGTAAAACTGTATCTCCCGTGAACACCAATTCAGGGTCCTAACACTGGCTGACGGCTTTTGTTCCAGACACAGAAACTGGTCCTGGAAGAGGAACAAAGGGCAAAATCCAGAGTAACTACAAGGAGTCCTTGCTCCAGTGTAAGAACAATTTACTCTGAATTCCAATATGAATTTCTTATAGGATTTCACTATAAGGATTTCACTATATAATGTTTCTTACGTGCTCCTGTAGTTACTCTGGATTTGGGGGTAAATTAGGGAAGTGAAAGCAAGGTAAGCTTCACTAATGAGAAAATACATAAAAATACTATTTTTCATGTTTATTTCTAGAACCTTCCTGAAAGGGTAAAGGCACATAAGTCACTCGTTTTTATTCTCACAACAACCTTGTGTACTAGGGTTCAAAGCCAGGTTTAAGTCCAAATAACAAAGACCTATATACATTTAGTCCTGCAAACAAATTCCTGTCTTAAAATTTAAACCTATCCTTGGGTATATTTGGGTGCTGAATAAAAAAGGCATGTTTTGCCCAACCGGCTCTAGCTTTGGAGGGATGAAAAAGCAAGGTAAGTGGATTTAAACATGTTCATAACCATCATGAGAGGGGAGAAGATACATGCAAGCTTCTAGCCCAGTGGTTCTCAAACTTTTAGCACTGGGACCCACTTTGAGAACATGAATCTATCAGGACTCACTGGAAGTTATTTTATGATTGGAAGTGGCATCACATTTTTTGACAATCCTAAAAATGGCATCACATTTTTAGACAATCCAACCCAGACTTACCCAGGAGTGTGACCCATTTACTATAATTGTTAAAAGCATCTACATAGTAGCCTGTTAAAAGAACAGATCTGTAACATTTCCCCCAAATGCATCACAGCCCACGGAAGCATCAAGTCTATTATATTAAAAAAATATAATATTGATATGAATGGGGAGGTCACATGAAATTGGCTTGTGACCCACAGTTTGAAAAACACTGTTCTGGTCAGTAGCCATGGACTTCACCATGCTGGTTATCTTCAAGAGTTAGGCCATTTTCACACCTACCACAAGGGCATCTGTTCACTAGAGGGACAGAGAATGAATACACGTTCTAAGCAAACCCAGCCACTTCTGGCCCTCACTCATGATGGACCGGCACACACATGTTGCAACAGCGGAATACAGTGGTATATCCTTTTCATGCCAGGCTGTGGGGCTTTTCCTCCAAGGTGTCCAAGGTGGTGGTTGCTTCTGGTTGCAGCACACAAGGCTGTGATGCCTGTAGGACTGTTTTGTCTCAGCCCTGTGCACAGACTCCCAGCCTCTAAAAATAGACACAGCTCAATCCTCAACCTTGCTAAGCCAAAACATTTTCCTGATAGCACATTTAGATTCTTGGAACCATCAGGAGGCCTGAATTGCCTTCAATACTGTGGTGTCACCGAGTTTGCAGATCCATCCCCCTTCTCCTCTTCAAACCCTTCCCACCCACCCACATCACAGTTTCCAGTAGGAACATCCACAGTCTTGCTATTTCTCTCCACTACCCTGAAAATCACCAGCTGATTTCTTGGAGCTCCGGCACAAGATCGTGATTGATGACAATTGAATTCCACCAGGAGAACATTTAGGACTCGGGGAAGGGGGGAGAGGCAGCTACAAGTCAGGATGGGGAGAGTCAGAAGAACAACCATGGCAGGTGGGGTGTGTGGGGGAAGCTCAGGTTGGAGAGGAAGCAAGGAAGGGGAATCAACTGCCTTGCACCTGACTGCCCTAATTAGCCATACACCTCATGAATAACAAATCCTGCTAAAAATATACAGAGAGGAAAAAATGTCTTTTTCTGCCGACGTCTCTTTGAAAGAGAGAGCAGGAGCAGATGGCAGAGGGGGATAGGAGATGGGAGAAGCCAACAGGTTGGTGGGCGGATGGATACTAGAAAAGAGGAGACGGGGACCTCCATCCTTGCTGTCCTTTTGGATCTCCTCCCTGTGGCCACATGTCCTCCACCATCTCTTTTTTTGACCCTCCCAGAGCCCAATCCTATGCATGTTTACTCAGAAGTAAGCCCTATTACAGTTATTGGGGTTTACTCCCAGGAAAGCGTAGATAGGATTGCAGACCTAGTATGTATTGTTGGATCCCTTCTCCTCAAACAACTTCCTTCCCCATCAGGCCCACCTAATTCTCAATATGGTCCTTTCTGCTTCCACCAGTGGTGTCACAAGGGCTTGCATCACCTGATGATAGAGGTCATCACATCACCCCCATGTTGGACCTCTTTGCATTCAGGAGACGCAGCAACCTCCCCAGGTGTTGCGTTGCACTATTGCTCCATCCCACTGGATTTCTGGATGGAATACTTTTGATGCAACCTGTTTCATTGCATTCTGTATGAAATTCCACATCAAATGATATATAACAAGATGGTATTCAAAGATAGCAAGATTTTTTTGGCCAGCAATGGTGTCACCCGCCCTGTGACTGTCAGTGAGTCACCCAATGAGGTCTGCAACCCCCTAGAGACACCACTGATTCTTATACAAGTGTTTTACACATACATCCAGTGGTGGGCACCAGCGGGTTCACACCAACTCTATAGAACCGGTCCTTAACAAGAGATAGTACATATAAAGTTTAAAAATAGCCATTTAAAAGTGGCTGCCAGATGGACAGAGAACCGGTTCTTAATTTCTTTGAAGCCCATCACTGCATACATCATTCATTATTGCTTCTCCAGAACTTTTTAAGCATGCAAAGCATTACTCTGATGCAACTGTTGAGCAACTTTGCGAGACATGTCAGTGATGTAGGTAATCATATGATGATCTGATCTTTCAAACTCTTATTAAAAACAATTGTGGGGCCCCAAATAATGCATATTCTGAATCCACCTCCTGATTGTGCTTGTTCACAGCCCAACTCGACTACTCTCTGTTTCCATCTATTTCCATAAATATGTCATAGCACATGATTTCATTGAAGACAAATCACA
This sequence comes from Cryptoblepharus egeriae, assembly GCA_030015325.1. NCBI lineage: Eukaryota > Metazoa > Chordata > Lepidosauria > Squamata > Scincidae > Cryptoblepharus > Cryptoblepharus egeriae. The sequence continues at coordinate 82,833,465 of JAREYC010000004.1, forward strand.
TGACAAATCACTGTATCATCGTTGTAGGAAGATCCTGCCCCCCCCCCATTTTAAACACCTCCAAAATCCACCAATATGGTGCATTTTCTTTGGAGGTAAAGATACTTGCAAGAAGCACCTTTCCCCTATATTGGGGCAGCCCTGAAATATTGACTGCAATGTTTGGGGGCTGAATTGCTGCATGAACCAATTTAATTGATGGACTGGGCTGACTACACTGGGTAAAAATGCTGAGTTGCTGGACTGACAAATTAAGCTGACAAACTTCCACAAGGTGGAGTTCAATCATTTAGTGCTTAGTTGGGCTGGGCGGCCTCCCTTGTTTGACTCTGTGCCTTTGGATGGAATCCCATTGGAGCAGATCCGCTTATCTTCTTCTGCCAACATCATGTCCCCCCCACTCACCGAAGTAGCTTCTATGATCTCTCTCCAAAGGGGTGCGTCACTGTCCCGCTCGGCAAGCTCCAGCAGGTTGTCCAGCACGACTTGGCCAATGAGGTCATGACGGGAGAAGCGGTCAAAATCGTAGACGCTGAAGTGCAGCTTGCGTGAGGGCAGTTCGGCAAAGGGGACATTGAAGTTAAAAGTCTCATTGAAAACAGGGTTCAGGGTCTTGCGGTGCACTTTTGTCTGGAACTTCTTCTTCCGGTCGGGCAGCAAGTACATTTTCACATAGGGGTCTGAGAAACCATTGGCATCTTTGGCGGCCAGGTCCAAGGCCCGGAGAATCCTTACCACCAGTTGCTCCGTGCCGTAGGCATAGCGGAGGGAGAAGCTCAGCCGCCCACAGCTCGGAGCCTCTCCTTTCTTGGAGTCCGACTCGCCTGAGCGCTGTTTGTACAACTCTGGCTTGATCTGGCCAATGCTGGTCACTTGTTCCACCTTCTCCTCCCCTCCATGGACTCCAGCGTCTGGGCTGATTAACTGCTGGGTCACAGGACGTGGCAGTGTATTGTACCTAAAAAAGCAGAGGAATTTTAAAACCAGTGGGTTGTGCATCAGACATCCTCATCGTAACGGAGGTTCTGATGTAACTGGAATAAAAATCAGACCCAATGAGCATCTTTGCTTTCATTCAGTTGAACTGAAATAATCTATTTTTTTTCTCTCTCTCTTTCAGAGCACGTAAGAGACATTTTCATTGATGTAGTTATGACACCACTTAGTGAAAACCTATGGGAAATTCATATTGCAATCCAGAATAAATTGTTCTTACACCGGAGCAAGGTCTCCCCATAGTTACGCTGGATTGTGCTCTCAGTCTTTTACAGCATGGTTAAACCACGGTCATAATCATACTCAGCAAAACCATCAGCACTGTAAAAAAAAGGGGGGGGTTGTCTTTTGTGACCTCCTTCTGGGTTTTTCTAAGGCATCAGGTGAACCATGACACAAAGTGAGACACATAGAATTAATGTGCCTTTGGCCAGATCCAACAGGGCATATGTTCTTAAGGCTGCAGTCCTAGGCACATTTTCCTGAGGGTAAGCTACATTGAACACAATGGGATTTTTCTGTAGATGTGTACAATTGCATTGTAAGTTTATATTCATTTATTACTTGATAGATGAAAGCACATCTTCAGTTAGCAAGGGGAAAGGCCTATCTATCTCTAATTTCAGCCTTACCAACCTCAAAGGGTTGTTGTGAGACCAAAAGGAAAGGAGGAGCTATGTACACACCCTGAACACCTTGGAGAAAGGGTGGTATATAAGTGGATCAGTCATCTGACTCAACAGAAAGCAGTTTTCCATGTTCATAAGTGTCTCATAACAACTCCTGCACTGTGCATGCATCCAGTGTTCATCCTTACAACCCAATCCTTCCCTTTCTTCCACTCACCTAGGGGTGGGTGCCAAGCTTGCTACTTGCTGGTGGGAGTGGGCATTGGGAATATTGCCCTCCTTGGTGCTGGTTTGGCCTTCCACAGGGAGGTCAGGGGAGGTCTGGCTGACCTTGAGGTTGGCCTCGGGGTAGGAATCCATGTCGAGGTAGGACCTCTCGGGCATCTCAGGACCCAACTCCACCCGCTCAGCCAGAAGGTCCCCAAAAGGCGAGTGATGGAGATGTGCGTGGAGAGGATGCTCCTTGCGCTGGGTTTGAGAAGAGGAGCCTTTATCTCGCCAAGGGATCCAGCAAAGCTTCCAGGAGACAAAGAGGGATACACCCAGCAGCACGATCCCACAGAAAGTCACAATCACCGACAGCAGACTGACCAAAATTTCTAGAGGGGGTAAGGGAAGACCAGAGATACCATCATGGATGATTTATGGAAGGGCTACATCTGCGGGTAAACATGTTTACTACCTTGAGTCCACCACTGGCAATGCCTTCTGCCCCTCCTATGCAAACAGGGTCAGTTGGACATACCAATTGTTCACAGACAGAAAATCAAAGGATGAGCTAATGGAATTTGATCTCTACCACCGGTGGCAACGTCTGCACTTTGCACTTCCTCAGAGAGGAGTTTGGAACTTTGATTATGTTGGTGATCAGAAGAGGCTGCCATAACCTGCATGGTGGGTTGATGCACATGGAGTGATGTTCATGGGGGGTGTTGATGCATATGGGGGGGTTGATGCGCATGGGGGGATGTTGCGCATGGCTGGTTGATGCTCATGGGGGGGTTGATATGCATAGGGGGATGCTGCACATGGGGGGGATTGTTGCACATGGGTGTTGATGTGCATGAGGGATGTTGCACATGTGGTGTGTTGCGCATGGGAGATTGATGCACATGGAGGGTTTGATGCATATGGAGAGTGTTGCGCATGTGGAGTGTTGCGCATGTGGAGTGTTGCACATGGGAGATTGATGCGCATGGGAGATTGATGGGCATGGGGGTTGATGCACATGGAGGATGTTGCACATGGGGGATGATGCGCATGGGTGTTGTTGCGCAGTGAGGGATGTTGCACATAGGGGGCTGTTACACATGGGGGACGGTGCGCATGGGGGATGTTGTATAAGGGGTGTTGCACATGGGGTGATGAAGTGCATAGGATTAAGATGTGCATGGGGTGACGTTGTGCATGGGGAGGTTGATGTGCATGGGGCTTGATGTGCATGGGGGATGTTGCACATGGGGGAATGTTAGGCATGAGGAGTTGATGCGCATGAGGGTGCTGATGTGTATGAGGGGTTGATGCGCATGGGGTGTGTGAAGTGCATGGGAGTGTGTGATGCACATGGAATGTTGCGCATGGGGGTGATGGGCAATGGGGGGATGGCATACTTGGGTATTTTCCTCCTGCAATGCAGGCATATTTCACTAGTATATGCAGGATGATTAAAAAGCAACTCCCTATTTTAAAATACTTATAAAGTACAATATAGGTAGCTACTTTTCAACCACCCTGTAGATATAGATATAGAAGATAAAAATAAGACCGGACTTTTACTGTTTTAAAATGTAGACATATCATGGTGTCAGCTTCATCATGAGGAAGCTGATTGGATCTGGATGTAAGATGGCAATGCCGTACTCCCCAAACTAGCGCCAATCAGGCAAAACCAATGCCAGTTTTGGATTCAACAACCCAAAATATCCTAAATTTTTTCCTTCGCAACTCAACATCCTAAATTTGTTCCTCTGTTAGGTCTGTGAAGTAATAGTAGTAGTAGTAGTAGTAGCAGCAGCAGCAGCAGCAGCAGCAGCAGCAGCAGCAGCACCAGTACTCTTGTATATTCATTATATGTTGTTCTGACAAAAAGTGGGGGAGGAAGATGGGTGAGAGGAGGAACCGGGCAAGGCTAAATTCCAGGCCTCCTTTATACCCCTAATCGTACTGCAAATATTCATGGTCTCCTCTCCCCCAATGTTCCCCCACACATAAATTCTCCAGCAATGACATTTTTTTTAAATGTATCTTTTTTGCTCCTGTGGGATCCAACCAGTATTATGGCTCCTTACTCAAAGTGGTTACCAGTGAGACCCCCGTGCACATTCAGGCTGTTTCCCCCTTTGACGATGAGGACCAGAAGTTTGGTATAAAAAAACACAATTAGGGCACAGATTGCCAAAGCCTGCATGATGTCCAGATGAATTCAGAGGACTTCTTCTTCACTATCTATAGGGCAACAGGCATCACCATCCCCTCACTTTTTGCTTACATGCCAACACACAGTGGGAACTTATGAGCCCAGTGCCAAAGTGGTCACAATGTTGGAAGAGTCTTCAGCTAGTTGGGGGACTGTTTTCACTCTAAGATGGCAGGTGCATTTGGACTCCACTCTGAATTGAAGCTGTAACACTGAACACTATTGAACCCTATGTTGTTTTCCCATCAATCCCCCAACACTGCAGCAGCTTTAACTGCTATACTAATTGTTACAATTTTAGCTAGGTGGCATTCTTGGCAAAAAAAGGCATGGAAGGAAAGGGTTAAATACCCCGTACACCTGCACCACAGTTCTTGATTGCAGCACTGCACAGCTACTATTTTAGACAGAAAAAGTGCACCCAACTAGCTGATCTGATGCATTTTGACACTAATCCTAGTCTAATTCCTATGCTTGTTCCGAGAGCCGGGACACGAGTCTCCCTCCTGCAGAGATCCATTTTTCCAGATACAGAGCACATTGCACACCCCACAACTAGGCTCCTCACCTGTGTTGATGGGACCCACATGGCCTGTCAGTTCCTGGCACTTCTCACGTTCCTGTGCAGCGCATGTGTTGGAACAGAGCACACGGAGGAGCTCCATGGCCCTGTGGTACCTGTTTTCGTCGTAATCTCCCGACATGATGCCTAAAGAGCAATAAGTAGAGAGGTTGTAATATGTATCTGGATTAGGTTATGAGCATCTTTGAAACAGCATCTTTGGGCCAAAGTTAGGTTTCTAATGCAGGTTCACAATCATGCTAAGTTCCAAAGTGTCATTAGTCCCCATTGCCTACATTGCTTGAACATCATGGAGTGGGACACAACATTATCGCCTGAATAGTGTCCCATTGCCTGAACATTGCTTATGTTCAGAAGCTGGCTGACGGCTCCTCAGGGCACACTTGTATTAGGAGCGCGTCCTGTACCCACACATGATGCACAGTTTGGGAGCACGTGGACTTTCCCCAGAGATGAGTTCGTGATGAGTGCATGAATCCTCAACCTTTTCCTTTGCCACTGGTACAAAAGGATGTTGATCCCCATAGCCCATACCATTTACCCCCCCCCCCCTGCTAGGGGGTAAATAGAAGGCTGTGATCCTATGCAGTTCCCTGACACCATGGTGTTTCACTGAAGATACTGGAACTTACTTCTGAGTAGACAAGCATGGGACTTTGCTTTAAAAGACTTTCTAGCTGCAGCAGGTGGAGGACGAACGTGGACCTGGGGAGAAACAGGGCAGGAGGCTGCTTTGGAGTACTAAGGTGTCAATACCCTGTCTGGGTGAGGTCCTGGCAACCACCAAAGGCAGTCAATCCAGCTGATATTATAGGGATTCAAGGCCTGGGAACTACTGAAGGTGGTACATAACTGATGACCCCAATGATTCTATAGGGAATCAGTGAAGGATCTGGGAACTACTGAAAGTGGTACAAGACTGATGGCTCTACTGATACTACAGGGTAGGCGTCTCTAAACTTTTACTGTAGGGCAGGCGTCTCCAAACCTGCAAAGGGTGACATCAAATTTGTGGTACACTATTGGGGGCTGAAAAAATTTCCTAAAATATACGATTTAAATAAATGGATTAGAGATGGAACTTAGATTAATGAATAAATGTGTTCACATTTCCAGGATTTCTGCAAGCACCTACAAACAGCCCAATAATATAGCACACACTTAAATGGACTTCTATTTTCCCCACTCCACCATCACAGCTCCAGTTGTGGTTGGTCCAGTGGGTCAGAATTTCTTAGGGGATCAGAGGTTGGTTGCAGGACAGTTAGAGGCTCAACCTAGGCCACATCAAGTGCCAGGGCCAGGGTTTGGAGACCCCTGCTATAGGAAATCAAGGACCATGCGCCACTGAAGGTGGTATAGGATTGATAATCCAATTGATATTACTTGGAATCAAGGAGGGGTCATGGTCTAACCAGAAGCCAGCAACAGGTAGGGAGAACAAACAGTGGGCTGTTAAGGCACTTGTCACTAGGCTAGGAGTTGGCAACTATATTCGATTCTTGAGCAACTATATTCTATTCCTTCCATCCTTCCTGATAGATTCGGGATCTATTTGGCACACCAGCTTCTTTTCATCTTTTCTAGGGCACCTCTCCTCTTATGCAGTCTAATCTACTGGATTTGCAGTGTACACTTTCCACTGCAGTGTACACTTTCTCTACCCTCCTTCTGCATCCAGGAGGGGATTTAAAGAAAGGTCTGGGAAATGTGGGGAATGTGCTCTTGAACCGAAGAATCACACAGAGCAAGGCGGTGAAGGAGGAGACAAGTTTCCCCTAGCAATTCTGACAGACGCATTGAACGCCTGTCAGCCTGCGTTTGGTTTACTCCATGCCAAAAACAACAAGCCAGGCAGGCAAGGGTAGCTGGGACACAACAAGGTAATGCAGGTCTATAGAAACAACACAAACTTGTGGCACAGGCAGAGCACATTTACAGAGCGGCTGCATATACTTATGGTCCTACTTATGTGTAGGCTTGGTGTCAGCTGGTTTGAATAGATGGCTGGATGGTTCAAAGGACCGCCCTGACATGAAGAGGAGTGGTTGAGAGAGTTGCCATAACTCTCTTGCACAAAACTGGGTCAGAACCCCCATGTCTACCTTGCCAGTATGCAAGTGTTATCCCTGAAAACCAGAACTGTCCCAGTTTTCAAGAACATATGGCAACCCTAGTCCACACTACCTCTGGAGAACCAGGAATAGATCGCCAATAGGTAATTGCAGCAGTGCGCAGTCCCACCTCCCATTTCATTATCCATGGAATTTGTATCCACAGGGGAATCTGTTCCATGACTCGCTGTGGATACCAAATACCATGGATAATGAAATAGAGGGGATGTTGTGCACTGTATATAAGAGCAGTGTGACCATATGACCGGTAAAACCTGGAATTGTCCTGATTTTTAGCCTCCTGTCCGGGTGTCCTACATTTTGGCTTCATTGTCCTACATTTTGGCTTCGTTTTGAAACTTTGCAATAGTGCACAGTACCCATCATGCCATATGTCGTTGGATTTGTATTGAAGAGCAGAATCCAGTGCAAAAATCAGTTTTGAGATTTCTCCGTCCTATCAAAAGTTATGGTAAAAAAAACCAAAAAACAAAAACATGAAAATACACTTTTTTGGCAATTTTTTTTAAGGAGGTAGGAATTTTGGCTTGGGATTAGGAATTTTGGCCCTGGGGTTCAGGAATTTTGGGTTTGGCATCTGGTCCCACTGTATAAGAGGGCAGAACCAATGGTAAGGGCCCCTTCTCCTGATCAATCAACGCATGGAATGTCCCATTCCAGAATGTGGGATGAAGACCAAGGGCAGACGAAGGCCATATGAGATAAACAGGAAATTTCCAATCCCTAGTTTTCCATTACATACATCTTGTGCTGACCTACGGGTGTCATCAAAGTGCCATAAAACACTCCTGCCCCACTCCTGGGGAAGGTTAGGCCAGTGTACAAACATTTGCTTGCCTCCCTACATCACCAGGGGAATGGGAAGACGGATAAGTTGTGCTGGCCTAGGTTAGGCTTGCACTTTTAGTTACTTTAGGTTGGGACCATTCACTGGTCAACATCATGCTTGCTTCCACCCTAAGGAGTGCTCCACGAGCGACAACGGTGGTGTCCGTCTGTTCCAGCCAACAGAAAAAAGGGGCCATGTAGCATCTCAAAGACTTACAGATTTATTGTGACGAAGAGGGGCTTTGGGCCACAAAAGCTTATGCCACAATAAATTGGTTTGGCTTGAAGCTGTCACAGGATTCTCTTTGTGTTTGTGTCATGCAAGGCCCTCAGCAGAATCCCTATCAAGTTTTCCCAAGTCCAGGGCACTAGAGTTGTTTGAGGGGGAGATCTGGGCACTTGCAAAGGGAAGCACAAAGAATTTGCTGAGCTGGTTTCCTCCCCCCACCACTCCCTCATGTACAAGATATGATGGATGGAGCCAGAAGGTAAGAGTGCTGACAGACCCATGATATCCCAATATCATGGGGTTAGCTGTTGACTGATAATATTAACAACATGAGGAACACCACCTTATGAGCATAAGCCTGCAAATATCTGGAGCTTCCCACAGATTCTCTATTATGAGAGCCAAGGAGCTCTAATTTAGGGGACTGGATGAATCTTTTGGAAATAATGAACATACCTGCAAAGTTGCCTATGTAAATTTTAGACGGTTTTTAAGTGGATCGCCTAACAACCAAAGAGGAGGTAGATGGATGGGAAACATAAGGGCAGTACTGGGTCAATCATAAACTAAGGGCAAACAATAAAAATTAGTGATAAAGCACTGACATATCTTCCATAACAAAGCAGTTTGTCCCTTGACTTGAGATGGCGTGCAAAAAAACACACCTACTTGAGTTCCTACTTTTGATCTTGAGGACTAGAAACATGTCTGCTCAGAAGATCTCAAAATGAATGGAAGGGATGGATCACCCCCACCCAAGTCACTCTTACCTGGTTAGCAACTGGTTCAGGGTATGGCTGTCAGGTTGCTTCTGTATTGCTGAATCCAGGATGCCAACTGGTCCAAGTCAGTGCCAAGCAATAGGGCAGCAGGACGCCAATGTCAAGTCCCTGGTGATTCCAGTCCGCACGTGAACAGCAGCAGCAGCAAGCTGGAAGCAGGGCACCGAATCTGCCATCCGGGGCACTGCTGGGTCCATGTGTTACAAAGAGGGGGTGGCAATTGTGCCGTCTGCTGGATTCTCGAAGGAACAATCGCTGGAAATGCTCACAGCTCAAAAGGGTCAGCGGTTGTAGCTGGCATTGTAACGCCTAGAGGATATGTTGGATCCACAAATGACCTTGGGGGGCTTCTTCATAATGAAATGGAGATTGTTTTCTAGATCCTCAATGAAATTGTTTGCCAGGGAACGGTACTGCTGCTTTTTCCACCCTCCATGGTTATGTTTGCAGCTGTATGAGACATAAAGGCTGGTTAGTTGTGGGATCACTTGCTCTTTCCATTGCTCCTCACCCTTCTAGCCCCATCATAGCTGGTGGGACTCACATTGGATCATGCTTTGAAATGAAACCCTGTGTCAACACAAGGCCCTCCCTTTAATGTCCCATTCTCTTTAATTTAGCCCCTAAAATCTTGACAAATGCCCCATATAAGGGCATAATGGTAAGAACATAAATACATAGAGCCTGCTGGATCAGGTCAAAGGCCTATCTAGTCTAGCTTCCTGAATCTCACAGTGGCCCACCAAATGCCCATCCTGGTTCACTCCCCTAAATTAAAGTTAGTATCTAAATTAAAAGGTTGCACATACCTACCATGGCTTGTAACCTGTCATTGACTTTTCCTCTAGAAATTTGTCCAATCCCTTCTTACACACATCCAGTTTAGACACCATCATCTCATATTGTGGCAAGGAGTTCCACAGACTAATTACAGTATAAAGATATTCTTTTGTTTGCTCTAACTCTCCCAAAACTCAATTTTAGTGGATGTCTCCCTGGTTCTGGTGTTGTTAAGAGGGAAAATAGTATTTTCCTATTTCCAGGGGCTGGAACTGGGACTCCTGCTGGGTTCTCTGGGACAAGCACTGGATCTAGCAGATCACAACTGGGGATAGAAGGAATCCAGACTCATGAAAACAAAAACTATTTTGTTTTATTCATGGTGGTGGTGATGGTGGTAGTTTAAAGCAACCCCCCTCCTGCAGTCTTTAAACTGATGGATGATCAATGGTCTAGGGTAGAGAAATGGGTTAGACTTCCACCTTCTTGGGTAGGGGTATGAACAAAGTATTTTTTAGAACTAGGTAATAGCCCAATTTGCATAAATTTGCATTTCCAGACTCTGGATCCGGATGGGCATCTAAGGGTTACGGAGCAAAGTCGACTGGGGAACACCGAGAGCCCTTGTTACTGTGCTCTTTTTGGTATCTTGGACGATCACACAGTATGAATACTGTATCTTACAACAGAAGTCCCTGCCTGGCTCAAACTTTTAGGTTAGGGCATGATGCAAACACCTTATGTATTAGGGCGGGTGAGGTACACAGGCAACATTTTGCAGGATGATGTCCTTCTCCATCCTTTATCCTTGTATTGTTTTTTTAAATGTGTTTTTTTTGTAATGTTGGTCCATGACCAACCATGGGGTTCCCCCATTAACTGTAAGCCATGTGGGGCTAATAAGAGATCCAGATTCTCAGGGCTTGCCCCAAATACTGATGCTGCAGCCTCTTTTGTTGCCATTACTGCATCCCAGTGGGAGATACCAGCATCCGTTCCTGCCCAGAATAACAAGTATCAGAGCTAACTGAGGGCACACTCCTCCTCATGATCCCAATTGCCCCAATACTTTTGTGAACCTCTCTGCCTTTTCTGATCACCTGCTTGTCTAGTCTGTGTTCCTCCATCAAAATCACCCACCTGCCCAAGGCCACAACTTTCCTCTTCTCTTGCCTCGGAACTCTGTCCTTATGTCCTTCCTGCATCCCTGCCCCCATTTACGGACATTCCCATTAGCAGGTGAATATGCAGCATTTTGACACTGGGGGAGAGAATCAAGTGCTTTCCACCTCCACCCTAAATAAATCCTGCATTATCTTCTTCCCCCATACAATTTCCCCAGAATTGCTTTGAATCATTCTTTATGAGTACCTCCTCTCCTCACCATCAATGGCACCTTTTCATTTGCTGCCCTGTTGCCAAGGTAGACAAATTCCCCTAATCTTTTTTTGTGCCATGCCTAAAAGGCTCTTAATAATAACACTAATTTTCCTTTCTACCACCCTTTTACTCCCACCTTGTGAACACGTGTACTACACCTGTTTCTATTCCACCCTCCTTTGCTGAATGGTTAATTGCCACCCACCCCTTCCGGCATCTTCTGTCACCCATACCCACTCGAGTTTGACCATGGCGCTCCTCTGCTTTGCCATACAATCCTTCTAGTCTACTCCATGATTTGGCAACAGCCCTCTGAGATGGAAGTGGGTCTATGCCACAATTTCTCTTTAAACTAGAATATCCAACAATGCAACCTTGACGTCTCCAAGAGGTTCAAGGACTAAAAGGGTGCAAGCCTAACTTAGGCCAGCACAACTCATTGGTCTTCCTGTTCCCGTGGTAAGCGCATGTCTGTGCATTGGCCTAATCCTCCCCCAAGAATGGTGCAGAAGTGTCTTACGGCACTTTGATAACACCCCCAGATAAGCGCAGGACTTATGCTGATAAGATAAGCTCAGCCTAACTGGAGCTTAGGATTGCTTCCTAAGAGGTTTCCATAGAGAAAGTTGGCTTGAAAGGGCAGTCGAGGTACCACATTGGAATGTACGACCAAGGCAAAGGGGAAACCTAACCTGGCCTGAGCTGATCATAGCTCTGAAAAATCCTCTTCCCCCCCATTACCCCCCCAGTGTAGGTCAGATAGCCAGCAGGAGGACCATATCAATGCCAGGCATCCAGATGCTCCCTGCCACATCATGTTAAGGTACCCAGCACAAGTGAAGCAGTAGGCAGCCCTCCCTTCTACCAGCATGCTCAGGGATGTTGCTGGAAAAACAGCACACATGAAAATGCGCGCAAATCCAAACCCAACAGTCCACACAGAATACATGTGTGCAGCTCTTGTGTGTGCGACCTCACACTTGGGCACAAGCAGGCAATCGGGACACAATTCTAACCAATTTAGGTCACATAAATCTTTGGGTATATCTTCCCATGGTGTTGTGGGAAGGTTGGCGTATGCCAGTGTACTGGCGTAAACTCTCAGAGGCAGAAGTGGCTTACAGCACTTTTGTGACACTCTCAGGCCAGCAAAGGATTTGTGCCAGGACTTATGTTGGCCTAACTGCAGGTGAGGATTGCAGCATCGGTGCCACGCTTGCATTCCATACCACCAGGCACACTCAGGTTCAATGCGCCTAATGCTCAGGCTGTCAAAAAAGTTGGCAAAAGCAGTGAAGATATTGCAAATCCGACATGAGTACCGCAGCATGGTGTGTGGGGACACACATACACACACACTCAACTGGATTATCACCAATACAACACACAAGCTGAGAGGGTGCCAGAGCACCCTTCTGCCACCATCCCAGCGCAAAGCTGCTATGCGGGGGAAAAAGAACTTTCACACATTTTGTGTGGGCAGAAGGTCTTAATTTGGTAAGATGGGCTGTGCCAGAACTCGGGGCTGTCGGTTAACCAATGTCCCAGAAGCCCTGCCTTATGAGCCAGAAGCAACACACTGGTAGTACAAAGGCCATGTGATGTCATGGTCAGACTTACCATCACAGGGACCTGGGTTCAAATCCTTGCTCAACCACAAAGCCTACCATCCGACACAGTATGGTCACCACTTCCCAGCCTAACAAATCTCATACGGTGTGGGGAGACTAAAATGAGGGGAGAAGAACATGAATATCTCGAATGACTTTACTCGAATATAATATAATAATATACTTGATACATGTATTTACTCGAATATAAAGTGCACCCTTTTCAGCCAAATTAATCTACAAAATCAGGATGCAGATTGGATTCTGTGGCGTGTTAGATTTGAGTAAATATGGTAAATACAGGGATTCAATGATGAGTGAAGGTGCTCTGCACACATGTTCAGAAGCAGACAAATCTCCCACAGATACAGTGAAAAAGAATCCTAGGTCAGTCATAATATGTGAGACATATGTTCTTGATCCATGCAAGAGATGTTCAAATAAATTGTGGGGCCACGTTTGGATGAAGCTGAGCATAAGATAAGCACTGAAGCTGAGCATAAGATAAGCACTGAAGGTGTTTTCCGTCATGAAATTAAACTGCCTTGAGGGATGGAGGCTCTTAGATGTGTTCTTATGTCATCTAACACATTCCAGTCAGATGAGCGGAAATCTAGAGATCTAGGTAGCTGCACCAGTGGCAGCTGGGCACCATTTGATGTCCACCAATTGAACATGCATCTTCAGACATGTCAGCATTCTGCCAAAAGGCAGGACTGAAGCGGACTGGACATAGAACCCATAGAAGTGGGCTGTCTCTGAATGCCAGATGCAACAGCATGACAACAAGATCTTGTTTTAGGTGCTCCCAGAAGCATCTGGTAGACACTGTCAGATACAGGAAGCTGGACAAGAAGGGCTTGATCCAGGGGGTCTTCTTATTTTATTAATGGCTGTGAATTTATCAATCTACTGGCCTCCAGTAGGAACCCTGATCAGCATGGCAAACACGTGACACCAAAAGGAATTGGAGTTGAAGGACAACTATGGAGGAGGACAACTACTTGCATTCTTTGGGTGGATCTCTCTCTCCTTAAGGACCCAATCCTATCCAAATTTCCAGTGCTGATGCAGCCACAATGCAATCCCGATGGAACAAATGTCCTATTACCTTGGGGAGTCTGTGATACACCCCACTGAAATGGCCACATCAGCACTGAAAAGTTGGATAGGATTGGGACCTCAGCCTGCTCCTTCTTCTGCCTCATTCTAAGAGGTTCTGTGTCCACATCTTTATAGAGAAATTTGCCTGGGACCCATCATGGATGCTGTTAGGGTGCAGGGGAAACACAAGAGATTTCAATGGAAATTGTGAATTCTGGAAATTGTATGGAAACCCAGGCTGATCAACCAGCTGTCCTATATATATTTGATGTGCTAAATTGCTGGTGAAGCATGGCAGCCAAGAGACTGAGTTACAAATCAAGACATCCCTGGTTCAAATCCCACACCTGCCATAAAATTAATAGGTGGCCTTAGGCAAGCTACTCTCACTCTCTCAACAGCCGTTTGTCTGTCTGCAGTATATGGATAATGTAAACCTACAAGGTTGTTGTAAAAACTGGAGCAATAAAACATATGTGGACACACTCAGAACTGTGATCATGGCAAGTGTCACTTTATTATTGAAGTGACACATATTGGGGATGAAACACAACCCTTGTCTGCATGCGGTTTATGTCTGGATTTAGCAAGCAATCGCTACTACTGTATTATTCTGATCATCATCGAGTCCTGTTCTTTTCTAAGCATACAGTACTCTGAATATTGATCAGATCATATGGCGGAGACACATTTCTCAAGCCACACTGATGGATTTTGTTTGGGGACATTAGAGGTTTTCAGGAAACTTCTGAGAAAAGTAATGCATCTGATCGGCAAGATCAGATTCACCTCCCCCCTTTCCCAGTTTGAGAAATGTGATAAACAGGAACAACTTCTTTAAAAAAAAGTCAGAGTCTTGGAGACAAATTGATATATTATAGCACAAGCTTTCATAGGCAAGAAACACAACATCAGGTTAAGATAGATATTGTACATCTTAACATGCTTGTACCACAATAAAAGGGTTACTGTTTTTATGTGCGCTGGGGCTATTTGTTATTTTTACAGCCACAGAAGAAATGGGTTCTTTTCCTGGAATTTCTGGATTTAGATATCACTCCAAGAATAGACAGAACAATATACATATGAATACATATTCTGGTATGTTTCCATATTCTTTCTTTTGCAGTGTTTCCATATTTGCATCTTGGTGCATTATCTTTTTTACATCAGTGATGACGACCTGAGAACTCTCTTCATGGGCCAAACGTTTCATGATGTTATCTATCTGTCTGTCTGTCCGTCAGTCCATCCATCCATCCATCCATCATATTTGTATCCTGCCTTTCTCCCGCAGCAAGGGGACCCAAGGCACTTAAATTTTATCCCAGAGAAAATTTTTACCTTTCACATCTTATAATCACACCTAGCAAAGGTCATGAATGTTCCCATTTCAGAGACACATGACTGAGGCCGAGAACAGGTCTTTCCAGAAAGTTCCTAACTGCTCCTAATCAACAAGCCTTCCACATCAGATCATGCCTGCATCGCACTGTATTGAGATGCATTGCTATGAAGCCATATTGTCCCTGCCACAATACCTTCCACTCACATAAACGCATGCACCAGCTTAAATGCACGCAAATATAGGACACTGTTTTACATCCAAGTCAGACTATTGATCTCTCTAGCTCAATACCGCTGACGCTGATTGGCAGGGGCTCTCCAGAGGTTCGCAGCCCTACCTAGAGATGCTGCGAAGGATTGAGCTGGGACCTACTGCATGTAATGTTGATGCACAACACCCATGAAGTGGCACCCCATGGGTGGACACATACGTGTCAGCACCTTCTAATTAGCCAGATTTCACAAATACGTTTCCATCCCTTCCCCTCACCCTGGAGTATAGGCACAACCAGCTGCAGTTATGTTCCAGACACACATTTCCAACACCTTGTTGCACAACCACATGGAAGCATCCACTTTGCAGAATCTCTAGGAGGAATAAAAACCACTGGTGGTACTATAAGTAACAATGTGTGTGTGTGAACATATATTGGAATGGCATGTACTGGAATCTCGCACATGTTGTGCTTACATTCACAGTATGCAATTAAATGCCGACAAGCTCATCACAATTACACTGATGCACGGTTTGGTTGCAAAGGAGTACAAGCATGTCAATACCTACTACCAACCTCTTGCTTAAAATATTGTCTCACACAGAGATTTTCAACCAGTGTGCCATGTCCCATGTGCTGTGGCATACAGGTGTGCTGTGAATGGTTTACAGGTGTGTTGTGGTCTAACGAGACTGGACCGAGGTCTCCTTGCTTCTAAACTGGCGTGCCAAATGTTGCCCCCCCCCCCATTGTGTGGGGATGATCCTTCTATTCCCTGGACTGGAAAAGGGAGATGAAGCAGAAAAGGAAGTGTGGAGGATAGGGCAGTGTGGGCTAGTTGTAGGTGTTCTTTTTCCAATTGAGGGATTAGGGAGTGGAGAAAAGGTGATGGAGAGGATAGAGGTGGGTGATCTGTCTGTGACAAATGTCATATAACACAATCCAGTACATGTCTATTCAGAAGCAAGACCTCTTGGGAGTAACTGGGCTTCCTCCAAAGAATGTATGGCCAGGATCACAGCCCTAGGCTTCCCCAAAGGTGGGCTTGCCCTGCCTATCCAAGAACTGCCTTCTTGACTCAGTTCAAGGTCCACTGAGCTAAGCGCAGCAGCCAGCCAACCAGATGCCTCAGCATGCTTGCAAGCGGCGCATGAAGAGTGACAATCATTCCTTGTTGTTCATCCCCAGTGTCTGGTACTCTGAAGCTGCTCGCCTCATGCATGCACCAGCCAACCTGTTGCACAAACAGACTCATACTCATCCGACACACACAGGGAAGAGATTTAGGCAGACAAAAATTCACAGCTGTTATAAGGCATTCTGTGGACATCCACACCTTTCTTGAACATCATAGAGAAAGATGTTGAGTCAGAACAACGTGCCGTGGACTTGAACCTGGACCTGCTGCATGCAAAGTAGGTGCTCAACCACAGAGCTACAGTCCCCTCCCCAACTGCTTCACAAAACACCCTCCCTTTATAAACTCACACATTTGTGGCACTCTTTAGCATGCCTAAATCTACATAGATGACATGCTGCCATGACGCATGGAAGCAGGCCACCGCTGCGATACATCAATTCACACCCACTGAGAATGTATTGTACACTGAACCTTGAATGCCCCCTATGAGCATCCATAAAACATGCACATGTTGCTAATGAGCACACTGCTCATGCTTGGGGGACACACCTGTGGCACACCTGCCATGCTGTCTTCAGGTTCCAACTTGCTGCCTGGCTCGCCAGCTAGATGCCATAGAGAAGGAAGAAAGCCAAGGTGTGTGTGTATGCATGTGTGTGTGAGCGCATGGGAGATGACACTAGGGTTTCAGCTCTCTGGCTCCCGCATCAAACCCAACCCGGCTTCAGTCACTCGCCATCCATCCCCCACCCCCGCATACAGTGACTCACGGAGCTGTGAGTGAGGGAGAGGAGGAGGAGGAACAAGAGAAAGGGGGGATTTCGAGGGAACCTCCAAGAAGGTGGATTGGAGATGTACGTGCCACCCCCATGCGGTGGGAAGAGACAAGAAAAAGGAGAAAAAGAAGGCCCGCTCCTTGGGCTGGGAAGGAAGAGGGAAGCAGAAGCCAAACCATGATGAATAGCATTATACGTGAAAAGCAAGGAGAGAGAAAAGGATGGGGAAGGTGGAAAAAAATCAATACTTATGCTGTGATTTAAGCCCTATTGAGCACATAAAAAATGCCTGCCACACAATGCGTGGTACATGTGCTGCATAACATAAATTCCATTTTAAAAAATGGAGTCCCTGCCCCAGAGACCTTACACTTTACACAAGGCAGGCAATCCAGCTTGAAGGCTGCAACCTTCCTACTCCATGCTTCCCACTCCCCCAGGATAGCCATGTGCAGAGGGTATTGTTGCATCGGGGAGACGAAAAAATAAAAGGGCATGACTCATCCTGGTTGTTGCAAACTCCAGACAGGAGTCCTCTGTGTCTGTGACTGCTGGGCTGCGGGGGTGGCAGAGGAAGAGGAGCTTCCCCTCACAATGTAGCCGCGCTAATGAAGCATGAGCAGGTGTGCAGCGGCCAGCTCGACGCTGGTGGGAATCTACCACCATCTGCTTAAGTGGAAAGGGGTGAAGGCAGGGCAGAAATGGATGGATGGACGGACGGCGCAGGACCCACCCTGACACTTGGGGGGAGCTCTGACACTCTGTAGGAACCCCACAGAGTCATCTCCATAATAATTCTCCAGTCTTAACTCACAAAGCCTACATCTTGCCCTTATATCTCATCCTATCTTGCCCACATATCTTGCCTACATGCCCACATAACCCAGGAGTCCTGTCTCCTAGCTTCCCTGTTCCATTAGGCATTGCTGCCTTGACAAGATAGCCAAGAGATTAAATCCTGAAGGACCCATAAAAGGCCCATTGGGTCCAGTATCATCTTTCCCACAGTTGCCATGAAACCAGGTATGAAGTCCTCACCCACCCATTTCTTTCAGCATTTGGTGAAGCTGATGGTGAAGCCACATCATGATCAGGGCCAGCAGCAGCTGATAGACCTCTCATCTTCCAAGTGTTGGTCTAAATGCCAACTTCTCAAGTCATCTAGGCCAGCAGCCATTGCCACATCTCATGGAGCAGATTCCAAAATTTAATATATTATGGGGCACCCAAGAGATTGAAGAATCCTTGAGTTTACCCACCAGAGGACCTTGACTCTTAAAAACTCTTGGCTCCCCTTCTTTAGGCTGGAATTCTATATCAGAGAAGAGGCTCCCAGCTTTTCTCCATTGATCTTTCCCCCGTTGGACCCGTTGTTCGTCCAAGGAACCCAAGAGTCCAGGTTCTGAGCAGCCCCTCAAACCCACTAGGCCTCAAACCTTCCATTCCCCTCCTCTCCTAGCTCCACTGTTGTCTCTCCTTTGAGCTGGCATCTGTGGGTAACCTGACCCACCCCTGTTGCATCCACAGCCATGTCAGGTCGATAGGACGTGTTGTCACTGCCAGGAAGACAAACCTCATCTCCATCCCACAAACTTTTTCCACCATCCCCCACTTGAAAGAAGGAAATCTACTTCAACAGCAGTAATGGTGGGGAAGTTTCTCCCAGCAATACTAAGGTTGGGGAGCAGTCAGGGTGACCATATGGACATATCCTGGAAAAACAACCTTAAATGTCCTCCTTAACCTTGTGAGTAGGCAGCATGTACCCTTCTTGTAATCCATAAATTATATGTAATAACATACATGCAGCAGTTTTAAATTTAATACTAAGTACTGTAATAAAGTTTAAGCACATCAAAGCAGTATACTGCATATGAGTGCTTTTGAGCATAATTCTAACCATGTCTACTCCAAAATAAGCCCCATTATGTTCAATGGGCCTTACTCCCAGGAAAGTGTCTTTAGAATTGCAACCTTAAGGTTTTAATTTTGTCATTTCCTACATTTTTTGGGGTTATCCTACATTTTGGGGGGTCTTGTCCTTTTTGTTATGCTATTTGGTCAACCTGCGGTCAGTGATCCCATATCCAAAATGGTGATCTCCGCTCCAAATTTTTTTTACTCCTAACTGGGGAGCAAGGGGATGTATATAACCTTAAAATCAAAACAGAGTTATTGGATATTTTGTGAGGGAATATAAAAGAGTATGGGTGGGGGTGAGGTTCCTATATTATTTAAGAGTCATAGGGAGTGGGTAGCCAGGAGGGCCCCTAGAATCTTTAGGGGAATGTGGAATTACTGCACTATGGTAGAGTTGAAATCCAGGACTCCCATATTTACACACATGGCAATTATGAGTTAATAGGCAAATTGTAACTATAAGAATTAAAACATCTAAGAAAAGATTCTTTTTTCTATAGAATCTGCTTACCCCATCCTGCTTTAAGATTTTCTGGTGAGATGCTGCAGTATTATTGTCTAGGGATACAATATACTTGACAAGGATCAGGGCCTTGTCGGCTGTGGCCCCCTCACGCTGGATAATGTTCAGGTAGGTAATTCAGTCTTAGCACTTGCTGTCTTTTAAAGACAAGTAAAAACCCATTCATTCTGCCAGGCTTGCTTTATTCAATGGCTCATACTCCTGTGCGCATGCATTTTAAAAAACCGTAAACCACTGTGTGAAGTATTAGACTGAAAAGCAGGATAAAATTTATAATGTTTTATATATATATATAAATGAAAAGTCACTGACTGACTGACTGACTGCCTGACTGACTGACTGCCTGACTCATCAATGCTCAGCCAAAACCATCAGACCTAGAAGCGTGAAATTTGGGGAGGGTGTTCCTTCTGTGACAGATGCACCTACTAAGAACCAGTTTTTGGAAATTCCAAGGGGGTGAAAAGGGGCGCATCACATTTTCCTCTCTACACTTTACATTAAAGAATCCCTGACTGAGGGATGCTCTGCCCCAACCCCTGGATCTAGAAGCATGAAATTTGGGGAGGGTGTTCCTTCTGTGACATCAACACCCACCCGGAACCAATGTTGAGAAATTTAACCCTTACGGGGCTGAAAAGGGATGCAACGTGTTTTTGTCCGAAACTTAGCATGGGAGACTGACTGACATCCAGCCAATTTGGTGCCGGGTGCCTGATGCACTGGTGCGCATGCGGGGTTAATGTGATAGGGGATTTGAGGTTGTATGATGTGCATGGGGATGTTTGATGTGCATTGGGGGTTTGATGCACATACTTGGGTATTTTCCTCCCACAATGCGGGTACATTTCACTAGTATATGATAAAATGAATCAAGTGGGAAGTGCTGGATTGGTGGGGGAGAAAGGAGACTGGCTGGTCAAACGGGTCCCAAATCAGAAAGCATTGATCTGTTGATATCTTCCCCAAACAGCTGAACCTCGTCCATGCTGGCCTAGATCCGCACCCTTCTCTAGGCAAGACAAACCAGGAGAATGCATGTCATGCTCCCCTCCACCCCAAACTATTGCAGATCAGGTATATAAGCATGCAACGGGCACACAAGGTAGAACTTGGCAAATAACTCAATGGGTCACAAGATGGATATTGTGGACACAGCAAGGTCACTTCATTTGTGACACTTTTCTTACCCAGCTGTTGCTTTGTGGAGAAAGTTCCATTAGCTCTGCATGAACACCTGTGCGTGCATGATGAATGTATGTATTTCTTGGCTCTGGACATATAAATGCAGCTATGCAAACACATGTGCATCCATCACATGACATAATTTTCTAAATTTGTACAGGAAGGATCGGGGGGAAATGTGAAGCAACTCTTTGATACTCACACTTCAGGTAGGAGGATCCACTACTTGTACTTTCTTCATTCATGCACATGGGCCTATGTGACATGTTCACCTGTCTGCATACACACATGTTCACTTCCCACATCTCTAAGCATGCGCTGAGGTGTTGGGGAGCATGCGCACGCAGATAACATGCACACACACACACACAGGGTGTTACTAGAATCCTATTTATTACACACCAACAGCTGCTCTGTCGCACTCACAACCTTGGGGTGTACACAAACCAAGTGAGAGCTGCAATGGTGTTACGCATACACACACATACACCCTTCAGAAGATTTACACATGTGTTTCATGCACAATGTCATGTTGGGGAGGGAGGAAGAGGGTTGATTACGGTGTATCTGCACACCCAACAGAGGACTTTTGGGGACCTCTTGTAGAAACCACTCTATCTACCCCTTGCACAGGTGGACACGCATAAACGTGCACACATTTGTGCATGCTCCCCTCCTCTGTAGATGCACACCATGCACCTATTGACCCTGTCCTCACTGTCCCCTTAGCTCCAATGGATGTGGCCTTCACTGACCTTCCTCTCTTTGGCCTTGCACACCTTCTCCTCTTCCTCACTCCTCAGCCCCTGCCTTGCTTGAACAAAGCTTCCCGCCTTGCACATGCACACATATTGGCACACCCAGGAGGCCAGCTCTGGCTGCGAGATGCCCCCTTAATCACATTAGCAGCATGTTGGCACAACAGCCGCCCCAGGAGGCCGGGCCGTTGTCTGTGCCCTGATGTGCCAACCGCCTCCTAATAACACCCTGCACCAGGCAGGGGGTGTGTGGGTGAGGGAGGCTATGTGCAGTCAGTGGCACTGCCCCCATAAACCCCCCTTGACATGATCAGGGCCCCAGCCCCAGGTTGCACCAGCAGCACATCCCTGATCCCACCTTTTAAAGCAATCTATGTACCTACCCCCCAAGCACCTGCACCTCTATTCCACAGCACCCCACATGCCCCTGTTTCTATGCTCCTGCACCTGCATCCTTTAACCACTTGCCTCCTGCTTTACACCAATTTCATGCACATCAACCCCCACCTGTGCCCCCTCTTTTACAGATGCATCATCCTCTCCAACCCTGCCTGGATCCTCCTGCAGACCAGCACCCCTTTTCCGCCAACAGCACCCCCTTTTTTCCTCTCCTTCCTTGCCCACCTATCCAATCTCCAGTTTCTGCACCTTCTCCCCTATGCAACCCTCACATCAGTGGTGTTGCTAGAGGGGGCTGAGTAGTCAAGCCTTTGATTTGCACCTTCCATCTGGAATGACACCGATTTGCTCCCTCCACCTGGAATGGGTCCCCCCATGACTTGACTACTCCACCCCCCAGTAGCTACGCCACTGCCCTGCTGCACCCCCTTTTTCTCCTCCCTGTCCCCTCCTCTCTGCAGTGGGGAGGCAGCAGGGGACCCAGATGGGGGCTACCCCACCTCCAGCATCCCAGATAGGGCTTGGATCCCCTTCCCCTACCTGCAGGATGGAGAGACCGGAGGGAAAGGATGCGCTGGGCGATCTTCGCCTCTCCCTTTGCCCAGCTGGTGCTGTAGGGCAAGGAGAGGCCACTAGAGGGCGTCGGTGGTGGGGATGGAAAAGGGGGAGGGGGCTGCGGCACCCCCTTCACTCAACCTGGGTGTGGGGGGAGGGGGAGGATGCAAGGGGTGCATGCCTGGCAAGGAGCATGATCTGTGTGCATGATCTGTGCAGAGCAAAGGTCTGCTGCACATATCTCTGGGTACCTTAAAAAAAGGGGGTGGAATTGGAAGCCCCCCCAAAGTAGGCAGTGAATAGAGATATTATATGGGCTGCATCAGGAGGCAGGGATGGAGTAACAGGGTGACCACCATGTGTCCTGTTTTTCCAGGACATGTTATCTTTTTTAGACCTGTGTCCTGGAAATTTTTTTTGTCCTGCTTTGCCTTGTGAGCAGGTAGCATGTAGCCTTCTTGTAATTAATAAATTGTCCGTCTGTCTGTCTGTCTGTCTGTCTTTCTATCCATCTATCTATCTGCAGTATTTAGATACCACTTTTCAATTAAAAAGTTCACAAAGCGGTTTACAAAGAAAATGAAAAAATAATAGCTAATTAATAGCTAATGGGTCCCTGTCCCAAAAGGGCTCACAATCTAAAATGCAAAAAGAACACCAGCAGAAGCCACTTGAACAGACATTGCTGGGGTGTGGAGGGCCAGTTACTCTCACCCTGCTAAATAAAGGAGGAACACCCACTTGAAGGAGTGCCCCTGGCCCCATTAACAGGGTTCAAGGTTATCTATCTATCTATCTATCTATCTATCTATCTATCTATCTATCTATCTATCTATCTATCTATCTATCTATCTATCTATCTATCTGTCTGTCTGTCTGTCTGTCTGTCTGTCTACTTACAGTATTATTCATATACCGCTTTACGGCAAAAAGTTCACAAAGCAATTTACAGAACGTATTAAGGTAAAGGTGTCCCCTGCAGGTTGCATTGCTAGCCGTGACCGACCTTAAGGTGCGGTGCTTATCCCCGTTTCTAAGCCTTTAGAGTAATGATTTTTCAGTCACTGTGTCGTGGCACAAGTGTGCCGTGGATAGTCCTCAGGTGTGCCACAGGAATTTGAGGAGGGACGTATATTTATAGGAAAACTTGGGGCTTTGAACACCATGGTGTGTTTTGTCAGTGGTGAAAACAACTGATGATGTGCCATGAGATGAAAAAGATTCAAAAACACTACTTTAGAACCAGCGTTGTCCAAAGACACTTCCATGGTCATGGGGCCGGCATGACTGCCAAAGGCGCATGGAATGCTATTTTACCTTCCCGCCACGGTGCTTTCTATTTATCTACTTGCATTTTCGTGCTATTGAACTGCTAAGTTGGCAGGAGCTGAGTTAAAGATGGGACCTCACTCTGTCTTGTAGGAGCTGGATCCAGGGTATAATAATTTTAACTTTAATAAGCAATATACTGTTTAAATGAACCTTCTGAAAGCAATCTATATGAATGTTTTAGCTTTTATTTGGTCGTGTCCTACATTTTTCTTGGGTGCCCTGCATTTTGGGAGGACCTTGTCCTCTTTTTTTATCACACATTGTCACCAGAGGTGGTGGTGGTGGTGGTGGTATTGGGCAGCTCCATGGTGGGCTACCTGGCAGTGCACAGAAGCAGTGTGTGGTTAGGAGCTAGGAGTAGGAGTGCAATAAGGTGTAGTGCTCTGCTCTCCCACCTTGATCCAGCCCCCCTGTAGCTGTTCCTTTAAACAACAGTATGATTGGCACTGATCAGCAGGAGATCTACTTGCTCTCCAGACTGTGCAAAGCTTCATTTGACTGGTTTTATTTCTGTTAGGTGTACAGGAGAAACCCATCCAATATGCCAGGTATTACTAAATCCTGGGGGCCAGAGGAAAATTATATACTGGATTTCCCACAGCACCCTCTTGCCAGTCTATAGCATACTGAGTGGTGCTGCTGTTGATGATAAAAGCTCACAGGTTGTCGAGGCCAGATAGACTATGAGCAAAATCCTAATCATGACTACTCAAAAGTAAGTCACATTTAGGATTGCAGCCTAAGTATGTGATGCACTTGGTTGTGACCACTCTGGCTAATCCTAAAAATTTTTAGAACCAGGACTCACTTTTTAAAAGGACACTTTTCCAGGACCCACTTACCTTTATAAGACTTTTAAAAAGGTGATATAAAATAAATAAATAAATAAATAAATATTTATTTATTTATTTATTTATTTATTTATTTATTTAAAACAATAAGACACAAGCCTAACCATGTCTACTCAAAAGTGAGCCCCGTTGTGTTCAGTGGGTCTTACTCCCAGGAAAGTATCTTTAGATTGCAGCCTCAGTCTGTTTATTACTCCCATATAAGACAAGAATACACATAGACAATACCAAAAGAATTTATATTCCATATCTGGAACATGCTGGACTTTGCATGACTGATGCAAATGGAGGGCATTTGCCTGATTTGGCGCCATCTGTTCTAATTGTGAAGCCCTGTCAAGTCCCACATCACATGTACTGGAAATTTCACTCAACCACATCACTAGTTTCTGAGATTTCAAGAGGCACCATCAATGCTCTTTCAAGCCTGCCATCATAAGGACCAGAAATTTCTTTTTAAAAATCAAACTGTTGATGCTCAGAAAGCTAAATTCTGTTTTCATTGCCACATGAAGCAGTTGATGCACCCCCAGAAATTGCAACACGCACCCCAGACCTAATTGTGGCTAAGGCAACCATTCCGGCAAGAGGCCTATGTATCCTGTGTATGTGTGTGTGCATGAGCGTGCATATGCACACATGCTAGTTTGGAGACAGCCATCTGTGCTCCAACACATGTTCCAATTCTGTAGTGTGTTGAGAGGCCACCTGGGTGTCTTTGTGCATAGAACAATGTTCTGTGAGTGTTTCACAGCAGGGAAGGTGTTTTTGATGCCCTGCTGGAAATGGGGTGAAAGCCAAGGAATGAGAACACAAGTACGAACAAAAAGTTACAACACTGGGGGTGGGCAAAATTTTCTGTGTTCATGCCCACAGAGTTTATGGATTCAGTGTACACAGGAGGCACATGCTCTTTTGTGTATATACACATTACACACCAACTCATATAAATGCACTGAACTGTAATTTCTATGACGTATTCCAGAAGAAATGCATACATCATGTATACACACCTGTCAGTTCATATCCACCTGTGCAGAAAAAATTTATGCACACTCGTGCGCGCGCACACACACAGATCTGTGTTCTCATTTAGTGCATGAATTCTTACACAAATGCTGAAGTCACAAATGAAACATTTCTGCAGTCATCCTTGACATGGATGCCTGCAAAAATCTATATAGCTTTTTATATTCTCACAACCTGTTCATGCAGCAAATACATTATCTCATATACTACATTACATTCATATCTTCTTCCCCTTACCCTTCATTTTATTGTCATCTGTATACATCTGTATACACTATACAAATTTAGATGGCATTCTTCACATAGAGCAAAGAATATGATAACTCTTGAATGCTTAGATTTTGGAATGAAATTCAGTAAGTTACAGAACCACTGCTATGCCTTGTTAAGAGTCACTAAGGGCACAATCCAGAGTGAGGGCAGTGAGGAGAGCCCTAGCTGGGCTGCCCCAGCTATTCTGGATCCAGAGCAGAAAGTTATGCTGCATCAAGAGTGTCAAGAAGCCTGGGCTGCCCTAACTGCTCCAGAGCATGCTCAGTAGGCACCAAATCAATGACACCTGGGGAGGGCTTGCTCCTGAGGAAACCCTCTTAGTTCACACTGAACAAGGAACAGTTGTGGGGCCTGCCTTCTATGGAGTCCCTGATGAGATGCCAGTACAATCTACAGTGAATACAAGGGGCTTCCTTGAGTGGCCTGCTGTATCCCCTGGTTAGTGGGCTGCTGTAGTTGTGCCAAATCCTGAAGTTGAAAGGCAGGGGTTGCAGTTAGGCTGGCCAAGAACTCACACTACCATTCTTACTCGGGCCTTATCATGGATCCCTATGGGTCAACTCATTACTATACCTGCTCCTGAGGTGGGATAACTCTGAGGAACTGAAAGAGGGCATTTCTGCCCTGGAAACAGGCACTGGATACAGAGTAACTGCTCTGCCCTAGGCAATGCTAAACATGCCCTGCACATGCCTCTCCTGAACTGCTTAGACTGCCCCAGTTATGGCAGCCCAGGTCCACCTATCTTGGGGCAGCCTATGTTGCCTTAGGCTGCCCCATGCCTTTTCCAGAATAACCAGGGTGGAGCATCTTGCAGTTGGGTCAGCCCAGTGATAGATAGGGTACTTCGATCCTTGCACTTATGGATTGTGCACTTATGGATTGTGCCCCTAGAGATATCAATAGCTCCATTAATGTTTCTAAGAGACATCAGAGCAATTGTACTCAAGGTGGGAGTCAGGACCCTCTTGGGGGCTATGAACTTGTATCAGAGAGGTCACGAGAGGGTAAGATCCACCATCTTTTTGAAAACGGTCATAATGGGTGCTGAATCGTGGGTCTATGGCTATGACCCTGAAACATACGCTCAGTCTTTGCAGTGGAATACTCCAACCTCTCCCAGACCAACGAAAGCATGAATGAGTCAAAGCAATGTGAAGACACTGTTGACCGTTTTCTTTGACTACAAGGGGATTGCTCATCATGAGTATGCTCCACATGGTCAGACAGTAAACAAGGAGTACTGCTATGATGTGTTGCTGCATTTGCAGGATGCTATTCGTTGGAAAAGGCCAGAATTGCATGCGTCCAGTGAGTGGCAATTGCACAATGACAATGCACTTGCCCATTCAGCGCAGTTTGTGCAGCGGTTTTTGGCTAAGCACAACATCCCCCAGGTCAGACAGCCACCATATTCCCCGGATCTCGCCCCTTGCGACTTTTCCCTCTTTCTAAAAATCAAATCCCACTTGAAAGGATGAAGATTTGAGGACGCTGAGGAAATCTAAGTTAATGTGATGAGGAAGCTGCTGATTATCCCAGAAAACAAGTTCCAGGAATGCTCCCATCAATGGAAACAGCACTGGATTAAGTGTGTGGCTTCTGAAGGAGACTACTTAGAAGGAGATTAAATGCCAAATTGTTATATGTTGTAGTTTTCTTTTTATAGCACCAGTCCTGATACTTATTGATCATACCCTTGTATATGTGCTGAACACTGAGCAATCATAGAATTTATGTTAATGACATCATTATCTTTATGATGTTTGATTACCATATACCTATAGTGCCACATGATCTCTGCTTGATGAAGACTTATTGGAATGTAAGTTGGTGAGTACGTTCAGAACACAATTTTGTGTTTCAGGTACAACCTGCAGCTTGACCCCTGAGGTGTAACACATTTTAACACATTTTAACACAATGTTTTACTGCTAGGAATACTTGGGTGTATTGTGTGTTCTCTCGACAAACAACTCTTCCCATGTGAACAAACAGATGCTCACAACGGAGAGCTCCTTATGTGCATGCTCACACAAACAGTACTGTGTCTGCCCTGATTGACTTGTTTGCTCTCTCTCTCTCTCTCTCTCTCTCTCTCTCTCTCTCTCACACACACACACACACACACACACACAGTGTACACATCCATTTTAGATACAGACCTCACAATGCATGACTAGTTTCCTTGTATGACTGTTTATCATAAAAATCATTTCTGTGCACATGTGTACATATACTTGCACTTTACTCTCCCACGCATGCACCATCAGTCTGTATCTGCAAACACATCAATCTAATCATTTGCCCTCATCTGACATTAATTCTTCTCACTCTCTTTCTCTCTCTCTGTCTGACATTCATGGAAGATGAATTTATGTATTCTTTTAGAAAAGGCATACTACGCACATCTTTTCTGGGTGTATGCACACACCTTCCTGCAAGATGTGAGTCTTTTGTAGACATGCTATACAAACACGAAAGCCAGCTATGTCATTTCTATTGCTATAACACAGCAAAAGAGCTTTTGAGATGCCCTCAATAGTACTGTTCATTCATTCACAAATCCATCATGTGCTGCTCTTATCAGGTCTCCAGAAATATGGACTTGGCTCATGTGGCTTCCATCAGAAGAATCTTGAGAACTATAGTTTGTAAGAGGACAGACCATTGCCATACTTCTTTGGGGAGAACACATGGTAACTGAAGAGATCTGGATGTGTGGTGTTAAAATGCCCATAAATTCACAATATATGTAAACCATTTTGGTTCATTCTATCCAGACAATGAAATGCATGATTTGTCTGGGCTTCCTCTTTCCCTTCCTTTGTAGCTTAACCCCTCATGTTCTTACTTGTTGTGACTTTATGCTCACACTTAGTATGATGTACATGCATTTCCTCCGGTAGCCACAGTACAAAATGCAACAAATAGTACAAAATGCAATTGAAATAGGGCATACTTAGACATATGCATTCACTTGCATTGTATTGGTCAGCTCTAGGCACGTATATACAAGTACATGCCAATGTTTTATTCACATATTGGCAACACACATTTGGGCAAAATCCATAGCAGTTATGGGTCCACGCAGTTACATCACCCTCTAGTGTTATGGAAAGTCATCTTAACTGCTCCGGAGCAAGGGTCTTAATTTCACTTTAGGTTTAGGATATAGGCCTATGTCTCATTTTGTTCACATCATGTGCAGTGCACAATCAAGTATCTGCTTGTGGCATTACAGATGCATCTCTCATGTGTTTGCACGTGTACACACACATCTATATTTCTTGGTGTACATGCATCTGTTTCTGTATACTGTGACATCTACATACAGCCAGTGCAGGTGTGGAGAATGTGGACTGCATCAGGTGATGCGTATGGCAGAGGTGACAGCACGGCTAGCCAAAATTTTGAAAATCTTGGTATTTTGGAATAATGCCATCATATAACTTAAATCGACATTTACTTAATGTCGTATTTATGTATTTACTTAAATCTAACGCTCACCTTTTTCAGCTGAATTCAGTCTCCAAAATCAGGGTGCGCATTAAATTTGATGGTTAATTAGATTTGAGTAAATACAATCTTTTGATTATAAGTATAGGGAGTGCATTAGATTCAATGACACATCAGATTTGAGTACTGTATATATAAATTGATGTGTAATTCCATGTAGAATGCAATGAATCAGACCACTTTGAAATATTCCTATTCTATCTAAGATTATAACCAAAAAACCAAGATAGGCAGGGTCCATCAACATGCCTACCACCTGGAGCATTACCCCACCACCAACTGCATGGAAGGAAGTCCACCATGGGGGTGATGTGTTGGTCTCATGCATTGGGTGACTCAAACCCTAGTGATGCCACTGATTATACCCATCTACATTTTAAACCTGCTCACTAGCATTTATCTGTTTTAGACATTAGTGTCTGAATTCTTCCATCAGGGTCTGAAGTTCATGACCAGCATCTTCATCACCCAGAACACTAAATTTCTGATGAGAGCACATCTTGCAGCACGAAACATGAAATGTGAAGCACATCTTGCTCTGAAACCAACACATTGAATGCTGTTGTTGGCACAGAGTGTTTCAGATGTGGAAGCTGAATGTTCAAGATCTGAATTTTTTTGCCTTTTCATATTCAAATGTCTGGTCTGCAGCTGGGAATCTCATGTCCTGAAATGGGCTTTAGTTTCTGAGTAGCCACACCACACGTTGTGTAGCCTCAACTCATATTGCATAGCTGTGTTAGCAGGCATGCAACCTTTGCAGAGGTACACTGCGTGCTCCCCTCACTTCATGCCCAGGCTCACCAGAGATGTTTCTCCACTTGCTTTCACAGAGATTGCTCCTGGGCTGTGCTGACTTGCAACATATGGTCTTACTCCTGCTTGGCTACTCTCTACAGTCATGTGCTTCATTGGTATCTGGAGGACATGAGGCAGGGTGGCTGAAACCAGGGAATGCTGTGATCACTCATATCCCCAAAGGGCATTCTTTTGCATGTATAGTGCGCATCATGTCCTTAATAGAGGGGCCTGGACAGGGTTTCTGATCTGAAAGCCTGTCTTCCTAATCCCAGATGATGTGAGAGTGAACATAATTCGATGCGTGTCTACTTAGAAGTGTTCTTGAGTTCAGTGGGACATACCCCTCAGGTAAGCGTGCCTAGGACTGCAGGCTGATTGTGGCTAGTCACAAATGGGAAACTATCTATGGACAAAACACTATTTTGTTATAGGCTTTCCAGAGACCTACTTTGAGATCAGAGTAAGGAGCTAAGATCTTGCATAGATTCCGTTGATGTTTTATTTGCTTGCTCATTTTAATTTCTAGTGCTCCCCCCACACAACAGTTATAATCATGTGGAGTGGCATAACTAAGACATACAGCACCTGGGGGCACATTTAAAAAAAAACAAAACTATGCCCACAACAAAATAAAATGTAACACACACACCCATCACATCCTGTTACGTCTGGAAAATAGTCTGAGGCATTGGGAGTCTGCATATAACCACTATGAGTGACCGACTGTATTTTTTCACTCAGATCCACTGTCTGCCTCAGGTTGACACCCCTTCAAGGTGTGGTTCATAGGGGGTACTGTACCCCTTTTGTCCCCTGAGTTATGCCACTGGTTACGTGAAAGGAGTTCCACCATACACGAGGCAAAAATACCACACTTTTTTGAGGCTACTGATCTCCGTTAATTTTCTTAAGACCATGTCTACTCAGAAGTAAGCCCCATTGTGTTCAATGGGACTTACTCCCAGGAAAGTGTGCCTAGGATTGTATCCTTATTCTTTTTTCCCCTCTTCCCTTTATTGATGTATAATAAAAATAATACAAAGACAGTGCAAACAACAAGATTTTAAAAATTTTTTAAAAACCAAAATTTTAAAAAGAAAAACAAAGAGAAAATTTAAAAAAGAGAAAAACAAAGGATTAAAAAATACATAATGTATCCAATAAGCATATAACTCAACATAGCAATAGAATAGAATATAATATATATAGAATATATAGATAGAATATATCAATAGATAATCAATAGAATATATATAGAATATATAATCTATAAGTCAATAGAATATATAATCTATAATCAATAGAATATATAATCTATAATCAATAGAATATATAATCTATAAGTCAATAGAATATATATAGATAATCACTATATGCATAAGTTTCTAAAAAGGGCTGCCAAACATCCAAAATATATCTATACATGTTTTCTGTATAAGCCATAGAATCAAATATTGATAGAGTTAGAAGGTCTTCAGTTCATTGGGGAAGGATTGAGGGGCTCATTTACTCATTTCTTAATTGCAATGACTTCCTCAGTCTGATCAGATTAAAAAAATAAATGTGAAATTGACTAGTTATATCCCAAACTTTGATCTAGTGTCAGTTTCATTCCCTAGGGAAAATGTGTACTTCCGAGCCCTTTTATGAATAATTCACCCCTACCATTCCACATGACATGTAGCTGAATCAGAATGTTGTGCCATTGAGGGTGCAATCCTACCCAGTTTAGGCTAGCCCAACTCACTCATCTGCCCATTTCTGCAGTGGTGTGAGATGGCTGGTGCATGTCCATGTACTGGCCTAACCCCCCCCCCCCCCAGGAGAGGTGCACCTAATTGCACTTTTGTGACACCCCGAGGCCAGCACGGGGCATGTGTAAGCCAAACCAGGGTTTAGGATTGTGCTGTAACTTGTTGATAGTGCAATCCTATATGTGTTTGCTCAGAAGCAATCCCCTTTGAAGTTAATGAGATTTAGGGCTCAATCTTATCCCATTTTCCATCACTGGTGAAGCCACAGTGCAGCTGATAAGTTATGGACAAAGGCTACAATCCAGAGTAATCTGGCACCACCTAAGGGAAACCTATGGGAAATGCATACAGCAATCCAGAGTAAGTGCCTCTTACGTCTTCCCATAGTTACTCTGGATTGTAGGATTGTTCTCATACCTCAAGAAGGCACTGATGACTGCTCCCAGGCCATATGATGCAGCACATGCCCTGTTTGCATGACTGCATTGGTGCTGGAAATTTGGATAGGATTGGGACCTTAGCCCTACGTAAGTGTGCCAAGGACTGTGTCCTAGGTGGCCTTAGGCAAGCAATTATCAGCTTCTTCCTTCAGCTTCCCCAGCTACTCCATGAATTCATTTCTGGGCTACCTACTTTTGGGGGTGGGTGGGTAAGAAGAAATATTATTGCTAATAAAAGTCATTAATTAATAAAGAAGCTTTCCTGCTTGCATGTATCTGAAGAGCAACCCATGCAACTATGAAGCTTGAAGACACATGCTCCGATGAGCCCATGTGTGAGAGCCACGTGTGTGGCGCGCATCCATCAACCCAAGCATGTAATTGCACAGGGCCATTGTGTCAGGAGAAGGGGGGCAGTTCTCTGGCCAGGGGCACCTGCCTGTCTGTCTCAAGCTGTCACACTGCTGCCTGGCACTTTCTCAGCACATGGCAGGCTAATCCTGGCTGACAACCAGGCCTGACGGGCAAGGCTACTACAGGAAAGAGCAATTACTCAGAGCACGCAAGGGAGCGGCTGAAGGAGCCGAGGGGCAGGAGGTAGTTGGGTTTTATTGTGTTACTGGGTTGCATGTTGTTTGTGAGGCTCGGAACACAATCCTAAACCATTTAGGCCAGTGCAACTCACCCGTCTCCCTATTCCTGTGGTGGTGTGGGGAGGATGGTGCTAGTCTGTTCACTGGCATAACCCTCCTAAGGATTAGCGTAGTGATGCCTTATGGCACTTTTGTGACAACCCCAGGCCAGTGTGGGACTTGTGCTGGGACTTACGTTGGCCTAACCAGGGGTTAGGATTGCAGCCTCAATACTATCAATTGATCAATTTGAAATTAAAGGAGACTCCAGGTGTTTTTTTCCAGCTTCAGAGAAGAGTCTTTCTTCCAAAACCCTGCACCCATCACCCTCCCTACCCTCTGTATATGCTCAGGAACACCCTCTTGGCACCTCCCTTTCCAACAGTGCATTCCTAACCCCCCCCCACCCAGTTAGGCCAGCACAAGTCCCTTGCACTGGCCGTGGGATGTTGCAAAAGTGCCACAAAGCACTCCTATGCCACTCCTGGGGGAGGGCGGGTAAGGCTGGATATGCACATGGATATGCACTGGCCTCCCCACATCACTGTGGAATGAAAAAAGAGTGTGTGCTGGCCTAAACCGATTAGGATTTTGCTCTCAATTTTTGCCTCTTAGGAAAAGCCACTGAAGTCCCCAATCGCTTTCTCACGGACAACCCTTAAAATCCCTTTCCACATGCCTCTGGCTCCATCCTCCTGTTCCAATCCCTGGGGTATCCTTCCTTCCCCAGGAGGAAGCTCAGAGTTCCTGACTCTTTCCTTTGCTCTGCTCGGATCCATGATAACCCACTTTCCTTCCAGCTGTGAACATGAAGCATGCGTTTTCAGCCCTCCTTCTTTCCAAAGCGTTCACTCATTCGCCTCTGTGGTGTGTGATGCTCGGGGAACCCAGGAATGATGGCTGCTCACCCACCCACCCACCCCTGCAAGCCACAGTCCAATTCTTGGGAAGAATGAAAGAGGAAAAAGGGGATGGGATGGGGCGGAAATATGGATCGTTGTTTCCATGGCAACTGTTGCCCTGGCAATGGACCAACAGTCAATCACCCTCCACATCTGGCAGCTCTGGATGATGGGAGGGCGAGAAGAATTGAATGGGAAGGCTGTGGGCAGGCACCCCATTTGTAATGGGGGCAGTGGTGGGCACCAGCAGGTTCGCACCTACTCTGTAGAACCGGTTCTTAACAAGAGATAGTACATATAAAGTTTAAAAATAGCCATTTAAAAGTGGCTGCCAGATGGACAGAGAACCGGTTCTTAATTTCTTTGAAGCCCATCACTGAATGGGGGCAAAGCTCAAAAGATCTAAATGCAGAAAGAGATGCTCTAGGAGGGGATGGAGATCAATGATCATATGCTTTGCATAAGCCAGTTGTGAATTCAGGCCCTGGCTTAATAAAAGATCCCAGGTATTAAGGCTTTAATGGACATTGGAGCCCCTGCCAGTGGATATAGTAGATGGTATCGGGTAAGATCAGTGGTGGGACGCAAATAAATTAACAAGTTCTATGTCCTATAGACATAATAACAACGTATGTCCTATAGACATACATGGTCCAAACAGGTTCTACAGAGAAGGTGAGAACCTGCTGAAGCCCACCTCTGATAAGATGGACCAGAGGCTGGATTCTGTATAAGGATAAGTTTAGCCAGGAGGCAAGAAAAGGCAGGATATAGACTGGGAGATTTCAAGTTTGTAGAAAGTCAGGCATGGGCAGATGCCGGTTCGGGCCTACTCAAAAAGATGGCGGACTGGTTCGCGCCGGCCGCCATCTTTTTGATTGCCCTCACTGTGCATGCGCCGGGGTCGGCACATGTGTAGTGTATCTCCTCCAGTGGGAGAAGACGCACTGCATATGTGCCAGAGTTGGGGGTCTGCCCCTGGCCCCGCCCCGTGACCCCAGCCCCACCCCCTGACCTCAGCCCAGCCCCCCAACTTCTGGCGAACTGGATCTTGGGGCTGGCTGGGCCCATCACTGCAGAAAGTGTGTCACATTCAGGAGACCCAGATCCCAATCCTACCCAACCCTTGGGCATTGATGCAACAGAATGTGCACTGCATTCTGAAATGGGGGGAGACAGTCATGGAAGCTTCAAGTACAATCCTAACTATGTCTACTCAAAAATAAGCCCCATTGTGCTCAATGGGTCTTACCCCCCAGGAAAGTGCCTTTAGGATTGCAACCTCCCTCAATTAAGGGAATGTTTCTTCCTTTACTTCCAGGCTCCATCAATGCTGGAATGTTGGATAAGATGTTCCCAAATTGAATCCCTGCTCGGCCACAATGTTCACTGTGGTCACAATATTACTTGGCCACAATGTTCACAAATGTCACATCTAGCCAGCCATGGGTCAATAAACTGGAGCTACTACTTCCCAGGGTTTTTGTGAGCGTGGGTGAAGGAGAGATGAGGCAACACAGTACATCACCCTGAGATCCTAGGAAGAAGGGATGGATAAAAATGTAGTTAATAATAAATGGTGTATCTCAAAGGGCAGGAGTAAAAGAGAGAGCTATGAGTATATGGGTCAGTGGATCTAAGTAGAGCTATGCCACACAATTTCTTGTGATAAAACAAGGTATGTTGAGCCACAATTCCAAGAGTTGCTGGAGGTTCTGAGACTTCTTTCTTCATATGTGGCATTATAGGCACAATAAATTGTGATTGTATCAGCTAAGATTGCTTGTATATTTAGACTGGTCCAACCAGTTGATACAGGATATAATCCCATTTCTTTGGTGATGTGAGGAGGCAGTTGCATGTCTGTGCACTGGCCTAACTCCCCACCCCAGGAGTGGCGCAGAAGTGCCTTAAGGCACTTTTGCAACATCCCCGGCCCTGCACAGGATTTGGGCTGGCCTAAGTGGGAGTTAGGACTGCATCTTCAGAGTAGAGCCATCTCATGCCCTGCTTTGCAAATGCAAATTGGCCTCTGGATTGCACCACAACGCAATTAATCCAAAGAGCACTAAAATGTGACCTGGTCAATGCAGGTTGAGATGCAGGAGGCACAGAATACAAAGTACACAAGGAATATATTCAGTGAAATCTTACGTAACAAAAAGCACACAAGGTGAATCTTGCTGAATTTTCCTCTCCTCTTTCTCAAAAAGAGCTCTTTAGTACTTTAAAATCACAATTTTGGGGGATCATATCATGTCCTGTTGTTTAGGGATTAAGCATCTTCATTCCAGAACGCACCAGTTTAGTGCACCTTTCTTACTAGGACTGGTGTAAGCACAGATTTGTACTCTAGCACACTTGAGCCACAGGCAAGGACGCCCAGATTGCCCATTCCTAGATAAGTGATCCAGAACTATGATATACAGTGGTACCTCACGTAACGGAATTAATTCGTTCCGGAGGCAGTTCCTTTACGTGAAACTTTCTTTACGTGAAGCAGATTTTCCCATAGGAAATAATGGAAACGCAGATGATTGGTTCCACAACCCCAAAAATATTTATATAAAAATATTAACTGGATGTAAAAATGATGACAAAACACTGTAATTGAATTCAAAACATGCATTCAATGGGCATGATCCTATGAAGTCTACTTAGGTTGCAATCCTAAAGACACTTTCCTGGGAGTAGGACCCATTTAACACAATGAGGTAGACTTCTGGGTAGACATGGGTGGGAGGCTGCAATCAAAGACACTTTCTTCTGTAATCCAAGACACTTTCCAAGTGTCTCCCCACTTTCTCCTTCTCTTCATCCTGAGCCTCTCTCTCTCTCTACTCCCTTCTGGCTAGCCCTGAGCTGCTTCCCTCTTCTCCACTGCTCTTCTCTCCCTCTGCCCAGCAGATGTCTGGCCACAGGAGGAACAGCATGGAAGTGTTGCTTTCACTATGGGCAGGTTCGCTAGGCAGCCCTGGCACTTTTTAAACAGGTTGCTGGCCAGCGCGTCTGCCCTAACTGCCAACGAACGTTTTCTTTACATGAAGCACTTTCTTTACATGAAGCAGAATCCTAGAGAAATTTTTTTTTGTTACGTGAAACTTACTTTACGTGAGGCGTTCTTTACGTGAGGCGTCACTGTAATTGAAAAGGGCTAAGTTGAAAGATGCCTTTGATCTGGACTCTGACTGAGTAGCATCACTAGGGTTTGCATCACCAGTGTGGGAGATGATGCATCACTCAGCACATCACTTCCTCTCATGGAGTGGGCAGGGCAATGCCCCATGCAGTGGATGTGGTGATGCACCATTGCCCCACCTATTAATTTTTTGGCTATATTTTTGAAAGACTATATTTCAGAACAGTCTCTTACATTGCATTTTGCGTGAAATCATACAGGGGTGTCCAAACCCCAGTCAAAGGGCCAGATGTGGATCATGGTGAGACTCAATGTGACCCGCAGCAAGACCCCTCATGTGACCTGCGGGCAAGTCTTGTAATCCTCTGGTTTTATCTCTAATATATAATATAATATAATATTCAAATTTGAAAGGTAAATCATTTTTCTGGCCCCCGACACAGTGTCAGAGAGATGATGTGGCCCTCTTGCTAAAATGTTTGGACACCCCAATATATAACATGGTGGTATTAATCAAAAGTACCAAGATTTTAAAAAATTTGGCCAGTAGTGGTGTCACTCCCCTGTACGTGGTCGTCACCCCCCAGCATTGCTACTGACTCTGACTGAATGGCCAGTGCATTGTCAGGATCCAAGCTGTATTTCAGGGGGCAAGGTCCATTATCAGAAAAGTAATGTTTCCTCTGTCTGATTTTAATCTTAGTTTTAATGTCTCCTCTATCTGGTTTTAGCCTTGGTTTTAATGTCTCCTCTATCTGGTTTAAGCCTTGCAGCAATTATAACTATTACTACTATTATATTCAGGAATAAAGGTGAATTGCTGGGAGGAAGAAAGAAACTGGGTGCAGGTCTCCTTCAACTTGACCATTACAGAGATGTATGTCCTCAAGATGCCACAAGATTCTTTATTGATTTGGTTGCAACAGACAAACATGAAATGTTGGAGTTAGTGCTAGAAAGTCCCACTGTTTTTTCACCATGTTTGTGATGCTCCACAAAGCCCCGCAAAGGCCGCCCTTGCAACACACTGATTTCGACATGCTGGTTGGCACCAAGACAAAGAGGGGAGAAGCAAAATTGGCAGTAAGCAAAGAGCACGGTTCCAGGAAATAATACTTTATCAATAGGACAAGCTGTTGCTTGCTACAGGGTGAGGGAATATGCTTCATCCACTTGGTGGGGCCTGATCTACCCAGGAAAGCATCCAGTCTTTCAGCTCAGATGTCCACAACTGAAGGCAGCCTGAAACATTACATCCCACTTTTGATGTTCCATTTCCCCAATTCTGGAACAAACCAAGTCTTGTTTTGCAATGCCGCTGGGTCAGTTTATGTATTGTAATTTGTAGAAATCATGATCAATTGACTGCATGAATTTATGATCCAACTAGCGAAAAGTGTGCCTGTGCTGCAGGAGTAAAATTCCCCTGTGTGCCATCCCCCCATGGCACATCAATCCCCCATGTACATCAACCCCCCCATGCACAACATCCCTCCATGCGCAACATCCCCCCATGCGCAACATCCCTGATGCACATCAACCCCCCATGAACATCAACCCCCATGAGCATCATTCCCCCAAGTGCATCAACGCCCATGTGCAACATCCCCCCATGCCCATCAGTCCCCTATGCACATCAACCCCCATGAGCATCAACCCCCATCTGCATCATCCCCCATGCGCAACACTCCCCATGAGCATCAACCCCCCAATGTGCATCAATCCTCATGTACATCATCACCCCATGCGCAACCCCCCCATGTGCAGCATCCTCCCCAGTGCAACCCCTCTCTCCGAACAACATCCCCCCACTGCACCGAGCACCAAATTGGCTGGATGCTGGTCAGTCTTCCATGTTAAGTATATGACAAAAACACGTTGCACCCCTTTTCAGCCCCTTAAGGGTTAAATTTCTCCACATTGTCACCGATTCTTCAATACAAAGTATAGGGAGGAAAATGCATTTTGCCCCATTTTACCCCCTTCTGGTTGGAATTTCCAAAAATTGGTTCTTAGTGACTCCCTCCATCACAGAAGGAACACCCATCCCAAATTTCACACTTCTAGGCCCAGTGGTTTTTGCTGGGCGTTGATGAGTGAGTGAGTGAGTCAGTCAGTCAGTGAGCGACTTTTCCCTTATATATATAGATGATCCAATGGAGAAGATGCCACCCCAAAAAACTTTTACCCCCTGATAACATTCCTTAACATGCTAGTGCAAAACTGGCTTCAGCCACAGGCTCAGTGGCTTTTATACATGCAACCATTCCCTCTACTTCAGCATATTCTGGTTCTTCAGTAGTGGGGAAATAATCTGAGCCTCCTCACAAGGTTGTTGTAGGGGCTACAGAAATAATGTGTGTGACTATACAGGAAAAACACTGTATGACTGGTAAGATGGGAGTGTGTGTATCTATTACGTAAATGCGTTAATCCAGACTGAGGTGTCTGGATCTTCTAGCCAACATTCCATGTCAATTAAGCATGTTGAGGAGAAGAAACTGCAACATTCCAAGTGTCAACATTCCTGCTACTGTTGAAAATATGGAAATATGAGATGCTGGAAAGGAGAATTTTTTTAACTGATGAGTGTTATTAGATTTGGGGTGACCATATAGAATGGAGGACAGAGTGCCTCTACCTTTAACCTTTGCAAAGAAGAGGGAATTGAGGCAAGTTTAGCTCATCATAGAGGGGTTTAAAAAGCAGCACCTGTCTCAATTCCCTCTTCTATGCAATGGTTAAAGGTAGAGATACTCTGTCCTCTGTTCTATATGGTCTCCCTGTGTACCTCCGCAAGCAGCGATTATGAGATGTTACTAGTATAATACAAGCATCCCTGTTTGGGAGTTCCCTGGGGCTGATAAATGGGACTTTCTCAGTGGGTTGATCTCTAAGCCCCCGCATAAGAGACCGATCATTCTTAATGTCATGCATACTGATGGCCTTTCAGAAATGCAGACTACTATATTCCTGTTCCAAGGACAGTTGGAAAAAAAAACCGAAGGCATCTCATGGAGGTTCAGTGTCATTCTGTACTACTTCCCAACATCCTGGCTCCCGTTTTGATGCACTCAGCAAAGCTGGATGGTGGATGGGAGGAACTGCAGATATAAGTGGGGTCTCCAGATAGGTCTTGGAGAAATAGGCATTTCAGCATTTAGAGGGAGATGCCACATAGCCTTCCAAAGTGCTTCGGCTTAATTAAAACTTCTGCAGTCTTTTTTGTTAATGGCAGGGTGGGTGGTGATTGAATGGACGGAGGTGGTTGGTGCCTGTGTGTGACAAATCAGGATCCAGCTGATAGCAACTCATCCTTAGCACCCCCAGCAGTGGATATAAAAGTAGAGTTCTGGAATTCTGGGTGTACTTTGAATTTCTGCTGTTGGCT
The DNA here is from genome assembly GCA_030015325.1 of Cryptoblepharus egeriae. Lineage (NCBI taxonomy): Eukaryota > Metazoa > Chordata > Lepidosauria > Squamata > Scincidae > Cryptoblepharus > Cryptoblepharus egeriae. Next base: position 82,873,819 of record JAREYC010000004.1, read on the forward strand.
GGTCAATTGCCATTAAGCTGCAATAGTTGCGAGTTAAAGCTCAAGGCAATGCCTGCTCAGTGAAGGCTTTGGTGAAGCGACAGGTGCATTTGGGGGACAGGAATGGGGATGGGAGTGCAGTCCTTGTCTATCTGTTGGTGTCTGCTGGTATCCAGGGGCACATTTGTAACACACTTTGTGTGTAACACACTTAGAAAGGCACTTCTGGGTTTTGCAAAATCAGAAAAGCATTTTAAAACCTCTGGGGACCCCCACCCCAACAACCCTGCAGGTGTTATACCCAGAGGAGTTGACACCCTCTTAGCTATGCCACTGGTCTTAGCAAGTTATTATATCCGTTTTTTAGTTGAGACTGAGAGGGTTTCTTGCGGACACCTAGAAGTTGTTTATTTTCAACATTTTATACTGGTCTTCCTCCAAGGATCTCAGGGTGGTGTACATGGTTCCTTCTTCCTTCCTTCCTTCCTTTTCTCCTTGCAACAACCCTATGAGGTAGGTGAGGCTGAGTGAGAGTGACTGGCCCAAGGCCATCTAGGACAGTAGTATTCAAGCATTTCAACTGGGACCCCCTTCTGAGAATGACAATCTTCAAGGTGATGTCAGGTCTGGAAGTGCTATTAAAGATGCCCTGTGCCAAGATCCAGCTTTTCATGACTCCCTGGAAATGAAGTCGTGACCCCCAAGGGGCTCCCAACCCCACTTTGAAGACCACTGACTTAAGAAGCTTCATGGCTGAGCAGATTTGAACCTGAAGTCCAACTTCAGAACCACTACACCAGTGATCTCCAAACCTGAGCTGGGGGCTGATGTGGCCCATGGCAGGTCTCTAACTGGCCCCTTAAGAGTGTCTGATCCAGTTGAACAAGCACAACCAGAGCAGTATTATGTAGTAGGGGGATGAGGTCCTATTAAAAGTATGCTTTCCTTCTGTGCTGTATGGTAGTGCTTGCAGGAATCATGGAAATCTGAGCCCATTTATTCACTGATCTATCTAATGTATTTAAATTTTATATTTAAAATATTTGATCTGGCCCTCAAAATCGTGCCAGATATTTGATGTGGCCAAAAACTTTCGAGACCTCTGCATTACATCATTCTAGCTCTTTTTAAAAATAGTTTTTTTGGGGGGGGGTGAGAGTAAACCTTGCTTTCCCTGCATGCTTTGATCTAGACTGTAGTTCCCTCCTTCTGCGGTCAGTTGATCTTATCAAAACAGAAAGTCTTCTGGTTGGAGGACAGCTTAATGTACATATTTAAGTACAGAACATGTCTAATGTGGCCCTCGGTTGTTTAGCCACAATGTTCTCCCAGCCAAATTAGATGAGGTTCAACCATGTCATTGGCCTTGGAGCATTTGCTGTAAACAGCATGCAAGGGTGGGGAGTCAGGACTGTAGGGAGTTTAAATCCAATGGAGTTTAAATCCATTGATTCAAAAGGGAAATGTTCCCCTCAAGCAAATTGCGCACATAGGAACAGTTTAGATCAGGGTCACAGTTAAACCTTTCCTACCTCCAATGTCTGATCCGGCTTGCCACCCCGCATGTGAAGAGAGAGAAGAAAAGCACACATGCTCTGCCAATTACATGATTTATGTCTCCTATAGTTGGACCCCTTTTATGCTTTCTTTTAAATTTACGTTAATTTAATTTAATTTATCCTCTCCCAAGGATCCCAAATGGTTAATACTCCTCCTGGCCCTCATCCAAGAAGCCCATAATTGGGAGCCGGTATATCATTTGTCAAAGGGAAAGAACCCAAAAAGACAGCTGGAATTAACTGTAGCGGTGAAAGATTTTGCAGTGGTTTCTCCTTACAATGTTGAGGAATAAATATAGAGTATTTCTTGTCCTTTGAAAAAGAGTACTTAGCAAAACGTGTTGGGAATCCAGAACAAGCTTTGCAGCTGTTCCTGTTCTGCAGGAAAATCGCCAACTATCTTAATTCTTCTCATAAGGTTTGAAAGGAGTCCTCATGTAGAGGAACACCAACCCTTTGCAGGTGTCCACACACTTTCTCCAGGGTTTCTGGGAATGTGGAGGACTCAAGCACAATCCTAAGCAATTGAGGCCAGCTCAAGTCGCCCATCTCCCCATTCCTGCTGTTGCATGTCTCTGAACTGGCCAAACCTTCCAGGAGGGCACAGAGGTGAGTTACAGCACTTTTGTGATGCTCCCAGGCCAGTATGGGACTTGTGCCAGCCTAAACAGGGTTAGGGTTGTGCTGTCACAACCTGACATCTCCAGTCCACACAATTGATACTTCCACATATTAATTGGGAAGGGGCAGGTGATTGATCCTCTGGCACCCCATCCCATCTCAAAGTACTCCCATCTCAAAGGGCTGTTCAGTGGATCAGAACTATATAGGTCTTGCTTGTGAAAAGTGGTGTGAAATCAATACCATTGTCATAACATGACTGGAAAATAGTCCTCTTTTTAATTTTAAAATCTAGAAACAGGATTACTGATGTTTGGGTTACAGCAATGGTTCTCAAGCTTTTCAGCCCAGGAATCCCTTCTGAGATTGACAATCTTTCAGGGACCCCCCAAAAGTGATGTCATAGCTGGAAATGTAAGTGCCATCACTGTATTACCAGAGCTCCCCCGTGTCTGCTCAGAGGTTCTGTTGTGTTCAATGAGACATAGAGCACAATCCTAACCATGTCTACTCAAAAGTAAATCTCATTGTGTTCAATAGGTCTTACTCCTAGGAAAGTGTCTTTAGGATTGCAGCCATTCTCCCAGAAAAGCAGCCTGGGTGCCCCATTCCAAGATGGCAGTGCCCAGTGCCAAATTCCAAGATGGTGACTCAGATGGTGACTCACCTTTCCACAACCCTCTTGAAATGGAGTTGTGACACCCACTTTAAGAACCACTGAGTTAGGGGGACAGGAGATGTGTGTAAAAGTGTAAAACGGTGATTCTCAAAGTCATTGGTGTGTCACAACTTTATTTCATGGGAGTCGTGAAAAGGGAGGTATTGCTATCCTTGACTGGGGCACTGAGACTGCAATCCATACTTTTCTGGGATTAGACCTAATTGAGCACAATACGACTACTTTCAAGTAGACATGGAGGAGTTTGGGCATCACAGTGATGTCAAATCCAGTTTGATAATGACACTTCCAAGTTGATGACATCACATTCTGGGAGGTCCCGGACAGATTTTCATTCTCAGAGGGGATCCTGGGTGGAAGTAGTTGAGGACTACTGGAGTAAGAAGTCATTGTGGGCTTGGGGAAAATGCTCACGTTCATCATCATCATCATCATCATCATCATCATCATCAAGAATACTTAGTAATATCACCAATCACTCTTACCAATGTCTTTTTCACTGCTAAAAAGGATGCAGGATGGCGAGAGTGAAGGAAACAAATTGCGGTCTGTGGGCTCCAGCAGCCATTGGGACACAGGTAAAGACCCTGAGACATCTTGTATGCTTTTCTGACCCCCTCTTTTTGGTTTTATGGGGTGGAACTTCAGCTGCCCCTCCACTTTACTCCCCATCTTTTTCCTGTGGCATCATGTCAGAAGAAAATGCAGCCAGCGCTGGCTTTTAACATAATTATCCAGTCTAAACACAGTTTAATTTGAATGGGTGCCAAGTGAAAAATAAGAATGGAATGAGGAGAAGGGGAGCCAAGGGAAGGGGGGCTGCAGTAAGTCAGGGAAACAGGATCAAAGCTCAAGCTGTTTTGCTTTATCTCCATGCTGCAAAAATCCAAAAAAGCAACTTGGCACTGAAGTCGGGAAGGAGCTGCTCTGAACATAGAATCTGGAACAGCTACTGCAAAAACAGGGAAAACAAGCAGGGTTAGACCAAAGAGCCTTGGTTAGAGTAGACTTTTCTTGATATTTAAGGGAGTTTCTATATCTAACAGTACCATGACATATTTCAGCCCCATAGCAAAACTAGCAGCAATCTTAGATCTGCCTCCCAGAACTTGGATCTAGTTCTGCTATGGGGCTGAAATAGCATAGTGTTGTTAGACATCAGAGGTTCCTTAAAAATGGACCTAGGCATCCATAGTTCTCTGTTGGCTGTGCTAAGAGGCAGTGTTTAACGGTGGCTCTCTTTAGTCCAGGTGATGTCACCTTTTCAGTGTGGGTTGTCTGGACCTGAAACAGTTTTGGCCACCCTAGAGAACGATGCCTCGAACTTGTTCATAGTTCCAGTTCCAACTATGCCTAGAATTGGACAGGATGAATGTACAACAGTTTGTTTTGCTGGACTTGTTTGTGGTACCATCAGCATGACTGGGATCGATTTAGGAGGCACTTCTTGAATCCTGGATAATCTCACTTGCAAGGTGGACCTGGCAGACTCTGGCTCAACACTACGGCCTTTGGCTAGTGGAGTCACAAAACGTTCTCCTCTGTCTCCCCTGCTGTGTACCATCTATGTGAAACTGCTGGGGGAGGCTTTTGGAAGGTTGGGGTGCCATCCATATGTAGAGCACACCCAGTTTAATCTTTCCATGCCATCTGCAGCAATACTATAACAGTTCTGAACCAATGTCTGGGATTGCTACAAGACCTGGCTGTGGGCAATGAGCTTAAATGAAACCTAGACAAAACAGAGGTTCTCCTTGTGAGGAGGCCTTCTGGAACAGTGCCTCTATGTCCAGTGGTGGGCACCAGCAGGTTCGCACCTACTCTATAGAACTGGTTCTTAACAAGAGATAGTACCTATAAAGTTTAAAAATAGCCATTTAAAAGTGGCTGCCAGATGGACAGAGAACCGGTTCTTAATTTCTTTGAAGCCCATCACTGTCTATGTCCACCTTGCCAGTGTTGCACTCTCTCTATAGAATTCCTTGTGCAGCCTGGAAGTGTTCCTGAACCTGACTTTAACCCTAGATTTGCAGATGATATCCATTATCTTAAGTGATTTTGCTCAGTTTAGGATGCCGTCCTAGACAGACCTTGCAATGGCTACCCATGCTTTAAATACCTTGCATGTAGGTCACCACAACAAAGTCTATGTGATGCTGCTTCAAGGCCCTCTTGATAGTGATTTTCAGCATTTTTCTTCTCAAGTCACACTAACCTCTGTGGTCTTCTCTGTGGCTTTAGTGTTGGGGTACACTGTACACCTTGGCTTGTCTGCTCTTCAGGATCTCGCCTTATGGCACACCAAAGGCCTCGAACCTGTGAGAGACAAGACTAACCAAGACACTTTGGTTCACTGGCTGGCCTACTGTCCAGGCTCTCCCTTATGGCGTGCCAAAGGCCAGAGCCTGCAGAGATAAAGGATAGCCAGGCACCCTTGTACTTTGATACAGTGGAACTCAATTGGAATCCACATAACATGACTTGCTTATGCTTGCTCAGGATGTTTCTCAGGATGTTTGATCAACACCTAAGATTGACCATTGTTAGCAGCTTTCATAAGTAACCTCTGAATCCACAACTTGGAGCAGGACTGTTTGTTTCTGTGTCTCTGTATTTTCTCTGAATAATTAACTATGATTGTGTGGAAACCTAATAAAAAGGACAGCCTCGAGAGAGGCCAGAGAGAGATTCTTCCATCAACCACACACTGCATGTCTTGTGTGACTTTTTACAACACTTTAGCGTCTTGTGGTATCACTTCAGGCTTCCGGGGCACTCTTCCAGGTTCTGTGACTCTGTTTCTAGAGCATGAATTCTCTGTCCCAGTTCCAGTGGACCTGAGTGCGTCTCATAATAGTTGATGGTGCTGCTTATGATCTTTAAAGCACAGTGTCTCCTATGAGGACCATCTCCTTCCATCATGTGAATCTGCTTGTCCTATAAGAAATTTTTGAAAGGTCCATCCCTAGGAGATGAGGCATGCCCCTTCACCACTGTTCTTCACATTTGCCTTTTGGAGGTGGGTGAAGACCCACTTTCTCCAGCAGGCCTTTGTCCATCAGGTCTGTCAGTGTGATGTAGTCATCATAGCTGTGATTGTGTTTTGTGGTGTTCTGTTTTTGCTTCTGCCTCTCATCTGTGTGATTTGATTTGGTATTTTTTTCCTCCTGCTGCTACTCTGTTGTATGTCGTTGCAGTTTTTTTGAAGTGGGTAAGCTACTCTGAACTGCACGAGAAGGTAGAGTAGATGTTGTAAAACTAACAAATATTTCACCATCGGAAGGCAGCCTCTGCTTGTGGGCTTTCTGGAAATATCCATTATGCACAGTGAAACTGGCTCCTGATCTGAGTCAGTAGGGCTGTGTTAACAGGTGGTTTGAGCTCTGAGGATTAACAGCCCTCTTTTTCGGTCAGCCCCAGCTATGTCAGAACCTGACAGCGAAGAGAGGACATCTTCCCCTTTCCTAGAGCTGGAGCAGCCTTGCCCCCCACCACGGAAAACCTCGTGAGTACTTATTGACAGTGGTGTCACCACGGGGAGTTACTACAGAGGTGTAGGTGGCGCGGGTCGCACTGAGTGACAACCTCATAAAGGTTGAACTCACATCCCCCAAGTTGAACTCACATCACCTAAGTTCTGTTTGGTGATATTTGGTCTACTCCGTTATATTTGATTATGTCATATATAGCTGCAATCGTAAAGGCACTTTCCTTGGAGTAAGACCCATTGAACACGGTGGAGCTTACTTTCGAGTAGATATGGTTAGGATTGTGCTGGGTGCCACACACCTGAGGCTGATGCTGATGCCTCTGCTTACTGATCATCATGGAACCCAGTTAAACTGTGAAGTGCCACCTTGGGTATCCTTCCTTTAGGAAGAAAGGCGGGATATAAAGCGAAAATAAATAAATAAATAAATAAATAAATAAATAAATAAATAAATGGACATTGCTCCATCTTTCTTTCTTCTCCGAGGCGCCAGTACTTGAAACGGATCATTGCCGAATATGAGGCCTTGGACATGGAAATGCCTTGCATACGCAAGTTCCTCAGACCACCAGCTGCCCGGCCCCTTTGCCTCTGCTTGGAATGCCCAGTGAGTCCCAAGTGATAGGGAAGGAGTCTTCCAAATCTCAGGCTTTATAGATCGGAGGAAAGGACTCTGGGGAAACAGATAGGAATTTGAAAGCTAGCTTGCTTATTCCCCCATTCATCTGTGTTGACAACTTATGCCAACACCCCCACCTGCATGGTATATTGCGATGTGCTGTGAGTTCAGTCACTTGCATTTTTTGCAGGCACCATTCCAGTCATCCCCATTACTGCTGACATTTTGGCTTTCTCCATAGCTCACGTGCCTCTACCAACCGAGAGGCGTTTTACAATTTTGGCTGAAGCAACTGCTGCTGCAAGCAGTGAGGACCATTAACTCAGAAGGCTGTTAAAAAAAAAAGATTGAATGAATTCATGAAGGACAACCCTATAAAAGGCTATGAGCCATGATCTCAAAATGAACCTCCATAGTCAGAGATACTACACTTCTGAATATGATATACTAAGGCCCTCGTCCAGTGCCAGGCCATCTAGCTACCCGGTGTAACAGATACACAGTCCTGCATTAAATGGGCCTGGGTGATTCAGCAGGACAGCTCTTAAGTGCCTCCAAAACTTTCTACCACACCAGTGTTGTGCATATGTGTGAGTGGCTTTAATGCAATTTTGAATGCACAAGTGCCCCTTTTAATGCAATTGAGCACCGTGAAATAGGGCTATTTTTACATCTTGACCGTAGTCTTCCTTTAGCAGAGAAGTAGCTCCTCATTGGCAGATCTGAAGGAGTAATAGGAATGGATGGCTAAAGTTCTCCTTTTCCCTGCAGCCCGAACAAGAGTTGACCCATGCAGAAATCCTAACAGCGTTCGAGGGAGCCATCCCTGATTGCTGGGAAAAGGGAATCCTGCGGAGCATCCAGTTTGAGAATATCAATGTGATCTGTGGGACAGCTGGACGGAAGAACAGGTTAGGGCAGGGGTATTAGGCCCACAGGTCTGTTGTGCCCCTCTGAGCCCCCATTATAATTGGGCTCATCCAGCACAATAATTTGATTCTCTTATATTTTGAAATGATGAACAAGATTTGTACATTTTCTGTTCTGTCATTTGCAGCTAATGAGTTTCCAAGTGAGAACAATCTAGTATTTCTGGCTAACATCTGCATAATGATGTAATTTCCTCCTTAATGATGCCACATCTGGCCTTCAGTACCTTCTGAAGGCCTTGATGATTAATGCTGTTTGGCCCACTGAAACTTTTGAGTTTGTCACCCCTGCATTAGGGCTTTCCAGTTTGCTCCCCCCACCTAATCCCCCACCTCATCCAATAATTAGGCTTTCCTGCCCACCCAAAGAATGTAACAGTCTGGCTTCCAGATGGACCCCCAGCTTCTGCTTCTAGAAAAATCAGGAGTCCACCCTTTCTATGTGAATCGTTCAGACTGAAGGTGGGCAAAGAGACAGGCTGATGTCTGGCAGTGTCAAGGAATGACAGTTGCCCATCTCTCCTTGTACGTCTAGCTCAGGCGTCTCCAAACTGAGGCCTGAGGGCCAGATGTGGCCCCCCAAAAGACTTTAACCAGTCCACGGCCACTCTCTGGTTCTCTAAGAGCCTCTGATGGTTGATCAAACAAACTTGGGCTGTGATGGTGGGGTGGGAGAATGGGGGTCCATTTAAGTGCTTGCTTTATTTCTGTGTTGTATGTTGGTTCCTGCAGAAATCCTGGAAAGTTAAGCCCATTTATTAATCTAAGTTCCATCACTAATGTATTTTTTGAAATTTTATATTTAAAAATTTGTTTCCCAGCCCTTAACACTGTGCCAGATATTTGATGTGGCCCTTTGGTTGAAATGTTTAGAGACCCTCTGGTGCAAACTGAGGAATCCATGGACTTGATTGGCCCTTTGTGCCTGTATCCTCTCTTCCCATTGGTCAGGCAGCTGCCACCATCTGCTCTACTATCCTGCTGTCATGTTTTTAAGTTGTCCAAGTATTTGGTACCCAGTAGGATGGTCACCTCAGCCATAACACCCTTTCCCCCTGCTTGCACCACTTCAACCAGCCTGGAAGCATGGACCGCTTCAACCAACCAACATCCCCCCATCTTTTCAGGGTGCAATCCTAACCCTCCCATTTAGGCTGGCATAAATCTCAGCACAAGACTATAATGTCCTGGGGCTGTCACAAAAGTGCCGTAAGGCATTCCTAGGAGAGTTTGTCCAGTGCACAGTCCCCACTCCACCACAGGAACAGGGAGTGGGTGAGTTGTGCTGGCTTAAATTGGTTAGGATTTTACTCTCAATCCTTACACAGGTGGCTGATCACAGTGACAGATTTCAGGACTCGGAACCAACTCCTGCGTTCTGGGCTGACCGTGGGTGAAAATCACTATGCCTTGCGGCGCTGGGATGACCTTGTGATGGAAGATTATCGCATGCATCTGCGGAGGGCACTTGCCCGCCAACGCTTGCTGGAGACCCTCAGTGATTCCTGGGATGCAAATAACTTGAATGGGTTATGAAGTTCCCGGAAGAACAGAATCAATTGCCGCAAGAAACATGTGGTTTAATAAACCTGCATGTTTGTTTGGCTCACTTTGTTTGTTTTAGATTGTTGCTTTGAATTTACCTTCGAGGAGATCATCTTTATCTCCCTTTGAATTTATGGGATGGTGCTCAGGCCTAATGGTTTTCCTTTCATGTTTCACCCACCAGGCTGGTTCATATATTAGTGCCGTAGATAGCAAATTTGGAGACAGGGCATCCTCTGGAGGCTGTTTGTGGTACTTCCCCATCTCTGTTTTTTTGACCTTTACTTTTCCAGGATGCTTCATTTGTAAACAGAAAAGTCCAGGAGCTCAAGAGTCACACACCAGCCAGGGTTTTGGATGTGGAAGACATTCCTCCTTTTTTGAAATATGTGCAGATTGGTTGTGATTCTTTAGGGGAATGGACAAAAGATAGTAGCCCACATCTTCTTCTCATCTTTTACTGCCTGATTTTACTTGGATCAAGTCCTACATCAAAGTTCTGTAGCTGAGGCCAAAGTATTTCTGACGGCCCCTTGCAACTTGTCTCCTAGAAGCTCCAGCTGCTGTGTCTGGACCCACAATTGGGTAGCACCGAAGGCCCTAACATAATTTTTAAAGTTATTATTTTTTTTAAAAAATGAGAAATGTGAAAGGAAGGAAGGAAAGGATGAAGAGAAAAAAGATGAGTAAATGAAACTATATGCATGGAGGAAGGAGGAGTGAGGAGAAGGAGGAAGAGAGAGAGAGAGGAAAAGGAGGAAGAGAGAGGAGAAAGAAGAACGAACACACACACAGATGTCAACATTAAAATTTCTTTTCAAAATTAACAAATTGCATCAAGTTCAGGTTTTGGTGAGACTGAATTGGCTGATAGTGGCTACCTTAGATCAGACCAGGTTTCACTCCATAGTTTGGGGACAATTACTTTGAAGGGCCTTCTTCATCATCACTGGTACTCTTTCTATATGAATACTGATCTGCTTAAATCCTGATAAATCTTACACAGCAGCAGCAGCAGTAGCAGAAAGGATGTTTATCCCACTGGGTGTCCAAGGTGTCAGATCTGGGGACTGGGAACTTCCAAGTATCTGATGTGGTGCTAGGTGGAGGCAGGGGATTTGGTTCCTATGACTTTTCCCTCTTCATTATCAAATCTGGGCAGGTTTTCATCTCATAGATAACCCCACATTATGTCTGTGCAGAAGAGTATTTGGACAATATTTTGCCATGTGTTTTTCCATCAATCGTTTGGTGCCACGTTGGGGTGGCTAATTACACATGGCATTTAATGGAGGGATGGTGGTGTTGTGCCTCCAACATCGCTGGTGTTGTGTTATGGATGAACTGTGAACCGCTACTTTCCTGAGTGAAATGTTGTCTCTTCCAGGGCTGCTCGCTCATTCATTGAGGTTGCAGACAGGCTGCCCCCATTGAGCCTCCACATCTACAATATGGGGCTAATCATGCTTACTTTACAACATCCTTGGCTTTTATTTTTTGGAGCTGTTTTTTGAAGACTGGAAAAAGGATGTGATTAGGCTGAAATGATGGAGAACTATGAATATCAATGCAAGCTTATGTGCATTTACTCAGAAGCAAGTCTCATTCGATTCAGTGGAGCTTACTTTTGGGAAAGCGGGCTCAGGATTGCAGCCTAAGAGTGTCTTATTTGCCCTTCATAATTTTGAGTACTAAGGGCACAATTCTAACCAACTATTGCTCTTACCCTGGAACTGGAAAATTGGTTAGGGTTGTGCCCTGCCCTAAACTAATCCACCAGCTGCCTGTGTACTTGACTTCATGGCGAGGAACCCCTGGCAACTGTAATTTTTTTTCAAGGGGATCATAGTAAGGGACCGTTCCAATGACACCCATTTTTTTCAAAGGGGAACATTCTCAGTGCATTCCCAGGGACAGAGAACCATGTGTGATGAACCCATTTACAAATCCTTTAGTATGTAGAGTCACAGCATTTTCACTGTTGGGCTGAGACCAATTTTTGAATAACATAGGCTTGTGGCACTGTAGAGACAAACTATTTATTATAGCATTGGCTTTTGTGGATTATATTCCCCTTTGTCAAATGCACAGGATAACATTTTGTGCATCTGATAAAGGGGACTGAAATCCTCAAGTGTTTATGCTGAAATAAATAGGTCGCTTTATAAGGTTCTACAGGACTCTTAGATGATTCTGCTGTAATAGCCGACTAGTCCCCTCTAGCAGCTTTTGAATATGAGAGAGACTTGCTGCAGTAATGATTAACTAGGGTTTGCATTATTGCAAAAATACACAAATAGCCTTTTTACCAGTGAGACGCTGGGCACAAGACGTCGCCTGTGACTTTGTGATGTCTGAAAACAAGCCCCCATCCTTTTTCTTCTTCATCATCCTCATAGTTTTCTTGGATGACTGGGGCTGTGCAGACTCCAGGATGAACAAAGTGGCAAAACTGAGGCAGAATCTTGCTGGCCCGTCAAGGTCCTGATTTTCTTGGTGCCCAGTTAAAAACCCACACCAGGCTGAGCTGTTTTGTGGCCCAGCATACCTTACATCCTATCCCAAGGATGTGACGGGACAGATTTGTATGGCTGGTTATATCTTTAGTTCTCTGTCCGACTCACGCGCATCACAGATGCAAATGCACCTGGAGGGGCCTCTGTATCCCATAGAGTTTATATTTGCAAATAAAATCAGTAAATTACATTAGTTGTTCTGCACAGGCTTTGGAGGCAGAGACAGGGCCTCTGGCCCAGGACAAGGGGTTCGGTAGGGGAAGGTATAAGAGGGGTGTGTGTGTCCGTGTCTGTGTGTTTGAGAGTCTTAGGCAGTCATGCCTAAATGCCATAGGGTGGGCATAGCACAGGATTAGTTACATTCATCTCAGAATTTCTGCCCACATGGTTGGTTTCTAGAGGTACTGTTTCTTTTTGGGGGAGGAGATGGGGACTGAGATCCAGGATTCTTGGGTTCAGGATCCATTCTGGGTTTTAAAGTGTAATGGAAAGCCAGTCTTCCCAGCACGCGGAGGGGGAAGAATGACACCCAACCAGGCTGAAGTCTAGAACTGGGAAACAACTGCATATAGAAGAATGAGAGATAGAAGCCAATTTTTCCAGCACAGAAACCAGATTGGACCTTTTCCCTTGGGCTTGATAGGATGACTCAGAAGATGGGCCATGGGGAGCTTAGGTTTCATGGTCCAAGAACTAAGCTGGAACTTTAGAGCAGGTCTTGGGTTCTGGAGGCTGATGTGGAAGCTGCTAAGAAATGGGTTCTAGAGCAAAAGAGAGCCACACATCTTGGCTTAGGACTAATCAGAGCTCCAGCTAAGGTGGGGTTTTAGATTGGAGATTGGGACCTTGGAACCAGAACTCCTGGACTCTCTCCAAGAAAAGCAAGGGGAAAAGGAAGTGGGGAGAGGTCTATCATACATGGCACCCGGGTGCTACAAGGCCGGGTGCTAGGGAGCAATAGGAACCTTGGAGATCCACACCAGAGGAGAGGATTAACTGGAGGAAGGGCAGAGGGGAATATACCGACCCCTTTCCCTGTAGCCCCTGTCCCACTCAGCAACCACAAAAATCAAAACACAACCCTGTCAAATGCAGGCATTACCATCCCCCCTCCCCCCAATAACCATTCGCAGGGATCAGATCCCTGAATCACAAAGTCAACATTACATACTTCAGTTCATTTCAGTACATTAAGGCAAAAGGATTCAGTGCTGCAGTTCTCAGCCCTTCCAGGGCCAGTCCTACCCCATATAGCCCAGACTTATGCTGGGTGGTTTACTTATGACTTCCCCTAACCCTATAGACCATTTCTTATTTTCTCTTGGAGAATCCAAAAATCTGATCTCTCCCTCTCTTTCTCCCCATATAACCCATCTGGCCCAAACTGGAGAACTTAGGAACCTATCCCCTTGGCCTAATACATTCTAGACCTCACTGTTAAGTCCATATATTAGGATTTCAGCATTTGCTAGTTCAGGTTTGCTAGTTGTGACTCTCCAATGCTTTTGATATAATAAATTTCCACCACTTTCCAAAATACTTGGAATTTTGCTCTTCATCCAACCCAGAATCTTCAGGGTTTCTCCACCCCAAGATTAACTCTGCCACCCTTGACCTAAGTACAAGGTAAATCCAGCCATGTTCTCATGTGCATGCAAAAACCTCCATTTCCCTCCTAGGAAGAACTGGAAGAGATGGTAGTGTGATTAGAAAGTGTGGTCTCTTGCCAAAGGGCAACCATCAGTGAAACCACAGGTCAGATGGACCTGATGCACTCAGCTGACCCTCCTTTTACACCATCTAGAACAGTGGTTCTCAAAGTTGGGGTCAGGACCTTGTTAGGAGATTGCAACATCATTTCAAGGGGGTTGTGAAAAGGGATGGTGCTACCATCCTAGAATCTGGCACAGGCCTCCACCATCTTGGAATGGGGCACTCAGGCTGTTTTCCTGAGAATCTCATTTAACACAATGGGATTTACTTCCGAATAGAGATGGAGGAGCTCTGGCACTTGTTTGATGTCACTTGTAGCCAAGACATCACCTCAGATTGTCACTCTCACAAAGGGCTCCTGAGCTGAAATGCTCAAGAACCACTGATCGAAAATTCAGTTTTCTGTACATGAAAGCATAGAGTTCAAAAATAATTAATGTTCCGCTTCTATGGAGCTTCTAAAGTGACCTGAACCCATAGATTGCTTAGCCTTACCTATAGAATCCAGATCTTCCCTTTGTTGAACACCTCCCTTCAGATACCCAGAGTTAAGTTCACTAGTCCTATGCTCCATCCCGGGTAATCATTACTCACGAGGCCACCCATGCCTTATTATAAACCACAACCACCCCACCTTTAAGAACCCAGATGACAGTACCCTTTTTCCTTCCAACTGGAATTCTTGAAACCTACTTTCTGGTCTAGAGAACCCGAGAACCCTCACCTCCACTCTGCTCAATCTTTTCCCTGTATTTCTTTCCCAGAGTTAGAACTTGTGAATCCACGGGGCTGCCCACATGAGGGGCTGAGAACAGCAGCACAGACCCCGGCCTGTAACGGAGAGGAGAGCATATTCCCTGCCTCCCACAACATCATCATTTTGGAAGACATTCTAAAGTTTTGTTTTGTTTCGCTCCCTCGTTGGGGGGGTCTGTGGATGGGAAGGGCCGGTGTGGCCGGTCCGACGAGACGAGACGAGAGCCCTTTTGGAAAAAAAAGAAAGAAAAAGATGGCCGCTCAACCGGCAGCACACAGGTGCCCTGTCGGCAGCACATGAAATAGCTGCACAGTGAGGGGAGGGAGTTTTCACCACGTGGCACTACAGTGTGGCATCGGTGGCTGTTAAGGGTGTATGGAGCCACGTGTCTGGAACTGGGGCACAGGGTGAGGCCACGGAGTACAGAGTTGTGGCTTTGGAGGCACAGTGGGAGTCGCCACGTGGCATGTCAGGATGTGGCAAAAACAGAAGAAGGGCACCGGGGTGTATTTATGTGTGTGTGTTATCGGGCAGGAGAATTACGTGGCGAGAGGCATCCTGAGAGGGAGGCACAAAGCCACGTGGCACAGAGCCATGGCACTGGAAGGGTTAACCCAGCCATGCAAATTTGGGCGAAGAGGTGCAATTCTGTTCCAGGCCTCCCGGGAGAACCACTCCACCGACATCATCTGGTGCACAAGTTCAGTCCGGCCACCCCTGATGTCTGTTGCATCCTTTGTTCTTTTGGCCCTTGTGCCCAGCTTCGTCCACCAAAATGGCCATTTGCTCCTAGCCTGACCCTACTGGCACCCTTACCTGGCACACCCTACCAACTGGCCTTATTATCTCCCTCTCCCCCCATGTTTGAAATGTCTGCCTCTATTCCTTCCAGTGGATTTGGCCAGCTTTTGAGGCCCTCCTAATCCTGCACCTATTTCATGCTACAGACAGCTCTGGTCCTCTTTGGAAAAACCATGGCCTTCAGGGCTGTCTCCATCTTATCCTATTGCCACAAACTAGGCCCCATGCAACAGGTTTGCCTGTTGCCATGAAAGATCCCTTCAATGGTCCCGATCGCTGGCAGTCTTAAACTTGGTCTTTTTAAGAAATGTCATATACAGTATACAGTATATATATTTTCTTTCTTTCCTGTATTTCCCAACCACAGAGGGTTAGAAAAAAAATATCCACCTTGTTTTAATAAAAGCAAAGCTGAAAACTTCTTTTAAGGTTCTGTGAAATATCCTGGCTGCCCACGTAAACTTTTATTTGCCCGGGGCCTACCACCAGTATTTTTTTAAAGTTTTTTTTCTTTTTTCTTTTTTTTGCATGCCTGGGTTAATCTTGTGGTCATGAAGGGAAGGGTACATTGCTGGCCTTGGAAGGCATCATTTGGGCAAGGTGACCCAATATGGAGCATATGGGCACAGGTGTGATGGAAGCCACGTCGTACGGGGCAATGCGGCGTGGCTCAGAGTAGCGTGCTTCGCCACGGTGGATTCAACAGTTGTGGAAAAAAGGGAAGGACTTTAGCTGTATGGCACAGAACTACGGTTCAGAGAAGCAAGTGTGGGCGTCAGCTGCATGGCACAGTTGTGGCGGGGGCTCGCGTTAGAGCAAGAGTCACACGGCACAGGTGAAATGGGGCCAGCCACAAGGCCTTACAGTCAGAGTATGAGCCCCCCGCGCACTTCCCCACAGCTCATAATCCCTGATGTGGAGATTGGGAGGAAGGGGGTTGAGGAGGTTCCCCCTTTCTCCTCTCCTTGGATGGAGCGTCACACTGAGGATCCCAGCAATGAGGAGAAGCAGCAGCAAAAGCCCTCCCCCCACCTCAGCCTATGTCCTGGAAAAAACAAAAGCAGTCTGCGCACTGGGTCCCGGTGTCCAAAATGGCTGCAATTGGGAGGGCGACTTAATGGCGCAACCCCCCCTCCTTGAATGCTGGGCTCTTTTGTTTCTTTGGCAGCTGAGCATTGGGGAAAGGAAGGGGCACTCCATCCACAGCACAGATATGGTCAGTATCCAAGACTCCTCTTCCCCAGGACTGGGATTGTGGGAGCACATGGTGATGCTGGAGGAAGCAGCAGGAGAGACCATCGTGGGAGCACCACCTAAGACCCCACTTTCTTGCCCCCTTTTTCATCCCTGTTCCAGACCCTCTGGCAGAACACTGAGATGCTCACAGTTTCTCAGGGGGAAAAAATCCCATTGATCTTCCTGTCTTGGAAATGCAGAAGTATGTAATGAGTGCTCATGGCATGGAGTTACAATGGCTTCTAACATGAGGATCAATGAAGCTTTTGGCTGATTCCAACACACACATGGAGTGATGAGCCAAACCAATCACACAACGGCCAGAGTTGTGTGTACTCTTGTGGAAAGAGGTGAGAACTGTCCCTCGAGAACTGCAGCTCACTAAGAGCAGAAATGTGACCCTCACCTCTGTTTCTTCACCATTCAAAACAAGGTTGATGACCATACAGCAGTGGCTCTCAAAGTGAGGGCCAGGACCCACTTGGGGAATCATGACTTCATTTCAGGGGGAAAAGCTGGGCTCCACCATCTTGCAACGGGGCATTCAGGTTGCTTTCCTGGGAGTCCCATTGAACACAATGGGACTAAATTCTGAGTAGACATGGAGAAGCTCTGGCATCACAGTGATAGCACTTGCTATTCCATCCATGACTTCCCTTCCAAGGGAACCTGGACAGATTTTCCTTCTCAGAAGGGAGTCCTGGGCTGAAATGCTCAAAAACCCCTGCCATAGATGATACACTTGGCTTTTGCAAATTTTGTTTGGACCCCTCCATCTAGTCTCTTGTAAGCCTACAAAGACCCTCTTCCCTGCTTTAGAAACCACTTGAGAGTAGAACATTAGAATCACCCCATACTTTTTTTCCTTCTCTTTTTGCTGGGCATATTACATTTATATTGCATGATCTTACCACTGTCACAGAACTTCCAATCCAGGACCATGGAGGTCTTACAGCCAAATCCTATACATGTATACTCAGAAGTATGTTATTTTTTATATTGATTTTTTTGGGTTTGTCAATTTTGATCTTTTTTGGGGTGGGGGGGTGAAATAAAAAGCAGGATAAAAAAGTTAACTAAAAGGCAATCACTCGGTGTCCTCAGGGCTGGGCATGGTGGACTGAAGTGGAAGTTGAGACCTGCTTGAGGGGTTGCAACTTTATTTCAGGGGGAAATCACCATCTTGGAATATGGTGCTGGGTGCCACCATATTGGATTGTGGCACTCAAGCTGCAATCCATACTTTCTTGGGAGGAAGTCTCATTGAACACAAGGGGACTTAGTTCCAAGTAGACGGATTGATGGCATCAGTGATGACGTCTGTTGATGTCACATCTGACCATGACATCGCTTTCAGATTGATGGGAAGGTCCCAGACATTCTGAGAAGGAGGTCCTGGGCTGAAATGTTTGAGAACCACTGGCTAAAAGATCCGCCACTGCTATAAGATCCACCACCTTTCAGGTTGGTCCAGCTGATTCTTCACAATGAATATGTAGTCTCGTAATTAGCTTTATACACATTCCAGGCTGTCTGATCCTACTGAGTCAGTCCACAGGACTACTTTGTTCAACACTGCCAGTCTGGCAGTAAATCTCCAAGGCTTTAGATGAAGGGGGTCTGTTCCAATCTATCACGTTGCTGCAACTCTTTACATATAAAGCAGGGACTTTTTATCACTGAGCTATAAAATTCTCCTTGAAAGGCCTCCATTGTCAGCCTGTTACATGGACTTGTATGTAGTATGACCTCCCCCTAACACACACATCCTTATGGCAACTGAGCATTGCTTCCTGGTAACCAAGTAGGGAAGCCCAGAAGAGAATGGGCTCTTTGAATGCTTTTTTTCCTTCAGACGGATGATGTGCTACAAATGACTAATCTAGGTATGAGTAGGTGGGTTAATTCCTTTCCAAGAAGGATGCACATAAAGGAGCCAGAAAATCACAGCGCATGTTCTTGCAGTGCAGCACAGCTCAGTTTCCAAGGGTTTCCAAAGAGAGCATTTTGAATAAGGCTCTTTGCAGGTCATTCACACAGAAAATTCTCATCTCTGCAGCTTGGGGGACTTGTGTTGGAGGCATACAGAAGTGGGGTTGCTGCTACAAACACTTCCGAGACTTCAGCCTCACCAAGGTCATAAACGATGCTGCAGCCTCCAAAGACCAAGTCCACTACAGACTTCCATATCGAATGGATCAAGCTGATCCCATTTGGATTCTTTATCACATATTGTGTGTGACTTGGGTAAAAATATGAGATGTTTCCAACTTGCACAAACTGAAGGAGGCAGGTGGGCCCCTATCAACTAGGGACTTGCTCCATAACTTTGCTACCTAGCAGGGATCATAGGTGGATGGGTTGAATCTGTGGAAAAAGAAGGGCACTGAGCTCAAGTTGCAAACTGCAGTGCTGATTTTAGTCCTTGTGAAGTTTTGCAAGGATCTAGCTCATACAAGATCCAAATAGATGGCTTTGTTGTGAGTGGATCCTATGCCGCTGAAATCTAGATTTGAACTGTTAGCCTGCTACTTTGTCCAGGATGGAGGTCTACATGTGAAGACTATGCATCAGTAACTCCAAACCCCTTCTCAATCCAGGCCCTTGGTGCTAGTGTGATCCAAGGAACCCCAAGAGACTCTGGTCTTTTAACCACTAGCTTACCTACATGGGATCCAACCACAGGGAAGCTGCTCAGATAATAGGTGAATGTTTTCACTGGACAAGATTTGTGAGCTCACTACCAGTTAAATCAACTAGTCAGAGTTCACCATATACATAAAATCCTTGTTTCCCAAAGGATTATGCTGAGCACCCATGGTTAAGGAACAATAGATGCTGGCCATATAATGGAACTCTGCACATATTTGGTCTCTGAACCATAATACATGATAAGGTGGCAGCATTATACGGCTGACGGAATAGTACAGAAAATTATAGCTGTGTGTGCTTTGGTTTTGTATATGCATACTACTCAGTAGTGGGGACAAGTTTTCATTTATAAAGAGAAAGCAAGGTTTCTAGCCCTTCTTCCTATGCTGTCTGATACAAAGCTGAGGACTGGGGAAAAGATCAGTGAGATTTCCAATGACATGAAGGATTGGGACCCTCCCTATGGCTGCTTAAAGGGGAGAGCCTTTTGCAAAACCATTAGATATCTTGCAAATTAATGAAAGTAATCAAATCACTTTTCTTAGTGTAGTTTTTTTCTCTCAATCTTTCCCACACCATTGCAGAGTACTTGACAACCCTGGTAATTGTGAAGATGCACAGGGCAAGCTGTGAAAGAGTTGGATGTGTTAACATGAAACTACTGAACTGAAAAAAATAAGTGTAAAATAATGCGCAATCAGCAATATGTAAGGGTGGGTGACTGCATGCACGGACAAATGTATAAGCAGCTTAAACAGCTGGAGGACTGATAGCAGCAATGCAAAGAATAAGGAAGGGTGTCAACACCAGCTGCTATACCAATGGGAGAATGGAAAGAATGTGTGGGTATATATTTAGAGGATCGGAAGTGATGAGACACATATACAAATGTTCCTATGCTCATGTCAATGCCAGAGTCAGATAAATGGAATGGACAAAGTGCTACATGGTAACACAAGAGAAAAGTGCACACCCATGCAGGTGTGCCTAGGCAGGCTTTGGTGAGCTTCTCCAAGTGTCTCTCTGCTGGTGGGGGAGATCCCACCTCTACCCTCGCCACAGGGTCTCTCCTTGCAGCTTCCCCTGTGCCCAGCCCCACAGCTGCAACCCCTCCACCTCATTTTGTTCTCCCTAGTGGTGGAGGTCCATTGTACATTCAGGTGAGAGGCTCCCCTGGGGGCAGGGCGGTTTCCCCCATCACCTCTCCAAAAAGAACTTGAGGGCACGGGCGATGTTCATGCGGTGCCCGACTCGTGTCACACCCAGGTCAATGAAATCTTCCTTGGTGAGTGACGGCAGGTGGGAGCCGTCAATTTCGTTGTCCAGGAAGCGGTCGCGATGTTCCCCCAGCTTCAGGTATTCTAGCCAATCGGCCACGTCGTACTTGGTCCAGAAAGGCAGTGGCTTGGAGCCAAACGGTTTGTCCGTGGCTGGCGGCAGGAAGTGGGTTGGAGACAGGGAGCGGCTGCCTGATGGGAAGCCAGGGAAAGGATGCTCACCCCCAGAAGTAGGTGAACCACGAAGATCAAAGACGCCGGTGTAGATGGGCACAGAAGGCAGGATGGGAAGGGAGGAAGGCCTGGGAGTAGGACTTATCTTGTGCTCACTGGGCAGGGCAGCTGGGCTTGGAGCCCGTCGCAGGGCTGGGCGGATATCAAACTCCACACTTTTGGG
Organism: Cryptoblepharus egeriae; assembly: GCA_030015325.1. Classification (NCBI taxonomy): domain Eukaryota; kingdom Metazoa; phylum Chordata; class Lepidosauria; order Squamata; family Scincidae; genus Cryptoblepharus; species Cryptoblepharus egeriae. The sequence goes on from JAREYC010000004.1 coordinate 82,894,589, forward strand.
GTGCTTGCCCTGGGGAGACTTAGGCCAGTTGTGGAAAAGGCTGCTTACAGGCTTGGAGGAAATAAGTGATGGGGATGTCTCATCTGGTAGCCTGTGGGGGAAGACAGAAGAAACAAGAGACTGTTAGAGCCTAGATGACTCCATGCTGGAAGAGAATGGGGTGGCAGTGCACATTGATAATAATGCAACACCTGCCTTACAGCATCAATGCTAATACCGGAAAAAGCAGTTGCTTTTGAAGAGACCAGTTTCATTCCTTTGATCCTCTCCCAGCAAATCTCCCAACCCGGCCTTAAGGTTTTGACCCTAAACCATTAGGGTCAAAATTTAGGGCCAAACTATTGTACACCATAGGTACATGCAAGAAACCATAACATGGACTGGAATTTGATGGGGACAGGTGCTTATCTCTCTACCCATGAACTTTTATTCTGATCAAATCACCCCTTAAGAGTGCAATCCGAATCATGTCCACTCAGAAGTAAGCCCCATTGTGTTTAATGGGTCTTTCTCCCAGGAAAGTGTGTTTAGGATTGCAGCCTAAGCCACTTTTTGCCAAAGACATTTTGGTAAGAACAATAGACCCTTACAGGGAAACAGATAAGCATCACTCCTGTCTTCTGGCCAAGACTGCAGCATCTTTAGGGCATAAAACAGACCTCTGGGAAAATATTCAGATGAGCAGTCACAACATATTTTTTGACCCTGAGCATTCCTCACTTGGCTACCCCTCATAGGAAGAAATGGGAGCCTGAAGGCATGAGACAATCTGAGTTCCCTACACTGCATTCATGTGGCAGCTCTTTTCCATCCTACCCAGAATAAAATACACATGATAAAGATCCACAAACTGCCCACAGAAACACCCCAATGCCATAAATGCACACAAAAAATGCCCATAAGGAAAACACAACCTGGTTTCACACTGATTTTTTATACACACATTTGACTCAACACAAATGTCCACTGTGAATTACAGTTTAAAAAACAGCTTTTCTCCTCTTGTAGAGAGGTAGTCATGCAAGCAATTATTTCATTCTTCAGCTGAGGCAGGCAAAGGCAGGTGATCCTTTACATTTCTAATTGTCGACGGCCTCTCTACAACAGAAAGAAATGCTGCTTCTAAACAACTGTAAAGGAACCTCCTGTTTCTGTTAAAATTTGTTTTAATGCCAATAAAGGTTAACGTGAAACAGGAAACGTAAAGGAACATACTTTTGTATTTTTTAAAGCTGCTTTTATTGAATACATTTTTTTTTGTATAAACAGGGAGTCCCAGAATCAAACCCCTGTAGATACTCGGGCTCAACCTTATTCCATTAGGTGCAATGGAGGAGCAAGAATTGGGAAGTACATCTTTAAATCTATTTATTCACTTTTTTAATTCAAAGATTTTTAATCCACAAGAGGCTTTGAAACAAAACCTTAGTGGATAACGAGGGACACCTGTATAGGATTGGGAATTAAATGAGCTGGGGTTATCTTGAAAATTACTACATGCACCCATATTTTTCCATGTAAAGCAATTTTCTATGAGGGCATTTTTCTCATGCACATGGATGAGAGTGATATTCTTCCTTTGGGAATTTTCCTATGGGATTTTTAATATGTGTGATTTTCCCTATAGAATTTTGTTCCTTACTCATGTGGCTTCCATATAGATACTCTCAATGATGTGACACTTCTACACCAGCTCCAGATGGGATTGGTGATGGAGATCCATGGGACAAACTGTGATAGAGATGGCGTTTTGGCTCACAGAGAGCACTTTTAAACTTCCTGATCTATGACCTGTTTGAAGTTGGGAGATGTTTTTTCAATGAAAGAGGACCCCCATGTTTGGTTTAGAAAAATCAAACCTGAACCAAAACACTAGTTCAGACAGGGTTCTTTCCTCACAGGTCTCTTTGATCTCACAAGTAGATCTCAATTAAACCACTCAATGTGAAAATAAATGCCTGCTTGAGCCTGTGCGTAAAGAAGGAAATTGTGTTACTCAGTGTTTGGCCTCCCTTTGGATCCTCTTTATTTAATTAACCATTACATTCTCCAGACAGAATGGTTTTCAGTTTTAGGGTAGTTGAATTTACTGTTTTTTTTGTGTGTGTGTATTTACCCATTAGTTATTAATTAGCCAATTTTTACATTTACTTTGTAAACTGCTTTGTGAACTTTTTCGTTGAAAAGCAGTATATAAATACTGTAGCTAGATTTGTCTTGAAACTTCATATCAGTAAGAAATAACCAATATTCTGCCACCTCCCTCTAGTCCAGCGTTTCTCAAAGTGGGAGTTGGGACCCCTTTGGGGGTCACCTAGAGCTTTCCTGGGGGTTGCTGGTGCAGGGGGCCAGGTCAGGCTTGCCAGACCTCCGGCTGTAGATGCACGTGCACTGGGGCTGACAGCCTCAAGGCCCAATCCTATGCATGCCTACTCTAAAATAAATCCCATTGTAGTCAGGGGGGCTTTTACTCCCATGTAAATGTGAATAGGATTGCAGCCTCAGGGCCCAATCCTATGCATGCCTACTCTGAAATAAATCCCATTGTGTTCAATGTGTGCATAGAACACACATTTCATTTGTAACAATGAAAATACATCCTGCATATCGGATATTTACATTACGATTCATAACCGTTGCAAAATTGCAGTTATAAAGTAGCAACGAAAATAATTTTATGGTTGGGGGTCCCCACAACATGAGGAATTTATAAAGGGGTCACGGCGTTAGGAAGATTGAGAACCACTGCTCTTGTCTATGGCTACAGCTGTCTTTCATTATCCACTAGGATACCTTTTGGAAGCTCAGATTTAAAGACCTGCTTCTAGGTTTTTAGCTCCTCCATTGTACCTAATGGAATAAAGTAGTGCCTCAATATCTGCAGGGGTTCTGCAGTAGAAAATTTTTTTTAACTATTATTTGCAGTGCCTATTTGTGTTGAGTCAAATCCGTGTATTGAAAACCAGTGGATAAAAAGGTTAGACCTGTAGTCTGCTTTGGGCTACAGGCACCAAATCCAGAGTTTTGCATTACAGGTGGAGCTTTTGATACCAAGGTCCACCTTTAAATGCCTTGTAACAATTGAAAAAACCCACCAAAATTCCTTTGCACTGTTAAATATTATTTCATTCCATTTGATTCCATTATTCACCCCATCTAGTGTCCGAGTGCAGTATAGTATCTATACCAATGCATTCTGGGATGACAACAGTGGAGCAAAAAACCTGGAAGTGGTTCTTTAAAGCTATTTTTCCACTGATTTTGTATCCACTGATTTTTTTTATCCATTAGGCATAACAGAATGGAACCTCTGTGCACAATCCATATAAAAATAAATTTTCTTGGGTTTCTTTTTCTAATCTGTTGCAATTTTGCTTGTAAAAATTATCCTATTATTTCTTAAGATATCTTAATCTTAATTTATCTAATCTTAATTCAGGACACTTTCATTATATTTTTACATAATAGACTGACATAGCAAGCAAAGTGGTTGGATATTGTTCTGATAAAATATATTTAAACTGGCTCAAAGCGTCTGGACTGGTTACCAAACCGCTTTCAGAAGCTTGCATCTGAATCGGAGGTTAGAATATTGATGAGCCAGAACCCAATTATTGTAACTGTTCCACTCTCTGGTTTTGACATAAGAGGCAAAGCACTTTTTAAAAAACAATTGTGCATTTCCTGTAGCATTGTGGCGGGGAAAGTATTGGATGGTAAGTACTGAAGGTGCCACAATGCACCATATAAGCAGCTCCTGCAGTTGCCACCAGGCAGTGATGGCAATGTGCAAGTGCTCGTCATACCAAAGTGTCTCCTGCACATTGCTGTTGCTGCCTGGAACTGTTTTGGCGAATGGGAGGGCACCACTCCACATTGTGGTGCCTACAGTACTTACTATTTGCCCCTCTCTAGCCACACTACTGTGCGTTCCTTAGAAAGAAAGCTTCTGGGGAAATCTATAGAGGAAATCTACAAATAGACAGGCACACCTAGTTGAGACTAGGGGCTCAACAAGCACAAAGAATGAGGGGCAGCTTAAATGACTGCTCAGACAAACAGGCACACCTCATGCCAGAGAGGCACTGACAATCAAGAGGTATATGAAGGGTTTTCCAGCTGACGCTACAGGGATGTCCATTTGAAAGCCATTCCAAAGCTTTTTTATCTTACTTACATGATCCCCTCCTCCAAGAAGATCTGAAAAGTTGTTAGAATCTGGTTTTCAGTGAACTGGTGACCATCTACCTTTCAAGAATCTGGGCTCGCTTTGCTCCCCTTCACCATTTTCTTGACATAAACATGCATGAAATTTATCAGACTGATTCAAAGTGGCTGAACTGGTTTCCAAATCAAGTTCTTTAAAAACCAAACCCACTTTTGAATGGTTCAAGACCCTGCCACAACCATCCCAGTTATAAACATGCAGGGAGTGATGATTGTTACCTTCACATGAAAACAAACAAAAATCAGAATGTTGCCTCTTTAGGCTGCAATCCTATCCACACTTTCCTAAAAGCTCCATCAACTATAATGGGACTTATGATTAAGTAGACAGGCCCAGGATTGTGCTCCAAGTTTATTTATACCGCAATCTGAGCATATGAATAAACCAAACAACACAGGACTTGAGGCTTGGCTTCACAATTCCTGAGAAGAGGAATTTGCAAAAAATGGAACTCCTCAGGAAAGGCAGTTCCCTTTGTAACGGTGAAGGAAGCCCTTTTGCATCATTGGAAGGAGAGAAACACACTGAATTGACAACTGTAGATCCAAAGTCTGGCTAAGGCCAGAAGAGTGGACAGATCAAGAGAACTGAAGCAGCCTGGGGGCAAAAGACGTAGCCTTCAAAAAAAAAGAAGAAAAATAATAGTTTTCGTACCTGTTCTAAACAATTCCGGAATGTTTGTTCTCCCTTCTCCAAAGTCCATTCCTTCCCCACTTCTACCAGACAGCATCTGGTTCTACACATATGATGTTGCACCCTCCTTTTTAGATGGCCCAGAAGTTATGACCTTTCTTGTGATAACCCACTGTTTTGCCTCCCCATCTTTCCAAGTCAATCTCTGCTGCCCCCTCTTAAGACAAAAACACCTCGATTTTGTGTGTTGCCCATAAGTGTGCAACCTTTTCGTTTCCCAATCTTATTGCGTCGAAGGAACTGCAATAAATTCCCCTATTACAGAAGGGAGTGCAGATGAATGACGGAATGGAGCAAATAAAATTCCACGAAGTGACAGCGTTGAATGGAAGGGGGCTGAGAACCTAGAGTTCCTCGGTCTCTCAACCAGCTGATGTACTTGTAGGAAGTTGGCCTTGGCTACCTTTAGAGGTGTGCAAGAGGAGGAAGTTGCCACCATGGAGCAACCTCAGCAAGGAATGAGACAAGCAAGACTTTGTGACACAGAAGCGGGACAGGTACATGTGTGGAGGCCCACAGGAAACAACAAATGGTGGCAAACGAGACAAGTAGGCTCCAAGGGCCAGAGTCCAATGCCTCACAGTCTCTTTCAGAGGACCTAGAAATCACAGCTCCTTAAGGTATGAGTTGCATGGATGAGTGGATCTCAATTTGTGTCCCAGGGACCCTTGAACAATGGTGGTGCCTTTTTTGGAGTGAGCCCCTTGGTCCATCTAGCTCAGTTCTGCCTATGCTAAATGGCTGTGGCCCTCCAAGTTTCCCTAACAGGAGCCTTTGGTAGCCCATCCTGGAGATATCAAGGATTGAACCTGGGACCTTTCATATGTAAAACATGCTCTACCACTGAGCTAAAGCCCCTTCCCTGGAGTGGCTCAGGAATTTACTGCTCAAGAGAAATGTTTACAATGGTGCACATGGTTACAGTAGCTTGTCCCTGTTGACCAATACCACCCTGCAATGCATGACTGGAGCTGGTGAATTTCAAAGCACACTCTCAGACTAGGGTTGCCATACATCCTGAAAAACAGAAACAATCCTGATTTGGGGGGATTGTGTTCGTATATTGGAAAATGGGACAGGAGGTCCTGTCCCAATAACTATGAGAACCCTATCTCAAATCCAACTATATGTGATATCGGAGATCAGATCACAGATCTCACTGACTTTTTAAAACCTGCTGTGGGGAAGACCTTTGCTTGGAGATAAGATCTTCCTCATATGCCATTTCCCCAAACAAGATATTCCCACGAAGACATATCTTCGTTATATGTTTTTGTATTTGATGATATGCTGTTTGATCTTAGATTGTAAATAACTAACTAGCTAGCTAGCTAGCTAACTAACTAGCTATTGGTCTCTGTAGGAAAAAGGAAAGGTGCAGTGTAGGGACTTGCCTTCTTCCACAGTTGAACTTGTTGTCAATCTGTTCTTTTCTTTATTGTGTCAGAAGCACATACCCTGATAAAATTTTACAAAGAATATAAGTTAATGAGGTGCCACTTGCCCAAAACTGGGCTACCTCAAAACCATTTTTTTCTTGCTGACATAAGCTCTTCCCCTGTGCATATAAAAGGGCACTATATGCACAAGGTATGTGACATGTGGGATGGTTTTTCATTCACAGAGCTCGTCTTTCATGTGTATCCCCATTTCCTCAGGTTGTCCCTAGATCTTCCTTCCCCATCAGTCTATTTAAGGATTTCAGTACAGGCCATGGTTGTTCTTTGCCAGGTGGCAGGCATGCATATGATTGGGCCCATTCACATGGCATCTTCCCACTCTCTTTCCAAAGGTTCAACTGACAGTTAGCAGTGGCCACAGTTCTAAGGAAACTATTCACTGATCTTATTCTTGGCTGTAGAAGTTGATGGCCATATAGTGGGTGGGTTTGTAGAGAAGTCACTTTAACCCACTCTTTCTGTGCTGCACTTTCCCAATGGAATTTAGAGAGAAGAAGTCAGGCTAGATGGCACACCTTTTGTATTGGTGCTGGTTTTAAACATCCCATGACCAGGCTTGCGGTTTCATTTAAGACCACATCCACCTGCTTTGCATGTTTAGATCTATGCCAAACATATTCTTGAGCCAAGTGGCATAATAGTAAAGCAGAGGTTCACAGTATATATGGTTGAGCTCACCAACTTGTATTCTTTTATTTTTCTCAGGATATTTTTTTCACAAAAACTCTGTTTAGTGTTAGAACAGTGGTTCTTAAAGGTAGGTGTGCAATCTAGATATTTGGGGGTAGCGCACTGTTCCAATCTGGTTCCATTCCACCAAATCTGCAATGTTCTTGACACCTCTTGATTTTTCAGATGGAAAGCACAAATTCGTGTCTTTAGGCAGTTGTGTTTTAGCTGATTATCCCTCTAATATATGCTCAGTAAGGCTACAATCCTAAAGACACTTTCCTGGGAGTAAGACCCATTGAATACAATTGGGCTTACTTTTGAGTAGACATGGTTAGGCTTGTGCTCTAAGTTTAGAGCATCAGTCAGCCTTTTCTCCATGGCTTTATAGGATGTAACAATTCCCATATTGTAAATAGATATTTATGCACAGATAGATAGATAAAACTTCTGGTGGCTTCTGGTAGCTGTTGATTGTTGGTATATATACTGAACAGCATTGGGGTAAGCATGCTGCCTTGTGTTTTCTTTGGATTCTCCAGTGGCTGTGTTGTCTCAAGAAATCCACAAAAACTACGGTTTTGTAGTAAACAGCCTATAATTTGTGTAAATTTAAAATCCTTTATAAGATAGTAGACTCTTCAGTAGGGTAGTGTGGTTGTGTCATAGGCCACTTTGAGATCTATAAAAACCACTCCTGTAATGTTGTTAAAAGCCGTCTTCTATGTACTGGGTTTAATTAAGAATTTGGGCTACACATTTTTTACTGGGTCTGAAACTTGCTTGATAGTAGACCCCTTGCTTATACCATCTTGCTCAGTCTATTCAGAATTAGGCTTTCAAATATCTTATGTAAGTGGCTAAGAAGGGATATGGGCCAGTAGCTTTTTGTATCTTCTGGTGGCTTGCCTGGTTTAGGTACAGCTATAATGCAAGACTTCCTCCATATTGTAGGTATCTGAAAGGAACTTAGACATCTGTTGTAGAAATTTAGTAGCCAGTCCTTTGTTTTGGGTCCAAAATGTTTAATCTGTTCCATCCGAATCTCATCAATGCCAGCTGCTTTACTAGTCTTAGACCTGCCTATTGCCTCTTCCAAATCTCCCATACTAATGGAAATTACAATATTACTTGACTTCATTCCTCATTCCTGTATAACTTCAGTTTACATTTTTGTACATTAAAGTCTGGTTTCCCATTTAGCACAAGCTAGTAGCACAAGCTAGTATTTCAGCAATCTGGTTAGCTGAAATATTAACATGTAATGATCGTTTGGTAATGTTGTTATTAAGGAGCTTTTTGACTACTGCAGCTCATATTCATAGATACACCATCATCCAAAGCAGCAGAGAAACTCGGCCAATCAGCCTTCTTAAAATTATATCTTCTTTGGAATTTCAGTTTGTGGTTGAACTGCAACTCATAAAGAATTGGTCTACATTGAGTATTTGGCATAGGCATCCCTACCGACTTGGCAATAGGCATATTGGTGCACCATGTTTCACTTACATGGTTTCACTTATAATGGCTGTTGAAATAATCTATTACAAATTTAACAAATGTATCACAAGCTTAGTCAGTCTGTGAAGTGGCCTGGAGGAAAGGGCTACTGTCCCTGTGCAATGGTAGCTAATTTAGGGACTAAAATTCTGGAGATTCAATAGCTGTTTGCCACATGTACTTTAGCCCAATCCTACAGACATGTTACATGGCCAGAACATACCCATAGGATTGGGCCAAAACTATACAACTCATTTTGCAGTTGTCACAAATGCGACACTATCTGATATGCAGCCTGGCAAGTCTATGCAAAGATGGCCCAAGATTGTCTGCCGATACAGGTATCGCCAGGGAGGTAGTTGGCAAGAGGTGTGGAGGGCATGGATCAGAGTGGGGAAGTCAGGGTGCATTGTGTTTGGGAAGGTGGCTGGTTCAATTGCAGCAACACCAAATCTCCTGCTGGGGCCTAATCCTCCTTCACAAGTCAGTGTGAACTTCCACCAGTGACATTGTTGGAGCAGGTTGTTGTCCCCCTTTGCTGGCAGCTGGGGATTACTCAAAAGCAAGGGAACAATATCAGCCCTCATCATGCTGAAACTCCCCTTTAGGATACATCCAGTGATAGGCTTCAAAGAAATTAAGAACCGGTTCTCTGTCCATCTGGCAGTCACTTTTAAATGGCTATTTTTAAACTTTATATGTACTATCTCTTGTTAAGAACCGGTTCTAGAGTAGGTGCGAACCTGCTGGTGCCCACTACTGGATACATCAGACACTATGTTCACACCACTGCTTCTATGCACAAGGTGTTATTGTGTATTGGGCTGCCTGGCTCTTGGTCAGTGAAGGGTGATGGCGAAGCTCAACCATCTGCCTCACATCCTAGAATCCACTCCTTAAGAGACTGTGGCAAACACAGAAGAATTCCTCAGCAGACACACGTGGGTGCAGAAAAGCCCCCCTGACAAGCAATGACACTTGATAGTGTTTCCTTGTCAGAGGTCACCAGGAACATATGGGGACATCCCTTCTGATGTGTGCCTCTTGCACAGATCTGTGCAGCTTTGGCTGCAATCCTAAACACATCTTCCTGGGAGTAAGACCCATTATACACAATGGGGCTTGCTTTTGAGTAGACATGATTAGGAGTGTGCTCTTTGACTTGAAAAGGCCAACGCAATCCTGTCAGCCATGAATGGTAGCCTACCGAGACACCAATGAAGCTTTTTGCTCCCAGCAATGTGAGGGCTGCACGTGGAATACTTGGCAGGCTACTGAAGCAGGTTCTTTTCAGCTTGGAGGAAGACTCATGAGCTGTGCAAGCCCTGCTTTAGCAAAAAGGTGATTTTGTAGACAGCCGTCTTGCTCTCTGGCTGTAATCAAGCTCAGCAGGGCCTCCAGTTAGAACTTGGCAATCTGCAGAAGAGCCTCACTCACAAAAGACTCCTGATATTTGGTGTTGGGAACAACTGCCTTGAAAACAGGAACACTCCCTGCCCTAAATAAGAATGCTTCATTATTAGGTTGAGCACACTGTTCTCAAATGTGAGACTGTCAGCACAATCCTAACCCCTGGTTAGGATGGCATAAGTCCCGGCACAAATCCCATGCAAGGCACTTCTGCTAATGCTGGGGTTGGTAGGCCAGTGCACAGACGTGCGCCAGCCTCCCTGGCGCACCTCCCACCACCACCAGGGAGATGGGCGAGTTGTGCCGGCCTAAATTGGTTAGGACTGCACACTCACTCCCATTAGGAAAGTTCTGTGTAGTTAATTCGAGGGCTCCCTTCCTCATTTCTGCCAGCTTTATTGCTAGTCACTAATTAGGACCAGGAAGCAGCATACAGACTTGAACCTTTTCCAAACAGAATGTATAGCTGAGTGCCTTCCTCTTTCCTCTTCAGTGCTGACTTTGTCAGACATCTATAAACCCTCAATTTTGCCCAAAGCTGAAAGCCCATTAAACATAAGCTTTTCAGGCAAGTCCACATCGAACAGATCCCCCATGTGCCTATTGATCTCTTATGCTCTGACCATGTCCAGCTGTGTCCAGTGACCATGTCCAGGTGTTGTCTGCTTTGGAGTCACTCTGCACATTACGGGAGGCAGATGCATATTTTAAAAGATGAATGGATGCAGCAGGGTACATCGATTAATTACGGACTCACTGGAAACACATGCCTATGGCTTTTTATGTCAGTGTATGTGACTTTCAAAACATGCACTTGTCTGCCTGATTTTTAGGGATTTTGCGCATAGTACTATATCGATGACATTAGGGAAAAATACTTTCCCTGGCTATTGACCTCTGCATTTCTGACTGACTATGCCTAAATATGGACACAAGAGGGAAGGTGTACTTGATGCACTCACAGAGGTTGGCCCTACAAATATGTGTACCTTTGTAGTCTCACTGCACAGATTTGGGGCACAAAGTCAAAGAAGGGAAATGTGTGTGCCTAAAGGAACTGATTAGTGTTATGTGTGCACATGAGAGCAAAGGGAGATATGCACGGAATGGTCAGGTGGAAACTGGAGGTACAGTGAGGATGTGCGCAAAGAGGCACTGCATGTGTGCACCCCTACTGACAACAAAGTGGTAAGTGTGCCATGCACAGCACAGCTTTCCCAGCCCTGCACCTGCCAGCACACCCAACGATGTAATGGTGATAAAAAATAAATAAAAATCATAAAAAAGCAAGCATTGACGGGAGAATGAGAAAAGGAGACAAACCCAACTGAAACACGAGATGCAGCATGCACGGGGCTGGCTTCCTGCTTCCTGTTCCTCCTCCTGCTCCTGCTCCATCCGCTTAGTACCTTTGCCTTTGCAGGGAACTGGGCCTCTCGGGACCAAAGGAAGCCACCGTGTCTGGTGGCCGTGACCACGACACTCCACCCATCTGCTGCAACTTGGTGCTCAACTCGCTGATGATGCTGGCCTTCATGGTGGACATGGATGGGGCCTTGGGCTCCTCCCACGGTAGTGTGGGAGACTTTCGCTGCAGTTCTTTGCCTGGCTCAGCAGCAGCCGGTTGCTGGTGGTAGGGTGGGGCAGGTGTGAGGGCAAACATGTTCTCAGTACATGCAGAAACTGAGATGGTGGAGCTGGTGGGAGTTGCCACTGGCATGCGTCCTGGGAAGGGCCGAGAGCGCAGCTTGGACTGAAGCGGACTCTTTTCTGCGCCACCAGTGCTGCAGCCTCCTCCGCCACTTCCCCCAAAAGCTTGCCCATCCAAATAGGTGATGTAGGTGTCCAAGAGTTCTGTGCCTTCCCCAGACATGCTAGACAATGTGGAGACGCTACTGATGGTCTCCAAATGGTGGTCGCTGCTACTACGACTGTCCACCTCCTCGATACCAGAATCGGTCACGGCTTCAGGGGCTTCTGCTGCAGGAATGGCGATAGATGAGACGACAGAAGAGAAGTTGACATGAGGAGCTTCCTTGGTTTCGGATGTTCCACCTTGGGTGAGGGTAGCCACCTCGCTGTCATAAGAGGTCAAGCTGGAGGCTGTGGAGTCTAAGGTGGAAGTGGCAGGGGGAGCAGCTGGAGGAGCAACTGCTGGGGGCAGCTCATTGGCAGCTTTAGGAGGGGACTCTGGCTTGTCAAAACTATTGGAAAACTCAAGAGGAGGTGGGAGAGGCTCAGTGAAGACAAACTCATCATCGACATCAATGGAGGGGGCGGGTGGGGGCAACACCAACAACGGTAGCCCGTTTTCCTCGGCAACACGCTCTGGTGGAGCAGGGGTCACTTCTACTTTCCCGCCCTCGCGACTCCCTTCCTCCTCCTCTGTTGGACGGCAGTTCTCCACAAAACGCACGTGCAGCTCCAACTTCTCTCCCTCCTCAGGACGCTTTTCCCAAGGTGCAGCTTTGCTAGAGGCTGGAGATGGCTGGTCAGGTGTGTGATGCCGGGGACTCTCCTGCTCCTTCCGAGGTGATGTAGGTCGTTGCTGCTGCTGCTGCTCCGGTGTCCCCCACAGACGCAAGATAGAGCCGCCAGGAGACTCAGGAGTTTTAGGAGTCTCTCCAAATCGTGGTGAGGAAGGGCGTGAGTGCTTATCATCTCGGCTCTCCTGCTGAGACTGGGACTCTTTCAAGGCCCGCTCACGAGCCACTAATGCCAGACCCAAAGGGGACCCTGGATCTAAAATTTTGCCAGTCAGTGGGTGAATGAGGGGAGTTGAATGGGACTGGAGCTGTGGCAAGAAACTAGAGCACACAGAGGTGAAGGCGCTGGTGGTGCTGACTCCATATGCCTTTGCAGTACGAGACTGGAGGTAACCAGGGCTGCTGTTGCCGATGCTGCCACCGCCAAAGCCAGACGCCATGTTGAGCTGGATGTATGGCTCACTGGAGAACATGCCTTCGTCAATGGATTTTGAGTGGCGGAGGCGGGGCAGAGGAGTCTGCTGGGAGTCATCGTCAGGCTGTTCAGTGGAAAGGAAGAGGGCAGACTTGCGGCGGGCCTCACTGTACCACTCACGGTCCCGACGAGCAGCCCCAACCAAGGCAGCCCCAAACTGGCTGGTGAAATCCATACTGTTGTGAAGCTGGAGTGATGGGACAGGCACGGCTGGCTCTGGCTGGCTCTCTGCTTCCATGCTGCTCCCTTGACTGCTGCGCCCACTGCTGCTGGTTGAGGGGGCCTTGATGATGATAGTGGGGATGGGGATGGAGCTCTTCTCTGGTGGGGCTGATGATGAGACCTGGGAAGCTGATGGCTGCATCTGGGCGGCTGAGGCAGCCTGCTGCTGGCGCTGCTCATCTTCTACTTTGGTCTGCTTGACCAGCGGGCCCTTCCGGCGCATGGGCTTGGTGGGGACATACATGGCAGTATTAGTGGCCCGTGGAGGAAGGTTGTAGTAGCGGAGGTCAGGAGTATGGCCACGCCAACCTCGAGCCGTGGACCCCTCAGCCCCTTGCTCAGTCTCTTGTCGGTAAAGGGACATCTTGTCACGGGTCCGGGTGGGTGGCTCATATGTCGGATCCTGCTGCAAAGATGCTGAATACAACTTGGCCTCAGCACTGGGGTTGAAAGTTGAACGGGCTGAGGGGGTCACACGTCCAGATGCTGAAGATGAGGTGCTGTACGGGGGGTCAGGTGGGGAAGTAGTTGGAGGTGGCGGAATGTCATCAGAACCAGGAACTGATAGGCTGCGGCTGAACTTCATCGGAGGGGGAACGAGGTAGGGCTTTTCATCCTCAGCTGCACCTGAGGGAGGAAGCAATGATATAATCACTGAATAATCCTTCAACTCTTTTGTCAGACTTGGTTCTTTTCCCTCATACTTACTTAAAGTTATGGATTCAGAGAAAATGAATTCACCCCTATTACAACAGCCTTGCGCCATGGAAACGTTTCTTCCCACTAGTGTTTATTGGCCAATGCGATTAAAAAACTATGACACAACAGCCTGACTGGGTCACCATTTAGTCTAGGACCCTGTCTTCCACTGTGGCTATTTAGATGCCTTAGGTAAAGGTAAGTTGTCCCACACAGGTTGCCCTGCTAATTATGACCACTAAACATGGTGCTCATTCCTGTTACAAGGCTGAAAAGCCAGGACATCTCCAAAGTCATGTGGAGTCACCTTCTCATGTAAATCTACTTGCATTTACATGCTTTTGAACTGCTAGGTTGGCAATAGCTTGGCAAGAGATGGAAGCTCACTCCATCTTGCTGTACTTGGGTCTCAAGCTAACAACCTTTGGACCTTCAGGTCAACAAGCATGGTGTTTTTAACCACTGAACCACTGCAGCTCTATATGCCTTAAAGGCAAAGATGTCCCCCACAGGTTATCCTGCTAGTCATGACCAACTCTTGTGTGCGAAGCTCGTCCTCATTTCTAAGCTGAAGACCCAGCATTGTCCAACGACACTTCCATGGTCATGTGACCAGCAAGGCTAAATGCCAAAGCGCATGGAACATTGTTATCTTTCTACCAAGGTATATCTATCTACATGTTTTCAAACTGCTAGGTTGGCAGGAGCTGGGCTAAGGATGGGAGCTCATGCAATCTTGTAGGACCCGGGTGTTGAACCCTGGCATGCTGGTTACTCACTAGTGCCACTAGCGTCATAACGTACCACCACAGCCCTAAAAAGTAGGAAACTAATGCAGAGACCCTCTCCTGCCATTGCTTTCCTGGAACCATCATCCAGCCATCCATAATGGATAGCTGTATCTACCTTACAATGAATCATCATGTGACAAGCACAAAAAATGATAAGGATATTGTGTTGAATTGATCACAGGGCCTTTTCACTCTAGCTTTCATCCACCCAAGGATCTAGATCTCTCATTCTTTTCAAGTTTCCTTGGTGAGCCTGCTTTACTCTTTCCAGGATCCACCTCACCAATAGATTTCTGGCGAAGCATCATGCCAGGGGGATGACTTGTTGGTAGGTATGATGGACGCTCATAACTGGCCTGGCCAAGACGGTGCTGGTCAAAGCTGGCCTAAAAAAGAGCAAGGAAACAGAAATTGGTAAACAAGGCAGCATGAACAGATGCAAAGATTGGTTATTTGTACAGTCATAACAATTACAAACATTTATATGATGGTTTTTCAGTGTTTATAATGGTTCGTATACATTATCAGTATATGTACATTTTTTTGTTATAACTAATCTGCAAATATTTGCTGCTAAAAGAGATGGAGAAGCAGTGATAGTGGCTAGTTTAAGGCTGCTCAGTGCTGGATGTACATATAAGCTAAACAAACTATAGCATAGGCCCCCACTTTCTTGGGGGGCCCAAAAATTTTAAAGTAAAAAAATGGATATCCATTTCCAAATTATAAGATAAAAACAAATAAAATAAAACCTAAAACAGCAATAGTATGTTGTGTTGTGTAGGTCCATAAATTACCATATAGCATACATTCAACACAAAAAACAGCAACCATTTGTTGTTGACAAAGAACAGCTGGACATATAAAGGACCTCATTACTTTCAATAGCTTAGGGCCTCATCAAACCTAAATCTGGCCCTGTGGCTGCTCTATCAATCTACTATCAAATCCACTGTTGTAAATAATCCTAAAACAGGTAGGCGTTGTGGATTGGAGGATGAGCAAGTGCCTTTCTTGAAGAACCTAAGAAGGAACATCCCAGGTTCTCACCTTGAATGGGAGTCCAGAATTGGCTGACAAACTTTATGATAGGCACTGCTGGTGCTTGCACTGCAGAACACACTTGAGAGGGTGTGGAATGTATGGACTGCAGAGGCATCAACCAGAGATGGATTAACATATTGAGAACGGAACTATCAAGGGAGAACTGTGGCTGCTGTGAAGCTTTAGAAGGGCAAAGCACAGCCGATTGGCTGCACTTGGATGGTGAACCTGGGTGAATTGAACCAGTTCTGTGTCTAACAGAATAATACCTGTGAAAGAATCCATTTGACTAGCCTGCCTAAACAGCCTTGAGGCTATACAAAATAAGAGAAACTATTTGCAATCCTAAAAATACTTTCCTGGGAGCAGAGGCGTAAGTAGGGTATAGCAGGGGATGCTTTTTGCATGGACTCTGCCCATGGAGAGGTGTCCAATGCCAAAGGCACTTTGCCCCTGCCCACCCCTGCAGTGCACTTTAACGGAGGCCTCTCACCGACATCCTCTTTGGCTGCAGTTCAAAGGGGAAGGGCTGCAATGCTGGGCTATCACATTTCCCTTCCCTGTAGATTGCAAGGAATAGCATCCCAGGAGAGAGCCTCATTGTCCTTCCTAAATGAGCCCAGATCCAGGTAAAACTAGTTATCTTAAACACAACATATCCAGCAGTTCTTTCCTTTTATCACCCCAAATGGTTTGAAAAGGGACAGTAGCCCTTCCAGCCCCAGTTTGCATTTGCTCTCTACACGACTCCAGCATTACACTGCCCAGCCTTCTACAGCTCTAATTACAAGTAGTCCCATTATA
Organism: Cryptoblepharus egeriae; assembly: GCA_030015325.1. Classification (NCBI taxonomy): domain Eukaryota; kingdom Metazoa; phylum Chordata; class Lepidosauria; order Squamata; family Scincidae; genus Cryptoblepharus; species Cryptoblepharus egeriae. The sequence continues at coordinate 82,911,070 of JAREYC010000004.1, forward strand.
GCAGTGTGATCCAATGTCATAACCCAAAAAGAAGACAAGCCCCCCCAATGTAGAACACTCAATAAAAACATAGGATACGACAAAATAAAAGCTAAAAAGTCATATATGCTTTCATGTGGTTAATTTAAACATTATATTACTTATTAAATTTGAAACTATTATATATAATGTATTACATGTACTTTATTAATCAGAAGAAGGCTACATGCTGCATAGTCACAAGGAAAAGGAGAACAATGGAAATATTTATTCCAGGACACAGGGCTAAAAAAGAGAACATGTCCCGGAAAAGGAGGGCATATGGTCACCCTAATTAGAGGCAACTACGGCTGGGGGGGGGGGGTATGTGTCTGTGTAACTTCAGGTCTCCCCGCCCCCCTTTCCAGGCTTGAAATAGTCATATCCTGTGTATGTGTGTTGATGTGTAACTTCAGATTAGCTTGAAGATAAGGCCCATTGACCAGCATGGGCCTTACTTGGTTGTGGCCCTTGAAGGGTTGATATCTCCAAGGGGTGGAAAAGGAACTGCAAATAGTTTATGCAAACTCATCAGAGTTTAATGAAAAATTGTAGTTTGATATTATTTGATATTATAATAGTTTGAAATTATTGACTTGTAACATTAGTTAAAAGGTGGGCTTCAGGTGTTTTGATAGGAGCAAAATTTCAGTCCTTGCTAAGGGCACTATTTTGGCTAGGTACAACTCTGCCAGGGAGTAAGACCCATTGAACACAATGGGATTTACTTTTGAGTAGACATGGTTAGGATTGTGATGTAGATTGGAACCCAGCCTACCTCAGAGGAAAAATAGTTCTTGGCAGTGCCTCGGGACTTCCCCAAGGAAGGAAGCCCCCCACTTCCACTCCCATCCCCGACACTTATAGTCTGCTGAGCTGCTGCCAGGATCTCGTCCAATTTGTCTGCAATAGGAGGAGGGGAAGGACAGAGAAAGAAAAACTCATCACAAATGTGGAAAAATAATTTTTTACCTTTTATAGTTACACATAACAGCAAGCCCTCCTCTCTGTCCCAATAAGGCTCAGAAAATATTCTTGACTATTTTGCTTCTGCCTTGAAAGTGGAATCTATGAATCCCAGCTCCTTGATTAATTGAACTGTCTATGCCAAAGGGGTCTATGTTTTTTCTCCCCAAGTTAGAACCCTTAGGGGGGTGTACAAAATCCAGTACTTTGTATACATTTATAAAGTACAGTGTATTTTACCATGATCTGGGATACTCAAGTGGTCACCTGCATATAATCCTGCTTAAGTATCTTGTAGGATATCTGCCTTACCGTGCACATGTCATGTGAACATAAGATGATTTGCACCACTGGTCCACCAAGTCCAATACTGTCTGCAATCCTAAACACACTTTCCTGGGAGTAAAACCCATTGAACACAATGGTGCTTACTTTTGAGTAGACATGTATAGGGATTGTGCCCACTGTCTATTTTGATGGGCAGTGGTTCTTTGGGGACTCGGGTGTCCCAGGTACTCAAATGCATACAAATTCCATTTAGTCCATCCTTCATTTTTAGAATTCCGACAACCAGTAGATAATAGATGATCTTCTGGAAATAGGAACTTCTTCTACAACCACTAGACTGCATTCTGGAAAGCCAGCAAATTTATACTAACTACTCCTGCTCAACCTTTTTTTAAAACTTAAGGCACAGAGACTCTACTGTTATTGCGATTCTGGGAAACAGAGGCTTCATAGATTGAGCAGATAGGGACAAGCTCTCCAACATCAACAGATGTTCACTTTAACAAAAGCAGTTAAATCCTAAGCGTGAGACCTCCACTTTCAGACAAGTATCTGCAAAGGTCTACATTTTGGGAAAAGAGGGCTATGGCACAACTGCTAGTCCAACAAAAGCTGGGCCCAAATCTAAAGAGCTGAGCACTCAGCTTGTAATGGGTTCCAGATTGATGATTTTTAAGTTCATCAGAAGCTTGTCAATTATGCAGTGCACTCAATGATAATGGCACTGACTGCATATGCTTGCTTCTTCCTGAACTTTCACTGTATTCTTCTTCAGAGGTGCCTGCAGTTTCCAGCACATGGCCAGCAGGAGAATGGTATAGCCAATAAAACATATGGCTTAACTAATAGGGCAAAGATCAGAGATCTTCTGGGGAGACAGCTGTAGGTCATGGCTGCCTGCTCTTAAGAGATACATATGTCCTTCAGATTTCTCCTGCCACTGCTATCCAATGAACCTGCAATGCACTAAAACAGCAAGATGAAAATCTGCAATGGATTTGATTCAGCATCTCTCATCTAAATTTTGGGCTGTTCTAGCAGGTCCTTGATCTGCTTCTGAAGTGGGCTAACTAATCATGAAAACAAAAATCCATTTAGGGGGCTAATTTCAGTAAAGCAAAATGTAAGACCACTTTCCCCATTTTAAAGAAAAGATGTAATCTTATGTTAATAAATTCAACACTTAGACTGCTGGTTGCCATTCCCGCCCAAGTACCAAAATGTTCAACTTCAAGAGCTGGCAGTCGTTCCCAAGGAACTGCCCTTTGTTCTGTGCACCTTATACCTACATTCCATTTTTTCTTACAAAATATATAACTGGGTACACAGATAGGAATAAAGAAATAATCCCAAAATTCTAAATATGGCACACAAATGTCCAGTTCTGTGATTTGTGCTGTATAGGCTTTGCACATTATGCAAACCAGACACATTTGCATCAAACGCATGATGCATCCTTACATTGATGGAAGACGACCATTCCCAGCCCACTGGGATACACTGCATCTCAGCTGTCTAATTCTTTGCCTGATCCCTCCCATCTTCTGGCTGGCCGATTGGCCAGGGTCTGCTTTTACTCACTCAAGGCCATCTGATAGACAGTCCGCTTCTTGTCAGTCCCCATCGATGGATCATAATCTGCAGAGACGACAGGGGAGGTGGATAACAGGGGTGTGGAGGTGGTGTCTCGGGAAGGACTGGTTTGTGAAGCTGCGCAGGTGGAGTGGGGGGTAGTGGCAACGGCAGATGGGAGCACCGGTGGGAGTGTGCAGGGCAGGGTGGGTTGGGAGGCAATGAGAAATAAGCAGGTGGGTCAGTGCGTGCGTGGAGGGGGAGGAATGTGTGACACTCACCTGTTTTCTTCTTCCAGGGGGAGACTGAATGGTGGGAGGGAGATAGCAAGAGGGTAAGAAATTAGCACCTCCATTTGTGGGAGGATAGATAATTGGAAAGAAGGCTTGGAACCCATTACACTACCTTACTGGGGGAAACACTATCATGATTAGGGGAGGGAGAGAATCAAGGAGACAGAACTGGGGTGTTAAAGTAGCTCTCACTATCCCTAACTGGAGATGTGGATAACTGCTCTGAGAACTTTTTGTTGAAAAGCGGTTTATAAATACTGTTGATTGATTGATATGGAGCAGTGACCTTAGGAGTTGCTTCTGACAGCTCACGCCAAGGATGCAAAGGATGCCCTTCCTTAACTAGCAAGATGGCTTGCAATAGCTTTAAAAGGATAGGCATAAAGCCCTCTGCCTTCCATTTTGTAGAGGTTGGAAGGGTATGTGTATGTCTGTAACATAGCCAAGAGTTTCCCTATAACTGGGGCAATTCATGAAATGGATGGAGAGAAAAGGCAGGAACTCACCTTTTTCGACTACAAGGGTTTGGGAGTCCCGGGCAGCAGAGGGTGAGCAAAACAGAGATGATGGAGAAAGAAGAGAAGCAAAAAGGTATTACACTCTTCTATTCCTGCTCTCATAAAGCTACAAGGTCTACATTTATTCACTGATATATACATTTCACATTTTGCACTCATCCCATCCTAGTTCCCACTCCTAGTTTTACAATCAGAGTGAAATAATAATTTGGTTTATGAAAAACTGGAAACCAAATCATTGACTGAGAGAGAGAGAGAGAGAGAGAGAGAGAGAGAGAGAGAGAGAGAGAGAGAACAAAATAAGTTTGGATCTGAAGATTAGTTTTAAAGGATTAGAGAATAATCTGAAATGGAATTTACAAAGATAAGAGGTACTCTTGGAGATATAGCTTAGGTAGGGGTGAAAATTTAGATTATTAACATAAAGGCAGTAAGTATTGTAGGCTTTGCTCTTGCTATATTTTACTTTTGCTACATTTTATGTAGTTTTTTTTATTTTTTATGCATTTTTATTTAACTTTTGTTTTAATGTTTGCTGTCTTTCTTTTAACATTATTGTAAATAAAGTGTGCATATATACTTTATTTACATATAAATAAATATTGGATATATGCATATACCATAAAAACAATAAAATGATTATTTGGTATGCACAATTCAAAGCAAGGAAACTGCTGACTTTTCGGACTGTTTTTCAGTCCAAAAATCAAGGTTAACCAGACTTTGACTTTTATGGGAAATACTGACATTTGTTATTCTGCATGTCAATGATAACACACTAGCGCAAAAGGGCCTACAGTTGGAAGTCAGCTGCAAACGATCAAAGGGTTGAGCAAAAACAAACAAACACGACCATACACCGTATGGAGACATGAAAACCATCCACCTGCACCTGCACAATCAGGAGAAATGGTGACTCCAATCCAGAACAGCTGACCCTGCCACCATACATAATAAATGCTAAAGAAAATAAACTTTTTGTATTCTTCAAACTAGTCCTTCAGCCATGACAACGAAGTTGGGATTTTTAAAAAAAAAAATACATGTAAAATTGAGTCAGTGAAAAGATATGCCTGTCTAGGTTTATTTATTTTTGCTGGAAAATATTATGGATTTTTTTTCACGACTCCGGAGGAGTGATGGCCAATTAAGATACTCAAAGCCTTCTCCAGGTGATATAGCTCAACTGTCCTCAGATTAACACAGAGAATGCAATGACAGATATGTCCAGCTTCAGATATTAGAAGAAATTTTTGAAGTGTGGCATGGTATTTATTTTAACATAATGCACAGAAATTGTTTGTACAAAATTCTACTTGATGTGGCATTTGGAGGATCCCCCTATGGATGGAGTGGGGTGAAGTTCAAGAAAACCCCTCAATATTCCATTTTGGTTAAGGCATAGGATGAGTCACTGTAGAGCAAAACCAAAAGTACTATGAGATGGACAAAAAATCTGTTGACACATGAATAATAAAGGCAAAGGTGTCTCCCACAGGTTGACCTGGTAGTTTGGACTGGCTTTATGGGCGCATGCTCATCCTCATTACAAGAGCCATGGTTGTCCACTTTCCGCCAAAGTGGTATCTATTTATCTACTTGCATTTGCTTTCAAAGTGCTAGATTGGCAGGAGCTGGGTAAGAGACATGAGTTTATTCTGTCTCAGATCTCGAACCGCTGATCTGCCAACCTTCATGTCGACAAGCAGTCTCTTTGAATAACATGAATGTCCTTTCCCCATGGACCACATAAAGACATGTATCATCCATATAATATCATAAATGTTCACATACGTACACACCAGTTCATGAGCACATGCTGATCACCTAGGACTTCTAGTGCAATGCACCCTCCCCTCCAGTAGAGGTTGCACAATACATATCAAAAATCCAGGATGATACATATCATCCATACCAAAAATGGAAACATGCTACTGTCCTTACCCATTTCCTCCAGCTCAGATGTCATGGATTTGGAGCGTAAGGAGATGGCCGGAGGGGGCAGCCGTCTTGCCTGCTGTGGCGCAACTAGAGTTAAGAACAAGAAGCAGCTCTGGGATTTTGCTTGACGAACCAGACTTTGCATCTTCCAACATCTGTCGTCAGATTCTATGCTAATCGAAAATCATTTTTGCCTCCCAGCCTATTTTGCCTCTGCTCAAATGCAGAACGGCCCATCTGCCTTTCAGAGGGCCCAGAATCCACATGCTAACCCACAAGACAGCACCTAACACAGAGAGATGAATTAACTTCTAAAAAACACTTAAGTGCTATTCAGAGGGAGCAAATTCTATTTCCTAAACCTATAAAATCTTCCTGATTTTCAAATCCTTGAAACCAGAAGGCACGATTTCTTATCGAGAGGAATTACTCATTCTCAGCTGCACCAGGACTTCTTATTTTCGTTGCTTAGAAAATCTTAGGATCAGAGCCTCTCCTTCTCCTCTAGTTGTGCCCTTGCAGAGTAAGGCTGCAATCCCAACCGGAAGTTAGGCTGGCCTAAGCCCCATCATAAGTCCTGTGCTGACCTAAGGATATCACAAAAGTGCCGTAAGATACTTCTGCACCATTCCTGAAGAAGGACAGACACGCGCTTGCCTCCCTACATCACCCCAGGAACGGGAAGACCAACAAGTTGTTGCTGGCCTAGGTTAGGATTGCACCGTTTCACATCTAAAAGGCTCTTCACCCCATTAAAAACCAGAAGCACTGTATGACCCAGAATGCACCATGGTACCTTTCTTCCTCATGGCCTCCTCCATCTCCGGGTTCCGTGTCACCATGACAACCTTCACCATCAGGTTGTTGCCGCCTTGCCGAATCATGTTGACAACTTGGCGGTGACCAACTTTCACCACATTCTGTCCATTTACCTGGAACAAAGCATTAATGGTAAATTTGCAGCAGGACTGGGAGCAAGGACTGGGAGCAAGGACCACAGTGTGGTATTCCATCTCATGCTGTCCCCAAGACTCTTATACTTGCACCAATCTTGCTGTCATTGACATGAGTCAATCTTCACGTATACCCCAGTGAGTAGACAGCAAAATCATAACATATGAACTCAAGGTTATGACTGGCAAGAGATTCAAAACAGGCAGAAGAAAATACTAATTTAAATAAAATATAATGAACTAGCAAAATGTACCCACATTGCAGGAGTAAAAAAACCCCTTGTGTACCATCCTCCCATGTGCCTCAACGCCCCATGCACACCATCCCCCCGTGCACAACACACTCCCTGTACACATCACCCCTCCCCCTCCCCATGCACATCAACCACCGAAGCATGACACCCCCATTCCTTCTTCCCCTATCACCCCCATGCTCATCATTCTCCATGCGAATCACCCCCCTTCCATGTGCACCATCCCTCCCAGTGCATCAGGCACTGGGCACCAGATTGGTTGGAGGTTGATCAGTCAGTCTTCAATGTTAAGTATAGGACAAAAACACGTTGCACCCCTTTCCATGCCTTTATGGGTTAAAATTCCTCAAAATTAGTTCTTGGTGGGTCTTCGTCACATAAGGAACATCCTCCTCAAACTTTACGCTTCTATGTCCAGGGGTTGGGGTGGGGCCTTGATCAGTCAGGGATTCTTCAATGTAAAGTATTGGGAGGAAAATGTGTTGCGCCCCTTTCCACCCCCTTCTGGTTGGAAGTGAGTCAATGAGTGAGTGAGTGAATCAGTCAGTTAATGACTTTTCTGTTTTAAGTATATAGATTATTGGTCTGTCCTTATCTGTGGATTGGGACCTGCAGATTTAGCACACCGTGGATTCTGAACCCACAGTGGAGGATTGGAGTGTAGCTCCTGGATGTGACTGAAGGTGTTCTCTGGTCACATCTGGGAAGAGTTTTGAAGTCTGCAGAAGCAGCATGTGGTCTCTCCAAGCCACAGATCACCTCCAGATGCAGCTGGAAAATATCTCCAGTAGCATCTGGAGGCAACATTGACTGACCAATGGATTCACTTATCTGCAGGATATCTGTGAAAGATAAGGGAACAGAGTCCCTAGTGAACAGGGATACCAAGGATGGATTTCACAGCCACAACATGTGGTGATAGCCACCAGCTTGGATGGCTTTAAAAAGGGATGAAACAAATTCCAAGAGGTCTACCAACAGCTACTGGCGAAATATAACCTTTATGTTCAGAAGCTTTCTACTTCTGAATATCATGAGAGTAAACAGGAAGTCAAATGCTGTTTCCTTCATGCTGTGCCTAAAGATTTCCCAGAGGCATCTGGTTGGCAAACAGGACAGTAGACTAGAAAGGCCTTTGGTCTGATCCAGCAGGGCTTTTCTTAAGTTTTTAAGGCTGATTTGGACATTGTGGAGTGTGGGCTTGCAGGGCAGGACATTCAGCTGGACACACATCAGTTCAATCTAAAACCTAGATGAAATATTTTTTAAAAACAAAAATAAAGATCCACATTTTCAAATGAGACCAGAAGCTTTTTTGGTGGGAATCTTGGATGATTCAATTAATAAAAAATTCAAAATTATGTTTTTATATATGACAACTGCTGCAAGGGCTGTGAGTGGTGAAAGTGGTTAAGACACTGTGCCTGTTAACCATCAGGCCAAGGTTTGAGACCCGGGTCCACCACAAGACAGGGTGAGCTCCTGTCCTTAGCCCAGCTCTGTGACGCAGCTGGAACCAATCATATTGGCTCTGCCGTTCCATTGGACTATTTCAGTAGTGTGGAGGGGGGGATTTGCTGCTTGGGTAAAAGCCTATCCTCCATATTAATCTACCCAGGCCTTCATGCTTTGCATGCAGTGTCAAGCACAATACCACAGTCTTTCAAGACTTATGGATGCCAATGCTACTGCTGCAAGAATTTTATATGCCAAGTATTGGAAGGTCCTTAGAAGAATGGTGGATCAAGATACTGGACTTTGTTGGAATGGATAAACTTGCAACTTATCTTAAGGAAAAGTCAGTAAAAATTTTATGGACAATTGGAAACCAGTCATGGACTTTCTGTGTGAAAATGAATTATGGATTTGATGAGTACATAACTGTCATATAACTTTTATCTCCTTTTTTCTCTTTTGTTAGAAAAAAAGATTGTAGATAGTTTTGGATAAATCTTTAGATGGTGAAAATTGATTTGAGATTGAAGAAAAGTTGTTTAGAGTTCTGCACTTGCTTTATAATTTTCAAAATTCCATGAATATTTTATTTTTTTCTATGTTCTTTGCTTTGTTTCCTCTGTTTTTTAAATAAAATTATTAAAATAAAAAAATAAAAAATAAAGATCCACTGAAATGGTAAAAATTTATAAAGCACACTCAACACTTACGATTGTAAAATGGGGGGACAGGGATGAAACCAAAACCCGCCCAATGGCATGGGATACATTTTGTAAGATGGTCACTCAATACAGCCACACGAGTGAGGCCCTTGAATGCCCCATGAGCTGTACTCAAGTAGTGTCTTGTAAGACATTGTGAAAATGTCCAAAAGGAAGTGCTGAGGAGACCAGGTGGCCCAACACTTACCTCAATGAGGAAATCTCCCATGCGAAGGCCTGCACGCCAAGCTACACCTCCTTCATCCACTGACTCCAGATACTGTAGAGCAGGGAAGGCAGGGGTGGGTGTGAACTCTTCAATTGGGGTCTGCGCTGTAGGGGAGAGAGATGTAACAGTGATATTTCTGGAGTTAACTACCAGGATTGGCATGGGGGTGGTAAGGACTGGCATGATGGGGAAGGTAAGAACAGGGATCATGAATTTTCTTGGGTAAGGCACAGGGGGGCTTGAGCCAGAGATTCTGACAAAATGGGTCAGAATTGGTCACCAAGAACATTCTCAGGTAGAAGGAATCATCAGGTTGATTTACTGATGTGCAGCAGTGCCACCTTCCTAATGGTCAGATCTGGTAATGCTACTCTTCCATCTCTGACCTGAGGAACCAGTAGGAGTTTCTCTTACTAGTTCCTTCAAATCTGAGCCACTCTTTTGAATGGGTGGTGACACTGACTTGACTTGCTTAACTTGCAAACCCAATCACAAGCCTGTTTTCATCAATACCTTTTGTGCCTAGCCCTTTGATGTTCATTCCCCTAATGTGGTACTTGACCACGTCCGTGGCACTTTGACGTTCATTGCCCTAATGTGGTGCTTGACCATGTGTTTGTCCTTAATAGTGTCTTCTGACTCCAACTCTGCTCCCTCAGATCCTAAATTTAATGATGGCTGAAGAGCCTGATACTAAAGGGTGCAAAAGCTTGAGGGTGTAATGCTATTGACTATAATAGCTATTATGCTATTAACTATAATCAAACTTACTTCAGAATAGACCTGCATAGCAGTGGGTTCTCCGAATCTCCAGCTGGTAAAGACTTAAGAAGCTCTCCAAGACCTCAGCAGCTGGCATAGGAGTGCAAAATAAAGTAGTAGCTGCTTTGACACTGCTATACTGGATGGCAGTGCTGCCTTTAGGATTCAACCATCTCCCTCATATGCCCATTTTATTTTAGGGGCTACATGTGAAGAGGCTGGACACCAACCAGTCATAAGTCTTTTGAGTCCTGACAATTTAGCTTTTCTCTTTTCCTAGATTTTCTGTTCAGTCAGGATCAGCCATGGCATATGAAACAGCCCATCTTTCCTGTTTCTAACCAGAGTTTTGTCTGACAAGCGGCAATCTAAAGTCTGAATTCATCTCAGCTACAAATCATGGTTGTTGGGAAACTTCTGGTCAGAGCAAGCCAGGGTTAGATGATTCACATGTCATGGCCAATCCTGACTTGCTATAAACCACAGTTAAGTACTGAAATTATTCTTCCCGTCACATGCAGACTGGTGAGAATACATTCCTGTGGCTTGCAAAGACATGGTTTAATCCTGGTTTTGCATGACATCTGAATGCAGCCAGTGCTTCTGAGAACATATAAATTGTAATTGACCCTAAGCATTATGAAACCACAACCAGTCCACACAAACATCTAGTATAAAGGAGCAGAGCTGTAGGTTGAAGGCATGCTTTCTGCAAGAAATTTGAGTCTGCAAGAACTCTCACTTCAGGCACTGCATAGATTTTGGCTCTCTAATGGAGGATAAGGATCCTGACCAAAGTTGGCATTGCACCCTGCTCCACTTCAGCAATGGCAGTCCTCTTTCCAGGTTGAATCTTAACACCAAGTTTGCACCAGCTCCTCAACATGTTGGGCAGTAATTGTATTCATAATTATAAGGCTGCCCCAACTTGGACTTTGAAGTAGGATGAAGGAGCAGTGAATGGATGCAATCTCTAGGGAGTGGACAGGCAGTTCAGACTTTTGCCAAGTTGGCTAGACCTGGCTTTGCATCTCCAAGTGTGACAGTAAGTCCCCATCTCACCCTTGGCCCCTCTCAGCACAAATCCAAATCCTTCATTGTCCTTCTTCTGCAGTAGCACCGTCTTCTCTTTAATGATGTAGTCACTGCAAAGGAAATAGATGACAAGAGAAGAGAGGTCAGTGACCTGACATATTCCACAGGGAATTTCCAACTCAGGCTCTCTCCTGATGCATAACTAGTGCACAGTACAGTATCCCTGCACTATCCACAGTGCAAACATGGTACTGTTCGTCCAGAGACCCTGCAGCTGAGCATCATGTTGGCACAACCTGCTGGCTCCATTTTTTTTCAGCTCTGGCAGTCTCAGCCTACACTGTGAAAAAAGAATCAACTGGGTAAGGCAATGCACTGTCAATGTTTTGAAAGGGTATGCAAAGTGCAGAGGTGGGGAGGAAGCATGCAAAGTGAGAAGACACTACACTGGCCTCAATGCTTTAATTTCTGACACTGCAAATGCAAACCCACTGTCACAAACATGGGCACCGGAAATCTAGAAGACAATGTACAACTTCAGACTGAAGGTGCATACTCTTTGAGTCAGAGGGCCGTGCACCTGGCAGACATACAACCCACTTAAAATGCACTGTACTGGGTACATAATTAGGATTTTGGCATATCTCATATTGAGATCAGAGGACAAATCGACACTGATCTAGCAAATCTAGCACACAGCCAAGCAATCCAGCAAATATAGGAAACACACTGCGCATGCATATATACACAGATTTCAAAATACAGTGCTCACTGCACACACCTTCTATTACAAACGCGGGGAAATAGAACTTGCTGCACAGGATAAGAATTCTGCGACATAGAATATCACTGTTCGCTGGCAATGCACCAGATTGGTAAAGGTTATGCAGAACAAACTGCACAGACCCCTGTGCAAATGGAGCAAATTCAGGATAACAGTACAGCAAATACAGCACGCTGTTGTTTCTGGATTCTGCCAAAGCAGTGCCACAATGCACTCTCCCCATGCAAACAGATGTTCATGCTGGTTGCAGAAGTATAGCATTTATGCAACCTGCACAGTTCCTGGGCACTGCAAAGTCTGCACTTTTACAGTGTTATAAAGCAGTTAGGTGGAGGGTTTGCTGCTCATGGAAACAGCACTGCAAAGGTAGAATAAAACTGCGTAAGGTCATATATGGCCACTGTAAACAGGCTATTGTAAACTCCACTGGACGATCTGAATTGGCAGTGCAAAAAACATGTTCACTGGACACACAGTGTGTATAACAAATCAATGGGCAAAACAGAAAAGGCAATAAACTCAGACTGATACCCTGGGAAGCCCACTGGTCTAGTCAATAACCACAGGCTCAACCATATTTGGCAACACAGGCTTGCCAAAGTGTTAAATGAGTTCTCAAATGTGACTCCCCCTAGCTCCTGGTTATATACTATTGCATACTATTGCATTAGATCTACACACAACTCTTCCTGGAGCAGGCAGGCACAACTTAGGACTAATTGGGCCAAATACTGATGTGTGCCAGGGCTTTATAAACCTTATAATTCCCCTCCTGCTTGCCTAGGACTATGAATCCCCAGGTCCCAGGATTGGGTCTGAAGGCAGGCTTAGCTACCTTGCTGAAGCCAACAGATCTCGGTACTCTGACCAGTGCCTGGATGGAAAATTGTTTTGAAACGCATGTATACTGCCTAGAGTTGCAACATGGAAGAAAGGCAGGATATAACATAAATAATATAAAGCAAAGTTGGATTCATGTTTCATGCATCTGTTATTTGAATCAGTAGGAAAACTAGCTTAGTGCATACCAGATTTCAAATCATGTGAGACAGAAGAAGAGAAATGCAAATCATAACTCCTACTCTGACACACTTGGGTTCACTAAAAAAGCAGTTCTTCAAACTCTCTGTAACATGTTTAACTGCAGATGAACACATGTGTGATACAATACAACTTCACCCATTCACAGTAACTGGAGTAGATCTCCAGAATACAGAACATACATGTGCAGTTGTGCCAAATAAACGTTTACCATCCCAATGAAAGCACAAATCATGGGTGAAGACATATGCCCAGGTTGCTACACATTTAAAGCATAAGAACATATAGAGCCACAGTGGATCAGGCCAAAGGCCTAGATATCTAGTCCAGCTTCCTCGAGCTCATAGTAGTCCACCAGACGATGGGAACCATCATCATTAGGGAGCCACCATCATCACAAGACAATGAGAAACCATTTGTTATTTCATTATCTCTGTAAACCGATTTATGAACTTTGTGGAAAAGCAGTATATATTGATTAATTGATTGACTGATGGATTGACGTGCATTGTTATATCCCTTGGATTTTGGCCTTCTAACGTAATCTGCAATAAATCCAGCAGTTTACACAAATCTATCTTTGCTTATAAACTGTGATGGACTTTTCTTCTAGAAATCTATCTAATCCATCCTCAACACTGGATTGGATTCACATGAAACCAGCATTTCTACTGCCAAATCACCCGTGGCACAAGCAAAAGAATACACACACATCCATTTCTCTGTGAACTTATTGGACAAGGATTCCTAGAACCAAATGGGACAGAAAGAACTATCACGCATCTAGATTGTGTTTAAAACCTACACTTTGTGCTTTAATGTGAGGGGAGAAAGAAAGTGGAGATGAGGAAGCATCTTCCACTTCCCTAAGTCCTACCTGCAAGAAGGAGGAAACTTATCACAATAGTACAGGATCTCTAAACATTTTTGCCAGAGAGCCACATCAAATACCTGGCATGGCAGAAGGAAAAATTCTAAATTTTAAATTTAAATAAATACATTTAGAGATGAGAATTAGGCTGCAATTCTAATCCCCAGTTAGGCCAGTATGAGTCCCAGTACAAATCCTGTGCTGGCCTGGAGGTGTCACAAAAGTGTTGTAAGACACTTCTGTGTCACTTCTCTCAGGGTTAGGGCAGTAAACAGATGTGCGTCAGCCTTTCTACACTACCAAGAGAATGGGGAGACGGGTGAGCTATGCTGGCCTAAATTGGTTAGGATTGCACCTTAGATGAATGAATAGATGGGCTCATATTACCAGGAGTTCTCAAAGCACCAACACACATCATAGAAATAAAGCACATGGACCCTCCCTCTACACACCCAGCAACTTCAGAGAACACAAAAAGTTACTTCTGGTAAACCCTCAAAATACCCTCCAGATCTAACCAGAGCACAACTCTAGTTGTGTTCAGCCAAGTGGACCAGAAGCTTGCATGGCATCAGAGGCTGGCCATGGGCCGGTTAGGCTGGCCCCTGGGCCAAGGTTTGGATATCCTTTATGTAACAGATGGCGGAAGCTGTGTGTTTACTGTTGCATAGTCAGTGATACTGCTTTTAAAAAATAATCCTCTCTAACCCCACATTTCGTACATACAAGTCTAGAATCCAAAGTTAACAACACTACTAAGGAGGGATGAACTTTCTCTTTATAAGGGAGTCATTCATGTGATTGTTATATAAAAGCCCATAGCTAAGCAAGGCCTTGAAAACATCCTTCTTCTGGTTCTGAACCTCAAGGGTCCAGTCTGGAACAGAACTAAACCAATTTCACATGTGCTGCGATGTTGAAACCTGCAGCTAACTGTTAAGGGATGTTGAACCTACATTTTCTTATTTTTCAAAAGAAAATTAGATACTTTGTTTCATGAGAGACATCTGCAGAAACTGGCTTGTAGATTGAAACATACACGTATAAACATGGAGATGCACAGATGCATACAGTTCATGCGCCAACATTCATGTATCAATATTTTCATGTCAATACATGTATCAGCACAGATAGTAACTTGTATGTACTGGAAAGGTGTTATTTCTGTAGGAATATGTGCCTGAGGGCATGGACTCAAACATGCAAATAGCATGTAGCTATTTGAACATAAATACATTGATAGAAAGTTGCACATGAAAAATTCACAGTTAAATACGACAAATTTAAACAGATCAATGCAAAAAACCTGCATGCAATAGAGTTAGACTATTACAAAGATTTATAAGTAACCACACATGCAAACATACATTGCACATTGTTATCCCATCAAATGCACAACAAATATATAGTAGGTACACCAAAGGTAAAACTGAATTATCTATACATATAAACATAAACACTCTTCTAACACATGTTGTATAAACATGTTGTCACCCATTTGCTTGCCCATATTGGTGTACTAAATTCAAGGTAGTGCGTATTGCAGGATTTAGCGCACCATGTTCCACAGACTCTGTGATCCTACCATGAAAGATAAAGCATACACCAATCTACAACCCATCTGTGTCTTTATGGCTGTGCACAGACACAAGGCGGGAATGCACACAGGAGAGGCACATATGCACATGTATACAATATTTTCCCTTCCTGAAACCCTTCAGGCACCATGGGTGCTAAAAGACACAGCGCAACCCAATCAGACAGCAGCCAGAACCAATAGCAAAGCCGTATGCAGGGGATGGCGCCCAATACATGCCCAAGCAGAGACACACACCCACAGACGTACATATGCACTCGGCTTTCATGGACAGATTAAGCCACTACTAATTCCACACCAAGCACATCAGAGTCCATACCCTCAAGAGGTCTGCACACTCAGACAAACACACACACACACCACACAACACAACACACACACACACACACAGAGAGAGAGAGAGAGAGGCTTTCAGAGCAGGGCATTGCTATGGATATATATTCCATGCTCAGAGATTTAAGCAGATCCTCCATGAATACAAGCCAACAACAGCATCACTCTGGGTTGGCATGCAGAGCATGGCTTGGCATGCCATGCTCTCTCTCTCTCTCACACACACACACACACAGCCTGCACCCCTCAGCAGCCTTCATTGACGCAAGCCCCAGAACTAGAAGCAAAGCAGGCAGGCACAGATACCTCTCCAAGCAGGCACACATGCATACCTCTCCACAAGAGCCATCCCATTTCCCCACAGCACTCACACACACAAATCTCTCTGACAAGCCCCTCTGCTGGGAGGATGTCACATGCAGCCAGCATCCTCATCCTCCCCAACAGCTCTCACTGGCACCCAATCCACCATCCATGGCTCCATGCACCCCTTCATACATCCCTCTATTAATCTAACCATCCATGGACCCCTCCGTACATCCCTTCATCTATCCATGCACCTTTGCATACATCCCTCTATGCTTGCACCCCTTCATCTATCCATTCCCTTCCTCCAACCATGTACCCCTTCATCCATCCCTCCATGCATGCACCTCTCCATCCGTCCCTCCATGCACCCTTCCATCCATCCATCATCCAGGCACCCCTTCATCCCTCCATCCACCGCTTCATCCATCCATGCATCCCTTCATCTACCCATCCATACATCCATCCATGCCCCCCTCTATGCATCCCTTCATCTATCCATGTACCTCTCCATACATCCATCCATGCACCCTTTCATCCATCCCTCTGTCCATCCATGCACCCCTCCATCTACCCATGTACTCCTCCATCCATACTCCTCCATGCACCCCTCCATCTACCCATGTACCTCTCCATCCATCCATCCATGCACCCCTCCATCCATGGATGGACCCCTTCATCCATCCATGCCCCCTTCCTTCCATCCATCCATCCATCCATCCATGCCTGGACTCCCCCATCCCTGCGCCCTCCATGCAAGCCCCGGGAGCGCGCAGGGCTTTAGGGCCGGTGCCTGAAGAGAGGGGGTGGAGGGGGGCGTCGATGGCTGAATGGGCTGCATGAATGGCGGGCGAGTGAATGGGCTGCCGCGGAGGGAAGGAGGAAGGAGGGCGGGCGCAACCCAGATGCTGCCAGGGCTGAATGAATGGGGAGGCTGCGTTGCGCGCTTGCAGAGGAGAGGGCCCTGCGCTGCGCTGCGCTGTGGATCGTACCTGTAGATGTACCAGACGCTCCTCCTCCGGGGCCCCAAGGCCGGCCAGCTGGAGGAGAGGGCCGGCTGCTGCTGCTGGTGCTGGTGCTGGGGGTGCTGGTGATGCTCGTAGCGGGCCATGGCGCTGCATCCAGCCACATCCTAGGCTGGATCAGGGGATGGAGAGCCTGGATGGAGAGGGAGGGCTGCACCATCCTCACATCATGGCAGCAGCAGCAGCAGCAGCAGCAGGAGGAAGAGGAGGAGGAGGAGGAGGAAGAAGAGGGAGGAAGGCCGGTCGAGCAGCAGCAAGAGCAGCACCAGCAGCGCAACGCCAACAACGCCAGCCGGGAGCGCACGCCGAGGAGCCCGCACGCTGGATGCTGCTTAACCCCTTGCGCACAGCGCTGGCTGCAGCGACACTGCAGGAGGGACGCCTGGCCCTGGACGGAGGCTGCCCCAGACACCCCTCCACGATCTGGGGAAGGAGCAAGAGGTCCCTGAGCATGTGCAGAGCGCCTACACCCCCGCAACACCCAGCCGCGCGCAATTACGCACAATTCTTGCCCCAACCATCTCTTTGGCTGCCACACTTTCCTGGGAGGAGCCCACGTTGATCAGAATGGGACTTGCTTCTGAGTAGACATGCATAGGATGGGGCTCTGGGACTGCAATCCTAGCCACACTTTCCCAGGAGTAAGCCCCATTGACTAGAATGGGACTACTGCTTCTGCGTAGACATGCGTAGGATTAGGCTGCAATCCTAGATACACCTTCCTGGGAGTAAGTCCCGTTGACTATGATGGGTCTTGCTTCTGAGTAGACATGCTTAGGATTAAGGCCACAGTCAAATCCACACTTTCCTGGGAGTAAGCCCCATTGACTTGAATGGGACATACTTTTGCAAAGACATGCATAGGATTGGGCTGTTCAGGCCACAGTCCTAGTCACACTTTCCTAGGAATAAGCCCCATTGATTAGAATGGGATTTGCTTCTGAGTAGAGATGCATAGGATGGGGCTCTGAGGCTGCAATCCTAGCCACACTTTCCTAGGAGTAAGCCCCATTGACTAGAATGGGACTACTGCTTCTGCATAGACATGAGTAGGAATAAGCTGCAATCCTAGATACACCTTCCTGGGAGTAAGTCTCATTGATTATGATGGATCTTGCTTCTGAGTAGACATATTTAGGATTAAGGCCACAGTCAAATCCACACTTTCCTGGGAGGAAGCCCTATTGACAAGAATGGGACATACTTTTGCATAGACATGCAAAGGATTGGGTTGTTCAGGCCACAGTCCTAGTCACACTTTCCTGGGAGTTAGCCCCACTGACTAGAATGGAATTGCTTCTGAGTATATATGCATAGGATTGGACTTGAAGGCTGCAATGCTTGGTATACTTTCCTGAGAGTAAACCTAATGTATTATGATGGGCCTGATTTCTGAGTAGGCAGGAATAAGATTGGCTCTAAGGGTCAAAGCTTATCAACTTTCCAGCCTCAATGGGGCTTGCTCTGCATCCTACAGTGGGGAGGAGGGAACATTGGTTCCCTTATTATTATGGGGATGTATTATGGTTGCATCAGCACTAGAAAGTTGGAAAGGATTGTGCCCTAAGTATTATAAGAGGTTAGATTTGCATCGTCCCCCCCCCCGTACCCACAATGACCAAGGCATTCTTGCCCACCCCTTCAAATAGTTCAGTGTTATGTATGTTTCCTTATCTTGGGGATGCACTGTGGATGTATCAGTACTGGATAGTTGGATAGGACTGAGCCCTTAGTTAGGTCTATTCACGTCTTTAAAGAGGCAAAATGTGACAGCCAGGATGGTATAGGGCAGTGATTCTTGAGCATATCAGCCCACATCCCACTTGTGGGAATGACAATCTATTTGGGATCCCCGCAAGAGATATCACAGGTTGAACAGAAGTGCCATCACAGTGATGCCATAGCTCCTCATGTTTACTCAGAAGTAAGTCCCATTGTGTTCATTGAGTCCTACCCCCAAATCCAGAGTAACTACAGGAGCACGTAAGAGACTTTACGTGCACCTGTAGTTACTGCACAACCTAGTGAAAACCTATGGGAAATTCATATTGGAATCCAGAGTAAGTTGTTCTTACACTGGAGCAAAGACTCCCCATAGTTACTCTGGATTTTGCCCCTACTCCAAGGAAAGGAGCCTGAATGCCCCATTCCAAGATGGTGGCATCAAGTGTGAGATTCCAGTATGGCTGCATTCAGCTTCTCATGACCCTCCCCCCAAAATAAAGTTGTGACCCACCCCCCACTTTGAGAACCACTAATGTAGTGGTTAGGGAGTTAGTCTGAGAGCTGGAAGATCCAGGTTCAAATCCCCACTCAGCCATAGCTTCCTGAGTGAATTTGGGTCAGTTGCTCACTCTCAGCCTCACCTACCTCACAGGGTTGTTGTGAACAGCAAAAGATAGAAGCTTTTATAAGCAGCCTTTGCATGGGAAAGACAGGGTATATAAATATTTATATATAATAATAAATGTGTATCACTCCCTACCTACAGTGAGCAAGCAATTCAGTTCCCCCTTCAGATACAATTCCATTTTGTGAAGCATCTCATCACTCGTCAAAAGAAGATAGATGGATGTACTCCACACAATGCATATTCATGTTAATAATAATTATTATTATAATAATTATTATTAATAATTATTATTAATTTTTTTTGGGAATGTGCTACTGCAAGAGATAATGATAGCCACTGATTTTTAAAAAGGATTTGAGGAATAAGTCTATTCATGCTTATTAGGCATGATAGTGATAGGAGAATGTGGCACTGAATGTGGGAAGCGAACAAGAAACCAGGAGTACAGTGTTCATCCCCTATGTTTGACCTTCCTGTAGTTATCCGGCAATAAAAAGGGGTCGCTTTGGCCTGATCCAAGAGGACTCCTCTTATAAAATATTCCTGTGGAGGAAACAGCACCAAACATGGATGCCTCTCTTTACTCCACACATAAAAACACTGATCTTGTAAACATTTTTTTTAACAGCTGAGCACAAGATTTATTTTATTTCTTAAGGACAAGATTTCTGGCAACTCAGCCATTCCTCCAATGGCCCTGGGATCATTGTAAAAATAGGCTTTCTCATCCCAGGGGTCAGGACTTTTGGTGTCGGGTGAAAGATCCCTGTAATAACCACACAACAGCAGCTAGTTGAGAAGATGGAACTACTTCTGGAACTGGGACAGCTGTTTCAAGCCTGGTCTCATCCCACCTCATCTAGTGGCTCTGCTTGAAGCTAGACAAATCTCACTTCTCCAAACAGCTGCCCCAGTTCTAGAAACAATTTCATGTCAGGGCAGTGCAGCATGTGAAATTGCCACGGTGACATTTTTTTCCTCCTAGCAAGTAAGATATAGGCAGCGTGTCAAAAACCTGGGGACATCAGAGCTCATATCCAAAATCTGTCTTTGGAGTCAGATCCAGTGGCTCGTCCTAGCTGAATATTGCTTACAAAGAATTCCCCGCAGTTGAGCCTGCAGAGAGTTTTACACAAGTTGGCCTTTTATTTCCCTTTTATAAGGCCACAAGTGTCTAATAAAAAGACTGTGGGTTACTAATGTGAATGGACTTATTTGCAAGGAAGAGCAAGAGTTCATCTTTACACACATTCTGACATAAGATTATTGTTGCTTTCTAGGTCACAGAAATTAGATGAAAAAACAAGGGGAAGATTTTTACTTTTCTACGTAAAAAATGAAGACATTATTATTTAAAATGCCTAAAGATTTTAACAGGCAGATCCAGAAGGTACTGGGTTCAAAGATCAAAATGAGCGATTCATGCTAATGCAATTGTTTTCAGTGACCAGATCATGGTCCTTGATGCTTTTATCTGAGAACAAGCCTTCCAAGTATAGTAGATGTTACATGCAATTGATAAATTAGGCCCTCTCAGTGTTTTTTTGACTTTAGATTGGCATAGAATACGTTTCTAAAGCCAATCGTGGATGCGCAGGGTGACCAGTTATCATTACCACAAAAGAGAACAAGGCCCCCCAAAATGTAGGACACCCAAAAAATGTAGGACATGACAAAATAAAAGCCATGTAATATTTATGTAATAGTTTTACATATATAGAACTATCACAAAATATATGTAATGTAACAAATTATTAGAAAATATGTCATAATTTTAAATTTAATAATAAGTAATATAGTGTTTAAATTAACCACATGAAAGCTACATATATGAGTGCTATTACTTAATTTAAAAACTATATTACTTATTATTAAATTTAAAACAATTATATATAGGGCACAATCCTAACTAAATTAGGCATAACTCAACCATCTCCCTTTTCCTGCAATGGCATGGGAAGGCTGGAAAATATCTGTGCACTAATTCCTAAGGTTGCAATCCTAAATACACTTTCCGGGGTGTAAGACCCATTGAGCACAATGGGGCTTACTTCTGAGTAGACCTGGTTAGGACTGCAGCTTAAGGGCAAAATCCAGAGTAACTACAGGGAGTCCTTGCCCCGGTGTAAGAACAACTTGCTCTAGATTCCAATATGAATTTCCCATAGGTTTTCACTAGGTGGTGCAGTAATTACGGGTGATGTAAAGTCTCTTACATGCTCCCATACTTACTCTGGATTTGGGGTAAGTGTCTTAAGGCACTTTCAGGCCAGCACAGGTCTTGTGCTGGTCTAACCAGAGGTTAGGATTGTGCTGATATATTTACACTGTAAGAAATGTATGCCTAGTCTCCTGAGGTCACAAAGGTGCATGCTCACACAGACATACAGAATCCATTTCACCCCTCATACAAAACACACACCCCGCATACATGTTACATGTAAATGTGTGAAACAAGTCTCTAGTGATTGTTTTTTTAAAAATATTGAAAAGGGCTTGGGGGATTTTGAATAGAGAAGATGTTGGAGGAAGAGGACCCTGGCCAATTTTCTAGTCTGGATCACACCTCCTCCATCCCAAATGGCTTTTCTCCTTGCAGGATTCCATATGTCTGACTTTTAGGAATTATAGCAATGCCTTGCATATTCACCTAGTTAGGGACCAGACTAAGGATGAAAGTCATATGGATGAATGGCAAAGAATACTCTTATTTAGCTTGGAAATTTTATTCTAGCTAGTGAAAAATGCAGATAGTATATGTAAATGTATGTGAAACCTAAATAAACTGAACCAAAGGAAAAATAAAAGGATGCTATGGAAGCTTTGGATGAAATTGGAAGAAAGAGTTAAATGTGGATGAAAATGTAAAAATGCTTGTAATTGGAAAATTTTAAAAATGGTTATAATTGAAACACTTTTCTCTTATAATTAAGAACAAAGTGATGAAAGTCAAGTGAAAGAGAGTCAAGATGTTGCTGTACTTTCAAGCAGCAGCTAGAGGTGATTCCTACAAGGTCAGTCAGAGTCTACCCATGTGAAACTAAACCGCCTGTCTCTAGTGTAACTTGGGTACTGGTAGTGACTGCCGCAGTACAAGAACTATTTGGCCATCTGGCTGGATAAATGGGACAAAATATTCAAGTGCGCAAAACCTTCGTTCTTCCTCTCTCACAAACTCAGAAAATGCTTAACAACCTTTTGGACTCACTGGTAAAGTAACAGAAAACAGTCCTTTGTACAGTATTGCACCCAAAGTCACCCCAACACTGTAGAAATCTGCTTATTCTGTGCCACACATATACACATATTACAGTTTCCCGCACTTCAGTTCTAATATTCATCCTTGTTACAACTTATTTTTCTGAGTTTGGGGTCAGATATTTCTTTCCCCATTTCAGAGTGAAACTGATTCCAAGTTAACTAGCAGCTGCTGCTCTCAATTATGGTCCCATCACAGAAGCAAGTCAAGGCAGCTGAGAAGGAACAAGTCAGTACTGGGAAAGGGGTGGCAATGGGGTAGATACTGGTAAAAGGGTCCGATGCTACCTTTGCTGTAACCCTGACCCTTCCCCCCCCCCCATGACAGTGTCTCGGTATCACATTTTTCTGTTCTTACACCTGCCCCACTCACCCAGCCTCATCGGAGCCCATGGTGATGCCCAACTGGTTCACATGGCAGCTGTTAACCCGGCGTGTTCCATCTTCGTCAGTTGGCTGGGAGTAAAAATCCCACTGCCCTGAAGGATTGTGGGTTTTTCCAGCCACTTAGTGCCAAGGACTCTCAGCAGGAACCACACATGCTTCACTATGTGAAGCAGGAGAGGTGTTTGGGTGTGCAGACCCCCACGACGACGCCACAGACAAGAGCTCTGGATGAAGCATTCCCTTTCCTAGATTCCAAACCAGCCCTGTCCAGGAAGCTCTGCCTGCTTGCTAGGCTCAAGGACATTTGCCGGCTGAACAGAATGCAGCACAGTGCAAATCAGAGCATCAGAAGCACACAAGCCTGGAATAACTGGGTCCACTGGGGAAGGGGGAAGGAGAGCCAAATAAAAGGATACAGGACGGGCGGATGGGAGGGGGAACTCAGGCTGTGCTGTGGAGGATGGTGAAGTGGAACTGAGGGTCACTGGCAGGAGCCCAAGGAATACAATGGAGGAGAGGGGGCAAATCTATATGGAGGATATTGGCGTGGGGGGAAAAGCATCAGGGGCTTAGGGAACGGTGTTCAGGTTAAGGGATACTGCAGCAAAGGTATACATTTCACTGCCAGATCCATTTCTCCTTCTTTCTTTGTGTAGCCAAAAAAAGCAGAAAGATTGAGATGGTGCCAACCACCAGTGGGTGTGAGACAGCAGAGATGCCTGAGAGTCTGCAAAGATGCCCAGGCTGCCAGCATAGCTTGGATGGTTTCTTAAAAGGATTAGACACATTTATGGAGGGCCTATCGAGGGCTGTTAAAGTCTGTGGTGGATCAATGGTTAAAGAGTGCTTGTCAACCTGAAGGTCAGTGGTTCCAGACCTAAGGACCACACAATGGAGTGAGATGCCATTACTTGACAGGAGTGAGATGTTATTACTTGTCAATCTAGCATTCAAAGGCATATAAATGCAAACTGATAAATAGGTACCACTTTAGTGGGAACAGTGTTCTGTGCACCTTTGGCATTTAGTCATGCCAGCAGTGTGACCATATAGAATGGAGAACAGAGTGCCTCTACCTTTACGCACTGTATATAGAAGAAGGCATTTTGGCAGGTGCTGCTTTCTAAGTCCTTCCATGTTGAGCCAAACCTGCCTAAATTTCTTTTTTTATGCAATAGTTAAAGGTACAGGCATTCTGTCTTCCATTGGATATGGTCACCCTGCATGCCAGCCACATGATTATAATAGTGTTGACATCTTCAGAAGTGTTGACATCTTCAGACAACACTGTCTCCTTTACCTTGTATAGGGATGAGTACTGCCTTCGAGTCTGACAATTAGCAGGGCAGAGGACACCTTTACTGTTACTTTTATCAAGGTCTATTACAACACCCCAGACAGTGAACCAGTGGGATTAGCGTTGCCATATTGGCTCTGCCATTCCATTGGACTATTTCTGTGGCGTGGAGAGGGGGGATTTGCTGCTTGATAACAGCCTATCCTCCATATCAGTCTACACAGGCCTTTGTGTTCGACATGCAGTGTCGAACATGAGACCATAGTCTTTCAAGACTGATGGATGCCAAGATTCGATGGCGCATTAGATTCGAGTAAATATGGTATTGTTTCCCTAACATATACTGATACATATCAAGGACTATACTGATGAGATATACTGATATTAAATACTGATAATGTGCCAAATACTGTTTTCTCAATATGCCAAATAAAATGTGATCTTCTCTCTAGATTTGATATTCCAGAATCTAGCCCACCACTCTCCATTCTTCCCCTTCTGCTATGTTCTCTACTTTTGTTTAACCCATGGAATGAAAGTAGAGGCAATGAAGATGGGTGGATGGAGGCAGGCACCCTTGTCAACCCACTGCCTGAGGCAACCATCTCAGCAGGCTTCCTAGGCAGGCTGGCCCTAAAGGAGTAATCTCCAGGAGAAACCCAGGGCTCTTGGGCAGGAATGGGATTTGAGGCTAATGTATTGGTTTAAGAAAGGGACTTTAGACCCAGAAGATCTAAGGTTTCAAATTTCAACTCTGCCATGAAGTTCTCTGGGAAGACCTTGGGCCAGTCATTACCTCTCAGCCTCTCCTACCTCACAGGGATGTTGTGAACAAAAAAGGAAGAAAGAAGCCACATACAAGAAACCATGGCCAGGAGGTCTTGTTTAGAGGGTTGAGATGCTGTCATGCCCAAAGATAATTCATTTGAAAATTGCCTGTTCAAGATCACCAGAAGACTCTGAAGTGGTGACCTTGACAAAGATGAGTGGAGATCTTTTCGATGGCAGTCAAAAGGAGTCAGTTGTGAAGCCTGTCTGCGTGGGAGGATGGCAGCCAGAGTGTGTGACCAGGGGTGCAATCCTAACCTTGTCTTCTCAGAAGTAAGTCCCATTATATTCAATGGGGCTTGCTCCCAAGAAAGTGTGTTTAGGATTGAAGCCCAGATCATGGAAGATCCACCTCGCAAGAAGTTAATTCTTGAAAGATAGAACTCTCAAATTCATTGTAAATGCCTCTTTGGAGGCTTAGAGAAGCCTGTCCAAGTAAACCATCTTGAATAAAGACAATTAATCCAAGGCCAGAAAGGCAGTATATAAATAAAGGTAAAGGTGTCCCCCACAGGCTATCCTACTAGTCGTGAACAACTCTAGGGAGCAGTGCTCATTGCCATTGCTAAGCTGAAGAACTGGCATTATCATGTGGCCAGAATCACTAAATGCCAAAGCACATAGAATGCTGTCACTGATGTGGTACCAATTTATCTTACATTTCCATGCTTACAAACTGCTTGGTTGGCAGGAGCTGGGCAAAGGATGGGAGCTCATTCCATCTTGTAGCACCTGGGTCTCAAACCCTGGTCTATTGGTTACAGGCACAGCATCTTAACCACTGAGCCACGACAGCTTGCTTGCTATAAAAAATGTGGCAAATAAATAAATTTTGTGCAGAAGGATAGACTAGTAGCCATGATTCTTGGGATTCTCCATTTAAGTTTGGGAACATAGTTCAAAGAGCACAAGGCTAAAATCCCACCTCACTAGATGGCCTTGGGACAAGTCAGTGACTTGGTTCCCCATATATCTCTCAGGCTAATCAAGGTAACGATAATAAAGCACTTCATACATTGTTAGTGCTGTGTAAATGATTCATGTAACTAGATCGGGAAGCAGTGGGTGCTACCATAATTAGTCTAATAAGAATGCTGAAAAATTGGCCTCCTCCATATATAGCAACAGAAGTGGAGAGATATTTGCCAGGTCCTGAGAAGCAGACAGCCGGGCACTTGGATAGAATAATCCTTTCACATGTTATGAGGATTGCCTAGTGAGGAAATAGGCTGGTCTTCTAAAGCTGCACAGTCCAGCATTTGCTGATCAGGAAATTTATATTTCAGAATGAGCTCAGAAGGAGAGAGTGTAGGTCAATGGTAAAATGCATGCTTTTTGTTTTTAAATACAACTTATATTTCTAACAAGAATCCATTTCATGCCACTTCTGGCCTGACATTCTTTGCATCCTATACTGGTCTTTGGCAATTTCTTAGTAAATGTAACTCTTTTTGATAATTAAACTAATCACAAACAGACATGCTTCAGAGTAAGGCATTAAAAACTATCCAAAGGGAATGTGTCCAGGCAGGGAAATTCTTTGATCACAGTCACTTATACTCTGAGTTTCAGTACTATAGATGGGGGAGGGAAGGAGAATGGCAAGAACTGCAGGCACTGCAAAGCATCATGTAAGTGCCCCACTCACTATTTGAGCTGTTCCACGTATTGGTGGCAGCAATAGATACTTGTCCAAATGGACTCTCCTATGCAGTCCTGTTGCTGCCACAAATGGCTCTAATGGTAAGTGAGAGGAGTTAATGACAGTGCATTGTGGCACCTGCAGTACTTACCATTTTGACCCCTCCAGCTATGCTGTTACTGAAAGTAAGTCTTTCTTCTTGACCTTCCTTCTTTAGTATAAATCTTCCCCTTCAACATTTTTCATTCACAACAAGAATTATTTGTAATGCCTTAAAATAAGGTTAAAATAGTTAATCCAAACCTCTGTTTGGATTTCTCTGAGGTTTAATCCAAACCTCAGAGATAAAGGTATCCCCGGTTTCCAACCCACCATTCTTTGAGCATCAGATTATAGTTCACCATTTGATATTCTTGGCATTACCCCCAGGTTGCAAAGGATCGTACAGTCATCAAATTCCATTTATTAGTACATGTCCTCCTGCCCCCGCCACCATCCTTACATTACTCAAACAGAGACGGAGGGTAATATACACATTGCCACAACAGTATGCACTACATTAAGACTCCACTACATCAGATCACTCAAGCAAGTAAACCAATCCACAACCGTAGGAAAATGCAAGAAATAGCTCCAAAAACTTCAAATATGGTTTGATTCTGATTATGACACATACTCCACTCAGGGGTTGATTCAGACCATGACATAAAACCCATATAGGATCCTCTGAATGGATACAGCAGAGCTTCCACATCCATGGGTCCCGTACCTGCACATTTAACTATCCATGGATACAGAGGTGGCTCCCAAAGCTTGCTGCAATGTCTTGCCTAGAGCCTTTGGAGATCTCTTCTAAATCTGGATCTGGACTGGATCTGGGCCTGGGTCCAGTGTAATGTCCTCCTTGGGCCACAGAATGGCCTGAAGAAGTGACATAAAGTAACTACTCGATTGAGGATGTGACTTCCGATTTGACTGGAATTCACTAGTGCAGATCATTCTGAGGCCTGTGAAGACCAACAGTGTAGGTTGCAGGCATGGCATGACCCAGAAGTAGCCTCTGGAGACTCTAGGTAAGACATTGCAGCACGCATTGGGTGCTGGACTTCAACATCCACATAACTTGTTATCTGTGGGGGTTTCCAGAAACATTCCCCAGTACTTAAGTACTGCCACTGTATTTTATGGAAATTAAAGCTCTACCCAACAACCTGTTTTGGGCTGCATTCCTAACCTAGGCCGGCACAACTTATTGGTCTTCCCATTCCCATTATGACATAGGGAGGTAAGCATGTTTGTGCACTGGCCTCTGCCAGGAGTGGCACAAAATTGTCATAACAGGAATCCAATTCATCAATTTACACATCCAACAGTTAAAATTTATTAACTGTAATATGTGAATCAGTAATTCTTTCTTACACTCCTCTTGTCTTCCAAATAACAAAATTAATTGCCCCCCTATGTCCAGTTCTGTTGTAAAATCCAAAACATTTCTATGATTCGCAACTGATCCAAAGAGTTGATTCTGAACTTTATTATTATTTTATATGACTTTTCAAGAAAAGTTCACAAAGCAGTTAACACTGCAAAACAAAGGAATATTCATTCAGAAGGGTTAAAAATGTAGTGGTTTCATCTAGTCATTGGATCCATGAAAGAGCCGAAAGCTCACCATACAGGGAATTGATGCCCTATGGATAAGATGTAACCAGAAGAAACTGACCTTAACACTTTTAATGCACCAGTTCCTGTGCATTCCCTTGCATCTTTCCATAGCCACATTCTTCCCCAAGAATGTCTTGCACACAGTTACAATGCAATGCTCTAGAGCAGCTATTTTCAACTTCTGTGCCAAGGCACGCTGGTATGCTGTGTATGATCTGGAGTGCTGCAGGACTTTGGGGAACATCATTTATTATATAGGGAATTGGGGGATCAGAGCCTCCTGAGCAGCATGGTATGCCTTATCAATGGTAAAAAAACTGGTGTGCCGTGACAATTTTAGTGCCTTGTCAGTGTGCCATGAGATTTTTAAAAAGTTGAAAATCTCTGCTCTAGAGTTTTTGAGTGCATTCACTCACCTGGGGGCATCAAAGCTGTCATAGGAGCCAACTGTATAATGCCTGAAGAGTCGCTTGGCTTTATCACTGCGGGTCTCTGCAAAAAGCAAGAGAGAAGGGGTAAAGACTAGTGGACATATAATACCTGGGCAAATAATATTGGACAGCAACTCTAGACTACAGGACCTTTGGTCCTTCCTGCCTGCTTCCTCCAGCAGCCGCTGAGTGGCAGTACAAGTTCAGTGCACATGCCAAAGTGGGAGGCAATGTCTGCTGAATATGGGTGGAGCAGTTACAGGGCTATAATAAATTAACAACAGAGAAACAATTGCATATGCTCCTAAGAACCCTATTAATCTGTCCAGTAAACCACTGTCTATATTCTTGTTGTCTGGATATAAATTTTGGAAGTGAGGTGGCCTTTTCTTTTTTTTTAAGAACATAATCTTTGTATGGCATCACATACATTGATAGTGCTGTAGTTACAACAACAACACCTGTTCATCTTAGGTGTAAATTAAATTAATCCATATGAGCTGCAAAAGGTAACTAATTGAAATTGAACATATTCTTGGAAATACTTCTAAATATTACATATTCAAGAAATACTAGATATTGTAGAAATACTTCTTCCCAGTGGGGTTCACAAACTGTGGGTCAGGTCCTGATTTTTGGTGGGTCATCAAAGTTTTAAAGAAAAGATCAGATGACTAATTGCCTCAAGCCCTGAGGCTATTAATAAGTCACTAATTACCCTGCAAAGAGCTCAGCTCCTGCAGTTCGCAAGGTACTTGTTAACTGCCAGGCAAGGAGCAAACAGGATTGTAATTACGATTCTACAAGTCCCGGAACAAGTCTGATGCTGGCCTGCAAAAGCACCACTCCTGGGATGGATATGTCAGCGAACAGACATTTGCCAGCTTCCCCATGCCAATGTGGGAACAGAGAAACTCCTTTTCTTAAAGTCTGGCAAACTCATGTGAGTTTTGATAGAGTATTGCTTTGAAAAATGGGTCCTAGTGCTAAAACATTTGAGAACTATTATCCTAGGTCCTTGAAAAGATATCCAAAAAACACCATCCACCACCAGCTGAGCTGCAATTAACCAGAAGAAGAAGAGCAGTTTCTGGAAGTCTGAAGAAACCTTGAATGAATTACACCATCTTAGCTCCAGAGAACACTGTTGATTGGAACAGCAAGAATTCAATAACAGACTCCAACAACAATCCTACAATGATTTCCAGGATCTCGGCCAGATCCTGAATTGCAAAATGTTAACTAGTCCAGGATAGGCTGTGATTATGTATAACTATAACAATAATAATAGCAGGTACTATTAAAGTTTCATCCCCTACTGCCTACACATTAGGAGTTAATCACTGAGGGCAAACCAATGCATCTTGCATCTGGTGTACAAGCATGTAAATGTATGCAGATGAACACTAAAACTACTCACTTATCTGAGAATAAAGGTATAGTACTAGACATATTACTTAAATCACCTTTCCAATAATATATAATAAGATGGTATTATTCACACATACAGTACCAAGGTTTTCACAATTTTGGCCACTACAGCGTAGCATCAAGCTCAGTTTGTTGCTCTCCTAAAGCTTAATGCCTGGCACAATTGCTATCCCCTGCAGTTCCTTAGTTATGCCACTGCCACTGAATTTAATGAATCTACTTCCTTGTATGTACTGGATTATACATGTTTGATTATATATGTATGATTATAGTATGTATGGGATTATAGCCTAATGGCCCAATCCTATCCAAAAGGCCCATCATGGCAGCAGTCTACCAGTTTGAATAATGTTTCTACTGCTTCAAGACCCAGTGCTCACAACTGACAGCTCACAGCTGTCTTTGATTTACTGGTGGAGGCTGCATTGGGGGTGGGGGTTGGGTTGGGTTGCAGCAGATCAGAGTTGGAGGCACTGGTTGCTGCCAGATCCTATACTCCCTTCTTGTAACAGATCTGTGTAAAAGAGCTTTTACAGATCTGTGTAATGGAGTCATGTGTAAAAGAGCTAGAATAAATCTAACCCTACAATCCAGAGTAACTATGGGCACATGTAAGAGACATTACGTGTACCCATAGTTACCGCACCACCTAGTGAAAACCTATGGGAAATTCATATTGCAATCCAGAGCAAATTGTTCTTACACTGGAGCAAGGACTCCCTGTAGTTACTTTGGATTGTGCCCTAAGTAGATCTACAAGTTGAGTCAGCTGGCCCAGCCAGCCTGCAGGATGTGGTAGCTGCATATCTGAGGCTTGCACCATACCGGCTGACCAAGGATACATTTGGGCCATTAGTCCCACTGAATACTGTGCTGCTTACCTCTGTTTAAACATGTACAGAATAGGACGTCACTGTTAGGCACCACCTACCATACACCTAGTTGCTGTTCACTCACTGCAACTGATTAGGATCATTCTGGACCATTAAATATAACAACATAAAGATCTTTACCTTTAATGTATAGGTAAGGATGATTATTTTTGGTATTATACTATACTTTTTTGCTCTTAAATCATATGACTGAATCCAGACTGTGGCTAGTTAATTCTGCCTTGGCTCTCTACACAAAAATCCCAGAGTTCTTCTTCTTCTCTGTGCCCTGAATAACCTCCTGTCAAGATACGAGGTCGTATCTGTCGTACATTAACAGCCCAGCTTAATCGAATTTACTTGGAAGGAAGCCCCATTGTGCTAAATGGGACTTGATCCCAGGCAAGTATATGTAAGACTGCAGCCTCAGTATTGATGAATGTGTTGATCTAAAGATGGATCAAATATTCTTACTTTGATGAGAACAGCAAACTATTACAACCAGTTCACAAGCCAGTTTAGCAAGGGTTACTGAAGCAACTAAATATGGGCTTTCAATTGAAGTGTCAATTTTTTTCCCTTATAGCTGCAGGAGGAAGAGGGGGCAATCCTGCTCAGAACCAGGATGCATGGACATTATTTGTCCACAGGCTGTTTACACCCAGAAAACTGTCTTATGGCAGTGAGGGTTTGCCTTGATTTGCTTTGAAAGAAAATCAGTGTTTTAGAGGAGAAATATTCAGGATAAAAAGAATAAATGGGTAAGAATATCCTCTTTCTGCAACCCACATTCTGACTGGGATTGCCCTCCTCGCAGCATTGCTGCTTCTAAGAAAAAAGAGGACTTTTGGATGGAATCACCCAGGATAGGGTAGGAGTTTGTTGAGTAAATGGATACCCTGCAGGGGAGCAAGCAGGAAAGAGCTGTCAGAGATGTATAGGGAAGTGCAAGAGATGAGAATAGTAATTAGGATTAGTGGTTAGTGATAGTGATTATGGTGATTAGGGTAGTCCCATTTCTTCATGAGATTCCCTGTCTTTGTGAAACATTGGAGTGTTTGCAATTGGGATAAAAATGCACACACTTAAGCTAGAAGTGTAATAGGTGATAATTCTGTTCATGTATCTGGCAACTTAAGAAAATATGCCCAATTTAAATCTATGTGGCTGTTTTCCAGTCACACTGAAATACACTGTTTTTAGTCACAGTGAATAGCCTGAACACATGCAATCAATTCATATTATCTGTTAAGGGTTAGGCTCCTGGAATACCCCAGTGGATATGAAATACAGAGATAGGGAATTGTTAGTCCTATGGGGTAACTCAGAGTGACCATATAGAATGGAGGACAGAATGCTGCTACATTTAAGAGGAGGAGGAATTTAGGCAGAGGAGGGAATTTAGGCAGGTTTAGCTCAACATAGAAGGTTTTAAAAAGTAGCACCTGCCTGAATTCCCTCCTCAATGCAATGCTTAAAGATAGATGCACTCTGTCCTCCATTCTATATGGTCCCCCTGGGGGTAAATAATCTGCTGGGACTACAATGGCTCAGTTATTCAAGTCACTGTGTTTGTCAACCTGAAGGTCAGCAGGTTGTTGATTCAAGACCCAAGAGTGAGCTGAGACGACCCAAGAGTGAGTGAGAAAGAGTGAGCTCCCTTTACTGGTCCAATCTCCTGCCAATCAAGCAGTTCAAACACATGTAAATGCAAATAGAGAAATAGCTACCACTTAGGTGGGAAGCTTTAGAGATCTATGCGCCTTCGGCATTTAGTCGTGCTTGCCCCATGGTTATGGAGACATCTTTGGACAACACTGGTTTTTCGGCCTTGTAAGGGTGCAAGCACCACCTTTAGAGGTGGTCACAACTAACAGGACAACCTGTGCGTGGGGGATACCTTTACCCTGTAAACTAAACTTCTGGCAGTGGAGACCCTCAGAACTACACCCACAAATAGCAAAGTTAGCTTTAAAATGAACATGGGAAGCTTAAAAATGGTGCAGGATAGCTTCTGATGGTCATTGCTGGAATTTTGAAGCTATCTACACCATTCTGAAGCTTCCTAGAGCCATTTTGAAGCTATCTCTGGCATTTGTGAGCACTGTTGAAAGTCTGAAGGACTCTGAATGCAGCTAAGACCATCAATGTGGTGTAGAAACATTAAAATTAGACCTATGGATAGTACAGAGACCTGAAGATGGTGTCACTAATAGATTCAGCATGGACCTGAATGCCATGGACACCTTCACAAAGCAATGGATAGCTGAGAAAAAACCACTAGTTTGGGTGGTGGTGGAATGCAATGTAAGAAAGTTGCTGGCAGGATAAAACTTTTGGGGACAAATGTATAAAAAGAAAGCAATACACAGCTTCTGCTGAGCCTTGTATTTCATTCCAAAATGGACCTCAGATTCTGAAAAAGAACATCTGCAATTGAAAAAAATGAATGAAAATGAAGCCTATATGAATATTTTAATTTCGTTTGCTTCTTTTTCTGCCCTCTTCTCTCCAGGCAACTTGAACGTGCAAATGAGGAAATGTCACCCCAAACACCCCATATTGTTGAAATATGAGCAAATTAAATTAAAGAATGCCATGAAAGAAAATGAAAATGAAAATGACAATACTGGATGGAAGAAAAGGTGAGAGAGGCCTATGAGGAAGGAACACAGAACTGGACAGGGACAGAGTTGAGGGCGCGAAGGGGATTGGAGCACTCACCTTGCTTCCCTTCCTGTGATTTGTTGGGCACTTCCTCCGCACACTCTGACGGGAACCAGCCCACGCGGCCTTTTATCTGACCCTCCCAGAAGCCGCCTTCCCCAACACTCAGCACTGCAAAGGAGAGGGGCATTGTTAGGGGCATAAATATACAATGGGCTAAGGTGGCCAGAGGTTTACCATCTGAAGGTTTGCTACTTATTCAGAGCCAAAATGGCACAGCAGGGCCAAAATCAAACCTAGCAGAGGCCTTCAATAATGGGCCCTCAGACCAATCATGGTCCGTTAGCCTAGCGTTCTTCAGATTGTTGTGAAGAAAGCCTTGAACAGACAAGATTGAAGCTGCAATCCTATATATACTTGTAAGCCCCACTGAACATAAATGGCACTTCTGACGAGGCAGGCATCAATTTATTCTATAGATCCTGGCTATATTAAAGGCCTGTACCTGGAATCTTATGTTGGCCAGGGTGAGCATATAAAATGGAGGACAGAGTACCTCTGCTTTTAACTACTGCATGGAAGAGGGAATTTAGGCAAGTTTAAATCAATATACAAGAGTTTAAAAAGCAGCACATGCCAAAATTCCTTCTTCTATACAAAGCTTAGAAGTAAGTCTTCAGTAGGTGCGGTGCAGGTCTTCAATATAGCCAGGACCTATATTGGGGTATACACAGTGGTAGGATTCAGATAAATTAAATCAGGTTCTATGTCCTAATAACCTAAATTAACAACAGGTTCTATGTCCCATTAGTAAGTGGTTCTCATAACTAGGCGCTTAATAGCAAAGGATTCTATAGAACCTGTGAGAACCCACTGAAGCCTACCACTGGGAATACAGCACCCTGTATGTTGGGGGTTTTCATCCCGATGTTTGGGACTTACATGTTAGGGACTTACAAACCAAACTCAGCTACTGCCAGCACCAGATTGTTGGAAGGAATGAGGCAATGTTTTGACCTGGGTCCCCCAGTATTACTGAGGGACAGCAGCAGGCATTGGTAGCAAATCCCATAGGCAAGTGAGGCCTGAATTTTTGCCTGAATGGCACTGAAGTGTTTGAGAGGAGTCAGTGTAGTCTGAATGGCACTAACTATTATTGACCTTTAGGTGGTGTATGAATTGGCCAATCTGATCCTAGCTACTTAACACAGTTTAGCTAAGAGGAGCCCTACACTGTGAAATTGTCTTTTATGTTACTTAACATAAAAGAACATCTTAAGAACATAAGAAGAGCCTTGATGGATTGGGTAAAGTCTCATCTAGTTCAGTTTCCTGTGTCTTACAGTGGCCCAGCAAATGCTTCTGCAAGCACATAGGACAACAAGAGACCTGCAAGAAAGGAGATTCCGGTTGGATATCCAGAAAAAATTCCTGACGGTGAGGGCAGTTCGGCAGTGGAACAGACTGCCAAGGGAGGTGGTGGACTCTCTCTCACTGGGGATCTTCAAGCAGAGGCTCAACGAGCACCTGTCAGGGATGCTCTAGGGGGATTTCCTGCTGCAGGCAGGTGGTTGGACTAGATGACCTACTAGGTCCCTTCCAACTCTATGATTCTATGATTCTATCCTGGTGCTCTCCCCTGCATCTGGCATTCTGAAGTAGACTACATCTAAAATATGGAGGTTGCACATGTCAGTCATGGCTTGTAACTTGTGATGAAGTTTTCCTCCAGAAATTTGTCCAATCTGCTCTTAAAGGCATCTAGGCTAAATGCCATCACCACATCTTGTGGCAAGAGGTTCCACAGATTACACACAGTAAAGACATTTTTTTTGTCTGTTCTAACTCTCCCAACAGTCAACTTTAATGAATCTTTAAAAACATCTGAAGTCTTTGCTCTGCATGTTACTTCAGACAACCTAGTGATCTCGAGTGGACTTTTCTCCTCCCCCCTAATATTTTCTGCTTGAAAAATACCTGGTTTATAGAGTAAAATGGATGGTGAACTGGTGGGAGGACAACATGATGACTAAAATGCATAAGTTCTAGGGATTCTGGGAAAAATACTTAAACATGCATTTGAGAGCCCTAATTATTAATGTTGGTCCACCAACATTTTGTGTTGCAGTTTCACATGGTTCCTAAGACTACAACCAAAATGATACTGTTGGAGATTCCCCCCTTCAAAAAAAAATTAAAATTAAAGGCTTATTCGTTCTGCAGTTCAGTGTGATGCATAATATGCAGGAAAAGAGTTGCAATGTCTGGAAACTTCAATGAAATAAAATCCTTGTCTTAGCAGGTATAGTATTCCCCCCCAGACATTTATGCTGCATAATGTCTTGAGACCTCCTAATACAAGAGTGCTAAATGCTCAATAACTACAGCTGTTTTGAAAGGTCATAATCACGCAGAGCAACAGTCAGCAAGAAAGTCAATGTCTTGATGTATCCATCAAGTTCCTTCTAAGCACTGTTGTTTATGTTCATGGTTAAAGGCCAAACTAGACACGTTGACAGAGATCTGTGATTGGATCTCCTATCTTTTAAAATGTTAGTAAAACAATCCTCTGTGTGTGTGCACGTGTGCATATGTGCGTGCATGTGCGTATAGTCCTGTGGGAACAGCAGGTTTAACTCTTTCCCCCATACAATCTTCCCAATTAAATCACACCCCAAGTTGCTTTTTGTTCACTTAGAGAAAGTGTAGATATACCCATAAAGCTTTCCCTAATGGACAAGCATAATCTTTGGAAGTGATTTTTATTAAGAAAATAGCACAGTGGAAAAGGGTTAACCCTGCTTTCTCAGTGTTTCAGTTCACATTTAAATCTTCCTAACTCAGACACTTTTTGCAAAACTTTAAAGGGTCAGGCTATCCAATCCCAGATTTCCATGATTCATCTAGTTTGGCCCCAAGTCTTCAAAAATTATGCAGCATATTGACCGCTCATTAAACTGAGCGGTTTATAACAGATGGACTACTGAAGAGCTGTTTGTGGATCCATCCATGCTCTTCTACACTGTATCTTCTATTCCCTAGTTGCAGCCCCTGTAATATGGGGTCAAATAATGGTGCTTGTCTCTGTGACTTGTTGTTCTTGCAATTTTTTCACATATCACAATAAATATTATTGTATGAATAGATGCTCTGCTTGTCACTGTACGGATCAGTATCAATTGGTTCTTATTGACTTTTGTGCCTGTGCAAGAGCATCCCTTCTTTACCTTTTTGAGAATTTTCATCCTACTCAGTACAACCACACTGGAATGCAGAAGGAATA
The DNA here is from genome assembly GCA_030015325.1 of Cryptoblepharus egeriae. NCBI lineage: Eukaryota > Metazoa > Chordata > Lepidosauria > Squamata > Scincidae > Cryptoblepharus > Cryptoblepharus egeriae. The sequence continues at coordinate 82,948,126 of JAREYC010000004.1, forward strand.
TCACATTGCAAACCTTCAAACCTGCCTTTGATGTGGTGACCATAACCAATGAGAATATGGCAATCTTCAGGCAACAAGCAAATTGGAAATGTGGTCAACAATCCAACAAATTTAAGAATCACTGTCCTGAAGCAACACAACTTCATTGGCTACAATGCAAGAATCATTTATTTTCACATCTCCACCTTCAGAGCATAGATTATAACAGATGCCTCTTATAGTTCAGTTACCAGTTCAACGAAAGCTGTTTCACAACACACTAATCTGGCCGTCCTACTCTACACATAAACTCACACACTCAGAGACCATGAGCTCATTGTGTGGTGATCAACAAGACGCACACCAAAACAATCTAGACACAACTAAAGACCGGACACACAAACAAACAAAACAAATGCCAAATCTCTCACTTGCGCTGACTCTCAACTTCCACAACATCAGCTCAGCTCAGGGTTCTCAAACTGTGAGGTAGCTTCCCTACAGAGAGAGGTTCAAAATCATTCCTGATACCCTTTCCTTTTTCCATAGATCCAGATGGTCGTCAGGATGCCCCCTTTGTTGTCCTTACAGATTCCTGAGTCTTTTGATTTCTTCACTTGGTGAGGCTGGCTACAGCACCATTTGAGAACCCCCATGCTGTGACTACTGGGCTTTCTCCAAGACCCCAGGCATCCTGGGCTCAAGGATGATCCCTGGCCAATCCAAGGGTGTGCACAGAGATCAACGTACCCTTGATTTTCTCGCCCTTGCTGATGGAGAGCTCACCCTCAGCCTGGGGCTGGTATGGTTTCACAGCCATGAACGTGCGGCCAGGCACAGCTGAATAGAGTTTCCGCTTCACTCCCCTGCTACTCAGCGTGCTCCCTCCAGTCGACTCCTTCTGGTAGCCACTGGAGCTGCCAAGAAAAAGAGGGAGAGACTGAGACAGAGGCAGGTACCTTTTGAGAGTTATGAATATTAACCTTTAACAATGCATAACAGCAGAAGAGGTAGGACTTGCAAAATTATCTTTGGTATGGGAATTGGGGCCAGGTTGCCAACCTTCTGGGATTGTTCTGAGGTCTCCAGGAATCAGAATCAATTTCTGGGTGACTCCTGAAAGCAGTCCTGGAGGTTTTAAAAGGGCCTCCAGGAATTTCCAATATATGCAGTCAATTAACAGTAATCCATGGATACAGAAACATTGGATCAGTGGGATTAGGGTAAAAATCATATTGGGTAAACACCTTCACAATGGCCCAGAAGACTTCAGAAAGGCCACAGATACTGGGAATGATTAAGATATTGGTTACTGTGTAAGCCAGGAGTGATTCAGAATGGCCCTGAATACTTTCAGAATGGCCCATAATGGTTTTGACCAGGATATGATGGCAGCTGTGTCTGCAGTATTCAGACCCATCCCAGACCTGACAGGCCCCCTTTGCCTTAACTGATGAGTGCAAGCAAAAAGAGCTTGTGTAGATCTCATGTGGCCCATGGAGGACCATGGCACAATTGAGTAGGTAAGTACACTTTTTCGTTACTTACCTCTCCCAATAGACTGGTCCCTGTGAGCCCACGAGATGGAGTGGAAGCTGTATCAGCTGCCCTACATCCAGTAGGATGGCTGAGGATAGTGGGTTTTCCTTCTCAAAGAATATAGTAGCCCTCAACTTCCCTTCTCACCAGACTACCTGTCCATCCTCTCAGATTCCCAGAGTCTGGAGTCTGAGCTATCATACCCAATTAGAGATCTGATACAGTAATAATATAAAAAGTCTCTGAGCTCCACCCTTCTCCAGAAACACACAGAAGTTCCAGCTCTTAGTTTTCCTTAGACAGCACAGGCTAGAAAAACTATAGGCACCACTATCCACTAAGTTCCAGTGTCCTCCAGCCACCAGACCAACACATCCTACTCTGGAGTACCAATCAGGTCATCTTCATCCATGCACAGGCTGGTCAGGCTTAAAGTCTAAAGGATACCTGGGTCGCCCCCGCTGCTTTTTTGCCTCTTCTGTGTGGCGCCCACGTGATGGGGAGCGGCTGCGAGCACCACGGGGGCTACTGGAACTACGCAGAGTCCCTGTGGTGATCTTCTGACTCTGTACAGCCACAGTGGTAGATGAAGGGGTGGATGAAGGGGCATAAAGCATCCAGTCTGGGAGGTTCATGCTGGTATCACTGTTGGCTCTCAGCAAGGTATGGGGCACAGTCAGGCTCTGGGACCCATCCCGGCGTCGGCTGACATATTGTGGAGTCTCCTGAAATGGAACTGAAAGAAATGGTGGTGTCAGATATAATTTTTTAAAGATTATTGGGGAGGTGGAAAACTAATGATGGGAGCAACCTGTGAGAAGATGGGATGCAGTGGACTATGCAGTGGTACCTTGGTTTAAGAGAGACTTGGATTAAGAGCAAAATTTTCTCAGAAATGTTGACATGGTTGAAGAGCAGTATCTTGAAGGAGAGCACTTCTGAGGAAGTTTCAAACAGGTTTCCATGGCCAGGGAACGCATGGCAGAGGGATCTGGGGAAGCAACCTGAGCTAGGCATGTGTGGGAATTTTGTGTGGCAGTGTGATAGGTGTGCCTTATCAATGTTCCACTGCTGCTCCCCATCAACAGCATGGGAATGTTAAAGATGCACAAAAAGGCAAAGATTCAATTGAACCAATGGATAGCAGTGACTCCATTAGTGATAGTGAAAGTCATCCTACAAAATTCCTCCTCTCTCTCATCTCCCCCACACCAGCCATGAAGATTCTCAAAGGTACAGTACAGTTCAGTACTGTACAGTATTTTCTTTATTACAATGTTTTGTAATCATTTTATATACAGTAAATATTTTTATATAATTATTTTTAGACAGTGGAACCAATCGTCTGAGTTTCAGCAAGGTTATGAGAAAGAGTGTGATAGCAATAGAGAGCCAGGATGATGTAGTGGTTAGTGATTCAGACTCAAACTTGGAAAATCTCCAGGTTTAATCCTGGAACATCAGAGCCATGTCCAAATCTTGAAGCTTCCTAGGTGACTATGGGTCAGTCATTCAGTGTGCAATTCCAACCAATTAAGGCTGGCATAACTTACCCACTCCCCATTTCCAGGTGGTGTGTCAAAGTTAGCAATTTCCATTTGTATACTAGAATTCTCCATCCATCCCTCCAAATCAAACTTACCCACATCTGAGTCCCGGTGACTCTTGATCAGCTCCCCAAGTTCAAAGTTTCCTGCAATGACCGCTACCTATGGTGTGCATAATATTTAATCAATCAATCAGACTAATCAATTTAGAAAACTTTTAATCATCTAAAGTTGCCTTCAATTAATTGGGCAGCAGCTTTGTTTTTAAATTATCCTTTTAAAAATATGAGTACTTAATCGAAACACCAGAGGGCAAGATGAACAAATCTGCTTCAATACATGGACATCCCTATTTACTGGTTCTAGGGCAGAGATACAGCATGTGTTGCTTCTTCTAACTGGGCAGAGGCACTTTTACAAGTGGTACGCTTACATTTAGCAGGAGGAGAGTAAGTGTCCCTATTCACCACAGCACAGTATCTTCTCCAGTGGCTATCTGCTGGTGTTTCTTCTGCATTTTGTTATACTGTGAACTCTTTTGGGACAGAGAACCACTTGTTTAATTTTCCTTATAAATGCTTCATGAACTTTTTTTTGTCAAAAAGCAGTAAATACATATTTTTAACATTAATAATAATAATAATGCAGAACAGGTTTGGCGGCTAAGCCTCATGATGTCCACCCTCAAAATAAGGCTGGCATGTCTCTTATAAACCAGTTCACTACGCACCTGGAAGGCTGTCTGACCATGATTATTCTTGATTTCCTTGTTAGCTCCCCGGTATAGCAGTATGCGGGCACAGCTCTCCTGGGAATGGGGGTTAGAGATGGGAATGGAAGAAGATTTAAGGAATTAATAGGGCACAGCTTGAATTCACAATTTCCCAATGGGTGTATTCCTCCAAAGATATGTGTGGGTGATCGTGTATCAAGAATGTTTGTATTTACAGATCAAAAGCTGGTTTTTGTTAGGTGAGAGCCTGATCTATATCAGGATCATGGTAGGTTATGGGATTAAAGCCCCCCTTCTTCTCCAGATTGGCTCCTTTATGACAACTCTTGCATTTATAGTTTAACAAACAACATGCAAGCACCAGCCATGCCATCCGCATAAGATCTTGCCCCTTGTTGTCCTCCTGACAATGCTAATTCCCCTTTTGTTGCTTGATAGCACAGGGTATAAAATTTTTAAAAATCTGTAGAAATTTCCCCAAACTGAGTGTTGAGCCAGAATAATACATTCTAAAAATTAATTCCAGGGACACTATTCTGGGTTTTCTGGCAAATTCTCTAATACTCTTCACTAAACAGTGCTCATGGTAAATTCAAAAGCTAAGTAAAAGCCTGGGTGGCTTCCATGCAGATAAAATGTACACTACCAAATTTAATGCTGGGGCAATTTTTGGTATTGTCTTTGAAAGCACTGCATGAACACTCATGCACTTGTCTGTTCGTTTATCCCCCTTTTGTCGGGAGTTATGGTGACATCACAAGAACAATCAGCTCTATGCACTTTCTGTTTAATGCAATTCTATGCATCAGTTCTATGCCATTTCTGACTTAAAGTTGCAGACACATTTTTTTCTCCCAGAAACCAACTGTAGGAAAAGAAAAATACATTTGGAGTGAATGCAAAGAGGGCACTTTTAGTTCCATCCACCTGTTTGAAAAATGTTATGTGTATTTTCACTCTTACCTACCTTATTGTAGAGCGCGCATATGTGTAGTGCTGTATTCCCAGATGCATTTTGTGCCCCTGGCTCAGCGCCATAGAACAGCAGATGTTCCAAATGCTGGGAGTTTCCATGCTGGCAGGCCTGGGACGTGGAGAAGCAGAGGTCAGGAATGGAAGGTGGGGCTAGATGGTCAGATGGACAGGAGCAAGGCACAGCCACCCCCCTCAATCTTTAGGCTTGGAGCCAGCCCTGGCAGGAGACACATATAGGAGATAAGATGGGTAGCTAGCCCTCTTGCCCGCATAACTGGGGGGGCCCACCAGACATGGAATCTCAAAGTGCTGGAGGGCCTGACTTGATGTGAGGTCTCACCTGGTGTATCTCCTGCCACCCATTCTCATCCATGGTTCCAATGTAGGCCCGATTGTAGAGCAGAAGCTCACAGCAACGTGGGTCACCTCCAACCATGGCTGTATGGTAGAGTGGTGTCAGCCCACGGCGGTCCTTATAATTTGGTGATCCTCCCAGGTCCAACAGTGCCTACAGGAGTCAAGTAGTAAGACATAGATGGTAATGTTCCATCTATGATTGGCTGATTGGCCCAATCACTTTAAGTACATGGATGAATTTCAGATGCTAAGTGGTGTAATAACAACAGTATCAGAAGGTGTTAAAAGTTGACATGTTTTTTTACAGTTACATATGGTAAGTCCCATGTATATGCCATATATATACTGAGCAAATTTCTTCCACATATTCATCATGAAACCTTCATGAGCATGCATTGGTAACATGCTCATGAAACATGCTCATAATGAAAGATCTATTTTCACTGTACAGATTCACCCATGTGATGCATACATTTTGTGTATAGAAACTGTGTACATTCATTCACTGCACACAAAATGTCTCACTGTAACCCAGAGATAGACATACACTATGTACAAGTTGCATAAATACTGCATTCCCCATGTGTGCGCATGTGCACACGCACACGCACAGAATAAACACTATGTGCACCCAGCCCACACATACAGAGCAGACAGAAGGATTTTTTTCTCATATAATTTTAAAGTTCCTTCTTATGCTTTATATGCAGGGGGTTCACTACCCACGTTCACAAAATGTTCCTCATGTCTGCTTATACACTGCATGCATAACACACTCATGCTGCATGGATTCATAGGCTGAAAGCCAAATGGGTTCTGCTGTTGACCCTTGGCTTACAATGCATGGTGTAGATCTCACCGTGTTAAATTGCATTTGTTTTCTTAAAAAGGAAGCAGTTCAAGTCTTGAAAAAGGTGCAGGGTAGTGAATAAGATCTATTGGTATCTTCATGTACTCTCCCTTCAATCTCATAAGAAATGCTCTACTAAATCAGATCAAAAGTCCACCTAGACAAGCATTCTGTTCCCCATGGTGACAATTCAGATGACTTCAAGTAAGCCAAGAAAGAAGGGAAAATTGGCAAAAGTTCTCCCCCATCATTTTTTCTAGCAACTTGTTTTCAAACCTTGCGTACCATAGTGTGAGACTGAGCTCAGCCCAGTGGGTTGGCCCATTCATGAGGTGGTGTGAAGCAGCTACTTTAGAGAAGGGGTAGTTTACCCATCTCCATCCCTCTGTCTGCCGTGTTGCATTGCCTCCCCTGGCCACAGTCAGTGCTGGTCCAAACCCCAACTTTCCTGACATTAGCTTGATATCCCTTGTTTTCACGCATGTGCGCATGCATGCTTATGCACTCACGTGCACACAATATCTTATACCACCTCCTCCACATCTCCTCTTTCATCCCACATGCTATCTGATTTTTAAAAAAATCAGAGAGCTTGGGAAGCAAAAGGATAGGGAATCTGGAACGTCTCCTTAGAGGCACCATCTTGCCTCTGTGGCCAATTATGGACATGGAGAAAAATTTATTTTTTTTCATACTTCATACATCCTTTTATGAACATCTATTTTGTCCCCCCCCCCCCCCCCCCGGATACTTATTTTACTTCTCATAGTTTATCACATTGGGGCTGTGGGTGGCGCAAGTGGCTAAGACACTGTGCCTGCTAACCAGCAGGCCAGGGTTCAAGAACCGGGTTGGCCCCACAAGACAGGGTGAGCTCCTGTCCCTAGTCCAGCTCTGCAATTGCAGCAGGATCCAATTGTATAGGCTCTACCTTTCCATTGGACTAATTCAGTGGCGTGGAGAGAGGGGATTTGCTGCTTGGGTCACAGCCTATCCTCCATAACAATCCAACCCAGGCTTTCGTGCTTTGCATGCAGCGTATGCAGCGCCAAGCACGATACCATAGTCCTTCAAGACTGACAGAGGCTGCTTTTTAGTTTATCACTGTGGGTATCAGGGATTTAGGAAACAGATTTACCATCAAGGCTGGATAGTGGTGGGAACACACAGCCTTGTGCAGTGCTGTGGATCCATCCCTTGCCCGGAAGTCGATGTGGGCTCCACCCAGACATAGTAGCCGAATCACATCAATGGTTCCATCCAACTGTGCAGCTAATGTCAAGGGGGTCTCTGAGGATAAAGCAGAAGGTCACTACTGTGGCAACTGTAGCTGGCAATCCCCACCTTCCCACCTTTGTGACCCCGGTGCCTACCTCCAGTGTCTGAATCGTGATAGTTGGGGTCCAGCCCTTTGTCCAGGAGTCGTGCCACTTTCTCAGCTGCTCCATGTTGCACGTACTCCAGAAACTTCTTCAGACCCGTCTGGAAAAAAAATTGTCATGCAAAGAAAGGAGGGAAATACTGTGGGTTGCAAAGGTGAAACTGAAGAGCTAGGCTAGTGTTTTAAGCCACCCAGAACTGCTTTGCGTCAGGGAAGGAATTCCAGTGTGTATACCGAGCCCCTACTGCCCACAAATGCTTCTTTTCTTCTGTTTAGTTCAGTGGAGAAGGGAGAATCCACATGAATAACTGCCCATGACAGAGTATTCATGCTGAGTTTCTCAGGATTGCGGCCATTATCTCAATATGAACCTCATTACTTGCCACTTGCTCTTCCTTGGAACTTTCCTGCATTAGGATTCAGAGTGCAGTATCTACAGTTCAAGTTTCCTTCAAAAGATTTTTTAAAGCATAACAGTTCTAGCACTGATACAAAAAATCCTATCCCCTGAGGAACTATTACATGTAGTCACGCTTACAGAGACTGTATGATATTCTGACTATATGGTTTACAGACACAGGGCATAGCTTGAGGGGTTTCAGAGCACTAAAGTTTTGCAGAGAGGCTCACTGCAGCATGCAGGTGGCTTTCTCCCTCCCCTTTGAAGCATTTCCCTTGGATTTGTTCCCCTTACCTGGAAGGGCTCCGAAGGGGAGGAAGCGCTGCTTGTATTCTGTGGTGAGACTTCCCACAAAACATAGTGATTTGCACTCCTGGGAATGCCACTGAATGGATGAACCAGAAGGCAACCCAGACGTAAGTAAGGCTGCAATCCTAAACACACTTTCCTGGGAGTAAGACACATTGAAGCACATTGAGCTAACTTCTGAGTAGACATGGTTAGGATTGTGTTCTAAATAACAGTTTTACTTACCCTTTTGCAGGCCTTATGGCTGCCTATGGTTTCCTTGAACCCATGGCAGAAAGGAGCTGATATAAGTTCAAGGAGAACTGGGGTTATTCCATGATGAGGTTACAGGGATAGAATCCAGTGTACATGACTGCTACTGGATCCACTACCTCTCTCCCTGACATGCCCTGGTTCTTGCCCCTAACACTTTTATCCCCATTGTCAACCCCCACTGCCATCCAACCAGCACTGGTGAAGCATCTAGATGAGTTTGATGCACATGAAGAGCCACTGGTTGTATCTGCCAGAAACTTCATTGCAGGCAATAGCAACTTGACATTTCTTCTGGGCATACCGCCCCCCTTATGCTGTACCCTGCCTTGAGCATGCTATTTATTCAGAGGGAAAGGTGAGATCTAAATCATTTAAACAAATAAATATTTCATCCTGTCAATAAAAAAGCTTAATTAGACTTAGCCATGTTCAGGTTCTGAAGAGACAAGAACCACAGGGATGCTCACCCCCAACGGCTTCAAACACAAATATAAATAAATATGACCTCTGCCTCATTTTCCATGTGACTGAAGGAAACAGAGAACTAAAATTTTCATTAAAACAAAGAAGTCTCTAGCCCTCATGTTTATTGCAACAAAAGCTGGAAACATGTTGATAGTGTGATTGGAAACTTAGAACACTGAAATTTGAGTTGAAGTGAATGTTTGATCATGCCAGGTATGGGCTTCAGCATGTCTTGAGACCACATCAGGTAATAGTAAGAACATAAGAAGAGCCCCACTGGATCAGGCCGAAGGCTCATCCAGTCCAGCTTCGTGTATCTAACAGTGGTCCACCACATGCTTCAGGGAGCACAACAAGATGCAGGTATCTTGAATCTTTCAGAACCTTTCAGATAACTACCAGTACATTTATATATAATTTTCCAATCATCCCACTTCTTTTTCATAACAGAAGGTAAGTGCCACAGAATATCTGATTGTGGAAAAGTTGTGATGTTGACCTTTTCAATCAAGGTGCTGGAAAGGTCTCTTGACACTTACCTTGGTATGGAGTTTTGCCAGCTGTTTCTCATCCAGGTTGGTCTGTTTGTAAACTCGCGTCTTGTAGCGGAACTGGGAAGGATGAGACAATGGGGCATTAGAAGATGTTATTGTAGTTTGCACATAAGATCTGTGGAGGCAGTGTAGGTAGAAGTGGAGAGAGGCAGGTTCAATTCCCACTTAGCAATAAAGGCTGATGGTTGACCTTGGGTCAGTTACCATTTCTTAGCTTAAACTCCCTTGCAGGGCTGTTGTGAGGATAAAATGAAAGAAACTAGTGCTCTACCCAGAATTCCTTGGAGTAAGAGTGGAATTAAAATGTGCTATCAATTCTGTCTCAAAACTAATTGCCATCTCTTTGTTCACTTTACATACTGACTTCATGTACCTTTCCACTTGTTGAAAGTGTCAACAAAATAGAATTTAAGCAAACAATAAAATGATTCCCTAACAATAAAATGATTCCCTTCATCATTCTAAGTCCGCACTTTCACAGAAAGACCTCAGGAACTTCCTGCTATCGGCAGAGGGTTGGACGAGATGACCTATTAGGTCCCTTCCAACTCTATGACTTTATAAATCACTGCACATGAGATTGGTTTCCTCCACATAAGTCACTTCTGTGGATGAAACCGTATGTGTTGCTTGTCACAGATTTATGCACGTTTGAGATACAGTATATGTGGTGCAATCATGCTTGACAAGAGCCCTACATAGATGTCATAGGGAGAAATGGGAATGGTCTGACCTGTTACACCTCCTGAGCTAATGTGCTACATGCCTCCTGACCGTTTAAATGTTCAGTACTTGTCTGTAAAGCTAAGACTGAATGTGGGAAGAGGTTCTTCTGCTATTTGGAACCCAAGGTGGGGAGAAATACTATCTGGCTCTGTTGTCCTCTGTAAACAAGCAATAAATTTATAATGGAAGGTGCAGCTAGATGTAGGGGCCTGATTCCCTCTCCATGTATCATTATTCTTCAGTCCCCTGTGCATGGATCTTACTGGAGCAATAGCATCCAGTGGAGTTCTCCCTGCCATGCAGTTATCCAAGCTATCTGTTTGCAGTGGCATCCCTCCCTCTGGTCCCTTTGATCAAACTGTTGGCCTGGCAGAGTTACCTCCAGGTATGGCACTCCTTTCTCAAAACTCTGTGGATATTCACGCAAAAGGCGCTCTTCATCCAAGAACTTGGCATCCCTCCCGTTGGTGGCTGGCTGGAAGAGCCCATAGTTCAACACATCCTTGAGGCTTTCGTTGAGTGTGCACAGGATCTGTTGTTTTGCCACCCAGATGGCTGCATCAGGATTGAAACGGAGGCATTTCTGAAATGGGACCAGGGGGAGGGGGATGGTGAGACCAAAGGGAATGCATCAAAGCAACACAAAGCATCCTATCTGAGTTACAGTGCAATCCTAAGCATGTCTACCCAGAAGTAAGTCCCATTGTGCTCAATAGTACTTACTCCCAGGAAAGTGTGGTTAGGAATGCAGCCTTTGTCCTGTAAATGGAAATGAACCTTCATTCACCTTCTAGTGCAAGGGTGTCCAAACTCCGGCCATGGCAATATTCCTCTATCTGGCCCTTGGGCAAGCCTTGTAATCTTCTCCATTACATTCTTATATGTTAATTTATGTAAATTTATTCAAATTTGAAATGTAATTTAGTTTTCTGGTCCCTGACAGGAGGGTTGATGTGGCCCTTGTACCAAAAATTTTGGACACTCCTGTTCTATTGCATGGTGATCTATGCTTTGTTATACCTGTACAATCTTCACTAATTTTAGTAGGGCTTCCAGCTTATCAAAGTATATTAATTAATGATCTGTCTTTAAATCAATTAATCTATAGAGTACAGGTAACATGTTGTCTGGTGGGCTCCCAGAGACATCTGGTGTGTCCCTGTGAGATATAGGGTACAATCCTAACCAATTTAGACCAGCATAACTCACCCATCTACCCGTTCTCGCAATGGCATGGGGAGGAAAGGCACATGTCTGTGTGCCCTGGCCTAACCCCCCTCTCCAGGAATGGCAGATGTAAACCACTTTGTGAACATTTTAGTTGAAAATGTATAAATAATGTAGATAGATAGCTAGATAGCTAGATAGCTAGATAGCGAGAGAGAGAGAGAGAGAGAGAGAGAGAGAGAGAGAGAGAGAGAGAGAGAGAGAGAGAGAGATACTGAGCCACCACCTCATTCCATTAGGTGCAACAGAGGAGCAAGAAACCTGGAAGTGTGTCTTTAAACCTATTTTTCCATTGATTTCTTTATATACTGATTTTTTTATCCACTGGAGGATCCAGAACCCTAGTGGTAGCAAAGGACGCCTGAATATCTGCAGACAGTATTGCAGGACAGGGGATGGAGTCAATCATTTGTGTCCTATATGGCCTCATATTCTCCCCTCACAGCCTCCCAACATACGTTTCCCTCAGCCTGAATGTGTTGCTAATACTTTTGATGGGTTCAGAACAATAGTGTGTAAATTTGGTTACTCTGTTCATACGAGGCATATTTCAGCCGTGCAACATATGCTGCTTTAGCGCGGAAGGCTTTTGGGGTCTTAGGTGTGCTTGGTCAGCATGTTCCAGACCTGCCAGCCACTGAGTGTGCCCCTGTTTCCTGTGTCGCCACACACAGCAGATGTGGGAAATTGCTAGCTGTGCACAGCTTGCCTGAGGGAAGCTGTGAGGAGAGTGCAGACAAACATTTAGACCAGTGGTTCTCAATCTTCCTAATGCTGTGACCCTTTTATAAGTTCCTCATGTTGTGGGGACCCCCAACCATAAAATTATTTTCGTTGCTACTTTATAACTGCAATTTTGCAACGGTTATGAATTGTAATCTAAATATCCGATATGCAGGATGTATTTTCATTGTTACAAATGAAATGTGTGTTCTATGCACACATTGAACACAATAGGATTTATTTCAGAGTAGGCATGCATAGGATTGGGCTCTGAAGCTGCAATCCTATCCACATTTACATGGGAGTAAATGCCCCCCTGACTATAATGGGATTTATTTCAGAGTAGGCATGCATAGGATTGGGCCCTGAGGCTGCCAGTCAGCCCCAGTGTGCGTGCAGCTACAGCCAGAAGTCTGGCAAGCCTGACCTGGCCCCCTGCACCAAGGGTCTTTAGACGACCCCTAGGAAAGCTCTAGGCAACCCCCAAAGGGGTCCCGACCCCCACTTTGAGAAACATTGATTTAGACCATCTCATTGTGAGATAAAAATTGCACCAAGAGAGGGAAATGTTCCCATATATAACATTTGGAGCCACACAACTCAATCCTAACACCTGGTTAGGCTGGCGCTAGTCCCGGCACAAGACCTGTGCTGGCCTGAGGGTGTCACAAAAAGTGTTGTCAGTCACTTCTGCGCACTTTTGGGGGGGATGTTTAGACCAGTGCACAAACATGCACTGGCCTCCCTACACCACTGTGTGATTGACAAGATGGGTAAGATGGGCTGGCTTAAATTGGTTAGGATTGTGCCCACCGTGTTTTAATTTTAGGGGTTATTTCTGGTGCAGAGTATGAAAAAGCAAATTATGCCAACAATATACATTTGAACAGAACGGGAACTGGGTTCCCTATCTTTGCTGTGAGTGGCACAGTACAGTACATTTCCCTGTGCAACCTTCAATACACCTTTGCTCCATGCTGGGGTTTGGCCTCTTTTCTCCTCCATTTCCCAGCAGTCCTTCCTTCCTTCACCCCTCAGACTTCCAAGGGTCAGATGGGGGGTGATGAAGGGACAACCAGTCAAACACACTCTGGCAGCTCCATCCCTGTTTCCATGGATCTCTAGCAACGGTTTCCATGGTTGCCCCTGTGAATAGAAATGGTACCCAAAATGTAGGGGGAGTCTGGCTTTAAAGGAGCAGCAAAATATTTGAGGGGAAGGGAAAATGAGGGACTGTAATGGGATGCAAACTTTCGGGGTTGTGATAACTGAGAGTGCAATCCTAGCACAGGCCAGCGCATGTCACTTGTGCCAGCCTAGGGTGTCGCAAATGTAGTTTGCAACACTGGTTGAGTGGGTTACAGCACACATCTAACCATGTCTACTCAAAAGTAAGCCCCATTGTTTTCAATGGGTCTTACTCCCAGGAACGGGTCTTCAGGATTGCAGCCTAAGGCTGGCACAAGGCGTGGCGCTGGCTTCTTTGCGCCACTCCAGGCTCTGTGCCATTGTAAGTTGCTCCATGCCATGGTAGATTGTGCTGGCTGATCTTGGCCAGCACAGAGGTTTGGAAGGGGGTATTTGGCTAGGAGGTGGGAAGGAGGCGTAGGAGGGTGGTTGGATGGTGTTCATGGAGACAGGTCAGCAGGGACTAGGAGGACAGGTTGGAACCTGGCAGTTATGGTCCCATGTGTGGTGCACACCTGGAACTGGTACAGATCTAAAGAGTGGTACAGATCTAAACATAAGGGCTACTGCCACATTACCCAGGATAAGGGGAAAGTTTTCCCATACTCCTTGGTAGTGTGGCAGCAGCCCCAAATGTACACTGGACCAAGTCAACGGGCTTGCATGTTCCAATGCAGCTTATGATAACGAAAAGATTAAGATTTGCGTATTTTTCTCTTCTGTCATTTGCAGCTTATAAGTTCCTAAGAGACGAAAAAGTACTTAGTTCTGGTTATGGCCTGCTCAATGACATCAGTTCCTGCTTAAAGACATCACTTAAAGACATCTCAGTAGGTGCTGCCAATGCTATGTGACCTACTGTGTGAAATTAATTTGTCACCCATGAGTTTGACTTACCCTACAATCCAGAGTAACTACGGGAGCACATAAGAGACATTTATGTTGACATAGTTATGGCACTACCTAGTGAAAACCTATGGGAAATTCATATTGCAATCCAAAGTAAATTGTTCTTACATTGGAGCAAGGACTCCCCATAGTTACTCTGGATTGCGCCCTAAGTGCACCCCATAGTTACTCTGGATTGCGCCTCCAGTTACTCTGGAATGTAGGGCTACTCTGGCTTCTTTGTGGAAGACACATAAAGTCAGCAAGATTTTAAGTCTGTGAACAAGGCCTGTTCTTAGTTTTTTTATTTTTCAACAGCAATTTAATCTTATGTAAAGTAATAAACAGTACAGTAAAACAAGCAAAAAATACCAGGATGCAGATAGTTTCAGCACTCTGCCATGACCTGCTCAGACTCTTCTGAGAGACCAGCCTATGCATATCTTCTCGGAAGTAAGCCTATTACAGTCAGTGGGACTCACTCCTATCCAAGGGGGGCAATGGAAAGGAGCCTGAGTGACCTTGCATGTCTACACCAAAGAAAGCCCTACTTACTTAAGCCTGTCCAAGAGAAGTCTTGCCCCCTTATTCCAGATGTGTGGCGGGGTTGACTCAGGTCTTCTATACATGCTCGTGTACACATGCATCGTCCCGCATTTGTCTTATATCTCATTTGTTACTGTGCATGTTGCCTTGACTCGGATCAAGAGCTCCAAGTGCTTTATTGAGGTTCACAAAATGTTGAGGTCAGGGATGGGATCATAGCTCAATGTGAGGGAAGCTCTGCAAGCATAAGGCAGAGCCATAGCTAATGCATCTGGCACTTGAGGACAAAATTTTTTTAATACCCATACTGTATTGGACACTTTCTCCAAATTTTTCACACCCTATATAACAGTGATTTTCAATCAGTGTGCCATAGCACAAGTGATCCACAGTGTGCCATGGGAGTTTGGCAAATTTATTTATTAAATAAATAAATATACAGTGGTACCTCGCTTAACAAGCGTTTCTCTTAACAAGCAAAAATTTCCAAGAAATCTTGCTTCACATAACAAGTTCCGCTTCACTTAACAAGCACTTATCCAGCCCTGATGCTCCACGCGGAGGCTGTTTAAAAGGGCTGCCAGCCAGCGCTGCTGCCTCTAACTGCCCCCAACTTGGGGGCAGTTGCCTTGGGGTGCCAGAGGCAGCTGCCCTTAACTGCCACCAAGTGCTCCCACCAACCACCTTGAACCTCCAGCAGCAGCCCAGGTAAGCCTCCCAGGAAAGTGTCTTTGACTACAGTCTCCTAACCATGTCTACTCAGAAAGAAGCCCCATAGTGTTAAATGGGTCCTACTCCCAGGAAAGTATCTTTAGGATTGCAGCCTAAATAGTCTTCATAGGATCATGCACACTGAATGCATGTTTTGAATTCAATTCCAGTGTTTTGTCATCATTTTTACATCCAGTTAATATTTTTATATGAATTTTTTTGCGTTCTGCAACCAATCGTCTGAGTTTCCATTATTTCCTATGGGAAAATCTGCTTCACTTAAAGAGCGTTTCACTTAAAGAGCATGCTTCCGGAACGAATTAAGTTCTTTATGCGAGGCACCACTGTAATTTATTAATCATGTCATGAAAGAACCCACATCAGTAGTATGGTGTGCCTTGTCAATTCTCCAAAGTTTGATTGTGTGCCTTGACAATTTTAGTACCTGGTCAATGTGCCATGAGATAAAAAAAATTGAAAATCACTGCTATACAACATTTTAGAGGCTTTGAAAAGGCTCTTTTGGTTTCCTCTTAAAACCAGAAATTCCTTTTAGAGGCCTCTAATATATCTCTTCAAGATGTGGCATCTGGATCAACAATATACTTCCTTTGCTCCCCCCAGGTATGCCACTGGTGCAATGTCCCATATTTCATCTCTGGCATCCACAGTGAGGGGGATGCTACATTTTAATATGCACTTGGCCACCAGTGTAAAGCTTTTACTTTCATGGACAGGCCTCTGAAGAAACTTAGTGGGTCCCTCTAAAGATAGCCGGTGCTGGCTTTTCGAAGCAGAGCTAGGAAATCTCAGAGAGTCCCACATTGTGGTGTTCAATGAAATAGCGCTGGCTTGCAAGCAGTGGGACTTCTGGGGTGCCCAGGGAGCATTAGCACAGCTGCAGAAATACATTTGTGGGGGGAAAGGGGTGGGGGAATTCCAATTCACATAGGTCTGCAGCTGCTGCTCTGTATCAAAGGCTTTCCGGATGAAAGGGCTGCTGCTGATGGCGTTTGTCTGTACATGTATTCTGAGTGTCCTGGTTTTATTGCTAATGAAGGGAGAAAGGAATAAGTTCTTTTAGTGCTGAGCTAAGGACTAATCCTGTTCTGCATTAATTACCCCTCTGGGGAGTGGGTGGTGATGTGGTGGTGGTGGTGGTAGTGGCGGTAGTGGTGGGGTGCAGTCTGGTCAGGAAGGAAAGCCCCATTTTCTTCTATCCGTCAGTCAACCCACACTCTTTCCTTGTGCCTCATTCTCCTTGTGTTCTGCAGAATTGCAGAAACAAGGAACTGAAGGTCATCTTGTTCAACACGCATCCCCGCCCACTAGACCCTCTTTGCACATGAGCCCCTCCCGTCCTCAAAGTGCTCATGTCGGTTTATTTTGGGTCCATGTGCCATAGAAGAGAAAAAGAGGGAAGTAGGAGTCCAAAGCGGTGCTATTTAAGAACGATGCAGTAAGGCACAATGGTCAGAGTGCTGAAGGACCAGGGGGGTGAATTGCCCCTGGTTCCATGCCTTAAAAGGGTGCCAACTCATACCCCCAAAGGTGGACCTGAGGGGAAAAGGGCACCTTCTGAGGGTTGGAAAGGCTAAGCTGAAAAACAAGGAGTGCTTTTCCAAAGTCTTCTGAGGTTGGGGTGTGTGTTTGTGTGAGAGAGAAAACTTCTGCCCCAGGTACCACATGGCATAGTTATACTATTGGGACTGAGAAAACATTGGTTCAAATGGCCTCTTGTCCATAAAGCCAACCCCCCTCTCACTCAGGCTTGTCTGTCTCTCTCTCTCTTTCTCTTTCTCAGCCTACACTCCCTAACCCCTCCTCAAGGGGGAGGGAGAGCCTGTAGGCTGCCATGAGAACCTTGGAAATTGATGAAATAGGAAGACTAGTTTAGTAAAATAGTCCAGATGGCTTCAGCAATTCAATCAAACCATACAAACACAGAGGAAATGGGGGAAATTAAAATGGAAAGAAGATAAAATTAAAACAAGCAGTCTTGCATCATTTGCTGGCAGGGGAAAAGGTCTACCGAACTCTCAAAATGGAGACTTGGTCAGATCCTGAAAAAGTTCTCCTTGTTCGCTTTCCATTATGTCTCATTTTCAAGCTGGCCAGTGTGCCTCTAAAATTTATTAATTTTGCCACCGTTTTCATACCACGGTTTTATACTGGACATGGTTCCTCCCCTCCTTTTGTTCTCACAACAACCCTGTGAAGTAGGTGAGGCTTAGAGTGAGTGACTGGCCCAAGGTCATCCAGGAAGTTTTTTGGCTAAGAAGGGATTTGAACCTGGGTCTTCCAGGTCTAAGTCCACCTCCTGAACCACAACACAATCCTGGCTCTCACCCCATCCCCTCCTTTGGTTCCTCACCGTCTGGTGCAGGTCAGGAATGCCAATGCGGAAAACCATCATACTGAAGTGGGCGTCCTCAGGTACTGACATAGGGTGACTGTGGCCAGGGTTAGCAGGACTGACCGGGGGGCTGGGCCCCTCGCGGGAGCTCTCCGAGCCTGTCTCCCCCTCGGGGCACTGGGAGAGGTGCTCCTCCTCCTCCGCGCTGGTTTCGGGGCTCTGGGGCATCGTCGGGGGTGCTGGGCACCATCACTGGCTGCACTGAAAGCAGGAAAAGAGAAAGGAATCAACGGTTAGTATTATTTTTCACATTTTTAATATCATACTTCCTTTCCAAGAAGCCCAGGGTGGTGTATATTGTTCCTTTCCTATCCACATTTGGTCCTAACAACAACCCTGTGAGGTAGGTGAGGCTGAGAGGTAGTAACTGGTTCAAGGTCATCCAAGGATTTTAACCCTGGATCTTCCTAATGACTGGCCTAAGATTAATAGTGACTGGCCCAAGGTCAATGGTTGAGCAGGAATTATGAATCTGGATCTTCCAGGCCCAAGTCCAACTCCTGAATCCCTACACTATCCTAAGGTCGTAGAGCAAAATGTGCAAGAGCAGTAAGTAGGAGGTAGAGACCCGGGGGTGATCTCTGCTTCACCAATCTGAGGTCTATTTAACTCCTATGAATGTGCATGCAGAGGAACGCTCTTCATAGTCAGCAATGCTAATAATACAAGCAGTCATGAGACCAAATTGTACGCAATGCATAAACCAAAGATAAATGCCAATCAAGCAAAAAGCAGACCTGCCCATTATGTTTCACACACACACACAAAATACACAACCACAAAACAAACAAAAAAACCATGCCCAGAGAGATCATGTGGACTCACAGCATGTCCAATTCAAGCTGTTTTGCTGCCCTAAGTGAAAACTGGTGGTCACAATCCTGACCATATCTACTCAGAAGTAAGCCCCATTGTGTTCAGTTGGTCTTACGCCCAGGAAAGTGTGTTTAGGCTTGCAGCCACTCCCTGTCTCACTACTCCCTGTCTCGCTCTATGCAGGGGGTAGATTGTCAGGGGAATCCTGTACCTCTGTTAGGCCAGCACAAGTATCTTGCACCAGCTTGGAGGTGTCGCAAAAGTGCCATAAGGGGGTAAGCCCGAAGGGATGAAGCCAGCACATGGATGTGCACTGGACTTCCAAACCACTTTGGGAATGGGGCAAGGGATAAGTTGCACTGCCTACATTGGTTAGGATTGCACCCTGTGTCACCTCCTCAAGGGGTTTACATAAACCAAAACAGGACCCACTGTCACACTTACCAGTATGCATGCAGAAGAGGTGTATGTGGCGCGCACGCGTGCACACACACACACACAAGAACAAACAAACAAACACTCTAAATGGCAAGAAAAGTGCAAATGGTGGCAGATAAGAGTGGCATTCTGGTTTCTTTTTCAAACCATTCACAGTAACTGCCACCTCCAAGTCAAGCACTATCATGACTACCGAGATCTCAAGGTTTGATGTGTTGGCTTCTCAAAATACTAAAGGCATACCGATGTTTTCTATTATTGGTGTTTTTCCTTATTAAAAGTGCCTGTGGCAAACTAGCTGTGTGAATGAAGACCCAGAAGTGCATAAAATGCCAATATGCTCAGAATGGACTCCATATTGTCTGTGCTGACTAAAATGATCTTTAGGGTTTCAGGTTGGGATCTTCTTCTAACCCTACTTGCAACTGTGCAAGCCAAGCATATGTAGCTCTTAGCAGAGATCCCACTTTCTCATACTGCTTATGGTGCACCCATCAGATATATATGCTTGTGGCTACTGATGCACTCCACCAATTTTGACACAAGCAAATCAGGAAAAGCCTCCACATTTTAAAATGGACTCTTATTCAGGTTATGGGAAGTGATCTTTGGCAGCACACATTTGTAATTAAATGCTCAAATTTTTGCACACACATGGATGCACACACATGGACACAGACACATGTGTCTACACATGTACATGCACACACATACACAGTAACATGCAGATAACATCAAACAACATAGCTTGCAACATGCTTAAACTCATGCCACTGATCACTGCACAAGCCCTCCTTTCTCTCTACTATACTGTACAGTTTGCTGAAGCCTTTTCTTGTCTCATTCTCTGTATTTTTTCATTTCTTTTGCGAAAGTCTGTCCTTCAATGATTCAGAAGTCAAGGCAGTGTTTGGTCTTTCGGTAAATGTCATGTAAGGAAAACATACTGTAATTGTCTGATAATTCAGTGACATTATTCAGAATATATTTCAGCGTCTGTGGCGGGCTAAATGAGAGAGTGTGCATTGTGTGGTACTTTAATGATTGTGGTTCATGCATCTCTCTCTCTCTCTCTCTCTCTCTCTCTCTCTCTGTGTGTGTGTGTGTGTGTGTGTGTGTGTGTGTGTGTGTGTGAGAATGCACATGAGAAAAAATGCCTTTCTCCACTCAGAAATGTAATTTCTAGAAGGGGGAGAGTGTTGAACTCTGGTAAAAGGACAAGTGACCCACATCAAGATCTTAACAAGCCACACATCCCAACTGAAATAGGGGCAAGATTTACAAGATGCCAATTTTTTTAAAGGACTTTCTCTGGTCCATATTCATGCCAAAAATTCAATATTTAACATCTCCTTTTTAAAGATTTTTATAAAGATTTTTTAATATTTAAGATCTCTTAAGACACATCCTGGTGTCTTTAATATTGTCTCAGAGCATAATATTACATGTGCCTACCTAGAAGTAAGGCCCACTGAAATCAGTAGGATTTACTGCTAGACATGTGTATAAAGGGTAACAGCCTACCCCTGCAGCTAAATAGGGATCCTTTTGCTCTTCTCTTCCGCTTTACTCTCTTAACCTCTGCATATCATTATGGTCTTCCATGCCATCTTTGCCTATTTCTGCCCACTCCTCCAATCCCCAATCTTTGCTCCAATCTCAGTCCCATCTCCCAGCCATTCTGGTTTTAAATTCCTTACCTCAGGTCCTTGCCCTGTACGTCTGTTAAATGTCCCTTCCACCCAGTCTCCTTCACTGACTTTTTGAGCTCTGTGTCCCAGTTTCCACCTGGCCCCAGGGCCCAGGCAATCTGGATGCAAGCAGCACACCATGTCCCAGAAAGAACAGCCCTGGGACACCTGCCCCATTTTTGGCACTTGCTTGAATGGCCTATAATTAGCCCAATAGGACACAGCTCTGTCTGCCCCAGACAATTTCAAGCCTATTTGCTAGACGTGTCTGCCTCATGGAATTGGAGCTATCTCTGGTGTCAGGTCAAGATCCCTTGTTTGATGTTGAAACTCCCATCATCTTTCCTACCATCCATCCCACCATTGTTCCTATGATCATAGCCAGTGATGGGCTCCAAAGAAATTAACAACCAGTTCTCTGCCCATCTGGCAGCCACTTTTAAATGGCTATTTTTAAACTTTATATGTACTATCTCTCATTAACAACCGGTTCTGTAGAGTAGGTGCGAACCTGCTGGAGCCCACCACTGATCATAGCACAGCTGAGCCATCTATAAACCCAACTGAAATGGTTGCCTCAGTTGGCTGATTGGGAGTGAGCAGATTGGGAGTGAGGATGTCTAACTATCCCTACAATCCAGAGTAATCACGGGAGCATGTAAGAGACATTTACGTTGATGTAGCTATTGCACCACCTAGTGAAAATCTATGGGAAATTCATATTGCAATCCAGAGTAAATTGTTCTTACATCAGAGCAAGGACTCCCCATAATTACTCTGGATTGCACCCTATGTCTGCTAAAATGCTGCCACTGTTACTTTTACTCCCTGGATTGGAAAAAGTAAGAGGGAGATGGAGAGGAAAGGAAATGGAGGAATGCAATGGAACGAAAAAGAGATGAAGGGAAGAGACTGATGACCTGAGTAGTGGAAAGAGCAGATACTGGTCCATCATCATCAGGTTTCACAAGGCGACATCCACAAAGATTTCTGGCTGAAGTTTAAGACTTTGCTACAGATGGGTGCATAATTTTAGCTGCAATCCTAGACACTTTCCTGGGAGTAAGACCCATTTAACACAATGGGGCTTACTTTTGAGTAGACATGGTTAGGATTGTGCTCTTTGGATACTTCAAGAAACCAGTATCAGTAGCCATTCACACAGACATTTGTCCCAGTCTGAAGTCAAACCAAGCTGGCTTTATTCAGTTTGCTATTTAGAAGCCTGTAGTAATCTCATATGAAGCAACCTAATATTAAAGTCAAGACTACTAGATCAGTAGGTGGCTGGCACTGGCTCCCAAGAATGCAAGAGAAGGGTATTTCCAACCCTTACTTGGAGATGCGGAGAGTGAACCTGATACCTGTATGCAAAACCAGATACTCTGCCATCCTCCCCATGTAAGTGATTTAGCACAGGGTGCCCAGGACGTTGTGCTAAATATGGCTGAAGCAGGTCTGAAGCTGTGCTTTCCCTGGCTGAGTCACTCACAAGATCTAGTTGAACTCTACAGATCCAGGGCATTGCAATTTCTTGAGCTACACATTTCTGCTAATATTTATTGACAAGCCTGATGCTTGTAGATGCTGTAGAAATACTCTAGATGGAAGATAATGATGGTGGTGCTAAATGGTTTTAGCACAGAGGTAATAATATGTATGCATAAAGAGCACTTATATAACACCTCAGGTGATACCGCAAAACATCTCTGCATGTGTGAGAGATACAGTTAGCAAGAGATGGGATAGACAACACATAACAGAAAGACAACAGTCTCTCGCAAGGGCTGGGGACCTTCCAGCCTAGAACATGGAACTGCTTGTGTGCTGGGATTTGGCAGGAGCCCTGAAAACTCAGAATGTGGTTGAAGAATACAGTTCTCCCGCATGCTATTGGGGTGGTGATGGGGGAATCAGAAGGATTGGTGGAGGCAATAAAAATATTTCCCCTTTTCTCTTAGTAAGCAGCTTGTTAATCATGGGCACTGGATTTGTTCGGACCATCACTAACTCTGTAACTCATATGTCAGAAAAAATCCCAAAGCCACCAGCTTTATGAAGACTGATGAACATGTGTCAAAGTCCCAAGCCCATGAAACATTCCTGATCTTGACTCGTTTGAGGTGGAGTCATTTGAGGTGGACATCGTACAGGTCCTTCCTTTGTATGTAAGGATTTGGGACCAGGGTGACCATATGACCAGATTTTTCTGGATTTGTCCTCTTTTTTAGCCTTCTCTCTGGGTGTCCTCCAAAAGGGCTCTATTTTGGAACTTTGCAATGGTGTGCAGTGCCCCATCATGTCATATATCATTGGATTTGTATTGAAGAGCAGAATCCAATGTAAAAATCAGTTTTGAAATATCTCCTTTCTATCAAAAGTTGTGGCCAAAAAAACTAAAAATCAAAATATGCAACAAGCTCTATAGGAAAGTGAAAGTACCCAATGTCGTGGCTTTACTTATAAGTAGGCAAACATGCCATTACCTGCCAGAAAGGCCAGGCTGAGAGGAATCCAAGACCTTGTCCTCCTTTTGAGGTTTAGGCATCCGGTCACCCCATTTGGGACCTCAGATACATAACTAAATGTGAGTTTCAAACCTGCAGTAGAGACTGGACCTGAGCCCCTGGACATAACCAGTTGCTTCTATGAGCCAGTTTTAATAAAACCCGCTGTAGCTTGGTACTTATGGAGGCTTATGCAGGACACCTTTGGATAGTAATCAGGCAAAATCTCTGGTCATGTCCAAGCGTCTTTTCGTGATTTGAAAGTTTTTGTTATCTGTGGGAGTCTGAAGATGGATTCCCTGCAGGTACAGAGGTCCAATTATACTACCAGATCAGTGATTTTCAATTTTTTCATCTCATGGCACACTAACAAGGCACTGAAATTGTTAAGGCATACCATCAGTTGTTTTTACCATTACACCAGGCTGTTCAAATTCCCCAACTTTCCTATTAATTAATGACTCTCCCCAAATTTTCGTGGCACACTGGTTGAAAATCACTGTATTATATTGTGGTTTTCATCCTGTTTAGTTACAGTCACACAGAAGGATAAAAGGTTTATGCTTAAGGCTTCACAGAAGTGTTTTTTTTAAAAATAAAAAGGGGCTTTTCAGGGTTGCAAACATATGTTTGGAAAAAAGTAGTAATAATAATAGTAGAAATAATAGTAGTAATAAAGTAGTAGAAGTAATGTAAGTAATAATAAAGTAGTAGAAAGTGCTATTTGCCAAGAACCGTTCCTAATTTCTGCATCTTGACACAAGTAAAGTACGGGCCCTGATTAGAGATAACGAGAAACCTTCACTTCCCCCTGCATGAAGAAGCCCTGGGGAGCCAAGGACACACACACACACACACACACACACACACACACACACACACACACTTCCCCTTCACATTACCTCTAATGCAGAACTCTGTTTTAATCCCTGTGTCTTGCACATTATAAAAAGGCACCTTTTGCCAATAGGAAAAGTCCTCCTTCCCTCCCCCCAAACCCTCCAGCATCCTTCCTTCTTCTTAAGTGACTGGCCCCCTTCAGAAGTGCATAACCTACACAGCCATACATAGTGGTCCTGACTCATGTGAAACCAGGCATTGTGGTTGAACTCTTCAGACGCTTCAGACTGAGATGTGAAACCAGCTTCAAACTCTGGTTTTCGTATCCTGGTTTGAAAGTAAGATCTAATGACATTTCCCAGCTTTGCATGAACAGCAGAGCCTGAGATTTGAGAAACCAGAACCAATTCTGTAAGAGGAGATGTTCAACACTGTGCAGTAGCTATTCTTCCACTTTTGGATCAAAATGGATTTGCAACTTCAGTTTCACATATTGCTGCCTATTGCGATTCCTGAACAAGTAACCAGAGGGAATAAGAATAGTAGAAAAAGTGGGAATGTGCCAGCAGTGTCTCCCCAGAGCTTGATCATGTAGTGGGAACAATGGTTTCCTGTTACATCTGAATTGAGATTTGTTGTCCCTGTTTTACTATTGGGGCAGATCAATGGTGGGCTCCAGCAGGTTTGCACTTACTCTATGGAACTAGTTGTTAATGAGAGATAGGACATATTAAGTTTAAAAATAGCCATTTAAAACTGGCTGCCAGATGGACAGAGAACCGGTTGTTAATTGCTTTGAATCCCATCACTGGGGCAGATGTCTAAAATATGGATAGCACGCACATGCTTGCCTCTACAGCTTTTTCTGTTAGCAGTGTCTTCCTTTCATTAAATACCTGCTTGGGGTGGCATGGATTGGGGGAGCAGCTTAGAAACATAAGCACATGTACTCAGATACTATGGTCTGCTTCAAAATGTCATAGCATTTGGAAAGCTCTGATGGATCATAGCAAATGTCAGTCACACTAGGGTCCTGTATCCAAAGTGACAAACAAAATTCCTCCAGAAAGGCTGCAATCCTAAACACACTTTCCTAGGAGTAAACCCCACTGAATACAATAGGAACTACTTCGGAGTAGATAGGCTTAGGATTGCACTGGAAGCTAAAAAACCAGACTTAAAGGCAATAACCCCCCTGTACTGCTGTACTGTACTGCTCTTAAACCTAGAGGTTCCATTATATCTACAATAACTATCTGATCACATCTTATCTCTTTTAAAAGCCATCTAAGCCTTCTGCATACATCTGATAACAGCCCATCAAGATAATAAATATTGCTGAATGTGTCATAATTGCAGCTGTACTATGATAAATACAACTAGATTGATGGTGAGATTAAATGTTCTATTAAATATTTACAGCCCAGTCGTATCTAAATTCCTCCAACCTTCCAATGCAGCCATGCTACTCAGTGCAAGCTGCATCCTGCAGTGGAGGAAGTGCCAGAAGTCTCCTCTAAGTAAGGGGATATTTGTTTCCTTGCCCAGGAGTAAGTCGCTAATGTTATAATAGGTCTATGGCTGCAATCCTAAAGACAGAATGTTCCTGGGAGTAAAACCCACTGAACACAATGGGGCTTACTTTTGAGTAGACTTGGTTAGAATATCAGTGGTTTTGTTGCAACAAATCTGAGTAGATCCAGGAAGCTGAATTGAGGTTGGAAAAGGCCACCACTGTTGATACTGCCCACTTCCTGGCTTCTATACCCCCTCCCTACCTTTTTTACTCCTTCCTGCACCTTCTGCCCATCAGCCACCCCACCTGCTATTTGGACATACTGGCACTGTGGCTGTTAGTGGCTAGTGATGCATGGCTGCAGCCACTTGCAGTGTGCAACTTGCCATTCCATGGAGCCAGACCACTACCACAACAGCAAGACCACCACCAGCAAACATGCAGAGCCTCTGAAATGTGAGCCTGGTGGTGCAGCATGCTCATAGGATTGGGCAAAAGTTGTACAATCTGTAATGGGAGAAGATGATGCTAAAGCAATGGGGGAATAAGGATGCAAAACGTATGTAACAGAACATCCTTGTTTTTCTCTGTTGGAGGCATATGGCGGGGAAAAAATCAAAGAGAGGCGGGGAAAAAATCAAAGAGAAAAAATCCAAAATCAAAAAATCCAAAAGATGGAGCAGATTGAATACTTTATGTAGAAGCTACTGAAATATCACAAAGTAGTCAGCAAGATTGTGAGTTCCCCCAAAGAGGGGAATTGCTACCTTTTCTATGGCCTGGTGATGTCACCTCCTGAGTGTGTGTCACCTCTTGAGTGCGCAGAAGGGGAAATAGATGGCAGATGTGATGATGTCATTGACATTGTCAAATATTTCTGGGTTGTAAGCCAGTGATGAGCCACTTGGCTCCCAGCTGGGCCATGTTCTGGCAGGAACATGAAGAAGGCACTTAGCTTAGCTAGAAGTGATGGTGGTGTCACTTTTCTCAGTTCACAGAAAGAAGCAAAAAAGCCATTGGCACTTTCTTCATGTTGTGAAGACAGCACTGGTTTAGAGGCAGTGAGGGGTGTGCGGTCTCTGCTGTCTCTGCTGCCCCCTTTCTTATCCTTGGAAGGCTCAACAAGAAACCTCCAAAAGAGGAGGAAGGCGGTGGGAGGCAGTCTACAAAACAGCTGGAAGAGAGACCATAGCTGTGCCATCTTGGCTGGGGCTCACACGGGCTGGATAACCAGACATCATAACCACAAAAGAGGACAACCCCCCTCCAGTTTAGGCCACCTAAGAAAAAGGAAGGTCATGACAAAACAAAAGCTAAAAACACTCATATGTGTTGTTTTCATGTGGTTAATTTAAACACAGAATTACCTATTATTAAATTTAAAACTATTACATAGATCAGTGCAATCCTATTGATGTCTACTCAGAAGTAAGTTTCAAAGTAAATATTCAAAGTTCAGTGAGGCTTACTCCTGAGAAAGTGCTCATAATTTATTACATATAATTTATAGTCAAATTGCAAAATATCTTCATTTAATTTTACAGAGGCGTAGAGAGATTGTACAGCATGATAAGCTAGACTGATTACATTTACGTTTGATTAAAGTTGTATTTTTCAAACAACGGTATTGGTCTTCTATGAACTACAGTCTACTTATAATTTATTAATTACAAGAAGGCTACATGTTGCCTGTTCACAAGGAAAAGGAGGACAATTAAGATTTTTTTTCTTAAGAGGCTAAAACAAAGAACATGTCCTGGGAAAAGAAGACATATGATTACATATGTGCACATAGCATTCTCTTCTGGTGTGGTACCACTACCTTTGGTGGCTTGTCCTTCCACTCCAGTAACTACACCACTGCTCCTAAACTTTTTTCTGAGTGGATCTTAAGTAAAATGAAAAGGGATGGAGAGAGGCATATTTGGGCATGGATTAAAAGCCCCCAGATCTGAGGATCATATGAGTCTTTAGATGATATGCAGGAGATTTAAAGCCATTTCTGCCCAAGGTCGCATATAAGGATAAGCAGAAATTGTTCATATCTCAGTTAGGTATGAGACAAAGGGCAGTTGGGACAAAGGGGGGAAAAGGCAGTGGGGTGGGGAAATATTCAAAATTTTGGAAAATATAACTTCCAGCTGTTAAATCATAGATGGTAGAATCATAGAGTTGGAAGGGACCCAGAGGATCATCTAGTCCAACCCCCTGCCTGTAGCAGGAGATCATTGTCTTGTGGGAACCCAGGTCTCAAACCCTGGCCTGTTGGTTAACAGGCACAGTGTCTTAACCACTTGCACAACCAGAGGAATTGTTGCACAGATCTATCTCAGGAAATCAGAATGGCCTTTGAAGATGGAGAAGTAAAGGGACGCTATGCTGATGGCCTAGTTAATTTGAGATACTGTCCTAGGTAGAGTCAATAGAAGCTAAATTAGGTAATGTTGCCTAATTTTTCTACCCAAAGTAGATGCTGAATCAATTTTCCTACATTCTAAGGACTGACCTAAAGATCAGCCCCTGGTTCTTCTCCATGCAATACCAGCAGAAATCATGCACAATTGTTAAAAATATAAGGAACAGCAGCACAAATGTATGCATGTTTACCCAGAATTAGGGACGAGTGATTTCAAGTGGGTTTGCTTCCCTGGATATAGATTGCAAACTTTATTCTCTAACAGTGGTCTGTGCTAGTGTGCAGACTCCTTCTCTTCCTGTGTGGCAACACCATCTCTAGAGACATGCTAATGTGTCATCACCATTAGCAAGTGTCATGTGTCATTTGGTCATGTGTCATCACCAAAGGTCCAGGTTGTGAAGCTCCATGCTGCATGGAGTTTGGCTTCGAGAAGTGGCTGTGCAACTTAGGGGGAGAGCTGATTGCAGCCAGGGTGACCAGGTGCCAAACCCAAAATTCCTGAGCCCCAAGGCCAAAATTGCTAATCCCAGGCCAAAATTCCTACCCACAGAAAAAAGTTGCCAAAAAATGTATTTTTTTGTTTTTGTTTTTCGGTTTTTTGACCATAACTTTTGATAGGAAGGAGATATCTCCAAACTGATTTTTGCCTTGGATTCTGCTCTTCAATACAAATCCAACGACATGTGGCACGATGGGGCACTGTGCACTATCACAAAGTTTCAAAATGAAGCCAAAATGTAGGACAATGATGCCAAAATGTAGGACACCCGGACAGGAGACCAAAAATCCTACAAATCTGGGTTTTTCTGGTCATCTGGTCTCCCTGATTGCAGCCTAATAATGCAGTGTAGGAGAAAATATGCCCATTCTCTGAATTTGCATAATTTAATATTTGCATAATTTAATCATAATTTAAATTTGCATAATTAAAATGCAAAATCTTGTATTTTGTGGTTTGCAAAAGTTTGAGTTTTCCTGGGTGTACAATTCAGATGACTAGCTTTAGCAGACATAGAGCATAAAGAAACACCAAGATACCTGTCAATTATTTGGGAACAAAATGTCATAGCAACACTTGTGCATGTGTGCATGCACACAGCGATCCAACCAGCATCTTAGGAAAAAACTAAATTTTGTTTCTGTAAGGCTGCAATCTTAACCTCCAATTAGGCTGGCCTAACCCGATATAACTCCTGTGCTGACCTGGAGGTGTGACAAAAGTGCTGCAAGACACTTCTACACCTCTCCTGGAGGGGGTTAAGCTAGTGCACAGGTATGCATTTGCCTCCCTACATGATCAAGGTAGTGGGAAGACTGATGCACTGTGCTGGCCTGGTTAGGATTGCACCCTAAATGATTATCCCAGCCCCACATTTGCTCAGCCACTAGGTCTCATTCATTCAACACATGCTTCACTCTTTCAACCTCTCTCTGCTGATCTAAAGGCTTATATTGTCTTCCCTGATGTTGATTTGCATGGTGACATAGTGATCAAACTGTTTTTGGCATTTTCTTATGACATTCTTCAGTAAATAACCATAATTCAAATACATAAGATATTCATTGTCCACACAGGCTTTTTTGTTCATTTTACTGTACAGTGGTACCTTACGTAACAGAATTAATTAGTTCCG
This sequence comes from Cryptoblepharus egeriae, assembly GCA_030015325.1. Taxonomy (NCBI): domain Eukaryota; kingdom Metazoa; phylum Chordata; class Lepidosauria; order Squamata; family Scincidae; genus Cryptoblepharus; species Cryptoblepharus egeriae. Next base: position 82,977,756 of record JAREYC010000004.1, read on the forward strand.
GAGGCAGTTCCTTTACGTGAAACTTTCTTTACGTGATGCAGATTTTCCCGTAGGAAATAATGGAAACGCAGATGATTGGTTCCACAACCCCAAAAATATTTATATAAAAATATTAACTGGATGTAAAAATGATGACAAAACACTCTAATTGAATTCAAAACATGCATTAAATGGGCATGATCCTATGAAGTCTATGTAGGCTGCAATCAGTGGTGGGCTCCAGCAGGTTCGCACCTACCCTATAGAACCGGTTGTTAATCCTAAAGACACTTTCCTGGGAGTAGGACCCATTTAACACAATGAAGTAGACTTCTGGGTAGACATGGGCAGTGATGGGCTCCAAAGAAATTAACAACCGGTTCTATGCCCATCTGGCAGCCACTTTTAAATGGCTATTTTTAAACTTTATATGTCCTATCTCTCATTAACAACCGGTTCTGTAGAGTAGGTGCGAACCTGCTGGAGCCCACCACTGGACATGGGTAGGAGGCTGCAATCAAAGACACTTTCTTCTGTAATCCAAGACATTTTCCAAGTGTCTCCCCACTTTCTCCTTCTCTTCATCCCGAGCCTCTCTCTCTCTCTCTCTCTCTCTCTCTCTGCTCCCTTTTGGCTGGCCCTGAGCTGCTTCCCTCTTATCCACTGCTCTTCTCTCCCTCTGCCCAGCGGATGTCTGGCCACAGGAGGAACAGCATGGAAGTGTTGCTTTCACTATGGGCAGGTGCGCTAGGCAGCCCTGACACTTTTTAAAGAGGTTGCTGGCCAGCGCGTCTGCCCTAACTGTCAACGAATGTTTTCTTTACGTGAAGCACTTTCTTTACGTGAAGCAGAATCCTAGAGAAATTTTTTTTGTTACGTGAAACTTACTTTACGTGAGGCGTTCTTTACGTGAGGCATCACTGTAATTTGATGTGTATTTTTGGTTATGTGATAATAAATATGAGTTATTTAGGCTATTGCAAGTGCTATTTATGTCTTTTTGGTGGCCATTGTGTTTATGGAAGCTGGAAAGTCTGGGTTCCACTTTTCAATGGTTTCACTTTTGGACAGTGCTCGGACCCTAATGCATCCAATAAGTAGGCGATGCCTGTACCTGGTTAAAAATTCCTGCTCTAGCACATGTGTGCATACAGACACTTTTCTTAAAAGATGACTCCAATAACTTCCCAAAAAGAAGCAAAGGTTTTGTTTGATCAGGTACAGTCTCTGGTAATAGAAACAGTGAAAACTATGGTTTTATCCTTTTTTCTTCCTGTGACTGCCTGCCCAGCATCATTGTTTTCTCCAGTTTTGGGATTTCCTTGTAGGAAACCCCCTTTAAAGTGATCTGGATGCATTTAATCTGAATGGTGGAGGTGGTGGTGGTAGAGCCTATCTACCAATTCTTCCATGCAGAATGTCCCCCCAACAAATTTTATTTCCAGCCTCTAAAGTGCTTTTTTTTGCTCCAATTCTTCCTTTTCTCTTTTGTCTCCCTTGATTCTCTTTCTAGACTGTGAGTGCCTTGGGGCAACAGTCAGTCCCCTTACTGCCTGAAAAGTACATTGATGGGTCTACAGAAATAAAGAATAGTGAAAGAATGTGAAGGAAAGGGAAGGCTCTCTGAATGTCAATACCGGTAGGAAATATTCCTAATAGTAAGCACGAGATAATGAAAAACAGCATCATCAATAGCAAGAATAGGAGATGCTATTAAAAAAAACCATAGGAAAAAATATCAACACAAGTGTGTGATTATATTCTAAACTTCTAATGTGGCACAGCCCTTCCTACGTCTCCTTGTATGAATTTGTGCATTCGATGATTTGAAAATACCAAGGTTTTACAAATTCTAGCTAATACTGTCACCCCATGTATGCCACCTGGTGCAGCTCATACCACCTGTACCACCCTAGCAATGCCACTGCCCAAAGGAGACCTCCAGCTGACTCCTAATATGCTCCTAACCTGCCATGAGGCCTGGCTGTGCTGGCACAGGTTAGGATTGACCTGTAAAAGATGCAGTCCTATGCACACTTATATAGGAGAAGGATGTACTGAAACAGACTGGATTATTTCTGAGTAGAAATGCCAAGGATCAGGTGTTCGTTAGAATTCAAAAACTGTATACTGGCTCCAGGGTGTGGGTATGTTTGCGGGTGGAGAACCTGGCATGTTGAACCTGATGGGCGGATTCTGGTGAGTGTTGAAACTGGGAAGTATCCTGGGTGTTTTGACTATCAATAATCAATCAGTCATATTTATATACCACTTTTCAATGAAAAGTTCGCAAAGTGGTTTACAGAGTAAAATCAAATACTGATGGTCATAATGTTGGTTACTTGACAGAATACAGTTGCAATGAGTAAATTGGTGGGTTGGTGCCAAATAACTGGGGAAGAGGATACAGCTCAGTTGTAAGACTTACACTTCTCATTCAGAAGGCCCCAGGTTCACTCCCAACTACCTCCATATAAAAGTAAATTTGGGAAAGACATCCAGCTGAGAACCTAGGAAACCAGAGCCTAGTCCAAAGTCAGATGGACAAATGATCTGACTCAGCATATGGGAGCTTTTTATGTCCATCATCACCCACCATCCCATATTTCAAGATAAAAAGACCAATTCACATTAAGGTCCATGTACTGATTTGGATCAAAGAACCATCTAATCAAACATTCTGTTTCAAACGGAGACCATCTATTGGTCAGCCCATAATAAGCAGTGTTCAAAGGCGATATGCCACCCAGCCCTTAGGATTCACAGATCTATTTCTCCCAAGGAGGTCCATTTAGTGATGGTGGCTAATTCCATTGATAGACCTCCCACACAATCCAGAGTAACTGTGGGAGCTCTTAAGAGACATTTATGTTGACGTAATTATGGCACCACCTAGTGGAAACCTATGGGAAATTCATAGAGCAATCCAGAGTAAATTTGACGTAAGAGCTCTTGTAATTACTCTGGATTGTGCAGCTCTTCTCCATGAATTTGTTCAATTCTCTTTCTAATCCATCATCAATAACCACTGGTGGTTATTGACATATTCCCACTGATAAATACCTAAAGACATACAACCACCAGGACACAGAGAGAACAGAGCTTATTAGAAATTGCATAAAACAACACTTCAGAAGCCGCAGGTTAATCAAGAAGATTCTCTGAAGCAGGGGTGAGTCAATGGTAGATTAGGATCTACTGGTAGATAAGCTCTGGGTGACCAGCAGGAGATTGGCCAGAATACATATATCTCCTGATTAACATCAACAAAAGCTTTTTAAAACATTAGACTACTGAAGCAAAAGATGCTTGGGGGAAGTCAGGGTTGGATTTTCGTATGTGACTGTGAGCTGAGTTCTGGTACTGAAAACAAGCTCATGGGCTGAACATGTGCTCATAGGCACCCCGTTTCTCAATCCTATGAGTCTATGTGCACATTTTGAAGAGTAGGAACAGATAATGACATACATCATAGCCATGCTGCCCTACTGTAGCCAGACTCCAAGGCTACAATCTTATGCACATTTTCTGAAGCCCTGATGAAGACCATAGGACTTACTTTTGAGTAGACATGCATAGGACTGTACAATACAGTAACAAAACAAAACATTAAGTGTCTTCATTAGTAATTCTTATCCTGCCACTTATTTTTTGCTTTGAAAATTAACACAACGCACTTCATCTAAAGATATAGCTCATTCCATCCCAATTTCTCCTATTGGGCTGCGATCATTTAGAACAGGCTCGTTCTAAGCCTCGTTCAAGCCTGATTTAGAACAAAAGCAAAAGAACTGAATAAGAACTGAATATTTGGGATAAAAAACATCCCAAATAAATATTAAAAGCATATTGAAATGCTAGTCTACATTTACTCAAATGTAAATCCTCCTGTGTTCAATAGGATTTATGCCCAGATACATACATAGGATGTATACATAGGATACATACATAGATAGATACATAGGCTGTATACATAGGATACATAGGATACTACATAGGATTGTAGTCATTAATGTATGTGTCCTACAGATGGTCTTTCAAGTAGCTCCTGGGAACATAGAATCACAGAGTTGGAAGGGACCCAGTGGATCATCTAGTCCAACCCCCTGCCTGCAGCAGGAAATCCTCATAATGTGAGGACCCAGGTCTTGAACCCTGGCCTGCTGGCTAATAGGCACAGTGTCTTAACCACTTGCGCCACCTGAGAAACATGGTTGTCTAGACATTAACCTATGGCTCTAGGCAGTGATGGAATTCAAAGAAATTAATAACTGGTTCTATGCCCATATGGCAGCAACTTTTAAATGGCTATTTTTAAACTTTATATGTCCTATCTCTTGTTAACAACCGACTCTATAGAGTAGGTGCAAACCTACTGGAGCCCACCACTGGCTCTAGGAAAATTTGTCAGTTTGTCTTCTGCTGAGTCTGATACTTATTAGACAATAATACTCAATGGAAAGTCCTTCAAGAAAAGTTTCCAAAACAGTGCCTGACGTTTCCTCCTTATGATCTTACTGTCTCTTACTGATTACTGATCTTACTGTCCTAGTTAGTACTCAGATCTCCCTCTTCCCTCCATGACTATGCCCACAGGCTGCTGCAAACTGGAAATCGGCTCACTTTTACTCTAAGCCAATTGTTCCCAAACTGCGAGCCGTGGTTCCCCAGAGAGCTGCGGAAACCAGTCAGGGAGCTGCAGAATCCTTGCCAAAAAAACCCACCAGCATCCTAAACAATGTGTAGGATTGTTGCCCTAATGGGGAGCTTTATGGCCCAGAAGATCAAGGGAGCTGCCAGTTGAAAGAGAAACACAGTTCCTCATCACTCCTCATCTCAAACTCCTGGGGCAATACAATTGGAGAAGTGAGTGTAATTACGCCTTTTTCCACTTCTTCCCCCCTAGATCATACCCTTTTCACTCTGTCTGTGAATGGAACAAAAATCTCCACCCACTTGCATGGAAGGGGGCAGAAAAGTGGAGAAATCCTTGAGGATGACATGCAGTTTCCCCTATTTGTATATATCAGAAAGTGATACAAGTAGCAAAGATTCATGTACCCCTAGGGTGTCAAGACAGCTTGAGCTTTCTCTCCTGACCCTTTTTGCCACCAACACACATACACAAACACACACACAGTCACACATACGAATGGTGTTTTTGCCATTGTGGTTGGACTTCACATTCAGGCAGAGTTGCTGCATGGTTAACTTCATAATAATCATGTTTCTTTTCTTTCTCTTTATTTATTTAGGACAAACTAGCCCTTTTCTATTTAAAGCCAAGTCTTCATGTTAGGCACAGACTGATTTTTTAGTTTGAACACATTTAAACAAGGATGAGTAATGGCTATTTTTTTCCCATTCCCTTCCACGAGAGAGCGTGAATCTCGAGGCCCCTGTTCCTCAATAAGCAGTCAATGTGCTACTTTGTGCCTGTCAAGCCTCTTAGGTCAACTAAGACAAACCTCTGCCTCTTCCCCTCCCCTCTATTCATCTATTTTTGTTACTTTCATCCCTGATTGTACTGTTTGTGGCAGCTTCTAGGACTCTAGTTCTGCTCTGCAGGTTTCCTTACATCGTTGTGCATGCATATCCATGTGCTCATGCACAGTGCCATAAAGGACTTACTGACCAGGACATCAAAGTGGAAACAGTCCAGAGGGCAGATTGGGTACCTCCTTTCTGGACCTGGGTCAGCATGATCTGGATTGTGCCAGAAGCAGTTCTTGACATACTGCTTAATTCACTTTTGGAGTTCACGAGCGCATGATGAAGAGATTGCTGCTACCTTAGATGGCATGAAGCAGATCTGACAAATTCCGAAGCTATTAGCCGTGACAGATAAATGGAATTTTCACGTAGAAAGGCTGTATTCCTCTGAGTATTGCATGCTGGGAACAAGCAATAGGGGTTTGCTGTCATCATTATCCTCATGCCCCGTTTGCTAAATCCCAGAGGTATCTGGCTGCTGGATGCATTGGAAACAGAATGCTGGACTTGATTTTTTATGTATTTGCATATATGCATGCAGTCTAAATGACTAGTTGACCAGATGGCAATGGAAAATTAGGTCCAATGCTGACAGCCCAAGCCTAATTCCCCCCTCGCTAATGTAGCTGTGCCAAAAAAGTGCACATGGCATCCTGTGGTGGTGGGGGCAGTTGCAGAGGTCTCATTAGAATAGGTGAACTTTTGTTCACCTGCCCTAGGGAAAGCTTCCACTACTCCTAAGAGACTCCTTGATCCTATGACAGTGATTTTTGATGGCATTCAATCAAAGTGTGTAATGGTATTGGAAAGTGAAAGGATTCTGACTTATACAAATGCTGCCAAACCTGCCCTCTTACTACTTTGTTCTGCCTCCTTCCTTGCCCTGTTTTGGTCACCGCCTGACCCCAGCACCATTTACCACATGCTGGCAGATGAGTCTAGCGCATACAAGGGGCTACCATCAATCATGCAGTGTTGGCACCCCAGCATGCAACAACTTTATGCCAATTCTGGCAGAATCCTGGCATTTCCACATGAATGCTGCTCTGCCAATGGAATGTGTATTCTACTGGTGGAGGATTTAGTTTGCATTTGATTGCTTATCATATGCTTTTCATCACCCCCATGTTGATTTCTGGGACTTCGTGGTTTTCATAGCCTTAGATCATCTTCATTCCGTTTGGACAATTTTATAGTCTTCACAATTAAAGACTTTATATGCTCTTATTTTGAATAAATATTTACAGTGTTTAACATCAAGCTGAACCCTTTGGAAGAGTCAACTTGAGTCATGCCACCTTATAATCGCCCTGCAAAAGCATTTCCACAGCTATAAACTGACTTGTTCAGTCCAATCCTAACCATGTCTCCTCATCGTAAGCCCCACTGTATTCAGTGGGTGTTACTCCCAGGAAAGTGACTTTAGGATTACAGCCATAGTCTCTTGCTCATGGGTTATCACTAGTATGTGATGTTCTGTTTCTTTTCACCAGCAGCCCAGCATGTATGGTCCCCAATTGTCTCCCACATCAACACACTTGCTACACACAACTTGCAGTAAGTACCAACACATTCTTACACAAAATTGCTTCAGTATATTTGCATTTCATCTCATCTTGAGTAAGGAGCTCAAAGCCCAACTGGATGTGATAAGAGGAAAATCTGAGATTCATGGGGCTTTCGAAAGTGTTAATAATGGCCCAGAGACATGGGAGACATTTGGATTGCGATGGTTTTATACCTGCTTGAGCGTATAGAAGTGGGGAAAATTTTAGTTAGGGGATTGATGCAGGGGAAAGAAGGGAACCCCCTCTCCTCCAATATAATGATACATATTTGAGTCAACTCCCTTTCCCATACTCACACAATTGTTAATTACATTTTAATAAACTTTAGAAGATCCTAGTTGTGGATATTCCACATTATGTATATAATGGGCCTCAGGGTGGAATTTAATCCTTGCAGCAAGCATATGAAATAGGTCTGCAGGTGTGAAGAAGGTGGCAGGTGTGCCATGAATGGTCTGCAGGTGTGCCATGAGTGTTTGTAAGTGGATTATTAGTAGTACCATTGAGGGAAATGATCCCCACACCAACATCAGGGTGTGCCTATTGTCAAAAAACTGATGGTGTCCCTTGACAATTTTAGTACCTTGTCAGTGTGCCATGAGACAAAAAAATTGAAGATAACTGATTTAGGGTATAACAGGGGAAATTCCCCCAACTCTGGGTGCTGTTGTGAGAGGTACGACAGGACACATTGTGAACGCAGAGCCAGGCCTTTAAGGATTGTGCAATTCCTGAATATCCCGAACGTCAGGACCATGGACAGCAAGACCTTGGACAGCTCTTGAAGCTCCCAGGAGAGCCACAGAATGGACTGGCCAGCTACAGATTATAGGAAGATTTGGATGTTGTTTCAGCAGAGATATCTATTTACAGTTTGACCAATGCTCTATATTACTACTGAAGAATTTTAAGTCAGTTAACTCCATCACGTCTCCTGGGAAGCCTGCTGAAATTTAAAGGGCCTTTGCTTGATTTCTTACAGATTGATTCATGTGGCACAAAGGAAATTAGGACTACCTTGTGGGTTTCTCCAAGGAGTTCTCTGAAGCAGAAGTCAGGGCAGAACTTGTTCTTCTGACTATGAAGGGAATGCAGAGAGCAATTTTTGTGCAATGATTTCCACAGAAGAGGTCTCACCTCCAAGAGGAGGTTCCTGCCCCCTCTTCGGTCTCATCCATCTTGCCTCCAAATTGCCGGGATCATGGAGAGGATGGACCAGGGGAGATTTCAAGAACCCCCTCTCCTGTCCAAAAAAATCTAGGAATATTTTAGGAGCAACTTATTATAAGTTGGAGGAAAATATTTGTTTCCTATAATTTTTTATGGTGGAAAGGTACAACATATCATTACAACATATCATTCTAAGGTGAATCATCATCATTAACAGAATAATATCATTCTAAGGAAATTTGGGGGGGAAAAAATGAAGGCCACCAAATGGCTGAAAGATCTCTTAGCCTCCCTTCCTGCATCCAGACTGGCTCTCAATTTTTACTCTCTGAAAATGAGATGAAGAAATGTGTTTGTGTGTGTGTGTGTGCGTGTGCGCGCGTGATCAGTCTGAAGTCTTGAGCATCACAAGACATTTCCCACGGATATTCTAATCAACAAATCCTGCTTTCTCTTCCTCCCTACTGAGTTCTTTTAGAGCAGAGCGTTTTCTGTTTTAATAAGCTGCTAATTTGAAGTTTTTCCCCTCCTCCTACCCTGCTGTTCACACAAGAAAAGAGGTAAAAAGAGACCCATCAGAGGAGCCTGGAGTCAGAGGGCCAAAGATGCTACTTGGATCACCATGCCCATGCTTTGGTAACCACATCAGCAGAGTCAATGTCTTCAGGATTTTTCAGTGTTCCAATCTGTGGCCAAGCCAGCCATATAGACATAAATGCTAAATATTGCATTGTTTATGGGTCACTCGCCATGCTGTCTCCCTGCATGCTCTAAAAGTGGATCCAGAACCCTCAAAAATTTCACAGACGGTTCTGAGGACCATATGACCATTTGCTCTGCCTCTTCTCATTTAAGGTTTAAAAGCAAACTTGAATTGCAGCCCATGGTGGCTGTCTACATTTTGCATCAAGCTTCTTCGCTCAGAAAATTAAAATTCTGCATGCAAAGCAGGTTATGTCAAACAAGCAAAATGATGTATATTTGCTTCCTTGGCACAAATTAGCTCGATTTGCATATTGCAATCTGAATATGATCTTTAAGGGCTTCTTCTTCCAGGGTTTATGAGAGAACAGTGTGCTGGCAGAATGAAGATCTATATGGATGAGTGGGGAGCAGTGCATTTTTAGTAGCTGCTACAGAGCAAGGGGCTGTCAGAGCCTATGGATATTCCCCATTGGAGTCTTTGGTGCATAATCATAATACTTGGCTCCACACTCACACTCCCACTGGTCCAAACCTTGGATCAGTGGGAGTTTTCTTAGCTTTCCCTGCCTGACATGGTTGTTGTAAAGGCATCCACTTTGGATGTTAATTTGTTCAATTCAGATGCAACCAAACACTTTCGTTTGTTTGGATAGTAAAGAGAAACATGGAAGAAACTTGCAAGTGAAAGGCAAAAGGGAATAAGTGAGCAGATAGTATATACTCAAGCCTCCAGGTTTTGGTGGACCACAAACAATATGTCTGAAATGTCCCTATGGCTGGTGAGTTCTGGACCCAGAGCTTGCTCTCAATCATTACAATCCACCAGTTTTCTCAGCCGAGGAAGGCCCAAGATATTCTGCCGACTGATTCAGAAAACTCCAACAGTGCTTTTCACCAGGGTAAAAAAAATATTCTAACAATAAGTTCAAATAATGGCTGTTTCTTGCCCTTTAATAACATACCAAGAACCTTTTGCAAACACTGTCTAATGTCTCACCTTATTTAATGATATGGCCAGCACAAGACTCAGAAGTGCCTGTATGTTTCAAAGTGCGGGGTTGCCAACCGCTAGCTCAAGACCCCAATTGCTTGCTCAAGAAGCAGGGTTGCCAACCGCTTGCTCAAGAACTGGGGTTGCTCAAGAGTTAGAATCACCCCCACTGGAGTTAGTATGGATGAGGGGGTGCTGGTAGGATGCAGTGTAGCCAAATTTTACTGTTAATTCCTCAGACAATGACCAATCACAGCTCAAACCACCTTTTACCTCAACATACTCTATGTACCCAGGGTGACAATATGACTGGAAAAAATCCCAGATTTGTCCAGATTTTTAGCCTCCTGTCTGGGTGTCCTACATTTTGGCTTCATTTTTGAACTTCGCAATGGTGCACAGTGCACCATCATGTCCTATGTCGTTGGATTCACATTGCACTGTATCCAGTGCAAAAATCAGTTTTATGATATCTCCTTCCTATGAAATGTTATGGCAAAAAACAAAAAATATAAAAACATAAAAATACATTTTGGCGTTTTTTAAGTGGGTAGGAATTTTGGCCTTGGGGTTCAGGAATTTTGGGTTTGGCATCTGGTCACCCTGTACGGTACACGTGTACTGAACATTAACAGGTATGTATCTCCAGCAGCATTCCTACACAACACAGTTCATGGAGAAAGTCCCTCAAGAAAGCTCTGATGATATGATTCTCATGTGTTTCTGTGGGGCTGAATCAGGAGAACATCTCTGTAGATTGTGGTCAAGCTCCTTTGTACTCATAATCCTTTACTCACATGGACATAATGTATAATTTCTCAGGCAAAAATGTTCACATGGATGGAAACTCATATGGCCAATACCTGTATACAACTAATATATGATATACCATCACATATACACCATGAACCATACATCTAATACATGTGTACACTCATATAGAGAAGAGATCCATGTGTCAAAAAGAATATAGACCTAACCATACAGAAACTATAGTCTTGTATCCACAATGCTTTGTCCTCTCTCGTTGTCATCAAGCAGACAACAGTAAGACATAATAATGTCTTTTAATAAGATGTAAAATCAGCATAGAGCAGAGGGGATGAAAATGTTGGCGTGCTGGAAAAATACATCTTAAAGAATCTTTAGATTAGCACACGTTCCTTTGCACCCATGCAGTCATACATTATGCATATACCCAATTAGATATATGCAGTAATGTCTTAGTCGGATTGTGCTTATACATCTGCTGTTTTTAACTTGCCAATATTCATGCAACTGTGCTCTTATGGACGCCCACCATTCCCCAAAGCGATGTTCACATTTTTGTACAAGAACATCTTGGCATAAACATGGGGGTATGAAGGTATAATGCATGTGCACCCATGTGTGTTCTTCCATGCATGCACAACCATGCAAACAAGGCAAGGCACATGTGAGTGTTTTGACACATATGGCCAGAAAAAAAGAGTTCCCGGAGATACATGATGTCACACATAACTGTGCACATTTTCAACCCCACTTATGCACTCCAGTGTCTGTGCACATAAAAGCATGCACACATGCTGCTATATATGCATATTAAAGAATATATTTGGTCACTCAATTTTTTCCACACTCATACATCTAGACAAACATGTATGTCTAGATGTGTGACTCACTCATCTCGCTGTGCAGGAAGAAATCTGTACATGACAAGCATTATATACATGCTTCTGCACAAGCATGCACACACACACACACACACACACACACTGATCCACATCCTTACACAGGCACAGCAGACATGTGTCTGCATACTTGTCCAGAGAGAGATTTTCGCACGCGCAGAGCCAGGCATGTGCATATCCCTCCTCCCTCACACACCGCAGTAGCTGTTCTCTCTGCACACCCAGCAGAAATACTCTCAGAAGCATGAATCAAAGACTCAAGAGCTAAGAATAGCCAGGCCCAGCTGGGCGGGGGAGAGGCAGCGCAGGCGCTGTTTGGAAGACTGCCAGCCTGAGAATGGTGGGGCCAGGAGAGAGATGGCCTCCCTCCCAGAAACTCCATCTATGGAGGTTGAGGGGGCACATGGAAGGGGCAGATTGCCCCCCACTTTAGATATGTTTCCCATTAAATTAAAAGGATGAGGAGATATAAACAAAATTAGATAGATAGATAGATAGATAGATAGATAGATAGATAGATAGATAGATAGATAGATAGATAGATAGATAGATAGATAGATAGATAGATAGATAGATAGATAGATCCAATCGATCGATAGATACTGATGCAGGGAGATGAGGTATTGTATATACATGGGTTACACAGAGCTAGTGATACAATGAGACTGTGTGCACATCCACATAGCACAAAGGCAAGCCTGGCATGTGAGAATGGATGGTCCATGCAGGCTGCAGATAGCTGGTTGTGTGCCATATCAATCGTAGATGGAAATGCTTCATACATTGCTCTCGTTGTGTGAGTTCTCAGCCATCCTGCATCCCTCTAGTCTAGTGCCACGTGCAGTGGGTGTGAAATTAGGCCAAATGAGGCCAGCTCTCACTGGATGCAACACACACACACACAAGCACATTCAAATATTCTCATTTTCTCTGATGTGCATGTGCACAGGCACAGGCACATTTGCAGATCCTGAGGAATGCGTGCTACCTCTTTCACCCATGTACTCCCTTCTCTCTCTCTCTCTCTCTCTCTCTCTCTCTCTCTCTCTCTCACACACACACACACACACACACACACACACACAATCTTTTCATCAATGTCAGTGATGATACGATTATCTGTAAAGAGATATCAAGGGGGGAAAAACTATTGGGCACAAAAGCCCTAATAGATCCATTAGGTCCAACACAAGCCAACCCAATGAATCTATTGGGATGGCCCCTTAACAAATTGATCTCCCTCAGTATTTCTTCTTCCATCTGTAAAATGGGAATTATGTGGCAGGGGATGCAGATTTGCAATTCTGCGTTTGATCTGTAATTCCAATTTATGAATCAGTTTGGGCAACTACATGGCAGAATCAATAGCTATGAGCTAAACTAGAAACAATTCTTGTTGGTAAATTCCTACCAATGGCTATTTTAAACTGCCCCTCCTTGAGCTTCAAAACCAATAATATGTCCTGTCAGGGGGGAGCAATCTGAGAGAGATTTGGAGAGAGGGGTCATCCTGAACTCCTGAAAATCAGAATATTAATAAGCAAATTGGCCTCCCCTTCAAACAAATAGGCCCTCTTTTCATTCATTCAGTATTCCATAGAGGCAAACTGTAGCTAATTCAACAGAATATTTGTCAATCAACAGTATTTATTTTTATAACCACTTTTCAATAAAAAGTTCACAAAGCAGTTTGCAGAGAAAATGAAATCTAATCTTGGAAGAACTCTCAGATTTCAGGAATTAGGTCCCCTCTCCAATGCAGAGCACTTTCATCTCTCCATGTCTGTCTGTCTGTCCACACACAGATATGCACACTCTAACTCTCTTCCCCTAAATAGATCTATCATTTTCTGAGAAGCAAAAACCAGGGTTCCCCATTTCCCCAGAGGCTAAAAGATTGCATTCTTTAAACCAAATGGGTCAATCTTGGGATGCCATGCTAACATTTCCTGCTACAAGCAGGGGGTTGCACCAGATGACCTACTGGGTCCCTTCCAACTCTAGGATTCTATGATTCTACGACTCAAAAGCTGCTACACTTCGGGCAGGACAGATCATGTGGCATCAGCAGCCAAGCCCATGGACCCACCTAGTCAGCCCCACCCAAATGACTGCAGGCCATTGACATGCTACTGCAGTACTGATGAACCCATGGACAAGTGACTCCCACCATGCTGTGGCATGTGACAATCTGTAAGTAATACATAGGAAAGACAGACAGGCTCCACCAAATAAAAACGCATGCACCCGGCACCCTCCATAGATTCAAAGTAAGTATCATTTACAAATACACCACAACTACATGAGCAGCTTAAAAAACAGCCCATGAAAGCACCATCAAATCACCATGTTAGCAGCTGTTTGTGCATTATAGTATGGGCTACAAGGTCTCAGGGGTAAGAAAACTTCAGACATACTAGGCATAGTTTGTTGCTACCTTTTCATAAGTCTGAGTAGGAAAAATAACTGTGAACAGTCCTTGACCTCTGCTGGATGGCTAGCTTTTCATTTAGTGCATGAAGTAGTTTACAGTCTATTAGGCATTTTCAGATTAAGGTGGTCTACTCAGGCTGAGACACACCAAATGGGGCTGCAATCCTAACCTGCAGTTAGGCAGGCATATGCCCTGGCATAAATCCTGTGTTGACCTGGGGGTGCCATAAAGCACTTCTGCCTCACTTTTGGAGTGTACAGGCATGTGCCGACTGCCCCACACCACCAAAGGAAAATATACCAGTTGAGTTATGCTGACATAAATGGGTTAGGATTGGATCCTCAGGCTTTGCAAAATTGTCACCAGCTCTGACCCTCAGTTGTAAAATGAGAAAAAATAATAATCTGCTTGGAAATCTATGGCCCACAAGAAACAGGTACATAGAAAGTGGGAACAGTGGCTGAGTTAGCAGAATGGGGTGGTCCACATTGGCTACCACCTTTGGGGGGGATGAGACCACTAGTGACCAAAATAGTGTTTGTTGCAATAATACAATCATACTATATATCTTGAATAATTTACAACAGAATGCTATTAAAAGCTTTGAAATATTTCAATTCCATCAAAAAATTTGGCCAAAAAAACTAGAAAACAAAAATATAATTGTCTTATGTAACAAAAAGTAGATTTTCTTAATTCAGTGAGATTGATCATTCAAAGAGCCAATAAAATGTTATTATGAGATAGCACTGAACCAATAAGGCAATAACCTGGGGTGGAGCCAATGTGTGTGTTTGGGAGGGGCCATGAGCAACCGCATAGATAGACCTGGGTTCCATCCCAGACCTGAAGACCAGACCAGATCAATCCTTGGGCTAGACCTAGGCTCTGACTTCTTCCAGGCAGGTAGTTCTAGGCTACAGCCCAGACTTTAAGTCCTGATCTACCTGCCAGTTAGACCTGTGCTCCCCTTCCAAAACTACCCTCTGGAGTAGGGGGTAGATGTAGATACAGGTGCAGGGAAAATATTCACCACATTTATTTTCTCGCCATTATTATTATTATTATTATTATTATTATTATTATTATTATTAATTTCATGTCATGACTATTACTATCTCTCAGCCTCACCTACCTTATGGGTTTGCTGGGAGGACCAAAGAAGGGGAAGAACTATGCACACTACACTGAGATCCTTATAAAAATATAAAATATATTTTATATTTTGGTATAAAAATATAAAAATATGGATGGTATAAAAATATGGATGGTATAAAAATATAAAAATATTAATTAATATGTTATTAATTGTATTAATTAATACTGATAATAATTAAATAATTTTGTTGTATAAGTGTGTAAAAATTTATGAGCCTCAGGTGTCAAATGACTAGCTATGGGCGCAATCCAGAGTAACTACGGGGAGTCCTTGCTCCAGTGTAAGAACAGTTTGCTCTGGATTGCAATATGAATTTCCCATAGGTTTTCACTAGGTGATGCAGTAACTACGGGTACACGTAATGTCTCTTACGTGCTCCCGTAGTTACTCTGGATTGTAGGGTATGCCACTGATAGGGAGGGCAGAAGGCATGTGTAAATGATTGACAGAGCAAGCCTATGCATGTTAATTCAGAAATAAGCTCCACTGTGGTCAGTAAAGCTTAGTGAATGTGTTTAGGATTGAAGCTTAAAGGAGCTCTAGATATGAGAAGTTTTCCACTGAATCTGCAAGGATGTGCAGTGCATAGAATAATGTACATGTAACTCTCAGGTCATGCTGCATTTCTTCAGGGATCCAAAAGGAAACATATCACATAAGGAGAGTTTTAAAACCCAAATTTTAGCAGAGGTCTGCAGAATCAAGGTGTCAGTCCTGTGCACATGCAAATGCATAGACCAAGAATGCATGCCACAGCTAAGAAGCCACATGGAGACAGATTGACGGTCCAGCATGAGTTTTGCTGTGAATGAGTGCCAAAAGGGCAAATTGCATCAAGTGATTTGTGTACCTGTGCTTAGAAGGACTCAGGCTCTTGCACACACACACACACACACACACACACACGGATATACATTATATATATAAATATATATATAATGACGGGGGCGTACTCATGCGGACCTCATGACTACACCCACCTGGCAATATGTGAACGTACTGATTAATGCATATCCAGCTGGGTGACAAATTCAGGGTTTGTGTGAATGCTGCTTACACACACACATGGGCAAATGCACACACACACACAAAATCACCACCTCCACCATCATGCAGAACACATCAAGTAAATTTGTACAGATTTTTAACATTTGCAAAATATATTTCACTCCAAAATTTTGATTTCTTCAAATAATTTTTGCAGGAGCCAAAGTCAGGGTGGAATGAGACAAGGAGAAACAGATGGGGTAGTCGGGGACATGGAAGAGTAACCATATAGGGAGCAGAGAAACCCCACCCACATATATGATGCTTTGGTCAGCTCCATTTTAATTTCTGAATCTTCTTATTACATCCAAAAAGAATTCTCACCTCCTCTTTCCCAATCAGGACTAGAGACTTGATTTTATATTTTGCATGAAAGCTACAATTGCTGGAATGGCAAATACCACATTCTGCACTTTTGCAAGGAAATCAATGGTGCATGCAGGGAGTGTACCTGCACATGTCTCATATACAAGTGTGTGAACTCACCGCCAGGTACATTTATTAGGTATATTTTAGGTGTCTTTGGTTACGGTTAAAATGCTTACAGCCAACCATTCAGAAAAGCATGCTCACGCAAGCCCTTCTCTGCCCATCCATCTATTCACAACTGCAAACCCATTTGCACACCATAATTTTAAAAAGCAGCCCTACAAATGTATGGCCACTGCAAGGAAAAATGTACATGACAGGCATGCACAGATGCAAATGCATGCACTTAGATGCATGACAGGATGGACATGAAAGAGGTGTGAAGCATTTGCAGAAATACACACACAGAGGCAAATATACATGCCTAAATTCATACCTGCAGATTAAGCTCGTAAGGAAGGGAGATCACATAAATGCTGCACATGATGGCATGTACAAAGACACATACACACATATATTTTATAGGTAATTTATATATATATATATATATATATATATATATATATATATATATATATATATATATATATATATATATATATATATATGCCTCTTCTTTCTATATATCCTTTCTCTTTTTTCAGCTATCTTACTACCAAAACTGCTGTACATTTATGCAAAAATGCTCAAGCTCACAGGAACATGCCCGTACACACCTAGCACATGTGCACCTATGTGTGTGTGTGTCTCCATATATGTGCAGGCAGGCTCCATATGTGTGCAAGCAGGCTTGTGTTATGCCACAGGCTTGTGTTATGCCCACAAGCACCCTGAGCTATGACCATATGCTCCAGCCAACCTGCACACCTTGAGCAAAAAAATTCACATGTTCCCACAGAGCCCTCTCATGCAGCACCTCCAGATCTCCTCCAGCACCCCAGCTTCTGATCTCTGTCTCCAGCTCCTAATAAATACTAAATTGGGGTGGAGTGGGGGGAAAGGGATGCAAAAGCCATTGTTCCAAATTATCTCACATCCACTTTCTGTCCCATAAATGTTGCCCCCCCTTATTCTTAAGCAGGATCCCCCATAGAGGACCTCTGGAGGGGGGTGTGGCAGGGTGTCCATAGAGGTGACCACACACTATGGCTGCCAAGTGTCACCTCCAGCTGTCATGCGCTCCCCCCCACCCCCATCCAGTGCCATGCTGGAGCAGAGATGGTGGCATCCTTTGCCTCTTGGGTGATGGGAACCCCCTGATCCACCCACCCACCCTTGCCCCCCCCACCCTCCTAGAGATGATGCCACCTCTCACCCACGCCTGCCAGGCTGGAAGCCAGCCTCCCCATTACCTGCCAAGGGTGGGAGCCTCTCAGCACATGCCCTTCTCCATGGGGGGGACCTCCTGACTGGTGTCCCCCCCTTCTGATCCTCTGCCACCAGCTTTGGCTGTCCTTGAAGGGCTGGTGGCTGGTGATGGGTGGGGAGAGAGGTGGATCCAGATGGGGGAGAAGGTGGAGATGCCAAGCCCAGTTTATGATGGGGGTGCTTCACCCATCCATGGCTACCCCCCTGGTTGACAGCGATCAGCTCGGTCTCCCAGGGCTGCGCTGCTGCCAGCCTCTCCCTGCCAGCCTCCCTCCCACCTCCCAGTGCTGGAGAGGATGCTCTGCTCTTCCCTCCTCCTCCTCCTCCTCCTTCCCTCCCCACCCCCAACCCTCTCTCTTTTTCTGCTGTTCAGGAATGCATGGCTTTACCCACCCCCACCCCATCCAAGCTCATTCATTGCATCACGTGGGTGTGTGGGGAGGGGGGTCAGAGAGATCCACCAACCACACCCCCATCTTTGGGCACCAGACCAGCTACAACCCTTCTTCCTTCCCATCTTCCTGTCAAAACCTGGGGTATGTCAGCCTCCTTCTTAAGCCACCCTTTTTCTGTCCATCTGGGGTACCACTCAGGGTGACTATCTGTCCTCTTTTTCCAGGACATGTCAGCCTTGTGTCCTGGGGAAAAAAAATCTTCATTGTCCTCCTTTTCTTTGGTGACCATCTGTCCTCTTTTTCCAGCACATGTCCTCTTTTTTAGCCTTGTGTCCTAGAAAAAAATATCTTCTTTGTCCCCCTTGTCCTTGTGATCCAGAGTGACAATAACGTCCTCTTTTTCTAGGAAATGCCCTCTTTTTTAGCCTTGTATCCTGAAGAAAATCTTCACTGTACTCCTTTTTCTTGTGATCCAGGGTGACCATCTGTCCACTTTTTCCAGGGCCTGACTTCTTTTTCAGCCTTGTGTCCTGGAAAAAAAAATCTTCATTGTCCTCCATTTCCTTCTGAGCAGGCAGCATGTAACCTTTTTGTAATTAATAAATTGAGCACAATTCTAACCAGGTCTACTTAAACGTAAGCCTCATTGTGTTAATAGGGTTTTACTCCCAGGCAAGTATCTTTAGGATTGTAATATTGTAATTGTAATAAATTATATATAATAGTTTTATTTAATAGTATAATAAATAATTTATAATAAGTAATGTAAGAGTCCAATCCTACACCTGTCTACTAAAAAATAAGTCCCATTGTAGTCAATGCAGCTTACTCCCAGAAAATTGTGGGTAGGATTGCAGTCATAGTTTTTAAATTAACCACAAGAAATAAATATAAATGAGTTTTCAGTGCAATCCTAAAGCATGTCTACTCAGAAATAAGTCCCATTGTATTCAATAGTAGTTACTCTCAGGAAGGTGTGGTTAGGATTGCAGCCTTTAGCTTTTATTTTGTCATGTCCAACATTTTTCTTCAGTGTCCAACTTTTTGGACCTCTTTTCTGATTATCCCTCCATAATCAACCTGTCCTCCATCCCAGGTTGACCATATGTCATAACTGCAAAAGAAGACAAAGCCCCCCAAAAATGTAGGACACCCAAGAAAAATGAAGAACATGACAAAAGCTAAAAAACACTCATACAGATTGCTTTCATCATGTGATCTTAACACTGTATTTCTTATAAAATTTTAAACTATTACATATCATTTATTTCATATGATTTATTAAGGAGAATTCTATGTGCTGCCTGCTCACAAGGAAAAGGAAGATAATGAAGTTTTTTTCCAAGATACAAGGCTAAAAAAGAGGACATGTCCTGGAAAAAGAGGACATATGGTCACCCTGCTCCATCAAAAGCCTGAGGGGCAGGAAGGGGATCAACCCAATGTAGCATCCCTGTGCAAAGGCACTCCCTCCTTGGAATAACTCTGATTCATCACTCCAAGCCAGCTTTCCTCCATCCCAGAGGCTTTTCAGAGGCAAGGATTAAACTGGAGTGGGCTTCAAGCCAGTGTCTAATGTGAGTGTGTAAAACCTAGGTAGGCTAGACTGGAGACCTTCCCAAATGCTTCATACTGGAGCAGAAAAATGGGAATAGAAATCTATTCCCAACATATAGGTCCACATATAAGTCCTACCCAACATATAGGTCCACTTTCCCTTTTTCATCCTTGTCACTGTACCACTTTCATACAAGTTCTCCAACCCATATTTCCATCTCAGTCTACCAGAAGTGTGCTGCAAGAGGTCTATAAGTGTGCCACAGGAATTTGGGGAAATGTGATTTTTGAGCAGGTCCAATGAGGGATGTGAGCATCCCACCAGCAGCATAGTGTGCCGTGTCAATTTATTGTGGGCATTGACAGTGTTAAAGTGTTGTCCATGTGCCCTGAGATGAAAAGGATGAAAATCACTGATTTATATGCATCTTGATCACAACTGCCTTAGCTGCCTTGGGTGCCCTTCAGAGAGAAGGGTAGAGTACAAACAAACAAACAAATAAATAAACCACCTTCCAGGCTCAGAACATTGTACATGGTTTCCTTTTATCCTTACAACAATTCTATGAGGTAGATCAGGAATAGAGTGATTGGCCCAAGGTCACCCAGTGGGATATGAAGTGTCATCATCCTGGTCCTACTGTGATCCTCAAGCAACTGCTCTTTATGGGTCCTTATATCTGACACTACCCACCTCATTGAATATGGGTACCAGTGTAGCTTAGAACCTTCCATATTTGTCCGATTCCACCTTATCATGAATAAACCCAAAGCCTAGAGTCAAACCTTCTTCCAGTGCCCTGCGCCCCTCTAGCGATGCCATGGATGTGCATGTATTTAAGGCAGCACAGTCACACATTATAAAATATATAACATATCTTTATGTAATGTATCTATATGTTATGTATTTTATCTTGCTTTTCAGTCAAAATGCAGCTGAAGGAGACACCCTATATGGGTCTACAGCCAATTATGTGTTGCCTTCTTGCTTTCTGTTAGCCTCAACAATAGAAGTTGTTAGCTTGGAAGAAAGGAAACTTATTCATGGGGCAATTACTGCCATTGCCACTTTACGGAGCAATTTACCCGGTAGTCACTATAGGAGGGCAATTTTCAGCATGATGATAAAAAAATTTTTTCTCTCCTCCCACCCATGACCCAGTGCTTCCAACTTCCACATCACACTGCTGTGTATTTTTTGTTGTTGTTGTTTGTTGTTTTTAAAAGCCGGTGGTGGCTGGAAGTTTGCCTTGGACACACTACCACATGCACATTTTATTTGCCCTTGGATGGAAGTTAGATCCAGGCTTGATGGAGGTTATTGGTACAAGTTGTTAACACCTATATGACAGCGGCTGCAATCCTACAGACACTTTCAAGGGAGTAAGACCCACTGAACGCAATGGGGCTTGCTTTTGAGTAGACATGGTTAGAATTGTGCTCGATGTCTATATTCAACAGACCACACGAAGAATCTTGCTGGATCAGATCAAGGGTCCATGTTGACTTCCGACCTCCTTTTTCCAACACCAGCAACAAAGAAAAAGCTTATCATGCCTGAAGCACAGAAAACCATGCACAAGAATAATGTGTTCTGAGACAGACACGTGGAGCAGGGTGATTTGTTACTCAGAAAAGCAAATGTGCACATTGTTCTGTGACAGTGCACATCTCTCTGTGACAGAGAGAGAGAGAGAGAGAGAGAGAGAGAGAGAGATGCACACACACAGAGATGCATAATTGTACTCTATGGCAAGAACACATACAACTCCCCCACATACTGTGGATAGTTGGCAGGGAGGGATGTCCTCCCCCACCCCAACATACCTAGAATCAACCATCTTCTCTAGGAAGCAGAGAAGGGGAAACTGAGTATCCTTGGACTGACATTAAGGTTGCACATTTTCCTGGGAGTAAGCCCTATTGGACACAAAGCCTCTTTCTTCTAAGTTGACATGGCTAGGATTGTGCTATTTGGAATCCTTTCAAAAGAATGCAAGTTTAACAGCTCCTGAAACGCAGCAGCTCAATCAGTGATTTTCAATGTGCTGTTGGCACACTGATGTGCTTTGAATAGTCTACAGGTGTGCCATGGGATTGTGGGGGAAAGTCATTTATCGGTGTGGCCATTGGGGAATGTGAACCCCATAGTGGGTAGGCCAGTGTGCCTTGTGGATTTTCCAAAAACTGACAGTGCGGTGTGAGTTTCTGACACACATACTGACACTGTCAGTTTCAGTGTGGTGTGAGAAGGGAAAGGTTGAAAATCATTGGACTGTTTATTTTATTTAAATTTATTTAAAGATTTATATCCCACCTTTCCTCTGTTAACAACTGATGCCCAATAACAACAATAACAAGGTGGACTAGTTAACTTGATGTGAAAAAATAAATTTCAGAAAGAGCAAAGAGCAAACTGTGTGAACCCATCTTCCAAACTTGGTTAGACCAGTTTAAAACTGGCCAGGCGACAAGCCACACCACAGTTCCCTGCTGTGATCCAGCCTGGGTGAGGCCTTGGCCTGTTCTCACATCTGGATCGGATTAGACATTCCAGCTTCTGGCTGGCTGAAGCTCTGTTTCTTCCTCCTCCCCCCATTTCTGCCCCAAAGTAGCCTGACTGGGTAGACAGCTGTGAATTCCAAGAGAAGGGAGGTGGACTTGAGAACATTTGTGTGTGTGTGAGAGAGAGATCCTTGGGTGGATTTGGGCAAATTGTAAGAATCTGGACCCTCCTTTTCCATTTGGACACCATCACCAAGACTTGGAGGAGAAGGAAGTACTATGGAGCTCAGGGCAGTCGTGCAGCTGTTGTTT
Source organism: Cryptoblepharus egeriae (assembly GCA_030015325.1). Taxonomy (NCBI): domain Eukaryota; kingdom Metazoa; phylum Chordata; class Lepidosauria; order Squamata; family Scincidae; genus Cryptoblepharus; species Cryptoblepharus egeriae. The sequence goes on from JAREYC010000004.1 coordinate 83,000,478, forward strand.
TTGGGGGTGCTGCTGAGGACCACTCAAGGACAAAGTGATGACCCGAACAACTCCGAGGAGGAAAGAAGGGCTCTGATGTTGAAGGTGAGTCTCCTTTTCCCTAACACACCCTGACACCCAGCCTATAACATTGGGGAGGAGGGGAACAGCAGAAATGTTTGGGTAGCTGTCTGAAAGACAAGTTCCAGGGTGACTGATATGCTGGAAGTCCCACACAAGGCTGGGCTTTCCAACATGCCTCTCGAGTGCCCATTTTTCCCTTATGCAGAATGTAAGCAAGTTCTGGAGGAACATCATGCAGGGTTCTGGGGCAGTGGGGCACCCATGCTCTTCATCCACTGCGCCAAGGTGGTGGTGGGGGGGGGGTTGAAAGAAAAAGTAACAACATTTTTGGAAAAAGAGTTTTAAAGAGTCTTTCATCTCTGGTGATGTTTGGAAACTGTGTGTGGCCACTTATGTAACTCACCCAACTGGCCTGTGTGGTCACTCACCACTACATCTGACCAAGGACCTAGGAGTCTGATTCCCTGCTGCTCGGACTGTAGTTACTTAAATTCTCTGCTCATCTAGCAACTGGACACTGCAGTTTCAGTTTTTTAGAGTGTCTCTTGCTTTTTGCCCAGAGAACCAAAGAGCTGTGGCTTCCAGCTGTTAACTCTTTAAGTCCCTCTATTCACTGAAAGAACCCCACTGATCGGTTCCAGCTCCCCATTTGTCCATCTAATTCTAACCCATTAGTCTCCGCCTTTCCCCATGCAGTCTGCTCACCACCTAAGAGAAGTCGGAAGTACTGGCTCTTACAGTATCCATCAGTGCAGATTAGGGCAGGAAAGGCAAAGGGGTGTAAAGAAATCCACAATCCCAAATACTCCCAATTCGAGCTAAATGATGGTTCCCTGCAGCCTTCGAAAACAATAGTGAAGGAGTCCATCAGAAAGGGGTCCAGCTTCCTCTGCCTCCCTATAACTAGATTCTCCCTCCTCTATTAAAAATGATTCCCAAATTCAGTTGTCTTAGCTTGCTTGCCTGCCCCCCATCCCCCAAACATGGCAATCCTGTTTCATAACCTCCAGTCTTTCATAAGAAGAACCCAGGAGACCTGTGACTGTTAGCTCTGTTCAGTCTACCAAACCACAGGGGTAGAAAAGGGGGTGGCGCAGACTTGGAGAGAGACTGGGAAAAGGTAGGGCCAGTCCTTTCATGTGGTTTGCATCAGGCAATGCATTGGTAGAGGGTACCCTCTTCTATCTGCCCACACACTTCCACTGGTCCTGGTCCCAGTGCCTGGATTCAAGAGGGAAGAATGGAACAAGAAATGTGGAGGAAAGGAGAGTTGCGGGCTAGAGTGTCTTGACATTCTTGCCCTCTGTTCTTCTCCATCTTCCATTCCACTTCCAGGGCAAGGAATGGAAGGAGAAGACAAGACAGGCAAATTCCAAGAAAAAGAGGGGGCAGTATTAGGCATGCCATATCAAAGTTCGTATGATTATACTAGTGAAAAGCATACCTGCATTGCGGGAGTAAAATTCCCCCATACGCCATCCCTCCACGGCACATCAACCCCCCATGCGCAACAACCCCCATGTGAAACATCCCCCATGCACAAAATCCTCCCATGCGCATCATCTCCCCATGCGCATCATCTCTCCATGTGCATCAACCCCCCATGCGTGTCAAACCCCCATGCTCATCATTCCCCCATGTGCATCATTCCACCATGCGTATCATCTTCTCATGTGCATCAACCCTCCATGCACAGCATCCTCCCCAGTGCAACCTCTCCCTCTGAACAACATCCCCCCAGTGCACAAGGCACCATGCCTCCATCATGGAAGGATCACCCCAAATTTCACATTTCTAGGTCCAGCGGTTTTGGCTGGAAATTGATCATACGGTGAGTCAGTGATTTTTCTCTTTTATATATATACTAGCGAAAAGCGTACCCGCGTTGCGGGAGTAACATTTCCCCATATGCCATCCCCCCACAGCGCAACTTCTCCCCATGTGCAACTTCCTCCCATGCACATCAACCCCCCATGTGCAACTTTCCCCATGCACATCAACCCACCAATCACATCAACCCCCATGCGCATCAACCCCCCATGTGCATCAACCCCCCATGCGCAACTTCCCCCATGCGCATCAACCCCCATGCGCAACTTCCCCCATGTGCATCAACCCCCATGCTCAACTTCCCTCATGTGCAACTTCCCCCATGTGCAACTTCCCCCCATGTGCATCAACCCCCATGCGCAACTTGGCCCCATGCGCATCAACCCCCATGCGCATCAACCCCCCATGCGCAACTTTGCCCCATGCACATCAATTCCCCATGTGCAACTTCCCCCATGCGCATCAAGCCCCCATGTGCAACTTTCCCCATGCGCATCTTCCCCCATGCACAACTTGCTCCCATGCGCATCAACCCCCCATGCACATCAACCCCCCATGTGCATCAATCCCCCATGCGCAACTTCGCCCATGCGCATCAACAACTTCACCCCATGTGCATCAACCCCCCATGCGCATCAACCCCCCATGCGCAACTTCCCCCATGCGCATCAACAACTTCACCCCATGCGCATCAAACCCCATGCACAACTTCCCCATGCGCATTTTCCCCATGCGCATCAACCTGCCCATGTGCAACTTCCCCCCCATGCGCATCAACCCCCCATGCGCAACTTCACCCCATGTGCAACTTCCCCGTTGCACATCAACCTGCCCATGTGCAACTTCCCCCCATGTGCACCAATCCCCCCTTGCACAGCATCCTCCACAGTGCAACTCCTCCCTCCAAACAATATCCCCCCAGTGCACCAGGCACTGAGCACCAAATTGGCTGGATGTTATTCAGTCTCCTTTTCAGCCCCTGAAGGGTTAATTTCTCCAGATGGTTCTTGGTGGGTGTTCAGGTGACAGAAGGAACTCCCAGAATTCCATGCTTCAGGCCCAGCAGTTGGGGCGGAATGTTGCTGAGTCAGCAATTCTCAATGCAAAGTATAGGGAGGAAAACGCGTTGCACCCCTTTTCACCCCCTTCTGGTTGGAATTTCGGAAAACCGGTTCTTAGAGCACTCCTCAGTCACGGAAGGAACACCCACCCCAAATTTCATGCTTCTAGGGCCGGCAGTTTTGGCAGGGAGGTGAGGAGTCAGCGAGTCAATCAGTCAGTGAGTCAGTCAGTCAGTGACTTTTCTCTTTTATATATATAGATATATAGATAACTGTGTGCATGCGCGTGCATGTGTGTTTGTGTGTGATGGGACTAGCAGCCTGGTCCTACTAAAATTTCCCCTCCCCTAGAGTTCTGTGGGTGGATAGGTCAACCTACACAAAGCAGATATTCTGTGAAAATTTTAAAGGTCCAATTCTTTGGGCTGCTATGGCTGTGAGGACTAGAGTTCCAGCGGCAGAACATGTCATCTGGTAGTTGCAAAAGATGCTCCAGAAGTTTGCAGAGCCAAATGCTTCGGGATCACCACCAAAGAGGACATGAAAGCACAGCGTGCAGTGGTGGGATGATGGAAACCTACCAATGGAGGTGAGTCAGTGGGTGGGCATATGTCAGGGGTTGGAGAGGGTGGCATTCAGCTTGGGTGATCTGCATTAGATGTTATCCCTTCCAATGCTAGCTGACATGTCCCCTTTGTTTCCTTAAACTTGTACCAGCTAAAGATCTGGTGCAGGTCTGTGGACATCCATTGCTGGTCCACTTCAAGAGACTTATGGATGGGTACAGGATATTTTTTGTTTTATCTCCAAGCCTCCTAATCATCCTCCCATAGCATGCAACACAGATCATTTTTGGTGCACCTGCATGTTATGGCAAGGTATACCATAGGATCAGGCTGTTAATCTAGGAGGAAAGTAAAATCTAAAAGATCCACCATTGAAGTCCTATATGACTTGTAAGTTCATGAGCTGTATGTTGAATTCTGTCAGGGACTTGATAATGCTCTTGCATACAGTCCCAGTCATGATGGAAGTCAGATGCGCAGAGTTCTTGGAGATGTGGGTTGTGGGCTGCAAACTTTGACTGGTAAAAATGCTGCACAAACATGTAGCAGGACTAAGGTTTCCACCACCTGGACCAGAGGCCAACAAGTTACCCCTATGAATGATGTACCTCCTCCCATGTGATGTATCATTGCCCTGCCATGCTAGTTTTTTTTTTGCTGTAACTTTTGATAGAACATAATTATTTCAGCGTGGTTTGTTTCACTACATTCTGCAAGAAATTACACGTTATTGATATATGACACATGATTGTTATGTATCAAAAATCTAAAGATTTTAAAAATTTTGGTCACTAGTGGTGTCACTCCTGTGTATGTCATCCAGTGTGGCCCACATCCACCTTGCACCCCCTTAGTGAGGCCACTGCAGGGCACCACAAAAAAGCAGAAAAATTCCAAGACATGGAGAGAGCATAAGGGCAGAACCACAAAATCATCCGGCAAAATGTCAAGTGTATAATCCTATTTGCATTTGTCAGGAAACTGAATAATAGGCAGAACAACAGAAAGAGAAACAAAAGAATGCAAATGTGGGCTAAATAAACACTGAGCATTGACTTGGCCATCACTGGAAGTTGTTTTAATCCACGTCCTAAAAAAACTTGGTTACTGTTCTAAAAGCGCTACATGTTTTATAGTCAAAGAAGATTTATGAATGCAGGCTTTCTCCATATCACAGTTGTATCAGTGAATCTGGTCAGCTGGCAATCCAGCAGAAAGCAAATATTTGTTCAAATTAAAACATCCTTAAAGAATAAAAACAGCATGTGTTTTTGACGTAATGGTCCAGGCTCTTCTATCCATTCTTCCCCAGGATCTATTGAACATGTTTTTTTGAGATCATAAGACAGTTTTGAATAGCTTAGCAAAAGCAGGGAGAATTATCGTAATGATCTTGAACAGAAGATAGGGTTGCCATATGTCTCGGAAAAACCAGGACTGTCCCAGTTTTGGTCAATTACGTTCACATATAGGCAAGTTTGACAGGGGGTCCTGCCCCGGTTTTGTGAAAGAGAATTATGGCAGTCCTAACAGAAGATGATTGCTAAATGACTACGGAGGATGGAATCTAAGGCCCTAGTCAGCTACCTAGGTAGCTTTGTATAAATTACTGTCTTTCTGCATGGCCTACCATATGGGGTCGTTGTGAGGATAAATAAGATAACTCACTGGATCCCAAATGTTTTTGAGGTGTGCTGCTGGGGTTGTTGGGCAGCAGTGCTCCCCACCCTAGAAGTTTATTTAACCCTTGATGCACATTTTAGACTAATCTGCCCAGTCAATTTTGTGAACCACCAAAAACACTGGGTCACAACCAACTTTGGGATCCACAATTTGGGAATTGCTGGGTTAATCCCATGTACACCTGTTAAGGTCATTGGCTGAAGGGTGAGATCCACAAAAAGAATAGATTTTGGAGATGTGAGAATCAGCAGTTGGACAATAAGGACGGTCTCCTTTATGAATATCTAGGACAGGTTTCCGACTTCTTTGAGTCTTTCATTATGCTGATAGGCAATTAATTTAGCCAGGGAAGAACCTTTTAGTGTTTGGCAAACACAGGGATGTATAGGGATATCCTCAGAGAGCTTACAAAAGAATGGCAATTGAATCTGAAATCAAAACTGCTGCTGGTGCCAGCTTGTTTTTGGTTGTCCCCTTTTGAGACTGAACATTGGCAGTACAAACAAGCAAACACAACAAGATCTTTGCTCAGTAAAAATAATGCCTTCTATGTCAGATTGTTTTTTTTGGACATGCTTTTTTGGTATCTATCTGAGCATGTTGCAAAGGGTTTGGTTCAGAGGTTGAGCATGTCCTCTGCAAGCACAAGGTCAGGGTGATCATATACAGTGGAGGACAGAATGCCTGTACCTGTAACTATTGCATAGAAGAGGGAATTTAGGTAGGTTTCGCTTACCATGGAAGGGATTAAAAAGCAGCATCTAGGCTAGTGGGTTGCAATACTCCAGTCTGCCACACTTGTATTTTCCATCCCACTCTTAATTTTCCAATGTGATTAGGAGACAGGGCAGCAGCAATAAATTGATGGAGGTTGAGACAACCGCCTCAGCTGGCATCATGGATGGGCCAGCTTTGCCAGCCACTGAGATGTGGGTTTGGGTGTGGCAATGGTCCAATTCAATACAAGGCAGGTACAGTATGTGTATTTCTGTGCCTCTAATATTACTCTCTGACACCCACAGCATCTTCAGGAGATCCTGGAGCTGTCAGAAGGGCCCGAGGAAGAGACTGTACAGGAGGTGACCCTTACAGAGATAGGAGGAGGTTCAGATGCCAAGCAGATTCTGGAAGAAGAGGAGAAGGAGGCTCCCCTTCCTACGACGCTGGCCCCAAGTACAACACCCTCACCTCACGAGGAAGAGGATGGTTTCACCTATGTGTGTGAGTAATGCAGAGTGTCCAGAATGCATCTTTTTGCAGGCAGCACCTTTCATTTCAAGATCTTGTCTCCCCTTTTTTTGTTTAGAGAGAATCACAATTTCAGAGAACACACCACTTTTTCGCTTAGATGGTTCCAAATGGGGTTGAAACAAATGAATGGAGCTCTAATAAGACCTCTTAATCATATGATGGTAAAATGGAACAACCATATTCTGAACTAGCAAAATGTACCCAGGTTGCAGGAGTAAATACCCCCCATACAACACCCTCCCATTGCGCACTACCCTTCCATTGCGCACACCCTCCTATGTGCACCACCCTCCCATGCGCACCATCCCCCAATGTGCACCACCCCCATGCTCATCGTCCCCCATGTGCACCATCTCCCTTTGTGCACCATCCCCCCATGTGCATCATCACCCTTTGTGCACTCTCCCTCCCAGTGCATCAGCCGGATGTTGATCAGTCAGTCTTCAATGTTAAGTATAGACCGAAAATGCGTTGCCCCCTTTTTCAGACCCTTAGGGGTTAAATTTCTAGAAATCAGTTCTTGGTGGGTGCTCCTGTCATTGAAGGAATACTTTCCCCGAATTTCATGCTTCTAGGTCCAGGGGTTGGGGCAGAGTGTCCCTCAGTCAGGGATTCTTCAATGGAATGTATAGGGAGGAAAAAGCACTGCGCCCCTTTTCATGCCTTTCTGGTTGGAATTTCTCAAAACCGGTTCTTACCAGGTGCCTCCATCATGGAACAAACACCCACCCCAAATTTTCCACTTCTAGGCCCAGCTGGTTTGGCGGGTCATTGATGAATCAGTGAGTGAGTCAGTTAGTGAATCACTCAGTGAATCAGTCGGTGACTTTTCAGTTTTACATATGTAGAAGATAATAAGTTCCTGAATAGCCAATGCAATTTGGAGGGGGGACTATTGCCTTTATGGCCCCAATGTAATTTCCAGGAGGCTGACCATAGGTGGAGGCAATATAAGGGTCTTGGATCAAATTCAGCAGAATTATCCTTCTGCTTCTGAATTCTGTAATGCCACAGAACTTCAAGAGCCTTCTGTTTTTGAAACTGTGATTGTCTCTGGAAAGCCTACAGGCTCATTGGATTTATTCCAGAGAGCCTTTCGCTTAAATCCCAGCTCAGCCATGAACTGATGGGGAAAACGGTGATGGTGTCGTCCCTTAGTACCCATTCTGAGAAGCAAAATGTATCCAGTTTCCCTCTCCTAGCCTTGTTTATTGTCCCACACTCCCAAATGATGCATCTGTTGCTCTGCTCTCCAAATCCACCATTTTCTGCTTCCTCCCTTGTCCTCGGGCACAGAAGCCAATTACATCTAACTCAAATCGATTCCTAGCATAAATCCTGATTTCCTTGGCCTTGGCTGGAAGCAGCAGTAACCCACCCATCAGTGACTTCAGCATTATAAAAAGCTTGTCGGTTTTGGGCCGCCGCCATGCTAGAACTTCACCACGCTGCCAGAAATCCTCTAGCCTCTCTAGAATTTCCATCTCCCAGCACTGTGGTTTAGGTACCACAGAGTGAGTAAGCTGTGGTTTCAAGCATGCTAAGGGAACCAATGTTAAAAGAAAGCAAGTCCAAATTGCTTTCCAACATCTGGAAATCAGAGGTGTATACTGTCTCACAGCACTATGCGGGTCTATTCAGAAGTAAGCCCATTAGGTTAAGCTGGGCTTACTTCTAACACAGCATGCATAGGATTGCAGCCTAGTCTTAATAGTAACAACTACAGCTAATAAGCACTGGCACAGCCATGAACTTTTCTCCAAGAACACAAAAATTGCAAGCAGTCCCTCAATTTCTATTCCATGGTTCTCCCTTCCTAGATCTAATGGGGTTTAGGTACAGGAGGCAGAATTAGGTTGGATATCAGGAAGAATCTCTGAATGGTAAGAATTTTGGAACCAATTATGGTGGGTTCTCTGTCACTGAAAGAGTCATCACCAGTTACTTCTGGTGGTACTTCCAAATGGTAGAATAGTGGGTTAAACCTTTTTTTTGTGCCACATACCCAATATATAATGAGACTGGGGAACCCATTATCAATCCCACACCCTTGTAGGACTCTTTCTACCTACCTTCCTCCCTCTCACCACCCACTCCCCACCTCTATAATGCCCCTCCTCCACTGTTCACTGTAACCAAATATTCTTATTTAAGAGAGCAGAAAATTTTATAATGAAGCCTGAATCTACTGAAAACTATTTTAGCAAATTTCTAAGAACCAGAGAAGAACTGGGACACAATCTCCTGTTACCTGAAGGAGTAACACCAGATGCCACCCTCTTAAACTGGTGGTGCTCTAAGCTGGTGGTCTTTAACCTTTTACATTTACAGTGGTTAAGTCACTGTGCCTGTTAACCAGCAGGCCAGGGTTTGAGACCCGGGTCGGCCCCACAAGACAGGGTGAGCTCCTGTCCTTAGCCCAGCTCTGCGACGCCAGCTGGATCCAATTGTATTGGCTCTGCCTTTCCATTGGACTAATTCAGTGGCGTGGAGAGGGGGGATTTGTTGCTTGGGTAACAGCCTATCCTCCATAACAATCCAACCCAGGCTTTCGTGCTTTGCATGCAGCATATGCAGCACCGAGCATGATACCATAGTCTTTCAAGACTGATGGAGGCCTGCTTTTTTTAAGTTGCTGTGAACCCACAACTAAGATGTCATTGAGGTCCCAACCGCAAGGGTGAAGAACACTGAGGTAGACCATGTGAAGTGGTGTGGTGGGTGACAAACATTGAGACATGCTTCAGTAGGGAGTTAGACTAGATGGCCTTGAATTGCCCTTCCAACTCTATGATTCCGGTGGCTTATAGCATGATCGTGACAAAGCAATACAAAAACATCTTAAGAAAGCAACAATAGCATTCAGAACAACTCCATGGGCACAAGTAAGAGAGTGTGACAGGTCATAAAGTCAGAAAACTCCTGGTCAAGGAGCCAGATCCTCAGCCTCTGATGAGATACTGGCAAAGAGGGATAATAGCACCTTATAATGTATCCAAACTGTTTATTTCTTTGAGGAGAGCTAGAGCTAGGCCAATATCACATATGTCCAAAGATGGCAGATTGCAAAATGGACTCCTGTGGAGACAAGTTGCAAAATAAAAAGAGGGATTCAATGAAGAGGCAATCATGAACAAAGGAGCATCATTAACATCAGAAGGTAGTTAGGTAGCATCTATGCTGGCAGACGGTTGCTGGAGATGCTGGTCCAAACCCTACAGTTTAAATGTACCACATGTGGTGGGTGGAAGCTCTAGCGGTCTCGGATATATTGTCATTCTCAGAAGGGGATCATGGGCTGAAATGCTCAAGAAGCACTGTTGTGGAGAATGCTGCCTTTTGTTGACATGGAGGCTCAAGGGGTTAGTCCATCTAAACCAGAGGTGGCAAACCTGTGGCATGCATGCCAAATTAGGCACAGAGGTGAGCCAGGTGAGCCAAATTGCCCCAGCCAGGTATGTTGCGGGGCTGTGTGTCACCCAGTGCAACACTGAGAGCACACCTGACCCACTGTACATGCCCAGAGTTCTGGGCATGCACACTGGGCACCAGCATGCTTGGTTGGCTCTTTTGATGAGGAGCACTATGCCTGGAACTCTGCTCTCAGAGTACACACCTGGACCACTGTGCATGCTCAGAGTTCTGAGCATGCACATTGGGCACTGGTACACTCATGGTTTTGGGTTGCAGTTTGGGCACTCAGTCTCTAAAAGGTTTGCCATCACTGATCTAGGTTGCCATCTGATGGATATAAGTCCTTGATCAGTGCCCAGTCCCTGATAGCCTACTGATAACTCTGGGATATGGTGAGTGGAGCCATGCTCTATGAACAGGCTGCCCCTCTGTGATGGATTAATCTGGGGAGAGATGAAAGAAAAGGGATCTTCCAGTAACTCCTAAACTAAGACCCTTAGACTCCAATGACACTGGTGATTGTACACATCATGCATGTACATGCATTGTACACAACATGAAAATCCTGCCTACGGGTTTAAGAAGAGTTCTCAGACCCAGGTAAGTGCAATCCTAAGCCTATTTACTCAGAAGTAAGTCCTATTGTATTCAATGGGACCTAATCCAGGAAAGTGTGTTTAGGACTGCAACTGAAATCTCCATATTACTGCTCAGCTGGTCGTCTCAGAGCAGACAGAAGACATTCTGAGCCTTTGCTCTCACCCAGAGGAACACTGCAACCCATTATATGAGAAAGGCAGACAGCCATCTAGCAGATGCCTCCAATTCCATGGGACATAATGGTTACCACTGTCTGCCGACATCACAGGTCATAATTGCCTGAAACCCACTTCCAAAGGCAGAGTGATACATTTTTTTGAAAACCAAACTCCGAATGGCAACCTCTTTGTGGGCAAAGCAGATGGCAGAAGGGATTGCTTGGCATAGAGAAATTGTGTGGAGAGGAGGTACTCAAATTCCTTTTCCACCCCTTAAATTACTTTTCCCCAGACGCAACCATTTTCTCTCCCAAAATGCTTCTGGACCAGGGTTGGCCATACGAGCTGCATGATCCAAATGCAAAGCATTTTTTGCAGGGTTGCTCTATTAACCAGGATGAGCAAAAAGGAGACTCTTGGATGCTATCACCACCTATGATAGAGGAAAAAAGAAACACAACCAGTACCATAGCTAAGCGGGGATGGGGGTACAATATCTGGTACCACACCTTGAGGGGTTGCCAGCCTGAACCCCTGTTAGCAGACCAAGGGCACAATCCTAACCATGTCTACTCAAAAGTAAGCCCTATTGTGTTCAATGGGTCTTACTCCAAGGAAAGTGTCTTTCAGATTGCAGCAAATAGGTTTTTAAAAAGGCATTTAGAAAGGCATTTCTAGGAGCTGTTAACATGGGGCTGTGTGTTAAACTTGACTCTGGGGGGAATGTTAAAAAATTTTGTGCCCTATCTGCCAGATGGCTTAGCTGCACCACTGTATACAGACCCTACAACAACACCACAGAGAAACCCATGACTAACCCTGGAAGATGCCGTCCCAGGGTGACCATATGACTGGAAATTTCTGGATTTGTCCACTTTTTTAGCCTCCTGGCCAGGTGTTCCCCTAAAGGGCTTCATTGTCCTCCATTTTGGCTTCATTTTGGAACTTTGCAATGGTGTGCAGTACACCATCATACAATATGTCATTGGATTTGTTTTGAAGAGCAGAATCCAATGTGAAAAATCGGTTTTGAAGTATCTTCTTCCTATCAAAAGTTATGGCCAAAAATCTAAAAATAAAAATATGCTTTACTCATGAGTAGGCAAATGTGCCATTGTCTGCTGGAAAGGCCAGGCTGAGAGGAATCCAAGACCTTGTCCTCCTTTAGAGGTTTGAGCATCTGGTCATCCTGTGCTGGCCAGGACCACAGAGGACATTTCGTCAAAGGACTTTCAAATGTGAAGTTGGGCTGGAGAAAGATTAAACCATCCTTTTCCATCTCCTGCCAGCCTTCATCTCCAGATTAAAGCCTCATGATGTGTTTTTTATTTTCTTTATTAGAAACCACTGGGATAAAATTACACACCACTGTTCATCCTGTCTAGTTCGGCCCTTTTTTTTTTGGCAGGCATGATGGGATCACCCACTCCTTAGAGGATACCCAGCTTGCTAGGACTGCAGTACTGAGAAATTGGATCTGGGCTTCTAGGAATTCCCCATTCCCGAGATTGCAACAATATTATTCTCAGCATGAAGCAAACATTAGGGACCAACCCAGAAAAAAAGAAGATGCTTGACAACATTGCAGGTGAATTTTGCCTGTGAATTCCACACAGGTTTAGTGGCTGAAATTAAAGTGATCCCAGTTGATGAATTAGCATCAACGGTGCCTGGCAAAATGCCTTCTGTTCAATAAGTCAAGCTGGTTCTTAGCGATTGCTCTTTAAATAAACTCTTAAAAGTGTTCCCGAGCTTTTGTTCGGTCACCAAGTGTGGCTAACACAACGGTAAAATATTTTTAGTTTTCAGAAACTGTTCAGATAATCCATGCAGAGTGTGTTTGAAACAGTGGTAGGTGAATCTAAGAAGCACTGAAATAGCTCTCGATTCTGTCCAAAGTGTTCCAACAAACATGATCTCATTACTCTTTATAGTCACCATGCTAAATTAGTTTATATAATTAACCCCCAAACTGTGTAAGAGAGGCTGAGATTGTTGGGTGCTTAAGACTACCTAGAGAGTACACACATTACATTTATTACACTTCTACTCTTCATTCTTCATTCCTCCATCCTTCATTAATCATTCATCTCAGCCTGACCTACCTCACATGGTTGTTGTGAGTTTACAATGCATCCCTTATGTATTTTATCCTCACAACAACCTTGTGAAGCAGGTCAAGCTCGGTGGAATCAAAAAGTGATTGATTCAAGACTATCCAATGGTCATGATTCAAGACTGTCCAGTGGGGGAGAAGAGATTTAAAACTGGGTCTCTTCCCCACCACAATCTAACCCGCTACCAAGTCTACGACATGACCCCCAGAAACCATAGAATCACAATAAGAGAGTTTGAATTTGAATTCAGAACTTCTAGGTCATTGCAGAGACTCTTAAACAGGGCCTTTTTCTGGGGGTTACTCAACTAGTACTTGGTACCTTTTTCCATCTGACATTCCCCCCCCCCCCCACACACCTAATTAATTATTTGTCAGATGGAGATGACATATAGTGAGTGCTGGCACATTTTTTTAACCATTTCACTATGGCAACTTTCAAGATTAATTTTATTTATTTTCATATTTTTATACTACCTTTCCTCCAAGGAGCTGCAGGTGGTGTACATGGCTCCTTCTAGCCTTTTGTTTTATCAGTAACCCTTTGAGGTAGGTGAGGTTATGAGATTATAACTTGCCCAACATCACCCAGAAAGCTTCATGGCTGAGTAGGGATTTGAACCTGGATCTTCCTGATTTAACTTCAAGTTCCAAGCCACTGTGTTATCTAGTAGAAAGATAACACAGAAAGGAAGACTTGTATATATGCATTTATAGAGTAAAAAGGAAGACTTGTATATATGCATTTTTTTGTGAGGCAGAGAATTTGGACTAGAGTGATTTGCCACCTCTCAAACCTCTACAAGCCACTTAATTGTAATTAATTTAAAATTTCACAATAAGTGTAAGCTGTAAGAAATTATTTAAAATAAAGAAGAATGCACCTTACCCTCCCAGGTTGTTACTGATAAAAAGTAGTTAAGAAAAATTCCCCAGACATTCTAAAGGCTCCAGTCCTACTTACCTGGAAGTAAGGCCCATTGACTATCATTATCATTGTTAAAATCATATATATGGGGTGCAATCCTAACCTAGATAGGCACAACTCATCGGTCTTCCCTTTCCTGTGGTGAAGGATGGGAGGGAGGTAGGGAGGCAAGTGCATGTCTGTGCACTGACCTAACCTTCCCCCAGGAGAGGTGCAAAAGAGTCTCTGTGCCACTTTTGTGTCACCTCTAGGTCAATACATGACTTGTGTCTGAGCTTAGGCCAGAAGGTTAGGATTGCAGCCATAGTATCTTAATAAAGTACAGATCTGTCACATTTCCCCGAAAGAAATCATATAGCATGGGAGCAACAAAAATCGAAATGAACACTGAAACTATTGGGGACCCACCTGAAATTGGCTTGTGACCCACTTATGAGACCTGATCCACAGTTTGAGAAACATTGCTCCAGGCTCATGCAATGACTTGAGATGCAAAGAATGGAAGTCATGCACTCTCACTGAACAAAGATAAATTTTGAGCAACCTTTTCCCCACATCCTCTTTAAAAGGGAAGGTGAGGATGGATTAGTTGCTGTACAGTTGCTGTCTTACTTTAATTTTCATATTCCAGGGAACTCAGGGCAGTATATATGGCTCCTTCTTCTCCTTTCATCCTCACAACAACCCTGTGAGGTAGGTTAAGTTGAGATGGAGTGTCTGGGCCAAGGTAACTTAGAGGACACGCCTAACCATATCTACTCAGAAGTAAGCCCCATTGTGTTCAATGGGTCTTACTCCCAGGAAAGTATGTTTAGGATTGTAGCCTTAGGGTATGCATGTCTACTTAGAATTAAGTCCTATTCTGTTCAATGGGGCTTCTTCCCAGGAAAGTGTGGATAGCATTGCAGCCTCGGTAATGTTTCATGACTGAGGCGAGCCTTGAATCCAGGTCTTCCTTATCCAAGTCCAATCTTTTAATCACCACACCACACAGTGTTTTGAGGTAACACCACTGATAAGGAGTTGTCAGAAAATAGTGAGCATCTATAAAATGGGCCTATGTGAGAAACAAACCGGGAAGTGTGTGGTGTTGACTTCAGCGGTTGCTGATTTTATTTCATAAAACATACACTCTGTGGCTGGTGGCTCAGCAAGGGCTGTCATGTCAGCAGAGCTTAACAGGAAATAACAGCATGTGTTCTTGTGAGGCTTACTCTTTCCCTTTTGGCTTTGCGCATTGATGAGGAAAGCAATTGGCTGCTGTGGAAAAAGAGCGGGAGTTCATTCTGGAGCTCTGGCCACCTTTTCCCTCAGGAGTCTCTCATGAGTCCTCATGACTCTTTTACAAAGAGACACCCCTCTTTCATGTCAGTGGTGCTACCCTTGAAAAGTGGTGACTACTCTTTTCCGTCCGATTTCTCCCAAACACAAAGACGTGGTACCTTTCTACCCTGTGGGCAGAAGCAGCCACCTATCAGGGTGACCATATGACCGGATTTTTCTGGATTTCTCTTCTTTTTTAGCCTTCTGTCTCGGTGTCTTCCCAAAGGACTTCATTGTCCTCCATTTTGGAACTTTGCAATGGTGTGCAGTTCCCCATCATACCATATATTGTTGAATTCGTATTGAAGAGCAGAATCCAATGCAAAAATCAGTTTTGAAATATCTCCTTCCTATCAAAAGTTATGGCCAAAAAAACTAAAAATCAAAAATATGCATTGAGCTCTAAAGGAAAGTGAAAGTGCCCAATATTGTGGCTTTACTCATGAGTAGGCAAACATGCCATTGTGCACCAGAAAGGCCAGGCTGAGAGGAATCCAAGACCTTATCCTCCTTTTGGGGTTTGGGTATCTGGTCACCCTGCTGGCCACAGATCCTGAATTAAAGGCTGCTTGCGCCTTCTGCTAAACCATGTGCCTCTGTTCTCCACTGGCCATGCTGTTTGCACACTGGGACTCGTAGAAGAGCACACATAGCTGGTCACAAAAAAGTGGGTGCATGATTCCCATGTTCGTTTGTTCTATCTATCTATCTATCTATCTATCTATCTATCTATCTATCTATCTATCTATCTATCTATCTATCTATCTATCTATCTATCTATCTATCTATCTATCTATCTGCCTGCCTGCCTGCCTGCCTGCCTGCCTACCTACAGTATTTATATACCGCTTTCAACTGAACAGTTCACAAAGCGGTTTACAAGAAAATGAAAAAAAATTAATAGCTAATAGGTTCTGATGTCTCACTCAGCCCACATCCTGCAAGATGTCACCTCCAGCCTGTTCATTTAGTTCCTCACCCCAGCTAGGCTGATACATATAATTTGACCATGGCTACAGAGACGGCCTGTAATGTGCTAATTGACTGTTTCTGTAGGGAACAGACTCTGTGTTCTTTGCAGCCGAGAATTTTCTTTTAAAGGAGCTTAATGCATGAAGGAAGGCAGGCTCAGGCTCACTAGTAGGTGTTCGCAGACAATTTGCACAGCTGCAGACTCGAGATTGTCTTGTCCTTCAATAAGCAGCCTGATGAGCTTCTTCAACCGAAGCTTCTTTCCGCCTTCTCTGCTGTACCTCTTTATCTTCCTTCCATTGACCCTTTTATTTTTTCTGATGCTGATAATGGCTACCCCACCCCACTCGAGCATCCCAGGCCCACCTTCCAAGATCCTGGTGCTATGTTAATGTACATTGAGACCATCCCCCCATAAGCACAAATGCCACAGATTTGAAGAAATCGACAGCCATGTTTATGGATTCTTAGGACATGAATGTGTTTTGCCTGCAGTGGGTCCTTCTCAGATGGTCAGTCTCAGTTGTGTGGACACTTAACTTGGAGAAGTCATTTAGAGCCCGATTCCCTCCTTTTAGAGTATCCGCCCTGGGCTCAGAATCTGCAATTACCCTGAGGCTACATTAGCTTCTGAACAGCCAACCTCCCCGGTAAAGAGTCAAGAAAGCAGACTGAACCTGCCAGCCCTGCACCAGATCATTAAAGCCACAATTCAGAGTAACTATGGGACCTCTTATATTGACGTAGTTACGGTGCCACCTACTGGAAACTTATGGGAAATGCTTAGAACAATCCAGAGTAAATGTCTCTTACGTTAACGTAAGAGGTCCTGTAGTTACTCTGGATTGTGTGGTAAGGCTGGCATTACAATGCAAGTCTAATGGTCTGCCAGTCTGTGTCCCAATGCTGAAGGACTGCTTCGAATGTGTTCTGGCTGTTGCTCTTACATCTTGTTTATCTGAAGATTTCTTCCTTCCTTCCTTCATTTATTTATCCCTTATATATCCCTGCCTTTCCCATGTTAACACAACTGCATAAGACAGCTCATATAGCTTTTTATCCTTTTTGTCCTCACAACAACCCTGTATGGTAGGTAATTGTTCCATGGGCAGCTCGTAGGACCCTTCTTTTCCAGACAGAATCCTTCCCAGCACAATTTATTTTTCACATTTTTATCATGTTTCTTCCTCTGTAATGTTTCTTCCTTCCTATAATGATTTTATAATACTCTTCTTCTAAGAAGCTTGGAGTGGTGTATGTATTTCCCCCTCTTCTTTTGTATTCACAGCAACCCTGTGAGGTAGGTGAGGCTGAGAGATAGAGCAGAGATAGGGTTGTCCAAGAAGGTTGTGCTTGTGCGGGGATTCCTTATATCTGGAATACCCATCCTGTCTTATCCCTATCTTTTATCTCAGCCTGTGCTATTCAGCCAATCATGGCCTACTTAGTGCCACTGGAAAGAACAGACTGGGGCAGGTAAAAAAAACCCTACACAGCTGCAGAATCTACTGTAGATTTTGTCTCTCAATAAGCCGCCTGATGAGTTTCTTCAGCCAATGTGCCTCCCCTGCCATACCTCATTCTCTTCATGCCACTGACCCTTGTATTAGTGGCTGCTTATAGCCACTCTCCAGCATGCCAGTCCCAGCTTCCAGATCTCAGTAATGCAGTGAAAGTGTGCATTGCTGTGCTGTCCAAAACCTCCTTGGAAGAAAGCATATGGTTCTGTCATTACCGGAGGACAATGGGCACTAATGGGCAGTTTAGCTGCTCCTTGCCAATGGCGCACCTGTCTGCAAAGTGGCAGGAAGCTGGAAAAGCATTAGCCTGGCTGGGAAATGCACGCAATGAGATTGGTAAAGAGACAACTTCGGATTTTAAGTTTGCAAACTGTCCATTAGATTTCAAGGACTGGACCAGTTTTTGCTGGAAATTAGGGTTTCCTTGATGCAGTGCAGCCTTGAGTTTGCCATTCATCAATGGCATTCCTAGATATCCAGGTTCCTTGGGCAGTGACTTCATGTGAAATGTCATGTGAAATCATGAGCAGAAAGAACATAGGGCAGGTGTTCACCAAGCCACCAAAACATGAGACAGTGGCTTTGTGAATCTGTCTGTCCACCGATTTCTTCTGCTCAGTGATGTGAGCCCAGGACGGTATCCACACCCATCATGCACACTGAGACTGAGTGCAAGATATCTAAATTGTCACTGCTTTGTCTCTTACTTTCCCTTCCTCCCGGTGTCTATGCAGTCTCACGCCTGAACAGCCTGGATGCAGCAGTGCACCGTCTCAATGTGCAATTCTACCATATGGATGTGAAGGTAGCACAGTTCTCCCAAGGCCTGGCTGAACTGAGAGGGGGTCTGACTGAAGTTCGAGAGTCGTTTGCATCCTTGAACGAAATTGCAACCCGCAACCAGAAAGAAATTGGAAGAATTGATGGTAAGGATGGGGAAAGTGGCTGGAATGCTTCTCTGGAAGACAAAGCATGTTTGGGCTAGTGGTGGTGGTGGTCCTAACAAGGGTGTCATGCTAATTCTTCTCAGCTTTCAGCAAATGTTCAAAAAGGAAGAAGCTATTTCTTACCTAGTCACCTGTGATGAGTAGAAATTATCTCCAGGGAACCACTGAGAAACTTTTAAACATAAAAGAAAATGTGCTATTTTTTTTGGAGTTTCATAGAGAATTATAATACAAATGACTAAAACTGATATATACACGGGCTGTTGAGCTGGTGAAAAAATTATTGACTTTGGCTACAATTCTAATTCCCAGTTAGGCCAGCCTAAGCCCCAGCCTAAGTCCTGCACTGACTGGGGTGGGGGAGTGTCACAAAAGTACTGTAAGTACTTCTGTGCCACTCCTGGGGGAGGGTTAGGCCAGTGCACAGACACGTGCTTGCCTCCCTACATCACCACTACTTAATTTCCACTTGTGTGCGTTTATTAAAAGCCACAAAAGAACAAACTTGGTTTGATTTCATATAGGTCGTCGCATAAAGATTTTTGCATGGTGTTTTGCCACTGTCCAAAAGTACATTTGAGCAAGAGAGTTAAAACACTGCACAAAAAAGACGCTTGATGCGGTCACATAAAAATTGCTGTTTTGCAGTGTTTTATCAACACGTACATGCACATGAGTAGCACAGAAAAGGGATGCAAATGAACTTATGGGAAATGAACTTATTGAAAGCCACTGCAAATTGTGTGCTCCAAATCCAGAATTAATTTTAGAAATTCTCCTAGCTAAGCAAGAATCTTGAAAAACAATAAAGTGAACTAGAACTAGAAAAACTAGAGTGAACTTGAAAAACAATAAAGCAACGAAATAGGGGAAATTCATCCCTTGAAATGATCAAGTATCTAAAAAGCCCTGTGGCAATAAGTTAAGACTACAAAGAGCTTATTCCAATGTTGCTTTCTGTTTCTTCCCTTCTCGCAATAACCAGAGAGATTGGAATTAATGGATAGCAGCCAACACAACATCCAGGAACACATACATTTTCAGACATGCTTTCTATGTGCTAGTTCACATGTTATACTACTTACCCAAGGTAATGACCCCAGGAAGTGCTGTGTTAGAGGTTCTCCTACATTCCACTGGAGCTGCTTGCTGGATGGATACATAGTACAGGTGTGTGTCTCCCAAAGAAAGGAGTATTTGTTTGTGGTGGCTTTCCATCTCTGTTCTTTCTACTATAGAGATTCCCCTTTGAAGAAGAAATAGGGTGCACAACACTGCCACTACTTCCTCTATGGTTAGGTGGAGACTAAGGGGCATACTGCTTGGGGCATGAATCCCTCAAACTCCCCCCTAATTACATCTTTGAAGATCCTTCTCCTTTGTTCAGAGAATAGATTGTTTAAAATTAATTTTTTAGACGTTAGGAGCAGTGGTATAACTAGAGGGAGGTGGAGGTGTCAGTTTTGGGGGGAGGCGTGCAAGGGGCCCCTCCCCTTCAGTGCCTTTTCAGGCGTCCCATTCTGTACAGCTCCATTTGGTTCACCCAACCTGCAAGAACTCCGAAGGGGCCCCTTGCATGCCTCCCCCACAACTGACACCTCTGCCCCCTCTAGCTATGCCACTGGTTGGGAGAATCTCAGTTTGCAAAGTTGTGATCAGAGTGTACAATATAAAATATACAGGGCTCTTAGGAACAGGGGGTGTGGGGTCTATACTGAATGCTGGATCAAATCCCATAGGCTGTCAGGTGCCTAGCACCTCTATAAGGAGAGCTCTGAGCAGTGGCACATTGTACAAAATGGGTATCAGCGTGACTGCAGGATTTCATATGCAGCTCAGGACAGTGGGAACAAAGAGATCAAAGGAGAGGTTATTCAGGAAGGGAGAGGACTGATCGAAGGCCGCCCACAAGCCTGGGATTAGAGAAGTATGAAAGCTGAAGTACAGAATGTAAAGATAATTCTTTCCATAATTGTGTCCCTCCGTATCAAATTTTAGGTTGAATCTAGCATTTTGTAATCTGCAAGGACCTGACATATTGTAATCTCTATATAAGTTGGTGGCATAAGTATAATAATAACAATTTTCTGTACTATCACAGGTTGTTTGCGGGGCCGGCGCACTCAGAGCAAATGCTTCCTGATCTTCAAGGACTTTGAGGTCTATGATGGTGCACAAAAACTGTGTGTTCTCCGGGGAGGAAACCTTGCCATGCCTGCGGATGCCACTGAGCTGGCTGTCCTGCGCCGTTATCTTCATGATGTCTTCCAGCCCTACAACTGGCCTGCCTGGGTGGGCATCCATGACCGGCGGGCAGAAGGCTTGTGGCTCTTTGAGAGTGGGCAGAGGGTCTCAGTCTTTGACTGGTACCGCGACCATTTGGTGACTCAACCCAATGGTGGTGCACGTGAGAACTGTGTCTCCCTCAGTTCTGATGATGGGAAGTGGTGGGACAATGACTGTGAAAGGCGCATGTATTACATCTGTGAGTATCGTCTCTAGGATCGAGTCCCTTTGAATTGCAGTGACATCCTTCCAGTATCAGTGTCATGATGAGCAGCCCCTACATGATAGGAGGAGGGAGGCAACATCCTCTGCATGGCAATACTGCTCTCCGTGTGTGTGTGTTCAAACATCTCCTTCTCCCCACCCCACATTGTGCCCAAACACCTCTACATTAGTATCTTTTCCCTCTCAAATAGAAGGAAATGTCCAGTGGCATAGCTAATGATCATGTAGCCCAGTGCACAGCTCAAAATATTGCCCCGGCAGTGATGTCACAACCAAAAGCAATGTCATCCCTGGGTATTTTTAAAAAGAAAATTGGGAAAAACTCGCTTCCTCCTTCTGAGCACTTCACCACTCATTTGTTCTGCTAGTGGCATAGCTAAAGCACCTACTGAATTTGCTATCTGGAGTTTAAGACTTTGTCCCCCTCCCCCAGAAAAAAACAAAATCAAATTTAATTAAGTAAAAAATGTCCTTATTTGTTAGGGAAACTGTGTTGAAGCAAAGAGGAATGGTTATTCTTTTCCTGCTAAATTTAAGAGGAGCACTTCTTAGAAGTGCCTGAATACCTGTTTAGCATGGGTAAATGTATTATGATATATGCATGTAGAAATGAGAGCTGATTCATATTAACACCTTATTAGTCCTATACAGTATTAGAATTACATCAGAGGAATCAGTATCATGGGAAAGATTTTAATTTTAAAAATCAACTTTTTGTTCCATAGGCTTTTGTGTTTTCATTTTCTGTTTAATTGGCCATAACTTTTGATATAGAAATTCCAATGCAGTTTTTTTCCATTACATTCTGCATTAAATTACTTTTCCAACAGTATATAACAAGATGGTATTATCTTTCATAAATATTCCATTTTTTAATTTTAGCCACTAGTGTCATGCTCAGCTTGTTGCCCGCTCAGCTTGTTGCAACGGTACCCACTGCACCGCTTTAGCTACGCCACTGGAAATGCCAATAGCTTATAAACATATAGCAACTGGGTTCTGAATGACTGCACTTTCTGTGGCATGATGACATCCACAGCAGTTGCATTACTAGGGCTTGTGTCACCTAGCACCGAAGGCCAGTAAATCACCCTTATGCAGGTGATTACCCTTATGTAAATCCTCCCGTGCAGTAGCCGGAGAATACCTCAAGTGGTGAGCCTGGTGATGTACCATTGCCCTGCCCTCTCTGGTTTCTCGCCTATAACTTTGGAAAGAATAATTTAAACAATGTCTGTTTCATTGCATTCTGCATTACAGTACACATCATATACTGTATAACATGATGGTATCATTCAAAAATACCAAGATTTAAAATTTTTTTGGCCAGTTGTGGTATCACTCCTCATTGCGTGTCACCTGCAACCCCTAGTAACACCACTGTTCCTCAGAATCCACATATAAACAGCTTGTTCAATGCACTATGGACTCCACCACCTTGCTTACTGAAAGTACGACTGTGGAACTCATTGCACACTAGAAGTCTTTGAACTACTCTTTGAACTATTCTGTCCCAGGTAGAGAAGCTACTGCACCAGGGCAGTGCCGGGCAAGCTGGACCGCTTTTGGGATCCTGGACCATTAACAATTTCAGCAGGTGTTGAGATGAATGGCTGTACCTACTTAAATTCCCTCTTCTATATAATATTCAAGGACCCAGGATCCTTAAAGTAGCCCAGTTAGCCCACCCCTGCACTCAGGCCATACACAAGCATAACACAAGAATTAAATTGCATCTTACTTTAAGGTTGTACTATAAAGGATTCATGCTTTTAAAAATAATACTGCCAGGTTGGATGCTCTGCAAACTAGGAGTGTGGTAACTGGGAAAGGGGGAGCTTACTTTCCCTGCATGTGATTTGCCAAATGGGAGGGGGAACTCTCATTCGTGACAGTGGGTTTTATTCATTAGTAAATAGCAGATATGGACTCTTCCATTAGGATCAGGTCTACAAAAGCAGTCTTGATCCAGCAGTTAGTCCCCTCTATTCCTCCACATTCCCACTCTGGAGACCACCTACTACTGTATTTACTCAAATCTAATGTGCACCCTATACTTATAATCAAAACACTGTATTTACTCAAATCTAATTAACCAGAGTCTAATGTGCACCCATATTTTGGAGAATGAATTCGGCTGAAAAGGGTGAGCATTAGATTTGAGTAAATACAGTATTTAAAAACACACACAACAGTTGTCTGATCCTGCTTCCAACCAAAGTGATGATGGAAGAAGACATGAAGGAGATCTGCAAACAGATGTTATCAGAGCTCCTAACTTCAACTTCAAAATAGCTGTTGTAGCTCCCAAATTTGATATCCAGTAAATGAATGGCAGACAGAATAGGTATTTAACCCTTTCCTGTACTTCTTCCTGATAGAAATTGCAGTCTCCCCACCCCAGCTGTTATTAGCCCCAATGGGGAAAAATACGGATACAAAGTAGTTGTTTTGATTTTTTTGAAAGCTCCAGTGATCCAATTGTGAATCTGCCTTCTCATGTGCTCAGCCTTAAGATTCAGGGAAACTTGGTATATAATTACACATTTGTTCAGTTCAGAACCCCTACAAAAATTCTGCAGTGTTGAAAAAATCCTGGACATTTTTGCTATCACAGCCCTGCCCAAGGTATGCATCAAAATACTGTTCCTTGTGGGAACTTCCTTTACCTGCCTTACAGCCCAATCCAGAGCAACTAATCTGTCCACATAAGAGCCCTTAGGTTGCCCTATCTAACACTAGGTTGGAGCAACTGCAAGATGCTCCAGCCCAGTTACTCTGAAGGAGGCTTAGGGCAGAGCAAGGCAAGATAGGGTGCCCTAAGAGAGGTGGACCTGCTCTGCCCTAACTGGGGCAGCCTAAGCAGCTCAGGAGAGGCAAGTTGAGGGCATGTTTAGCATTGCCTAGGGCAGAGCAGTTACTCTGAATCCAGAGCCTGTTTCCAAGGCAGAAATGCCCTCTTCCAGCCCTCAGAGTTATACCACCTCAGGAGCAGGTATAGTAATGAGTAGACCCATAGGGGTCCATGATAAGGCTCGAGTAAGAACGGCAGTGCTGACCAAAAATCTGAGTTCTTGGCCAGCCTAGCTGCAACCCCTTCCTCTCAACCTCAGGATATGGAACAAACTACGGCTGCCCACAAACCTCAGGATACAGCAGGCAACTCCAAGAAGCCCCTTGTATTCACTGTAGAATGTACTGGCATCTCATCAGGGACTCCTTATAAGGCAGGCACCCAGTGGCGTCACCAGACTGGTGCGGCTGGTGTGGGCTGCATTGGGATGCGCTCCGTATGGGGTGATGTGCTGGAGGAGTTTGACTGTCCTTTGGCAGGCCCCGGGCGTCAGCACCCCCATTCAGGCCTGCTCCAAGACGGAGCAGCAGCCAGAAGCTGCCACTTGTCTGAGGAGCTGGCCTGAACGGCCATCTGAGGTGCACTGCGCAGAAACACACTGAGCATGGCGAACAGCTTCAGAGGAGACTTCCTTAGAGCAGAGAAAGTCCGCGCCTCTGCACAGCCATTCGGCCTCACTCAGGAGGCGGAGCGGCAGCCGAATGGCTTCAGAAAGAGTACTGCACAGGCACCAACTCTGACGCCTGCACAGTCTCCCCCGAAGCCAAAAGGCTTCAGAAAAGTACTGCACAGGTGACAGAGATGGTGCCTGCGCAGTACTCTTTCTGAAGCCAGTTGGCTTCAGAAACAACTGCGCAGGCGCCAACTTTGGTGACTGCACAGTCCAGGTGGGGGGGGGGGGGGCGCGCATCCCAGGGATGATGCACAGACTTCCGCACCAGGTGATGTGCAGAGTCATGTCACCACTGTAGGCACCACAGCTGTTCTTTGTTAAGTGTGATCTGAGGGGTGTCTCCTCAGGAGCAAGTCTTCCCCTTGTGTCAATTACTTAGCATGCTCTGGAGCAGTTAGGGCAGCCCAGGCTTCCTGACTCTCTGGATGCAGCATAACTCTCTGCTCTGGATACAGAATAGTTAGGAGAGTGCAGTTAGGTCAGAGCAGGCTGAATTTGCTCTGGATTGCAGCCTTAGTTTCAAATTTACTTTCTCAATTGACCCTGCTTTCTTCTTTCCCGGAGGCAAGATTGATTCTATTAAGTGCAGATTGTCTTGTATGTGTGTTCCTGGCTGCTACGGGTCCAGTTTGACCTCCCTTCTCGCACTGCTAAATCACATTTAGTAAGAAAGAACCTTACGGTATAATTCAAAGTCATATACTCTGACTTCATGATATTTATATTGCCTTCATCTGGGTGCAAAATCTGAGCACCGATGCTGTTTGTGAGATCAAAGCACTGCTTTGTCCAGCCACGTGGTTGACTACCTATCTGTTTATATGTGTCCACTAAATATCTCTGCAGTGGTTCCCAAACCGTTTAGCACTGGAACCCACTTTTAAAAAAACTATACTCTATTGAGACCAACCTAGCTTGACTTAAAGTTTCATTCACCAGCCACTCATGCCTCTGTTTTTATCTGGGGCGGGAGTGGTCTTTTCAACCATTTATTGAATTCCAGGTTCATCAGGTGGGATCATTTGATGGCCCTGCATTCCCATTTCCCTGGCCTTCAGGAAGAGCCCAGGCATGTTCACCTGCTACTAAGTAAAAATGGACTTGTGGATCAGTTTCCCTTTCCATATGGCCCAATACATTTTCCTTGTCACCATCAACTTGTCAGTTTCATGACCCACCAACAAACAGGTTGTGACCCATTCGTGGATTCCAACCCAGTTTGGGCAAACACTGGACTAGGGAAACTGAAGAGTTGAAGAGACAGGTGGTGGCACCCTAGACATCAGAGGGAGTGGGGGGAAGGCACAAAGTAAAGGCTGAACTACAGGTTCAGTGGCTAACCATGCAAGTTTGTTCTGGAGTCTCTAGGAATCTCTAAAGCAAACCTACCGATTTTAGCAGGGCCTCCAGGAATTTCCAATGTTACATCATCCTGGGGACAAAAATATCCAGGAATAGCTTTAGTTGAGTTAGCAACCCAAAGCACAAGATGATATATAAGTCTGGTCATGGCTGTAAGTGGGCGCAGTGTACAGAAGTCTGTCTTACATGCAGTATCTCCCATTTAGCTCAACTGCACTCCCCACCAACCAGGGTGCTTACTTTCCATTACCTTGGAGGAAATCCTCCCTTACCTTACTTAATACATTCAGAACCTTTTTTTAAAAAAATAAAGCATCTTTTATTTTCTTGTTGAAGCACAGTCTGTTTTTAATCTGTGTTTTTTTAAAACTTGTACTGAGGTGGGGGAAGACGGACAGGTTTTCTTAACCATTTCCCACCTTCTGAAAGAGGTGATTGAAATTATCCTCATAGAAACTGGTGTGTTCATATATTCACCTTTGTTCCTTCATTTTTTTTGTTACAAATTCAAACATTTCAACAACATGCAAACAAGGAAGGGGAAAGATGAGAAGGATGAATATGTAAAGTATAGGGGGATATGATTTGGTAAAAGGGGTGTGTGTGGAGGGAGGAATGCATAATATTTTCTTTGGTCTGTCTGTGTGTGTGTGTGTGTGTGTGTGTGTGTGTGTGTGTGTGAGAGAGAGAGAGAGAGAGAGAGAGAGAGAGAGACTTTACTACCTGAAAAGAGTGGAAGAATAGCCAAAAGATGCCACAGATCAAAAAGAGAAGTCTTTTAAAAGTGTATTTTCTAATACTTTCTTTTTTCTGATTTTTTCCTGACTCGAGAGCAAGAGGAAAGAAAAACCAGATCCATTCACAGAATTTTTAAAGCTATTCAGCCACTATGGATACCCTGGGGCTATACAACCGCTATGCACTGATTCCCCACTAATGCACCCACCTACCACCAATAGGTCAAGGTGTCTCCTCTGTTTAAACCCTCCTTGAATACTTCTTCCAATGTTCAGTAGTTAAGACCTCCCTCTCTCACCCCATCACAAATATCTGAATCCCCCCTTTTAAAAACAAAAATGGGGAACCGGGTTACTTAACCTGGAAGAAACTGCATCTCTTCTCAACCCACCACCCAAAAATTATCTAATTATAATCCAGAATACTTGGAACATTCCATGCCATTTTCTCATTTCCTTTATACTGGCATTAATCCTTCCTGTCTTCAGAGGTTCCCCTCAATCTTTAATCCTGTAATTTTCTTCATCCATACCCCCTTTTAGATTTTTTTCTCCTGCATTCAGAGCTCCACACAGGATGGAATATTCTGAAAGCATCTCTACTGTGTTCTCCTCTACCTGAGTCATGGACCATTCCTGTCCTCAGATGCTCCCTCCCTCCTTTCCTATCATGGATCATTCTATCCTATCCTATGCTGTGCCCCTCTGCTCCAAACAGAGAACAGGCAAGGGCTGCAATATATTTGGAGCATTGCACAAACCTTTGATAGTTAAATGTCCTCATAGCCACCCCTTCTGGTACACATGGAATACTCCTGAACTTCAGATCTCTTCCTCTTTCATGTATGGATTATGAACTATTTAGGATCTCTGCCCCCCCCCCCCCAATGAACCAGTTACAGGTGTTATTTTTAACTCCAGACAACTCCTGATCATGAATCAACCCAAGTTTTTTTTCTGCTCCTCTTTTAACTCCTTTCTCTAATACATTCAATCCATGGCTCCCTCTCTGGAAGGGCCAATGGTTTGCTCCAGTCAGACCAGCTGAGAGAGGTAGGAATCCGGAAGCACTTCTTCCACCTTCTAAAGTCTTTGCAAGAGGTGAGGATTTCTGCAGATGGATGGAGGCAGAGGCCAATCTCACTCCTTTCATAGATCCTAATACAGCATGGCTCGGTTTCCATGGAGAAACACCAGCATGTCAACATGGTCCGGCGTCAGGGCTTGCCGCTTAGCGTGAATGGTGTCACCAGCACTGCTGAAGAGCCAACCAGCAGGCACTGAGGTAGCAGGTACGCCAAGCAGTTTGCGGGCTGCCCGAGCCAGCAATGGATACCGGGTGTGATGAGTTTTCCACCACTGCAGAGGCTCCTGGCCCAAGGCAGATGCCTTGCTAGTTTGGAAGCTGGCTGTCTCTTGTTCTGCCTGCTGGTGCACGGAGCTGACACCCGGGACACTGCGCATGCTGCAGAGATCCCCCAGCAGGAACTCAATGCCTGCATCTTGTTTTGGCAGCTTGGAGGGTGGTGGTGGTGAGGTCACGTCAGACAGACTAGAGGTTAGCGTTGCAGGTGCTTCTGCCAAGTGTGATGCTTCTGCCTTGAGCAAATTGAAGGTCTCTACCCGGTCGGAAGGGCTCAGGAAGTCAAGGCCATTGAAACGGGGGTCCAGGGCGCAGGCCAGGTTGAGGACCTGGTTGACCTCTGGGTTGGCAAAGTGCTGGCTCAGTTCTTTGCGTGCAGCAGCTTTGGCATCAAGGGACAAGGCAGAGTCCCACTCGCTGACTACCAGGTGCTTGTACTGAAGGCTGGTGAGCACAGGCTTCACCAGGGATAGGCTGGAGAAGGGATCTTTGGTAAATGTTGAGGTAGCGATTGCCATCGGCTTGAGGACATTCATGATATCCTGAAGGGCAGCCCAGTCCTGGGAGTGCAATGTGGCCTCCCCATCGGGGCCAAGCCCAGCAAGAGGCTCGCTGTGCTCCAGAAGGGCTTGTAAGACCACATAGATGCTGTGCCATTTGACCCCTTCTCGAAGGAAGCGGCTGAGGTGAGCTTGGAGGAGAGGCTCCCGAGACCAGAGTTTCTCACTGCGGCCTGACCCAACCACAGCCCAGGATGCCAACCGGCGGAGCCGATCAAACACATTCTGCACCACTGGCTGGTTCAACACAGCCTCCATGGCCGCCCGCAATACCTCCCCGATGCAAGGCAGGGCTGTCCAACCGAGAGTGGCAGCAGCTTGCTTGGTGGCAGGGCTAAGGCCCCCAATGGTATATGAGGTGCTATCACATATGCCCCACTCCCTGGCTGCCTCGGCAAGAACCTCCACCAGGCTGTCGGCACTGGGCTCTTCAGGAATGGGGCGGCTAGAGAGGACTCGTGCCCGGGCTTCAAAGCAATCATCCACATAGTGCACGGTGAGCGTGAGGTAGGTGAGGGTGCTACTGTGGCGCCAGATATCCAAGCTGAGGGAGCACTGAGGCAAGACCCGCACTAGCTCCCAGATTTTCCCCTTCACTTGAGTGTACATGTCCTTAAGCACAGTGTGTGCCAAGGAGGAAGCATCTGGGGGCTTGTAGTTGGGATCTAGGACTCCCAGCATCTGACCAAACCCCTCTCCTTCCACCACTTCCACAGGCATCAGATCTAGCACAATGAAATCCGCCACTGCCCGGGTGGTCCGTCTAGGAGCGGGAGGACGGTGGGTGCCAAACTCTACTACACCTGAGGCCCCTTTGTCCAGGGTGGCAGCTTGTGCTCCCACCAGCTGGTTGTACTCGCAACGGTGTTTGTAGATCAGATGCTGACGCAGGTTAGTGGTGTTACCGCTGTAGCTCAGCCGGACTCCACACAGCTTGCAGATGATCTTGCTCTTGTCTAGGATTCGGCCATAGGCATCCCCCTGGAAGCCAAAGAACGTCCAGTAGCGGCTCTGGGCCCGTCCCAGTCCCACCAGGTTCTGCGTTCCTTCAAGCAGAGGGAAAGCACTCCCCCCGGGGGGAAGGCCCGGCTTGTGGAGAGGAAGGAGGGAAGAGGCGGTGGCGTCTCCGCACATGTACTGGGTACGTGAGGAAGGGGCATGGGGAGCAGGAGGTGAGGATGGGGTCTTGAGGTGCAGTTCTTGGAAAAGCTTCATGAGCAGCTCTTTCTCACCAAATTCATACTTAAAATGCTCACCTAGAGGAGAGAGGAAAGATGGCAACAAGGGATGAAAGGTGCCCCTCTACTCCATCTTTCAGGATTCCAGGGAGCCATGATGCTTTTAGCTTCCATTATTTGTCTTATCATTCATGTTTGTTGGAAGGAACCAACTGTGACCCTTTCAGGCAAAGTGGCTTTATAAGTTCAATAACAACCCCATCCTTTCTCAAAGATTAGGGACTAGGGGCCCTCAAGGCTGACAGAAGGACAGAAGCGGGGTTTCCTCAAGGAAGAGTTAGATTGGCTGGGCACAGGGGATGGGCTTTTCAGGGTTTCTCACTCACTTCTGTTTGGTACTACACCTAAATGCTATGTATCCGTGTGGACTACCATGGAACAATGTTGCACTCTGAAAGATCTCTTTTGTTCTCGGTGACTGATCCCCCTATTCTGGCTGTGATCACCAGATGCTGTAACTCTTTCCTTTCCTCCAAATCTGGGATACCGCCTTGTTTCTGATGCCTTCTGAACACAAGGAGGCAACCCCTCACCCCTCTTCCTGGCTCCAAGCCCAGGCAATGCACAGTAGTCTGTGCGCCTCACACTGCACTTCTGGGATACCCACATCACCTATGAAGTGCAGCAAGAAGCAAGGAGTGATGATTTGCCTGCCCTCTTCCCAAGCTTGCTCTTCTTGCTCTCTAGGGTGAGAGGGATGTTCATTGCGGTATGTTTGGGAGATGAATTGGTGGATTCCTTTCTAATCAATCCCAAAGATGGATACATTAATTCTGAACTTGTGCACCAGATGTAAAGATCGTATCTGGGTGATACCTCAGCACTGCAGGAAGACTCGGAAATCTAGAGGATATATACAAAGGGGACTTCATGCTGGTTCCTTTGCAAATAAATGCTATGTTGACCCTGAATAGGAAATGGGCAGATACTAGAATACATAATCACAAGGCAATCAGAATGAATTCTGGGGACTCAGTCAGTAAATGCACAGGATTTGCCCCACTCCCCAATTGCAAGCCTTACCATTTGGTTATCAGCCTAAGCATGCTGGGGAAAATCCACTTCCAATCCCATTTCCCCTCTCCGCTTGTGCCTACCCAAACGCAATCCCAAGGTGCGGGCATACTCCTCTCCGATCCACACCAGCAGCTCTGTATCGGCAGGTATGGTTTGGCAGACCCGGTAATAGATGTACCCCCGGTATTGGAAAACTGTCAGGTTCTGCTCGTCCTCCGTGGAAGCGCATGCCACATATCTGCCGAGAGAAAAGGAGGGATGAGTCATTCGCTCTGTGGTTTGGAGCATGCGTCATGTTTTACTCTTCGGTTTATGCACCAAGTGATCACTGCTGTGTCTACCTCCAGGGAAATGCAAGCCTCCAGTCTGTGAGGAAAACCTGACTCCCCTGTGACTCAGCAAGGATCCACTTATGGGCCACTCCAGCACAATTGGAGGGAGGGGGCTGGATGGGCAGAGAGTTGAAAAAATGAACCTGACTTATCTGAAAGAAAAGCTGCAAGACCATCAGGCGTGTGCGAAGCTGAAATGTGTGTGTTGAATCCAATAGCCCTTTATCCCTCCAGATGCTCACCTCATCCAGTTGGATTTGGAGTCATCAGATGCATCAACAAAGAAAAAGGAGCCATTTTCCCGCACCTGGATAGGGAAAGGATAAATTAGAAAGGGAATCTGGAAACTCTATATCACAATATACACTATGTATATCACTCTATAACACAATACACACCTCCAGTAACCGAGGGTTGGCCCTTCACTATTCCTCCACAAGACAAGACCAGTTAAATAAAAGGGACCAATATACAGTTCCTATGTGATGGAATCAGAACTGGTACCCAATGGGTTGAAAGGGATTTCTGGAAGTATAAACTGATATATAGAGCTGCTTTCAATGGAGTCTGACCCAATGGATCATCCTGCTCAGAACTGACTGCGCCCAACCTTACCTGGAAACCTCAGGGGCTCAACTGTGAAGCTATAGCCTTTCCCCTAAACCAAAGTCCCAAAGATGATGACTCAGTGGCACTGTCCGAGTTCATTAACCCTTTCTGCAGCTTCAGGTCAATTTCAGGTTGGCTGGACCTGGAGGTAAGTCAAGAGACTGAGCAAAGTAGCTCCACTGGGAGGAGAGCGCCACCTACAGCTACAAATACTGAAAAACTGAAGAATACGGTAGAGCAGGGGTCCTCAAACTTTTTAAACAGAGGGCCAGTTCACTGTCCCTCAGACACTGTCGGGGGCCGGAGAGTGAGAGGACTTATGTAGGACATCCTACATTTTACCCTACATTTTAAAATGTAGGACATGATAAAACGAAGCAAAAATGCTTGTATTGCTTTCCTGTACTTAATTTCAACTTTTGAAATTGAAAACCTTTCAACATGCCTGATTCTCACCCAGACATGCAAGATGCCCTCAAAGCAGTTTCCAGCAACACATTACTTCAACATATTTTACTTAACATATTTTTCTACAACATATTTTACATGTCAGACTTAAGACATGTAATTGTAAGACACCCTCAAAGCAATTTGCAGCAACACAAGGAATGTCAGTGACATGCAATGACACACACCATGCACTCTCTCTCACACATACACCCACGCATGTATTCTTACACACACACAAAGTTCACCTCAATTTTAGGCTTGCTGTTCAGGAATTTTGCCCAAGCCTATGCATGTCTACTCAGGAGTAAGGCCCATTAGAGTCAGTGGGGCTTACTCCCAGGAAAGTAAGCACAGCCCTCTGCATATCTAATCAGAAGGCCCATTAGAGTCCATGGGGCTTACTCCCAGGAAAGTGTGGATGGGAGGGTGTCCTTTATAGCCCAGCTCTCTGCTTGTCTACTCAGAAGTAAGCCCCTGGAAGCTGGGGTGGCTGTGAGAGAGCGGCGGTAGGCGCATGCACCAGCCAGAACCCCGGGGTAGACGAAGTGCATGTGCTGCTCCAGCTGCGTGTGCAACATTTTAAAAAAAAATTTAAAGGGCCAGCTTGAAGCTGCACAAATTCTGGAGCCCCGAGGGGCTCTCTCCCTTTACACAGGGCTGCCGCGACTGGTGGATCTTCGCCGTGGCAGCCTTGAACTGTCCCCCCCCCCGTGCCCACGAAGCTCCTCCTAAAACCCCCCAAAGGCTGGCGGGCCGGATTGAGGCATCCGGCGGGCCTGATCCGGCCCACGGGCCGTAGTTTGAGGACCCCTGCTGTAGAGTCAATATTTGGAGTCTGAAAAACTCTAAATACAGTATTTTAAGGCAGAGATATGGTTATTAAATTGTATCCCAGTAGAATCCCATCACTCTACATTTTAGATATTCAATGTTAGAAAGCCTGCTTGAGATCACTCTGGCTTCAGGCATTGTTTGAAAGGAGACTAGTCACTGTTGGAAGGTTTTGAGATCTAGGTCTGTTCAGTGCCCACATGGTTGGTTTGGCAGGTCCAAGTGACTCTGAGCATACACTCACTTTGGATCAGGAGTGCTTCACTGGGACACACTGAGGCTCGCCCCATCTTGTGTTCATAGCAAATTCCCACTTGGTGCAAAGTGGCTTGCCAGAAATCACTCCATTGGTTGATGGACCTTCTGCTCATCCCTAACTTACCCTACAATCCAGAGTAACTATGTGAGCACATAAGACACATTACGTGCACCCGTAGTTACTGCACAACCCAGTGAAAACCTATGGGAAATTCATATTGGTATCCAGAGTAAATTGTTCTTACACCGGAGCAAGGACTCCCCGTAGTTACTCGGGATTTTGCCCTTAGGGGTCTTCCAAATGACAGATCTAATGCACAACAAATGAGCTCAGGATTCCCATTCTCACTATCCCTATATCTTCATGATCATGTAGTCGGGAATATGCATAGTGTATTTGTTGGAAGGTTGCGTAGTTGTCTGGGTATCACTTTTCCTGCTCAAAATTGCCATCTTGAGCAGTTTTTACTAAAAAACTACTACTATCAGTAATAATAATTACTGCTTTTAGTAGCTCAAAAGCTACTATTACCCTTACTGAACATGAGGGAGGGGGGAATCAAAGATACAATAAAATGTCATGCTTTTTCTCCCTAATAGGGTTTAGCAATTTTGGTAGGTATATACAGATTTCAATGGGAAAAGCAGGGTGGGGAAAAAATGTTGAACTCCACCATCCCTTGTACTACATACTCCAATTCAATTCATCCCCCTGTTTTACATTTAAAAAGCCCTGCTGGATCAGGTGAAAGGTCCATCTAGGCCAGCTTCCTGTATCTCACAGTGGCCCACACCTCCATCCTGTTTCCACTTCCTTGGGCTGGGCATTCAGAGATAACCTACTTCTAAAATCAGGTTGCAAACACCCACATCTGGTTTCCTCTATCAATCTGTCCAATTCCCCTTTAAGGGCATCTAGACCAGACTCCATCACAACACCCTGTAGCAAGGAGTTAAAAAACTAACTAAAGGTGTCCATCACAGGTTGATCTGCTAGTTGTGATTGATCCCTAGGGTTTCCACTAGGCTGCAATTACAATGATGGGGGGATTCACAAATTGGAACAAGAGGAAGAAAATAGTGGCTCATGTTGAAACTAGGCAATTGAGCCACCCACTATTTAATTTCTATCCTTCTCCTCCGGTGGCAGTGGATATTGGGTGGTAGCAGTGTCCCTGGGAACACCCAGGGTGGTAGCACCCTGACCATCAAACGAACAAGCTTTTGCTTTCTTCCCAGCTTTGCAATGGCATCATTAGGGTTAGTGTCACCCAGTATGGGAGGCCAACCATCACTCCTGTGATGGACCTTCTCCCATGCAGTGGTTGGAGCAATACCCAGGATGATGGGCATAGTGATGTACCATTGCATCCCCACAAATTTCTGGGCTTTAACTTTTGATATACAGCAGCTGAACTCTCTGTATGACGATTGATTTCACCCTGAAGAATTCAATTTGCAAAGGGTAGCAAACTGGAGTCTAGTTAACTTATAGCCAGATATGGGGATTAAGTTACAGTGGATATGCTTCTGGACATTTTGAGCACAATCCTATCCACATCTACTAATAAACCCTATTGTGTTCAATGGGTTTTACTCCCAGGAAAGTGTTTTAGGATTGTAGGCGTCTTCCTTCAAAGCCTCTGCTTTGAAGTCTGTAGTCCTCATGATTGTGGGGGAAAGTTCAAAAATTCAGAAACTCCAACAGAGTAAGAGCTTGAAAGATAGAAGAGATGAGAGGGAGGGACACATGCATGTGTTGCTATGCGGACTTGTGTACTTCCTGTACTTCATTCCCTCCTGCTTTCCAGCCCCAAACACTCGTCATGCCCCCTATATCAAGCTTTCACAGAAATTCCCCAATTTGACTCAAACCCAAATCTTGTGATTAAAACAAAGAGGCGTGGAGTAAACAAGCAGATGTGAGCGTCTTCTGTGGTATCTTTTATTCTCCTCTTATGTAATTAATATTTTACACTCCATTTGCTTAGAGAATAACGCTAGTGAACACATGCCACACAGACCTTATGCTGGAATTGTTTAACTGTTTTGTCACCATTTCCCTCCAATGATGATAAATCTCAATTCCCTTTACCTGTTACCTTCACTGGGTGTACAAAATCATGCATGCGCTAGAACCATAACTTGTGAAGGAGGCTCATCTGAAAAATAACATGTCTATGTGTTTTATATGTATTTGTGGATGTGGCCTCCATGGACACAATCCATCGCAGATACCACAGAATAATCCTTAATCCTTCCCATGGCATTCAAAAAAAGATGCAAAAAAAAAAAACACTCAGAGCGCAATCCTAACACCTGGTTAGGCTAGCAAAAGTCCTAGCACAAATCACAGTTGATAAATACCCTATTTACTCTAATTGAATGGCTCACCTTTTTCAGCTTTCGTCTCCAAAAATTGGGTGTGCATTAGATTCAGTGGTGCATTAGACTCAGGTAAATATGGTATATTGATTATAAGTATACTGGTAGGTCAGTATTTCACAGTTTTCTATACTGTAATACAAAAGTAGCATAAACCCATTGTACTGGTGTCTCTTGTTATCTATTAGCATTCTGTTTTGGAGCCTTCCATGGATGAAAAAAATCCATGTATCCAGCCTTCCATGGACTAAAAAATATCCAAAGAAAATAATGGAAAAATAGGTTTAAAGACCTACATCTTGGTTTCTTTCTTCATTGTTGTGCCTACTTGAATAAAACAGTGTCTCCCTATTTGCAGGAGTTTGATTCTGGGATTGAAAAATGGAATGATTGCTTGCATGACTACCTTTCTACTGAAGATGAAAAGCAGTTTTTAAAACTGTGACTTGCAGTGGCCATTCATGTTGAGTCAAATCCATGTATAAAAGAAATCATGTATAACAAGGTTGGACCTGTAGTGCAATTGAGTAAAAATCATCACATAAACCCACTGTCATGTTATTATTGACTTATAACTAATTGTTGTATGCAGTGAAATTAAACCTGCTTTGCAGCTGCGCATTACAACTGCCAGTAAACATTTTTTAATCTAAATTATTTTTAATCTAAAATTTTAATTTAAAATGGATGTGTGCATTAGATTTGATGGCACATTAGATTCAAATAAATATGGTAATACTCTTGGGGCATGATCTGAAAGCAAAGGATGCATTCATTTTCCTGATGCTGTGAAGGTCTGGGTTGTATCAGGACTTGGATGGAAGATCCTCAATGAAACGCAGGTAGGCTGCTATGGAAGGCATTCAAATGAAATAAATATTCCGGGTTGTCCCAAGATCTCCCAGAACCCAAAAAGTCCCAATCTTTCACCTGGCAGGTACACCAGCCTCCATATGTTCAGCCTTCCTCCTCCCTAGCAGAAATGTGGGTTGGATTAGAAGATCTTAATTTGCAGTTAATTTTCACTCCATTGCCTTTTCCTGTTGGAATCAAAGAGCAGCAGGAGGACAAGAGGAGGAGACAGGTAGGCAGATGGAGGCAGATCTCTCCACCCCGCAACCCACCGCTTGAGGCAACTACCTCAACCAGCCCTGTAAATAACGTATTGCATTTTTAATGTACAGAAAGCTTTCCCATTTCCTGACTCTGTTTATCCTTGAAACAGACCTCCAAGGTAGATTACAATGATCCTCCTGAGGCACTGAAGGCGAGACAGTACACTTTACCCAGGGCTCTAAAGTAACAGTTATGGGACAGGTTCAGTTGATCCAACAACCCACATTTTATAGGACTGCAAATAAGCTGCTTCTCTTGCGCTTCTCATACGATCACCTGAATTTTGAAAGCTCCTATGCTTCCTGTTTTGGGTGAAGTTACTCTGTGGAAACACAATCCTGGGTGGAAAGACTGCTTACACTCCACAGTTTGGATGTCATGGGGGATCTGTGGCCGATCAGATAAAGATGCTATGAATTCAGTCTAGTGTACAAGGGAAAGCCGTGGTGTAGCAAAATGGCTAAGAATCTGAGCTATGAATCAGAACTTGCTGGTTCAAATTGTGCCTGATATTATT
Organism: Cryptoblepharus egeriae; assembly: GCA_030015325.1. Classification (NCBI taxonomy): domain Eukaryota; kingdom Metazoa; phylum Chordata; class Lepidosauria; order Squamata; family Scincidae; genus Cryptoblepharus; species Cryptoblepharus egeriae. The sequence continues at coordinate 83,037,723 of JAREYC010000004.1, forward strand.
AAAATGGGTGTACACATCTAGCCAGTTTAGACCAGCACATCTCACCCATCTCACCATTCCTGTGTTGGTGTGGGCAGCCTGGCACATGTCTATGCAATGGCCTAACCACCTAGCAGTGGCACATTTTTATGATCCCCCCAAGCCAGCTTGGGACCTGTGCCATCCTAACTAGGGGTTAGGATTATACCATGGGAGGCCTTAGGAATGTAACTCTCGCTCAGGCCCCCATTTCCAATATGAGGTTAATAATAACTGCCTTAGGATGGTGGTTCCCAATCTTACCAAGGTCACAATGCCTATGCAGCCTTTTACTGGCTCATCTGGGTGGTGCCATCTTGGATTTGACAAAACTGCATAAGATTTCATGAGATTCAAGATGGTGGCATAAAAAAAAGTGACACTATATAAATCTAGAGTTTCTTAAGAAACCTTTCTCTGCTTTTTGATGTCTTCTTCATTAAGATATGCGCCAAAACATCATACACCACCAGGCATTGCACTGTACACTTTGGAAACCCGTGCTTAGGCTTATAGGGTTGTATTAAAGGTTAGAACAAAGTAAGATGTTGAAGCACTCCAAAATTCTGAATGTGCTATAGAAATGTGAAATGTGCCAATTTTAATGTTAAAATTCATTATTAAAGGGAAAGGGGAGCATGTGAGCACATCAGTCAGTCAGGATTCAGCTACAGTGTGTTGGATTGTTTGAATATTCACTGCTAGGAGTTCTATGGGCTACAGTGGGGGAGTTGGAGGGATGAGCATTTCAGTGTGTCTTACCGCCCAGGAATAACAGGTGCAGTCGCCATGTTCCCTGACCACTTCCCCCTCATAAGGCCCAAAGATGCAGCCACGAGGCAGGGCTGGCAGAGTGCTCCAGACGCCAAAACCTCCTTGGGGACGCTCCTTGACCACGAGTCCCTCAGGCAGGGAGAGCAGAGCCCGTGACGGCGCCCTTTCCGGAACCGGAGAGTCCGACACAAAGGATGGGGGTCCATGTTGTGGGCAGGAATCCCGAAAGTAAAGGCGACAGTCTTCACAAACTGTGGGGAAAGAAAGATGCTTACAATAGGGCTTGTTGTGGCCGGGTTCGGATAAAAAAGCACCTCTCCATCCGTCTTTCATTGAAACAGAATCCTCCATATAGGATTCAAAAAAGGAGACTTTGCAACTAAAGAAGTCTGGAGGGATAAAATGAGAAGGATAAATGTGAAGGGTATTAGAAGGGAGGTTAAAGAGAATGGGGTGGCTGTGACAGCATGCTTTGCTACTCTGCAAAAAAGGGACAAATGAGAAAATTGAGAAAGTATCACTTAAATGTTCTCTGCTGTATATACATAGCCTCCCCCACCTAAACTCAGAATCAGGGTGACCATACAGAATGGAGGACTGAGTGCCTCTATAAGCATTGCATAGAAGAGGGAATGTTGGCAGGTGCTGCTTTTTATACCCTTCTATGATGAGCTAAACCTGCCTCAATTCTCTCTTCTATGCAACGCTTAAAGGTTGAGGCACTTTGTCCTCCATTCTATATGGTCACCCTGCACAGAAAGCTCATGGGAGGTTATCCTTTTAAACTAGACAGCCAGCAATGCGTTATCAGAGAGGTGTGACCCAACTTGAACCCAAGAGGCTCATAAGTATGAAGAATGCATTTTTTCTACACAAAAATGGGGTCGTGGCCTTGGGTCTGTGGGGTTGCAACAGGGTGGGATCCACCATCTTGGAATGTGGCACTGGGTTTTCCTGGTAGTAAGTTTCATTGAACAGAATGGGACTTACTTCTGAGAAAACATGGAAGAACATCCCAATATGTTTGACAGGGGATCCTAGACAGATTTTTAAATTTGAAAGGGGGTCCAAGGCTGAAATGCCTGAATATCACTGCTTTACAACAATTTTATGACTCCCCCAGGTCAGCATAGGACTTCTGCCGAGGCTTATGCCGTCCCAACTGGAGATTAGGATTACAGCCTAAGGCTGCAATCCTAAAGACACTTTTCAAGGAGTAATGGGGCTTACTTTTGAGTAGACATGGTTAGGATTGTGCTCTAAATGTTTTTAAAATGCTTAACTGTTTTACGATTCCTTTAATCTTTATTGTATATATGCTTTATTGTTAGCCACCTTGAGTCCCCTTGGAGAGAAAGGCCTGATATAAATAAATAAATAAATAAATAAATAAAGAAAGAAAGAAAGAAAGAAAGAAAGAAAGAAAGAAACTTTTACTCACAGAGCAGCTCATCCTCTGAGTGGCTGCAAGCGTCCTCGGCTACTTGCATGATGCGGTGCATTCGGAAAACCTGCGAAGTATGAAGGGGGAGAGAATCAAATTTTATTTCCAGAGATGCCAGTAGCCTCTGGGCATCCCTTCCCATAGTGGTGCGCAACATGCACCTCTGAATAAAATTCTGGTGGATACCTCCTATAATGCTATGCTCTAAAGTTGACACTTCTTAAGTCATCATCATTGTCCCCCCTTCCCAAGAGCACCTCTTTCTCATGTGTGGCACCGCTAGAACCATACTGACCCCCAACCTCTCTCCAACCTTCACCTCCACCTAGGATTACCAGTGGGACAGAAAGCCTATACCTTGAGCCACAGTATAGGAGAGGGAATTTGGGCAGGTGCAGCTCAACATGGAAGGTTTCAAAAGCTGTACCTGCCCACATTCCCTCTCCTATACAATGTCACAAGATATAGTATAGGCACAATGTCCTCCTTTGTAACTGGTAACCATACCTTCCCCACAATCAGATCTTCTTACAGCAAACCCTGGATGATATCCTTGAAAGGCCCCAATCAGACACTATTCTCATGATAACCAGATTCTGATTAGTGAATATGGATTGAGGATGACCCCAATATCCCATTGGATTGCAGCTACAGGGAGCATATCAGGTGGTAGTTGAAGATAGAGTGGGTGGGAAAGGGGTGAAACTATGAGTCAATAATACATGCAAGCAGGAAAATGGCCTCGTATATAAAAGTCACGGACTCACTGACTACCGCCCTGCCAAAACTGCTGGGCCTAGAATCATGAAATTTGGGGTGGGTGTTCCTTCCGTGACGGAGGGGTGCACTAAAAACCGGTTTTTGGAAATTCCAACCGGAAGGGGGTGAAATGGGGCGCAACGCATTTTCCTCCCTATACTTTGCCTTGAGAATTGCTGACTCATCAACATTCCGCCCCAACTGCTGGGCCTGAAGCATGGAATTCTGGGAGTTCCTTCTGTCACCTGAACACCCACCAAGAACCATCTGGAGAAATTTAACCCTTCAGGGGCTGAAAAGGGGGCAACGTCTTTTTGTTCTACTGACCAACATCCAGCCAATTGGGGGCTCGGTGCTCGGTGCAGTGGGGGGGAATGTTGTGCGGAGGGAGGGGTTGCACTGGGGAGGTTGCTGCACATGGGTGGTTGCACATGGGGGAGACGATGCGCATGGGGGAGGTGATGCACATGGAGGGATATTGCGCATGGGGGATAAACATGAGGAATGATGCGCATGGGGCATTGGTACACAAGGGGGGGGGGTTGGTGCGCATGAGTGATTGATGTACCATGGGGGGATGAGGTACGGGGAATTTTACTCCTGCAACACGGGTATGCTTTTCGCTAGTAAAATGATATGAGTAGGGTCTGAGGCCCATTGCTCCTTCTACATTGCTCCATCAACATATCATAAAAACCCTATGGTTGAAATCCAGTCATATCCTATGCGTATGTATAACCTATGCATTTGCGCAGATCCCATATGACCCAATAGGGCTTACTTAAGCCTTTAAGCCCTGTATCTGCTGTCACCCTGAGTGCAGGTCCCATTGAACTCAATGGGGCTTCCTTCTGAGGAGAGGTGCCCAGGATGAAGCCCCGTATCTGCTGTCACCCTCATTGCAGGTCCCATTGAACTCAAAGGAGCTTCCTTCTGAGGAGAGGTGCCCAGGATGAAGCCCTGTATCTGCTGTCACCCTGAGTACAGGTCCCATTTGAACCCAATGGGGCTTCCTTCTGAGAGGTGCCCAGGACGAAGTCCCGTATCTGCTGTCACCCTGAGTGCAGGTCCCATTGAACCCAATGGGGCTTCCTTCTGAGGAGAGGTGCCCAGGACGAAGCCCCGTATCTGCTGTCACCCTGAGTGCAGGTCTCATTGAACCCAATGGGGCTTCCTTCTGAGGAGAGGTGCCCAGGACAAAGCCCTGTATCTGAGTGCAGGTCCCATTGAACTCAATGGGGCTTCCTTCTGAGGAGAGGTGCCCAGGACAAAGCCCTGTATCTGAATGCAGGTCCCATTGAACCCAATGGGGCTTCCTTCTGAGGAGAGGTGCCCAGGACGAAGCCCTGTATCTGCTGTCACCCTGAGTGCAGATCCCATTGAACCCAATGGGGCTTCCTTCTGAGGAGAGGTGCCCAGGACGAAGCCCTGTATCTGCTGTCAGCCTGAGTGCAGGTCCCATTGAACCCAATGGGGCTTCCTTCTGAGGAGAGGTGCCCAGGACGAAGCCCTGTATCTGCTGTCAGCCTGAGTGCAGGTCCCACTGAACCTAGTGGGGCTTCCTTCTGAGGAGAGGTGCCCAGGACGAAGCCCTGTATCTGAGTGCAGGTCCCATTGAACCCAATGGGGCTTCCTTCTGAGGAGAGGTGCCCAGGACGAAGCCCTGTATCTGAGTGCAGGTCCCATTGAACCCAATGGGGCTTCCTTCTGAGGAGAGGTGCCCAGGACGAAGCCCTGTATCTGAGTGCAGGTCCCATTGAACCCAATGGGGCTTCCTTCTGAGGAGAGGTGCCCAGGACGAAGCCCTGTATCTGAGTGCAGGTCCCATTGAACCCAATGGGGCTTCCTTCTGAGGAGAGGTGCCCAGGACGAAGCCCTGTATCTGAGTGCAGGTCCCACTGAACCCAGTGGGGCTTCCTTCTGAGGAGAGGTGAGAGTATACAGCTCCTGACAGCCCCCCTTCCCACTGTTCACCCCCAGTTGTGGGTCCTCAGCCCCTCCTGCCCCCCACTCACCACTCCTGGCTCCTTCCTTCCTTCCCTCTCTGCCAGCGACGCAGCTGCAGCGCCAGCGTCTCTCTGCCCCCTCCCGTCCCCCCCCCATGGCCCACCTGCCCCTCCCCCTCTGTGATCAATAGGGAGGCCAAGCCACGCCCCCTTGGGCGGAGCTCGATCGATGCCGCTGCGGCAACTTCTCCAAACTGGCGCCCTCCAGGGAGGGCTGGCGATGTACACCCAAGAGGGGGCGGGGATAGAACCTTGCCTCAGCCAATCAGGTGACGGGTGTCCTCTGATTGACGGACGCTTCAGCCAATGAAAGTCCGGATACGTTTCGCTTTCAACCAATGAGGTGGCTTGTCGAGGCAATCGGAGTGCCTGGAGAGGGCGGGTCGTAGAGCGGCGGCCCAATAGGAAGGGCTTTAAGGGAACGGGGCGCGGCTATCGCTGGGGGGGCGGGACGAGGTGAAGCTGCCACCAATGGGAGGGAGGGATTGAGAAAAGGGGCGGGGCGAGTAAAGATTGACGGGAAGGAGGGAGGGGACGCCGTGGAACGTTGGCAGCCAATAGGCGAGGGAGGCGGCTGGCCAATGGGAAGCCTCCGGAGGCAGGAGGGGCGGAGCCTGGAGTTTTCTGTGCTGCAGAGAGACTCTCAGTTAACTTCACTAATTAACCCCTAATCTCTAAGCCTCGTTAAAGTCTCAATTAATTAACAATAATTTTATCACAATTAATTAATTACTAATAAATATTAGTTATCAATAGTCCTTTTTATTATTGATTATTATTTTTTGATTATTGATTATTATTTATTAAAAAAATAATTAATTGTTCCAAAATTATTATTGTCAATTTTATTAATTCCAATTTTAACGTAACGTATTAATTGAAAGACGTAAAATTAAATGATCGTTAATTAGATAATAATAAATATATTTAATTATTATTATTAAATATTATTAATGAATATATTAATAATTAATTAATATAATTAATATACTGTTAATTAATTAGTATGTTAATATACTAATAAATTAATTAATATTATATATTTAATATTTTAATAAAATTAGTAAATTTGTTTAATTAATATTATTACTAAATATTATTAATATTATATTAAATACTATTAATTGATATCGTTATTAAATATATGTAATATTATTAATTATTAAATAATATTTTATATACGTAGTTAATGTACCGGTAATAAAAAAATATAAAATGTTATTAAATTATTAAAGTATTAAAGTAATTATTAATTAATTAATGTGTCTTATTCTATTATTTTATTTTTATTTTATTGTTCTATTTTTTATTTTACCTTCGCTTTAAGCGTCTACTTTTATCGTGGCAGAGACTGTACCTGGAGGGATCCCACTTGAGCAGCTGCAGGAAGTGAGCATAGAATTCCAGGCATCAAACAAAGTGCTTGGTGGGGGCTCCAGATAACTTACAACATATAATAATGATGATGATGATGATGATGATGGTGGTGGTGGTGTTCATCAGTATCTTCAGCTACTTAACTTTTTTTAATGGGGAAGATAAAGCTTTGAAAGGTCAGCTCAGTGATTTTCAGCCGTTGTGCTGTGGGTGGCGCAAGTGGCTAAGACGCTGTGCCTGTAACCAGCAGGCCAGGGTTCGAGACCCGGGTCGGCCCCACAAGACAGGGTGAGCTCCTGTCCTTAGCCCAGCTCTGCGATGCCAGCTGGATCCAACCATATTAGGTCTGCCTTTCCATTGGACTAATTCAGTGGCGTGGAGAGGGGGGATTTGCTGCTTGGGTAACAGCCTATCCACCATAACAATCCAACCCAGGCTTTCGTGCTTCACGTGCAGCGTATGCAGCGCCGAGCACGATACCATAGTCTCTCAGGACTGACGGAGGCCTGCTGTGGATGGTCCTCAGGCGTGCCAAGGAAAGGAGGGAAAAGAAGAGACATTGATTCCCAGGAAGTCAGTCTTGGGGCTTTGAAGTGCCTGCTGAGCCTTGTCAACGGTATAAACAACCGATGTTGTGCCATGAGATTAAAAAGCTTGAAAATCACTGGATTAGATACTCAGAAAACAAGCTGAGAGTTAACATTTGTTTATTATTTTCAAAAGATCCAAGTCAAATCTTTGAACCTTTCACAGGTCGGGCACTGTTATCATTAATAGCAACACATAGGGCACAATCCAGATTAACTACAGGGAGTCCTTGCTCCGGTGTAAGAACAATTTACTCTGGATTGCAATATGAATTTCCTATAGGTTTTCACTAGGTGGTGCCGTAACTACATTGACGTAAATGCCTCTTACGTGCTCCCGTAGTTACTCTGGATTGTGAGTAACAGCACAATCCAGAGTAAGTACAGGAGCTCTTACATCGACATAAGAAAAGTTTACTCTCGATTGCTCTATGCATTTTCTATAGGTTTCCCACAGGTGGTGCCATAACTACGCTGACATAAATGTCTCTTACGTTGACGTAAGAGCTCCCGTAGTTACTCTGGATTGTGCTTTAAGTCAATGTATCACTCTTTCCACCAAGGAGTAAGTTACTGTACCACATTGACTACAAGAGAATTTTCTTCTTAGTAGATATGTGTAGGATTGGGTTCTCAAACTATAAGTGGTTCCCTGTCCCCAAAGGACTTACAAACTTAAAAAATACAGAAGACACACCAACAACAGCTACTAGGAAAAAAATGGTCTGCTGGGGTGTATGACAGTTGCTTTTCCCCCTGCTAAATATTAAAAGACGCTAGTAGGTGCCTCTTGCCTAGTTAGCATGCCAAATTTATACTATTTCTATTGAAATGAACCTGTGCTGAGGAAGTAAAATACTCCTGTATGCCATCGCCTCCTTGCACATTGACCCACCCACCCACCCCCATGCACAGTCAATGGAAAGTATAGGGAGGAAAATGTGTTGCACCCCTTTTCACCCTCTTCTGGTTGGAATTTCCAAAAACCGGTTCTTAGTGACTCCCTCCGTCAGTAATTTCAGAGTGATTAGCCCTCCCACCCCAAATTTCACACTTCTAAGCCCAGTGGTTTCGGCTGGGTGTTGATAAGTCAGTGAGTCCATCAGTCAGTGACTTTTCAGTTATATATATATTGAACATCAACAAAGATTGCCTGTGACACATCCGCAGCTCTAACACACTTATATAATCCACAAGCCTGGCATCCCATGAGTCAGAATCTGTATTTTGTAAGCAAGCTTCTGTTTTACTGATCTTGAAAAGGGGGCTGAGAAGATTATGTATATATAAATTGTGTATATAAATTGTATATATAAATTTTACATGTATATATAAATTGAGATAAATTGGAGAATAAAGTGAGATAATTTTCCAGGTGTATCCTTGCTCATGAAAGTGCAAGGGTATTCAAGGTGGTTTCCAACAGCTCACATTAAAAAAGCCATTTAAAAGGGTTTCAGATAAGTGGCTAGCCCTACAATCCAGAGTAACTACGGGAGCACATAAGAGACATTACGTGTACCCGTAGTTACTGTACCACCTAATGAAAACCTATGGGAAATTCATATTGCAATCCAGAGCAAATTGTTCTTACACCGGAGCAAGGACTCCCCGTAGTTACTCTGGATTGCACCCTTTGATAGGTTGCCAGATGTCCCGAAAACAGAGACAATCCAGATTTTTTTGGGGGGGGAATTGTGTTCACATACTGGACAGAGGAGCTTGTCCCGATTTTGTGGAAGAGAATTATGGCATCCATAGGCTAGGAGCAATATAGTATAGGTGAAGGTATTCCATATGTGTGCAAAGTCTTGAGTCCTCAATAAGTCAAACAAGATCTGATCTTAGACATGTTTGTTTAGAATTTGTTTAGGCCTTCCAGAAATTTTATATTTTATTTTATATTTTATTTATTTATTATTTATTTTATTAGATGCAGCAGTTTGGTCAAAAAGTTTGGAGACTCCTGGTTTTAGAACTTGGTCCTGCTCCACTCAGTGAGTGTGCAAAGTATTGAAAAGGTAACATGATTTCCCCACATCTGTCTTATCCATGGTCACTGCTGCCCACATGAGCTAGCAATGAATGTGATTCGTTCCATGTTTTTCCTTCATCATATTTTAATGGAAAGCTCTTGTGCTGTGATCCGAGATAAATTGTTTGAAAGAAGTACTTGTTCGCACCTTTCAGAGTATCTGGGACATTTATTGGAGCGGAAAATGCCTTGTCAGTATTTATCACGCCTGGTTCTCTGTGCTTTCTCTCCATGTATTTCCTATGGTATATAGGGTGTGTTTGGGGGCTTTTATCCCATGGACTGCACAGATATCTGCTATGCAATCCCATTGCACAGGCTACAGTTTTTAAATAATACTGAGCCTTTTATCAAATAGATTTATAGTGACGATGGTGATCTGTTATTACATTGATGATGGTGGTCATGCCAAATTACTGCTTGTCCCATATTGTAAATCCCCCTCTGTAATCAGAGTAATTATCTACCTCCCTTTTCCTTCGATAACCATAATCTTTAGAATAAATGGTCACCCATTTTCTTGAATGGTCTCTTTCCCAACCCCCATGCTCTGTAATCATCCGTTAAGCAAATTACAGTACAAATGATGTGGACGTCTTAGTGACTATTAATGGGAGGGGGGAAGTGGAGGACTAACTATTTATTATGCTGATCACATTAGATGGGGCATAACCGTTCATTTACATTTATTACGGCAAAAGGGGTGTGAATGTTTTATTATCGGATTGTTTAGCAATCTGTGCAGCTGGTGGAATGTGCTCAGTCCCAACAGATTCCCGGCATCATGGTTAAGGGGTTTTTTTAATAAGAGATGCGACCTATGAAGCCTCAAAAGTTGGAAGAGGTCTGGTTAGGATAATGGCCATGAAAGAGGAGACGGCTGGACCTTTATATGTTACCTGCCTTTGGGCACAAATATCAAACCAGATTTCTTCTTAACAACCCATGCCTAACTAAGGGCAAAATCCAGAATAACTACAGGGAGTCCGGTGTAAGAAGAACTTACTGTACTCTGGATTCCAATATGAATTTCCCATAGGTTTTCACTAGGTGGTGCAGTAACTACGAATGCATGTAAAGTTTCTTACGCATTCCTGTAGTTACTCTGGATTTGGAGGCAAGGCTGCAATCCTAAACTCCAGTTAGGCAGGCCTAAGCCCTGGCATAAATCCTGTGCTGACCTGGGGGTATCATAAATAGGACATTTCTGCGCCACTTCTGGGGAGGGTCAGGCCAATGCACCGACATCACCTTCCTACATCACCATGAGAATGGGAAGACCCATGAGGTGGACCAGTCTAGGTTAGGACTGCACCCTAAATATTCAACAAAACCCTAGATTCTGCAATTGGAATAACTTGTGAGGGTGGAATTTACCCCTCTTCCAGTCTCTGGAAGTCTTCATACCCCTCTGGCATACTACCAGGTGGCATTTGGCGAACACACTCCTTCATAAGGTCTTGAGCCTGTCCTAGCTTGAGGAACACTCATCAAGTATCCTTGTGTCCCAGCTATATGCCTACCTAGTTCCTCACCCCTTCGTTTAGGTTCTTCTCAGGAAAGGTGGATCCTGGAATCTATGTTTGGTGCCAGGGCAGAGCCCCATAAAGAAGCTGGCATTCTCTGTAACAATTTGGCTTGTGTGTGTTTGGGTAAGTAATGAAGCTGGTGCACCTTGCAGCACCAGCTCACTTTGCCCTTCAGCAGACTGCAGCAGAGTCTGGGCAAAATGCATTGCAACCATTGGCTGCAGAAGGGCCTGGGGGCGGAGCCTGACTGTTCCCGGCCTTGCCTTGCCCGGGGAAGCTCAGTTGGGCTCCAGCAAGTGTCCCCCACCCTTCCTCCCTGTAGTACAGCTTAAGATTAGCTGGTCGCTTCGGGGCCGGGTAGGAATTTTTTGGATGCCACCTGATTGGCCATTGGTGGCACTCTTTTTTGCCTACCCTGAGCTGTGCACGGGGAAGGGGTTAAATCCAATTGGCTTTCAAAACCTGGTCACTTTGGCAGGAGTCATGCGGAATAGGCAGGATAGGCCAACGGTGTGCAGCCTTAGGTAGCAGGGTTTGGGGGTGCGAAAGCCTCCCTGTGATGCTCTACCGGCTCCGGGGGACGGTCGGACGAGCCCCCTTACCTGGATGGGAAACCTAGGTGCAGGTATAGTTGGACAGCCGGCGTCTGCGCGTCCAGCTACCTTGACCTTCGGGTTGGCAAAGACGGGCATCCTTGAACACTGTTCAAGGAATGCCCTGAGCCAGGCTGGGAACGCCCTTAACAACTGCATCGGGAACTATGCCCTTTAATCCAGCACTTTTGTCCGGCTCTTTATTTGCGTCTGTCTGGGGTAATGAATCTTGGACCATCAAAGCGATGTGGGGCTTTTTGACCAATGTCTACCAATGACAAGCATCTGTCGGGGATGATCTTCGAGAATTTCCTGCTGCAGGCAGGGGGTTGGACTAGATGACCCATTAGGTTCCTCTAGGATTCTATAATTCTATGATTCTACAGCAAGACTAGTGGACTAACCAATTTATAGTAGCCTTTAGGGACTACTGTCCATTTTATCAGATGCATGAAATTATATCCACAGATGCCTGGTGTGTGTTCTTGTGTGCTCATGCACACACACGCACACGCACACGCACACACACATACAGAGAGAGAGAGAGAGAGAGAGAGAATAGTGGGAACAAGTTAGATAGAATTTGCACACATCCAGTGAAGTATGCTGAAGGCTGCAATCCTAAAGACACTTACCTGGGGCTTACTTTTGAGTAGAAATGGTTAGGATTGTGCTCTACGTAGTTTATGAAAGCTTAAGCTGAAATAGATTGGTTAGTCTTTAAGGCAAGACTCTCACGTTTGTGGTGACACATATCAGAGATGAATAAGTGATTGGCTGTTGAATACAGTAATTTTCAATGATGTGATTGGGTAATTATGCAAATCATCACCAATTGCCTGAATCCCAGATTAATTATCTATATGAAATATTCATAAAAGAATATATAATGGGTAAAGAACATCAGGTTTGGGATAATCTGTTCATGTTTTGTATTATATGCTGCACAGCCCTAAGTATGTTTGCTCAGGATTCACATTAAAGTCAGAGCAACCCTTACCACCCTCTCTTTCCCCCAATACTGCAGTTTATAACAGTCTTTGAAATGGAGTGAAGAAAATCTTATGCAAATATAATTAGTTTAATCTCACTAAGTGCAAAACAGGGAAATCTATCTTGCGTCTAGCAGAGATGTAATATAATTAAGGTTTCAATCCTATATTCACGGTCCTGGGAGTAAACCCTGTGACTTCAGCAGGACATTTCCAGCTAGGTAGCCTTAGGATTTTGCATCTGCATCTGACTTCTTGCTGTTCATCTCTAGACCACTAAAGATTACAGATCTTGGCCTGTACTACTTTTATCTCCCGTCTCCATCCTACATATACAGAGTTTGCTTTGCATTGAAGACGAATATGGATTCTGGAGATATTAAAAATGTACTCACTACTTTTCAATACATTCAATGGTCCTAATAAAAGCATTACCTTGATGTGTGATTGCATAGGTGTATGCATCCTTTTTGTGTATTCTGAGCAGATGTGAGACCCAAAATCGTAAGGTCAGCTCTACATTGAAATGGAGACTGGAAATTGATCATGGTATCTCTAAGCTAGCCAAGTTGGACATTCATCAAATATCCATACCCATTAGAGGATTCACCTGGCCTTGCTGACTCCCTGAATTTCGGGTACTGATGGAAGCAGAAAAGCCAGATTGGGTGAGAAGTCATGTAGTCATGCCTTTGTGCAAGTAATTACTGGGAAGTAATGGGAACCATGAGCATGGACTGGGAATATTCTAAAAGAAAAATGTTCCATCTATGAGTATTGGAAGCCCCACAGGTTCCCAATATTCAGGAATGGAGTTTCTGAATTCCCAATATTCAGGGATGGAGTTTCTTTTCTAATTTTCCCACATCTCTGAGGAGAATTTCTTTAGGCAGAAATTGCATATGGTTTCTTAAGCTAAGTAACCATCCATTTAAACTTTTAAATTCTGTAAGATTTCATTCAGTGGATCAAGCTATCAGAGTTCAGTCAGGGCCATGGAGACTGCTAGATGTCCTGTTCCAGAATGGAGCCTGAAGTTCTGGCTTGTAATTGTGGATAATTTCCATAAGAGACAGGATTGGACTCTGTGATCTTCATCTGAGTATTCATTTACAGTATAGGTTTGTAGCTTTAAGGGATGTGAGCAAGAAGGAAAATATCTCACTGGTTAAAAGCAAGTAATGCAGCCCTTGATGTCAAAACAGAAATACCCAAAGCCACAACTGCCTACTGCTAATAATGGGACAACCCTGACATCTAGTGGGCTGTGGAGATAAACATTGTGTTATAATTGCTGAAGACGTGGATCTCAAAGTATTTGGGAAGGGAACTGATGTGTTATCTTAAAAAAAGCAATCTTCCGTCTTCTCAGACTTGGAAAGACTTGCTTTAAGCCCAAATAGCAATATGGGACCTACATATTAGTCCTATGTGTTGGTCCCAAATTAATTTTTTTAACATTGTTCCTTCTGTAAATGTACCTTCCCTACAAGGAATATTCTGCGCATTTGCGGCTCTTTTATTTCTAAGCAAGATGTGTAAAGGGAAGATAAGACAGAAGTTTAGAATATTTTACAAGCTATGAAGATAGTGGAATGACAGTTTCTCTCTCTCTCTTGCAGAATCAGAGAGGTGGAAGTTGCCCAATGAAACTGATCGGTAGTAGATCCAGAATTCATTTTTTTTCCTGCTGCACTCAAGATTGCACAACACAGAATCTTACTCTAATTCAGTTTCTCAACCAGTGGTATGGATACTATCAGTGGTACTTGAGTGTCATGTGGTATATGCAGGCCTCCATCAGTCTTGAAAGACTATGGTATCATGCTCAGCGCAGCATACGCCGCATGCAAAGCATGAAAGCCTGGGTTAGATTGTTATGGAGGACAATCCCAAGCAGCAAATCCCCCCTCTCCATGCCACTGAATTAGTCCTATGGAAAGGCAGAGCCAATACAATTGGATCCAGCTGGCGTCGCAGAGCTGGGCTAAGGACAGGAGCTCACCTGTCCTTAGCCCAGGTGACCTGGGTCTTGAACTGGTTAACAGGCACAGTGTCTTAACTGCTTGCGCCACCCACAGCCCACATGTGGTATATGCAGAACCTCGGAAACCTGCTGTCTTGCAGTGAGACTATGAATGTGATACAACAAGCAGCAATAGGAGGCTAAAAGCGTGCTATTCTGTGCTCAATAAAGCCCTTCAGTCCATCCTGAGCCTCTTATCAGTGCTTGTGCCACGTCTATCCTTCCAACCAGAAGTAACTAGGAGTGATGTCAGTTACTTCCAGTGGTACTTTGAATAGGTGGACCATGTGAAGTGGTACCATGGAGAACAAAAATTGAAGAACACTTCTGTGATCCTTATTATGTAGTTCTTAATAAATGGAAGCAATGTCATTAGTTATGCTTGGAAAAATTCATAATAGTGTCTAGGTACTCCATGACATAGGCTGCAATCCTAAAGACACTTTCTCGGGAATAAGATCCATTGAACACAATGGGGCTTACTTTTGAGTAGACATGGTTAGGATTGCACCCATAGTCTGGGAATCCCATCCCAAGGGAGACTGGTGGATTGTTGTCCTGTCAACCCTGCTCAAAACGCTTTTGTTTTCTTGCTGTGGTCTAAATATTTGGTTTTTATTGTTGGTTGTGTTTTATTCGTTAAAGTTTATTGTGTTTATTGGTTGTGAGCTGTGGGTGGTGCAAGCAGTTAAGACACTGCCTGTTAACCAGCAGGCCAGGGTTCGAGACCCGGGTCAGCCCCACAAGACAGGGTGAGCTCCTGTCCTTAGCCCAGCTCTGCAACGCCAGCTGGATCGTATTGGCTCTGCCTTTCCATTGGACTAATTCAGTGGCGTGGAGAGGAGGGATTTGCTGCTTGGGTAACAGCCTATCCTGCATAACAATCTAACCCAGGCTTTTGTGCTTCGCATGCAGCGTATGCAGTACTGAGCACGATACCATAGTCTTTCAAGACTGACGGAGGCCTGCTGTTTTATTGGTTGGTGTTCTGATGCTGATGGTTGTTGATTCTTCAATAGAAATAGGACTGTGTATTATTTTGTAGGTCACCTGGAGGTTCAGTTTGGAAGGCACGTCAGGTGGATGTTTTGATGTTTAGAAATAAATTTGTGAGTGATTAAAACAACACCGCACCACTTGACAGTGGCACAGTGGAAGAGCATAGCATAGAAAATAGAATAGCACATAAAAATAGAATAACAGATCAGAAACCCTAGAAATAGAATGAGTGACTATAAAGAAGAAAGGTACAATCATTGTACATGACTTGGAAGTTGTCGCATTTAATCAACAGGGTTTTAGTAAGAAATGGAGCAAGGTTGGCATTTTCAAGGTCATTCTGAACTTCGCAGGTGAATTTTCAGTGTTGAATGCAGAGGAGCCTTTACATTTAACAGTCAAGTGCGCCAGAAATATATGATCAGTTTGGACTGAAAATGCTTTCAAAATTGGCAAGCCAGTGTGACTAAACAGGGTGCAAAAAATTGGGGATTTACTAGCAGTGAAGAACCCCTATGTGTAAAGAAAGCAAATATTACATACATCTTTACTGTCCACTGTTTTCTAAAGTTTCCTAAACTGTTTCCTAATGACATTTGTTCCTTATAAATTGATAATTGATTACCATACCCACAAATACAGAGTAATTACGGGAGCATGTAAGAGACTCTACATGCACCCGTAGTTACTGCACCACCTAGTGAAAACCTATGAGAAATTCATATTGGATTCCGGAGTAAGTTGCTCTTACACTGGAACAAGGACTCCCCGTAGTTACTCTGGATTTTGCCCTAAGTGAACTTAAAATTTCTTTGAAGTTCCTTTGAAGAGAGCCTGAATCTGGTCTGCATAACCCCCTGCAGGACTGGCCTTAGGGGGATTTGATCAAATCAGACTCCCATGTAATTTGTGGAGGATGAAGATAGGGTTGCCATATATCCTGAAAAACAGGGACAGTCCCGTTCTTGGGGGATTGTGTTCACATATTGGCAAATGGGACAGAGGGTCCTGTCCCGATTTTGTAGATGAGAATTATGGTAACTCTGGGGGTGGGGGAACCTGATTTCTCCAACAGCACTGATGTCCTGGTATGACTTGCTGAGCCAATGCACAGGAAGCCATTCTGTCCCCTCTTGGGTCTGTATGAACCCAAAGGGGCATCCTCAAAGCGGTTGGTCATAACATCACCATTAACTTTTTATGGGCACTGCACTTTGCACTGTCAGTTATGGGCTTGCCATCGTTACTCTGCACCATGGCTGCTTGGTGAGTGGCAGACTGTGGGAGTAGCCCCCCCCCCGCCCCCCAAAAAATTCTCACAGCCTTTGATTTTCAATAGAGCTGAAATAAACACATTTCTTAAAAACTCATGAAAAGAATTTGTCTCACATTTCTTCCTCTCCCATCTATGATCCTGGGACAGGGTGACCATATAGAATGGAGGACCGTGTCTCTACCTTTAACCATTGCATAGAAGAGGAAATTGAGGCAGGTTTAGCTCATCATAGAAGGGTTTAATAAGCAGCACCTGTCAAAATTCCCTCATCTATGCAAAGCTTAAAGGTAGAGGCACTCTGTCCTCCATTCTATATGCTCACACTTTCTGGGAGCACCTGGGGGTAAACCCAGCATAGAGGAGTATCCAGAGGTATCTTCTTTAACCCCAGTATTTTATTGCATTTCAAACCCAGAATGGATGAAACAGTGCAAGACAGGAGGAAGGGGAGTCTCTCCTTTTGACACAATGATGTAACATATCTAGAATGATATTGTTATAGAGATGGATTAAATACTATTAAATTTGTATTAATTAAATACTATTTTAGAGCAGACCTGTGTTGATTTTGGGCACAATCCTAACCATGTCTTCTCCAAAGTAAGCCCCATTATGTTCATTGGGTTTTACTCCCAGAAAAGTGCCTTTAGGACTGCTGCATTTAATGGCATTTGAATAATTAGTTATGATGTTTCAAGCAAGGGGAAAATGGATGGATGGCTAAATGGCTATAGATATATACTGATGCATCTGGTGTAGAACTGGCGGTATGAAAAATTATCTTATTGATAAATGAGAAAGAGGAGCAGGATATCCTATTCTATTGTTGGGAATAGATTTGGAAAAATTCCAAATATGTCATCCATTTGAACTTACTGGAAATGGTTTAAACAGATCAATACCAAATCTTAAGATGAAAGCAGAGATAACATTTTAAGGGTAGCGGAGGTGGTTTGGTTTGATAGTACCATTTCTGTTCTCATTTATTTCTGTCCTGGAATGAACTCTGAGACAAACACAGGGTATTCAGAATGAATGGGGTAGGGGAAAATATAATTGTGGTAGTTGTCTATTGGCTAGTGTATGTCCCATTACAAACACATCAGGGTCCATCCCCACAGTAGTACTCTAACCATTTTAAAATGTTTGGCTGTTTTGGAATTTAGGTATAAGATGCAACACACACTCACACTTTAACAAAGTTGGGCTGCCTTCATGATTCATCAAGGAAAAGGCCCACCAATAACCTACTTGGAAGATAATAATGTTGGTGCTAGTAAGTGCTTTCAAAACCATTCTAAGAGCAAACATAAAATTAACAGTGACAAGACCCTACGACAGACTTGCAATCTCAACAGACACATGAAGAAAATGTGTCCCAGTAAGACGGAGTAAGTCAGTCCCAGTAAGACTGAGGGCACAACTACACATTGTAAGGCAAACATTGGAGAATAAGGATCCACTTTTTAAAATGATATGCTGCTGAGACCCACCTTGCTTTATGAGACTTTTAAAAAGGTGATCAAGAAATAATTTTTATTTTTTCCAAATATTTTATTTATTTGCAAAAAAACCCAATCAGTTTCTTGTAATGAGGTAGTCCTAATGAATAGTTTCAAGGCTTGAGGGGTTTAGGCTTCAATCCTAACCATGCTTTCCTGGGATTAAATACTATTGAACACAATGGGACTTACTTTTGAGTAAACATGCTTAGATTTGACCTGCCAGTTATGTGACTGAGGGTGCAATCCTAACCTAGGCCAGCACGACTCATGGCTCTTCCTGTTTCTGTGATGATGTAGGGAGGCAATGGGCACAATCCAGAGTAACTATGGAGAATCCTTGCTCCAACGTAAGAACAATTTACTCTGGATTGCAATATGAATTTCCCATAGGTTTTCACTAGGTAGTGCCGTAACTTGGTTGACATGAATGTCTCTTACATGCTCCCATAGTTACTCTGGATTTAATTTGTAGGGAATGTCTTTGCACTGGCCTAATCTGCCCCCAGGAGTGGCACACTAGTGTCTTATGGTACTTTTGTGACACCCCCAGGAAAGCACAGGACTTATGTCGGGGCTTAGGCTGGTCTAACTGAAGATTAGGATTGCAACTAGAGGGTTATGTACTGTCAGAAAGACAGAACCTGTGTTTGTAAAAATCCCTTTGGGAGTTTAGATCAGCCTGCCTATCTAAACCGCCTCAAATTAAAGTTTAAGAAGCAATCCCCCAAACCAGAAAGATGGTATAGAAATTCCTGTATTGTATTTTGTGACAGCCTGTGGCCACCACAGGACTTGTGTTGGCATAACAAAGTGTTAGGATTATGCTATTAGGGTGCAATCCTAGCCATTTTTTCCATCACCAAGGTAAGGACAATGCAATTAAGAGTTAAGGAAACACATTTTGCCTTATTTTGAGGAAGCCTCTCTGACTGATCCCCAACTGCAGGATGTAGAACATGCCCAGGTTGACCACATGCCCCCTTTTTCCAGGACATGTCCTAGATCTTAGTCTTATGTCCTGGAAAAAATTCATTGCCTTCTTTCTCCTTGTGAGCAGGTAGCTAAGTAATATAGTGCTTAAACTAACCCCGTGAAAACAATATATATGAGTATTTTTAGCTTTTATATTGTCTTGTCGTACATTTTTCTTGGATGTCCTACATTATGGGGGACCTTGCCCTCCTTTTATGTTTATGACATTTGTTCACCCTCAGTGTGCTCCATAGGCACAACTATGCCAGTGCTGGAAATTTCATTAGGATCAACTTGATCCTGATTTGTTGATTAGGATCAACTTTGCAATAAAAAACCTACTGTATGTGCAACCACAAGACCACTGCTTGAGGTCTAGTAGTGTCTTATTCCACACTTCCCATTTTCATCCTCTTGCACTGACCAAAGTGCCTTACAAGAGTGATCATGCAAAACTGCAAAGACATGGACTGTTTAGTTATGAAAGGGATGCTCAAAATACCAAAACAATTCCTGTTATGAAAAGCCTTGCCGAAACTGTTATCTAAAGATATCTGTGCCTTATAAATTGAGAATTGTTTGCCATCCAGAGCAATCCAGATTTTAACCTTCAGATAGACTATGAGCTCTGAGCTCAATCCTAACCATGTCTACTCAAAAGTAAGTCCCATTGTGTTCAATGGGTCTTACTCCCAGGAAAGTGTCTTTAGAATTGCAGCCATCCAGAACAACCAGACTTAGGGCCGTGAGAAGGGCCCTACCTGGGCTGCCCCAAGTAGGCTGCATCCAGAGTAGAAAGTTATGCTGAATCCAGAGAGTCAGGAAGCCTGGGCTACTCTAACTGCTCCAGAACATGTTCAGTAGGCACCAAGTCAGTGGCAATTGGGGAGGGCTTGCTCCCTAGGAGACTCCCCCCTCAGTTCACCCTGTACAAGGAACAGCTGTGGTGCCTGCATTATAAAGAGTCTCTAACAACCAGTTAACAGCTACATCATGAGACTGCAGTACAGTCTACAGGGGATGGAAGGGGCTTGTTGGAGTGGCCTGCTGTATCCACAGGTTAGTGGGCTGCTGTAGTTGTGCCATATCCTGAAGTTGAGTGGCAGGGGTTGCAGCTAGGCTGGCCAAGAACTCAGATTTTTGGCCAACACTGCCATTCTTACTCTGCTTTATCATGGACCCCTATGGGTCTACTCAGATTTATATGTACTGAGGTGGTATAACTCTGAGGAGCTGGAAGAGGGCATTTCTGCCCTGGAAACAGGCTCTGGATATAATGTATTTACAGGATATAATGCTCACCTTTTCAGCCAAATTCAGTCTCCGAAATCAAGGTGCACATTAAATTTGATGGTTAATTAGATTTGAGTAAATGCAGTATTTTAATAAATGCCTAGAACAGAGCAGTAGCATAACTGCTCTGTTCTAGGCAATGCTGAACATGCCCTCAACGTGCCTCTTCTGAACTGCCTAGGCTGGCACAGCTAGGGCAGCCCAGCTCCACCTGTCTTGATAGCCTCTCACTGACCCCAGGTTGGCCATGTGCAGAAAAAACTTGATCAACTTGATTTAATTAGGATTAGTTGATGTGTCCCTAGGGAACAATCCTAACCAATTTTCCAGCTCAGGCAACAGCCCCTATCCCTCTTTAGCAAACCAACAGCCAGGTTCAGTATTATGGGCACCAGTTATGGTGAGGTTATATTATATATGTTATAATATATATTGGGGGAAGGGGGAGAGGTGAGAGGCAAGTGAGGGTGGGCAGTTGGCAATTCCAGGGAATGGCGGATGTGGCGCAGGAGGCAGGGCTGAGATCCAGTGATATGCCAGATCCTAATTTTGCCAGCAGCTGAACCAATCTGCTTGGATCTTTACTGCCTCCTGCTTGGATTTGCTGTGGTTGTGTGGCAGCAGTCCCAATAAATGCACTGGATACAGCGCAGGCTAAGGCAGCCTGCCTGTTCCACTGCAGAATGGCACTGCCATGGCATTAGACAAGCTGCTCCCTCTCAGAGTCCGCTTCAATGAGATGCTATTAATAGTTACCTTATTGGGTTGTTGTAATGATAATGCAAGTGAAGAGCTTTCCACACCCAGGAAACACAATGCAAAGTTTACTATTTTTGTGATTTTAAAAAACAAAAAAGCAGGCCTCCGTCAGACTTGAAAGACTATGGTATCGTGCTTGGCGCTGCATACGCTGCATGCGAAGCATGAAAGCCTGGGTTAGATTGATATGGAGAATGGGCTGTTACCCAAGCAGCAAATCCCCCCTCTCCACGCCACTGAATTAGTCCAATGGAAAGGCAGAGCCAATACGATTGGATCCAGCTGGCGTTGCAGAGCTGGGCTAAGGACAGGAGCTCACCCTGTCTTGTGGGGCCGACCCAGGAATGGAACCCTGGCCTGCTGGTTAACAGGCACAGCATCTTAACCGCTTGCGCCACCCACAGCCCTAAAGAAATTTAGGCCGGCCTAACTCACCTGGCCTATATTTCTGTGATGGTGTGGGGAGGTCAGTGTATGCCTGTGCATTGGCCTAATCCCTCCGGGACACTTCTGGAGCATAAGTGTCTTAAGGCACTTTGGCAAAACCCCCCGGTCAGCACAGGACCTATGTCAGGGCTTAGGCTGGCCTAAGTGGAGGTTAGGATCTTAAGGCACTTTGGTGAAACCCCCAGGTCAGGACAGGACCTACGTCAGGGCTTAGGCTGGCCTAAGTGGAGGTTAGGATTGCATCCATAGTACAATATTCCAAGCACTACAGTTTGGGCTCCTATGTGCTCGCACCCATCCGGGAACTAGACCTGCTTAGCTAGAGTAAACAGGTTGTAGCATACCACATACATACCACATCACATACCATACCAAGGGCCCAGTCCTACCCAACTGATGCAGAGACCTACTCAAGGTAAAGGAATGTTTGTTCCCTTACCTTAGGGTTGCATCAGTATTACTGGAAAGTAGGTGAGGACTGTGCCAGACACATAAGCACAAATAAGGGTGTACCAATATTAACTCTGGAACATGCCACCCAGGGTCAGGCCTATCATGCACATTCATGAGGAGAGAACATCTTACAGAGCCTTTGGCCACTGTGTAAACGAAGGGATACAAACAGAGCCATGATCACCACACAGGGTGACCATATAGCATAACTCAGGAGTGTCCAACCTTTCAACTTCAGGACTCCTGGATCTTTAACAATAGTACAGAGGAAGGAATTTTAGCAGGTGCAACTTCTCATATCATAGATTGCACCTGCTTATATTCCCTCTTCTGCACAATTGTTGAAAGTTATGCCTCCATGGCATAACCAAAAAAGAGGACAAACCTCCCCCCCAATGTAGGACACCCAAGAAAATTGTAGGATATGGCAAAATAAAAGCTAAAAACACTCATATCTATTGCTTTGATGTGGTTAATTTAAACACCCTATTGCTTAATTTTAAATTTAAAACCAGTACATATAATCGGTGCTTTTTTTAGAAGTAAAGATGGGAGTACTTGCCATGCAGATATTTGTAATTGTAGGCTTGCCTAGATGGGGACCGCAGAGATGCAGGTACTCACTACAAAGTACTCTCAGGACCAGTTTGTAACCCTTTTCAAAGATCCTTGCATATATAGTAATACCATGTTTACTCAAATCGAATGCACCATCAAATCTAATTTGCACCCTTAATTTAAAAGACCTGAGATTTTTTAAAAAAAGTTTACTGGCGATTGTAATGTGCATCTACAAAGCAGGTGCAAAATTTAATTTCCCTGTACTCAGGGAACCCAATCCTTAGTCCACCTTGGCCTTCTCATCGACACCTGCTCCCATCAAGTCTTCCTGTCTCCGGAGCGCAGAACCAAACTGAGGGAACTGCTCTCCTTTGCCTGCAGGACCTCTCCAGCTCCATTGATGTCTCTGGCCTCTCTGCTGGGTCTTATGGTGTCCTGCCAGGACGTGATCCCCTGGTCTCGCTTCCATCTGCGCCCTCTTCAGTCCATCCTGCGTCCATATGCTCGCCATATCGAGCACAGAGCTTCCATAGTCGTGAACCTTCTTCAGTCGGTGAAGGTTTGACCAGATTTGTACAGGCTGACAGCCTGGCTTTTGAGAGGTTGAACTGGGTGAGGAAGGGCTACTCAGAGCACGTGCTGGGAACACTCATGGCATCCAGACGGTCTTCTACGAATGCCATCTATGCCCGAACATGGAAGAAGTTTGCGTTCTGGTGCCCGGCCAAGTCTGTCTCCTTGCGTAACCCCAGGGTTTGTCATGTTCTGGAGTTCCTCCAAGATGGGGTGGACAAAGGACTGAGCATGAACACTATCAAACGGCAGCTGTCCACCATCAGCTCAATTCTCGATCCAAGAAAGTTTGGACCACTTGCATGCCATCTGGACTTGAAAAGATTTATCAAGGGTCTTAAGTTAATTAACCCCCCTGCCATCCACCGCTTTCCCACCAGGGATCTACACCTGGTCCTAAAGGCCTTAATGGGGTCCCCTTTTGAGCCTTTGGCCTCGGTACCTGTCAGATTCCTGACCCTCAAAACTGTTTTTCTAGTGGCAATTACATCCGCTAGGCGAGTATCGGAGCTGGGTGTCCTTTCCATTAATCCAAATTTGTGTATTTTCCAGGAAGACAGCGTTCTCCTTCGACTGCATCCCTCGTTTCTACCAAAGGTCAACTCCATTTTCCACAGGAAACAAGAATTAGTTCTGCCCACGCTGTGCCCGCATCCTAAAACATCTAAGGAATGGGCGTGGTACTCGCTGGATGTTAAGCGGGCCCTGAGTTTTTATTTGGATCGGTCTAGGGAATACCGCAGGTCTGAGGCCTTGTTTGTCCTCTTTGGGGGAGCTTCCAAGGGGAAGAGGGCTTCGGTGTCAATTCTATCAAGATGGTTAAAACTGGCTATTACTGAAGCCTATGTAGCTGTGGGTAAGGAGGTCCCTGCGGGGATAACGGCCCATTCCACTAGGGGGGCAGCTACGTTGGCCATCTTCGAAGGTTTTTACTCTCTGGAGTCCATTTGCCAGGTGGCTACCTGGTCCTCTGTTAATACTTTTATTCAACATTATAAAATTGACCAGGCAGCTTTGGCTGAGGCGGCCTTTGGCCGCAGGGTTCTTCAGAGGGTAGTCTCAGTATGAGGGTAGTTGTGTCTCTCCCACCCTGAGTGTGTGGCTCTGGTAAATCCCAGTCTTTACTGAGTGGCCCTCTTTCCTCCTCCAGAGAAGGCAGGAATTTTTCTTACCTAAAAATGTCCTTTTCTGTGAGGAGAGAAAGAGAGCCACTCAGGCCCACCTCAGCAGAGACACAACTTGCCTTCATTCCTTAAATTTAGTTGTTTGCAGTTCAGTATTACACATACTTGGGGACAATCAGGTTGTTCTGATTCCTGTTATTTCACACGTTCTGAGTCTTTTGTGACCCATTTTCGACGGTCTGTCGCTGTCTCTGTGTTTTTTCTCTTAAATCTGTGTTTTTTCTAGTACCTCTGTTTTACTAGATTATTTGATTTACTGGCGGTGGCGCTTCTTCCTCTTGAGGCTGGTACCTGGATTGGGGATGGGGTGCCCCGCAGGAAGGAGGCTAAAGTCTACATCTGGCCCTGTCTATTCTGGAGGTGGGGCAAACCCAGTCTTTACTGAGTGGCCCTCTTTCTCTCCTCACAGAAAAGGACATTTTCAGGTAAGAAAAATTCCTGCCTTTCCAGTCATAGGGTCACAGTGTATAATGACAGTGATTTCAAAACTGTGTGCCACAGAACCCAATGCCACCATGGCACACAGCCCATAATGGCCCTTCTTCCCAGCTCACCAAGCTGAACACACACTATGGGCACAATCCAGAGCAAGTTCAGCCTGCTCTGCCCTAACTGCTCTCTCCTAACTATTCTGTATCCAGAGCAGAAAGTTATGCTGCATCCAGAGAGTCAGGAAGCCTAGGCTGCCCTAACTGCTCCAGAGCATGCTAAGTCATTGACAGCTGGGGAGGGCTTGCTCCTGAGTAGACCCCCCTCAGATCACACTGAAGAAGGAACAGCTGTGGTGCCTACATTATAAGGAAGCCCAGCAGTTCCTGACAACCAGTTACAGCTGCAGTTCTTCTAGTGCAAGATGGATGCTTGGAGTGGCCTGCTGTATCCTGAGGTTAGTGGGCTGCCATAGTTGTGCCATATCCTGAGGTTGAGAGGCAGGGATTGCAGCTAGGCTGGCCAAGAACTCAGATTTTTGGTCAACACTACCATTCTTACTCAGGCCTTATCATGGACTCCAATGGGTCTACTCATTACTATACCTGCTCCTGAGGTGGTATATCTCTGAGGAACTGGAAGAGGGCATTTCTGCCTTGAAACAGACTTTGGATACAGAGTAACTGCTGTGCCCTAGACAATGCTAAACTTGCCCTCAACTTGCCTCTCCTGAGCTGCTTAGGCTGCCCCAGTTAGGGCAGAGCAGGTCCACCTCTCTTAGGGCACCCTATGTTGCCTTGCTCTGCCCTAAGCCTCTTCCAGAGTAACTGGACTGGAGCATCTTGCAGTTGCTCCACCCTAGTGATAGATAGGGCACCCTAAGGCCTCTTATGTGCAAGGAATAGTTGCTCTGGATTGGGCTGTTAATCACATGTGATCATACATAATGGTACCACCAAAACAGGACACTATAGAAGAAGAATGCAATGATGACTATGGTAAGTATGGGAACTATATACTATACCATGGCCAAAATCCATAGATTTCCTTTAGTCAGTAGCATATGCCCAGTGATGGGATTCAAATAACAACCAGTTCTATGCCCATCTTGCAGCCACTGTTAAATGGCTATTCTTAAACTTTATGTCCTATCTCTCATTAACAGCCGGTTCTATAGAGTAGGTGCGAACCTGCTGAAGCCCACCACTGCATATGCCTACCCAGACACCAGTGTGTCGCCCGCAGGCTGCCATGCGCTGCCTTTCACTCCTTCCTTCTTTCCAACTTTAAAATATTTAAAATACATGGGTATTGCATATCTTACCAGGCCTCCATCAGTCTTGAGACTATGGTATCATGCTCAGCGCTGCATACGCTGCATATGAAGCATGAAAGCCTGGGTTGGATTGTTATGGCGGATAGGCTGTTACCAAAGCAGCAAATCCCCCCTCTCCATGCCACTGAATTAGTCCAATGGAAAGGCAGAGCTGGGCTAAGGACTGGCGTCACAGAGCTGGGCTAAGGACAGGAGCTCACCCTGTCTTGTGGGGCCGACCTGGGTCTCGAACCCTGGCCTGCTGATTAACAGGCACAGCGTACAATTGATTCTCTTAAGGAATTGTCATTTGCCATAGTTTCCACCAGGTGGCAAACCTGTTTCATTTTTTCTTCCTTTCTCTGGAGAGCGATAACCAAAGTTTTTCATCACCTCTGGAAGAGTGGCTGACTCTAGGGGACAAATTCAAAGCACAGGCAGAAAGCAGATTGCTTCTGGATCACCTCTTCAGGATACTCAAAATAAACAACAGTTTATTTTTCAGTACTGAATGGACAAATAGAAAAACATACTCGTGGATTCAGAGGGATCTTTGATTGTGGTGTGTGCTGAAAAATATCCACTCCTCAGAGAGTCATGGTATAAATTTATATATGTCTACCAGTGATGGGCTTCAAAAAATTTAAGAACCGGTTCTCTGCCCATCTGGCAGCCACTTTTAAATGGCTATTTTTAAACTTTATATGTCCTATCTCTTGTTAAGAACCGGTTCTATAGAGTAGGTGCGAACCTGCTGGAGCCCACCACTGATGTCTACTTGGTCGTTAGTCCCAATGTAGGGCCAGGGTGACCATATAGAATGGAGGACAGAGTGCCTCTACCTTTAACTATTGCACAGAATAGGGAATTTTGGCAGGTTTAACTCATTATAAAAAGGTTTAAAAAGCAGCACCTGCCTCAATTTCCTATTTTATGTAATACTTAAAGGTAGAGGCACTCTGTCCTCCATTCTATATGGTCACCCCACCAGTATGTTTTTATAGATTTGCTGCATTTGCTTGGTCCTGGTAGATTAGGAGTTTGCAGCCTTTAATTGTTTCAAGTTGCACAAAGGGAAGACATCCAGTAGAGGCCAACAACAGGTAGAGTCAGGGCTGGATTTGCCTCTTCCTGTGAGGTCCTGCCTCTTTCCCCTACTTGCCAACTTGTAAGCCAGAGAGTGTGTGTGGACTTATATTCATGCAGACTTAATATGTCACATTTTTTATATTGCCAGTTCTCCAAAGAGCTTGGGGTGGTGAAAGTTCCTCCGTCCTTCCCTTTCGTCCTCAAGCAACTGTGTGAGGAGAGGGAGAGAGAAATGGGGAGCTTATAGACAAGGTGGGATAATAGATAAATCTTGATGATTGCAAAGTGTATAGTGATGTGTACAGTGATTGTGATGCAAAGTGTATAGTGATTGTGATGTGTATAGTCACAGGTTTTCACTTACATACAGAAAAGGGGGGAATAAAGCTGACATTTTCATAATATATTCTATGCTAGAGAGGAAAGTCTGTGTTAGAACAGTAAACCTGTGATTATGCACATTGCACATAAGCCTCAAATCATTAACCTGCCCACCTTTTATTAAGGTGTTATTAACAACATTTTAATACCAGGAAACAACCTGCAGGTGTCACTTGCAGAGGTACGACATAACAACATTCATGAGTAAAAAACCATTCCCTTTGCTAGCATCTTAACTGCCCTTTCGCCAACTCTTTCATCAGTTGGCCCCCTAGCCTTTTTCTAGCCTGGCTTGTTATCTGACCCAGAAACAGTTACAAATGAAATGGGAGTAGAACTCTCAGCCTACTTTTCCCTAGAGACCCATAGGAGTAGAACCCTCAGCCTACTTGTCTGATACAGAAGGACACCTCACACCCAGGTCTAGGCTTTTATGTAGATAGAATAACTGCTTGGAACAACAACAAATGTTTAGAACAAAAGAAATGAGAAGACAATTCGCTGCTGCCCAAAAATGTCTGCCATAAACTCAAAAGAAAAAGATACAGTATTTACTTGAATCTAATGCACCATCAAATCTAATGCGTACCTTGATTTTGGAGACTGAATTCAGCTGAAAATGCTAAGCGTTAGATTTGAGTAAATACAGTACATGTATATGGAAAGAGATATATGGAAAACTTCAGGTAAATACCCACGTGAGGGAAAGATCATCATGCTGGAGAGCTGCTTTTTTATTAAAAAAATAAGAGCTACCAGGTGTAAAGATGTCTCTTTGAACTGATCTGCGTCTACCTTACTTCAATGCATGTACAGACATGCATGTACACAGACGCAGGGCGCAATCCAGAGTAACTACGGGGAGTCCTTGCTCGGGTGTAAGAACAATTTGCTCTGGATTGCAATATGAATTTCCCATAGGTTTTCACTAGGTGGTGCAGTAACTACGAGTACACGTAATGTCTCTTACATGCTCCTGTAGATATTCTGGATTGTAGGGATTCACACACTCACACTCTCTTGCCTCTTTCACCTGCCTCTATTCCTTGCTTTAATCCTTTCTTATGGACACAAAGTTTAACTCTTTTGTAAGCCTGATTCATGGAGGAAGAAGAAACTGAGCTAGTCAAATGTATATGCCCATATAATTAACAGGCATAATATATCCTGGTTGACTTTTGCAAAGAAGCAAGTCAACATGAATGAAGTGAAATGCACAAAGTTCAGGTTTCTTCTTGCTTTGCAAATAATTTCTCTGATTCAATGGTTTAAAAGTAGGTGGCACATTGACTTGTGTCACTGATGTGGAAGATTGGGTTATTAATATTTCCTTGATTAATATTTCTTTTATTAATATTTCTGTGGCCATACTAAAATGGTGAACCTGAAAGGTGACAAGGCCTGTGATTAGAATTAGTACTCCTGCAGCTCTCATGAGGCCCAGGTCTATGTTAATTGCTGGCTGATGCCTGGGGCTAAAAGGCAAAAGGGGCCTAATAGCCCTGTGGAAAGACAAAGAGATACAGGCAATGGGAATAAATAAGAGCTATAAGAGAGCTAAATAAGAGAGCTATTTAGACTTGAAGAGGTGTGAAGTATCCAAGCATCCAAACTGCCAGGTTTATTGTTATCAATGAGATGGGTAATTGAGGGGCCAAGATGCATACATGAAATATAGTGTGAAGTAACTGAATCCTTTGAGTGACAAATAGGAAGACAGACAAATCAGATTGTCAGGCTGAAAGTGATGTAATAGAATCTAGCCAATGTTCACCCTTTCTCAAATTTGAATTGCTGTAAAATCTGAATCTTCTAGAAAATGCTTGGATGTAGGGGTATAAAATCAACTGCATTTCTTTGTTCTGGGCTCTCATCCTTTGCAATGGCCATGGGATGGCCTGGCTTGCTGGCAGCAGGAGCAAAGCCGGATGGGAGACATGAATAAATCCATTCTTTGCACATTTCTGGACTTGTGTTTCTTTGGTCTCAATTCCTGCAACATCACTAACATCCCATAAATACTTGTCAAATAAACTACTTGTTAAATCTCTCTGCTCTCCCTCGTCTACCCTCTGATGCAACCTAAAGGTCCTTGGACTGAAGCATATGCTTTAAATCTCTTCCACTGAGATCAATGGAACTTGATTGCTCAATTAGGGCTGAATCAGTCTGGTGCACTGTGCTCCATGTGCAATACTATGAGATAGGAACAAGGTGGTGAAGTCCTGAGTGGGTAGAATGGGCTGTACTAATTCAGCCTGCAGATAGCGGATCTCACTTGAACTTTCACATATGTTGGTGCATCTTTTACATACCCTCTCTGCAAAGAGAAATCCAGCATATCAAGAAGATTGTAGTCCAACCAGTGGTGGGCTCCAGCAGGTTCGCACCTACTCTATAGAACCGGTTGTTAACAAGAGATAGTACATATAAAGTTTAAAAATAGCCATTTAAAAGTGGCTGCCAGATGGACAGAGAACTGGTTCTTAATTTCTTTGATGCCCATCACTGAGTCCAACCCTCTACCTGATATGCTAGTTTTTTTAAAACATGCAGGAACTTTTTTTTAAAAAATGTGCATGAGCATCTGAAGCTGGTACCATCCATCTGCATTCTGAAATGATACAGACTACCCTACCATATAAGGAGTCTCTTTGATGGATATGGAGACCTTGCCATTGTGTACTTGGCTTGTGCTCATTGTTTAGGGTTGAATCGTGGGTTTGAGAAAGAGCAGTAGCAAAGCTCTGATGCTGATGAAGCCCCTCTATCAGTGCAAACCTAAGCTTGTCTACTCAGAAGTAAGTCCCATTTGTTCAATTGTACTTACTCCCAGGAAAGTGTGGTAAGGATTGCAGACTTGATTACACTTTTCAGGCAATAGTCACCTGTATTGCCCCGGAGACTGGCACTCTCTTGGAGCTGGCTGGCTCTCCTTGGAGTCTTATGGCGACTTCTTTGCTTCTTCTCCCATGTCCCACTTGAATCTTTGTGCCGTGTATTTTCTGAATTCCCCTATGCCTCTATCTCTGAATAATCCACTTCCCTCAAGTCCCCATGTGCTGCCATTGCCTCAAGCCAAAACATCTGGGAGTGGTTCAAGCCAGTGGTTCCCAGGAAAACTACTGACAGCACAATCCTAACCCCCAGTTTAAGCTGGGACAAGTCCCTTATGCTGCTGTTCTGGAGGTTTCACACCTGGCCTGTGCCACTTCTGGGGAGAGGTTAGGCCAACACATAGATATATGCTGGCCTCCTCATGCCATCTTCTTTGAGTTGCTCTGGCCTAAATTGGTTAGGATTGTGCCCAGAATTTCTTCCAGGCCCACTATTTGTTCTCTGATCTTTCCTTCTCCCTTGTCTGCTGTTGGTGAACAAGAGATGCATGGAGAACAATGTGATGCAAAGTAGAACCAGAACTGACACTGGAACTTGGTGAGAGAACATAAAATGAACCCTGTGGGATCAGTCCAAAAAGCCATCTAGTCCAGCTTCCTGTAGCTCACAGCCAGGGTGACCATATAGAATGAAGGACAGGGTGCTTCTATATCCACTGATTGCATAGAAGAGGAAATTGAGGCAGGTGCTGCTTTTTAAACCCTTCTATGCTGAGCTAAACCTGGCTCAATCCACTCTTCTATGCAATGGCTGAAGGGAGAGACACTCTCTCTTCCATTCTATTTGGTCACCCTGCTCACAGCAGCCCACCGTATGCCTCTCAGACAACGCATACTGTACCTGCCTCCTATTGCCACTCCCTTATATCTGGCATTCAAAGGTAGCCTACTTCTAAACCCAAGAATTTACACATGCCCATCACAGCTGTGTAATCTGTGATGGACTAGAAATCTGTCCAATTCCCTTTTAAAGACATCTAGGCTAGACACCACCACGACATCCTGTAGCAGGAAGTTCATAGATTAATTGAAATTTTTTTTTTCTGTTCCACACGGCTGTCCTCTGGCTCTAGTGTCGGGTGAGAGTGGGAAAAATATCTCTGTAACTGCTGCAACCATCTCTTGAATAATTTTAACCTCCTGCAGAACCCCTGGAATCTTGGAGCTTGGAAAGACCTCTGGAGAGTTGTCGCTACCCACTGTAGGGTACAGGGTGATCAATGGGCCAACTTGGTCTATGGCAGCATGAAATACATCGTCATTAGCCTTAGGGTTGCCATAATTCTCTTCCACAAAATCAGGACATGACCCTCTGTCCCATTTGCCATTATTTGAACACAAACCCCCCAAATTGGGATTGTCCCTGTTTTTTGGGACACGTGGCAACCCTAACTAGCCTGCTACAGTCCCAAGTGCTGCACATGCAAAACAGTCAACAAGAATGTCCCTGCTGCAGCTATGAATGAACATGAATGAAATAGGATCTGTGTGTGTGTGTGCATGTGCACATGGGAGACTCCATCTGCCACAGAGGGTGCACATGTGCGGCCCTCATGTTGAGAGAGGAGCCGTCTGGGGGGAGGGGGAGCTGCGACACACGGCCAAGCTCTATTTATAGCTCACTGCAGCCTGGTGCAAAAGGGATCGTGTGGAGCAGCCAAGCTATTTATAGCAACCGGCTCTCAGCAGCAGCACCCGACTCACATCCTAATAACCCACCGCAGAGAAGAGACAGAAAGAGAGAATATATATGCAGGAAAGGGGGGAGGGGATGTTCTTGCAGTATCCCACCCAAATAATCTGCAGTCTCAGCCAGTTTCTGAATGCGAAGCCCCCACCCTTTCCATCATCTGAGAAAGTTACAAGATTCTTCATCATGGATACCATCTGCCCAAGATTAGAGACAAACCCATTCAAAGACTGATTTTTTTTGACCACACAAAATAGGGCTTTGAATAACAGCTGAAGAAAGGGCATGTTTTCACAATGGCCTTTTTTCCTCGAATAACTCTGTTGCTTCTGCATGATTTCTTAAACCAGACCTGTATTCAAGTATCCCAACTACAGTAATATTAATATGTATATCATTCAAAATCCAGTACCTACTTAGCAAAGGTGATGCCTGCAGCCACTTTTGGTTCTCAGTTAATATCAGATAATTTAATTTCGGGATGGAACGTGGTTTTGAAGACCCACCTTGACATTTCCAGAAATATCAGGATCTCATTGCCTAAATATTTGGATGTCCAGTTGTTAGACTTCTGCCTTCAATTTGTCTCTGATTTCCTCAGCTTGTCTCTCAAAATAAACAAGATAGAAAACAAGCTGCAAGAACCTTCTCTAAAATTACCTCTTCATCTGCATTATGATTCCTTTGATCTTTGTATGATGCAACCAGTCATCAAACTTATTATTATACCATAACATATTGCTGGATTTACCCCCATCCTTCCTTCAAGGTGTTCAAAGCATGGTTCTCCTACTCCTTATGTTTGCAATAGTCCTGTAAGGCAAGCTGACCCAGAGACGACAAGTGGCCCAAGATCAGCCAGTGGACTGTATCAATGATTGGGGATTATTTGAAGCCAGGTCATCCCAGTCATAGTCTGACTCTATATCCATTACACCAACACTGACTCACGAACAGTGACTTAGAACACAATCCTAACCATGTCTACTCAAAAGTAAGCCCCATTGTGTTCAATGGGTCTTACTCCAAGGAAAGTGTATTTAGAATTGCAGCCTTAAATAAAGTAACACATATAAAAGGGGGGTTGTACTGAAGGATGTGCAACACCATTGAATGAAATTTTTAGCAGTTGGGATGTCAATACAGAGCAAGGTTTACAAGGTGTGTGTGCACGTGTGTGCGCATGTATGTGTGCATTTGTGTGTGTGTGCATGCGCACGTGTGTGAGTGTAGATTCAGAAGAAAGATGGATGTTGAGAAGGAATTGGCCAGAGACAAGATCCTATGTAGATGTAGATCCTATGTAGCAAAACCCTACAGACCTGATTCAGATCCATCTAGTACAGCACCTGCTTTCTGCCATGACCCAGCATTTGCCTCTGGGAAGTACATAAGCAAAGATAAAAGCAAATCACCATTCTTCCCTTTCTTATGGCAATGCTTATGGCACTGATGGTTACTTTTTGGTATCAAGTTCTGAGTGACAGTGCCAGTGCCCAGTCCGAGTGCCCAGAACACTGGGCATGTGCATTGGGCCAGGAGTACCCTGAGCCTATTGCGCATACCCAGAATTCTGGGCATGCGCACTGGACACCAGTGCACTCTGCTCCAAAGAGGAGCAGGGTACTCCTCTTTGGAGCAGAATGTGCTTGTGCCAGGTTCCTGGCCCAATGCACAAGCCTAGAGCTCTGGGCATGCACACTGTGCACCTGCGACACTATTTGCTGGGCTTACATCATTTATCTGGGGGTGCTATAGCCACATGCCAGCAGAGGGCTCTGAATGCCCACTCTGGCATGCATGGCTTCTAGCACTGTTCCCTCCTTGTATCTCACTGATAAGAAGAGCTCTTGTAGCTCAATTTTATGGGTGTTCTGTGCTTTGGGAACTCATGTTCTCACTTTGCAGTGAACGTTTTGGTAATTGCAATGCATGGCCTTCCATTCTGTATAGCTTGGATAGCAATGCAAGCCATGATCATCTACAGTTATGTGCTGGCTACCTCAAGAAAAGGCCCAGCACTGGTAAGTCAGAAGCAAGGGTGGGTGGTGGGTAAAATGGGGAGGGAGACAAATTGGGCAGAGACTGGGGCAAGGGCTTGTGGTGAGACCAGGAAGGGGGCAGTATTGATGGCAGCAGCTCCATTGATATCCAACCCCATTCTTGTCCTCAGTCTAGTTATGCAAGTTCAGTCAGACTTGTGCCAACAAAATTCCTGGTACAGGTCCATGTAGATTCATCAGGATAGCAAGGGGAATAGATTATCTGGAAGAGACCCATTGGACTACACCATAATAGCATGTGATTTGGTGTTATGGCTGTGTTTGTGGAGGGGGGCCTTTAATAGATTGATCTGTGAATAGAAGAGAGCTGAAGGCAGAATATACATCAAAAGGAGAATATACTGAGTCATCTAATACAACTCAGGTCATTGCAGAGATAAGTTACAGTCATCTCCATTCCTTTCCCCTACATTTTCTGGATTGGAAAAGAAAGGAGTACAGTGCAGGAACAGAAGTGCAGAGGAAAGGTGAGTGGTGAGCTAAAGCGCTTCCACACCTTTCTTCTGCTCTATGTTATTTCTCTTCTGCTCTATCTGGGAGCACCAAAATTTGGCACATCACCAGAGAGGCAACATTTGGCATGTTGTGCTGGTTTAGTATTGGCCTTGGGCTCTTCCAGTTTAACTGGTGCAAGACTCCCATACATTTAGCCAAAATGGGCACATTAGATGAAAATCTCTGTGGCTATCACTTTGTGCAAGTGGTGCCAATACCAGTTTTCAGGGCCTTGATTTTTCTTCTGGAGATGAGAATGGAACTGTAACTCATTGGAGCAAAGGGGATCTCCCCATCCCACCATTTCCTCTTGGCAAAATGGTTCTTCTTATTCTTCTCATCACTTATTCTGGATTATATGACATAGTTCTGTGTATTCCATTTTGTGGAATTAAACATGCAGTCAGAATTAGGACACAGCACACTGTGGTCATTTGCATATTTTCCTGACTTTTATTCTTTAGCAAAGCCAAAGCCATCTCAATAGGTGATACCCCGGACTAAGAGCTTTATATCTGCATCTTTAGGAAATATTCAATAACTGTACTGATTCCTAGTACCTCTAAATAATAAACTGAGCTTTTATGACTCAGAGTTAAGAAAAAATAATTGTACTGGCCCCTGTAACAGCTTCCCTATGCCCTCCTGAGATCTCTGCAGTCAACCAAAAATGCCAATTTGACTGCCAGCCTGAGAATCCAGTACATGGCTCAGTCTTCTCTGAAAAGCTCTTATGAATAGTGTAGAATCTTTGGAATACCAGATTTTATTTTAAAGATAAGAGATTTCTAGTTTTCAATCATACATAGGTGCAGTTGGTGGGTGATTTTAAAGGCACACTCTGAACCAATTTAAACCAGCACAACTCACCTGTCTCTCTGTTCCTGTGGTGGTGTGATGAAGCCAGTGCATATCTTTGAATTTGTCTAACCCCACAGGAATGGTGGAGAAGTAAGTTACAGCACTTTTGCAACATCCCCAAGCCAGCATGGGACTTGTGTTGGTCTAACTGTGGCTTAGGATTGCAACCTAAACAAGTTTGAGATCTCCCTCTCCTGATAAAAGTAAACCAAAGCCACATTCAGTGTAGAGTGATACCTTGGTTTATGAGAATAATTTTTCTGGAAGCATGCTTGTAATAAAAACACTTGTATATCAAAGCAAATTGTCCGATCTATGCCACAAACCAAAAATATTAATATAAAATGATTGCATAATATAATACAAAATAATAAAAAAATACAAAATATAAAGAAAAATAAAATAAATTAATTAGTAACAAAGAGACAAAGCACTTTGGCTGCAAACCTAACCACACATTCCTAGGAGTAAGGTCTATTGAACACAACGGGACTTTACTTCTAAGTAGACAGATTGCACTGTTAGTGTCTCAGGCTGCAATCTGCTACTCTTACATGAGTGAGCCCACTGATTATAATACAGCTTACTTTAGAGTAGACATGCAAGGCTAGGTCTCACAGACTCCTTTCCATTGTCCCCTTTACATAGGAATGAGCCCCACTGACTAAGAGATTTACTTCAGAGTAGACGTGCATAGGGTGATCTCTAGGAGAGGCTGGGCTAGTGATGGCAGAGCGCTGAAAATGGCCATATTCCAGCAGGGACATTTTTGCTTGTTTTTCAAGACATTGCTTGTATTGCAAATCAAAATTTATTAGTAATGTTTGCTTGTCTTGCAAAACACTCTCAATCCAAGTTACTATCAATCCAAGGTTGTATTGTATTAAAATGTCTTCAAGTCTATGTGTCAAGATTTTTCAAAGACTGTATAGTTTTTAAGAAAATGGCAGTCAGTTTCAGAGTAAGGCAGTAGCTCTTTCATTTCCACCATTCAACTGTTGCAGTATCATTTCCACCATTCGACTGTTGTTATTATTCAGGGTCATAAGAACAGTATGCATATTATGTGAATGCCATACAAATGAGCTGCAATCTACCAGCCTTCAATCCACAGACCCAAAAAGGCAGGGCTCTTTAGAGTCTTTGCCCCTGCCCTCCACTCCTAAAGCTGTCCCGGTGCTGCAGCCACGCGGAAATTATCCAGTGTGGAAGCAGCACCTATATCAATGGGAATATTGTCCATGGTGCTGAAGCATTTGTTTTCTTAAAAAAAATTATTTAAATTTATTTTTCAAAAAGGGGAACAACAGAGAAAGAAAAAAGAGGGAAAGGAAGAGGAAAAAAGAAGAAAAAAGAAAACAAAGCATGGTGCTGAAGCAATCCTTGAACATACAAAGGAGCTGTCCAAGGTACTGAAGATACCACAGAAAAACTGTCCATGGTTCTGAAACAACACATTTTAATTTATTTATTCAATTTATATCCCAACTTTCTTCCTTAAAAAACGAAATTCAGGGTGGCTAACAACATTTAAGACAATAAAATACAATTTAAACAGTTTAGGTACAATTTAGATAGAAGCAATAAAACATAACAGTAAAATACAATTAATATACAATTAAAAATATATAAAGACAGTAAAACCCAGATTACAAAACAGGCAGTCAGCAATAAAATGACCTTATTTATGAAGAACTATCATAAGCCTGTCTAAATTTAAAAAGTCTGTAGGCTTCACCTGAAGGACAATAGAGAGAAAGTTTTTCTTAACTCAGTGGGGAGGGAGATCCACAAAGAGGGTGCCCCGAGAAGATTCTGTTTCTTGCTGCCATACCTTTCTTTGGTAGTGGCACAACCAACAGGGCCCCCGTTGACAGTGGACCTGACTGTATGGAAGAATGCGATCTCTCAAATAAGCTGGTCACAAACCACTTATGACTAGGTCATAGTCAACACCTTGAATTGGGCCAAGAAATGAACCAGCAGCTAGTGTAATGGAGCAGCTGACATGCAGCAGCTATATGAGCTACCACATTCTGCACTAGCTGTAACTTCTGGACCATCTTTAAGGTCAGCCCCACAAAGAGCATGTTGCAATAGTCTAGTCTTGATATCACCATGGCATAGCCTATGCCATGACATAGAGCACAATGGCCAGATCCAATAGCACCGTGGGGGAACTGTCCAAGGTGGAGGAGCTGTGCAAGGTTCAGAAGCTGTGTGTATATCCTTGGAGAATTGCCCATGGTGCTGATGCAATGCTTGTGCTCACGAGGAACTATCCACTATGCTGATCCTACAACCATATAGGAGGTCCATAGAAGCCACATGTATGTCCAAGGCACTGAAGCAACAGATTCTGCCGCAAAAGTAGCTGAACCTGCTACCATGGGAAAGCTGCCCATGGTACTTAACCAGCAGACATGGAGGATCTGTCCATATTGCTGAACTTGCTACCTTGGGAAATCTGTCCATGGTGCTGAACCTGCAACCATGGAAAAGGTGTCCATGGTACAGAAGCTGCATATATATATCAATGGCACTGAAGCAATGGATTTGGCCCCCAAGTAGCTGAACCTGCTACAGTGTGAAAACTGCCAAAAGTTGTGAATCAGCAGTTATGGTGCTCTGTCTTTGGTGCTGAATCTGCAACCATGGAGGAAGTGACCATGGTGCAGAAGCCACGTGTTTAGCCATGGCATTGAAGCAATGGATTTGGCCCCACGAGTAGTTGAACCTGCTGTAATGGGAAAACTGCCTATGGTCGTGAACCAGCAGTCCATGGTGCTGAACCTACAACCATGGAAAAGGTGTCCATAATGCAGAAGCTGCGTGTATAGCCATGGCACTGAAGCAATAGATTTGGCCCCACAACTAGCTGAACCTGCTACAATGGAAAGCTCCCATGATGGTGAACTTTCAGTCATGGAGGATGCGTCCATGGTGAAGAAACTGCATGTATGTCCATGGCACTGAAGCAACAGTTTATGCTCCATGAGTAGCTGAATCTTCCACCATGGGGGAAAATGCCCACGGTCCTGAACTAGCAGTTGTGGAAGATGTGACCATTGTGCTGAACCTGCCACCGTGGGACCTGCCCATGTTGCTGGACCCACAGTCATGGAGGACCTGTCCATGGTGCTATACCTGCCCACTCATCCATAGAGGAGTGGCCCATGTTGCTGGACCCACAGTCATGGAGGACCTGTCCATGGTGCTGTACCTGCCCATTCATCCATAGAGGAGTGGCCCATGTTGCTGGACCCACAGTCATGGAGAACCTGTCCATGGTGCTGTACCTGCCCACTCATCCATAGAGGAGTGGCCCATGTTGCTGGACCCACAGTCATGGAGGACCTGTCCATGGTGCTGTACCTGCCCATTCATCCATAGAGGAGTGGCCCATGTTGCTGGACCCACAGTCATGGAGGACCTGTCCATGGTGCTGTACCTGCCCATTCATCCATGGAGAGCTGCCCATGTTGCTGGACTCACAGTCATGGAGGACCTGTCCATGATGCAGAACCTACCCATTAATCCATTGGGGAGCTACCCATGTTGCTGGGCTCAGTCATGAAGGACCTGTCCATGGTGCTGAGCCTGCCCTTTCAACCGTGGGGAGCTGCGTGGAAAGCTATCCATGGTGCTGAACTTGCATCCATGGAAGAGCCACCCATGGTGCTGGTGCTGATCCACCTAAGGCGCTGTCCCTGTGAGCACCACCCGCGGTCCTCCCTGCTTGCCTCCCTCCCTCCCTGTGCGCTCTGCGCTCCCCCCAGGGCTCCTCTTCCCTCCCCAATCAGCGGCGCTTCGTGACTGCCTGGCAGATGCGTCACTCTCGGGCTTGGAGTTCCCTTCCCCGATTCGTGACTCGCCTGCTGGAGTCTCGGGCGGGACTCGGCAGTCTCTGCAGCTCCATGACCTGGACACAGCCCTTGCCTTCCCTTCTCCCCCCAAAAATGACCGCTTCTCTTTCTACCACCCTCCCACCTCTCTTGGGCACCCTGATGGAGAAGGTGAGCCTCTGCCCACCGGGAATAGGGGGAAGTAGATCAAGGGAACCTTGTCCTTCAAGGGATCTCTACACAAGGTTAGGGGGAGAAAAGGGGTGTTGGTGGAATAATTGGGAAACAGTAAAGAAGAATTGCTAATGACTAGAGGAAGCAAAAGGGCATATGGATGTGATGGGTGGTTGGGGAGCTGGAGTTCTGTCATGGAACGTGTGTGTGTGTGTGTGGCTGGAATCCTAAAGACACTTTCCTGGGAGTAAGACCCACAGAACACAATGGGTGTTCTATGGGTCTTACTCCCATAGATGCATCCTCCTTACTACCTTTCTTTTGAGTAGACATGGTTGGGATTGCGCTCTCTCTCTCTCTCTCTCTCTCTCTCTCTCTCTCTCTGTGTGTGTGTGTGTGTGAGAGAGAGAGAGAGAGAGAGAGAGACTCAGATAGTAGAATGAGAGTAAAACCCACACGATTATGGCTGCAATCCTAACTACGCTTTCCTGGGAGTAAGTACTATTGAACAGAATGGGACTTACTTCTGAGTAGACATGATTAGGATTGCACTGAAAACTGAGTGATAATGAAGTGTTAGGTTGTGTTTGGGTTTTTGTGAGAAAGAGACAGAGGCAATGGCTGGTTCTGGGAGCATGTTGTGCATCATTGGGTATCGTTGTTTGCTCTGCATTTAAGTCCTCCTGTGTATAGTTCTCAAGCTCTGTGTTCCTCCTCCTTGTTTAATTTTTAAAATCTCTTTTCATGGGGTATGTATTCTGTTGTTGATTTATTACTAGATGCTACGGGGTGCAGGGAACAGACATGATTCCATGTCTAGTCAAAGTATACATGTGCTCCTCAGTGTTTGTGAGATAGAATCGTGTGCATGTATCTAAGCATTGCATTGAGCATTTGGTTGAGTCCATTTGTGTCTGTGCAGAACAGCAGGTGTTGATACACTCTAAGGGTCATCAACCGACAGGGCATATTTCTGACATGGAATGCGCTTTCATGTCACAAGTAACACCAAAAACATGCACAGATTGATCATAGCATGTGCATATTGGTTTTTGCTGTGGGTACACAGGTTAAGAAGCCACAGTTGGCCACAGCTTCTCACTGTGTGTGCGCCACAACAGATGTGTGTGTAAACATTGCAAATGATGATCAACACACAATTTACATGCTCTTTTCTGCATGTCCTGTGGAGGAAATGTGCTTGATTCTATAACATGCCCCAATATGAAATTCAGAAGTGTGTATGTGCATGTGAAAGTAACAGACTGTGTGGAGAAACATATGAGCCACTGAATATGTTTGCATCTTCATGCACATAAGGAAGTGTGCTGTTGCATGTGAGCATTCATGACGTGAAAATACTTCTGCATGTCTGAATATATTCCTTGGCCTGGGTATGTGTGGATTTGCATGTTTGCGCATGCACATGCATGTGAGCAGAGAAAACATGGCCTTTGAAGTTGCTTGTATGACAAGGTAGGCTTGTGCAGAGGAGATGAGGACCTGTTTTAAAGCTCCAGGTACAAAAATGTGTCTGTATGTGTCTGCATGCATGTGTGCGCCATGCCAGTGACAGGCACTGTATGCTTATTTCTCACTAGTGAGAATTTCCTGCATTCACACAACCACTGCCAGTCAGTGAATGAGTTTGATCAGGTTCCATACAGTATTTTCCTGGAATCATTGAATCCTAGAGTTGGAAGGGACCCAGTAGGTCATCTAGTATCGATACATCCAAGGGTGACCACTGGTACACCCTTGTCTGGAGATGAGACAAACATAACAGTATCTCAGGATGGGAAGAGAGGCAAGACTTTCCTAGGAAGGGGTCTGTACTGTGAAATCCTGAAATTTCAGGCAGAAGAGAAAGAGTTAATCAAACCTTTTGGAAAGGGCTTGGCTCTGGGCTTCCGCAGAGGTGTGTGTGTGTGGACAGAGAGAGAGAGAGAGAGAGAGAGAGAGAGAGAGAGAGAGAGAGGGAGGGTGGGGACCTTGAAAGCATACACTTGAGGGGGACACTGGTGAGAGATTCCCCCACCCACAGACTGATGGTGGCTGGCTGGCTGGCTGCGTGGGCGGTGGAAGCAGGGAGCTCCCCAGAAGGACACAAGGGGGTGCCTGGCATGGAGAAAAGGAGAGGAGTGCTGTGCTTTCCTGGGTGGAAATAGGTTGGGTGTGATGAGGCTTTGAACCACAAGAAAGAAGCCTTCCTGAGCCCAGCTAGGCAGAAGTTATGGGGAAGGAAGGCTGCAAACCCAAAGGAGAGACCAGCCAGCCAATTGG
Source organism: Cryptoblepharus egeriae (assembly GCA_030015325.1). Classification (NCBI taxonomy): domain Eukaryota; kingdom Metazoa; phylum Chordata; class Lepidosauria; order Squamata; family Scincidae; genus Cryptoblepharus; species Cryptoblepharus egeriae. Next base: position 83,079,407 of record JAREYC010000004.1, read on the forward strand.
GGGGGGGGGGACATCCCACTTTGAACTCCAATGGGGGGAAAGAGAGTCCCAATCCCAACAGGTGTGTCCAGAACCTCTATGGATGACATCAGAACCTCTGAGGATGACATCAGACATCAGAACCTTCCCCATGGAAAGAAGATACAGAGAAGGGTCTGCCCTGGATCTTTTTGCGGTCTGGGCTTTCTGGGTCTGTCCAACCCCCGTATCAGAAAGCCCTTACCCCAAAAAGCATCAATGGCAGTACCATGGCATCGTTGGAGAACACCACAGGATGCCCTGGAGCCCCTTGTCTTAGGAGGAACTGCAGGGGGGTTCCAATTCCAAAGAATTTTCCCCCCAGTTTTGATCACCTGGAGAACAGAGCCTCCTGGCTGGTACCCAGATGCTGACCACCCTGGAGCCTCCACCTGCCTCCAGACGAGAAGGCCACAGATGAGCAGGAGGTGGATATCGACACAAATTTACTGGTCCATGGTTCATGCCAACATGGGGCAGGGCCTCTGTGGATTTCATTCTGCACGCTGGGACATTGGGCCAACTGGTTCCAATGGAGGAACTGATCTTGCTCCTTCCCAGTGTTGAGTAATTCAATTAATTCTCAATTAGAGATGAAAACATGGACATGGTTACCTCTGTCCAGTCACTTCCTTAGACCTCTGCAGCCTCCTGCCAACTTTATTTATCTTCATAACAATCCCCTCACCTAGTCCTGAATAATAATCCCTCTATGTCCTGAAAAACAGGGACAACCCTGATTTTTGGGGATTGTGTTCTCATACCAGCAAATGGGACAGAGGGTCCTATCCTGATTTTGTGAAGGAGAATTATGGCAACCCTACCATTCATCATGAATGCTCCAATTTTACTTCCCGGTTGCATTGCGTGGAAGTAAGTCAAAGACCGAGACCAGTACAGCAATGGACCAGTGATTCTGACGCTAAAATACTCATCCCTGTGTTGTGGGGTGTTGGCAGGACAGAGTCCCCTTCCCTGATTTCATGCAATGTACATGGATGTGCATCTCTAACAAGTGCTTCCCCATCAATGAATTTTAGGAATTGCACATATGTGCACAGATCTGTTGCCAATATTCCACTCTCTGACCTACTGCATTTTTGCAACAGCTGCTTCTCATCGGTGGAATTTGTTTCTCAGGGAGATGCAGTTGGTTGTGTCTTTGGCCACCATTAGGCACAAAGACATGACATTTTTTATCTGGAATTATTTTCTCCACTCTATGGATCTGTTATGCTGGAGATGGAGCCAGTGACAGAACCATTGGTTTGTACAGTAAAAGTTCCAGGATCCATCTCTGGTATCTCCAGATAGGACTGGGAAAGATCTCTACCTAAAGCCCTTGGAGGCCACTGCCAATAAGTGAGAACCAATGATTTCCATACTGTGGGTTGGAAACCATTGATGTGTCCAGGTGTGACTTTTGGTGGGTTGCCAGAGGGTGATGGAAAGATCAGGTAACAAATTGCCTCAGAGCCTTGAGACTATTCAAAAAAATTAGATACCGTAGATGCTAATTACCCTAAAAAGAGCTCACTCAGGTCCTGCACATGTGTAAATACATCAAGATAATTTTTGGAGGGTCTTTGGTTGTTTATACTTATTAAAAGTAAGTAAATAAAAATTATTTATTTCTAAATCTCCTTTTTCGAAAATTTTGTAAAGCTAGGTAGGTCCTGATAAAGAGTGTCATTTTAAAAATTAGGTCTTGGTGCTAAAGGATTTGGGAACCACTTATGTAGACAACCATTAAGTAATATAAAGCAATGGATGGACTCAAGCTATGGCAGCTTCTCAGTCTTTGATTATGTACGTTGCCGTGAATCACTGCTTTTATTTTATTGCTTAAACTGTTTCTGTTTTGTACACTGCTTTGCTGCTGTAATTGCTTGTTATTCAAAGTGGGACCTAAAATAAAATTTTGAAAAGTACTATATTCATGTATGTCTCAATTCACACATGACCAAATGTGTGTAGTGAAGGATGAGTACACAAGCCCAGTGCATCGTTGGGTGTATTGGATTGTCAGTGGTCAGAAAGTCCTCACACAATCTGCATATAGACTTTCCAGTATTACTAACATATCTCAATGATCCATGTCAGATTTGTTGATTGGAAGGACTAGGAGTTGAAGACATTTGGGATCTAATTCTGCTCAGGAACAAACTCTATAGATGAACACATAATTCACCCTCTGTTGCCCCATCCGTAAAGAGTGATGCCTCACAGAGTGTTGTCACCAGGATGAATGAGGTATAATTATTACATAGCAATTGTTATGTGCAACCATCCTCTGAAGATGCTCATTAACAATATTGGTGATGTTCTCTGTGGGATCTTCATCGCCCTCCCTTTAACAACCCAGGGCCAGTTATAAGCCAATTGGATCAATTGCTCCCAGCTGGGTAATGTTCCCAAAGTTTTCCCCATACTATATTAATCTACTTTAGTCTTGTCAAATACACACAACACATTACAACTGACCTTCTGCATTATTTTTTGACTAAACAAAAATAAAATTAATATTTATACTAAATAATTTCATTGTCACTAAAACTCTTTCCTTTTCAGAGATAATCCACACATTTTCTTAGCCTTCCTGTGGGCTTAATGTGTCCCCTGCTTAAATGGTAAAGGTGCTTGCCCAGGGTGACCAGATGCCCAAACCTCAAAAGAAGGACAAGGTCTTGGATTCCTCTCAGCCTGGCCTTTCAGGCGGACAATGGCACATTTTCCTATTCATAAGTAAAGCCACAATATTGGGCACTTTCACTTCCCCATAGAGCTCAATGCATATTTTTTAATTTTTAGGTTTTTGGCCATAACTTTTGATAGGATGGAGATATTCCAAAACTGATTTTTTCCACTGGATTCTGCTCTCTAATATAAATCCAACAACATATGAGATGATGGGGGAACTGCACACCATTGCAAAGTTCCAAAATGAAGCCAAAATGGAGGAAAATAAAGCCTTTTTGGAGGACACCTGGACAGGGGGCTAAAAAAGAGGACAAATCCAGAAATTTCTGGTTATATGGTCACCCTTTGTTTGCCCTACTAGTTGTTACTAATGTTGGTGCATGGCTGAAGAGCCAATGGTTTCCAAAGACGTTTCCTTAGTCATGGGCCAGCATGACTAAATGCCAAAGGTTCATGGAGTGTTATTTCCTTCCCGCTGAAGTGGTACATTTATCTACTTACATTTATATTCTTTCAAACTGCAAGTCTGGCAGGAGCTGGCAAGCAATGGGAGCTCAATCCATTGTGTGGCACTCAGCTCATGAGCTGCCATCCTGCTGACCTTCAAGTTCAATATCAAGTTCAATATCGACCTTCAACCTTCAATACTATAGGCACAGCATCTTTAACCACTGAGTCACTGCAGTCCACTTTAGTCTCACATGCAATTTTCTATTGATATGCTTAGATCCATTTGGTCCATTAACTCACACACACTTTTAAAGCACTTGTTTTGATTCCTTCAAATTCTACCATTGAGATATAGGGCAAAATCCAGAGCAGTTACGGGTCCACACAGTTACGTCACCCTCTAGTTTTATCTTATGGAAAGTCACCTTAACTGCTCCAGAGCAAAGGGCTTAATTTGAGTTTAGGATAGTCTATAATACCTTTTTAGTGCAATCTAAAGCATGTCTTCTCAGAAGTAAGTACCTTTGTCAATAGAACTTACTCTTAGTCCCATAATAGCAGGCCTCCGTCAGTCTTGAAAGACTATGGTATTGTGCTCTGCGCTGCATATGCTGCATGCGAAGCACGAAAGCCTGGGTTAGATTGTTATGGAGGATAGGCTGTTACCCAAGCAGCAAATCCCCCCTCTCCACGCCACTGAATTAGTCCAATGGAAAGGCACAGCCAATATGATTGGATTCAGCTGGCATTGCAGTAGTCCCATAATGTAAATCCTATTGTCAATGGTACTTACTCCCAGGAAACTTTGGTTAGGATTGCAGCCTAAGGGCACAATCCAGAGCAAGTTCAGCCTGCTCTGCCCTAACTACTCTCTCCTAACTGCTTCTAACTACTCTCTCCTAACTGCCCCTAACTACTCTCTCCTAACTGCTCCTGTATCCAGAGCAGAAAGTTATGCTGCATCCAGAGAGTCAGGAAGCCTGGGCTGTCCTAACTGCTCCATAGCATGCTAAGTAATTGACACATGGGGAGGACTTGCTCCTGAGGAGACACCCCTCAAATCACACTGAACAAGGAACAGCTGTGGTGCCTACAGTGCTGACACGACTCTGCGCATCACCCGGTGCGGAAGTCTGTGCGTCACCCCTGGGATGCGCACACTCCCTACCTGGACTGCGCAGTCACCAAAGTTGGCGCCTGTGCAGTTGTTTCTGAAGCCAACTGTTTCTGACTTCCTTAGAGCAGAGACAGTCCGCTCCTCTGCACAGCCATTCGGCCTCACTCAGGAGGCGGAGCGGCAGCCAACTGGCTTCAGAAAGAGTACTGCGCAGGCACCATCTCTGACGCATGCACAGTACTTTTCTTAAGCATTTCGGCTTCTGGGGAGACAGTGCAGGCGTCAGAGTTGGTGCCTGTGCAGTACTCTTTCTGAAGCCATTCGGCTGCCGCTCCGCCTCCTGAGTGAGGCCGAATGGCTGTGCAGAGGCGCGGACTGTCTCTGCTCTAAGGAAGTCTCCTCTGAAGCTGTTCGGCATGCTCAGTGTGTTTCTGCGCAGTGCACCTCAGATGGCCGTTCAGGCCAGCTCCTCACACAAGTGGCAGCTTCTGGCTGCTGCTCCGTCTTGGAGCAGGCCTGAATGGGGGTGCTGATGCCCGGGGCCTGCCAAAGGACAGTCAAACTCCTCCGGCACATCACCCCATATGGAGCGCATCACCCAATGCAGCCCACACCAGCCGCACCAGTCTGGTGACGCCACTGGGTGCCTGCCTTATAAGGAGTCCCTGATGAGATGCCAGTACATTCTACAGTGAATAGAAGGGACTTCTTGGAGTGGCCTGCTGTATCCTGAGGTTTGTGGGCAGCCGTAGTTTGTTCCATATCCTGAGGTTGAGAGGCAGGGGTTGCAGCTAGGCTGGCCAAGGACTCAGTTTTTTGGTCAACACTGCCATTCTTATTCAGGCCTTATCATGGACCCCTGTGGGTCTACTCATTACTATACCTGCTCCTGAGGTGGTATATCTCTGAGGAACTGGAAGAGGGCATTTCTGCCTTGAAACAGGCTTTGGATACAGAGTAACTGCTCTGCCCTGGGCAATGCTAAACATGCCCTCAACTTGCCTCTCCTGAGCTGCTTAGGCTGCCCCAGTTAGGGCAGAGCAGGTCCACCTCTCTTAGGGCACCCTATGTTGCCTTGCTCTGCCCTAAGCTGCAGAGTAACTGGGCTGGAGCATCTTGCAGTTGCTCCACCCTAGTGATAGATAGAGCAACCCAAGGGCTCTTATGTGGACAGATTAGTTGCTCTGGATTGTGCTGCCTATTTATGTAAATATGTATGTCCAATAAATACATAAATAAAAATATTTTTTAAAATAAAGTTTTAAAAACTTTAAAAACTCCAAGTTTTTACAGACCTTGGCTATTAAGCTAGGGTCCCTCCAAAAATGTTTCCAGTCGGGCCCCGCTATTCCTAAGGCTGGCCATACATCAACCAATCATTTTCAAGGCCAGCAACTCCTCCTGGCTGGCATCAGAAATGTTTTCTCGGCTGGATCGACAACTGCACCAGTGACCTCCCAGGACATCAGTTCTTGGCCAATATCCTCACCAGTTCTCAATGTGTGATGTGAATGAAGAAGAAGGAGAAACTGTGACAAGTTGTAACAAATGAAGTGGTTCCTCCTCCATGCCAATAGCCAGGTTTTGCTTTGACTTCTCATCCCTCCACCTGAGTTTCCGTGGGTTAGCAACCTGATTCTATGCACCTTTGTCCAGAATTTGCTATTTGTGGTGGGGATCATCACCCCCTAGGGCAGCGTTTCTCAAAGTGGGGGTCGGGACCCCTTTGGGGGTCACCTAGAGCTTTCCTGGGGGTCGCCAAAAGACCCCTGGTGCAGGGGGCCAGGTCAGGCTTGCCAGACCTCCAGCTGTAGCTGCGTGTGCACTGGGGCTCACAGACAGCCTCAGGGCCCAATCCTATGCATGCCTACTCTGAAATAAATCCCATTGTGTTCAATGTGTGCATAGAACACACATTTCATTTGTAACAATGAAAATACATCCTGCATATCGGTTATTTACATTACGATTCATAACGGTAGCAAAATTACAGTTATAAAGTAGCAACGAAAATAATTTTATGGTTGGGGTCCCCACAACATGAGGAACTTATAAAGGGGTCACGGCATTAGGAAGATTGAGAACCACTGCCCTAGGGCATAGGACTGCAACTATCAGCCTCACATGATCTATACATTACTGAGTCCCATTTCTTCAAGATGCCAGTGAAAACTGAATGTTTGTATGTCTCCAAATCTTCTAAATCCCAATCCTCTTTGCACTTTACAGTCTGTCAGGGAAAGGTGCTAATTTGATATGAATATAAAGTTTATGTTTGTGTGATGGGAGCGATTTTAGTATTTCCCCATCCACAGTTGGAATGGTATAGTCCTATAACAACTACATGATAATCTTCTGGTCCTGCAGATTATCTTTTAATCTTTGCCTTTTCCTTTTTGCTGCTTTCTATGACCAATTAGGATTGGGTTATCAGCCCTGTTGAAATTCATGAAACTAAAGTCAGTCCACAAGACTAGAATAGTGGGGCCTGTGGTCGAGCATTCAGAAAATACAGTGGTCCCATAGAACGGAGGTGGCCATTGCTAGTTTTTAAGTTAACCTTCACATGCAAGCAATCCTATGCTTCCCCTTGAGTTAATGGTTCTGTTTATCACTTCAAATGGGTCTGGACTCCAAGCCAGCTGGAGGTCAGGGCCTCCACAGGGCGATCATATGACCGGATTTTTTTCCAGATTTGTCCTCTTTTTTAGCCTTCTGTCCCTATGTCCTCCAAAACGGCTTCATTGTGCTCCATTTTGGCTTCATTTTGGAACTTTGCAATGGTATGTAATACCCCATCATATCATATGTCATTGGATTTGTATTGAAGAGCAGAATCCAATGCAATCCAGAATCCAATCCAATCAATTTTGAAATATCTCCTTCCTATCAAAAGTTATGGCTAAAAAACTAAAAATAAAAAATATGCATTGAGCCCTATAGGAAAGTGAAAGTGCCTGTATTGCGGCTTTACTTGCAAGTAGGCAAACATGCCATTGTCTGCCAGAAAGTCCAAGTTGAGAAGAATCCAAGACCTTGTCCTCCTATTTGGGTTCAGGCATCTGGTCAACCTGGGCCTCCACTGATCAAAAACAGCCATTTGAAGCAAATCCATTCACCTGGCAGACTTCCAGTAGAACAGCCCATCCCATCCAGATCACAATGGACCACAAGCATGGAGCACGTACACAAAAAAGAGATATCATCTGACAATCAATGGATCACATAAATTAAGCCACACAGACTGTAATCCTAAAGAGACGTTCTTGGGAGAAAGACCTATTGAACACAATGGGGCTAACTTTTGAGTAGACATGGTTAGGCTTGTCTCCATAGTCTGTGTATGCGGCAAGGAAGGTGGATGAAGGGATTGATCTGGAGAAAATGTCCTCAGTTACAATTATGACATACTGTACTTCAGATCCTGAGCTCGAGCAAAAAATTCACCTTCTAATTTTTTTCCTCCCAAGTAGAATTTTAATAGGCTGTCGCTCATCAGCAGAGCACTTGTTTTGCAAAATGGAAGATTCAATATGCCATTCCTGGCATTTTCAGATAGATGGGAAGGAAACCTTTCTCTTCCTGAGTCCTTGGAGGATTGCTCCTAAATGATATTTGGGGCTGGTTGAACCAATAGCCTGACATGCAGGCCTCCGTCAGTTTTGGTAGACCATGGTATCGTGCTTGGCACTGCATATGCAGCATGTGAAGCACGAAAGCCTGGGTTGGATTGTTATGGAGGATAGGCTATTACCCAAGCAGCAAATCCCCCCTCTCCACACCACTGAATTAGTCCAATGGAAAGGCAGAGCCAATACGATTGGATCCAGCTGCGTCACAGAGCTGGGCTAAGGACAGGAGTTCACCCTGTCTTGTGGGGCTGACCCGGGAATCAAACCCTGGCCTGCTGGTTAACAGGCACAGCGCCTTAACCGTTTGCGCCACCCACAGCCCATAGCCGATACCAAAGCTATACAATACACACCTGTATTGGTGAATAGATGTTCAAACTGCATAAAATTCAGCCCCATTGAACCCCATTGAATACAATGGGGCTTACTTTTGAATAGACATGGTTAGGATTGTGCTATTAGCCAGCCAAAGACAGGAGATCCTCTGCATTTCTGATTGCTGACTGCCTCTCTACAACAGTAAGCAAAGCAGTTTTTAAATCAAAAGCAAAGCTTTAAAGCAAAGCTGAATGATTATTACAGTGATTACAAAAGTGGAAAACACTTTTTATTTTTTAAAACTGCTTTTATTTAACACATTTCTTTGTTAGTCTTCTGTCCGGGTGTCCTTCATAAGGGCTTCATTGTCCTCCATTTTGGCTTCATTTTGGAACTTTGCAGTGGTGTGCAGTGCCCCATCATGTCATATGTCGTTGGATTCATACTGAGAGGCAGAATCCAATGCAAAAAAAACCAGTTTTGAAATATCTCCTTCCTATCAAAAGTAATGGCCAAAAACGAAAACTAAAAAATATGCATTGAGCTCTATGGGAAAGTAAAAGTGCTCAATAACACAGCTTTACTTGTGAGTAGGCAAATGTGCCATTGTCTGCCAGAAAGCAAAGGCTGAAAGGAATCCAAGACCCTGTCCTCCTTTTGACGTTTGGGCATCTGGTCACCCTGTCCCTGAGGCATCTGGTGGGCTACTGTGTGGTGGGCCTGATCCAGTGGAGGCTCTTATCTTCTTATGTTCTTATTTTTCCTTTGCTTTTTAATCTACAGATTTTTTTTTTAAATCCACAGGAGGTTCTGGAATGGAACCCTAGTGGATATTGAGGCACACCTGTATGTTTCTGGGGTTGGATCTTCCTATCAGCTGGGAAAGCTTCTTGCATCTTAAAATAGCCACTCAGATGAAGTTGCCATTGCTCCCTTTAGTTCTTGTTAACCTTCTTGTTTGGGCTGGTAGAAGCCGACAGCTTTCAGGCAATGCACTGAACTGGGATACCTATCTGACTCCAAAAGGCAGGAATATTAAGGGCGCCAAACCCCTATTTGAAACCTGATTAAAAATGGGGCCATGCATTGCTCTGCATTCATTTTTCAATTTTTTTATTTTTTGGCTCTTTAACACATCAGATGCTTCCATGAGAATCACCTGCTTGTCAGGCTGGGTATGAATATACTCCCAACCATCATGAGTTGGAAGGCAAAAAAGCCAGCAAATTTATTTTCAGTTTGCTTTTAACCTTAATGAAAACTATTGTCCTGACTCATCTGCCTGAACACTCCTTTTTTATTCCATGCTTTCTTAAAGTACCTTATTTTGGCCTTTGGCTTTACCCTTTTTCTTATGCCATTCTTCATCCTTTTAAAAAAAAGAAACTTATTACAGTCAACCTTAGGAGCTGCAGGGCCCATCAGGAAACATTTCTGCAGAGTGGGTGAACCAGGCAACAGTCTGGGGTTTGGATCTTGGGGAAATGGGGATTTTGGTTATTCTTAAGGTTCAGGGTGACCAGATGCCAAACCCAGAATTCCTGAACCCCATATCCAAAATTCCTACTACCCAAGCCAAAATTCCTACCTGCTTAAAAAAATGCCAAAACAAAAAATGTATTTTGTTTTGTTTTTATATTTTTGTTTTCCGGTTTTTTGGCCATAACGTTTGATAGGAAGGAGCTATCTCAAAACTGATTTTTGCATTGGATTTCACACAAGGCCAGTTGAGCACAACTGCAGATATGTGTCTTAAAGCAAGACTTTTGCATGGTATCTGCATATTGTTTCAGCATGAATCCTGGTAGCCTGTATTTGGAGGGTACCACCTAAGTTGCAGAACTCTTGTTTGGTTAGCTGAATTCCAAGGACCAATCCCAATCCCAATCCCAATACATCAGATCCTGGATAAACTGGAATCCTGGGCTGTAACAAACAGAATGAATTTCAACAGGGAGAAGTGCAACGTTCTGCACTTAGGCAATAAAAACCAAAAACATAGGTATAAAATGGGGGATGCTTGGCTTGGCAGCACAACATGTGAGCGGGATCTTGGAGTCGCCGTGGATAACAAGCTGAACATGAGTCAGCAGTGTGATTGTCTGCAAAGAAGGCAAATGCCATTTTAGGTTGCATTAAGAGGACTGTAGCTTCCAAGTCACGAGAAGTTATAGTTCCTCTTTATTCTGCATTGGTCAGACCTCACCTTGAGTCCTGTGTTCAGTTCTGGGCACCTCACTTGAAGAAAGATGCAGCCAAACTGGAGCAAGTCCAGAGGAGAGCGACAAGAATGATCAGTGGGATGGAAGGGAAGCCCTACGAGGAAAGGTTGGGGGAACTTGGGATGTTCAGCCTGGAGAAGAGGAGGCTGAGGGGAGACATGATTGCCCTCTTCAGATACCTGAAGGGCTGTCATAGGGAGGAAGGGGCCAATTTGTTCATAGCTGCTTCTGAAAGCAGAACTAGAACCAGTGGGTACAAACTGCAAGAAAGGAGATTCCGGCCGGAAATCCGGAAAAAATTCCTGACGGTCGGGCGGTTCGGCAGTGGAACAGATTGCCAAGGGAGGTGGTGGATTCTCCCTCACTGGGGATCTTCAAGCAGAGGCTCGATGAGCACCTGTTGGAGATGCTCTAGGGGGAATTCCTGCTGCAGGCAGGGGGTTGGACTAGATGACCTACTAGGTCCCTTCCAGCTCTATGATTCTATGCTTCTATGTCTGACTTCAGAAGTTGTTCTTCCTTTTATGCAAGTGGTGTGATATCCAGTGCTGACATGGTGTGACTGGTGTGATGATAATGCTATCATGACACACACATATATCACATACATCATGCCCTATTAAGACTATACAAGAATAACAACAAGAAAATGTTACATTTCTTTTTTTAAGAATACTGTGTGCTCCTGCCACTTTTTCTTGTTTTGAAACTTATTGTGTATTATTTCAAGATCTAATTCATTTCATCTGAAATGAACCTGAATAGGTTGCCAGGGGATTTTTAATAACCAAGGAAAAAGGATTAAAAAAAATATTTTTCAAAGTAAAAGGTCTTCAAAGAATTCTAGACTTGGTTTGTTTACTTGGAAATACATCCCTTTGTGTTAAGTAGGATTTACTTCAGGGTAAATTTGCATTGGATTGTAGCCTGGCAGCCCAATTCTATGCCTGGGTTCCATTATATTCAATGGTCTTTACTCTCAGGAAAGTGTGTTTAGGATTGCAACTTGGATGTAATAAGAACTACATACTATTTCTCAGACAGCCATTGGGAAAAAAAATGGCATTACCAATATCTCAGTTTGCCACTTCTTTGTGGCTAGGGTTCTTTGAAACATAGTTTCAACAGCAGCACATGAGCTTTCATGCTGATGATACCATAATTTCTGCTGCAGGAGGTGCTCTGGGGCCACACTGCTCCTTAGTGATCAGTAGTGTTGATAGAGATGGGGGGTGGGGTACAGATTTCACCAGTGATGTGCATGGGTGATGTGCATGGGAGAAATTTGAGCTCACCCAAATTTTTAAAATCTTGGTATTTTTAAATAATATTATCATGTTCTACATCAATCGATGTGTGATGTTATTCAGAATGCAATTAAACAAAAAAGCAGGCCTCCGTCAGTCTTGAAAGACCATGGTATTGTGCTGCATGCGAAGCACAAAAGCCTGAGTTGGAATGTTATGGAGGATAGGCTGTTACCCAAGCAGCAAATCCCCCCTCTCCACGCCACTGAATTAGTCCAATGGAAAGGCAGAGCCAATACGATTGGATCCAGCTGGCATTGCAGAGCTGGGCTAAGGACAGGAGCTCACCCTGTGGGGCCGACCTGGGTCTCGAACCCTGGCCTGCTGGTTAATAGGCACAGCGTCTTAACCGCTTGCGCCACCATGTTTAAATATCAATTCTAGGGAATCTAAATATAAATTCAAAGATTATACTCAAAAAACCAGCAGGGTATGGGGCAATGGTATATTACCATTGCCCTATCTTCTGGAGAGACTGAAGTTCATCATAGGACGTGATGAGCTGGCCTCCCCCACCAGGTGACACAAACTCCAGTGGTGACACAAACACTACCCTTACTTTGTGATGTACCAACTTTTGAATTCCATGGAAAAGTCAGAGTAAGTTGGAGTGAAAAAGGGAGAAAAGAGTGGAGGACTAGAGTGGATGGTAGACTAGAAACTATGTTCTGGACTGCGACTCTTCTTTCCTTCATGTTTCCAACCCATCATCCTCTTCCAGTGGGTCAAGAGACAAGTGGGCAGCTGGATCCCCCTTCCTGATCTGCTGCCCAGAACAACCTCATCAGTGAATCTTATGGATGGATGGGCTCAGCGCCAAGCATGGTTTAGAGGAATGGAGGAAGATGGGGATACTTTACACAGGCCTGCAAATCTGAAGGCTGGCCTGGCCTGGAATGCAAGCCAATTACAATGATGGAAAACACTGAAGTCACATTAAATCATACTAGATAGTGTTTATGAGAGACATCTCTGAACCAGTCTTGAGTGTCCACATTTTATGTCCAGCCCTGGAGATAGAGAGCTCTCATTTCTTTCTGTTTTCCTGTACACAGGCAGGAGGAGCTAATAGGGCAATGGTTCTTGAGCATTTCAGCCTGGAACCCTCTTTGAGAATGAAAATAGATTTGGGAACCCGCCTGGAAGCGATATAATCAACCCAGAAGTGATGTCATGGTTGGAAGAAATAGCAAACAAGAAGTGATGACAGAGCTCCTCCATGTCTACTCGGAAGTAATTCCCATTTTGTCCAATGACTTTTACTCCCAGGAAATGGATGGCAGTCTGATTACCAAGATGGTGACACCCAGTGCCAGATTCCAAGGCACAGGTTTTTGTGACCCCCTGAACTGAAGTCACAACTCCCCAAGGGGTCCCAGCCACCACTGTAAGAATCCCTCTAATAGGATTTGGTGTCCAATTGGTAGCAGGAAGGGAAGTCAAGCTGATAGGGTGACCAAATGCCTGAACCTAAAAAGGAGGAAAAGGTCTTGGATTTCTTTCAGCCTGGCCTTTGTGGTGGACAATGGCACATTTACTTATGAGTAAAGCTGTGATATGGGGCATTTTCATTTTCCCATAGAGCTAAATGCATCTTTTTTATTTTTAGTTTTTTGGCCATAACATTTGATAGGAATGAAATATTTCAAAACCAATTTTTGCATTGGATTCTGCCTCTCAATATGAATCCAACGACATATGATAAGAGGGGGTACTGCATACCACTGCAATGTTCCAAAATGAAGCCAAAATGGAGGACAGTGAAGTCCTTTTGGAGGACACCCGGACAGAAGGCTAGAAAAAAGAGGAGAAATCTGGAAAAATCAAGTCATATGGTCACCCTGGTCAAGCACCATCATTGCCAGAGAGAGTGAGACCTGTCAGGGTCATTGGGAGCCAGGGCTCCTGCTGCAGGTTTACAAGACCAAGAACAGTAGTAATGTTACAAGACCAAGAGTAGTAGTAATGACTTAGGCCTCTGGTTTCCAGCGTGCAGAGATGAATCTACAGTCCAGAGACTCTAGGATCAGCATCTAAAGGACATTAATATATGGAATTAATATAAACATAATATAAATATAATGTATGGAATTAATATAAATGCACGCTATGATTTTTCTAACCAGAGAATGCTTGGGGCATGGAGGGGATGGGGGAAAGAGGCCCAGAGGGATGATAAGTTGGGCTCTCCCATCTGGATAGTTCCTGCTGCCCAGGCAGTCCATGACTTCTAGTCAAGCCTGTTTTCTGAACTTGCTTGCTGTTTGCTTGTCTGCTTATCACCCTTCTGAATCGAAGAGCACAATCCGGGCCATGTCTACTCAAAAGTAAGCCCCATTGTATTCAATAGGTCTTACTCCCAGGAAAGTGTCTTTAGGATTGCAGCCAAAGTTACTTTTCTAAGAGATGCAGTAGGTGAAATGTGCTTAGGGACAAAAGGCTTGTGTGGTGGTAGAGTTTGAGTTTACGGAAATGATAAGTTACTGGATACAAACCACCACCACCCCCACTTATCGAACGAGTTAGGGACCAGAGCACTGTCCAAAAATAAAAACTGTTGAAAAGTGGAGCCTAGTCTTTTTCAGCTTGCAAATGCAAAACTGCCACCAAAGAAGACATAAATATCACTTGCAAAAGCCTAAATAACACACATTTATTAACACATAGCCAAAATACATAAATTACAGTGAAATAAACAAAGGCATGTGTGGGCAATGAATATCTTACGTATTTTGAATGATGGTTATTTACTGAAGTCATAAGGAAATCCCAAAAACAGTTTGATGACCATGTCACATGCAAATCAACTTCAGGGAAGACAATTTTAGCATTTAGACCAGCAGAGAGTGGTTGAAAGAATGGAGCATATGTTGAATGAATGAGTTCTGGGTATAAGTGAAAGAGTGGAATCATCAGAAAATGAGGCATCGGAAAGTGGGAGACCTGGGATGGGAGAGAGGCAAGTGGGAAGTGCGCAGAGAGGCATAACACACTGTTCTGGCACCCAGGGCAGTGATATCATGACATTACATGATGTCATGTCATGCAACTTCATATGAAGGGCACTGGCTTCTGGGTAGTTGCAGCTATTGCAGCTCCACTGGAGAAGGAAAGGTAGACCTGAAGCTGTCTGCACCTCCTCTGTAAATAGGGCAGAACATGAGGGACACTTGGGCTGCAATCCTAATGACACTTTCCTGGGCGTGAGACCCATTGCTCACAATGGGACTCACTTTTGAGTACAAATGGTTAGGATTGTGCTCTTGCTGTGGTGCACAGGGCCAATTTCCCCATCCAGTGATGGGATTCAAAGAAATTAACAAGCGGTTCTCTGCCCATCTGGCAGCCACTTCTAAATGGCTATTTTTAAACTTTATATGTCCTATCTCTCATTAACAACCGGTTCTACAGAGTAGGTGCGAACCTGCTGGAGCCCACTACTGTCCACATTTTGCCCTCTTGGGATGTATAGGGAAGACATAAATCAAATCCCACAGCCACTGGGATTGACATGACTTTTTTTGCCAGTGACCATTTGCAGTGTGGTGTATTTATGGGGAAACCCCCAGATGCCAACATCATCATCATCATCCATCATCACGGGAATCACAAGTATACTAAATATAGTGACAGTATCAGGCCCAAATCAGCAGTACGTGTTACTATAAATGTTACTACTGGGAGTGAGGGGAAAAAAGTGTAATGATCCTAGGAGTAGAGCTTGGAAAGAAATTCCCTTTGATTTCAGCTGCATATATACTACACATCCTTGTTTTTCTAAATATGGCCATCCAGCCATTCAGACAATCCAGCCTTTCATTCTTGCCTCTTTCCCCAACTCATCTCTCCTCCTGTTTCTCATTCAGGTTTTTTTGGGTCCTTTCTTGTTTTTCTCCTTCATTCACTCCCCCCACATTTCTCTCTCTGTACATCACGTTCCTCATTCATCCCCTTTTGGGCTCAGATCACCCCACCCACTGGAGCAGGCTGGGAAAAGCTGCAGAACGTGGATGGGGGGAGGAAGGAAAGCCAGCCTGGGAGAAAACGTGTGTGCTTTTGGGGGGGGGATCAGGGAGGGAAGGGGAGAAGGACGCAAGGAAATCAGGGATGGGGATTTCAAGGGGTCTTGGACCTTCAGAAGGGTATATACTACAAGATCTTGGGGTTGGATTGGGTGAGGTGGGATTTTTTAAGGGGGATCGCAGCCCCCACAGTGGGAGGATGGGAGGCAGGGAGGAGGAGAAGGGCAGCCACAGCATCAGCAGCCCAAAACGTGACTGCCTGTATCTGAGGCTGCAGCAAGTGGAGACACACGTGGGTACCAAAAATAACTCTGTGCTGCCCCCGCTCTGGCTGGCTGGGGGGCTCGCCAGCTAAAAATACTCTGCATACCATGAGAGATGCTTCTGCCAGCCTAGGGTGACCCAGGAAGTCTGTGCTGCTTTCTGCACCAGGATCCAGCCATTCTCTTTGGAAACTCACCTGATCTACCCATGATGATGAAGAAGAAGCCATTCTTCTCATCTTCTCTCCCAGATGAGGGCAGCCTGGAGTGGGGTGGACAGGGAGACAGTGTGGCCTAGTGGGGAGAGACCCAACACCCCACCAGGGAACCTCGGGGTGGATCATGCACACCCATCGATGATCATGATCCATGTGTGTCTCCATCAATGTGTATGCTGTTTTAGATCAGGGGTCTCCAAAACCCATATAGCTTTAACCAGCCCGTGGCCCAACCAGTGGCGTACCTAATGATCATGTAGTGGGGAGTGAGCTAACACCCCAAAGGGAAACCCCGGGGTTGATCATGCACGCTCATCGATGATCATCATGATCCATGTGTGTCTCCATCAATGTGCATGATGTTTTAGATCAGGGTGCAGTGGTGGGCTCCAGCAGGTTTGCACCTACTCTATAGAACCGGTTGTTAACGAGAGATAGGACATGTAAAGTTTAAAAATAGCCATTTAAAAGTGGCTGCAAGATGGGCATAGAAACGGTTGTTAATTTCTTTGAATCCCATCACTGATCGGGGTCACCAAACCCATATGGCTAACCCAAACAGTGGTGTGGCTAACGATCATGTAGCATGGTACAAAGCTCAAAATGTTGCCCCCTAATAGGGTAGCATATGTCCTGAAAAACAGGGATAATCCTGTTTTTTGGGAATTGTGTTCACATACTAGTAAATGGGAAATAGTCTTGTCGCTATTTGTGGAAGAAAATTATGGCAACCCTACCCTCAAAGTATGTCACAATCATGAGTGACATCATTCTGGATTTTTTTTAAAAATTGGGGGAATTTTTGTTCTATAAGTTTTTGTGTTTTTATCTTTTTTTAAATACTCACAAATAGACTACATCTATCCCAATGCAGTTTCATTTCATTCTGGATTAAATTACCTTTCTGATGGTATATAACATGATGGAATTATTATGCATGCATACATACCCTGTTACAATGGCACCTCACATAACAAATTGAATTTGTTCCGGAGGCATATTTGTTACGTGAAATGTTCTTTACATGAAGCGGATTTTCCCATAAGAAATAATGAAAACTCAGACAACTGGTTCCAAAACCCAAAAAATATTCATATAAAAATATTAACTGGATGTAAAAATGATGACAAAACACGAATTGAATTCAAAACATGCATTCAGTGTGCTTGACCCTATGAAGTCTACTTAGGCCGCAATCCTAAAGACACTTTCCTGGGGTTAAGCCCCATTTAACACAATGGAGCTTACTTCTAAGTAGACATGGTTGGCAGGCTGCAATCAAAGACACTTTCCTGAGAGTAAACCCCATTGATCACAATGGGGCTTACTTCTGGGCAGACATGGTTAGGAGGCTGCAATCAAAGGCACTTTCTTCTGAAATCAGACACTTTTTAAGTGTCTCCCCACTTTCTCCTTCTCTTCATCCTGAGCCTCTCTCTCCCCTGCTCCCATCTGGCTAGCTCTGAGCTGCTTCCCTTTTCTCCACTGCTGTTCTCTCCCTTTGCCCAGTCATTTTAGTGTGAAAAAGGTTAAACATCAAACTAATTGTAAAAGAAATAAAGTAAGGTTTTTTAGATTTGGAATAAAAGTCTAAAAACTTATTTTTTAGATAAAAAAATAAACAACAATATATCAAAAGTCCCCCAACAACATATAAAAAGTCTAGAAAAATCAAAGAATGGGAAAGTTGCCATTTTGGCTGCCATCTTGGATTTATTTGCAAAATCTATGAAAACATCAAACTAATTGTAAAAGAAATTCCCGTAAAGTTTTTTAGAATTGGAACAATAGCCGAAGTACCTATTCTTTCAACAGATTAAAAAAGTAATTACTCTCTACTCCGTTAATGATCTAACACAATGATTT
Organism: Cryptoblepharus egeriae; assembly: GCA_030015325.1. Classification (NCBI taxonomy): domain Eukaryota; kingdom Metazoa; phylum Chordata; class Lepidosauria; order Squamata; family Scincidae; genus Cryptoblepharus; species Cryptoblepharus egeriae. The sequence continues at coordinate 83,097,540 of JAREYC010000004.1, forward strand.
TCAACCTTTTTTATCTCATGCCACACTGACTTGATTCTAAAATTATCAAGGGATACCATCAAACCCTGGACAACTGACATGGCACATCATGATTCTGATGAAGGTTCACATCCCTTAATGGGCATATTAATAAATTATGTAATAAATAAATAAATTTGACAAACTCCCATGGCACACTTGTGGACCACTTGCAGCACATCAGTGTGCCATGGCACACTAGTTGAAAATCACTGGTCTAACATCTAAGAATTAAAGAATTGTGGAGCTATGTGACTAGAGCTCCTTGGCATACTATATATATATAGTTTTATCCTAGTGGTTTTATCCTGCAGTACTAACATCACCAAGTACTTTGCAAGCAGCACATCACATAAAACAGCACATGGGAGGACCAATCACATAAACACATCACATTAAACAGCACATGGGATGACCAATCTTGCCTCTTATCAATGTCAGCCTGTTTTAAGGATTTCCCCTGGAAATTAATGACACATAAAGTCCCAGTTTCAATCCCTGGGATTGTCAGGTGGGGCTTGGAAAGACTCTTGGAGAACCACTGCCTGTCATTGTAAATAAAAATAAGCTGGATGAATGAAGAGTCTGAGTCAGGAATACCCTGCTATTTCACAAGGCCTCTTCTTTCATCTACTCCAGTAACCATGAAGTACCATTGACTGTCCTCTGGAACGAGATCTTCCATTACCCACTAAAATTGTTCTAAAGCGTTTTCAAGATATTGCTGTTAACCTGTACAGAATGGTTGCTTTGATCAGATCAAGAGATTGTGTGCCTGTGCATGCGTACCTAATAGATACATGCCGCACTTGTATGTTATTAAATGTTTGTGCATCTGAAATTGACAGACACAGCTGTAAAATTCATCCACAAGACTGGAGCAATCTCTTTTATTAGGCCACCTTCCTGGCAACCCAAAAATCAAGACATTTTCTCTTTCCTTCCAGGCAACCCTCCTGGAAGTCCGCTTGGTCTTGCATGTCTGCCACTGAATTGCAGCAATAAAAGGCATCGCCTTAATGCACTTTATTTATGGGGCCTGAAGTTGCCAAATGGTCTCAGAGTGTCCTCTGGTGTCAGCTAGGAGAAATTGCATGACAAGAATTAACAGTGATATTAATATAGTGATATATTAAAGTGGCATGTAAATGCAAATAGATAAATAAGTACCACCTCAGTGGGAAGGTAATAGAATTCCATGCCCATGTGGGCCACATGTCCATGAAGATGTCTTTGAATAAAGCTGGCTCTATGGTTCTGGAAACATGGAATGAACACTGCACCCTATAGTCCAGGGCTCCTCAAACTTTTTAAACAGGGGACCGGTTCACTGTCCTTCGGACATTGTCAGGGGCCGGACTATAGCTTCCTCCTGGTGAGCCACACCCCGTACCTGTGACGCATTCCTACACTGAAGTAAATCCCATGATAGTCAATGGGCTTACTCCCAGGAAAGTGTGGCAGGATTGCAGCATCAGAGCCCCATCCTAAGCATTTCTACACAGAAGTAAATCCCATGATAGTCAATGGGCTTACTCCCAGGAGAGTGTGGCTAGCATTGCAGCATCAGAGCCCCATCCTAAGCATCAGAGTCCCAGCCATCCTAGGGAAGTGTGGCAGGATTGCAGTATCAGAGCCCCATCCTAAGCATTCCTACACAGAAGTAATGGGCTTACTCCTAGGAAAGTGTGGCAGGCTTGCAGCATCAGAGCCCCATCCATCCTAGGAAAGTGTGACTTACGAGCTGGCAACTCAGCGGGAAGGGTGCAGGAGGGACTGAGCAGGAAGTGCGCACCCTTGTTGCCGCTTCTCTGCAGCACCAGTGGTTTTTTGGTTGGCGCACGCTCAGCGACTTAACAAAAATCAGCAACTGAGCTGGAACGGGGTTCATGCCGGCCAGGAAACCCCTGGTGCTGCGGAGAAGCGGCTACAGGCATGTGTGCCCCTGCGCTCGTGCGCCTGGCGTCGAGGCCCCTGGGGTTTCCCCCCAACCCCTGGCGGCGGCGGCAGTGGGGGTTCTGAAAATGCCCGCGGGCCAGATTGAGGGCCCTGTCGGGCCGCATCCGGCCCATGGGCCATAGTTTGAGGACCCCTGCTATAGTCAATCACAACTAGCAGGGCACCCTGTGAGGGACACCTTTACCTTTATAGTGATATTAATCTAGTGATATCAATTAACATAATAATATTAATAATAAATAATAATAATTTATTTTGATATAAAATTCAAGCCCCAGAAATCAAACCCCAGTGAGGACCAAATGCAGAGATGAGAAGGCCCAGAAAAAATTGTAAAGATTGTTTTTACAGTTTTTTTTCCAAGCTCCTTTTCCCATTTTTTTGTCCAGCGAATAACTGGAAATTCTAAGAAGCGCCGAAAAGCTTTCTTATGAACCGTTTTAAAAAATATTAATTTAATTTAATATATAAAAATTTAATATTTTTAATAATGATGAGTAAAACGTTTTGGAAGTTAAGGTATTAATATTGTTGTTATCTTCCTTTTATTCCTTAACATTTGTAACTTTATAACTTTGTAAGACCTACCATACCTAACCAATAGCAATTCCTGTATCCAGCAGGAAACTCTCAAATCTTCCCACAAGCTCAAGATTCCCCCATTTTGCAGTACTGTAGTTGGAAGAAACTGGTCTGCATTTTAAAATACGTACATTTGGCCCCAAATTTCAAGATTTGCTGATAGCTCTTAACTCTGTGTTGTGTTCCCATCAACTACAAGAGGCCAAACTGTAACCCAAGGGCCAGATCTGACGTCCACTGGTGAGTGGATCTTTTGATACTCACCAGATCTGTCTGTCTGGTGAGTGGATCTTTGCATGGTTCCCTGATGATGTCCTCCTCTTGGTTTGGATGGACAGGGAGCATCTGGTAATTTGTGTCTGGATAGATGTCCCTTCATGTGTCCTTCTGGGACACCAGGCAGACAATATGCCTGCCCAGAGCATCCCTGTCCTCCAAACGGTGAAGACACCCAATAGAGGCCACATGGATGGGGATGGGGACTGCATTCAGGCCACGCTGCCTGTGGCAGTTTGAGCAGCATTGAGCTAGAGGGAAATTTTAAGAGTATTTTCCTGAAATGTTGGAAATCGAAATAGTGAATGTTGACTGTGTACACTTGTGGTCATTCATCCCACAAGTACTTCTGATAAACAGATGTTGCAGGTTTCTGGATAATCTTGCTATCACACAATATGGACCCTAGGGAATATATACCCAATATGTGTTTTTATCATGATGTTGTTTTTATTACGTTGTAGCCACCTTGGGTCCATGTGGCAGAGAAAGACGGGGAAGAAATAAATAAATAAATAAATAAATAAATAAATAAATAAATAAATAAATAAATAAATAAATAAATAAATAAATAAATAAATAAATAAATAAATAAATACATACATACATACATACATACATACATACATACATACATACATACATACATACATACATAATGTAGAGAAGCCCTATTTAAGCCAAATCACCAAATATCCTCTGGTTACAACTGATTAGTTCTATTTTCAGTCATTAGCCGCTCTTTTTACAGATGCCTAAACTTAAACACTTATCGGTAAGTATATTTTACAGCGTGACTGACTTATAAGTAGAAGACACTGGTCTCCAAAAACTTGCTGCTTCATTAGTAATGCTGGCAATGTTTGAAATTTATTGTTGGAATAAATGTGAGACATTTATACATTTCAACTTCACAAATGTACCAGACAGTTCAATTTTATGTGCTTGCTAAGTTACATGCAAGACATTTTATGTTGTCTTACAGTGTAAGACATAGCAAAGAGGGTTCAGAGAGTAGCCCACTCTGGAATGATGGAATGGGTGCCCTGCAAGGTCCAACCAAGGTGGTGGTGATGGATATCCACTAGTGGCCTCAACTCAGTTTGGGAGCAGACTTGCAGAATTGCAGCCCAATCCTATCCTGCTGCCAGCTCAGAGCATGCAGTGCTACCAACAAAGAGTGTGCTGCATGCTGTGGGTCAGCAGGATATCAGACAGCCCATCTGAACCCCTATGGATCTGTTCAGACCCATGTCACCTTAAGACCAGACCTAAGTCTGAGAAAACTCAGGGGGAAGATTCAGGTGAGGAAGGTTTATAGAATCCTCCCCTCCTGCCCCCTCCCTGCATTGGCTTTCTCCCTACCCTGATTCACCCTTGATTCTTCCCCAATCTGGCCCTACCACTAACTTACCAGTTTCCGCAGAGGTCCTTTTGGTCATTGCCATCTCTGTTGCCCCCTGGGGTTTTGTGCTGGCAGCAGAGGCCCACATAATGCTGAAGCACTATAATGGAAATGTGCAAGATCCTCATTCAGGCGGGCGAGCATGGGGTTCACACAGTGGGTATGCTATGCAGCTACAGCCACATGGAGGTACATGGAGACACACAGCCCACAGGGGGAAGGCAGCACCTGGAGGAAGGAAAAGGGTGTTGGTGCAGAAGGAAGGAGCTCGGAGAAACTGACTGAGCAGAAGTGAGCTTGGTCTGCTGATTGATTAATGGACTACCAGACCTGCTGACTAACCAAGGGACTAATGGTTGACAGATGGACAGGAAAATAGACCTCTGAGAATTGCAGGAACGAAGATTGTTGGAGACACAAGACACTCATATGCCTTTCCCAAGGGCAGCAAGGACTTCTCTAGATTGAACAGGTGAGCTACCTTGGTGGTGGCATCCAGAACTGCAGAACTGGAGACATGGTTGGGGAAAGGAGACCTAATTAGCTTAAAATGGGCATAAGTTCTCTAGCTTATCTTGGTCTGATAATTTGGTAAAACAACAGAAAATAATTTGGTAAAATAATTTGGTAAAAACTAGAAGCTTGGGCTTTACATTGGTGGATTGTGAGAACAACCAGCATAAGGCCTGGATAGGACTGGGCCCTTAAATTAACTAGGGCTGGGCCCTTTAATTAAATTAAGGAAGTTTAGATCTGATAAGATAAAAATGGCATATAATTCATATTTTCCCACCCCAAAACTAAAAACAAAGGGGTTTTTAGTCTACACTTCATAATTTTAGTAATTTTACATCATTACATTGATGTTTTTCTTGAGTGATCCCAATTGCAGATCTGTTGTATTTAATCTAGGAGTAGCATTTTGAGGTCAGAGATACTCTATCCCACCACTTTTCCTCTTCTAACTTAGGGAGGCAGTGGAGGCTTTTCCACTGAGATGAACTTATGAGGATGCTTTGGGCTGTTCCACACATTACGTGTTTGTTGCTTCTGAGCATGTACTCATTGTAGAGTTGCCTGCAGCCAATCCCAGCTCACCAATTTTATTTCTTCCCTAGGGTTTCAACTACCCTGTCTTTACAATGTGAATGTCCGCAAGGCAGTTTGAACCATCAATAAAAGCAATATAGTAAAGTGCAGTACAATACAATATATGGTAGGGATCAAATCAAGTATGGAAAAAACAGGAACATGAATGCCATCAGAGGGAAGAGAGTAAAACTGTGTGGTGCCTTGGTGTGATATAATAAAGAATTCTAGGAAAGAAAGTTCAGAGCTGGCAGTACGTTTGTGGGCAAATTGTCCTCCTGCAGATCTTGTCTTACACTGGTGGCCTATTGACGTGAGTGGAAGCTGGTGGTCTTAATAGGCACCTGCATCATCCCACACCAAATGTGGTGGCTTCTCTCAAAGCTGGCACAGCTGAGCAGGTATCACCCCCTTTTAATGACCCTTTGCAAGTATCACTGTAGAGCAAGAGGTTGGGGAGGGCAACTCCAGTCTCACTCATACTCAGAGGAGCACCACAACCCAGGCCCTTTGAGAAGAACGTTATCAGAAAAACAAAGTTTCTTTGGGCTCCTTCCCTTCTTCATCAGCTCATAATTTCCATAATTTTATAATACAGTCATTGGATCAGAAATTTCTATGAACAACAAAATATTAAACTATTTAGATCTACACTATTAAACTATTAAAATATTAAACTATTTAGATCTAAAATGCAAGTACACGATGTAAGCAAATATTTTTTTGATATCCCAGGAAATTTCCAGCACCTCTCCTTGTGCCTCTACCCCTTGTGCCGTCAGTGGCTCTGAACAATGTGAAAGTGGGCTCTTCAAAAGTCAGCAAAGGGCATGCTGAAGCAACTATGTGCAAATCCTGCCCTAAGACACCATTTGCCATTCTTTCCCGCTTGCAACCTTTTCATAGTTGTTTGAGTGATTACTGCAGGAAACTGGATACTCAACCAGCTGAGAATCCATCTGGGCTCTTTAATTTTTCCCCTTCCAACTATGCTGTTCTGTCTTGTAGAGCAGGGGTCTCCAAACCCTGGACAGATGTGGCCCCTGGCAAGAACCCTCTATCCGGCCCTATAATCCACTCCAATACATTCTTATATGTAAATTTGTTACTTTATTCAAATTTGAAATGTAAATTAGTTTTCTGGCCCAACACAGTGTCAAAGAGATGATGTGGACTTCCTGCCAAAATATTTGGAGACCCCTGTTCTAGAGCAAAAGTCTAGCCCCCTGTTTGGGAATGAGGTAGGAGATTCCAAAAATTTTTATTTTGAGGTGCCAAAATAATTATTTTGGTGTGCTCTAAAATTTCTTACACTTCAGATTTTAGAGATTGCTTTTCAGTCTTTAGTTCCTGATTTTAAATAAGAGATCCTCAAGGCGATATACCTAGCAAAAGAATAAGAAGGGGAAAGAACATCTGTAGCCCTCATTATTGGGGATTTTAAAAATATGACAGCAAAAACTATTAAAGGATGAGAGCTCATCAAAGAGATCCTCCATACTAATCCTGAACTGTGCCATTCCTCCCTTTAAGTCCAGTAGAGGCTGATATACCATGCCGTTCTTCTGGGTGAGGTGACCCCTTCAGTTGGCTTCATGGACAGGCAGAATTAAAAGATTTTTTTTATTGAAATCTGCTTCTATGTTGATGAATGAGACCCTAATATGTGAGGTTTCCATTGCCTGCAATATGCCATTTTCACATTTTTATTCCCCTGTGCCAACATTTTTCCCTTGATCTCATGTGCCCGATGGACAGTTAAGAGTGTTGTCTGAAGCTTCAACCTCCCATAGCAATAACACTATTTCAATGATAAACTGTCAGTAACATTGTTGTTACTCACATTTATGTCTCACTCTTTCTCCAAGGACCTCAACAATACATACATGGAATATCCCCCATAGATATAACTCTCCTTTCCAGGTTTTATCCTCACAACCCTGTGGGGTAAATTGGACTCAGAGTTGGATACCAGCACAAGGTCACCCAGAGATCTTCACGCCCAAGTAAGGTCAAAAGATATGCCCTGTTCCTACCCACGTATATGCACCCCATCCCTAAGGAATGTACCCCCAAATGTAATATGTATGTAATTAGAACTTCATTTGACACCATCCTTCCCCAAACCATGCCTGGCTTGATGGGTCAAGCAGCCTCATATTCAGTTCTAATGTACGTCTAAGGTTCTGGTGTTGTGCAAGAGGGATGAGAACTTTTCAGGCTGCAATCCTATACGCACTTACCTGGGAGCACACAAATCGTCTTGATTGCTCTCATCATCATAGTCATCGTCATTACCACCACCATGGCATTTTTAACTCATCCTTCTGCCACTAAGATCAGGGTGACTTAAATGGATGTAGGTTTTTCCTCCTTTATGCCAACAACAACCCTGTTCCATCCTTATCTTCTTTTCTTCCACCTCATTCCAGCATTGTTGTAAGAAGCAGGACTTCTTATTAAGCCTTTTCTTTAACAGCATGTACTATTCATACATGTAGAATTCCTACTTGTTATTCATACTTACATAATTCATCCTTACATACATCTAGAATTCATACTTATTGCCTGCTCCTCTTGCCGGATCTGAACTCTGTTCCTTATTTGGATCCATTGGGGATCATAAATTCCTTACATACAGGTCCAAGTAAGAGAACTTTACCTAAAGTGTGCCTACTCCCCCTTATATAAGGCAGTTGTCCAGCAGGTGGTGCTGCTCCCCTACACAGTAGTGGGAAAACTGGAGTAGCAGGTGTTGCTAACTCTAGAGCTATCCTCTGTGATGTTGTATGGAACCCCCGGCAGATGGTACTCCCATCCCCAAACCTCGGAAAGGGGTGCCCTCCAAGATTCCACACCTGGGTCCTGGTTTATCTAGTCCTTAGTGGATCCAGGCTGCAGCAGTTCTACTCCAGCAAATACCTGTAAAAATCAGTGGTATGTCAACAGAGAGAGGAATTTCTCTCTGAACCTTCCCCTCCTTCCTCTGAAAAGAGCCATTTCCACCCAGAAAAATATACATTTTGCATGGCAAGTTGCCAAATTGATATTCAAGGTCATCCAGGAAAAATCTTCTGAAAATGATCAGCCATGGAAGTGGAAAATTGCAAGGAATATTTCTTTTCTTCACCCAAATCACATGGCTAGAAGTCAGATTATTTAATTCAGCTCCCCCTTAAATTGGCTGCCTTAAGTAGCTTCTTCTTTCTCTTTCTGCCCACCAGATATAAGCTTTTGAGCAGGTCTACACAGACACTGGTTATAGGTAATGCCAATCAGAAAACTCACCTGTTCAGGTTGACTTCTAAATCCTCAGTACTGGTGGCACATGGCAATGATGGTACCCAAAGTATCATGGGTGGTGCATGGAGTCCAGCACAGGGTTTGGAGCCCATGAACGCCAACAACCTGAAGCTGGCACTGATGTTTGATCTCCAAGCTCTTCATAAAACATATCCTCCTGCCCTAGCTTATCTTTAACCAAAGACAGTCGGACACATTGATTGATTGATTCTGCTCCATCGTTGGATTTCAGTCACCTGATCAACCCATCTTCTCAGAAAAACCCAGCACGTAATCTTTTTTAACTTAAATTCTCCATAATTTAATTAATATACAGTTCAATCCTGAACATATCTATTCATAAGTCCCACTGAGTTCAATAAGAATTATTCAGGTAAGTGTGCATAGGACTGCAGCCTTAGTTTTATTTATTATATATTTATTTGTTAATTTATTTTTATAGCACTGTCAATAGACATGGCACTGTGCAGGATAATACAGACCCCTGCCCCAAGGGACTTACAAATCTGGAAAAGCAACACAAAGGCAATCATAAAGGAAGAGAAGTCAGAGTTAAACTGTGGAAAGGATAAATAATAATTTCATATATTTAGGTTTCGTTGCAGTCAGATATAGGACTAAGGGGGTTCTGTTAGATCTGCCAGGGAAAGGGTGAATTTGGAAGAGGAATTTGAAAGAAGTAAGAGACGTAGCATTACTCAGGTATTATAGGATAAGCAGTTTCAGGCATAAGATGCAGCAAGGGAGAAAGGATGGGAGTCATTTGAGCAGGGTTGGCTTTAAGCCAACTGGACCAACTGCTCCCAATAGGGCCTGGTGCCTAATATAGTCTTGAATATAGCTTTATATTAAAATGTGCTTAGATCCATTTGGTCTATTCACTCACATGCATTTTTTACATGATTTCCATTCTTCCATATAAATATATAATTTTAGTATATCTAAGATGCTACAGACCTTGGCTGTGAACCTGGGGCTTTGCAAAAATATTAGCAAACTACAACAATTAGGTCCTGCACCTCCTAAGGCCAGGCTTATATTTGAGGAAGCAAGAAAGCTGAAGGTATGAAGATCAGGGAAGAGATATACTTGGTTAGAAAAGGGAAACGATAAGGCAATGGAAGCCTTGAAGAATCATTTTTAAAAATCTCTATAAATCTAATAAAGCCTATAGAATAAAGCATATCAGAACTGAAGCCAACGCTCATGAACTTGAGTGAATTAAAGCACAATCCAGAGTAACTATGGAAGCGCTTATGTCGACGTAAGAAAAATTTACTCTGGATTGCTCTATGCATTTCCCATCGGTTTTCCATAGTGGTTTCCCATATGGTGGTGCCATAACGTCAACGTAAGAGCTCCTGTAGTTACTCTGGATTGTGCTGTTGGTAAATTTAGGTCCACAAGTTCCAATCTTCAGTGGTAAGTGTGGATGATGACTAATATGCTTCAAATGGTGCAGTGTATTCTCTGGTAGTACTTGTTCTGCAGATGTCTGTGTAGATCTTTTTCCAACTGCAGAGGTAGGTCAGCATCTGTTTAAATCCATTTCCTCTCAGCACTGACCCGTAGGAAGCTCATAATGTAGGCAAAACCTTTCGTGGCAGCTGTCAGATGGTGAGAATGGAACAGAAGTGGGGAGTTTTAGTTACAGCTGAGACTGGAGCTGTTTGTCAGGAAAGAGTGGAGTGAGTGAAAGGAGGATGATTCACGGCTGTCCCTTGCAAAGGTCCACCTTCCCCTTCACTCTGAGGCTAATGCATGGAGTCAGACCAAAATCCATGATTCAGTGGAGATCGGCGTATGTATATGCTTTGACCTAACCTCCCCGGAGTGGGACAGAAGTGTCTTATGGCACTTTTGTGACACCTTCAGCTCAGCACAGGGCTTATGCCGGGGCTTAAGTCAGCCTAACTGGAGTTAGGATTGCAGCCATTGTCCCATAATCAAATACTATCTTGTTTATACCTTTTGTACCCACATACCATAGAAAGTTAGCATGAGTTTCTTGCATAGCCACCTGCCTGATATGATGGTTTTTTATGTTGGTGAAGTTTTTTCTACTTGGAAGGACACTCAAATTTCTGCTTGCATTTTGAAGTGATTAATGGTCCAGTCCTGCAAGAGCTGTAGCTCATAACTTTTCTAAATAAGTCAGTAAGCTCAGAGAGACTGAGCGAGAGAGAGAGAGAGAGAGAGAGAGAGAGCTGTTCTCCTATCTTAACATCTTTGGGAGGAACACTCCATGATAATTTTGAGCCCAATCCTATGGGGCGCTAATGTGGGCAGGCCATATGCATGGCCACTTCTGCGTGTCACAGTCATGCAGTAAAAGCTCTTTGAGGCATCCTTTGAGTAAGTAATACCACATTAAGGGTGCTATCCTAAGAAATTTAGGCTGGCCTATCTCACCTGGCCTATCTTTCCATGATGGTGTGGGAAGGTCGATGTATGCTTGTGCATTGGCCTAACCCCCACAGGGTGGGGCAGAAGTGTCTTACTGAAGTTTTGTGACACCCCCAGGTCAGCACAAGATTTATGCCAGGACCTATGGTGGAAGTAACCACACTGTCCTGGGAGTATGTACTATTGAACACAGTGGGCCTTACTTTTGAGTAAACATGGATTGCACTGCAAGTCATCTAGCAGAAGGCTTCTGAAACTGGTGGAAAATGGTTGCCTTTCACATGTAGATACAGGCTGCAATTCTATCTCTTGGTTAGGCCAGCACAGTTCCCAGCATAAGTTCTATACTGGATTGGGGATGTGGCAAAAGTGCCATAAGGCACTTCTGTGCCACTTCCAGGGAGTTTAGGCCAGCCTCCCCACACCATACGCCAGCCTCCCCACACCACTGCAGGAATGGGGACTGGGTAGTTGTGCCGGCCTAAATTGGTTAGGGTTGGACCAGTGGTGGGATTCAAATAAATTACAACATGTTCTATGTCCTAATAACTTAAATTAACAATAGGGTCTATGTCCATTGAACACCAGGTTCTATGTTCCATTAGTAACCAGTTCTCAGAATCAGGCACTCATTAGCAAAGGGTTCTCTAGAACCTGTGAGAACCCCCTGAAGCCCACCACTGGACTGGATCCTGAGACTGATGATACTTACAACTTCCAAGATGAAACTTACAATCTTGATGGAGACTAGTAGCTCAGACCAAACTACAAAACCTTCTCCAGATATAGTCTCACCAGCAGAGCTTATGTTCTGTCCTAAGAGGTGAGGAGCGGTTGGAGAAGACATCTCAAGGTAACATAACTTTTGTTCCCTTACTTTGGGGCAAGTCTCCTTACCTGAATGGCTCTTCTTGGAGGAGAGTAAAGGAAAGTGTCCTAGTCCCATTGAACAAAACAAGACTTACCTCTGAGTGGACATAAATAGGGTTCTGTAACTTTGATCTGATGATTCAAGAAAGGAAATGTAGCTTTTGCTAGCCTGTGCATGTTGTGTGTGTGTGTGTGTGAGTGAGTGAGAGAGAGAGAGAGAGAGAGAGAGAGAGAGAGATGCTTCTAGGCATTTATACCTTGTGTTTTGGTCATAAAAAGACCCAGCCAGTTTCCAATCATTAGATTTTAGAATACACATAAAATGTAAAGCTAAGCAAACTGGAACATGAAAAAGAACAACTAATAATAATTTGAAAACTGGAATAGCCAAAGGGCAAAGCAGGAACATTAAAAATCCAACAGAGGAGACAGTAGTAATTGCTGTTAGGTTTTAGAATATACATATTTAAATATGTACATCATCTTGATTTCTTTTTTTAAGACAGGAAGCAATAGGATCTTAAAGATAAACAAGCCACATTTGTGGCCCATCAAGCAAGCTTCAGTTTCCCTGTCAAATATGTTCTAGGCAGGCATCAATGATGGTCCATTCTTGACTTGATGGGTGCAATCCAGAATAACTACGGGGAGTCCTTTCTCCGGTGTAAGAACAATTTACTCTGGATTGCAATATGAATTTCCCATCGATTTTCACTAGGTGGTGCTGTAACCACATCAACATAAATGTCTCTTACATGCTCCCGTAATTACTCTGGATTGTAGGGGATGTGTCACAAGTTATGCAGACTTTCTTCAACTTGTTAAATTTGTGATGTCTATTGAACATGAGGTATTTATGCAAGTGCCACAATGGTGTTGGCAACCTAACAACACACTGACTCTATGGGATTATATACAGCTCTGAGAGAGGGAGCTAATCAAAGCACTGTGGTAAGGGGCAATATCTTTTACATACTTGGCAAATCTTGGCAAAGCTTAGCAAATCTTTTACAGCTCCCTAGTTAGCAAAACTGTAGATAGTAGTTGCCTTTTGGGATGTCAGCCATGGGGTAAATGCACAATGTATTAATTCCATCACGGCAATTCTCAGTTTTTGTCTGTGCAAACAAGCGTATTCACAAGTACAGTGGCACCTCATGTAACAAATTTAATTCGTTCTGGAGGCATGTTTGTTACATGAAACATTCTTTATGTGAAGCAGATTTCCCCTTCATTATAGGAAATAATGGAAACTCAGATGATTGGTTCCACAACCCCCAAAATATTCATGTAAAAATATTAACTGGATGTAAAAATGATGACAAAACACTGGAACTGAATTCAAAACATGCATTCAATGTGCATGATCCTATGAAGTCTACTTAGGCTGCAGTCCTAAAGACACTTTCCTGGGAGTAAGACCGATTGAGTATAATGGGACTTACTTCTGGGTAGACATGGTTATGAGGCTGCAATCCAAGACACTTTCCACGTGTCTCCCCACTTTTTCCTTCTCTTCATCCTGAGCCTCTCTCTCCCCTGCTCCCTTCTGGCTAGCCCTGAGCTGCTTCCCTCTTCTCCACTGCTCCTCTCTCCCTCTGCCCAGTGGACGCCCAACCACAGAAGGAACAGCGCGGAAGTGTTGCTTTCGTTATGGGCAGGCATGCTAGGCAGCCCTGACACTTTTGAAAAAGGCTGCCGGCTAGGGCGTCTGCCCCAACTGCCAATGAGTTTGTTTGTTACGTGAAACATAGTTTATTACGTGAAGCAGAATCCTAGAGAAATTTTTGTTTGTTACGTGGAACATACTTTACATGAGGTGTTTGTTATGTGAAGGCGCCACTGTATTTGTGACATAGGGATTCACAAGCTGGATCTGTGAAGCTGGGAAAGGAAGTTGGAAAAACCGATACAGAAGTAGTAAATGGTGAAATTTCCCCCCAAGGGTCAATTTGTTGCCTTGTTACACTTCGGAGAACAAAGAAAATAGCCTTGCATATTTTCTTTAAGCATGTTTTGTAAGTGAATAATGGGGGAGGGTGTTTGGACATTTTTTTTTCTAAAGGAACATTTTGCATTGAGCCAACCAGAACACAGGCAAATGTACGCCTTTCAAAGAAATCAATGTACACACCTGTATTATTAACACACATTTGGACCTCATCCAGGTGGTGTACCTAGGTCATTCTGCACCCAAGGCCCACAATTTTATACCCCCATTTTAAAAAATTATTTTAATTATTATCAGTATTAATACAATTAATTAGATATTAATATTTTCATATTTTTAAAAATCACCTTGCAAATTCAGCCTGTTTAATTCTTTTTATGGGAAGCTGAAGCTGCCTTCTAGAGCATTTATTGTGCTGAGCTCCACTTTCCCTGGATTAGGACCATCCTGGTGGCCTTGCATTCTTCTGTGCCTGACCTGAACATGAGCCAAGGAACCTTTGCTTACACAGCTGTGTATCTCATATCCACTTTCCATTAGGCTCAATGCAATGATAAGGGACTTCCTTCCCACTTTGGTGGGAAGGTAACAGCGTTCTGTGCGCATTGGCGTTTAGGCTGCAATCCTAAAGACACTTTCCTGGGAGTAAGACTCATAGAGTACAATGGGGCTTACTTCTGAGTAGACTTGCCCTACAATCCAGAGTAACTACGGGAGCACGTAAGAGACTTTACGTGTACCCGTCGTTACTACATCACCTAGTGAAAACCTATGGGAAATTCATATTGCAATCCAGAACAAATTGTTCTTAACCGGAGCAAGGACTCCACGTAGTTACTCTGGATTGCGCCCATGGTTAGGATAGTGCTCTCTGTCACACAGGCCACATGATCATGGAGGCATTGTCAGACGTTGGCTGTATGGCGTAAGAAATGGTGCTCCCTAGAGTCAATCATGACTAGCAGGTTGACCTTTACCACATTTAAAGTGCCAAAAAAACCTGCTGATGTACTCTCAGAACCTCCTGTCAATTATCTTTGATAGATCCTGGAAGACAGGAGAGATGCTGCAAGACTGGAGACAGGTTAAGGTTGTTCTGATCTTCAAAAAGGGAATAAAAAGAGGACATGGGAAATTTCAGATACCAAGAATGATATTAGTACAAATTATAAATCAGTCTGGACATATCTTGATATCAGTGCAGTGATTACTAAAAGCCAATATGGATGTGTCAAAACTAACTCTCTTGCCAGACAAATCTCATCTCTTATTTTGATTGCATTACTAGCTTAGTGGACTGTGGGAAAGCTGCAGATGTAATTTATCTTGATTTCAGTAAAACATTCAACAAGGTTTCCCCATGACATTTTGATTAGCAGGCTAATAAAATATGGGCTAGAAGATACAACTGCTATTTGGATTTCCAACTGGTTGGGCAACTCTGTACTCATCAATGCTTATAAATGCCCCTTCATAAACCTAGAGGACCATCTTATTTACCATAAGTTGGTGTACTGTATTTGCCATAGGCTAAGGGAACAATCCAGGGTTACTCTATCACTTAGTGCACTTGGGTTCCCTTAACTATCACTGGGCTGACCAAAGTGCAAGATGGGCCACGCTAGTTACTCTGGAAAGACTTGGGGCAGCCAAGGCACTTCAGGAGGGGCATGTTGAGGGCATGTTTAGCATTGCCTAAGACAGAGCAATTACTCTGTGTCCAGAGCCTGTTTCCAGGGCAGAAATGCCTTTTTCTAACTCCTCAGAGTTATACCACTTCAGCAGCAGGTATAGTAATGAGTAGACCCAAAGGGGTCCATGATAACTCAGAGTAAGAATGGCAGTGTTGCCCAAAAATCTGAGTTCTTGGCAACCCCTGCCTCTCAACCTCACAATATGGCACAACTATGGCAACCCACTAACCTCTGGATACAGCAGGCCACTCCAAGAAGCCCTTTGAATCAACCGGAAACTTTATTTCAATCTCATGCTGCAGCTGTTACTGGTTTTCAAAGACTCCTTCCTGACTCTCTGGATGCAGCATAACTTTATGCTCTGGATTCAGAATAGTTGGGGCAACCCTGCTAAGGCTCTCCTCACTGCCCTAACTCTGGATTGCAGCCTATATGAATGAATGAATGAATGAATAGCTAGTCTGGAGGACAGTTTCAAGTGAAGTTCCCCAAGTCTCTGTTGGACCTGGTTCTTCTCTTCAAAGTCTTCATCAAATTTGGGAGGGAAAAATAACACTGCTGAAGAAGGTTCACCTACTGGAAGTACCATCAGAAGTAACTGGCAATGGCATTACCCATTTCTTCATGATTGGAAGGCCAGATGTGATGCAACAAATACTAGAATGAGGCTTGGGATGGATTGGAGAGCTTTTTCAAGTGTTTGAAAATTACACACTGAAGCTTTGCCTGCAAAGCCAAGTCTCCTATCTCTGTCACACTGTGTTTCTGATTTCATTGGCAGGAATCTGGGTCCCAAGACTACCATCAGATACCACCTCAAGTATCACCAGTAGTATGAACACCGCTAGTTGGAAAACACTGTGCTAGATAATTTTCCTGCTTCTAAGAGGGAAAAATAGGTGGGATTAGATGGCCTTGAAGGGCAGCAGTGGCTCAGTGATTAGAACGCTGGGGTTAGACCTCTGCTTGACCAGAAGTCTGCTCAGCAGTTTAAGACTCGAGTACAGCCAGATGGGGTGAACTCCCATCCTTAGCAAAGCTCCTGCCAACCTACTAGTTCAAAAGCATGCAAATTAAAGTAAATAAATAGGTACCACTTCAGTTGGAAAGGCAATGTCCTGGTGACAGACCCCTGCGACAGGCCAGCTAGGTTTCCCCATGTTACGTCCACTGTGGATTAGATGGAAGTCCAATCCACAACAAGTGGACACCATCACCGAATGATACAAATGCTGATGAAGTTGCCTTTGACTAGATGACCTTGAAGGACTCTTCCATGATTCTATGAGTTATGGAAGAAAATGTTAGCTTGTGTTTCCAAATTGATGGCTAGATCATGTAGCTGTCTTAACGCTGGCAAGATCATGTCCCAATTGTCTATCACTGTCCCTGTTGCAATGGCTTTTTGCCAAAATAATTAAAATGCTGGAACCCGAACTTACTGCAATTTATTCAGATATTGCATAAACTGATCATATATATTCCAATAGAGTTCTAGCTCTGAACATTTTACCAGGCAATCCAAGAATTACCATATTTACTCAAATCTCACACTCACCCCTTTCAGCTCAATAAAGTCTCCAAAATCCGGGTCTGCATTAGATTCGATTGTGCATTAGATTACAGTAAATACAGTATTTTAAATATAAGTATAGGTCAATATTTAGTTTAACAGTTTACTATATTGTAATAAAAAATGTAACAAACTCATTGTTGTATAAAAGATAAAGGTGTTTCCTGCAGATTGCCCCTCAAGTTGTGACCGACTCTAGGGTGTGGTGCTCATCCCTGTTTCTAGTGCCATAGAGCCAGCGTTGTCCAAAGACACCTCCGTGGACATGTGGCCCACATGCACATGGAATGCTTTTACCTTCCCACTGAGGTGGTAACTATTTATCTACTTGCATTTTCATGCTTTTGAACTGCTAGGTTGGCAGGAGCTGGGCCAAGGATGGGAGATCACTCCGTCTTGTAGTACTTGGGTCTCGAACCACTAACTTGCCGATCTTCAGATTGACAGGAACGGCGCTTTTAATCACTAAGCCACTGCAGCCCCTTGTTGTATAAAGCAGTGCAATTAGGTAAAAATCGTAACATAAACCCATTGTCATATTATTATTCTATAACTCATTGTTGTATGCAGTAAAATTCAGTTTTGCATCTTCTTTGCAGCTATGCATAATAATTTCCAGTAAACATTTTTGAAATCTCAATCCTTTTAAAAGGAAGGGTGTGCATTAGACTTGACATCATGTTGGGTTAAAGTAAATAGGTGCATATTCATGCAAATCTAATGTGCCATCGATTCTAATGTGCACCCTATACTCATAATTAAAATACTGTATTTACTCAAATCCAGTTAACCATTGAATCTAATGTGCACCCTGACTTTGGAGACTGAATTCTGCTGAAAAAGGTGAGCGTTAGATTTGAGTTAACTGCTCTGAGGCAATGGTTCTCAGACTTTTAGCATTTGTACCCACTTTTTAGAATGAGAATGTGTTTTTGGTATGTTTACATGGACGCAACCTCTTTATAGTCAAGGGGTTTTTCTTCCAGGTAAGCATGGATAGATTACTGCTTTTGACTACATTTCTATGCACCCTTCTCTAGGAGAAAGCCTCATAAACCGTACCAGACCAGCTACTTAGACTTGCATAGGATTGTGCACTTAGTGTAGCATCTCATTCCCATCTCTCTCTTCTGCAGCTGTCAACTTACCCCAGTATCTGAAAACGGCTAGGACAGAACTGAACGAGTGTGTGAAGGCTTTTCACGATCTGTCAGCAAAATAAGCTTTTTGCAAGTTGCGGCGAGGGCTGCCAGGCTTGACTCTTCTCCCTCCCTCCCTCCCCGAGAGTGTCAAATTCTTGCACAAAGCTGTGCCAGAGGGCATATGGTCTTGGAGGGAGACCTTGAATCCTCCAGAGCACTGGAAGAGCCTTGGTTGGCAACACACTGCTTTCTTCACATTGCCTGGATTATAATGTCCTTTGCACGAGGCAATGGGTGGAAAGTGCCAGCAGCCGGGTCATGGCACACTGTGGAACACCAGGCATGGATTGCCATAGGACGAGCATGTTCCCTCTTTCCTGCCAAGCCTCCCCCTTAGACTTGGTTCTCTGGGACCAGCTCCCACCAATCTGCCCCACAACCTGGGCTTCCTGGCATTGTCTCTGAGAATTCTTCACGCTGGCCCTGATTCCTGTGGTTGTGGCTGGGAGGACGGCAGCTGCTGAGGAAGGAACAAGCCAGCTTGGTTCTCCTCCGTTGCTTGGAAATGGAAAGGAGCTCCTTGCAAGGAGCATGGAGGCCAATTCCCTACACTGAGGTGCTCCCAGATCATTACTTCATGGAGGCAGGGTTGCCATATGTCCCAAAAAAACAGGGACAATCCCAAATTTTGGGGTTGCGTTCACATACTGGCAAATAATTATGGCAATCCTACATGGTGGAGACCTTGATTTTTCCAGCGCTTTGCTCTGCTAAGCCTCTCTGGAATAGTCCAGCCAATCTTTAATTGTTTTCACAAACTCTTTGCTGTCTTAACAGCAACTAGGCAAGAGGAAAAATCATTGCTGGAGAAATCTCCCACTGCTATGTTTTCTGCATGCTAGGCTGCTGTGAAAAGCACAGGAGAGGACTGGTGAAAAAAGTTGGCAACCCCCCTCCCCAAAAATGCCTTCCTCAATTAAACCTTCTATGGTGTAGACATATAATTCTATATATGTAAAGTATAGTGAAATATGTGCATTTTATGATTTCTCTCTTTCTACACACTGGGCAGCTTTCCTATATGCAGGGAACAGCACGTATTCTGTATGAGAATGTCAGGGAGCACGGTCGTTGTCGAGGGTGTTTGCATGCTATGATTAGATACGTGCATGCCTAGCGCATGGCTGCATCTGTTCATTTTCTTCTGATGGAGTGTGCGCTTGGGTGTGCATGGTGGTGCATGAACAATGTTGTGTGGTTTCAGCAGCACCAGAAGCAGCCCCTTTGCTTGCTGCATGTGAGAGGGTTGGTGGTCTCTTGTTTGGCTGATTGTCTGGATGAGGCCACAATGTCTGTGGTGTTATCATACCGCATGTGGTGGGGCAGCTAAGAACCTGAGCCCTGGGTTCGATTCATACCTCTGCTGTGAGCTCACTAGATGGTCTAAGGCAGTGGTTCTCAATCTTCCTAATGCCGTGACCCCTTTATAAGTTCCTCATGTTGTGGGGAAACCCAACCATAAAATTATTTTTGTTGCTACTTTATAACTGTAATTTTCCTACTGTTATGAATCGTAATGTAAATATCCGATATGCAGGATGTATTTTCATTGTTATTGAGGTAAAACCATACTGTAAAAAATCCTCACTATATTTTCTTTTTTTAACATTCTTCTCTACGTGATCCATTGTCATGGGATGGTTTCTAATGAAAATAATATATAACAATAGCTTTAATAATAAAAAAGCAAAATACCTTGTAAGGCTGTAATTCTATGCACAGCCTTACATTGAACACAATGGGATTTATTTCAGAGTAGGCATGCTTAGGATTGGCTCTCAGGCTGCAAGCCAGCAACAGTTTACCTTGCAGTTTAACTGCAAGCAATTTAGCAGTTGGTGGGCAGTGGCTGGCGGGCAGCAGCTGGTGGGCTGGCTGACGGGCAGTGTGATCTGGGTGGGCAGCGCATGCGCGCCTGGAGGGAAGCCCCTCAAGCCCCCTCCCACATGATCTGGGCAGGCTGCATGTGCGCGCCTGGAGGGAAGCCCCCCCCCACACCTGCAGGGAAGCCCCCGCAGAATCTGGGCAGGTGGCGCATGCGCCTGGGGGAAGCCCCCCCCGCCGCTCAGTCAGCCCCAGTGCTTGCTCAGCTACAGCCAGAGGTCTGGCAAGCCTGACCTGGCCCCCTGCATCAGGGGTCTTTAGGCGACCCCCAGGAGAGCTCTAGGCAACCCCCAAAGGGGTCCCGACCCCCACTTTGAGAAACACTGCTCTAAGGCAAAACCATTCTGTCTCAGATTCAGTCTCTTATCTGCAATTTGGGGACAATAGCAGAGGCCCACCTTGGAGGGTTGTTGTTTGGTTTCACTGGGTGAAGTTTGGGCTTCACTGGGTGATGGGAAAGAAGGATGCCAAATTAGATGTGCATTTCATTAGATGGGCATTTAATCTGCCCCTGGCTAGACTCTTTTTATGTTCTCTCTCTTCCGGGATATTTTTATTTCTGAGATATCTCGCTCTGATCCTGTGTAAACTCTACCCATAGCCTGATGCAGATACTCAGCAACAAAATATCCAGTCGACATAAAATAGATTTTTTAAAATACAGGGTCTTTCCAAATCAAGCGCTATGATGCTGCTAAAGTATTTAAATGTATGTTTTGTTTGTACTTAACCTTCTAAAATCTAATCAGAATTTCCCCCCAGAAATTGTTCATCTCCCATTTTGCTTCATGAGCCATGACGATATATGTTAACTTTTATCATTTTCTGAGTTTTCAGCCATTCATCAACTGATAGCAGTTCATGCTTTTCCCACTTGTGAGCAGCCTCAATTCATGCTGCTTTCAATGGAACTGAAATTAATTCCATGTCCTGTCTTTTCACTGTGTCTTTTAACTACCCTAATAGAATTATTCAAGGGTCTAGGGAAATTAAATATCTCACCATCTCCTTGATTACCTTTATTACTTCTTTCTATTAAAAACTAATTCTAACACAAGATCACTGTGTAGGAAGAATATAAATTCTGTTTCACAAAGTTTTAACAAATTGTTTTCTCCAAAATACTGAGGACTAGAAACTTAGTCCTCAAATCTCTCCAATTTTCCAGTGTTGTCGTAGTTGTGCCAGTGGGGTGTGCAATGCATCCCGTGCTGGAAGGGTCTTCTTAAGCAGTGGGAACATATGTTTCCAGGGCTGCATTGTGGTTGCACCACAGCTGGAAAAGTGGATAAGATTCAACCCTTACACATTTTTTAAAGCAACAGTGGCACACAAAATTTTTTAATAGCTATCACTGTTTGCATCTGGGATATTCTGTACTGCTCCTTGCATTTGTGGTCATGTGGAACTTTATGTTGCTTGCAGAAAATTGATGGTGGAGATGCTCATGAAGGCACTTTTAGCAACCACGGTTATTTTAAATCCTCCTGCATTCCAAAAAACACATATAAAGTAGCAAAGAGGGAGAGGTCTGTGCCAAATGTTTTCCCCAATATTCTCTTTTACACTATGCAGTAATGGAGTAAAGAAACATCTTGCTTTTCTTGCAACAGGAAATATCCTAAACCAGAATCTAAACCTGACAAACTGGTTTGGATGTTTCCCACTTCAGCTTCCGACCTACTTCATTCTGTATAGTGCATAGATTGGGTCTCATTCTAGTGTGCAACTTGGGATGCTTCTTCTTCTTTAGTTCTTAGTTGGTGCTTGAGGAGCAGATCATGATCTCAACCAATACTCTGCTGGAGGTGGTACTGGGCTCTGTACGTCATTCGTGACACTGCTGGCAATTGCTGGCGATATTTCACGCAACATCAATGGTCAATAGCTGGTTCCCTAGATCTTGCTCAATGTTTTTGAGCCACATGTTTTTTGCTACTGCCCACTGAACCCAGTAGACAGGTTGTTCTCTTGAAAGGAACTTGTGCAGAAACTGGAAGGTATTCATTCCACACACGCAACCAAACCATTGCAATCTGCATTTTTTGATTTGCTATTTGACTGCTATTTGACTGATGCTTGATGATTGCACTGTATCGGAATTGTTTCATTTGAGTGGTTGTCACAAAGAAAGACACCCACGTCTCATCTTCAAGCACTACAGATAGAAGATCTTCATGTCTGACTTGGGGCTGAGTCCATGTTTCTGATCTATTTAGGAAAACTGGCATCATTGTTGCATGGAAGAGGTGAATTTTGGTCTTGATGGAGATATTAGTCTTCTTCCAGAGCAGTGGCATTCAGGCATTTCAGCCTGTGATCCCTTTCAAATTTAAAAAATCTGTCCGGGATCCCCTATCAAACTTACTAGGATGTTCTTCCATGTCTACTCAGAAGTAAGTCCCATTATGTTCAATGAGACTTACTCCCAGGAAAACCCAGTGCCAGATTTCAAGATAGTGAATCCCACCCTCTCGCAACTCCCCTGGCCTATGGGTCAGGACCCCCAAGGGTCCCACTTTGAAGACCACTGTTCCAGAAGTACCATTTGAGTGAGGCAAATGCTACTGTTGCCTGGCCAATCCTGCTGCCATCTTTGTTAGTGGATGCCACTTTTTTCTCCTGAACCAGCAATGCCAGGTATTTGAATTCTTGAATCTGTTTTCCTGTGAAAACTGGAAGTTGCTTTAGATGAGAGATCTACTGTTCACAGTAGCCATGGAGGTGATCAGAGGGGAGCTGCAAGCCTCCAGGGCCCTGCAGGAGGCCAGTGCTTCCCCCAGGCAAGTAAGAAGCCTCTTGGAAATCCTGTGATGCTATGCTGCCCACTCTTCCATCCCTTCAAACATTTACCTGCTTCCCAATTCCCTGGTATGAATTTGGGAACGAGTGCACTACTGTAATGTGTATTGCACTGTGCAGGTTTCAGCTGTTGCATAGCTGGGGATTGGTATAGTGTCAGACATCAGGTAGTTCTAGCACTAGACCACCTGGTTAGGCTGAGCCCCTGAATTAATAAACTACAGCAGATTCCTTCTTACTGATGAATAGGGATGGGTGGGAGTGTTGGGATTTGGAGCTGTGGTCCAGTCTGGTCACCAGAGACCATAATTGGTTCTTGTAGGAGGCATGAACCTTCACTCCCTCTACCTCGCACATTCTCTTTTTCTCTCCAGACATCCAAGGATAGGATACACTCTGCTAATGGTCCCATCGTCACCACACTTACTAACAAAAGAAATAGCTCTATAGTTTTCTGTTCCCAAGTGTTCGTCTCTGATCCTAATCAGGAGATTCGCATGTATAAATATAAACTGTAAATAAAATGTAGTTGGCCCTCCTTGTGTGCAGATTTGAATATCCATGGATCTGAGCCTATGGCTGGAGGACCTCAGGGGACCTCCTGACACAATCCAGAAATGTCTTCCAATGGGATCGGGAAGTTTTTTGAGGAAGCCAAGAGGAGAAGCTGTGCATGACCTCTAAAAGATAATTGTATGTCCACCTGCAGGTTGTGTGCCACCCCCCCCCCCCCCCCAGCAGTGGTGGGATTCAAATAAATTAACAACAGGTTCTATGTCCTAATAACCTGAATTAACAACAGGTTCTATATCCTAATAACCTAAATTAACAACAGGTTCTATGTCCCATTAGTAACCGGTTCTCAGAACCAGGCGCTCATTAGCAAAAGGTTCTTTAGAACCTGTGAGAACCCCTGAAGCCCTCCACTGTCCCCAAGTAATTGTGTGCCCCCCTGCAGGTTTTATTATCCACTTAATTTGGTATCTGTTCTGGATCTTGGAATGGATCTTCTGTGAATATGAAGGACCAAGCCTCTGTCTTATTGGTAGCAACTAGCCTAGGTGGCAATTGATACTTACTACCATATGAACAGAGGCATTTGAGGATTATTGTATCTGCTGCTTTCCCCTCTCCTATCCCAACAGGAAGAAGATGGTATTGCTTTTAAGCTGGGGAGAAAGGATCCAGTGCTGGGCTTTGCCCAAACTCCCCAAGCCAGTCTGCATCAGCAGCGTGTAAATCAGCACACATCAAACCCCCTCTGATAACTCCATTGTCTGTTACTTACAATTCAGCAGAAAGACCCAAAGGAGAAAAAACAGGATAAAAGCAAAGATGGTATTAATTGCATCTCTGCTTATAGGGTCTCCCTGAAGTAAATCTGGTTTTCTCATTAGGTGCGCACCTACCTTGCTATATTCCCTTCTGTGATCTGTTACTTTCCATGTACGTGACTGAATGATCACGCCTTCGCTGCTTTGCCTCTGCCAAGATCATTGTATTCCCCAAAAGCACTTTACGCATTTCCATAGTTTCGGTGCTTAAATGTCAATTGATGTGATAGCTGATAGCCGATTTATGATTGGGGAGTCAGCAGGGAACAGGATATAGTGTCGGTGAAGCATCTTCTGTCTGATGAAAGGAGGAAAAAGCGCACCGGGTGAAAAGAAACAAGCTAGGGAACGAGTCGTACTTTTAATGTCACATCTTTTGACCTTATTGCAACCAAGAAATAACAAATAAAGCTTAACTGAGAACTGCCTCTTGACTCCTGACTCACCTGGATCAATTAATGAGGAACACCTACCCAGAGGCGTCAATAGGGTGCGCGTCACCCAGTGCGGGAGGCCAGCGAGTCACCCCCATACATTGGACGGGACAACAATATGAATGGTGGGTGTGGTTATGTGCCATTGCCCCACCTCCACTGGTTTTTTTAGTCATACATTTTAATAAAGTGGTTTGTTTCAGTGCATTCTTCTGTAAATTGCACATTCAAAGGTGTATAACATGATGGGATTATTTCTACAAACCATGATTTTAGCCATTTAGTTCATGTGCTGCCACACCCTTCAAGGGTGCCCCCTTTCTAATTCCCTAGTAACATCCCTGATTGGGACCATTTTAGAAGTCTTGTACTCTCCTGGACTGACCTTCCACTCCAGCCAAGGCTTGTCTGCTTACTCACCAGTAAACACACTTGTGCAGTTCACATCCATTTCCAATGAATTTCAATGCAATCATCAGGGACCAACTTTTGGGGTGATTTGTGGGGGCTGTGTTCATTGGATCAGGACAATTCTGGTGTCCTTAGATTCCTCTCAGCCTGCCCTTTCCAATGAACTATGGCACATTTGCCTATATGTGAGTAAAGCTGAGATATGGGTCACTTTCACTTTCCATAGAATTCAATGCATATTTTTAATTTTTCCTTTTTTGGTCATAACTTTTGATAGGAAGGAGATATTTCAAAAGGGATTTTTGCATTGGATTCTTGCTCTTTTAGGCTCAATGAAGCAGTCCCTTTTCCTTCTGTGTTCCCAATCCTGACCTCAGCAGTGATGGTACCCAGTGGTGGGCTCCAGCAGGTTCGCACCTACTCTACAGAACCAGTTGTTAATGAGAGATAGGACATATAAAGTTTAAAAATAGCCATTTAAAAGTGGCTGCCAGATGGGCAGAGAACCGGTTGTTAATTTCTTTAGAGCCCATCACTGATGGTACCAAAAGAAAAACTGGAGATGGTGTCCAAAAATGTATACTTGTGGGAGAGGATGATATTTGTGACATACCCTTTCATTCTCCCATTATTAGAGGCAGGTGAAAATGGCTTAATTTGGGGTAGATTTCAGTGTTTTCCAAACTGAGAAGTGCAGAAAACAGTTATGTGTTTATTTCATTATCAACATCTTCACCTGCCTCTTCCTATTATATATCTATTTTCTCTGAATTTTGACCTATTGATTTGGATGGTGTCATTGATTTGGATTGATTTGGATCAATTTGGATTGATTTGAGTCAGCATGATGAAGATTAAGGGCACAATCCAGAGCAAGTTCAGCCTGCTCTGCCCCAACTGCTCTCTCCTAACTATTCTGTATGCAGAGCAGAAAGTTATGCTGCATCCAGAGAATCAGGAAGCCTGGGCTGCCCTAACTGCTCCATAGCATGCTAAGTAATTGACACATGGGGAGGACTTGCTCCTGAGGAGACACCACTCAAATCACACTGAACAAGGAATAGCTGTGGTGCCAACAGTGGTGACCTGTGGTGCCAACAGTGCACATCACCTGGTGCGGAAGTCTGTGCGTCACCGCTGGGATGCACGCACCCCCCCTGGACTGCGCAGTTGCCAAAGTTGGCGCCTGCGTAGTTGTTTCTGAAGCCAATTGGCTTCAGAAATAGTACTGCGCAGGCACCATCTCTGACACCTGTGCTGTACTTTTCTGAAGTCTTTTAGCTTCAGAGGAGACTGTGCAGGTGTCAGAGTTGTTGCCTGTGCAGTACTCTTTCTGAAGCCATTCGCCTGCCGCTCCGCCTCCTGAGTGAGGCCGAATGGCCTCTGCTCTAAGTAAGTCTCCTCCGAAGCTGTTCGACATGCTCAGTGTGTTTCTGTGCAGTGCACCTCAGCTGGCCGTATTATTCTGCTATTTCGGGGTGGAGGGATAAGCATCTGTTCTTGGTAGGCTGGTTGCCTCTTGACCCCTTCCTCCATTTTTCTTGGTGTCCTATATTTTGGAGGGCATTGTCCTCTTTTTGTAGTTATGATATATGGTCACTCTGCATATTGGAGAAATGTGGGGGTCAGGGTGACCATATGCCATAATAAAAAATGAGTACAAGCCCTCCCCAATGTAGAACACTCAAGAAAAATGTAGGACATGACAAAATAAAAGCTAAAAACATACATATATATTGCTTTCATGTGATTAATTTAAATACTGCGTTACTTATTATTACATTTAAAACCATTACATATAATTTGTGACATATAATTTATTAATTACAAGAAGGCCATATGTCGCCTGCTCATAAGGAAGAGGAGAACATTGAAGGTTTTTTTCCAGGACAAAAGGCTGAAATCCAGTATATGTCCTGGAAAAAGGGGGCTGATGGTCACCCTAGTGGGGATGAGAAGAGCTGATTGAAACTAGTGCAGGATTCAATTGGGGTGGGAGAAGGCACCCCAAGCTATGCATATTTGCTCAGAAGAAAGCCCCATTATAGTTAATGGGCTTACTCCGAGGAAAATGGGAACAGGTTAGCAAGGAATATCTTCCAATCTTCCAGCAGTAACAGTTTTGAGGTTGCCCAACCTGTAAACAGTGACACATTCTGGCTCCGCTGTTCACATGGCAGTTTTATCTGCTTTCAGTCTCCCATCGAAAAGCTATCTGGTCTTTTTTCTGCTTAGCAATCTTCTGGCAGTCCTTTGCTCAACCACCAGATGATGCCAACTGTTATTAGATCTTTTGGCTTGTTTCACACTTGGTACTTAGAAGCAATTCCCCTTTGGTTGCTTTCTGGTTCTTTGGAAAGAGCCATCCTACTTAGCACATGTACTTTGCTATATCCCAACATGTACCATTTGATCCTTCGACTCCTGCTATTGTTGGTATTAAGAATACTGTCCAGGAATAAATATTATAATTATGTTTTATTGTTGTGTTAAAGTTTGTTTTAGTGTTTTATTGATTTTTCGAACAGAGTACAAATGCTCTTTAGGGCTGCAATCCTAAAGACACTTTCCTGGGAGTAAG
The DNA here is from genome assembly GCA_030015325.1 of Cryptoblepharus egeriae. Taxonomy (NCBI): domain Eukaryota; kingdom Metazoa; phylum Chordata; class Lepidosauria; order Squamata; family Scincidae; genus Cryptoblepharus; species Cryptoblepharus egeriae. Next base: position 83,125,314 of record JAREYC010000004.1, read on the forward strand.
ACTCATTGAACACAATGGGGCTTACTTTTGAGTAGACATGGTTAGGATTGCACCCATTATCTGATTTTTACTACTATAGTCAATACCCTTTATCCAGAATTCTAAAATACAAAATATGGAACTTTCTTGAATGCAGACATTACCTTTTTTCTTTTTTGCTTGTAAATAAAATAAAATCACGAACAATGTTCCATATACAAAGCTTGTTTTATACACGGAATTATTAAAAATATTGTATGAAGCTACCTTCAGGCTATGTGTATAAAGGGGTTATAAAACATAAATGAATGTTGTGTTTAGACTTGGGCCCTGTTCCCAAGATCTCTCATTGTGTCAATGCAAATATTCTGAAATATGAACAGTCTTATATCCAAAATGTTTCTAGTCCCAAGAACTTTGGATAAGGGATATCCAATCTGCACTTCTGTACTTGCTCTTTTGTAAGCTGTTTTGGGTACCCTTAAGGAGAATAGTGGATTAAAATGCTGCAAATAAAATAAATCAATACCATTTTCCCATAAAAATTTCCCAAAATGATTTTTCTAGCAAATAATAAAAATGCAGAAGAAAGTTATGTCCTGTTCCTACGAGTCTTGCAATCTCCAAAAAGACAGGAAAGAGATACAAGTTGAGGGTGAACAGGGGAGATGCTGTGCTGGGGTAAACAGAGACATACCGTATGTTCTTCCCTTGCTCTGTATGAAAAAGAGGCCACCTTATAAGGTGTCTCTTTGCACAAGAAGCAGAGCAAAGCGACCAGAAAACTTCATTTATTTACTTTCTTCCACAATGTAACACCCACCCCAAAACTTGCACTATTTTTGCACAATAATTGCACCCCACCCCAAATTGCACTATTTAGATGTGCAATTTCTAGTTGCTGTGATTGCATTTAATAGCATATATAGGGGGACAGAAGTTGAGAAGTCCCCAACTATTTGTAAGATTGAGTTGACAATCAACCCTAGAGAGTCGAAGGTTCAGTTCTGACCCAGATCTGCCTGGCCTCAGTTCAGGGTGCTAATTTATGCCATGCGTAAGCAGTGGCAATTGCTACTCACACCTCATGGTGCGTGGGTTCTGATTTTGTGGTTGGCGGGTGGAGGTGGTTATATTGGGAACAGCCAGGGGAGGGTGACCCCAAAAGCCAACACTTGGTATACTGGACACAGAGCAGTCAGGAAGATATTCTGGGCAATATAATGAGTTGGATATTCCAGAGATATTCAGCCTGGAGAAGAGGAGGCTGAGGGGAGACATGATTGCCCTCTTCAGATACCTGAAGGGGTGTCATAGGGAGGAAAGGGCTCATTTGTTCTTTCCTGCTTCTGAAAGCAGAACTAGAACCAATGGGTACAAACTACAAGAAAGGAGATTCCGGTTGGATACCTGGAAAAAATTCCTGCCGGTGAGGGCAGTTCGGCAGTGGAAGAGATTGCCAAAGGAGGTGGTGGACTCTCCCTCACTGGGGATCTTCAAGCAGAGGCTCGACAAGCACCTGTTGGGGATGCTCTAGGAGGATTTCCTGCTGCAGGCAGGGGGTTGGACTAGATGACTTACTAGATCCCTTCCAACTCTAGGATTCTATGATTCTATGAGTTCCAAGAATTAAACAGTGTTGTAAGGTATTCTTACAGCACATAGTCAATATCACATAATATCAATTGCATGGGATCTCCATGTAAATGGGTGAAAGATGGGATAGGTATATATTGAATAAAATAAAATAAATAAAAATGCATACATGGCCCTTTGCGCTGTTCAAGGATGAGGGAGCAATGAGTAATAGAGCTCCTCTTGGCTAATGATGTATGTAAGGGAGAACAAATTTAGTATTCTATGTGATGGGAAAAGGTATGTTGTGTTAGACATAGGAGACTTACAGTTCACTGTGGATCTGGAGTGATGTCAGTTTAGGGTACCCAAAAGACATCTGACCCATAGAAGGGTCCTCTTGGCTAGAGGCATCCCCATAGAGTTTTAAGAACACAACAGCCAAACTGCACAATGTATAGTTCTGTGAAGGGCGCTCTCAGTTTGTTTATATAAAAATGCTATCATGTGGTTTGTGTGTATGTGTGTAATGTTTAATACATACACATACACTCTTTTGGTTGCCCACATCCTGACTATTTATAGCCCCATAAGGGAAAAACACAAAACCCTATAGTTTTTTTTCTCCCCATGAGCAACAGCAACCAAGGATACTCATTTAAAATGCCACAGGGAGGCATACTCTACTCGGCAAGCAAATGTGGAGCTTTTTGCAATGACATTTCAATAACGAAAAATACTTTGGGAATCACAGAGTGACCTGTAACCCCATGAGTCACCAATCTCCCATGTAACATGGTTAGATAGGTCCTAAGAGTGTTTTGGGACTCATGAGCAAGTCTTACTTTGATTAAAAATAGGTTCCCAGACATGTCACTATCATTAGAATTACAGTTTTGTGAGAGAGCAGAGACACAGAAAAGGGAGGAGAAGAGAGTGATCACATGTGAGGGGTTAGTTGGTCATTTGTTGTCAAGAGTTATTATTATTGTTGTTGTTTAAGTTGTTTAATGGTGCTGGGATTAAGTTCCATTTCTGCTGGTCAACTATATAAGTATAACTAACAACTATATAACTATACTAATGTACCTATGTAAATGTACATATGTTGCGGGAGTAAAATATCAAGAATATTTGTGTTTCCTTAACTCTTAACCCTCCCGTGCAGCATTCTCCCATGCAACACAACCCCAATGCAATACCCTCCCATGCAACACTTTTCCCATGCAAAACCCCCTCCATTCAGGTTGACCAGATGCTCACACCTCAAAAGGAGTTTCCTCTCAGCCTGGCCTTTCTGGCAGACAATGGCACGTTTGCCTACTCATGAGTAAAGCTGTGATATTGGGCATTTTCACTTTCCCATAGTGAAAGTCAATGCATATTTTTTTATTTTTAGTTGTTTGATAGGAAGGAGATATTTCAAAACTGATTTTTGCATTTTCTGCTTTTCAATATGAATCCAACGGCATATGACATGATGAGGTACTGCACACCATTGCAAAGTTCCAAAATGAAGCCAAAATGGAGGACAATGAAGCCCTTTTGGAGGACACGTGGACAGGAGGCTAAAAAGAGGACGAATCTAGAAATTTCAGGTCATATGGTCACCCTTCCTCCATACACCATCTGACCTTGACCATCGGCATCCCTAGCAGGTAGGTGTAGGGTTTGGGACTGGGTTTTATTAGTCAATTTTAAGTATATTAGGACAAAAATGCATTGCACCCTCTTTAGAAATTGGTTCTTAATGATTTCTTAGTGATGTTATGTAAAGAATACCATCCCTGAATTTCATGCTTCTAGGTTCAGGGCATTGATCAGTCACAGATTCTTCAGTGTAAAGCATTGGGACAAAAACATGTTACACCCTTTGCACCCCCTTCTGTTTGGGAATTCCCCAAATCAGTTCTTAGTGGGTGCCTCCATCATGGAAGGAACACCCTCCCCATGCTAACTGTGTATACAGGCACTTCTAACTGGTTCTTCTCTTATATTTAACAGGGAAAGAATCATCATTCCTCTTTTCTCTTTTCTCCAGCACAGTTTCCCTAACCAATAAGGGACATACTTTGCATTTTTTATGTAATTAATTTTGATTTTGTTGTTACAGGAGAGGGTACAACAAAATCTTCTTTGTCTCTAGATGGCAAATAGGAGCTTTAGCTACACCACTAGCAGAGCAAATGGGTGGTGAACTGCTGAGGAGGAAGAGGCAGATTTCCCCCCAATTTTCTTTTTAAAAATACCTGTGAATGACATTACTTCTGGTTGTGACATCACTTCCACAGCAACATTTTGAGCTTTGCATTGGGCTACATGCAGTGGTGGGCTCTAGCAGGTTCGCATCTACTCTATAGGACCGGTTCTTAACAAGAGATAGGACATATAAAGTTTAAAAATAGCCATTTAAAAGTGGCTGCCAGATGGGCAGAGAACCAGTTCTTAAATTTTTTGATGCCCATCACTGGCTACATGATCATGAGCTACACCACTGGCTTAAAGAATTAGCCCTGAGGTGTGAGGGGTGCGACCAGTGGTGGGCTCCATCAGGTTCGCACCTACTCTATAGAACTGGTTGTTAATGATAGGACATATAAAGTTTAAAAATAGCCATTTAAAAGTGGCTGCCAGATGGGCAGAGAACCGGTTGTTAATTTCTTTGCATCCCATCACTGGGTACGACCTCTTTGTTATGATTTGAATGAGATAGGCAGGTGAGGTTCCAAAAATAGAAATGGTTTATTGAAGAAGGAAATGAAGATGAAAGCAAAGTTCAAAAAGGCAAAACTGGTGACTTGAAATAATTGGTAAGATAAAATAAAATCTCAATTCCTAGTCTTGGCTTGGTATAGTATCACTCACTCAGACTGCTGATTCAGTTCTTGGATTTGGAGGACTTAATCAACAACATGTGGTTAACTCTTCAATTAGTGGCTTGGAACATGAACTTTCCTAACCATCTGCCTCTTTTATGGGATTTTTGGAGATTGATAGCCTTTCCCCATTGGCTCCTGTAACGGTAGGAAATCCTAGCACATCTCCTTAGACTTCCACTTCACCTTTGGTCAGGTGAACTGAATTAACCTGCTCAGGTCCGATTGAGTGTGGTGACCTGACCTGTATTTGTTGGATGGTGAATCAATTCAGCAGAGTGATGACCATAGAGCATCCCCTTCTGTGTTCAGAAACAATTCCCTCTACCCTGGCTGTTTACTTAGGCGCATGCAGAAAATCAAGACTGAGACCATAATTAAACTTTGGAACAGGTTTTCTTGCAGATCATGAAGGCTCATATTTGCAGCATCTGATTATCATCAGAGATCCTAATACTTAATCAAACCAGAGACACTAAAGCTGCCCCTGCTTGCATGAAGGTTTGGGGCATGGTGGAGAGCCATGTGCTTGCCAGGATCCGGAGAGAGAGAGAGAGAGGTCCAAACCACATATCCTGCAAAGGTAACTGAGAGGGGACACATAGAGAGGTCATTCAGGATAGGGGGTGGTTCACTGCCTCCTTCTGACACATACAAGTCGGTGTTATCTTTTTTCCCCAAAAGTATTTCCTCCTGTGCTGTTGTTCCGCCTGGGAACTGTGGGAAGCTATCTGCAACACTATCACTATAAATACCTATCCCAGGTTCAGCCTTACAAAAGTATATGATCAGGTAGGACCAGCTGATTAGCATGGTCAGCAACACTGATTAAGCCAAGCTAGTTCTATGACTTACATGTACACACACTTAAAAAGTCCAGTCCAATCAGTGCTGTGTTGAAATTGTTGACATAATGTATTTACTCACCTTTTCCAGCCAAATTCAGCCTCCAAAATCAGGATACACATTAGATTTGATCTTAAAGTTGAGTAAATACAGTATTTTGATAATGCAAATGGGGTGTGCATTAGATTCAATGGTGCATTGTATTTGAGTAAATATGGTATTTCTATTCCAGTGATTTTCAACCAGAGTGCAGTGGTGTGCCACGAGTGCTCCACATGTGGAGTGCTGTGGAGGGTTGGAAAATTTATTTACTGTATCTTTATTTGAAAATTTATATCTGAATCTGAAAATTTATTTACTGTATTTACTCATATCTAAGGCTCACCTTTTCCAGCCAAATTTAGGCAGCAATCCTAAAGACACTTTCCTGGGAGTAAGACCCATTGAAAACAATGGGGCTTACTTTGGAGTAGACATGGTTAGGATTGTGCTCAAAGTCTCCAAAATCAGGTTGTGTGTTAGATGGTTAGCTTTGAGCAAATAGCGTATTTTGATTATAAGTAAAGGGTGTTTATCATATTCGATGGTGATTAAATTCAAGTAAATACAGGTTTTTATTAAACAAACAAACAAATAAATAAATGGCCCATTTATTAATAGGGCCACTGAGGGAATGTGAACCTCCACCAGCAGCATAGTGTGCCTCCTTAAGTGTCAAAAGACTGATGGTGTCCCTTGACAATTTTAATGCCTTGTCAGTGAATAAGTTGAAAAAGATTGGAAATCACTGCTCTGTTCTATTAAACATTAGAGCTCCTCCCCCAGAGATGGGCTGGCCCCATCCCAAGATCCGGTACACTGGAAGTGGGAGGGGCCAGCCGGGGGTCAGGGGTGTGGGTGGGGCGAGGGGCGGGACTGGGGAGGGGTGAGGGGCGGGGCGACGTTGGCACCTGCGCAGTGCCTGCTTAGAAGCCGGCCTGCCAGGCTGGCCTGGCAGGCCAGCTTCCAAGCAGGCTCTGCACGAGCGCGGACGTCGGCGCTCGCACAGAGCCTCCCTAGAAGCGGGCAAGCCGCCTCTAGGCAGGGTCTGCGCGAGCGCCGATGTCGGCGCTTGTGCAGAGCCTGCCTAGAAGCGGCCTGCCCGCTTCTAGGCAGGCGGCGGTGGCGCAAAACATGGCGGACCGTACCGGTCAGCTATGTTTTGCATTTCCCTGTCGCTGGCGGTACGCTAGCGGCAGGGAAACGGGAAGAACCGGTACGGGCACGTAGGCCCGTACCAGTAAGTGCCCACCACTGTCCTCCCCCCAGAAAACATCCAGGGAAGGCAAAGATAAATCATGCCCATACCACTACACGGAGGAAAGCGAAGTCTGGCTTTCTCCATCCTGTGCTTGTGCCTGTGATTTTTTAAAAGTACCAGATACCTCTTGTGCAGTGGTTCTCAACCTTCCCAATGCCGTGACCCTTTAATACAGTTCCTCATGTTGTGGGGACCCCCAGCCATAAAATTATTTTTGTTGCTAATTCATAACTGTAATTTTGCTACTGTTATGAATCGTAATGTAAATATCTGATATGCAGGATGCATTTTCATTGTTACAAACTGAACATAATTAACGCATAGTGATTAATCACAAAATAATATTTACTTATATATTGTGAAATATTTATTTCTAATTACAAATAAAATACCTTGCAAGGTCCCCTACACCAGGGGTCTTTAGGCGACCCCCATGAAAGGGTCAGGCAACCCCCAAAGGGGTCCCGACCCCCAAAGGGGTCCCGACCCCCAGTTTAAGAAACACTGCTCTAGTGTATCGTAAGGCTTTGAGGACAGTGATCCACTTGATTCGATGCATAACATGTTCCCATATGTGACAGTCCCTGAATTTGATGGAGTAGCTCTCCATTCATGAAAGCTTACGCTAAAATACATTTGCTAGTCTTGATGATATCACAAGATGGCTTGTTATATTTGCCCTCCTTGTTCTTTTTGCCCTAACCTCTCAAAGCCATGGAGTTCCTGGGTCATGGATAAAAAGTGGAGGGGCACATTAATGAGTTTGGTTGAAACTCCTAGTTGAAAGGATATGTAGAAGAAAGGAGAGTGGTAGGTTCCACTCCAACCCCACTATTATTTTCCAGACCAAAGTGTGAAAGAAGCAGCAGCTGATAATTCACAAAGTAATAGGGAGGAACATCTGGTACGATGCCTTAGACACCAGAAGATCTTGTTGCCCTGGGATGCTTGGAGATGTGGGGTTGTGGTGATGAAAATAATTAATCTGTGGAACTCCTTACCATAGGATGTGCTGATAGTCTCTGACCTAGATGCCTTTAAAAGGGGATTGAGCAGAGATCTGGAAGAAAAGTCAATCACAGGTTAAAGCCATGATAGCTTTATGCAATATTGGTTTTAGAAGTAGGCTACCTAAGAATGCCAAGTTTAAGGGAGTGCAGGTACCAGGATCCAGGTATAGTGTTGTCATATGTACTTCAACCTGTGGGGAACACCTTACTTCCTGAAGAACCGTGTCAGCTACAGTCACACATAAGCAGGCCTCCATCAGTCTTGAAAGACTATGGTATCATGCTCGGCACTGCATACGAAGCACGAAAGCCTGGGTTAGATTGTTATGGAGGATAGGCTGTTACCCAAGCAGCAAATCCCCCCTCTCCACACCACTGAATTAGTCCAATGGAAAGGCAGAGCCGGTACGATTGGATCCAGCTGGCGTCACAGAGCTGGGCTAAGGACAGGCGCTCATCCTGTCTTGTGGGGCCAATCCGGGTCTCGAACCCTGGCCTGCTGGTTAACAGGCACATTGTCTTAACTGCTTGCGCCACCCACAGCCCACATAGAAACCTGGACTAACCCCCAAATCCAGAGTAACTATGGGTCCGCGTAACTGATGGGATTCAAAGAAATTAACAACCGGTTCTCTGCCCATCTGGCAGCCACTTTTAAATGGCTATTTTTAAACTTGATATGTCCTGTCTCTCGTTAACAACCAGTTCTATAGAGTAGGTGGGAACCCGCTGGAGCCCACCTCTGGTGCACGTAAGAGACTTTATGTGCACCAGTAGTTACTTTACGTGCACCAGTGAAAACCTATGGTAAATTCATATTGGAATCCAGAATAAGTTGTTCTTACATTGGAGCAAGGACTCCCTGTGGTTACTCTGGATTTTGCCCTAAGTTTGCCTTTAGCCTTTATTCAGCAGGGCTCTTCTTACATTTTTAAGTTGGTAAAATTGTTTTTTCAAAAGTGTTTTACTGCAAAGAAAATCAACGCGTTGGTTACCACAACAGAAGTCACTCGTTATGTTTGTACATGTCCAACCTTGATATACACAGATTGGACTCAACACGGATGGTCATTGCAAAACGCAGTTTTTAAAACTGCTTTTCTACTTTGGAGAGAGAGAGAGAGAGTCATGCAAGCATTCATTCAGTTTTTCAGTTCCAGAATCAAACCCCTGCAGATATAATGTATTGTTTATTCTACTAGGCACAATGGAGGAGCAAGAAACCTGCTTCCTCTCCATCATCATCATCATAATCATCCCTGCATCCTCCCATCTAGCCTTGGTACCCTTATTGATTGATTGATGACATCAGAACGCTTCCTCTCCATCATCAACATCCTCCCCTCTAGTTTTGGTACCCTTACTGATTGATGGCATCAGAATGCTTCCTCTCCATCATCATCATCATCATCTTCATCCCTGCATCCTCTTTTCTGGCCTTGGTACCCTTATTGATTGATTGATGGCATCAGAATGCTTCCTCTCCATCATCATCATCCTCCCCTCTAGTCTTGGTACCCTTATTGATTGATTGATGGCATCAGAATGCTTCCTCTCCATCATCATCATCATCATCATCATCATCCCTGCATCCTCTTTTCTAGCCTTGGTACCCTTATTGATTGATTGATTGATGGTATCAGAATGCTTCCTCTCCATCCTCCTCCTCAGGATGCTTCCTCTCCATCCTCCTCATCCTCCCTGCATCCTCCTCTCTAACCTTGCTACCCTTGTCTGCGCCTTGCCCACCTCTTGTCCGTGTGACTCCATCGCGCCCCCTTTCCTCACCCCCTCCTGGCAGGCTCTCCCCTCCCCCTCTCCCTCTCCCTCCTCCTCCTCCTCCCCTTCCTCGCCTCCAGTATTAGTATTCCTCTCCCGTCCCCGCTGATCGCAGGAGCGCTTTTGCTGCAGCGCTGCCGACGTCTTTGGTTGGCTGCTGGGCTCCGGGCTTCATCCTCGACTGGAGGGTCTTGGCTGGTCCCTCGCCCACTCCTTGTGGGGTCTCCATCCGGGATCTGTATGGAGCCCACGCCTTGAGGGGATCGGGGGTGTCTGCAGCCTGCCCCCACCTTTCACCCCCCAACTGGCAGGAGGGAGCCAGGGGATGCTTCCTCCACGACGACCCCCACTTTGGTGAGTGTGGGGTGGGGGAAAGGATGGGAGACTTTTTTGGGGGAAGGGGTAAACATCTTGCCCTATACAAGGATGGATGTCCTATGATGGGGGTAAATTGGAACAAGGATTTGGGAGTGCAGAATGAGGAATAGTTGGGTTGGGGGGGCTGATGGATGAAAGTTGCTATGAATACAGCACCATCACCCCCTTCTAAATAGCTAGAAAAATGACTGGCTGGAAAAAAATGCCCCCCAACCAACAGGCCTGGTACCCCCCCTTTTTACCTGCACCCCAAATTCCAGCTAGTCTCCATTCAATCAGAGATCTCTTCAATAAGGCATCTCCCTGCACCAGAGATCTTTGCATTTACTACCTATCTGTCCTCTACATATCTCCCCCCCCAGATTTAGCCCCCCCATCACCTGCTCCCATAGCAACACACTTTGCGTACCCATCCATCTAGGCTTATTACTCAGGTCTGATGCCACACCTCCCCAATGATGGGGGGAGAAAGACCCTCTAGTGATGAGCCCCATCCAGGCCTAGCTGTGATCCAGCTCATCTTAACTCTGATCCCAAGAATTAGGATCTCCAACCCTTTGATGGTGTCACAGACCCATACCCCCTACTCTTTTTTTAATCTGCTTCTTTACTGCTGCCAATCCCCCCAACAAACCCCTTCTCAGCCATACAGACCACTCCCCACTTTCCCCGCCATGTCTCATTTTCCCTTTAATTAATCAACTCCCAAAGGTGACACCAATCATAAGATCCTCACATCCCTTTCTGCAGAAATATCCCATTCCACTGAATTTCCACATCTCTGATGAGATGAACCCCCCCCCCCCACATCTCAACTGACAGCCTTGCCACTCCTCCAATGCGGTCCAGGTGCCCATGGTAACCTAGGCTCTCCACCTCCTTGTATATACATCCACAGACATTTCAAGCACGGCCTATGTAGCTCTAGGGTTGTCATAATTCTCTTCCACAAAACCAGGACAGGACCTTCTGTCCCATTTGCTGTTATGTGGACACAATCCCCCAAAATCAGAATTGTCCATGTTTTTGGAGACATACGGCAAACCTATGTTGCTCCCCTCTCCGACTGACCTAAGCCCTCCCTTTAATATCAGCATTGCCCCTTCCAACTCTATATAATACCCTTCCCATTTTGGTCCCCTTCCACTCACGACCCCCCAGGGCTACTTCAGATTTTTTCTCATTCACTATTATCTCCAAATGAGATTTTTTGCCTTCTTCCCACATCTTGGGCCCCACTGGATCTACCTCTTCTCTTGAGCTCAACTTGGGATCAACTGGACATTTTTGGCAAGTTCAACAACACAGCTGTTCCTGTGGACCCCTTGGATGTGCTACCATACCCCCCCCCCCCACTGTGAGCATATTGGCCATATTGACCACTGTGAGTACATTAACCATAGATTTGGCCATCTTTTTCTTTCAACTTCCTATGAACTTTGCTCAGTCCTTTTGCTTCCCATCACTCACCAAGGGAAGGGTTTGCCATAATTCTCTTCCACAAAATTAGGACAGGACCCTCTGTCCCATTTGCCAGTATGTGAACACAATCCCCCAAAATCAGGATTGTCCCTGTTTTTCAGGACATATGCTGACCCTAACCAAGGGCCACACTTGGTTTCCTTTTTCTGCCATCCCACAAACTTTCCTGGGTCCACCACTTTTCTCTGCTCCACCACCAAATATTATGGGAACTTTTCAACAATTTCCATAATGTATTTTCCCTCCCAACAGTCCCCATTTGTTCCTCCTTCAAATTATTTGGGCTTTCCCAAACATGGCATTTTGTGTATGACTAGAATACTGCCTCAAAGCCCAGTCCTCAGAAGCAGAAGAGGAAGAAATAAACTTTGTGTCTTGACTATACCACTTCAGATGGCAAGTGTGAGACTCACATGGCTGAATGCCTGAAAAGTCTTGACCATGTGTCTTGACTCTACCACTTTAGATGGCAGGTGTGGGTATCACATGGATAAATACCCCAAAAGTCTTGTCTGTGTCTTGACTGTACCACTTCATAAAGCAAATGTGGGACTGACATGCTGAATGCCAAAAAAATCTTGACTGTGTCTTGACTGTACCACTTCAGATGGCAATTTTGGGACTCGCATGTCTGAATGCCGGAAAAAGACTTACTAGAAAACTAGAACCTGGGCTATAATTTATATCTAGTTTTCCTTTATTAATGGAGAAACAATCCATCAGGTGTGCTATCAATGGCCATCTGAAGTGGTACAATCATGATTCAGGGTTAACTCACCACCTGCTGTTTGGGAGTATCAGGCCTAAGTGTGGAGAAATCTCTTTGAACTTGATATTTGCTGACAACGTAACTTCGTACACTGATTTGGAGTGAAGTGTTGGTGAAAGGAAACTGTGGGGGTTGAGGATATTGGAATGACAAATTTATGCTGAAAGTGGGGACATGTCTTCATCAATTATTGTAAAGGTTTTAGGGCTGGGGAGGATCTTGGATTTGGGAACTGATCCAGAGGAATGTGTGGGGACGTTCTGGCTTTGATTGGGTATTGAGTGCTGGATTTGTGGGGCTTGTTTGGTGGTGTCCTGGGGGGGCAGCAGACGATGGAGGGTTGATCTTCACTATGGGCTCACTGCATTTGGGACAAATTAGGGTGTCAACAGTGTGGGGAATAAGATTTTGAGGGCAGAGTGGAGGATCTGAGGGTTGGGATCCTGCAGTCCTATGTGTGTGTTGAGAAGTAGAATCCCAGGATGAATAAATATTTTTGCAGTGCCATGCTGGTAGTGAAATATAAAAGTAAAATTTCATATGGGTTCCCAGCTGGGGGCTGATAGTGGATGGGTCACCTTGGAAGGGAAAAAATGGATATATACATAAGAGCTGGTAAGTCAAACCAATGGTACATCCATACCAATAGTGACAACTGGTCATGGTTCTTGTACTCCATGTTCTGGATCTGTGATCATACACACCTCTCTCTTTTCCCATTCCTAAAAGGGTGTCCGTAAATAGGAAGCCCTGAGAACGGGATGATTGATGTGTCCCTGTATGTGCATAAAATGTGGTGGCGGGTTATGATGATGGCAGATTAAGGTGTCTCTTGACAAGGGGCACATTGAGGGCGATATGGGGTGTGCGCATAAAACATTAACTGTGCATAGCTATGCTGAAGGGGGAAAGAGAAGCGAAGGCAGATGTCGCTGGCTTTGGCTTGGTTCAGTGTTTGCAGGCAAATGTGGGGACAGACATGCAAGGTGGATCATGAAGGGCTGGGGATCAATTTGTAGTGTGAACAGCTGACTTGTTAATTATGGAAATTAATACCATGAGCTTTGGCCTGTACATGTAAATTTAGGAAGTCTGTTCCCTAGCTTGGGTGTAATCTTTTGAAAATTTTTTTTTAAGGGTTTAAAAAAATCTTCAAAACACAAGGATACACACGCACACAAAACACACATGTAGATGTATGTGGGGTATATATGTGTGTATATATGTATATAAAAAACTGTTGTGGCTACAGCTGCCAGGAAAGGTGGCCAGAAGAATGTACTGCAAATAGTTACCATGGCAATGGGAACTAAAGGAATTGGGATGAAAGGATAAATTGAAAAAGAACCCCTTTTAGTTTCCACCCCATGAGTGCGGGGCTGCCATACCCTTCCCGGCATCTTCTCCCTGCTGTACAAAACAGTTACATGGCTGTGATGGGTCGAGAGGAAGACCAAAGGGAATCTGGATTGCTCTGACCGAAATGATGCGTGTCTGACCGATAGATCAATTCCGTGCATGTGTGAATGGCAGGATCTGTTCCTTTTGTTGGGTGCAGAATGGGTGTGGTAGCACCGATATAGGGGTAAGCATGGATTTTAGTAGGTTGTCGGGTTGGGAGTTTAGTTGTCACTTTTAGATGGTGCGATAACTAGCTTGGAACATCTCCCCTTAGGGAGCTCATCGTTCCCAGACATGTAGATTACGTTTCTGCACCTTGACTCTGTATTTATTCACAGGGAATTAACTGTGCAGTATCTTCTGAAGCACAACCCCAAATCCAACCCCTTCACTCCCTGGGAAAATCTTGCTGCAGGCATGAGCTTGGAAGCCTCCCAGGGAGTTTTATAAACCCTGTTAATTGTCCAGCACCAACGTAGAGTCTGAATCCAGTGGTCAGGATCCAGGAGATAAAACATTGATCAAAAAAGGTCACTCAACTTCATTTTGAATCAGAATAATTTCGTGGTTATCAGATGATTTGGTGGTTATTCACAGACCTCCGCAATAAAAATCCCAGGTGTCTAAAAATGGGACACCTTTTTGTTTTCCTTGGCCCAAGCAGCACAAAGTCCTGGAAACTTGAAATCTTTTTTGAGGTCTGATTATTATTACTAAACAACCTGTGATCATCTTCATAGTAGCATTGTTGGTATGTAATAATGGTGGCAATTTAAGAATAATGCATAGTTCTCCTCCCCCAGTGGGGAGACTGCAGACCAAAAATTTCTTGCAAGGTTTGCCTCCACCCTCATGCTGCCCTGGAATCTGAAAATGAACCAGCTTTCTTGCCTTTCCTTAGGATTAGAGTTTAGTAGGGTTGGCCTTTGGGGGTGAGTATATGTGTGTGTGTATTGTGTGTACATGTACCCAGTAAGAGCCTAATTTGAAGGAATTTATTTATTCCTTTAATTTAACTGGAATTTATTTATTTAAGGGATTTATATACACTGCCTTTCCCATGCCAAAGACAATGCCCAAGGCGATTTATATGGTTCTTTTTTTATCCTCACAACAACCCTGTGAGGTAGGTAATTGTTCTACAAGCAGCTCATAGAACTCTTTTCTTCTAGATGGAATCCCTCATGGTGTGGTCATCACATCTGGCATCATGGAATGCCACCCACGCTTCCAAAAGGATCAGTTTCGGCTTGGCCAAGTTGTAAACAGCGACTCCTTCTGGATCCTTTGTCACATGACGGCTTTATCAGTTTTTCAGTTCCCCATCCAAAATTCAACCCAGTCGATTCCTGCTTAGCAATCTTCTAGCAGCTCTTTGCTCAACCACCAGACCATGCCTGTGCCTGGAAATCCCACAATCCCATTGCTAAACACAAGATAGAATTAGAATAAGGTGCTTCCTCAATGGTCATATAGAAATGAATGGTCCTTTAGAATGGCCATTAGAATACGTATATTGGGATTACTGTATTTACTCAAATCTAACGCTCAACTTTTCCAGGCGAATTTAGTCTCCAAAATCAGGGTATGCATTAAATATGATGGTTAATTAGATTAGAATAAATGTGGTATTTTGATTATAAATATATGGTGCACATTAAATTTGATGGCTCATTAGATTTGAGTAAATGGTATATTGCACAATTACCTTTAGGGAATATCAGGTGCTCTACAACCAGTAAAAAAGAATACACTATAAGCTCCTGAAAGATTTTGGTGGTGCTTATACTGTAGCGGGCTTCAGGGGTTCTCACAGGTTCTATAGAATCCTTTGCTATTGAGCGTCTGGTTCTGAGAACCGGGTACGAATGGGATGTAGAACCTGTTGTTAATTTAGGTTATTAGGACATAGAACCTGTTGTTAATTTATTTGAATCCCATCACTGACTGCAGGGTGCTGTTCCTACAAATGTGAGGGCATTGTCTCTGTGCACAAGATAATATGATTCCTGAGGATGATGCAGTCTCTTAGTGTCAGATTGTGGTCTGGGACATCCAAGTTTAAACGTATTTCACTGAGAAGCTTATGGGGTGATTTTGACCCATCCATAGACTCTGAGCCTAATGTACCTCGTAAACCTGTGTGGATAAAATTATCAGGTATAATGAACTCCTGGGATAAAATGTGGGGTGAAAACTTAATGCATTAATTAAATATGGTTGAGACTGTGGCAACACATGGGTTGGCGTTAGCAATCTATGGGTGTTGGATCTCGATGTCAACAGTAGTGGATTCTTTGTGTGAGAAGCAGTTGGAGGGCAAGATTGCCAGATGACAGGACTTTCCTGGACAGAACCGAGACCCTGGAACTGGAAGTCTGGATAAAGAGCAATCTGGCAAGAAATTGTGGACCTTTCCAGCCATATCCTGGGATTTTAGGCTTTTTAGGCCAGTGTGAAGCTCCCTGCAGTTGCTGCAGGGCCCACTGAGCCTCTGAGGCTGCTCAGGTTTGGGGCCTTTCATCTAGCTATTCTCAAAGCAGAGGAGCAGGGGCTGGGTGGAAAAGTTGGCAACGTCTCAGGGTAGGGATGGTGAGGATAACTCCTGGCTTCTTAAGTTTTAATCCTCCAAGCACAGTTGTGTCCACTCAAAATAGTCAGTCATTATAGTCAGTAGAGCTTATATTGTGTAAGGGGGCAAAGGAAAGGAGGCGGAAAGACAAACCTTGGCATGCCTGTCTGGATAACTTAAACGTGTGCCTTTTTGGTTGGTGTCTGGTCTGTTGCAATGAGATTTGTACAAAAAATAAGTACAGGAATGCAATAAGAGCGTTTTAAGCTTTATTTTAGCATGTCATACATTTGTCCTACATTTTGGGGTGTCCTATATTTTTTTTAACTGGATAGGAATTTTGGCTGGGATGACAGGAGATTTGGGGAACTTGGGAGGAGGAATATTGGGTTCGGCATCTGGTCACCCTGTTGGAAGGGGAAGCTTGTGTTTCTCATATTACTGTATAGCCCGTAGGTGGTTGTTTGATAAGGGAATATCACTGTGTTGTATTACGGGCAATGGAGCCTTATGTGCCAGGTGGGATAAAAATAAAACTCAAGTTCATTCATGATAAATCAAAGTGAGGAATTTGTGAACTGCTGAGTTGATGGTTGAAGCACAATTTTCAGACTGATTTTCCAAGCTCTGCTGGAATGTCCTGAAAATCACTGGCATTTTCTAGGAAAGGCAAATGTCCAAGGGTGCCAGATGTTTGGGCCACTGCCACCTTTCTTGCCCGCTGCCCCAATCTGGAGATCTTTGAAGGCCTCTGTCCCAAACTTTCAACTTTAGGTCTCCTGGACCTTTAATAATTGTGTAGAAGAAGGAATTTCATCAAAGGCAGCTTGTGATCTATGAGATGAAAAGCTGCACCTACTGAAATTCCCTCCTCTGCACACTTGTTAAAGGTCCAAGAGCACTGAAGTTAAAAGTTTGAACACTCCTGTAACAGATAAACTGGATGTTTTGGCTAGGATGGACAGCACAAACAACAGAAAAATTTTAGGCCAGCTCTTATGCAGGTCTGAATTAAAATCCCAACTCTGCCATGTCAGTATCTCTGGATGGCCTCCAGTGCTTGCCTTGTTCTCAGCTTCACTTACCCATCTGTAAAATGGGTATAGCAGCTGTCGAGGACAACAGAGAAAGGAGCTGGATTTTTGCAGCAGAAGACAAGGTTATTTGCAGATGGACCAATTTGGATGAGAAACATGAGAACTTGCTTTGCGTGCAGAAGGCTGTAGATTCAGAGGAGGGTTTGAATGCAAATATTTTTTAGGTGTACGTGAAAAGAGGCTGTAAAGACTTTGCATTGGCTGAGATGTTGGGAAAATGTTAATACTGGTACTTGACATTTTGCTTTGAAAAAATCAGATCTGTGGGAATAGACCCAATATTTTGCATGCTTTGAAAAAAAGTAAAAATCCAATACTGTTGGATCCATGATTGGAAATGCTGCAAAACAACTTAAAATTGAGAACTTAAACTCAGTGGCAAAACTCGGTCTCTTTTGACTGTTCCTGTTTCAGGGTCCAGTCCTTTGTACAGTTTGGTACAGTAATTCAGGTGTTTAACTTAGACCTGGAAGATCAAAGTTCAGATCCCTACTTAGCCATGAAGTTTCCTGGTTAACCTTGGGATAGTTACATGTGCTCTTGCTCTCTCAGCCTTGTCTACCTCACAGGATTGTTGTGAGGATGAACTTAGTGGAAGAATTATGTACACAACTGGGAGATCCTTGGAGGAAGAGTGGTATGAAAAGTTGAAAAAAATGAATAAATACAGGATAATAATAATAATAATAATAATAATAATAATAATAATAATAATAATAATAATAATAATAATAATACAGGTGGATAATAATTACTGTTTAGTGACCAGGTAATGGATGAAGCCTCCGGTGCAGAAGTGAGTAAATGCTGAAGCACAGCTACTCTCTAGTACAGGCATCCCATTTATTCAACGGGTTAGGGACTGGAGCACTGCATAAAAGTGAAGAACTGTTGAAAAGTGGAATCCAATCTTTTTTTAGTTTAGAAATGTTGTTTCTAATTTTTTTTAGCTAGCAAATTGCAAATGATCCATTTATCTTGCAATTCCTGCTGCCAGACAAAGATTTCTGCAAATGTGTTCTCATTAACTTCTTTGGGAGTGGGATTAGACCAGGCAATTTTGGCCTTTAGAATAGCAGAAAGAGGTTGAAAGAGCAGAACATGCATTAAATGAATGAGTTTGGGTATAATTGAAAAATGTTGAAAGAGTGGATCATCAAAAAATGAATCATCAGGAAGTGGGGATACCAGTACTCTCAACACTGTGTTGTACGAAAGTGGGCAGTACTGCACACTGTTACTGTGAAGGTGTATTTTGATAACATACAATCCATTTAATCCACATCTTTTAAAGTTGGTGTCAACTTGTTCCCAAGGCTGACTCAAGACTTCCTGGCGTGGCACGATAAATACTGACAGCTTTTGCCTATCTCTACTCCTCCTGTTCCCTGGATTGGAAAATAAATCAGGGGACAGATTGGAAGTGTGAAGGAGAGTGACAGTGCCACCAATCTCCTCTTCTCCACCCTTTTTCTTCTCCATCCCCCCTCTTCTTTATCAAAACCAGGATAGTGGGAATAGGAAGTGGGCACAGAGCAGGGCACTATCATCTCAAACACCTTCAAAGATGCATTTTTTTTGCCTTGCTGGATTAGATTAGGCCCATCAAATCCAATGTTCTGTTTCCAGCAGTGATCAGATGTCACTGAGATGGTAAGGAGAAGAGGAAGCAGGCAATGATTTTGCTTTATTGCTTGGTCCCAGTAGATGATATCCTAAGCCAGTGGTTCTAGAGCATTTCAGGCTGGAACCCACTCCTGAAAATAACAATCTGTCCTAGACTCCCCAGAAGTGATGTCATGGCCAGGTGTAACATCAAGGGACATCATAGTGATGCCAAAACTTCTCCGTTACTGCTCAGACAATGAGACGTACTCCCATGAAAGTATGGAGTACTTGGCCTATTGCAAGACGGGCCAAGTGTCCAGTGCCAGATTCAAAAATGGTGGCACCCAGCTTTCCGTGACCCCCACTTTGAGAAGAACTGACCTAAGGTCAACTGCTTTTGAACATGGAGACTTGGTTTAGCTGTAACATCTAATTGCCACCAGTATACCTATGTGCAATGGTTTTGCCTAGTCCTTTTTGCAAAACCACCAAAGCCAGCAGCCACCCCCACCCCACATTTGAGCTGCACAAATTCCATCAATCAGTTTTGTTTTATGTCAAGAAGCATTGCCTTTTGTCAATCCAGATTCTCCTGCCAGTCAGCTTCAGTCGGTGTCTCGGAGCTTCGGTCTTCTGAGTGAGAGAGACAAATTTCTTTCTAGCCATGCTCCCTTGATTTGTGTTCCTAGTGAACAAATCCATGCTATCTGCTTGCCATGAGCCCTCTATGGAGCTGGCCAGGCAGAAAAGCTTCCAGCTACACTGCCCGGTTGGCTGTGCGATGTGGATTGGCATCTCTAAATGCAGAATGAGAATTGGTCCTTTCCCAAGAAAATGTCTGGTGGTCAAGGCGGTAAACAGTTGTGGCTGATCTGGAAAGCTTAGTGGTAGATTTGCTGACCAATGGGCATCCCATTCATTTAGGTTATGATCTGTATTGTGGATGTCTTTTAAAAGCACATCTGAGCCGCTTGGGCTGTTTTTTCCACCCCCTTTATTCACAATCCAGAGGGGATATATTTGGTTGTGAGTGCAACATGCGATTCTGTCAGTGAGTAATTTCCATAGACGCTGATGTGTTGGACTGCCAGGTTAAGGTTTCCAGAGTGTTAATTATAAGCAGCAATTTGGCGAGGAAAAGAGGCAGTGGTGACGCGGCTGTGCCCACTGCTAGCTGGGGAAAGGCGTCGGCGAGGGGGGTTAGAGATCTGATTTATACACGGTTATCACAAGGCTGTTTCTCTCCTTTGGCTAATAGATGGCAGATGGAACCTGGGGAAAAATGCCTTTTTAAAAAGGGCAAGAAGTATGAGAAAGGGGGTCAGAGCGTAATGGATGGGAAATATATGGGAGTGTGTCTGGCCGGTGCTGAAAATGTACGTTCCCCTAGTTACTGCAAGACAGAGCAGCAGTTCTGTAAAATTAACACGGACAAGGGCAAACAAAAAACGAGGGTCTCTGATGATTTCTGCAGCCGAGGAAGTTATAAAGATCAGGTGTTTTTTGTCTCAGAAAAAGTAATGAAAGGGAAAGAGAGGAGTTTTGCTGGTATTTGATGCCAGGAAACCAGAATTTTAAAAATCACCCCAACTCTCAGCACCATGTACTTCAGCCCCATGAAGTGTACCTACTATAAGATCCATAATGGTAAGATTTTGGCAAGATTTGGAAAATTTGGGATTGAAGATGGTGAGTGAAAAATTGGATGAAGGCAACATCTTGTGGGGATGAGAGCAGGGGCTCAAGTTATCCATGAAGCTACATCTCATTAGAAACCAACCTCCAGACTTTATGTCTGGCATTATTTTCATCATGTTTTCAGTGCCGTCATGAGGGCTAGAAACTTGCCTGTTTAAGAGGGAACATAGACATCTGTGGCAAGCCAAATACTCTGCAAGCTTTAGATCTGTGTGTTGGGTGAACACGTTATTCAAAGGAGGGTGGAACGTTTAGAAAGCCTGAGATTGCCCAGTGGAACTCACTGCCACTGGATTCTGTGAAGATAATCTACATTAGTCATGAGCTCATTCTGGAGCTAAGTGGCCCTGCTATTTGAAATTAGGAATGAACGTTCTTTTACATGGGGTACTAGTCACATGCAGTACTAGTCATGTGGGATACTAGTAATTGATGACATTCTTCTAACGTAGTTTGGCTGCATACTTTCATATGTTGCTATCTGACGCCATGAACTTTACTGTGAACCTCCTCCTGGTTCTTTTGGCACTATGTGGTCTGAGTTGTGGTCCTTGGTCCATGCTAGGGCTGACTTGGCAGGGTTCAGATTTCAGATGAGAGCCTGACTTGGCACTTTACAGCTTTATGTTGTTTCTGAGAAAAAGCGGCATTAGTCACAGTTATATAAGTTAGCTCTATTAGTAGCACTTATCCCAAATGCTCCCAAATGCAATCTACATCTCTACAGGGGTAAAGGAACCCCTAACCAAGCAAAGCAATCATCCACACCATAACTGAAGTTCAAATTGCTAGACAAAGAATTAAAAGACGAGCTATATACAAAGACTGGGGAAATACAAATCAAAGTCTACAACAACATGGATGGAAATGGGGCTGCTGCTGTGGAAGAACCTACCTCTAATTAGTGAACTATGTAAAGTCAAGCAGGATCTCTCCAATCATAAAATGAATGGGTCACGGAATGGCATAGGGTGCAAATAGGGTCGGGAACATGCAGAAAGCTGATTAAGGAATTTAAAGAAGGAAATTTAAAGACGCGTTTCACATGGATAGCGTGACGTAAGTGCAACATGGTTTTGGCCACGGATTTCTAAACAGAGGTGAAGGGGCTGTGATGTGTCAGTGGAAGATCAAAGAAGAGACACTTGTACAAGTCAGGGCACAAGATGATCAGAGCATGAACTACTGGAGTATGATCAAAGGTCAATTTTGTTCCTGCAGTGTTTTATAGTTTGGACTCTGATGAATTTTATATAGATAACTGGCTAGGATTGTGCCAAATATTTTCTCGTTTGAATTTGTGTGTGTGTTGAAACTGTTGATTGTGAAAAAATAAAAATTTCTTTTGGAAAGAGCTTAAGGCTGCATGGGCTGTGGGTGGCGCAAGCGGTTAAGGCGCTGTGCCTGTTAATCAGCAGGCCAGGGTTCGATTCCCGGGTCGGCCCCACAAGACAGGGTGAGCTCCTGTCCTTAGCCCAGCTCTGCAACGCCAGCTGGATCCAATCGTATTGGCTCTGCCTTTCCATTGGATTAATTCAGTGGCGTGGAGAGGGGGGGATTTGCTGCTTGGGTAACAGCCTATTCTCCATAACAATCTAACGCAGGCTTTCGTGCTTCGCATCCAGCATATGCAGTGCTGAGCACGATACCATAGTCTACGAAGACTGACGGAGGTCTGCTTTTTAAGGCTGCAATCGAATACACACCTTCCTAAGAGTAAGTCCCATAGAACAGAATGGGACTTACTTCTGAGTAGACATACTTAGGATTGCACCCTAAGGCAGTGGTTCTCAAACTTCCTAATGCCATGACCCCTTAATACAGTTCCTCATGTTGGGGGGACCCCCAACCATAAAATTATTTTACTTGCTACTTCATAACTGTAATTTTGCTACTGTTATGAATAGTAAAGCAAACATCTGATATGCAGGATGTATTTTCATTGTTACAAATTGAACATAATTAAAGCATAGTGATTAATCATAAAAACGATACATAATGACAGACAGACAGACAGACAGACAGACAGATAGATAGATAGATAGATAGATAGATAGATAGATAGATAGATAGATAGATAGATAGATAGATAGATAGATAGATAGATAGATATGGCATAGCTAAGAGGGGGTGACAAGAAAGGGAGGGAGGGAAAGGTAAGTACCTGGGTGAGAGGAGGCCTCCATAGGATTGGGATCTCAGGCAGCAGAGCCAGCCACTGTTTCCTGGGAGTAAGTCCCATTCATATCATGGGACTGACTTCTGAGTAGACATGCATAGAACTGGGCTCTAAGGCTGCAATCCTCCCTGCCCCCAAGGCTCCACATTGTCTCACAGCTGCTCAGAGGCTCCTTCTGAGCTGCTTCTCAGCGGCTTCTTCCAGCTGCAGCAGCTCCAGCATTTTTGGCAGGTCTTCCCACCTGGCCCCCTGCACCAGGAGTCTTTAGGCAACCCCCAGGAAAGCTCCAGGTGACCCTCAAAGGAGTCCTGACCCCCACTTTGAGAAACGCTGCCGTAAGGGGCAAAATATTGCTGAGTCTGCCATCCTAATCATAAGTCCCACACAGGTGCCATGCTGGCCTTGGGATATCACGAAAGTGCCATAAAGCAGTTCTGGACAACACCTGGGGGGGATTAGACAAGTGCATGTTCTGTCCTCCCCACACCACCATGGGAACAGGGAGACAGGTGAGTTGTGCTGGTCTAAACTGGTTAGGATTGTGCCTTCAGTTGTATTCTTCAGTCATGTTGTTTCTCCTGACTTTGCTTCTTCCTCTTCCTGAATTACTTATAATGGTCATCGTCATCATCATCATAATTTTCCTAGCATCGTTCCTGCTCCATGGCAGGGTCAACTATGATTGACGTGACATGGGGAAACCTGGGAGACCTTTTGCCAGGATATTGCTTTTCCCACTGAAGTAGGTAGCTATTTATCTACTTTGTGCTCCCTACTTACTCAATAGAACCCAAGTAGGGAGCACATAGTGGCCAGGCTGTTAAATCTCACATGAGGATTTCAACAATATCAGTACTTTTAATCCCAACTATAAGGACTGTGATAACATCCTGATGTCATCAATGAATGTAATGGAGAGCAAGCGAGGGAAAGAGATAGCAATTTGAATGAATGAATGAATATTTTTTCAGGGACTGCCAAGTCAGCACCAAAATAAGGATGTGTGGAAAGTGGAGAAACGTTGTGCCTGATGGCCTAGCTGTTGCTAAATGAGCAAAATCCCTCTGAATTTGATACCATCTCACCCAAAATTGATATGAAGAAAGATATCTTAACTGTGCTGTTTTGAACGTTGTGCAGTTTTGCCACCTGTTCTACCTTTTTGGCTGCAACGAGGGCAGTCAGTCAAAACTACTGTATGTGCTGGCTTATAAGACTCACTTTTTTTCCTCCCCAAAGGGGTGGGGGAAATATCTGTGCGTCTTATGGGGCGAAGAGGCCAATCCTGGAGCACCTTCTGCAGCTGTGCCTCCCTGGGCAGGGCAGGCCTATAGGAAGGTGAGGGCGAGCTGGGGAGGAGGGACAGAGGCTTCCCCACAGGCTTCTTCCCCAAAGAAACAAATGGAGCCCAGAGGAATAGCAGAGCATGGAGGCAGGCAGGCAAAAACAAGGGGGCACAGGTGGGAAGAGGGGAAGAGGAAGCAGCACAGGAGAGAGAAGTCCCTACATGCAATCCTATGCATCCTTTCCAGGGGTGAGAGAGACTTGCACTTGAGTAGACGTGCACAGGATCTGGTTCTTAGGGCTGCAATCCTTTCCAGGGAAGGAGGAGGCTTGCAATTGAGGCTTGCAGATGCACAGAATTTGGTTTGCTTGAGCCTGCAAATGATGATTTCTTGGGGTTTCCAGAAAATTAGAAAAGTGCTTGAACCTTAAAGTCTCTCCTCATTTTTTAATGACAGTGATGATGGTTCTTAATACCACTGTTGATTTTCCATGGTTCTTCTGCTATATTTTATTAAATATATTAGTATATTAAATATTTTTTCTTGTTTTGCTTCTCTAAACTTTGGTGCCTTTTATGGTTCGGTTCGTGTAATAAGCTGGGAAATACGGTATTCAGCATTTTTTTTATAAGCACTTTTAACAGTCCTGAAAAACTTCCCCATTTTGGCATTTTTCTTTTTTTTAGCACACCTTGCAAAAAGAATCCACTTAAATTTGCTCTCATTTGACCTTGCTCTTCAACCACCCTTTGTGACAAATTGCATAGGTTGTTTTGCTAATGTTTTATTTGCTGGTGCCCAGCAAAAGCATCACCATCAGGATCCCGTCCCGTGGACTATATCTTGACTGCACTCATCCTAACAGCAACAATGGACATAAGTTCCCATTTTATAGACTGACACACTAACAGCACAATCCAGAGTAACCATGGGAGCTCTTGAGTCAATGGAAGAAAAATTTATTCTGGATTGCTCTATGCAGTTCCCATAGGTTTCCCATAGGTGGCGCCATAACTACGTTGACATAAATGTCTTTTACATTGACACAAGAGCTCCTGTAGTTACTCTGGAGTGTGCTGTAAGGCTGCAGTCCTAGCCACGCTTTCCTGGTAAACTCCACTGACCATCATGGGACTTACTTCTGAGTAAACAGGCATAGAATTGGACAAGAACTTTGAAACACACATGCACACACACACTCTCATCAGAGTAAGCATAATTGAAACAGTGAAGCTTATTTCTGAGTAAACCTGCATAGAATTGTGGTGTTATTCCCAGGGGAAAAGGCACAAGATTGCATGGAAAGTTTCCTTTTCTGTAATTAAGCTTTAGTATGCATAACGGAAGCAATCACATTTACCTGAAACAATCACATTACTTGGATGTAGCTGAATAACTGAAACAACCACTTTAGCCTCTATTCTTCTCTTCTTTGTTGTTCCTTGTGTATCTAGGTTTATGATTTTCATTTTTTAATCTCATGGCACACTGACAAGACATTCAAATTGCCAAGGCACACTTTTAATTTTTTAACAATTGAGAAAGCATACTATTATATTGATGGGCCATTCATACTATGAAGCGCCCTACTAGTATATGGCCTTTCTCAAACTTTCATGGCACACCTATGGAATATTCATGGCACACCGATGTGCTGTGGGTGGCACAGTGGTTTAAATCACCTATCTAGAGTGCTGGTCACTCAGGACAGGGACTTGTCCTCTCATTCCACCACAGAGCTAAATAAATGTGGATATGTCCAATATGGCTGCAATCCTAAGAGCACTTTCCTGGGTTTAAGCCCCGTTGAACTCAATAGAACTTCCTTCTGAGTAGATACAAATAGGATTGCACTGTGTGTATGTGTGCGTTACAATCAATCATCTGCATTTTCAGAGCTATCCCATGAGATGTCTCAAGCTTTCCCCCCAGTCCAAGCAGTGATTTAGTGTATCATTCACTCCATGTTGTTGTAGTGAACATAATGTAGTGTACGTGATTATGTACACAATACATAAGCTAGTTGCACATTACTGTATTTCTGTTGTAAAATTAAAACAGATTTCCTGGGAAATTTAAAATTAAAGATTTCCTGGGAAATCTTGGGAAGATTTGGCACAATTCTAACCATGTCTACTCAAAAGTAAATCCCATTGTGTTTACTCCCAGGAAAGTGTATTTAGGATTGCAGCCTAAGTGCCTTTTACAGTAATCAGGATAGATGCTTTTCCAGGTCTTAGCCCAATACAAAGCAGTATCTCTTTCTGTGGAACTCACTTCCACAAGTAATTGTAATTGCTCGTCCTTGCTTGCCTTTCAGAAACTGGCTGAAATACTTCTGCTTAAGCAAGCTTTTCATTCCCTGTAGGTGTTAAAATGCCACCTGCCCTTGATTTGTGAAATCCAAGCGCCTTATTCTCATGTAATTTATTACTTCTCATTATTATTTCTACCGTATTTCTAATTTTATTCCAATTTTTTAAATCTTTTATATTGTTTTAATTGCTGGAAGGTGCTCTAGTTCGCTGAGGAAGGGCAGACTGTTTTAAATAATAAAAAAACAACATTATGCGTGGGAAACACAGGGAAAAAATAGCTCTGGGCAGGGAGAGAAAAGAAAAATATCAAACAGCCTAATGCTGCTAAATTTCTGTGCAGTGATGCATTGGAGCTGGTGTGGGCTAAACCACATCCCACCGGAGGAAATTTAACTGATGGAGAGTCTCCTTTGGATAAGGAGACATTTGATCCTTTGCCCTGGAGTAAGCCCCCATAGTAGTATTGATCTGTGTCAGGAGATCACTGGAAGGGGAATAGGAGACATCATGCACCAATGCCACTGATCCCCTCCCATGCCTAATTCACCCACCCTTCACCCGGGCACAGCCCACCCTGTTCCACTCATCCAACCACTGATGTTCCACTGCTCTCCTCCCATCACTGATGCAGACTTACCTGATCCAGTGGTCAATCCTATGAGTGCTGGTGGCAAAGCACTTTACAGTGACAGGATGTGCCAGCATGCAGCAGCAGGATACATGTTTTGGATAGTGATGGGATAGGATAGGGTCAAAAAGTTTGAGCGTTACAGCAGATACCTTATCGGGTTGTGTTGAGATTTGAACCCAGAACTATCCCCAAACCACACCTCTGTAGTTGTCTTCGCGAAAGCCAAATCACTGAGTAAACTGAGATTAAACTGCAGATGTTTCATGCCAGCCAACATTGCTGCACCACTGAGCCGATCCATTGCATGTGGTGTTTGTCACAGCTGATATCAGCCAGAAGCTACAAGTGTCAGAATTGAGGCACTGTTGCTTTCCTTAGATTAACTATATTGAAAACCAGATTAGATAAGCCATGTATGAATGTTGGGAGTGAGCGCATGATAGTGGATGAATCTCACCCTAACTGGACTATGACAAAACATGGACTATGAATTGATAGAAAAGCTACAACGAAGACAAGCCCGCAGAGTGATCAGATGCCAAACCCAAAATTCCTGAACCTCAAGGCCAAAATTCCTACCCACTTAAAAAAATTGCCAAGAAATGTATTTTTTATTTTTATATATTTTGTTTTTAGCCATAACTTTTGATAGGAAGGAGATATCTCAAAAAAGATTTTCATTGGATTCTGCTCTTCAATACAAATCCAACAACATATGACTTGATGAATACTGCACACCATTGCGAAGTAAAAAAATGAAGCCAAAATATAGGACAATGAAGCCAAAATGTAGGACATCCAGACAGGAGGCTAAAAATCCAGCCAAATCTGGGTTTTTCTGGTCATATGATCACCCAAGCAGCTTGAGAAATTTGGCTTTGTAATCAGTGGTACAACTAGGGTTTGCATCACCTGGTGAAGGAGGCCAGTGCATCATCCCCATGATGGACCTTTTCGCATGTGGGAGGTGGAGCAATGCCCTTAGTCAGTAACATACTGATGTTACGCTGCCCCACTATTTTTTTATATAATTGTGCATCACCCTGTGCATCACCCTGTGTAGCCCATACTTCATAGGATGCTACTGCTTGTACAGAAAGGTTGGAAAATCTGGGAAATCCTGAATTCAGGTGCTTCAATTTTTTCACCCCTAGGCCCCATCTTCAGTCCTAAACTGCAGTGGGGACTTAATTTGCATTTAGCCCTTTTTCTCTGCCCATTTTTCCTCCTTTTATTCTTTAGGCTGCAAAGAAGAGGGTTTCATAAAAGTGGAAGAGGGATGATATTTGGACAATCATAGGCTGTTAGTCATACAGGGTGAAAAATAATAATAATTTTTAAAAGAACATTCCTGCTTGTTTTGTTCTGTATTTTTTCTCTTTGCTTTTCTGTAAAAAGAAAGAAAAGAAAATGGTGAGGACCTTTTCCTACTAAGTTGGGATAAAATCTACTTGGGGGTCCCAAATAGAGCTGGGATCAAAGTTCAGAGCAGGTGTTTACACACAAAAGTGGGAACTTAATTAAAGGTGATTTTATAAAACCACCTCTACACTTTTTAAACTACTGCTGATGTTTTGTGGTTTCAATAGTAGGATTGATTGTACACCTTGGGAGTCCAGGTGGTTGGTTTGGTGCTGTTTTTTCTTTCGTCCTGTGGGATTCCAGAGCAAATTCAGAGCCAAGAGTTGGGTCCAGCCCAAAAGATCCTCCAATCCAACCAATAAACTGTTCCTCAGAGCCTTCGTCCATGCGCATGCGCAATCACAATATGCTACTGGTGCTGTCTACCCAATTGTCGCAGCCTTGCTCTTGGAAAGAGCCTAAATGCATATATGCACTGAAGGACACGGGTACATGCCAAGTTACACTGGTAACTATTACAAGTATATCATACTGCCCTGTGTAGAATTTCCATATGGTTTGTCTTCATTGCTCCAGAGTGAATGAAAACATATTGTCTTCACTCTGATATGGCTTCATGAACCCCAGATGGTGGATGTGGGAGTGATGTCATGGCTAGAAGTGACATGAAACAAGGCTATCATAGGATGCTAGAGCTCATCCATGTCTACTCTGAAATAAACTCCATTGTCTTCATGAGACTTACTCCCAGGCAAGTATGGTTTGCATTTTGAGTGCCCCATTCCAAAATGGCAGCACCCAGTGCCATATTCCAAGATGGCAGTGCCCAACTTTTGGTGAACCCCCTGAAATGAAGTCATAACTACCAAGAGAGTTTGCAAGGGACCCCCAAGGGGGTCCCAACCCCCACTATGAGAACCACTACTCTAAGGTGTTCCCCTCTAGACAGCTTGTCATTAGAATGCCAAAATGTAAGTCTTGCGACAGTGCCATGGCGCTCTGTGCAAGACCACAAGAAGATTGCTGTACAAAAAACCTTGCGGCAGGCATGGGCGAAGCGTGGATTTTGATACAAAGAAGTTACGTGAAGCCGCCCTATATAGAGTAAAAACAGGTTGGCCCTGAGGCTGCAGATTTTTGGTGTGCACCACACCTGCTTGCTCCTTCTGCATCATAGATTTGAAAAGGAAGTAGGGAATGGTATGGAAGAAGTGTGAAAAAGAGAAGAGTGTTGGGCTAGAATGTCTCAATTCCTGTTCCAATGATTGTTTTTGTCTTAAGATTCCTACCTCATCCATGCAGGTTGTGTGAACTGGCCCTGAAAGCAGGGTGACAATATGATTGGCAATTTTCAGATTTGTCCTCTTTTTTAAGTCTCCTGTACGGGTGTCCTCCAAAAGAAATTCATTGCCCTCCATTTTGGCATCATTTTGGAACTTTGCAATGGTGTGCAGTACCCCATCATGTCATATGTTGTTGGATTTGTAATGAAGAGCAGAATCCAGTCCAATCCTTCTTATCAAAATATATGGCCATAAAACTAAAAATAAAAAATATGCGTGGAGATATATAGGAAAATGAAAGTACCCAATATCACGGCTTTACTCGTGTGTAGGCAAATGTGCCATTGCGTGCCAGAAAGGACAGGCTGAGAGGAATCCACCTTGTCCTCCTTTTGAGGTGTGGGCATCTGGTCACAACTTCCTGATAGGAGAGATTCAAGAATTCACCCATTCCTTTATTCAAGGAAACTGGTGATGCCCAGAAATTGAGGATTTGGGAGGTTAAAAATTACACAGAAAAGGAGCAACTCTGGTGGTCTAAGACAGGGCTGTCCAAACCCCAGCCCAGGTGCCAGATGCAGCCCATGGCATGATCCCTCCAAACGGCTCGTGGGCAAGCTTTATAATACACTCTCATATGTAAAATTATGAAAATTTATTCAAATTTGAAATGTACATTTTTTTCAAGCCCCTGACACAGTGTCAGAGAGATTGTGGTCCTCCCTTGCCAGAAAGTTTGGACACCCTTGGTCTAGGAGAAAGGCTGTCATGGAAGTTGCTTCTGAAAAGAGGAGCACCAGCTTGCCAAGCAGGCAGTGGCTGCTCCTCCAGGCTTGTATTTAATGCTCAGTTTGGAGCCATTAAAGATGTTGGAAAAATATCATTTCCACTTCCCAGCGGAATAAAAGCAAAAGTTCAAGTCTGCATGGTTGCGAGGTAAGACCATGTGCTATGGTAGGGATCAATGATGTGGATGGGAAGGACATCACCCCAACACCTTCCCCTTCATCATCAATTTCTTTTTTAAAAAAAATGTTCCCCCCCCCTGGGTTTCTACCCCATAAATCTCTCAACCCTAGTCAGATGCTTCTGGTGCCCTTGTCCTGCTGCTCCCATATGGTCAGGGAAAGGCGCAGTCCCCCGCCACCATCCTAAATCTCATCTCTCTCATCCCGGGGACTGAGGAACGTGGGGAGAATATCAGCAGGATAGTGTTTTTCTAGCGGGTAGCTACAACCCTCTCCCCCTTACTGCTTTCCTCTCTCTCTCTCTCTCTCTCTCAGAGCAGACCTTTGCGGTGGGCTCCTCCTTTGCATCAGTTCATTGCCATGCACCTCACATCTCGGCTTGCCCGGCCCGGCCCAGCCCAGCCAGCAGCTGCCAGCCGTTGGATGCCTCCAGCCACTGACATTGAGACAGGGCTGCAGAATGGAGGGGTTGGGGAGTCAGGGCCCCTTAGTCCTCTGAGAAGCTAGAGAGGGCTGATCAGTGGGAAGGGGGGTCATCAAAAAAAGAGGTCATGCCGCAGAATTTAATGAACAGCTTTCGAGGAAAACTGTTTTCAAGGAATCTGTATAGGGAGGTCTGTGTGCAGTATCAGAAAGAGGACCGTGATTCTGGGCACATGCAGAAATCCTGGACTTCTTCACCTCCAAACACAAAGATTTGGGATCACAAACGAAGGCTTCAAGGTCAAAGGGTGCAGCTTCCAAGGCAGGAGTCACTCCTGACATTTGGGGACCTTAAACATACACATGGACATGGAGACTGATGGACACACATGGACACATACATATGGACACGCATAAACGCACATACACAGAGTTGGAAGGGAATGTGGAGTAAGGTTGTGAAGATAGGGGAAAGGGGGAAGTTGGGATCCAAGCTTTTTTCCCCCGAGGCCATGTTAGTAAAGGAGATGGATTTAGGATAGTGTTGCCAAAATTCTCTTCCACAAACTCTGAACAGGATCCTCTATCCCATTTGTGAACACAGTCCCCCCAAATCAGGATTGTTCTTGTTTTTCAGGACATATGGCAACCCTAATTTGGGAGTTTGGGTGGGGAGGAAAGACAAGTATTCGAGGATATTAGAAAGGCAAGAAGGTCCAGTTCTCATGAATGCCAACTGATCAGAAAAAATGGCCTAGACTGCATTTGTGCCTGAAATGGAGGTTTCAAATGCAGAAACCAGCAGGTGACACTTTCATGGCTTGGCATTTATCATTTGCTAATTACTGCAGAGAAGACTGCTTTTAAAGGGACAGCTTATTGGAGGTTGCTTGAAAAGTTGGCAACCCTGTTTATTGGTGATGGTAGGGTGAGAGCTGCGCACTGTGCCAAATGAGGTAGTCTAGACTGCATCCCTTTAGCAGAGGGCAGGCATGTGGCGGGGGGAGATATATTTTTGAATGCACCCCCATTTTAAGGAAAAAATCTCCCTCCATAAAAAGAACAAGGAGATCCGGGAGCATTCAGCCCTTGAGAAAAGAGAGGGTTTCGTGGTTGTAGATGGGAGGAATAACAAGGATTAGAGGGAGATCACAAGCAAAACTTCCTTGGTTGGGAGGTTTCTGGAACCAAGGATGCTGGTAGGGATTCCTAGGTTCCCTGAAGTGGAAATATTCATTACATATTTGAGGTACTACTTACAATTTTTTAGTAGGATTCTGAGGTCTAGCTTGGGTGACTGTATGTTATAACTGAAAAAGAGGACAAGCCCTGACCCACATGTAGGATACCCAAGAAAATGTAGGACATGACAGAATAAAAACTAAAAACAAATATCTGTAATGATTTTCTGTGGTTAATTTAAACGCTATGTTATTATTAAAAGTAAAACTTTTGTAATTTAATTATATGTATTTGGAAATAAATTATATTTTGTCATAAGTTATATGTAACTAGCAAAAGCGTACCTGCATTGCAGGAGTAAAATTCCCCATATGACATCCCCCACCAACCGCCCATACACATCCACCCCATGTGCAACATCCCCCATGTTCATCCCCCCATGCACATCAGCCCCCATGCGTATCAACCCCAATGTGAAACATCACCTATGCACATAAGCCCCCATATGTATCAACCCCCATGTGAAAACATCACCCATGTGCATCAGCCCCCCCACCCCCGTGCATCAGCTCCCCCACCCCCGTGCATCAGCCCCAGTGCAACCCATCCCTCCAAACAACATCCTCGCCCCAGGGCATCAGGCACCGAGCACCAAAAGAGCTGGATGTTGGTCAGTCTTCCATGTTAAGTATAGGACAAAAACACATTGCACCCCTTTACAACCCTTTAAGGGTTAAATTTCTCCACATCTGTTCTTGGTGGGTTTTCATGTGACAGAAGGAACACCCACCTCAAATCTCATGCTTCTAGGTCTGGGGGTTGGGGCGGAACGTTGATGAGTCACCAATTCTCCAATGCAAAGTATAGGGAGGAAAACACGTTGTGTCCCATTTCACCTCCTTCTGGTTGAAATTTCCAAAAACTGGTTCTTAGTGCACCCCTCAGTCACAGAAGGAACATCCACCCCAAATTTCACGCTTCTAGGCCCAGTGGTTTTGGCAGGGCATTGACTCAGTCAGTGAGTCAGTGACTTTTCTGTTTTATATATATAGATTTATTAATTTCAGGAAGGCTACATAGTGCATGATAACAAGGAAAAGGAGGATAGTGCAGATTTTTTTCCAGGACACAAGGCTAAAAAAGAGGACATGTCCTCATAGAGAAGACCTATGTTCACCCTGGATTTAGCTAATAATCTGGAGCAAAAAAATGGGAGGGTTTGATTTGTAGTGGATTGAGAGTGGGGGTGTGTGTAGGTGGTGGTGGAAATGGTTCTTAGGAAGGGGTGACATTGCCAAATGCTGATTCTGCCTTTGCACCCGTCCTGCCAACCAAAGACATTCCCCCTCCTATCTGGCAGGAATTAGTGCTGACGAGAAGGTGAGATTGGAAATTGATTCCTGGGAGTGGATTCATCTTCTCTTGCCGACCCCTATCGATGGCCTGTCACCCCCATGCCCTTCCTGTCTCCCTTGGACTCTTTTGCCTTCAAGGGATGAAGCATGCAGAAAATTAAGACTCACCCCCAGCCCCAAACCCATCCCTTGCCGTACCCACAGATCTCTGTAGTGGAGAGGAGGGCAGGTGCTTTGTGGTCCATAGGGTGGAAACAGGCATGAGGAAGCCAAGGTAGTCCCCAGATTCACCAATCCCAGGCTCTCACTCTCTCTTCATTCAAGTTTCATTTCATCCTACCTGACAACAGACATACTCATATTTTTCATTCCTTTTGTTATGGATAGAGAGATGTTCTTTTCCCACTATATCTCCAGGGGATATCCACTGTCCTTGCTTAAGTAATAGCACCCATTTTGTTCAATGGGTTTTATTCCCAGGAATGTGTCTTTAGGATTGCAACCTAAGTCTACAAAGTCTTTAGGATTGCAACCTAAGTCCATAAACATTCTTACTAGCCCAATCTCTACTTGATTTCATTTGCAGCCCAATAGAAAAACAACAGAGTCAATGAAACATCATGATGAAAAGGCTATATATTTTTCCTTTGGAGCAAATAGTAGCTTTTGTGGGGAAGTTTGATTTTTGAAACAAGAAAAAAAATCAGCAAACATGAAATTCCACCTTTCCTTGTTCTGCTAGAAAGACAGAATACAGTCACATGTTTCATCTTTCTCAAAGGCACCCATATATAGGATTTATCTGAATCCACTGTATAGGATTTGATGTGAGGTTCTCAGCCACTGTAAGCCAAATTAAATCTGTCGCCAAAACTAATGGTTGGAGAGCTTTGGTTTGGAAAGGAGAAGGGAATTAACTCCAGACTCATCTGTCTTTATATTTTGGGAGAGAACCAACAAGGAATCCTGGAGAGGACAAACTAGGATCCATGGGAGTTTTCTCACCTCCCACCCCCTTCAAATTTGCACCTTGCAGAATCAGAATCGACAGCTGGATAGGAATGCTGGACCTCGTCCAAACTGCATTATGCATAAATTTTGTGAATGGTAAAGGGTGATTAAGTGTCAGGTCAGAATAGCTGAGAGAGGCAGGCAGGCTTGATTTCCCCATCTGAGAAAGGCAGGGTGTCCTTCGAAAAATGGACGTGCGCATGCGGGGATCAATTGAATAATCACCAACGGGAATGTATTCAGTATCTTGGCATTTAGGATCCCAGTGGACTCTGTTGACTTCTAAAAATCCATGCGTTATGCGGTGCAAGAGGGGCTGTCAGAAGGGGCGCCTGTTGCAAGGGGTGTAGCAGAGTGCTTAAGAGACTGACAGCCTGATCTGATTCATGTTTACTCAGAAGTCCCATTGTATCCACTATGGCTTACATAGGCAGATGCGTGTCAAACCATAGCTTTACTGCACAAGCTTCTGTATGTTAGCTCAGAAGAAAAGCCCCATTGAGCCTAGTGGCGTTTTTCTCCCTGGTAAGTGTGCTTATAGTATTGCAGCCTGAGTTCCAAGCCTGGTAATCCCCTGTCCGAATGTCACGTCTGCCATCAGCCTGTGGCCTTTAGAAAAGCCACAGTCTTTCTGTGCCTTGCCTTCCTTCTTAATAATGCTGATATACTTTTATGAGGCTCTTGGAAGGATTATGGAGATAATGTATGTGACATTCGTTGGGAACTGTTCTTCCTACTGCAATTGCCCTCCGATTGGGAATCTACCTGCATACTGATGGTGTATCCTTATTCTTCTCTTCAAGGAGTAGTTTGGCTTGTGCAAGTTGACCATATGACCGGATTTTTCTGTATTTGTCCTCTTTCTTAGCCTCCTGTTCGGGTGTCCTCCAAAAGGGCTTCATTGTCCTCCATTTTGGCTTCATTTTGGAACTTTGCAATGGTGTGCTGTACCCCCCATCATGTCATATGTTGTTGGATTTGTACTGAAGAGCAGAATCCAATGCAAAAATCGGTTTTGAAATATCTCCTTCCTATCAAAAGTTATGGCCAAAAAACTAAAAATCAAAGATCTGCACTGAGCTCTAAAGGAAAGTGAAAGTGCCCAATATTGCGGCTTTAGTCGTGAGTAGGCAAATGTGCCATTGTCTACCAGAAAGGCCAGGCTGAGAGGAATCCAAGACCTTGTCCTCCTTTTTAGGTTTAGGAATCTGGTCATCCTAGGCTTGCGGTAGAGAAGATTGTAGCCATAAGGGAGGTCACAGGGAAAGCCCATCATAGTTGAGCACATACTCTCTTTTTTATTTTTTTATTTGATTTACATATCAATTTCTCTTATATTTACATCATCATACATAAGCATCATTTTCTCCCTGTATATTCCCACCCCCACTCCCCCTTAAAGCAAAGAAAAAGCGACCATCTAATTTTATAACTGCAACCACAAGCACACCTTTTGGATTTTAACTAAAATAATATTGTTGTCCCCCCTCCTCTTACCCAACTTATAGAGCACAGACTCTCCATGAAAAAAATTCTCAGGTTCAAACTATGTTCCCCCATGCTCAAGATTGCAGGCACCAGAATTTTCTGCTATGATTTTAAGAGGCCGAGTGAGTCTTTGCCCTTTTGTTGTTGTGATACAAGAAAAAGCAGGAAGGGAGTCCTACCCAATAATTCACAACTATCCCAGACCCACCTCAACCAAAGCCACCTTGGGTTTCCTTTTTCAAGGAAGAAAGGTGGGATATAAATAAATAAATAAATAAAATTCATCTGTCCATCCATGCAGAGATGCCAGCATGGGCTATGTTGCATCCCGCCAGAGATTTTTTGCTTTGGGAGTCTTTTCAGGGTGAGGGGACATGCATGGGTAAACACCAGCAGCTGCAGTGGGTTCATTTGGAGCTGCACCAGCTGGCACAATCTGTGTTGACCCATACAGTTAGATCCATTGTGGGATGGTGTTTTAACATGCACATGCTGGTGCAGATGATCCCACCCCCTCCTGGGCCCAATCCTACCATCTTCAACCCATCTCCTCCCTCTTTTACCCGTCCATGCCTTCTCCTTGCGCCTATGATGGACTGGTTCAACAGGCATCCCAGATGTCAAGACACCAACCTTCCCACCAGTGTGTTGGCTCTCCACACTTTTGGAAAGTGGTTTATGTTCTGCCAGCTAAAGACAGGGTGCGTTGGCAGAACAAGTGTTTCCCCCCATGTGTCCTGTAGTAAGCAGATGTTTCCCCAGGCTTCAGGCAAGCACTACTGCACGAATGTTACTTTTTAAAGCACATGACCTTTTTTAAAAATTTCACACTATTTAAAAATAATAATTTTCAATATCTTAAGCAGCCTATACTATAGATTCACCTGTTCAATGCTTATCCTACAGCCTTGCTGAATCAAGCTGGAGCAGGGTGACCTTATAGAATGGAGGACAACGTGCCTTTACCTTTAACCATTGCGTAGAATAGGAAATTGAGGCTGGTGCTGCTTTTTAAATAAACTCTTCTGTGATGAGCTAAACCTGGTTAAAGGTAATGGTTAAAGGTAAAGGTTCTCTGTCCACCATTCTACATAGTCACCTTGGGCTGGAGGCCCATCTACTTCAGCATCCTGTATCTCAGAGTGACCCATCAGATGCCTCTGGGAATACCCAAGAGGGGGAGGGTTGACTTCTCTCATCCCATTGCTCCCATGCAACTGGTTTCCAGTCAGAACTGATGGCACACTGATATTGTGATCTTTATGTATGAAGCTATTGATACCCAGCTTTATGCCAACCACTGCCCTTCTCCTGTCACACCCACAGTTTAAAAAAAAAAGAAAAAAATGAATAAATAGTATTTTGGAGGAGAGGAGATTAGTGGTATTCTAGTTCACTCTTCTCTATTCCTTCACACTTCCTCTTTCACTCTGAATCCAGTATAGAGGTAAGGAGAACAGGTGAAGATGGGTGAGCAGTTGGCATCCTGCATGGGCAGATCCTGAGCTTACCATCCCTGATCATGACCTGCTAGGAGCTTGGCAGTAGGCTGGATCTACTCATGCAGCAAAATTAGTTGGATGGACTCTACCAAGGATGTGCCTGAGTCACTGAGCCCAAATCCCATATTGAGTCCTGAGTCCATGACTCCACAAGTTGACTCCACTCACAATCCATCACACAGCTGCCCAACTTCACCTGAACCACTTTTAGAATCATTTAAGTTGGGACCTACCTTTTTCTCACCATACCTGCTGTTGCTGTCCTTCTGGATGCCAACTTCTTGATTGCTCATGAAGTCTTCGACACAATGCAAAAGCTGCAAGAAAAGTAAGTCAGAAGACACAGAGACACACACAGTAAATATACATGGGACGACTCAAGACATTTGGAGTTCCGGCTCTTTTTTAGAGTCAGTGGTTTAAAGTCATGAGATTAGTTGGGGTCAGCGATATCTGTGACTCAGGTCAAAAAGAGTGCAAAAAACAACGTTTTCACAACTTGTGTCATTTTGAGGTGCAAGTCCTTTTTGAGTCAACAAAAAAACTCATTTTCAACAGTAGACAGTGGACTCTACACATTAGGATAGAAGTGAGCAGTATCCTTTTTGAATGCAAACCTTGACAATTCCTTTCAGGCAGTTGTTATTGGAAGGGAAACCTTGAATGTATGATCTTCTTCATCCTTCATTCTGAAGTGGTACAGTCTTCTCCATATGAACACTAGATTGCAGGCGTAGTCCAGGGTCGTAGTTAAGGCGCAGCTGGCACTTTTAGTCTGGTGTTAGTTCCGCAAGTCATCATAAATGATAACTTTGCCTCATAGCGTTTTTGATTCATCTCAAAACATTTCAGCTTTCGTTCCCCCCTCCCATGTCACAACCCAACTGTCTTGCACTGACGGTAGTGGTGGAAAACCTCGCAAATGTGTTGGCAGCCACTGCTGCTACCAGCTTAGAAAGCAGGGGGTGGGGTGGGGAACTTCCACTTGTCAAAAGAAGCATCTCCTGGCTGCCATCCCACACTGCTAACACAGGAGCTTATTAAATGAGGTTCATCGAGGCTTTTCTCTCTGACCTCTATGTACCAAAGGATTACAAGTCACAGCCTCCCATCTTATACCCACTGTCTTTTGAACAAGGCAGGGCATCTGAGAGAGGGATGTGAGAGACCCAGGTTCAAAAAGGTGGCCTGCAAGCCTGCCAAAAACTTCCTGGGATCTCAGCTGGCTTCATGGAGAATAAATGACGGAGGCTGGACCAACCAGCAGACCATCTCTACTGGGTTGTGCATTGGGTAGCCTTGTACACCTGTGATTTTTAAACCCATCACTGCTCCCCTGCCCTGGAAAGAACATGGAAGTCCTATTCATGTGACCTGACTTGACAGTATAATGTCTCTATGTGAGAGGAGCTTATGTTCAAATGTGGGCAGAACACAGCAGGAAGTCCCTCCTAAAGATTATGCAAACCAAATGTCAGTTAGGCTGACCTAAGTCCTGGCATACAGTAAGTCCAACGCTGACTTTGGGGGTGTCACAAGAGTGTCGTAAGACACTTCTCCACTCCTAAGGGAGAATTAGGCCAACACACAGGCATGTGCTTGCTTCCATACATCACCAATGAGATATGGAAAGACCAATGAGTTATGCCGGGCTGGGTTATGATTGCACCCATAATATAGGAATAGGAATATGCCCCAGTAGGTGTTTCATGAACACATAAAGATGTAGACCTCAGGTTGATGCACCAGATCTCAGATTGAGGGTCAACAATATAATTTAGATTTTACATATCAATTTCATCCTTGGTTAGGGAAGCGCAGGGCAGTGCCATTCATCTCCCACATCCTAATCCTGCTTTGACATTGTAACCACTATGAACCAAGGGCTGGTAAGCATCTTTCTACAGCAGTGTGACAGTCCAGCACTGAACAAGTACAAGATTTCCTGGCAGTGACCTGTTGATTTGCTGTCTGCTGGAGCCCTGTCACCAAAAAATGTAGTATGTTCCTTTTTATGAGCCACATTTTTAAACTTTTGCATCCAAAATGTGATTGGATGATGTTGTTTGTTATTGTTCTTGTCAAGGAGAAGCCTTCAAGTGATGGAAATGGAGGCAGTGAAAGGAATAGAGACAGTGGGCTTAGATAGTGGCATCACTAGAGCTTGCATCACCAGGTTCGGGAGCCGGCATGTCATTCCCATGATGTACCTTGTCCCATGTAGTGAGCAGGGCAGCACACCTGGTGGTAGGCATGATGATCAACAATGCCCTACCCATTGGTTTTTTGGTGATAACGTTTGATAGAATAAAGATTTTTCAGTGTGGTTTGTTTTATTGCATTCTGCATGAACTTACACATCAGACAATATTTAACATGTTGCCATTTGGAAAAAATCAAGATTTTTAAAATTTTGCACTAATGGTGGCTTCATTTTCTTGTGCGTTTCCATTGGTATGGCCTGAACCCCTTGCAGTCCCCTTGCAATAGAAAGGGAACAAGGAATTACAGCTAGACAAGGATTACAAGGATCTGTGCAGTGTCCAAAACCACCCACATCAGAGACCATTAATGTACTCCTTTGCTCTCATTTTTCATCGGTGACACATCAGCAAGTCTGCAGTGCTGCAAAAAGGTCAGTTTTATGACTAGGAAAGTGCCTTGAAATCCAGGAGTCCTAAAATTTGGGCCCACAATTGCCAGATGCTTGCCGTCCAGCATCTCGTCTTCTGTATCCCTCATCTGTAAAATGGGCACGTAAAAGTGCATTGAGGATAATAATAAGGAAAGCAATCGAAATGATCAAGGGGTTAGCGTACACGCCTTACCAGGAAGCTCTGAAGAGGCTGGAACATTTTAGTTTTGAGAAAAGGATGAATGAAGGGGAGATACATAATAGGAGTTTATAATATGAGTGGCAAGAATGAATAAGAAGACAGTTTTCTCATCTCGGTGGCAGAGTGCGAGGTCATCCAGTCAAACTGATTACCAGTAGCATCAGGATGGACCAAAGGAAATATTTATTCAGCCAAGGCGTTCCTTGCTTATGGAATTTATTGCTCCCATGGCTGGGAGCTTAGATAGGTTTTTGAAACAAATTTATGGCGGACAGGTCTATTGAGGGCTATTCACCATGACAGCTGAACAAAACCTCCATGTTCAGAGGAAGTATACCATTGATTCAGGGCAGTATTATCCATTAGGCTGAATAGGCTGAAGCCTATGGGATCTGCAGAGACATGGGATCTATCAGTTTACCCACCCTGATGTTGGAACACAAGGACTGAGCCAGGCCTTGTTGCTTGTGCAAAGAGCCATGAACAGTCTGTCAAAATACCCGCAAGGGCCCATTCCCTAGCATTGGGGACAGTTGGCCAGTTGGGGGCCAAGCATGGCCTGTTGCCCAGCCTGGCTTTCAAGGGTAGAAGGGACGTCACAGAATGGACATCATAGGGATGAATGCATTCAGTGTGCTGGAGCTGAGTAGTGCCTGTGCACTCGCTACCCACCAGCCCAGCTCCTGGAAGCATGCAGTGTGACATCCCTGGTTGACCAGGTTGCAGTGCCAGCCAGATCTGTGGCAAGAGCTGCCCACTGGGATAACCCTTCTTTCTTTGCCAACCTGCACTCCCTGCAGTGCCAGCCTGGGGGCCTGAAAGCCTCAAGGCATGGCCGTGGGTTAATATGGCTTTTCCCTGATTATCAGATGCTGAGAGCATATAATAGGGAATGCCACACCCTGCTTATCAGTTTCCAGCAGCATCTACCCAGTCATTAAATTCTGGATCCCAAGGCAGGATGGAAACTGATGCAATGGTATCACTAGGATGGTGCAAGCTGCACCACGTGACATTCCCAGGGGAAAGGTGACACCACTACTCACTGAAGGTTTACAAAATCTTAGTATTCTTGAAAAAACGCCATCATGTTACATATCAATTGATATGTAATTACACACATAATGTAATGAAACAAAACTAATTTAAAATATCCCTGTTCTACCAAAAGTGATAGCCCCAAAAATCAGTGGGATGGAGCAATCGTACATCACCATGCCCATCACCCGAAGCATCACTGCATGTTCACCGCATGGGAGGAGGTTCATCATTGTGTGACACGCTGGCCTCCTGAACTGGGTGAAGCAAACCCTAGTGACGCCACTGCTCCGACAGAACCTAAGGCAAAATGTCCTTGTGCTTACTTCGCAGGGCAAACATGCCCTCCAACAAGTGGAATTGAAATACAGCTTTGCAGATTAATTAAGCTATGCAAATGGTAGTAGGGTTTTTTTCCCCCTCAGCAACTGCAGATTCTAGAAAATGTTCTTTTTCCTTTTTTAAATACAGCTGTGATTTGGAGTTTGCCAAAAAGTCCAGCACAGATGGCAGATCCCCCAATTTCTCAGAGGGTGCACAGCATGCACACACAAGCCATTTTTACCCAAGTGTTTTGGGGTGGTGGCAGCGGAACGGGGTTCAGATGCTGTCGCTGGCATTTTTCAACCACTTCGCTGTGGATAAAACCTGTGTAGGTAAGATACTGGGAGATTGTCACAAGCCTGGAGAAGCAGCCAAGGGGGGCTTATTTTGGAGAGTGTGAAAGGAGTTTTGTGGCTTTTGTAATTAGTGTTTTCACAGCATGCCTTTTTTCCGCACGCAGTTACAGCGTAACCTCATTTGTCCAAATGGCCCAGAAAGGTAGGAGGATGGGGTTCCTGCTCTTTTAGAAATCAAAGACCATTTCAACCGGTCAGCTTACCCTGTGTTGGTTGGAGAAGCTGCTTCTGCTGAAATTTCCTCCACTCCTGTTAAAGACATATCCCCAAATCGAAAGTAACTGCAGGAGCACATAAGAGACATTACGTGCACCCGGAGTTACTGCACCTCCTAGTGAAAACCTATGGGAAATTCATATTGGAATCCAGAGTGAATTGTTCTTACACCGGAGCAAGGACTCCCCGTAGTCACTCTGGATTTTGCCCATTGGGTGCAGTCCAAACCATGTCTACTCAAAAGTAAGCCCCATTGTGTTCATTGGGACTTACTCCCAGGAAAGTGTCTTTAGGACTGCAGCCATAATAGCTCTTTGGAATCCATGTGCACAAGACTATTTCTCTCTCTCTCTCTGCTAAATCACCAATGCTCTTTTTGTCCTTGTTTTTACCTTTTTAAAAAATGCCTTATTAAAAAAGTTTTTAAGTCAACTCTACCACCGAAATGGGTCATCTTAGACCTCTCCTAGTAGTATTGCTGAGTTGATCTGTGAAGGTGGATCAGGCCCAAAAAAGGTTTTAGCAAATGCTCATGGTGCCAATCCTACCACTTCCCAGGTCTGATTCTCCCACCACATC
The DNA here is from genome assembly GCA_030015325.1 of Cryptoblepharus egeriae. Lineage (NCBI taxonomy): Eukaryota > Metazoa > Chordata > Lepidosauria > Squamata > Scincidae > Cryptoblepharus > Cryptoblepharus egeriae. The sequence continues at coordinate 83,168,022 of JAREYC010000004.1, forward strand.
TCATCATTTCTACCCCAAAACTACCCCTATGTCCCTATTTTAATCTGCAAAATATGATGTATTGGGAAGGGACGAGCCTCTAGTTCCCACTGAACTGGAAGCACCCCAAAACTGGAGTTAATTGTGGGAAACCTCTAACCTCACTCAGGTTTCTTGGCCATGTCTTTGTGCCACTGTCTGTTCATTGCTAGTCTGGGTGCCTGCCCGCTTTCTGCTGGTATTTGTCAAGGTTGTGACCCGAGCAGTCTTGTGGCTTCCTTAGGTAAGGTCATGACCTGGTTGATCATTGATACACTTAGTGCGTCTTGATTGCCCTTTGAGGTCATTGCGGTGTTTTTTAAGTCCCCAAATGCAATCATGTAGGGAAGGTGGTCTTGGCTGTTTGACAACCCTTGCAACAGCCGTTGGGGCAGACAGTGGCCTTGGCTTGCCCTGTTACAGGAGTTGGTTGTTATTGTACAAGTGGTGCAGGGTGAGGGAGAACATGCCAGATCTGCTCTCCAGAGGCTGGTTGCGGCCATCTCATTCAAGGGTTGCCAGCTTACAAGAGGTAAGCATTATGTCTTCAGCCAGGCAGTAAGAGATGCTCCTCCCTTGATCCACTTGTCTGTCTTCCTCCCCTACCATAAGAACATAAGAGGAGCATCACTAGATCAGCCCATCTAGTCCTGCATCATGATTTGTAACCTGTGATGGTCCCCTCGCTCCATAAATCTGGGTTGGGTGTGTCATATATCAGTATGGGTGAAATCCAGAGTAACTACGGGGAGTCCTTGCTCCAGTGTAAGAACAATTTATTCTGGATTGCAATATGAATTTCCCATAGGTTTTCACTAGGTGGTGCAGTAACTACGGGTGCATGTAAAGTGTCTTACGTGCTCACGTAGTTACTGTGGATTTGGCTGAAAGGCAATTGTGAAATGCGAGCCCCCAGCTGGCAACTGTCAAAATCAGATGATGTGTCTGCTCAAGAAAAATTTAAATGCCTTTTCAGCATGCCATGAGATGAAAAATGTTGAAAATTATTGTATTATTATTGTTATATTTTTTCATATTGGTAAATGTCAGGTGCCAGGCAGGCATGGGCCCAAGCCGGTTTGGGCTGGATCACGTGAACCGGTTGTTCCCCAGACCCTGCCGTTACCGAACCAGTAGCTGTGGGGTTCCCAGAAAACCCAACGTACATGTTTGGTACGCCGGGAGGAGGAGACGCAATGCTGCTGGGGAGGACACACAGCGTACGCACTGGAGTCAGCGCACGCGATGTTCGTCTCCTCCCACTGGAAGAGACACACTGCGCAAGTGCCAAGGTCGGCGCTTGCTCAGTATGTCTCCAACTGGAGGAGATGCACTGTGCATGCGCCAACCCCTGGAATGAGGAGGGTTGGCGCATGTGCAGTGCGCCGGGGTTGGGGGTCTGCCCCTAGCCCCGCCCAGGCCCTGCCCCGCTCCCAACTTCCGGCGAACCGGTTGTTGGGTAAGGCAGGGCCCACCACTGGTGCCAGGAGGATCTCTGGGTGGCATTCTGGCAATTCCAGAGTCAGATAAGGTCTGCATAAATAGCTACTGCCTGGAAAGATAAATGCTCTTAGGATGTTGCAGAGCCAAATGGTACTTTCCATCACGTTTATTCTCCATCCATTCCTATGTCATATGTTGCCTTCCGGCACTGCTCCTGAGCTGCGTTGTGGGACAGTGTCTCTTCTAGGCGTTCCAACTCATTTTAGAAATCTTTTGTTTCCACCAGTCTTCAGTGAGTTTTCTAAAAGGATTTAGAGATTTTCTTCTTGCCCCCTTTTCAAGTTCATTACTGTACAGTCAGCTTTGCCAAACCTGATCTGCTGCTTGCTATCTCAGAATTAAGATGCAACCAGCAGACCTTAGCATCTTTGTCAACAAGTTAAAATATGTTATTTTCCCTCTGTATTTTCCAGCAGAGAGCGTAATGGTTAAAAAAAATTTCCATTTCCTGTTCTTCTGTAAAACACAGTAACATGAATCATCCTCCATGCGTTTAGCTTTGAACATCTATTGACACATGAATGCAAATATTGAGATATCTGCTCTGGTTTTCTCTTCATCATGGGTCAAGTAGTGGGGTGAGAGGGTCTCAGATCTTTCAAGGTCTCAGATCTTTCCCTTTCAAGTTTTCACAAACTGGCAGAGTCACCAACGTGCTGTTGTTGGCGCAGCAGTGATATCGCACATTGTAGTGTTGGTGCAGCATCCCTGGTCATGATGTCTTGCTAGCATAACACCCTGTCACTCAAGCTGCACCTCTCTCTCTCTCTCTCTCTCTCTCTCACACACACACACACACACACACACACATACACAATGTATCTTCATCACCCATTGATAGTAGTAGCATCAAATCACAATGAGTGAGTGCACATGAACTGCCATCACAGATAGGATCTATCCACAGATAAGATAGGCGACCCACCACACTGGTTCCCAAACTGTGTCCTGACCCACAGTTTGGGAACCGCTAGGCCAACTGAAGTGGTCTCTTCCAGCAGCACATTGGGCAAACATTTTTGACTCTCTGCTTGTCTCTGCTGCTCCTTCCACCACTTCCAGGATTGGAAGGGGGGGGGAGAACTGATTTTTGAAAAATCTATCTACCTATCCATCCACCCACCCACCCATCCATCCATCCATCTATATACAGTGTGTGTGTGTGTGTGTGTGTGTGTGTGTAGAAGGGGAGGAACTACATAGGAAAAAGGAAAGGAGTGCTGAGTTAGAACATGAGAGACAGGGAGGATCAGAGGCTGGCAAATCATCATATGAACACAAGAAGAGCCCTGGTGGATCAGGCCAAAGGCTCATCTAGTCCAGGTTCCTGTGTCCTGCAGTGGCCCACCAGATGCCCCAGGGAGCACCCAAGACAACACACCAAGGACATCCTGGTGTCCTCTTTTGCATCTGGCATTCTGAGATAGCCTACTTCTATAACCAAGATGCTCATGCTCATCACCATCATTGCATCCTGTAGCAAGGAGTTCCACAGACTAACTACACATTGGGTAAAGAAATATTTTGTTTGTTCTCATTCCTCCAACACTCAATCCAGTAAGGCAAACAGGATCACCATGTCACTTTAGGCAACAGGAAGTCTTAAGCTTGCCCTAACTGTAACACTTATTGGTATCTGCCTGTTTACCACTGCATGACTGTGACATGTGTGGAAAACACACATGTACACAACAGATAGACCTGATCTATGCAGGGAGGTGATCAAGGTGGGAATGTGGTGGTTGAACGGACTTCACCACATCCGGCTGCAGGTGGGAGGCACCTGCATTTCTGAATGTATCCCCATGTAAAAAAGAACACAAATCCTTGCAAGTACACCGCTTGCACAGTGGGGAGAAAAATTTTGTCCTCGCTCTTAGCCTGCTTTGTTGGTTTTCTGGATTGGGCCTTGTTCCCCATGCTGTTAGTTTTTTGCCGGATTGTTTAGATCTTCTTCTTCTGTCGGGCATTTGGTCTGGACTGAATTATTTATCTAGCCTTTTGTATGCTGTCGAGCTGCGTCTGTTACTGGTACCGTTATATGGTCTGGTTATTTTATCTTATTTTATTCTCCTTAGCCATTGTGAGTGGAATTGCAAGCCTTTTCTAAGTGGAAAGTAACATATCATCATCAATAGTAGTAATAATATGCTGAAAGTCATATATCTTTCTCCATAAATGTCTTAACCTGTGTGTTTGGGTGTCTGCATCTTCTGGCCAACATTCTGTGTCAATCAACCAGACTCAGGAGAGGGAACTGTCAACATTCCAAATGTCAACTTTCCAGCTACCTTTGAAAATATGGGAAAGGAGGATAGTTGTGTTTTTTTTTTTACTGTGAATGTTGTTATAGTGTAACTCTGCAAGCGACAGCTGTGGGCTGTTGCCAGTTATTTCATTATAACACACTAAATGATTACAATACTGTAATATAATAGAAAATAATAAAGAAAATAGAAAATATAAATGAAAAAATAAAACAAATTAACCTGCACATAGTCTCTCAAGTCACCCTGGCTGCAGTCTGCTCTCTTACACAGGAAAGAGCCACACTGATTATAGTTGGGCTTACTTTCGAGTAGACATGCAAGGCTAAAGCTGCAATCCTAAAGACACTTTCCTGGGAGTAAGACCCTTTGAGCACAATGGGGTTTACTTTTAAGTCGACATGGTTAGGATTGTGCTCTAGATCTCTCCAGCTCCTTTCCATTGCCGCCCTTACATAGGAGTGAGCCCCACTGACTGCATTTGGCTTACTTCAGAGTAGTCATGCATAGGCTGGCCTCTCAGGAGAGGCTGAGCAGGTGCTGGTGGAGCACCAAAACCAGCTGCATCCTGGTCGGGACTATTATTTTGCTTGTTTATCAAGACATCACTTTTATACCAAGTCAAAATTTATTAGAAATGTTTGATTACCTTGCAAAACTCTCTCAATCCAAGTTACTCTTAATCTGTATATACTCTTTATAGAAAGCATTTGAAAGGAACTTTTGGTGAAAGGCAGCACTCCAAAATATGATTCTTCTACATGCTCTCTAAAAGGACACCATCGCTTCTGCCGCTCCAGCACTTTTGCGCCTTATTCTGTTGCGTGTGTAGACTGGACCACAATGGAGTCATCACTTCCTTTCAAAGGTGGCACTTTTCAGTGGAAGCGATTCACCATTTTGGGACATGAGTCATCAGATGCTGAATAATCTGCGGATGTGATGCGCACGCACTGAAATGGTCCTGAGTGTAATTCAATGCTGGAAGGTCTCATGATGGCGGTGCGTGGGTAGCCATCAAGAACATCCTTACATTGAGTCAGATCATTGAGGCCAACGTTGGTTGTAGCTTGCAAGGCTCTTTTCAAGACTTGCAACCTGGAGACACTAGGAAATCACCCACCTTCAGTGGTGTCATTTGGGTTTGCATCACCCATGCAGGAGGCCAGTACTTCACCTTATGATAGACCTTCTACCATAATACAGAATTGTCCCATATTACTGGTTTTTTGGTTATACTTATATCTAAAGAATAGCGATATAGAATAGAGATACTACAAAAATTCTTTCATTGCTTTCTATTGTAATTAAACATCCAGTGTTATATTGGATGTTATATCCAATGTTAAACATTGGATTAACATTAAACATCCAATGTTATATTGAATAGAGATACTACAAAAATTATTTCATTGCATTCTATTGAAATTAAACATCCAATGTTATATAACATGATGGTATTAATCAGAAATATGAATATATTTAAAATTTTGGCCAGCATTGGCCAAAGTGTCACTCCCCAGATGCACATTACCCAGTGTAACCCCCCCCCCACATATTTTCAAACCTGTGTTTTCTAGATAACAGGAATTTGTAGGTGGAGTATTTGAAGGGGAAAGTTGGCAGGTGAGTGGAAGAGGGGTGTGTGTGCGTGTGCACACATGCGTGTCTATGGTTAACCGTTTCATTACCATAGTGGTGTACCTAGGTCATTTGGCACCAGGGATCCACACATTTTTAATACCACATTACATCAAAATTATTTATTTGTTAATGCAATTAATTAGATGTTAATTAATACTTTCATATTTTAAAAAATCACCTTGCCAATAAAGCCTCTTTTTTATTCTTTTTTGGTGAGAGGATGAGGCTGCCTTCTGGAGCACTTGTTCAGTTCCACTTTCATTGGTTTAGGACCATTCTGGTGGTCTTGCATTCCTCTGTGCCTGACCTGAACACAAGCCAAGGAAACTTTGCTTACTCATGAGTAAATGCACCATGTAGCACTGTTCCACTTTCCATAGGCCTCAATACATTTAGCAGGGACTTCCATCTGGGTTGATTCTATGATTCTATGATTTGTGAGGGCTGTGTTCATTGGATCAGGACAGTTCTGGGGGCGTTGGATTCTTCTCAGTCTGCTTTTTCTAACGAAGGTACATTTTCCTACTTGTGAGTAAAGGCACAATGTGGCTCAGTTTCACCTTCCGTAGGGCTCTATGTATTTTTCTTCTTTCGTTTTTTTGGCCATTACTTTTGATATAAAGGAGATATTTCAAAGTTGTTTTGCTTTGTATTCAGCTGGAAAATACACATCCAATGGTATATGACTTGATGGGGTTACTTCAAAAATATTTATTTTGGGGTTACTACAAAAATATTAGTGATTTTAGCAATTTTGGTCACACACCCCCAAGAGTGTCACCCCCAAGAGTGGTACCCAGAACCCAGAACCCCACTTCTCCCCTAGGGATGCCACTGCGTTGCCATGCCACATCCCCACGGCCCCTTTCCATGCTCTCCCCAATCCTCAGGTAAGCTTAATTTTAGTCTTGCATACAGGTCAGGGATAACAATTACAGAAACGGGTGGAGAGCAGGCATGGAATACAGTAAGCACCTCCTGGCTCAACCATCCTCCCCCTGGTTTTAGTATTACCAGACAAACATGAGTTTTGGGAACTCTGTGTTTCCTTCCTAATGGATAGCTCCAGCTTGAATGAACTCTTATTAAGATCTCACTTAATTAGTGTAATGGAAAAAAACTCCTCTTTCTTATTCTGCGGAGATCCTTTTTATATCTGCTATTTCCCCATGTTCAGTGTTTATTTTTAATTGCACATTTTCTCCTTAGCTAAAACCTTTTATCTTATTTTTGGGGGAGAAAAGAACATTTGTATAATAAGGCACATGTTAATCTCCCCCATACCAATTAAAGAAATGCAGTAGTATTTTAATTTTTTTTTAATGCTCTTTGTTTGCCAGCTCAATATGATCCTCTCACCTTCTTGATGTCAAGACAGGAATGGGAAGGGAGCAAGGCAATGCACAGCCATGCCACTCTCCCAAATATCCTCCCGTCCCTATGGCTTCCTATTAAAACCTCTGGGGCTGCACATTTTGTGCAGTTGGTACACCAAGGAGGCTTCCTTTTGATGATGTCTAATGAGCCTGCTATACAGATGGCTTTCAGTGGGAGAGAATAGTGCAGCTGGCATGTTTGGGGATGCGGATTGTTTTGATATAAATCAGGCTTGAGCAACCTGCTCCGTACAGTGGAACCTCTTTGGAAACTTTTCATGAGCCAAGGGGGCCGGCAGGTAATTGGCATATTTGAGCAAATTATATGTGAATTCCAACATTTGCATAATTTTGCAACTTGGCAATAGAGGGTGTTGGGGAAACTCAATCACTCCTGAACAAAAGGCTTGCCTCCAACATCACTCCATCTGAGTCTTCAACTTTCTCTACCCTTCTTCTACATCTGTAGTTTTTTTTCTTTCAAGGCACACAGGACCGTATCTATCAGTGTTTCTCAACGATTTCCTCCCAGGTTCCCCAGATAGAAGAACAATCTATCTGGGATGCTCCCTGGAACCTCTGGTCTCAGACTGGAGGTGATAACATGGCTGGAAGTGTCATCAAACAGAAACTGCTATGTCAGAGCTCCTCCATGTCTACTCAGAAGTAAGTCCTATTGTGTTAAATGAGACTTAGAGCACAATCCTAAGTAAGCCCCATTGTGTTAAATCGATCTTACTCCCAGGAAAGTGTCTTTAGGATTGTAGCCTTACTCCCAGAAAGGTTTGGATTGCATCCCGAGTGTCCCATTTCAAGAAGGTGGTGCCTCACATTTCACCCAGAAAGCTTCATGGTTAAGGAGGATTTGGACCTGGAACTTGCAGGTCTCAGTCCAACTCCCTGACCACTACACCATCTTGGCTTTTAAGCTAGACTTACTCCTAATTTTAGTCAAATTACCCTCCCCGTTTAAAAAAGGAAGCTAAGGCAGGGAAGCGGTTAGCTTAAATGATGAGAGGGCCATTAGGTGTGTCTACTCAGATCCTTAGTGTTCAATGAGGCTTACTCCCAGGAAAGTGGGTATAGGGATACAGCCTAGCGCCTGTCTAATTCAATTACTCTGTTGAATGGGTGGATTAGATGCCAGGTCGTAGGTAGCTGACAGGATACACTTACTTTGAAATATCCTTAGAACTCTCAAGATATGGAGAAAAAATAAAATTAGACAGGCTTTGAGATCCTGAGTGGAGAAGAAATAAAACTGAACGTGTTTCTCACCCCCACCCCCGACTGTCTGATTCTGAAGCCTTCAGCATATATTGCTGATCCATTTTTTTCAGGCTTATCATCGCATCAATGGGGATAGAAAACTTTGCCTTCTTTTTTTAAAAATGAAAGCTGTGATTCTCGCTGGAGTTTGCAGAAAGCTGCCTTGGGGCTACATAAGCCGGAGGGCTCTTTGTAGCCCACCTGCCGTGCCAACGCCAGCAGTTTGTCTTTTAATATCATCAGCAAATTAAAAAAAAACAAGGATTGCTGTAATTATGGATAATCACAGGTGGGAGGGCACCACCCAGAATTAAGAGGCTGGCTTTTGATGGAATTGCCACACTGATCATCACATTCCCCGGGGAATGATTTTTCTTTTTGTTTGTTTTTTTGCTGCTCAGGTGCTAAGATCGGATGGATTTTCCCCCAGGACTAGGATAATGGCATTTCAAAACCAGATCTGATCCTTTCAAAATTGACAGGGGATGCTTCAAAACCTCCGTGGCTGGAATGGTGTGTTGAACCCCCTAGTGCTGGCTAAGCTGCGAGAGAGTTTCACCATCAGGCCAAAAGCATACCCAGCCGTGCGCCCATTCAGTCATCTGCTGGGAATGGGTTTAGCCAATTACCATGGACCGGAAGGCCAACGAGGAGTTTTGTATGCTGAGAGGCGTTCCAGAATAGACAAACACAAGCAGGATCTTAGGGGGTCCAGCTGGATAAATAGCAAAGGGAATCCTATGGCAAATGCAACTGAGAGGCAGTTTGGACAAATAGGCTCATTTTACGGCAGAACCATTTCTGGACTGTACTCTTTCAGGCTGGAGAGGAGACACTGTGCAGAGGAATGCTTTCCCATGTTATAAAATTCCCTGCACATAGAAATGTAGATGTCAGGGAGAAGAAGGCTAGCTTTCTCCCTGACTTACTGCTTTTCTACATACAGGCATTCCCTACCCCTGGGTCAGCATTGAATCATACCATTTTTCATTTGAAGTCTGAAAGTGTTCAGTCCAGGAAAGGTGGTATAATGGATGTTACAGAATGTATATAATGGATGTATACAGAACTAGTAATAGTCAGTGATGGGATTCAAAGAAGTTAACAACTGGTTCTCTGGCCATCTGGCAGCCACTTTTAAATGGCTATTTTTAAACTTTCTATGTCCTATCTCTCATTAACAACCAGTTCTATAGAGTAGGTGCGAACCTGCTGGAGCCCACCACTGGTAATAGTCCACATTTGTGGCTTGCAGAAATACAGTATAACAACATTCATCAGTAAAAAAAAATCATTCCCCTTTCCACCAACTTGTCTTCCCAATTGGTCTCTGGAATGTAGACAGTTGGAATGTTGACAGTTCCTTCTCCTCAGTCTGCTTGATTGACACGGAACATTGGCCAGATGATGCGGACACCTTCTCAAACAGGTTAAGGCATTTATGTATATAGAGATGCTTTGAGGCAGCCCAAAATGCCAACAAATGAAGGCATGAAATGCAAAGTCTAGACGGAAAGTTGAGATGATGGAGCCCAAAGGAGCTCTTTTGCCACATAGTGGCATCAGGCAAAGCAGGTGGATGCTCCTGTATTCTTCACCTCCTAGGGTAGTCAAGGATAGACCTTGGATAGGATCAAGCTTAGGAATATACCTCCTAGGATCTATGAGAGGGCTCAAAGATTTCCTAGGTTTCCACCTTATTCTGAGCAGGATCATTGAGCCATCCAGCTCAGCATCATCTCCTTTGGCCCTCCAAGGTTTTTCAGCCTGGTCTGTCTAGTTATACCAGGAACTAAATCTGGGACCTTTTGCCTGCAGAGCAGATGCTTTCGTGCAATAGAGGCTGGCCACTGACCCATCTGGCTTCTCTGACTAGCCTGCTGATGCCACCAGTGGGTGAATGTCAGCCAGGCGGGGGCTTCAAGCTGTCATGATCACTAGTACAAAATCCTGCCTGAATTCCATTTTTTCCCTCTGACCTCTTTTGGCTTTCCATTAATGTAAATGTAGAAAGGCACACACAAACATGCATTCCCATGCTTTGCCCTGGGCATGCACATAACATGCACTTGGTAGCATGAGGTGATAACCAGAGGATAGGATGGGCTTTGGGGTTGCAGTGTCCATGAAATCAAGTGAAGAAATCAAGTCCATGAAATCAAGTGAAGAAATCAAGTCCATGAAATTAAGTGAAGAAGATTAATTTGCAGCCTGATCACAGTCTTTGTTTCTTAGGCTGCAATCCTAAAGACACTTTCCTGGGAGTAAGACCCATTGAACACAACGGGGCTTACTTTAGAATAGACATGGTTAGAATTGCAGTTAGGATTGCATGGTTAGGATTGCAGACTCCTCAATTTCAGTTGAAAACATTCACAGTGAAATTCATGCCACATCTTCCACGTGCTATGTGGCTCTTACTCACCCTGAGCATCATCTCTCTATGTGCACAAAACCATGCATTCTCTCTCTCTCCCTTTGGCCCTCTTCCCAACCTTCTCTTTACACAGTATCGATCACACCCACCAGCTGATTCCCCCTTCAGTGATTTAGCTCTCAACAGAGCCGATTGGCTGGATAATTAATTTGCTGCTTAATTAACTCACTTTGAGATGAGATCCCTTCCCCCCTCCCTCTGTCATCTGTGGTTGCACTTGTGTCTGCCCACATAAGGTTGGAAATAATCATTCAAAGCCTGGGCTGCCGGCATTTAATATCCCCTGCTTTGGATTTGCCAGTTCTGCGTTCATCCCCTTCCTTCTTCTTCTTCTGCCCCCGCTGCCCTTCAGAATATTCTGTCTCATGCCTTCTGCCTCCGGGGATGCAACCGGGATGCAGCTCCTGCATCAGGCCGCAGTCCATTTCCTTTGCTTATACTGCAGGAAGGAGGAGGCAAAGCTGTGAGGTATGGGATGCAGCTGTGCTCAAGAACCCAATGCTTAAGCATGGTGCAACATGGCACTGTGCAAACATCCAAACTATCATTGCCTTACATACCTCTGCTAGTTGTTGTTTTTTTTGAACCCTTTGCTTCAGATACACATCAGATGCACACCAAGTTCATAACCACGCACATTGGCGCATAGCCTGCACCTTATATGGCAAAATCCAAGTCATCATTTTTGACTAGTCCTTTTTTGTCTTGCTTTTCTTCATATCATCCTAAGCAGTGTTTCTTCACTTAGCCATCAGATCCACCATTTCCTCTGATGGCACATGATGTGACAACCATGCCAAAGTTATTAGCAAGTCTCGCTTTGGTCAGTGCCTGGATGGGACCCAATGTGTGCTGCTTCCTCAGGACCCGCAATGAAATAAAGCTGAGCTAAATAAATAGATTCATTCACAACACTGTTGGAGAACTCTTCTCCCTCTTATCGTTTCTGAGGAGTGCTCCCATGAGCCACCTCTGGGTCTGAGCATATTTTTTTTGTCAACATGCTTTCCCAGCTCTGCATAAACAGCAAGTGTCAAAAATACAAAAAGGAGCAGCTTTCTATACATACAACACTGGATCAATTGTCCTTGTTGCTCCTATATTTCAATTCCTTTCAGAGGGTCACTGGTATTAACTACTCATGGTGCATGTCCAGGAAGATTGGCATCGACTGAATGCTCAGACTATGGAATATAGAATATATGAAATATATGGAAGAATATATGGAATGTATGAATGTACGAGCTATCATGGAGTATATGGAATATAAGAGCAACTTCCACATAGCAAGAATATATATAGCATATAGCAAGAATAAATATGTAGCAAGAATATAGGGAAGTAGCAACCAGGAAAGAATGTTTACATTTCATTTATTTCTAACATTTCCATCCTACCTCCTCCTCCAAGGAGCTCAGAGCAGCATACATGGTTTATCCCCCTTTCTCTTTATCATCACAACAGTCCTTCAAGGGAAGTAATGCTGGGAGATGATCACTGGCTCAAGGTCACCCAAGTGGTTCTGTGGCTGAGCAAGGATTTGAAACTAGGGGCAAAATCCATAGCAGTTATGTGTCCACGCAGTTTCCCCATGCTCTAGTGTTATGGAAAGTCATCTTAACTGCGCCGGAGCAAGGGGCTTAATTTCACTTTAGGATTTAGGCCTAGGTCTTGCTGTTTTATAACCTGCCCTCTAACCTCTGCACAATACTGCCTCTTTTAAGATTGCCACCACAGAAAGCTACTTGTTGGTCCATATTTTTCCAATAACAGTGGTATGGTCTGTGCAGCCACCACCAAATTTTTGCCACATCATCCTGGTGTAAAGCAGGCTGGAGATGACCGATCAAACCCACATGTGCATTACTCGGTTGGCGCAAGACATGCACACGTTTAGTTCTTTTATTATACGGCGCATACTGTGAGATCCCACTTCATAAAATCCTCTTAATGGGAAATGTTTGGGGACCGAATCTGGAGACGGCATACATGCAATGATGGTTCTCAACCCTCCCTTGCATGCCTCACGCATGGAGATAATTGCAAAGACTGATTGTTCCAACAAGATGTTTTTAGGTACAGAAGAGACTCGTGGGAGGAACCAGTATCTTCAGCTTGTTATATAGGAAACACTGCTCATCATCATTGCCTGGACTTGGAATTTTTATTCTGTTTCCCAAGATGCTTTTTTATCAACCCCCAACTCCTGATGTCTTGCTGTTCTCTTAACTTTCATAAAAAGGAAATGAATTGTATAAGCTACATACCTGCAGGGGAAAAATTTAACAATTGAATCTGAAAGCAACCTAAAATCTCAAAGGCCAGAAGGCAAAAGACATGGCCTAATATATATATTTTGAATAAAGCCTCATTATTTTCAAGCCCGTCTTTCGATTTGGAGGGTGAACGGGATGTGTTAAGGAATTCAAATGTATAGTTCCCCCACCCTATTTGGCACAGTTATATACATATAAGTCTTAGACTGCCCCAGTTCCTGGCATCTGCATGCAGTTTTTATACGTGACTTGATTAGTTCTTGCAGACAATTGTGAGGGATAAAAGAAGAAAGACTAAGGGCACAATCCAGAGTAACTACGGGGAGTCCTTGCTCCGGTGTAAGAACAATTTGCTGTGGATTGCAGTATGAATTTCCCATAGGTTTTCATTAGATGGTGCAGTAACTACGGGTACATGTAATGTCCCTTACGTGCTCCCGTAGTTACTCTGGATTGTAGGGCCAGTGGTGGTTGGAGAACGTGCTGGGTTTCTAATCAACTGCTGAGTAATTCCTCAAAATTTGGAACCAGCATTGTGGCTGGTCAAAGGCCTTCATGCATAGCAGTGGAACAATCTGTGGACTGCAGGCAGTGTAACTATGAAAGCTCCACAAATGTGAACAATTTGTCATATTGATGTTATATACATCAGATTAATTTTACATACATATTACATCCTTCCTCTAAGGAGCAAAGGCAGAGGATCCCAAACTTACTGTGGTCATAGTGCCGTGGTGTCCTTTTCTTCCTGTCTGTCAGTGGTGGCCTCCAGCAGGTTCGCACCTACTCTATAGAACTGGTTGTTAACAAGAGAAAGGACATATAAAGTTTTAAAATATCAATTTAAAAGTGGCTGCTAGATGGGCATAGAACCGGTTGTTAATTTCTTTGAATCCCATCTCTGGGATCAGTGTCTGTCCTCAGCACCACCATCTTAGATCACTGGAGATCTCACATGTTTCAAGATGGTGGTGGCTGGGAGAGCCAGGAACATGAGCTGCCATCTTGGATCATGAAAGATCTCACACAAGAATTGCACAAAATCTCATGCAATCCGGGTCTCCTCTTCAGCTGGTCTGGCACTAGTCCAATCTTGACAACATGCTGGATCTAAACCGGCGTTAAAAGGTATTGAGTGCTCAATATGTCTGCCTGAAATCTTGGTGAACTCCTTGCTGCCAGTTGGTATAGACAATACTGAACCTGGTGGAACCTGGTCTGACGGTCAAGGTTGGCTTCATAAGACCCAACATCTTGACCAGGCCTATTTTCTCTAGGTCTGACCCAGGAGGCTCATATTTGGACTTCTAGGGCAGGACTTTACCACACTCCTTTCTGTGCTGATCAGAAACTTATCAGAAGAAACTGATCATTGAAACTGATCAGAAGACAGAGCTTATCTCCAACTTCCTTGTCGCACTCCAACGCCACCCTTGCAGGTAGCCGAAGGATGGTTTTACCAACAAGGGACCAGTAGAGTTCTACCTAGTCAAATAAAGATGCTGACTTGATGGCTTCATAGCCTGATCGACTCTTGGATACCTTCCCTGAGCAATTACCAGACCTTCAGCCGTTACCAGAATATATGCGTATAGCTTTAAATTCCCCAATGCAGTGGATGAAAAAGCAGCTGTCGCTCTCTCCACCTTTTCCTTGCCCAATTCCCTCTTCCTTGCCTGCCATAATGACTTGAGATGTGCTGCACTGCAGGTGAAAGAGGGGGTGGCTGGCAAGATTAGGGAGGGAACAAGGGGAGAAGCTATAGATCTCTCATCTCCCAAAGCTTATACACATGTTCTAGTTGTAGCCGAGCCGGATGTTTTGCCAAATTAACCTTGACCTTTTAAAAGGTGACATTGTGACATGTTCTTACATGATTCAAGATGGCACCTTATGTTCCAGGATCTCCCAGCCACTACCATCTTGAAACATGTGAGATCTTCAGTGATCTTAGGACAGCACTTAGGACAGACAGGAAGAAGAGGCCACTGGGACTCTCCCTCACTGGGGATCTTCAAGCAGAAGCTCGATGAGCACCTGTCAGAGGTACAGAAGGAGGATTTCCTTCTACAGGCAGGGGGTTGGACAAGATGACCTACTGGGTCCCTTCCAACTCTAGGATTCTGTGATTCTATACATGCAGTAGACTCACCCTGTAAGCAGAAAGCTAGCATATTAGGATGCTCTCCCTGTAAGCAGAAAGTTAGTATGTTAGAAAGGTTCTTGTCTGGCCCTCCTTCTTGATGTACTAGATTTCTAGAGATGATTTAAAAAAATTATTTAACAAAGAATAGCCTTCTTCACATATGCAGTCTGCAATGGTACGTTCCATTTTACCTCTTTTCAGCTGCTTGCGTGGCTCCTACCTATTTCAGAGTGAAGAGTTTAAGCAATGAATTTTGAGGAGTGCAGCACATGTTCCTGAGCATGAATATTTAAGAGATAATGGACTGAAATGGATCGTGAACAGGACGTGTGTCTCTTTTGAGTGATTAAAAAAAAATCCACTCTCCAGCCTCAGTCGCTTTCCTTTTCTGTAGAAGCTTTAATAATTCTAGACATTCTGTGAGGTTCTTTTTGGGGGCAGCGGGGAGTTGGCGAGGGAGAAGGAACACTGGTGATGGGTTTTGGGGAGGGGGGATTGTCTTGACACAATATAGACAGCTGGCAACCCTTGCATTGACCTATCCCTGGATTTTTGCTTGTGTCATGAACATCCACTTTTACACAGTTGTGATCAGCTCTGTGGTTAAGCAGGGTTCATCACTCCGAAAGCGTCAGGGCAATTGTCAGTGAGATTGTGTGTGCGTGTGCGAGGTGTATAAATTTCACTTAAGGTTCATACTTAACAATTCTTTAATATAAAACATTTGATAGTTCAAACATCCTTTTGCTGTCCCAACATGCTCACGTATTATATGGTTTATACTAGCAAAAAGCGTACCTGCGTTGCAAAGGTAATATTTCTCCATACGACATCCCCCCACGGCGCATCAACATCCCATGTGCATCAAAACCCCCATGCGCAATTTCCCCCTTGCACATCATCCCTCCATGCGCATCATCTCCCCATGAGCAACTCCCCCATGCGCAACTTTCCTCCATTCGTAACTTCTCCCATACACAACATTCTCCCATGCACAACATTCCCCCATGCGCAACTTCCCCCATGCGCAGTTTCCCCAATGCGTAACTTCCCCCATGTGCAACTTCCCCATGTGCAACTTTCCTCCATGCGCAAATTTCCTCCATGCGCAACTTTCCCCCATGCGCAACTTCCCCCATACAGAACTTTCCCCATGCACAACATCCTCCCATGCGCAACTTCCTCCCATACGCAACTTCCCCATGTGCAACTTTCCCCATGCACAACTTCTCCCCATGTGCAACTTCCCCCATGTGCAACTTTCCTTCATGCGCAACTTTCCTCCATGCGCAACTTTCCCCCATGTGCAACTTCCCCATGCGCAACTTTCCCCATGTGCAACTTCCCCATGCGCAACTTCCCCCATGCGCAACTTCCCCATGCGCAACTTCCCCATGCGCAACTTCCCCATGCGCAACTTCCCCCATGCGCATCAGTCCCCCATGCACCACTTCCCCCCATGTACAGCATCCTCGCCAGTCCAACCTCTTCCTCTGAACAACATCCCCCAGTGCACCAGGCGGAGAGCAACAAATTGGCTGGATGTTGTTCAGTCTCCCATGTTAAGTATAGGACAGAAACACGTTGCCCCCTTTTCAGCCCCTGAAGGGTTAAATTTCTGCAGATGGTTCTTGGTGGGTGTTCAGGTGACAGAAGGAACTCCCAGAATTCCATGCTTCAGGCCCAGCAGTTTGGGAGGAATGTTGCTGAGTCAGCAATTCTCAATGCAAAGCATAGGGAGGAAAACACGTTGTGCCCCTTTTCACCCCCTTCCAGTTGGAATTTCCAAAAACCGGTTCTTAGTGCACCCCTCCGTCACGGAAGGAACATCCACCCCAAATTTCACGCTTCCAGGCCCAGCAGTTTTGGCAGGGCGTTGATGAGTCAGTCAGTCAGTCAGTCAGTGAGTCAGTCAGTGACTTTTCTCTTTTATATATATACTAGCGAAAAGTGTACCCACGTTGTGGGTGTAACATTTTCCCCTATGCCATGCTCTCATGGCACAGAAACACCCCATGTGCCACTTCCTCCATGCACATCATCCCCCATGCGTATCATCCCCCATGCGCATCATCCCCCCATGCACATCATCTCCCCATGCACAACATCCCCTCATGCACAACATTCCCCCATGCACATCATCCGCCGATGCGCAACTTTACCCCATATGCAACTTCCCCCATGCACAACTTTTCCCCATGCACAACTTTTCCCCATGCGCAACTTTTCCCCATGTGCAACTTTTCCCCATGCACAACTTTCCCCCATGTGCAACTTTCCCCCACGTGCAACTTTCCCTCATGCGCATCAACCCCCATGCGGATCAACCCCCATGCACAACTTTTCCCCACGCGCAACTTTCCCCCATGCGCAACTTCCACCCATGTGCAACTTTCCCCATGCGCATCATCCCCTCATGCGCAACTTTCCCCATGCGCATCATCCGCCGATGCGCAACTTCCCCCATGTGCAACTTCCCCCCCTGGGCAACTTTTCCCTATGCGCATCATCCGCCTATGTGCAACTTACCCCCATGCACAACTTTCCCCCATGTGCAACTTTCCCCATGCGCAACTTTCTCCCATGCGCAACTTTCCCTCATGCGCATCATCCCCCATGTGCAACTTTCCCCCATGCTCAACTTCCCCCCATGCACATCATCCCCCTATGTGCAACTTCCACCCATGTAAAACTTGGGTATCAACTTCCCCCTTGCGCATCATCCCCTCATGCGCAAATTTCCCCATGCGCATCATCTGCCGATGCGCAATTTTCCCCATGCGCAACTTCCCCCCATGCGCAACTTCCCCCATGTGCAACTTCCCCCATGCGCAACTTTCCTCCCATGCGCATCATCCTCCCATGCACAACTTTCCCCATGTGCATCAGTCCCCCATGTGAAACTTCCTCCATGCACAACTTCCCCCATGCACAATTTCCCCCATGCGCATCATCCTCCCATGCGCAACTTTCCCCATGCGCATCATCCGCCGATGCGCAACTTCCCCCATGCGCAACTTCCCCCATGTGCAACTTCCCCCATGTGCAACTTTCCTCCCCATGCGCATCATCCTCCCATGCGCAACTTTTCCCATGTGCAACTTCCCCCCTGCGGAACTTTTACCAATGTGCATCATCCGCTGATGCGCAACTTTCCTCCCATGCGCAACTTTTCCCATGTGCAACTTCCCCCTGCGCAACTTTCGTCCCATGTGCATCATCCTCCCATGCACAACTTTCCCCATGTGCATCAGTCCCCCATGCGAAACTTCCTCCATGCACAACTTCCCCCATGCACAATTTCCCCCCATGCGCAACTTCCCCCATGTGCAACTTCCCCCCATGCTCAACTTTCCTCCCATGCGCATCATCCTCCCATGCACAACTTTCCCCATGTGCATCAGTCCCCCATGCGAAACTTCCCCCATGCACAATTTCCCCCATGTGCATCATCCTCCCATGCGCAATTTTCCTCCATGCACAACTTCCCCCCATGCACAGCATCCTCGCCAGTGCAACCTCGTCCTCCGAAAAACATTCCCCAGTTCTCCAGGGTCTGAGCACCCAATTGGCTGGATGTTGGTCAGTCTCCCATGTTAAGTATAGGACAGAAACACGTTGCCCCCTTTTCAGCCCCTGAAGGGTTAAATGTCTCCAGATGGTTCTTGGTGGGAGTTCAGGTGACAGAAGGAACTCCCAGAATTCCATGCTTCAGGCCCAGCAGTTGGGGCGGAATGTTGCTGAGTCAGCAATTCTCAATGCAAAGCATAGGGAGGAAAACGCGTTGCGCCCCTTTTCACCCCCTTCCGGTTGGAATTTCCGAAAACCGGTTCTTAGTGCACCCCTCCCTAATGGAAGGAACACCCACCCCAATTTTCACGCTTCTAGGCCCAGCGGTTTTGGCAGGGCGGTGATGAGTCAGTCAGTGAGTGAGTCAGTGAGTCAGTCAGTGAGTGAGCCAGTGAGTGACTTTTCTCTTTTATATATATAGATAGATTATTCCACCATTTCTTAAAGGTGCTCTGCCAGATGTGCAGCCTCATTTTTTTAAAAATCATCACAACAGCCCTGCAAGGTAGGATAGGCTGGAAAAAAGTGACAGGCCCACATCATTCAGTGGACTACATTTCAAAGCTGAAATCCAGCTTTTTCTCTTCCCAATTCAGTATTCTTGACAGACTAGAGGATGTTCTTCCTATGTACTTAATGCAAATTCAATGTTTAAGCCATAGGGTTTAATCCATTGGACTTTCTGATCAGGTCAAAAGAATATTCAGCATCAGCTTCTGTGATGGGCAAGATATAGGTGCAATCCTAAAGACATTTTCCTGGAAGTAAGACCCATTGTACACAATGGGTGACCTTTGATCAGGTACTCTCCTCTAGCCTAACCTACTTTGTAGGGTTGTTGTGAAGCTAGAAAAAGAGGGTGGTCTATCAAGTAAGGCTGCTTTTTAGAGCAATCACTTTTCTCCTGCTGAGGAAAGAACTAGTCCCAACTCACATGTAGCCCATATTAGTTTTTTCCTAGTGCGTGACTATTCTTATTTGTGCAAAAGCTACATTTTATTCCTGAGATGTGGCTTGGCCACACTCCATAACCTCCATTTCCGATCAATTGAAGAAATGTTATTATTTACACATTTGTTGATTAAATCTATATACCCATTTTTTTCTCCCTGTAAGAGCTTCCCAGGACACTTCACAATTCAAATATAAAATACAGTGCATGTCAGATTAAAACTAGCTCTGCAAAACAGGACAATGAAGCACAGAGCTAGTTATAAAGAGCAATGAAGTTGATGTCATAATAATAATTTATTTTATATACTTTCCTCCAAGAACAATGTATATGGCTTCTGTTCTTTCTTTTATCCTGGCAACAATCACATGAGGTAGTTTTGGCTAAGCAATAAAACTAACCCAGTAATAAAACATCACCCAGTAATAGTCTCCATAGCTATGCAGATATTTGAAACTCAGAGCACAATCCTAACCACGTCACTCAAAAGTAAGCCCCATTGTGTTCAGTGGGTCTTACTCCCTGGAAAGTGTCTTTAGGATTGCATCCTCAGGGTCTTCCTTGTCCCCCTCCAATACCTAACCACTGCACAGCACTGCCTCCAATATCAGCCAACTTTATGAACTATAAACTATAAAAAATATTCCTTTTTATTTTAAAAAAGAACTGAACAGATGAGCATCCAAAGGTACCAGGGTGACCAGATTATTCCTGAACCCCAGGACAAAATTCCTATCCACTTAAAAAAATTGCCCATAAAAGTGTATTTTTTTGTTTTTTGACCATAACCTTTGATAGGAAGGTGATATCTCCAAACTGATTTTTGACTTGGATTCTGCTCTTCAATATGAATCCAACAACATATGGCATGATGGAGTACTGTGCACTATCGCGATGTTTCAAAATGAAGCCAAAATGTAGGACAATGAAGTCAAAATGTAGGACACCTGGACAGGAGGCTAAAAATCCGGACAAATCCAGGTTTTTCTGGTCATATGGTCACCCTGGAAGGTAGGCTATAACCTTATCATTGCTCATGTTCACTCTTGCTCTTATTCCACATACGGTACAGGCAGAAGGGAATCAAGACTCTGCTTTGCCTTACAGGAGGTGCTCATGCGCCTGGGTGAGAAACCATAGAAATGAAAATAAATTGACCAACAAGGTCAACCACCAGCCCAGGAGATGTAGCACAGAGTAAACACAATGGCATTTGTTGCCTGGTTAGATTGCGACTGTCAGGCTGTATCTGCTATATTCAGGCACAGTGAATTCCCTATATACTTAAGCACAACCCAACCGGTGGATTCCCTTGCTATAGGAACCTGCTATAGGAACTTGCCCAGGAACTGTATGGAAACCTGTATAATATACCTGTTAAGTGACCGACACCTGTGTGTGACCTGAATTCCATAGTACATGTTTCACATGTAATACTTTCTACATGGGAATTTTAATTCTCTGCTGTTTGGCTGGTGTCACGTAGCAACAGCTGGTCCAAGATAATAGTGAGGAACGGAACCACATGTTCAGTCATCAGAAGAGTCATCATCCTGCAAACTTGCATTCCAGGGCTCTGTTTGCCAAATGATGGGATTGCCAGTAGGGCATTTGCCAGGGACAGGTGGTTGGCCAAAAGTATTGGTGCTTTACAGACCTTTTCATTGCACTGGTGGTCCTAAAAGGGCAGGGCTGTAATCTTAAAAGTGTAATCATCACCAACACTCCAGCATGAAGGTAAAGGTAATGCAAATCCAAGATAAGGCACAAAACATTCCCTTATCTTAGTGGTTCCCAAAATGGGAGTCAGGACCCCCTAGGGCAATCATGACTTTGTTACGGGGGAGGCATGTAAATCTGGTGCCGCCATCTTCGAATCTGGCACAGGGTGTGGCATCTTGGAATGGGGCAGTCCATACTTTCCTGACAATATGTTTCAATGGAACTTACTTCCAAGGAGATTTGGTGGAGGTCTAGCATCACAGTGATGTCACTTTCCACTGCTTTTCACTTCCGTCCCTGACATCGCTTTCAGGTTGATGACATCACTTTTGGGGGGTCTTGGACAGATTTCTGGGGGACTCGGAAGGGATTCTGGACTGAAATGCTTGAGAACAACTGCCTTATCTTTTGGAGGCCCCTATGATTCTCCCCCCCCCCCATTGCAAGTTGCAGTGCATACCCCACTGGCACAGCTCCCCACTGCGGTGGCATGGGGATAGGGTTGCCAAAATCCTCTGCCACAAAATTGGGACAGGACCCTCTGTCGCACTTGCTAATATGTGAACATGATCCCCAAAATTGGGACTGTCCCTGTTTTGGGGGATGTATGGCAATCCTATGTGGGAAGGCTGGCACATGTCTGTAGCATTGACCTAATCCCCCAAGAGTGGCAAGCACAGGACTTGCACCAGCTGAACGAAAGCTTAGGATTGCGCTGTTAGTGTTCTGCCCCACCTTTAGGTACAGTACATCACTGTCCTTATCTATTTTTCCTCCACAGAGAGTCTTGTTGGAGAAAAGCAAGGAATAAGGAGCTGGAATGAACTGTGATGGATGGTGTAAACCCCCTCCAAATCATCACTCCCCCCCCCCAAAAAAAAATACACCCATCATCTTTATTTAGGATTGATTCCACAGCCATGTGGTATGGAGCTTGCTCGCATATGTGCCTGCCATCTGAGTGCAAGTTGTGACCCACTGGATCCTGGTTTCAAATCTCGCTTCTTATCATGCTTATTAGGCAAACCAATGTCTCTCAGCTTCCTGCCTGCAATATGGTGATAATAAAACAGGCCTCCCTTAACAGAGTTGTCATAAGGATTACGGAGCTAATATACGTGGAGTGCTTTAAAGACTCCAGAGTGCTGTATAAATGCTAAGTATTGTCATTATTGGTGTTTAGAATGACAGACAAGTTGCCCAAAGCAATACCTGAGCTTTGGTGAAATCAGTGTGCATGGGTTTCATGCATCATTCTTATGTGTAGACTGTCCTCCTGTTTTGACCCATAATATATCAAGGCTTCTTGATCTAGAAAGGGGCCAATATTACTGGACGGTTTCATATTTTTGTGCTAGTGCTTGTTAGGATATTTAGTTCCCCAATCTGCAGATTTGTTTTCTGCTTATGTTGTCATGTTCTTAATGCAGAAAGCACCAGATTTCTAACCAAAGAATCTACTAAATAATTAAGATCTGTGGGATCAGTAAGGTTTGCATCACCTGGTGTGGGAGGCCAGCATGTTACCCCCATGATGAAACTCTTTCCAATCCACGTAGTGGATAGAGAAACATCATGGACAGTGGGTGTGATGATTATAGCTGGTATTTGACTATATTTTTTGATAAAATAAAAGTTAGCTTTCAACGCAGTTTAAATAAAGTTTTCAACATGGTTAGTTTTGTGGGCATTGTACATGAAATTACTTATTGAGTGATATAAATGATGGCGTTATTCAAAAATAACAAGAAAATTTCCCTGTCTTCCTCTGTAAATCACAAGGGACACTTGATCAAGTTCGATGATGATGATGATGATACAGGTTGAACCTTGCAATCCATGTTTGGTTCCAGAAACTTCAATGGTTACCCATTTTTGCGTTCTAATTGTTGTTTTATTTCATCACAGCCTGTGCTGGAATGTTTATCATCTGAAATTCAGGTTCTAGCCAAGAAACTTCCAAGCAATGTTGCTTTCTGGAGCTGAGCTGGTGTCATTTGCTTCAAGCCAAGAATGTTAAAGGGTTTCTTCACACTTCTAAGCACTGCTGTATATGATGATGATGATCATCATCATCATTAAGAATATTTATATACCACTTTTCAACTAGTTCAAAAACCATAGTTCACATGGTCAAATAAATCCAACCATTTCCTGCCTCCAAAAGACAATTATTATAATAATTGTCTAAATAATTATTATTATCTTTCCCATGTGGGTGAGCATATCATTTTCTTCCTTGCATTTAAAATTCCATGTGTTTGCCAAGGCAAGAGGATAGATCATGTTGGCAGGTGAGAACGTAGTCTACCCATCCAGCACCAATTGCACTGACAGCTGGTGAGTTTCCAGATCTGTTTTTAAGATCATTGTCCTAACCTTTAAAGCCCTTTATGTCCTGGGACTGATGCATTTTCAACACCCTCTTTCTACCCATATGCCTACTCACCTTTTAGGAACTATCTACCGATTAAATTATCTGAGTAGTTGCAAGGACAGTTACCCTACAATCCAGAGTAACTACAGGAGCACGTAAGAGACATTTATGTTGACGTAGTTACCTAGTAGCACCAGCTAGTGAAATCCTGTGAGAAATTCATTGCAATCCAGAGTAAATTGTTCTTACACCGGAGCAGAGACTCCCCATAGTTACTCTGGATTGCGCCCTTAGTGAATTCATGATAGAAGAGATCATTCAAGGAAGTGAATTAAACAATAGACCACAATCAAGGAAGGCTGCGATCCAATGTGCACTTTGTAAACTCCATTGAATACAATAGGGCTTACTTCTGAGTAGAGATGCCTAGGGCTTCACTGTAAGGGCACAATCCAGAGTAACTACGTGGAGTCCTTGCTCCGGTGTAAGAACAATTTGCTCTGGATTGCAATATGAATTTCTCATAGGTTTTCACTACATAGTGCAGCAACTATGGGTACACAAAGTCTCTTACGTGCTCCCGTAGTTACTCTGGATTGTAGGGTAAGACACAAATGTGGATTCTGTGATAAAACATTAAAAAACACAAGGACATTTTATTCTCATCATGATATGAAAACACAAGGGACAACAAAACACCAACCCTGGAACACAAGGCTTTATAATTTTCTCATACTCCTCTCATGCTCCCTTTTTGATACACCTGAGTGCATAATGAACATTTTTATTCATTACTCAAGCAAACATTTTTATTAACCAAATTAAATATATATAAAGAGGGAAGGTGGACAGGGGATGAAAACCAAACTATTCAAAAGAAATGAAAAATAAAATTAAAATTTCCCATTCTCTTTTTTTCTGATTCAATCCAAGGAAAGATACAATCCAAGATACAATCCAAAGATACAATCTGATTCAATCCAAGGAAAGATACTGAGTAACTCTGTGGTGCCACTCTGTGGGGAGGGTGACATTGGGTGTCACACACAGGGAGGTGACACTACTACTGACCAAAATTTTTAAAATCTTGATACTTTGAGTAATCCCATCATGGTGAATATATTTTGATGCACAATTTCATACCATGAACCATGTGGTTGTTTCATACATCAAATGAACTAGACAAACTACATTGAAATAGAATGCTCAACACATTGAGTGTTATAGCAAAAAAAAGTGGGGATGGACAATGGTGCATCACAACACCTACCACTTGGTGCCCTACCCACTGCGTGGGAGGAGATCCATCATGGGGATCGCACCAGTACCAGGTGATACAAAAACCCCAGTGACTCCAATGGGGTACCTAAAATGTTCTTTAAAAAATGCACAACCAATATTTACTTAACCATCCTCAACGAAGAAAATCCCACAGTCTCCCTTTGGCAGTGTTTTCCACTGGTGAACAATTTTACAGATTGTTGCTGATATATCTTTGGTACTCGATATATAATTTTCTAATTCATCACCTAAATCTATTGCCCTGTAGCTGTAGCTTTTAAAAAAAATTCTATCCATCTTGGCCTTTCCTTAGTGCATCATTTACCTACCTTCTGAAATCATTTTGAAATGTTTGAACAGGTTCCACAAGTTCTCCCTTCATCTATTTCTTATATGTGCTACAGAAGATTTGGGGGATATGCCTGGCTAAAAGGAGCTCAATTGAGGAAGGGCTTGTTTGAGAGTCTTTATGCGCGCGCATGCTTTCTCATTTGTCAGCCCTGGCCCATATTTTAAAGAGTTGTCCATTATTCGGAAACAAAAACAGTGCCACAAACCATATAGAGACTCTTTATTTTCCTTCTTGGTCCATTTTAATAGTGTGCACCAGAGGTATTCAGTAAGTAGATCAGGTCCCAGAAGTGGGTAGCGAACTAGCCTCAGCATGGTAGTGTTGAAGTTGACGTTTTATTTCAAGACTCAACCTAAACAGTTTGATCAGTTGCCAGGGATATACGTCTTGGGATGCAATCCTAACCTAGGTCAGCACAACTCATCGGTCTTTCATTCCCATTGTGATGTAGGGAGACAAGCGCATGTCTGTGTACTCGCCTAACCCTCCTGCAGGAGTGGCACAGAAGTGCCTTACAGCACTTTTGTGACACTCCCAGGCCAGTTGGGATTTGTGCTGAGGCTTTTCCAAAAAGGACTTTTGGCTTTATGTACATGCTCTCCTTCACCTCAGTGGGCTACAATCTTATACCCATCCATCCACATTGCCTTGCCTTGCCTTGGTTCCTCTGCCACACTTCACTCCTCTTCTTCTTCCAGCTGGCTAGGAAAAGAAGAAAGTCTAAAACAATACAGTAGCAGCGCATGCTGATCTACCGTCTTCGGAAAAAGAAAACCAATAGTGACCACACACTCCTCTACTAGGTTCTTGAAGGTGGGTCTTGCCTTGGAAGTATCTTGGTTGGCCATTAGAAGAGGGGAAAAAGTCCAGCTCAGGGCAGTCTCATTGCTCTAAGTTGAGGGAGAGAGAGAACGAATCATGCTGGGCACTTTCTCTTACCTTCTTCTCTCCCCCCACCCCAAGTCTTATATGATATCTCAGACCATGGCAAGACGGGAACAATGGAACTTCCCACCTGCCCACTCACCACCATGTCCACCTACTTTCAGCTTGTCTGGTAAGCATGGGGGATTCAACTTAGGGGGAGATGAAAGGGGGCCAACTCATGGATATATGTGCTCCAGTGATGGGCTCAAGCAGGTTGGCTCAACCGGTTGTTAACAAGAAATAGGACATACTCGTATAAAGATTAAAAATAGCCATTTAAAAGTGGCTGCCAGATGGGCAAGGAACCGGTTGTTAATTTTTTTGAATTCCTTCACTGATGTGCTCAACAATAGGACCAGCCCATCTGTCAGACTGAGTGAGATGAGCTCTTCAGGCAACTGGTTGGCAAGAGGTGCCCAGGATCAGTCCACTCTTCTCCACTCCTCCTTCCACCTCCCAGATTGGCAAGCAGTAGCCTATGTTTTCCATACTTCCTTACTCTTTTCCACACTTCTATTCCATCCCCTCTTCTAATATAGGGTGTAGAAGGAGAATGGAAGGTGCACAATAGCACATCACTGTGGAAAAGGGGCCAACATTTGGTCCAAGATACCAAGAAGTCTTAGGATGGCCCTGGTCTGGAACCCAGAAATTTTTTGTACCCCCTGGCCTATGGATCTGACTACCACATGGTGGAGTGGGCTTCCATTACTCACCCTCATTATATGCAGTAAAATTAAGTTTCATATCTGATTTACAGCTGCGCATTACAATCACCAGTAAATTTTTTTAAAACATCTCAGGCCTTTTAAAATAGGGATGCACATTTGATGGTGTATTAGATTCAAGTAAATACGGTATGTACCATTTTGATTGGAAGGTAAAAATATTCAGTACACTTTTGCATTAAGTCATACTGACCACATGACCACAGAAGAGTCTTCAGAAAGCTGCCTCTTCTGCTTTGAAACACTAGAGTCGGACATAACAGAGCCGAAGAAACCTTATTATACTATTATTATACTAATGTAGAGCTTTGGTGGTCCCAGCTCTTCAAACAAGGGTCTGCATACCTGGTGATACTTTGTGCTTTGATGAAAATGCATTATTATCAGCAGGTCCCTGATAGAGATTTAATTTTAAATTGCAGTTAAAAGTGGCTTTTGGGAATTGCAACCTGGGAAGTTCACAGGCATTTGTGAAAGAATTGGTTGCTTTTGATGAAGGGGTTTTTTGATCTGGTTAGAGTTCCTCTCCTTTTTACTCTCATTCAGCTTTTAATCATTGTCATTACAAAAAAGAGAGTGAAAGAGAGAGATTTGGGGCATGGACAGAGTCCTGCAGAAGAATTTAGCCATTAGTGAGGTGGTGCAGAAACTGATGGAGTGGAAGCTTGCTGTGATTTAAGATATTAGGTGGGCAAGCTATCTGAAGTGATGCAGACTGAGTAAGGAAGGACTGGCAAGCTTATTCAGAAAGGGAGTGCCACAGCTCCGTTTCTGTGGGTCCTGGACCAGAACTAGACTCCCATGTGCCTTGACTGTCCCCCTGATGACACTTGAGTGATCCAATTGGCAGCAGTACTGAAGGTTCTGGACAAAAGGTCCTTCTGATGAGTACGACCCTGACTCCATCTCGACAGGAGTGATCACCCAGCACCATATTTCAAACAACAATTCAAAATCTGGACAATAGAGTCACAAGGGGGTGTAGCACATCCATACTGGGCTTGACCCCAGGAGGAATAACTCTACATTACCCAAGTCACTAAGACCATCCAACCTGTTTAACACAATTCTGGCTCAACTTATATATTCATATTAAATTTTTAAAATAAATTTATTGATTCACATTGACATGGGAAGCACCTTTGGGTTTCCCATTGCAGATACTCCGCTATCTTATTCAAGCCTTTCCTTGGCCTTTTTTATGTCCACCCAGCACCCTTTTGCTCACAACTAAGCTCACATCGGTAGAAAGGAGGCAAATTATGTGCATGGGAGAGGCTGCTTTCAACATGTACCATCTCTTTGCCCCCTCTCTCCATTTCATTTTTCCTTTCATCTCTTGTCTAATCCTAGCTGAGAAGGAAATTATCTGGCTTGGGAATGGGAAATGATAGACAAATTAGTGCAGTGTTTTGGCCTTGAAAGATTAACCTCTTTCCAGCCCTCTCCCCTTTGCTGTCCATCATCAGATCCCAGCGGATAATTGCTAGTTAGACACCGTTTTGTAATTTTTGTATGATTATTTCTATGGCATGTGTCTGTGTTTCACCGGTCCTCTTCTCCCATCCATTTCAGAAGGTGGGTTGAATTGAAAATGTACAGCTATGCTATTGTTACCTTTGCTGCTTTCTCATGGCGAGATACCAGTCTTGAAGAGTAACAGGCAGGCATAGGATATGGCTCAGGGTTGAAGGCTCCTAGGATTGCAGGTACCCACAGCATCCAACTAATCCTTGTGGTCCACTTACTGAAAAGTGAGCTTTCAAAGGATGTTGAATCAATTGCCAAGAGAAGTGCCAACCCATCCATAAGTCTTTCCACCTTTGGTTGTTCTGTTGGGGTTGTGTGACAAGAATGCCAATTCATCATTCTTTTGTGGGATCTCGGACATCCACCTGCATAGACTTACCATGCAGGGGACCTCAGAGAGCAACCCTGAATTACACTCTGTAGTGCAGTGGTCTTCAAAGTGGTGCAGGGGGTCGGACCCCTTTGGGGAGTCACAAAAAGTTGGGTGCAATGATCTTGAAATCTGGCAAGGGGCACCATTAATGTCACTTCACTTCCAGGGGAGAGGGTTCCTGGACAGATTGTCATTCTCAGAAGGGGACCCAGGCTGAAATGCTTGAGGACCACTTTAGTGTCATAGGGCACTGGTATGGGGGTTGGGACCCCCGTGGGAGGTCACGAATTCAGCTCAGGGGGTTGTGAGATGGTGGGATTCACCACCGGGCACTGGGCTTTCCTAAGAGTACGTCTCACTGAACACAATGGGACTTACTTCCAAGTAGACATGGACTAGCTCTGTCATCACAGTGAAATCATATCCCAATATGTTTGACAGGGGATCCTGGACAGATTTTTAAATTTAAAATGGCATCCTGGCCTGAAATGGCTGAGTACCACTGCCATAGGGTTTTCTGAAGAGTGACCATAAGTTACCAGGAAATGTCCCCTTTTTGGCCCTAACATTACAATTTTGGCCTGGAAATCCCAGCATCTCTCTGGGATGAGATTATACATCTCATCTGCATCACATTTGATGCTTGAATGATTTGAATATTGTTTTTGTTAGGCTGCAATCAATCCTAAAGATACTTTCCTGGGAGTAAGTCCCATTGAGCACAATGTGGCTTACTTTTGAGTGGACATGGTCAGGATTGTGCTCTTAGACATGCCTTTGACACTGGGTTGCTCTTATAATTTGGAATTCTTAATAAATGGGGATATCTGTACCGTAGACTGAAATGGGTAATAAAAAAAGCAGGCCTCCGTCAGTCTTGAAAGACTATGGTATCGTGCTCAGCGCTGTATACGCTGCATGCGAAGCATGAAAGCCTGGGTTGAATTGTTATGGAGGATAGGCTGTTACCCAAGCAGCAAATCCCCCCTCTCCACGCCACTGAATTAGTCCAATGGAAAGGCAGAGCCGATACAATTGGATCCAGCTGGCGTCGCAGAGCTGGGCTAAGGACAGGAGCTCACCCTGTCTTGTGGGGCTGACCCGGGAACTGAACCCTGGCCTGCTGGTTAACAGGCACAGTGTCTTAGCCACTTGCGCCACCCACAGCCCAAATGTGGGTAATAGTACATATTGTTTGTGGAATTCTAAGAATTGTAGTTCTAGGTAGGAGACTAGGAATAGATCAGTTCTGAGCATCCTCACCTAAGTATAGTTTCCATGATCCATTGGAAGAAATCATGACAGATAAATTGCTTTATGAACCAATGAATATAAGTGGGTAGATTTGCTTTAAATGAGAAAATGCCTTGAATTCAGAAACAGGAGTAGTAGAAAGCAGGAGGTTTGAATGGAGTTACTGTGAGACAAATATTGTGGTGAGAGAAATAATTTACACAAAACTATATTCTAAACCTTTTTTGGGGGGCGCATGTGGTACATTCTCAAAATTCACTATAATACTTCCCTTTCAGCATGGTTTTGTTCACATAATTTGTGGTTTAAAAAATAGCAGGTTATGGGCTCTCCTCTCCACTTCCCACCCATGTGGTGTTGAGTCAATGCAATCTTCTGCAAGGAGGGTGGTAATTATTTGGGATTAATTGAATCTGTGTGCACTCAAATTCTTGTGTGTGTGTTTTTGGTAGGGAGGGAGGAGGGAATAAAAAAAAGTTATATTAGCAGGTGGCCATACAAATAACCAGCACTTTTGTGCATCTGGGAAGGTAGCTCTTGTATTTACATTTCAGATGCCACATACATACGTCTGTGTGTGTGTGTGTACAGGGTGATTGAGAAGTAACTCCCTATATTGTAATTGATAAGTATTTTAAAATAGGGAGTTACTTTTCAATCACCCTGTATACATAAACAGGTGTGTTTATATATATAAATATATAAATATATATGTGCCACATAAATATATATGTGGCAGGTGCCCAGAGATTAAAGGGTGACCATGTGTCATAACTGAAAAAGAGGGCAAAGTCCCACAAAATGTAGGACATGACAAAATCAAAGCTATAGAGCACAATCCCAATTGATCCCATGGTTTTCAATGGATCTTACTCCCAGGAAAGTGTGTTTAGGATTGCAGCCAAAAACACTCATATACATTGCTTTCATGTGCTTAATTTAAACACTATATTGCTTATTATTAAATTTAAAATTATTTTATATAATTTGCTAATTACAAGACTGTACATGCTGCCTGCTTACATGAAAGAGAAGGAAAAGAAGGGGAAACAAAACAGTTTGACAGTGGGGAAGAAGGTTTTATGGGTGGGGGAAGGACTGGAGCATTCAGAGGTAGATAATTCCTATGTATGGGAATAGAGAGGGACACATCCTTGGGAATGGGAAGTTGGCAGACAGATGGGTTGTGAAGGAGTACCTCTAACAAGTGAGGAAGGGCAAGAGGTGTCAGTGTGGTGGGAGATGTGGGGCAGGGGATGGAAAAAGGAGACCTAAAGCCCAATCCTTAGGCATGTCTTCTCAGAAGTATGTCATATTGTGTTCAATAAAAAGTGTATATAGGATTGCAGCCGAAGGACTTACTTCTGAGTAGGCATGCCTAGGATTGGGCTGTTGGTTGGATTTCAACGGGATCAGCCCCCTCCCCTGCCCCTCTGATGAGTTTTTGATGAGTTTTTTTCCTAGCTGAGCAAGGGGCCTATGCAAAAGCTCTGCAACCCTTGAACTGGATTAGATGAGCATATCCAAATAAGCTTCTGCAGGGTTTTCCCATATGGGATGTTCAGTAGAGGTTCCCAGAGTGGGATGGGTGGGAGATGGGATGCCCAGCTGTGGAAGGCTGGAGGGTCTGCTTTGGAAGTGATCAGGGAAAAATAGTTTGGGGGGAGCATGGTGGTGATGGTAGAGATGGATACCCAGCTCTGGAAGATTAGAAGGTCTGGCTTGGAAAGTGTCCATGGAGGGATAGTGGGGTTGGGGATGTTTGGGGGGTGGGGAAAGAAGGATGGGGTGCCCAGCTCTGTAAGATTGGAAGGTCTGCCATGGAAGTGATCAGGGAGGGATAGTTGGGGTGTGTGTGGGTGGATGAGTTGGAGAGATGGGGTGCCAAGCTCTGGCAGATTGGAACATCTGGCTTGGAAGTGTCCATAGAGGGATAGTGGGGTTGGGGATGTGCTGGAGGGGAGAAGGATGGGGTGCCCAGCTGTGGAAGGTTGGAGGGTCTGCCTTGCAAGTGATCAGGGATGAATAATGGGGGCTTTGTGTGTGGGGGGTGGAGGTGATGGGATGCCCATCTCTGGAATGTTGAAGGGTCTGTCTTGGAAGATCCTTTTTGTGTGGGGGGGGTAGTATTTGGGGAGGCGGGGATGGGGGAAGGACAGAGTGGAGGAAGGATTGAGATGTTGGAGGGAGCAAAACCATAGAAGGATGGAGATGTTGGGGAAGGAAAGGAAGAAGGGAATGCGGAAGGAGAATTGGAGGAGAGCAAGGGAGGAGGTGGGAAGGCTCTGAAGTGGGGGGGGGAGGAAGGAGGAAGGCAAAGGAAGGAGAAGCCCCCTCCCCCTTCCCCAGATCCCCTCCCCGTCCGCGCTGCCGCTGGGAGGATGCGCTGTGCTTCCTCCCCCCTCCTCCCTCTCTCCATCCCTCCATCCTTGGCAGTGCCTGCATGCCGAGCCCCTTCCTTGCTGGTCGGGGGGCGAAGGCAGGCTGGATCCCTTCCCTGCCCCCCCCCAGCTGCCCCCTTGGCCAGAGAGGCGGTGGGGGGAGCGCGACGGGCAGCGGTGGCGAAGCAGCAAAGGCGAAGGGAGGAGATGGTGAGCGGTTGCCATGGCGATGCGGCGCGGGCGGAGGGGATGCAGGAATGGCTGGACCAGGGAAGGATGGAGAGCAGCAGGCGCAGCACCCCGCAGGGGCATCTCCGGCCCTTCTCTGCCCACCCCCTCGGCCTGGCCCTTCCCAGCCCCATCCACTCCTTCCCTCCCACTCCCCCAAACTGGGAGTTAGCCCTTTTTATGACTCCCAGATTTTTTTCCCAGTAGCTTGATGCCCCCCCTGAAATCCTCCACCACCCCCAGATCTCCCCCACCAAGAATTCTGTCACCCCCCAACACACACAACCCCCCCCCCCTGTATATGAGTAAACCCCTTCCATTGAATTTTCCTAATGAAAATATTACTAAGCATCTGGGTATCTGGGACAGGTATTGAATATAGGGGAGATCTGGGCCTAGATGTGGGAAAAGGGAAAAAATAAAATAAAACTAGTAGGAAGGCAGTGGGGGTGGTGCAATAAATGCAGCTCTTAGATGTGTGTACCTTTAAAAACCATGAGGAAGGCAATGGGGGTGGTGCATGAAAAAGCTGCTCTAGAGGTGTGTAACTCTTAGGCCTAGCTGCATTTGGATGCACCACCCCCATTGCCATCTTCCTAGACTTTTTTATATAATCATATTTTTATTATGGTTTTTAATAGTTGTTTTTAAATGGTGTTGTTTTATTGTTAATTGTTCTTTTTAAAATGAATGTTTTAATGTCGTTTTTAATTGATATTGATGCATTTTAATTGTTGTTTTTAATGGTTTTCGTTTCTGGAAGCCACCTTGAGTCCCCCAGGGAAAAAGGCAGGATATAAAGTATATTATTATATTATATTATTATATTTTTGAAGTACACATATCTAAGAGTTGCTGTTATTGCACCATCCTCATTGCCTTCCTACTAATTTTTTCCCCAAATCTCAGCCCAGGTCTCCCCTCCACTGCATTCAGCACCTGTCTCAGCTATCTAGCTGCCCGGTAGTTACATTTTTATTAGGAAAATTAAATGGGTGGGTTTCACTCACCTTCAAGGGTTTGGTTTTGGGAAGGAACCTTCCCCAACCCCAGACTGGACTGAACCGCATGTGATGGAGGGAAGGAATGATGTATGTTTGTGGGCTTTCATAGAATGTGTCTGGCTTTTTGAGCCAATTCCATGCTATACCTACCTGCATCAAAACAATTTGATTATGTGGCATATAAAAGATGAGCGCTCCTTCCAAGGTTGTATGGGCTCAAGTCGGCTTCATGTTATGTGGATCTGTGTTGCTCTTTGGCAACCTTTTCCCAAAGTACATGTCCTGTGAATATATACAGGATATTCTTCCTTGGGTTGAGTCAGACCATTGGTCCATTTATCTCAGTATTATCATCACAGACTGGCAGCAGCTGCTGTTGCAGGTTGCAGTCAGAAGTCTTTCTTGGAGATACCAGGATCTGGGAGATACTTGGAGATATAGGGAGAGAAACTACTTTTTGCAAAGCCAAGTGTTTCAGAGCCCTTTTGCTTTTCTGCTTGCTTCTGCGGTCTAAACCAGTGTTTCACCACTTTCTCCCCCTGATGGACCACTTCCAATGTGGAAGTACCACCAGAGGTAAATGGCAATGGTATCATTCCTAGAAACTTCCAGGGTAGGAGACCATGAGGTGATAGGCAACTGGTAAGAAGCTAACGACGGACAGGAGGACTTTTCAATCATGCGCTAGGGTCTGTCATGTTGAAGCCTCACTGCTAGGCAGTAGGTCTCCAGGGTGCTGCATGTACCCACTACACACCACCTTGTGTAGCTCCGCAGGTACATGTCCTGCTACTTGAGAAATACTAATCTACATAGTTTGATAGTGGACTAGATGACCTTCTGGTCCCTTGTGACTACAAAAAAAAAATTAGTGGATAAAAAACAGCAGAAAATAGATTTAAAGACCCACTTCCAGGTTTTTTGCTCATAAATTGCTCCTAACGGAATAAGGTTATGCCTTACTGTGTGCAGTGGTTTAATTCTGGGATTCTCTACTGATACAGAAAAAAATGCGTTTAATAAAAGTAGTTTTTAAAAAAATTAAAAGGGTGTTCCTTTACAGTTGTTTAAAAACAGCTTTTCTTACTTTTATAGAGAGGCAGTTGGTGGAAATGTAACCGCTTACCTTTCCCTGGCTCAGCTAAAGAATAGAATGTCTGCTTGCCTGACTGCCTCTCTACAATAGTAGAAAAGCTGTTTTTAATTAGCAAGGACCATTCATGTTGAGTGGAATCTGTGTATAAAAAATCCACGTATAGCAAGGTTGGGCGTGTATATGAAACCACAGGTGACCAATCCCATTCATGCCCACAATTTCTCCAAAGTAGGGTTGCCATAATTCTCTTCCACAAAATTGGGATAGGACCCTCTGTCTCATTTGCCAGTATGTGAACACAATCCCCGAAAATCAGGACTGTCTGTTTTTCAGGACATATGGCAACCCTACTCCAAAGCATCTTTTTGATTCCTTCACTCTTCTCTGTTCTTAGCTTCTTCTGCCTTTTGTACTCAATCCCTATCTTATTTTTTTATTTAAGGGAATAATACCACATCTTCCCCATGCCAAAGCAAATGCCCAAGGAGGCTTACAAAGCTTTTTAGTTACTACCCCTCTACTATCCTCACAACAACCCTGTGAGGTAGGTGAGACTGAGGTCTGTGAGTGGTTGGCACAAAGTCACCTAGGAAGCTTCATGGTGGAGGAGAATTCAAACCTGGGTCTTCCAGATCAGTCCAACTCCCTAACCGCTGCTCCACCCTGGCTCTATCCTATCACCTCCTCCTCCAACTTTAATTTGTTACTTATCCATGGTGCTGAAATGTTGTTGGAAACACGCAGTGAACTTTTCAGTGATTATCAGTATTGTATATAAATTATATAAGTATTGATTGATTGATTGATTGATTGATTGATTGATTGATTGATTGATTGATTGGTGTCACATGAATAGGGATATCAGTGGTCAGCAAACGCAACCTGGATCTTATTAGTTGAAACTGACAAGGGGATCTAGCAGGATAGGAATGACAGGGCATAGTAACTCTGCAATGGAGGG
Source organism: Cryptoblepharus egeriae (assembly GCA_030015325.1). Taxonomy (NCBI): domain Eukaryota; kingdom Metazoa; phylum Chordata; class Lepidosauria; order Squamata; family Scincidae; genus Cryptoblepharus; species Cryptoblepharus egeriae. Next base: position 83,203,694 of record JAREYC010000004.1, read on the forward strand.
TAACCCATTTTTTTATTTTCCATACACCCAGCTGTTCCTTCACAGACTTCATAGAGGTTAGGAAGTTCACATGCACTATGCCAAGCACTGACAAAACTGAAACCAACATATCTTTAGAAATATTGGATCATCCAACACCCTTCCCTGGCAATCTTCTCCCCACCCCTTTTTGAATTTGCATTGAACCGAGAGCAAGCATTTGCTAGCAAGGAGTGGGAAACCCTACTCTGATGCTTCCCTAGAGGGTGATTAGTGGGTATCTTGTATTCTGCACACAAGTGTGAAATACCTGCACAGTGTCTTGAGTATGAACAGTGTCAGTGGCCTGTTTTCCCTTCCAGAAGGATAGATGCAGAGCTTGGATGAGGATATGTTTTGGCTGTCAAGGCACCCATTATGCAAAGTGGGTAACTTTGGATTGGTGACTGTCTTTTAAGATTAACCTTCCTCACCGGATATTTGAGAGGATAAGATGAGAGAACTTCACATCTGATGCCCTGAGTGACAGGCTATCAAACTTCTGGATCAAGTTGAATTTACTCATCAAGTCATGCTCCAACTCCCAAGAGCACCACTCTGGTGCATATTATGGAAGATTTTGCCCAAAGGGTGCTAAGTTGGGAGCAGGTTACAACATAATATGAGAAGGAATGAGTAGTTGCTTAGACATTAATTGCCTGGCCTGCCTAGGAATGCCCTAAAGTAGGAACAGCTATGCTGCTGATGGGATCCATACAGTCTCAGCACTCCTGCAGTATGCAAAGGTGGCCAACTTTTTCAACTTTAGGTTTCCTGGACCTTTAACAATGCTGTAGAGAACAGGGAATTTCAGCAGGTGAAGTTTGTCAAGTTGTACATGTGGAAAGTCTCTCCTCGACACAATTTTTAAAGGTTCAGGAGCCTTAAAGCCAAAAAGTTGACCACCCCTACATTAAACAAAAAATTCTATTAAAGGGAAATCCAGCCCTTTAAACATGGATGTGCTATTCACAATTGATATGCCGTTCACATCTTTTGTATTCAGGTATTCGTACTCACTATAAGAATTAATGTACTGGGGCACATCAATACCATAGACCAGGGGTGTTCAAACTCAGTCGACCAGGGGTGTCCTAACTGGCTTGAGGGCCAGATGTGGCCCACTGCAAGCCACAGTGCAACCCGCAGAAAGTCTCCTCCACCCGGCCTGTTAGAAAGCCTTAGAAGTCCTCCAGATGTGTCTCTAATACTCTTTTATGTAAATGTATGTAAATTTATTCAAATTTGAAATGTAAAACATTTTTCTGGTCCCCAAAACAGTGTAAGAGATATTATATGGCCCTCCTGCCAAAATATTCAGACACCCCTGCCATAGACTTATAGTGTAGTCCTGTGCATGATTACTCAGATGTTAGTTTAATTCTATTCAACAAGGATTACTCCCAGGAAAGTGTGCCTAGGATTATCACCTTAGACTGGTTTCTCCATTCATTCATTCATTCATTCATTCATTCATTCATTCATTCATTCATTCATTCATTCATTCATTCCACATTTTTCATCTCACCCTTCCTCCAGGGAGCTCTGGGTACATAGTTCCTCTCTTCCTTTTATCCTCCCAACAACACTGCAAGGTAGGTGAGGCTGAAGCTGGTTGAAGGTAGTCTTTCAGTATCCCTGAGGAATCTTAGGAACTCCAATTACATGAGGAGATCAATCCCAGGCATCCTCACTGTCTAAAATACAATTTCTATTTTCATTTGTGATGAGTGGCAGGGGGTGGGAACACCATGTCTGTTACTGGTATAAAATTGATACTGAGCTGAATTAATTTTCCATTGCCCTGAAGTCTTAACAAAACAACAAAAAAAATATTGTACTATATACAAATTCCACATTGTAAGCAAGTATCAAGAAAGAAGCAAAAACATTAACATCAAACATCAGATATTGATAACAATAATCAAACAGGTCTCTTTTATAGCCAATTACACAAGTGTCAAGAAAACTTCAGAAGACATTTAGTTGCAGCTGATGCAAAGCCAGCCACTAATCTGGTAATGTCCTTATTTGAGTTTGCCAGAAAATAATCAAGGTTTTGAGTGTGTATATATATGTGTATATATACCAACACACACACACACACACACACATACACACACACACACACACACACACACACACACACAGACCCTGAGGCTGCTGCAAGACCAAAAAACAATATTTAGGCTGCAATTTTATGCACACTTTCCTGGAAGAGAGCCTGCTGAACACTGTGGGAATGACTTTTAAGTAAATATATGTAGGATTGTTCTGTACAGATATGGTTGGGGATCTCTTCTGAAGATACTACGTATATAAATTCATTACTTGAAAATGTTGGCGGGAAAAACAGGCATTTCTTTTTGGACACTGGTGATCAAGCATTACTCAAGCAATATGAAAGAAAACTCTGTTCTTCTTTCATTTTGTTTTGTAGGGTGTCTATAGGGAAAAAGGAATAACTGGCCATGTGTGCCTTTGGGACAGTTCTCAGAATGGATTTGTGGCATTATCTGCCCTAACATTTTCTGCACATGTCTTCGTGGGTAGGTGAAGTAATGCCCTTTGCTGTCCAAACCAGGACTGATAAAATACAAGAAAAACAACACTGACTTTGTTTCTAGCAGACCCCAGCGGGTACAACCACACTTCTTGGCCACCTGGAGCTCTTATTTTAACTAGTGCTACAGTGGTTGTGTCCAGGTGTAAGATGTTGAGTGTGTGATGCTTTCTACTCCCTTTATGTTTTCAAGAGTTATTACTACCATTCCCATATTATGCCTATACTCTCTATGATTATGTATTGGATCATGGAATATTCCCATTTTATGCCTATAATCCTTATTATGCCTATGACATTATGATGTCGTAAGATTAGTGAATAGACTGGGCCCTCCTTTTCCATAGGCTCAGCATCTGCAGATCAGAATATCCGCAGATGCCAAGGTTGTGGCTGGAAAGCCTCAGAGGTCTTACCAGATGCAGCAGTTTCACAGGAGATGTTTGGCTATGGCTGTTTGCTATGATGACTAAATGAAGCCTCCAGATTCAGGAGCAGTCTACTGGGAAGTGGCTCCTGACTGCACCGAGGTGTTCTCAGGTGCCCCGGACATTATCGGTAGGCACTTCTGGTTTGCAGGCACAAAGGTTTCTCAGGAGGCCATGCATGACTTCTGATGGCCAGATGCACTCCCCGTGTAAGTAATGGAAGCATGTGTGTCCCCAGTTTCCTTATCTATGGAAGTGGAGTGGATCTCCTGTGACTACCAAGAGCCCACAGTATTATTATTCCCATATTGCAGGTGGAAATGCTGAGACTAGGAGCAAGTGGCTGGCCTAAGGCCACCTAATGAGTTCATGGCAGAGGCAAGATTTAAAATAGAGACTTCTTGATTCATGTTTCCATCACCCAGCTGCTATGCTACACCAGCTTTAGCCTTGGGAATATTCATATCCCCGGCCAACTCACTGGTTCTACATGCTATGGGACTATTTATCATAAATAATTGGACAAGCTTATGCACTAAAGATGCATGCCAAAGGCACAAATCCATTTACTCTTGAACTGTGTTGATGACATTATTGTAGACCTTGAGAGGGATTTTTTTTTAAAAAAAGAAAGATAGCAATTGGTCTTAAAATCAACAGCCTATTCACAATGTAATTTTATTTTGTATATATTCTAACCTTCCCCCCCCCTCGCCCCTCTGGAGCTTATATTGGTGTTGCTGCAATCCTATATACACTTTCCTGTGCGTAAACTCCATTGAACACAGTGTGACTTACTTCTGAGAAGGTATGCCTAGAATTGTGCTGTCAGGCTTATAAAACTATGCAGGATGTGGAGAAAATGAATGAAGTTTTTCTGCCTCTTTCACAACTTTAGATGCAGGGAACATCCAAAGAAATTGATTCGTAGAAGATTTAAGGTGGACAAAAGGAAGTACTTGACACCGTGCAAATTAATCTATGGAAGATGTTACCATAGAACATGGTGGTGGCTGTGACCTGAGATGGCTTTAAAAACAGGTTAAACATATTCACAGAAGAGGAGAGATCTGGCCATGGCTATTAGCTATAATGGATAAATTGAGCCTACGGGTTCAGGAACAGTCTACCAATGAATAGTAATACAACAGTAGATCAAGTAGATTCATGCTTTGCACATTGACTTCCTAAAGCAGTGGAATCCTGTAGAACACTGAGAAAAAAAATATTGGAATTGTTGTGAACCACATGCAAGCCTTTCAAGAAAATAAAAATACAATTAAATTTGTAATAATTAAAGGTTTATTAGATTTAATATTAATACAGAAGATTTGTGAATGGTTGCTTTTATTGTCAGCTGTGGCTGTGACTGATGATTCATAAGGAAGTACTTCCCAAGCAAATGCTCCCACCATAAACTAACAGAGAGAGTGAGGAACAGACCACCCACTCTGGTGGTCTTTGAGGGAGCAATAACTTGGCAAGATGCTGAAAGTGAAAGAAGGAAATCTTTTGTTCCTGAGACCTTGTGGACCACTTCCCAAGGTCTCATGAACTTCGTGTGGTTTTTGGACCATGGGTTGGGAACCCAAACCTGTTCCTGAGATCTGTGGACCACTTCTCAAGGTCTCATGGACCATGTGTGGATTGTGGACCACAGTTTAGGAACCACAGGTTGGGATGTCGTAGACCTAGAGGCATTTAGTTGTCTATTACGGAAAACAGAATGCTGGATTAGATGAGAAGGACTCCTTTTTTGCTCTCACATTGTCACTGGCTCTGCTATGAATATGCCTAAAGAGAAACTTGGGATTTTGTTAAAGCTTGTCTTCTTCTTACTATTGCAGTCTGAAAAAGTGCAAAACATACAAAAAGAGGAGAGAAGGATAATAAGGACTTGTTTGATAGTAAGGTCTAGAGTGGAGGGAGGAGGGCAGATATCCTGGCTTTGTTGAAAATATGAATCTGCCTTATACTGAACCAGACCAGTGGTGCATCCAGACAGAAATGTCTAATCTGACTGACAAAAGCAACCGAGGCAGATGTAAATGATTTTAACCAGTGATGTACCAAAGGCAGAGTCTCAAGTCTCCACCCCTTGACATGAGTCACCTACGAGTCATAACGGGTAGCCTTTATGCACGGCTGCAACTTATCCAGAGCTGTTTTTCAAATCATTTCACTCTAGTCGGAGTCTGAGAAGGAAGTCAAGTTGTGGAAAGAGGAAAAAATTAAAAAAATTAAGCAAGCAGCACACATACAAAATATAGCTGGAAGCACACACAAAAGCAAACCTTGACTAGAGTCCGTTCATTTCATTTTGGGGGTAAAATCTCAGAGCCCTGAGTCACAGAATCATAAAATCATAGAGCTGGAAGAGACCTAAGAGGTCATCTAATCCAACCCCCTACCTATAGCAGGAAATGTTCCTTGAGCATCTCTGATGCTCAGGTACTTGTTGAGCCTCTGCTTGAAGATTCCCAATGATTGAGAAGTGCTCTTTCAATGCTCAAGTTTTGGACACATGTGACTTGAGTCTGTACATGTCACAAAAACATGTTTTGGCGACTCGAGTGAGTGATTCAGGTTCATCCTCATCACAAGTGATTCATCTCTGCTTTTAACTAGCGATGCTGGAGATAGAACCCAACACGTTGTGTGTTAATTGTGTGGCTGAGAGCTAGAATAGGAGGATGTGGCTGTGCAGATGACTTCTCTGTAGCACCGTCTCTCTGCCCTGGCTGTTCCCAGCCTCTGAGGCAGTCGTCACAATGATGATGATGAGGCCCTGGTTGCAGTGATTGGGCTGTGGGTGGCGCAAGCGGCTGTGCCTGTTAACCAGCAGGCCAGGGTTCAAGACCCAGGTCGGCCCCACAAGACAGGGTGAGCTCCTGTCCTTAGCCCAGCTCTGCGACGCCAGCTGGATCCAATCATATTGGCTCTCCCTTTCCATTGGACTAATTCAGTGGCGTGGAGAGGGGGGATTTGCTGCTTGGGTAACAGTCTATCCTCCATAAAACTCCAACCCAGGCTTTCGTGCTTCGCATGCAACGTATGCAGCACCGAGCATGATACCATAGTCTTTCAAGACTGGCGGCCTGGTTGCAGTGATTCTTTGTCTGTTCAGCTTCCAGCCCAGCATGTGTTCTCTGAGCCGGTGCTCGAATAGCACCTTTTTTTTTAAAGCAGAGAGGGAAAGAGTTGCTTTGAATGAGCTGCATTAGAAAAAGATGATACCTTACGGATATTCACAACTACCTTGGTTTAACTTTAATCTGATTGAGTTAAAGTGTCAGAAAGCTGTGTGCAGCAGTGCAATCCATTTAGCCATGGCCGGGCGGGATGGAGTGGTGGAGGGCTGGAAAGGACTCGTATCGTGGTTGCTAGCATTGGTTGAGATTAAAAAACGGATACAGCAACAAGGTTTTAAATCCGATTATGGCACGCTCAGGCCCGGTATTGTTGCAAGCCTGCTGCTGGATGAAGCGTTTCTCTCTCGAAAGCTTCTCGTCAGCAGTGCCCCTTTCCGTTTGCAGAGGGTCGAGAGAACAATGTAGAAAAGCATGGAAGCTAAATACCTATTCTGCAAGGGAGGGGGTTAGCAATAAGTGGCTGCGCTTAGCATTGGATGAACTATGGCCCCTAGTCAGATAGTTTAACTGATAGAGGGCCTTGCATGAATGTTATGTGTGGCACATTTGTCCTGTGCTGAGTCTGGGGTAGTGAACCAGAAGAGTCCTATATTTATTCTCTTCACTTAGCAGCAAAATTCCCCTGCATGATCTTAGGCTACTCCTCCTCTCTTAGTTTAATCTACTTTACAGGGTTGTTGTTTTGAGGATGAAATGATCGGGAGAGAGCTATGTATACTCTCTTGAACTCAGAGAAAGGATTGGGTAAAACTCCAGAACCCTCACATATATCCTTTATCATGATGGAGATATGCCACTTTTAGACCTGAGAATTCGGCACATACTTCCAAGGTTTCTAGGGGAGAGCAGAGTGTGGCATTGGATACAGAATTTAGCTTATCTTTTTTAAATTTTAAAAATCAAGTATCTAGTCATTCTAATAGATGATTCCCCCCAAACCCCACAGCACACTCCCGGTGCTCAAATGTTTGTGCGCCACTCACTTACAGATGCGCACTGAGAAAGATGTGCAAGCTCTTAAAGGATTATGCCCTCTCTCGATACTATCTGCTGAAGGCTGTATTAAGAATCTAGGAACCAGATTTGCATCAAGCCAATTTACATGAAGCCAATAAATAGCCCATCTTGTCTGGCCTTGCAGGGCCTGATAGCAGCCATTTCTGAACTGCTGCAAAGCATGCACAGAGGAATGAGCCAGTCAGAGCTACAGGTGCTCCGGAGGAATAATCACAGTCTCAGCCCACACTGAATTATGCCTTTGGAAAGAGCACTGACCCACACTGACATCACCACATTAGAACTGTCCCTGTTAGTTGGCCTTTAGCAGATGCTCCCATGCGTTCACTTGTGAGCTGTGAAGTTGGGCAGGGACAGGAGAAGGCCACTGTGGCCAAGAGACAAGCTGGCTTTTTAAAAGATAGTTAATATCATAATTAATGTTATTATTTCTGGCATCATTGATACTATTCTGATTTAGACAGTTAAATGAGGTTGCTTTATGAGTCTGAGATGCTGATCAGTGATGGAACATCAAAATTATCTAAAATGTAGGGAAGGAAGATGACTGGTAGGTAAATTTGTTCAGAATTAACCTTATTCATTTAATAGCAGGAGGGCAGGTGTACACTCTTGCACATGTTTAATGCTGGGGCGTAACTAGGGGAGGGTATGGGGCTACATTGCCTTGGGTACGAGACATGAGGGGGTTTCTTAAAGTTACCCAAAAGGCATTACATTTTCCAGCAAAAATCACAAATGCCTTTGAGGCCTCTAAGACACCTTCAGAAGTTGTATGGGGATATTAAAAAATTAGGGGGGAGTTATAGGGAGTATGTATTATGGGGGTAGTTAAATTTTTATATGCCCCCAGGTGCAAGATGTCTTAGCTATGCCACTGGTTTAATGGAAGTCTAGGAATGTCAGCGATGGCTGCAATCCAGAGTAACTATGGGAAGTCCTTGCTCCAGTGTAAGAACAATTTGCTCTGGATTGCAAAATGAATTTCCCATAGGTTTTCACTAGGTGGTGCAGTAACTACAGGTACACGTAATGTCTCTTACGTGCACCCGTAGTTACTCTGAATTGTAGGGCAAGTGTGTTCTGTGGAGCTTATCCCAAGGAAACTATGGGTGGAATCCAAAGTAACTATGGGGAGTCCTTGCTCCAGAGTAAGAACAAGTTACTCAGGATTGCAATATGAATTTCCATAGGTTTTCACTAGGTGGTGCAGTAACTACGGGTGCACATAATGTCTCTTATGTGCTCTGTTGTTAATCTGGATTGTGCAAGATGCTAACAAACAGCCCTAGTTCAGAAGCTGTTTAAACTCTCTTCTTTAATGCATTTGACTGGCCAAGGGGTCATTATAGCTCATCATCCATAATGAGCCCATAAGTAGAATAGTGAGGCCATAAGTGAGCCCATAAGTGGAATAGTGGGGAGAGCATCCCCCAAACAAGTAACTCAGAGTGGTGTAACAAAGGCTACAACCTCACATTCCTAAAAGTAGTCTCCATTGAACACAATAGGACTTACTTCAGAGTAGACACACTTAGGACTGCACCCTAAGTCATCGACAGTATAAAACGTTTCCACCATCCCTATTTTAACAGCACCTATCGGTGTCAGATGCTGTTTTGAAAGTGCCTTTAAAAGCCTCCTGGAAGCCTTATTCGGCATTTTTCACATCAATACACCATTTGGGGTGCGGATTGGCACCCTGTCAAGACACTGTACATTAGGCAATTTTTCCACTGTCCCCCTGGATCCTTGTGATAACTTAAAGGAAAAGCATTTGTCACATTTTTAGAGTGCTTTTCTTTATCATCACCTATCGATATAAACAACATCAATATATTTAAAGAGCTGTTCCCAATGGGCTTGCTTCTATTTATATTTAAGACAGGATTGTTAATTTGATACATACATATATTTTTCTTTCAAAAATTTAACACGCGGGACAAAGTTTGCTCTCCTGAATTGTATTTGGCGGCTTCCCTGTCTCCCCCTCCCCATATATTTCTTTTTTGGTGCTGTCCCAATACCAGATATCCACTAACTATCATTTGACATGTTCATGAACGATGAAATAGAGGTGCCATTAAATGACATGGCAGGCCATTTAGCCACCACTTTCCAAATTGTAGGTCTCACAATGCTGAATGAGCAGTCTTGTCCCTCCAATTTTTATTCTCCACTCACTGCAAAGGCTGGAAATCCTCTATTGGAAATCACATGCTCTGCTTCCCAAATTCATCTGTCCAGAACTCAGTTTTATTTTTTGTCACATCTTCACAATTCCAGAAGATCAAACATTCCTTTTATTTTCCTTTGAATCTCTTGCATCTCAAATTAAGGTTAAAAGATAGGGGAGTTTTAATGAATTCTAAATATCCCATTCCTTGATTCTGCCCAATTTTAGCTAAATCTGGCTTTCTAAAAATATTACTTAAGTAACATAAGGTGAATGAATGAGCAAAAGTTTAGGGGACCAAGCCCTGCCCTCCCACAATCTACTGCCAGATCATCCACCTTATCCACAACGTAGGCGCACGCAACCCTTATTCAGATCATCAATGGCACATACCACAGTGCACCTCTCATCTTAGCTGCACATAGACACACCCAACATATCTCTCTCATGATGTGCTCACATAACCTTGTCTCACAACTCTACATTAGGTTCAACACCCTCCTCCTATTTCATCCACCTGTTTCAGTCACAATAATACAGATCACCATTTACAGGTTGCCACCGGCCTTTTAAGGGTTTTGAATTTTTCCATTCCCAGAACCTTGGAAAGATGCATGGAGGTTGAGATGATGTCCATGGGGGATGCAGGAGACTACCTTTAGTGCTAGGCTATATTCTGGATCGCTGATCTTTTTTCCAGCCCCTTAGTTGAGTCTCACGAGGAACTGGGCAGCCTTTAGCAAATTTAGAGACACTATATTACACCTTAATTTAAACCTCCCAAAGCCTGCTCTGTATGGTTAAATATATTCATGCTGATCTGGCCTAGATCCTGATCTGGCCTGGACTTCTGTCACTTTAAGAGAAAACATTTTAAAATTATCCAGTGAACTCTTACATCGTGGTGGTCATTTGCTGCAAGTATAAGTTGTTCAGCAAAACCTGAAGCAAAGTGTGATGTCACAGTGTTGGCACGTCTAGGTGTCCAAAATGATGCATGGGATGGATAAAGTGGGTAGAAGAATGTCGTCTCCCCCCCCCACACACACATACACCAGGGTACATCTGCTAAAGAACACACATCTGGGAGAGTCAGAAATGACAAAATATTTATTTTACCCAGCATGAAGTTAATCTGTGGAACTCCTTGTCACAGGATGTTGTGATGGCATCTGGCCTTGAAAAGGAAGTTGGATGGATTTATGGAGGAAAAGTTCATCACAGGTTACATGGTGTATTCCTTCAAGGTAGCCTATCTCTGAATGCAAGGGAATGGTAACTAGATGCACATGACATGTTGTGTTGTGTGCTCACAGAGGCATCTAGTGGGTCACTGTGAGATACAGGAAGCTGGACTAGATGGGCCTTCGGCCTGATCCAGCAGGACTCATGCTCTTATGACCAAAGCTATCCTTTAAATATGAACAAACCAAGAGGTTTTTGCTAACCTTTGGCATTCAAGGTTTCTTTTAATGCTCAAATCATCTTCCTTTGCCTAGAGGAAGCACTTCATCTTCCCCAGCACTGCTGGCAGCTTGGAATTGCTCTACAGATAGTGGAAACATGAAAGCATCTTTTGCTATGAATATTTACTGTGAATAGTACCAAGTTAAATCATGTTTAAAGTGAATTAGGAATGTTCTCACGAGGTCCTGGGAATGCGGAAACTAAATCACTTGAGACCTTGACAATCCGGGTAATAAATCGAAATGCAAGGAAAGAAGGCTTGGTTTGTTCACCTTGTTAAACTGGTATCAGTGCTGGATTATTCCATTCCAGCCTGTATTTGAATTCATATCGCATTAGTCAGTCCTGAATTACCAAGATGAGGTTTCTCTGAATCAATTCCAGATGAAATTTGAATTAACACTTTATTTCATATTGTGTTCAGTGGATCAGGTTTATCTTTGATGGTTAGGAGTAAACGCAGATTGTAAATTTACCGTGAGTAAATGCAGATATCTGACAGCTCAGTCCTCCGCACGTTTACTTGGAACTAAGCTGCATCTAGTTACCATTGCCTTGCATTCAGAGATAGGCTACCTTGAAGGAATACATCATGTAACCTGTGATAACAATGGGCAAAATCCGGAGTAACTATGGGGAGTCCTTGCTCCAGTGTAAGAACAACTTACTCTAAATTCCAATATGAATTTCCCATAGGTTTTCACTAGGTGGTGCAGTAACTACGAGTGCACATAAAGTCTCTTATGTGCTCCCGTAGTTACCCTGGACTTGGAGGTAAGGCTGCAATCCTAAAGACATTTTCCTGGAAGTAAGACCCGTTGAACACAATGGGACTTACTTTTGAGTAGACATGATTAGGATTGTGCTCTAAGCAGGCCTGGACTGAAGTGCCCTAAGGAAGACCCCTTGAAAATAATACTTGCTACCCTCCAATCTCCTTCAAAGAAAGTTGGGTTATAAATGCAATACTGCACTAATTAATCCATCAGCTATTATTGCTGGACAGCTTAGGCCGCAATCTTATATACCAGTAGTTCTCAAAGTGGGAGTTGGGACCCCCTGGGGGGGTTTGCAAAAAGCTTGGCACCGCCATCTTGAAATGGAGCAGTCAGGCTGCCCTCCTGGGAGTAAGTTTCACTGAATACAGCGGGACAGATGCTGTAATCCTAAAGGCACTTTCCCTGGAGTAAGTCCCATTGAACATAATGGGGTTTACTTTTGAGTAGACATGGTTAAGATTGTCCTCTTAGCCTGCAATCCTAAATACACTTTCCTGGAAGTAAGACCCTCTGAACACAATGGAGCTTACTTTTGAGTAGACATGATTAGGATTGTTCTGAGTAGACATGGAGTAGCTCTGGCCTCTTGTTTTGGCTGTGACATCACTTCAGAAGGGGGTTCCAGGCTGAAATGTTCAAGAACCATTATTATATACACTTACTGGTTGCACATTGAACATTGCACATTGAACGTTGAACATGGAAGTAATATTGCTTACTTCAATGCAGAGGCCCCAGTGTTTGAAACTACCACTTTTGAATAGTACTTGCAATAAAACTCTTCTTCAGTGATTCTCAGTGTGGTGTCATTGGAAGCAGAGATGGACTCTCACATGCTTCTCCCTAAGGGGCACCCTCATGGGAGTAGGTGTAGGGTATAGGGGTGCGCGCAATGGGGTCGAGCAGAATTCTCAGCACCCTCACAAGACTGGCGTTCTTTGGGAGAAGCCATGTGAATGGAAAGCAAGCTTGGAGCGTAAATATACTCATTGCCCCTTGTAGACTTGGGAATGAATCACCACGTTGGTGCACGAGTCAATGTCTCTTTTCATACAGGCAACTCTAGGCAAAGAGAGCAGAAAGAGAGAGAGCTCTGAAGTCAGCATTGGCTCCATGCAGGCTCTCGGTGTCAAGGCTGCATCCTCGGCCACAAATCAGGGAGCTTGTGGAAATGGGGCTACAGATGTCCCTTTGTTCTGCCCTAGCCATTTCCCTCCCAAATCATTCCCAGACTCTATAAGGATCTGGTTCTGACTATGGAATATCAGCCAACTTGCCCTCCCTGGCATGCCCATCCAGTGTCAGTTGACTGGCATGTTTCCCACCAGGCTGTGACATTTGCCAATATTATTGTGCACTGAGAATCAGTTCCGCAGATCTTCTTCAAATTACGTTAACAATCAGGGCAAGATATGCTCCCTCCCCTCTTTGTCTTCTTGGCATCTTTTTTTCTTATTCGCTGTATATTATCATTGTATACATATATTTGTAGTAACGCCTTTTGCAAAAAAAACCAACCCTGTATTTTCTCAAATCTAATACACCATTGAATCTAATATGCACCTGATTTTAAAAGGCTTGAGATTAAAAAAAGTTTACTGGTGATTATTATGCACAGCTGCAAAGCAGGTACAAAATTTAATTTTACTGCATTAAACAATATGACAATAATATGACAATGGGTTTATGTTATGATTTTACCTAATTGAACTATTTTATACAACAATGGAGTTATGTTACATTTTTATTACAATAAACTGTTAAACTAAGGGCAAAATCCAGAGTAACTATGGGGAGTCCTTGCTCCAGTGTAAGAACAACTTTGGATTCCAATATGAATTTCCCATAGGTTTTCACTACGTGGTGCAGTAACTACAGGTGCACGTAAAGTCTCTTATATGCTTCCGTAGTTACTCTGGATTTGGGGGATAAATCACTGATTTTCAGTCTTTTTTATCTCATGGCACACTAACAAGGCACTGAAATTGTCAAGGCACATCATCAGTTGTTGTCAAGGCACACTAGGGTGTTCAAATTGCCCAATTTTCCTATTTAATCAATAACCCTCCCCAAATTTCCACGGCACACCTGAGGACTATCCGTGGCATACCAGTGTGCCATGACACACTGGTTGAAAATCACCGAACTAAATAATGGCTATACTTATAATCAAAATACTGTATTTACTCAAATCGAATGCATCATCAAATCTAACGTGTACCCCAATTTTGGAGACTATCAGCCCAATCCAGAGCAACTAATCTGTCCGCATAAGAGCCCTTAGGTTGCCCTATCTAACACTAGGTTGGAGCAACTGCAAGATGCTCCAGCCCAGTTACTCTGGAAGAGGCTTAGGGCAGAGCAAGGCAAGATAGGGTGCCCTAAGAGAGGTGGACCTGCTCTGCCCTAACTGGGGCAGCCTAAGCAGCTCAGGAGAGGCAAGTTGAGGGCATGTTTAGCATTGCTTAGGGCAGAGCAGTTACTCTGTATCCAAAGCCTGTTTCCAAGGCAGAAATGCCCTCTTCCAGCCCTCAGAGTTATACCACCTCAGGAGCAGGTATAGTAATGAGTAGACCCATAGGGGTCCATGATAAGGCCTGAGTAAGAATGGCAGTGCTGACCAAAAATGGCAGTGCTGGCAGTGCTGTTCTTGGCCAGCCTAGCTGCAACCCCTGCCTCTCAACCTCAGGATATGGAACAAACTACGGCTGCCCACAAACCTCAGGATACAGCAGGCCACTCCAAGAAGCCCCTTGTATTCACTGTAGGATGTACTGGCATCTCATCAGGGACTCCTTATAAGGCAGGCACCCAGTGGCGTCACCAGATTGGTGCGGCTGGTGTGGGCTGCATTGGGGATGCGCTCCGTATGGGGTGATGTGCCGGAGGAGTTTGACTGTCCTTTGGCAGGCCCCGGGCGTCAGCACCCCCATTCAGGCCTGCTCCAAGGTGGAGAATCAGCCAGAAGCTGCCACTTGTCTGAGGAGCTGGCCTGAACGGCCATCTGAGGTGCACTGCGCAGAAACACACTGAGCATGCCGAACAGCTTCAGAGGAGACTTCCTTAGAGCAGAGAAAGTCCGCGCCTCTGCACATCCATTCGGCCTCACTCAGGAGGCGGAGCGGCAGCCGAATGGCTTCAGAAAGAGTACTGCACAGGCACCAACTCTGACGCCTGCACAGTCTCCCCCGAAGCCAAAAGGCTTCAGAAAAGTCCTGCGCAGGTGTCAGAGATGGAGCCTGTGCAGTACTCTTTCTGAAGCCAGTTGGCTTCAGAAACAACTGCGCAGGCGCCAACTTTGGTGACTGTGCAGTCCAGGTAGGGGGGGGCGCGCATCCCAGGGATGACGCACAGACTTCCGCACCAGGTGATGTGCAGAGTCATGTCACCACTGTAGGCACCACAGCTGTTCCTTGTTCAGTGTGATCTGAGGGGTGTCTCCTCAGGAGCAAGTCTTCCCCTTGTGTCAATTACTTAGCATGCTCTGGAGCAGTTAGGGCAGCCCAGGCTTCCTGACTTTCTGGATTCAGCATAACTTTCTGCTCTGGATACAGAATAGTTAGGAGAGTGCAGTTAGGTCAGAGCAGGCTGAATTTGCTCTGGATTGCAGCCTATGGCTGCAATCCTAAACATACTTTCCTGAGAATAAGACGCTTTGAAAACAATGGGGCTTACTTTGAGTAGACATTGGTAGGACTGTGCTATGAATTTGGCTGAGTGTTAGTATGAGTAAATATGGTAATTCTATGCTTTTTGAATCATCTTTTTCTCACTTATTTTGCATGTGCCGTTTGTTCTTTCATCTGCTTGATCCTTTCTTCTTCAAAGGACGCAATCCAGAGTAACTATGGGGAGTCCTTGCTCCGGTGTAAGAACAATTTGCTATGGACTGCAATATGAATTTCCCATAGGTTTTCACTAGGTGGTGCAGTAGCTACGTGTACATGTAATGTCTCTCATGTGCTCCCATAATTACTCTGTGTTTTTGGGTATCAAGTTAAATAAAAACCACTTATTGCTGCATTTGCTGTGCAAGCTGTTTTGTTAATTACTTTTTGTTGAAAAGTGGCATATAAATATTCTCATTAACAAAATTCAATTTCTTATTTTATGATTTTTCTCTAGTTTTCATAGTTTTCCCTTTTCTTGTCTTTCTTATATTTTTCCTCTTACTGGAAAATTTTTAATTGAACTTATTTTTTCTCTTTTTTGGTCTTTTATACTTCTTTTTGTAAGGGCTATATGCACTTTTAACTTGAGCTGCTGTTTGTTTTTGTTTTATTACATGCTCATGAAACTACTGTATATGATTGGGGATGGGGATGGAACCTTAACCAATTTTCCAGCTCTGGGATAAGGGAAATATTACTCTGAGGGAAGGGCTACCTTAAGGAGACCCCCATGACAGTCCCCTGCTTCAGGATGCAGCACATCTACCTCCGGCACAGCTATAACAGTACTCAAAATTTGGTTATGGTTGCACCCTGGTAGCCCACACCAATACATGTCTACTCAAAGTAAGTCCCATTACAGTCAATAGGGCTAACTTCCATGAAAGAGGGTTTGGATTGTCGCTTGGGACACCATTGCAGTGTCTTCATGGTTTTTAAAAGAAAGAAAAGATAGCATCCACCAGAGATACTAAGATCTACTTCTGCCACCCTGTTGTTCCAATAAGCCCCTTATGTCGGGGACTCTTCTTAGCAGACATTGTAGTGGCCACCTTTTTTACCCATATTGTCCCCGCACCAATATGTGTCTATATGCAGTGGTGGACTCCAGCAGGTTCGCACCTACTCTATAGAACTGGTTGTTAACAAGAGACAGGACATATAAAGTTTTAAAATAGCAATTTAAAAGTGGCTGCCAGATGGGCATAGAACCAGTTGTTAATTTCTTTGAATCCCATCACTGTCTATATGTGTCTATGGTCCATCACACTGAATTTGTGGGAAGTTGGAATGGGAAGTTGGAAAGTTGGATGTGTGGTTGGAGAAGCATCCAAGTCTGCTCCTGCTTTAACTTCTGAGCCAGAATACTTGAATCCGAGCAAAATAACAGAATGTGTGTGCTCTTGTATGGAGACTTTGGCTGATCGTGGCTTGGATTTAAATCCTAAACTGATTATGGAAGTTCTGCTTATGGAAGTGTGACATCACTTCCAGGTTAATGACATCATGTCTGATGGATCTGGACAGTTAGTCATTCTAAAAATAGGTCCTGGTGTTAAAATGTTTGAGTTTGTCTTGGTATCAAGAAGTCTAAATAGACCGTATTAGAGTCTGTTGCATAGTTCTGATCTTTTTTTTCTATTCATGCACCTAAAGTTTATTAACTTTAAACTGTTCAATGTCTCACGCTAGGTCCTAGTCAAAGGATTTAAACACAATTTTGTGTTGGCAAGTGAACTGATGGCTAGAATGAGATTGACCTGCAAACGTCTCTGTTCACTTTTAGCTACAGTGCTGTACCAGCCCTCTGATTTCTTTCCTTCCTTCTGCCCATATTTCTTTTTCTTCTTTTCTATCGCATTGCTTGGTGGAGCAATCTGGAGTATTAAATGATTTATTAAGGCCACCTTAACTTAGCAATCAGGTTCTCCGCAAAAGGATTTAAGGATGGGAGGGAGACAATCATTGCCTGCCTAATTTCCAACTTGTGCATCTGGTATGGTCATTTATACAATGTTCACATTTCACATTTTTAAGCCTCAGGGTGTGTGAAGCTCTTTGACAACGTACTGTTTCTTTGCCGGCATCAACACCGCAGCCTCCTGGCATCTTTTGAGTGCTAAATTAGGACTGCAGTTGTTTAGGCCACAAAGCACCATCCAAAGCCAGGACACAAACTCCTTGTGCCATGACATCAGATTATAGTGTGAAGGATAAGTTAGTTTCTCTTGATTTCACATGGCAGCTCCTTGCGTTCTCAGGCTGATTATCAGCAATTATTTCTGTGGCGCCATAGGGATGCAGTGACAGTAGCCATGATCGAGCATTCATAGCTTCATATTTCAAGCTTCATGCTAGGTCAGGAATGGCTACAGCATTTGGGGATCTTCAGTCTAGAAAAACGGAAATAGAGAAGGAACATGATTGAGGTATACAGAATTATACATGGAGTGGATAGTGTGGATCAAGGAAGGTTCTTTTCCCTGTCACACAACACCAGACTCCAGCAGACTGAATCGACTGAAATTAAATGTTTGGTTGTTAGGACAGAAGAAAATATTTATTTAATAATCACCCAGCATGTGATTAATCTGTGGAACTCCTTACCACATGGTGTGATGATGGCATCTGGCCTAGATGTCTTTCAAGGGGGATTGGACAGATTTCTGGAAGAGAGGTGTCCACCACAGATTTAAAGCCATGATGGGTAGATTCAACCTTCTGGTTGGACTACCATGGAATGCCAAAGCTACCATGTAGGGCCTGGTTGTAGGGCCTACATTGTGGTACGCAGTAGGGGTACCATGGAATGCCAAGTGCAAGGGATTGACACCGGGCTGCAGGTCTTTTGTTATCTTGCGTGGTCTTGAAGGTATCTGGTAGACCACTGTGAGATACGGGAAGCTGCACTATATGGGCTTTGGCCTGATCCAGAAGTCTTCTTATATTCTTACATTCTTATACTAGTAAGACTTATTTGGATACAGGTGGGTGTCAAAAGCTTCTTTGATCCATTTTCTATCATAATTGTAGGTTCTTCCTAATGGAGCATTGAAATTAACTGGATCATGCCCCAAACTGACTAGAACTGACTCCAAACTATCAGCTTTTCGGTAGTGTCAGTTTCAGGAAAACACTGATAGTTCTGTGATAGTTTTATCACTGATAGTTCTGTGTTTTATCACTATTAGTTCTGTGAAGTATGAGGAGGCATGAACAGGCCTCATTCTTTATAACACTGGTCTTCAAATTGGTGGATCATGGCCCACCTGTTCATGTAAAGGCCCCCCAGTCCCATTAAGGAGAAGGGGAAGGAGTGATGGCAACTATGTGATCTCTTAGATCATATTGGTGGTGGAGGTGGTGGGGTGTGAGTGAGTGAGAAGGATGTGCTTTTACTTACTTGAAGTGAGGCTTCAAGGGCTGCTTGAGGCTCAAGGAGGTGCGGGGAGCCCCACACAGCCCTCCGCAGTGCTCCCCAAAGTTTAAAATCTTCAGACAGGGTGCACGGAAGGTACCTCTGGAAACCAGAAGTGCTTTGCAATCACTTTGATCCTACATCAGATCCTACATCAGACCCTATTCTGAGGATTCCAAGCCTTGGTGAGCCCTGCGGAGGGCTATGCTGGACTCCTCACTTCTCTGAAGCCTACACCAGCCCACAGTATCTAAAAGCACTCCCTTTCTGTTTCCTTATATACACAGTCTGGGAGTCACACCAGTGCTCTCGCCCCTTTCCCACACTGTCTTAGGGAGTAAATCTCCCTAAAGGTTTTGAGAACCACTGCTTTTTAAGAGGAATTCACTTGGAATCCAGGTTGTGTATTGCATCTCATTTGAACACCCCTGTGCAAATGCATTTGAGAAGCCTGCACATCCAACTCTCCAATCCACTTTGCTTCAGATACTGTGGACATGATGCATAGTGTGCACATGAAGCTACACTGTAGTGGTTGCAGGTTTGTTGCCAATCTACACAGCTATCAGCAGCAAAGCTTCCAACTGTGGCTTAGGACTTAATAAGCCACATCCGACAGTAGAACTCATGTTCTCCTTTTTGTAAAGGGCAGAGAACCACTGAAAATGGTATGCTGCTGTCAAGCATGAGGAAACCACTAGCAGAAGCAGATGGTGGGTCTCCATGCTTGACAATTACTCACTTGAGCCACAACAGAGTGGGTTAGGCCCTGGAGGGGCAGTTTATGGATAGGGGATTCGGGACAGGGAGAAGATGTTAAGGGTGTTCAGTGTTAAAGGCGCATCCCAGATCCTATCCCAATTTTCCAATATGTCCTACCTCATGCACCATAGCTGGTATGGGTCCAAGGAGACCCGTAGGTGATCAGGCAACCTACCAGGAGATTATATTGTACCTCTGCAAGTGACAGCTGTAGGGTGTTACTAGTATAAGATTAAATCTTATTTTTTATACTTTCTCCAGAAATCACCCAATGAAACCAAGAAAGGATATTTCTGAATAATGGTTAGGACTGTGGAATGATTAGGATTATAGATTGAAAACTAATAGGGATCTAGTCAGAGTTTAAATGAAATTTGCAAACTACCCAAATCTGATACCTCTTTAGTTTTTGAAGCTGAAAGATGATCTTCAAACTGACATTGAATTTTGGCATCAAAGTTTTGTAGTGTTCCCATTTTGACAAGCTAAATTAATGAATGACGCTTATTAAATTGTAAATGTTAGGTGTAAATTACTGATTGCTTTGCTACTGCATCCTTATCCTTTGCTGGTACCCTAAATTTGCTGCTACATTCCAGATACCATCAAAAAATAACTGCCACTGCATGTCAGATGTTAAAGGCCAATTGCTGCATGTTGCCAGATTCTGCCAGATAATCCATGCCAGAAACTACAACAGCATCAGTTTGGGATGTCACGTGCTGAGGCTGAAGAGAAAATATCTGCCAGATATTGGATGAATATTCATGCATCTGTATAATACCTGAAAAATATTCACCACTGAAATACACAGAGGAAACTTTGGAGGGAAAATGGAGGTCTCCATTTCCCCAGTCTTCAGAAGAAAATCCTCTAAATTAAAAAGCTTGCACAACTTTTGATGAATCACACACAGGTATGTACTATACCTGTTAGGTGTTCCATACCACCTGTTTCTTGCAGTCGAGTAAGACAGTTACACCGGAAGGTATTGAGCTCCTGGAGGAAAGAGGGTGAAGATGTCATACATGACTGGTGAGCTAGGTTTATTCCCTTATTTAGTACATTTGTATCTTGCTTTTCTGCTGTGGAGCTCAATGTGATCTACAGGGGTTAAGAAGAGCCATCCAGTGGTGGGCTTCAGGGGGTTCTCACAGGTTCTATAGAACCCTTTGCTAATGAGCACCTGGTTCTGAGAAACGGTTACTAATGGGACATAGAACCTGTTGTTAATTTAGGTTATTAGGACATAGAACCTGTTGTTAATTTATTTGAATCCCACCACTGGAGCTATCACTGGATCAAGCCAAAGGCCCATCTAGTCTAGCTTCCTGTATCACACAGCAGACCACCAGATGCTTCAGGAGGCACTTATGACACCTGCATCCAGGTGCCCCCTACATCTGGCACCAGACAAAGCTCTGTAAGCCTTAGTAAGTATCCTGGGAGAGCAGCTTATCTATCCTGGGCATGTGGCATGTCAGGGGGCCTATGTCGTGACCTGCCCAGGATCACGCAGAAGGAAGGTCTGTTACTGAGTGATTTCCGGGTTGTCTCATCCAGGCACTGACCAGACTCAGAACAGTATCTATACAGCAGCAGTTACTGGGATGGTGGACAACTGTGTCCAAACTCAGATCCATTGAGAACCATTGAGTATATAGCTGTGGGAGGATGTGGTGATGGCACAATGATGTCATTGGTCCACAATTTTGAGCCAAGCCAAGGGAAGATGGGAAGACCCATGCAGATGCCAGTGATGTGAAGAGCACATGGTGCTTCACTCACCTGCCAACCACTGGATCCAACCAACTCATGGACCACCTGTGGTCTGTAGATTATGGGTGGGAGACACTAGCCTAAAGCAAGGTTGTTGTGTTTACCAACTCATTCTACTGCATGTGTGGACATAATGGGATTTCCAAAAGTTATGTGCAATGGTCTATGCTTTTGGTCCTTAGAAGGCGCGTTTGAAATCTCTCCAGTCTTGCGGCATTGGCGAGCTTCACAGTGTTCAAGATGGAGCTGGCTGCCTGTGGTTTAAAGCCGCATCCTCCTGCCCGCTCCTTGGAGGACTGAGTGATTAATTATTCCCTCCCTCCTCCTTCTATCTGTGATGCTTTTAAATATTTTAAAACAGGATATCCCCGCTTAATCTTCCTTTCTTGTTGTTTCCAGTTGCTTTAGCCTTTTCTCACTGGATTTATCTTAGAAGCTCTTGATATTTTGCTGCTCTCATCTGAATACTTCCTAGCTTGTCAATGACATTCTCCATTCCCAAGTTTCTGAAATTCACACAATTTGCATGAAAATGTACACAAAGGGCATGCATGTATCCCCAAAAGGCTTGGATAAAAAAGATTTGCTGAGATCTAGGAAGCAGGAGATGAAATCTTCATGTTGTACCTAGAACAAATATGTTTATGAGATGCTTACTTGGAGCACTCAAACTCTGTATTATATTTTTACCGCATCTGTCGGCAAAGGAACTCAGAGCAGCACCAGCCCCCATTTATACCCCTGGGTAGCCCAATCCTAAAAATTGCTGGCACATCAGGGCCACCCAACCCAGTACTCGCTCAAAACAGGCTGGAGATCTTCTAAATGGATCATTTAACAAGTCCATCCTGCTCAGTGGGCTACTGGGATCTTTGCCAGCATAAGTTCAAGAAGCGCCATGTTGGGCTTACAAACTTGGAATAGGATATACCCTGTTAAGAAAGCTAGTGATGGAGACGGTAACCAGCCCCAACTAAGTAAGTTTCATGGTTAAATTGGGGTATTTATGTCATTAACCTGAAAAGCGGTGTCATGGCTGGAAACAACAGCATTGAGCGAGAAGTTTTTTAACACTCTCCAAAATGATTTAATTTTCAAAATTAAATCATGTAAATCAAAATATATGAAAGGTAAAGAAGGGAAAGAGCTCTGACATGGTAGAATTGACTACAGGCAGCAGGTGAGAGAGAGATCACTTCTTTTAAATAGTCCATTAGGTGTACAAAACTCCCTGCAAGGAGAAATGCAGCACTGCAAGATGAGAGGTAGGTTGGAGTCTTTCTTCCTGAGAAGCTCATCTTCTGCCTGCATAGAGTTTTGCAAGTATAAAAGCATTTAGAACTGACACCACCACCCACAGCACCCAGTGGTACAGGTCATCCTCCCACCTCTACTTTCTGCTATCCCATCCTGCTGCACAGATAGACCAGGTTTTTCACCCTTGCATCCCATTCATCACTTCTCAGGATGGTATCTGAATTAAATGCTCTTCAGTTGAGTGGAAATATCATTTTTCCCATACTTTAATCATTTCCAAGGGATCTAAACCCTAAGGGAAGAATGACAGAAGGCATCTGTGGATGATGTATTATTTTGTGTGGGTAGCCCATAATTCATCGGTTTGGATGTGTTTGGCATTTTTAAAAAATCTTCCAGTCTTGAAGAGGTGTCCTTGCCCAGTGGTTGAAGCTCTCAGGTTTAATCTGGATGTCAAGTAGCAGGACTGCAGAAAAATAATCTGAGATTAGATGGCCCAATGATCTGAGAAAACTTTATAAGTTCAGCCTAACTGCATGCAGTTTTTATATTTGTTTAAAACAGGGATGCACAAACTTTTTTGCCAGGAGGGCTGCATCATTCTGTCACTGTGTCGGGGACCAGGAAAAAAAAGAATTAATTTACATTTCAAAGTTGAATAAATTTATACTAATAAATATGCTTTTGTGCAGTAGCCTGCAATAAATTAAACCTGAGTCTATACTGTGATGTCCTGTACAAGAAACAGGATGGAAGGGGTCTTTGGGTGGACTGCTGCCTGCATCTCCCTTGACCCACTTGGCAGTCCTTCTGCTCCCTGGAATAAAGGAGGAATAAAATAAGGTGTTGGACACATGCAGACCCACCACTCATCTCCTCCACATTTCCTGTTCCAGTTAAGTTTTTTATTTTTTAGATCTGGGAAACAGTATTTGGTTCACTACCTCAAGCACTGGAAGATCTTGGTCTAGATCTGAGTTTATGCACCCTCTCTCAGATGCAAGTTCAATAGGTCCCTCTTCCCACAAAATGCACATACAGCCTTCGTCACACTGCCAATAATAAAAAGGGGAATTAATTTTTCATGGCACTTAAAATATTAATTCTTTACTGGGGCATTAAGTAAACGTTTGAGAGGTTTCTCTGGGAATCTGGCCTTGTGTAAAGCCAAGGAAGTCTTCTGAATATGTTTTTCCTAGAACACTTAATTGCTTGACAGGGGTTCAACACTTTATTTGGATTTTTATCACAGCTTCTTCCAAGGCTCAGATCATTTAAAATGAACGTTATTGAGTACAATCCAGGGGGGAGCATCTGTACGAGGGCCTTGGAAATGAATGGGAGTTGTGTCGGAGCATAGTAAGCACCCTTCCTGATGGATTATGTGCTTAAACTACAGAGATATAAAATGCATTCATTTAAATGGATGGTTACCATCCGTCAACAAATGCCAGGGTAAGCGGAAAGATCTTGCATGGTTTCTGGAGGATACTCTGACTAGGACATAAGAAAGCTTCCCAGGCAATTGTTTTCATTTACAAAACACAATGTATAGCTGGATTATAGGTGCAATGTATAGCTGGATTATTCGATTAACATTATGGGCGCAATCCAGAGTAACTACGGGGAGCCCTTGCTCCAGTGTAAGAACAATTTGCTCTGGATTGCAGTATGAATTTCCCATAGGTTTTCACTAGGTGGTGCAGTAACTACGGGTGCACGTAATGTCTCTTACGTGCTCCCGTAGTTAACTCTGGATTGTAGGGCAAGATTGACTATAAAGGAGCTCTGAAGGGCAGGAGAATTAACATTTTTATAATGTTTACAAAGACAAATTGTTGGAAGAGACATTCCCACCCAATATGTAAATGGGAATGCTTTTTCCTTCTTGAGAACAATCTAAGGAACAATCCTTCTTTAGAACAATTCTCTTGCAGATTGACTGAAATTTATGTAATTGGGCAATTAAGATTTATTTCAGTGGCAAAAAATACATGTATTTCTTTCATCAGGAGGCCAGATTGTGGGCTTCAGAGGTGTTCTTTTGCTTTCAAAGGCAGCACAAGTTAAATACATAAATGCATCCTACCCAAGAAGCGATGATGCCCATTGTAGCTCACAGTTAGAAATAAAAACAATAATATTGCCATATGACAATTTAGGGGAGAAAACCAGTTGTTGTAAATAGCCAAGTTGCCACTGAGATAAGGTGTGCCGCATATGGTCAGTAACCTTGTGAGTGGAATAAAAAAGGGGTGAACATTATGGTCCAAGGATCTCTGAGTCTTTGAAAGGACTTCCATCCCACAAGAACATCAGCTAGATATCAGCCTGGTTGGATTTAAATACTTGTTTATACCTATTTGTTTTGGTATTGTCAAATACAACTCCCCTTCTACCTTCTGCATACCTTCTGAAACTTGTGTTTCTTGTTTCCAGTGATTGGGTCCAACAGACATTGTATACAATTCCATAATACATCCACTGAGATGTATAAAATTATATGAGGATATGATAGCATGGATAAAATTGTGTTCTTTTCCCTTCTGCGCAACACCGAAACTAGGGCTGCAATCCTAAATACACTTTCCTGGGAGTAAGATCCACTGAACACAGTGGGACTTACTTCTGAGTATATATGCTTAGGATTGCACTGTAGGAGACATCCACTAAAATTGGTGAGAGAATTAAATGAGACAAAAAGAAAATAATTCTTTACCCATTGTGTCATTAATCTGTGGAACTCCTTGCTGCAGGATGTGATGATAGTGTCTGGCCCAGATACCTTAAAAGAGATGGGAAAGATTTTTAGAGGGAAGATCCATCAAAGGTTACAAGCTATGATGGGAATTAGTGTCATCCTGAATTTAGAAGTAGAATGCCAGATAAAACGGAGTAGCAACAGGATTCAGTCTCTTGTTGTCTTGTGTGCACCCAAAGGCATCTGGTGGGCCATAGTGAAATACAGAAAGGCTAATTAGATGGGCCTTTGGCCTGATCCAGCCAAGCTCATAGAGCCCAATTCTATGTATGTCTACTCTTAAGTAAGTCCATTTATAGTCAGTGGGACTTCCAGAAAAATGTGTATAGGATTGCAGCCCTACATTCTTAAACTTTTTTTCTTGTAGGAATACCATTATCTTCACCAAATAAACATGATTTTCCAAAATCATGTTGAGTGTATTTTGGATAATCATTAGAAGGATTCAGAGGCAGATGGTTCATGATGGTTTTGGAGGAAGCCATTCTGATATTTTTAGGGGGGTGACAACTTATTTTTCTTTTTCCCTATACTAAAAATACTACATTGCTAAAAGGTGGTAGCAATGGAATCTACCAAGAATGATGTGGTATTCTGATCATAGATCCTGGTTCCTTTTGAGATGAAAAAGAATGGTCATCTGCAGGAGCCAGCCATCAGAAAGCAGAGCAGGAATTAAAATTTGTGTGCGTCCGCATTCTCAGGGGGAAGACAACCAAGAGAGGATATCCTAAAGTGAAGACATGAAATATAGATAATTTTGGTCATAAATTATATCTGCATTACTGAGCACAAATCCACTTATAAATAGTGTTGCCTTTCTGCCTCCTCTTGCAGTCGCACACATAAACAACCTCCTGTGGGATCGAAGACTGCCAAGAAGAGGGACAGTGTCCCTCAGAGGAAACAGGAGTCCAGATCATCGATTTCAGAGGTGTTCTTTTGCCTTCAAAGGCACCCCAAAACAAACCCCTATTCTCCATCAGTTCCTGGCACCCCACTTCTGAGAAAGAAGTAGAAAATTTATCAAAATCCCAAAGAGAAAATGATCAAGGGACTTGGACAGTTCTCTAACATTCTTGGTGGCCTGAGCTCAGTGAGTGAATTGGTGACTGAAGGTATCCCCTTATATCCATAGGAGTTCCTTTTCACTACCACCCCTGGAAATAGGGAAACCACGGATATGGGGAAACCTTAGAAACTGCATCCCTCTCCTCTACTGCCATTATCCTTTATTTTCCCTTATTATTACCCTTGATTTTCCTTTAGAGTAGTGATTTTCAACCAGTGTGCCATGGCACACTGGTGTGCTGCAGATAGTCCTCAGGTGTGCCACGGGAATTTGGGAATTGACATTCATTAATAGGAAAATTGGGGGATTTGAACAGTCTGGTGTGCCTTGTCAATAGTAAAAACAATTTATAGTGTGCCTTGACAATTTCAGTGCCTTGTTAAGTGTGCCATGAGATGAAAAAGATTGAAAATCACTGCTTTAGAGGAACAGGTGTTTTGTTAAGCAAGAAACAGGTGTTAACAAAGCAACAGTCTTGCTTCAGTAGCTCATGAACTATAGGCAACCAGCCTTCACACTACAGAGAGGAGATTAAAAAGCAGGCCTCCGTCAGTCTTGAAAGACTATGGTATCGTGCTCGGCGCTGCATACACTGCATGCAAAGCACAAAAGCATGGGTTAGATTGTTAAAGAGGTTACCCAAGCAGCAAATCACCCCTGTCCTTGCCACTGAATTAGTCCAATGGAAAGGCAGAGCCAATACGATTGGATCCAGCTGGCATCGCAGAGCTGGGCCAAGGACAGGAGCTCACCCTGTCTTGTGGGGCCGACCCGGGTCTCAAACCCTGGCCTGCTGGTTAACAGGCACAGCATCTTAACCACTTGCGCCACCCACAGCCTTACAGAGAGGAGATTAACAGAACATTTAACAGGAGGCAGGATGTCCTTCTCATCTCCCTCCAGCATGCAGGCTGGTTGCCTGCAAACTGCATTCTTCAGTGATGCAAGAATGTTGCTATGATAAACAAAATACAGTACACCCGTGTTTCAGGTGCTACTGAATAAAAACAAGGGTACTGTAGGATGCGGCAGATCCCAAATCAGCTGATAACTAATCCACGGATATCAGATTTGCAGATTTGGAGAGGCACCTGTACATCCATAATCTCATCTTCAAGGGACAGCGGTGGCTCAGCGGTTAAAGATGCTCTGCCTATCGACTTGAAGATTGGCAGGTTGGTGGTTCAAGACCCAAGTGACACATGATGGAATGAGTTCTTGTCACTTGTCCCAGCTCCTGCCAACCTAGTAGTTTGAAAGCAAGCAAAATGCAAGTGGATAAATAGGTACCACTCGTCAGGAAGATAACGTCACATGGATTGGACAACTCTGATGCAAAATGTGTGTGGGCAGTGGGAACTTGGCACTTATGCCCTCTCCTAGCCTTATTCCCGTGCAGTCTGGGCCATCCCCAGGTTGTCTCAATTTGCAATTCTATGAGGGCTACTGCAGTGTTACCTGGAGTAAGAGGAAAAATTTCCCCTTGCCTCAGGCTCAATAACTCATGCTGGATACAGCGCAAGCATGTCAGCTGCCTGTTATTGCACTGTAACTGTATTGCCAAAGTTTCCACAGTAGGAACTTTCTCCTTTTCTTCTTTCTGTTGGGTTTCCTTAGGGATCTGTTGTTGGTCCCCTGCACATTGCTCCTTGAGGGCTCATAAAATTCCATGGCATTCAATGCTGTACACTGTTGACATCCAGCACATCTTCTCCACCCTAGGACATCCTCCCTCCAACCAAACTCCCACTTCTCACTGTCTGACATTTCTGTTTGGATGCTTAGACTCCAGGTGTTCAACACAGAACTTCATCTTAACCTCATCTTCTTGTCCTCTCCACTGATAATGTCATCATCCACTGTTTTGAAAAGTCCTTGATCTTCCTTTCTCTTTTTCATTCTCCATAACCAGTTGGTGACCATTTTATGTTCCTTCTTCCTCTACCACATCATCAAAATACTGGTCTTCCTCTCGGTTAAACATCTTAACACCACTCGTCTTACTCCACCACTTGAAGTTTCCTTGTTGACCTTTCCAACAAAATGGGGCTCCCATAAGATCACAGCTTTCTGGAAAGTGAACCAATGATGGGAAAAGCCTCTTATAGCCAGAAGACAACCTTCTCGGACGAGGAGAGAGAATCAGACAAAATAGGATTATCTAGTTGTGAAGTGTTGGGCTTCTCAAAAAACATGGATTGACAGGAAGACAGATATTGCCTGGGGCAAACAACAAGAGAGGAAGCCTCTGAAACATTCAGAGTGCTTAACACCACTTAACATTTGGGAAACTGTCTGTTCGATGACAGGCGCCCAAGTGCCAGCAAATGCATACTTGCACAATTCGCACTGGGAAGAGTTGGAAATGAGGTGTGAGGCCTTAAAAGTGGAATCTTAGTAATAAGTGCTTACTAGTCCCTGGTCAATTAATTCCCAAAGCCCAGTTTCCTATTCAAAAGTTGTGTAGATCAACAAATGCTGCACCTGCAGAGACTTTCTCCCCATATGGAGTGAAAGAATCCTTTGATACATTGTCTGCAGTGCACTAATGTGGGATGCAATAACAGTCTCTCCTCCTACCTGTTTACCTTTTAGTCTTATTGCTTGCCACTCCATCTCCTACGGTGGTGGTTGCAACTCATCAACTGTGGGCTGTGTGACTAGAATCGGTGGATTGCATACCGATGCTACCCAGAAGCTTTAATGCAGTGGTTCTCAAGCTTTTCAGCCCAGGACCCCCTTCTGAGAATGACAGTCTATCTTGGACTCTCCCCTGGAAGTGATATAAAATGCATAGTGACATCACTGTGATGCCAGAGTTCTTCCATGTCTACTCAGAAGTAAATCCCATTGTGTTCAATGAGACATACCCCAGGAAAGCAGCGCAATGCCCCATTTCAAGATGACCATGCCCAAATTTTTGTGACCCTCTGTAACAAAGTTGTGACCCCCAAGGGTTCGTAGCTCCCAAAGTCCTGACCTTCACTTTGAGAACCACTGCTATAAAATATTCAGAGATGCAACCTGGAAGCTGCAAGGCATTCTAGGGCATGATGTGTCCGCCAAGACCGATCAAGTGGGTCGCAGCAATAAAAAAAATGGAGAAGCCCTTTTGTACTGTAATGAACAGGACATGGTACACCAGGTAGAAGAGAAAGATAGCAGATTACCAGAGGGTGGTGGTGTATTGGGGGGGATAAGCTTCGTTTTCAACACCCACAGCAGATTTAATGACAAAGGGAGAATCTCTTCAAAACATATTTGACACATATTACTGTGGGTGCGGATCAATTCTGCCCGCCCATGCTCAGTGTTGAACTTTTTTGTGGTTTGTACATCCCAGGAGGAATTTGGATTCATGTTGCGTTTTTCTCAAAGGCAGGAAAAAACTCTTTGAGAACGAGTCGAGAGGTAAAAGGGTTACAAAGATCCAGCACTCTGGCATTTAATTTGCCGATTAAAATTAACACACTAAAGTTAGCTAATAGCATGTTAGCTCGGAGGACTTAAATGCTTCAGTATATTAAAAACTGCTGTAGAGGGATCGTGTATTGCTAAGTAATATTCCCCCATGTTACTGGAATTGACTAAATGATGCACGCACAGAGCGTTCCTGACAGTGATGCATTCCTGCTTGTGTGTTCACATGTATCTCTGTGTGACTATCTCCAGCAGTGGCAATATCAAGGGATTCCGCCTTTCTTTACTGCTGATTCTATGGCACCCTTGATCAGACCCTTAAAAAAATTGCTCAATGTGTTACCAAAAATGCTTCTCTTGGATGGAAAACTACTGTGTTTAGCTTCTCTGTGAGCATTACTGCTGTCATAAGGCTTGGTTTCAGCCAGAGCTAAGGCTCCCACAGCTCGTAGTGTGCCAGGGAAAGATGCAGACAACGTAAAGCATGATAGGAATGCTTCAGACTTTGAATTTCCATCGGTGTCCCCCATTACAGGAAACAATTGGCACCTCTTTTGGACAGCAAGGTTTGAAGCATAGTGGGTTGAGGCATCTAAATCAATGTTTCTCAACCTATGGTACATTCATGACCAGTGGGATTTGAGGTGGTATCAGGTGATACTCACTGGACACCTACCACTTGGCAGCAAGATCATGAATGCAACATAACAAACAGTGGTATGAGGTTTGGTTTGGTATCCAGAGCACCAAAGTGTGCTTTTCGGTGCTTGAAAAAGCATTCCTGAGTTTCTTTCTGGTGTTACTTGTCACATCTGGACTCCTGGTCCAAATGTAACTGGCAACAATGTCATTGCCAGTTACATCCAGTGGTACTTTGAATAGGTGGACCATGTGAAGTGGTACAGCGGAGGATAAATCGTGCGAAACACTCTATGGGCGAAATCCAGAGTAACTACAGGGAGTCTTTGCTCTGGTGTAAGAACAATTTGCTCTGGATTCCAATATGAATTTCCCATAGGTTTTCACTAGTTAGTGCAGTAAGTATGGGTACACCTAATGTCTCTTACATGCTCCTGTAGTTACTCTGGATGGTGGGGTAAATTAATCTTATTTAGTACATAGTTGTTCTCTGATTCTTCAACAAGCTAATGCAATTCACATGGTCCCCATTTCTCCTTAAGAGAATACAAACCGACAATATCTACAAATAGATATATGTTGGAAAAGGAACTGTGTTTGCCACCGAGAGCTACTTGTAGGTGGAATTGAATACAAATCTACAAATCTAAAAGGAGAATACAAAGCTATCTGTGAACTGCTGATTTTAGCATTTAGGCAAAGAGAGTGAGTTTGGCAGCGTTTTCATCATGGAAACCTAATTTGCTTTCTGCTCTCATGCCCATCCATTTGGTCATGTGTCATTCACTGTTACTGCAGCAGTGTGGCGGTTTTAAAAGGCCTCTGATTTTTCAGATCACTTTTACAGAGGAAAGAAAGAAAGTTCCCCACCCCAGTCACACCCCATATATCTAGATAGGGAATAAAATAGGATACGGTATTCCCAAATCATTTTAGTCTACTAGCTATTCAAGAATTGAAAAGCTGAAACACATTGGGCATTTTTTAAAATTTTCCAACACAAAATGATTCCATGTTTAACAGCATTCAGAAGTTTTGCTTCCCTTAGGGGGAGGAATGGCGATATGGGTCAGTTTCAACTATTTCCCTCCCCCCTCCCAAAAGGAGGAAATTTGGAGAAAGACTATTTTTAAAAAATTGAATTTGAAAAATATAATTATATAACAAAGAGCACCATCCTAACCATGTCTACTCAAAAGTAAGCGTCATTGTGCTCAGTGGGAAAGTGACTTTAGCACTGCAGCCAAAAAAATCTTAACAGGCACAATCCAGAGTTACTATGAGGAGTCCTTGCTCCGGTGTAAGAACAATTTACTCTGGATTGCAATATAAATTTCCCATTGGTTTTCACTAGGTGGTGCAGTAATTACGGGTGCATGTAATGTCTCTTACGTGCTCCTGTAGTTACTCTAGACTGTAGGGAACATTGCAAAAGTCTTGTATGAGACATTAAAATGTTTGTTTGTTTGTTTGTTTGTTTGTTCAAGGGATTTACACCCCACCTTTCTCATGCCAACACAAATGCCCAAGGCAGCTTACAGAATATTAGTCCTTCCCCTCCTGTTGGCCTCACAACAACTCTGTGAGGTAGATGGGGCTGAAAGTGAGTGACGGACCCAAGGTCACCCAGAAAACTTCATAGCCAAGAAGGGATTTGAACCTGGATCTTCCAGGTCTCAATCCAACTCCCTAACCACAATGCCATCCTGGCTCTCGTAGGTCATAAAAGGGCACATTTTTCCTGATCATTTCAATGAGTTGTTTGCTATTTCAATATATCAGTGGTTCAGTTCTGACATAACACAACATGAATGAACCTGGAGCCTATACACATTCATCTCCCATTCATTCACTGAACACAAAGGAGCTTACTTTTGAGTAGTCATGATTAGGATTGTGCTCAAAGTCTAAAAGTTAAGTGCAAACTCATCGTTCCAGTCATTCTCCACCAATTTTTCCTCCCCAGAAGGGCTTGATCTTATTACAATTCCGCCAATGTGGATGAAACTGGCCTTAGGTTGATGACATTTCCAACAGTTATCATTTCCGTTTAAATAGATTTTTTTTTGAAGCGATAACGTGCTAAATGTCAACTGTAAAGAATTTAATAATGACTTCCCTTTATGTTGATACATACTGAAGAGGCAGTGTTTAAGACATTTTTATGTGAGGATGGTATTGTATTTAAAGATTCAGAAGACCTGTATTCAAATCCCAGCTCAGCTCTGTGTAGGTTGACTATGTGGTAATCACTGTGTCTCTGTCTAACCTACCTTATAGGGTTGTTGTTAGAATGAAGGGAGGGTGGAAAAAGAACTGTGTTTGCCACACAGAGTTACTTGCAGGAGGAACAGAATAAAATTTGATTTATAAACAAGATGTCCAAGGCAGTCTCCAAAACAAAATGGCAAAAGCAACAGCAATAAATTATCACAAATAATCCACAGTGGAATAGAAACCTTCTAGCAAAAGTCGGCATTGGGACTATAAAATTGATAATGCCTGGAAGGAAATCAATATTTTCACCTGATACCTAAAAGCCGGTAGCGATGGTGCTTGGCAAATTGTTCTGGGGACTCAGTTTCTGAAATAATATCCCTCTCTGTTAGCTGCCCATCTTGGTTTTGAAGACAGGAGCACACTGGGCATATAAGGATGATCTTACCCATTGAGCAGGTTCATAATGGTTGAGTTTAATTCAAACCAGATGACCGTTACTTTACAAAAGTAGCCTGTCCGAACCAGCCATGTTGAGACCTGGTCATGAAATTTCCCTTCCTAAGAAGACATCTGCTGGCTCTAGCACAAAAGGGTGTTGCCTACCTGGGGATGGAGTTACCAGATACAAAGAGGGATGGAGTGCCTATGCCTTTAACATTGTATAGAAGAGAGAATTTTGGCACATGCCACCTTTTCAGCATGCTTTAAGCTGTATCTGTCAAAGTCCTTCTATACAGTGGTTCAAGATATAGACAATCTGCCTACCTTTGTATCTGGTAATTCTGCACGGGGAGTCTGCAGAGCCTATGTGCTCCTGCCTGGGCAGGCTCTCGTCCGCCATCTTCAGATCCTCCACAATCATCCTCTGAAACCCAGAAGCAGAAAGAGTGATGGGCCTGACCTGAAATCCAGATCAGAGAGAAAAACATGTGTGGCAGCTTCAGATCTCCCATTTCTGAGGCCTGCTTGGGAAGAGGAATCATGAACCTGATATATGCTGGACCAGGAGTTCACTGATGCTCCAAGTAAAGGTGTGGCAGTAACAGAGGCAGCTTCAAAGTCCCTTACTTGCAGCCTAGGGACTGCTGGTATATAATAATTACATTTTTATGCTGCCCTTCCTCCAAGGAGCTCAGTACATTGTTCCTTTTGTCTTCACAACAACCCTGTGAGGGAGGTGAGGCTGAGACATTATGTGGGTAGGTGAGGTCATCCAGGAACCTTTATGTGTGACTGGGGAATTTGAACTTAGATCTTCCAGATCTTAAGTCCAACTCCTGAACCACTACACCATCCTGGCTAGGTTTGCCATAATTCACTTCCACAAAATTGGGTCAGGACCCTCTGTCCCATTTACCAGTACTGTGAGCACAATCCCCCCAAATTGAGATTGTCTCTGGTTTTTCAGGGCATATGGCAACCCTAACCTTGTCTTCTCTGGGTTTCAAAGCAGTGCATCCAGAGACTGGTACAGATTTTCTTTCTTTCTTTCTTTCTTTCTTTCTTTCTTTCTTTCTTTCTTTCTTTCTTTCTTTCTTTCTTTCTTTCTTTCTTTCTTTCTTTCTAGCAAGAGGGCAGTGTTCCAAAATGCACCACCTCTGGCATCCCAACAATCACACCAAGCCGCAATTTGCAGAATCCTTTAGGAGAAACCACAGTGATGCTGCCCGCTAAAACCTGATGATAAATCCCACCATTTGGAAATGCTACTTAAGGCACTCAAGAATGGCTCAGGCCATGCCCCACTTTGTTTGAGAACCCCTCATGTCACTCCAAGTGTTTCAAAACAAAATGAAAGGGGATTAATTTAGGATGAACAATAGATTAGGGAACAAAACTGACAAAAAATGGTTGAAAAACCTGGGCAGGTTTTTGCCTCAAGAAAGGATCACATGGGGAGGGCGGTGCGATAACCGCTATCAGGCGTATAAAGGAGCAGATATTCGGTGTCCTGCCATTGAGGATAAAGGGAGAAGCAAACGTCTTATTTCACAGAAGGGATTATTTAGGATGCATCTTAGGAAAAGCTCTCTCACTTCCCCAGTGTGTTCAGAGAAATAATGCCACAAATGCTGTTTAAAATCTCACACTGCAGCAGGCTGGGACAGAAGGTCCTCGGAGGGGGGCAGTTTTCTCAAGTGACAAGCCTTCATGGTGCTATTATCATGAAGGAAAAAAAATCATAGCATAAGCTGTAAGCCCATTAAGAATGTCACTGTTAAATTCCCCTATAAATCAGAAAGAGATTGTGGCTCCTAGGGTGGACAGCATTCCTTCTTTAGGAGAACTGGTTTCAGTGGTGTGACAAGAGGGGTTTTATTTATTTTTCACATTATGGAATGTGAAAAATTATTTTTCATCCAAGAGCTCAGGATGGTATACTTGGTTCCTTTCCTCTTTTTTTCCTCACAACAACTCTGTGAAGTAGGTTCACAGTAGGTTTATTCTGTAGTAGGTTTACTCCGTAAGCAGTAAGATATGTTGATATGGCTAAGGCTGCAATCCTAACCTCCACTTAGGGTGAAACTATGGGGAGGCCTTGGTCCGGAGTAAGAACAAGTTACTCTGGATTGCAATATGAATTTCCCATAGGTTTTCACTAGGTGGTGCAGTATCTACGGGTGCACGTAAAGTCTCTTAGGTGCTCCAGTAGTTACTCTGGATTGTGCCCTTAGTCTGGCCTAAACCCCAGCATAAGTCCTGTGCTGACTTGGAGTGTTACAAAAGTGCAGTAAGACATTTCTGCCCCCCTCATGGAGGAGTTGGGCCAATGCACAGGCATATGTTGATCTCCCCAAACCCCCATGGAAAGATAGTCTAGGTGAGTTAGACTGGCCTAAATTTCTTAGGATTGCATCCTAAGAGAGACTTTTGTCTACACAACAACTCTGCGAGGTAGGTAAAGGCAGAGAGAAAGAGAGACTAGCCCAAGGTCAACCAATAAGTTCATGGCTAGGATTGCCATCCATCCTGGAAATCCAGGACATTTCCAGTTTCAGCAGAGTCAGGGGTGGTATCAACCTGGCCAG
Source organism: Cryptoblepharus egeriae (assembly GCA_030015325.1). Taxonomy (NCBI): domain Eukaryota; kingdom Metazoa; phylum Chordata; class Lepidosauria; order Squamata; family Scincidae; genus Cryptoblepharus; species Cryptoblepharus egeriae. Next base: position 83,239,322 of record JAREYC010000004.1, read on the forward strand.
TTTTGTACTGTTTGGCCCTGGTTTCATCTCATCCTGGTCCTATGGAAGGGAATTATGGCATCCCTATTCATGACTGAATGAAGATTTGAACCTGGATTTTAGGCCAAAAGTCCAAATCTTGACCCACTTGTGTTGGCTGTAGAGGTGCCAGTTTCCAATACTGTATCTGCTTAGCCAGGAGACCAATGGTCAAAGCAGATGTGACGGGGACATTGTTCCCATGTCTGACTTATTTATATACGGGACTAGGGTTTAGCAGCAAAAGGAGCATGCAGAAGTAGGATGCTCATCTATCCCTATTTTATCTCTCCACAGTGAGTGGCTCCAATCACTCTGTGCAGAAAGATCAGGAGGGGAGCAGAAATTGAGAAAAATGCTTGGAGCAATGGCTTGAGAAGTGGTAAAGTGCAGAATAGAGAAACTATCAGTGCGCATACCCCCCTTGCATGCTTCTTTTACCGTTAAAGCAAGACCCTCCACATTATCTTTGAATGAAGAAGATGTGGGAAAAGAAATGTGCCTACACTACCATTGTGTCTACCAATCCCCTCCTTGCCCTTGGCAAAGCATGCCATCCCTCTACAGAACCCCTGCTGACAATGAATGCATGAGGTTTGTGGGATTGTGCCTTCTTTGTATGCCCCCAGGTGCTGACTTGCATGCTGGGCACAGCTTCACGCCACATATGTGGCATTTTTCTGCAAGAGGCCAAACTATGTACTACTGATGTAGTTGGCAGTGATATGATGGCACCATCATCCAGGAGTGGAGACCTTTTTGGTGCCTAACAGCTGTAGGGATGAACAGGTGGCACCACAGGTGCAATGCACCGCTTGCCATGCTGGCCTCCCAACCATTGAGATTCCAGCCATGGCAGCACATGATGTGCTTGCCAGGTTCCATTAAGAATGGGGACCAATGTCATCAGATTGGTTGAATTGGTTTAAAACTGGCCACCGGGCTGACTGCCTTTGGGACCACAAATGGTCCTGTTTCTCTCAGGCTGCAACCTCCAGTTAGACTGGTATAAATCAAGACACAAGCCCCATGCTGGACAGGGGGAATCCAAAATTGCCTTGAGGCACTTTTGTGCCACTACTGGGGGGTTAGGCCAGAGCACAGACATGAGCCGGGATACCAATACCACCGCAGGAATGGCAAGCAAGTGAGTTGCACCAACCTAAATTGGTTAGGATTGTGTCCTCAGAACCTGTTTGGAAATTAGGTGGGTACAAAGCCTGCTCTGAGGTAAAAACTTGCCTGGAATATCCTTTCCCCACAAATATTCACTCAGTTCCCACTTCTATTTTTCAGGCGCCAAGTGAGAACAATTCAGTTTTCCAAGGCTTTAGGGAGCGATACTAAGTTCGACCGCCCTCTGTTGCTGCCTCTGCTGCCTTCACTCCTGTTGTGTGGCATTAGATGGATTGCTGTTGAATAGCTGTGAATATTGATCCTTGTCGTTATTGTGCCTCGTATGGCCGAGCCACCTTGAAGGCTTTGTGATGGAAAGCCAGGAGACAAATGCTCGAAATAAACAAACAAGCCAAAAGCTGCACTTCTTGAAATTCCCTTTCTATACATACAACATGGACTCTGGTCTTCCTCCTCTGCGTAGCCAGTATTCAGTATGACCTGAAATGGGTCACTGTTAAATGTAAAATGGGTCACCTCCATGTGGAGGCTTCTGTGGAGCCTGCTATTTATGTGAGTAAAAAACTGCCCTGGTTCCCCTGATAGAGGCCTGATCCTGGCGGTTACATTAACCCATGCCACCATCCTTGCTCCTTAATGAGGGAGCTGTCAGTGTTCTCATACCAAGGTGTCGCGACACCCCAGTTTGAGACCCGCAGGATCAGGATTAAGACCAAATGCATGTCTAGCCTTTCAAGGGTAGTAGTACTTTACTGGGGCTGAGTTTTTCAGCACCGATGCAGCCGTGCCACTTTGGGACGCATGCTCAAAGTATGGGAGTATTTGATCCTTTATCTCTGGACTGCATTATTGCTGCATAAATGGTGGGTGCTTGGCCCTAGATAACTCGACGGGTGGGTGCTTGGTGCTAGAGAACTGCTGCATAAATGGTGGTGATTGGGCTCTGGATAACTCAAAAGCTTCTGTCTTCAGCCGCATTTTGTGCCACTGTAATATTCCTATCTTGGGTCATTAACCGTTACAGCATGTAGCATAACTAACACAATGCAGCAGTGAAGATGAACTGTAAACTAGGAAGTTCTTCCCTGATTGAAATCTGACCTCTGTCAAGAACACAACTCAGATATTGTACACAACTTATATTGACTAACCTTAGTCAAGATATTTATTTTAGATCCTTCTGCTGGGATTATGCTGGGATAATAATACTGACCCACCTTACAAGGTTGTTGTTAGAATCACAAATATTATCTAAGTGGATTCTTACAACAACCCTGTAAGGTGGGCCAACATCATTATCACACTAATTATCCCACATTATTCCTGCTAAACAACAGTAACAGCAATAAACCTTCATGGAGAAGCTATGAAATGTATATGGATGAGAAAAAAAAAGACAAGACCCCCTGCAATTTTCATCTTTTTTATTTCCTCCCTCTCTCTGCTTGGTTCTAACCGCTTAGTGTCTCATTTAGATTCCAGGCAAGGGGCATTGTCTATTTTATGTACAATGCTGTTAACCTTCCCTGAGCTTTTGTGGTCTAGGGGCAATAAATAAAAATGAACCCATAAATAAAAGTGTGCATGCTAGAGGCTTGTAGCCTGGATCTGACTGGGTCATTTGCATCGGTGTTTGGAATCCAGCCTTCTCAACCTCTCTGCAGTTGTTTGTACCATGCTGCCAACAACCCCCCCCCCCCACCCAAATCGTCTTCCCCTGCTGCCCTTAACGCCCCTGCAATGCACACCTCCTCCTCTTCTCCTTCTGCTGGTGGGATGCTGGCAGCCAAGAAAACCTTTCACTTCCCCCACAACAGCTGCAGAAATTTGCAACATTCCCTGGCGGCTGACCCTTCCTCAGCATAACAATCATGGGTTTGCTGCAACATCCAAGCTGCTCGACCTTTGGTTAGGGGAGACCTGTCCACAGACCAGTTCCTAACAGGGTGATCATATGTCCTCTTTTTCCAGACATGTCCTCTTTTTTTAACTTGGTGTCCCAGGAAAAAAAATCTTCATTGTTTCCCTTGTGAGCAAAAAGCATGTATTCCCCTTGTAATTCATTTATAATAATAATAATAATAATAATAATAATAATAATAATAATAATAATAATAATAATAGTGATGTGAATGAAACCAGCACAAAATTGTTTGCTGTGTATTTATTATTATTATTATTATTATTATTATTATTATTATTATTATTAATAATAATAATAATAATAATAATAATAATAATAATAATAATAATAATAATAATAGTGGAACACTGAAGAAGGAGACAGAAGGCCTGATACTTACTGCCCAGGAACAGGCAATCAGGACAAATGATTGACATTGCAATACTCAGAGATTGTTGGCTTCAAGAGAAAGAACATGAGAAGATCATGCGGTATTATTATTATTTAATAATAAGCAGGTTTTTTCTGAGGGTACTCACCAGTACTCAGTACCAGCACCTTTTCCATCTGCCCCCGCCCCCATTCAGTAGCTAATTAATTCTTAGTCTTATGGGGTTGACTAGCTACACCACTGTGGTGAGTACCGGTACCTTTTTCCCCAGAAAAAAGCACTGATGAGTGAATTAGGCTGCTATCCTAAAGACACTTTCCTAGGAATATGACCCATTGAACACAATGGGGCTTACTTTTAAGTAGACATTGTTAGGATTGTGCCCACAGTGTTTCGGAGGTGCAGTGGCTTAATGGTTGAAGGTATTGTGCCTACCAACCTAAAGATTAGTAGGACTGCATTTCAAGACCCTAGTACTGGAAGGCAAAGTAAGTAGCCCATCTCCGGCCAAGCTAGAAGTTTGAAAGCATGTAAATGCAAGTAGATAAATAGGTACCACTTAGTGCGAAGGTGACTGTGTTCCATGCACATGTGTACCATGTGTCCATGGAGGCGTCTTCAGACAACATAGGCTCTAGATTGAAATTAGGATGGGCATCGCTTCATCGAGGCAGTCACAGCGAGCATGGGACACTTTTATCTTTAATATACCATTTAAATTAACCATTTTTCTTGGGTATCCTACATTTTGGGTCATCCTTGTCCTCTTTTTCAGTTATGACATATGCATGGTCACCTGTGCTGCTTCAGGCTCTTTCTCTGCTTACTTAGTTCAGCCATGGCTGCCTCTGCTCTCTCCTCTCTTATCACTTCTGCATTCACTATCACTAGCCTGCCTTTCCTTGCCCCTGGCCTCTGTCAACTGCTTCATTTGGCTGCTTTCTCCATGCTCCTTGTGTCATCAATCTCCTTCTGTTCCCTCCACCGCCCCCCGATATGCCCTTGCAGCTCTGCAAGTGCATACTGGATGTGTTCTGATCCTGGTCTCCTTAGCCCCCTTCGTCTCCTTAGCCCACCTGGTCTCCTTAGTCCACTCTGCCACCTTCTGCCACCCCCTCCACAGCCCTTTGGTGACATCTCTTTCAGCAGCTCAATCAATAGCTTCAGGTGCGATGAAGTATGTGATCACTAACTAGCTTGTACTTAACTATATCTAGCAGGGACCTGCAACAAAACTGCTTGCAGGAGTATTCCTTCAAACCTGAGTGCTTTTTGGGAGAAGGAAAATCTTTTTTTATTTCCTATCTTTTTGAAATCTTCCTCTCATAAGGTTGCCATATGTCTCGGAAAACCAGGACTGTCCTAGTTTTGGGGGACTGCATTCGCATACTGACAAGTCTGACGGGGTCCTGTTCTGATTTTGTGGAAGAGACCAATGACAACCCTAACATATCCTTCCCTGCTTGGTTTTAATGGGCTTGTATTCAGGACTCGCTGCCTTCATTTTATTTATTTATTTTATTTTATTTAACTTAATTTAATTTAATTTCTATCCCACCTTCCTCAACATGTCAATTTTGGATGGCCCAACTTCCAAACTGATGGGCATTTTAGTCTCCCAAATTAGAGAGGATGATGATCAAATAGTCATTGCATTCTACAGAGTGCCAGCCCCAAAACCTATGACATACTGTTGTGCGTGAAGACACTGTGGCCTTTTTTGGCATGTGCATTGACAACACAGGCACATGCATGCACACACACACAGCTAGAGCCTTTGTTTTTTTTAATATCACTAATCCATAATCCCTGTTGCTTGGCTCATCCCACTTAAGTGCCGAGATACTCCACAGATTTTTTTTCTTATCCTATTTTCACCATTGTAATCCCATCAGCGCAATAGGGAGACATAATCTGCCATCATTTCCCCCTCTCCCTATGTTGGCTGTACCATATGCCTCCCTTGCTAGTTGCCAGACATGGCCTCGGGATTGGACGTACAGTCCATCACATCGCTTGCCATCATTTTTATTTTTCAGAATCCAGGGCTGAGAACTATTCATGATCATGAAGTGTATCTGTCACTTCCCTTTTGGAGACTCTCTGAACGTCTCTGAAAACCTAAAGAACTTTTCATTTAAAGTTTCTTGTCCTCAATGTTGTGGAAGCAATTTCTGCTACCTTGCCAGCACCCTGTTCTTTAGTTTTCAAAAAGCACAATATTTTAAAGAACTGTTCTTAGTAATTGTGTAACATTTTGGCCCTGGAGAGATGCCATGATCACCATCTTGTTTGGACAGGCTGTTATTAACCAGTATGAGATATTTTTAGTCAGATGTAATATAATGTACGCATAATTAAGTTACCAGAATAGTGTATGCTATTCAAAATCATTCTTAAAAACATACACTCACATTTTGGATCCTGAAGACAATACTTGCTCTTTGATCAAGCAAAGCCACAAAGTGGGGCTCTTCATCTTTATCCAAATCCAAAAGCTTCATACTGCCTGCCAATATTATGCAGGTTTGTTTTCTTCTCTGCCAGAACTGGGCTCTGAGGCCTGAAAACAAAAAAATTGGTTAGCGCACTATGTTGGATTCTATCCAGATTCCATCAAAGTGATGGTGAACCTTTGGGGCCAGGCATGTCAAAAATTCAAAAAATGCCTAACTTGATTCTGATGATGCGTCACCCCAGAACAAAAGAGAAGCATTTTTTCTACATATTCATTTATGCAAATACGCAGTCTAGTAAGTGGTACTGCTATGTATTATATAAAGAAATATCAGATAATTACAAAACAAAGTATGAGTAAAACAAACTGAATTGTTGTCAAGGATTTATGAATCCTGGCCTGTCACCTTTGACATGAATGTCATAAGTTTGCCGTCACTTCAGTAGAAAGTGTCTGGCATAACCCCTGAGATTGCCTTTCCTTGGCCAAGTAATGACTGAACCAGAAACAGAGTTTCTCCAAGGTCAAAGCAGAGTAACCAACCAGGGTCTTAGTGATTTTCAATCTTTTTTTTTTTTTTGGTAGCACAACATCCAAATGCCAAAATTCTCAAAATTCACCATCAATATTTGGACAACTGACAAGGCACTCTATGCTGCTAGTGGGGTGTTCAGTTCCTGCTAATAATTGATATTTAATAAATAGTCCAAACTCCCACAGCACACCTATGGACCACTCGTGGCACAGCAGTGTGCCACTGCACACTGGTTGAAAATCACTGGTCTCGGAGAAGGAGAGGATTTGATGCTCTTGTACCCCACATGAGTGATCTTGCAAGGTTTAGCACACAGACACTGCAGCCAGTCCTTTCATCATTTCAGGTAATGGTAGAGGCAGCAGTTGCTGTAGGACCAGAAAAGGTCCTAGTAACACTAGGTAATCAAATAAAATTGCAGTCCTTAAGACACTTGTGTCCAGTTCCACTTTTGGGGGGAAGTTCAACGGGGTGAAAATTTCAGAGGCTTGTGAGTTGTTGGTTTCAAGCTACAATCCTAATCCCCAGTTAAGCCTGCACAAACCTTGGCACGAGTCCCATGCTGGTCTGATGCTGTCTTTCACAAAAGTGCCATAACTGTACCACTCCTGTCCTGGCACAGATAAGCGCTGGCCTCCCTATACCACCATTGGAACAGGGAGATGGGTGAATTGTACTGGCCTAAACTGGTTTGGATTGAGGTCAGGAGCAAGCACATCTCTGCAGTGCATGAACCAACTGAAGGTAGGAAAGGGATCTGAGACCTCTAGGTAAGATGTACTATGGCTTATTCCTCCCAATTGCAACACTGAAAAGATTTTCCCCTCCATCTGGGCTGTGGGTTGTACAAGTGGTTAAGACACTGTGCCTGTTAACCAGAAGGCCAGGGTTTGAGACCCAGGTCCCAATACTCCAATATTCTCAAGTGTCTAGAATGAGGTTTATTGGTATCGTTGCATATTTGTTTCAGGCATATGGTATAATGAATACACTTCCCTTGTTTTTTTTCTGCCTCCATCTCCCGTCTTTCCTTTGCAACATTTTGATTGTAAGTTCCTTGGGGCAAGAATCTGACCTCTTGGGCTTTGTCAAGTGCTGCACACATCAGTGGTGCTCCGTTAGTAATAATAACCATTATGTAAACAATAATAATAAAGTACAAAATAACGCTAGCCTTTGAAACACGATAAAAAGGCAGAACAGCCATAAACCTAGCCGATAATGTAATCCAGGCACAGCAGGGCTTCATCAGAAAGATCATTAGATAGACTCCCATTGAGCCAAATTATAATCAAGCATATGGGTGTCAACAAAGCTTAATTGCATTATAGCCAGCACGGAAGCAAAGGTTGCAACCTTTTGTATGACCCTCTTCTAATCTTTGGCAAGTTTTTTAAAAAGTTGATTTTTTTGTAGGTTAAACCTGTTTTGAAAAGAGACGTTTCAAGTGGGAATTTGCAATCTGAATGTAAATTATCACTTCAGGTGGGATAGACTTTGGTGTCAGAGATCAACCTGATAAAATGATAGATTGAAGTGTAATGTCCATGAGAGGGCCCTCTTGGATGGGTGAATCTACTGAACCTCCGAGCACTTGTCCACCCAGACAGATTCCCCTCCTTCCATGTGCTAGTGGGGAGGGTGGGAGAAGGTGACACCAGTGGCTGCTGATATTGCTAATAAGCTTAGGTGGGCCCAATATGTAGCTTTGCCTCCGTAACCTGGCATTGGCACTTTTCTGCTGGCACCCCTTTCTTGTTTTGATGTCAGATACAGGTAATAAATCTGGTCTGTATCCCTTTGCATGCCAACTATCAGACGCTAAACATCCCTGAACGTCAGTTGTTGTATACTGTGAAGTATTAAATGCTTTTGCTGCCCAACTATCAAACGCTAAACATTGTGGAGATGTCAGTTACCAGATAATGTGAAATATTCCACTGCCTGCCAACTTCAATACTGAACATTATCATTGAGGAGAGGAGGCAAAAGAGTATCTGAGATGCTGGAAAGGGGGTGGTTTTACTGATGTATGTTGTTATTTTGTACCTCCTGATACTAGTTGCTAAATATGAGGTTTTTCACAAATTAAGTCTAGAAACATATATGTTCTCTCCACTGAGCACCCATTTGTGAGCACCCATTTGGAAAGGGCGACAACAGATCCAGAAGAGATTATTTTATCTTCTTCATGACCTGCAATTGTGAGGACGTTCTCTTTCCCAAGCCAGAGAATTTGGGGGAGGATGAAGTTCTAGGAGATCGCAAGTAGTGGAATTCTGAGCCAATGTTTGTGGATGGTGTCAGCTATCAAATAGCACATATTTCTAAGCCACTGTGAAATCTTAAATACCAGTATTTATTTAAATATTAAGTGCCAGCTCTCCAATCATGTGTAACCATGACCTGTCGGCTGTCAAATACCACCCAGCTGTATCAGCTGTCAAATATCCACTCTTAAAATCAAATGTCAGGGCCAACGATCACAGATTGATACCAAAGATCAGTGGGACGTCAAACACAGATATCATATGATCACAGAGAATCGACTGTGAATGCCCAGCATCAAAATCATTCACAGAGAAGGATTTTTGAGAGCAAATTGGATTTGGCTTCCGATGCTCCATTCAGTCCCGTGTGATCCCTCTCAAGTCTTCTAAGACTCTTTAGAGAAAGCAGGCACCAGTATTCCAGTCGCCTTCTCCGGGACATAATTGCCTGCCTCCCTCCTCTTCTCCCTCCTTGTTCATTCATCCAAAGGCCCCGCTTGCTTTTCTGCAGATCCTGACCCAGCCTTGGCTTCCTGTACTTGCTCCAGGTCTCGTTAACAAAAGATGTGTTCTCTGCTAGTGAATGTTTCAACTCTGCCCTCTCCCTTTTTTTGCCAATGCCCCGCAGTGTCCAGGAATGTAATTGCCGGAGGAAAGCAGAGTCCTTCTGCTGGCCGGCAATGCACTGGTATTAGATTGGCAGGGCAACCTCATTTTAACCCATTTCCCTCCCTCAAGACCTCTTGCAACCCAGCCAGCTTTAACGCCCCAGGCAATGCCGGATGCCTCAATAGTAATTCATTGTAATGGTAACTCAAGGCACCATTGCCAGCTTTCCGCAGGAGATTAATCAACTCAAGCTAAAGTTGATTAAATAGTGCAGGGGTCTCCAGTTTGTTTAATATCTGCATTCATGCTGAGGACTGAGAATGACATCACTAAGCAGGAAGTGACATCATTAAGCAGATCACGACCATGTCAGATATAAACTTTATTGTCACATATAAACTCATTAGCTGCAAATGACAAAAGAGAAAATGTACAAATCTTGGTTCATAATTTCAAGATATGAGAGAGAGCTCAATTATCATGTAGGAATGTCCGAATATAAGCCCAAATATAAGAATTGCATTTCTTATCTATATTTTTTATGCATGTTATCTATACATTTTTATCTATACATTTTTATGCATGTTACTGTTTGTTTTTCTTTTCATTTTGTTGTGTTTTCTTTTTCTTTCATTATCAGAAATAAATCCCCATGAAATGTAAAAGGCACTCTTTGCTGGATTATTTGAGGGCACTGTGGTGCTGGTGTGTGACCACAGCCAGGAATGAAAAAGAAAGTATTAAAGGTGGCTTGATGCCTGACAGTGAATCGTAGCTTATGCTTGTTAAATTAGACATTATCTCACACTTGTTTCAATCTCTGTCCTGTTCCGCTTGTATTACAACTGCAAGGCTAGCAGGTTCTTTCAGCCTGCAAGAGTAGGTTTCTGGGCAAACTACTCAGGCAGCAAGGAAATTGTCCTGCCAGGAGATGCAATGTCCATTTGTGGGGGAGGGACACACAGACTCGTAACCACTAACTGGGAAGGGAACCACTGAGGGGGTGAAGTTTCAGCTGCCAAGTAGGCAAGATGTTGAATTCTTTTTACATTTTGACACATTAATGCTTGTTGGTTCTTATATTTAGACATCCACAGATGTTGGAATCTATGGATTTTGGGATGGCCTAAGCCTCTGACCCCAATTGGCACTGTTATATATGGAGTTGGGTATGGAGGCCTTTCTGAGGCTCTCAAAACGCTGAAAAGAACAACTCCCAGTTTTCAGCCAAAAACCAGAAGTCATCCTTTTCTGCCCTCCAGACTCCTCCAGAGTGTCACAAAGGATGACTTCTAGCCGAAACCCAGAAGTTGTCCATTTTGGACCTCTGAGGGCCTCAGAAGGGCCTCCAGACCCGTCATCTGACTGGAGATGTCAAGTTCAGACGACTCCCCATGCTGTGGGTTCGTAGCCAACAGGTATTCAAATGTACAGGAACCAAACCCCACAGATAATGAGTGTGGACCTGTCTTTGGATGAGCAGAGGACAAGACCATGGGCAGGCAGGAGGTGTGCTTGGACTGGCATTTATGCCAGATCCAAGTCTCATTTGGGGAGCAGTGCCAGAGGCTGCTCTGATCTGCTCAGAGTGGCATAAGGTGACATATGTCTTGAGTAGATCCATTAGGCTGCTGCAGCCCTACTGTGGTAAGGGGGAAAGCCTTCCCATCTCTGTAGTCATTCAGCAGTAGTCCCAATATTTATGCTGGACACAGGGTAGGCTAGGGCAGCCTTCCTGTTCCATCACATATTAGGATTGCTCTGACCATCTTATTGCTGCTCCTGGAATCCTGGATATACTCGCGGGAGGTATACTATAGTATACTATTATACTCTGAAGTTGATCGGGTATAAATGTAAACAGTGCCTCAGTTCCCTGCACTGCTGCCTCCTTGAATGGGCCATCTCCTGCAACTGGCATCCCCAGAGTCCTCTCCAGGGTGTGTTGAAGGACCAATTCTTGTCCTTTGTTTAAGCGGCTTATATTTTTATGTACCCCACTCCTGGCAGGGTTAGACCAGTGCACAGGCATATGCCAATATCCCCACACCAACACAGGAAGATATGCCAGGCCTATATTATGCTGGCCTAAATTGGTTAGGATTGCATCCTGAGTTTCTGAGGACTGTATGTCCTACAGTGGCCCTGACTTCCAGTGTCATGGAAAGGGTGCTCGTCCCTCCCTCTCTCCTGCTTTTAGCTGGCTGTCACATCCTCTTACCTGTGCATAAGAAATGCCAGAATGAACTATGGAAAAGCACTTTCAAGTTTGTACCTGATCTGAACACCCCCCCTAGATGAATCGGTACGATTTGCATAAGTATCCTCCAGCATAAGTGACGTTTAGCCTTGGCGTTTCATCTGAGGAACGGTATGGTGGCCCGAGTTGGCCTCCCCTCACAAAGTGAAGCCATTCCTCTGCCTCTATCCCTGTACACTGATTGTGGCATGCAGGTCAGGCTGCCATAATTCTCTTTGACAAAATCGGGACAGGACCTCTGTCCCATTTGCCCATATGTGGACACAATTCCCCAAAACAGAATCATAGAGTTGGAAGGGACCTAACAGGTCATCTAGTCCAACCCCCTACCTGCAGCAGGAAATCCTCCTAGAGCATCCCCGACAGGTGCTCATCGAGCCTCTGCTTGAAAGATAGAGACTGTTCATGTTTTTCTGGACATATGGCAACTCTTCATGCGGAGTAACCGCACAAGAAGCAATAAGGATTTATGCAGCATGCTCTGATGTCACCATGTTCCAGAGTTGTCAAGGTGCCTTTGGAAAAATCACCAGCAGAATATATAAATTGTTATTGATCTATTTTATTTATTTTGATTGCAGCCTCTCCTGTTGCTCAGGCTCAAGATCAGAGATATTAAAAAAATTTTGTTTTCAGGGCACACAGACCTCATGAGATGCCACTTCTGGCTTCCATGAGATTCTTCCAGGTTCTGTGGCATTTTGTTTGTAGTAACAAATTGTCTACTCCTTGTTCAACTTATTTCCAAAGCTCAGGTGTTCCATGACTAAAGCATAGCAGTTCCTTAGTAGACAAATCAGTGCGGAAATGTTTTTTACCGATGTGTTTATGGAAGTCACTGCATTAGAAGATGTTTAAATAAGATCAGGGCAGCCCAAGATCTCATGACACCTTCCACTTGCTTGGAAGAGTGCAGGGCAGTCAAAATGGAAACAAAACACTACCCTGGTCTATGCCCTCTTTTTCTAGGACACATCCTGGATTTTAGCCTTGTGTCTCTGCCTGACCTTTTTTTCCTTTTTCTTTTTTCCTTTTCTGTATATGTAATAGTTTTTAATTTAATAATAAGTAATACAGTGTTTAAATTAACCACATGAAAATAATCTATATGAGTGTTTGTAGCTTTTATTTTGTCATGTCCTACATTTTTCTTGGATGTCCTACATTTTGGAAGGGCCTTGTCCTCTTATGCCATATGGTCACCTTGGGTCCCAGATCTTCCCATTTAGCAAACCTCAGTCAGAGGCCACTGACCAGAGTCAGATCTACTGACCTGGTTGACCTGCACTCTGGAATTAAGGTAATGTCATGCCTTCCCCCAACTCACAAACACTGGATCAGGGTCTGTCTCCTGCAGAAACCTAATGAAAGAAAAACACCCTATTTTTATTGACAACTTGGGGCAGCGGATAGAGGAGTGCTTTTCCTTAGTAGGATTGAATGTTTTTGCTCCATCCGGGCATGTGGCCGCACAACCAAGTTGCATTTCTGCACATCAGCCGCTCTGTGATGTGAGTACCAAGACATGCACTGCCCTCCTGTATGTATCTTGGTAGATACAAGGAAGTCTCTCTTTCTCCTGCTTGAGACAGCGAGGATGTAGGCTTAATGCTTCATGATCCGCCTCTCCTTTTCACCCTGGTGTTGCCAGGCAATCTTCTTCACTCCACCCCCACTTCCACTCCAAAAGTGCACTCCAGAGAAAATGCATTAAAAGCCAAGCAAGTCGGTAAAATGCACCAGTCGAGTGCCACACTTTACAGAGAAGCGGGATTTTTCACATGGATAGAATCATGTGAACTTCCCCATGTTGTTGTATGAGAATTGGGCTTGGTGCAGGAACGTTTTCCATTCTAGAAATGGGGGGGGGGGGGAGCCCAGATATTGCACTAATTCCGGATGATCATATATCCTCTTTTTTCCAGGACATGTCCTGGATTTTAGCAATATGTCCAATAAAAAAAAACTTCATTGTCCTCCTTTTCCTTGTGAGCAAGTAGCCTGTAACCCTCTTATAATTAATAAATTATATGTAATAAATTATGTGCGATAGTTAAAAATGTAATAATAATAATGTTTAAATTAATCACATGAAAGGAATATATAGGAGTGCTTTTAGCTTTTATTCTGTTACTAGCGAAAAGCGTACCCACGTTGCGGGTGTAACATTTCCCCCTATGCCATCCCCCCATGGCGCAGAAACAGCCCATGTGCCACTTCCCCCATGCGCATCATCCCCCCATGTGCAACATCCCCTCATGTGCAACTTTCCCCCATGCGCAACTTTCCCCATGCGCAACTTTCCCCCATGCACATCATGACCCCATGTGCCTCATGTCCCCACGCGCATCATTTCCCCATGTGCAACTTTCCCCTATGTGAAACTTCCCCCTGTGCGCATTACCCCCGTGCACATCATCCCCCCATACGCATCATCCCCCCATGAGCAACTTTCCCCCATGCGCATCATCTGCCAATGCGCAACTTTCCCCATGTGCAAGTTCTCCCAATGCGCAACTTCCCCCATGCGCATCATCCCCATGCGCAACTTTTCCCATGCGCAACTTTCCACCATGGGCATCAACCCCCATGCGCATCAACCCCAGGCACAACTTTCCCGCATGCGCAACTTTCCCCCATGCACAACTTTCCCCCATGCTCAACTTTCCCCCATGCGCATCATCCCCCCATGCGCATCATCCCCATGTGCAACTTCCACCCATGCGCAACTTCCCCCATGTGCATCATCCCCTCATGCGCAACTTTTCCCCATGCGCAACTTCCCCCCATGCGCAACTTCCCCTCATGTGCAACTTCCCCCATGCGCAACTTTCCCCATGCCCATCATCCGCCAATGCGCAACTTTTCCCCATGTGCAGCTTCCCCCCACGCGCAGCATCCTCGCCAGTGCAACCTCTTCCTCCGGAAAACATCCCCCAGTTCACCAGGCACTGAGCACCAAACTGGCTGGATGTTGTTCAGTCTCCCATGTTAAGTATAGGACAGAAACACGTTGCCCCCTTTTCAGCCCCGAAGGGTTAAATTTCTCCAGGTGGTTCTTGGTGGGTGTTCAGGTGACAGAAGGAACTCCCAGAATTCCATGCTTCAGGCCCAGCAGTTGGGGCGGAATGTTGCTGAGTCAGCAATTCTCAATGCAAAGTATAGGGAGGAAAACGCGTTGTGCCCCTTTTCTCCCCCTTCCGGTTGGAATTTCCGAAAACCGGTTCTTAGTGCACCCCTCCGTCACGGAAGGAACACCCACCCCAGTTTTCACGCTTCTAGGCCCAGCGGTTTTGGCAGGGTGGTGATGAGTCAGTCAGTGAGTCAGTCAGTGAGTCAGTGAGTGACTTTTCTCTTTTATATATATAGATGTCCTACTTTATTCTTGGGTGTCCTGTATTTTTAAAAGGTTTTGCCCTTTTTTTATCATAACATATGATCACCTGCACTAATTCCCATCATGTAGGATTTCTAAGCCTGTTATACAGAAAGCAGAATACAGTGATTCCTCACGTAACAAATTTAATTCGTTCTGGATGCATGTTTGTTACGTGAAACGTTCTTTACGTGAAGCGGATTTTCCCATAGGAAATAATGGAAACTCAGATAATTTGTTCCACAACCCAAACATATTCATATAAAAATATTAACTGCATGTAAAAATGATGACAGAACACTGGGATTGAATTCAAAACATGCATTCAAAGTGCATGATCTTATGAAGTCTACTTAGGCTGCAGTCCTAAAGACACTTTTCTGGGAGTAAGACCCATTTAACACAATGGGGCTTACTTCTGGATAGACATGTTTAGGAGGCTGCAATCCAAGACACCTTAAAGTGTCTCCCCACTTTCTCCTTTCCACCATCCTGAGCCTCTCTCTCTCCCCTGCTCCCTTCTGGCTAGTCCTGAGCTGCTTCCCTCTTCTCCACTGCTCTTCTCTCCCTCTGCCCAGTGGACTCCCGGCCACAGGAGGAACAGCATAGAAGTGTTGCTTTCGTTATGGGCAGGCATGCTAGGCAGCCCTGACACTTTTTAAACAGGCTGCCAGCCAGCGCGCCTGCCCCAACTGCCAACCAGTGGTGGGCCCGGCCTGGCCCGGCCCAACAACCAGATCGCCGGAAGTGGGTGGGCCAGGTCGGGGTCAGGGGATGGGGCTGGGGTCAGGGGCTGGGGACAAGGACCAGGGGTGGGGGTGGGGAGAGTCAGGGGCAAGTAAGACCAACTGACTGTAATGGGAACTACTTCTGAGTAGACCTGCCTAGCCTTGCTCCCTGAGGCTGCACCCTTCCTCACTTTCCTGGGAGTAAGACCCACTGATTGTAATGGGAACTACTTCTAAGTAGACCTGCCTAGCCTAGAAGACCAGCTGCCGCTCCAGTTGCCAGAGGAAAGATGCTCCGGAGCTGCGCTGGGGCTTGTGGGGCGCCTCGCCGGGCTACCGCTTTAAGCGGCAAATTCAAAGGTGCCTGGCTGCCCCCTCCAGCTGCCGCTCCAGCGGCCGGAAAAAGGACGCTCTGGCGCTGAGGCTTGTGGGGCGCCTCGCTGGGCTGCCGCTTGGAGCAGCAAATTCAAAAATGCCTGGCTGCCCTCTTCAGCTGCTGCTCCAGCAGCCGGTGAAGGACTCTCCTTGCCTGATAAAATGGTGGCTGCAGCAGCCGAAAATTTAAGGAGAAATGGCCGCCGAACCGGTACGCCTGGTTATCTGCTCCCCCCTTGCTACCACATCGGTAGCGGGGAGATGGAACTAACAACCAGTACGGGCGATCTGGCCCGAACCAGTTACTGCCCACCACTGCCGCCAACTAATGTGTTCTTTACGTGAAGCACAGTTTGTTACGTGAAGCAGAATCCTAGAGAAATTTTTGTTTATTGCATGAGGCGTTCTTTACATGAGGCGCCACTGTATGTGATAGGGCAAAGAATGACCAAAGATCTGAACTGCTTTGAAGGGTTCAGTTAGCACAAAACCTGGAGTAGATTTGTTTTTGTGGAGGATAAGATAGTGATCAGCACCAGCCTTTTTAACCCATTAATAATAAAAAATATATTGATTGAACTGGGCAGAGGTACAGACAAACCCCTGGGCCTGGGTGGGTGCAAGGAATGAATAACCTGCAAATGGCAAGAATGTTGAAGAGATATGGGTGTGGAGGAAAACCAAGACAAAATGTTATTGTGCGGCGAGTCGAGGATCTTGTGGAGGAGCAGGCCAAATGTTCTAGAAACCTTTCTCCCTAATTCTCAGTCGGGAGAGCCAGGCTGCACCCAGTTCCCAGAAAGAGAAAACACTCTTAACATGCTCAGAAACCTTTTAGTATATTGCAACTTTTCAATTTCTGGATGCTGGGAGGGGTACGTATATGTTTGGAGTGTGTTTGGTACACCTTTGTGTGTTAATTTAGAGCACATGTGGGTTGTTGGGAAGTGTTTGGAAGGCAAGTCTGAAGTGTGTTTGTGTGAAAAGAAAGTTAGTTAGTTGTGTTGGAACTGGGGGTTGATGCTTCTTTAAGCAATCCAGTTTATAGACATTTGTTACTGATTGTAGCAATCAGTAGAAGACTCTCAGAAGAAGAAAACTCAGGAAACAAAATCTTCTTGAGGACATAAAGAGGACGTAGGGCAAAATCCGGAGTAACTATGGGGAGTCTTTGCCCCGGTGTAAGAACAACTTACTCTGGATTCCAATATGAATTTTTCATAGGTTTTCACTAGGTGGTGCAGTAACTACGGGTGCACGCAAAGTCTCTTACGTGCTCCCGTAGTTACTCTGGATTTGGGGGAAAGTCTTCCTGAGAGCCCCTTCTTGCGGTGTTTTGACTTGGATCTCATTTCCAATAGTGGTCAGCAAAGTGTCTCAAGAAACATACAAGTAGGACGTGAAAGGGGTCACTTTCCCTTTTTGTTTGTCCCCAGTATCTAGGAGTCTCAGACACACTGGCTTAGAACATGGAAGTTCTACCTGTCAGGCCAGACCAAGACCTTTAATGTTCTAGTTCAGTGATTTTCATCCTTGTTTTATTTCACACTATCAAGGCACTAAAATTGTCAAGATACACCATCTTTTAAAAACAATTGACAAGACATAGCACACTGCTGGTTGGGGGAGCTCACACCTCTCAATGGGCCTACTAATAAAATAATGTAAAGATGTCCTGCTACTTGTGAACAAGTCAAACGGCAGTGCTCATCCCTGTAACAAAGCCAAAGAGCCAGTGTTGTCCAAAGATGTATCTGTGGTCATGCAGCTGGCATGACTAAATGCCAAAGGCATGTGGAATGCTGTTACTTTCCCACCAAAGTGGTACCTATTTAACTGCTTGCATGTAAATGCTTTCAAACTGTTAGGTTGCCAGGAGGTGGGCAAGTAATGAGAGCTCACAACGTCTTGGGTCGGAACTTGGGTCTCGAACCGCAGACCTGCCGACCTTCAGGTTAACAAGCACAGCATCTTTATTCACTGACACACTATAGAACACCTTTAGACCATCATGGCGAACCTGCAGAACAACTCCCATGGCACACCAGAAGACCATTCATGTCACATCATTCATGTCACATCACCATTCATGTCACATCGGTGTGCGGCAGCACATTGGTTGAAAAGTTCTTTTGAGAAAAGTCACAAAATTAGGATAGGTGAAAGTGGGCCATCACAGTTTCTTGGGGTTGCAAAGTAAGACAGGTCTATGAAGTGCTGTGTGAAGAAGTCTTATCTTTCCTGTGCCTGAATCCACCACACATTAGTTTCTTTAAGTGACTCAAGTATTTGCTAGTGAGTACAATCCTATCCATGTAAATCAATGAGACCTGCTTCAAGGTATCTATATAATATTGCAGCCCTAGTTGCAGATTCTGTCTAATGTTGTTTTCTCTTTCTCTCCTTGTTTCTTGTCTTCAGTTGCTAAAGACCTGAGCACCCACCCTGCTGGCCACTGAAGCATGAACATTGGACATGGCCACCCGTCGCTGCACTCGGAAGCCTTTGCTGGCACCCATCATCTCTAGAATGGTCTGGAAGTATCTTGTCCTCTTCTTCCTCTGGGTGCCGCCACTTGTTTGGGGTGGTGCGTCCCCCACCTCCTGCCCCGCAGCTTGTTCATGCAGCAACCAAGCCAGCCGGGTCATTTGTACACGCCGGGAGCTGGTGGAGGTGCCTGAGAGCATTTCAATTAACACACGGTACCTCAACCTGCAGGAGAACAACATCCAGGTCATAAAGACGGACACTTTCAAGCACCTTCGTCATCTGGAAATTTTGCAGCTCAGCAAAAACCTCATCCGTAAGATTGAGGTCGGAGCCTTCAATGGCTTGCCCAACCTCAACACACTGGAGCTCTTTGACAACCGGCTGACCACCGTCCCCACACAGGCCTTTGAGTACCTCTCCAAGTTGCGAGAGCTGTGGCTGAGGAACAACCCAATTGAAAGCATCACGTCTTATGCCTTCAACCGAGTCCCTTCCTTGCGCCGACTGGATCTTGGAGAGCTCAAGAAGCTGGAGTACATTTCAGAGGCAGCTTTTGAAGGCTTGGTAAACCTGCGCTACCTGAACCTGGGCATGTGTAACCTCAAGGACATCCCTAATTTGACGGCCTTAGTGCGGCTGGAGGAACTGGAGCTATCTGGGAATCGCCTGGACATGATCCGGCCAGGCTCCTTCCAAGGACTCACCAGCCTGCGCAAATTGTGGTTGATGCACGCCCAGGTGGCCACCATTGAACGCAATGCCTTTGATGACCTCAAGTCCTTGGAGGAGCTCAACCTTTCCCATAATAACTTGATGTCCTTACCGCACGATCTCTTTACCCCCTTGCACCGCCTGGAGCGTGTCCACCTCAATCATAACCCTTGGCACTGCAATTGTGATGTCTTGTGGCTCAGCTGGTGGCTCAAAGAGACAGTGCCAAACAACACCACCTGCTGTGCCCGCTGCCATGCCCCGCCAAACCTCAAAGGCCGATATATTGGAGAACTGGATCAAAGCCATTTCACCTGCTATGCCCCAGTTATAGTGGAGCCTCCTACTGACCTTAACGTGACTGAAGGGATGGCGGCTGAGCTGAAATGCCGGACAGGGACTTCCATGACTTCAGTCAACTGGTTGACGCCCAATGGAACACTTATGACACATGGCTCCTACCGGGTGCGCATCTCTGTCCTCCATGATGGCACACTCAACTTCACCAATGTGACTGTCCAGGACACAGGGCAGTACACCTGCATGGTGACAAATTCAGCTGGCAACACTACGGCTTCGGCCACACTAAATGTCTCAGCTGTGGATCCAGCCACCACAGGTTACACCTACTTCACGACTGTAACAGTGGAGACCATGGACCCAAGTCAAGATGAATCTGTGACAGCGAAAAAGGAAGTTGGACCCACACCATCTCAGGGATGGGGCATGACTTATTCCACCACTTCACTGACTCCCCGCAGCACCCGTAGCACTGAAAAACCATTCACTATCCCTATCACCGACGTCACTGAGAGAGGCATGAAGGATCTGGATGACGTCATGAAAACCACCAAGATCATCATCGGCTGCTTTGTGGCCATCACTTTTATGGCCGCCGTCATGCTCATTGTCTTTTACAAACTCCGCAAACAGCACCAGCTTCACAAGCACCACGGACCCACCCGCACCATCGAGATCATCAATGTGGAAGACGAACTGCCAGCCACGGCCGGGGCCCCTGGCGACAGCCATCTGGCTCTCCCTGCTATTGAGCATGATCACCTCAACCACTATGCTGCTTTCAAGGCCCACTACAACAACAACAGCGGTGGTGGACCCCTCACCTGCGGCTCCAAGAACCCCATGCTCAATTCCATCCATGAACCTCTCTTGTTCAAGAGCAGCTCGAAAGAGAACGTTCAAGAGACACAGATATGACGGCCAGCAGACCCAGGCAACGGGGAATATTTGCATAATGGGAGGGTGGCGGTGGATTTGTACCAGTGGTGGGGGGAATGTTGAAGAACAGCTTCTCCCCCCTCCCCACACACAGAAACGGATCGTTCCACCTCTGTGGCAGATAATGGATGCCAGGCCCGCAGCGGACACCTTAGGTTCTCACCAGTTTAGCCTTTTTGCGTTCTCGTCTTCTTCTGTTGCAGAACAAGGTACTACTCTCACCCTCTGCCTGACCTTCTTTTTTCCCTTTTTCTTTCCTTTTTTTCTTTTCTACCGTTCTCCCTTTACATTGGAGACTTTTTTTTATACAGATGGGGCTGTTTCTGTATCCAACTACCTGCTGTATTACTTTTAAAAAAAGGAAAAAACAAAACAGCAACTACAGAAATAAGGAAGGAGCACTCCGGTATGTTTTCTTTTTGGCGTCATGGGAATAAACTTTGTGGAAGAAAAAAGTAACCCACACGGAACAAGAGAGGAAAAAAAATCTTATTTTGAGCCGAATTTCCGTCAAAATTCTATTTTCATCCAAATGGGATATACAAAATAAATAAATTAAATAAGGAGACGGAAGGTCATGGTGGTGCCAGGGTTCCCCCCCCCCTTTGGAGCACGCGGGGATTCCAGGTGCATAGGGTTTGGGGGATTTTTTTATGACTAGTATTACGACTGTGGGATGGCAGGCATGGCCGGTGTGCCCCCCCAGAGACACAAGGGCGTGGAGGTATTTTTTAATTTGTAATAATCTGGGGGTGGGAATGCGGGGTTTGGCGGGGACTGCACTTCCGGCCGTAAAAGGGCCTGTTGATTCCCTTGGCATTTCGGGGTCTGGTCTGAGTTTCCTATTTTAATAAAATCCATAAAGATGTTTCCAACCCTCCTTAGGGTGGTTCTTTGGAGGGTGGGGGCAAACGAGAGCTGTCTTGATGGGAAAGCTGTGGGTTCTCATGTGCAAAGGATGCTGTGAGATGAGCACAGTGTTTGTGATGATATCCAGCAGGCTTGTGTGATTCAGAGTGCATTATTCCCCAAATAGTCTACATACGCTGCTACTCCATGCACACTACTACAAGGTCAGGCCAAGAGTCTGAGAGTTGGTATCAAATGCTGTTGCGCTGCAAGGAGCAGGAGACAACCTGTGGAGCTGATTCTACTTATCTGCATGGAACCTTGAAAACTGAATGTTCATTCTTTGAAACCCAGCTTTCCTCTAGCCCTCGTTTTCGAGGAAAAACTCTGAAAATATGTGACGTGTTTCAGGGAAGTACAGAGTTCATTCTTCTTTAGCAGTAGGTAACCTTGTAGAAATGTTTGTTTCAGAATTCCCTGAGCAACAGGGAATAGGCTAGGTAATTTTTGCAGAGAGAGAGAGAGAAAGAGAGAGAGAGAGCGCAATGCAACTTGTAGTAAAGAAGCTTATTTAGAAACACACAGATTGAGGGGGTAACTCACCAGTACTGAGTACCGGCACTTTTATGGCTCCCAAGTCGACATGTCAATGATTACAAATAACATCTTCATGGTGAGTACCTCCACATTTATTTCTAGAAAAAGCACTATTATTAAATTTAAAACTATTACATACAATTTATTACTTTCAAGAAGGCCACATGCTATCTCCTCTGAAGCAAAAGGAGGATAATGAAGATTTTTTTTTCCAGAACACATGACTAAAAAAGAGGACATGCCCTGGGAGAAGAAGACATACGGTCATTCTGACCCCATTCTCCTAAATTCAAAAACTCTTTCTGCCATCCACATTAAAAACATAGTTATTTGACTCTACTGTGGATCAGCCTCCATCTATGGATCTGGCATCACTAGCTATGGATGCTGGGGTCCAATATTTAAAAGTCAATTTTTAAAAGTAAAAATCAGGAAGAACATAGGCTCAATCCTAAGCCCCAGTTAGGCTGGCACAAGATCCAGCACAAGTCCTATGCTGACCTGGGGTGCCATAAGACCACAAGTGTCATAAGACACTTGTGCGCAACTCCTGGTGGAGAGTTAGGCCAGCGCACAGACATATGCTTGCCTCCCTGCATCACCATGAGAATGGGAAGACCAAGGAGTTGCATCCTTACTCTTCTGTACCAAATTGTGCCATTTGCAGGACTGCAGGGCAGTTTTCTGCCCTCCCAGAAGTCACATTCAAGTCATGCAATATCATCCCTTGGTTCTGGCTCACCCCAGAATGGCTTCTAGGAATGCAGAAGTCTGACCTGGAGCCCTGTAAACAGCACAGTTTTGCAAAGTGAAGGTAGGGAAGGCTATTTTCTTACTGATTTTTATTTTGTAAGACATTTTAGAATGGGACTCCAGCATCTGTAGATATCAGTATCCATGAAGGGTGCAGAATGGATACTGAAGGACAATTATACTCCCTTCCATAGAGCTCAACTAGTTCTAGCACCATATGGTTGCCTGTGGTTTGCTTTGCATTCCAGCCAAATTGCTCATTAACCAAGCCCTTTATTGTTCATCATCTCCAGAAAACCTAGACTACTGATTGCCAAACTCACTGAAAACGTGGTCCCCATCCAGACCACAACTTACAATTCAGCATCCTTGTGGCTCAGCTTTTGAGTAGATCCCGGTAGATCAGAATACTCCAGGCAGTCATATACCTGGCCCAGTATCCCAGAGAGTTGTGCAACTGGATGTCCTATTCTGAAGATATCATATCTCTAGGTGTGAGATCTGGAGCATCCTGGTGCCCAGATCTACTTAAAAGGCAAGTTGCACTGAATCTGAACAATGAGTGCCACTCCTGGAGTGGAAAGCTATCTCCAACTCCTGGATCCAGCCCCCAGGCCAGGGGTTGGAAGAGCTTGACCTAGATAAAGAGAGAGGTTCACTGTAGACACTAAGGTAGTTGTGACAACATCTACTCCAGATTGAAAGCACAGTTCCAGTTAAGCCAGGGTTAGGGTTGCCAAAATGTCCCGGAAAACTGGAACTGTCCTGGTTTTTGGGGATTGCACATACTGGCAAGTTTGATGGGGTCCTTTGCCAGATTTGAGAAAGAGAATTATGGCAACCCTAGGCAGGGTGGTAATGCCATCACTGCAGTGCTTTTTAAATGAAGAGATGGTTTGGCACAGGGTGGTCTGGATGAATCTTGCTTATCTTTAGAGCTTTTCCTAACAGGACAGAAGTGTGAAAAAACCAATAAGGGTGTGTGTTTCTGTGTGTGTGTACACATGAAGCTGAAAGAGAATAAAAATGTTGCAATGTACAACTTTTTGTCGTAGAGCAGGGGTCTCCAAACGTTTTGGCAGGAGGGCCACATTATCTTTCTGACACTGTGTACGGGGAACAGAAAACAAATTTACATTTCAAATTTGAATAAATTTACGTAAAAGAATATGTTGGACCAGATTGCAAGGCTTGCCCAAGGGCCAGAGAGAGGGGTCTTGCTGGGGGTCACCTTGAGGCTCGCCAAGGGCTGCATCAGGCCCCTGGGCTGGGGTTTGGAGACCCCTGTCTTAGAGGATGGGGGACATTTAATTTCCTACAACCTGAAATGTTTAGGTCATAAACTTCTGGGTAAACTCAATTTCTGTTCAAGTAATACAGCATGTCCCTAAGACCATGGAAAATCTGGGTAGGCTTTGGTTCGAAATTCACTTTTTAAAAATAACTTATTTTATTTTCCAGTTTGTACTATACCATGATAATATAAATGATGCCGAGATAAGTACAAAACAGCCTAAAGAAAAATATTACGATCCACTAAAACCAAATTATAAACAAAAAAATCCCATGCACAATTAATTAAATCCATTTATCAGCTCTTCTTAAATATAAAAAAAATCAATTTCTTCAGCATATCAAGACCATTAATAAGTATTCCATTTCAGCTTATTCTAAGATTTTCAACAGCCATTCATTTGCAAATCGTTAAGCTGCACTCTTTCAATGTCCTGTAAGAACAAGTTCTCGTGGGCACTTTCATTGGATCTGGCCTAGATGCCTTTAAGTGGGGATCTGACAAATTTCTGGAGGAAAGGACCATCTCAGGTTACAAACCATGTTGGGTATGTGTAACCTCCTTACTTTAGATGTAGGCTATTTCAAAAGGCCAGATGCATGTATGAACATGCAAATCTCTTGTTATCCTGTGTGCTCCGTAAGGCATCAGGTGGGCCACTGTACAATACAGGAGGCATCCATGCATAATGACTCGAACCACATGAAAGCAATATACCATATATGAGTGTTTTCAGCATTTATTTTGTCATGTCCTCCACTTTTCTTGTATGTCCTACATTTTGGGGTGCCTTATCCTCTTTTCGGGTTATAATATATGGTCACCCTGGCTGTAGGAGGGGATCTGCATATTCAGTACTATTCCTGGTATCTCCATCAGGGTGACCATATGACCAGAAAAACCTGGATTTGTCCGGATTTTTAGCCTCCTGTCCAGGTGTCCTACATTTTGGCTTCATTTTGAAACTTCGCAGTAGTGCACAGTACCCCATCATGCCATATGTCGTTGGATTCGTATTGAAGAGCAGAATCCAATGCAAAAATCAGTGTGGAGATATCTCCTTCCTATCAAAAGTTTATGGTCAAAAAACCAAAAAACAAAAAAAAAATACACTTTTGGCAATTTTTTTAAGTGGGTAGGAATTTTGGCCTGGGATTAGGAATTTTGGCCCTGGGGTTCAGGAATTTTGGTGCTGGGGTTCAGGAATAATCTGGTCACCCTGATCTCCATGTAAGCCTGGGAAATACCATAGTTCTGTCTACAGTAGAGAAGCTAAGTGGACAAATGGGTACATTGTCTCAGTTATCAACCATGCCTTGAAGGGGTGTCTTCGAAGTTTAAAAGTGGTGCTTCCTTTTTTGATGGAAATCAATATATATATCCTAGGAAATTTAGGGCAGCCTAACTCACCTGGCCTGTCTTTCCGTGATGGTGTGGGGAGGTCAGCGTATGCCTGTGCATTGACCGAACCCCCACAGGAGTTGGGCAGAAGTGTCTTACTGCTCTTTTGTCACACCCTCAAGTCAGCACAGGACTTATGCTGGGATTTAGGATTGCAGCCATAATTTATTACATAAAATTTATTAATTAATTACAAGCAGACTATATGATGCCTGCTCACCAGGAAAAAGAGGACAATTAAGATTTTTTTCCAGGATACAAGGCTGAAAAGAGGATATGTCCTGGAAAACAGAACATATGGTCACCCTGCCTATAGCCTATGAAGACAAAAATTCAGATGCAAATTCAGCATTCTTATCAGTTGCTTTGATATAATTCAGTTGCATCTTTTGTAAGTAGGGGCTGCATCAGCTGAAGTGTAAGTCAGTGTCTACTTCGAAGTAAATCCCACTATATTCAGCAGGGCTTTCTCCCAGGTAAGTGCGGATTGTCAGTTGCTTAAAAATTACTCTTTCTGAGCACATAGAAAAGCATTTCTCATCAATTATGCAGCACCTTCAAAATTATTTTATTTGCAGTGGCGTAGCTAGGAAGGTGCAGGGGGTGCAGTTGCACTGGGTTACCACTTTTAGGGGGACTACAAGCTGAGCTTGACATGAGCTGCTAAAAATGTGAAAAACAGGCTATGTATGAACGATAATGCCATCATGTTATATATAATTGGAAAGGTAATTTAATGCTGAATGCAATGAAACAAACAGCATTTGAATATCTATATTCTACTAAATGTTAAGGCCAATTAACCAGAAAATGAAAGCCTATGGAACAAAAAGTGGATTTTCTTAAAAATTTCCCATGATACTGATTGCTCTGGAGCCAATGAGATGCAATTCTGATAATGTATGGAACAAATAAGGTGTTAATATGAATCAGCTCTCATTTCCATATACATATATAATAATACAGTTAACATATGCTAACTGGCAGCTCTAAGTGGTGCTCCACTTATATTTAGCATAGAAAGAATAAGCATTCCTCTTTGGCCCAGCATAGTTTCTCTAATCAAAAAGAGGCACAATTTTCATATTTTTACTTAATTAAATTTGATTTTGTTGTTGCAGGGGAAAACTAAAAAATTTTTTAAAAATACCCCAGGATAACATCACTTCCGGTTGTGACATTACTTCCAGAGCAACATTTTGAGCCTTACACCCAACTACATGATCATTAACCACACCACGAATTCTTTGTATACATATTTATAAAAACTGCAAGTGTCAAGCACCATTTCAGAACACACAGTAGCAGGGAATGCTGCTTTTAATATGGTGCCTGATGTGATACACAGATGTAGCATCTAAATAAACATTTTTTTAAAAAATCTTAATACAAAGAAAGTGCTTTTTGCTTCAAAAACAAGTATTATTCATATAAAAGCACATGCAGATTTAATGATGATAGAAATCCTTGATTTTTTTCCCTGTGTTTTGCTGTGGTTTTAGCTGCATGTCCTGTTTTGGACCTCTCCTTTGCTGCAGAAGCTTCTGTGATGTTTCTGTAACCCAAAGGGGCTGCTGAGTCATGCGAATGCAGGAACCATTATCTTTCATGGTTGTTTATTGTTTGAGCCTCTTCTTTCTCTCCATCAGAGAACATGACTTGGAAGCATTTTATTGGAACATGAAACCCAATGGATTTTCAGGAATGGGAATGTCCATAACTCGGGTGCTTTCCTCCTCGTTTATCGAGAAACCAAGCTGACACCTATGGGTTGTAAAAAGTGGGGTGTTGCACTTAAGAAGTGGTGGTGCCTTAGCTAGATGTTGGAAACATCTGACATCCATTGGGGTGGCTCATTCACTCACCTTTTCAAAAATTGGGGGGCCAAGGCCAGGACTCTGGAACAGTATAGTTCCAGTATAGGGACTGTACACAGTTTTATCTTTGTTTTATTTTCTGTTCACCTTTATAATCCTTGTCAACATTTACTGGCTCATCCCCTTGTCCTGTTGCTGGTCAGTGCTTCATTTTTATCCTTTGCATAATAATTACAATAACAACAATAATTATCATTATCATCAAATTTCCATAGGTTTCTATTTTTTTCAGTTTATAATGAATTTCTTTTAAGGTACACTTGTTCTCAATTGGGTAGCCCCAAATTCTAAACCACAGTTTTGCAGCTAAAGGATGGAATTTGGGGCTTTCTGTGAACTGGGAGCAGTGCCGGATTTACATGTAAGCTAAACAAGCTACAGTTTAGGGTCCCCAAAACTTTTAAAGGGAAAAACTGGATGTATATATATAAAATCTGACCCTGATGGGGAGCAAGTTTTTTCCAAGGATTTCTACCTTTGGATGGTGGTAGCCAGCTAGACTCTGCTATCCTGGTCTTTTTCCCATTCATTCATTCATTCATTTGTTCATTTGTTTATTTGTTCATTTGTTTATTCATTGCCTGCCATTTCTCCACACCAAAGGGGACTCAAAGCGACTAATAGCAGTAAAAACAATTAAAAACAATAAAATAATTAAGACATTTGAAAATATGCAGGATCATTAAAACATGAAAAGGTGCCAGTCCTCACTACTTAAAAACCTTCATGAAAAAGAAGTTCCTAAGGACCTGCCGACAGCTCTTCAGAGAGAGAGAACTTAACTCCAGGGGAAGGGAATTCCATAATTGGGGAGCCACCATCGTGAAGGCCCTATTCCTATCTGCCACCCTTTCACCTCTGCTGGTGATGGCACAGTCAAAAGTGCCATCACCATCTGAGAGAATGGGTTGTATTATATGGATGAAAGTGGCCCCTCAAATACCCTGGACCCAAACCGTATAGGGCTTTGAAAGCCAAAACTAGTACTTTGCCTGGAAACAAATCAGCAGGCAGAGTAAACCACAGAAGCAGTGGCACAACTGAGTTGAACCAAAAATTCCAACAGGGATTTACAGGGAGTTTAAGTAGGAAGAAGGAGAAGGGGTTTCAATCACCATTAGGCACTAAACCCCACATTGCCCTCTGGCTCCCCTTGCCTGTTGGCTGAACATTTTGAATGCTTTACCCCAGTAACTACTCAAAGCTGAACTGTAAATTTTCTTACTTTCTTCTTTTTGTCCTTTTTTTACTTTGGACTTTGGAGAAAGCTGATTTTCCACAACAGGCATGACGGGTGTTGTCTGACATTTAGTTGGCTGGAGTTTAAAGCAAGGAGTATTTTATTTATTTTCTAGGTATTGATTTCAAAGGAATAGTTAAGAGTCGATAGAGAGATCAGAGCAGCAAGATAGTGCTAGAAGTTCTAATTTCTAACTGCACCCCTACTGCTTGTAGTCCTTTACTTTCCTGGGAGTTCGCTCAATTGAACAAAATGGAGCTTATTTCTGAGTAAGATTGTGCTGTAGGAAAACTGGTTAAGAGCACAATCCTAATGATGTCTACTCATGAATAAACTCCATTTTGTTCAATGTGTCTTACTCCCAGGAAAATGTCTTTAGGATTGCAACCTCAAAACAGCTCAGCTCAACTGGTAAGATGTCAGTAACACAGAAAACCCCAGTGGGGGCAGCAATGAACATTTCCCAGGACCCCTATGACCTTATGGGAAAGCTTCTGCAGTAGTAGGGAGGGATACATGACAGAACAATAAATTTGGAAATGCAGAATGTAGAGTTGAAATTGGAAAGGGAGAAGCAGAAGGCAGATGGAGAGCAAAAGGTAAAGTGGTTAGCAGCCAGAAAAGGAGGTGAAAGGGCCATCTTGAAACATCATCAGGGCCATCTTGAAACATCTTGGATGGGTGATAGTTTCCCGATAGCTGACTATATGAAGAAGCAAAGTCCTACTTAGTGGAAACGTAGCAGATGTTGCTGTGGAGTTTTTCTGGGAGAAAAGAGTAACCCAGAAGAAGACAAGGACCAGATTGGGATTTATCCCACAGGACTATTGAAAGTGCTTCGACATCACAGGGCAAAAGCAAACCCAAGATGGACCACCAGGTGAACTGCATCTGCATCTTCATCCTGCCACATATTCTCCAACACCTTGAAGTGGTGCAACGTGTGGCCAAAGGGGAGTGGGAGAGAAAAGGAAGCTCTAGGCCTCCCTGGACAGGAGTTTACAGCTGTAATTCCTGCACGGCACAGTTCCTGTTGCCTGGATTCCTGTTGAGAATCCCATTCTCAACATTTGAGGATCTCTCAAAAATTTCCTAAATACACTCATCATTCCTTTAATGTAAGGACTGGTCATCTCCATAAAGGTTCCTCATGGACCATGTCTTGCCATTACTGGTGGGATTGATAGGATTAGGGTTGCAAGAATTCTCTTCCACAAAATCTGGACTGGACCCTCTGTCCCATTTGCCAGTATGTGAACACAGTTCCCAAAATGGGATATATGGCAACCATAGCTCCATAGCTTTGATGGTGTCGGTGTTCCCCAGACTAATTTTTGTTTATCTGATTAAAAAATAGTATAGCAGGGAAAGGAGTTTCAGTTGCTAATATGCCCCATGTTACCCTCAGTATTCCCTTACAAACCCACATGACTAGTTATCCTTCTTTGATCTGATGTGAAATGTTATAAGTCCTATTTATAAGCCTTGCAGGGT
This sequence comes from Cryptoblepharus egeriae, assembly GCA_030015325.1. Taxonomy (NCBI): domain Eukaryota; kingdom Metazoa; phylum Chordata; class Lepidosauria; order Squamata; family Scincidae; genus Cryptoblepharus; species Cryptoblepharus egeriae. The sequence goes on from JAREYC010000004.1 coordinate 83,269,327, forward strand.
TTCTCCCTTCTTAAGCCAAATGAAACAGAATGATCATCATTGTGATTTTGTATTTGGCTATAAATCTCTGCAATAAAAAATTTCTTGGGGGTCAGATCACACTGGTTAATACCCTTCACCTGCCACATTGAGGAACACAGCAGCGTGAAAAAGGGTTAGAGTGAATCAGATGGCCATGCGGTGTAACAGCAAAATGCCTCTATAATTGTAGCTGACGGGAAAAGTGTAGAGAAATTGCTTCTGGGTAGTCTATCCAATATTTTAACAAGAGAAAACCAGAATCTTTGCATATATTACAGCAAGTCAAGAAAAAAAGACAAAATAGACTCACCTTTTTTTCTGGATAGGGAAATTTTGGATTTATTCTGGTAAAGCCATGTAAATTTCCATATAAATAATCGAAAAAATATATGGGTTTAAATTTTTTTTCCTTGTCTTCTGTCCCAGAGTTAGCCAAAGTTTATGCTCTTTCTAAATCTGATCTTAATTTGAATGCACAATGTGTCTATTCTTAAGTTTTTTTCTTAATAATTAAAATTACAGTTTGTCTGTGTGTAAGGTTGTTCAGCAGGAGGCTTCTGCATATAGTTCTCACTCAGTGGGATAGCTAGAGGGGGAGTAAAGCACTAAGTTCTGCATCACAAACATCTTTGAACATCATGAACCTCCCTGGAATGTGCAAGTCGCCCCCGTTGCACTTTTGGAGCCATTCCAGGTGGTGGGAGCATAACCTTGAAACTGTGCCCTGTGATCACACACTGGGATGACACTGTGGTTGTGATGATGGATTTGGACCTGGAGAATCCAGGTTTCAAATTACCTCACAGTCATGAAGCTTTCTGGGTGTCTTTAGGCCAGTCACGATCTCTCAGCCTCACAGGGTTGTTGTGAGGACGCAAAAAAGGAAGTAATCATATGCATTGCCCTTATCTCACTGTAGGAAGGGTGGTAAAAACATATGAAAAATATAAGAGGCAGAGCCAGTGGCATATTTAAGTCATTTGGCACCCGGGGCACATTAATTTTCTGATACCCCCGTACATCAAAATTATTTAATTAATTATTATCAGTATTAATTAATACAATTAATTAGATATTAATTAATATTTTCAAATTTAAAAATCACCAGGGACACCAGTGGACTCCCAGCCCCTCCAGGGACACCAATGGACAGAGCTTTCTTCCAGGCACATGGAAGAGCTTACCTCTATGGGTTCCAGCATTTTTTCATTAAAACTTGAGCACAGCTCATAATTTCAATGATAGCATTCTGACCACACAAACCACATGCTTTCCCCCTAATATTTCAATTATTCCTTTTGGTGGCCCTCTTATCTTCTAGCAAAACCTTATTCTAGTATTTCATGTTCGACCCAGTCCATTTCATGTTCATCCTTTCTGACTTGATGCTCACCTTGCTTGTGTGTCCATGTGCTAGTGTGCACACCTACAACAAATGAATGCAACTTCTTGAACAGAAAAACAAAACCTTGTATGTTTGGAAACCAGTGGTAGATGAGTCAGCCTTCTACTTTGTGATCTAGTTTCCTGCACATCCACCACTTGTCATCTGCAATCTGGAATTGTATAGTGAAAATCAGACCAGCACCTTCCTCTTTTGGATGGTTGATGTTTGATGGAGTCTCATGTTCAGTGCTGCTGTTTGCCTCTTCTGTTCCCTTCAGGCACTGGCACGTGGAGAGACCTTTCTGTTCCCATTTGCTTCATGGGCAGGTGGCTTGTTTTTCCTGACCTTGAGCGCAGGGAATAGAGCAGATCCTGTTGTCTTCCATGGGCTGTGTTGTTGACAGCCAAGCCTCAGCACGTCTCACTTCTGTTGAAAGACCACTTAATTCTTTGTTCCAAGGAAGGTTGATCAGCAACCTTCCACACTCGAAAACAAAGATGCCCCACAAGGTTTCTGTGAATATAGCAATTGTGACTCTAACAAGGCAGAATCAATAAGCAGAGACCCACACCATTGTCTACCATGGCCTTGTTCAGACACAGCAAGCAGTATTTATTTCACTTCCACAATTTATAGTGCCCTTTCTCCAAAGCACTCAATGAGGTTTCCATGCAAGGAAGTGTGCATGGTAGGAATGCAACCTTAAGTTTGGGTGGATCTTCATATGAAGTATTGGAGTGGAAAAAAATATTTCTGTGGGTGTGCATGCGTGTGCGCCCGCATGTATGTGTTGTCAGGGACAACAAAATCTCCTATAACTGGTCTTTATAAAGGGAAATTGATGTGGGAGGAGGCATGTATGCTGTCCTAAACTCCTTGGAGGATGGAGGAAATATAATTAATAAGAATTACCGGTAATAATAGAAGTGGCACTTTCCCTATAGCAGAAAAATACATGCCCAGTGATGAAATGGAATTTGCAGCCAAAGTGAAAAATAGGTGGTGGTCTATGATGGTGGATCTATGGTGATCTATGAAAAGATCTATGGTGGTGGGTGTGTGTATCTGATGGGGCAGGGAGAGCAAATAAAGGACTCAGTCAATAGTCTAAGAAGAAGATGATGAGTTAAAGTGGCAACAAAAAATTCTTTTCAGCGTGAATGTAGTGCTGTGGCTCTTGCAAACTAATCAAAATGTAAAGGCAGCCTTCAGAGAGACTTGAGACATGGCCCTCTGTCCTAAATTAAGGATTGAGCCAAAAGTGCATTGCTTTCTCTTTCATTTAGGCCTGTCAATTTTATCTGCACTAACAGGCTCACACAGATCTCCCTTAACAGCTGCTAGGGCACTGTACGTTTCCCCTAATTATTAAAATTTTCTTTTGGAAGACATGACAGCCTCTTGAATACCTGGAACGAACATGTGGTTTGAAGGCTTATCATGTCCTTGGGGGTGTGTGTGTGGAATAGGGTTCCGGACAGGAAGTTGGTGTCACCGACTCCCCCATCTGCAGCATTCAATCTCCATTCTTGTCCTCCTTCCCCACATTCTTGTCTTTCCAGAGTGTTTTCCATTTCTGGGTCTGTCGGATCCCGGAGGGCAACATTAAAGCGATTAGGGACAATCCGATCAAACTGACACCTCTAGACGTGGAAAGGCAGCAGGGGACCCGGGAACAGAGCTGAGCCACAGCTGGTACCACCAGTCTTTGACAAGAGAAGACTGACCAGAGTGAAACAGGGACAGACCAGACAACACTGACAGTTGATGGATTTGGCCTGCATTCCAAAAGACCTCGACAGGACTAAGCTTCACACGTTACCATCGCAGTGCTGTTGACACCTGCCCACTGCTGTGAATTTACTGAGATGCAGATCTTCAGCAGAGATGCTGGAAGGAAGAAGGAGGGGGTGTCTGCACCAGAACCTTCATGTGCTTTGCGCATCACTCGTGAATGAATGTGCTGCACTTGAAATGCATTGTTGTCATGATGCTGTACACACTGACTAAGTGGTGAGCTGGGGGTGGATAATTAGGTGAGCTTTGTCTCCGCTCACACATGGGCAATGAAGGTTTGCAGAAGGAGGCGCTGCATCCGGTGAACAGCCCTAGCAAATCATCAAGGATTCCAGCAAGATCCTAAAAACACTTCTGGACATTTGGCATTTCAAACACTCACACAAAAATCCACCTCCTCTCATCTGTTGGTCCAACTCCTGCATCCGTCCTTCTTCCTTCCAAGGGTTGGCTTCCAGATGCTGTTGTGCGGTGATGCTCTCCTCCACTATAATACCTACATTGTAGCAAGGCAGCAACACTGCACCAGTACGATGAAGCGGTTGCTATAGAGAATCCTCTCCCCGCATCTCTTGCCGGCATCTCACCTCTCTTCTTGACAGAGAGGAGTGCCTGGTGATGCAGAGTCCAGCATCCTGGGGCAGTGAAATGTCAGGCAAGGAAGGACAGGACTCTGGTGGGAGGCTTAGAGCGCATGAAATATTTTTATTTTTACACTTTTAATGCAACCCTTCCTCCAAGGAGATGAGGGAGGTGTATATGGTTCATTCCATCCATTTGTCCTCAGAGTAACCCTGTGAGGTAGGTGCGGCTGAAAGAGAGTGACAGGTCCAAAGCTACCAGGAAACTTAATGGCTGAATAAGGATTTGAACCTGGATCTTTCAGGTCTAACTCCTTAACCACTACACCATTCTGACTCTTGAAAATGAAAACCAGCAGTCATTCAGGTGCTGTGCTTCAGAGTTGGGTTAGCCTAGAATAGTGGTTTTTAACCTTCTTAAATCTCATAGCACACTAACAATGAATTAAAATTGTCAAGGCACACCATCAGGTTTTGGACAATTGACAAGGCACACCATGCTGCCGCTGCGGGGTTCACATCCCCATTGGCCCTACTAATAATGACCTTCCTCCAAATTTCTGTGCCACACCTCTGGACTACTCGTGGCACACCAGTGTGTCACAGCACAGTGGTTGAAAATGGCTATCCAAAGCCGTCACTTAGGGCTTGACCATTAATTGCCCACGTAATTGTGAGTCTGTCTTAAGATGCTGAGGCTGCTGGATAAGACCCCAGGTTCACCTAGGCCAAATACTTACTTCCCACAGTGGCCAATAAAATGTTTCCAGGAAGCCCACTAACAGGGCATTAAGACGGCAGGGTCACCACTCCTGTGGTGCTCCAGCAACTGGTGTTTAGTGTTATCAAGATGAATAATGCATCCATAAATCTCTCATAAGAAAATAATAAGAGCCTCCACTGGATCAGGTCAAAGGCTCATCTAGTCTCACACAGCAGCCCACCAGATCACACAGATCAGCCTACCAGATCACAGCCTGTATCACACAGCAGCCTACCAGATGCTTCAAGGGAGCACATATGACACCTGCATCCAGCCTCCCCCCCCCCCCCCCGAACCCGCTGTCATCGGAGATTCCAGCCACTGATATCAAACATGGTCCTTGCTGTTCATGACATATTAACAAAGCAGATGTTTGTCTTTAGCAAGCAGCCACCTGTGAGATGGATGGAGGTGGCACTGGCAGCCTCTGGTAGTAGACTGGTGGAGGAGATCACCTTCATTGCGACCAGTAGGTGTCTTCACCTACTTGCCTCCAGTGCTCCACTTCTTCTCACTCCCTGGACTGGAAGGGAAGCAAGTATTCTAGCCCATTGATATGCCTCCGCTTGTCCTGTTCTTCTGAGTCCTTGATTCTTTTTCTGAATCTTCTGATTCAGGGAAGAGAAGAACACATCTCCATGCAAAGTTGGGGTGCATTTGGCCCACCACTTTAAGGACCAAGAAATTTTGGTCCAGTCTGTGGGTGAGCAAGACAACCCAGATCCTCATAGAAAAAGTGTTTCCTTTTGTTTTGTTGGTGAACAAAGACCCTTTGTTTCCCTGAGTGATGTAGCCATACTGAATAGCATATTGAATGCCAGCTATGGCATTATTTGCTGGTGTCTTGAAGAGTGACCAGATGCCTAAACCTCAAAAGGAGGACAAGGTCTTAGATTCCTCTCAGCATGGCCTTTCCAGCAGACAATGGCACATTTGCTTACTCATGAGTAAAGCCGTGATATTGTGCACTTTCACTTTCCCATAGAGAGCAATGCATATTTTTATTTTTAATCTTTTGGCCATAACTTTTTGTAGGAAGGAGATACTTTAAAAACAATTTTTGCATTGGATTCTGCACTTCAATACAAATCCAACAACATATGACATGATGGGTACTGCACACCATTGCACAGTTTCAAAATGAAGCCAAAATGGAGGACAATGAAGCCCTTTTGGAGGATACGTTGACAGGACGCTAAAAATAGGACAAATCTGGAAATTTCCAGTCATATGGTCACCCTGGATTGCTGCCAATATGTTCTAGTAACTACTCTTGCCATCTTCGGACCATGCCATACCAATGGTGTAGCTAAGGAATCTGGTAAACATGGGCATAATATTTTTTTTACATTCCTCCCCCCATTATACAACAAAATCTGAAAGTAACATCCCTGCCAATTACTTCCAGATTAGGGCCTTGCTGTTCATGAACATGTTAACAAAGCAAATGCCTGTTTATAACAAGCAGAGTCAGCCCACCATGAGATGGATGGAGCTGTTGCCTACCACTCTGAGTTGCTGATGACTTTTGGTGGAGTTTTTTCCTTGAAAAGTGGGGAGGGGGGTGAGAAAACACAGGTAACCCAATAAATAAATAAATAAATAAATAAATAAATAAATAAATAACCAGGTGCTCATTAGCAAAGGGTTCTCCTAAACCTGTGAGAACCCCTGAAGCCCACCACTGGTTATGAAATACCATATGGAAATGGAAGCTGACTCTTATTAACACCTTATTAATTCCATGCTGTGTCATAATTATATCTCATTGACTTGCCAAGCTATCAACATCATAGCTCAGTTTTCAGTTAAGGAAATCCACTTTTTGTTCCATAGGCAGTCAGTGTTTCCATTTTCTGGTTAATTGGCCATAGCTATTGATATAGTATAGATATTCCAGTGCAGTTTGTTTCATTACACTCTGCATTAAATTTGCTTTCCTCTGATGTGCAACATGATGGTATTATTATTCATACGTATCCCGTTTTTCACAATTTTAACCATTAGTGTCAAGCTCAGCTTGTTGCCTCCCTAGAGCTTGCTACCCCCTGCACCTTCTTAGCTGTGCCACTGCCTCAGGCTCCAAGAGATCTTGAACTTGCCTTCTGTACAAGGTGGTGAGAACTCTAAAGCCTCACATATTTTCAAACTTTTCTCAAAATAGTTATTGTCTTTTACTTCACAAATCTTTTAAAAGAAAAGAAGCAGCAATTACCAGAATGTTTTCTGTCTCAATCGTAAACAGTGGCGTCACCAGACTGCTGCAGCTGGTGCGGGCCACATTGGGTGACATGCCACTGGGGGGAGAAGTTTGACACTCCGGCTGGCACTGGGCATCAGCGCGCCCATTCAGGCTGGCTCCAAGGCAGAGCAGCAGCCAGAAGCTGCCACTCTGCCCCGAAGCCGGCTAAAATGGCCTGCTGAGGCGCTGTGCACAGAGACGCACTGTGCTTGTCCAAGCCTTTGGACATGCACAGTGCATCTCTGCGCAGCCATTGGGCCTTGCTCCGAAGACACAGACTCCTTAGAGAGGAGGAAATCTCTTCTGAAGCTGGCTGGCTTCAGAGGAGACTGCGCAGGTGTTGAGTTGGGCAACAGGCACCAGTGGGTAGTGGGCAACACCAGTGGGTACCAGGCATTTTTACCAAGTGTTGAGCATCCTTACCAAGCACCCCTGGGCATTGGGCACCACTGTGCAGTAGGCAGCAGGAACCAGTTGGCACCGTTGTGGAGTGGGCATCAGGCACAATTGGGTAGCAGGTACTTGCGTGCAGTGGGCCACTGGGCACCAGTGAGCATAAGGCACTAGGCAGTCCCGGAAAGGGATGCATGCGTCTCCCTGCAGTGGGTGATACGCACACTGGGGTCACCCCTGATCATAAATCTATCCAAAGTCGTTCTACGAGGAGAGATGGTGAGTGGTCATCACCCTCCTGCACCTATATACTGGGTAGAAGGAAAGATCATGCCTTCCTTAACATGCCAGCTGCCCGCACCTGTCCCCAGATTGCTCTGCTTCTGTCTTTGGAGTGTACCGCCAGGCACTCGACTTTTGAGTGAGGGCTCCCTTGAGACTGCCGTCTTGGTGCATCGGCCAGCTCCTCGCCTTCTGATTTGGAGAACCCTTGAGGTTCGGAAGGGTTAGGGCTGGGGGGAAGCCTGGAATTATGGAAAGACCTTTTCCGACGGCCGTCGTCTCAAAGACATGCGTCCCCCCCATCCCTTTGGTCCCTCTTGGCGCCCGCAAAACCCGGTTGCCATGGCAACTTTGCAGCTGCACCGTGGATCCCTCGTAACCATGGCGACTCCGCCGCGGCTGCGGATTCCCAGTTGCCATAGCAATTCCGCAGGCTCCAGGTGGCAGGAACAGTGCAGCCGAGGGATGGGTTGGGTTGGGGGGGAGGCGTGAATGAGGGGTGGAGACCCAAGAAAAAGGGGGTCCTGAAGAATCAGCAGCCAAATAAGGCTCTCTGAAAGAGAGGCAAGTGATGAGAAAAACGGATGGACCGACACCGAGCATCTTCCTGACTGTTCTTTCCAGATCTGGCTGCATCCAGGATTTGCAGATCATTTTCAAAAAGAAAAGTATGGTAGTTTTGAAGTTTCCTGTAAAAATCAGACAAGGGCCGCTGGAAAGATCAGAGCGTCAGAACCTTCCCTATGAGAAAGGCTATTGCAATCAGGACATTATTTGGCAGTGAAGGGATATGTAAACCACTGTATACCACTGTATATACTGTATACCAGGCTTGTCAAACTGGCGGCCTGCGGACCACATGCGGCCCTCTGCAGGCACACATGCAGTCCTTCAGTGATCTCCCCACCACCAGAAGCAGATCGGTAGTGGTGGCAGCACACTTGATTTTGAGCCGGAGAAAGAGCCCAGGAGGATGGAGGGCTCATGCACAGCAGCAGCAGCTTCCCTGGGCAGGAGAAAGAGCCCAGGAGAAAGGAGGGCACTTCTGAGTACACATGCAAAAAACTGGACTGCAGCCCTTGGGAGACACCATTAATGCTAAAGCAGCCCTCTGTCTGAAACGAGTTTGACACCCCTGTAAAGACCACTGTATACACTGTATACTGTATGTATACCACTATGCAATGGCACACTGATGTGCTGTGGATGGTCGGAAAGTGTGCCACAGAACTTTGAGGATGGCCATTTAGGTCCACAAAGGGTCAACTTTGGGTCTGCAAAAAGTAGAAAGGCCGAATAAAAATCCTTTAATAAAATAAATAATAAATAAAATATTTATTAGCGAAGCAACTGGGGGATTTGAGCCCCCTAACAGCATCATGGTGTGCCTTGTCAATGGGCAAAAAACTGGTGCTGTGCCTTGATAATTTTAAGGTGCCAGGTGGTATGAACATGTCCATGTATTGTTAGCATTATTTTTTAAGTGACACAGTCATACCACCTGGCTCTGGTCCAGGTATAATTCAAAGTGCTAGTCAGTCCTAAGCTGCTTCAAAGGACTGCATCCTTTTATGTAAGGCAAAGGTCCCTTGAAGTCTTCTGGTGTGTAGAGCACTGCAATGTCCATTAGCTGTTTCTATTACTATTGTTCCATTATATTTTGAGAGACACATATATACAACACACCACAAGATAAAGATCATGGGGGGGGGGAGTCAATCTCCTCCGCTAAACACGTCATAAAGATATGCCCTGCTTTCGGAGGATCCACTTTTTGACAGTCCAGTCTTTTAACATGTGTTCATTCTCACCAGAAATCATACATTTGACGTGCTCCCCAATTTTTAAATTTGTCATGCTTGCACAATTGACCAAGTGCAGCTTTTTTCCTCTTATATTCTTTTTCCAAGTATGTAAGAATTTAAATATTTAAAGGTTAGATTTGTTCACTCTACTGTACTTTAGTATATACAAAATGTGTCATTTCAGTGTTCGCACACACTCGTGTGTGATATTTACATTTTTTTAATACCACTTTCATTTTCAAGCTAAAAATCAACTGGATTCTGGTTTTCAACAGTTTCCAGTTTTGGCAACAATCTGGTCTCTTGCTAGTCAAATAATCAAGGGATGTCTGGATCCACTCTGGCTTGAAGGAAACCCTGCAAACCTGTCAATGACTGTGAGTGAACAGTGTCAACTGGCTGGTTCTGCAAAGAGCATATCTGGAGTGCGTTGAGGCTGCTACGTATGCAGGCCTCCGTCAGTCTTGAAAGACTATGGTATCGTGCTTGGTGCTGCATATGCTGCATGCAAAGCACGAAAGCCTGGGTTGGATTGTTATGGAGGATAGGCTGTTACCCAAGCAGCAAATCCCCCCCCTCCACGCCACTGAATTAGTCCAATGGAAAGGCAAGGCCAATACAATTGGATCCAGCTGCATCGCAGAGCTGGGCTAAGGACAGGAGCTCACCCTATCTTGTGGGGCCGACCCGGGTCTCGAACCCTGGCCTGCTGGTTAACAGGCACAGTGTCTTAGCCAGATTTCAGGGTGGCATTAGGGCAGGTAGTGTAGCATCACATATCATTCTCAGATTCACGCTGCTCTCACTATACTTGTGATGCCTCACAATATTGTCATTCTCATTATTCCATCCTTACCCCCGTTCCTGCTTATACAGAGTATTAGTCACAGGTTTCATCCATTCCCCTTACCTGCAAGGCCAAGGCTTGAGCCGAAGCAGAAGCAGCAGAGGGAGACCTGCAGGCAATTTTAAGGAGAAAGGAATTCAAGTGTATCAAGACTACAGTAGACAGAGCTGGTGACCCGGACGCGGCCTCTAAGTCCTTCCCGAGTGGCCAAAGAACATTCAGCTATTGATTCCCACCAGGTCTGCACATGCCTCTGAACCAGTGCAAGTGAAGTTCATGGCTGAGCAAGAACTGCAAACATATCACTGCAGCATCCTGGCTATTCTTCTGTTTGACTGATGCACAGTAATTATTTATCGTTACGAATTCATTTATTTTTATGATGGAAACCATCTCATCGCCGAGCCTGGCTGACACTCCTTGGTTTCTTCTTCTTTCTGCTGCACAGAAAGATAACCATATTTTCTGGTTACAATCAGTTTTGGTGCTAGAAAAAAATATATTTTGGAAAGGCTCAGTAAGTAGATAAAAATGCATTTTAGGCAGGGTGGGGGACCTTCATTCCACATGTTACAATTCTGAGAGCCTAATCTATATATATAAAAGAGAAAAGTCACTCACTGACTGACTCACTGACTGGCTCACTCACTCACTGACTCATCACCGCCCTGCCAAAACCAGTGGGCCTAGAAGCCTGAAATTTGGGGTGGGTGTTCCTTCCGTGAGGGAGGGGTGCACTAAGAACCGGTTTTTGGAAATTCCAACTGGAAGGGGGTGAAAAGGGGCACAACGCGTTTTCCTCCCTATACTTTGCATTGGAGAATTGATGACTCAGCAAAATTCCACCCCAACTGCTGGGCCTGAAGCATGGAATTCTGGGAGTTCCTTCTGTCACCTGAACTCCCACCAAGAACCATCTGGAGAAATTTAACCCTTCAGGGACTGAAAAGGGGTCAACATGTTTTTGTCCTATTCTTAACATGGGAGACTGACCAACATCCAGCCAATTTGGTGTTGGGTGCCTGGTACACTGGGGGATGTTGTTCAGAGGAAGAGGTTGCACTGGCGAGGATGCTGCCCGTGGGGGGATGATGCGCATGGGGGGAAGTTGCACATGGGGGATGATGCGCATGGGGGGAAGTTGCGCATGGGGGAAGTTGTGCATGGGGGAAGTTGCCCGTTGGGGAGGTTGCACATGGGGGGAGGTTGCGTATGGGGAAAGTTGCGCATAGGGGAAGTTGCGCATGGGGGATGATGCACATGGGAGATGATGCGCATGGGGGATAATGCACATGGGAGATGATGCGCATGGGGGATGATGCGCCTGGGGAAAGTTGCGCCTGGGGGAAGTTGCGCATGGGGGGACTGATGTGCATGGGGGACTGATGCGCATGGGGGGACTGATGCGCATGGGGGATGATGTGTATGGGGAAAGTTGCACATGGGGGAAAGATGCACATGGGGGTTGATACGCATGGGGGTTGGTGCGCATGGAGGAAGTTGCGCATGGGGGAACTGATGCGCATGGGGGGACTGATGCACTTGGGGTTGATGTGCATGGGGAAGTTGTGCATGGGGGAAGTTGCACATGAGGGGAAGTTGCGCATGGGGGATGATGCGCATGGGGGGAAGTTGCGCATGGGGGATGTTGCACATGGGGGATGATGCGCATGTGGGGATGATGCGCATGGGGTTGATGCGCCTGGGCAAAGTTGCGCCTGGGGGAAAATTGCGCCTAGGGGAAAGTTGCGCATGAGGGGAATTGTGCATTGGGGGAATTGCGCATGGGGGGATGATGCGCATGGGGGAAGTTGCACATGGGGAAAAGTTGCGCAAGGGGGAAGTTGCGCAGGGGGGTATGAAGCACATGGGGGGACTGATGCGCATGGGGAAGTTGTGCATGGGGGACTGATGCACATGGAGGGACCGATGCGCATGGGGAGACCGATATGTATGGGGAAAGTTGCACATGGGTGTTGATGCACATGTGTGTTGATGTGCATGGGGGAAAATTGCGCATGGGGAAAGTTGCGCATGGGGGAAGTTGTGCATGGGGGGATGATGCACATGGGCAAAGTTGCGCATGGTGGGAAATTGCGCATGGGGGGATGCTGTGCATGGGGGGATGATGCGCTTGGGGGAAGTAGCGCATGGGGGAAGTGGCCCATGGGGGAAGTGGCGCATGGGGGGAAGTGGCGCATGGGGGGAAGTGGCGCATGGGGTGTTTATGCGCCATGGGGGGTGGCGTATGGGGAAATGTTACTCCCGCAACACGGGTCCCCTTTTCGCTACTAACAGTATATTTGGCATTAATTCTTATAAAATCACAGAACTGGAAAGAATTGGAAGATCATCATGTCCAACTCCTGCCACTGCTAACTGCCCACAATGACAACATCCTTGATAGATGACAGTCCAGATTCTTCTGAAAGACCTCCAGTGATGGAAAGTCTACCACCCTCAAACGGTTCCACTGCTGTTCTTACCATCATGAAGTTAATTGAAATCTCCCTCTTTCTAAATTAAACCCATTTGTCCTGGCCCTAGCCTCCAGAACAAACTGAGGACAAATCTGTGCCATCATCCTCATTAATTCTCCCATCCAAAACATCTTTTCTCTTAAATCAGTTCTCTTGATTTGGATGGAGTTCACTTCTGAGTGAACATGATTAAGACTGAGGACTTACTTTAATGTCTAGCTTATTGTTCAATAATGGGGGTGGATGAAAACTACTTCTGCCCCCATTCTTCCTCCTCTGTTATTACTTTTGGATACAATATTTATATAGTCTGACATGAACCCTTGACTAGCTATAAATCTAAAGAATGGAGAGCCAGAGATCTGGAGAACTCAAGTGGTTGGCTTTGTTCCACAGTATGAAAGATACTTCCTTTCTTTTGTAGCTCCAATGTGATTTCCAACTTTTTTTGTCTCACACCACACTGACAAGATACTAAAATTTTCAAAGCATACCATCAGTTTTTTGACATTGACAAGGCACCCCATGCTGTTGATGGGGGTCTCACATCCCCAATGATCTAAAAAATAAATGATGCCCCCAGCAACTGCAACACACCTGCAGACCATTTGCGGCACACCGGTGTGCCATGGCACCATAGTTGAAAATGGCTATCTAAAATTTAAAGTCACACTCTACAAGTAGAAGAGAACTCTGTTCCCCTTTGCAGTACAAGAGTTACAAAGCTGATTGTCTCAATGAATGGGCCCAGTGGTGTATAAAGGTAATTTGGCATCCAGAGCCCCTAAAATTTTTGGATTCCCTCCTATTATTTTTTTGTAATAGTTATGAAACTAACAATAACAATAACAATAACAACAACAACAACATCATCATTGTCATTGGCATCCTTCAGTCTCGAAAGACTATGGTATGGTGCTCTGATTGGAGGTCCTGAAACAACATCTAGCATGGCTAAAAAGGCCAATGTGAGAATGTCCATCCCTTCCACACTGAGGACAAATAAATTCCGTCCCCTGCCCAGGTCCCAGGTTTCGCTGCTTTCGGGTCTGTCTCTTTGCTTCAGCCTGCCGAACAAGTGTCTCTTCCAGTTGGAGAAGGCCATGCTGGGTCTTTTGCCTCCACGCTGAACGATCAGAGGTCAAGGTTTCCCAGCTGTTGATGTCCATTCCCAAGGCCTTTAGATCCTCCTGCAGATGTCTTTGTATCGCAGCTGTGGTCTCCCTCTAGGGCGCTTTCCCTGTACTAATTCTCCATATAGGAGATCTTTTGGAATCCGACCATCAGCCATCCTCACAACATGCCCAAGCCAGCGTAGACGCCGCTGTTTCAGAAGTGTGAACATGCTAGAGATTCCAGCACGTTCCAAGACTGTGTCATTTGAAACTTTGTCACACCAGGTGATGCCAAGAATACGTCGGAGACAGCGCATATGGAAGGTGTTCAGCTTTCTCTCCTGCCATGCATAAAGGGTCCAAAACTCGCTGCAGTACAAGAGTGTGCTCAGGACGCAAGCTCTATAGACATGGATCTTTGTATGTTCCATCAGCTTCTTATTAAGCCATAACAACAACAATAATAGAGAAGCACAGTGAACATTTTTATATTAATACTTGTATATTCATGTATGGCATATACCAGTGGTCCTCAACCTTCTGAGGACCATGGCCTGGTTCCATGGGAAAAAATTTCCCAAAGCCCAGGACAATGTGCCTGAGCAGTCCATCAGGAACTGTGCATGTGCATTAGTGCAACTGGGCTGTGCCTATGCAGTTCTCCCTGCAGGCAGGGAGAACTGCGCAGGCACAGCCTGGTAGCCAACCATGCTTGTTCACTTCACCCTGGCTGTGAGGCAAGCCAGGCAAACACAGCCTGACTCACCTCACAGCCAGGGCAAACTGCATAAGTGCAGCCCAGCTGCTAGGCCTGTGCCTGCACAGTTGGGCCAAGCTAGGGCTGAGAGCCTCCAGGGCTCCTTCCTCTGGTGGCCAAGTGGGCAAGGCACCGTGGACTGGCACTGGGTCGGGAAGCGGGAGTTGAGGACAGTATATACAGTATAACTAATCAAACCAATAAACATGCATTTTTTCAGGTGGCTGCAGCCAGCATGAGCCAAATTGTAGCTATAACCATAGTCAACTGTGCCACTTCCACCAGTTTGGGGTGGCCTCTTGGATGTCACTCTGCAGCCTGGTACCTGGAGCCAGACACCCCCTTGGCCACCCTTTTAGTATTCCACTGAAAGGGCCGATTCTACGGTCTTGCCTGACCAACTAGGTGGTCAGAGCTAGATTGGTCCTAATCTCTTTGGCCTTGGCAATGTGATACAAAGTAGTAATACACAAAAAGGGTCTGGCCAATGTCATGCACCCTTGTGATGAAGGCTCCGGGGTGTGTGATACGGCAGAAATCAGGAGTTGGAAGTTCTTTCCATTAAGATCTCCTATATTTTTCCTCTACCCCATCGTTCAGGTAGAGCCCAAGATGCATTTTAAAATTCAGCCAGTCTGGTAACCCCTTTACTTGTTCAACTGTTGTGCACCTCCTGTGTCTTCTTTTGCCTGGAGCGCCTTCCAGTGCAGATGTCAGCACAAACTCAGACTGCCTCCACAAAGAGGTGATGTGAGACACCTGCCTGCTAGCCTCAGGCACTGCCTGGGCTTCCTGAAGCCTCTTGGCTCCCTGCTTTGTACTAGGTCAGGTCTAAGCATCTGGAAGAGAGAGGTGGGAATAAGTAGGCCCTGCTGGGCTTTGTGTCCAGACTCTCCAAACAGTGGTGGGCTCCAGCAGGTTCACACCTACTCTATAGAACCGGTTGTTAACAAGAGATAGGACATATAAAGTTTAAAAATAGCCATTTAAAAGTGGCTGCCAGATGGGCGTAGAACCAGCTGTTAATTTCTTTGAATCCCATTACTGTCTCCAAAGATGAAAACTGATCGAAGGACCCTGGATTCCTTAGGAAATGTGAAGAAGAGAGCGATGGAGAAGCATCAGTCTGAAGTACACAACACTTGGCAAGCATATACAAGGATATGCCCCATATACAGCCCATCAGCCTTTTGCTGGAGTAGGTTTTGCTCAGTGGTGGTGGGATTCAAATAAATTAACAACAGGTTCTATGTCCTAATAACCTAAATTAACAACAAGTTCTATGTCCCATTAGTGACTGGTTCTCAGAACCAATTGCTCATCAGCAAAGGGTTCTATAGAACCTGTGAGAACCTGCTGAAGAACACAACTGGTTTTGCTCCATCATGGAAGGCAGAGTATGGGGATCAGAAGACTGGCAGTGGCTTTGCCCCTTCCCCGCTTCTCCCAGTGAAAGAATTTTCTACATGAAATTTGTTCCAAACCCAACATCTGGGATCTTTCAGTTATGCAATGGAAATACATTATCAACATGCCCACTTATCTTAGCTTCGCAGAATTTCATATGCTCCAGTTGTCCCTCTTGACCTGAGACAGGCCTGATTTTCTGGTATATGTTGCTAATAAATCTCTTTTCCAGTTCTGTCTTTGGAGAACATGCTGGAGATGCTTTTCTAGAAATTCAGAAACACATATGCAAAGCTGAATCCTTCATCTTTCAATCACATTTCTGAGTGGGAAAGGGTATATGTGAATTCTTTAAAGGGGGGGGGGGTTTGCTGCATCTTGAATCTAGTACTTGTAAGTGCACACACACTAAATAATTCTGCGCCACCTACTCACACACGCTGATCCACTCAGCCTGACAGTAAATGTTTCTAAATTGATTTCTGCTGCAGGCAGTGGTGTAGCTAGAGGGGGTGGAGCAGTCAGTCTTGAAGGGAGCCTCACCCCTTCTTACAGCTCTGTTTTTGCTCCCCTCTCCTGGAATGGCTCCGAAGGGGTGAAGCTCCAGCTATGCCACCAGCTGCAAGAAGATGCCCAACAGGATCCATTGTGAGCATAAAGTGACAATACTGTGTGCACTTGCTTGGGAGTTCATTGCACAGGATTGCAATGCACATTTTCTGTTCAAAACTCTTAAGATACGTGTGTGTGTTTTTCTTTAAAGGAACCTGTTATCATAACAGCATTAGATGCCTTGGCTATGTTATGGTTATAGCATGTATTCAAATCTAATGCACCATCAAATCTAATGCACACCCCGATTTTAAAAGGCTTGAGATTAAAAAACTGGTTGTAATACGCAGCTGCAAAGTAGGTGGAAAAATTAATTTCACCGCATTAAACAATGAGTTATATATAGGGTTCTGCAAAAGATGTGGTTATTTTTCCTGACAAAGGGGTGACATCATGATCAACACCAGTTACTTCCAGTGGTACTTCCGATACATAGACCACACAAAGTGTGACAGTGGTGGGCAAGCACTGAGAAACACTGCCCTACAGCATCTCCCAAAGGTCCTTGTCAAGCCTATGCTTGAAGATCTCCAAGGATGAATGCACGACTTCCCTCAGAAAACAGTCCTCCTATTACTGAATTGTTCTTACAGTTAAGAAATTCCTATTGGTATTCCTCGGGAATCTCTACTTTTGCTACAAGCCATGCTTTGATGTTTTCAAATAGTTTCAAATACTCTGGGAACAAAGCAGAAGATTTTTTAAAAATATGATTGTGTTCAAAAAAGACATTCGCCATCACGCATTAATTCACACATTCACCAGAATTCAGCTCCGGAACCTTTTCATGTCCCAGAGCATGGAGTGAGTGGAAGGCATGATATAGCCACTTTGTTCAAACTATGGTAAATAGGTCTAACTCTGCTTATTGCCTGGATGGGAGACTGCATGGAATGTTTTTTGACCTTGAGTCCCTTTATATATAATATAGTGTAGAACAAATATTAGTGTGGAATTTGTGAAGTCACAGTCATGAACAATGTAATGCCTGCGCAGAGTACATTCCCTTGTCACCCGCTGTTTGATTGATTCCTTCACTACTGATTTTCCCAATGAGCTGTACTGTAGTTTATTGAAATCATTTTTACTCTGCCTTTCTGCCATGGCTTGCCCTCCTGTGGCAACTTACAATCACATCTAAAAATACAACCAGTCATAACAGAACAGAGGAAAGCAGTAATAAATAAAATAAGAATGATGAGGCAACGAGTGAGAGTTGTCCCAAGGTTATTAATCCTGCCAAGGGAAATTCAAAGCCACCCCAAATAGCTGGCAAGCTTTTCATCAGAGTCAACAAATCAATAATGTAGGCTTGTGATGGATGAGCCGGGGAAGGCATTGTATGGTCTGGGTGCCACTGCCGAGAAGGCACTGTCTTTGGGAATGAGCCACTGGACTTCTGAATGCAAGATTTAGTACAGAACCTCCATAGATTAATGCATGGTTACATGGCCAAGCAAAACCTCCTGGTGATGAGTCAATATGCCGAATGCCACCTTTGACCTTCTTCAGCAGGATTGTACCATGCTGAATGCTGCCTTGCCCACTTACCTTGCCAGCAGCATCTTCTGCCAGGGCTAACATTCTAGGCCATTATCTCTTCTCCTCTATATTTCCTCTTCCACTCCTAACCATGATACCTAGCGAAGGTGAAGGAGTGGCAGGGATGGACTAGAATTGCAGACAACTAGGACACTGGCAAATAGGGGCACGTGTGGGCAGGGAGTGACACCCCCAATCTATCCACTGCTTGAGGCATCAGATTCAGGTCTCATAGATGGCACAGCCTTGCACAGGGAGGCTCACATGAAAGTATCATACAGGTTTAACATCCCCATTTGCGACATTTGGTTCCCACAACCTGTGTGATTAAGTATTTTCTTGTTTAAAAAGGGAATTAGTGAAACAGTGAATCAAGTTCCATTTGAAGTGGCTGCTAACTTCCCTGCAGGGAGCTGAGCTGCAATTTGCAAGCAGTTTCAATTCAGAACAGTTCATACTTGGGGGAAGGGAGAACAGAAACGAAACTAAAAGTTCAAGCTATAGTTAACTAAAGTTCAAGCTAAAACTCAACTTAAACTAAAAGTTTAAACTAAAAGCTGAACTGCCTGCCGTATTGCCATAGCGAGCAGGCTACCTTGTTTAAGCCATTAACTGCTCCTTTAAAGGAAGCTTATCTTTCAATTTAAAGAGTCAACCACAGTCTCTTTGAAATAAAATTGTATATAAATAAATCACATATAATTAGGCTACACTTGTATAGCCATGAAGATATCTGGTCCCAAACTGTGCTAAGCTTGAGATCTGAGTTCTAATTTTTATGTCCTCAACAATAAGGCTGCCCTGTCATTTAATCCACAGCAAGCCCATCTCAAGGGCTTGGCTTCATAATAAAATTCAGCTCATTATGATTCTTTGGGAGATGCCAATTTGGGAGGGCACATGTACTCAGTGCCACTTAAAGGGGAAAGTCTGCTGCTGAAAACATTCATGCACTCCAATTGCTTCCTGACTCAGAAAGTGCATGCAAGAACCTGGAAGTCACATCCTACGATGTCATGATGTGCGTGATGTTCATGTGCTGCCACAACATTGCTGCCCGTTATGCTACTTTCCCTGGGGATAGTCCTGGACAAAAGATACTTAACACAGAAAGGGCGCTGAAATTCTGCAGCTGACAGCACAATTTTAACCACAATTTCCTGGGAGTAAGCCCAATTGACCATATTTATTTGAATCGAATGCACCATCAAATCTAATGTGCACCCTGATTTTAAAAGGCTTGAAATAAAAAAAGTGACTGTAATGTGGAGCTGCAAAACAGGTGGAAAACTGAATTTCACTTTGTGAAACAATAAGTTATATGACAATAATAATAAAACCAACGGTTTTATGTTATGATTTTTACCTAATTGCACTACTTTATACAATGGGTTTATATTACATTTTTTATTACAGTAAAGTGTTAAAATAAATACTGACCTATACTTATAATCAAAATAATGTATTTTCTCAAAAATAATGCGTACCCAATTTTAGAGACTAAATTTGGCTGGAAAAGGTGAGCATCAGATTTGAGTAAATAGGGCATTTATTTATTTATTTGTTTGTTTGTTTGTTTGTTTGTTTGTTTGTTTGTTTATAGCCTAACTTTTCCCCGCAAAGCGGGACTCAAGGCATAGTAACAATAATAACATAACAAACTCCAGGAAGCCAATGGTAGTTACTTCTTGGTATTCATGCGTACGTTTGGGATCTGATTCTCTTATTTTTTTTCCCAGTGTTCCCAATTATAGATGTGGATGGATTTTGGGATTTTGGAATCTAAAAAAATTTAGAAGTATTTGTTCTGTTTCAAATGTTCTTTTCTTTTGTTCTTTTAAAAGACATTTGTTCTACATGAATGTTCTGCTTTTAAAATAATCTGTGTTCAGCGCCAATGTGTGACTGAACACCAGTTGCTGAGTATTGCCTTCAGTTTGTGTGCATCCCATAGGTTTTTGGTTGGTTACTGTGGAAAGCAGGATGCTGGACTACTTGAGCCTATAGCCTGATCCAACAGGGCTCCTGATAGGGTTTGGCAAGCAGATGTAGAATACCTAACAATACTTTGAAATATCCTTTTCAATCCAACAGTCACAAAAGCAGAATTTTTGTGATGATGCCAGACTGGAAAATAGACTTCTCAGAATACAAGCCACAAAAGCACTCCGCCTACACTATCTTTCTGTTTCTCCCACCCACCCATTCCACACCCATACAAGCAGCAAGAACCCAACAAATCCCAGGTATACCCAGTTCTAGTAGAGGTTGTAGGTATCTAAGCAGCTGGATCAGGCCAGATCTGGTTCTCAGGTATACTTGGCAGCAGAAATGTAACACATTGCCCCAGCACCTGGGGCAGTGACATCATGACATTGTGCAATGACATCATGTACCACATGATGTTATGAGATCACTTTTGGGTTCTTCCCAGAGGAGAGAGTGATAGCTGTTGCATTTTTGTGACCCCCATTCCTTCTTCTGTGGAAGCTCTCCTTGAAGGAAAATGCATAGGAGTGCAAAACCACCATCTCAGTAACTTAGGTTGAACCCAAGTCATGTTCCCCCTTGGCATGGCACTTGAGTCAGATGCACCTCAGGCTCCACTCTAGTCACTGAAAAGTGCTTGGGAGTCACAGGTGGATAGCACTTTAATTGATGCTATAATGGCACAACTCACTGACAGAGCATCGGAATATCTGCCAGAACAACCTCCACATTCACAAGGTTGTGAATTTACCACATTCACCAGGACGTCCCTGAACACTTCTTTGAGGAACGGGTTAGCAGACTCTGAAACAGAGCCTGCAAGCTTATATCATTCAGGCTTGGATTGATTCATCAATTACCAGTACCCTTTGAAGGATCCATAGTGCCAGAGAAGACACATTCAAAGAAATGTCACAATGAATGACTTGATGTCAGAGCAATGTCTCTTTAAATTTGGAGACACTTCTTGAGAAGCGAGTCTCTGGCACATATCTGACTCTGCTTGTAGATAGAAGGCATGTACCAGACTTGGTGGCTTTAGACTGGGAGAATTTCTGTGTCATGCGAATCTAGAATTGATCAAGATCTTAAATCTAATCAGCTGCCCAAAACAGGGTTTGTGATCAGCACCTCTTTCCCGGTTCTGATCACACTGGATCTAGCTCAATTCTTCCTCCAACCATTACAAAGAATCCTGAATATTATTAGCCAAATGCGAACACACTGTGCAGGATCTACCCTACTGATTTTCAGTTGCATCAGTGATTTTCAACTCATGGCACACTGACAAGCTACAAAAATTCTCAAGGCACAACATCAGTTTTTGGATAACCAATAAGACACAGCATGCTGTTAATCAGTGGCTTACATCCCATTGACCCTACTAGTAATTGATCCTTTCCTCAAATAGCTGTGGCACACCTGCATGCCATTCATGACACACTGATTGAAAATCATTGATCTAGACCAGCAGTGCCCAAACCTCAGCCCGCAGGCCAAATGCAATCCTCAGTGAGCTTTAATGCAGTCCACAGTATGTCCACCCATCTGGCTCACGGACAAGTCTTGAAATTCTATGGATCTGTCTCTAATACACTTTTATATGCACATTTATGTAAATTTATTCACATTTGAAATGTAAATAATTTTTTCAACCCCAAACACAGTGTTGGAGAGATGGTGTGGCCCTCCCAACAAAATACTTGGACACCCCTGGTATAGAGAAAGGCTTGCTAAATTAGGCCAAATGAAGCTGTCACTGTCATGGCAAATGAAGCTTTGGGCAAGTCTTGGGCTGCCCTGATCTAGAACTTCCTGTGGAAGCCATCTTGATAAGAAAAGCCATCCTGATAACAAAAAGTAAATAAGGCCCTGCTGGCTCAGACCCCTGACCTAGCATCCTTATATCACAGTGGCCAACCACATGCACCAGGAAACCCACAAGCAGAGCATGAATGCAGTAAACCTGCTGCATTGTTGATGCTCATCCCCAACAACTGTATTCAGATTGATACTACTTTTGACTTTTTTTGTTACTGAACAAGCAAATTCTATCACTTTGGATATTTTTGTATTTAAAATATTATATCCTGATATAAGAAAATGGAATGGACCCGAATGGGGTCTGAGTAAATGAAACAAAAGCGAGAAACAGTGGGAAGTGTTATAGACACATATTTCAGACCTGAATCCATTCCAGTGTGCTGTGCTTTTATTAACCCCTTTACAGACAGAAGCTGCCCACAATGACTGAGAGCACAAGCCTAACCATGTCTACTCAAAAGTAAGCCCCATTGGGTTCAAAGCATTTTACTCCCAGGAAAGTGTCTTTAAGATTGCAGCCTTGGAACAGAACGGAACTGACATTTCAGAACTCATCATTGCGCCGAAAGCCGTGGGATGTGTTAGAGAGACATGAGAACAATATTTTGGAGATGATATCCATGCAGGATTACAATTTTAGCCATCTTTTCCCAGCCAGAATTCATTTTCATTAGAAATAAATTGAAGTGACCAGTCCAAAAGCAGAATCACACTTGTAAGAACAGCCAGACAAAGTGAAAACGATGGAACAAGCCATCAACTTTTACAGATTTCCCAGGTTATAAAGTATATCCAGGCTTTATCCTGGAATTGGTACCAGAATGTGAAAATGGATGTGAATGCTCAGTGGTTCTTGAACATTTCAGCCTAGGACCCCCAGAGAATGACAATCTGTCTGTGACCCCCAGAAGTGATGTCATGGTTGGAACAGGAAGTGCCATCACTGTGATGTAAGTGCTCCTCCATGTCTACTCAGAAGTCAATCCCATTGTGTTCAATGAGACTTACTCCCAGGAACGCAGCCTGGATGCCCCATTCCAAAATGTGCCAAATTCCAAGTCTGGAATTCCAAGACTTAGGAATTCTGCCAAGTCACTGCTTGTTAAATTATATTCTAGCTGGTCAAGGGTTAATAAAATTGCAATACTACATAGTTTTCATTTTCAAAGTATTATTCTCATGTCTCTAATGCATCCAATGGTTTTCTGCACAATGGGCCAGCCAATCTATCTCTGAATAGGGAATGCCCATCTCTCCTCTCTGATGCGCATCCTTATAAATGTATGCACATAAATGCTTCTGCCGTTTCTCATCCTGCAGCTGCTGAAGTAGTTTTTTGAATTGTTCATCATCTATTGTAGGAGATTTATGTTTTGCTAGTAGGTTCTTTTGACGAATCCCTGCTCTTGACTTTTAAACAATGGAAAACAAGGCTATTCAGGCCCAGGCCATATGTGAGACTGATGGAGCCAACAGATCAGCAGGGAATATCCATCTGTGACGGCCTGCTCATCTCCTTGGTACGCTGGATTGGAGAAGGAAGAAAGGGATAGAGTGGAAAAGGACATATGGAGGAGTGGAAATTATGGGTTAGAGCAGCAGTTCCCAAAATTTCAGTCTACTGGATTGCTTTGCACAGCTGCAAGGAGTCTCTCAGAGCACTGGTGGACAGAGACATCATTAGGGTTTGCTTCACCCATGCTAGCAGTGTCATCGCTAGCTCATTGTGTCACTCACATGATCAGGGTGATCATATGACCAGATTTTTCCAGATTTGTCCTCTTTTTTAGCCTTCTGTCCAGGTGTCCTCCAAAAGGGCTTCATTGTCCCCCTTTTTGGCTTCATTTTGGAACTTTGCAGTGGTGTGCAGTACCCCATCATATGTCATATGTCATTGGATTCGGATTGAAGAATCCAATGCAAAAATTGGATTTAAAATATCTCCTTCCTATCAAACGTTATGACCAAGAAACTAAAAATCAAAAATATGCATTGAGCTCCATGAGAAAGTGAAAGTGCCCAATATCACAGCTTTACTTGTGAGTAGGCAAACATGCCGTTGTCCACCAGAAAAGCCAGGATGAGAGGACTCCAAGACCTCATCCTCCTTTTGAGGTTTGGGCATCTGGTCACCCTGTACATTATGGACTTTCTCCTGTACCAGATCATTCAGAATAAATTATCATATGCACAACCTATGGGCTGTGGGTAGCACAAGTGGTTAAGTCACTGTGCCTGTTAACCAGCAGGCCAGGGTTCAAGACCCGGGTCAGCCCCACAAGACAGGGTGAGCTTCTGTCCTTAGCCCAGCTCTGCGACGCCAGCTGGATCCAATCATATCTGCCCTGCCTTTCCATTGGACTAATTCAGTGGCGTGGAGAGGGGGGATTTGTTACTTGGGTAACAGCCTATCCTCCATAACAATCTAACCCAGGCTTTCGTGCTTCGCATGCAGCATATGCAGCACCGAGCATGATACCATAGTCTTTCAAGACTGATTGATTGAAATGCACAACCTAAACACAATGGCCTCACTAGGGTTAGTGTCACCCCCCTTAACTTTATTTATTTATTTAAATATGTAACAGTACAAACCATCCAGTAAATCAGGAGAGAGAGAAAGAAGCACAAGTATGAATAAATAGCAGAAATGGACAATGTTGCATAAAGTCCGGCAATTGCCGAATTTGGTGTTCCTAGTTATAAATTCTTCTCTTTCAAACACAAAACTAACCGCCTCGATTCTAAAGCCTGAGTCACTTTAGCAGGCCCAGAGCAATATAACTGATCACAAATATACGATCTTGAACCTTTGACGTTTTTTGTCTCGTTTCAGGTAAAAGCACTGCATAAATAAGGCCATATTGTCACCCGTGCCCTCGGTCTTCATGGCCCTGGAAGCTCGGCGGCCTTTCACACAAGAGGGCTTCCTTCCCCTCTCATTTGGAGAGATGCAAGCCCAGAGCTCAGAGAAGGTCTTTCCTCCTCTGGGATACTGTGGTGGGCTGGAGTGTTTGTTTAGATGGTTTAATTGACTGTAAAGGAAGCTTCGGGGAGGTAAGTTAAAATGGTGGTAAAAGCCTTTGGCTCATAAATGCTGAGTGGGGAGTAGTTGAGGAGGCCTCCAGAGGCTAATAAAGGAAACTGCTCATCTCCTTGCCAGGAGGGGGCAATGAGGAGCTATAGCAGCTGCAACGAGAAAGGAGAGATGAGGCACTCACATTATGTTATCCTTCAACATGCAGCCTGAGTTAATTTGATTGAGGTGAAAGTGCCCTCTCTTTGTACAGGAGTGCCCTCTTTTTGTACGTCAATGTTTGTTTAGAGATTTCCAAGAAGGTTTCCTATATACTTTCCATCAATTTTAATAAATTGCAAGCTCTTTGGGGCGGGTATCAGTTTTCTCTTTCAAGCAAAGCAACATGTATAGTATTGTATAAATAAGTGTGTAACAGTTGTGTGACAGCAGGATGACCACATGTCCTCTTTTTCCACGATATGTCCTCTTTTTTAGCCTTGTGTCTTGGAAAAAAATAATCTTCATTGTCCTCTTTTTCCTTGTGAGAAGAGTCCAGTGGTGGGCTCCAGCAGGTTCGCACCTACTCTGTAGAACCAGTTGTTAACAGGAGATAGGACATATAATGTTTAAAAATAGACATTTAAAAGTGGCTGCCAGATGGGCATAGAATTGGTTGTTAATTTCTTTGAATCCCATCACTGGAGAAGACAGCATGTAGAACTCTTGTAATTAATGAATTCGATGTAATAAAATATATGTAATAGAGGTGTCCTTTTTTATCCACTATGGTTCCATTCCAGAACCTTCTGTGGATAAAAAAAAACTGTGTATAACAAAAAAACAATGGGAAAAGATGTAAATACCCACTTCCAGGTTTCTTGCTCTTCCATTGCATCTAATGAAACAAGGTAGTGCCTTAAAGCTGCAGGGATTTGATTCTGGGACTGAAGAATAGAATGACTGCTTGCATGACTCCCTCTCTACAATAGTAGAAAAGCAGTTTTTATAACAGTGATTTGCAGTGGCCATTTGTGTTGAGTCAAATCCATGTATTAAAAAAAATCCTTGTATAACAAGGCTGGACCTGTAGTTTTAAATTCAATAACAAGTAATATAGAATTTAAATTATCTCTAAAATATATGAGTGTATATGACATTTTGTCACCCTGTGTTACAAACAGGAATTCAGCTGGTGAAGCTTGTATCAGCTTGTAATTGAGATGTTCCAGTTGAGCTTCAGTCTGCCCATGAGGTTGCAAAGAAAATCCAGGTCTGAGAATAGGAGGCAATGGCTCCGTAAGAGGAGAACCATCCATTAGGCATGGTGATATGGACTGCACCAGGTTGCAGGGGAAGGTGAGAGTGGGGCCAAATTCCATAGATTGTCCCACAAAGGCACCCATTCACCCCAAGCCTGCTACACCACTGTCTCCCTACAGCCCATCACTGGTGGAAGACCACATTGATCCATTTGTTGCCTGTTAGTGATGAGAAAGTGAATCACCTGCCTCCTTATCTGGCTCCTGATGTGGTTTTTTCAGACATGAAAATACAGGAATATTGGTTTGATATAGAGACACTGTGCAAACCACTAGGATGTGGTGAGGTCAATGGCTGGGGAGGCATTTGCTGCAGCACTATACTAGCATGCTACCTAGAAACTGCAAGCACTAGGCAGCCACAATCAGAGAAAAGGCTGAACTCATCTCTGACACATCTCATCGCTGATGCTTCTCTCGTTTCTTCTGGTATTGTAGTTGAGTTCCGCAATCTTGGGCAATTTTTACTATAACAGTGATTGGAATCATTAAAAAATTGCATTAATAATACTTATTAGTGGACAATTCTTAATATTTATTTATTTATTTACTTCTTTATTTATGACAGCTATTTTCATTGGCATATGACAGATGAGGCTCTGCCTCCCCGACCATACATTCCACACATATATCCATTCCTTACATACATTAACTATACATTCCTAGCATGACCAAAGGAGCTCTTTACTTGAAACTTCCAAATTGAATAAGATGTCCTGTACTTCTGCAATTCAAGAAACTACACAACGAGTGTGGGATGTTCAGTGACAGTTTCTGAGACAGCAACGGGTAGCATTCTGGGTTACAGCTCTGCTGAGGCTTGGCATAAAACAATGAGGGCTTAATTGATGAAATATGTTCATCTAAGAGATGGCAAAACGTACCTTGAAGCCTTTGCAATGATACAAGGAAACGTTCCAAGAAGAACATGAAAGCATTGCACTGATTCTGCTGTTCTCCTAGATCTGTATGAATGGCCAGCATAATTCAATTGTTGTTAGTTACAATACTACAAAAAAATATTGGGGGACACTTGAGAAGCAAAGTGTATTTCTCGGGGAACAAATATTGCCCCGCATAAAATATCTCCCCACACCTGTTTCCAGGAAAACAGCTGGCCAGGGATGCAATAAGATATGCCACAACTTGCTAGCTCTACACTGCCAAAGTCTGGAGCATGTTTGTCCTACTGCTCATCCCATATATAAACCAGGCCTAATGTTCCTGCTCATTGAGACACCTTCCTCTTCCCTTGCTATCTCCATCTCACAGATACAGGTGGGCCCTTTTTATCTGCGCGTTCAGAACCTGTGAATTATACTCAGTGCCTGTCCAAACTCACCTTGGAGTTCCACACCAAACCTCTCTGACAAGACTGGGGGTGCCTTTTTGAGGCTTCAAGAAGTCTCCTAAGTCTTCTAGAGGCCTCAGACCACCTCGTGAATATAAAAGATGGCTCCCATATTAAGTTATCCCCAGGTTTCAATATCCACAGGTGGTCTGGAAAAAGAAGTCCAACTGTACAGTTATTCTCTACATTGTGAGGTGTTTTATTGCATGTTGTGGACTGTCCCACTGATGGACAGTACCTTTTCGTGATGGTGGGAGGATTGTGTGCTCCAGGGATACAAAGGACTATGCTGGCGGTAGTGTAGCTACTGGCAGGGACTCCCATGCCTTTGTTGAGGAGCCAGACTAAACATGTCCAAAATCTCACTAAACGTGGGTTGTCTGGAGAAGGAAAACTCCCACCTCAAACCTCCATTGCCTTCAGGAGTCAACCTCAAGGCAAAATCCAGAGCTAGAGTCCCGGAAGCAGCTTGCGACTGTGTACAATCACATTCTGGTAACTCCTGTGACGCAGCTAGAACCAATCGTATCAGCTCTGTCATTCCATTGGACTGTTTCAGTGACATGGAGAGGGGGGATTTGCTGCGTGGGTAACAGTCTATACTCCATATTAATCTACCCAGGCCATCGTGCTCTGGAGAGGACACTCAGAGCACGATACCATAGTCTTTCGAGACTGAATGATGCCAATGTATGTAATGTGAGGTATTTCATGGCTTGGATAGCTTAACTGCCATACAGAATATGGGCATGATAAAAAAAGAAAAAGCAGCATCCCCCTGCTAAGCATAACCTTTTCTGGAACCAATTTTGCAGACTGAGGTGCTTATTATATCTTCACATAAACACAATATATGTATTTTTCTTTAAGAGAGGCTTTTGCTCCCACAAACTACAATTACCGCTTCAAACGTTTGTGCCGGTCTGCTTGGACATGGAGAAAGCAAGCGCTTTTTCTGTCTCTGCCCTTGCACTACAGGAGCTGCCAGCTTAATTTACATTTCTTGTTATAGCACAAGCAAACCATCATTTGGGATGCCCCCAGTGGATTGCTAAGTTTCTTTCTGAACCACGGTGGCACGTTGAGGGCAGTGTAATCTGTGAGTAACCCAGTTGTTGGAAGAAGGGGGGTTTGCTTAGCCTGCGGAGATGGCTTCCCTCATGAAGAGAAAAGTGTGAGGGAGACTGAGTATGTTCCCTGAAGAATACAGAAAGCAAAGTCAAATGATAAAGCGAAGCATGGCTGGATGGCAGCTGTGGAACTGAGAGTCATAGAAGAAGCCATCTAGAAACCAGTCCTGGCTCAGAAGGATGGAGGGCACACTGGCAGTATGGGCTATTGGCATCATTTATGGGTGGGAGGTATCCATGCAGTAGGAAAACACATACTCTCACCGTTCTAACACAACGTGTGTGTGTGATGGTGGTTGTGGTGTGTGTGTGTGTGTGTGTTTTACCACCATCTTCAAAAGCAGTCATTCCAAAGAGGGCTTTCTGCTGTGCGCGAAGTGGAGACATTTCCTTGTCTCCTGTGTCCGATGAAACCTGTTAGCAGCTAATTGGAAATGATTCACAGGCAGTTAGCTGTAACAAGAAACACACGCCATTAAATTCATGAGGGCTAGAAACGGGCTTTAAAAGGGAGGCAGAGAATGCCAAAGATCTCCGGAAGCTCGATGTTTCTCCAAATGTAGCATCCCAGAATTTAATGTGGATGGAAGACCGATGAGGCAGAGATGGAATATGTGGTTGGGAGCCATCTCCCATATTCAAGAGGTGGTATAAGACCTGGAACTGCTTTTCTAAGACCTCAAGAAGGCCTTTTGAGGCCTTAGGACAGTGGTTCTCAATCTTCCTAATGCCATGACCCCTTTATACGTTCCTCATGTTGTGGGGACCCCCAACCATAAAATTATTTTCGTTGTGACTTTATAACTGTAATTTTGCTACTGTTATGAATCGTAATGTAAATATCCGATATGCAGGATGTATTTTCATTGTTACGAATGAAATGTGTGTTCTATGCACACATTGAACACAATGGGATTTATTTCAGAGTAGGTATGCATAAGACTGGGCCCTGAGGCTGCAATCCTATCCACATTTGCACAGGAGTAAAGGCCCCCCTGACTATAATGGGATTTATTTCAGAGTAGGCATGCATAGGAGTGGGCCCTGAGGCCGTCAGTCAGCCCCAGTGCGCGTGCAGCTACAGCCGGAGATCTGGCAAGCCTGACCTGGCCCCCTGCACCAGGGGTCTTTAGGCGACCCCCAGAAAAGCTCTAGGCCACCCCGCATGGGGTCCCGACCCACACTTTGAGAAACACTGCCTTAGGAGGTTTCCTAAGGCCTCAGAAAGTTCAATGCTTATATCAGGTCAGACAGGTAGTGGGCCACTCAGTTAAATCCAGTTCATCCCTTACTCATCCCAAATTTAGACCAATCATGCACCTCAGAACTTAAAGAGGGTAGGGGAGTCTTGGATGCCACGTCTTGGAGTCTTGGATGCAAAACTGATATTTGCAAACTAGGAAGTATATGTCCTCTGTTTCCAAGACATGTCCTCTTTTTTAGCAACGTGTCCTGGAAAAAGGCTTCATTGTCCTTCTTTTCCTTATGAGCAGGCAGCACGCAGCCATCTTGTAATGGATAAATTATATCTAATAGTTTTAAATTTAATAATAATAACAGTGTTTTAATTAACCACATTAAAGCAATGTATATGAGCATTTTTAGCTTTCATTTTGTCATGTCCTACATTTTCTTGAGTGTCCTACATTTTGGGGAGCCTTGTCCTCTTTTGCAGTTATATGGTCACCCAGACTGTGCACCACTAAGCCTCTGCTAGGAGTGCAGCCTTGCATGGGTCACATTCATAGAAAAATTTCATAGACAAATAGTGCCCTTGCCGAAACCAAGATCCAGCCAAGTAATTACAGCAGGGGTGTCCAAACCCTCCCTGGGATGGGGGGGGGGGCAAAATCAGCCCGCAGCAGCCTCAAAGTGGTCTACAGCTAGACTCCTCCATCTGGCCCTGGGCAAGCCTTGTAATCCTCCAGATTTGGCCCTGATATATGCTTATATGTAAATGTATTCATTTTTTCAGGCCTCTGACCCAGTATCACAGTGATTATGTGGCCCTCCTGCCAAAAAGTTTTGACACCTCTGAATTACAATGTTGTTTATTCTAAAGCGGAAGGGCCTTTCAAACCATGTGTCATGGTTTTTTTTGTTTTTTAATCATCTCAATGGCCAGCTGAGTTCAGGGAGATGGAATGGCTGGTCCCACAACCAGAGAGAAGGCAGCTTTTCCAGGCTGAGACCCATTGCTACATCTGGACAGCCCGTGGGTTGCACTGTCTCTGTGATCCCAAAAAGAAGCCCCTTCTTTCTTCCCCAGTAATTAAAGCACAGCAGCTAGTAATTTGATGCTGATTTTTGGAGAGGGAGAAGGCAAATGAGCAACAGCCTCCTGGAAGAAGCTGGGTGTATCAAGCAGGGCCAGGGGGCTGCATACACAGAGTTTTAAAAATCTGAGGCTCACAGAAGAGGAGGAAGAAAAAGTTGATTTGAGTTCTGCAGGATAAACACACACCACTCACTCCAACCGTCTTTTGTCCCAATTTTTTTACCTTTATGGCACATGTCTCTTAAATGTTTTTGTTCACACTGTCACTTTAGAATTCAGCTTCCTCCCTAGTAATTTAAATCCCTGAGTGGGTGGAGAGACAATTTGGGGGGGTATTTTGTGTGTGTACGTGGGTAAGTGGATGTGGAGAACTGGCACATGGTTCTGCTGGGCCTTGGAGTAAGTTTAGGTTCCTGAAACAAGCCCTGCTCCAGTCCCCAGGTGACATGATGGGTGCAGATCCTCTCTTCCCAACCTGGCAGATGGAAAAGAATGAGTTACTGCCACCATGCTGGCAAGGTAAAAGGTACAAACTGCCTATGTGACACTTGTTGAGACCCACTCCCATCTGAGCTTGCTGTAGTAGTATTTCAATACTTTTCTGAGAAGCAAGTCCAAAGTTGGGCTTGTGAGTTGCAACTCCAGTAGCCCAATCCTATCCAGTGGTGGTGCACCAGTATGCTGTATCCGCTATTGGCTATATTTATCCTCAAAGCCCATGCTGTATCCGCTGCTGGGACTGAACAGGCTGGTGATCTCCCTAGGGTTAGAGATAATTTGTTCCTTTATTTTGTGTAGAGCCCAATGCTCAATGAATCTGCTCAGCTAAATTTCTGGCACAAGTCCAAGAAGCCACACATAAGGCTTCAAGGCACAGAAATGGAGTTAGGATATTGCAGAGGCCTCTTTCATCAACTCCATCCCCTCCTGGGGTCTGACATATTTCACATTCCTCCCTCCCCTACTACACTCCCTCCCGTGCACCACTTGGCATTGTACTTACCAGCTCTGGCAGCTGTGGGTCCAGATTCAGCACTGACATGACAGCGCAGGCCTTCTTGCTGGTTCTCCTGATTCTAAAGTTATTGCAAACATATTTTATGACATGTAGTTGCTGCATTGGCATTAGCCCTGATTACAATCATCCAAGATGAATCATCGAATCATCCAAGATTACAAGACATCCAAGATGGTGTCAGGTCAGCCACTGAAGGCACAGCACATCAGAGGGTGCCACAACCTAGCCTCAGATGATGGGGAGAGGAGAGACCTAGAAGATGAAGAACCACATTGTCCTAATTGCTAAGCCTTGGGCAGCAGCAGTGACATAATACTAATTTTTGTACAGTACCTCAACATGCCAAGCTAGAAAAAAGCAGAAGGATGCCATTGTATTGCTTTTGCTGCCAGGAATGGCTCTGATGATGAGAGGGGGGACAGCTTACCCAGCGCATTGGGCATCTTACACCACATAGTGCTGTGCCTTCCCCTGTAGTTACACTACTGGGCAGCAGTTCCCAGCAATGCAGGATCCTGTCGTATGGAGCAAAAAAAAAAAAAATACACGGCATGATCAGGGCTTTTTTTCTGGGGTTCTCACTGGTACTCAGTACCAGTACTAGCTGTGCCATGGTGGTGAGTAATGGGACCTTTTCCCAAGAAAAAAGAAAAAGTGATGGGCGTGATTTTGTGTGTGCGTGTGTGTGTGTTTTTGTGTGCATGCATGCATGCTACAACACCATGCAACTCCCAACCTAGCTTTCATATCAAAGATCCTTCCTCCTGTACCCCAAACACACAGTGTTCCCAATCTGGATCTGGTCCTCCCCATACCTCCTTTTTAGAGGAGAAAAATACATCACCACTAAAAAGCATGCTCATTGTAATATCCAGCTTATCTTTAAACCAGTGGCCATCAGACCATGAATTTCACAAATTAACAGAAGCTTTGTATCAAGAAGTACCTACTTTCTTTTGTCCTGAATCTCCTAGGAAGCAGTTGCATTGGATGATCTCAAATTCTAGTGTTATAGGAACAGGAGAATAAATGGTCGAACCATTATGTTTTTCTTCTATATCTTTAAGTAACAGAACAATCACTCTCTTGGCACTAAATCAGCAGAGGATGGAGCTCTCGCAGAATAAATGAATGCAGCATTCAGCCAAGTGGTGAAGAGCCTTCAACAATGTGCAACCAAGGATGAGGTGGGGCTTGAAAAGTGATCCTCGGCATGAGAATAAGGGTGATACAAGCATGTCTGTCTTTTAATCTGTGAAATGCGCTATGTGTATTATTTATTTATTCACTTGATAAGCTGCCCTTCAGCACAAACCTCCCGGGGTGGTGTACCACTTAGAATAAAAGCAACTACAATAAGACTCCATATAAAAATTACAAAAACAGCAGCCATAAAAACCATAAAATCCTGCTGAAGCCGTAAAAAATAATGCCGTCCAACTATAAAACATGCAGGCATGCATCAGGAAATGAGGAAGCCTTTGTCTGAAACCAGTAAAAGATCAGAATTAGTGCCAGGGGAACTGAGGAGAGGATTTGCTCACCTGAGGGGCAATGGCCAAGAAGGCCCTGTTGTCTAAAACTGACTGGCCTTGTTGCTATTGTCGGATCATAGAATCATAGAGTTGGAAGGGACCTAGTAGGTCATCTAGTCCAACCCCCTGCCTGCAGCAGGAAATCCCCCTAGAGCATCCCCAACAGGTGCTCATCGAGCCTCTGCTTGAAGATCCCCAATGAGGGAGAGTCCACCACCTCCCTTGGCAATCTGTTCCACTGCCTAACTG
The DNA here is from genome assembly GCA_030015325.1 of Cryptoblepharus egeriae. Lineage (NCBI taxonomy): Eukaryota > Metazoa > Chordata > Lepidosauria > Squamata > Scincidae > Cryptoblepharus > Cryptoblepharus egeriae. The sequence goes on from JAREYC010000004.1 coordinate 83,303,070, forward strand.
CCGAAGGAATTTTTTCCAGATATCCAATCGGAATCTCCTTTCTTGCAGTTTATACTCATTGGTTCTAGTTCTGCTTTCAGAACGAGCTATGAACAAATGAGCCCCTTCCTCCCTGTGACAGATACCTTCAGGTATCTGAAGAGGGCAATCATGTCTCCTCTCAGCCTCCTCTTCTCCAGGCTGAACATCCCAAGTTCCCCCAACCTTTCCTTGTAGGGCTTCCCTTCCATCCCACTGATCATTCTTGTCGCTTTCCTCTGGACTTGCTCCAGTTTGGCTGCATCTCTCTTAAGGTGAGGTGCCCAGAACTGAACACAGTACTCAAGGTGAGGTCTGACCAATGCAGAATAAAGAGGAACTAGAACTTCTCAAGACTTGGATGCTACAGTCCTCTCAATGCAGCCTAAAATGGCATTTGCCTTCTTTGCAGACACATCACACTGCTGACTCATGTTCAGCTTGTGATCCACGGCGACTCCAAGATCCCGTTCACATGTTGTGCTGCCAAGCCAAGTATCCCCCTTTTTATACCTGTGTTTTTGGTTTTTATTGCCCAAGTGCAGAACCTTGAGCTTCTACCTGTTGAAATTCATACTATTTGCTACAGCCCAGGATTCCAGTTTGTCCAGATCCTCTTGAAGGTTTTTCCTTTCACCTGCTTTGCTTGCTTTTCCTCCCAGCTTGGTGTCTTCTGCAAATTTGATTCCCATATCCCTTCCTTCAAGTCGCTGATGAAGATATTAAAGAGAACCAGGCCCAAGACAGAGCCTTGAAGAGCCCCATTCAAAACCAATCTCCAGGTTTCAAACCATTTACTAAAACCCTTTGAGTGCGGCCATCGAGCCAGTTGCAGATCCACCTAATGATAGTCTCATCTAGCCCATATTTTTGCAACTTCCAGATTCAGATTGATAAATTATTCAAAAGTTTTGGAAAAAGAAAATTGATCTGATTATTAAGAATGCTTTTGGACTGAACTCGCCATGAGTGCTAAGGGTGCAATCCAGAGTAACTACAGGGAATCCTTGCTCCAACGTAAGAACAATTTACTCTGGATTGCAATATGAATTTCCATAGGTTTTCACTATGTGGTGCTGTAACTACATCGACGTAAATGTCTCTTACGTGCTCCCGTAGTTACTCTGGATTGTAGGTAAGTCTGACAACTACATTGTCATTGTCTACATTGTCTATTATATGGTCTGAGGATAAGATCAATTAGAAGCATAGGGTTTACAATGATGTAGTTGTTTGGATGATGGACTTAAGAGTGCAATCCTAACAAATTTAGCCTGGCCTAACTCACATGGCATATCCTCCCCACAAGTGGGACAGTGGGATAGTGTGACATTCTCAGCACCTGGATGTATGCTAGGGCTTATGCCGGCACAAAAGTAAGTTAGGATTGCACCCTTAGACCTGGAAGATCTAAGTACAAATACCCATTTAGCTATGAAGTATTTCTTGGGTAACCTTGAGCCAGTCATTGTCTCTCAGCCTAATCTACCTCACAGGGTTGTTGTGAAGACAGAAGGAATGAAGGAAGCATATGCATGACCAGTGGTGGGCACTTACCGGTACGGGTCTACACGCCCGTACCGGTTCTTCCCGTTTCCCTGCCGCTAGTGTACCGCCAGCGACAGGGAAATGCAAAACATAGCGGACCGGTACGGTCCGCCATGTTTTGCGCCCACTGCCACCTGCCTAGAAGCAGGCAGAAGAAGGCTTGCCCGCTTCTAGGCAGGCTCTGTGCGAGCGCCGACATCAGCAATCGCGCAGAGCCTGCCTAGAAGTGGCCTGCCAGGCCAGCTTCCAGGCAGGCTCTGTGCGAGCGCTGGTGTCGGCACTTGCGCAGAGCCTGCTTGGAAGCCCGCCTGCCAGGCCAGCTTCCAGGCAGGCTCTGCGTGAGCGCCGGTGTCGGCGCTTGCGCAGAGCCTGCTTAGAAGCCGACCTGCCAGGCCAGCCTGGCAGGCCGGCTTCTAAGCAGGCACTGCGCAGGCGCCACCGTCGCCCCGCCCCTCGCCCCTCCCCAGTCCCGCCCCTCACCCCGCCCACACACCCTGACCCCGGCTGGCCCCTCCCACTTCCGGCGTACCGGATCTTGGGATGGGGCCAGCCCATCCCTGTGCATGACCATGAATTTCTTGGAGAAAGGGTACTAGAAACTCCTGCTAACTGGGCAAGAGGGTTTCAAGGGGGTATTACTCCTTTATTTAGCAGGCAGAGAGTAACTGGCCCTCTACACCCCAGCAATATCTGTTCTAGTGGCTTCTGCTGGTGTTCTCTTGCATTTTAGATTGTGAGCCCTTTTGGGACAGGGACCCATTAGCTATTAATTAGCTATTAATTTTTCATTTTCTTTGTAAACCGCTTTGTGAACTTTTTAGTTAAAAGCGGTATATAAATACTGTAGTTACCCCCAAATCCAGAGTAACTACAGGAGCACGTAAGAGACTTTACATGCACCACTGTTTACTGTACCACCTAGTGAAAACCTATGGGAAATTCATACTGGAATCCAGAGTAACTTGTTCTTACACCAGAGCAAGGACTCCCCGTAGTTACTCTGGATTTTGCCCTTAGTTAGTTAGCTAGTTAATTAGTTAGTTAGCTTTGGGCTCCCACTCTCTTTGCAGCTCTTTGCAATTCTCATGCCCCATGGCTGCAGATGTGCTCTTTGCAATTCTCATGCCCCATGGCTGCAGATGTGCTCCTTGAGGGTGAGTGCAGTGTTAAAGAACAAGGCATAAGAAAATTGAAATACATTTGTGCTCTGCATCATACATTCATATCTACCAGCATATGCCTTCGATGTGAAATGTTGCAAGCTTTGCAACATTCAATTGTTGGTAAAAAAAACTCAAATACTGAAAGGCAAAATCTTGTGAGTCAGATCTGGATATGCAAAGCCATACTTCTCATTAGTCACCCAGGTATAGGTATCATGTGCTAAAATGGTGTCTGATTATATAGTGACATTCCAATGCTTTGATTCGAGAGAAGATTATTAAACTGGGGCCAGAACAATTGCTCGGTCACCAAGGTGGTTGTGGTGGCGGTAAGGTTATACTGAGCGCTGACCTGCAGGAGTGCTATTTAAGGAGGGCAGGAGAGGGGCAAACCTCTTATCTCAGAGTTGCAATGTCTGCATAAACAAGGAATTTCAGCTATGATCTCTGGCTGTGTCTTTTGTGTCGCCGCCTTGGGCATCTGTGTTTTACAGAAAAAAGGTGGGATAAAAATCTTTTAAATAAATTAAATAAATTCTGGGCCATTCATTTTCCAGTCACTTAACTTGGATTAGTTGAAAGCGAATAAAAAACACACTGATTAATTTAGGTTGTAATCCTAATCTCCAGTTAGGCCAGTCTAAACCCCGGCATAAATCCTGTGCTGATCTGAGGGTGTCACAAATGTGCAATAGGTATAGGACACTTGTGCTACTCCTGGGTTGGGGGGGTTTAGGCCAGTGCATCGCCTTGCGCTTGCCTCCTTACATCACCACAGGAATGGGAAGACTGATGAGTTGTGCCAGCCTAGGTTAGGATTGCACTCTAAACGAAATAGTTTTACACACTTTGAGAAAATATACTGTCATAAAGTGGGTTACATCTTTCTTCTTCTGTCCATTCAGTCGTGTCTGACTCTTGGATACTCTATAGGCCAGGTCCCTCCACACTTCCCTGTCTTTCACAGCTTCTTCCAGTTGGGTGATGTTCATGCCAGTGTTCTTCTTAATGTTACATCTTTATAAACAAAAAAAATAAGAGCAATATGGGGTGGGGGGTAAGAAATGCAACAAAATAAGACAACAGTATAAAATTTGCATATTGAAGCTCAAATTAACTACAAGATGTGCAGAAGAAAGAATTTCTAAAAATGGATTTCTAAAAATCAATTTAGAAATAACAAGCGTGGGGCCCTGGCAGACTTTTTCTTGGGTGAGGAGTAAGCAGGGCCATCTCAGAAAAGGCACAATTCAGATTAAAAGGAAGAGCTGGGTTGGATCAGACTAAAGGTCATCTAGTCCAGCTTCTTCTTTCCCATAGACCAGGGATTTTCAACCACTGTGCCATGGCACACTGGAGTGCCACAGCACACTGGAGTGCCACAGATGGTCTGTAGATTTGCCACAGGATTTTGTGAAGGTCATTTACTAGCAGGGCAATTGGGGAATTTGAATTTGGGACACCACAGCATGGTGTCCCTTTACAATTTTAGCACCTTTAAGTGTGCTGTGAGATGAAAAAGTTAGAAAAATCTGCCATACGCAATCTGCAAAACCCACAAAAAGGGCACAAAGTCAACAGCCCCTTTTGGCTACCCATTCTATTAGTGTGAGAGTTTTACAAAGCATAAGAGTACATGCTCAGCCCCAAGAAGCTTACAGTCTAAAATTTAACACAGTGGAAGAGGACTGAGATAGAGTCAGGAGCAGAGAATGGAAGAATGTCCATTTCTTTTGGTTTCATAAGAACATAAGAAGAGCCTCCTCTGGATCAGGCCAAAGGCCCCGCTAGTCCAGCTTCCTGTATCATACAGCAGCCCACCAGACATATCAGGGAACACATATGACTCCTCCATCCAGGTGCCCCCTACTGAAAGTAGGTCTTTCAGTTTTAGGTATTCAAGTACCAGATTGGGGACATCATAGAAGTAAGTTGTCCTCTGGTAGTGCAAGTGGTCAAGACACTGTGCCTGTTAACCAGCCGGCCAGGGTTCAAGACCCAGGTCCCCACAAGACGAGGATTTCCTGCTACAGGCAGAGGGTTGAACTAGATGATCTACTGGGTCCCTTTCAACTCTATGATTCTAAGTTAATGAAAGCCCTCAACATTGTTCCTATGTGTGTTCCCTGAAATGCATCTCTCTTGTGCATGAAACCAAATCAGAGGCTGTCATGACTCCAAGGGCTGCTGTCCCAGCATAACCACAATCAGGTCAATGAAAACCTGATCATGGAAGAGAGTGATCTTCCACTTAGAACCCACTTGTTGGTTGGAGGTGCTTGTGTCTGGGCTCTGATGTTCCTAGTTGTTAATCCACTCATGCCTCTATGCGAGGACTGGATCAGCAGGGTCAAGAGAACACGTCTTCAAGGCTGCCGCAGCACCCCATTGTATGGACGCTGTGTACAGGCCTTGGAAGACCGATGCCAGTTTCCTCCAGCCTGAAATAATATGTGAAATTTCTCTTCCATGGGGCGGTGTGTTAGCCATATGCCATGCTATCACCCAGCTGGCCTCTCTTGGAATGGGGGGAGCAGAATCAAGGCTGTAGTTCTGTACAAATCACTGCATCTTTCCATCGGATGGTCTTCCCTCCCTCCTTCCACCATCACACCGCATCACTGCTGCAGAGTTGTGCTTTTCACTGACTGCCAGCGTGACCATGGTAACTGGATGGCATGGCAACTTCGCGTAGGGAGGGTTGTCAGAGAGAGAGAGAGAGAGAGAGAGAGAGAGAGAGAGAGAGAGATGGGGACCAGGAATAGGGTGGAGAAGCAGTTGCCTTGCACCAATGCCTAGATTCACCAAAGGAAAATGACGGGATAGATCAAAGGTCCAGATCAGCAGAAGGAAGGGATGAGTGGATTGGATGCACATGTCACAGACAGACAGACAGACAGAGAGAGAGAGAGAGAGAGAGAGAGAGAGAGAGAGAGAGAAAGAGGGATGGATGGATGGATGGATGGATGGATGGATGGATGCGGCAGGCAGGCATGGGAAAGGTGGGATATAAATAGAAAAAAATAAATATGTATTACATGCCTACATGTTCTCTGCACATCCATTAAGTGTGCGCATTTATATTGTCTTTCAGTACATAGGTATGCATCTTTCTGGTTTACAGAAACTTATGTCTGTGTTTCTGACAACACAATCCTAACCATGTCTACTCAAAAGCAAGTCCTATTGTGTTTAGTAGGACTTACTCCTAGGAAAGTATATACAGGATTGCAACCTGAGTCTTTATCACATATTATAGCAAGTCTATGGCCAGGCTCTGGAGAGGCTTTTGTGCTCGCTTGCGCATGAGGACACATGCTCTTGGACACTTCATTCCCCCCCCCCAACACACACAAACACAGCCACTCATGCGTCATGAATGCTGCTCTGGAGGGCCCCTGACCTTTAAGGGGAGCTTGGACTGCTGCCACCAGAAGCTGAAAAGCCTCCATGCACATGTAGAATGCTGAGCATGGAGATTCGATTAAGATCCAATGTGCTTTCGTGAGTGGATTTGTGGGGAACCCCTTGGCAATGGAAACAAAAAGCAAGCATGAGTTTGTGGCATAAATGTTGTTTTTGCTCCGATAGTATCGCAGACCCCCACCTTTCCACCCCCCACTGCAAATTGTTACCTTGTTAATGGGTTGCCTTGTGAGTTGTACAACTCCACACATGCGGGGAATCTGGGGACAGGTGTATCTTAGATCAAGTTGCAATGACTTGTGAGAACAGCGAGCTGCTGGCAATTACTTATGTTGATTGCATGCCATAAATATTAATTAAAAGATTAAGACGGTAAAGGGCTTATTTTAGTTTACTGTATCGTATTTTATATATTTAGTGTTTTTTAATTTGCGTGTGTTCTCTCTCTGTGTGTTTTTTTAAACATCGTGTTCTTACCCAACTTAAGACTCCAGAATAGGGTAGAATACAAATGTAGATGCCTAACTAAAGTACCATCTGGGTATGTGCTTCAAATAGTGTGCAATATGCTTATGCTTGTGTATTTCTATGCAAACTTACAGGAAGATAGGATGGCATACAAACTGGATGAAAATGGGTTTGTGTGTGTGGCCATCTATACAGCTATGAAATTTTAGAGCAGTTTTGGCCACTGTTTCCCAGACTTTGGTTGCCCCTTCTGAGCATTCAGAAACTTCAACTGCTTCAAAATACAATTGGCAGTTTGTAGATGGGAATCATGCAATTGGATACAACTTTTAAGTGGCATTAGCATTGGTTTCCCATCTGTTTCTAAGATCAATTTGGGTAGTCAGTTGTGGTGAGTTGGGATCATTAAAGCCTTTTACATTATGTGGTTCATGGCTACATTTCCCTAATGGGCCACTCTAGGTCCATGACCATCTCTAAACATCCATCTCCTCCTTTTGTCTACCTGTCTATCACCATTTCCAAAGCAGAATGGGTAAGCAGGCATCTGTCAGTCTTGAAAGACTATAGTATTGTGCTCGGCGCTGCATACACTGCATGTGAAACACGAAAGCCTGGGTTAGATTGATATGGAGGATAGGCTGTTACCCAAGCAGCAAATCCCCCTCTCCACGCCACTGAAATAGTCCAATGGAAATGCAGAGCTGATACAATTGGATCCAGCTGCATCGCAGAGCTGGGCTAAGGACAGGAGCTCACCCTGTCTTGTGGGGACTGACCCGGGTCTCGAACCCTGGCTTGCTGGTTAACAGGCACAGCGTCTTAACCACTTGCGCCACCCACAGCCCAGAATGGGTAAGAAGAAGTGGGGAACTGGGGAATGGAGCTGAGACTAGTGGCCTAGAGTGGTTCCTCTTCCCACTTCCCTTGCCCTCTATGTTCGAAAAGCCAGTAGGAAGAGGAAGGGAGTCAGCACGGCACAACATTAGTGCATGTGCGAGTTTAATCTCCAGAGCTGCAGAGACATTTTGGTCATTCCCTTAACATGGAAATTTTAGACGTAAGACATTTTTTCCAGTCCAAATTGCAGCAAAATCAGAGCTTGTTTTAATTTACTTAACAACCTTTTAAGCAGGGCTGGTCCTCCTCTGTGGCCAGCTGAAGTGGTTGCTTCAGACAGCAGGTTGTTGGAAAGTAAGGTTGCCATACTTCCACAAAATCAGGATAGGACCTTCTCTCCTATTTGCCAGCACGTGAACACAAACCCCCAAAATTGGGATTGTCCCTGTTTTTCAGGACATATGGCAACCCTATTGGAAAGGCGGCTATCTATGTCTGTCTATTTGCCTGTGGGTGGCACAAGTGGTTAAGACACCTTGCCTGTTAACCAGTAGGCCAGTGTTCAAGTCCTGGGTCTTGAACAAGACAAGGTGAGCTCCTATCCTTAGCCCAGCTCTGTGACACAGCTGGATCCAATTGTATCAGCTCTGCCTTTCCATTGGACTATTTCAGTGGTGTGAAGAGGGGGATTTGCTGCTTGGGTAACAGCCTATCCTCCATACCAATCTACCCAGGCCTTTGTGCTTTGCATGCAGTGTCAGTGTTGAGCACGATACCATAGTCTTTCAAGACTGATGGATGCCAAATTTTATTTGTCTCCACTGCTCATCCGTCTCCTTCTATTCCATGAATTAGAAAATGATGAGGGGAACAGTCAGGAAAAAGAAAGAGAAGAGAGGGCTGAGATAAAACTTTAGAGTGGAAAGAACAGTAGTTAAGGTAGGACATCATGAAGGCTGCACCTGCCTTGAAGTCCTTCTGATTCTATTTGATGGGTGAGTCAGGTATTGAAGTTAGCTGAAAATGGAACCCCCTTAGCAAAATTTGGGGCTCTCATCCCACCTCTCTATGGAAAGGAGGAAGTGGCTGTGTAAATAGTGGCTGCTTCCTTCATTTTTCTACCCAAAAAATAACAAAACATCTCCAGCATGCTGTTAACATGCTTCCAATGTGACTATTTTAAAAATATCAAAACGGCACCCCGCGTTGAACTTAATTGCATGGAGATTGCCATTTGGTTAACCATACTCTGCATAGACTTTAGAGGTATGTCCTGCCATGTTTTCATGCTTATATGAAAAATAGGTGGAAGCTATGTCAGCATGATAGCAGCCACTCTTCCTAGCTCTGAACTTGCTTGGAGAAATTATAGCATGTCTAGAAAAGTAGAACCTAAAAAAATGTGATACAAACATGACAGAAGATTTAAAATATCCAAAAAATGCTCTCTGGTGCAGGGTTATGAAATATAAGGCCCATTGGCCAACTGTGGCCCCAATAAGCAATTAATCTGGCTTCCATTTTAATTTGGCTTTCCCAGCTTTATAATTGAGCTCTCTCATATCTTGAAAATATAAATCTGATTTGTACATTTTCATGTCTGTCATTTGCAACTATTAAGTTTCCATCCCCCAAATCCAGAGTAACTACAGGAGCATGTAAGAGACTTTACATGTACCCATAGTTACTGCACCACCTAGTGAAAACCTATGGGAAATTCATACTGAAATCCAGATTAAGTTGTTATTACAACGGAGCAAGGATTCCCCATATTTACCTTTGGATTTTGCCCTATGTGTGTTCTTCAGAAAGTTCTTTCTGACCATCATTTGCTTAATGATGTCATTTTGAACTTAATGATGTCACTCAGCAGGTGCCATGAATGCTAACATAGGCCTTCTGTTTGAAACAAGTTTGATATCCCTCTTCCAGCATGCTCTAAGCAAAAAAATAATAATAATGTAGCAAATACCAGGGTTATCCTTGTGGAAAGGGGCTGAATTAACAAATTCTTCTTGTATTTGGACTAGGCAGTGGCATAGCTGGGAAGTGCACAGGGTAGCAATTGCACTCAGCAACAAACATTAGAAGGCAACAAGCTAAACTGGATACTAGTGATCAAAATTGTGAAAATGGGTTATGTATGAACAATCATACCATCAAGTTGTACATCATTGTAAAGTCAATTGAACGTGAAAGTGCAATGAAACAAACTGCACTGGAATATATTATGACCAATTAACCAGGAAAGAAAAACATCAATTGCTTATGGAACAAAAAGTGGATTTCTTAACTCAAAACTGGCCTATGAGCAATTGCTCTAAGAGCAAATAAGATGTAATTGTGATACAGCATGGACTAATAAGCTGCTAATATGAGACAGCTCCCATTTCCATATATCAAACAGTTGTTCCTGCTAACAGTTGGTAAATAGTGATGCTCCTCCATCACTTCTAAGTGATGCTCCTCTTTGAATGGAGAGAATATTCATTCCTCTATGCCCCAGCACAGTATGTTTAACCAATATGGAGCACAATCCAGAGCAACTATTCCTTGCACATAAGAGGCCTTAGGGTGCCCTATCTATCACTAGGGTGGAGCAACTGCAAGATGCTCCAGCCCAGTTACTCTGGAAGAGGCTTAGGGCAGAGCAAGGCAACATAGGGTGCCCTAAGAGAGGTGGACCTGCTCTGCCCTAACTGGGGCAGCCTAAGCAGCTCAGGAGAGGCATGTTGAGGGCATGTTTAGCATTGCCTAGGGCAGAGCAGTTACTCTGTATCGAGAGCCTGTTTCCAAGGCAGAAATGCCCTCTTCCAGCCCTCCGAGTTATACCACCTCAGGAGCTGGTATAGTAATGAGTAGACCCATAGGGGTCCATGATAAGGCCTGAGTAAGAATGGTAGTGTTGACCAAAAATCTGAGTTCTTGGCCAGCCTAGCTGCAACCCCTGCCTATCAACCTCAGGATATGGCACAACTATGGCAGCCCACTAACCTGGGGATACAGCAGGCCACTCCAAACATCCATCTTGCACTAGAAGAACTGCAGCTGTAACTGGTTGTCAGGAACTGCTGGGCTTCCTTATAATGTAGGCACCACAGCTGTTCCTTCTTCAGTGTGATCTGAGGGGGGTCTACTCAGAAGCAAGCCCTCCCCAGCTGTCACTGACTTAGCATGCTCTGGAGCAGTTAGGGCAGCCCAGGCTTCCTGACTCTCTGGATGCAGCATAACTTTCTGCTCTGGATACAGAATAGTTAGGAGAGAGCAGTTAGAGTAGAGCAGGTTGAACTTGCTCTGGATTGCGCCCTTAGTTAAATTTTATTTTGTTGTGGGGAGGGGAGCCACAAAATCTTTGACCCCAGATAGCAGATAAATGCCTTTGCTATGCCATTAGCTGGTGGGAGGGCAGCAGAGCAAATGATAGCAAGTTGTGGGTGGAGGAGACGGGTTTGCTTCCAATTTTCTTTTTTTAAAAGCCCGAGCTTGACATCACTCCCATCACTTCTGAGACAACATTTTGGCCATTGCAGCATGATCAAAAGCTACCCCAGTGTGGTAAGGACTTTATTAGACTTCATTTCAGGGGGGTCGTGAAATGCTGGGTATCACCAACATGGAATCTGGTAATGGGCCCCACCATCTTGGAATGATGAGGAACTCATACTGCCACCTATACTTTCCTGGAAGTAAGTCTTGTGGAGCACAAGGGGATTTACTTCCAAGTTGATATGGAAAAGCTCTTGTATCACAGTGATGTTTATATGGCCAGAAGGGATGTTTGATACAACTTCTGGCCATGACATGGGTTGATGGCATCACTTCCAGGGGATCCTGGACAGATTGTCATTCTCAGAAGGGGATCCAGGTGGCTCAGATGGCTATAGTATTCCTGTAAAGATCCATCCAGCCTCTTCTTGAAAACTTCTAATTAAAGAGAGCCCACAACTTAATGAGGCAGACTGTTCTGGCATCAGCAGCTTACAGTGAGGATACTCTTCCTGCCCAGCAAAATGAGAAACTATAGGAAAATCTATTTTCCTATAGTTTCATTGTGTCAATACATGTTTTCCCCTTTTCCTTTTTCACAAGGGATTTACAACTTGAATGATCCTCATAAAACTATTTAATGAACGTACAGCTGAGCACGGCATTGAACTAAGAACAGCTGGTTCAAAGTTTATCTTTGCAGCTGCTTCGGATGTATGTTGTCTCATATTCTCCAGAAAAAAAGAATGCAAAATGAGGGGGGGGGGAGTACAGGGATGACATAGAGCTGTGAAGCCACCTGCTGTCAGGGCAGAGACAGAATAACAGACACAGGCGGGATGAAAAGACAAAAGCATTATAATGAGAGAATACCTCCTAGGTGGGTCACACACGGTTTCTCAAAGGCTTCCCAGCCGTCAACGTCCTAGTCTCATGACAGTACGCAACCCTTTGTATTCAGGCGGTGTGAATTTTTTGGTCCCTCAGGCAGTCTGACACTAGCTGCACTGCAGTGGTGTAGCTAAGGAGGTCACAGGCGTGTCAGCCGCCCTGGTACCACTCAGTGGTGAGTGTCAGGGGATGCTCAGCCTCCTTGAGCTTCAGAAGGCCTGCCAGAGGCCTCAGCCTGCAATCCTAAACTCCAGTTACGACGGCTTAAGCCCTGGCATACGTCCTGTGCTAACCTGGGTATCACAAAAGTGCCGTAAGACACTTGCTGCCCCACTCCTGGGAGAGGGTTAGGCCAGTGCGCAAATATGCGCTTGCCTCCCTACATCACCACAGGAATGGGAAGAGCGATGAGTTGTGACAACCTAGGTTAGGACTGCATGGAAGGTCTTGTACCCTGGCAGGCACCCTTTTGCCCTCTCATATGTTGACTATACATGACAGGTATCACACCTGCCGTAGGATCTTACCGTACAATCCAGAGTAACTACAGGAAGACAGTAAGAGGCACTTACTCTGGATTGTTCTATGCATTTCACATAGGTTTCCCATAGGTGGCGCCAGTGGTGGGCTCCAGCAGGTTCGCACCTACTCTACAGAACCGGTTGTTAGCGAGAGATAGGACATATAAAGTTTAAAAATAGCCATTTAAAAGTGGCTGCCAGATGGGCAGAGAACTAATTGTTAATTTCTTTGAATCCCATCACTGGGTGGCACCATAACTACATTGGTGCAAAAGGTCCTGTAGTTACTCTGGATTGTATCCTTATTCTTCTTCAGTTACCTGTAGTGGAAAAGCAGTGTGGTCTGGTGGAGACTGCCAGTCTTAGACTGGGAAGCCTAAATCCACCTCCCTCTTTAGGCACAGAGCTCAGCAAACCACTCACTCTCTCAGCCATCATATCTCACACGTTTGTTGTGTAGAGAACATGAGGAGGCATTTTGTACCTTGCCCTGAGTGCCTTGTGGTATGGGTGAGAAAAAAATATGAATAATAATATTAGATTACAATATTAGATACACATGAACTGTATAAGACGATACACATGAAAAATAGACATGAATATTTAGTAACACAGTTCAATAGAGTTAATATCTTCAGAGGACAGGAAAGGAGGTTCCATACGGTTCCCAAATGTTTCTCTGCAGTCATGAGGGCTAGAAACTTACAAGGGCTTTCCTCCCTTGTTGAAATCAGTTTTTTTCCTTTCAAAAAAAATGCAGTAATGTATATAGAACTAAAAAAGATTTTTCTGGATCAAACCAAAGGCCCATCTAGTGTAGCATCCAGTTTTCCACAATGGTTCAGAGAAGTTTCTGGGAAGCCAGAAATTGCCCACACCTCCTGTTCCTCGCCTGCAGCTGGTATTCAGAAACATGCTGGCTCAGAACCCAGACTTCCTATATGGCCATCACTGCCTTGTTGCAATTGGGAGTCTGGTTCTCATACAGTTTTGCCTTTCAGAGAAAAATCAATCACTTGTGGGGCAGGTAGATGCTGCCTTTCTGCAGGAAGTTAAACTCTTGTTGCTTATGCGATGTCCCTTCCCCACCTGTAATTCTAACATTTGGAGAAAAATCACCGCTCCGGTAAGCACAGCAGCACCTTTTGGAAACTCCATCTGTTTGTTGTTTTCTGCCTGTTTAAGCTGATGAGATCACAGTTTCGGGAGGCCAGGAAGAGACGATTAGCATCTTTGCTATGCCACAGCAGGGCCAGGCGGGCAGGCTCTCTGAGCAGCACCTGCCTGCCCTCTGGTCTCCCCTCCAGCAGTGCTGTGGGAAAGATGGTGAACATCTGGAAACAGTTATTGTGGGCATGGACTGGAGCAGAGAGGAGGCTCTATCTCCCCCTACTGGCAAGAGGGCACTGGTCAAAGGTGGGTCAAGCAGATGAAACCATAAGTAGATACACCACAGCAGTTACGGTACTTCTGTGGATGGTCATCTGGGGACAGAGTTCTAGAGATCTTAAATGCTTGCTTCAGATCTTGTGTCTTTGATTCATTCTATTAATAGATTGTATCCTTGGATTTCTTTTTTCTAATGGACCAACACAGTTGTATATTTTTTGTGCTTTGGAGAAGAAAACCTTCCTTAGCTGTCCAGCAGAGAGATTTTGAAACTGGAAGAAAATGGTCGTTGGCCACCTGAAGATAGGACTTGACAATGGAGAGGTTAAATGCTTTCCAACCACTAGGTAATACTTTTGGTTTGGCTTCTATTGACCCTCTACCTAGCCTCACCCGAAATTATTCTCCAGTTCTTTTTTTGCCACCAATATATAGAGCATTAAGTAGGTCCAACACTTAGCAGCTGCAGGACCCAATTGGAAAGTATTTTTGTGCAGCCCTATGTTCACAGACCATGCAAAATCTTAGAGACATAAATAAAATTTATTATAGACATTATATCTCCCTGGTAGAATGGAAAGGAATCAAAATGTGCACTTAAAAAGTGCATGTAAATTAATGGACCAAATGGATCTGAGCACATTTTAATCAAAAACTGCATACAAGTAAGCCTACAAAATATGTAGATCACCTTTTTGTTTTACAAAACAAATTACAAAACCATTTGTTTTAGTGACTGCGAAGTGTTTTGGTAAAAATATTAATTTTTTTATTTAGAAAAAAACAGCGGGGCTTGAACATAATGAACAGTGGGGCTGATGTCTGAGTAGACATGCATAGGATTGTGCCGTAAGTGTCTCTTATACTTCTGTTTTCTGTCTGACAAGATCTGTGTGCTACAGTTAATGCTGGCAATGGAACAGAGTAAACGTTTGACCTTATATTCTCTAAAAATGAAGGGAGTAGCCATTATTACTTCATAAAAGCACCATCAAGCACCTAGTGAGGCTGTTCACTATAAGTCTCCTCTTCATATTGCCGGGACTCCAGTGGCCTAAAATATTCCTAATGAAACAAACACAAAAATCCAACTTCTCTTATTCAGGCCCACTGAACCACATTTCACTTCCCAGCAAAGAACTATTCAGCCTTGCTCCCTCTCTTTTAACTCCTACACTTCCTCCCATAGAACTCCAGGTGTCCTGATTTCTGATATGCCTTTGCATGAAATCTGGACTTTCACAACCCGCATTTGGCAGCATGTGTAGAGACACATGCTCTGCTCCCATCACCTGCTTTTTTATTTTATAGGTGTGTTCACAGTTTCAGATGATGTGGATCCCCCTGGAGTGTGTGAACCCTGAGCAGGGCAAAGAAGAAGTGGATGCAAGCTGGTGGAATGTATCTGGTCCTTGATTACAAGGCTTTGGCATCACCCTGTGCCAGGCCTAAGCATTGCACCCATTAGGCACCCTGTGGTGTTGTCTGATGATTTCCTGGAGAACATGCCCAATCCAGCTGCTTCATTTTCCTGCAGGGGTAACACAGGATATGGGCAGAGAAGGGGCAGAGTGTATTTTGGCAGCAGGAAATATGCATTTTGGCAGAAATCTAAACAAGTTAGATTTCCAAAAAGCAAAAACTGTGTTTCTCATTAAAACTCCCTCCCTAAACACATTTTCTCTGAACCAAAGTCTGTTGGATTTGATGGCATTCACTCAGTGGTATAGCTAAGGGATCTGGCACCACAGGGCACAACAATTTTTTACACCTTCCTAGGGGATTCACAACCCCCAGTGTCCAGGAGGTGGGCTATGGTGTAGGTAGGACTCAAGCAGCTTCCCCAAACTTCAGAACTCCATGTCATCTCAAGATTTGATGTCAGGATGTGGTCTGGCTGGCACATCTTCAAGGTATGGTACTCAGTGCAATGTATCTCCTTGCCCCCCAGTAGCTAAACCACTGCATTCACTTTCAAGGAAAATGATGCTGACTGCAGGCATACAATGCAAGCCAATGGATGTTAACTCAGAAGTAAGCCCAACTGAGTTCAGAGGGGCTTACTCTAAGGAAAGTGTGAATAGGATTGCAATCTTAATTTCTTATTATGATTCAGGAACAGGTTCAGCAATGGTGGGACAAGCACTAAAGGTTGGGGGGCTCATGCCTCTTTTCTGGCACAACCTGTCTGACCTTATGTCAAGTCCCACCTCAAAATTTTCAGGGAGTAAATGTGGTGTCTAATTTAGTGGCTGGGTTCATTCTTCCAGTAGTGCAAATAAAGCATTTTATGAGAGGAGGAAAAAGAAACTTGATAAAATTAAGTTTGCAACTGCAGGTCGAAGACAATTATGTTGCAGGTGATGTTTTGCTTTTTGAATACATGGTACTTTACAGTATAAAATGCCAAGTTCCCTGTCCCAATGAGTTTAAAACAGCAAGTAAACATGAATGGAAACAAGCATGTGTTTCAATCCCTAGTACTGATCTAGACTGTCTCCCATCCTCACCCCTCATCTGCTTTTGCACTGAGAGTTGGCACCAGTGTGGAAGCTTCCCTTCCGCAACAAATAGCAGCCAGAGGGGGGCGAGGAATCTGATTTGGGTCCATAGCAGCATAAGGGCTTAAAGCTCCCTCCTCCCCATGTCATGATTTTGGTTTGGATGTGATACCTGACTAATATTTAAGGAATAAACCAACAACCCACTTACTCTAAGCCCAATGTCATATTTGACGTCATGTGTAGTCTGGCCTTGAAACATTTCTGAGTTTGAAGTGAGTTTGAAAGGAGCTGAGAGTTGCAAAGTGGTATATAAACACTGTAGACAGACAGATTGTTCAGGAGAGTTAGCAGAAATGGTCAATGCAGACCGTCTAATGGTGGTGCCAGAGAATGGTGCCCCGACAGCTGGTCCACAGTCTGTGCCCAGAAGTGACCAACTTATTTTATTTATCCAATTTCTTCACCCTGCTTCATCATAAACTGATCCCTGAATACTACTCAGCACTACTGAGAATTACCTCTGGAATGTCTTGCCACTTGAATCTGTAAATGAGGTGTGGTTGATGTAACAATCAAGGTTACAACCATCAAGAAGTCACTAAGTGGAGGTTAGGAAGGAATTTTTCTAGCACGTGCCTGCCAGCTCTCTGAGAACATCACAGTCCCTGATGGGTGACAGACCTCAAATACTATAATCATTAACAACCCCGAGGGATTGATTGGCCAAAGGGCACCCAGGCGCATAGCTCTTCTCCTTCTCACTGGGATCCTGGTACTACTTAAATCCTGCTACCACAATTCCAGGTGAGTCAATTCAAAAAGAAAAAAAAATTTGGGGCGATGGTAATGGGGGAGAGACAGAAGTAGGATTAGTGGACAGCATTGATTCAAAAACTGTGGATCAGGACCCATTGGTGGGTCATGACCTGATTTCTGGTGTTTTGCCAAAAGATGATGAAAAGATCAGATTACTACTAATTGCTTCAAGCCCTAAAGCTATTGAAAAAAAATTGATACTACCATTGCATATTACCCTGCAAAAGCTCAGCTCCTACAGTTTGCAAGCAGGTATAAATATAGAGAGATGAAGTTTGATGGTCTTTTTCTGCTTATTACTTATTACTTACAACTAAATGGTAAATTAATAAATATATAAATATTACTAGCAGATTGAACCCATCATTGCAGGAGTAAAATTTCCAGAATATTTGTGGACTCTGGGCACAAGATCAATGTCTCGGTAGATCTCTCACTGTACATTTTATAAGGACTCACACAGCCACATGCTTTAAGCATTATATGGCATTATATACATGCTTTATTACTTTTCTTATTGTGTTGCTTTTTCAATACAGGAAGGTGCTCAATTTGCTTTTCAAATGAAAACAATTGAGAAAATGATTCCCTGGCACAAAGGGGCTTACATTCTGGAAAGAACCACCAGCAGGAGCCCCTGGAAGGGACATTATGCTGTAATAATGGACATTTCCTCTCTCTTTGCTAAATATTAGAGGACCACCCCTTTCCTTAGTTTGCTGCATATGTGGGCTCGTATGGAATTTGTTACAAATTTGTGACTCAACTTTTATATCTCACACTTCACAAATAATTACCTTCACAATTACCTTTATATCTCACACTTCACAAAGAATTACAAATTTTTCCTTGTGTGATTCCAAGCTAAGTTAAAGCCCTGAGTGTATTTGTTATTTAAGTGTACTTGTTATTTAAGTACATATCAGTTTTTGTCTTTAGAAAAAAAGCAACCCTTCAATTTCAGAACTGTTCTTTCCTACGGTGAACCGTACAGAATTAGCTTCCTGTTCACGCAAAAACACACAACAGGATCCATGTCTGAGAGCCGTGGCCAGAGGCGAGTCGGAATTGTGGGCTATGGGCATTTAGGTAGGCAGCATTTCCTTGTGATTTCCTCTCCCCCTTTTCCAGGTACTTGTTCCAAGATGAGGTTCCTCACTCCTATTTTATCCCCAACTTTGTCAGTGGACCTTGTGACTTTGCTTTCTAAGCATGTGTGACTCCTTTGTGTACCCTTGTCATTTGATCCATACTAATTGTATGTCTTTCATTCAAATAGTGTTTTATCTGGAATACTTAAGAACGTTCTCTTTTGGAAAATACATTATTCTCAAAGAACCCCATATGTTGATATCATGTGGCAATTTGAGGTGTTGTGGCACACAAATTTCAGTGATGTGTTCTCTACTCCAAGGCACAATCCTATGATGCAGTCACAATGCAGCCCCAAGGTGAGGGAATAAACATATATATCCCCTTACCTTGAGGTAAGGGGATATATATTTACCTCTATGAGTTCCCTACGACAGTATGCAGCATATGTCCCATTGGTTCAACTTCATCAGCAGTTCCAGATTTACGTATAAGCTAAACAAGCTATAGCTTTGGGCCCCACTCTCTTGGGGGCCCGCCAAAAATTTTAAAGAAAAAAACTGGATTTTTTTTCCATTTCCAAATGGAAATTTGGAACATTTCCAAAATATAAGATAAAAAACAAATAAAATAAAACATACATATAGCAACAATGTTTTGTGTTGTGTAGGCTCCTATGATGTAAGTAATGGGCTCCACCTGCTAGCCTGCTGGACATATAAAGGGTCCCATTACTTTCAATAGCTTAGGGCCTCATCAAACCTAAATCCGGCCATGTGCATCAGTGTTGGAAAGCCAGATATTGCTGGACAACCCATACCAGTTCTTTTTGTTTCTAGGACTGAGGTGGTTGAGCAACAGAATGGTGGGGTGCACCTCCATCTATTAGAGCTGCACCCAGATGTGCACCTGCAATAGATGTGCACCTCCACTCATCACTGCTGCTTCCCCTCCTCTTTTCACTCCCTGATTTAGAAAAGGATAGTTGAGTGAAAAAGGAAGAGTAGAGGACACTCTCTAGCCCACTACTCTCCTCTCCTCCACAATTTGTCTGCTCCATCCTTTTTTCCAGTCCAGAGCGTGACAAACCAGAGACACATTGGAACAAAGGAGGCAATGGAAATGTCACCCCAGGTTCCAGCAGGTCTTTGTTTGATCCTCCTGACTATCATTTTTATTCTGTGTATTCATTTTCTTTTCTTTTTGTTTGTTTTAGTTTTGCTTATTCTGGAATGCTTTTAAATGATAGTGTTGTAAGCTGCCTCAACAGTGCTGTAATGGAATACAAAGTCTAGTAGAAATCTCTTAAATATCAAGCACACAGCAAATAATGTGGCCACCCGGATGCCTCCCTGATTTTTAATTAATGTGTGCCGAAGGCCAATATAACCACTCTCTACTGTTTTTGTACTGTATAGTATACGTGTTGGTCCTTGAGGAATATTGGTGGATATGAGCACATATCGGGTACTCCAGCATGCTGTTTCCAATTGAAACCATCCGAATGCAAATAGGGCACTGAAGCATGTGGCTCCTACTCTGGGTACAGGATGAAACCCCAAGATAAAATTGAGCCATGCCTGCTGTGCCAATTATTTATTTTGGGCAGCTCAGTCTATGACAACAGCTGAGAACGCCTGATAAATGCAATAGGATTCCTTTGATTGTATTCCTGCCTCTGCAGGAAAACAGATTTCAAGTGCAGCAGGTGTGTGAGAAATAGCGCCAGTTCCTGCACGGATGACAAATTTTTCTCTTTCGCTTGCTTTCCAGGTCAGTACCTTGTGCAACGGCTCCAAACTGATGGCCTCCAACATGGCTTGGACTTGGCCTTTGTTTGGAACCGGGATGCCCACAAGTTGGAGGGGTCGGTGCCAGAGGAGCTGCAGTTGAGGAAGCTGGCAGATTTCTTCGAGCGGTGAGAAGGGGAGCCAGGCCAGAGACGATTCTTTCATAGAGGCCAGAATGACATGCTACAAGACTACAGTAGACTTGGCAGCCATCCAGTATTGCCCAGAAGTCTCCAGAGATCAATATCTCGGGGGCTCCTGACTAGGGTTGCCACAGTTCTCTTCCACAAAACCAGGACATGACTCCCTGTCAAACTTTACATGAATGCAATCCTAAAAAACAGGGCTGTCCCAGTTTTCAGGGACATATGGCAACCCTACTCCTGAACTCAGTCCTGGAGATTTTAACTGGTTCTCCAGGAAATCCTAACATGATGGGGAGAAAAGATCTCCAAGAGCCGAGTTGGCCAACCTGGTTTTCAAGTGTGCATCAAACCATGCATTACAAGAGGGTACACCACATGCAGTTTCAGCCAGCGCCATCTTCACTTACAGAATCTGTGGATCAGGGCTAGGAAAAAGATCTGTCTTTGGCCCACAGAGAAAATCTTGGCTAGACAGAAATTAACCTTTGAGAGTTTAATCCTAACATCCTCAAGATGAGAATACGCTATAAAAGAAGAGGTCACTGTTACAAATGAAATCCATGCTACAGATGAAACCCATTGATGGCTCAGTCCTATCGGTCATTATGCTTGGGCCTTTGTCAAGAGTATTCTTGGCATCTCTCTTGATTCAATTTCTCTTCTCTCTCCAAAGCCATGCAGATATAATTGTTGAAGTGGCACATCCCTGCATTGCCCGAGATCATGGTGAAGCCTTTTTGAAAGCTGCAGACTTCATGGTGAGATGTCCATATACCAGATGTAAGAGTAACCTCCCTCCAACCCCAATACCCACACATTTCCTTGATGTAGGGAAGCACGCGAGCTTTCCTGCTTTGGCAAGAACGGTCTCTCGCCCATTGCTCAGGATCATGTCAGCCTTCTTTTGATGCCTCTGCTTTGCAACACTATCCCTCTTCAAACAAATATCAAACTTCTAATCCTCACTTCTAACACCTTTGATTTTGTATCTCTGAATATTCTTTAATCTGCAGATAATAGAAAACTGTACACTGGTTTGAATTATTATTGATCACTTCTATGGCTCTTTTTTATTATTGATATTTTCTATGGCTCTGTTTTTATTATTGATCATTTTTCAGGCACTGTGCAATCCTGTATAAATGGGAACAAGGGCACAATTCTAAGCAATGTTCTAGCACCAAGGTAAGGGGAATGAAAGGGTATGGGAACAAACATTTCTTTACCTTGAGGAGGCATCTGTGACTCCCCTCTCACAACATGTTCCACACCATGTTCCATGTTCCACATGTTCCACACATGTTCCCCTCTCACAACATGTTCCACAGGATGCAACATGTTCCACACCGGCACAACTATACCAGTGCTGGAAAGTTGGTTAGGACTGCACCCTAAGTTTCATTGAACATGGTGACACTTACATATGAGTCAGTATGAATAGGTTCAGACTGTCTGTGTACAAACTGCTTTCCAGTTCGTGGTTGAGTGGAATACGGTAGTTTCCCTCTTTTCTGAAGATGTTCATCTGCATTCCCTTAAAGAAGTAACTTAAAAATAATGTCACCACATGGCCATTCAGTGTCAGTCTTCTTAATATGTGCCACATGAAGGGCTTCCCATACCTGAAGCTAAAATATCCCCCCTGCTGATGTGCCAACCTTTGCCCGTTAGACTCCTTGGACTGGAAAAGGAACAGAACAGAATAGGAAATGAGAAAGAGAAGAGAGTAAAGCATCAGAGAGTCACTCTAGCTCAGGGTTGTCAAACTCATTTCATACAGAGGGCCACTTTAGCATTAATTGTGTCTCCCGAGGGCCACAATAGCATTAATGGTGTCTCCCGAGAGCTGCAATCCAATTTTTTGCGTGTCTTCTCAAAAGTGCCATCCTTTCTCCTCTGCTCTTTCTCCAGCTCAAAGTCAAGTGTGCTGTTACCACTACTGAGCTGCTCCTGGGGGTGGGGAAATCACTCGAGAGCCACATGTGTGCCTTCAAAGGGCCCCAAGCATCCCTCTGGCTGCCAGTTTGACATGCCTGCTCTAGCTCACTACACTTCTCTATGTTTCCTATTTCACTACATCTTCTTTTTCCTATTACTAACCAATGAGTAGAAAGTGAAGGAGCAGTAGAGGTATAGGCAGATGGTGGCGGATGCCCTTCTGCCAATCTACTGCTTATGACACATGCCTCAATACCCTCATCAATTCACTGGCTCTAATGGGCCCTCTTTGGAACCCTGTGCATGGATTTGGAACTGTCTGCATTTGCTTTCTCAAAGCCCTCCTGGAAACATATTAGCCCACCTTCCTTATTCCGACTAATGCCACAGACGCTGTCCTCCTCCATTCCCTCTACTCATACCAGCCCTTGATCTTAGATTCCCTCTTGCTTTCAAGGTTGTTTGTACACAAGTCCTTTGCTCTGGAATTGCTCTCCTTTGTTGGTTTACTTTTTACAGAGAATCCACACAACCTAGTTGCATTTCAGTGATGATTAAGGAACAGCAATTCCCCGGCAGCACTCAAGGGCTCTTCTGTGAAAGCTGGTTTTATTGATTATTTGGAACGAAATAAAAGTTGAGTAAGAGGAAAGAATGCCTTTGTGTATCCGAACACACCATCACCACTCACTGTAGACACCTCTTTGTCCACTAGGTTGGGTCACCAACAGCCTTGGCAGATGCTGGCACAGAATTCAAATTGCGTGAAGCTGCCAGACAATCTGGGCACACTTTGTATATCCCCAGTGGAGCTCTGTGGGGTGGGCAAGACATCCAAAGGTTGGACGATGGCGGGATGCTTCAGGTAAGAGTGCAGGAAAGGTTAGTGCGCTGCTACTAAATAGGGCTGCTACATACCAATGTGCCACCTGAGGCAACCACTTCAGTTGGCCTTGTGGGTGGTCCGGCTCTGCCCAAAAGTAAAACAAAACTTCAGGGGCATTTCACAGCTTCAGGAGACAATGTTTTGCACAAAATCAGCACATTGGAGAAGAAAGAACCTATCCACATGTCTCAGTTCTAACTTAGATTGCTACCCATGCAGCTATTTTAAAAGAAAGGGGAAGGCATTTCTGGTTGGAAATAAATGTGCTGGAGCACATTTGTGTGCTTGGGTAGCTTTACTGTGGAGCAACAGTCTACTGTGGACCAACGGTCTGTGTCTTCGTATGACCAAAGGAAGAGGTCTCTGGATTGGAAATTTATCTGGTTCTCTGTCTTGCCTTGTCTAGGCCTTGACGGTCACCATGGAAAAGCATCCTGACAGCTTCCGGCTAGGTGGGTACCTGGGAGAACTTGCACAGGCAGCCCGAAAAGAGCGCAAAGTGCTGTACGAAGGGCCTGTACGGAAACTGTGTCCACTGGCACCCAACAACGTCAATACGATGGCTGCAGCCTGCATGGCTGCTCCCAGCCTCGGCTTTGATGGTGTCAAAGGCCGTCTTGTAGCTGACCCGGGGTGAGTCCCTGAACCCCCTTTTTTGGAACATGCGGGTGCTGGGGAGCTGCCTATCTCAATACCACTATCAATCTGACTGACATTTTCTCTTGCAGCCTCCCTGACTATCATGTGGTGGAGATTGAGGCGACTGGGCCGGGTGGCTTCTTTGTCAACTCCAAGCGCAAGAACCCTGCTGCATGTGGGGCTGTTACAGGGCAAGCCACCTTTGCTGCTTTTTGGAGCAGCCTCTTATGTGAGGACCAAAACTTCCCATCCCTTGAATTGCCCTAACTCTCTCTTTGTGAGAGAGCATGACAGCAGACTCCAATCCTGGTCCAAGACATCCTGGTGTATAAGGCAGAGAGCCAAATTCTGTTGCCCCCAAAACAACATGAGTGTCCGATTCCATAATACTGGTGCCCAGGGCCAGATTCCAAGATGGCAGTGCCAAAATTATCACAATCCCCCTGAAATGAAGTTGCAACCCCCCCAAGAGGGTTCCACATTTTGAGGTCCACACTTTGAGGACCACTGATTTTTAATTGCAGAAACACATGGTGGGTTTTATACATTACAGTAGAAAAATGGCAGCCTCCATAAATTTTGAGTCTAATGACTGGATATAATTTTGTCTTTTATAAAAAATGGAGCTAGATACATCACTTCCTCTTATTTTCTAGTAGAAAAACACACAGTCCTGGAGATGCACAGGGTTTTCCCACTCCCTAGATTGGAAAAATAAGGGAGAAAAAGAAGTGTGGAGAGAGTAAAATGGTGAACACGTTGGCAAATTCTTTCCGCTACACTTCCTTATCTACTCCAGTCCCAATTGATGCCTCAGGGAACACAGATGAGAAGATATCTGCATCCTGGTGCCACTCCCTCGCATACGACCTTCTGAAGTTGTCTATTTCTAAAACCAGGAGGTTCATATGACCTTTACAGCTTGTAACCTGTGATGGTCTTTTCCTCCATAAATCTGTCCAATCCCCTTTTAAAAGTATCTACACTAGGACCCATCAGCACATCCTAAGGAAAGTAGTCCCACAAATAAACTACACACTGGGTAAAGATATTTTCTTTTGACTTTTCTAACTCTTCCATTACTCATTTTAGTGGATGTCCCTTAATCGGCCCCATATGAAGATTGAAGGCATATAAGTACGGGTTTGATTTAAAAAATCCTGCTTTAGATAACCTGAGTGCCCCTCCTGGAAAATGAGGGTTGTGGGCAATTCTCTGGTGGTCCCAGATAACTGATTTCCTTTCCTCTCTGCAGTATGCCAAGGCCATGGAGGCCGAGTCTATCTCTGCTGAGTTCTGGTATCTCCCCACATTCTCCAGAGGATATAGAGAAGGTTCTGGGTAGTGCTGAAGATTCTATTACAGAGGCTTGGAGAACGAGACCTGAACAAGAACAGCAAGAACAAGAATAGTAAGACCTGAGTGAAGAAGATGGATCTGTTTTCACCCATTTTTCTGCATGCTATCCATTCTACAATCATCCATCAATGTCAGTGGCTGCCCCCCATCCATTGTCTTCAATGATGGCTTTTCTTCCCAGTTTGGTCAATTGACTGGTCAAATATTAGTCAAATAGTGGTCAAATGTGTCTTTGTAAGTAGAACAATGATAGATCAGATTCTCCCAGTAATTGCACAGACAGACAGACAAAAGATTCATTTAACTGCAGTAGGGAAACAATCAGTGGTGGGCACCAGCAGGTTCGCACCTACTCTATAGAACCGGTTCTTAACAAGAGATAGTACATATAAAGTTTAAAAATAGCCATTTAAAAGTGGCTGCCAGATGGACAGAGAACCGGTTCTTAATTTCTTTGAAGCCCATCACTGGAAACAATGCAATTATCTTTAAAAATATTTCAACACAAGACTCCAGACTTTCCCAGGACCAATATGGAGCAAATGGTTGGATGATCCCAGATTATACAGTTCATGCAACAAACAAGGTGTTTGCAAGTGATTCTAGGCAGTCACGTTCGTTGCTGCTGTGTTACTGTTGGTTTGGAAAAGTTTGAAACATAGAAGGTGGCAAGCAGGAGAGGTTTTCATATACTATTCTGATTACTGCAGTACTAGAGGAATACTCCTTTATTTAGTAAGGAATACTCCTTACTAATAAATGATATCAGAATGAAATAGCCTTGCCTCCTCCTTATCTCCTCTGCTCTTCCATATCCTCTTCCCCTGTCTACTTTGGAAAAAGAACGGGGTGAAGAGGAAGTGTGAAAGAGAGTAGTGGACTACAACAATACACTAGACCAGTAGTTACCAAAATTACCATGATCATGACACCCCTTCCTGGTACTCCCAGGTGCCACCATCTTACATCTCGCAGAATCCAAGATGGTAGCAGCCATGAGAATCAGGAAGAAAAAGAGGCCATCAGGGACATCCTGCAGTGCCCCAATGAGTTTGTTGTGCCTCTTTCAGGTGCCAGGGGTACAGTTTGGGAATTACGTCTTTAAACTAATAGTTCTCAAACTTTTTCTTCTCCCGAGCGCTTTAAGCTTCTAAAATGGAATCTCATGGGATCCAGTTGGTGCTGCACTAAGCAGATGGTAACTACTTATGGTGTGCTTATGGAAGAATCAGGAAGCCACAAGGCTCCTAGGAGCACACTTTGAGAAACACTGCTTTGGATCATGTCTGCTCCACACCTCCTCTCTTCCTTTTCCTATCCAGGGAGCAGAGGCTGCCACATTGCCAGGTTAATAGCATTTGGCACAAGACATCTAGTACTAAGAGGACTTGGGCTATATCATATTGTAGGGCAGCGACTTTCTACCATATTCACCTTACTGTACACTGATGTGGTGCTAAAATTCTCAAGGCACACCATCGGTTTTTTGACACTTGACAAGGCACACTGTATTACCAGTGGGGGGAGCTCAAATCCACTAGTGGTTGTAATAAATGGCCCAAACACCTGTGGCACATTCTGTCGACCATTCACAGCACACAAATGTGCCCCATCAAAGTGATTGAAAATCACTACATAGGGTGAAATACATAGGGTGATCATCACTACATAGGCTGGTACTCTTGGCTTTGTGAATTATTGGACAATATTTGGCCCCTATGAATTAATCAGTGATGAATTGCCTGGCATGCTGATCCAATCCAAGAACCATTTTCATGGTTCTTATCAGATACATCCACAGTAACTACGGGAAGACTTAAGAGGCCCTTACTTTGGATTGTTCTCTGCATTTCTCATAGGTTTCCCATAGGTGGCACTGTAACTATGTCGGTATAAAAGGTTCCGTAATTACTCGTTACTGTAATGAGTAGCCTAAGGCTGCAATCCAGAGCAAATTCAGCCTGCTCTGGCCTAACTGCACTCTCCTAACTATTCTGTATCCAGAGCAGAAAGTTATGCTGAATCCAGAGAGTCAGGAAGCCTGGGCTGCCCTAACTGCTCCAGAGCATGCTAAGTAATTGACACAAGGGGAAGACTTGCTCCTGAGGAGACACCCCTCAGATCACACTGAACAAGGAACAGCTGTGGTGCCTACAGTGGTGACATGACTCTGCACATCACCTGGTGCAGAAGTCTGTGCGTCATGCCTGGGATGCGCGCCCCCCTACCTGGACTGTGCAGTCACCAAAGTTGGCGCCAGCGCAGTTGTTTCTGAAGCCAACTGGCTTCAGAAAGAGTACTGCACAGGCACCATCTCTGACACCTGCGCAGTACTTTTCTGAAGCCTTTTGGCTTCGGGGGAGACTGTGCAGGCGTCAGAGTTGGTGCCTGTGCAGTACTCTTTCTGAAGCCATTCGGCTGCCGCTCCGCCTCCTGAGTGAGGCCGAATGGCTGTGCAGAGGCGCGGACTTTCTCTGCTCTAAGGAAGTCTCCTCTGAAGCTGTTCGGCATGCTCAGTGTGTTTCTGCGCAGTGCGTCTCAGATGGCCGTTCAGGCCAGCTCCTCAGACAAGTGTCAGCTTCTGGCTGATTCTCCGCCTTGGAGCAGGCCTGAATGGGGGTGCTGACGCCCGGGGCCTGCCAAAGGACAGTCAAACTCCTCTGGCACATCACCCCATACGGAGCGCATCCCCAATGCAGCCCACACCAGCCGCACCAGTCTGGTGACACCACTGGGTGCCTGCCTTATAAGGAGTCCCTGATGAGATGCCAGTACATTCTACAGTGAATAGAAGGGACTTCTTGGAGTGGCCTGCTGTATCCTGAGGTTTGTGGGCAGCCGTAGTTTGTTCCATATCCTGAGGTTGAGAGGAAGGGGTTGCAGCTAGGCTGGCCAAGAACTCAGATTTTTGGTCAGCACTGCCATTCTTACTCGGGCCTTATCATGGACCCCTATGGGTCTACTCATTACTATACCAGCTCCTGAGGTGGTATAACTCGGAGGGCTGGAAGAGGGCATTTCTGCCTTGGAAACAGGCTTTGGATACAGAGTAACTACTCTGCCCTAGGCAATGCTAAACATGCCCTCAACTTGCCTCTCCTGAGCTGCTTAGGCTGCCCCAGTTAGGGCAGAGCAGGTCCACCTCTCTTAGGGCACCCTATCTTGCCTTGCTCTGCCCTAAGCCTCCTTCAGAGTAACTGGGCTGGAGCATCTTGCAGTTGCTCCAACCTAGTGTTAGATAGGGCAACCTAAGGGCTCTTATGTGGACAGATTAGTTGCTCTGGATTGGGCTGTAAGTCTACTCAAAAGTAACCCCATGGCGTTCAATGGGTCATACTCCCAGGAAAGTGTCTTTAGAATTGCAGTGTCGTCTCCTGATTCCATCTCACCCTTCAGTTGTACAAATCATCTTCAGGTTGCTTATACTCTGCACATTAACTTGAGAGCAAGACCCTTTTGAACTTTTTAAGGACAAGTCTTAAGAAAGGACAAGAACTTCGAACTTTTTAAGGAAAAGTCTCATTTTTTTAAGCTCAAGTCTTATGATAAAATGGTTGATTAGTTATAATACAGAAGAACGATTCAAACCGCCTTGAATCGGCCTACACTGAGCACAGCGGGGTAGAAATCCAGAAAACAAATAAATAAAAAATAAAAACAAGAAATGGCTCCTCCAAGTGGCACTCTTAGAAAAACTTGTGACAACTCTGGAAAGGAAAATAGCATCTGGCAATTGGAGAGAAGCTAGAATGATTAAAAGTCAAGAATCCAGGAAAACTTAGAAGGAACAGAGACTGGGTAGTGACTCTGAGCTGCCTTCCTGAACCATTAGGCTAATTTTGCCGTGAAAAAAATTCAATATCCCTTATTCTCCATCTTCTCTCCCTGATTTTACCCCTTCATTTTAGCCTCAGTATGACTTAGGGCAAAATCCACAGCAAAACCCCACTGATGCTTAGTGTACCCGAATATCCAGGCCTTCTATCTAATTCCACAATTTCCAGCCCCCCCCCCCTTGCACTGACCAAAGCTGCAAGGCCAAGGACGTTAGTTGTTCTTGGTTTTTCTGCCATGTTGATTGCTTGTGTAGAGTCCCAGGAGTCATGGATCTGAGTCCCACGCCATTTGGGTACAATAGCAACCAGCTTTTTTTGGGTGGGTTTGCCAAAGGGTGATGGAAAGATCAAATAACTGCCTCAAGTCCCAAAACTATTTTAAAAAATCAGATAGCTGCAATTGCTAAACACCCCGCAAAGAGCTCAACTCCTGCAGTTTGGAAGTACCGGTATATTTCAGTATAATGAGATAAATCTTGAGGCTCTTTTTCTGGTTATAATAAATTAATTAATTAATATTTCTAGATTTTTAAAATTTTCATTATAAAAACAAACCTAGGTGGGTCCTCCTTGAGTGCCATTTTAAAAAAGTGGACCCTGTACTAAAAAGTTTGGGAATAACTGATATATACAGCATGTCTTTCTTGCCCTCTAGCCAGAGTGACCATATGTCATAACTGCAAAAAAGGATATGGTCCTCCAAATTGTTGGGCATCCAAGAAAAATGTTGGACATGACAAAAATAAAAGCTAAAAACACTCATATAATTGCTTTCATGTGGCTCATTTAAACAATATGGCTGCAATCCTAAAGACACTTTCCTGGGAGTAAGATCCATTGAGCATAATGGAGCCTACTTTTGAGTAGAAATGGTTAGGATTGTCTATATCAGGGTAGGCAACCCCCGGCACTAGTGACGAGCTCGACACTTGGAATAATGCTTGGTGGCACACCAAGGCACCCCAGCAAACACAGCTAAGAGATGTTTCCACTGCTGCTGTCCCAATTGCCCACATGCAGCTAACCATCACCATTGCTGGTGTCCAGAATGGCACCATCTGTCTCTGCCCACCCTCATCTCACCCTGCCACTATCAGAATGGAAGGGGTGGAGAAAAGTGTTCCATCCTCAGTCCTGCACTTTTCTACTCAGAGGTAAGCCCATTTGCAGTCAATGGAGCCAATTCTGAAGAAGATGAGGAGGAAAGGGCATTCTTAGAGCCCAATCCTGAGCATCTTTGCTCAGAATTAAGCTGCCCCTAACTGCCCCCAAGTGCCCCCACCAGCCACATTGAACCAGGGGTTCGCCGGAAGTAGGCGGGCCAGGCGGGGTCAGGGGGCGGGGGCGGGGTCAGGGGCGGGACAAGGGGCAGCCCCAACCTTGGTGCACGCGCAGTTGCATCCTGTTGAGAACACGACTTCGCCTGCGCCGACCTTGCATCAATCTTGACACAGGTGGAGTCGCATCCAGTATCAAGACGCGACTCCGCCTGCATCAAGATTGACGCACATGCAGTGGTGGGCTCCTCGGGGGCGAACCAGTTCGCCCACGTTTTGGCCCACCGCTAGCAACCGAATCGCTAGCGGTGAGCCAAAATTAACAACCTGTTCTATAGAACTGGTGGGAACTGGCTACAGCCCACCACTGCATTGAACCTCCAGCAGCAGCCTAGGTAGCATCCCATGAAAGTGTTTTTATTACAGCCTCCTAACCATGTCTACTCAGAAGTAAGTCCCACTGTATTAAATGGGACTTACTCCCAGGAAAGTGTCTTTAGGATTGCAGCCTAAGTAGATTGCATAGGATCATGCACACTGAATGCATGTTGTCACCATTTTTACATCCAGTTAATATTTATATATGAATATTTTTTGGGTTGTGGAATCAATCGTCTGAGTTTTCATTATTTCCTATGGGAAAATCCACTTCACTTAAAGAGTGTTTCACTTAAAGAGCATGCCTCCGGAACAAATTAAACTCTTTATGCGAGGCACCACTGTGTGCGCACACACACACACAATAATTTTATAATCATGTCGGCACACGGAATAACAACGGTAACCTTAGTTCAGCACTACAATTCTGAAAGGATGCTGACCCCTAGTCTATATTACTGTATATATTCACTGTATAATATAATATATTATAAGTGCTATATTACTTATTATTAAATTTAAAACTATTACATATGATTTATATATGATTTATATCTATATATATAAAAGAGAAAAGTCACTCACTGACTGACTCACTCACTCACTCACTCACTGACTCACTCATCACCGCCCTGCCAAAACCGGTGGGCCTAGAAGCGTGAAATTTGGGGTGGGTGTTCCTTCCGTGAGGGA
This sequence comes from Cryptoblepharus egeriae, assembly GCA_030015325.1. Taxonomy (NCBI): domain Eukaryota; kingdom Metazoa; phylum Chordata; class Lepidosauria; order Squamata; family Scincidae; genus Cryptoblepharus; species Cryptoblepharus egeriae. The sequence goes on from JAREYC010000004.1 coordinate 83,334,174, forward strand.
GGGGTGCACTAAGAACTGATTTTCGGAAATTCCAACCGGAAGGGGGTGAAAAGGGGTGCAACGCATTTTCCTCCCTATACTTTGCATTGAGAATTGCTGACTCATCAACATTCTACCCCAACTGCTGGGCCTGAAGCAGGAAATTCTGGGAGTTCCTTCTGTCACCTGAACACCCACCAAGAACCATCTGGAGAAACTTAATCCTTCAGGGGCTGAAAAGGGGGCAACGTGTTTCTGTCCTATACTTAACATGGGAGACTGAACAACCTCCAGCCAATTGGGTGCTCAGACCCTGGTGCACTGGGGGATGTTGTTTGGAGGAAGAGGTTGCACTGGCGAGGATGCTGCGCATGAGGGGAAATTGCGCATGTAGGAAAGTTGCGCATGTAGGAAAGTTGCGCAGGGGGGAAGTTGCATATGGGAGGAAAATTGCGCATGGGAGGAAGTTGCGCATGGAGGAAAGTTGCGCATGGGGAAAGTTGCGCATGGGAGGAAGTTGCACACGGGAGGAAGTTGCGCACGGGGGAAGTTGTGCATGGGGCAAAGTCGCGCACGGGGCAAAGTTGTGCACGGGGGGAAATTGCGCATGGGAAAATTGCGCACGGGGGAAAGTTGCGCATGGGGGAAGTTGCGTATGGGAGGAAAGTTGCGCATGGGGGGATGATGCACATGGAGGAAAGTTGATCCTGGGGGAAGTTGCTCCTGGGGGAAGTTGCGCATGGGCGGTCGATGTGCATGGAGAAAAGTTGCGCATGGGGGAAGTTGCGCATGGGGAAAGTTGCGCATGGGGAAGATGCGCATGGGGGAAGTTGCGTATGGGAGGAAAGTTGCGCATGGGAGGATGATGCACAAGGAGGAAAGTTGCGCATGGGGGAAGTTGCGCATGGGGAAAGTTGCGCATGGGGAAAGTTGCGCATGGGGTTTGATGCATATGGGGGAAGTTGCGCATGGGGTGTTGATGCGCATGGAGGAAGTTGTGCATGGGGGGGTTGATGTGCATGGGGGTTGATGCGCATGGGGGAAGTTGCACACGGGAGGAAGTTGCGCATGGGGGAAGTTGCGCATGGGGGGTTGTCATGCTTGGGGGAAAGTTATCCGTGGGGGGTTGATGCATATGGGGGGATGGCATACAGGGGAATTTTACTCCCGCAACGCGGGTACGCCTTTCGCTAGTAATTATATAAAATTAATACAGAGGACAATGAAGATTTTTTTCCAGGACACAAGGCTAAAAAATGTGGACATGTCCTGGAAAAAGAGGTTCCTCCTATTCTCACCCTCTACCTCCTCCATTCCCATTCATTTCTTGAGAATGTTCAGTTCTCCCATTCATTGCCTTCGTGGTGCGTTCTGGGAATCGTAGTTCTCCATCTCCTCCCAGCCTTCTGCTAGGAATGCTGGGAGCTGTAGTTCTAAGATGGCCCCAAATGCTTGCTGGGAAGAGTAGTTCCCCCACTGCCAGTACTACTGCACAGTCAGCTTGGCCTTAGGAGTCCTTCCTGGTGTGGTCATGATGAGGGAGTCTTGGCTCTGCTAGGGTAAGTTGGGGGAAGGGGTTGGGGGTGCCCCCAGGGTAAGTTGGGGGAACTTGGGGGGTGCCCCTAAGGAGTTATTTTCCTTTGCCACCCCACAGCTGGGAATGGGGTGCTGCTGACACTGGTAAGTGTTGTTTGTCTTGTTGGAGAGAGGATTACAAACATCTTACTCCTGGGAGCAACACTCTCAGTACCGATGCTCTCAGTAGTAGAACAGGAGTGGGGGACAGAGCAACAGTAGTCTGGAGCATGTACAGAGTGCTGCCCCTTTGTGAAAGAGGGATCCACCCTTATTGTAATGAGAGATTTCTAGGAACACTTCCTTGGTGAGGCATGTAAATATTTTCTTGGAAACTAAGTGCCTTTTAACTATGTATCTCTTTACTATGTATTATTTTGCAAACATTGTTGCCCTTCATTAACACAGGAGGATATCTGCTTAGGGTGATTATATGTTATAACTACAAAAGAAAACAAGCCCCCCCCCAATGTAGGACATCCAAGGAAAACGTAGGACATGGCAACATAAAAGCTAAAAACACATATGTATATTGCTCTTATGTAGTTAATTTCAACACTATATGACCTATTAAACCTAAGGATTCACGTCTACTCAGAAGTCCCGTTGTGTTCTATGGGACTTATTCTCAAGGACTGCAGCCAAACACTATTACATATAGATATTTGAATATAATTTATTAATTCCAAGAAGGCTACATGCTACCTGTTCACAAGGAAAAGGAGGACAATGTTTTGTTTTCTTCCCCAGGATACAAGGCTAAAAATAGAACATGTCCTGGAAAAGGAGGACATATGGTCACACTGTCCCTGCTCTGCCTTTAAATGTATATAGTGTTGACATCTTTATGGGTATTCCCCTCTTAACTGATCCAACATCTGGTTTCTTTTCTCACATATAATGTTGGTCACTAACTTTAAATGACTTCTTTCCACTTTCCTTTTATCGTGAAAGACATTGCTGGACTTGCCTCCTACAGGGCAGCTGCCTGCAAACTCAGCATGATCCTATGCATGTCTACTCAGTAGACATTCAATGGGACTCCCATGAAAGTGTGGATAGGATTCCTTTCCTGAATAACACCCAGGAAAATGTGTATACAGTAGGATTGTAGCAGGAATTGTATATCTTTGTTGGTATGTACCAGTTAGAAAATGGCAGTGTTTGCAAGTCATTTTTTAAAAGGTGTATGACCTCCTAAATATTTTTTCCTTTATTATTATTATTATGGGAAAATATATGTACTTTAATATAATGGTTCAGAAGCTTTCAGTGGCTTTGGATGAGATTATGGTGAAGACTTTCATAACTTTTCACTATGTATTATTATTCTGGAATAAATATCCTTGATTTCCTGCTCAAAAACATTTCTGTGTATAGGAGACTCTCTGCTTTTTGTTCTGCTTTTAAGTGTATTTTGACATTTTGGGCATGTTAAATTCACTGTTTTCCTACCTTCTGGCTAAAGTATGTACAGAGGTGAGATGGATCTGTTTCTGTGCATTTAATTATGCGTTGTTGTCTCCCTAGATTTGAAAAGAGTTTGATGGCTTGTACTTGGGACCCCTTCCCTTATTTTTAAAACATCCCAATAAGGTAGGTTAGGCTCAGAGAGAATGACTTGGGGCCAAGGATTTGGCTAGAATGGTCTTGGATTGGGATTTGAATTTAGACCTGGAAGATCATGATGCTTTCTGAGTGATTTCTCTCAGCCTTGCCTACCTCATAGAGTTGTGCTGAAGACCAAAGGAGGGAAGGAACCACGTACACCACCCTAAGCTCCTTGGATGAAGGGCAGTTAAAAATGTAAACAATAAAAATTTCCAAATTGAATGGTGTTTTGAGCTGTTGGTTCTTCTTACCCAGCATTCTCCCCATACATGTCATGAGCTTTCCAAGTTTCTACTGTGATGCAATGTTTTGTTTTTGTGATCATGGTGAGCATCAGATTAAAGCAGCATGACTGACTGAGCTTCCTTGCTGTCAGAGAAGGGTGGAGTAGGGAATCAGGCGGATCTCTGGCTGCTATTGACTATGAGAATCGAGGCAGTGACACAGAAGACATAAGAAGCTGGAAGAGAAGTTAAGGGTTTAAGAAGGCACCGAGTCAAGATAATTTCTTTTTCTTAGCAGTGGCGTAGCTGGGGAGGCAGATCAGTCAGTCTTGGAGGGAGCACTCCCATGGCATGCAAGAGCCCTCTCCCCTTTGGAAGAAAGGGGGGACCAAAACGGAATGGGGAGACTCCCTCAAAGCCTGAGTAATCCAACTCCCACTTCCCAGTTTATTGCAATTTGTGTCAGGAGGAATGAAAAGCGGAGAAGGAAAAGTGCAAGACAGACTGCACAGAGGCAAGCGTTGTCTATGGCTCAGAGGTTCAGGGCTGAGAAAAACAAGGGAATGTGTGTTGAGATAGATCTTGCGAAGTCTTTTAACTTCTGGCCCCTAATAGAATTACAGTAAATTGATTTGTCTGCTGACTTCATCCATGTGATTCTTGGGTTTTCTCTCCAGGGCTTGTCTCTTGAAGGAAGGCCTTTCAAGGCCTGGACAGACACAATGTCTGGGAATGCAGGACAAAACGAAGCACCCAGACTTTACCATGAGAAGCAACGCCTTGAGCTTTGTGCCGTCCATGCCCTCAACAATGTCCTGCAAGAACGAATTTTTACCCAAGAGGCAGCTGATGAGATCTGCAAGAGGTAGGTGAATCACCTTTCACAATGCATTGGCATCTCAATATAGAATCCCTAAAGACTTCCTTATAAAAGACATTTCTGTCAACTCCCAATCCTTTGAACCCTATGAATTGTTGCTACTGAACCCTATGAATTGTTGCTACTGTTATAGGAATTGTTGCTGCTATTGCTTTCCCAAAAACTTCTGAATTGGGCTCATGTTTGGTGCCAGAAAAAAAGATCTGAAGCCGCTATACAAAAATAAAAAATCTAAGGCAATGAAATCTATTCTGGGTTCAGAATTTGATGTTTTACATCCTTAGGCTGGCTTTGTATAGTTGAAACTATGTTTGGACTAGTACATATGACTGGATAGATGATCAAGCCTGAAAGCAGTTTTAGTTTGGGAAGAGAGGGCTCTGAAGATATTGTCCCAGTTGTGAAGGTGGGCAAGAATGAATACAAAACAGAATGCAGCAAAACATTTCACCCACATTCAGCATAATGTTTAAATTCTATGGAATTAAAACATTGGTTGGTGCCTCCTCGGCTACAGTAGGTATTGTTTAGAAAGATGATGGGGAGTGATTTCCATGAAGATCTCGAATTGACTTGTGTTTGGGAAATATTGTTTAAAGTGAAAAGTAAGGATCTTGGAAATCCATATTTTTAGGTCTGGCATGGAATTGTACACTGGTTGATTGGCAGAAGATGAATAGTCCACCAGGCTGTATTTTATAAATACATTTTATAAATATAATATTTATAAATAAATATTTTATTTAGTCATTTATTCATTCAAGATTTTGAATCATTCATTTCCACTCCCCAAAGGGGGTCTCGAGGCAAATCTCAACATAAAAATGCTATAATTCAATAAAAGCACATTCATAGTAATAAATGAAAACACTGAGATGGCAGAGAGCAAAGGAAATGAGACTCAACAGGACTGGGGATCTTGAATCAAATCAGCTGGTGTTTTTTGGAAGAAAGCTTTAACAAGCTGACAAAAGCTTGTTGACGAAGGCTACATAACACCATCATGGCTTGTAACTCGTATTCTTGTGATGAATCTGTTCAATCCAGTTTATGCCAAAAGCCATCCCTACATCCACTGGCAAGAAGTTCCACAGATTAATAACACGCTGGGAAAAGAAATATTTCCTTTTGTCTATCCTAACTCTCCTGATGCTCAATCTTAGTGGATGTTCCTGGTTCTGGTACTGAATGAGAAGGAAAAGAACATCTTTCTATCCCCTCTGTCTATCCCATGCCTAATTTTAAACATCATAATCAAGACACCCCTCAAGGCCCTTTTTTCTAGTCTGAAGAGCCCCAAATACTGTAGCCTTTCCTCTTAAAATAAATCGTCCCATCATAATGGAGGTGCCCCAGCCAGCTAATCATTTTGGGCACCTTTCATCTTCACCTTTTCCATTTCCACCAGGTGGTCCTGGTGCTTGGATGCAGTGTCTCTTATGTACTTAAAACCACTGGTCATCACAACATTTTAACTGGCACAATCCAGATAATATATTGGATTGTGAACCAACTACACACTGCATGAGCCATTAAGCAGCTGAAATACTGCTGCATCTGGTTGTATCCATTAGCATCAGTTTATATAGTATTCTTCCAGGGGAAATATTGAAGCCCACGAGACTTCCCTGCAGCCCATCATTTCTCTGCCAAAAGCCATGAGTATGGAAAAATTCTCCATTCCTTATAGGGAAAATCTGAAGGGACAAGTCTTTATTAATCCTGAAATTCATTTTAAAACATTTAACTTCATGTGCAAAAGCCAGATCTATTCAGGATATGTTTGAAGTAACTGAAATATTGTAAGAAGAAAAGATTTGTAAGAACAGTAAACTTCAGTGTTTGTCGGTGTTTGGGGTTCATCAGGGTCTCAAGAAGATGATCCCTGCCCAGAAGAGGTTAGAGTGGAAAAAGTGATATGAGGAAGGTGACAGAAAGAGCCGAAAGTGAGGGGAAAGTGGAGAATTATACACAACACAAAGTTTAATGGGGTTTGTTACATCGAAAGATCTTATTACAAGCTTCAGAACCAACATGATCGCCTACGACTCTCTGAATCTATCAAAGTCCACATCTCTCTGAATCTATCCAAGTCCTCTCTGATCCACATTTGTGGTTGTGAGGACCAAAAAAATAGTCCTTAATTAGGATAATCATAACCTAAAGAGCCTAATATTAAGAGGTCTGTATGCAAACCATAGTAGTTTTTGTGTTTTTTTCTTCACTACACCCTTAAAACTGGGAGGGGCGGGCGCAAGTGTTTAACTTATTTTAACTGATGATGCTTCCTGTGGGACCTGGAGCAATCTCTATCTCTAAACCTTGCCTACCTCGCAGGGGTGTTGCGTACAGAAATGCACAGAATTGTTTTGTACTGAAATGTAAATTCATGGAAAGGAAACTTCTAAGAGGTCTAGGCCAAACCAACTTTTAAAGGAAGGAGTAGTAGATTGTTCATGGGAGCAAGAGACCAAACGGAGACCACCAATTCTGCTGTGCCTTGACCTTTCATCAAGGTCCTTCCCTGTAGTTCTGCAATAGATCCTGTCTTTCTTTTCCATTGTAGGCTGGCCCCAGATGCCAGGTGGAACCCCCATCGCAGTGTTCTGGGCACAGGTAACTATGATGTCAACGTCATCATGGCAGCTCTGCAGAGCGTGGGGCTAGAAGCCATCTGGTGGGACAAGCGTAGGTAAGTGTAACATCTCTTCCCATCTTTTCTGCACCCGGCCGATGCTTAAGGTTGCTCTAGGAAGTGCCCTGCCATGCCTTTCAGAATTCATAAGAATGTCCCACATCATTCCATCCCAATTCCCACTCATCTCTTTCCAAAATAATATATTTTCCTTGCCAAACTCTCTATCTTGGATCCACAGGTCCCTAGAGCAGCTCTCTCTGGCAGGGGTTCTTGGCTTCATCATCAACGTCCCATCCAATGTGTGCCTGGGCTTTCTGTCGCTTCCTGTGAGGAGGCGCCACTGGATTGCTGTGCGTCAGCTTGACGGAATCTACTACAACCTCGACTCCAAGCTGAAGGCGCCAGTTCCGATTGGTGGGGAGGCTGAGCTCAGGTACTGATGGCGTGGCTGCTTTAGAGACTCCAGTAACCTGTTGAGGCATGGCTGGAACGGACCAGTGCTGTGTTTAAGGAACAGTCTGCTCTGGCAAACAGTCACACTTCTGTCAGTCCTTGCATGATTGCTTCAGCTCAAACCCACAGGTGACAAGCTGCACCTGCTGAAATTCCCACTTGTACAAATTTTTTAAAGTCCAGGAGCCATCCCTGTTCCTGGTTAATTCCTGGCCATTCCTTCTTTATAGAGGATAGGTATATTATAGTACAACCTATGCATGTTTGTTGAGACATCCCAATGTGTTCAATAGGGCTTACCCTCACAAAAGTCTGTTTAGGGTTGCAGCCTTACTCTATTGCAGCAAACATAACCTAGGGTGCAATCCTAGCCAGTTTAGGCCAGCATAACTCACGTGTTGCCCTGTTCCCACAGTGGCATGGAAGGCCGATGCACATCCGTGCACTGGCATAACCCCCTATGAGGGGGGATTATTCCCCCCCAGGATTGGCATGAATCCACTACTATACCCCCAGGCCAGTGCAAGGGCCTTGTGCAGCCCTAACTGAGGCTTGAGATTGTGCTGCAAAAGCCTTGTGGCACTTTTTAAGAATCAACAAATTTGTGAGTTTTAAGCTTCAAGAATAACGCTTACTTTTCTTCTCCCATCCCATCTTTATATCTGCAACCACTGATGTTACAAGCTTGAGTAATAAGATGCTGAAATAATCTTGAGTTTTTCTTTCCACTCCTGACAAGAGGTAACCCCTGATGCTAGTTTTGAATGGGGTAGGACCAGAAGAACTGCCCTTCCCTCTGAGTTCTGTACCTTTTTCATTCAGTTCTCCTTTGGAGACACTGCTATAGTGTTCTTCCACTTTCAAAAGTTAAATTTACTGAGAATGTGGCTTTCTTTGTGGTGGCATCCCAGTTAAGGTATACCCTCCTCAAAGATATCCATTTGGCCCCTACTTTTTAATTTTTTTTAGGTGCCATCTTTTATATAGATAAACTGAAAAGTCACTGACTCTTGACTGACTGACTGACTCACTCATTCACCAATGGCCAGCCAAAACCGCCAGGCCTAGAAGCATGAAATTTGGGGAGGGTGTTCCTTTAGTGATGGTTTTTGGAAATTCCCACCAGAAAGGGATGAAAAAGGGCACAACGCATGTTCTTCCCTGTACTTTACATAGAAGAGTACCTGACTAATGGATTTTCTGCCCCAACCCCTGGACCTAGAAGCATGGAATTCAGGGAGGGTGTTCCTTATGTGACATCAAAACGTACCAAGAACTGGTGTTGAGAAATTTAACCCTTAAGGGGCTAAAAAGGGGTATAACATGTTTTTGTCCAATACTTAACATTGAAGATTGATTAACATCCAGCAATTTGGTGCCTGCTGCCTGATTCACTGGGAAGGATGGTGCGCATGTGGGGATGATACACATGGGGGATGTTGTACATAGATGTTGATGCACATGGCGGGATGTTGTGCATGAGAAGATATTGCTCATGGGGAGTTGATGCGCATGAGGGATGTTGCACATGGAGGGAAGAAACATACTTTTATTGATTTTTTTAAAATGATGTATTCATGTGTCACAGCAGGCATCCTCTTGGAACAGGAACTTCCTGTTCTCACTCATTCCCAAGATGAAATTCATGTTCTAAAATGGCATTTGCTCCCTGTAGTTTTTATAAGCACTTCATTGAAACAGATATTTTTGTTCAAACCTACCAGGGCTTCCTGACTGGACACGTTTAAGTGTTTGTTTTTTCAGTTGATTGGGTGTTTTTTTTAAATTCTGGATAAAAATATTGCAGGTTGAATGAAAGCTGTTTTATTCTCTTGGGATTTAGGCAAGTAATGACACGATCTGTTTGGTCATTTTTGCCTGCATGCTATGGTTTTGTCGGCTCTATAGAAGTTTTTTGTGTCTGCGATTTGAAATTTATGTAGCTTTTTTTCTTGATAGTTTTATTTTGGAACATAAGTGACCTTTTTTACCCTGCCTTTCCACCATCAGGTCTTTCATGTGTCTTTTAATATTTGAAAACTGCCGAAAGCTTAACTGACTTTGGTTCCCGGTGCAGGTTTTTTGTTTGTTTGCTTGCTTTTTTGGTCCTTTTTAAAAATGAAGAACTCGTCTGTTGAATGCACAAAGGAAAGGTGGTGGGTGTACATCCATGCAGACAGCTGGAGGTTCAATGTAGGATATACCAAGCTAACAAAGCAGAGAGATGCCAGCCAGTAGGAATGCAAAGAATACATTCTGGCATCCTGGGGCATGGGACACAAATGCCAGGCTCAAATCTAAACAGTTGCTGGAGCATCAGAGCAATAAGCCTCAACATTAACCTCTCAACCAAATAGCCAGCTATATGTCTCTCCAAAGGCTGTTCAATGTGTTTGTTTTAAGGCTGCTTTTAAAAAGTGCACAAACATTCCTAGAATTTTCATATTCCCTTTGGATGTCACACCCTGGATGAGGCTTTCCTTGTGCCAAATAAAAAGAGCATGTTCCTTTGGGGCTAGAGCCAGAAGCAAGGTCAACATTCAGAAGGTAGCGGGAGATGTTTTTGGAGGAGATGGGAAGTTCTGCCATTGTTCTATCCAGCTCAGTGTGGTCTATGTGACTGGCGTTGCCTCTTAAGAATTAAAAATGGGAGCCTTTCCCCACCTGGTGTGTAGACTGAACCTAAGCTTTTGAAGTACAGTGGACCCTCTTTATCTGTGGGTTTGGCGTCTACGAATTTGACTCAGTGCAGATCCTGATCCCATGCTGGAGGCTCTCATAAAACCTCATAAATGCAACTGCTGATTGTGTCTCAGAAGTCTTCTGATGTGTCTAGATATGGCAATCCTTTCCTTGCTAACCCATGCCTTAGAAAGCCTGAAAGGTTTGCCAGCAGGGCCTCCTGAATTTCAGTATACATGGAATTTGGTATCTGCAAGAGGTCCTGTAATGGATCCCTCAGAGATACCAAAGCCCCACAGTATTTGCTTGGTAGTTCCCTGCTGGAGTCCTAGAACCAAGCGTTGGCACATCTTCTGGGTGCCAGCTGTGCTGGTGTCTTGAATCTCCTCTTAGAGAGTCAGGATGGTGTCGGGGTTAGGGAGATGGACTGGAATCTGGAAGAACCAGGTTCAAATCCCTCCTCAGCAATGAAACTTCCCGGGTGACGTTGGGCCAGTCACTCACTCTCAGCCTCTCCTACCTCTCAGCGTTGTTGTGAGGAGCAAAGGAAAGAAGCTTTATAAGCCACCTTGGACACTTGCTTTAGCAGTGGAAAGCAGGGTATATATCCAATAAAATAAATATCTGACCTATTTTACCCTTTCTCCCCTCCCACCACAGGATATTCCTGCAGGAGGTGTTGTCTCAAGGCCACTGCGAGTTGCTGCTAGTTGTGCCTCAGACCGAAGAAGCTGGGAACTGGATAAGTCCCGTCACATGATCCTTGGCACCAAATAACCTCCTCTGGGCCTGAAGCACTCCGCTGTATCCCCTTCTGCTGGCTGCATGCGTCACGGGGAGGAGGCTGTGGCGAATTCCCATCAACACTGCCATTCTTGAAGCAGACTTTCTGACAACTTTTGCTCGCTCTCCTCTGGGAAAATAAGGATTCCCAACTTCTCCCTTGCTTTTAAAGACTTGGCCTGTATGGAATACAGGATGGAATCCTTTATGGAATAAAGGATGTGGTACAAAATGGCGGAGGGTCTCATCCTGGCATGATCCTGTAGAATAGCCATGCTGGGACTGTTCCAGCCAGATTACTTGCAGAGAGTGGGGAGAGTTGATAAGCAGGGAATGAGGATGGTAGCTTGTCTCACGCATTGGGAAATCTGTATGAGACTGAAGTAGAACTGCCGTCATGCAAACCTTCCTCTCTGTAGCTATGCGATCTTTTTCTAAAGCCATTTCTGCTCATGCATTGCAGTAAATTCCCCTAGCCTGAGCAAGAATTTCCCGTTCCTTCCTTTTTATTTCAAGGCTGACACTTAAAGCTTGTGTATTTTTGAGAGAGGCTTCTATAGAGGAGTTTGAGGCAGGCGGGCAGATGCCAAAGGTTTCCTGCCAAAATATGTTATCAGCAAGAGGAACCTTTGGGAGTCAAGAGGTGCTTTGGAGCTGTTGAACTTGAAACCCTGAGGGTTTAATTGAGTGGAAAAGAGTGGCAGGAATACCTTTTTCTCAAAGCTTTCCTGTTACCCTTTACCCACAGTAACATTTGGAAGTAAATGAAATTTGTTGCATCAGGTTGAAGATACGGGTTGGAGCTCTGAAATTGTTGAATGACATCAAGAAGGGAGAAAAGAATCATGTATTCTTGAGCAAAGTGTGGGATGGTTGACTTGTTTTGGAGCCATGGATGGCGTTTGCACAGAGACTGACACTGTGCCTCTAATACGCATAGACACAAGACTGAGCACTAAACTGGGCTTCTGAGTGAGTCTTTAACAGCTGATCATGACAGAAAACTCCACATACAAAACTTTTCCTTTCAAGGATATGTTTTGGGAAATCACTCCCAGCTTCTACCTCTCCAGCTGTTAAACAGTACAAGGTTCCTAGTTTTATTGTGCTTTTGTGTCTGTGGAGGATAGGTTTTTTTGTTTTTTATTTTTTGTGAAAGGTCTGAAGCTAACAAGGGGCTCAATACACCTTCCAGAGTAATCAAGCCATTGAATCCTGTGCATGCCCCTATTCCTCATGTTCCTGCCATACTGAATGCTCCATATCTATTTCTTTCCCCACCCCTATGCTACCTTGGTCCTTGCTGCCTTTACTGTGGAAGAAAAACCACAATAGTCAAAATGTTTTTTTGAAAACTTGAAAGGAGGAAAAGTTAAAATTATAAGAAACAAATAAACATCTGCCAGAGTTTGTGATTCTCTTGTGTGGAACGTGCCTGAAGAAATGTTTCATAAATGGGGCATTTGATGTGACTGACTAGGTTGTTGAAAACTTTCAGTGTGAGTTAAAGCAGTACTAAAGAAATGGGTGTAGCAACCAGAAACAAGGTCTGGGTAAAAATCAATTTTATTTATGTAAGGGATTTCTATCCCAAATTTCCTATGCCGATGCTAATGCCCAAGGCTTTAATTCCTCCCCTCCTACTAGTCTCACAATAACCCTATGAGGTAGGTGAGGTTGAGAGTGAGCGACTGACCTACGGTCACCCAGGAAGCTTCATGGCCATGGAGGAATTTGAACCTGGATCTTCCAGGTCTCAGTCCAACTCCCTAACCATTACACCATCCTGGTCTCAATCCTGGATTTCAGTAATAATTTGAAATGTGCAATATTATTATATTTTAAAACTCTCATAACATTGACTCCAAATTTTTAAGCAGTATGGACTAAAATCAGTTATCAGGGGGTCCCCCAGGATTAAAGCCCAGAACGTTTAAGCTTCATTAGGTCTTCAGCAGATCTACATATGCATATACGGTATGCTGCTATAAATGTTCAAAAGTATAGAAAGAGAAGCTTTCATGAACATTGCAATTGTGGCATCAGGCTCTAGGAGGCAGCAGGGAGTTGGATTAATTGATTTCCTGTCTCCCCTATTTGACTGCTGCCTCAAGGAAGGGAAAAGTTTCCAACATTTGAGTGGAAATCCTGAACGACCACCAGAATCTAAACTGTCTTTGATAATTTTTTTATTTTTTTATTTTTGCAAAATTTAGCCTGCATTTCAATCAATAGATTCTCAAAGCAGGGCATAATTAACATTCAGCAGTACAGATAAAATCAATATCAAAACAAATAAAACAATGTAGAGACAAAGGGCAAAAGCCATAGCAGTTACGGGTCCACGCAGTTACGTCACCCTCTCGTGTTATCTTATGGAAAGTCAGCTTAACTGCTCCAGAGCAAGGGGCTTAATTTCACTTTAGGATATAGGCCAAAGTGAGACAGTAAAATGGTCTACCCAAATTCACATACCCTACTGCAGTCCATGTAAAAGTGCATGCATGGAAGTGATAGATCTGTGATGCTATATCATTCTCTTAAGAGAAAATAGCTTAAGAGGAGTATGCATGAAGTTTGTTCATCCATGAAAATGTGATTCACTCACTATTCCACTAATAAATTCCACTAACAAATTCCACGTTTCCAGAGTCTCTCAGATTCCACCATGCTGGCAGAAGTTCCTCTTGCTAGCGCACCTACACCGGATCCTGGCATTGCCCATACTGGCATACCTACAGATCCCCCTCATAGACAGCAGCCACAACCAGTTAGTGTGGGGGAAGCTAGACACAGAAGGAGAACACGGAGGAGGGTGGTGGTGATGGGAGATTCTCTCCTGAGGGGCATGGAAGCTGTATGCCGACCAGACCCGTTTTCCCATGAGGTGTGCTGCCTCCCTGGTGCTAGGACACGGGATATCATGGAGACACTACCGAGGATGATCACACCTGCTGATCGTCACCCGTTCTTACTCATCCACGTAGGAACAAACGATACTGCTCGGGAAACTTTCCAAAAGATAGTTGGGGATTATGAAGCTCTGGGGAGGAAGATTAAGGACCTGGGGGATACCCAGGTGGTATTCTCATCCATCCTCCCAGTAATTGGCAAAGGTCCTCAGAGAGATAGCAAGATTTTTCAGGTCAATAGCTGGCTTCGAAAATGGCGTCATCGGGAAGGATTTGGATTCTGGGATCACAGGATGAACTTCCTTGAGGAAGGACTCCTAGCAAAGGATGGACTACATCTTACGGGTTGGGGGAAGAGTGTCTTCAGACGGGAGATGGCCAACCTTATCAGGAGGGCTTTAAACTAAATAAGAAGGGGGTGGGTTACGTCCAAAGGGAACCTAGGAATAAGGAAAATGCTCTGGATGGAAATTGCCAGGGCACAGCTGTAACTCCAAAATCTTTAGAGGGGCCTGGCCTTACACAAAAGGAGGGAAATGCATGGAGTTGCAACCTCCAGGGCTTAAGTTGCATTTACACAAATGCACAGAGCCTGAGAAATAAACAAGATGCGCTGGAGCTTTTAGCAAGTGAAGGAAAATTTGATTTGATAGGAATAACTGAAACTTGGTGGGACGACTCCCAGGACTGGAACACACAATTGGAAGGCTATCAGCTGTTCCGGAGGAACAGAAGTGGCAAAAGGGGAGGTGGAGTAGCATTATATGTCAAGAACATATATACTTGCTCTGAAATCCAGGAGAGTGGTCCGGATATCCCTGTGGAGTGTGTTTGGGTAAAAGTAAGGGGGGAAAATAAGAAACAAAACATTGTGGTGGGCGTCTACTATAGACCGCCAGGCCAAGGAGAAGGAGTAGACGATGTCTTCTTGGAGCAACTGGCAGGCATTGCAAGGAAATATGAGGTAGTAGTAATGGGGGACTTTAACTATCCAGACGTTTGCTGGGAGACAAACTCAGCCAAACATGGAAGCTCCAGTAGATTCCTGATGGGCCTGGAAGATAACTTCATGGTCCAGAAAGTGGAGGAAACGACAAGGGAAGGGGCCATCCTTGACCTGATCTTAACAAATCGTGAAGAACTGGTTGATCAGGTCAACATAGTGGGAACTTTAGGGGAAAGCGATCATGAGCTGCTGGAATTTAGAATAATGTGGGAAATAAAAAGAGTGCAGAGTGAAACTTATATGTTGGATATCAGGAAAGCTGATTTCAACAGGCTTAGAGGAGTCATAGGTGGGATCCCATGGGTTGATGATCTAATGGGGAAAGGGGCCCAAGATGGGTGGGAGCTCCTTAAGAGGCAGCTTCTACAAGCACAGTCAGAAACCATTCCAATAAAAAAGAAAGGGGGGAAAATGCTGAAAAAACCAGGTTGGCTCCACAGGCAACTTGGGGATCAGCTGAAGTTAAAGAAAGAGAAGTATAGGGAGTGGAAGACTGGAAAGATCACCAGAGAGGAGTACAGGCAGGTAGCCCGGTCATGTAGGGAGGGGGTCAGGGATGCTAAAGCTCAGTATGAGCTGAGGCTGGCCAGGGGAGTCAAAGATAACAAAAAGAGCTTCTTTAGATATGCCCAGAGGAACAGGAGGAGAGACGAGGGGGTGGGGCTGCTCTTGGACAAGGATGGACAGCAGGTGTCTGGAAACCAGCAGAAGGCGGAGCTGCTCAACTCCTACTTTGCATCCATCTATTCACAGAAGGAGGGCTGTGCAAATGGGGGTGCGGGATCATTGGCTGATTCCGGGATGTGTTTACATCCCCTAAGAGGTAATGAAAACATGGATGGTGCAGAACAGCAGATTAAGATTGACAGAGAACTGGTTCGAAACCACTTAACTGGCCTAAATGAATTCAAGTCATTTGGACCGGATGAGCTGCATCCTCGAGTTCTTAAGGAACTTGCAGATGTCCTTGCAGAGCCTCTGTCGATCATCTTTGAGAAATCCTTGAGGAGTGGAGAAGTGCCACTGGACTGGAAGAGGGCAAATGTAGTCCCAATTTTTAAGAAGGGGAAAAAAGAAGACCCGGGAAATTATAGACCAGTCAGTTTGACTTCAATCCCGGGCAAGATATTAGAGCAAATCATGAAACACACAATTTGTGCACATCTAGACAAGTACTCGGTGATCAAAACAACCCAGCATGGATTTACCAAGAATAAATCTTGCCAGACAAATCTGATCTCCTTTTTTGATCGGGTTACGAGCTTACTGGACAGTGGCAATGCTGTGGATGTCATTTATCTTGACTTCAGCAAAGCATTTGACAAAGTCCCACATGACATTTTAATTAGGAAGTTGGAAAAATATGGGCTAGACAGGGCAATTGTTAGGTGGATCTGCAACTGGCTCAATGGCCGCACTCAAAGAGTTTTAGTAAATGGTTCTGTGTCAACCTGGAGGTCAGTTTCTAGTGGGGTACCCCAAGGCTCTGTCTTGGGACCGGTTCTCTTTAACATTTTCATCAATGACTTGGAGGAAGGGATACGGGGGAGCCTGATCAAATTTGCAGATGACACCAAACTGGGAGGAGTAGCAAACACATCAGAAGATAGGAGAAACCTCCAGGAGGATCTGGATAAACTGGAATCCTGGGCTGTAACAAACAGAATGAATTTCAACAGGGAGAAGCTCAAGGTTCTGCACTTAGGCAATAAAAACCAAAAACATAGGTATAAAATGGGGGATACTTGGCTTGGCAGCACAACATGTGAGCGGGATCTTGGAGTCGCCGTGGATCACAAGCTGAACATGAGTCAGCAGTGTGATGTGTCTGCAAAGAAGGCAAATGCCATTTTAGCTTCCATTAAGAGGTCTGTAGCTTCCAAGTCACGAGAAGTTATAGTTCCTCTTTATTCTGCATTGGTGAGACCTCACCTTGAGTATTGTGTTCAGTTCTGGGCACCTCACTTTAAGAAAGGTGCAGCCAAGCTGGAGCAAGTCCAGAGGAGAGCGACAAGAATGATCAGTGGGATGGAAGGGAAGCCCTACGAGGAAAGGTTGGGGGAACTTGGGATGTTCAGCCTGGAGAAGAGGAGGCTGAGGGGAGACATGATTGCCCTCTTCAGATACCTGAAGGGCTGTCATAGGGAGGAAGGGGCCAATTTGTTCATAGCTGCTTCTGAAAGCAGAACTAGAACCAATGGGTACAAACTGCAAGAAAGGAGATTCCGGCTGGAAATCCGGAAAAAATTCCTGACAGTGAGGGCGGTTCGGCAGTGGAACAGATTGCCAAGGGAAGTGGTGGACTCTCCCTCATTGGGGATCTTCAAGCAGAGGCTCGATGAGTACCTGTTGGAGATGCTCTAGGGGGAATTCCTGCTGCAGGCAGGGGGTTGGACTAGATGACCTACTAGGTCCCTTCCAACTCTATGATTCTATGATTCTATGATTCTAATAGTGGAATTTCACCCACTATTTTTCCACCCCTGTTTGACCAAAAATTATTGTTTTGAGAAGTTTTATCCTAGATCAAGTAATCTGATATCCAGAAGCTGATATTGGAGCTGAAATTAGTTCTTCCAGCAGGTATTCAAGATGGTAGAATCCATTTCACTGCCCAGACAGATAAGAATCAAAAGCTTGCTTTTAGAGAGAGGTCTGAACTATTCAAAAAATTGGCAAATCTGCTTAACTAAAACTACAATCAAGAGTAACTATGGGACCTTTTACACTGACGTAGTTACAGTGCCACCTATGGGAAACTGATGGGAAATGCATAGAGAAATCCAGAGTAAGTGCCTCTTACGTCCTCCCGTAGTTACTCTGGATTGTAGGACATGCTTACCCATGTTAATTCAAGCCACAAACCAAAAAGACATGTTTGGCAGTCACTAGCAGGTAGAGGGGTTTGAAAACAGTGTTATTTATCTTTCTCAGAAGTGAACCCATTGGGTCAAGGAAGGCTTAGGCTATAATCTTAAGCACTGGAAACAAACATCACTACCAATACCCTAAATCAGTGATTTTCCTCCAGTATGTCATGGCACATTGGTATGCTGCAGATAGTCCTCAAGTGTGCCATGGGAGTTTGGGGGAAAGTCATTTATTAATAGGAAAATTAGAGGATTTGAACAGCCTGGTGATCTTTGTCAATGGTAAAAACAGTTTAAGGTGGGCTTGACAATTTTAGTGCCTTGTTAGAGTGCCATGAGATGAAAAAGGTTGAATATTCCTGGACTAGGACAGTTACCAGTAAGTCATTTGCATCACCACTGTGATGAAAAATATACTGTGTACTGTGTATGGAAAATATAATAGGGTGGGTAAGGTAAAGTATAAATTAAAAGGACAGGAAAGAAGGTAGACATATTCAGGTTCTGGGAACATGCCCAGTGTTATGGAGAACTAGCAAAAATGTACCCGTGTTGCAGGAGTAAATCCTCCTGGGTGCTCCGTTCCCCCAGGCGCACCATATGCAACACCCCCATGTGCATCATCACCCATGGGCATCATTCCCCCATGTGCAATACTCTCCATGTGCATCATACCCTCAGCAACATCCCCATGCGCTCCATCCCATGCGCTCTGTCCCCCTATGCGCACCATTTGCATCATCCCCCCATGCACAACGCCCCTATGCAACATCCCTCCATGCTCACCCTCCATGTGCACCATCCTCCCACACACCATCATCTCCTATGCACCCTCCCTCCCAGTGCATCAGCTGGATGTTGATCAGTCATTCAGTGTTAAAATATAGGACAAAAACACCCCTTTTCACCCCCTTAAGGGTTAAATTTCTCAACATCAGTTCTTGATGTCACCTAAGGAACGCCCCAAATTTCATGCTTCTCTCAGTCCAGGGGTTGGGGCAGGACTTGGATCAGTCAGGGATTCTTCAATGTAAAGTATAAGGAGGAAAATGTGTTGCACCCCTTTTCACCCCCTTCCAGTGGGAATTTCTGAAAACCAGTTCTTAGTAGGTGTCTCCATTACTAAAGGAACACCCTCCCCAAATCTCATGCTTCTAGGTCCTGTGGTTTTGGCTGGGTGTTGATGAGTCAGTGAGTCAGTCAATGAGTTTTCAGTTTTATATATACATGTATAGATTGAAAAATTTGACACGACTTCAGTACATGAGAAGGGAGTAAGGTTCATGCACTTCCCCATCTAACCAGAAGTTCCTCTTTGGCCCTTCAGGTTTTAATTATGAAAGCTTGGAGCTAAAGTCCATGGACAGCACTAACCAGGCAGCCAGCACCAGTTTTTAAAAAATGCTTAGCATTGGCTTTGGAGCATTCATGCGCAGAATTAGCACCCAATTGACCTGTGGCACAGCATGTTAGCAGTATCAACACTGCATGAATATGAGCCAGGTAACTATGCCAAGGAAGGAGAAGAGCAAAGTGGAAGTTAAGGCATGGAGGAGAATGGTGGACTAGAGAACCTTCCTCGAGACACTCTAGCCTAGCATTTTGCTCTCTTCCCCTTGACACTCATTTTCTTGCACTCATCTCTTCTTTTTCTAATCTAGGGACGATGGGAAGAGAAGAAGGAGCAGGAGTGATAGGGTGGATGCAGTTAAAGATGGAGTCTACTGCTTGAGGCTAACAGCCTTTATCAAGGTTGCATCTAAATTACACCACGTTAATTAAGATTTGGCCACATTTGTTAAGATATCTCTTAATGTCCTTCTCTGCCAATGAGCTGCTGTTCCACTTACATGATTGAAACCTTGTTTGTAGGAGTGCTGTATAACAGAGAGGTCAAGTATACCACACTGAATTCAATAAAGCAGGCCTTTATTGAAAGACTTGAAAGACTATGGTATCATGCTCAGCACTACATACGCTGCATGTGAAGCACAAAAGCCTGGGTTAGATTGTTATGGAGGATAGGCTGTTACCCAAGCAGCAAATCCCCCCTCTCCACACCAATGAATTAGTCCAATGGAAAGGCAGAGCCGATATGATTGGATCCAGCTGGCGTCGCAGAGCTGGGCTAAGGGCAGGAGCTCACCCTGTCTTGTGGGGCCGACCCAGGTCTCGAACCCTGGCTTGCTGTTTTACAGGCACAGTGTCTTAACCACATGTGCCACTCACAGCCCACACCCACAGAATTCAATATTTTATATAGATTATGGTACCACAGTGGTGTAGTGGGTCTACAGTTGTACTTAGATGTGGTTTGAATCCTCAGCCATGAAGCTTTCTGAGTGTCCTTGAGCCAGTCTCTCAGCCAAAGGTGGGCGTCAGCCTGTTGGTATAGGACATACATATATATATATATATATATATATATATATATATATATATATATATATATATATATATATATATATATATATATATATATATATATATATATATATATATATATACACGTCTATATATATATATATATACACGTCTATATATATATACGTCTATATATATATATGTCTATATATATAGAGAGAGAGAGAGAGAGCGAGAGAGAGAGAGAGAGAGAGAGAGAGAGAGAGAGAGAGAGAGAGAGAGAGGACATATAGGACATATGTTGTTGCAGGACATAGAACCTGTTGTTAATTTATTTGAATCCCACCAATGGCTACACCTACCTCACAGGTTTGCTGTGAGGACCAAAGGAGGGAAGGAACAACATACACCACTGTGTGAAGAAAGGCAGAATAAAAACACCAAAAAGTTTTGTTTTTAGAGCAGGAAGCAAGGCAACTATTACTTGTTGAAAAGGAAGAGTCGTTGCAAGCTAAGCTATAATGTCTTCAGCTCCACAGCTAGGCTTTATTTAATTTTATATTAAAAATATTCCTTTTACACCTCATCCTCTATATTTGACACTGCATATAATAATACAAAACTGTATAAAGCCCAATGGGCACAATCCAACTAACAGTAATTGCTTTGAAGTCGCAAAGATTGGAAGGGAGAGATTCAAACACTTGATAAATCCTGTCCTCCCCTATTTGAAAATCAGTGGGACTAAAGAGTGCTCAACATGCTTAGCTGTGAAAATGTCTCTGCACTGATTTATGTGGGAAGTTGTTCCAAAACAGCGCACAAGATAAAAAAAAACCAGACCAATACTGCATGGAAAGGAAAAAAAGAAACAGTACAGCAACTCAAACAGTCCTCCCAAGTTGGTTGAAATAAAACAGACTTTGCTTGCCACCAGAAAGCCAGGAGCGTAGAGGACAAATATGTACTCAGTAGTCCATGCTTATGCCACTGTGCCTTGCATTCTCTCTGCTATGCCTCCTTCAATGAGGTCAAGGGTTTATTTATTTTATAAATGTATATACAAGGTGGGCCAAAAGTAGGCTTTCTTCTGCAGCAGTCTAGGTGACATTTTTCAAAAACATTTTTTACGTTTATATGTATTTGTTACAATCATATTTGTTCAAGACTGTTTATGTACATTTCCAAAATGTAAATAAGGGATAGAATACTGGTTTGGAATTATTGTTTGGAAAAATTAGATCTAAAACATGAAACCAATAGCGAAACAACTGTAAACCTAGTTTTGGCCCACCCTGTTTATCCCACATTGGCATTCAAAGGAACTTACAAAGATAAAAACAGTAAAACGATTGTATAGACAAAAAAATTAAAAACTATCAATTCAGCATGTGAAACCATCTCAACCAAATCTTTAAGGTTATTTAAGAATAATAAATAATTTTATGTTTTATAGTGACAAGGCTGAGAAAAGGTGATTGACCCAACATTCATACAGTGAGGTTCATACAGTAGCTGTGGGATTTAAACCCAGGTCTCCGTTTCCAGGTCCATATTTTAAGCACTATATACAGTGAATGAACACGTTTACATAGGAAGGGTGTGCTGGGCTGGCATAAGCACATGCTGGGTGACCATATGTCAAACCAGAGAAGAGGACAAAGCCCTCCTGAAATGTAAGACACCCAAGAAAAATGTAGGTTTGACAAAATAAAAGCTGAAAATGCTCATATATATATATGTGTGTGTGTGTGTGTGTGTGTGTGTGTGTGTGTGTGTGTGATACATATACAGTGGTACCTCGCTTAACAAGTGCCTCGTTAACAAGCAAAAATTTCTCTAGGATTCTGCCACACATAACAAGTGTTGCTTCACTTAACAAGCACACTTGTTGACAGTTGGGGCAGATGCGCTGGCGGCAGCTCTTTTAAAAAGCATCAGGGCTGCCTAGCACACCTGCCCATAGTGAAAGCAACACTTCCATGCTGTTCCTCCTGGGGCCGGGTGTCTGCTGGGCAGAGGGAGAGAAGAGCAGTGGAGAAGAGGGAAGCAGCTCAGGGCTAGCCAGAAGGGAGCAGGGGAGAGAGAGGCTCACGATGAAGAGTGGGAGAAAGTGGGGAGACACTTGGAAAGTGTCTTGGATTGCAGCCTCCTAACCATGTCTACCCAGAAGTAAGCCCCACTGTGTTAAATGGGGCTTACTCCCAGGAAAGTGTCTTTAGGATTGCCGCCTAAGTAGACTTCATAGGATCATGCACATTAAATGCATGTTTTGAATTCAATTCCAGTGTTTTGTTATCATTTTTACATACAGTTAGTATTTTTAATATGAATATTTTTTGGGTTCTGGAACCAATCATCTGAGTTTCCATTATTTCCTATGGGAAAATCCGCTTCACGTAAAGAGCGTTTCACATAACAAGCATGCATCCAGAACCAATTAAACTTGTTATGTGAGGCACCACTGTATCTTATACAAATTAACCACAGATTGATAGAGAGATAATTCATGTAGATAATTTAAACACTATATTACTATTAAATTTTAAAATATTACATATAATTCATTATAAGAAGGTTATATACTATCTGCTTAAAAGGAAATGGAGAACAAAAAAAGATTTTTTCCAGGACACAAAGCTAAAAATAGAGGATGTGTCCTGGAAAAAGATGACGTGGTCACTCTGAGCATATGGTACCCTTGCGTAGCTGTTGAGAGCCCAGAGCCTTGCAGCCCTGTTGCTTGGACCCCTCTAAAGCTCTGGACCAAGTGAGCAATTGGCAGCTGCCAGGTGGATGGGGCCCCCTTCTTACCATGGCAGCAGCCACTGGTTTCTTTCATTCTTAGCTAGAACAGCGGTCTAGGTGACAGCTGCTACCATCCATGCCCCCCCATGCTGCCCGCCCAGCAAGCTGGGAAGGGGCCCACCAGAGGTCACCTTGCCAAAGCCTAACCTAAAGTTGGTCCTGATCTTTCAAGTTGCTTCATGTCTAGCTGATAAAAATATAAATTGCAAAATGGTATAAAGCGTCAATCACAATCCCTCACTATTTTTTAAAAGAACTGACGCAGAAGTAGAAGAGAAAGGGAAACTCGCCGGGTGCATGTGCCCCTTTGCACACGTCACCCAAAAATGAGATGCCACACTTACTTCAATGCTTACCTCACTACCTCATGTTTACTTTGTAGCTCATAAAATTTTGTATCCCTGACAAAACTCTATCCGCGTGCAGATGCTTTCTGCCCATGCGGTTTGTGACAAGAGCGTGTGTTCTCTTCAGCTGTTGGCGTCTCTCAATGGCACCGTCCCATCTGCCACTCAACACTCCCTCGGACGGTGCCAAAGCCGCTCGGACGGAGGTGCTTTTGACTCCTTTTGGGACTGGGTGGTCGGGCCCTGTCTTTATTATGTGCCATGCTTTCTCCTCCAGCTGTGGTTCTGCACCCTTACAGCCTGCCTGTGTACCCGCCGGCACCCCAGTGTTACTCTGGGTTGGTTCAGGTAGGATCATTTATATTCATAGATTGTGCATGTCTTTCTCTCTCTCTGTGTGTATGTGTCTGTGTAAGATCTCTGCGTCATTGACAGGGCCCAGCTGTGACTAACTGGTGGTCTTTAGGGGACAGCTGATAAAGCCTCCCCCACAGATAAATCCTCTCATTCCAGAGTTATTTTTACAGAATCACTCAGAGACAGAGAAAGTTTTTTTTTCTTCCTTGTAAGGGGTTGAAGAATATTTATGGCTCCTGCCAGAACAAGGAGATTCATCCATTTTGTATTTGTGGGTTCCCTTCAGTGCGTGCTCTGGGTATACTCTCAGTCCTGGGCCAGTTCTAATAGATGAAGTCCTAATAGATTTATTTATCCAATGGTCTCATGGTTTATCAGCGATGCCTTTAAGCAGATCCTGACTGAGGTGGACACTATGAGGCAAAATAAAATAAAATCAAGAACATGGTTGAAAACAGAAAAAGTTTACACTGTTCAGATGTTAGGATCTGGTTTCATGCTAGGACACTAGGATTCTGGTTTCATGCCAGAGAACAGGCATATGCCAACCTCCCCGCACCACACCACCATGGAAAGATACACCATGTGAGTTAGACCGGCCTAAATTTGTCAGGATTGTGCCCTTAGTAACTATGGGAGCACGTAAGAGACATTACATGTACCTGTAGTTACTACACCACCTAGTGAAAACCCATGGGAAATTCATATTGCAATCCAGAGCAAATTGTTCTTACACCGGAGCAAGGACTCCCCGTAGTTACTCTGGATTGTGCCCATAGTCTCTCTGATCCTTTGCATGCCCTACATTGATAGTGGCTTGATTGTGAGGTGCCAGTAAAAGCACACGTTGGTGTGCTGTGAATCGTCTGCACATATGGCATGGGAGTTTGGGGAGGGTATCAATAGGGACATATGGGCAATGTGAGTCCCTAACCAGCAGCACAGTGCATTTTACCTGCTTTTTAAAAAAAACCGATGTCACTACTAGTGACAAAAAATTCTCACTACTACTAACAATTGTAGAGCCTCCTCTGTGTGTGCTAATGAAAAGGTTGTAAATAACTGGGCTAAACCCATTGCTCAGAACCACTTGCAAGGAAGGTTGAGGGTATACCTAGAAATTAAAAATTAAGTGGATAAGGCTGCAATCCTAAAGACACTTTCCTGGGAGTAAGATCCATTGAACACAATGGGGATTACTTTTGAGTAGACATGGTTAGGATTGTGCTCTAAGTAAACTAATATTTTCAGGGCTATCCAAAAGACATGTTGATTCTTCAAACGGCTATACACCATGAGAAGAGCACCCTAAGATAATATTCCATTCATATAGACAGTACTTCCAAGGTGCATTTTGTGACTGCTTCGGACTAACATGATATAGTGGTTCAACATGATATAGTGGTTCAAATGCTGAACTGGCACCAGGGAGATCTGAGTTCAAATCCTGTCTCAAACAAGTTCCCCTCAAGAAAGCCATACATGCTTACTCAGCCTAGCCCATTTCACAATGCGGTGGTCACTGTGAGGCGGAAATGAAGGGGAAGACTCATACATGTCAGAGGAAATGTGAAATTTAAGAAATGTGCTTCTAGTGCTCCAGGCAATTGCTTGAATTGATTTTGCTGTTGGGTCAACCCTGGATATTTTGTCACCAAGAGACCTCAAGCTTCTGATGTCAAATTGCCTTCACATTTTTAATTTTTTGGTTTTTGTGTTTCTATTTTGCATTTTCAGTCCAAGTATGGGTTGGAAATAAATTAAAGGTGTGGTCAAAATGCTACCAATTAAACAAGCTGGTTGAAGTTCTTGGGGAGTGATTCATGGACCTCATTTTCCCTTCCACTCTCTCTCTCTCTTCCTCATCTTGCAAATAGCTGAGCTGAACAAACAGGCTGACTGCATTATGCCATGCCTGTCTACTCAGAAGTAAGTCCCACTGTATTCAAAGAGACTTACTCCCAGGAAAGTGTGCATAGGATTACTTGGCATCCATCAGTCTTAAAAGACTATGGTATCATGCTCAACGCTGTATGCAAAGCACGAAGGCCTGGGTAGATTAATATGGAGGACAGGCTGTTACGCAAGCAGCAAATCCCTCCTCTCCACGCCACTGAAACACACCAATGGAATGGCAGAGCCAATACAATTGGTTCCAGCTGCGTCGTAGAGCTGGGCGAAGGACAGGAGCTCACCCTATCTTGTGGGGACCGACCTGAGTTTCGGGTAGGGACCGACCTACTGGTTAACAGGCACAGTGTCTTAATCACTTGCAACAAGCGTAGGATTGCAGCCTTATTTATTTAATTCAAATACTTGTCTGCCTTCCAGTGCCTGGTGCCCAACATGAATGCCCAGTAGGGATTTCTGGTGGTGTCTGCTACCCACTGCCACCTAGTGTCACGGTGGCTGAGGGGACCTGGCTCCCAGTACCTGGCGCCCAGTGCCTGGTGCCCCATGCTTGGTGCCCAGTAGGGATGTCCAGTGTCTGCTGCCCACTATGTGGTGGTTCCTGGTGCCCATTGGTGCCTGGTAGATATTCCCAGTGCCTCGTAAGGATGCCTGTGCCCACTGCCCACCAGTCCACAAATATTCTAGAAATTTTACTCCTGTAATGATGGGTTA
Organism: Cryptoblepharus egeriae; assembly: GCA_030015325.1. NCBI lineage: Eukaryota > Metazoa > Chordata > Lepidosauria > Squamata > Scincidae > Cryptoblepharus > Cryptoblepharus egeriae. Next base: position 83,360,288 of record JAREYC010000004.1, read on the forward strand.
ATTCCGCTAGGCAATAATAAGTCATGTCCAACAAAACTGTATGAACTGATAGAAATGTCAGACTCATTTGGGCTGGCCTTAGAGATGCCCAAAGACCATTTTAAGCCAGCTGAGGCAGAGAATGCAAAAATCTTATCAGATATTATAATAATAATATAAAAATAATTATAATGAACCACAAATGACTGAAAAAGTCCTTTCATTTAATGGCACCCAGAGGGGTGGTCCATCCATTAGCTAAGTTGATGTGGGTTGCTTCAGTGGCATATTACGGCCAGGAGAACAAAAGGATGATGGATTTTGAGTACCATTCACCCCAATTCTGCCAAGGTCCTCCAAAGTGCTGTGGATGCAACTGCACTAATCCACTTTCCATCCAGTAAAAGTGGATCACTCACCACCTTACCTTAAATGTGGCACAGTTTCTTCAAACGCCTGACTTCCAGTTTTTGAATGAAGTATCTCCTTCATTCACACAGTGTATCTAAATCAAACTACCATATTTAAATTAAACTGTGCCAAGGTAGTGGTCCCAAAACAATATTAAAGCAGCATTCTAGGTTGAGCCACTGCTGGGTATCCAAATCATAGAATGGGGACCTCATCCTTTCTGCAGGCTGTGAAAGGTCTACATATAGTATGTCACTTGTTATATTTTCACTGTTAAAGTGAAATGCATCATTTGCATTTTTTGCTTGCATCACAACACAATGATCCCTAATGACAGCTAAAAATCTGCCAGAACAGAAAACATCTTGATGAACTCTATAAAAATGTATACAGTGAGTAGCTTATTCACCACAGTGAAACACGAAAGATGTGGACGGCATCCTTTCTGTAATGGTCTCGTAAGGATTTCCAGGTGTGTATTGAAAACATATTTGTGTAAAGGCCAAGTGTGGCAGAACATAACTGTATCTCATCATTTTGTTTGAAACAATTAATAGGGTATGTCTGGGGGGGCACCTCCATATGTGATTGGAGATGTGATTTAGGGCTGCAATCCTATGCACACTTTCTTGGGGGAAAGCCCCACTGAACACAATGGGACCTACTTCTGAGTAGACCTGCCTAGGACTGTACTCTAAGTTCCCTTGTCTTTTTCCCAATTAAGTTACTATTTTTCCTGTGGGACTAAGGGACTCCCAGTCCTGTGGGACTCCCAGACTCTATGTCTGGGACTCTATGTCTGGGAGTGGGGGTGTTCAGGGAAATAGTGGTAGGGAAAGGGTTAAAGCCTCCTTAGTCAGTACCACCACTCAGATCAAATTCAGAGGCCCCCTGCACCTGTTCGAAGGATAAAAAAATAAATGCAGAAAATCTGTCACTGATCTTCTGTGCCACATGTGATTAAGCCTGAAGCATGCCTTTATGCACAAATAGTGTTAATGCTGGAAGGAACCCTAAATGTTCATCCTTCTCGCACTATCAGGCAGTTGAACAGATTGCTTTTCAGCTGATAAGCTGCTTCATCCATTCAAGTCAAGTGAGTTTATTAACAGAAGCACAAACACATTCTTTGTAAGTTCAAACCATAATATCTCATCCTCTCCACCCCAAGTTAAAAAGACTGTCACAGCCTAGAAAGTTTAATCCCACAACAGATCTAGTATTGCTTATGATCAAATATTTGCAATTCAAACACCTTCAGCAACATTTCCTATCTAGATAGGCATTTATGGGAAGCAGTATGTTGGCATGCTGTGCCTAATCCATGTGCATGCTTTCATATTTCATCAAACTACTACCACCATTGTTCAGATATTTTATTTGTAGAGGCTCAGAGGAGGTTAATGCATGTACAACACCTTCCAAAAGACCAAAAAGAGGAGTAAATATTAAGTTAGAAAATAGGGGCTGTTCTTGTACGTGAGCATTGTTGCAATATGTTCTGGCATTGTAGCAGACTGCATTGTAAAGCTTCAGAAAACTCTTTAAATTCAATTTAAATTCAAAATCAATCACAGATTTTTAGGGAGTGGGTAGATTTGCACAATTTGCATATGGACAATACCTTGTATACCGTTTGGCATCTGGTCGAAATGCCCGGTGGATGGAGGGAGGGAGATAAGAAGAACATAAGAAGAGCCTCCACTGGATCAGACCAAAGGCCCATCTAGTCCAGCTTCCTGTAACTCACAGGAGCCCCCAGATGCTTCAGGGAGCACATATGACACCTACATCCAAGTGCCCTCTTCTGCATCTGGCATTTTGAGATTGTCTACATCTCCACAGACCCCTCATGGCTTGTAACCTGTGATGGTCCTTTCCTCTAGGAATTTGTCCAATCCCTTCTTCAAGGCGTTAAGGCAAGATGCCTTCTCCACATCCTATGGCAGGGAGTTCCACTGACCAGCCACATGCTGGGTAAAGAAATATTTTCTTTTGTCTGTCCTAACCCTCTCAATATTCAATTTTAGTGGATGCCCCCTAGTTCTGGTGTTATGTGGATGTCTCCTAGTTCTCTATCCACTCTATCCATCCCTTACATAATTTTGGATGGTGCAATGAATTGGGAAGCTTCTGAAGGGAATGGGGATGGCTTAGTGGTGAAAGGCACTGTGCCTGTCAATCCGAAGATCGGCAGGTCAGCGGTTTGAGTACTGCCAGATGAAGTGAGCTCTTGTCAGTTGCCCAGCTCCTGCCAACCTAACTGTTTTAAAGCATGCAAATGCAAGAAGATAAATGAATATCACCTCAGTGAGAAGGTTACAGCATTCTGTGTGCATGTGGGCTGCATGTCAATGGATATCTTTGGACAACACTGGCTCTATGGCTCAAGGAAAATGGGATGAGCACCACACCTTAGAGCTGGTCACAACTAGCAAGGCAACCTGCAGGGAACACTTTTATCTTTTATCATTTCAAAACTTCCCACTCTTCAATGGGTCTCCTTGGACCTTCACCAGTTCACCATGGGTACAAAACCAGAGTGAAAGAGGCAGGAAGGCTGGAGGGGACAAGATCTGACACACACACTTAATTCCACTGGTCCACCCTGCCCCACAGCTTCCCTACCCTTGTTTTTCCCCTTCCCCTCCCAGTTTTGCCTTCACCCCATCCTGTGTTACCCTCTCCATTCTGCCTTCCCCCCCTGTTCCTTATTGGCTTACCTGCTCCGGTAGGTGGTCAGCAATCCAACAATGCACATGCTTGTCTCCTTCACAAGACCATGTCCAAACCACAAGACCATGTGCAAGACCATGTGCACGTGCAAATCAGCTGCAAATGTCGATGCTAAAACAAAACAAGGGAATGGACTGTGACCTTGATGCTAGTTTTCAAAGTGAGGAAAGCTACAGTCTATTCCAATAGGATATGGGAGATTCTCTCCTACTCACTGTCCATTTAAAAATTTTATTTCAGTCTCCCAGTATATGTCCTGCTGAACTGAGATATTAATCCTCCAGACTTGCCTTGGAGTCTCCAGGATCCAGCATGAGTTTCCAGGTGATTCTGGTACAGAGGCATCATGGCTTCATACCAGGGCTACTTCAATCATGTAACTTCAGTCCGGTGAAAACCCAAAAAGCAGGGCAAAGAGCAAAAATCAAAATTGTTTTGGGCTTATAAGAAGCATGACCATATGTCATAATCAAAAAAGAGGACAAAGTAATCCCAAAATATAGGATATTCCAGAAAAATGTAGGACACAACAATATAAGAGCTACAAATACTGTACAGTGGTGCCTCACATAAAGGGCTTAATTCGTTCCAGAGGCATGCTCTTTAAGTGAAATGCTCTTTAAGTGAAGCGGATTTTCCCATGGGAAATAATGGAAACTCAGACGATTGGTTCCACAATCCCCAAAATATTCATATAAAAATATTAACTGTATGTAAAAATGATGACAAAACACTGTAATTGAATTCAAAAAATGCATTCAGTTTGCATGATGCTATGAAGTCTACTTAGGCGTCAATCCTAAAGACCCTTTCCTGGGAGTAAGCCCCATTTAACTTACTTCTGCGTAGACATGGTTAGGAGGCTGAAAACAAAGACACTTTCCTGGGAGGGAATACAATGGGGCTTACTTTTGAGTAGTCGTGGTTAGGATTGTGCTCATAATTTATTAATTACAAGAAGGCTATATTCTGCTTACTTGCAATGAAATGGAGTACAGTTCAATGAAATTTTTTTCCAGGACAGAAGCTAAAATCCGGGGCATGTCCAGTAAAAAAATAAGACTTATTGCCTGCAATCCTAACAACACTTTCCTGGGAGTAACCCCCACTCAACTCAGTGGATCTTACTTCTGAGTAGACATGAATAGTATTGCACTGATGGTCACACTGGGTTGTAAGGAACTAAATGGAGTTGCCAACCCTCAAGATTTGGCTTAGAGTCTCCAGTAAGCTGCATTAATCTCCAGGTGACTCTTGAAAGCGTCCCTGGTGGTTTCTACAGGGCCTTCTGGAAATTCCCAACACAACACTGTATAACAAAAATAAAATCCACTTTCCAAGAATAGATTCAGTTGGAGCTTGCAAACATATAACCAAGAAGGTACAAGAAAATTTTAAAGAGCTGGACTGATTTGAGTCTGAAGCATGCAGAACTCAATGGGTTAATTGGGATGGGGAGGTGGCAGGATGGCAGAAAGAAGAACAGGGAAGGTTGAGAAGGGAGATCCTGATGAATAGGGCTAATCTGGCCTCCTGCCAAAGGCACCCCTTGAAACCGGGGGCTGTGCTGTCTATGAATGTCTGCCCAGCCACCCCTCGGTGGGCCTCTCAGGGCCTGTGAGTGACAAGAAGGTGCTGCCGAAAAGTGGAGCTATTTATAAGGACAGCAAGTGGAGCCACACATGATAAGAGGTGGACTTTTCCATCAGCCAGAGATATATGTTCATGCATGCCACTTATGGTGATGGGTCAGGAGAGCAACGCATTAAGCATGGGAATGGTGCAAGGCTGGTGCAATGGTCCCTTTGTTGCTGGTGCAATGGTGCAATGGTCCCTTTGTTTCTTAAATGAGCAAGCAACTTTATAGGAAACAGGTGGCTCTTAAAAGCACAGCCTCGCACCCACCCCCACATGTTGCAACCAGAAGCACCATGCCAGGCCCTTTTATTGGCCCCAAGGTTTCAACCACGTCTAGTTATGATGAGGCTGGCTCCACGCCGTTCCTTTATTGATCAGGCTTCTTTGTGTTTTCCACTTTGCTGAAATATTGGGATTTCTGTTCCATTTTCCATGCTGCATATCGATTTCACTCAAAACAGAAAAATGCTTTTAAAAATAAAAGAATAAAAAGTCAGTTGGTTGAGGAAATGGATATAGCAAAGTTCTAAAGCCTACCCCACCTTCTCTGATGTGGTTCAAACCTATTTTGTGACCTGATACCTACTCATGATGTTATACTGTAGGAATGTCCACATCACAGATTGTGACCAGTCGCAACCTGTAATGAGCTTCCATCTGGCCCACGGCACAAGTCCCCTCCATCCAATCCTCAGGCAAGCCCTGATTAAAAGATCACCCCTCTTTTTTAGAAAATTATAGAAATTTTTTGAACAGATTTGAATTCATTTATTAATTCATAAATTCCATCTCTAACTTACAGTGCATAAGTGGGCTGTAGCCGGTTCTCACTGGTTCTGTAGAACCAGTTGTTAATTTGGAGAGGACGTTAGCGAACCCGTAGCTAAGAGGGGGCCGTCACCTTTGAATTGCATGCAACTGTGTTTGAATTTCTCTTAAAGGGCCTCTGGGTCTGTCTTCCCAGAGGTGAAGCTCCACTCCCTCCTCCTTCCTCCCCTTCTGAACCTCCCTCCCCTTCAGAGGGGGGCTCTCTCTCCCCCCTCCTTCCCCTCCCTAAGGTTATTTTTTAATTTTAAAATATAAACAGTCTGTTCCCATTACTATCATTCAGACAAGGCATTGCAGTCATCCCACAGCACATCAGACACTCACTGCTGAGATGGGAGGGTGCTTGGATCACTATAAGCTCAATACTTTCAAGTGAGAGTGAGGAGCTTCTTCATGCCCCAAACCTTTGTTTGATGCTATTCAGGAAGCCTGTCCTTGCTAAACATCTTATTTTGATTAAAAAACCTTATTTCTAGCAAGTTTTCAGAAGTTATTTCCTTGTGCAGTTCGCAAAGCATGATGGGTTTCTCATATGCAAATGAGGCAGCCTCTCTGGGGATGGTGTTTTTGTGGGTCAGGCACTTTCATGGATAGCTTTACAAAGGGGTTCTTGGGCAGGAATAGATAAACCAGAAGCCAGAGCTACTGAGAAAGGTCTGAGCGTTGTGAGGATGAGATCCTCCAGGGCTTTTGTCCCCTGTTCCTCCAGCCCTGTCTACTTTCCTGAGAGTTAGCCCACTGACTATAATGGGACTTCTGAGGAGATTGGCAGAGGCTTAGATCTCTCCCTCTAGCCCTGTTTCTCCAGCCCTGTCTACTTTCCTGAGAGTAAGCCCATATGACTATAATGGAACTATCTTCTGAGTAGATATGGTTAGGACTGGGATCTGAGGCTGCAATTATATCCACACTTACAAGGGAGTAAGCCCCACTGACTAGAATGAGACTTACTTCTAAGTAAGCCTGCATAGGATTGGACTGTAAGGCTAAAATCCTGACCACACGGTCCTGGGAGTAAGCCCCATTGATTTGAATGGGACTTACTTCTGAGTAGACATGGTTAGGATTGGGCTCAGGCTGCAATCCTATCCACACTGTACTCTTTCCCACCCCCCAGATCTCCCCACCTCATCCTGCCCCTCTGAGAAATCTCTCCACCTGAGATTGTGGGGAGGCAGTATGGGGGGCACCTGAAGAAATAGCCCTAGTTCCCATCCTGCCCCCCAGGAGCCCAGTCCACTGCCTACTCTGAAGTAAATCCTATTAAAGTCAGTAGGTTTTACTCCCCTGTGAGGATAGGAGTGTAGCCTCATAGCCCAATCATCTGTCTACTCAGAAATAAGTTCCATTATAATAGTGAAGCTTACTCCCTGGAAAGAGTATATAGGATTGCAGCCAGAAGCTGGTTTCTAAGAGCTTGTGATCCTATGCCTGACTACTCAAAAGTTAATCCCATTTCAATCTATGAAGCTTACTCCCAGGAAAGTGTGCAGAGAAGTGCAGCATTAGAGCCCATTCCTATTCTTGGCTCCTTAAAAGTAAGTCCCATTAGAGTCTGTGGAGCTTTCTCTCAGGAAAGTGAATAGGATTGTAGCCAGAGGCTGGTTACTTAGAGCTCAGTCCTTTGCTTGACTACTCAGAAGTCCTATTATATTCAATGAAGCTTACTTACAGGAAAGTGTGGACAGGATTGTAGCCTTAAGTAGTGGCTTAGAGGCAAACCTCAGCCTGCAGAGGGGACGCCACAGACTCTGGTCCTAAACTGTAGATCAGTGTTTCTCAACCAGTGGTATGAGCACCACCTGTGGAACGTGGTGTGTCTGCTGTCTTAGGCACCTGGATGCAAGTGTCATATGTGCTCCCTGAGGCAGCTGGTGGGCCTCTGTGTGATTCAAGAAGCTGGACTAGATAGGTCTTTGGTGTGATCCAGTGGAGGCTTTTCTTATGTTTTTATTTTCTTATTCGTGGCACCCCTGCACACATTCCCCCTGAGAGCACAACAAGGTATAATGCATAGGAATAAATTACATAGAACCCAGGGGCTTAATACTGATTGATGTGGGGAGCACCACTTCCAACCAGGGATGCTGAAGGGGGCATCGCTCCCTCCAGATCTCTCTCTCTCTCTCTGCTGCCTGGAGCAGCTCAGGGCCTGATCCATGGCATGTCTACTCTGAAGTAAGGCCCAGTCCAGCATTACTCCCAGGCAAGTGTGGCTGGAACTGCACTCTGAGAACCCTATCCTATGCATGCCTACTCTGAAGTAAGTCCCATGACAGTCAATGGGACTTACTCCCAGGAAAGTGTGGTTAGGGTTGCTGGGGGGCACTAACAAAAACTTAGGTTTTTTAATTATTTTTTAAAAAATTTAGATTTTTTTTTTAATTTCCCCTTTAAATTCTCCCCGGCCCGGCCCCGTGACCCCAGCCCCACCCCCTGACCTCGGCCCCACTCCTGTCCCGGCCTGGCCCCACCCACTTCCGGCGACCCGGTTGTTGGGCGAGGCCAGGCTCACCACTGTTACAGTGCAATCCTAACCATATCTACTCAAACGTAAGCCCCTTTGTGTTCATTGAATCTTAATCCCAGGAAAGTGTCTTTTGGATTGCAGCCATATTCATTTACGTAACTTTATTCAAATTTGAACTGTAAATCAATTCTTTTTTTTCTGGTCCCCGACTTAGTGAAAGGGATGATGTGGCTCTCCTACCAAAATGATCTAAAGATCCAGGTTCAGTCCCCTTTCAGCCATGAAGTTTCCAGTCACTCTCTCAGGTGGCATTGACCTCTGCATACCACCACCGGAAGATATGCCAGGTGGCTTAGGCCAGCCTAAATTGATTAGGATTGCACCCATACTCATTTGTCTCAAGGATTTGTTGTTAGGACAAAAGGAGGGAAGAAACTATGTATGCCACCAGGAGCTTTATGGAGTAAGGGTATAAAAATGTGAAAAAATAAATAAAAAACACACACACATGTCTCCAAATTGCCAGCCTGCATGATGCATTTCACTAAACGTGTGGTTGTTGCAGTAGGAAGGAAATCAATTTATGAAGGTGAAGTGTTGAAAATACAAAAGGTGAGGATAAATGGTAAAAGGTGGACCACAGTCGGTGATGTGTTTTCAAACACCGCTTAACACTGCTTCTCCCAATAATCGTTCCTTGGTAACAATTTATTGCACCAGCAATTTTCAACCAGGACACTCTGGTGTGCCATGAATGATCAACAGGTGTGGAGTGAGAGTTTGGGGGTGAGTCATGTAAAGCCCCAGCCATCAGCAGTGTGGCATGCTATGGCAGTTGTCAAAAAACTGATGGTAATTTTAATGCCTTATCAGTGTGCCTTGAAATGAAAAAGGTTGCAATCTAGGAATTCTCACTGCAATAAGACAATTAAAAAAACAGATTTCACAAATCTGCTTTGTGATAAAACAGGCAGCTGCATCACTAGGGGTTGCATGATCACCTGGTCTGGGAGGCCAACGTGTCACCCACATTATGGGCTTCCTCCAGGGTGACCAGATGCCCTAACCTCAAAAGGAGGACAAGGTCTTGGATTCCTCTCAGCCTGGCCTTTCCGGTGGACAATGGCACATTTGCCTACTCAAAAGTAAAAGCTGCAATATTGGGCACTTTCACTTTCCCATAGAGCTCAATGCATATTTTCTGTTTTTAGTTTTTTGGTCATAACTTTTGATGGGAAGGAGATATTTCAAAACCAATTATTGCATTGGATTCTGCTCTTCAATATGAATCCATGGACATATGACTGATGAGGTACTGTATTCCATTGCAAAGTTGCAACATGAAGCCAAAATGGAGGACAATGAAGCCCTTTTGGAGGACACGCTGACAGGAGGCTAAAAAAGAGAACAAAACTGGAAATGCCTTGTCATATGGTCACCCTGGCTTCCTCCTGAGCAGTGAGCATGGGTGATCTTCCATTGCTTTGCTCCCACTGTTTTTTGGCTATAATATTTTATAGAATAGTGATATTTAGACATGGGGTGTATCATTGCATTCTGCATGAAATTTATGTGTCAGTTAATTTATAACATGATAGTATTATTCAAAAATGCCAACATTTAAAAAAAATTGGTAAGTGATGGTTTTACTCCTCCTGTGCACAACACTTGATATGGCCTGTACTCCCTGCACCTCCTAGCAAAGCCATTTCAGGATGCTGAAAATGCTGGAAAGTCATGAGCGGCCACGTGCATCATCTCTGTTGTTAGGAGTGTATGCATTGGTGAGTAATTTCAAAGGAAGAGAAAATCCCTAGAGTGGAACCAGCCCAGATAAAACTTGCTGGCTCCCAAATTAAGGCTTGTAGGTATCAGACTGTTGGTCTGTTAGTGCATATTGTGAATTCTGTAAATGCCTCTATTCACAATGGAAGTTTCACTCAAAGCCATGGTTGGAACGTTGTTCTAAGTAAGCACCATGCTAGATGGCAATGTGGTGCCATCAGCTCATCCCGTCATGGGAGGAATTCATGGCTGGGATGGCTTGGTCTTGATCCTTCTGCCGCCCATGTTTTGAAATATTAGAACAGAGGTGGGTGGGATGCAGGCTTCTGGGCTTTACTTTGTGCTTTCTTCCTTTTCTTTTAACTGTGTCCACCATCCAGAGTCAGGTGCAAAACAATAGTAGCTTTGGGGAATATGAATACATGAATTTTTGCAAAATTGTGTTGGCAATTGTGGGTGTTTTCACATGGGATTCTGATGAATACCTTTTAGTTGGGACTATTTCATCCTCAGATGTTAATGTGGGAAGGAAAGTGAAAGGGAGCCAATTAACTTAAAACTAAATGCTAGCAAATGTATGGTTTTATATATTTCCATCACAAGGGTGGAAAACCAAAATCATGCTTATGCTTCCGAAGTCAAAGGGATCAGGGTGGTGGTGATGCTGAGAATTAACACAAAAAGTGTAACTTGTAAAACAGTTGCATTTATGTGCCATTTGCAAAAAAATTAAATCCTAAATCCATCTGTCATGCCTGTCGTGCCATTTGCATGCTGAAAATATTCAGAAATAATGCATTGAAGCGTGTTTACTATTTATTTAAAACATTTATGGCCCAATCCTAACTCTCTCTCTCCTGCCTGTGCAGCCAGCACTGACTCCACAGAAGCTGCCACAACCCAGCCAATGCATGGGTTATGACTGTCACAACCCAGCCAATGCATGTTGTAGACCTGCCAGCAAAGAGGCCACAGAGGCCCCATTCAACCTTCACCTCACCTTCCTCCAAGCAGCTGTGTAGCAAATTTCCAAGACAACTAGGGTGACCAGTCATAACCACAAAAGAGGACAAAGCAGCCCAAAATGTAGAACATCCCAGAAAAATGTAGGACATGACAAAATAAAAGCTTAAAACACTTGTGTATATTGATTTCAAGCACAAGCCTAAGTATGTCTACTCAAAAGTAAGCCCATTGTGTTCAATGGGTCTTACTCCCAGGATAGTGTCTTTAGGATTGCAGCCTGTGTGTGATTAATTGAAACACTATGTGGACAATCCTATCATATCTATCCCATTGTGTTCAATACGTCTTACTCCCAAGAATGTGTGTTTAGGATTGCAGCTTATATTACTTATTATTACATTTAAAATTATATTGCATATGGGTGCAATCCTAACCAATTTAGACCAGAATAACTCATTCTGCATAATTTCTTGTGATGGAGTGGGGAGGTCATCAGTTAACAGGCATGCCCAACCTCCCCATACCATCACAAGAAGTTATGCCAGGTGAGTTATGCTGGCCTAAATTGGTTAGGATTGCACCCATAATTTATTAATTACAAGAAGGCTATGTCCTGCTTGCAGGGGCCTTTTCACATGGAAAAGAAGGCCATTTAAGATTTTTACCAGGACACAAGGCCAAATAAAGAGGACATGTCCTCGAAAAAGGGGATGAACACACTGAACACAACTTTAAGAGAAATTTAACCATTGAAAAGAAACCCTGAGACTATTTTCATCCAGTTGTGAACAAGAACAGATAAATCAAATAAATATACTGTAGGTGAAGAGTGAGTGATGCTCTTCTGAAGAAGGTACAACCTATAAGGACGATCTGAAGTCTAGTTTTTCACAGTCATGGTGAAGCTATGCTTCTATTGCTCTCTAGGTCAAAATGATGCATCATTCCATTTTTCCACTTTTAGGGTTAATAGCAGCCGAGGGAAAGTTTTTGACTGGGAAAAGACTAACAGCCCAATCCAGAGTAGCACTTGGGTTGCCCTTGCAACTGCAAGATACTCCAGCCTGGTTACTCTGGAAAAGGCTTGGTGCAGAGCAAGGCAACATAGGGTGCCCCAAGAGAGGTGAACTTTCTCTGCCCTAACTGGGGCAGCCTAGGCAGCTCAGGAGAGGCATGTTGAGGGCATGTTGAGCATTGCCTAGGACAGAGCAGTTACTCTGTATCCAGAGACTGTTTCCAGGGCAGACATGCCCTCTTCCAGCTCCTCAGGAGCAGGTATAGTAATGAGTAGATCCATAGGGGTCCATAATAAGGCCTGAGTAAGAATGGCAGTGTTGACCAAAAATCTTCTTGGCCAGTCTATCTGCAACCCCTGCCTCTCAAGCTCAGTATATGGAACAACTACAGCAACCCACTAACCGGGGATACAGCAAGCCGCCCCAAGTATCCACCTTCCACTAGAGCAGCATTTCTCAAAGTGGGGGGTCGGGACCCCTTTTGGGGTCGCCTAGAGCTTTCTTGGGGGTCGCCTAAAGACCCCTGGTGCAGGGGGCCAGGTCAGGCTTGCCAGACCTCCGGCTGTAGCTGCGCACACACTGGGGCTGACTGACAGCCTCAGGGCCCAATCCTATGCATGCCTACTCTGAAATAAATCCCATTATAGTCAGGATGGCCTTTACTCCCATGTAAATGTGGATAGGATTGCAGCCTCAGGACCCAATCCTATGCATGCCTACTCTGAAATAAATCCCATTGTGTTCAATGTGTGCATAGAACACACATTTCATTTGTAACAATGAAAATACATCCTGCATATCGGATATTTACATTACGATTCATAATAGTAGCAAAATTACAGTTATAAAGTAGCAACAAAAATAATTTTATGGTTGGGGGTCCCCACAACATGAGGAACTTATAAAGGGGTCACGGCGCTAAGAAGATTGAGAACCACTGCACTAGAGGAACTGCAGCTGTAACTGGTTGTCAGGAACTGCCGGGGTCCCTTATCATGCAGGCACCACAGCAGTTCCTTGTTCAGTGTGATCTGAGGGGGGTCTCCTCAGGAGCAAGCCCTCCCCAGCAATCACTGACCTAGCATGCTCTGGAGCAGTTAGGGCAGCCCAGGCTTCCTGACTCTGGATCCCGCATAACTCTCCACTCTGGATACAGACTAGTTGGGGCAGACCAGCTAGGGCAATCCTCACTGCCCTTACTCTGGATTGTGCCCTTTAACAATCTCTTCTCTTCTGTTAAGATCTCTTAACAAATCTTTCACACACAGAGACACACACACACCCTCACTGCATTTCAATTATTTGAAAAGTCAGGCAATTCCGCACAGGTCTCCAGTGTGAGGTGTAATTTGGCCTTTGGATTGCAGGTTAAGGCTCTTGGGATGAAATCTCCCTGATGAAAACAATCATTCTTACACATAACAGTTGCACGCCACGGAGAGGACTAAGTTAGAATCCTTCTTCCTGACATCTAATTTGCTATCTGAATGGGAATTTTTAGCATTCGGGCATGTAAGTCTCAGCGACAGACTGAAGCAGTCCACTCGAGACAGAGGTTTACTATCCCAGTGACCGCATTTATACATTTGGACAAGCAAAGTGGGACTAGCAAAAAAGGTGTAAATACTGTATTTACTAAAATATAATGCTCACCTTTTCCAGCCAAATTCAGTCTCCAAAATCAGGGTGCATATTAGATTGGAAGTTAATTAGAATTCAGTAAATAAAGTATTTTGATTATGTGTTTGGGATGTGCATTAGATTCGATGGTACATTATATTCAAGTAAATACAGTAGTTCTGATAAGGAAAAATAGACTGTACTATTTCATATTTTGGGGGCACTGAAACTAAAATTGGTATTGAGACTTGCATCCTGTTGCTCTGTCTTGCATCTGGCATTCTGAGGTAGCCTATTTCCAAAATCCAGAGGTTACACATACCCAGAATGGCTCAAAACCCTTGATGGACTTTTCCTCCAGAAATTTGTCCGGTCTCATTTTAAAGGCATCTAGGCCAGATGACATTCCCACATCCTGTGGCAAGGAGTTCCACAGATTAATTACATATTGAGTAAAGAAATATTTTCTTTGTTCAAAATTTTCCTATTTCCCTAAATCTCCCTAAACCTCATGTACATTTTAGTGAATGTCCCCTGGTTCTGGAGTTGTGTGAGAATGGGAAAGACTATCCCACTATCGTAGGATTGCCATAATTCTCTTCCACAAAATCAGGACAGGACCCTCTGTCCCATTTGTCAGTATGTGAAAACTATCCCCCAAAATCAGGATTGTCCCAGTTTTGGGGGACATATGGCAACCCTACTCTATGGATTTCCTGCATAATTTTGTATGGTTCAGGCTGCAATCCTATCCAAGCTTTGAATACAGTGGAACTTAGAGCACAATCCTAAGCATGTCTACTCAAAAGTAAGCCCCATTGTGTTCAATGGGTCTTACTTCCAGGATTGGATTTAGGATTTAGGATCTAGTCTTTAGGATTGCAGCAATACTTTGAATACAGTGGGATATTCAAAGTGGGATATTCAAGCCCCATTGAATATTTCTGAGTAGACACATATAGGATTGGGATGTTAACCATGCTCCCCTTAGGTACCTTTTTAACCAGTAGAACATTTGATTAATCCTACCAATGAAACCAAGTCAAGCCTCCCTTTCAGGCAGATCTGGAGGCTTAGCCTTAGTGATGCTCCTGCATGTTTTGCACATGACCTGAACTTTGCCAGCCTCAGTCCTGGGTCCCACTTAATCCCTGCCACTATTGGACAGGTGTGCCACACCAGGACAGGTGCAAAGGCTGCAGGGCTGAGCCTGGCCAGAGATCTGTGAATTCCCGGGGAAATCTCCAGCTGTCCAAATGGAGATGGCAGCTTGGGTTTTAAAAGCCCCCAAACAGCTGAAAAACCAAGAGCCAGAGGAGCATCTCCAAATAAGGGCCAAGTTGGGGAGAGATGATAAGGGGGGCAGCCAATTGGAGAGCAAGCGTCTCCCCCAGATTCTCCCCATTGGCTGTAGGCATAGCACAAGGGATGCCTTTATAGTCCTGGGCAGTGGAGAGAGGAAGGTGCATCTGTTCCTGAGCACCCTGCCACAGGGGGTAGGGGATGGGGCCAGTTGGTGTAGGTGAGTGAGCATCACTATGTGCTTTTCATGCTGTGATCACTTATTGTTGGGACCTTGGAGTCCTGAACATCAGTCTGGCTCATGCAACAGAGACTGGGAGAGATAATTCCTTCAAAAGAGGAGGGGGTAGAACAGAAGGGGAGGCTTGCAAATGTGTCTTAAGGGCAATCTTAAATGTATTTATTCAGAAGCCACTGAATTCAGTGACCTTGACTTATTGGGAAGAATTGTTTTAGGATTGCTGCCTGAATACTCTTGGCTTTTTTCTTGCAAAGAGCACATTCCTTAGTGCTGAATCTTTGGGTGTTTGAAAATGAGGTAAGATGCCTCCCTTATACCTGATTTTGCTCTCAGCACAACTCCTGGGGTGGACCTTTGCAAGATGTTTTCTCTCAGCCTTGGGTCTGCAAATGTGAACATTGTCATCTTCACTTAGGTCTTCCTTGCAGGGATGTTGTGATGAGTTAACCGAGATAAGACTGTGTGGCAAAGATGCTGTATAAGGTTATTAGTAGATCACTTTAAGACTCAAGAGCTATTTGGAGGCATCTGATATTGGAAGGAAGTGAGGGAAGCCATCCTGGATGCTGTCTAGCAATTGTGGGAAGCTGATCCATCATCCTGTTTGGCTTCTTCTACTCCTAGTCTTGCAAATTGACTCCTTTTGCTTGTGAGTTGCAGTGATTTTCTGCTTTTCCTCTTCACAGGGTAGCCCAGATGCCGCAGTGCCACCAGCTGATGCCATGACACAGACGTTTCCAGCTCAGTACCCTCCGCCTCCACCCCAGGCCCGGCTGCCTCCACAGTACCACCTTCACAGCACCACTTCAGAATACCCATCCCCAACAGCACCGGATCATGGCCTCCGTATCTTCCCTGAGCAGGGAAGTTCTGCTCCAGATTCATTGCCATTGCCCCCACCTCCTGCGGTAAGTGGTGGCTGCAATGCCCCCAAATGTCAGTTACATCACTTGTTTTGGGGGTTCCAGAGTGGTGGGATCCAGACAACTACAAAACAACCATTATTCTCTCTAGTATTCCTTATAAACAGCAGGTTCATAGAAAACATTAGAGTCTCCAGAAGAGAAACGGAAACAGAAAATTCTTGAGGTGCCAGTGTGCCAGGTTCTCCGGGAAAGGAGTAGCATCTAGTGGAGAGATGGACCTAAGGTGGAGAGACCTTAAAATGAGAGTGGATAAAGCAAGTATTTTCAGGTCTGTCCAGCTCTGTCCTGATCTCAGAACGTGTGTGTCTCTGACCACGTACAAATGATCGCTCCCCTCACCGCAAATTAACCACAGCCAGGTTTCATAGGCACAGAGTTAGAGGGAAAAGTACTTAGGAAGCAAAGGGTATATCTTGTGATGCATATGGGAACTCTAGTGTTCATGTTTGTAATTAGAGCACTAAGTTTGACATAAATCTACCCTTTATCTATAGCAAGTATAACACTGTAGCTATAGATATAATGCTATATAAATTCCTCTACTAGTAGCCTGGCAGCCAGAATTTTGGAAGACAACTTCAAACCAGTATAGAATATCCAGTTCCTACCTCTACAAGCTCCATGTCAATCTCTTTGGGTTCCCTGGTCCATAGTCTCTAACCTCTCTTGCCTGTCTGCCCTGTTGTTGATGAGGCATATAATAGTTCTTATCTCAAGGATAGGTGGGCCAGCTTCCTTCAGTTTTTAACTGGCCACCAGTTTATTGTGCTTATGTCTCTCTCTCTTATTCGTTCCACATGCTTTGAATCCTTTGCCCTTCCCAGTTCCCTAATTGGGTTGTGTTTTTTTTTTGCTGAAGAACAGCCTAAAGTTCCTACTGTCAGATAGCAACCCATATCCTCTATTTGTGAAAGGAAAATCTTTCTGAAATTTAAGATGTGGACACTCTCTAGAAGCTGCATCCCAAAGCTTGGATAAGCCTTCCAAGTGTGTGTGTATATATATATATATATATAGTTAATTTCTTTATTTGTAAGTAATAAGTGCCAAATAAAATATTAAGTGGAGAAAGATATAAAGGGAAAAATCTTAAAAAGCAATGTACAATTAATAAATAACAAAATATAATCATGTATAAAATAGATAAAAACTTTGTACATTTGCTTTGGCATGGGAAAGGAGGAGTATAAATCCCAAAAATAAATATTAGTAAAGAATCTTTACAGAAATTTCTCAAAAGGCTTCCAAATATCCAAAACTTAGCCATATGCAGTTGACACCAATAAACCATAGATTTTCAGAGTTAAAAGGCCCATCTTTTGAAACATAGTGGTAGTGAAAAAAATGACTTTGCAACATTTCCATAAGAGTGCAAAAGAATATTTTTCCCTTAAATTGGTTGCAGTTTAAGATCCATAGATAGTAATAGTAGCTAAAGCTATTTTCCATTGATGTAAGATAGGAAATTCCAGTTATTTATTCCATGTTTCTTTAAGATTATAATTTTTGTATTTATTAATTGATATTGGATACTTGTACACCTTCCTGGTATCATAGCTTTCTTTAAAAGAATCCTTTTGGACTGGCAGTGAGCTCAAAATCCAACTGCCTGGTATGTATGTATATTTGTAGAGATCTACAGAAACTGCCCTGAAAACAAGCTACAAGTTTTACAGAAATTATTTTGGTTTTCTTTGAAATTACTCCACTCCTTTGGCCAGGCAGGAAGCTCTCCCATCACCAACTTACGTGGAGATTGCTGGCAGCATGTCTTGGGGACATTGTCTAAAAGAGTATCTTGATACAGAAATGACGTGGAAAGTTCTGTTCTCCTGCCAGGGAAATCTATCTTCATGCAGATACCTGCTACATATAGTGAAAGCTGGCAGGTCTCTGTGGTGGCTACCATATTTCTTTATATTATGATGCATGGTACATTGGGATGCCAACCTTTGAACCGGCCCCTGCAGCTGTCCCTTTAACAACAGTTTGATTTGCAGCCATGAACAGGTGATGAATGTTCAGCTCCATGTCATGAAAAACCCCTGCTGATTCCTGCACAGCTAACCTTCTGTTAAAGGGATGGGGCAATCCACACCATTTGTGTCCTGTTTTTTAGAAGGATCTTAGCAGATAACTAGGTCTACTCTCAGACAACTCAGCAGTTTTCCTTATAACGGAGGGCTTCAGATCCTAAGATCTAGATCCTGCCTGCTTTTTCATCCCTTTGGCAGTTGAGCATATGGTGTGGTTGCGTGAAATGTTGGTGGCTTGGTGGCAAAATTCTGACATATAGAATGGACTATCCACTTCAGTTGAGGGGCAGAAAGCAAGTTGTATGGACAAAACTGTCATGGGAAACGTAACCAGTAGTTGGGACGCACTGCAATGCATTTGGAGAGCCAGCTACAGAATGCATATTACCCTGATTGTGCTTAAAATTCATACAAGTTTCAGGTGTTACAACAACCCTGCAAAGTAGACTGGTGTGTTCTTTCCCCCCACCACCTCCTGATATTGTAAAGGACAGAGTGAGGGAGGGAATGAAATTAAGAAAACTGCTTTCAACTTTACTTTGTCATCCACCCCCATAACCGACAGACTTACAAATCGAAAACAGTATCAAATCAATCAGATCTATTAGCCTTGTGTTTATGCAGGGTAAGTCCAGCTATTCAAGTGGTACCAGTGCCAGGAGCAGCATGCAGATCTAGGCTGTCATGAATTGTACACTTTGTTGTCATAAGAGTTGGCCCGACTAGAAGCAGAGTGCATTGGGGCTTTTATGTCAATTCTGGCAGGGATAGCTTCCTATGAACTATGAACATACCCTATAATTTGAGAGAATTTAAGGATACACATTTACTTCATACTAAAAGGTCCTCTTTTTGTTTTGCAAAAGACAAGGCAGG
Organism: Cryptoblepharus egeriae; assembly: GCA_030015325.1. Classification (NCBI taxonomy): domain Eukaryota; kingdom Metazoa; phylum Chordata; class Lepidosauria; order Squamata; family Scincidae; genus Cryptoblepharus; species Cryptoblepharus egeriae. The sequence continues at coordinate 83,379,118 of JAREYC010000004.1, forward strand.
TTCAGGATTTTCTGTTGCATTTTTTTTCAGTTCAGTTGCCATAAATTATCTTTTCAAATCCAGCTCTCCCATGTTATAGTTCTGTGAATTATACGCACTTGTATACCAAAGTGATGAAGCAACAAAATAAAAAAATCTGATATTTTAACTTGTTAGACAGGAACCTCTAGGGCACAATTTATATCACAGCATTGAACTGGCTTACTCATAATTCCCTCTCCCAAGGAATCCTCCTGGGAACTGTAGTTTTGGGTGGGATCTCACATAGAATTCTGAGCATCAATTCGCTGAGCTACAATTCTCTTCAGATACCATATCATTTAATGGTGTCAAAGCAGACAGGTTTGTAATGTTAAATTGTTACTAGATGACTAGCGTGAGCCTCTAATGACTAGCATGAGCTACTGACAGAGGATGTGAGAGGATATCAAAGAAATGGTACCTCCTAGTGCAGTTATTCATTTGGGAATGACTATTAACTAGCACATCTGGATAAACTAATCCACATCTGGATTAATGCTGCCTCTGTAATCAGTTAGTTCCTGATCACTTTTATGTCCACATTCTGGCAAGACTCACCCGATTTCTGTCTAGTAATCTTCTGATAAATGGGCAGGATCAAGCCAACTTTTTCTAGCTAATTGGAAGTATTAACTAGGCAGGATTAGAATTAGATCAGCATAATCCCCATCTGATTTGTACAAGCTATTGTGGACTGATTTTTTCCCCTGCTGTTGTATTTAGTCATTCAAGTTTTCCAAGTTTTTGAAGCACCAGGAAAGTCTGCAAAATCTGTTTACCGGGGATGTCAGCAGTTATGAAAATGAGAAATGTAATAATGGCTTTGAAGATCGTTGAAAGGAGTAGCGAGATAAGAGAATGTCAAACACTTTAAAGGGTTTGGTGTGCTATATACTATCCACTGTACATTCTTATTCTATCAAATACATCAGCAAAACATAGGATGCAATCCTATATGCATTTATTAGGGTGAAAGTCCCATTGAACTCAGTGGGGCTTGCTTCTGACTGGACATGTCTAGGACTGCACTGTTTACTACTTCCTAATCCATACAAAGTATAACTAGCAATCATACTGCCATACATCCATCATTTATTTTAGTTTAACAGAAGGTGGGAAAACTCCCTGTCTATTTGCCTGCTGGCCAATTCAGACTTGCCATATGTGATTATGTGACCTGGTGAATGCCAAAGACCTGAATTCACAGTTCTGTCTTTTTATCATGTGCAGTTGCCTATCTCTAGCCTTCATATATGAGAGAAGGCAATTGTCTTCCAGAGAAGGCAATTCCTGATCCTGGATCAGAAGCAGGATCTATTCCTCCTTTCCTGATGTCTGAGGCAATGTGTTCTCTCCTCCCTGGAGCCGGCAACTTGGAGGAGCTGGCCTCTGTGTCCATATTGGGTAATGCTTTTTCTTCAGCCAAAACAGCTGCGTCCCTATCAGATTCCCTGCTGTGTCTCTGTTACCCTCTGCCCTTCACCATCTTAGCTGACAGCTGTTTATCTCCACATGGGACAAGTGGTGTGTGGCTGATAGCCTCCGCTGAAGGACAGCATGTCCTTTGAGAGATGGTAAACAGCAAAGGCCCAAGAAGACGCTTTTGATGCCTATAGTTGAAAATCCAAATGGTAGCCCATTTGTCCCATGGTGATGACAGAAAAATAAGAATAATTCTTATGGTGGGGATGGGGCTTTAGTATGGTGGAAGAGCATACGTTTTGCCTGCAGAAGATCCCAGGTCAATCCCTGGAATCTCAAGACCCTTCTCCAAAGACCAGCTAATCTAGAGAACATTGAGACAGATGGACAATGGTATGCATTGATATAAAAGTGCTTCATATATAAATATATTGACAACTGGCTGTTATTTTTTCAGTGGCACTCCAAATCTGCTATGTGGGAGCAGGCGACTTTGGAAGGAAGCCAAATTAAAATTCCTTCACCTGCCTCCTAGGTTTCCTCCATACCTGGGGTGGCAAAGGGTTGTCAACTGGCCATGTATCTGATTTGTTCTTGTGCTTTTGACAGTAACATTAGTTGCAGAAATTAGAAGGTGAAGCCCTTCATAGCATGGAGCATAGCACCCTTGCATGCCAATTCTGCCAATCAAACCGGTAAAGACACACCTTGAAAGGCCACCTCCAAATCTGGCTACCCTCCTTGCCAATCCAATGTCTGCTTTGTCTCCATCCAGGCAATTGTTGATTTTTTCCTCCTCCTTTTAGAAACCAGAATTCAAGTGTCTCAAAGAAATAGCTCTAGTCCTGCTTGGCTGTTTCCTGATCTTGTCTATAACCATTTGATTGCCATATTGGCTTCTTAGCTTTAGACAACAGTAAGCAAGAGGCCTATAGATTAGCAAGTAAAACTTGTTCTGAAACTTGCCCAGAAAGAAAAAAATGTAACCTTTGCTTTTGTGCCTTTTAAAAACATCTGCTCAGTATGCAGGAACCGGCAGCAAGGGAGGTTTTAATGGCCGGGAGATAAGCATTGTTGCCTGCTAATGACTGTACATCAAACAGCTGTTAAAGACACAATAAAGTTGGCAACCTTGTACTGAATCAGTCTTTGCCCTGAGACGACCTGCCTCTTGAGGGTGCCCTATTTTGTGTGCATCTGTATGTGTATGCAGTGTTTAATGTGTACCACATTTTTTTGTACAGATCCTTCAGGGCTCTAAAAAATCTTCTCCTGGTGCTCCAGGTGGGGTTTGGTTTCTGTAGTTCACTGTCCAGTGTTCTTTCCTTTACTCCAGATATCAGCTGTCTTCATTTGCCAGAGTGGGCAAGCTTTGGGAAGAGTAGCATGCTTATAATATATGTGCGTGTCCTTTTCTTTCTCTGAAAAGTTGCTGCTAGGAACCGGTTGCAGAATTACTTTCCATTTGTTGCAAATGTTCCCCCCAGTGACTGTGTCTTTCCTGGACTAGGGTCTTCCTTGGGGTGTCAAGAGCAGCGCTTGTGGACGTCCCGTCAAGCTCAGGTTTTCTCCCAGGCATCTTGGAATCCATCACATTTCTCTTGTTCTAGTTTAATATATGAATAGTTAACCCTTTACTCACTGCGCAACTGCACCTGCCTGTCTTCTTAGCCTGACACCTCCCTCCACCCCACAATGTCCTGTGCATTTTATCCTTCTGGCAAAGGTTATGTCTAGTGGGGACATTAAATCTCTGTTGAACTTGTCTTTATGATCATGGAGTCTTGTAGCATTTGAGGGGTGCATCTGATTGCAGGGAGGGCATGGTGTATGGCTGGGTGCGGGAAAATACAGTGGATCAGTGGGAAGGAGGGCTGAAAAGATAAGGGGAATTGGCTACTGCCTGGTGGATTGTTTGCTTTTGTGAATGGCTGAACCTTGTGTCTTGTGTGTGACATTACAGAGCTCCTTGCTGCAGGCATGATGCACTCAGGTAGGCACATGTGTGGCACAGCCTCCTAGCTAATGCGCAAAAGAGCGCTGGCAAAGCAGAATGTATTGAGGAGCTCAGTGGCTCCTGCAGGTATTGGTCCCTGTGTGTTAAAAAGGAAATGTCTATGGACAAGCCAAGGGCCTAAATGGTAAAAGAGGGCAAGATAACAGGATGGGGAGGGGAAGGACTTCTTAGTGGTACCACCCCACTTAGTGGTACCTTGGTTTACAAGCAAAATGTGTTCCAGAAGCATAGTCCTAATCTAAAATGCTCACATGTCAAAGTAAGTTTTCCCATAAGAAATAATGGAAACTCAGATGATTTGTTCTGCAATCCTTCAAGCACACACTGAAAGGTTGCAAAACAAATTGTTTGAGGCAGCCCGGCATCTACAGCTTGGGAATGCTGACCATGGCACAAGTGATTAAGACACTGTGCCTGTTAACCAGCAGGCCAGGGTTCGAGACCAGGCCCCCACAAGACGAGGATCTCCTCCTACAGGCAGGGGGTTGGACTAGATGATCCACTGGGTCCCTTCCAACTCTATGATTCTATAATTCTGACCTGCATCAGCACATGCACCAAGGCAACCCAGCATCTCCAGCCCAGGGATGCTGATCTGCATGAATGCGCACTAATGCAGCCTGGTATCCCCAGGCTGAAGATGCCTGTCTGTATCAGTGTGCGCACTAAGGCAGGCTGGCATCACGAGCCTGGATGTCTTGTTCATAAAGAGAGCGCATGTAAACCAAGATTTCTAAGAAATCCTTGCTCATCTTGCAAAACACTCACAATCCAGGTTACTCATTAACCAAGGTATCATTGTACTGTTTTGCAAGTGTGCCCAAGATGGCCTTGTTTATCTTGGGTAGATGGGCAAAGATGAATCTTGAGCCATTTTGAGGTCCTGCTGGGTCTCAACTTGATCCCGGATGTCCATTTTAAAAGGTTAGCCGTCTTGTGACATGCCAATCCTGCCTTTGTGACACTGTTGGGCTCTGGCTTAGGAATTTCTAGTTTTTGTATTGGCTCTAGCCTGCTAACCCCAACCAGCCTCCTTCCGATTTCAGAAAAACAAGTTTAGCATATCTCCCTTTACAACAAACCTGCCCAAGCTGCCCCTGGGCAATAGTTGTTGATGATGCTGGAGAATAGTCCTTTGTTTATGCTGTCTAGAACCTGTTTCTCTCCCTTCCTTCCCACAGAAGTCACTTTTGATAAACGGAGAGCTCCACCATGAAGTGGGCAAGAAATACGTTGGTTTGAGATAGGGGAGAAAACTGGGATTGGATGAACTGGCCTTTTCTGAGCTCCAAAAGTTTCCATTCATCACCAACAATCCAGACCACCTCAGCTTTAAAATCCTTCCAAATCTATGTTTCCCGATAAATTTGGAACCTTATTTACAAATTTTATGATACAACTTTGAAAGTTATTGTTAAAAAAATTTTCTCACACAGACCCTAGTTTTTTAATTACCTTCACAACTTTCAAATTCAGAACACCCAAGGAGTGAGAAAGGGTGTCTTGGCTGTACAGAAGTGTAATTGGAAGGCAAATTAGGAAGTGGGGAATGCAGATAATAAATTAGTTCCGTTGGGTCATTTAATGGGCCTCATTCTCGTGAACAGAAACTGGGATGCTAAAGCTGCAGGTGGGACTGACTGCCCCTCCAGATAAAATAATTCCCTGTAAGATCTTGAGATGAGAACTGTTGTTCCTTTCACATTATGGGTGTTAATTAACATAGCAGGATTTTATTATCACTAATTACTGCTGTTGTAAAGGGTCACTTTAGTTATCCTTATCGACAGAGACTTGAGCTTTATATAGAATTGCCATCTATGGCAATTCTTGCCTTCACTATAATAATTTTTTTTTTTTTGCATTTGGAAATTGAGGACAGGAAAGGTAGAAAGAGATGAAAGAGACTGTAATGGGAGTTTTCAAACAGTCTGGAATGGAACCAGTATTGCTTAAGACTTAAGGGCGAAAAGGTAAATGCTTCAGCAAATCTGCTAGCTCCTAAGGAGCCCAATAAACTCTTTGTTCTTCCTCACTTGTGAAAAGCTAGCTTTTGAGAGAACCTAACCTAGTACATTCCATGGCATACTGGTTTTCTATATGCAGGAATATTGGTTTTATGTGGGAATCATCTATCATCTGAACTCTTACCTGCACTTAAGTGGCCCCTTAAGCCATGGGTTTATATACTTTTTCTTAAAATGAGGCAATGGAGTCAATCTAGTCACAGAAGGAGTCTGTTCTGGGAGTGGAGAACAATAGTATTGACTTCCCTTGTGACCCTGTTTCTCATATACAACCATAAGTGCCTTTGGGCTCAATCCAGTGTAACTACGGGGAGTCCTTGCTCCAGTGTAAGAACAATTTACTCTGGATTGCAATATGAATTTTCCATAGGTTTTCACTAGGTGGTGCAGTAACTGTGGATGCATGTAATGTGCTCCCATAGTTACTCTGGACTGTAGGGTTTCTGACACCTTTGAGGACCAGACAAGCCACATGCAGGGCACAATCCACAGTAACTACAGGGAGTCCTTGCTCCGGTGTAAGAACAATTTACTCTGAATTGCAATATGAATTTCCCATTGGTTTTCACTAGGTGGTGTAGTAACTATGGTGGTGCTCCTGTAGTTACTCTGGATTGTAGGGGCAGTCTCTCTTTGCCTCAAAAATACTTCCCAGACATGAACAGAAGATGCTTCTGGACTCATCTGAATAGTTAGGTAGGGCTTTCCACCATTGGTTCAGAATTTGCAGTGGGTTGAAATCCACAAGTTCTGAACCCATGGACAAAAATGCCCACTTTATACCTAAATCATTCACAATTCCCCCAGTAAAAATCTTTTTTTATAAACTCATGTTGGTGTGCTTATCCATATGCATGTGAATGTGCCCTAAATAGTTCCTCCCCCTCGGTGCAAAAACTGCAGTAGGAATTTCAAAGACAAGTTCAACTTTGCCCTGCTGCTGGATTAATGGCTTCTGAGGCTCCCTCCTTCTTGGCACTTCCAATATTGCAAGAGAGGCTTCCCACACCTCGCCGTGCCCTCAGAATGTTGCATCGTGGTGATTGCATCGTGAGTTGGAATCGAGCCATCTGCATGAAGAGGAGAGAGGTGCCAGTTTGGGGTGATTTCTTGGCATCACCTGGTCCCTGATCTTCTCCACGGACATTCCCACACTTGTATCCTCTTGCACCAAATTCTGCTTCTTTCCACTAATGGTGTTGTTCTGCTAGTGTGTGTCTGTCCTGTTAATTAACCTCCCAGGCAGAATGTTTGCTGGTGCATTGAAATGTCTCTTCTAGATAGTAGAACATGATTGGGGAGAGGAAAGCCCAAGCAGGAAAGCAAATAGATCTGTTCTGGGTAATGGTTTTGATGAAGGAAGAAGGTAGGTTCTTCTATATAGGACTGTCACATCAGCTTGACAAAATATGCCCAGTTTTTTGTGGTTTTTTGTTTTTTTGCTCATCTTCTCTTGCAGAGAAATCCCTTTAAAATGCTTTCCAGAATTAAAATAACAATAGCATTACACGTGTAGGATTCTAGCTAGATAATACATCAGCCATGTAAAGCTGTTGTCCCCATAACACAGAGAGGGAACATATATAGTGAGATATCTTCACCTTGCAGAGCAACCTGGTAAGGGGTGGCCTCCTACTCTAATTTTCTGGAAATGGAGAAAGTAATGAAAATTAGGAAAGGGTGAGACTTATACCTAACCAGTTTTTCTCAGAAAGCACTTCTAGTCCTCAAGGCTTGACATCCATAGATATTGAATCTGTGACAGGAGGGCTCTCTGTACTGCCTTTATAATTTTATTTCCCCTCTTATGCCAGACTGTTGGAGAAAGTTTACATTTTTAAAATGATGGATTGCAGTCAGAGGGAATTGCTGCCAAAAGATCAGCAGGGAAAATGGAAAATAAGTACATTCAGGTGCCAGCTCTCTCATATGGTCACATAATAGTGCAGTTGCGGTTGATGGAGGCCATTCTTCAGTGGCAGGAAGGGAATGCAGTGGCTTCTGCTGCCTTGCCTTTCCTTTTCATGATTTGCCTGCAAGTGAAGACTGAACTCCCTTTTCTCTCCTAAGGTGATTGCCGTTCTTCTGAAAGGCTTCTTTAAAGTCTAAATGTATGGCACATCAGTTGTAAAGGGTTTCACCCATAATATATTGAATGGTGGGATTGTGCTTTTTGCCAGTGAAGACTGCACACAAATGGATCCTTCCATTGCATATACATGGTGTAAAGGATACCACAGGTTGCTTCCACACTAGCTGTTCAGTTGTGAAATTGCCATCTTTGGTTCAGTCAAAGTTTATGGCAAGTTGAGGTGAGACTCCTCAACTTTTTTCGCTGTTCTTTTTTTTCAAACCAGATCTTAGCTGATTTTTAAAACTTAAGACACAGCATCAAACTATCCAATACAGACAAAAAAAGTGCTGCCATGGCCTTTCATGCTTTGAATCATTATAGCCAGAAGCATCACTAGGGTTTGCATCATCCAGTGCAGCCAGCCAGCATGTCACCACATGATGATCCTCTGCAGTGGGCAGAGAAACACTCCAGGCATAGAGCATGGTGATACAGCCAAAATATCAGAGGCTGGGCAATGGTGCAACGGAATAGAGATTACAATATGATTTGTTTCATTGCAATTCTGCATTAAATTTTGCATCAGATGATATATAGCATGATGGCATCATCAAAAAATACCAAGATTTTAAAATATATATATGTTGAATATATACGGTATATATTGGCCAGTTACCCCTTATGTATCTCACTCAGTGATGCCGGCATCCCGTTGCACCACCTATCAATGCCACTATAGTCTCAAATTCCTTTCTTAAAACTATTTCAATAATAGTATTTTTCTGCCAACTGTAAGAGAAAGACGCCACAAATCAAGTACACTACAATTAAGGGACAGTTAGAGCACAGTCCTAACCATTGTCTCCTTAGAAGTAAGCCCCATTGTGTTCAATGGGACTTACTCCCAGGAAAGTGTGTTTAGGATTGTAACCTTAATCAGCTTCCCTTGACTGTAAAATGGGTAGAAAGTGGAAGCTGCTCAGCAACATTGATTGACTCATTCAGTGGGTAAACTTTTTAGGAGGACTGTGGTCACAGGAACAAGCATTCCCAGATTTAATATACTGAAACATTAAGTGCCTTGTGAAACCACTGGTTTAAATCCGCTTCCAACTGATCTGGAAAAGCCATGTTCAAGATTCTAGTGTGGAAGCAACCTTGGAAAGAGTCAGAGTGCAATGAAATCTTCAGCTGTCCAGCCATCCTGAGATAATTGGCAACCGTGTGTGAAAACCAATGGCCTGTGAATCTACCTTGGCAGAAATTAAATGATGTTGCAGATGGGATGCCACAGATGAGAGTGAGCTGCATCTTGATGTATATCAGTTCCTGTTCTCTGTAAAAAAGAAAAAAGGAGTTGCACAACATTCTAATCTTGTACAGTTGATCAGCTAGAAAATGGTGATTTCCCAAGATAGGACCCCTGGGTGTCAAATGTTTTATTCTGGCGTGAAAAGCCCTGCTGTCTCTGTAGTCTGTACCAATGGCACCTCACCCTTTCTGAAGCCAATGGAACCGTTCCTTTTCATGTGAATGGTTCTGAACTGCCTTCTAAGGTCCTAACCCTGACGACATGGGACAAGGCCAAGGCTCACTGGTAGAAGGCTCCATGTTCAATCTTGGATCTCTCTCATCACCAATGCTGAAATACACCTCTGTTTTAGACCCTGGAGTGCCATCCAGGGTAAGCTAGCATTGCAATCTTATGCTTGTATACTCAAAAGTAAGTCCATTGTATTCAGTAGGGCTTACTCCCTGGAACTTTTATATAGGATCTGGGCCACATCATGCTCCTGAAGGTTTGCTGCCTTGCATTTTGGAGTGCAAAACACAGAAGCCACAAGACATTCTGGGATGTCATGCAACAACTATGGCCCATGAAAGGAAAATGTTTTGACAACCACTGAATGGTGCCTACATATTTTTGCTTATAAAAGAATTGGAACAGACAGTGTCATCACCATGGTGGTGCTGTTGAAAATGGCCTTCCCATCACAACCTCTCTTTCTTTGCTGCCACTCAAAGGGATCCTATATATTTGAGTCATCATGTTCTGGTTCTCCATGCCCTCAATCATAACTGCCTGGAACCTGAGTAGGATTATATGACTTGTTAAAAGTGAGTCAAGTTTAGGCATCTTGTTCTCAACATGGCTGAGAAGTGTTTTGGCCCCTTTACAGCACATGCCCTCGGTGCAGTAGTGAATGGGAAGACTAACTCAGTGGTGTGTGTGATCCTGCTTTTCTCTCCTTTTCTTTCCCCTAACCCTGTTCCCAGCAACCAGAAGAAGCCCCTGCACCTGAGCTGTCTCCTGAGGCAGAGGAAGCAGAAAGCAGTGAGAATAAAGCCCAGCCCAAGCGCCTACACGTGTCTAACATCCCCTTCCGCTTTCGGGACCCAGACCTGCGGCAGATGTTTGGGGTGAGTACAAAGGGTCCAATGCTGTCCTCCCAGTAAAACCATACTTCCCTCACTTCCATGCTCCTTAATCCACCTGCTCCATTAATCTTCAAATTAATCTTCATCAGTCTTTATGTGTTGGCTTGTGGGCACACATGGTTCACTGTACTGTGTGGTTCTAACCACAGGTACATTAGAGATAAATGGACAGGACATTGCTAGCTTTGGAGGCCTGACATAGCATGTTCCTATATAAAGCAAAAATGGATTGGTTCTGCACAGGGGCCAAAGGGCTAATCTGAGATGAGTGTCAAAATACTTATCTCATACTGGACTGGGGGTGGCGCAAACAGTTAAGACACTGTGCCTGTTAATCAGCAGGCCAGGGTTCGAGACCCGGGTTGGCCCTACAAGACAGGGTAAGCTCCTATCCTTAGCCCAGCTCTGCAACGCCAGCTGGATCCAATCGTATTGGCTCTGCCTTTCCATTGGACTAATTCAGTGGCGTGGAGAGGGGGGATTTGCTGCTTGGGTAACAGCCTAACCTCCATAACAATCCAACCCAGGCCTTCGTGCTTCGCATGCAGCGTATGCAGCGCCGAGCACGACACCATAATCTTTCAAGACTGAAGGAGGCCTGCTTTACTGGAGAATGAGCTAGGTTAGTGCTTCCCAAAATGTGGGTTGCAATCCAATTTTTGGTGGCACGTGGAGCAGAGCCTCCAAGGAAAACATGGGCAATGGAAAAATCAGATGACTGATTAGCTCAAGTCCAAAGGCTGCCTTACAAAGAGCTCAGCTCCTCCAGTTTGCAAGGAACAGAGATTCTGCCATTTGCAAGATGTGTAAATATAGAGAGATAAATATGAACTATTCTTAGCTGCAAGTGATATAATTATATTCATTGCATGTATATGAACATAAAATTATATATATATATATATATATATATATATATATATATATATATATATATATATATATATATATATATATATATATATATATCATTATACAGAATAAAATTATAATTATTAATACTTGTAAGTATTATTACTTGTAAATAAATAAAAAATTTCTTCCTAGAGTTCCTTTACTAGAAATCTTGTAACATAGAACTCCCAATAAAAGTTTGGGTACCAGTGAGCTAAATGGACACACGCCATGTGTTGGGCAGTAATGAGTTGGCTCATTGTCTGTAATGAGCACTGATGTACCATAACCCCATGGACATATGAGGTTGCTTATTGCTTGTAACATTGACAGACTTTCTTCCCGTTTTCTAGCAATTTGGCAAAATCCTGGATGTGGAGATCATCTTTAATGAGCGTGGCTCTAAGGTATGAAACTATCACCTGCTGAGAATGGGAAACAAGAAGATGAGGGTTTCCTAGGCAGGGCTGTGTATTAACTATACTCTCACCATTGTATATCCACATACTTGCCAAACTAGATGTGCACACAGAAGTGCAGGCAATAAAAGCATGCTTCTAACTGAGGGCATCTCTTTATTTCTGAAATAGTATCATGCTGGGTAGGTAGATGGAGATGATGGTTCTCTCAGTCATGATTGGGATGCACAGAGAAGGGAAGGTTCAGTCTTCCCACAAAAGTAATTTCCAAATCAAAAATCCCTGAGATAGTGGCAGTAGCCCCTAAAATGCTGACTTCTTCAAACTTTGCTTGCAATAGGCACTTCTTCACATTGTTCCTGAATTTGTTAAATAGGTACTTGTTTTAAAAAGCAAATGTCACATACATGCTTTTACAACTGAAGCTGCATTCCTATGCAAATTACCTGAAAGTAAATCTCATGGAATCAGTGGGACTTACTTCCGATTACATATGCACAGGATTGTGTTCTCAGAAACTTCAGTGGAGGTTAAAAACTTGATCCCTTTATTTCTCCAGCATGGCTTCATTTGCCTTCATGCACTCTAACAACAGCAAAATGAAATAAATAATAACTTAATAACTAAAATAAATTAATAACTTGCTTCTTATCCTCAGTAGATTTGTCTGGTTGCCTTTAAAACTATCAAAACTTATGACCATTGCAACTTTGTGAGACAGCAAATTCCATCAACCTTTTGCTAGTTGAAGAAATACTGGAGGAGGAACACAAATGTCATCATTTGTGTACAAATGTACACAATTTATTGTCAGCCAGTTATATTAGATGATCTGGATTCTATGACAGAGGAAGAAAAAATGTCTCTCTGCCTCCTGCAAATGTCTCTCCAGCCTCCTGATTATAATAATAATAAAATAATAATAATAAATTCTTTATTGTCATTGTACGTTTATACGCAGTGTACACATACAACAAAATTCACAAGACACCCAGAGGCCAGACCCAACACTACAGCCCCTAAAACACACCCCCACCTGCCAAAATACCCCCCGCTCAAAAAAACACACAAGCATCCAAACTACAGACCAAGTAGTACTGGCCAACAGCTCACTTATAATGGTCCGTAAGTTCATTATTAAGTACAGTTATAGCTCTGGGATAAAAACTGTTCAGAGAACGTGTGGTCTGATAAAGATAAAGATATAAAGATAAAGGTAGATCTTTGCTTTGGTTGCTTTCAAATATTACAAAAGTTGAAATTTAAACCTCCAACATGCAGAGGTTTCTAGTACATGTCTTTGTAGATATAACATGGTTTATACAGCTTTACAACTGGGTGGGAAGATACTTCAAAAAGGTAGATTGAGCCGTTAACCAGTATATTAGGCCGAGAAGCTTCTGGTGTAGACAGGCAGGTTTACTGGAATTGGCTACATTTAAATTCTCGATCTCGGGTAGATTTTTCAAACTTGCCGATATCTGTTTTCCTCAGGGTTTTGGCTTTGTTACCTTTGAAAACAGCCAGGATGCTGATAGGGCACGGGAGAAGTTGAACAGCAGCATCGTGGAAGGGAGGAAGATTGAGGTGAGAATTTACCTTATTCTGTGTATGGGCAAAATCCAGAGTAACTAAAGGGAGTTGCTCTGGTGTAAGAACTACTTACTCTGGATTCCAATATGAATTTCCCATAGGTTTTCACTAAGTGGTACAGTAACTACGGGTGCATGTAAAGTCTCTTACGTGCTCCTGTAGTTACTCTGGATTTGGGGGTATGTTAGCACTGGAAGGACCGTTCATCATAAATATCTAGGCATCGGATGTTGACTTCTCAGGACACAGCCATTGTCATGTGGATGCTCCAAAAATGGTTAGCTAATGCTTATGTGACTTGATAAGAGTAGTATCAGAACCATACACCTTTTTCTCTTCCAATCATTTGAGTTTGGGGCAGGCAAGAATTTGTAATGGTTTGCACTGCATTTTCTGACTTCCAATGCTTTAGTAATAGCAAGTTTAAAATAAAAAATCTCTGCCATGGCTTGTCTTGTGCCCTTTGTTTAGCCTCTTTGTTTTTTCCCATCTGTAAAATAATTCTTTCTTTGCTGGCCACATTTGTGTTAGAATTCCATATGATAAGTAGGAACATTGGATGTAATGCATTCACTCAGTATTTCTTCACGTTTTTATATTGCCCTTCCTCCAAGGAGTTCAGGGCAGTGTGACCAGATGCCTGAACCTCACAAGAAGGACAAGGTCTTGGATTCTTCTCAGACTGGCCTTTCAGGCAGTCAGTGGCACATTTGCCTACTCACAAATAAAGCCGTGATATTGGGCACTTTCACTTTCCCATAGAGCTCAATGTATATTTTTGATTTTTAGTTTTTTGGCCATAACGTTTGATAAGGAGATTTTTTTGCTTTGGATTTTGATCTTCAGTACAAATCCAATGACATATGACATGAGGGGGTACTGCACACCGTTGCAAAGTTCCAAAATGAAGCCAAAATAGAGGACACCCGGACAGGAGACTAAAAAAGAGGACAAATCCGGGAAAATCCCATCATATGGTCACTCTGGTTCAGGGTGATGCTAGCTTTGTCCTTTAATATACCATTTTGGCAAAGCCAGATCCATTCACCACCACCACCCGTCCACTATTTTGTACCTGGCTCACACTGGTGGATCTCAAAATTATCGTGTGTGGGAGGGAGGGCAATCCCTCTCACATGTATGGGCTTCACTTTCCTGCTTCCTTTTCTAATCCAGGTCAACAATGCCACAGCCCGTTTAGTCACCAAGAAGCCTCCAACAGCACCTGTGGTGAATGGTATGTCACACAAGGAATAACCTCCTTGTTAGCTTGCTGCTTTGAAAATAAATGATAATGTGGACACTCAAGCCAGAACATGTGCCAAGATACTTTTTGAAAAACCTTTTCCTTCCTAATCTCATTTATTCCATCATGGACTGAGATGGCATATGGCCTTTGTTCTCATTTCATGAGCTATGGGTGAGGCATAACACACTGCCCCTGTACCTGGGGTTCTCACTTTCAGGACATTGCTGGACATTGCTTCCCACTCACAGCAGTGGCTTCACACCTCCTGTTCCCTCAACTTTGGAGACTTCCCTTCAAGGAGAACAAACAGGGAATGCAAAACTTCTCCATAACTAGGGTAGAGCCTGAGGGACAGTCATGTACCTTCCCCTTGTCATGGTTCCCCTCATGCTCCACCTGAGTTAAGACTGTGGGTGAGACCCACAAGTAAAATAGAGGTAGGTATGACTTTAGCCAGTGGGTCTACCCTGGGGAGGATGTAGAAAAGCTTGACTCTGTTTTAGAATCATACAGCAAAATCCTATGTATGTTTCCTTGAAAGTACTGTATTTACTCAAATCTAAGGTGCCATTGAATCTAATGTGCACCCTATACTTATAATCAAATTACCATATTTACTCAGATCTAATTAACCATTGAATCTAATACACATCTTTATTTTGAGACTGAATTCGGCTGAAAAGAGTGAGCTTTAGATTCAAGGAATACAGTATTTCCTATTAAGTTCAGTGACCGTTTTTAGACACTAAGGCGTTTACAGCTTGGCCTATTGGACATGGCACCCTCCCTCCCCTTTGCCACATTAAGGTCTTATCCTCTGGGTCTGCAGGATGTGGATAGAAATCACAACTACATAGCTGCAGACCATGTTCAGACCAGTTCAGTTTTGTTCAGTTGGTGCTGTGTATAATGCAAGTTGTGTGTGATCGCCTCACAACTTGATATATGTGTGGGCATATGAAGGAGCCCATTCCTGGCCACACGTTGCTGAACCTTGACAAAATTAAAGATGACCCATGACCATGTAATTATCTGGAGTGGGCAGTATAATGAGGAAAGTGGGAAATGTTTCTTCTCTGATTCCCCCGTTTTTCTTTCTTTTAGGGTGGAAAATCAATCCTGTTGTTGGTGCTGTTTATGCCCCTGATCTGTACACAGGTGAGTCTGCAATCCTGAACTCCAGTTAGGTCAGCATAAGTCCCATGCTGGTTTGCGCATGTCACAAAAATGCTGTAAGGCACTTCTGCCCTACTCCTGTGGGGACTCAAGGGGCAGACAAGATTTGAATAAGCTTCATGGCAAAGAGATGTCTGGATTTTTGGAAGACATTTCTGTTACTGATGGCATCTCTGGGGTGGCTTCTACTTAGCAAAGATGGGGTGGCCTATTCCTATATTATTCCTATATTCCAAGACAAGTCAGCTAGAGCGTCCTTGGGATATTATTGGGAATTATATTGGAAATGATCTGATTCATTTCCTACCCTTTACCAAAATATTCCATGCATATGCTTCAATGTCTTGTCAAAGTCCTGTATCAAAGTTATAAATTTTTTTCTACCTCACCTTTCAGCCCACCCAAAATAGCTAACAAGCTCCATTAAAACACAGCAGTACATGAATTGAAACTAAGTACAAGAACTAAAAACAGAAGATTGGCAAAGAACAGTTTACAAATTATGTCAGTGGGAAAAGATTGGCTGCTAAATTACATTCATATCAATATGTGGCATCTCCTCCACAATTTCTGCTCCGAATGGCCCATTTTATTTTCCTGTTTTCTTTCCCTCACTAAACCAGTGGCTAGCATCCCTTACCCCATGATGGCACCAGCTACCCTGGCATACCGTGGGGCTCTCCGAGGGCGAGGGAGAGCTGCCATCTATAATCCCATCCGAGCAGCACCCACTCCCTCACCAGTTCCAACCTATGGCAGGTGAGTATGGTAGGAGACAGCAATGGATTGATGGTGTTTAACATGGAAAGCATAGCCTATTATTTGCCTTGAAGTATGTCATTTGAATGAGTTTTAAGTATCTCTTAAAATCCTGCTGTGGGCATGATTGGGGAACTACACAGCACTTCCTATAATACCTTCTAGAACTCTGCATTGGGTCACCGTCACTTGTACTGAGAGTTCAGGGGTCAACCTGAATGTCATGGATGTGGGTCTTGACTGACCTCATCTCTAACACAATCTTGACTAAACTCTAACACAGTCTGGATCTAGAGATGCCGTGTTGAATGTTGGTACTCATTTATGTTTTCCTTTTTATTTTCTGTATAGTGTGCTCTATCCAGATGGTCTGTACGGCTCTGAACTCTATGTAAGTCCTTGGATTTGGCATTTTGGGTTCAATGATCCCGACTGTGTTCTACTGCTAGGAATCCAATGAGTGGGGGGAAGGGGAAGAGGCACTGATCTTATGAGTCTTGCAAGGCCAAGGAAAGTGATTTGGAATAGGTCTAAAGCAGGGGTGTCCAGCCTTTTAACTTCAGGGGTCTTGGACCTTTAATTATTGTATAGAGGAGGGAATTTCAGCAGGTATAGACTTTGATCTCACTGATCACAAGCTGCACCTGCTGAAATTCCCTATTTTACACTATTGTTAAAGGTCCAAGAGCCCTGAAGTTAGAAGGTTGGACACCCCTGGTCTAAAGGAATCAGATGGGTGGAGCAGTGAGTAGCGCTGTGAAGTTGGGTGCTGCATGAGGTTGCAAGGATTGTATGTGAAAGGATGATCCTAAAACAGCTCTGTGGGAAATAAGGCCAGAAAATTAGCAGAGACCAAGGAATGGGTAACCACCAAGAGTGGAATGGCATCTGTGGATATAAGTCTCTTGAGTCATATGTAATTTGCAAGTATTACTACGTTGCCCTTATTTCTGGATTGGGCTCTGATGTGAGTTTCTGGTGTCATGGAAAACGTTGGCGGGGGGGGGGGGGGGGAAGCGTATTTTCCATTCAGGATAGGGTGTGGAAGGCTAGCTATGCCTTATTGCAAAATAACAGACATGTTTAAAAACTAACACACTTATTGAGGCATAAACATTCATAGATCAGATGTTTGGAAATTGGAGAAACTTTCTGAGAAATCATATGGATGGGGTATAACACAAAGGGGTATTGATCTGATTTTTCACTGTTCTTTTTGTGTTATAGGGTTATCCTGCAGCTTACAGAGTGGCTCAGACACCAGCAGCAGCAGCAACAGCAGCAGCTGCTTATAGTGATGGGTAAGTTTGAAGCAGAAGAGCCACAGTACTACTACTATTCCTAATAGTACTAATTCTGTTATTCTAAAGTTTTGTCTGCTGTTCTCTTGGCTCTTTTCTTTGCAGGTATGGACGGGTCTATACAACTGCAGAGCCTTATCACCACACAGTGACCCCTGCTTATGGAGTTGGTGCCATGGTGAGCCACAGTGTGGGGCATGTCACATGTTGGTCACAGAATTAGGGAGTTGGGTCAAGACAGAAAGCTGTTCCAGCCAGCCTTTGCCACATATTTACTAGCCTTCCACAGGTTAGCCTTTACAATCTATATCTCAGCATGGGCAGAAGCATGCAGAGCAGATAGAAAATGGTCATGAGTATTCAGAATCCATGTTCTGCTCTATGGCTGTTCCCGATCAAGGCAAATGATCCACTGGTAAAGACCTCTCCCCTGGTATTGTTTTATAGGCCAGAGTGGGGGATGCTCATAATGATCTTTTAATGTGGGTGAAAAACAGTACCCCTTATAGCCATTTTTTGGATTTAAAAATGAGGCAGAAAAGTTTCCCTAGTTAGAGTGAGGACAATGCTTTCCAAAATGACTTGGCACAAAAGTCACTACACCCAGGTACCAGCCATGCAAATAGAAATAAAATGGCACAAAATAAATATAATAAAGTGGAAATAAAGAGTGGAAATATTTTTATAAATATAAATAAATATAATAAAGTGGAAATAATGGGGGTGATAATAGGGAATGTTCTCCAGGCTCTTTTTCTGGAGATAAAAACAAAAACTTCACTTTCGTCCAGAAAATAGAATTTAAAACAAGGGACTAGATTTAATTTATAGAGGGCTGTCCATTTTTTAATGCATTAGCAAGATGGAGTGAAAAAAATATTTATATTCTGAGTTTGAAAAAAAAGAATTTGAGTGTTTTACACCCAACACTCTAATTACACACACCTAATTTAGGTGTGTGTAATATGGTGGACTGTGGGTGGCGCAAGCAGTTAAGACGCTGTGCCTGTTAACCAGCAGGCCAGGGTTCGAGACCCAGGTCAGCCCCACAAGACAGTGTGAGCTCCTGTCCTTAGCCCAGCTCTGCAACGCCAGCTGGATCCAATCATATCGGCTCTGCCTTTCCATTGGACTAATTCAGTGGTGTGGAGAGGGGGGATTTGCTGCTTGGGTAACAGCCTATCCTCCATAACAATCCAACCCAGGCTTTCGTGCTTCGCATGCAGCGTATGCAGCGCCGAGCACGATACCATAGTCTTTCAAGACTGACTGCTTTCAAGACTGCTGCAGGTGTGTGTAGTATTGAGTCTAGCTTGGCTGTACCACTGCGGGCTGTCCAGAAGATGGTAGTGTTTGCATGCACATTAGCAATTCCCCAATATCAGAATAGGATTTTCTGATTCTAGAATATTTTCTCTCTTCTGGTCTCCCATGGACTCTCAGCAGTCTTCAGTTTCTGTGTTGTATCTAAAATGAAACCTTTTACATCGCTCCCATAGAGAAAAGTCACAAGTTTTTGATGCATGGATAGTTGTGCAGTTTCTCTAAGGAAGAAAACATTGTTCTTCCCCTCACCTGTCTTATTTTGATCCTCATCTGGAGCTATTCCTTCCACCCTTCCACCAACAATTTTTTTGGTGGTCTTCTTTACAGTGAGCCCTGAGTCGTCTGGACAGTCAGGGCAGATCTGTGATGGGTCGGGCTAGAGAGGTAAATGGCAATTAACATAGGACCATCCAATTCTGATTTAATTTGCATGATGCTTTTCTTTTGGCAGGCAAGCCTGTACCGAGGAGGATGCAACCGCTTCACTCCTTACTGAGGGACCAAGCACTGGTGTGCAGCTGCTAGGTGGTACCTGTGAGCCAATGGCACAGATGGTGGGACCTGGCGCTGAGATCCTGTGTGTGTTTGTGTGTGAGTGAGAAGATGTGCAGGCAGACACTTGGTTCAGATACCTCGCAACAGCTAGTGTTGTACATTGTTGTAACTACACTGACACTCTGTTCCTAGGATTATCCTTAGTGTTACTCATAATTCTGTCTTCTCTGTTGGACAGAGACTAGATGTTGGATGGCAAACCTAAACAAAATGCAGGACAACCTGCAATTGCAGATAAGAAACAGAATTTAATACACTGGATTAAAGTTCATGGTGGGCAGGAGGAAGTGGAATTTGAGGCCTGAAACCCTTTTTAAAATCATTTTCAGAATTAACTCTGTGCCCCAAAAAGAAGATCCAGGCTTTTCTGTGTGTTTTTTTCTTCACATTTCAACCGGTTTAACTGTCGGGCTCTCAGCTAAGAAGCCCTGATGGAATTGAAGTTTATGATGAGAATAGATCTCTAAAATTCTTAGTATCTGTATGAAATGAAAGTCCTTCAGCTTCTTGAGCAGGTCAAGGAAGCCACGAATGTTGAAGCAGAAACTAGTTTCTGAATTTTGGTTTAAAATTACACCATAACTGTACTGTACCCAGATCAATCAGAAGTACAAGACTAGCACAGGAAAGGGGGGGAATATGAAAATAACCCCCAAATAAGCTTGAACTTATGATGTAAACCTGTTCTTTAACGTTGTCACAAAATGGAAAACATGGCTATATGGGAGATCATCACATCTCTGCACCGCAAAAGAAAATGTCCTGGCTCCTCTCAAGCGTGTTGGGAAATGTAGTCCTAAGATGCTGGCAATTTGGGATCTTCAGCACTTCTAGTGGAACTACAGGTTCCCTGTGGGAAGAGGAATGAATCTTGTGTAGCGTCTCTTTCTATAGATATGCTGTATGAGTTCAAAACATCTGTGAAGTTCTCCCCTTTTTCCTCCTCCTTCGCTGTCCTTTTTCCTTCTCTCGGATTGCTCTTTTATATTTTTCCTTTCATGCTGTGCTTCCCACTATATTCTGTGTGCCTTTTCTGTATTTCAGATCTGCTTTGGGTATCCGCTCAGGATAGGCAGGGGCTGTAGCTAGCCTCCTTTTTTTCAGTGAAAACATTCAAAATGTGTTTGAATGTTTTTGTGTGTGTTTTTTTTAATTTATAGGGAAAATCACAAATACATATATATTTTTAAAGAGATGATTTTCCTTTGTACTCTTTTGAGATAGATGTAAAGAAATCTTGAGATTCTTTTTTTTAATGGCTGTGATGCAGGTAAACCACTTAGCATGCAGATAGAACAGTAATATCTTCCTTGCAAAAAGAAAAATCAAATGCATTCAAAGAATGTGAAACTCTTCAAGAAGCAGCTGCTGTTTGGCATAGCTATCTTAGGCACATTATGTTGAACAAAGGTTCTCCTGTTGGGCATGGAGGATACACGGCATTCAATATTCAGCACTCTGAAAATCAATAACATTAAAAACTTAGGGGGTGCGATCCAGAGTAACTATGGGAGTCCTTATTCCAGAGTAAGAACAAGTTACTCTGGATTGCAATATGAATTTCCCATAGGTTTTCACTAGGTGGTGCTGTAACGAAGGGTTCACGTAATGTCTCTTACGTGCTCTCATAGTTACTCTGGATTGTAGCCTATGACTTCAATCCAGGCATTTAGGCACTTTGAATATCCATCAGTTTCACTGTGCTTAAACCTCTCTCACTCAAATCAATGTGACTTTTAAAGTGTCTGATTTGGGCTGGATTGTACCCTTTAAGCTAAAAAATGTGTTGTGCTTTTTTTCTGGATAGTGGATAGCTGGCTTGTTTTTTGAAAAAATGTAGACCGATGGTCCCAAGAAAATCTACAAAATAGTAAGGCTGCAATCCTAACCACACTTTCCGGGGAGTAAACTCCACTGAATATAATGCGAGTTACTTCTGAATAGACAGGCTTAGGATTAGGCTCTAAGACTGAGAAGTTTATGCTTGAAGCTCATAGGATCTGACCCACTGACTTAGGAGCCCCAGAGAACATTAATGCATAGAACTTGGGACAAGTCTGTGGCCTTAACAGGCATTTTTAAAAATGCATCTACCCAGCGTTTTCATGTTCCGAATGCTGACCCTCAAAGCAGAAGCTGTTTATGTTCCTAGCAATTGCTTCACATGTATTTCTGGGCTCGAATGTTTTGGTAGCGCCTGCTCGGTTCACGGAGCAGTTATCTCAGGGAAACCCTTGCAAACAGACGCTTGTTATTCTTTTCACTGTTTCCTTGTGATGGTAATAAAATCCCAATTCTGGCTAACTTCTATTACTCTGCCTCTCTTTCTTCCTCTTCCTCCTTATCCTCTGTTGCTGCCTACCTCTTCTTCTTTTTTAATCACTCACTTGCTTCCAGCTCTCTGTCTGGCAGATGGGAAGGGTGAGTTGGGGTGCATGAAGACCGAGAACAAAAGTGGGCAAAAGTGGATAGTCCATTCAGTGAGCTGAAGATGGCTCGAAAAAGGTGTGCTCTGCTCTGGAGCATCAACTCACTACTTGCCTCTGGTACTGTGTAATGCTCTGAATTGCTGCCAGGTGGCTTTATTTATAGATGGACAATTTTTTTTAACTTGCCAGACTAATTTGTCCAGAGGGGAGATATGAGCAAAAGAAATATGTGTCCACCATGAGACTCTACTGCTTTTTCTTCACCTTGTTTCCCCACTCTCTGGAAAGAAAAGAAAGGAAGAATAGAGTTGAAGAAAAAGAGTGCAAGAGAGAAGAGTGCTGGGAAGCTGTACACGGCTTTGGTTAGAGCTGCTGGCTAGTGCCTTATAGAGAAAGCTTAGCACTATTCTCTCCTGTTCTGTCCCCCTTTTTAATCTAGGGTGGAGAAGCTGCAACATCACCTGCTAATGTTTGGTATGCATTTGGCATGTCACTTCTAAGCACTGTTGCTTAACCAGCCCTAGGCACCCCTAAGATTTTTCTTAGAAATAAACTTCTACTCTATGTAAATGTGAAGCTTGCAAGCATGTGAACAACAGTGTCTGGTGAAATTTATTACATGAAAAATCGATAGGTCTGGCTGAGATCAAAGGTGGGCTTTCAGTGCTCAGCACAATTCCTTATTCCCAGAATATTTGGATGCACATTTTGGATGTTCAGTGTCCACTTTATAAATTTCTCTGAACAACAAGCATTTATCTCACACTTGCAGGATTTGTTAGGGTCAGGAGCAGGTTGGTTCTGAAGTGAAATGAGACAGATTTTTGTGGGGAAGCTCTTGAATGAGTGAGAGAATGCTGGTTCTAATGATCCTGTATCTTGGTTTCACACTCAAAAGAAATTAACCTTCAGTTGTTGAAATGTGGGACTTGCTATGGGGATATTATGATGGCGGTGCTTTGCTCTCTATACTCCTTCCTCTTTCTCTGCTTGGTCATCCAACAATCTGTTTCACCCTGACAGCTACATGTGTACCTTTCCCTTACACACCTACAATACTTTTTTTCTTAAACACTAATAATCTGACTCCTTCCTAGGAATCCTACCTGTATCACACTCCAACCCCTAGACCAGGGGTCCTCAAACTATGGCCCGCAGGTCAAATACGGCCTGCCAGGGCCCTCAATCCAGCCTGCGGGCATTTTCAGAACACCCTGCATCCCCCCCACCGGGGTTTGGGGGAAACCCCAGGGGCCTCAATGCCAGGCGCACTAGCCTGATGCTGCTTCTCCGCAGTGCCACGGGTTACTTCTGTGTAGGAATGCTTAGGATGGGGCTCTGATGCTGCAATGCTAGCCAGACTTTCCTAGGAGTGAGCCCATTGACTATCATAGGACTTACTTCTGTGTAGGAATGCTTAAGATGGGGCTCTGAGGCTGCAATCCTAGCCTCACTTTGGGGTTTTTTGTGGCATAATTCATAAAATGTTTTCATTTTTCCATCAACTTTAGTATATGTTCTGTTGAGTAGCATTTTTACATGAAAGTAACACACTGTTTGCAAAATAATTTGTTCCTTATTACTTAAATTAATTAATTAAATAATTAACTATAGTCAGGGCCCCGACAGTGTCCGAGGGACAGTAAACCAGCCCCGTTTAAAAGTCTGAGGACCCCTGCCCTAGACTTTGCTTCCATCTGTTTAGATTTTCCGTATTGCCTTCCCTTACAGATGAACAGATCTATATTTCCTTTTATCTTCTGCTGTCTTAACTGCATGTGACCTCTTGTGGAGCTCATCTTGATCAACTGCTGAGCTCTTTCAAGGAACCTGGGTTGAACTCTGCTTCAGGTAACTACACCTGGAACAATTTGATCAGAGAGAAAAGGTGGAGACATGGGTCACACTAAAAGAGGAGCATTTTGCCTCAGAAAGAAATAGGTGGCAGAGCTACACATACCTTCCAATAAGCCTTGCTCTCTCCTCGGCCATTTCCTCTTGCTCACTTTCCTTTATCTGCTGTCATTTTATATCTCTAACCTGCTTGCTCACATTCACTCTTTCTTTTTTTCCTTTTTATTGATTTTTGCAGTCATTCATCATCTCTTATCACTCATTTTTCTTCCTTGCATGCCTACTCATTCTCTTCATCTTGCTTCTGTATCCTTTCTCTTTCTTTCCCCTCTAGGGTCCAAAGTAGGTATTTCATGCGTGGGATAGGCAGGTGACTGCTTAACTCTCCCTTCTATTTATAAATCTGATTTTCAATCCTGGAATTCAAGGTGGCATCTCCATGACTTCATAGAATGGAGAACAGAGTGCCTATACCTTTAACCATTGCATAGAAGAGGGAATTATGGCAAGGTGCTGCTTTTTAAATCCTATATCGAGCTAAACCTGCCTAAATTCCCTCTTTTATGCAATGTTTAAATATATAGGCACTCTGTCCTTCACTGTATATGGTCTCCCATATAGAATATGGGTGGCATACATGACATTCTAGGCTGTCATCCATCCAGGCACTGATTAGACCTCAGGATGCTTGACTTCAGCAAGCTGACCTTTCTGTGTACCCGTAGAAGCAATTGTTGTCAAAGTGGTCAGGACACCCTTGGGGATTGCAGCTTCATTGGGGGGGGGGTCATCATTTCAAGCTGGTTACTGCCATCTTGCAATGGGGCATTCAGGCTGCTTTCCTGGGAGTAAGTCTCACTGAACACAATGGGACTTACCTCGGAGTAGACATGGAGGAGCTCTAGCATCACAGTGATGGCACTTCCTGTTCTGATCTTGAACAGATTTTGTTATTCTCAGAAGGGCACCCAGGGTGTGATAAGCTCAAGAACCACTGCCTTAGCAGATGCCGAGAGTATTTGTCTAGCCATTTTCATCTGATCCAAAGCACCCCTTAGCTGCTTAATCCCCATAGTGTTGCTAAACCCCTATTCAAAGAAAAGCAGCTTGATTAAAGGGGAATTTTCAACAGATTTGGAAATGTTTGGAACAGAGAGGGTTAAGCAGAAGAGTATAGTGTATATGTGTGTATGCACACATGTGCACACACATGTCCACTTCCATCCCAGCTATTCCTCCATTTAGACTTGCAGTCTTCTAAGGCCAGAGTTCTATGTTAAAAACTTTGGGTAGCAACTACATACTGCTGTGCATTGCATCTACTTTGACCCCTTAGTCTCCTGCTCTGTGCTCTTTTTTTCCTTCCTGTAATGCTCCACACAGCTTTGTCTTGCTCCTCTTTTTGCTTTCTCCCTCAATTGTCCTTCATCACATTTCTTTGCATGCATGCTTGCTACACAGCTTTCTTTCCTTCTATTCCTGTTAAGTCTTGTTAACTGTAAAGTTCCCATTTTAAGTTCATCTCACAGTATCACTATATATATATATATATATATATATATATATATATATATATATATATATATATATATATATATATATATATATATATATATATATATATATATTGCCTGCCACTATCTTCAATTCTACTATCATTAATCATAGAAACATACAATCTTTCCTCTTGTTCCAAAGTATTCCATGTTCTGGTAAATGCTAAATTTGATGCACGTGGTAATGCTAAATTTGAGTTCTTGATGCACCTCTCTGCATTAAATAAAAATCTTCATCTGAAAATAATGGGGAGAAGTGAGCTTCGATACACACATACACACACGCAAAATAGCACAACAAAATACAACACAAATTAAGATGGGAATTCAGCCTTATTGTCTATTCTTTATTGCTTGCTTGTGCTCTGTCCTTTTCTTTGACCTTCTATTCCTGTCCTCCTGGGCTTATTTACCTCCTCTCTGTCTCTTTCTCAAGTTCCCTCTTCCTGAAATATTCTTTGGCTCACCTTTGCTTGCTTGCCTTCTCTTAGGATCAAAACAGATATGATGCAACAATTTCCTGTTTGGATTGTTCCCCTCCCCGATATGATGCAACAGCTCCCCCCCCCCCCCCCCCCCGATCTGCTGGAGGTTCCAGTTTTGATCAGATTACTGAACAATTTTCTTTATCCAGGCTGACACCCCCCCCCCCCAATAGCGGCTAAAGAGGTGCAGGGGGTGGAAATTGCATGGGGAAATAAGTTGGGATGGGGGAAGCAAAGCTTGACACTTATGGACAAAATTGTGATACCAAAATTGTGACACTCCACAACAATATTGTGATACTCATGGATATGTATCACATTTTGAAGTCGGTCTACAACAGGGGAGGGTCTACAAATTCATCTTTAACCCCAGGTAGTTTTGAACCCAGATGCCTTTAAAACACCACTAGTTATGATGTCACTTCAGGGCATCATTTTGATACTAGGTTACAATTTCATTAGCTACACCACTGCACCCTAAACTGCTAAACTGTGTTTGGTCATGTTGAGAGCAATACAGATACCTGTGCAATATCCTGTCTGTTTTGGCCCTTCTTTTCTCGTTTTGTTGCTGCCTTTTTGTCCTATTTTTCTTTTTTCAGAGCATTGAAGGTGGCTTAAATAAGATACTCAAGAACTAGAGCATGGTTGCTGTACCATGTGTCTTCAACCGTACCCTGGGACTAGTTGCTAGTTCATCTCTCCATCTCTATTTGCTCACCTGCTCATTCTTTCTTTCTCTTTCTTCATACACACTTTTTCCTCCTTTTTCTCACTGGCCCATTGCTGTTCTCTCCAGCTCCTCTCATGTCTTAGCATTTCCTTTTACTCTCTTTGCCTGCCATCTCCATCACTCGCTGTCTTTCTGATGCTAGTTCTGCATCTATGCCCATTCTTTTCTGCAACCTGTCCTGCTTGTCTGCTCTCTTTCTCTTCTTGCTTGCATATTGTCTCGCCTCTCGCTCTGACTTTTGGTTCTTGCAGTTTTCTCTATCCATCTTGCATGTGTTGCACATTTTCTGGGAGCAAAGAGAAGGTTGTGAAACAGATGTAGAAGAGAGTAAAGGAACACATTAGACATGTAGATTTGGTCCAGGTTAATTGTACCAGGTTCCTCTCAAGAGGGTGTGAGTTTTTTCCACAAAAAAGGTGAGCTCTACTCCTTTCTACTGTTGATATATGCTGCATTTCTAAAGACACTTTCATGGGAGTAAGAGCCATTGAACACAATGGGGCTTACTTTTGAGTAGACATGGTTAGGATTGTGCCCATAGTCTCTAAAACCAATACTATCCCACCCACAACAGGTTGATCAGATGTTTGAACAGGTAGACACAAACATTTCTAGCATTTAAGGGAAGGGCTTACACTGTTTTAAAAATCTGTTCTGAGAAGATGATGTGTTTATATACTACAGCTTCAAGGATGTGGAGTGATGAAGTATATAGTCCTGCTTTAAGGATAAGGCAGTAGTGTTTGTGTTAGTCAGCCCTTGTGTTGGTAGTGCTCTGTGAATTTGGCTTATGCTGCATACTGGAACATCAGGTTTCCCCTGATTTCAGTCTGGGGGAGAAAATGATGCCCAAAATGTACTAGGTGCACTTTCATGCACTTTATGGGCTTACCACTAAAATTATATACAGTATGTCTACTTGCACCTTTGAGTAGGCGTGCCCAACAAGATGCAGAAGAGACTCAATTCAAGCGAAGTACATTTCACACAATACATCCCTAAGACTCATTCATCATTCATCATTCACCATTCATGCATCATTTGCCTGGGATGAGTGGTTGTTGCCAGTCACCTGCAGCTGATTAGTAGCTCCCTGCTGGACATCTCAGTATCATATCCCTCTTTGTAACAAGATGATGTGTTTGTAAGTACCATACCGTGTTTCATGATCAAACACTGAACTAAGTGTTTTAATTTCAATTACTCATTGAAAGTAATGGGCTTAAAGGCACTGAACTCAGTAGTGAAATGAGCCCATTATGTACTTAACATGTACAGGGCATGCTAACGAGATGACACATAAGTGGCCTGTATTCTGCAGTCCATTTCAGATTGGATGAGGAGTGAGTTTACAGGGCAGCCCAGAAGCATTTCCCATGCTAGTGCATTGATTTGTGCATGGACATGGTCTTCTTCTGGCATCCGAAGCACAGTTAGGAGGTAGAATGCAAATTTTTTCTCAGGAAAGTGCTGTGTGTGTTATTGATGGTGGTAGCACTATTGGATGGTATTTGTAACTTCATCATGTTTAGTGCCAGAATCTCTGCTCTTACAACACTAGTAGTGAGTATTCCATGCACCCCTTCACAGAAAAAGCAAAAGAACATTTACTCCATCCTTCCTCCCCCCCTCCTATTTTAAACTTTAAACTATCTATTTCCTCAACCTTTTCTGATTTTTTTAAAAAGGGATTGTAGATTTTTCTGAGAGTTGCTTTGGTACCCAGTTCCACCATCATTGTCTGAAGGCTCCTCAAGGAACTGTGAATCACATTGTGCTCATACTTCATTGATGTTTCTTGTGGGTCCCCCACCCCTCTCTCTCTCTCTCTCTCTCTCTCTCTCTCTCTCTCTCTCTCTCCATGCTCTTTGCCTCACTTTCTCTAACAATCTTTCTCTTGTTTCTTTCTCCAGCTACTTTCCCAGAGTACTTTACCCTCTTTTGGTACCTGACCTTTTTCATTTTTTCCTACTCACTACTCACATGAAGTATTCTTTCATTTTCTATCCTTTGCCCACTTGCATTCTTTCCCTCTCTTCTTTACAAGTACTTTTTTATTCTATTTTTTTTGTAATTTCTCTTGCATGTTTTATTTGATCGCACAGTATTTTGGCTTGCAATTCTTTTTCTCTTGCTCTTTCTTCCTTTGCTTAGTCACTGGGCTTCTCTCAATTTTCTTTTATAGTTCCCTAAATTTGAAATTAACTGGATATTGGAAATAGATCCCATCAAATTTCACTATGGGATTGATTTTGGGTGGTCAAGGGGGAAGCAACCCTGGTTGAGAATAAGAATGAATAAATAGGATGGCTCTGCCTTTCCATTGGACTAATTCAGTGGTGTGGAGAGGGGGGATTTGCTGCTTGGGTCACAGCCTATCCTCCATGACAATCCAACCCAGGCTTTCGTGCTTCGCATGCAGCGTATGCAGCGCAGAGCACGATACCATAGTCTTCCAAGACTGACAGAGGCCTGCTTTAAATAGGATCAACTTTTTCAGCTGAACAAGATTTGTATAGTTCTCCAATGATTAGAGTTGTAACTAGATCCATTGGTGGTGGCAGCGGCAAAGGAGAAATTAGCATGGTTTATCTTCAGATCCTGTGTACACGCACCCTTGGCATCTCTTTCATGCCTTTTCTTTTTAGCTGCAGACTTTCTTCTAATAAGTTTTTCTTTTTCACACATGATATTTAAACTGACTTCTGCTTTAAAACTGAGATGTACATCAGATTTCTTTTCCGAATTCTTGTTGAGTGCGTATTGAATGCTTGTTTAACAGCTTTCATATAAAAGCTTGAAGGCCTGAAATGAAATTACTATTACTAATTACTATGAAATTACTATAAAAGCAGTTTTACTATGAAAACACAGCCCTTTTCGCATTGCTTGCTGACTCCACACATCCTGGACTTCAATCATCTACAGACCTTTTAGAGCTGGGACTTAACGTTTCATAGGACTGACTTTAAACCACTTCTGCCCAACATTGCATGTATGCAACAGGGACTAAATATGTGGGCTGGGCAGAAATGGGATGTATTAAAATTTCTCTTGTTGTGTATGTCCATCTTGCTGCTTTTCCTTCTTTCTCTGCCTGTGCCCTCTCTTAAAATGCTTTAAAGAAAACAACATAAGGTGTGGGAATTGCCACTGGTGTGGCATGTGGTTGGGCATGTTCCAGCAATTGGTTCCCACCACCAACTGAAGATCACTTCTCTTATACTTTGATCTGCTTTCATCTTTTCCTTCTTCACATGCCATAGCATTTCTCCTTGTTTGCTTCCTTCTACTTCTCTTGCTTGCTTTTGCCTCTGTGTTCACTATTTCTGTTTCTTCTCAGTGCTTTTGGTGATCTTTATTTGCGCTTTTTCACACATCTCTCTCTCTCTCTCTCTCTCTCTCTCTCTCTCTCTTCCGCCCCCCCCCCCCCGCCCCCGAGGGTTAGGTCAGTGCACAGACATGCGCTTGCTTCCCAACATCATCAGGGGAACAGGAAGACCAATGTGCCAGCCTAGATTAGGATTTCACCCTACTAGTGCAATCTTAAGCATGGCTACTCAGAAGTAAGTCCCACTGAATTCAATGGGACCTACTCCTAGGAAACTGGGTACAGGATTGCAACCTCCATTTCTTAAACATGCCTTGAAGCAGTAACTTCACCTGTGCCATTCATTTGAGGAATATATCCCAACACGACAGAGCAAGTGGTGGTGCATTAGATGAACCTCAGGATACATGTGTAAAGAATCCTTGTATGTCTCTGTAGTAGCCACAGGAACAAAAGAAATTGTGGCATCTTAAGGCTGACAGATTTTTTGGGTTGCTGGTTGCTCTTTCTTTCCTCTCTTGCTTTGCAGTTCGCTCTCTACATTTTCCTTGCTTAATTTCTCTGCCTTCTCATGCATGCTTGCTTGCTCATTCTTACTTTGCTCACCTACTTGGTGATCCTCCTTTTTGATCTTTAATGATTCTTCCTTCACAGCCCTGGCGTTTTAGCCAATCCTTTTTCATGTGTGCTATCCACACTTTTCTGTCACTTCCTCTTTCTGTTGGTACTAGTTACTCTCTTTTTGTAATCCTCTTTACATTCAATGCACTTCCATTATTTTTTTCTCCAGAAATGTGCTTGAAATTGCTGCAGAGGCACAACAAAGAGGATGATGCTTTTACAATACATATTCTCAAATTATTCTAAATGTTAGCGCCTAATGCTTTCTCAGGCAGAATCTACCCCAGCGTAAACATATCAGCTAAAGAGCTGGTGTATACAGCATATTTCAAGCTGTTTTAACCTTCACTCCCTCTTGCACCTTTTACTTTCACGTACCCTACAATCCAGAGTAACAGTGGGATCACGTAAGAGACATTACGTGCACCCGTAGTTACTGCACCTCCTATTGAAAACCTATGGGAAATGCATATTGCAATCCAGAGTAAATTGTTCTTGCACAGGAGCAAGGACTCCCCATAGTTATTCTGGATTGTGCCCATACTCTCACATCTACTCTTACCTTTTTATTCTTGCTTGCTTTCCTCACTGCTACACTGACTTTATCTGCCTTGCTTTTTCCCCTGGCTCTAGTCACATTCGGTATTTCTAGGCTAACTGCTCTACCTGAGGATAATCCACTGACAAGGTATACCAAGTAATAAGTGACAGATGTGTCATGAGAGCTATGCTCATACCAGCTGTTTAACACAACCATGCAGTGATTAACACATTGCATAAATACTTGAGTGCTGATTCATATGAATATCAGTTGCTTAAGGCAGACTACATACACACTGTATTGGGAGTAAGCCCCACTGACCACAATAAGACTTCTAAGAAGACATACTTAGAATTATGCTGTAATTACCTTTCTGCTTTTATCTCCAAGCACATATACATCTCCAAGCACCATTAAGAGTTATGCCTTTTATCCTGGTAAAAACGTGGCTTAGATTGATGCTGATTAAAGGTATATTGAATTTTCAGGATGAGTTCACTGAGAGTAGGAATAATTTTAGCTTGGAAACATATCATCCTAGAGGCATCAAATCAATTCTGCTGTCCATCTTAAATACTTTATCCAGCATTATCCAACATCTAAAAGCAGTCATGGAATTTGGTTCACCCATTTGGTTATGTGTGTATCGTCTTCTATGACTGAAAAGATTTCCAAATAATGTTTGATGATACTGTATTTCCTAATAAAATGGAATTTCATTTACTTGGTGTTGAAAAAGTGGTTTTTTCCTCCCTCCAAAGCACTCATTCAGGTATATCCTATTTCCGTCTTACATTAAAAAACTAGTCCCTAACAGATCACACTTCTATTACTTTTAAGAAGAAAAAGCAGATGTTGTTCAGCAAATTAGATTAGTTGCATCTAATGCTGAAATCTAATGGAATATTAGTGTTTATTATCACTCATGTTTGCCTCGTCCATCCATTCGCTCAGAAATTCTTTTAGGATGACTTTCCTTCAAGTTCAAATATGAACAAAATTAAAGTAGCACAAATTACACCAAATCAGTTCTACAGCACTGTACAATAAAGGATGACAGAGAATATATTCATATTCTGATGCAACTGGAAACGTCAGTAGGATATTTTAATATTTCCTTTTAATTATCTGCTCCTTGCTGTTCAGCTCAGGCCTGAGAAGAATGATATAACATTTAGGAATAAAGATACAAGCCAGCAACACAGCAGTGGAAGCCAAAATGGAGAAGATCTCCACGGCCACCAGGTATTTTCCTTTGGTGCTCAGGTACACTGGAACAAAGGAGATCCAAACACTACAAAACACTAACATGCTGAAAGTGATAAATTGGGCCTCGTTGAAACTGTCAGGCAGTTTACGGGCCAGAAAAGCCACAACAAAACTGATGACGGCCAAGATGCCCATGTAGCCCAAGACACAATAAAACATGCTCACCGAACCTTCATTGCACTCTAGTAGGATTTCTCCCACCGTCGAGTGCATGTCAAAATCAGGGAACAGGGGAGCGATGGCTGCCCACAAGGTGCAAATACCTACTTGGAAGAGGGAACAGGAAACCACAATGGCGCTTGCCAGCCTCTTCCCTACCCACTTTCTCATTCGGGATCCCGGTTTGGTGGCCATGAAGGCCAGAACCACTGTGATGGTTTTGGCCAACACAGAAGAAACCGTCACTGTGAAGATAATCCCAAAGGCCATCTGACGGAGAAAGCAAGTGGCTTTCTGAGGTGGGATGAGGAACAGCAAGGAGCAGAGGAAGCAAAGCAGGAGGGAAAGGAGGAGAGTGTAGGTGAGATCCCGATTATTGGCTCGGACGATCGGAGTGTCCTGTTGCTTCACATAAATGGCGAAGACCAGTGCGGTGAGCAGGAAAAAGCAAGAGCGAAGAATGCTAAGCTGGTCCCCAGAGGCTCTCCAAAGGACAGAAAGTTGATTGCCTTGGGAATGCAGTGTGATTGATTCATATGTGGAAACTGATCCTCTGGGCACTCCACACAATTATCCAGGTCTGGAAAAAAGAAAGACCAGGTCAAAATTCAAGACTATTATGAGGAGGTATCAATGGGACTGATTCAAAATGCAAGAGGCACTCCTAGTCAGGTGTAATATTAGCAATGCAAGTTTTGGCTTTCACAGATATAGTGATGGAAGTTAGAACTGTAAGTGAACAAACCAGGAAAGAGATCTTAGGGGTTGGAATATCAACCCAGAGTACTCGTTTTGGAATACTGTTTACAGGTCTGATCACCATACAAGAATAATGATTTAGTAGACATAAACATGGCAATTGGAAATACCAAGATGGTGGGACACTTTCCTTACTGGAAAATGCTACAGCAGTTAGGGTGGGCATTCAAAGTGGCTTACTAAAGGTCATAGAAATATAGAGGCTTACAACAAAGAAATATAAAAATATAAACATTAACAATTATCTAAAACCAATATACAGCCTAAAAATATCATTAAGAGCAAGGTGCAGTCAATAAAAAAGAAAACACCTT
Organism: Cryptoblepharus egeriae; assembly: GCA_030015325.1. NCBI lineage: Eukaryota > Metazoa > Chordata > Lepidosauria > Squamata > Scincidae > Cryptoblepharus > Cryptoblepharus egeriae. The sequence continues at coordinate 83,412,441 of JAREYC010000004.1, forward strand.
GATCATGGCACACTGGTTGAAAATCACTGGGATAGCTGCACAATGACAGGATTGCTACTGTAGCAGAATGCCAGTGATGTCTGTGTATGAGTTCCCAAAAAGTTCCCTGACCTGAATATCTGCTAGGAAAAGTCTTTCCTTATTAAATGTATGTTTCAAAATTGTAAATGAACCTTTTTGAGAGGAAATCTTGCCTTCAGGACATTTGGCACAATCATAGCAACAAAATGCCATTCCCTCCTTCTTTTTTCTCCTGGAGCCAGGTAGGCAACTAGGATTGCATTCAGAAACAGGTGGCACCTGGTTGGTGAGATAAAAAAGAAAGTTTAGCACTTGCTCATATAATTTTTTTTAAAAAAGGTTAGCATTGACAAAATTGTAAGCTTTTAGAAAATAATGAACATACTTATTGCAAACCTTAATTCGAATGATCCACTGGCTGAAAAGAAGCCATGAATAACTCTCAAGTGATGATGGAGTTTGCTTTCAGGACTGTATTCACCAAGAGTTACTCTGGCATCTATAGCCAATGCAACAAGGACAAGTGTGCCAAGATTAACTATCTAGACCAGTGGTACTTGGGCATTTCCGCCCAGGACCTCCTTTAAACTTAAAGATCTGTCCCTGTCAAACTCATGGGATGTGACATCATTGTGATACCAGAGCTTCTCCATGTTTACTTGAAAGTAAGTCTCATTGTGTTCAAAGAGACTCATAGAAAAGCCAGTGCCAGATTCCAAGATGGTGGATCCCACCCTCTTGCACCACTGACCCAAGATTGCAACCCAAGGGGAACCTAACCCACACTTTCATGATTTATAGTTTAGTTTACAGTGCATTCCTATTTGTGTCTACCCAGAAATAAAGTCCATAGAGATCAATGGGGCTTACTCCCAGGAAAGTGTTCTTAGGATTGTAGCCTTAGAGCACAATCCTAACCATTTCTACCATTCAATGGATTTTACTCCCAGGAAAGTATCTTTGGGATTGCAGCCACAGTGTCTTAATTCAATGGTAAGGAAGGTGAATTACATATATGTACAAAATGTTTCTCCAAAAATGTTCTAATATCTTAAAAGCAGAATTTGATCTGAAAAGGATGCACTGATAGATCAAAAGTTTACACATGTGTAACCCTCTGTGCTGTAAAGAAGGGGTAAACAAATCAGTTCATAAGCACAGTCATATATAGAGATATATGAAATGAAGTGCATATATGGTGCATGCATCTCAGAATAACTTTCAGAGGAAAGGGGAGCAGGTCTCCAATCACCTCCAGAGAACTACAGGGTTCTCCTGCTAGACGGGTAGAGGATGCCACATCACCGCAGGCTCCATCTGGCTCCCAGCCTGGGGTTTTGGACACCCAAGGTTTATAACATCAGGTCCAATTTCAGGCAGGATTGTACAGTAAGAAATGTTGCATCAACAGGGTTACCAGATGGTGCTCAAACCTCAAAAGGAGGACAGGGTCTTGGATTACTCTCAGCCTTGTCTTTTCAGTGGAAAATGGCACCTTTGCCTACACATGAGTAAAGCTGAAATATTGGGCACTTTCACTTTCCCATGGAGCTCAATGTATTTTTTAAATTTTTAGTTTTTTGGCCATAACTTTTGATATTTCAAAATCGATTTTGGCATTGGATTCTGTTCTTGAAAATGAATCCAATGACATATGACATGATGGGGTACTGCACACCATTGCAAAGTTCCAAAATGAAGCAAAAATGGAGGACAATGAAACCCTTTTGGAGGACACCCATACAGAAGGTTGAAGAAGAGGACAAATCCGGAAAAATCTGGTCATATGATCACCCTGTGTATCAAGTATGTAAACACACACATACATACATACATACAGAGAGAGAGAGAGAGAGAGAGAGAGAGACCCATGTCCCAACCATGACTTAAATGATCAACAATGTTATGAAACTTCCATTTTTGACTGTTTCAGACACTGCAGTCCTCCCCACCTTAATAAAGTTTTTTGGCCACACCATTTTGTTGGCATTAATGGTAAATTCCCCGCTGCCAAAAGACTGCAGATCCAGCCTTCCGACCTTGACTCTCCTGAAGGAACTGTTTGGGAAATTGACTGAGTTGGTGACATCAAATCCAGTTTCTAATTCTCTGTTCCTGCCAAAACACACAGTATCTCCAGCACTGTTGTTGAATGAAACCCTCCTAAGAAAGTGATGGAGCTGCATTGAAAGAGGGCAGAAGCAGACAACTACTTAAGTCGAAACCTGTTTGTATGTTTACCGTACTGTGAGCTGCTTTGGGTCTGTAAGAATAAGGCAGAAAACAAACAAACAATAAATAAATCTCAGACTAGAACCAGAAAAGTAGCATGTACATCTCCACAGGAAGTGGCATAGCTAGAGGGGGCAGGAGCCTTACCCCCTAAGAGCCATTTCAGATACAGATTATCACAGTGATCATCACAATGATCATCAGTCCAAAATAGGTTAGAATAAAAAATGGGAAAGAGTTTTCCTGAGACAATTTCACAAATCTGCTGAACGCAGGGTGACCAGATGCCTGAACCTCAAAATGAGGACAAGGTCTTGGATTCATCTCAGCCTGGCCTTTCTGGCATACATGGCACGTTTGCCTACTCACTAGTAAAGCTGCAATATAAGGCATTTTCACTTTCCCATAAAGCTCAATGCATATTTTTATTTTTTATTTAGTTTTTGGGGGCATAACTTTTGATAGGAGATATTTCAAAACCGATTTTTGCATTGGATTCTGCTCTTCAGTACAAATATAATGACATCTGACATGATGGAGGTACTGCACACCATTGCAGAGTGCCAAAATGAAGCCAAAATGGAGGACAATGAAGCCCTTTTGGAGGACACCTAGATAGAAAGCTAAAAAGGAGGACAAATATGGAAAAAATCTGGTCATATTGTCACCTTGGCTGCAAGGGAAGAATGAGGAACAAGACTGAAGTAGAGTCCAAAAGACATGTGAGACAGATGTGAGGTGGTAATTGTCAAAGGTGTTACAGGGTGCTGTTATATGTGAACCTGGTAATCATTGTCTGAGGCCGCACTAAAGCTGTCTCAAGAAGGGCATACCTGCCAAGGCTGCAGATTCTGAAACTCCACTCTTCCATCTTCCAGTGTTCCTCTGCGTTTAGACCTGGATTGTATCACAGCATGTAAAGCATGTGCCACAGCATAGACAGCATTGTAGACACTGTAGCTGTGACCAGTCATGCTCATTTCAAAGGCAAATAACAGTAGGCTCTCCAACTTCTCATCCCCAGTGCAGATCTCATTGCTCTGTTCCGCCATATCACAACTGAGTCTTTGACAGCCAAAAGCCTGTAACCAGAACTCCCTGATAAACCTATCTCCATTTGGCCAGCATGGATGTTGGTATTGAAGAAATGGTTTGAATCCTTGGATCTCATTTCTATGGACTCTGAAGGAGATGGAACCATGGAGGACTTCCTGATCCTGATGCATTTGAAAGCCCACAGCCGTGAAGTCCATCTGAGCAGTCAGAATCCAAACCTTGCCCACAGTGTTATTGGTCTTTTCCAGTTCGCCCAGGGCTAGCAGTGCTCTGAAGCAAAACATGAATCTCGTATCCCCATAGACAACAACCACATTGGCGCTGCTCTCCATTATAAATTTATAGGTATCGGACAACTTGTGGAACATGCTGAAATACTGGGCAATATAAGCAAGCTTCTCGGTTCTCTTGGAGAAGGCAAAACAGATACCAACCTTGGAAAGCAGAGGTTGTAGGTTCTGCACAAATCTATCTCCACTTTCATCATTTGCGGCAAGAACTCCAACCCATGTCCACCTGAAGTGCAGAAGAAGCCGAATAATCCCAGTGCACTGATGGACTTCATTTGGTACCAACCGGTAGAAGGGAGTGGACTGTGTTCCGTCATTCTTCTCTGGTGCAAAGGAGCCATAAGTGAGCTAATGAGGAATGAATAGACTTTTCCATAAATGGAGTAGAGGGACTGTGTTCCATCATTAAGGATAGCAATGGCCAAGTCGTGGTTTTCTCATTGACAGGCAGTCCAGTTCAAAGTTTCCTGGAGCTCCAGGCCTGCCATAGCACCAAAATGGCTGTCACACTATCCAACACTCCCCAGACAGCCATTATGAAACCTTCAGGAGAAGAGGACATTTATCCTCTACACTCAAGTAAGATAATGGGGCTACTCCATTCTGTGGCAGATCTTGGAGTGGCCTCTGTGAGGCCTTGGCCTTGGCCTCTGATGATCCCAGATCTTACCTGGCAACTTTCCCTGCCATACATCCCCCCTGCCCTCTAGACAACTTAAAGTATAAAATATACGAGCCACGCATACGTTGTAGGAATTTCCTTGGAATATAATAAGGATGTTTGACAATTGAAAAGTCCATCAGTTTAAAAGAACTTAAGAGTGCAATTGTAACCAGCTTTACAGCATGGAGTTAAGGGCAATACAAGTTAGGAAACAAACATCTCCTTATCTTGAGGAGGCCTCCATGATGGCCACCCAACTGAAAGATAAGTGGTATGGAAAAGTTTGTTAGGCTTTGGATCTAATGTGCTTATAAATTCACTAAGGCACAAAAAGCCAAGTTAAGGTTCCTTCCTCAACTTTGGTACTGTGGAAACACTAACCACATTCTATGGTCTCCAGTGTTCACCAGTCCTATTCAGTTTTCCAGCACTGAATGCACCCCCAACACTATCCAGTTTTCCAGCACTCAGTGCACCCCCAAGATAAGACACTCCCTTTACTTGATGAGGCCTCTAATGACTGCCTATCACCACCACAGGATGTGGTGGATGCCCTTTTTGTTTTATCAGTGCTGGAAAGTTGACCAGGCTTGGGTCCTTAGTTTCCATGCGCTCCCACTTTCACCTGAACCCCAGTTTTTGTATGTGTTAGTTTGGAGGAGATTGAGTGGGAGGAAAATGGTTAATGATAAGAGTGCCATCACTTTCTGTCATTTTGTTGATCTCCAATGAGGAGCCACTGAAATCTTCTGCTGCTACCACTAGACACTATCTTTTATTTTCTTACAGCACTCAGCTGCTTGAAAAAATAACCCAATGGATGGGGAAAGATGGAGTGTAATGCAATCCCCATTCATCCCCTTACCTTCATACTGTCCTGGTCAAGTAAGTGGGAAAAGCAGAGTTTGTTTGGAGACCATGTGGTGGTGCTGAACCTGAAGCAATCCGGTGAAGATTATTGTGCTGCACTTTGCCATGCTGTGACGCACATCCAAACTGCTTCCCGACTCCCTCCTAGTTGGCTACCAGGAGGTGGTAGTGACAGTAATAGTAGTAGGGATTTGTGCATTGCTTGACCACCAAACAGGTCTGACTGATGTGCAGAATCTAGCAGCACATTGACTCTCATCAGAGATACAGAAACATGTTTTTAAAATACAAAATCCTTTCCTTAAAAAGGGAAATGTTTATGAATTGAGACATAACTCAGGCTTTATTTTACCTGTGGAATCTTGTAGACACTAAAAATGGTTGCCATGTATTGAGATGTTATAAAGTCAAGTCCCCCAATGACTGCAATCAGATTATTCTGGGTACCATACTTGTAGTTTGGCACAAATCTGTGCTGCATCGAGAGAAGATTCAGAGTGGACTGATAGGTTTTCCTCTCATTAAAGTAACTGTCATAGATGTGGAACCCCAAGGTGACATTTGGCAAGATCTTGGGATTTCTGTTGATCTCCTGGACAGCAAATACCAAGGCCAGAAGATGCTGGTAGTTCTTTGCCACTACCCTGTAGTAAGAGTTACATGTTCTGTAACTGGTTGATATGCAAGATGTTTGAGTAGTTGAAGGTTTCTCATTAGAAAAAGACTCACAGTACTCATTAAGGTTTAAATTTTTTTTAAGATCGAAAATGTGATTCGATTATTTCTAGAAAATTTTGATCCACAGTCCATCAGTATTAGGAGAACTCATACCAATAAGGAAACTCTGTCAAGCAACTCATTGTGTGAATTGTCCTAAAGATCCGGCAATGGAAATGAGACAGTTGCCATTGCTTACAGAAAGATTCAGAAACATATTTGACTTCAATGGGGATGAGATCTTTGTAAACAGATCAATCAATATGTAATTAATATCAATCAATTTTTGTGATTTTTAAAAACTACAAAAACTTCTTCAAACAATTTTGTTTTGGCAGCCTTTTCAACCTTTTTTCATCTTATTGCACAATGCACATCCTGTATTAAAATTGTCAATGCACACCATCAGTTTTGACACCTGGTGGACCATGCTGGTGGTGGTGGGGGATCCTAGCATCCCCAATGGTTCCTAATAATATAGACCATCCCCCAACTCCCACAGCACACCCATGGACCATCCACAGCAAACCACTATGCCACAGAACACTGGTTGAAAATAGCTGCTCATGATGCTTTCTAGAGACACCAAAGAGACACCAAATAACAAAGTAAAACATCCCTGAAATACCATATTTACTTGAATCTAACACTCACTTTTTAAAGCCAAATTTACAGCACAATCCAGAGTAACTACAGGAGCTCTTACGTCGATGTAAGAAAAATTTACTCTGGATTGCTCTATGCATTTCCCATAGATTTCCCATAGGTGGCGCCGTAACTATGCTGACATAAAAGTCTCTTACGTCAACGTAAGAGCTCCCGTAGTTACTCTGGATTGTGCTGTTGGTCTCCAAAATCAGGGTGGTGAATTAGATTTGAGTATATATGATAGTTTGATAACAATAGATCACTATTTAATTTAACAGTTTACCATATTTAGTAGTTAGTTTAACAGTTAACATAGTATTTTAAAAGTTTACCATATGTTACCATAAACCCACTGTAGCATAAAGTAGTCTAATTAGGTCAAAATCACAACATAAGCCCACTGTCATATTATTATCAAATTACTAATTGTATGCAGTAAAATTAAATTTTGCACCTGCTTTGCAGCTGAGCATTACAATCCCCAGTAAATTAATCTCAAGTCTTTTAAAATAGGAGTGTGATTTAGATTGGATAGCATATTAGATTTGATAAAATATGGTATATCTCAAGGCACAATCCAAATCTGGAGTAGCAAAAAGGAACAGAGACGGATTTGCAAAAGGTACAGTTTTCGAGTGGGAATTATCCGAAAAATTTTCCCTTCATATTTTCCCTTCATTTGCACAATTAGCAAATTTTCCCTTCATATTTTCCCTTCATTTGCACAATTAGCAAATTACCTTCCTCAATAACAAAAAAATCTATATAAAAACTGCAATCTGTATAAAAGGCTGGCAAAACCCAAGTCCCATGATTGCCAAGAGAGTGTCACAAAAGTGCAATAATACACTTCTGCACCACTCCTGGAGGGGGGTTATGCTAGTGCACAGACTCGCACTTGCCTCCCTATATCACCACAGAACTGGAAAGACAAATGAATTGTGCCAGCCTAGGTTAGGACTGCACCCAAAAATTACACTTTTCTTTTTACTGTACCCCCTCCAACTAGAGTTGCTTTTCAGTACAAATAAAAGATCTGATCACGGATCTTCTAGATGTCAGGTAGTGTTTGCATCTCTTCCTTGAAATCAATCCAACTGAAATCAATGGAACCATTTACATGATTTTGGCTGCAATCCTAAAGACACTTTCCTGGGAGTAAGACCCACTAAACACAATGGGATATAATTTTTGAGTAGACATGGTTAGGATTGCAACCTAAGATTAACATCATTTGATGACTAGGAAAATAAAGTTCTTACACGGGATCCACAACTGAATAGAAAGACTGGTTGTCCTTGAAGTCTTCTTGGTCAAAACCGGTCAAGATGTGAGAAACAAGTCCGCCGACAATAAGGTCACCTGGCTGATAATACTGTTGTGGGATGTTGAGCAGATCACTAATGATGCAGATCTTGGTGTGTAGCCTGCACACTATGGATGGTAACAGAAAGAGCACAAAAAGAAACATACTGAGGACATATCTTTTGGGGGAAAACACCAGTGTTTTGGTCTACAGTATCAGTATCAGACTCCGTACAGACCTGTCTAATTAACTGCATAGAGAAATAGACATCAAAGGGGTAGAACTCTGACCAGGCTAGCCCTAACTAGGAACAGTAGAAATATGTTTATATCCAAACTCATGATAAACTAGGAGGCCATGTCAGACTCAATCACAAGTCTGATAATTACAGAGAAGATAATTATGGGTTACCTGGTGCATATAATCAGGGGAATCAAGAAAAATGGAAGAAAACACATTTGTCGTAGTGTAATTGTGGTCTCTACTCGTTATTGGGACAGCAAAAGTGTATGAAGAATAATATACATTGAAAAACAAAAAAGAACAAAAGCTGGGCCTCTGATCGGACCTGTCTGCTTCCAAAGCACTATACCATTGCATCTAACTTTCTACAGCTTACCATCTGAAAGGCACGGGCACTTGACTCATGTTGAATAATGTGAATAATTATATTGGTGAATAATAATATATTGACTATATTGTGATTGTGGACTGTGGTGGTGCAAGTGCTTAAGACACTGTGCTTGTTAACCAGCAGGCCAGGTTTAGGGCACTATCCCTACAATCCAGAGTAACTACGGGAGCACGTAAGAGACATTACGTGTACCCATAGTTACTGCACCACCTAGTGAAAACCTATGGGAAATTCATATTGCAATCCAGAGCAAATTGTTCTTGCACCGGAGCAAGGACTCCCTATAGTTACTCTGGATTGTGCCCTTTGCCTGTTAACCAGCAGGCCAGGGTTCAAGACCTGGGTTCTACAAGACAGGTGAGCTCCTGTCCTCAACCCAGCTCCTGCTAACCTAGCAGTTCAAAATCATGCAAAGGGAGGTAGATAAATAGGTACCACCTTAGTGGGAAGGTAAAAAAGCATTCCGTGTGCCTTCAGCAGTCATGCTGGCCCCATAGACAAGACTGGCTGTAAAGGCTTAGAAACAGGGATGAGCACTGTACCCTACAGTCGGTCACAACCAGCAGTAAAACATACAGGGGACACCTTTGCCTTTATATTGTGATTAAGATGTAACATAAACCCATTGTTGTATAAAGTACTGCAATTACGTAAAAATCATAACATAAATCAATTGCCGTTTTATTATTATCATATAACTGTTATATAATTAAAATTATCATTAAATTATCATATAATTTTATTATTATCATATAACTTTTATTATTATCATAAAGCATCATATCCAGTAAAATTAAATTTTGTACCTGCTTTACAGCTGCGCATTACAATCGCTAGTAAACTTTTTTAAAAAAATCTCAACCCTCTAAACTAAGGATGTGCATTAGATTTGATGGCACATTAGATTTGCGTAAATATAGTAGCACCCTATGTGGACTCATTAGCTTAATCCTCAGCAAAAACTCCTGTAGAATCTGTGTAAACAGATTTTCAATCATGGTACATTGGGTCCATGGGTCCATACGTGTGCCATGAGAATTTGGGAAATTTGTTTATTTATTAAACAAACATCAATATTAATTGGTTTATTGAAGAACTGAACAGTTATTGAATTAACTGAATTAATTGGTTTATTGAAGAACTGAACGGTTCAGCAGTGGAACAGATTGCCAAGGGAGGTGGTAGACTCTCCCTCACTAGGGATCTTTAAGAAGATCTTTAAGATCTTTAAGAAGAGGCTTGACGAGCACCTGTCAGGGATGCTCTAGGGGGATTTCCTGCTGCAGGCAGGGGGTTGGACTAGATGACCTACTAGGTCCCTTCCAACTCTAATATTCTATGATTCTATGAACCTTCCCACCAGTAGTATGGTGTGCCCTGTCAATTGACCCCAAATGGATGGTGTGCGTTGGCAATTTTAGCATGTGGTCAGTGTACCATGTGATGAAAAAGGTTGATAATCACTGGTGTTAACTATCAGTATCTACTGCGTGTCATGACAGGCTTGAATACACTTTCTTAACCAGAGACCCATATCTTAACCAAAGACCCATATCTTCCAGGCTAACAAGAAAGACAGTATTGAAAAACTGTGGGACTGCAGACAGCCACATTTTAACCGTTGTTTTTCATTCTAAAGAACCCATCAAACATTTGTCTGAGAATATGAATATGTTAATTTGGTTTTATTTATAGGCAGTTTATAAATAACACTTTATGTCCCATCTCAGAATGGATACCAGCAAAATAAAAATAGCACTGGGCAGTTACATCTCTGTCTAATACAGATATCTGATAGGACAGAGATTACAAATTGTTTCTGGTATCATAGAAAGATAGGTGAGGGTGCTTAATACTGCTCTTTGATATTCAGATCAGGTCACAGAAGGATAATATCAATTTGGGGTCCCAGATTCATAGGCAGTATAAGGGTATTTCCATCACAGAGGTAATATTAACAAAAGGAAAATAGCACAAACCAATGAAAATCAATACCACATCAATGTCTGGTGTATGACAGAGAAAACAATGGTGCTGGGGTGTTTTAATATATGCTTTTAATTAACTGTTCAGCACAACAAAGAAGGGTTTAAAAAGCAGCACCTACCAACATTTCCTCTTCTATACAACGCTAAAAGGTAGAGGTACTCTGTTGTCCATGGTACAGTGGTACCTTGGTTTACGAGTGACTTGGATTACAAGTGTTTTGGATTAAGAGCACAATTTTCTCAGAAAGTTTGACAATTTAAGGGCAGTCTTGGAAGACAAGCACTTCTGAAGAGGTTTGGAACAGGCTTCCATAGCGAGGAAACTCACACAGGTGGGGGGAAAACAACCTGAGCCAGGTGTGTGTTGGATCTTTTGCCAGTGCGTAAGGTGTGTGGGGTATTTTTGTGTGTGGGATCTGTGTGGAAGGTATGCCTTATCAATGTTCCAATGCTGCTCCCCATCAACAGCACAGGAATGTTAAAGTTGCACAAAAAGACAAAGATTCCATTGAGCCAATGGAGAGAGAGTAGTGAGAGTCATCCTACAAAATAAATCTTCTCTCTAGTCTCTCTCACACTAGCCATGAAGATTTACAAAAGTACAGTAATCTAGTACTGTACAGTATTTTCTTTATTACAGTATTTTGTATTAAATTGCAATGTTTTGTAATCATTTTTATTTACTGTAAATATTTTTATATAAATATTTTTGGACTCTGGAACCAATATTCTGAGTTTCCATTATTTCCTATGGAACAATCCACACTGGACTACAAGCACTTTGGATTACAAGCATGCTTCTGGAATGAATTATGCTCATAAACCAACGTACCACTCTATATAGTAACCTGGCGATGAATAAAAGAGTACAAGAGAAATAATACATTCTCCACAACTGATATGTTTTCACTTGGAGATAATCAGATAGACAGATGATACCTTTGGTCTCATTTGGATTGAAGTGAGGACATACGGATATATTACTTGATAGTCCAGATTCACTTACAGGTTATGACCACTGGTCTGAAGGAATTTACAGCTCAGAGGGAATATGAACAAAATTAAAATAGCACATATTACATCAAATCAGTTCCACGACATTGTATGGTGAAGAATGACAGAGAACATATTCATATTCCAGTGCAACTGGAAACAACATCAGTAGGATAATTTAATATTTCCTTTTAATTAACTGATCCTTGCAGTTCAGCTCAGGCCTGAGAAGAATGATATAACATTTGGGAGCAAAGATACAAACCAGCAACACAGCAGTGGAAGCCAAAATGGAGAAGATCTCCACGGCCACCAGGTATTTTCCTTTGGTGCTCAGGTACACTGGAACAAAGGAGATCCAAACACTACAAAACACTAACATGCTGAAAGTGATAAATTGGGCCTCGTTGAAACTGTCAGGCAGTTTACGGGCCAGAAAAGCCACAACAAAACTGATGACGGCCAAGATGCCCATGTAGCCCAAGACACAGTAAAACATGCTCACCGAGCCTTCATTGCACTCTAGTAGGATTTCTCCCACTGCTGAGTGCATGTCAAAATCAGGGAACGGGGGAGCGATGGCTGCCCACAAGGTACAAATACCTGCTTGGATTAGGGAACAGGAAACCACAATGGTACTTGCCAGCCTCTTCCCCACCCACTTTCTCATTCGGGATCCCGGTTTGGTGGCCATGAAGGCCAGAACCACTGTGATGGTTTTGGCCAACACAGAAGAAACCGTCACTGTGAAGATGATCCCAAAAGCCATCTGACGGAGAAAGCAAGTGGCTTTCTGAGGTGGGATGAGGAACAGCAAGGAGCTGAGGAAGCAAAGCAGGAGGGAAAGGAGGAGAGTGTAGGTGAGATCCCGATTATTGGCTCGGACGATCGGAGTGTCCTGTTGCTTCACAAAGATGGCGAAGACCAGTGCGGTGAGCAGGGAAAAAGCAAGAGCAAAGAATGCTAAGCTGGTCCCCAGAGGCTCTCCAAAGGACAGAAAGTTGATTGCCTTGGGAATGCACTGTGATTGATCCTTATTTGGAAATTGATCCTCTGGGCACTCCATACAATTATCCAGGTCTGAGAAGAAGAAAGACCAGGTGAAAATTCAAGGGCGTTTCAAGAAGTTATCAGTGCCATTGACTGGAAGAGCGAGAAGCACTCCTAGCCAATATTAGCAATGCAAGTTTGGGCAAAAATTTCTAACTTTACATATACACTGAGAATATCAACACATGCAACAGGGTCCTACACATGCAATAATGTGTATCGTTCTGGTCACTATACCTGGATAAATATGTGGTGGAGGTGTAAAATATGGAAAAACATGGCAATCAGAAATATCAAGAACACTTTCCATTATGGAAAATGCTACAATAGGGTTTTCTAGTACTGTATAAGGAAGACTCTCTCTCTCTCTCTCTCTCTCTCTCTCTCTCTCTCTCTCTCTCTCTCTCTCTCTCCCCACCTACCTTTCTACCTGCCTGCCTCCCTACCTATCTACCTACCTACAAATTTTTCCCATTTTTTTCTCCCATTCAAAGTGGCTTACTAGAGGTCATAGAAACATTTTATCTATATATATAAAAGAGAAATGTCACTCACTGACTGACTCACTCATTCACTGACTCACTGACTGACTCATCACCACCCTGCCAAAAACCGCAGGGCCTAGAAGCGTGAAATTTGGGGTATCAACTCCTACCAGCTAGTATCAACTCCTTCCACTCAACAAGTCAGCAATTCAGGACCCAAGTTTTGCAAGACAGGGTGAGCTCCGATCTTTAGCCCAGCTCCCGCCGACCTAGCAGTTTGAAAGCATGCCAGTGCAAGTAGATAAACAGGTACCACCTCGATGGGAAGGTAAACAGCATTCTGTGCATCTTGGCATATAGTCATGCGGACCACATGACCTCAGAAGCATCTTTAGACAATGCTGGCTCTTCACCTTTGAATTGGTGATGAGCACCGCACCCAACAGCTGTGGCTGGAGCCTATATAGGCAGCAGGGCAACCTGCCAAAGACCTTTTACCCTCTACCAGTTCCTTCCATATTAGATGTATGTTTCAAAACTATAAATGGTACTTCTTTTGTACCTTTTTGAGAGGAAATCTTGCCTTCAGGACATGTGGCACAATCGTAGCAGCAAAATGCCATTCCCTCCTTCTTTTTTCTGCTGGAACCAGGTAGGCAACTGGGATTGCATTCAGAAACAGGTGGCACCTGGTTGATGAGTTAAAAAATAAAGTTTAGCACAGTGAAAATTGTGAGATTTTGGAGAATAATAAGTTTTCTTAGAGAAATGTCTCTTAATGCAAATGATCCACTGAGTGGACGTGTTGTTGGAGTCAATTATTGGGACTTTATTCTCCAAGAGTTACTCTTGGCATCTGTTGCCAATGCAACAAATGCAAGTGCACCAAGGCATTAACTATCCTGGAGCTTGATTTTGAGCACAGTCCTAACCAGTGATGGGCTTCAAAGAAATTAAGAACCGGTTCTCTGTCCATCTGGCAGCCACTTTTAAATGGCTATTTTTAAACTTTATATGTACTATCTCTTGTTAACAACCGGTTCTATAGAGAAGGAGCGAACCTGCTGGTGCCCACCACTTGTCCTAACCATGTCTACTCAAAAGACAGCCCCATTATGTTCCCAGGAAAATGTGTTTAGGACTGCAGCCTCAGAGTCTTAATTCAATGCTAAGGGAGCTGAATCAGATGGATAGCATGGTTTTCCAAAAAATGTTCCAAAATGTTCCATGGTTTTCCAAAAAACATCTTAAAAGCAGCATTAGAACTGAAAGGATACAATGATAGACCCAAAGGTCACATATGTGCAATGTTGTGCACTCTGGAGAGGACGGATCAAATCAGTTCATAAGCACTTTAATACAGAGAGAGAGGAGGAACATGTAGCTTCCCTGGGCCTCAGAATACCCTCCAGAGGTATTCACCCCCTCACCTCTGGAGAATTACAAGGCTCTTCCATGCGTGGGACAGATGGAGGGGATTTGCTGAGGGCCACATGGAGGCTTGACAGGCCATATTTGCTCACCAGGCTGGGGTTTAGACACCCAAAGTATAGAACAGGAGTCTCCAACCCTGGGACCTGGGATCAGATGTAGCCCTTCAGGAGCCTCCATCTGGCCCTCACAAGCCCCCTCAGTCCATCCCTCAGGCATAATTCTCCAGAGGCAAGGAGAGCTTGGGAAGGTATTTTGAGGACTGGAAAGGCTGCTCACCCCTCCTCTCTGTGTGTATATGAAAATACTTATGAACCGGTTTGAAGATCACCCTCTCACTTTGTGTTGGAAAGTGTTCATAGAATCCTAGAGTTGGAAGGACCCAGTAGGTAATCTAGTCCAACCCCTGCCTATAGCAGGAAATCCTCTGAGAGCTCATCAAGCCTCTGCTTGGAGATCCCCAGTGAGGGAGAGTCCACCATCTCCCTTGGCAATCTGTTCCACTGCCAAACCACCCTCACCATCAGGAATTTTTTTCTGGATATCCAACTGGAATCTCCTTTCTTGCAGTTTGTACCCATAGGTTCTAGTTCTGCTTTCAAAGGCAGCTAAGAACAAATGAGCCCCTTCTTCCTTATGACAGCCTTTCAGGTATCTGAAGAGGGCAATCATGTCTCCTTTCAGCCTTCTCTTCTCCAGGCTTTACATCCCAAGTTCTCCCAACCTTTCCTTGTAGGACTTCCCTTCCATCCCACTGATCATTCTTGTCGCTCTCCTCTGGACTTGCTCCAGTTTGGCTGCATCTTTTTCAAACTGATTGGTTGAAATGATTTTAATTCATTCATATTCCTTTACTAATATATTCATTTATGTAAATTTATTCAAATTTGAAATTTAAGTCAATTCTTTTTTTTACCCCTGACACAGTATCAAAAATACAATGTGATCCTCCTGCCAAAATGTTGAGAGACCCCTGTATAGAAAATCAGGACCAATATCATGCAAGATACAGTAAGAAATGTTATAACATGTAAAGAGAGAGAAAGACGGAGAGAGAGAGAGAGTGCGCAACGTCCCATTCATGACTCAAATAACCGTTATGAAACTTCCATTTTCTACTGTGTTTCGTACACTGCAGTCTCCCACCTTAATAAAGTTTTTCGGCCACACCATTTTGTCAGCATCAATAGTAAATTTCTCATTGGCAGAAGATTGCAGATCCAGCCTTCCCACCTTGACTCTCCTGAAGGAACTGTTTGGGAAATTGACTGAGTTGGTGACATCAAATCCAGTTTCTAATTCCCTGTTTTTGCCAAAACACACAGTATCTCCAGCACTGTTGTTGAATGAAACCCTCCTAAGAAAGTGATGGAGCTACATTGAAAGATGACAGAAGCAGACAATTATTTAAATCAAAACTTGTTTCTATGTTTACCACATGATAAGCCACTTTGGGTCTCTAAGAATAAGGTGGAGAGATTGATTGATTGATTGATTGATTGATTGATTGATTGATTGATTGATTGATTGATTGATTGATTGATTGATTTTCTCTGCTATCTATATCTGCTTGGAGAGCAGAACCACCCTGTAAATGCAACTGTTATAAACCTCGAACTAGTACCAGAACAAGTATCATGGACATCCCCAAAGGGCAGTGGCAAAGCAAGAGCAGGTTGGAGCATTGAGTCTTGAAGGATGACTCACCCTTTTCGGAGTCATCACAGTCAGATTTATGAGACAAAAAGATGTGACACCAAAAAATGGGAAAGGGTTTTCTTCAAACAATACTGCCAATGTGCTGTGGGAATCTTATCACTTTATCAAAATATATGCAGACAATAGAAATAGAAGAACCACTCTAGTTTCCAGGCACTGAAGAATTGGGGGAGAAGCTTAACGTAGCGTCCAAAAGACATGTGAGGGAGGTGCAAGGTGGTAATTGTCCAGAGGTGTTGCAGGGTGCTAGTATATGTGAACCTTACAGTTATTATCCTGAGGATGACAACAGAGCTGTTTCTCAAGAAGAGCATACCTGCCAAGGCTGCAGATTCTGAAGCTCCACTCTTCCACCTTCCAGTTTCCCTCTGCATTTAGACCTGGATTGTATCACAGCATGTAAAGCATGTGCCACAGCATAGACAGCATTGTAGACACTGTAGCTGTGACCAGTCATGCTCATTTCAAAGGCAAATAACGGAAGGCTCTCCAGCTTCTCATCCCCAGTGCAGACCTCACTGCTCTGTTCCTCCATATTACAACTGAGGCTTTGACATCCAAAAGCCTGTAACCAGAACTCCCTGATAAACCCATCTCCATTTGGCCAGCATGGATGTTTGTGTTGAAAAAATGGTTTGAATCCTTGGATTTCATTTGAATGGACTCTGAAGGAGATGGAACCATGGAGGACTTCCTGATCCTGATGCATTTGAAAGCCCACAGCTGTGAAGTCCATCTGAGCAGTCAGAATCCACACTTTGCCCAAAGTGTTATTGGTCTTTTCAAATTCACCCATGGATAGCAAAGATCGGAAGCAAAACATAAATCTTGTATCCCCATATACGATAACTGCATTGGCGTTACTCTCCATTATAAATTTATAGTTATCGGACCACGTGTAGAGCATGCTGAAATGTTCAGCAAAATAAGTGGGCTTCTGAGTTCTCCTGGAGAAGGCAAAGCAGATGCCAGCTTTGGAAAGGAGTGGCTGTAGGTTCTGCGCAAATCTATCTCCACTTTCATCATTTGCAGCAAGAAATCCAACCCATGTCCACTTGAAATGCAGAAGAAGCCGAATAATCCCAGTGCACTGATGGGCTTCATTTGGTACCATCCGGTAGAAGGGAGTGGACTGTGTTTGTTCATTCTTCTCTGGAGCAAAGGAGCCATAAGTGAGCTAAAGGAGAATAAATAAGCATTTCTCATAACTGGTATAAGAGGTTCTGTGTTTCTTTTTTAGGGATAACAATGTGGATGAAATTTTGGGTTTAGGCCTCACCGCTGCTGCTTGACGGGCTGCCCAATCCTAAACTGCCCAGAGAAGGGATCTGCTGTGGCTCCAAATTGGCTGCCATGGTATCCATATTTCCTTGGGAAGCTACCAAGGCTTCTTGGAAGAAGTTAAGGTAAGTTAAGAAGTTTAGGTACTTCCCAGGTAAGGAAAGTAGTCCCATAAACTCTACTTCATTCTGGGGCAGATCTTAGCAGGCACAGAATCAAGCGCTTCCATGTTGGACCGCGAGGCCCAGCACAGGGCTATGGACCTAGAGGCCCAGCATATAATAAGGATGTTTGACAATTGAAAAGCCCATCTATTATTAAAAGCGATATAAAAGATACTATATAAAGGATGCTAAATAATGATTAAAGGCTATTTTAAAAATAGCCACATGGACTGAAATATGGAGTGTGATGCGTTCCCCATCCATCATCTTATCTTTGTACTGTCATGGTCAAGTAAATGTTTGGTGGGAGACCATGTGGTTCTGGACCTGAAGCAATTAGGTGAAGATTATTGTTCTGCAATGTACCATGCCATGCCATGATGCACATCCAAACAGTTCCCCTGACTCCCCCTTTGTTGGCTACCATGAGGTTATGGTGATGGCAAGAGCACTAGAAGATTTAAGCACTTTGATTTGAGGGGATTTGAGTCATGGATTGGCCACCATTCCTGGTTCAGTCCAAAACTGATGTACAGAATCTATCAGTATACTCACCCAGAACAGGAATACAGAAACATGTTTTTAAAATACAAAAAAAAATTTTCTTTTAAAAAACAGGAAACATGCTTTGAGACATAACTTAGGCTTTATTTTACCTGTGGAATCTTGTAGACACTTAGAATAGATGCCATGAATTGAGACGTTATAAAGTCAAGCCCCCCAATGACTGCAATCAGATTGTTCTCGGCACCATACTTGTAGTTTGGGACAAATCTGTTCTGTGTTGAGAGAAGATTCAGAGTGGTCTGATATGTTTTCCTCTCATTGAAGTAACTGTCATAGATGTGGAACCCCAAGGTGACATTTGGCAAGATCTTGGGATTTCTGTTGATCTCCTGGACAGCAAATGCCAAGGCCAGAAAATGCTGGTAGTTCTTTGCCACTACCCTGTAGCAAGAGTTACATGTTTTGTGACTGGGACATATGATATTCTATGATTTTGAGGATTTGCATGTTTCTTTTAAATGAAACAAGAGACTTTACAGTTCTCATAAAGTTTTTTTAAAAAAAGATGAGACGTGTAATCTGTTTATGATTGTTTTGACCCACAGTTGGTCAGTACTGAGTAAAGAAACCATTAAGGAAACTCTGTCAAGGAACTAATTGTGTTAATTGCTTTAAAGATCCAGCAGTGGAAATGAGACAGTTGCTGTTGCTTCCAGAAACGTCTGGATGCATATTTGACTTCATTGAGGAAGAGATATTTATAAACAAATTAATCAATATCAATCAATTTTTGTGTTTTTTATAAAGCACAAGAATATCTTTGAACAATTTCATTTTGGAAATCTTTTTAACCTTTTTCAATTTCAATGTACATTGAGATGAAACACTAAAATTGTCAGTGTATACCATCAGATTTTGACAGTTGGCAATGCACCATGTTGCTGGTGGGGGGGGGGAGATGCTGACATGCCTCAGTTGTCTTAATAATAAATGACAATCAGTGATGGGATTCAAAGAAATTAACAACTGATTCTATGCCCATCTGGCAGCCACTTTTAAATGGCTATTTTTAAACTTTATATGTCCTATCTTTCTTTAACAACCGGGTCTATAGAGTAGGTGTAAACATGCTGGAGCCCACCACTGATGACAATAATAAATGGCTTAATAATACATGAGAAACTCCTGCAGCATGGACCATCCATGGCACACCAAGGAGCTGAAGGCAAGTTGAAATTGGTGCTCTAGATCAGGGGTTCCCAAGCATTTCGTCTAGAAGGCTGGATCAAATACCTTTCTGTGTCAAGGACCAGAAAGTTTTTTAATATAAAATTTAAATAAATGCACGAGAGATGAAATTTAAATGAATGAATGAATGAATGAATGAATGAATGAATGAATGAATGAATGAATGAATGGGATCTATTTTCAAAATTTCTCCAAAGCACAAACACACATCACAGAAATAAAGCACATATTCAAATGGACCTCATTTTCCCAAGCACCTTCTAAGGCCTTCAGAAGGCATAAAAAGTTACTTCTGGTTTTTGGGAAAACCAGAAAGTAATTATTATGCCCTCGGAATAACCTCCAGACATGACCAAACACTGTTTCCATTATGTTTCGTCAAATGTGTCAGAAGATTGTAGGGGATCAGAGATGGGGCAGGGCCCGAATAGAGGCTTGCTGTGGACCGCATCTAGCCACTGGGTCAGTGTTTGGAGATCCCTGCTCTAGATACTTTCTAGAGACACTGAAACTATACCAAAATGAAACTTCCCTAAAATATATCATACCTAAAATATATCTAAAACATATCAAAGTGAGATTTTCTTAAAATATGTTAATCTTTCCTTTAATCTTTATATATGAACACATTTGAGAACAGTTGTGTAGATTTTGTATCAGAACAGTTCTGATACAAAATCAGAAACAATTTAAATAAAACAATCTTGGTGAAACTTGTGCAAATTCCTATCCTTTTTAAAAATTCCAAACACTACCTTAATTTTGCAAAGCTAACAAGAGTTACAGAATCACAAATTACATTTCAAAGTATTACAGAAAAACTAACATTCATAGTTTACAAGGTTAAGACTAGAATATTAGTCAGTATCATCTGATGACTAGGGAAATTAAGTCCTTACATGAGATCCAGAATCGAATAGAAACTCTGGTTGTCCCTGAAGAGTTCTTGATCAAAAGCAGGCAAAGTATGAGAAACAAGTCCACCAATGATAAGGTCACCAGGTTGGTAATACTTGTGTGGGATGTTGAGCAGATCACTAGTGGTGCAAATCTTGGTGTGTGGTTTGCACACTGTGACCGGCAACAGAAAGAACACTAAGAGTGCAATCCTAAACATTATTCAGAAGTAAGTCCCATTGTGTTCAATAGTACTGACTCCCAGGAAAGCGTGGTTAGGATTACAGCCTAGAAGAAACATACTGAGAACATATTTTTCAAAGGGAACAATACCAGCATTTCTGTCTGCAATCTGTAGAGATCCCTGACTAATTACATTAGAAAAATGGACACCAAAGGGCACCAAAGAACTCTGACCAGCCTAACCCTTGCTAGAAACAGTAAAGAGATGTTTATATCAAAACCCATGATAAACTATGAGGCCATCAGACTCAATCACAAGTCTGATCATTACAGAGAAGATAATTACAGGTTATCTGATGTATATAATTAGGAGCACCAAGTATGTCAGAAGAATGGAAGAAAACATATTTGTCAAACTGTAGTTGTGGTTGCTACTCCTTCGTGGGACAGCAAAAGTTCATGTAGAAAAATATACAATGAGAAACCAAAAAGGACAAAAGCTAGGCCTTCAGTAGGACTTTTGTCTGCTACCAAAGCACATGCTACTGCATCTAATCTCTTAGTTTACAATATGAAAGGGAATGGTACTTGACTCATGTTGACTTAAGATGCACAAAAACACAGCTTTTGGTAACTCAAGCCAACTTGAGGCAGGGACGTCACTTATGCCAACTTGGCACATGACTCGGTGGCAGTCAGAGGCATATCAAGGGTTTTGAGCATCCACAGCAAAATCACACCATGTCATGACGCCATTATGGTGCATGCACTCCCACTGCTTCCCCAGTCAGGAAGCAATTGGAGCTCGAGCGCTCCTTCTGCAGTCAGCTAGCCAAATTCACCTACTTGCTTATCAAGTAGTAATCTTGCTTGCTTATCAAATACTACTTGTTTATCAAGTACAGATTAGCAGTAATCATCTGCTTACTGCTTATCAGGGACATCACTAGGGTTCATGTCACCCAGTGTGGAGGCCAGCGCGTTGCAACCTAAATGGTGGGCATGGTTATGTGCCATTGCCCTGCCTCAACTGGTTTTTTGACCATACATTTTTACAGCATAAAAATATTTCAAAGTGGTTGGTTTCACTGGTTGGTTGGTTGATAGTCCTTTGCCACCACCCTGGAGCAAGAGTTACAAGTTCTGTGATTAGGAGTTAAGATAGATTATGATTTTGGAGTAATGTTTTAAAATCATTGATTTTTAATCATATGATTTTTAATCATATCATATGGATTTTTAATCATAGGGATTTTTAATCCCTTTGTGTTTGGAGTATTTTAAAGACGGAGATTCAGCATGCAATATTTGGTGGAATATGGAGTCCTCATATATGTGGAATATACAGTCTCCCTAATTGCAATGCTGGTGAGTTTGCAAAACAGAACTATATACCATCTTGTTGGCCTGAATACCAGCTTGTAACATTTTGAAAATCAGGCTGCCATCTTGCCATACACACCTGTTAGAGAGGAAACCAACTTCCTACAAATACTGGCTATTGCTTAATGCCTGAAAATCCCCACTTAACACCTACTGAACTGCATCATCTTTTACCTGCATACATACTTCCATGATGCCTACTGAGGTGAGAGGGTGGCAACCCACAGATTTTCTTTTATGACAGTGGTTCCCAACATTTAGGAGCTTTCAGACCACTGGGACAAAATTGTCACGGACCACGGGTACATACACGGGTAGTCTCCACCCTCTCCAGGGGTCTCCACTGTCTTTAATAGTCCATCTTCTAAGTGCTCTCTTGTGGACTATCAAAAAGGATGGAGAATGAATCACCCACAGCCGCAGCTGACATTTCAGTAGCTGTAGATTATGGAAAGTCCATTGTCTGCCCTATTTGGTGCGCCATAGAGAATGCTTGTTCAGTGAGACATTGGAAGTGGATTTATTTTCCTGAGACTTCATGAACAACTTCTCAGGGTCCCATCGAGCAGAAATCAGGAACCAGAGAGTTCCCAAAGGACTCTGTGCATCCCCCTGTAGTGGGCTAAATCAGACTGAGGTAACAACAGATTCAGAGTGCTTTTCACCCAGATTCTGCTGCTGTTATATCTCACAACACTGCTGTTTTTCCTTTTATTTGTTGTGATATTTGTCCTTTTAAATGAAGCATTAAAAGCTGCCTTGGGCATTTGTGTTGGCATGGGAAAGGTGTGATATAAATTTCTTGAATGAATGAATGAATGAATGAATGAATGAATGAATGAATGAATGAATGAATGAATGAATGACTCCAGCACTATAGGAAGGAGCAGCGTCAACGCAAAACCTCTTAGGCTGCCATTGAATCTTGAATCTATTCATTACCAGAAATCCAGGAATATGCTAATAATTATGTGATACATGGTGCTACTCCATCTCCTTGAGACACACACGGCACTGTTTCTTCACGGCACTGTTTCTTCCAGTTTGGGACACTCATTTTTACTGCCAATAGGAAACTGCTTAATGGTCCGTGTCCTTGTTCGATTGTCTTTTGGGGATGTCATATCAAAACATGTTTTGGAACATGGGCTCCATTCAGACCATTCAGACACCTGGCACTCCTTTTAGAACATTGATAAGGCACACCTCCAAGCTGCCACACACAGATTCCACATACAAACCTGGCTCAGGCTGCTCCCCCCAGACATCCCATGAGTTCCATGGCTATGGAAGCCTATTCCAAACTTTGCCCAGGACCCCACTGTAGCTCAAGCTAGTCCCCTCATCCTGCCTGTGAGTTCCCTTGCCATGGAAGCCTGTCCAAACTTCCTCAGAAGTGCTCTTTACCCAAAACAGTGCTCTTTACGCAAGTCAAAATTTCTGAGAAAATTTTGCTTTTTACCCAAAACGCTCTTTATTCAAGTCACTCTTTATTCAAAGTAAATTAATGACAGGTTCTATGTCCCATCAGTAACCCAGGCGCTCATTAGCAAAGGGTTCTATAGAACCTGTGGGAACCCCCTGAAGCCCATCACTGCTATTCAAACATGCTTGCAAACTGAAAGAGCTGAGTTATTTGCAGGGTGAATGAGCAGCTGTTTTGAATGAGCAGGCTATTGTTTTGAATAGCCTGGTGCAATTAGCTTCTTTTTTTCCCATCACCCTTTGGCGACCCACCACAATCAGGTCGTGACCCACACTGGTGGGGGGTTGTGACCCACAGTTTGGGAACCGATCAGTGATGGGCTCCAAAGAAATTAACAACCGGTTCTCTGCCCATCTGGCAGCCACTTTTAAATGGCTATTTTTAAACTTTATATGTCCTATTTCTCATTAACAACCGGTTCTGTAGAGTAGGTGCGAACCTACTGGAGCCCACCCCTGGAACCGATGCCTGAGCATATTGTTGTGTCTGCCCAGGGCTGGTGGGTGTTTGTGGTGAAAGCAGGTCAAGCAGGGGTTCCAGTCAGACTCCTGTGACACCCATTAACTTGCATCCCTTTCCCAGTATCATAGCATCCTCTGAAGTGCTACTGCGCTTGTGAGTCTGCACTGAATAGGTCTGCTTATTGGCAGTCCTGGGCTTTGGGTTCTGAAGGTGAGGAGGTTCCATGCCTCAGGGGGGGTGGGGCGACTACATCACAGTGGGCGTGGTGTGGGAGGGTGGGTGGGTGGGTGGGGAGGGGAAGGGGGGCAAGCAAGGCTGTGTCCTCCCCAGATCCCTCCGAAGGCTGCCTCTACTCCCCCCGGAGCTGCACCACTCCTTGAAACTACTCTCTCTCTTTGGAGCTTTCCTGGGAGTAAGACCCATTGAACACAATGCAGCTTACTTCTGAGTAGACATGCTTAGGATTGTGCTCTAGATCTTACAATATGTCTCCATGGGCCATGTCTTCCCTCACATTGTAGTCCCTTTTCATTCAGCACTTAGTGCACAAGTGCATTAAAACCCATATATATACATACACATACACACACACACAAACACACACACACACACAGAGTGTGTGGGCTTTGCCTTTTATGTCCCATTCATTTTCAATCACCCTGTATATGTGTGTGTGTGTGTGTGTGTGTGTGTGTGTATCTATATACAGTGACAACTCACATAACAAATGCTTCACATAAAGTATGTTTCATGTAACAAACAAAAAATTCTCTAGGATTCTGCTTCATGTAACAAACTGTGCTTCACGTAAAGAACACATTTGTTGGCAGTTGGGGCAGACACGCTGGCCGGAAGCCCTTTTAAAAAGCATCAGGGCTGCCTAGCGTGCCTGTCCATAGTGAAAGCAACACTTCTGCACTGTTCCCTCTGTGGCCAGGCATTGGCTGGGCAGAGGGAGAGAAGAGCAGTGGAGAAGAGGGAAGCAGCTCAGGGCTAGAAGAAGGGAGCAGAGAGAGAGAGAGCCTCAGGATGAAGAGATGGAGAAAGTGGGGAGACACTTGGAAAGAGTCTTTGATTACAGAAGAAGGTGTCTTGGATTGCAGCCTCCTAACCATGTCCACACAGAAGCCCCACTGCGTTAAATGGGTCTTATTCCCAGAAAAGTCTTTGATTGCAGCCTCCGTACCACATCTACCTAGAAGAAAGTCCCATTGTGTTCAATGGAGCTTACCCCCAGGAAAGTGTCTTCAGGATTGTAGCCTAAGTAGACTTCATAGGATCATGCACATTGAATGCATGTTTTGAATTCAATTCCAGTGTTTTGTCAGTGGCACATTAGAGTCAGTGAGCTTACTCCCGGGAAAGCGTGGATAGGACTGTGGCCCTCAGAGCCTCCTCCTGCGCACGTCTACTCAGAAGGAAGTCCCATTAGAGTCAGTGGGCTTACTCCCGGGAAAGCGTGGATAGGACTGTGGCCCTCAGAGCCCCCTCCTGTCCACGTCTACTCAGAAGCAAGTCCCATTAGAGTCAGTGGGCTTACTCCCGGGAAAGCGTGGATAGGACTGTGGCTCTCAGAGCGCCCTCCTGCCCACGTCTACTCAGAAGCAAGTCCCATTAGAGTCAGTGGGCTTACTCCCGGGAAAGCGTGGATAGGACTGTGGCCCTCAGAGCGCCCTCCTGCCCACGTCTACTCAGAAGCAAGTCCCATTAGAGTCAGTGGGCTTACTCCCGGGAGAGCTTGGATAGGACTGTGGCCCACAGAGCCCCCTCCTGTGCACATCTACTCAGAAGGAAGTCCCATTAGAGTCAGTGGGCTTACTCCCGGGAGAGCGTGGATAGGACTGTGGCCCACAGAGCCCCCTCCTGTGCACATCTACTCAGAAGGAAGTCCCATTAGAGTCAGTGGGCTTACTCCCGGGAGAGCTTGGATAGGACTGTGGCCCACAGAGCCCCCTCCTGTGCACATCTACTCAGAAGGAAGTCCCATTAGAGTCAGTGGGCTTACTCCCGGGAGAGCGTGGATAGGACTGTGGCCCACAGAGCTCCCTCCTGTGCACATCTACTCAGAAGGAAGTCCCATTAGAGTCAGTGGGCTTACTCCCGGGAGAGCGTGGATAGGACTGTGGCCCACAGAGCCCCCTCCTGCGCACATCTACTCAGAAGGAAGTCCCATTAGAGTCAGTGGGCTTACTCCCGGGAAAGCGTGGATAGGACTGTGGCCCACAGAGCCCCCTCCTGTGCACATCTACTCAGAAGGAAGTCCCATTAGAGTCAGTGGGCTTACTCCCGGGAGAGCTTGGATAGGACTGTGGCCCACAGAGCCCCCTCCTGTGCACATCTACTCAGAAGGAAGTCCCATTAGAGTCAGTGGGCTTACTCCCGGGAGAGCGTGGATAGGACTGTGGCCCACAGAGCCCCCTCCTGTGCACATCTACTCAGAAGGAAGTCCCATTAGAGTCAGTGGGCTTACTCCCGGGAGAGCGTGGATAGGACTGTGGCCCACAGAGCCCCCTCCTGCGCACATCTACTCAGAAGGAAGTCCCATTAGAGTCAGTGGGCTTACTCCCGGGAGAGCGTGGATAGGACTGTGGCCCACAGAGCCCCCTCCTGTGCACATCTACTCAGAAGGAAGTCCCATTAGAGTCAGTGGGCTTACTCCCGGGAAAGTGCGGGTGAGATTGCAACCTGGGTTCACAATCCTACCCACATTTACTTGGAAGTAAGGCCCATTGACTATAATGGAACTTACTTCTAAGTAGACCTGCTTGGGAGTGGGTTCCGTGACCTCCCTGCTCCTCACTCTGACCGTTAACTGACAGTTGGAGCTGAGGCTCGCGACCATCAACGACCCTCTGATTGGCCAAAGGTGAACCACACCCTCTCAAGCCCCGCCCACTCCATCCCAAATGTCTCCAAGAAGTGAGAGTCGCCCCGGTTGAGGCAATACAGGACTCCATTTCCCATGAGGCTTTGAAATGGTTCAATTCCGGTTCACACCGGAAGTTCTTGTCATGAGGCGCGACGCTCTAGCCTCGCCCTTTCGTCGCTTCCCACTCGTGCCCTCATTGATGGGCGCTCCCTTCTCGCGAGAACTTCCGAGATTTCCTTTCTCCTCAGTCGAGACTCGAAGCCGCTCCTGGCGGTGCTCCGAGCGAGCAATGGGAGTGGGGAGGTGAGAGATTCCGGGGTCCTCCGACGGGTCCACCTTCCCCTTCCCGCAGGGGTGGAGAGCCGCTCCTGAGGCCGGGTTTCCCTTCAGGGGAGAGTGGGAGGGGCCACCTGCCAGGCCAAGGGGGCAAGAGCTGCTTAGTCACGCCCCCTTCTGTTCTGGAATGGCCCATTTGAGGTGGGGGTGTCCAGGCTCCCCTCTCAGGTTGGAATGGCTCTCTGTGGTGCCCCCCTTGGCACCCCAGGTGGAGCAGTCCACAGCTGACTTAGGCACCCTTGAACAATGAATAGGGTAGGTCCAGTGGCATAGCTGGAGGGGGTGTAGAGGCAGGCCTGGAGGGGGTGTACAAGGGAAGGCCATTTCAGATGTGGGAGGTCCATATGGACCATACCATGCTGTGGCCCCCCCTTCAGAGCCATTCCAGGTTTGGGGGGTCCATGTGGACCATTCCATGCAAAGCCCCCCTTTTCTGAGCCATTCCAGGTTTGGGGGGTCCATATGGACCATTCCATGCAAAGCCCCCCTTTTCTGAGCCATTCCAGGTTTGGGGGGGTCCATATGGACCATTCCATACAAAGCCCCCCCTTTTCTGAGCCATTCCAGGTTTTGGGGAGTCAATATGGACCATTCCAGGCAGTGGCCCCCCCCTTCAGAGCCATTCCAGGTTTGGGGGGTCCATATGGACCATTCCATGCAAAGCCCCTCTTTTCTGAGCCATTCCAGGTTTGGGGGGGGTCCATATGGACCATTCCATGCAAAGCCCCCCTTTTCTGAGCCATTCCAGGTTTGGGGGGGTCCATATGGACCATTCCATGCAGTGGCCCCCCCTTTTCTGAGCCATTCCAGGTTTGGGGGGTCCATATGGACCAGTCCATGCAAAGCCCCCCCTTTTCTGAGCCATTCCAGGTTTGAGGGGTCCATATGGACCATTCCATGCAAAGCCCCCCCTTTTCTGAGCCATTCCAGGTTTGGGGAAGTCAATATGGACCATTCCATGCAATGCCCCCCCTTCGGGGCCATTCCAGGTTTTGGGGGTCCATATGGACCTTTCTATGGAAACGCCCCTCCTTCAGGGCCATTCTAGGCATGGGGGTCCATACAGCCCTGACAGTGAAAGGGCCCCTCCTTCAGAGCCATTCCTGGTTCAAGAAGCAAAGGAGACATGTATGGCTCTGTCCCTTGCAAGGCCCCCCCCCCCCCCCCTTCGAAGCCATTCCAGGTGGGGGGAGCAGTATGGCATTGTTTTGATCCCGCCAACCTGGAATGGCTCAGAAGGGGTGGCCTTTGCACACTTTGTCCAACACGGACTGCTAACCCCCTGTAGCTAGCAATACCACCAAGAAGCACCCATGGAGTTGTTTATATCTAGGGTCAGACAAGGGACCTGGGAGCCAAAGGACGGGCCCAGATCTTTCCCTGGGATCTTACTTTATTCCCCCATACCTGGACTTGCTGCCCATGGATTCGTGACCCACTACCTTGGACCCACTGCCACAAACCATAAGGCCCAGCCCAATAGTTGCATACATGACACTCCTTAACACAGTGTCAAATCTGGGAGGAAACTGGCCTGCTGCCTCATTAGATCTTTGACTACTGGATTCACTTACTGTGAAGGAGTGCTAGGGGGCTTTATCAGCGGCTGCAGAAGTCAAGCATCTCCTGCTTTCTGACCGTTTGTTTTTCAACAGTTCTGGTCTTTCAGCACATTTGGGTAGTCATTCATTCAGTGCATGCTCTGCTCATTTAACCTCTCTTTGCTGGGCTGAAGGCTAAAATTCCCTCTTTCATATTGATTTGCGTATGACAGGGATACCTATAACTTCTGGTTTGGGAGGCCAGATGAGACATGCAATTGCTGGTCAGAGGTGAGCTTTTGCAAGTGTGGGAAAGCATGTTTTAGAGAGCTGGGCCTCCTACCACTGTATGTTAGGAGAATGCCAGATGCATGTTCTAGCTTCCTGTGTCTCACAGTGGCCCTTCCAGATGCCTAAGGAAGCACACACTGCAATAAAAGTCCTGTCTGGTACCCTCTCTTGCTTCTGATATTCTGAGACAGCCTCCTAAAATCAGTAGGTTGCAGGTACCCAGCATGGCTTGTAATGGGTGAAGGACTTCCTCCAGATATTGGATAGGTGTAGCTGGAAAACTTTTT
Source organism: Cryptoblepharus egeriae (assembly GCA_030015325.1). Lineage (NCBI taxonomy): Eukaryota > Metazoa > Chordata > Lepidosauria > Squamata > Scincidae > Cryptoblepharus > Cryptoblepharus egeriae. The sequence continues at coordinate 83,441,480 of JAREYC010000004.1, forward strand.
CCATGAGATTTTGTTTTTGCTCCCTCTCTGCACCATGATGGCCAAGAGGCCTGTCCCTCCTAGTACCTTCCTAGTTCTAGGTGCAGTTTGAAACCCCCCTAGTAATTTTTACAGCTTCTTTTGTGGAGATGCCCCCTGGCCAATTTGGCCACCTTTGCCCCTCCTTGATTCTTTTGTGAACTATACTTCTACAGATTATATAAACTAACTTATATAACTATAAACTAACTTATACAACTAAAAACTAATAACTAACAACTTTAACTAACTTAAGCTAACTTATACAAACTATAAGTTTGTATAGGTTGCCTTTTTAACAGCTTTTGTAAAAGCTTCGCTCCTCCTTGTTATTACAAATTTCTGTATTTATTGTTTAATTAATAAATACAGTTTTTGAATCAGATTTCAAATATTCTCTTTGTACATCCGAATGAGCATCACTTATCACTTTAACAGCGTTAGAATAGGTGCTAACAACAGTTTTATAACAGTGGCCAGTTATGCACACCTTCGCGTTTAACGGGAACTCAGGGAGCCTTGCCTAACCAAGGGCTAGTTCACTTTTAAAGGTGTCTAGGCCAGATGCCATCACCCTATCCTATGGCAAGGAGTACCACAAATTCCACACCACATATGAATACCCAAAGGGTAACACTCCCATGCAGAGGAGCTCCTTCTCTCCCTCCAAGTACCCACTGGGGCAACAACAATTTTCTCTATCCCGAACCTGCTGCTAGTCCATTTTATTGAATGACCCCGATTCTCTGAGACATTACCATCCTCAGCATTCATCACTTGGCTTTGAGTGGAGTAGCTTTAGTTTTCAAGTCAGTTCTTTGAGGACTTTGGCTAGGTGGTACTTGCTTAGCTTTTTCTCATTGCCCTCGTTTAATACTGTATATATTTTTGTTTCACTGACTCCTGTATGTGTAGTCTTGTGGTATATCTCTGTAGTGATTGCTTTTTAGATCTCTCCTGATCCATAAATTAAGGTGAGGATAGTCACCCCTTTATATGCTTTTGTAAATCCAAGGTGAGCTCGTTGTGAAAGAGTCCATATTGGTATGTTATGCTTTTGGTATGTTATGTTATACCATATTATTGTCCATATTGGTATGTTATGCTTTTCCCAGACTATTGATAGTATGTAGGATTTATACCCTGCCTTTCCCATGCCAAAGAAATGCCCAAGGTGGCTTACATAGCATCTCTCCTTTTGTCCTCCCAACAACCCTGTCAGGTAGGTAATTGTTCTTTGGGCAGCTTGTAGAACTTTTCCAGATGGAATCCTTCATGATATGATCATAACATCTGGCATTCCAGATGGAATCCTTCACGATATGATCATAACATCTGGCATCAGGGAATGACCCCTGCTATTTATTTTGATTATTGTTGCTATTGGGTTTTTGTATTTTCATTTCATTGTTACAGAAACGTAGTATTTTTTGAGAGTTTTTATTTGTGCTTTGGATAATCTTGAGTTTTCACGTGAAAAAAATAGAAACAAGTGAACTATATATTAATGAAATGGTTTCTGAGAAATTGTTATGGCACCAGAAGGATATTATGTGTACACTTGCTGTTTTTTTATCCCTCTGCAGCTTAAGGTATGAATGTCCAGATAAAAGGGTATATGTGTGAGAGAGAGAGTTTCCCTTCTCACCAGGTTTTCAATCCCTTTAAAAATTAATTGAGGGAATCATCGGTGTAGAACCTTGTGCATGAACTTGGTCATTCTCACATCCAGTGTAATCCATGTCTCCTCAAACATTGTGTTCAGTGGGTCTTACTCCCAAGAAAGTGTCTTTAGGATTGCAGACATCATCATGTTACAAATTATATTACAGGAATTATAATTATTTATGAGTTAGAAATAAGGTTAGGTTGGCATTCAATTGGAACCAGGCCTCCTCTATCATTCCCACTAGATGTGGAACACCCTGCCACAGGTAGTAAGGGAGGACCTCTATTGATCTTTGACAGATTATGTAAAACCCCTCTGTTCCATCAGCCATTTGGCTCTAGGTTAAAAATAGTGCTGTCTGCTGTGACTGTATCATGATTCGTTTTCTTGATCAGTAGTATAGCTAGGCTGGGCAGCTGACATGCCCTCTCAGCAATTTGTGTAATAGATGCAGATTTCAGAATTGAGTTGCTTTTGGTACAGTGTTTGTGTTAATAGAAGGTTGGTGCTTTCTTAGGAAAGAGAAGATACTGGTGCTCTTGGGGCTTCCAACTTGTTTTTCTGTCTATAATAAAATTATACAGTATTTGTTTCCATAACCTTACCTTGAGTCCTGGAGACAGAGCATTTATAAATATTCGGTTTTCTTTTACAGATGCCCCGTCACTGCTCTGCCACTGGTTGCTGCTCCCGTGACACACCTGAGACCCGCAACCGAGGCATTTCATTCCATCGGTGAGAATTGATGCTATCCTGCTCTCTCCCAGTCTTCCATTCAGAGTAATGATGATTTTGAATTAAGGGCTGAGTAGTACTGAATAGAAAACTACTGTTGTGACAGAGAACTCGGTGGCGGAGCTATCGGTATTATCTTTAAAAAAAACTTTCCACTAATTCTCAAGACACCCAGGAAATATATTTGGGGATTTAAAGTATGTTGCTGAATGAAGTATTTTGCTGCTCTTTAATTGTAGCCAAGAACAACTTCAAGCACAGTCCACATTCCCAAGCTGCTTGACATTTTTTTTACTTTTAAAAATGATGTGTTGGTCTCCTCAAACAAGGCCATTCAAGGTGGTTCACATGAATATTATCAAACCACAATGCAGTCAGAACCTGATGCTAAAAAAAACTAAAACAGCTCAATTATAAAGTAGTTAACAAATAAATTAGAAAAAAAACAGCAATTTTAAAAAACCATATGCCACCAAGAAGTTCATCACTTGTTGGGAATTTATATCTAAAGGACAGCAGATATGGCACCAGGTGAATAGGGAGGGATGTCCATTTTCTGAATGCAATTCAAAAAAGGCCCTATCCTCGGCAAAGAGATGGTGTGTGATTATGGTTTCAGTTATCAGGCAAATTCATACAGGAAAGGTATCCCGGTCTTTCTCTCCCTTTTCCAAATCCCTTCTGTTATGTGGTCCTGATTTGGCTTATTTTAATTCACACTGTTTTAATCTTACAGACTGCCGAAGGACAATCCCCGGCGAGCCGTGTGGCTAGAGAACTGTAGGCGGAAAGACATGAGTGGTCATGGTCTCTGGGACCCTGCCTCCAAGTATGTTTACTTTTGCTCCAAGCACTTTGAGAAGGATTGCTTCGAACTAGTGGGCACCAGGTAGGTCATTGAAGTCCAGGTGGCCTGGAAAGTCAAAGAACGTTAAATGAATGAGATCTAGTCTTAACAAGGCAAAGCCTTCTCACATCTGGCATTGGTGGTGTGAAATTGCTGGGAAGTGGAGCCCAGCTGTACCCTCCCTGATGCTCCCTGATCTCTTGCCTCAGATCATAGAGGAGGGAGGTAAACTGATCTGAAGTCCTGATAAAGTCCTGAAGGCAAGAAAGAGCTGTCATTGAGTTCCAGTCTGGTTTGTTTATTAGTGACCAGTCTCTTAATTTGTAGTAATTTTCGAGAAAAATATATCAACGAAACACTGAAAAGGTAGATTTGACAGATTGTAACTGAAATCCAAATGACTTTTTTGGTGGAGAGGATTATTTTTGAAGGTGAGGACAGATTCCGGTCTTCAGCAGTAGCAAACTAGCCTGCACAATAAAATCCTGCATTCCTGTTAAACTCTATTAAATTAGCACATGTGTCTCTGTAAATGTGCACATGAAGGCACTTTAATTAAATAGTGGTAGGTCAAACTACTTCAGTTATCTTCAGTGTGGCTTGTGAAAAGGAGGGGGATATAAACCTCAGAAATATGTAAAGATTATGATTGTTGTACCAGAACTCATTGGAACTCAAGAGAGGTGGGCAAAAATGTTGCTAAGCTGCATATATGTAACTGGTTAACTGTAGATGCAGTTAATTCGTCCCAAGATCTTGCAGCTCCTTAAAAAAAACTTCACCCTTCTGCCCAGCCATCTTCAGCAAGGATGGTCTTCCAGAGAGGAATGGTGGGCAGTCTTCATCCAGCAATGATTTATATATATCTGCTTTCTTCCTAGTGGCTACCATCGGCTCAAGGAGGGTGCTGTCCCCACTATATTTGAGCTACATGCCAAGCCACGCCGAAAAGCTAAACTAGGAAGCTCGAGACTTGGAAAACGTCAGCAGGAGCAGAGGTGAGCACTAGCCTTGAGATAAGGGTTGTACAAACTTTATCTCTCTGACTCTAAGTTTGGGGCCAGAAAGAGAAAAAGAATTGATTTACATATCAAATTTGAATTAATTTACATAAATGAATATATTAGAGACAAAACTAATGAACAAATGAATTTCAGTTCACAGAAAGAAGGGGTGATCTTCAGAATCTTTGTGAACGTTCCAGTTCACAAGTATATTCATACACGGAGAGGGGAGGTATGTGCAGCCTCCCCAGCCCTCAGAATAGCCTCTGGAAGTTCAGAGAGCAGAGTGTCCTTCATCTCCAGAGGAATACAGGGCTTGCCCAAAGGCCGGATGGAGGGGCTTGCAGTGGAACTTCTTGAGGCTCACCACAGGCAGCATCTGGTCCCCTGGTTGGGTTTGGACACCCCTGCTTTAGACTTTCACTTCCCTTTTTATTAATAGTATATATTTTTTTACATTGGTGGGTTTATATTGCAGAATAGAAATGTGAGAACTGTGGCTGGAATCAAGGGCAAGGATGGGGAGGAAGAAATAGATGCGGATTATGTATAGTTAATAAGCAGACATGGAACTGTAGAGTAGGAGGGTAGAAATGGGTCTAAAAGAGTTCCTCTGTGTGGCTTAGGATGCAGTGTATATTTATCTAATTTGACCCACGCAGCAGTCTCATAGGAAGCATTGCATGTGAATATCTTTCACTTCTCCTATTGAGGTCTAGTGCCATCTTGGTTGTTAATTGAGTTGTTGAATCTCATAGGAAGTATTTGAAGTAGCTGGCTTCATACTCTGAATCAAGACTATGCTTTATATATGTCCTTTTCATCCATAAGGTTTTTTCATTTGGTTGCCTACATTTAACACTGCTTTGAGGCAGGAGAGTGGCAGACCCTCTCTATCTTTGTGTCTTGATTTTGGATCTGTTCTGTTTCCTACAGCTGTGGTTCTAGCCCCAAGGAGGAGTCAGCTTCATTGGGCATGGACATCTCATGTTTTCCTGCACAAGAACTACCAAGCCCTGGAGCTGCGCCCACCAGTGGTGAGCCTCGAAGCCAGCCTATCCTTCCCGGGTCAGAATCAGAAAGCTTGGCCACTCTGACAGACATTCCCCCGGAAAAGTCACCAGTTGCTACAGGACAAGAAGAAGCATCTCCTTCTCCAGCCCTTCCAGAGCCTGTTGGGGATCCATCCCATCCTGTTTCCCTCTCCCTCTACATGCTGCGCCTACCACCTCCAGCTGGCGCTTACATCCAGAACGAGCACAGTTACCAGGTGGGCAGTGCCTTGCTTTGGAAACGGCGGGCTGAGGCAGCGCTTGATGCTTTGGGGAAGGCACAGCGACAGCTGCAAGCCTGCCGCCGGAGAGAACAGCGACTTCGCCTACGTATCTGCGAACTACAGCGTGAACGACGGCCACATGGTGCCGATGCTGCACATCGACGGCTCAAACAGCATGTGCAAGTCTTTGAACTGCAGCTGCTCAATGACGTTGAGTAACACTGAGATAGCGCACTTTTCCCTTTGGGGTACAGTCTCAGTTTGGCTCCTATGATGTTTCTTCTGGCCAAAACAGTGTGGCAAGTGGTTGGGGCATTTGGAACTAACCTACACCTCGGCACCTGTCTCCTGCCCCCTCATGTTTACTCTGTATCTGTAAATAAAGATCGTTTTGTATGAGTGGATGCTCCGGCTTGGCTCAAAGACACTTGAATTGTTTGCGGAGCATTTTCCTGTGGTCTTCAGTATGCTATGACCCCCCACCCCCCAGAGCAGGAAGGGCATGACAGAATTTGTCACAAGAAACTATTCATCCTCACTGTAAAGGCATTGAAATAGTTTGATGTGTCAGAAAAAAACTACCTATGTTCCCCGCATTTGGGGTAGGGTTGCTTCTCTAAATCCATTCCATTCTTCTGTTCATGTTACCATGTAAAAACTTGATGTGGCATGGGAGGAATACATGGTTCTGCAGCTAGTGCAGGTTTATCTGCATCATCCCATGGGAGGATGTTGCCCTTGACTGATTTTTTAAACACGGCTAAAGAGAGTAGGAGAAGCTGTTTTAGGAATTTTGGTTGTGGACACTGTACTAACTGCTTCCAGCTGTAAACAAAGAATAGGATCGTGAGGCAGGACAGGACCTACAGTTGTTTATTCCCTTCATCAAGTAGCCCTCTATCAAGGGTTAATTTTAAAATCCACAGTGCTGGTCAGTGAGCTGGTATGGTGTAATCCTAACATCCAGTTAGTCTGACATAAGCCCTGGCATATGTCCTGTGCTGCTCTGGGGGTGTCACAAAAGTGGCTTAAAGCACTTCTGCCCTACTCCTGAGGAAGGGGGTTAGACCAGTGCACAGGCATACGCTGACCTCCCCCCACCACATCAGGAAGATACGCCAATTAAGTTTGGCCCGTCTAAATTGGTTAGGATTGTACCTTTAATCTTTGCAGATTGTATATACAAACCACCACCTGAGGTAGCAGAGAGCAAATGGTGCTATTAACACAAAGCTGTGTTAGGTAGTATTTTGCTATCTCTTATTTAAGATGAAAAATTAGCATACATCAAATCTACAGTCAGCGTGCTCTCCTGCCACCCTCACTAAACACAAAAATTAAAATTCATAAGATACTGTAATTTAAAAATCCAAATTTTGCAGCCATCTTAAAATGGATGGTAGGATCCATCAGAATTAAATCAAATATCTACTGGTTCAAGAATGTATTCAAATTCTTGGAAAAGCCAATAATGAGGGCCAGATGGATATCTGCTAGGAAGCTCTGCAAGGAGAGTTACATTACTGCCAAATATGCCTCTGAATGACAGCACATGCAGAACAGCCTCAACCAAATGTTCTCTGGAGAATGGACAAAATTGTACTGGGACAGATGGTACTTGAGAACTAAGCCATAAATGGTTTTAAAAATAATAGCCAGCATCTTGGGATTGTGCCCAGAAAGGAACTGGCAGCCAGCATGGATGATACAGTACAGGCATGACATAAACACAGGCCTTGCTTATGGTAGATGGAACACTATGGGCTGTGTATCATTTAAATCAAGCCTACCAAGTGGGCCAGATGTTTTTCATAATACAGTATATTTCAGTGAACTCAAGACCTAGAATACAATTAAACAAATTGCACTGAAAAACATTCTATTCCATCAAAAGTTACAGAGGAAAAAACCAGTGGGCAGGGCAGGGGAACATTCACCACTCCAACTGGGGTGTTTCCATTCCTGCTGGATGGGAGGAGGTCCATCATAGGGGTGACATGCTGGTCCCCCGTACCAGGTGACACAAACTCTAGTGACACCACTGGCTAGAAGTGAACAAGGGTTCTGTTTTGAATTTTGAAGAACTACACAACAAACGGACAAACTCAAGATTATAGAGCAGGGGTCTCCAAACCCTGGCCCAAGGGCCAGTTGCAGCCCTCAGCAAGCCTCAGTGTGGCCTCCGGCAAGACCCCTCTATCTGGCTGTTGGGCAAGCCTTGTAATCCACTCCAATACGTTCTTATAAGTAAATTTATTCACATTTGAAATGTAAATCAGTTTTTTTGGCCCCCAACACAGTATCAAGAGAGATGATGTGGCCCTCCTGCCAAATTGTTTGGAGACCCCTGCTATAGAGGGTGGGGAAATTTTGGATCTCAAAAACAAGCAACCTTTCATGCTACTTTCAGGATTAGTGAAAAAGGCACACACAAATCATGGAGGGAAAAGAAACACACTGGATAAGAGGCAGGAAACCTGCCTCCCCTTTTGCTTTCATTTTCACTGAACTTTCAGTTTCATCTGCAAAAGGGGAAAGGACGGCAGGGACGCTGTTAACAGTAAGTTCTTGAATTCTTTTCAGCTCTGATGGGCGACCAAATGTGGTATTTAATCAGTACAGTTTAGGGGCTTCACTTCCTTTTGCTGCTGTCTCAACAGTGTTTTTCGTTCTTTTGTCCTGCTGTGACCTGTGCTTTTTTCAGTGTGATCCAGTAAAGCAAAGCAGTGCTATCTATGGACAGCGGAGGTTTGCTGCAAACAGATCGTGGGTTTGTAAGGAGGGGCAGGGAGTTGAGCTCTAGGAGGTAAACAGAGGAAATGGGTGATCTTCCCCATAAGTCATAGTCCCGATCTTCACTCATGACACATTTTGAGCAATGTGTAACACGGCACTCTGGTTTTGGATTGGGTTGTGCGTGTTTTAGAATAATCCCATCTGATTTAGAATAATCAGAATAGTCTGATTTAGACTAATCAGAAGTGGCAAAAAACAAAAAAAGTTTTAAGGTGTCTGGACTTCAGCTGTTGCTTCTTTCGTACATGCTCACTGTCTTTTACTTCTACATTCTGTCCCATTGCCCTTTCATGAGCACATTTGCCAAGGTACCTACTTCAAGTCCTACCAACTTGTGAGAGTTGGCTATGTTTGCAAAGACCCAACATTTTTGTCTCCTAACTACTATCACACCCATCTAATGCCTCCTCTGATCAAAGCCTCATATCGAAGCCTTTCCCCCACAAATATTGCTTTCGTCAGGCTCATGTAGGGTGCAAGCCTAAACATGTTTTCTCAGAAGTAAGTCTCACTGTATTCTATGGGATTTACTCTCAAGAAAGCGTGTATAGGATTGCAGCCCTAGTCCCTTTTAAAACCAGATGTCTACAGATAATGCATTTTACATCCATGAAAAGTTGCTGCCACTAGTTGGGTAAGTATAGCATGGAGAAGATTATCAGAAGTGGTAGGGGTGATGAAGTGATTGCTAGAGAAGCCTAGTGGGGATGTGTACCCTGAGGCAGCCATCTCATCCCGCCTTATTAGTGGGCCAGACTTGACCTTCAGAGTGGTGAAAAGAAGCAAATTGCAAGTGTTTGAATATCCAGAAGCAAAGAAAAAGCCCAAGGTATTATATAGGTATTGTTATATCCCTATGAATTCTGTATTGTTTTGCCCCTAATGGATTTAATTGTAAATAAACTATTGTAAACCTCTATTGTAAACTATTGTAAACCTCTGTATAATAGGGTGAGACAGGTGCTGGTGAAGGGCAAGGTACAAAACTGCATTTTTATTCTGAGCTGCCAGCAAGTGGCCCTTTAATTTCATCACAACAGAACCAACCTCCCATGCTTTCTCAGGAACACTCTGATTTGTTTCTGGCCCTCTAACCTAGGGCCAAGATGGCTACCAGCATCCGCTGCAGACTGGTTGAATTTTTGGATGAGCTGACAGAGGAAGAATTGAAGAGATTTAAGATGCATCTTGAGGACTACCCACTTGAGGAAGGCTACAAGTCCATTCCGCGCTGTCAGACGGAGATAGCTGGCCCAATAGAAATTGCCAGTCTCATGGTCAGTGCCTATGAAGAAGCCAAATCACTGCAGATGACAGTCAACATCTTTGACAGAATAAACAGGAAGGATCTGTCAGCAAAAATCAGACACGAGATGCCACCACGTAAGTTAAGAAAGCCTCTTCCCTACCTACAACCTAAGCATGTCTTCTCAGAAGTAAGCCCCAATTACTTAAATGGGACTTGCTCCTAGATAAGCCTGAAAGACTGAATTGTGATGTAGGGTTTTCCTGGCTTTAATTGTGCCTCCTTACTTGTGCTTCTCTTCCCGGTAGGACATCTTTTTCCAGTTGCCATTGGGTATATCTATAGCATAATCCTGACCATGTCTCCTCAAAAGTAAGCCCCATTGTCTTCAATGGGTCTCACTCCTAGGAAAGTGTCTTTAGGATTGCAACCCTAATCTATCTTTTTCAGACTGTAAGCTCTTTGGGGACAAGAAACCATTTATTGACTTGCCATGTCAACTCTTATGGAACTACTATTTTTAATGTTATAAATTAATAGTAAGAGTGATTGCAACTGCATCTGTCGCAACACTGATACACTTTTCTTGGCCGTGTGATGATTGCAGAAGCCAAAAGGTGACCAAAGGGCTCTATAGTTCCTTTCATTCTTTCACTGTTTTTTTCTGGTGCTCATTTGTTTCTGACAGGCTTCTTTCAACCTGTAAAACCCGTATCCCTGACTAAGGAAGAAAAAAGAAAACAGGAAGAGAAGATAATATCAAACATTTGTGACCGTCTTCGGGGGACTCAAAAGAAAGGTTTGTTGTTGTCAGTAGATGAATTAAGGCAGAGAGGTGAGCAATAGGTAGAGTGAGATTTATTGGTATAGGTATCTGACTTGCTGTAATTTGCAATAGTTCAGCCAAGCTTTCTGACAATAATATGGGATATCATAGATGATAAGTTGCATCTGTGGAAATCCCCTTTTCTATACAATTGTGAAAGGTCCAACATCCCTAAAGTGGCCCACCTTGCCCATCCCTACACTTGATGATGGAAGTTAGAGCTGTTGCCAGTTAGGCTCAGGGTCAAGGTGAGGATCTGGGCCCTTAAATGCGCCCGTTGTGTGGTTTTTCCACCCAACTTATTGAGTTGATCAATGGCTTACAAGCTGGCAAGGGCATGTTCAGTGCCTCTGGCTGATGAGACTTCCTCCACACAACAGTGGCTGCAGAGGGGCTCCAGTGGCAGCTTCTCCTCTTCTTGACTCCAAGGAAGAAAATCCTCCTCTCCCCCGCCCCCCACTAGCCACTGATCAGCCTGGTAAACTGAAGGAGAAGCTGGCCTCTGGCAACTTCCAGGAGCCCAGATCTTTGCCTCGCCCCCAACGTCATGTTCAACTTGGCACCAGTTCTAAGTCCAAGTCTAATGCAAGTTACAATTAGGCTGGGGCTTTATTTTTATATGTCCCAGTTGTAGCATTAAGAACTCGTCAGACATTCATCTGAAAACACATAAAGGAGTTCACATGGCAAAAAAGTTGATGATGGTATGGACACTAGCCAATAGGTACCTATTATTGTCAAATATAATCAGCATTGGAGAAAAAGCGGGCGTCTCCCAGTTCCTACTTGAAACCATGCTAAAGAATATCTACAGAAGCAGAATATTTTTAGAGCTTTCCCACAATGAAAGTCATGTGCATATTTTTTGAAGCTACCCAAAGCATTGTATTGTATTTCATTCCCGAAATGTTATGTTTATCATCACTTTCAGATGACTCTGCTCTGTAATCGGACTCTTGTTAGCTAACGTTGTGGAGCTGTGAATTGTGTTGAGGAATATGGAAATCATCACACTAACCTTTGCTCTGCCTCTTTCTCTAGTGGAGGTGACTCTGGATCCCAAAACTGCCTTCCCTACCCTCATCCTTTCTGAAGATCTGAAAAGTGTACATCTGGGACACCGAGCCCAGTCTCTTCCTGACAACCCAGAGCGCTTCAATTTTTTGCCGTGTGTTCTGGGAGCAGAAAGCATAAACTCTGGTACTGTGGAGTGGGTGGTGGAGGTGGGGAAAGCCAAAGGATGGGCTATTGGTGTTGTCCGGGAATCAGTAGAGAGAAAATGGTCCCTTTACATCACAGCCAATCAAGGGTTTTGGGTTCTGCGGCTGAATCATGGAGAATATGAGGCCTCTACAACTCCAACTACCTCTATTACCTGGTGGAAATCACTACGACGGATCAAGGTGCGCCTGGACTACGACTTTGGCATCCTCTCCTTTTATGATGCAGACTCAATGGAGTCCATCTTTAACTTCAACCCTCCTTGCTCTGAGAGGTTGTTTCCCTTTTTTCAGGTCTGGGACACAGAGATCCCCCTGAAAATCTGCCCCAGTGATTCATAGGGAGGTATATATTCCAGAAAGATAACTTCATGGAGACAATGAATCATTCCAACCTTGTCCCCAACACCCCTGACTGCCTGTTGTATTTTCAAATCACAAGCACAAAAGTTGATTCCCTCCAGCCTTTAATGAGTTTTTAAGTGAACTGGAGATTCAAAACACTGTACTTACTCAAATGTAATGCTCACCTTTCCCAACCAAATTTAGTCTCCAAAATCAGGAGACTTGTTAGATTTAGATTTGATGGTTAATTAGATTAGAGTAAATACAACATTTTTATTATAATGATATAATACTTATGACTTATAAGTATAGGGTGCGCATTAGATTCAATGGCACATTAGGGTGAAATCCAGAGTCACTATGGGGTGTCCTTGCTCTGGAGTAAGTTACTCTGGATTGCAATATGAATTTCCCATAGGTTTTCACTAGGTGGTGCAGTAACTATGGGTGCACGTAATGTCTCTTACGTGCTTTTACATACAATACTCTGGATTGTGCCCTTAGATACAAGTAAATATTGTATTCTTGTGAGGGACACATCCATGTCATTCTAGTTTCCATGTTCTTACTTAGCAATAGGAAATCTTTTTCAGGGAGAATCAGCTTCTTTTAAGAATTATAGCATTGAAAGGGATAATCCAACCCACTGCCTATAGCAGAAAATCCACCTAAACTACAGCATCTCCAACAAGTGCTTGGCAAACCTCTGCTTGAAAATCTCCAGAGAGGAAGAGTCCACAACCATGACTAGTGTCATATAAGAAAACCTGCTTTTCCTGTTTCTTCTTTTCCTTTGATTGTCTTATCCTTTTCCTTTGATTGTATTATTCTCACCTTTATTTTTAATAAATTATTTTTTTGTTTCAACTTTTCACCTGCTTACAGTCACCTGAATTCAATCAGTATTACCCTCAAGGACAACATTCATTGGCATCCTTCAGTCTCGATACTATGGTATCGTGCTCTGAGTGTCCTCTCCGGAGCATGATGGCCTGGGTAGATTAATATTGAGGATAGACTGTTACCCAAGCAGCAAATCCCCCCTCTCCACGTCACTGAAATAGTCCAATGGAACGGCAGAGCTGATACGATTGGTTCCAGCTGCGTCGCAGGAGTTAACCAGAACGTGATTGTACACAGTCACGAACTGCTTCCAGAACTCCGGCTCCAGTTTTTGCCTTGAGGTTGACTCCTGAAGCCTTTCCCGTAGATGGGTATAGCCACAAGGTAGTGGAGGTTTGAGGTGAGAGTTTTCCCTCTCCAGACAACCCAAGTTCAGTAGGATTTTGGGCAGGCTTAGTCTGGCTCCTCAACAAAGGCCAACATACTACTGTATAACCACAGGTGGGCACTAGGGGGGACGCACCTACTCTCAAGAGTAGGTTCTTGTCTTCTGGCAGCCAATGGGGAGCCAGTAGGACCAAGGAGGAGCAGAACACTAGGGACCAGTACGCAGCACAGCTGCTGCTTCCCTTCTTCCTCCCTCCTCCCCCTTCCTCCCAGCTGGCCAGGGGCTCCCTTCCTCTGCTGCTGGTGGGGAGGCACAGAAGGGGGGGCAGCGCCACCATCGTGCTCTCCCTGCCTCTCCCTATGCAGGTCTCTCCTCTCTATACAGGTCTACTATGAAGTAAGTCCCAGTGTAGTCAATGGGACTTACTCCCAGGCAGGTGTGGGGAGGACTGCAGTCTCAGAGCCCCAGCCTAAGCAGTCTACTATAGTCCCAGTGTAGTCAATGGGACTTACTCCCAGGCAGGTGTGGGGAGGACTGCAGTCTCAGAGCCCCAGCCTAAGCAGTCTACTCAGAAGTAAGTCCCAGTATAGTCAATGGGACTTACTCCCAGGCCAGTGTGAAGAGAGCCTCAGAGCAGCCTGAGCCCCATCCTATGCAGGTCTACTCAGAAGTAAGTTCCAGTACAGTCAATGGGACTTACTCCCAGGTCAGTGTTAAGAGGACTGCAGCCTCAGAGCCCCATCCTATGCAGGTCTACTCAGAAGTAAGTCCCAGTGTAGTCAATGGGGCTTACTCCCAGGAAACTGTGGAGAGGATTGCAGCCTCAGAGCACCATCCTATGCAGGTCTACTCTGAAGTAAGTAATTCTTTAAAAAAATGTTTAATTCTTAAATTTAAAACCACCCTGGCCCCGCCCCTTGACCCTGGCCCCGCCCACTTCCAGAGAACCGGTTCTTGAGCCAGGCTGTGCCCACCACTATATATAACCTAGATTTGGGTGGAAACTTCTACAGAATGAGGTTTTCAAGAACACTTTCTGTTTTTGTCCTCTTGATGGCAGCACAGATTACAATTTTTGGAAGCATCGGTATCAAGACTCCCTTGATCATCTTGCAGGAAAAGGAAGCATTAAAAAAAATAAATTATGTTTGCAAATCAAAAATGCTTCCTCCATATTTTTTTCAATAATTCATCCATTTTTTCCAAACAATTGTGCTTCAACCATAGATGACATCCAAGGTAACCTGACAACTACTCTTAAAAAAATACCAATATCAGAACAAAAGTAATTGTCAGATTTTTATATTGCCCTTCCTCCAAGGAGCTCAGGTATACATAGCTACTCTCTCAGTTAGGTGAGTTGACAGATTGGGATAGACCCAACATCACCCAGGAAGCTTCATGGCTGAACAGTGATTTGAACTTGTGTTTCCCAAGTCTCGGCCCAACTCCCAAACCACTACATCAGTGTTTCTTCAACATTTCCCTCCAATACCACTTCACATGATCCACCAATTTGAAGTACCACCAGAAGTAACTGGTAAGAGTTACCAGTTTTGGGTTGAGAGGCCAAATATGATGTGATAAACACCAGTAAGATGCTAAGATGGATATAAAGGTTTTTTTTAATGGAAAAGCATCCTTCAGAGTTCTGCCTTCTGAATCTAGCTTTCTACCACTCTTTAGTGTGTCACGTTCCTAATCCCACAGCCAGAAGTACCACCAGACAGACACACCCCTTCAGATACCACTGGTGATACCTGTACCACTGGTTGAGAAACATTGCATTACCATCCTGGTTTTATGAAAACACTAGATCCTGTGAGAGAGAAAAAAATGCTAGAGTAGTGCAGTGGCTGTTTGGTGCAGCCTTGGTTTTCTAATACAGTGATGCCTCATGTAACAAATTTAATTCGTTCTGGAGGCATGTTTGTTACGTGAAACATTCTTTACGTGAAGCGGATTTTCCCACAGGAAATAATGGAAACACAGATGATTGGTTCCACAACCCTCAAAATATTCATATAAAAATATTAACTGGATATAAAAATGATGACAGAACACTGGGATTGAATTCAAAACATGCATTCAATGTGCATGATCCTATGAAGTCTACTTAGGCTGCAGTCCTAAAGACACTTTCCTGGGAGTAAGACCCATTTAAGACAATGGGGCTTACTTCTGGGTAGACGTGGTTAGGAGGCTGCAATCCAGGATACCTTCAAAGTGTCTCCCCACTTTCTCCTTCTCTCCATCCTGAGCCTCTCTCTCACCTGCTCCCTTCTGGCTAGCCCTGAGCTGCTTCCCTCTTCTCCACTGCTCTTCTCTCCCTCTGCCCAAAGGACACCCGGCCACAGGAGGAACAGCATGGAAGTGTTGCTTTCACTATGGGCAGGTGCGCTAGGCAGCCCTGATGCTTTTTAAACAGGCTACCAGCCAGTGCATCTGCCCCAACTGCCAACGAATGTGTTCTTTATGTGAAGCACAGTTTGTTACATGAAGCAGAATCTTAGAGAAATTTTTGTTTGTTACATGAAACATACTTTATGTAAGGCGTCCTTTACGTGAGGCGCCACTGTATATAAACCATCTGGGTACTTTTGAAGTTTAAATCAGGTCTTCAACTTTTTGCACCCTAAGTCCCTTACACTTGGGGGGGTCCCCATAACAATTTTTGCATTACCTGGAGTTGACCAAAACTTTCGTCTTTGACAAGCCACCTCAACGTACCCTAGTCAAAGTTAATTGCATTGATGTCTGGCCTGTCCCTAAAGAAAGGGAAAGTTAACAAGGCTGGGACTCCAGGGGTTTGGCTTACCTTTAATGTTTTGAGGAGAAGTTTTTTGTTCATGCTAAGTCAGGTATAAAGGCGTATTTTCATCAAACATTTCTCACTGCAATGTGCTTTAATTCTAGATCTTAGCAGTCACATCATCTAGTCCTTCGCAACCATTCTGTTCTCTGTCCTCTTCTCCACTTTTCATAATTTCTAAATGTCTACCAGTCTTTTGAGGACCAGAGGTCCCAGGCGTGTCTACACCATAGCTGTCTATTCAGCATGATAAGAGATCAGCGCTACAGGAAACACAGAGCTGCTGAAATGGATTTTATATCACTAGTAAGTAAATAACAAATATGTATGGTCAAAATACATGGAACCCTGCCATGCATACAGGTGCATTAATGATGAAGTAATTTCCAAAAGGTGGGATGGGATCCATTTTTAATAAGTATGGTGTCTATGAGTGTAAGGAGAGATGGCTAGAAACTATACTTTTTGCATTTCTGCCTGTATCCAGGGTGAGAGATAAAAATGCAAACAAAAAGTAGCCAAACTAGTGGACTTTATCAGAGAGCAGTTAAAACCTGCTCTAACCAAAACACTTCAATTATAGGATCAAACAAATAGTGGGATAGTATAATTTTCCTTTATTTATTAAGATTTATTAAATATATTCTAGCTCAGATTTTCAAACATCACTGCATAACCTTGCTGCATAAATAAATAAGTTTTTGGCTTATGGGTGGCGAAAGTGGTGAAGACACTGCTTGTTAACCAGCAGGCCAGGGTTCAAGACCCGGGTCAGCCCCACAAGACAGGGTGAGCTCCTGTCCTTAGCCCAGCTCTGCGACGCCAGCTGGATCCAATCATATTGGCTCTGCCTTTCCATTGGACTAATTCAGTGGCATGGAGAGGGGGGATTTGCTGCTTGGGTAACAGCCTATCCTCCATAACAATCTAACCCAGGCTTTCATGCTTCACATGCAGCGTATGCAGCGCCAAGTACGATACCATAGTCTTCCAAGACTGACGGAGGCCTGCTTTTTTTGAGAGAAAATAAGGAAGTACTGGAAGGCCAGAATAATAGGATGGCAAGACCATCTCTGTAGAGATACAGTTTATAGAACACAATAGCATGCAGTTATTTGATGCTGCAACAAGTTTTAAAAGTTTTTAACAAGTTTTAAAAGCTTCAGGCTGCAATCCTGATGTGCACTTGGGCTAGCCTATCTATCACTGGGCTGGCCCAATTCAAAGATAGCACAGATTCATCACCATGCAGGAAGTTAGTAGGAATGGGTTGTTAAAAGTATATATTGGAAAGCTGTGTGATAGTTGAGGTTGGCTTTCCCACAACAAACACAACAGGGGCAGTGTAGGAGGAAAGTATTGATTGCTGAGGATTCTGATGGAGTCAAGAACTGTTGTTTGATGTTTTAGAGAAACATGCATCAGAAACATGCATCATTTTAGGTGCATCAGAGAAACCTTTTAGCCACCCTGCCCTGCTCGAATCAGAAGGGACAGTCTGTTGTGATGAACAGATCCCAAGAATGAAGGTCCAGTTTTCTCAACTGGATCCCACTTTCACTCCACAGCCCACATCTAGTGGCACATTATTTCTGCCTTCAAGCAAGAGGATGCTAAGCTTCACCATAGAAGAAATTCAAGAATATCTGAAGGGTGCAATCTTATCCATGTCTACTCAGAAGTAAGCTCCATTGTGTTAAATGGGTCTTACTCCCAAGAAAATATGCTTAGGATTGCTGCTGAAGTCTCTCAACAAAACTTTCTACATAGTATCTGTCTCCTTATGATCCCAAATATTCAGCTATTCCCACCTGGCCAATTAACTGTGGAGCATTGTGAGTTTTTAAAAGTTTGGAGAAAAAACCGCATCCCAACCTCTTGATGACAATTTGGAGTTGTGCCAGTTCTTCAGCTCATGAGATCAAAATGAAATCTTTCATTATTTTTATGGCTGCACAACTGAGAGTGGGAGAGGGAGTAGAGCTCCAGGGCTTTCCCTACAGAAAAAGCTGTGATGTTATCAGCAGTTCTCAGGTGCCCAAAAGGAAAATCAGCCTCAGCAGAGGAAAACTGAGAAATGTGCCTAAGGACGTCAAGGCCTGTGTTCCCACTTTTTAAAATGACACTCTGTCAAGATCCACCTAGGTTTACCACACTTTTTAAAAGGAAATCTAGAAAAAAATTATTTATAAGTAATAATAACCAGAAAAATACCCTCAAAAGTTCTCCCTGTATCTTCCACTAGTTACACATGCTTGCAAATTGCAGGAACGGAGTTCTTTGTAACCTAATTAGAAGCTTAAGTGTCTTATTTTTGAGTAGCTGCAGAGCTTGTGGCAATTAGCTATCTGATCTTTCCATCACCTTTTGGCAAGCCACCAAAAATCAGGCCATAACCCACCAATGGATCCTGATCCACAGTCTGAGAACTACTGGTTTATACTGTATGTTTCCCAGGGACTGCCTGTGGCTCATTTTTCATTATAGCTACGATCCTGTGCAAATTTAGTTGGGAATAAGCCTTAACAGAGTTTACCGAGCACAAATTATTTCTGCTAACATAAATGTAGCAGTTTACCTAACATGCAGGTTTACCTGCATGCATTCCTGCACATCTATCATTTACCTAATATGCAGGTTTTCCTCTTAAGAAAAGTTCATGACAGGCTTTTCACCTTAAGAGTGTCTCCCAAATACAAAGATACCTATAACAAATAGTTGTACCCTTTTCTTTCCCATTTGGTTCATTTTTCTCTCCATTTGTCTGCATGTTATACATATGGGGTGGGGAGATGACAGTTATGCAACTGAGTGCTAATTGAGATACGTTCCCTGTTGCTCTGCGGGGTGAACAATCTCCCTGGGATTAAGACAATAAACTTGGAAAGGTAAAAGTCAAAGCAAGGTACTGTATACTTTCAGCAAGACATATCTTGCTAAAGAAGTAAAAGAAAGAACTTTCAGTGAAAAACACTGAAGAGCAGGTGCAAACCAGTTTTTCAAAGACATCATTCGGTTTTCATTTTATTGGCCTATATAATGTTTACATTTTGAAAAGCGTCCAACTGTGGCACACTAAAATTTCAATCTGACTGTGATTCTTCTCAATTTGCATTAATCTGGGAAGTTGTAAGAAGTGATAGTCCTCATCTGGACAAAAGAAGCTTTGCTATGGTAAGTTACGGTTTTCTTTTTGTATTGGTGCTTGCTGAGAACTATGTAAACAGCTTCCTACTATAGGAACATCAACTGTTTGGCCAGAGGAGATCAACGGTCCATCTAATTTTCCAGGACTCTTGTTTGCAGTTGTTATCAACCAGATGTCACTATGCTTTAAGATTTTTTTCCCTGTCTTACATCTGCTTTAAGATGTTTTCCCTGTCTTACATCTGCAATGGTGGAATATACTATCTTGCGTATCCATTTTTAGCTATAACTGCAGTTAGGAATTGTTGCTGTTAGGAATTGGTGTCAGGACAAATTGTATATTATTGCTGTTATATATAATTGTGTATAGTTGCTATTGTTAGGACAAAATGTTAATGGTAATAATAGTATTGTAAGAATAATTATTGGTAACAATAATAATAATAATTATTATTATTATTGGGCTGTGGGTGGCGCAAGTGGTTAAGTCACCGTGCCTGTTAACCAGCAGGCCAGGGTTCGAGACCCGGGTCAGCCCCACAAGACAGGGTGAACTCCTGTCCTTAGCCCAGCTCTGCGACGCCAGCTGGATCCAATCGTATTGACTCTGCCTTTCCATTGGACTAATTCAGTGGCGTGGAGAGGGGGGATTTGCTGCTTGGGTAACAGCCTATCCTCCGTAACAATCTAACCCAGGCTTTCATGCTTTGCATGCAGCGTATGCAGCACCGAGCACGATACCATAGTCTTTCAAGACTGACGGAGGCCTGCTTTTTTAATAATAATAGAAATAACAATTATAATAATTATGTCGTTCTTACTGGTGCACTATGCAAAATTCTGGGGGCCCAAAAGAAAAATCTAGCCAAGGCTGGCAGACTCAAGCCTGGAAACATGTCACAGATTTCAATATCTCACTAGCTCCTAAATAATTTAGGCTAAATTCTTGGCTAGAATGGAGTTAGAGACCAAAAAATCCCAGTCCAAACAATGGACTGTAAAATCCAATGGCCTAATTCTCTTTTAAAAAGCTATCAAAAGTAGCATCCACTACCATATGTTGGGGCAACCAAGTTAGGAACGCATGGGGGAAAATACTTTTTCTATAACTGAAAAGTGTTCAGGTTTCTTTGGATGATTTTAAGGTTCTGGCATCTTGAAGATGGAGATGGACCAAGAGATAAGAGAGGGTTTCTCTTGTCTCTTTTCACACCATTCGTACATTAGCAAATCTTTATCATTCCTCCCCTTATCATCTTTAAAAACTAAAACCCCCTCCTTCCTGTGCAGAGAAAGCTCATGACACTGACTAGACCTTCACAGCTTTTCTATAGAATTGTTTTTACCACCCCAATGCTATATATATATTTTAAATCCAATTATAAGGATAGCAAGACACATCCTCCACATTTCTGTTCTACTCCTTCTCCTCCTTTTGAATTCCCGCTGCCACCATCACCACTCCATGGACAGCTGAAGTGACAGTTTCTATACCACCTCCCATTTTGTTCTGTTTTTGTTTCACTACTAGATAAAACTATAGAAGAGACAACATGGGAAGAGTTAATGAGACGGCTGTGACAGAGTTTATCCTGCTGGGCCTCTCTAGCAATCCTCATGTGAAGATTGCCCTCTTTGGCCTCTTCCTGATGGTTTACCTCACCACTGTGGTGGGCAACGGTCTGATTGTACTGCTGGCTATGGCGGATCCTCGGCTTCACACCCCCATGTACTTTTTCCTCAGCAACTTATCCTTCCTCGACATCTGCTACACGACCAGCAGCATCCCCCAGATGTTGTCCCACTGCCTATCTGCCAAGCCCACTATTTCCCATGACCGGTGTTTTGCCCAAATGTATATCTCCCTCTTCTTGGGGATGACGGAGTGTCTCCTGCTGGCAATGATGTCCTATGACCGTTGGGTGGCCGTCTGCAACCCACTGCGCTACACCATCATCATGAGCAAGAAGGTCTGCATTGCCATGGCAGCCTTTTCATGGGGCAGTTCCTTCCTCCTGGTCTTGTTCCCTTCCCTCACCGGTCAAGCATCTCTATGTGGGCATAACGTTGTCAATCACTTTGCTTGTGAGGTCCAGGCCATACTGAAGCTGGCCTGCTCGGACACTCGTGGCAACCAAATCACCATGTTTGCCACAAGCATCTTTACCTTACTTCTGCCTTTTGGCTTCATCCTGGTCACTTATGCTCGCATTATCATCACCGTACTGAAAATGCATTCTGCTGAGAACAGGACTAAAGCATTCTCGACCTGTAGTTCCCACCTCACGGTCGTGGCCCTATTCTATGGAACAGCCATGTCCATGTATCTACAGCCTAAAAGCAGGGCAACGTCTGATCAGGACAAGTACATTGCTATTTTCTATGGCACTGTCACTCCCATGCTTAATCCACTGATCTACAGCCTAAGAAACAAGGACGTGAAGCAAGCATTTTGGAAGGTGACTGGGAGAAAGAGGTACTTCTAACAGTGCCAAAAGCCCATTATCAGCCCATTTTGCCCTTAACAAGTGTCCCTTATTATCCATGAGGGTTCCATTTGTCATTAATTATTTGATTTTCTCTTTAAATCACTTTGTGAGCTTTTTTGTTGAAAAGTGGTGTATAAATACTGTTGTTGTTGTTCCAGAACCTTCCATGAATGAATCATAGACTCATACAATCATAGAAACCTAGAGTTGGAAGGACCCAGTAGGTCATCTAGTCCAACCCCCTGCCAACAGCTGGAAATCCTCCTAGAGCATCTCTGACAGGTCCTCATTGAGTCTCTGCTTGAAGATCCCCAGTGAGGGAGAGTCCAGATTTTTTTGGGATATCCAACCAGAATCTCCTCTCTTGCAGTTTGTACCTATTGGTTCTAGTTCTGCTTTCAGAGGCAGATAAGAATAAATGAGCCCCTTCCTCCCTATGACAGGCCTTCAGGTATCTGAAGAGGGCAATCATGTCTCCTCTCAGCCTTCTCTTCTCCAGGCTGAACATCCCAAGTTCCCCCAACCTTTCCTGGTAGGGCTTCCCTTCCATCCCACTGATCATTCTTGTCGCTCTCTTAACTGAGGTGCACAGAACTGAAAACACAGAACTCAAGATGAAGTCTAACTAATGCAGAATAAAGAGGAACTATAACTTCTCGCGACTTGGAAGCTACAGTCCTCTTAATGCAGCCTAAAATGGCATTTGCCTTCTTTGCAGACACATCACATAATAAAATCTATGGATAAAAAAACAGTGGAAAAATAGATTTAGATTTAAAGACTGACTTTCATGTTTCTTGCTTCTCTATTGCTCCTAATGGAATAAGATTGTGCCTCAATATCTGCATTTGGTCCTGGGACTCTGTTGATACCAAAAATGCGTTAAATAAAAACAGTTTTTTAAAAAGTGTGTTTTTTTACAGTTTGTTTAAAAACAGCTTTTCTTACTATTGTAGACAGGTGATGAGCAATTAGAAATGCCAAGGGCCTCCTCTTTGCCTGGCTCTGCTGAAAAATGGAATGACTGCTTTCATAATTGCTTCTCTGCAGTTAAAAAAGCAGTTGTTTTCACTGTGTTTTGCAGTGGCCATTTGTGTTGAGTGAAATCTTTTTAGAAAGTCAAAGGGGGGGCTGTTTTATTGTTCTTGTTGTTTTATTGTTTTTAACATGTGTTTTTAGCCTGCTTGTTTTAATTGTTTCTAGTCTTTGTATAATCTAATTGTATTTTAATTGTGTTTTAATCTTTACTTATGACCCAATTTTAATGGTATTTTATTGTTCTTTTAATTGCTTTTAGCCACCTTGAGCTCCCTTTCGTTAGGGAAGAAAGGCGGGCTATAAAGGGTGCAATCCTAACCACGTCTACTCATAATTAAGTTCCACTGTGTTCAATGGGTCTTACTCCCAGGAACATGTGTTTTCTTTCAAGTCCATGGACATATGAGCATTGGATAACAGGCTTTGGCTATACAGTGGTGCCTCACATAAGTTTAATTTGTTCTGGAAGCATGCTGGTTGTGTGAAACGCTCTTTATGTGAAGCTGATTTTCCCATAGGAAATAATGGAAACTCAGGCAACTGGTTCCAGAACCCAAAAAGCACCAGGCCTCCGTCAGTCTTGAAAGACTATGGTATCTATCGTGCTTGGTGCTGAAGCCTGGGTTGGATTTTTATGGCTAGGGTGTTACCCAAGCAGCAAATTCCCCCCTCTCTACGCCACTGAATTAGTCCAATGGAAAGGCAGAGCCTATACGATTGGTTCCAGCTGCGTCGCAGAGCTGGGCTAAGGACAGGAGCTCACCCTGTCTTGTGGGGCAGACCCGGGTCTTGAAGCCTGGCCTGCTGGTTAACAGGCACAGCGTCTTAACCACTTCTAAGTGAAGCAACACTTGTTATGTGAGGCAGAATCCTATTTTTACTTGTTATGTGGATCATAGCGAGGTACCACTGTATATTATTGCCCAGTTATAGGGGGATGCAAATAATTGAAATGCCAAAAAATGGATGCTAACGTCCAATAACTAGGATGCTTTTAAATGGGACACATCCAGAATGCATGTTTGTGGAACAGCTCAAATATTATGGATAGTTTGTATTTATGGATGGTTACAGAATAAGAGCAAACATTTCTGACACAACTTTTCTGAAGCTTAGACTTTAGCTAGTGCAGTATTCTGAAATGTTGCTAAGAACAGATAAGAACAAGATGAAAGAAACAGATAAGAACAAGGTGAAGGAAACAGTAGATGTCTCGAGTTTGTGAACCATGCCCAAAATTCACAACGGAAAAGAAGATTTAAAATGCAAGATTTAAAATGTGCTGTTCTGGCACTGTTAAACTGTATCTGAATGACAGCAAGGACAAACATTTTTTAAAGGATAAATTTCTGATTAAGAAAATTAAATCCTGCACTATATTCTGGAAAGAAAATCTACATATTGCAAAATTCAAAACATCTATGACTTAATATCATAATTTTTTAGCTGTGATGCACAAATAAAGATAAAGTTTAGGGGCATCTTTTAACCCTGTATATTCTCACCACATGAATTATGGCACAGTCATGGATCCTTGCAAGAGCAGGGAATATGGGACCTAGGATCATAAGTGCTCATCTGTTTGTGCTGGAAATAGCCATTAAAATATGATAGAAAGTTTCTTTATTATCTATTCTGTTTATTAATTTGAATAAATTTGTCCCCCTTTTCCATGCTGAAGGTCAGTTCCATTAAAAGTGTACAGTGTTTCACAGTGTAAAACACATGAAAAAGCATTAAAATTAATTTTTAACATTGAACATTAAAAAAGCAAAATCCAACACTTATGGTTGAGCTATTGAGGAAAGTAGTTCACGGGAGAAATCAAGTCACAGCAGTATTGCAGATGGCAAATATCCATCTATCAACCAAATGCCAGAAGAAACAGGTATGTTTTGAGTCCACATTGAAAAGCCATCAGCCTCAGCCACAACACAGGAGCAAGTACACAGCAAGATCCCCAGTTGTTCTTAGAGGTCAGTGATGTAGTTAGAGCAGGGGTGTCCAAACCCTGGCCCAGGGGCCAGTTGTGGCCCATGGTGAGCCTTAATGTGGCCCACAGCAAGACCCCTCCACCTGTACTTAAAATTTAATTCAAATTTTGAAATGTAAATGATTTTTCTGGCTCCTGACAGTGTTAGGATAGTGATGTGGTCCTCCTGCAAAAAATATTTGAACATATAGAGGAACTCAGATAAACTAAAAAAAACTGTCCAGCAAACCAATAAAGCTTCTCCAGTTTAGAGGTTTGAAATCATCTTTATTTTTATAACTTGAGGATTTTCCTAAGCAACAATATCCAGACAATTCTTGGTACATGCTCTGATGGTATCCTTGTTTGGATGGTGTTTCTAGGTAGGATAGAACACATCTATAACATATAAACTTTATTTCTAACAGCATAGCATGTAGTTTAACATTAGCATATAAATAAAAAATAGGAAGTGTATAACATATAAACTTTAAAACTGGCCCTCACAATCCAGGAACAATCATCACATTAAACAAACAAGATAATGAGTGTAATGATTAGGAAACATCTTCCTAGCTCTCTCTACTTTGAACAGAATAGACCTTCTTCACAGTGTCTCCAAGGTTAAGGGATCCATACAAGCCACACTTTCCCACAAGGAACAACAAAGTATCTTGTTTGGACACTATTTCCTTGAAATTCACTATTATCCTATGGAATATTGAATTCCAGAGGTATTTCTTTCCAGGGATCAGTGGTAACCATTGATCAAATAATATTATTCAGAACAAGAAGCTCCTTTGGGGTGAGTTCTCCACACTTCTGGAGGCATTTTTTCGAATGCATGTTTTCCCACTGAGATCTCTTGAGAATGCAAGATGATGTTTTTTGCATGTAGAAATTCACAAGCTCCAGAGATCAACTTACTTGGAGAAATAATTTTCCATAAGGACATACATATCCCTATCTACCTTCAAAAGTTGTCCCTTTGCCAGGTACTGCATTCCTTGGAAGAGTTACATCAGCAGGACAGATATGCAGATCCTTGAGAAGATCCTTGAAGAAGATGAGAATCCCAATGAAGAAATTTCCTCTGGACCTCTGCCTCAACAGGGGAGCACCTACCTCTTGTGAGTGACAGTATGTGCCCCAGTTGAAGTCAGAAGTCACAGAAGCGAAGAGCACACTTGGAAAAAGGCATGTTTCTAGCATCTAGCAAAATAATGCAACCTCTAAAGATCCTTCTATATGATAAAGGAGGTTTTTCCAACTGATGGTAATTTCTCTAGAAGTTCAAGCTTAGGAAAGTCTCTTTAGAATTATGTCCTATTCTGTTCAAGGGGGCTGCCCTACAGAAAATTTGGGATTGCATCATAAGCGATCCAGATCTTAAAGGTGGTTCTCACATGAAATTATTGGAGCAAGAGGTCACTTGGTGGAGTCAGGGAAAGTGAACTGCAATCATCTCCACTGGAAAGGACCAGCTAAGTTTGATGTTTTTCCTCCTGTAGAGATTGACACCCAAAGTCCACACTATCCCACCAAACACAAGAGAGAGTGTAGAGATTGAGATGCATCTAAAAGGAGTTGCTGAGCACTGAAGAAACAACACTCTCACCTTCTACCTGTTGAAATACAAAATTCTCTTTCCTTGAAAAATGAGGTATAAAAATTATTTAAATTCAATAATGCATTTTGTTCATACCTCATTTTTCTCCAGGAGGAATGCCTTTGCCAACTGCTGGAACCACTGCTTTTATGGAGATGTTTTCTCATTTTGCCACAGACTCCCAAGCTTCTAGGCAAGAAATTTCTTTCTGGATGCTGTTGGAGAATAAAATGAAACTCAGTGCAGAGGAACAAGGCACATGGGGAGGTGTGCAACTCACAGTGCAATCCCAACCCTTGATCAGACAGGGACACATCCCATGTTGTCCTGGGGAAGTTGGAAAAGTACCTTAAGGCACTTCAGCACCACTCCTGAGGGCAGTTGATCAATGTACAGACATTCTCAAATCTCTCCAAACCACATTTGGCCTGGGGAACGTGGATGATTTTTACTGGTATAAATTGGTGTTTTCAAATTCAGAAAAAAATTCCCATTTTGGGAAAGTGAGAGAATCCTGATGGAGAACTTTCCTCAGAACCTCTGCCTCAACAGGACAGCACTTACCAATTTTGAGGACACAGCAAGTGCCCCAGTTGTGGTGCTTTGGAAACATAGAAACTCACAGCAGTAGTGAATAGTCCGCTGAGACTGTGGGATGATATGTTCTTCCAAAGAGAAGTACCCCAATCAGACAGCTCTAACTGACCAAGTATCAAAGATAGCACTGGGACTGGGATAAACCTCTAGGAGTATACTTGGAAAAGTATTCTTGCCTTCCATCTCCTAAAGTTATGTAAACTGATGACCATACAGAATGGAGGACAGAGTGCCTCTACCTTTAACTGTTCCTTAGAGGAGGAAATTGAGGCAGGTTTAGCCCAACATAGAAGGGTTTAAGAAGCAGCATCTGCCAAAATTCCCTCTTCTACACAATGTTGAAAGGTAGAGGCACTCTGTCCTTCACTTTATATGGTCATCCTGCCCCACACCACCATGGAAATAAGAAGATAGGTGAGTTTCCCTGGCAGAAATGTTTAAGGGTTGCACCCTGAAATTCAAAATATGGGAAAGTGAAGAAAAGCCTGAAGGAGATTCCTCAGAGCCTCTGACTCAAAAGGCAGCACTTACCAGTTGTAAGTACACAGCAAGTGCCACAGTTCAAGTCAGAGGTCTCTGTGGTGCTTCAGAAACCAAGACACTACAATTTTACGCATGCTTTCCTTCTGTTACCACAAGCCTCTCATTTAAGAGCATTAACAAACACTGGATGAGAAAGTGACACACTTATGAATTACAAGATACATTAATGCAACCATAATCTAGGCTAGTAAGACATAGCCTTAGCAAGGTATAAAGTGAGAATACTGCACAATGTTTTCTGCCCCAGGAACTCATCTCAAACAGACAGCACTATGTTCCAGATCACACAGAGTGCTGTGATTGAGACGCATCCTGAAGGAATTCCTTCCCATGTGTGGACAATCCACTCTTGGATTTTCCTTACCAAAGCATCTCCTTTTACTGAATGAAGTCACTGGATGGAGGATAACACCTTTATGAACCACAGATGCATTTCTGAAACTGTAAGGCACTGTCCTTATTCAGCACTGGTATAAATGTGATGCAGGTCCAAGATAAGGAAACAAGCATTCCATATCACAAACTTCTGTTAAGTATAATTTTATTTTTTTAAACTCAGTCCTCTCCTTTAAGTATATTAACAAACACGGGATGAGGCCACACTGATGTACGGCAAGGTGTAACCAACTCTGCAGCACTGGGGTAATGGCAATGCAGGTCCAATGTATGGAAACACTGCCTTACCTTGAGGGGGCCTCAGTGACTTCACCCCCCCCCCCCCACACACACACACACACAACTGCAGGTACTTCACATACCACACTGGCACAACTATGTCAGTGCTGAAAGGTTGGTTAGGATTACACCAACAGGTACAATAGAGAACTCAAAATTTTGGGCTAGTAAGTTGTACCCTTACAAGTCCCATGAACAAGTCCCATGAATAAGTCCTATACAGGCCAACAGGAGTGGGAAAAGTGCCATAAAGTCCTTCTGTGCCACTCCTGGGGGTGTTAAACCAGTGAAGCGAGAATAGAGAGGTGGATGAGTTTCCCTGGCCTAAATTGGTTACTGCGCTTTCAAATTGTGAGAAAATCTTGATGGAGAATTTTTCTCAGGACCTCAGACACAACAGGGCAGCACTTGCCAAATATGTGTACAGTCCTTTTGCCTCACCATCTCACGTAGTGAGATTGGGTTTGGCAACCATTTCTGGGAAATGAATAGGAATTCAAATCAAACTTACATTCTAGACAAAATCTTTCCAGCAACATAAGCTTCAACGGCAACTCTCACTGAATACAATTCAACAACAAGAGCTACCTTTGAAATGTGAAGTCACTGGAAGGGAGACAGGAAGGAAGCACAATCATATATAAGAAAACATTATTTTCCAGAAACCCACAGCAAAAACCCGCTGAGAATGTGGGATGACATTTTCTTCCAAACAGAAGTACCCCAGACAGGTCTAACTGATCCAAGAATCAAAGATAGATCTGGGACTGGGATTCATCTCAAGGAGTATGCTTGGAAAAGGTATGACTTGCCAACAGTCTCCTAGAATTATGTAAACTGATGACCATCTGGAATGGAGGACACAGTTCCTCCACCTTTAAGTATCGCATTGATAAGGGAATTGAGGCAGGTTTAGTTCAACATAGAAGAGTTCAAAAAGCAGCACCTGTCAAAATTCCCTCTTCTACACAATGCTGAAAGGTAGAGGCACTCTGTCCTCCACTCAGTATGGTCACCCTGCCCCACACCATCGTGGGAAAAAGGAGATGAGTGAGTTTCACTGGCATAAATGGGTAAAGGATGCACCCTCAAATTTAGAATATGGGAAAGTGAAGAAAAGCCTGAAGGAGATTCCTCAGAGCCTCTGACTCAAAAGGCAGCACTTACCAGTTGTACGTACACAGCAAGTGGCACATTTCAAGTCAGAGGTCTCTGTGGTGCTTCAGAAACCAAGACACTACAATTTCACGCATACTTTCCTTCTGTTACCACAAGCCCCTCATTTAACTGTATTAACAAACACTGGATGAGAAGGGGGCACACTGGTGGATCACAGGATACAATAATGCAACCATAATCTAGGCTAGTAAGACGTACACTACAATCTAGAGTAAGTACGGGAGCACGTAAGAGACATAACATGCACCCATAGTTACTGCACCATCTAGTGAAAACCTATGGGAAATTCATATTGCAATCCAGAGCAATTTATTCTTACACCAGAGCAAAGACTCCCCGTAGTTTCTCTGGATTGCGCCCATAGCCTCAGCAAGGTATAAAGTGAGAATACCGCACAATGTTTTCTGCCCCAGGAATTCATCTCAAACAGACAGCAATATCTTCCAGATCACAGAGTGCTGTGATTGAGAAGTATCCTGAAGGAATTCCTTCCCATGTGTGGACAATCCCTTGCCATGAGAAGAATTTTGCCAACTGACCATCATCCCCAGGTTCTTCCTCAAGAGGATTATCTTTACCAACTGCTGGAATCATTCCTGAAGATGTTTAATGGAGTGTCTCTTTTTGCCCCACCATCCTAACTTCCTTGCCAGAAGATGATGATCCCAAAGGAGAAATTTCCCCAGGAGCTCTGCCTCAACAGGGGAGCACTTACCACTCGTGAGTCACGGCAAGTGCCCCAGTTAGGGTCACAGGTCACAGAGGACTGAACTTGCACCATTTCTAAGAGTGGTTCTGGTGAGATTGGGTTTCTCACCAGTGGATGGATGGATTCAATCAACCATGCATTTCAGACGAAAACTTTCCAGCAGCCTAAGCTTCAATGGCAGCCCTTATTGAACACAATTTAACAACAAGAGCTACCTTTGAAATGTGAAGTCACTGGATGGAAGAGAGGTAGGAACCACAATCACATAAAGGGTGCATCCCTATGCCTGTTTACTCTGAAGTCACAATTATACTCCATGGAGTTTATTCCCAAGAAAGTGTGTTTAGGATTGTAGGTATGGGAGCCTCATGTAATATGTTTAATTCATTCTGGAGGCATGCTTATTACATGAAACGCTCTTTACATGAAGCGGATTTTCCCATAGGTAATCATGAAAACTCCAGACGATTGGTTCCACAACCCAAAATATTCATAAAAATATTAACTGTTTATAAAAATTATTACAACACTGTAATATGACACAGTACAAAACACTGTAATATACAGTAACACAACACTGCAATAAAGATAATACTGTACAGTACTGAACTGTACTGTACCTTTGAAAACCTTCATGGCTGGTGTGAGGGTTACAGAGAGGGGGATGACTCTGGCTACAATCCTAAAGACAATTTCCTGGGAGTAAGACTCATTGGACACAATGGGGATTATGTCTGAGTAGACATGATTAGGATTGTGATCTTTCACATTGTATTGCATTGGCTCAATGGAATCTGTCTTTTTGTACAACTTTCAACATTCCCAAGCTGCTGATGGGGAGCACCACTAGAACATTGGGAAGGCACACCTTCCACGCTGCCACACACAGATCCCACATACAGACCTGACTCAGCCTGCTCCCCCCACCCCGGGCCACCCAATGAGTTCCCTGGCCATGGAAGTCTATTCCAAACTTTCCCCAGGGCCCCACTGTAGCTCAAGCTAGTCCCCTCGTCCCGCCTGTGAGTTCCCTTGCCATGGAAGCCTATTCTAAACTTCCTCAGAAGTGCTCTTTACTCAAGACAGTGCTCTTCACACAAGTCATTTTCTGAGAAAATTTTGCTCTTTATACAAAACGCTCTTTACTCAAGTCGCTCTTTACTCAAGGTACCACTGTAGTCCGCTGAGACTATGGGATGATATGTTCTTCCAAAGAGAAGTACCCAACCAGACAGCACTAACTGACCACATATCAACAGAGAGTGCTGGGATGGGATTCATCTCTAGGAGTCTACTTGGAAAAGTGTGCCTTGCCTTCCATCTCCTTAAATTATGTAAACTGATGATCATATAGAATGGAGAACAGAGTGTCTCTTCCTTTAACTGTTCCTTAGAAGAGGGAACTGAGGCAGCTTTAGCTCAACATAGAAGGGCTTAAGAAGCAGCACCTGCCCAAATTCCCTCTTCTACACAATGTTGAAGGAAGAGGCACTCTGTCCTCCACTCCATATGGTCATCCAATGTTGGAATAAGGAGGTGGGTGAGTTGGAATGTTGGAATAAGGAGGAATAAGGAGGTGGGTGAGTTTCAATGACCTAAATGGGTCAGGATTGTACCCTCAAATTCAGAATTTGGTAAAGTGGGAGAATCCTGATGGAGAGTTTTCCTCAGGACCTCGGACGCAAAAGGGCAGCACTTACCAAATGTATACGCAGCAAGTGCCCCAGTTGCAGTCAGAGGTCTCTGTGGTGCTTCGGAAAGATGGAGAACTAGACCTTTTGCATGCCACACTAAGCTTTCAGCTGAGAGCAGGAAGAGAAGTTGATGTTTTTCTGCTGTACAGATTGACTCCCAAAGTCCACACTATCCCACCAAACACAAAGAGAGTGTAGAGATTTGAGATGCATCTCAAAGCAGTTACTAAGCACTGGAGGAAGAAGCCGCCACCACCATCTACCTCTTTAAATTCAAGAAGTTATGGAGAACCCCTTGCCTTGAGAAGAATTTTGCCCACTGACCATCATATCCAGGTTCTTCCTCAAGAGGATTGTCTTTACCAACTGCTGGATTTACAAGCATCAAAAATATTGCTGTGGTTGGGATCTCTAGTATACTTGGGAAAAGCCTGACTTGCCAACAATCTCCGAAAATCATCTAAACCGATGACCATCTGGAATGGAGGACAGAGTTCCTCCACCTTTAAGTATCGCATTGATAAGGGAATTGAGGCAGGTTTAGTTCAACATAGAAGAGTTCAAAAAGCAGCACCTGTCAAAATTCCCTCTTCTACACAATGTTGAAAGGTAGAGGCACTCTGTCCTCCACTCTATATGGTCACCCTGCCCCACACCATCGCGGGAAAAAGGAGATGGGTGAGTTTCACTGGCATAAATGGGTAAGGGTTGCACCCTCAAATTTAGAATATGGGAAAATGAAGAAAAGCCTGATGAAGATTCCTCAGAGCCTCTGACTCAAAAAGGCAGCACTTACCAGCTGTAAGTAACAGCAAGTGCCACAGTTCAAGTCAGAGGTCTCTGTGGTGCTTCAGAAACCAAGACACTACAATTACATGCATGCTTTCCTTCTGTTACCACAAAAAAAGCAGGCCTCCGTCAGTCTTGGAAGACTATGGTATCGTGCTCGGCGCTGCATGCGAAGCACAAAAGCCTGGGTTAGATTGTTATGGAGGATAGGCTGTTACCCAAGCAGCAAATCCCCCCTCTCCACACCACTGAATTAGTCCAATGGAAAGGCAGAGCCGATACGATTGGATCCAGCTGGCGTCACAGAGCTGGGCTAAGGACAGGAGCTCACCCTGTCTTGTGGGGCCGACCCGGGTCTCGAACCCTGGCCTGCTGGTTAACAAGCACAGTGTCTTAGCCACTTGCGCCACCCACAGCCCCTCATTTAAGTGTAAAAACAAACACTGGATGAGAAGGGGACACACTGATGGATCACAGATACATTAATGCAACATTAATCTAGGCTAGTAAGACATAGGCTACAATCCAGAGTAACTATGAGAGCAAGTAAGAGACATCATGTGCACCCACAGTTATTGCACCACCTAGTGAAAACCTATGGGAAATTCATATTACAATCCAGAGCAACTTGTTCTTACTTCAGAGCAAAGTCTCCCCGTAGTTACTCTGGATTGTGCCCATAGCCTAAGCATGGTATAAAGTGAGAATACTGCAAAGTTTTCTGCCTCAGGAACTCATCTTAAACAGACAGCAATATGTCCCAGATCAAACCGGGTGCTATGATCAAGATGCATCCTGAAGGAATTCCTTCCCACGTGTGGACAGTCCACTCTTGGATGTTCCCTACCAGACCATCTCCTTTTACTGGATGAAGACTGAGACTGTGGGATGATATGTTCTTCCAAAGAGAAGTACCCCAACCAGACAGCACTAACTGACCACATATCAACAGAGAGTGCTGGGATGGGATTCATCTCTAGGAGTCTACTTGGAAAAGTGTGCCTTGCCTTCCATCCCCTTAAATTATGTAAACTGATGATCATATAGAATGGAGAACAGAGTGTCTCTATCTCTAACTGTTCCTTGGAGGAGGGAACTGAGGCAGGTTTAGCTGAACATAGAAGGGCTTAAGAAGCAGCACCTGCCCAAATTCCCTCTTCTACACAATGTTGAAAAGTAGAGGCACTCTGTCCTCCATTCCATATGGTCATCCAATGTTGGAATAAGGAGGTGGGTGAGTTTCAATGACCTAAATGGGTTAGGATTGTACCCTCAAATTCAGAATTTGGTAAAGTGGAAGAATCCTGATGGAGAGTTTTCCTCAGGACCTCAGACGCAAAAGGGCAGCACTTACCAAATGTATACGCAGCAAGTGCCCCAGTTGCAGTCAGAGGTCTCTGTGGTGCTTCGGAAAGATGGAGAACTAGACCTTTTGCATGCCACACTAAGCTCTCAGCTGAGAGCAGGAAGAGAAGTTGATGTTTTTCTGCTGTACAGATTGACTCCCAAAGTCCACACTATCCCACCAAACACAAAGAGAGTGTAGAGATTTGAGATGCATCTCAAAGCAGTTACTAAGCACTGGAGGAAGAAGCCACCACCACCTTCTACCTCTTTAAATTCAAGAAGTTATGGAGAACCCCTTGCCATGAGAAGAATTTTGCCAACTGACCATCATCCCCAGGTTCTTCCTCAAGAGGATTATCTTTACCAACTGCTGGAATCATTCCTGAAGATGTTTAATGGAGTGGCTCTTTTGCCCCACCATCCTAACTTCCTTGCCAGAAGATGATGATCCCAAAGGAGAAATTTCCCCAGGAGCTCTGCCTCAACAGGGGAGCACTTACCACTCGTGAGTCACGGCAAGTGCCCCAGTTGGGGTCACAGGTCACAGAGGACTGAACTTGCACCATTTCTAAGAGTGGTTCTGGTGAGATTGGGTTTTTCACCAGTGGATGGATGGATTCAATCAACCATACATTTCAGACGAAAACTTTCCAGCAGCCTAAGCTTCAACGTCAGCCCTTATTGAACACAATTTAACAAGAGCTACCTTTGAAATGTGAAGTCACTGGAGGGAAGATAGGTAGGAACCACAATCACACAAAGGGTGCATCCCTATGCCTGTTACTCTGAAGTCACAATTATACTCCATGGAGTTTATTCCCAAGAAAGTGTGTTTAGGATTGTAGGTATGGGAAACCTTTATTTGCAGAAACTCACAGCAGTAGTGAATAAAGTGGAGCCCAGAATTCATCTGAAGGCATGCTTATTACATGAAACGCTCTTTATGTGAAGCGGATTTTCCCATAGGTAATAATGAAAACTCTTAAGAGGATTGGTTCCACAACCCAAAATATTAATAAAAATATTAATTAATATCAATTAATAAAAATATTGGTGTTTTATCCTGTTGTTAGCCGCCTTGGGCTCCCTCTTGTAGGAGAGGAAAGGCAGGATATAAATATTTTTTAAAAAATTAAATGTTTATAAAAATTATTACAACACTGTAATATGACACAGTACAAAACACTGTAATATACAGTAACACAACACTGCAATAAAGATAATACTGTACAGTACTGAACTGTACTGTACCTTTGAAAACTTTCATGGCTGGTGTGAGGGTTACAGAGAGGGGGATGACTCTGGCTACAATCCTAAAGACAATTTCCTGGGAGTAAGACTCATTGGACACAATGGGGATTATGTCTCAGTAGACATGATTAGGATTGTGCTCTTTCACATTGTATTGCATTGGCTCAATGGAATCTGTCTTTTTGTACATCTTTCAGCATTCCCAAGCTGCTGATGGGGAGCACCACTAGAACATTGGGAAGGCACACCTTCCACGCTGCCACACACAGATCCCACATACAGACCTGACTCAGCCTGCTCCCCCCACCCCGGGCCACCCAATGAGTTCCCTGGCCATGGAAGTCTATTCCAAACTTTCCCCAGGGCCCCACTGTAGCTCAAGCTAGTCCCCTTGTCCCGCCTGTGAGTTCCCTTGCCATGGAAGCCTATTCTAAACTTCCTCAGAAGTGCGCTTTACTCAAGACAGTGCTCTTCACACAAGTCATTTTCTGAGAAAATTTTGCTCTTTATACAAATACAAAACGATTCAAGTCGCTCTTTACTCAAGGTACCACTGTAGTCCGCTGAGACTATGGGATGATATGTTCTTCCAAAGAAAAGTACCCAACCAGACAGCACTAACTGACCACATATCAACAGAGAGTGCTGGAACTGGGATTCATCTCTAGGAGTCTACTTGGAAAAGTGTGCCTTGCCTTCCATCTCCTTAAATTATGTAAACTGATGATCATATAGAATGGAGAACAGAGTGTCTCTTCCTTTAACTGTTCCTTAGAAGAGGGAACTGAGGCAGCTTTAGCTCAACATAGAAGGGCTTAAGAAGCAGCACCTGCCCAAATTCCCTTTTCTACACAATGTTCAAGGAAGAGGCACTCTGTCCTCCACTCCATATGGTCATCAAATGTTGGAATAAGGAGGAATAAGGAGGTGGGTGAGTTTCAATGACCTAAATGTGTCAGGATTGTACCCTCAAATTCAGAATTTGGTAAGGTGGGAGAATCCTGATGGAGAGTTTTCCTCAGGACCTCGGACGCAAAAGGGCAGCACTTACCAAATGTATACGCAGCAAGTGCCCCAGTTGCAGTCAGAGGTCTCTGTGGTGCTTCGGAAAGATGGAGAACTAGACCTTTTGCATGCCACACTAAGCTTTCAGCTGAGAGCAGGAAGAGAAGTTGATGTTTTTCTGCTGTACAGATTGACTCCCAAAGTCCACACTATCCCACCAAACACAAAGAGAGTGTAGAGATTTGAGATGCATCTCAAAGCAGTTACTAAGCACTGGAGGAAGAAGCCGCCACCACCATCTACCTCTTTAAATTCAAGAAGTTATGGAGAACCCCTTGCCTTGAGAAGAATTTTGCCCACTGACCATCATATCCAGGTTCTTCCTCAAGAGGATTGTCTTTACCAACTGCTGGATTTACAAGCATCAAAAATATTGCTGTGGTTGGGATCTCTAGTATACTTGGGAAAAGCCTGACTTGCCAACAATCTCCGAAAATCATCTAAACCGATGACCATCTGGAATGGAGGACAGAGTTCCTCCAGCTTTAAGTATCGCATTGATAAGGGAATTGAGGCAGGTTTAGTTCAACATAGAAGAGTTCAAAAAGCAGCACCTGTCAAAATTCCCTCTTCTACACAATGTTGAAAGGTAGAGGCACTCTGTCCTCCACTCTATATGGTCACCCTGCCCCACACCATCGCGGGAAAAAGGAGATGGGTGAGTTTCACTGGCATAAATGGGTAAGGGTTGCACCCTCAAATTTAGAATATGGGAAAATGAAGAAAAGCCTGATGAAGATTCCTCAGAGCCTCTGACTCAAAAGGCAGCACTTACCAGCTGTAAGTAACAGCAAGTGCCACAGTTCAAGTCAGAGGTCTCTGTGGTGCTTCAGAAACCAAGACACTACAATTACACGCATGCTTTCCTTCTGTTACCACAAAAAAAGCAGGCCTCCGTCAGTCTTGGAAGACTATGGTATCGTGCTCGGCGCTGCATACACTGCATGCGAAGCACAAAAGCCTGGGTTAGATTGTTATGGAGGATAGGCTGTTACCCAAGCAGCAAATCTCCTCTCTCCACCCCACTGAATTAGTCCAATGGAAAGGCAGAGCCGATACGATTGGATCCAGCTGGCGTCACAGAGCTGGGCTAAGGACAGGAGCTCACCCTGTCTTGTGGGGCCGACCCGGGTCTCGAACCCTGGCCTGCTGGTTAACAAGCACAGTGTCTTAGCCACTTGCGCCACCCACAGCCCCTCATTTAAGTGTAAAAACAAACACTAGATGAGAAGGGGACACACTGATGGATCACAGATACATTAATGCAACCATAATCTAGGCTAGTAAGATATAGGCTACAATCCAGAGTAACTATGGGAGCAAGTAAGAGACATCATGTGCACCCATAGTTATTGCACCACCTAGTGAAAACCTATGGGAAATTCATATTACAATCCAGAGCAACTTGTTCTTATTCCAGAGCAAAGTCTCCCCATAGTTACTCTGGATTGTGCCCATAGCCTAAGCATGGTATAAAGTGAGAATACTGCAAAGTTTTCTGCCTCAGGAACTCATCTTAAACAGACAGCAATATGTCCCAGATCAAACCGGGTGCTATGATCAAGATGCATCCTGAAGGAATTCCTTCCCACGTGTGGACAGTCCACTCTTGGATGTTCCCTACCAGACCATCTCCTTTTACTGGATGAAGAGTGAGACTGTGGGATGATATGTTCTTCCAAAGAGAAGTACCCCAACCAGACAGCACTAACTGACCACATATCAACAGAGAGTGCTGGGATGGGATTCATCTCTAGGAGTCTACCTGGAAAAGTGTGCCTTGCCTTCCATCCCCTTAAATTATGTAAACTGATGATCATTAACACAACACTGCAATAAAGATAATACTGTACAGTACTGAACTGTACTGTACCTTTGAAAACCTTCATGGCTGGTGTGAGGGTTACAGAGAGGGAGATGACTCTGGCTACAATCCTAAAGACAATTTCCTGGGAGTAAGACTCATTGGACACAATGGGGACATGATTAGGATTGTGCTCTTTCACATTGTATTGCATTGGCTCAATGGAATCTGTCTTTTTGTACAACTTTCAACATTCCCAAGCTGCTGATGGGGAGCACCACTAGAACATTGGGAAGGCACACCTTCCACGCTGCCACACACAGATCCCACATACAGATCTGACTCAGCCTGCTCCCCCCACCCCGGGCCACCCAATGAGTTCCCTGGCCATGGAAGTCTATTCCAAACTTTCCCCAGCTCAAGCTAGTCCCCTCGTCCCGCCTGTGAGTTCCCTTGCCATGGAAGCCTATTCTAAACTTCCTCAGAAGTGCTCTTTACTCAAGACAGTGCTCTTCACACAAGTCATTTTCTGAGAAAATTTTGCTCTTTATACAAAACGCTCTTTATTCAAGTCGCTCTTTACTCAAGGTACCACTGTAGTCCGCTGAGACTATGGGATGATATGTTCTTCCAAAGAGAAGTACCCAACCAGACAGCACTAACTGACCACATATCAACAGAGAGTGCTGGGATGGGATTCATCTCTAGGAGTCTACTTGGAAAAGTGTGCCTTGCCTTCCATCTCCTTAAATTATGTAAACTGATGATCATATAGAATGGAGAACAGAGTGTCTCTTCCTTTAACTGTTCCTTAGAAGAGGGAACTGAGGCAGCTTTAGCTCAACATAGAAGGGCTTAAGAAGCAGCACCTGCCCAAATTCCCTCTTCTACAC
The DNA here is from genome assembly GCA_030015325.1 of Cryptoblepharus egeriae. NCBI lineage: Eukaryota > Metazoa > Chordata > Lepidosauria > Squamata > Scincidae > Cryptoblepharus > Cryptoblepharus egeriae. Next base: position 83,480,306 of record JAREYC010000004.1, read on the forward strand.
AATGTTGAAGGAAGAGGCACTCTGTCCTCCACTCCATATGGTCATCCAATGTTGGAATAAGGAGGTGGGTGAGTTGGAATGTTGGAATAAGGAGGAATAAGGAGGTGGGTGAGTTTCAATGACCTAAATGGGTCAGGATTGTACCCTCAAATTCAGAATTTGGTAAAGTGGGAGAATCCTGATGGAGAGTTTTCCTCAGGACCTCGGACGCAAAAGGGCAGCACTTACCAAATGTATACGCAGCAATTGCCCCAGTTGCAGTCAGAGGTCTCTGTGGTGCTTCGGAAAGATGGAGAACTAGACCTTTTGCATGCCACACTAAGCTTTCAGCTGAGAGCAGGAAGAGAAGTTGATGTTTTTCTGCTGTACAGATTGACTCCCAAAGTCCACACTATCCCACCAAACACAAAGAGAGTGTAGAGATTTGAGATGCATCTCAAAGCAGTTACTAAGCACTGGAGGAAGAAGCCGCCACCACCATCTACCTCTTTAAATTCAAGAAGTTATGGAGAACCCCTTGCCTTGAGAAGAATTTTGCCCACTGACCATCATATCCAGGTTCTTCCTCAAGAGGATTGTCTTTACCAACTGCTGGATTTACAAGCATCAAAAATATTGCTGTGGTTGGGATCTCTAGTATACTTGGGAAAAGCCTGACTTGCCAACAATCTCCGAAAATCATCTAAACCGATGACCATCTGGAATGGAGGACAGAGTTCCTCCACCTTTAAGTATCGCATTGATAAGGGAATTGAGGCAGGTTTAGTTCAACATAGAAGAGTTCAAAAAGCAGCACCTGTCAAAATTCCCTCTTCTACACAATGTTGAAAGGTAGAGGCACTCTGTCCTCCACTCTATATGGTCACCCTGCCCCACACCATCGCGGGAAAAAGGAGATGGGTGAGTTTCACTGGCATAAATGGGTAAGGGTTGCACCCTCAAATTTAGAATATGGGAAAGTGAAGAAAATCCTGATGAAGATTCCTCAGAGCCTCTGACTCAAAAGGCAGCACTTACCAGCTGTAAGTAACAGCAAGTGCCACAGTTCAAGTCAGAGGTCTCTGTGGTGCTTCAGAAACCAAGACACTACAATTACTGGCATGCTTTCCTTCTGTTACCACAAAAAAAGCAGGCCTCCGTCAGTCTTGGAAGACTATGGTATCGTGCTCGGCGCTGCATACGCTGCATGCGATGCACAAAAGCCTGGGTTAGATTGTTATGGAGGATAGGCTGTTACCCAAGCAGCAAATCCCCCCTCTCCACACCACTGAATTAATCCAATGGAAAGGCAGAGCCGATACGATTGGATCCAGCTGGCGTCACAGAGCTGGGCTAAGGACAGGAGCTCACCCTGTCTTGTGGGGCCGACCCGGGTCTCGAACCCTGGCCTGCTGGTTAACAAGCACAGTGTCTTAGCCACTTGCGCCACCCACAGCCCCTCATTTAAGTGTAAAAACAAACACTGGATGAGTAGGGGACACACTGATGGATCACACATTAATGCAATCATAATCTAGGCTAGTAAGACATAGGCTACAATCCAGAGTAACTATGGGAGCAAGTAAGAGACATCATGTGCACCCACAGTTATTGCACCACCTAGTGAAAACCTATGGGAAATTCATATTACAATCCAGAGCAACTTGTTCTTACTCCAGAGCAAAGTCTCCCCGTAGTAACTCTGGATTGTGCCCATAGCCTAAGCATGTATAAAGTGAGAATACTGCAAAGTTTTCTGCCTCAGGATCTCATCTTAAGGAGACAGCAATATGTTCCAGATCAAACCGGGTGCTATGATCAAGATGCATCCTGAAGGAATTCCTTCCCACGTGTGGACAGTCCACTCTTGGATGTTCCCTACCAGACCATCTCCTTTTACTGGATGAAGACTGAGACTGTGGGATGATATGTTCTTCCAAAGAGAAGTACCCCAACCAGACAGCACTAACTGACCACATATCAACAGAGAGTGCTGGGATGGGATTCATCTCTAGGAGTCTACTTGGAAAAGTGTGCCTTGCCTTCCATCCCCTTAAATTATGTAAACTGATGATCATATAGAATGGAGAAAAGAGTGTCTCTACCTTTAACTGTTCCTTAGAAGAGGGAACTGAGGCAGGTTTAGCTCAACATAGAAGGGTTTAAGAAGCAGCACCTGCCCAAATTCCCTCTTCTACACAATGTTGAAAGGTAGAGGCACTCTGTCCTTCATTCTATATGGTCATCCTGCCCCACTCCACCATGGGAATAAGGAGATGGGTGAGTTTCACCCTCTGAAGGGTTGCATTCCATATCATAATCCCATGCTTTATTAAAATACAGTAGACGAAGGGGGTGACACATTGATGCACCAGAAGTTACAATCCTAACCCACTTTTCTTTAGGATATAAAGAAACAAAAGCTAAAAACACTCATACATACTCCTTTAAACACTATATTTAAACATTATTTATATTTTAAACTATTACATATGATTTATATCCACAGAATTAACTCTATGATTCTATGAATTTACACAAGGACCATATCCTTTTTCCAGGACTGGTCCTCTTCTTTACCCTCATGTCCTGAAAAAAATCTTCATGGTCCTCCATCTTCCAATCAATAAATTTTACATAGTCATATGAAATAGCTTTTATGGACGCTGTGCCTGTTAACCAGCAGGCCAGGGTTCGAGACCCGGGCCAGCCCCACAAGACAAAGTGAGCTCCTGTCCTTAGCCCAGCCCTCTGCCTTTCCATTGGACTAATTCAGTGGCGTGGAGAGGGGGGATTTGCTGGTTGGGTAACAGCATATCCTCCATAACAATCTAACCCAGGCTTTCGTGCTTCGCATGCAGATACCATAGTCTTTCAAGACTGATGGGAGGCCTGCTGCTATGTTTAGTAATAAGTAATATACCACATGAAGCAATATGTACAAAGGTTTAAACTTTTATTTTGTCATGTTCTACATTTTTCTTGGGTTTCCTACATTTTGGAGGGGCCTTTTCCTCACTCTAGACAATATGTCATAAACCCAAAACAGGAAAAGTCCCCTCAATTGAGGTCAACCATGAAAACGTAGGACATAAAGAAAAGCTAAAAACATACATACTCCTTTCATCTGGTTAATTTAAACACTGAGGCTGCAATCCTAAAGACACTTTCCTGGGAGCAAGACCCATTGAGCACAATGGGGCTTACCTTTGAGTAGACATGGTTAGGATTGTGCTCTAAGGCTGCAATCCTAAGCACACTTTCCAGGGAGTAAGACATTGAGCACAATCCTAACCATGTCTACTCAAAAGTAAGCCCCATTGTGTTCAGTGAGTCTTACTCCCAAGTGTCTTTAGGACTGCAGCCATTGATTACTTCTGAGTGGACATGGATAAGATTGTGCCCTGTATTTCTTATATTTTAAACTGTTACATATAACCTACATACAGAGAATTAACTCTGGGATTCTATAATTTTATTACTTATAATTTATGAATTCCAAGAAGGCTGCATGCTGTCTGCACACAAGGAAAAGGAGGACAAAGATTTTTTTTTCCAGGAAACAAGGCTATAAAAGTGGACATATCCTAGGAAAAGGGTATTTTTTTTACCTGCAGTGGCATAGCTATGCCAGTGCTGTAAATATAGTTAGGATTCTTCCAGATACAATAAATCAACCATAATTTCAGCCCTGAAGACAATGCCTGGCAAGGTCTCTCCTCCAAATGCTAGATAATATTTTCTCACAAACATCCCAACCAGACAGCACTTTGCTACCAGGTAAGAGATTGAGGTTGCAGAGAGTCCTGCACCTTGCAGGAATACCTAGGCACATGTCCAAAAATGCACTGGCATAAATGTGATGCAGGTCCAAGGTAAAAAAAAAAAAAAAGCATTCCATATCACAAACCCATCCATAGCCTGTAGTAACCCATCCACACATTGATGCACAATCCTAACCCAATTTGCAGCACTTGTGTAAGTGTAATGCCAATCCAAAGAAAGGAAATAAATATTGCTTTATCTTGAGGGGTGTTTCAAATGACTGCTCTGCCCAACTGCAGGATGGAACACATGCCCCACTAGCACAGTCTGACCATATGTCCTCTTTTCCCAGGACTTGCCCTCATGTACTCAAAAAAATTTCCTAGTCCTCTTTTCCTTGTGAGCAGGCAGTATTGAGCCATCTTCCAATTAATAAATTTTGCATAGTAAGTTGTATGTATTAGTTTTGCATTTAGTAATAAGTAGTATACTGTGAAGATTAACCACATGTAACAATATGTACAAGGGTTTTAAGCTTTTATTTTGTCATGTCCAACATTTTTCTTGGGCTTCCTACATCTTGGGGGGCCTTGTCCTCAACCTAGACAATATGTCATAAACACAAAACAGGACAAGATCCCCCCAAAATGAGGAGAACATGAAAAATGTAGGACATAAAGAAACAAAAGCTAAAAACACTCATACATACTGCTTTAAAACACTAGATTAAAACACTATGAGCACAATCCTAACCTTGTCTACTCAGACATAAGCCCCATTGTGTCCAGTGGGTCTTACTCCCATGAAAGTGTCTTTAGGATTGCAGCCAAAATTTCTTATATTTTAAACTGTTACATACAACTTATATCCATAGAATTAATTCATATGATTCTATGAATTTATTACCTATAATTTATGATTTCCAAGAAGTTTGCATGCTGTCAGCTCACAAGGATCATATGTCCTCTTTTTCCAGGACTTGTCCTCTTTGTTACCCTCATGTACTAGAAAAAATTTCATTGTCCTCCTTTTCCTTGTGAGCAGGCAGAATAGAGCCAACTTCCAATTAATAAATTTTACATAGTAAGTCATATGAAATAGCTTTTATGTTTAGTAATAAGTAATATACTGTGAAGATTAACCACATGAAACAATATATACATGGGTTTTGAGCTTTTATTTTGTCATGTCCTACATTTTTCCTGGGTTTTGTACATTTGGGGGAGCCTTTTCCTCACCCTAAACCATATGTCATAAACACAAAACAGGACAAGTCCCCTCAAATAGAGGACAGCCATGAAAAACATAGGACCCAAAGAAAAGCTGAAAACACTACTCATACCTACTCCTTACATCAGGTTAACACTAAGGCTGCAATCCTAAGCACACTTTCCAGGGAGTAACACCCATTGATCACATTGATTACTTCTGAGTAGACATGGATAGAATTGTGCCCCATAGTACTTATATTTTAAATGTTACATATAACCTAGTCCTAGATAACATCAAATTAACTGTGTGATTCTATAATTTTATTACTTATGATTTATGAATTCCAAGAGGTCTACATGCTGTCTGCTCACAAGAAAAAGGAGGACAATGAAGATTTTTTTTTTCCAGGAAACAAAGCTATAAAAGTGGACATATCCTAGGAAAAGGGTACATTTTGTTACCTGCAGTGGCATGGCTATGCCTGTGCTGTAAATATAGTTAGGATTCTGCCAGATACAATAAATTTCAGCCCTGAAGGCATGGCCTTATAAGTCATATATGTTTAGTAATAAGTATTATACTTTGAAGATTAACCACATGAGAGCATCAGTTTCCTACATTTTTGAGTGCCTTGTCCTTTTATTTTTTTATTATGATGTACAGTGACCCTGGACCATATGTCATAACCACAAAACAGGAAAAGATACCCTCAAAATGAGGATAACCATGAAAAATGTAGGACATAAAAGAAACAAAAGCTAAAAACACTCATACATATTCCTTTCAAGTGGTTAATTTAAACAATATATTACTTATATTTTAAACTGTTACATATAACTTATATTCATAGAATTAACTCTTATGATTCTATGAATTTATTACCTATAATTTATGATTTCTAAGAAGATTACATGCTGTCTGGTCACATGGACCTTATGTCCTCTTATTCCAGGGGTTGTCCTCTTTTTTTAACCTCGTGTACTGGAAAATTTTATTGTCCTCTTCCTTGTGAGCAGTCAGTGTAGAGCCATCTTCCATTTAATAAATTTTACATAGTAAGTTATATGTAATAGCTTTTTATGTTTAGTAATAATATACTGTGAAGATTAACCACATAAAACAATATGTACAAGGGTCATGTCCTACATTTTTCCTGGGTTTTGTACATTTTGTACATAAGTCATGACCTAGGTTAAAAAATGCTCATACATACTCCTTTCATGTGATTAATTTAAACACTATATTACTTATATTTTAAACTGTTACATACAATTACATACAAAGAATTAACTATGATTCTGTGAATTTTTTTTACCTATAATTTATGAATTCCAAGAAGGCCACATTCTATCTACTTACAAGGAAAAGGAGGACAATGAAGATTTTTTTTTTCATTGTCATTACTGTACTTCAAAACAGGACAAAATCCCATCAAAATGAGGAGAACCATGAAAAATATAGAACATAAAGAAAAGCTAAAAAAACTTTATACTTTTTTCATGTAGTTAATTTAAACACTGTATTACTTATATTTTAAGCAGTTTCATATAAATTAAATACACAAAATTAACTCTTTATGATTCTATGAATTTTTGACCTATAATTTAAGAATTTCAAGAAGGACACAGGGCTATAAAAGAGGACATATCCTGGAAAAAGTGGGCATTTTGTCACCTGCAGTAACATGGCTATGCTAGTGCTGTAAATGTGGTTAGGATTTTGCCTACAGAAACATTTATCCAGCTATAATTTTGGCTGTAAAGGCATGGCCTGGACAAGGTCTCTCCTCAGAATGTTAGACAGTTTTTTCCCAAAGGGATCCATCACAACCATACAACACTTTCCACCAGGTGGATCTTGCAGGAATGCCTAGGCACATCAGCACAAAGCCAGTGTCTTCCCATCCACCTCCAAGGGAATTCCTCTTACCTTGAGAAGCAGGTTCTCCAAATGTTCTTCATATCCCTGTTTTGCTCCAAAGGGAATTCTTCTGCAACTCCTTGGATCTTGGTTGAACTTGTCTTCTGGGGATTTTTCTCCTCCTCCTTCACTGCCAAGTTCATGGTCAGAAGTTGGCTTTGTGAATGCTGGTGGGAGAAAAAAATCAGTCAGTGTTGAGGTCCAGGGCACTTGGGGAAGGAGACAACTCTGATTCAGGGATGCAGTCCCCCTTGGGAAGTGGGACTTCTGATGGAGAAGTTTAACCAGAACCTCTACCACAACAGAGGCACCTACCAATTCTGAGTATACAGTTGGGGTCAGGGGTATCAGGTTCTCAGGAGAACAGAGAGAGTGACTCTCTCATAAAATGAGCCTTGCCTGAGACCATTTCCTTAAAAGTGGTGTAGGATTGCATTGTTAGAATCCACACTTTTTAGGATCAGATTCTCCTATAGGGAGACTCTTCCCCTCCCACCCCCCACTTTGTCCCAACTTACAGAAGTTCTGGAAAGTTTCTCAGTCCAGTTGCAGTTCTGTGACCTTCTTCTTTCTACCTGTGATATGTTCCTTCTCATTTTTGGGATGTCATATTTATAGTTTGGCTGCCCTCATGTGTCCCCAGTTCTTTGTCATTGCCTTCTATTCATTCGCTTGTTTACATTATGGCCTGTGTTGTGATAAACCCATTTCATCAAAAGGTGTGAACTGGATACACCTTGGTCAACTAGATATGCAAATTCCTGAATAATAGAGAAGAATCAGCACATTTCCTGAATAATAGAGAAGAATCAGCACAGAGCAAATTGTTCTTAAGTAGATCATGAGTATCATGATGATGAAGCAAGAGGGTACATTCCCCCTTTTATATTTTGAGGCTAATGATTAAGTAGTTTCTGAATACTTTGTGCCACTTGGGAACATTTTTTAGGAATGCCTAAGGCAGGGCTATCCACATTGAATGAGACACAAGCCTTTTTTAATGAGTCCTCAGCAACCCTCACATATGTACTTATTTATTTGTTTATTCGTTAAGGGATTTATACCCTACATTTCCCAGGCCAACCCAAATGCCAACGGTGGCTTACATATCTTTTTTAAAAAATACTTTCTGCCCTCAAAACAACACTGTGAGATAGGAAATTATTCTCTAGGCTTATAGAACTCTTCCAGATAGAATCTTCACATCTGGCATCAAGGAATTCCAGATGTATTAATGTGTTTTAACATAGAAATAACACATAAAAATCTTTTAGCATTAATAAGATTAGGGCAAAATCCAGAGTAACTATGGGGAGTCCTTGTTCCAGTGTAAGAACAACTGACTCTGGATTCCAATATGCATTTCCCATAGGTTTTCACTAGGTGGTGCAGTAACTACGGGTCACATACAGTCTCTTACTTGCTCCTGTAGTTACTCTGGATTTGGGGGAAAGATTAATACATTTTTCAGCCTGCTTTTCTCTAGTAGATTCCACATCACCAAATGCAATGACAATATGAGAGACCCTGGTCATGCCATATAGGACAAGACTTACACTGAAATAAATAGGTTGAGCTTTCTAAAGGAGTTGTACTAGGTGATCTATTGTGTCAGGACACCTTTAGAGGGTTCACAACTCTGAGAGAGAGAATGGGATCTGCCAATTTGGAATCTGGCATTGACTTTCCTGGGAGTAAGGGTGCAATCCTAACCAATTTAGGCTGGCCTAAGTCACATGGCATTTCTTCTTGTGGTCGTGCGCGGAGGTCAGCATATGCCTGTGCTTTAGTCAGCCCTCCCAGGAATGGGGCAGAAGTGCTTTATGGTATTTTGTGACACCCTCCACTCAGTGCTGGATTAATGCCAGTTTATTAGTGCCAGTCCCAGATTAGGATTGCAGCCACAGTCTCATTGAACACAATGGGACCTACTTCCAAGAAGGCATAGAGGAGCTCTGTCATCACAATGATGTCGCATCCCAGAAAGTTTGACAGGGGGTCCCGAACAGATTTTTAAGTTTGAAAGGAGGTCTTAGGCTGAAATGCCTACCACTGACCTATAAGGCCCCTTCCATAATTCTATGAAATTATCTTCTCAATGTTAGAAAACTCTTGATTGTTTTTTTCTTATGAAGGGTAGCGTTGACTATCTTGGGTCCACTTCTTGCAAACAAAGCTCCCTTGGATTATTAAAGGTCTATTTTACACTCAGTAAAGTGAGTAGGCATATTTCCTCAGGAAATATTTTGCTCTGAGGAGCAATAGTCTCAAGAAACAATCAACAAGGGATATCCACCCAGGAGATGTGGAAATGAGATATATATTCTCATTCTGAATGCAAGTATCAATATATCTTGTGAGAAATTCAGAACAGACTGACTTTATAATCCAGGTATGTAGTGATGGTGCTAAATTAATCAATATTAAAAAATACCTTGTGGCATGTGGTGGGTTCGACACCCCTGTTAGAAAGGTAGAGAGCGTGCAAGCCATACAAACACCCTAACTGTAACTCAGATTCTTAAGCAGATTAAAATGTGGCCCTTGTGTGTTTGTTTTTTTTATTTCTTAAACAGAAATCCAGAAGACAGATCTGGAAATCCAGAAGACAGCAACGTGGGAATAGATGGGACTTGAACAGACATGCACTGTGTTTATCTGAAAATTTACAAAAAGGCTTTTATGTTAAAAGGGAGGAAAGATGGAAAACATTCTATGGATGGTTTAATCAGAGAACGGACTCTGGGATATAATGCATAAAAATTGATTGTTGAGATAATAGAAAGATGGTTAAAAGGTAAGAAACTTTGCATATTCTCAGAAGCACCATAACTCCTTATCAGTTTCCAGAACTGAGTCTAGGCACTGAAAACATATCTCTTTGGGCAGGGTGACCATGAGTTCATAACCAAAAAAAGAGGAAAGGTCTCTCCAAGATGTAGAACGCCCAAGAAAAAATACAGGACATGACAATTTAAAAGCTGAAAACCCTCACATATATATATGAGGGTTTTCAGCTTTTAAATTGTATATATATATGTAGTTTCATGTGGTTAATATATATATGTAGTTTCATGTGGTTAATTTAAACTCTATATAACTTATTAGTAAATTAAAAACTATTATGTGTAATTTATTACATATAATTTATGAATTTCAAGAGGCTACATGCTGCCTGTTTCACAAGGAAATGAAGAACAAGGGATATTTTTCCCCAGGACACAAGATTAAATCCAGTGCATGGTGACCCTTTTGGGGAACACAAAAATAAACCCAAAACAGACATTGTTGGAGCTTCTTCCAACACATTTGTGGTTGTCCTTCAGAGTTTGGGCAATGATCTTCTGGCCCTTCCATTGCTGCACTTGTGTTACATATATTCATATCCATATATCCTCCTTTTCCAGGACTTGTCCTCTTTTTTAGCCCTGTGTCTTGGAAAAAATATCTTCATTGTCCTTTTCCTTGTGAGCAGGCAGCATGTAGCCTTTTTGAAATTCATAAATGATATGTAATAAATTACATATAATAGTTTTAAATTTATTAATAAGTAATATAGAGTTTAAATTAATAAACAAATAAAATTAATATATTTGCCAAATTTCACAATCCATAATACAACTGGTTTTGTAACTCTTTTACTTTTCAAAGGTAATCTATGCATTTTGTCTGTTCATTGGTAGGCTCTCATGTATGCAATTTGTTTCACCTTTACAAACAATGAATATCTGCAATCCTAGCCACACTTTCCTGGGAGTAAGTACTATTGAACTTACTTTTAGACATGCTTATGTTTGCATTGTGAGTAAGAAATATGTGGTCTGAAAATATGGTTGCATACATTTAGGGTTGCCATAATTCTCTTCCACAAAACAGAGACAAGACCTTCTGTTTCATTTGCCAGTATGTGAACACAATCCCAAAAAAATCAGGAATGTCCCTGTTTTGGGGGACATATGGCAAGCCTACATTCATTGGAAAGATCTGGGTGAACACAAGCACAGAGCATGCAAGCATAGTATGCAAATCCATTTCAGGGGTTTAAAATGGAGGGTTAGACTGTCCATGCGGCCCAACTTTCCAGCTCTGATGTAGCCCATAATAAGGCCCATAATAAGGGAGCACATGTTCCCATACCTTTAAAATACCCCAGTGAGTGCCCATCTGCCATTTGCCTCTTTTTTCAACCAACATTCTTTTTTTTAAGTGCATATTTTGATTGTTTTCCATATCACCATTGAGATTTAAAGTAAACAATAATACACATATGCTACATACACATAGGGCGAAATCCAGAGTAACTACGGGGAGTCCTGGCTCCGGAATAAGAACAAGTTCCTCTGGATTGCAATATGAATTTCCCATAGGTTTTCATTAGGTGGTGCAGTAACTATGGGTGCACGTAATGTCTCTTACATGCTCCCATAGTTACTCTGTATTGTGCCCATACACACATAACTGCACAGTGAGTATGTGCAACCTCTGTATTTTAGATGTAGATGCTGGGGAAGGAATCTGGATACAGGTGTTTGGTGATGTTGTGTGCTCCCTGAGGCATCTGGTGGGCCACTGTGAGATGTAGGAAGCTGGACTAGATGGTTCTTTGGCATGATCCTGCAGGGCTCTTCTTATGTTCTTACCCCATAGCCCCACAGTATAGTAAGATCCTATACTTTTATTTTTTGTTAACCCTTGTTAATGAATTATTTGTGTTTCTACTTTTTCAAGCCTGTTACAACAGAAGTGATGGAGGCCAGCAATGAGACGTGGGTGACTGAATTTGAACTAGTTGGGTTCCAGGATCTACAGAAGTTTCACACACTCTTCTTTGTTGTCTTATTAGTCATGTACTTGCTCATTCTCAGTGGCAACATCCTAATCCTCACCCTCATTCAGACAAGTCCCCGGTTCCACATCCCCATGTATCTTTATATTGCCATGCTGGCTGCTCTGGAGATGTGCTACACCACAGTCACCATCCCCAAGATGCTGTTGGACCTGCTGCAAAGAAAGAGCCGCATCTCCTTCACCAGTTGTCTCCTGCAAATCTATTTCTTCCATGCCCTGGGAATCACAGAAGCATGCTTGCTCACAGTGATGGCGTATGATAGATACATGGCCATCTGCACACCACTCAGTTATACCATCAACATGACAACCAAACATTGCATACAGTTTGTGATGGGATGTTGTGTTTGTGGTTTTGCTTTCCCCTTACCAGAAGTTGTGTTATCATCCAGACTGACATTTTGTGGGAACACTCACTTTGATCATATCTTCTGTGATTTCCCTCCCCTCTTTAGCCTTGCCTGCACCGATGTATCCACCATTGTCATGATAGATTTCATTGTCCATTCCTCAGTCGTCCTTGGGCCTGTACTTCTTATAGTTCTCTCTTATGGAAAGATATTGGCTGTGGTAGCCAAGATCCAGAGCAACGAAAGCCGCCAGAAGGCTCTTTCCACCTGTGCCTCCCATCTCCTTGTGGTCTCTGCATTTTTTGGAACCACGGGGTTCATGTACGTCCGCATGAGTCAACACAGATCAGTCTATCACAAAAAGATCATAGCTATAATCTATGCTGTCCTCACCCCCCTATTCAACCCTATTGTCTATAGCTTGAGAAACAAAGACATTCAGACAGAGATCAGGAAAATTATTAAATCACCTTTCAGTGCAGCCTTTCTAGCTCTGTAGACATAATGGATGCCTGATGCTTTAAAAAAATTATATGTAATCAAAGCACTCCTATAGCAATCCAGTTATTCAAGCTCTATGTGGTTATTTTATTATTATAGTTTTACATCTTAAATTTTGTTCTTATTTTGCTTGTCAGTTGATGCTTTTTAAAAAGCATGATCACACTCTTCAGATACCTAAAGGGCTGTCATATGGAGGAAGGGGCTCATTTGTTCTTAGCATCTCTGAAAGTAGAATTAGAACCAATGGGTACAAACTGCAAGAAAGGAGATTCCAGATGGATATCAGGAAAAAATTCCTGGCGGTGAGGGCGGTTCAGCAGTGGAACAGGTTGCCGAGGGAGGTGGTGGACTCTCCCTCACTGGAGATCTTCAAGCATCTTCAATGTCGGAGATGCTCTTGGTGGATTTCCTGCTACAGGCACAGAGTTGGACTAGATGACCTAATGGGTCTCTTTCAACTCTTACGATTTTATGTACTGGGGGGGCAGGGAAGCCCAAATGCTTGCCTTGACTGTGGGGGACGTTCACTAGTATCCACAGTTATGGAAAATGGCACAGTGAATCATTGGGGGGGGGGGATTCCAGAATGGAACCCTTGTGGATACTGGGGCATGCCTGTAACTCAAATAAATGTTGGATCTTTTCAATACGTGGAGAGTACCATGTACCAGAACACCACATGTTCTGGTGGCTGTTCTGCAAAGTGCCTTATCTAACTCTGAGATGGCCAATCTTTCACATGTAGGGCTCCTAGACATTTAAGAATTATGTAGAGATGAGAATTTAAGCAGCTGCAGCTTCTCATCACACAGATCTCAAGCTGCTCCTTTGTACAATTGGTAAAGGTCCAGGAGCCCTAAAGTTGAAAGGTCTAACCCAGGGATTTCCAAATTTTTTTGGAAGGAGGGCAACATGATGTCTCTCACTTTGTGTTGGGGACAAAAAATGATTTACATTTCAAATATATATTTACATAAATGTATTAGAAACAAATAAGGAGGATTACAAGACTTGCATGTGGTTTCATCCCCCCCAAACACTTCCCAAAAGTCAAACCCCACAGTATGGTGATAACTTTATTAAGATCAAGGGAAATATCCAAAAGTTCATAAACAAGTTCTTAGGTTTTCCAGAACACTCATGTCTGCAAACAGCAAATTTTCAGTCTTGTAAAAACTGAAGCTTTATTTAAACTGTTGCAATTTTTTTCTCTGCTCCTTTTGGGCATGAGGAAGGTGGAGTATAAACCCCTTAAAAACCAGTAAATAAATATCTGAAGTACTGATATTTTGTTGCTTTTGCTGCTGTCTTCTTGATATTTTGTATTATTACTTAATATTACTTATTATTGTAATAGCAGGCCTCCATCAGTCTTGAAAGACTATGGTATCATGCTCTGCACTGCATATGCTGCATGCGAAGCACGAAAGCCTGGGTTAGATTGTTATGGAGGATAGGCTGTTACCCAAGCAGCAAATCCCCCCTCTCCACGCCACTGAATTAGTCCAATGGAAAGGCAGAGCCAATACGATTGGATCCAGCTGCATCGCAGAGCTGGGCTAAGGACAGGAGCTCACCCTGTCTTGTGGAGCTGACCCGGGTCTCAAACCCTGGCCTGCTGGTTAACAGGCACAGCGCCTTAACTGTTTGCGCCACCCTCAGCCCTCAAATTATATATTATTATACAGTTCAAATTATTACTGTAATAAGCCACTGACTATAAGCTATTTTGGGTACAACCTAAATGTAGGCAGCAGCAAACAAAGGGTCAGGATGCGTAATGGTTACAGAGTTGGATTTTGACCTGAAAATGCCAGGTTCAAATCCCTTCTAGGCTATGAAGCTGCCTTTGAGCTGATCACTCTTTCTCAGCCTCACCTACCTCTCAGAGTTGTTGTGAAGATAAAAGGAGACAACTAGGTACATCCAAGGTGACCATATGTCTGCTTTTTCCAGGACATGTTCTCTTTGTAGCCTTGTGACCTGGAAAAAACTCTTCATTGTCCCTCTTTTCCTTGTGAGCAGACAGAAAGTAGCCTTGTAATTCATAAATTATATGTAATAATTTTAAGTGTAATAATCAGCTATCTTTAGGCACCCAAGCTCTTCAGGTTTTAAGCAGTCAAAAAAAACCCAAATCAACTACCTGTCTTGCCTTCAACAGCACAGGCTGTAAATGTGTTACATCTTTTTAAGATTCTAGTATTTTTGAAATTTTATGTTTTTAGTGTTTGCTAAACTTGTACTGAGAAAAGAGATGGGGAGAAGTTCACAGTGGAGGTCATCTATTCAAAACTTACAAATCTACAAGTTAAAAGGAAGAACTAAGCTTTTATACCCAGCAGCAATTATTCCAACTAACGTCTCCTTAAGAACAGGGCACAGCTGGGCTTATCTGTAGATCTGATTGCCCATGATGGAATTAGGGTTTCAACTGTTTGTGAATTAGGATTGCTCAATTGTAATTATTGGCTTTCAGTTGATTGGTTTATGTAAATACTGTAGTCATTGTGTGCTGGAAGGACTCCCATAAGATGCTATATATTATGTGCTTGTAGCAATCCAGATACTCTCCTGTTTCAGTACTTCATATTGTGTCTTGTTTGTAAACCTAAAACATTCTCTGAATAAAATTAATCTATTCTCTTTATTGTGTGTCCCTTTCTGAATCTGATGAAATAAGCTTGTTAGTTTCAACTGGCTGTGGGTGGCACAAATGGTTAAGTCACTGTGTCTGTTAACCAGCAGGCCGGGGTTCGAGACCCGGGTCCCCACAAGACAGGGTGAGCTCCTGTCCTTAGCCCAGCTCTGCAACGCAGCTGGAACCAATCGTATTGGCTCTGCCGTTCCATTAGACTATTTCAATGGCATGGAGAAGGAGGATTTGCTGCTTGGCTAACAGCCTATCCTCCATATCAATCTACCCAGGCCTTTGTGCTTCACATGCAGCTGGAGTGGATAGAAAGATGCCCTTTTCCATTTCACATAACACCAGAACTCGGGGTCATCCACTAAAATTGAAAGTCTGTGGAACTCCTTGCCACAGGATGTGGTGATGCCATCCAACCTCAATGCCTTTAAGAAGGGATTGGACAAATTCCTAGAAAAACGGACCATCACAGGCTACAAGCCATGATGGGTGTGTGTGGATGGATGGATAGGTGTAGACTACCTCAAAATGCCAGATACAGGGAGGACACCTGGATGCAGGTGCCTTATCTCGTGTGCTCCCTTAGGTATCTGGTAGGCCACTAGAAGCTGGTCCAGATGAGCCTTTGGCTTGATCCAACAGAAGCTCTTTTTATGCTCATATGTTCATGTGGTATTTTCCCACTCAAAAACCTCTAGAACATCTTTATTGTATCTGAGGAAATAAGTTCTCTATGAAAGCTTATGCCATGACAGGGTGACCATTATTACTGAAAAGAGGACAAGACCTTCCAACACGTTGGACACCCCAGAAAAATGGAGGACATGACAAAGTAAAAGCTAAAAACACTCATATATATTTATTTCATGTGGTTGATGGAAATACTATATTATTAAATTTAAAACTGTAACATATACTAAACTTCATGTTCATTATTAATTACAAGAAAGCTTTATGCTGCCGGCTCATAAAGAATAGGAGGACAATGAAGATTTTTTCCCAAGACACAAGGCTAAAACAGTGGACATGTCCTGGTAAAATAAGACATATGTTGACCTTGATGCCATGATCAGTATGAGATTAGTCCTTAAAAGTGTAATTTGTTGTTATTGATAGAGCTCCTATTCAGATTCTGGAAGGTTGTACAGTTGCAGGTAAGAAGTTCTCTATACCCCTACTGAGTTTTCATACAAGGGTGCAAAATCCTTTAACAAAATGTTATCATTTCAGCCTGGTTTTTGTTGATAGGAAAAGAGTTTTCTCATTTCTGTTATGTTTTTAATACAGAATTTAATAATTCAAACTTTTCTAGCAGAGTACTGCATGAAATATCTCACATGCTGTTGAAGGCCAGGAAAAAAGATTTTACAGAAAAAAATTAAATACAGTAGTGATGGATGGATGGATGAATCAATGAATGGACGGATGGATGGATGGATGGACTCAGCTGTCCAGAATTTCTCCAAGCACCAACACCCACCAAAGAAATAAAGCAGATGCTGAATGGCAGCAAATCACACACACCCACTCTAACCCCCAAATCCAGAGTAACTACGGGAGCATGTAAGAGACATTACTTGCACCTAGTGAAAACCTTTGGGAAATTCATATTGGAATCCAGAGTAAGTTGTTCTTACACCAGAGCAAGGACTCCCCATAGTTACTCTGGATTTTGCCCATAGTGTGACACGAACCAGAAGGAATCACTCAGCAAAGAATATCTATGCACAATGTTTTACACCTTTTTCCAATCGCTGTTGCCCAGGATGACCATATGTCCGCTTTTTCCAGGACATGTCCTTTTTTCAGCCTTGTGTCCTGGGCAACCTTTTTCAACCTTTGTTGTCCTCCATTACCTTGTGAGCAAGATGTAGACTTCTTGTATTTCATTAATTATATGTCACAGTTTTAATTTTAATACTAAGTAATGTACAGGTTACCTTCGTTATCCACTAGGGTTCTGTTCTGGAATATTCGATGAATTAAAAAAAATCTGTGTATAAAGAAAATAATGGAAAAATAGGTTTAGATACCCACGTCCAGGTTTCTTGCTCCTCTATTGTGCCTGACTGAATAAAGTAATGCCTAAATATCTGCTGAGGTTTGATTCTAGGACTCAAAAATGGAATGATTGCTTACAACAATCTTTAGAACAGTAGAAAAGCAGTTTTTTTGAACTGTGATTTGCAGTGGCCATTTGTGTTGAGCCAAACCTGTGTATAAAAAAATCAGTGTATAACAAGGTTGGATCTAATTAACCACATGAAAGCACTATATACAAGTTTTTTAGGTTTTATTTTGTCATGTTCTACATTTTTCTTGGGTATCCAACATTTCAAGGTGCCCTTGTCCTCTTTTCTGGTTATGACATGAACAGCACAATTCCAACTGTATCCACATTGTGTTCAATTAAGCCACATTGTGTTCAATTGGACTTACTCAGAGGCAAGTGTGTTTAGGATTGCAGACATTGTCACGCTGTGACACCATTGTCACCCTAGGCTTGGATGGAGGGCAACATAAAAATAAAAAATAAAAAATGGATGAAGCAGTAATCACTTTGGAAAACCCCGCTGAAGACTCCAGGCAAAGATGGAGTCATATGGGAGTTTTTTAGGCAAACCAAATCCAAGTCATGAAAGTCAGAAGTACTTACATCTTGAACATGATACAAAATTGTTTTTTGTTTTTGAACATGATACATCTTGAACATGATTGTTTTTTTTTTATTTTGGCTAGCTGTTGTTTGACTTGTACTGTTCTGAGATAAAGGGAGGAGTAGTTAAAAGTGGAGATCATTGCAAAAGGTATGCAAAATTTCTGAATCTACAAGTTAAAAGGAAGGACTGTGAGAACTTTTCTTCCCAGCATTTTCAGCTGATGTCAGGCTGGGAACAGCTGGAATTATCTCTAGATCTAATTGCCCATTATGAAATTTTGGACTGCAATTGTGAATTTGAATTGTTCATTTGTGATTATTGGCTTTCACTTGATTGGTTTATGTAAATACTGTTGGTTTATGTCAAGACTGTAAATTAGGACTGCAACTGTGAATTAGAATTGTTCAGTTGTGATTATTGGCTTTCAGTTGATTGGTTTATGCGTGCTGTTTTCTGAATGTCATATCCTATTGTCAAAGGTATTTCTCCACTCAAAAACCACCAGAATACTATATCTTTATTATGTGTCCCTTTCTGAGTCTGATGAAATAAGCTCTCTATGAAAACTCATGGCATGATAAACATGTGATTAATTTTTAATTATAGCTCCCTTTCAGGTTTGGAAAGATTGTGCCTTTGGACATAAGAAGGTGGACACATCCACTGAGTATTCACAAAACCTTTTAACAAAATGCTTTTATTTTTACCAGGTTTTTGTTGATAGGTAAAAGGGACTTTCTCATTTCTGTTATGTTTTTGTACAAGAGTCTAGTCTAAACCTTTCATGCAGATTGCTGCATCAAATAAGTTGCATGGTGTTGAGGACCAGAAAAAAGTTTTTAATATAAAATTTAAATACATTAGTAATGGATGAGTAAGTGAATGGGCTCAGTTTTCCAGAATTTCTCCAACCACCAACACATTCTATAGAAATAAAGCAGACAATGAAATGGATTACTAATCCATAAACCCATAAATTGCTATTTAAACATACAGGAGCAAATACAGATCATAAACAGTGCATTACAAGAAACATCTGGAATGTGTTTTGAGGTCAGGGGAGACCTTCCCAACCCTCAGAAAGCCTTCTAAGGGCTTCACAAAAATTTGCTTCTGTTTTTTTGAGAGACTGAAGCAAGACAACCTCCAGATGCAACAAGAGAAAAGCTCTGGTCATGTTTGATCAAGTGGCCCATAGAGCAACTACCTACCTCAAAGGGTTGTTGTGAGGACAAAAGGATACAGGCTTTGTATGACTCCTTGGACATTTGATTTGGCATGGAAAAGGTGGGGTAAAAAGGTAAAGGTGTCCCACAGGTTATACTGCTAGTCGTGACCAACAGTGGTGGGCTCCATCAGGTTCGCACCTACTCTATAGAACCGGTTGTTAATGAGAGAAAGGACATACAAAGTTTAAAAATAGCCATTTAAAAGTGGCTGCCAGATGGGCATAGAACTGGTTGTTAATTTCTTTGAATCCCATCACTGGTGACCAACTACAGGGTGCTGAGCTCATCCCCATTTCTAAACCTTTAGAGCAGTGATTTTCAATATTTTTCATTTCATGGCACACTTAACAAGGCCCTGAAATTGTCAAGGCACACCATCAATTGTTTTTACCATTGACAAGGCACACCAGACTGTTCAAATCCAATTTTCCTGTTAATGAATGTCAATCCCCAAATTCCCGCAGCACACCTGAGGACTATCCGTGGCACTGCCTTAGAGTCAGCATTGTCCAAAGACACTTCTGTGGTCATGAGGCCGGCATGACTGCAGAAGGCGCACAGAACGCTATATTACCTTCCCGCTGAGATGGTACCTATTTATCTACTTGCATTTGCATGCTTTCAAACTGCTAGGTTGACAGGAGCTGGGCTAAGGCCAGGAGTTCACACTGTCTTGTAGGGTCTTGAACTTTGGCCTGCTGGTTAACAAGCACAGTGTCTTAACCATTCATGCCACCGCAGCCCTATAAATCCCTTAAATAAATAATTAACAAGGCAGCAAATCACACCCATGCACTCATAGTGTGAGATACGCCAGAAAAATTCCTCAGCAAAGAATATCCCTCTATCATATGCATAATGTTTTACTTCTTTTCCAGTGGCTGTTGCCCAGAATGGCCATTTGTCCTGTTTTTTTCCAGAACATGTCCTCTGTTACAGCCATGTGTGTGGGAAAAAAATCTTCATTGTCTTCCATTTCCTTGTGAGCAGACAGCATGGAGCCTTCCTGTAATTCCAGGTAATAAATTATAGGTAATAAATAATATGTAAGTTTTAAATTTTAATAAGCAAATTATGGGTACAATCCATAGTAACTACAGGGAGTCCTTGCTTCTGTGTTAGAACAATTTACTCTGGATTGCAGTATGAATTTCCTATAGGTTTTCACTAGGTGGACCAGTAACTACAGGTGCACATATTGTCTCTTAGGTGCTCTGGTAGTTACTCTGGATTGTAGGATTTGTGTGTAAAGTAACCACTTAAAAGCACTAAATAATGAGCTTTTAGCTTTTATTTTGTTATTTCCTACATTTTTCTTGAATGTATTTTGAGTCCAATATTTTGGGAGTGCCTTGTCCTCTTTTTTGGTTATGACATATAGTCACCCCACTGATGCCAACGTCTTTTGTGCCTTTTTAAAGATTGTAAGCACTTTGAGAACAGGAAACCATTTTACATATCCTTGTTGCAAACAGCATTTTGAGAATGGCTATGATGAAAAGGGACTAATATGTATTTTAAATAACACTATCAGTAATCATTGAACTGTTATGAGACTTACTGGTTTGCAAGGTAACAACTCTCAGGCTACCATCATGTCCACACTTTCCTGGGAATAAGCCCCATAGACTATAATGGGGCTTACTTCTGAGTAGACATGCATAGAATTGGGCTCACATGGTAATAATTGTGCAGCTCCAAAATAATCCGCAGGTTCGTCTACAACAGCGTTTCTCAAAGTGGGGGTCGGGACCCCTTTGGGGGTCACCTGGAGCTTTCCTGGAGTTGCCTAAAGACTCCTGGTGCAGGGGGCCATGTGGGAAGACCTGGCAGAAACGTTAGAGTCGCTGCGGCTGGAAGGAGCCGCTGAGAAGCAGCTCAGAAGGAGCCTCTGAGCAGCTGTGAGATGATGTGGAGCCTTGGGGGCGGGGAGGATTGCAGCCTTAGAGCCCACTTCTATGCATGTCTACTCAGAAGTCAGTCCCATGATAGTGAATGGGACTTACTCCTAGGAAACAGTGGCTAAACATCTCTGCCATAAACCTTCCCATTCCTCCCTCCTCTTTCTTTCTTTCTCTTTCTCTCTTTCTTTCTCTCTTTCTCTCTTTCTTTCTCTCTTTCTCTCTCCCTCCCCTTTCTTTCTTTCTTTCTTTCTTTCTCTCTCTCTTTCTTTCTCTCTCTCTCTTTCTTTCTTTCTCTCTTTCTCTCTCCCTCCCCTTTCTTTCTTTCTTTCTTTCTTTCTTTCTTTCTTTCTTTCTTTCTTTCTTTCTCTCTCTCTCTTTCTTTCTTTCTCTCTCTCTCTCTCTTTCTTTCTCTCTTTCTCCCTCCTCTCTTTCTCCCTCTTCTCTTTCTCTCTCTCTCTCCCTCCCTCCCTCCTCTTTCTTTCTTTCTTTCTTTCTTTCTTTCTTTCTTTCTTTCTTTCTTTCTTTCTTTCTTTCTTTCTTTCTTTCTTTCTTTCTCAGTCACCCCCACTTAGCTATGCCACATCTATCTATCTATCTATCTATCTATCTATCTATCTATCTATCTATCTATCTATCTATCTTTACGTACTGTTTTATGATTAATCACTATGCTTTAATTATGTTCAATCTGTAACAATGAAAATACATCCTGCATATCAGATATTTGCATTACTATTCATAACAGTAGTAAAATTTAAAAGTAGCAATTATGAAGTAGCAATGAAAATAATTTTATGGTTGGGGGTCCCCACAATATGAGGAACTTTATTAAGGGGTCACAGCATTAGGAAGTTTGAGAACCACTGGTCTGCAACTGTAAAATCTGTACGGTCATGTAATGCACACCAGAGGGAGACACTGATTCAATGCCAAGTCCTGAATTCTCTTGAGGAAACATTTATGAGAAACAAGCAGTTCCAAATTGGAACTTTTCCCAAATTAATTCAGTTTTTTTAAAAAATATGTCATTACACCAATGATAATTTTACAGTTTAATTCTTTAGAGATTGAATAGCTCAATGCAGTACTAAACTGTTGGAATAGCCATGCCTTTTTGGAAAAAAAATAGAAAAGTTACAAACACAAAGATACCATTGTCTCTCTCATTCCCCACCCTCTGTAATATTATGTACAGTAAAGGATGCTGATGGTGAAATTCCTGGTGCTTCTCCAGGATTGGTGTCAGGTTCTCGAATGCCTTAACACATGTGCCCTTTCAACTCATGGAAAGAGATGATAGCTGTAGCTTTTTTCCCTACTCCTTGATTCCACCTTGACGAACCTGATCCCATTCACCTACCAAACCTTTATAACACCCTCCCCCAATCCTCATATACTCTTTGAAACTGGGTGAGTGCCACATTCCTAGTGGATTTAGGGCAAAGCTTTGCACTGAGTCCCACTGGTGTGCTCCCTCCCTCCCGCCCACTCTCTGATGATGCACTGTGTACTACCATTGAGGGGCTAGATGTGCCCTTTGATGGGCATTGATGCTCCCCTAGTGCCCTTCCCAGCTGACCCTCAACACTGTCCCCACATTGAAAGATGTTACGTCCTCCTTGAACCATGCAGTTTCACTCCACCACATTTTGTTACAGTGCCTGGCCATCTCTGGCTGAACAGTGCTCCCAAATCTTGTGTCTTTCCTGAAATAATCCTGATGGATTCCCTGCCGTACCTTGCTACACTTCCTTCCCCATCATTCAACATCCACCAGCCTTACTTTGCTCAACCCAACAAAAACACTTTGCTATCATCTTATTGGATTATATAATGCTCTAAAGTTGGAAGGGTACTCAGAGGCCACCTAGTCGAACTCGCAACTCAGTGCAGGAGATTTCTTCTGCCATTTGCTCCCTCCTATCACGGTCCAGCTTGGTGAAAATTGTTAGTTCTTGTTTCACCCTTTCCCAATCTTGCTGTAATCTTCTGCCTCTCCTGCTTGCTAGTTTTGGAGGAACCTTCTCCCAGAAGCATGACTTCCATGATAGTGGGTAAGCCAGCCAACACTGCAGCTGCTCTTCAAGAAACTGAGCATGTCCCCCACCCCTCAAGGCAATGGCTTCTTTCAACCCCTACTCCCATTCCTCCTTTTCCACCTGCTAATTCTTGTATATGAAAGTTGTTTGATGGAACTGAAAACATTTTGCAGTGTTTTGGATTGTCCAAAGACCACATGCTAAGCAGTGATGGGATTAAAAGAAATTAACAACCGGTTCTATGCCCATCTGGCAGCCACTTTTAAATGGCTATTTTTAAATTTTATATATCCTATCTCTCATTAACAACCGGTTCTATAGAATAGGTGTGAACCTGGTGGAGCCCACCACTGATGCTAGGACACAGGCCCCAGAGATATCCAATAATTTCCACTCTTAAGCCAGGCCTAAACTTCTGATCCCAGAATCTGCGAGAAGAGTCAGAGACAGTCAGGCTGAAATAAAGCCTTGATTCTGATTCTTTTTATTCAAGCTGTAAAAATTCTCCAGCCACATCACCATAGGGCAGTGGTATTCAAAATTGAGATCTGGACCCCTTGAGGGGTTGCATCCTTGGGTCGGGCATTGTGAGAGGGTGGGATCCAGCTTCTTGGAATCTGGCACTGGGCTTTTCTGGTAGCAATGATACTTACTTCCAAGTTGACATGGAGATAAGTTTGACAGGGGGTTCTGGACAGGTTTTTAAGTTTGAAAGGGGTTCTCCGGCTGAAATGATTGAATACCAGTGCCTTAGGGGTTTTTTTTTTCTGTATTGGGTGGACAAGAAAAGGTGTAGAGGGTACAAATATGATTTCATCATTTTCCAGCTGTGTTTTCTGAAGTTTGGAATTGACCGAGGTTAAATGGCAATATGCATACAAGATGCCATCCATGAAGAACATCACAATGGTCCCCCTTTCTCTCTAAAATAAATGCCTAGGTCCCCCAATGCCTTTAATTTTCTGAAATGCTTTCAGAAAACATAGGAGACTGATTGTCCCCCCATTCACAACATAGGAGACTGATTGTCCCCCCCATACAACGACTGGGGAAAGATCAGGCCCCTGCGTTTCCTTGAAAGCAATTTCAACTCATACTTACCCAATTGCTTCCTGACGCACATTGTGTCCTTGGCCACACACTCTGCATACATGATAGCAAGTAAAGGATTTCCAATGAATGGGAAGGAGGAATTCTTGTTATTACCTCTAGGATATGTGTTAAACCAGAGAACACACCTTGTATGGACACTGAAGCATATTATCTACTGGGAACATGTAAAACAAAAGGTAAAACAAAAGACACATTTTTCAAATCACACCTCCCAAATTAACTCATTCTGCAGGATTCTCTCTAACACACAAATTCATGCCCAAGGTTGGAATTTGAGATGATCCTTGACTAAAGCCAAGAACCTCAACAGTACAGATATCCCTGGGTTCTTCAAGCCCATTAAGGAGACAATTGTGCCATGCGCCTCAAAGCTTCATTCTCATCTCTGCAATGGAGTTGTAGATCTCTTGGGTCATAGGGACGCAGGATTTCTTTGAATCATCCAAGAAGAAAAGGGGGTCACTGATGATAGCAGGATTGAAGCCTTCCTTCACCAGTTGACTTTTGCATTGTTTGAAGGTCTCTGTGATCTCCAGACTCTCCTGCATGAGAAACAACATGGGAGGCAGGCATTGCTTTTTTTCTAGAAATAAGACAGGGTACTCACCATGACAATAGTATAAATGTGGGGTTTCTCACCATGAAGGTGATTGTAATCATAGGTATGTCTGTTTGGGGGCCACAGAGGTGCTGGTACTCAGTACCAGTGAGATTGGGTATACCGACTTTGGAGTCAGGAAAGGGACTGCCTAATCCAGGACTGATGAGGCACATTGATCCAAGTCTCTCAAGCTGAAACCCAACTGTATCTTGGACTGTGGAAGCAGCTGGATATCAAAGGCTGCCATGATTCAATATCATCAGTTGGCATTAATGCAAAGGAGTAGTATCAAGCTGTGGCTACTCCCAGGGCTAAAACTAGCGAAACCCTGTCAATTCATGGCGCCAAAGAGGTACCATGAATGTTTAGCCAAGACTTACTGCAACATTAATCCTCATTAATGTTCAACTCACTGATCCAAAAGCAGAAGAAAGATCAAAACAAAGGACCAATGTCTTACCCGGATGCGGATAAAGCGAGGTATGGCATAGCTTGGCAGGTAATCCTTGGCATGTGCACACAGTTTCTCTCCATCAAAGGGCTGCCCCTCCTTCAGCCGAATGGCTGCCATTCCAATCTTGCCTTCATGCTCTAAAACCAAACAGACTGGAATGAACTGGCTTTACAGATTAAAAAAATATATATATTGAATTGTGGCCCATAAAGAGCATCCCAGATAATAGTTTGCCACTGACAGAGACTATTAAAATTACAGTAAATAGCTTATCACTTAACATGGAATAATAGAGATGATATCTATCTACAGTATTTATATACTGCTTTTCAACTTGAAAAGTTACCAAAGCGGTTTACAAAGAAAATGAAAACATTAATGGAAAATTAATGAAATTAATGGAAAAAATTGAAAAATTAATAATAAATTAAAAGTATACTAGTGTTACAAATGATATACTGTATCTTACAGTGACAATGTCTACTAAGAATAATTTCAGCATGTATTTGTGAAATCTTTGCATAAAAATCCTGGCGCCATAATGATGGGCTAAAAAGGGCATTTCATACCCACCTGGCACCAATACCCCATAAACATTGACTTCCTGAATAAACTCCAACGTTGCCAGGGTCGTCTCAACCTCTGTAGTGGCCACATTCTCTCCTTTCCAGCTGTAAAGAGATAAACATTTATGACCACTTCTTCAACATTTTCTGTATTTGGTTTGGAGAGGCAAATATTTACCCTTAAGCAACAGGCCCCTTTCCCCATCACACATCAATCATTTAATTGGATCCCACCAGGAGCAGGAACAACATGAAAGAAGATGATGATGATGATGATGATGATGAGGTTAATAATTGTTTGTGCTCTTGCACAATTAAAGAAAAAGCCAAGTAATCAAATAGAATGGCATACGTCTGCATATGAAACCATGTGAAGCAGAAGCCATACTTTTTCAGTATTAGAGGCTAAACATCTCTGCCATATCATGCATCATCTGGTGAAAGGGATTCCCTTTGTGTGAGAGTAGAGGGAATGCTTCACACAGGAGGGAATGACTCTCTGAAGAAGCTGTTCCTGTTCTGCAGTACAGTGGTAACTTGCTTAACAAAGCATTTCACATAACAAGCAAAAATTCCCAAGAAATCTTGCTTCACATAACAAGTTCTGCTTCACTTAACAAGCAAGTGCGCGATGGGCACGCGTCCTATGCAGCCCTGATGCTT
Organism: Cryptoblepharus egeriae; assembly: GCA_030015325.1. Classification (NCBI taxonomy): domain Eukaryota; kingdom Metazoa; phylum Chordata; class Lepidosauria; order Squamata; family Scincidae; genus Cryptoblepharus; species Cryptoblepharus egeriae. The sequence continues at coordinate 83,506,763 of JAREYC010000004.1, forward strand.
CGCATGGAGGCTCTTTAAAAGGGCTGCCGGCCAGTGTTGCTTCCTCTAACTGCCCCCAACTTGGGGAAAGTTGCCTGGAGGTGCCAGAGGCAGCTGCCCCTAACTGCCCCCAAGTGCCACACCAACCACCTTGAACCTCCAGCAGCAGCCCAGGTAAGCATCCCAGGAAAGTGTCTTTGATTGCAGTCTCCTAACAATGTCTACTCAGAAGTAAGCCTCATTGTGTTAAATGAGGCTTACTTCTAAAGATCCCAGGAAAGTGTCTTTAGAATTGCAGCCTAAGTAGACTTCATAGGATCATGCACATTAAATGCATGTTTTGAATTCAATTACAGTGTTTAGTCATCATTTTTACATCCAGTTAATATTTTTATATGAATATTTTGGGGTTGTGGAACCAATTGTCTTGAGTTTCCATTATTTCCTATAGAAAAATCTGCTTCACTTAAAGAGTTTTTCACTTAAAGAGCATGCCTCTGGAACGAATTAACCTCCTTATGTGAGGCACCACTGTATTTTTTAAATGTGAAAAATAATATAATTTATGTTGGCTGATTCATTTATGTTCCCATTTAGTAGATCAGATGTTATTTTACTCTTATCAGTCCAACTTGGTTCGATTTTGCCGCTACTACACATTTCTGCAAAACTTCTGTGAGTTCAAAGCACTTGCCTAACAAGTACAGCAATCCTAAACACACTTTCCAGGGAGCAAGACCCACTGAACACAATGGGGCACACTTCTGCGCAGACATAGTTAGGATTGTGCTGTCTATCTTGCTCGAATTCCCATAACAACCCCTGTTAGATGAACCAGTATGACAGTCCCCATATCATTGTCCCATCTCCAGTCGGCTGCAATTCCCATCTTCAAGATATTTTATCTGTTTATATCTTCCTTTTAAATGGTCTGTAAGTTCCTCCTGTATACCCAAGGTGTTAGCTTCACTAGTGTTATACTTTTCCCCGTAATGTTCAATAGTGTCCATTTTATTGTTGTATATGCCAATAGAGGTTTATCGAATCGAAATCGATTCTCCTCGTCGTCCCCATATCATAGTTGGCTGAGGCCGAGACATTATGTTTGCTTAGCAAGATAAGGGCAAAGGCAATTTTCAGAGAGGGACAACTAGATCTCTAGTTGACTGGGGCAATCACTAACGGGGCAATCACCAGCAACCTACATCTGTAAATTCTATCCAGTCTTAGTAAATTAAGAATAAAGACTGTATGCCTGACACATTTCAGAATACAAAAAGTAGGTGTTGATGTACCACTAGCCACCAATACAGCATCCCAATCTCAAAGTTGGATACAACAAAAACAATATGGTGGTACTGACCGGAATGTATCCCCCAGACGGTCTTGGAAGAATACAAATCCTTCATGGTCAACCATCAGGAGGTCACCACTGTTGAAGTAGCTGTCACCTTTTTGTAAGACATCTCGAAGAATCTTCTTCTCTGACTTCTGGCGGTTTCCAGCATAGCCACTGAATGGGGTATACTCAGTGATCTTGCATACCAGCAAACCCGTCTCACCTGAGATACAAGGGAAAATGAAGTTGAATCATCCAATTTATATCCTCCAGTCAAGGATAGATCTGCCATTTCCAATAATAAAAGTGAGACTAGGGCCCATATCCTAAAGTCAGAGTAAGCCCTTTGCTCTGCAGCAGTGAAGGTGACTTTACATAAGATAACAGTAGAGGGTGACATAACTGCGTGGACCTGTAACTGCTCTGGATTTTGCCGTAGGCCAGTTTTAACACATACATGTGCATATCAGAGTGAAGTCTGCCACTGTGATATGATCCTTGCAAATAATTTAGCCCTTTTGAATACCTGAAAAGATCTTTATGGACAAAAGCAGCCTGGAGTTCAAGACATATTACAGAATGCTAAGAAAATGTGCCTTTAATATACCAAATAACCATGAAACCTAGTACATCTACAGTCAGTGGTCCAGTGGGGCACTGGATCCAAGATCCTCACTAAAAACCTTTTGCAGATCCCTAATGAGGCAAAACCCAGTCTTCAACTGAATGGTTAGTGTGTGAACTTACCCACTGCCACTGGGATGCAGTGCCCTTTCTTGTCCCTCACGGGCTCATCCTGGTCAACATTGTATTGGATCAGTTCATAACGTGCCAGTTTCTGAAAGGAAACAGAGGGAAATTGATATGGCGCCCCACAAGGAAAAATGTACAAAGCGGTTGTATTGGACATGGACCAACATGGATTTTCAGAATGTTTCAGACCAACTGGAGGCTACTGGTTTTTGTCAAGCAGCTAGAGCAGAAGCTTTTCCAGTGTTAACATAGTTAACATATTTGCTCCGCAAGTAGCAAGCTTCCAAGACCACCTGCATTTTCTTCCGTTGAAATATAAGTACAGCTAATAACATAGGCTGCTGGGACTCAGCACTTTCAGTATGACAAATTGCATTTGTTTTTCAACTAGGAAACAGCTGGAAGCAACATGTCTCTCATATGCTTCTAGCCCAGTTAGAAAACAAATAACATCATAGCAATGTCATAGAATTTTACACCATTTTTAATGTTGGAGGCTAATGTATGGAGGCCACCATGTTTCTACCACTAGAACACAAGGGCTTGGAGGCGTCCATGTTTTCAAGCCTTGAGCTTGAAGGACAGATTGCTAGCATGATGAGCATGCTGGAACATGAAAAATGAACGCAACCATAGTATGCTAATAGGGTAATAACACAATTCTCTAGTCCAGTGGTTCTCGGACGTTTCACCCCAGGACTCTCTCTTGTGAATGATAACCTGTCCAGGACTCCACACCACAGTGACATTCATCAACCTGAAAGCTGTATCATGAATGGAAGTGACATCGCACAGGAAGAGACATCACTGTGATTCCAGAGCTCTGCCATGTCTACTCAGAATAAGTCCCACTGTGTTCAATAAGACTTTCTCCCAGGAAAGCATGGATTGCAGCCTGAATGCCCCATTCCAAGATGGCAACTGCCAGTGCCAGATTCCAAGACGCTGGCACCCAGGATTTTGCAACCCTGCTGACACTGACTTGCAAGTGAGGTCACAACCCCCACTTTGAGAACCCCTGCAGTCTCGTCTTCTAGAGTTGGAAGCTAAAAAAGAAACATACTGTAATCTTAAAATTCATTTTAACTTTCACAGCTTTCTCCCACCATAGGAACTGCAGTTTGACACAGATCTAAGGATTGTCTATTAGAGAACTTCAAGCCCCCTCTCAGATGTTCCCACTGGGACAAGGAGTGATAGGCTGTGTAAGCCTATGTGCACTTAACTGGACATCACTCCTGTTGAACACATTGGAATACTCTTCTGAGTAGGACTGGGCTGCATTTCCATTTTTGCAACCCAATTCTATGCATATCTACTCAGAAGTAAATCCCGGTGCTGTGACCCACCCAGTGTGTTCAGTGTGACCTACTCCCAATAAAGTACATTAGGGATAAAATTGTTGCCTTAGGCTGCAATTCCAAACACACTTTCCTGGAAGTAGGCCTCACTGAAAACAATTGGACTTACTTCTGTGTAGACATGCTAGGGATTGCACTGTTAGTTGAATTTTTACCCTGCTCTTCTGCTCTTCTGCCAAGGTACTCAAGGAGGCTTCTTCATAGCATCCTATGAGGTCGAGCGGATCCAGGAGGCTTTGCAGCTGAAGTGAAATTTGAACCCAGATCTCTACATTCTGAGCTCAACGCCGAAGCCATAATGCCATGTAGCTGTCTAGAGTGTAATGTATGTTTGACGGATGGGCTGCAATGAGGCTTCCATCACTATCAGATTGGCAGAAGCAATAAATAATTGTGCAGTTTTCACTGGAAGGCCATTCATAGTTCAAGGCTGACTGATGCACCCAACTGCTAAGCACTCCTTATGGTGACTGAAGCACCCAACTGCTAAGCACTCCTTATTTCACAGGTGGTTTGTGGGTGACAGCAGACTCTCAGGCATTTGCAGTTTTGCATTGATGTCAGTGGAGGAAAGGCTTCAGTAGACTTGCACTCATCAGGTCTCCTCCCTGTTTTCTAAGCTGCCCATACCAATCTCAGCAGGCATTTTGTTGCTCTGTCCGCAAAGGGACATGTTTGTCCCTGCCACTTTCCCTGCCACTCAAACAGCACCCTCATAGAAGTTCACAATCAACACCATAAAACAAGATGTCCACACATGACATCAAAATGGTTTATATAAAGATTCATAATCAACACATACTAGAGAACCGTGCAGTTCAGTACACATTACCTACCTTATGGACGAAGTTGGTCCTTCCCACTGCTCCAACTTTTCCAGAGTAGTTAACCATCCCAATGTTGCCCTCTGTGGCTCCATAGAACTCATAAATTTGAATGAGTCCAAATCGCTTGAGAAACTTCTTCCACACCTCCACCCGCATGCCATTGCCTATTGCCAGCCGCACACTGTGGTCACGGTCATTGTCCTTCTGTAAAATAATAGATCAAAGGGATCTATAATAACAAAGCATTATTAATACGCACAAGACTGGTTGCCTGTCATGATCCTCTCTGCAGGGGATCAGAGAAATAATTTTTACAAAACATTTCTGTGCTCTGATAATACTGAGGTTGGATTGCTGCAATGTGCTGTACATGGGGCTGCCCATAAAGACTGTTCAGAAACATCAAATGCTTCAGAAGGCAGCTGCGATGGTGTTAACAATTATAAGGAGAAGGGAAAATATCTTGCCAGGATGTCAGGAGCATTACTCTGACATTTTATTTCAGGTCATATCATTCAAATGAAGGAAACTACGAATACTGTGAACTGATTGCCATAATTCTCTTCCACAAAATTGGGACAGGAACCTCTGTCCCATTTGCCAGTATGTGAATACAATCCCCCCAAATCAGGATTATCCCTGTTTTTTGGCACATATGGCAAGCAATCCTACATGACCCATTGTTTGCTTCCAAATCTGAATTGGAGTTCTACATTCTGATTTGGGGAGAAAACTAGGCTTAGCTTAAATCAGGAAGATAATAGGAATTGGGGAAAGAGAGGAAAAAGGAGGAAGGAATGTATAAGAAGAAATACCTCTGGTGCATTGCACAGGTAGCGCATCATTTCTCCCACATACTGGATCACAGAGATGTGGTATTGCCTGCAGTCATCCCAGAACTGACTGACGGAGAACTTAGACCTCAAGGCACATGTGGCTCCTTGTGTACAAAGAGAGAGAGAGAGAGAGAGAGAGAGAGAGAGAGAGAGAGAGAGATATTAATTTTGATGTTAATTAATGGTGTTATATTGGTTGGAGGAGGAGAGATGTAAGAGAACAATAAAACTCATAGTGCACCTTTGAAGCTAGCCTAGCTTTTCAGCTGAAAGGCCAGATGAATATACCACATTTGCTCTCAACAGGGACATGAAATCAGGGAAGGCAGGGCCTCATCTGTCATGCGCCAATGGCGATAGCCTCAGGCATGTCCTTATTGTATGTGTGTCCCCAGTTTCTGAGAATGTGCACAATCAGGAATGCCAAGTTCATGGCTACCACATCTCTTGTCCCCTGTACAGTAACAGGCACAAGAGGTCCAGCAGCAATTAGCTTAGCCTCCCCTCTGATTGCAGATGGGTAGCATCTCATAATCCCTCATAGCTTCCACCCTGAATGACTTGTGGTGTCACAGCAAGTTCCTCCCCAGCCACTGGTCACTGGTTGTCACATCACATCACTATCATTTTAAAGTTGCCCTGTTAACATCTAGGTTGTTCTCTATTTTTTTATTTACAATGGGTAGCTTCTGTATTTATTTGTCCTAATGTTTGTGATGATTTTGTGATGGATATTGTATATAGACAGCAGGTACATGCACTATTTGTTTGCATTCTCTGTACATCAGCCTTCAGCTTGGACTGTTCTGGCATTGGGAGTAGTTTCAAAGCCATCACAAAGTGATGGAAAGTCCAGAAATTGTAGGACTGAACTAAATGTGACATGAAATATATTTGCCTTTCTTCTTTCCCCCTTCACGTAGCAGCTGCATGGAACCTAATCCAGATCAGAACTATGGAGTATAAAGGACAGTACCTGGTATCCCTTTAAGCTTAGATGGTACTTCCCATTCCCTTCCACCACCACCACCACCACCCCATGGAAATAACAATGGCCCTTTGAAGAGGAGGAAGATTAAATAAAATATGATATTGGGGGCTGTATTACACTGAATGACAATGTTGTTATCATTGCATGCCATCAAAACACCGAGAATACTTATTTAAGATAAATACTTATTTAAGATTTATCTTAAAATTTAATATTTTAAAGATAAATTGTAGCCACTGACTACACCCACACATATATAACAGTTCTCTGTCATACTTCTAATATCTGTCCCATATATCTGCCTGTCAGTCACACACCAACAGGGGATGTGTGTTTTTACCCTCATGGGCATTCTATACATACCAACCTCCAAGCATCCTCCAAGCCCAATGAGAAGAGCAGCTGAGTGGTACAGTGGAAGCGCAATGTAGCTGATGTCTTTGGACTGGACCCCACACAGGCGGAACATGTTGGACACAATGAAGACTTTCCGCTGGTTGATGACAGCTGCTTTGGGGAGCCCTTGGAGCAGACAGAGAAAGAGAAGCAGCTCAATTAACAATCACAGGGGATTCCTTTAAGGAAAACAGGAATTTGAAGATGTCAGTTCCCCTTCCCACATTTGCAACAATATCCACAAGCTCATAAGTGAATTGTTACGGGAAAACACAGCGGAAACAAGGAACATAATTTTCATCATATTTTCATGTTAACATTAAGCATTCAAAATCATCATCATCATATTTCAATCAACCTATAGCCTATCTTATAGCCTATCCTACTGCCTTTCAACAGGCAGTAGATAGAAACCAAGTCCCAGGATCTTATCTATGTGGCAACTAGAACAAAGCTGGCACAATGAATTACAGGGCGCAAATATTGCTCTTCACCAACAGACACCTTATGTCAGTGATTTTCAACCTTTTTTGTCTCATGACATACCAACCACACCATCAATTTTTGGACAATTGACAAGGCACACTATGCTGATGGGGGAGGGGGTTCAATTCTTCAACAACCCTATTAATAATTGGTGTTTAATTAATAAATTGTCCAAACTCCCACGGCACACCTGTGGACATACCAGTTTGCCACCACGCGGCATACCAGTTTGCCACCACGCACTGGATGAAAATCACTGCCTTAGCTGGAGACATGAGATCTAGCCACAATTATCCATGCAATGGTTCTGCGCTGGCTTGACTACAGCTGTGTACTTTATGTGGGGTTACCCCTGAAAATTGTCCATAAATGTCAAAGCTATAAAACATAGTCAGTAGTATTGTGTTGGGTGTGAGATAATTTGAGCATATCACATATCATATTCCATGATCTGCATGGGTTACCAGCTTGTTCTTAGGCCCAGTTCTAGATATTGGTTCTCATCTTAAAGCCCTATACAGTCTGGAGCACAGTAACTGTAAGGACCACTTGTGCCCATGAATCTTCCACAAGATCTTCCCCAGATCTCCACAAGAAGTGCCCAGATGTTCAGTTTTTCTTATGTTCCTCTCCTGTTCCCAAGCCACCTGTAAAGATGTGGATTTGGGAGTAACATGAATGAAATTTTTCATTCCCACCTGTAGTCCCAGAGGTGAAAATATACACAGATGTGGACTTGGCGGTAACATGAGCTCTGTACGAAACTGGCACAGGCTCAGCAGAACTGGACCTGATGTGGCCCATCAAAGCATCCAGGCCCTCAGTGGGAGAATCATCACTAAGGTAGAAGACTCGTATTCCTTCAGTCTTGAGGGCGGGCAGGATATCCTCAATAGCTGTTTTTAAATCTTGAAAAGAGGAAAAAAATAGAGATAAAATATAAGACTGAACCTATTACCTAACCATACTTTGGGATTCACATCATTCTGCAAGGTACAGCCCCAAATTCCAGGATAAAGAATAACATGCATTGATTGTCAACAACCAGCCCATATAGTTCAGCTGGCAGAAGCGGTCTACGCTATATAGACATTTATTTTTGAGCTATTTCCAGATGTAATTAGATCTCTCAAAGTGCTATGAAGCAATCCCCTATGGTTTGTGACCAGCCTCTGAGGAAATACAATACTGTAGTCAGGCTGGGAGAAAACTGTTTAAAGCAACAACACACCCAAACACTTCATTTAAATTCCATATACTGTATATAATAGACCCTCCCCAGTAACCATCAAGGGTAAAATACTAAACATGCTTTCTTGAGTGTAAGCTGTTCCACAGAAATATTGAACATTTCATATGTCAATGGTGCAGACACATGGTTATGGTGGCCTCCTTCCCAGTTCTGTAGAAAAGGCTGCCTCTAGTACATACGTATTGGTTGCAATCCTCACCTCCAATTAGGCCGGCCTAATCCCCAGCAAAAGTCCTGTGTTGACCTGGAGGTGTCACAAGAGTGCCATAAGACACTTGTGTGCCACTCCTGAGGGAGGGTAAGAGCTTTCCTCCCTACATGAGCTTTCCTCCCTACATCAGGGGGAACATATGACCAGATTTTTTCGTATTTGTCCTCTTATTTAGTTTTTTGTCCGGGTGTCCTCCAAAAGGGCTTCATTGTCCTCCATTTTGGCTTCATTTTGGAAGTCTGCAATGGTGTGCAGTACCCCATCATGTGATATGTCATTGGATTCATACTGAAGAGCAAAACCAAAAATTGGTTTTGAAATATCTCCTTCCTATCAAAAGTTATGGTCAAAACCCAAAAAATAAAAAATATGCATTGAGCTCTATGGGAAAGTGAAAATACCCAATATCGTGGCTTTACTCATGAGTAGGCAAGCATGCTGTTGTCCACCGGAAAGGCCAGGTTGAGAGGCATCCTAGACGTTATCCTCCTTTTAAGGTTCAGGCTTCTGGTCATCCTGCCCTACATCACCACAGGAACTGGAAGACTGATGATTTGTCCCAATCTAGTTTAGGATCACACCCATAAATGAGCATTTTCTTGGTTTTGCAAGTGGTTTTGCAGATTTCAGGAGCACTTCAAGGAGTTTTAAAGAAAATGTGAAAAAGGTCCAAAATGTGTTTCCTCCACTGATCCAACAAATAAGTCCTTGGCCATATAGGAGGCAGAAATCATTAACACATCATTGAGAGAGGTTGGAGGTTCTCATTAGATTACTGTTCTTGACAATGACTTTCCAGCATCACATTTACCATTCTTGGGCAAGGTGATTGACTGGATATTAGCAGCTCATCAATTAGATTCTCCTGAATTGATAATGATCATCTGGATCCCTTCCAGTATGGTTTCAGTACTGGGAGACTCCTTGGCCAATGATCTATTCAACAGAGTGTTACAGGGTTCCAGCCTGTCCTCGATGCTCTTTCACAACTACTGGGAGCAGCTGGGAGAGTTTGTATGGGTGTTTGGAGTACAGTATGCTGAGAACCGGTATGCTGATGACTCTTTGCTCTACCTATCTGGGCCCTGGGAGTCTGTGAATGTTGTGATCTGATCTGCTGTTTAGGAGCCATGAAGGATTGAATGTGGGTTATTCAGATAGGACAGGAGTTCTGTTAGTAGGAAAACCAGCTTTGGGATGTGTTTACCACCAGTTTACCATCAGCTGGCATAGAATGCAGCAGCCAGGGTGTTTGTGGGCCCTCAAGAATCAGTGCACATTATATTTGTGCTTTCTGATCTCCATTACCTTCCAATACATTTCCTGGATATCCTGGACCTAAACAATGTAGGTTTGATGGGTAATAATCAACACCATGATAGCACCATGAATTTGGAAGTATACTTGGAAGAAGTTCCTTTACCTCCTTCCATCTGAGCATACTTGCAACTGGCATTCACCACTGATTACTTTGCATCTCATTGCCATTCTAGTCTTTTAAAATTGATTTCTATGGGATTAAGGGGCAACTGTATTGGTGTAAATTTTGTGCGTGCATGCGTATGTCCTATCAAACTACTAATGTTGGATCCAGGGCTGTTTTTCTGGGGGTACTCACTGGTGCTCAGTACTGGCACCTTTTTCCTCCTGTCCCCCTCCAGCATCTAATCAATAATTAGGGATGACTAGATGCACCACTGTGGTGATTACTGGGACCTTTTCCCCATAAGTAAAGCATTTGTTGGATCAGGCCTGACATATCAATAGCAGAAAAGGTGGAAGGGTTCACTTTGCTTCTGGGGTCCAAAATTAGAATCCCATCTCCATCCAGACTTATGGAAAAGCCTTCTTGCAGCCTCCAGTGGCATATCTGTAAAATGGGAGTAATAGTGATGCATCTCACAAACATACACATACCAGTCAAGACAGGATCTGTAAAATGTCTCACTGCAAGCCTAGGCACGTCGATTTAGTAGCAAGCCTCAGTGAATAACAGAACTCATTGCCAGGTAAGTGAGTGTATAGGTTTGTAGCCTAAGTTTGAGATTGATCTGGGCAGTACACAGGTAGCCTTGTGTTTCATGGGAATCTTGATGCATTTCTCCTCCTGCTTCCCACAAACTTTACCAGCACCTGGTGTGCCATGCATGCTCTATCTTGACATGCAAGCACTGAAGTGACCTCATGTGGGATTGAGATGATGTTATTCCCAAGAGGAAGATACACCCCAGACGGGTTCCTCTGTCCTCCTCTAGTGCTGGTAGATTACTCATGCTTGCTGAGGCCGCATTCTTGTGGCTTTTCTGCCTCACAACCTTCCTCTGACCGCTCTGTTTCCAAACAGGGTCCTTCCTCTGACTGGCTGAGCAAGTTTGCTGATTTGATCATGGCTTGGTGGCAAGCTATTTCAGCTCAGTTGCTTCCATTTCCATTGCACTTCAGGACTTTGGATCTTGAAGCCATCTTATTGGATTGCTGGTTGAGAGTTCTGGCTTGGTCAGGCTGCCTTGGTCCGGCAATCTAGCACCAGCTAGAGTTCTCTGGCACCAGCAGAATGAGGGTGGGATGGGGTAGAAAAGGCCAGGAGAGGATGGGACCAGAGGAGGCCACCTCAGACCCTCTGCCCACATGGGGCTGCAAAGCACAACACAGGGCTTCTCTGATCTGTACTGGTAAAGGAGCTGGTGCAGGTGTGGATAGCCCACTGCAGGGTCTGGGGCTTTCCCTTTCCAAAAGTTCCCTTTTCCCAAGGAGATCTCCAGCAACCACTCTGGCCTTAACGGTAGCAGGATAGGATTGGGCTGCCCATATCCTACATAACTTTTTCTTTCAGAGTAGACCTTTAGATTACTGAGATAGTTATTTTTGACATCATGATAATCAGTGCAATGAATCCTATTCATATCTACTCAGAAGCTCTATTAAGTTCAATGGAAAAGTGTTAAGGAAAGTGCTCTTAGGATTGCAGCCTATGTTAATATCAGAACATTTTCATCTTGTTGTGTGTCACCTTATGTTACACATCTTTAAAAAATGAATGGTACAAGGGGAAGGTTGGCAAGTGCACAATTGCCATGCAGGGATCTGATTCAATTTCCTCATTTGAATAACTTTTTAAAAAAACCTTCTCCTTCCTATCCAGTAACTTTGCACACATTTATACAGCAGTTTCATCTGCTCCCCATGATAGGACAATGGTGAGACTTTAATATACTGGGTCATGTAGACCCATTTAGATCTTATTCTAAATATACTTATTTAGAATAAGATCTTAGCGTGCTTCATAAATCTGGAAACGCCCTAAACTTCAGATGTCTTCTTTGGGTTTGTTTATTTATGAACAGTGTTGAAACCTGCCTTTTCAGAATCTTGGCACAAACGGGCAGCCAAAGGAAATCTACCACAATCATTATTACAGAAGAAGAAACTTTATTACTTCATTACTACAGAAGAAGAAACTTTAATGGCAGTAAGCAGATGAATCTATTGCACGTTACTCAGAAGTAAGTCCCACTGCAATCGTTGAGGCTTGCATCAGGTAAGCTTGTATCAAGTAAGTGTGCATAAAACTGCAGCTGTAGCTTGCAAGCCTCGTATGCTGTTTTCTAAACGGAGCTTTGCTATAATGCTCAGAATACATAGGCTGCAATCCTAAAGATACTTTCCTAGGAGTAAGACCCATTGAATACAATGGGGCTTACTTTTGAGTAGACATTGTTAGGATTGTGCTCATAGGGTATTAACTGTGTTATCACCTGTGTATTATTCAGCTTCCGAGATTTCCCCTCCCTTCCCTCCCTTAGATCAGGGGTTTCCAAACCCTGCCTGGGGCCAGATGCAGCCCTTGGTGAGTCTCAATGTGGCTCCCAGCAAAACCCCCCTATCCGGCTTTGGGCAAGCCTTCCAATCCACTCCAACAGGTTCCTATTTGTAAATTTATGTAAATGTATTCACATTTGAAATACACCATGTCAGAGAGATTATGTGCCTCTCCTGCCAAAAAGTTTGGAGATCCCGTCTTAGAGTAAGGAAAACCCTAATTTGAAGCCCTATTAGAACGTCCTATATATCACCCTATATAAAAAGTATAGTAGATACTAATACCAATAGGTGTGAAGACTGAACTATTACAAAAGTTCCAACAGCTAGTTCAAAGTTCGAAACAGCAACTTGTCTTGTAAGGGACTGGAAAAATAGGATGAGTATAAGAAAAAGAAGAGGAAGGAGGAACCCCCAAGTCTCCTTGCACTGAAAGGGCAACTAAGATTGAGCCCATATTATTAATATTGCTGTTACTCCACTGCATTTAATAGTCAGGTCCTGTATTTAATGATACACTCACCTGGAGTGGTCAGCAGCACTTTGGCCTCACAGGAGCTGAGGACATGCAACAGGGATTTAGAGCGAATGTTATAGTTGACACATGCCATGGGACTGCCAATCTTCTCCAGACCCATCCAAATCCAGATATAAGCAGGGATGTTCTTCAAGAAGACTGCCACTGTCTCCCCTACTTTCAACCCCACATGGTCCTTCAGAACTCGGGCCGCCTGGCTGCTGAGCTGGTCAATGTCTCTGTAGGAATAAACTTCATCCCCAAACAGAACCAGGGGCTTCTTGGGGTGCTTCCGGACTTTTTCCAGAAAGACATCCAAAAAGATGAAGGGTGGGTTTCGCTGGAGAAACCGCTGGCATTTGTATCCCAAGCGAACGGAGAAGAATAAGAAAGTCAGGTCCTGCCACAGATAGGGGAAGAAAACATTGCCCAGGAGCGGCAGAAGGACAAGAAGCCCCAGCAGTATTGTATATAGGTCAGGCATGATGAGGATCTGATCTCAGACCCACAGCTCTGGGATCAGGCACACTGGATGTTTTTGGGTTCTGCCAAAACACCCTCCTGTTGCATGAAAGGACAGCGAAGAGCAAACTGAACGTGATGAGATTCCCTCTCTCTCCTTCCCTCTGTCCTCTATGAGGAAATCCTTGGCTCTGCGTCAGTAAACTTTTCAAAGCATGAAAGCATTACGGGAAGTACAAGGCTCTCCCCTTTCACTGCCTGCCGCATCTGTGGCATGGGTGTTTGCCTGTGGTTGGGGGCTGGTCTCGCCAACAGCACAGCCCATTCCACTTGTGCATTCCACCCATAGGGCAGCGGAGCTTTGTCTCTGCAAAAACTTCCTTGGCAGGCTTAAGACTGAATGAATAAGCAGGGAGATGGCTTGTTGTCTTGGGGACGAGGGGTTGCAAAAAATGTTCGGCTTAGGAAAAGGCAACTTTCCAGGCTCTTCCCAAGAAGGGGTTCCAGTCCTGCAGAGGTGGAACATTTGGATCAGGATCCAAGTCTATGCCAGAACAGCACCAGCCAATGGGGAAACTGAGGCTTCACCTTCTCTACTCTTCTTATCTCCACTGTGCCTGCCTTTAACTTTGGTCTGTTCTAATATGGACACACTGTTGCTTTCCTGGCCTAAACAAGGGCTATGTGTTCCTCTGCTCCGGCACAGAGCAATAATTGATAAGGAACAAGGGGCTAAATCTAGAGCAGTTACGGGTCCACGAAGTTACGTCACCCTCTAGTGTTATCTTATGGAAGATCATCTTAACTGCTCCGGATCAAGGGGCTTAATTTCACTTTAGGATATAGGCCAAGGTGTCAAACCCATTTCATCCACTGGGACAATAGTATTCATGGTGCTTGCTGAACCTCATTTGCTGCAGACACAAAAAGGAGCAAACTGTGATTATATTTTTAAGATATTGGAGATTTCCAGAGCTTCCCTCCCTTCCACAGTAGTGCGGCAGCAATCCTGTAACATGCACCGGATACAGCACATGTAAACTATAAATATATATGCTTTAATTTGGTTACGTCCAACATTTTTCTTGGATGTCCTACATTTTTCTTGGATGTTCTGGGAGGGCCTAGACCTCTTTTGCATTTAGGCCACATGGTTACCCTGAATCCACACCGGTTTCAGTTTTTGTCACAGTAGTCTATAGGTTCCTAAAAGTTAGGAACTACTGTTTTCATTTTGTCATTTGCAACCCTAAGCTGACCCCACGGTTGCTATTCAGTCCACTATATGAAATGATCTCCCTGGGTCAGGATCAGGAAATACAAAACAGGAACAGTGCATCTTTCAGGGCAAAGCCACTTTTCAGCTGTCTGGAAAGCTATCTTGACTATTCAATAGAAGGACATTCTCTCCCTCTTGCTATAAAGAACAATGTTGCAATGAGAGATATTTCAATTGTGTTGGGCAGTTGAACAAACAACAAACACCAGCCCTCTTTGTGGACAGGCACCTTTGGCCTACACTCCCCACACAGCCATACATTGCAGTAATATCAACCTCAAGAAAAACGAGAACATTTCATTATTATTATAATTCACATGGACCCCATTTTTCACTATTTATCCACTAGTATCAAGCTCATCTCGTTTCCCCTTAAAGGTTGCTACTGGTGCAACTGGCTACACCACAATGCACCAGTTTGAGTGACACAGCAAGGGCTTTGGTGCAAGTGGTTAAGACACTGTGCCTACTAACTAGTAAGCCAGGGTTCGAGACCGGGGTCCCCACAAGACAGGGTGAGCTCCTGTCCTTAGCCCAGCTATGCGACGCAGCTGGAACCAATCATATTAGCTCTGCCGTTCCATTGGACTATTTCAGTGGCGTGGAGAGGGGGGATTTGCTGCTTGGGTAACAGCCTATCCTCCATATCAATCTACCCAGGCCTTCGTTCTTTATATACAGCGTCGAACACGATAGCATAGTCTTTCAAGACTGATGGATGCCAAGAGTGACACAAAATGGAGAAGGAGAAAGGGGCTGCTCTTCTCTCCAACAAGGGGTAACAGATATGAAGTACCTTGAGCTGGCCCAGAAGGGTCACAAATATGCCATAGCCTCCTCAGGGAAAAGCCACACTGGTCCACAGATGTGCACTAAACCACAGAGCCTGCATCCAGGCTCCATGACAAGAGAGAGAAGGAAATCTGCGCTGGTTAAGCACAGAGGGTGGTCATGCAGGTGAGGAGCAGGAGGTGGTCATGCAGGTGAGGAGCAGTTATTCTGGATGTCATCCCCTTTCCCTGGGTGGCATAGAGCAGTACTGCTCATTTCTGTTTGACTCTGTGCAACATCTGGAGGTGGTGCAGAACCAAGTAGACCTATAAGGGCTATTGACACCTTATCCAGGATAAAGGAAAATGTTTCCCCTTGCCCCAAGATAGCACCAAACTTGCACTGGATATAGCATAGGCATGTCAGACTGCCAGACAGGCATGTCAAACTTGCCCCAGAGCAAGTTAGGATTGTGCTACCCATTAGTTGGTAATCCCATTTGTAACTAGAGGCTACTTCATCAGATGCATGAAGTATTATTCTCAACTGCAGAAGATAATATGGATCCATGGATCCAGAGAAAGCAAATCATGCTTAAGCCTTGTTGAAATCAATGAGACAAATTACAGTACTTGTGGTCTCGATCCACACTTTCCTGGGTGTAAGGCCCATTTAAAATAATGAGACTTCCTTCTGACTAGACATGTTTAGGATTGTGCACTGTAACCTAAGTCACAACTGTGGCTTTGCAACCCCAAGATTGAAGAACACTCTACTACGTAAAGGGGAAAAGAACCATAACATGTTTTTCACTGTATGCTATAGGGTTGCTTGGTATTTCCTTGGCTGGTTTTTTTTCTTCTCCCCTTCGTCTTACATATTTCTCTTCATCCTGATCCATTTGTTCAGTGCTTCAAATTCTTCATGCTCCAGCAAATCTTTCCTCTGGTGTTCAAGAGGCTGCTCCGGGCTGCCCGTTTGCAACAGTTCATTGCTTCGAGGCATGTTTGTTCCATGGTGCCTCCTTGGCCAACGTTCTCATTGTATGTTGTGCAAAGAGCAGAATTCTGCAGACGGAGATATTTTTTTGGCTTAGATCCCAGACACACCCAGATCTTGTTCCCATGAGAGGTGGGTTGGATGATGGCTGATTGCCCACAGAACTCAATGCACTTGTACTCAATGCACTTGCACTCAATGCACATGCAGGCACTTGCACTCACACATTTATACAAGAAGATTGTTTAGAGCAGTGATTTTCAAAGTGAGGATCAAGACCCCCTTGAGGAGTCGCAACTTCTTTTCCAAAGGGTTGTGAAAACCTCGGTGCCATCATCTTGGAATCTGGCACTAGGCGCAGCCAACTTGGAATGGGGCACTCAGATACTAAAATCTGTACTTTCCCAGGTATAAGTCTCATTGAATACAATGGGACTTACTTCAGAGTAGACATGGAGGAGCTCTGCCATCACATATATATCACTTCCTATTTGATGGCACTCTTGCCAAGACATTGCATCCAGGTTGATGATATCACTTCTGGAGGTTCCTGGACAGTCATTCGCAGAAGAGTGTCCTGGGCTGAAAACCTCAAGAACCACTGGTTTAAAAGCCACAGCACTAGAGGATGCAGCAATGGGGCAGAAGGTGCATCCAAAAAGGGTGATGGCGGTGGATTTGAACATCATCCCAGCCTGGCTTGGGATGTGCACATTGAAATGAAATCTTCTGTGCAGACAATAATGAAATGTAGACATATCTTAAAATTTTCAAGAAATTCTTATCTAAGACCTGTCTTTGCTTGCAAGTAAATGCAAGTAAATGCAAGACTTAGTAGGACTTCCCTACTCGTGCAGAGGCCAAGCAAGCGTGAAGCCTTTATTAGCTGCTCTCTGCTCTCACAAGTGATTTTCAGCCAAAGTCCAAATTCTCTCCTGGTTATATATTGACTCAATTCCACTGAACACCCTTTATATTTCTTTGTGATAATAAGCAACAAGATCCACAATTGTAGCACCTGGAGATAAAAAGATGGGGGAAAGTGCAAAAGGGGTTACTGGCATTTCTTGGGCAAGGATCAAGCTTTGTCCAACATGTTAGACTTCTGAAAAAGGGAGATCTGTATATAAGATTTCTATCTGCAATATCTCTGAAGTAGGGGTACAATCCAGAAGTGCACTAAGGCTACCTTCTCTGTCACCAGGCTGACCCAATGGCAAGACGGGCCACCCTAGCTATTCTGGAAAAGGCTCGGGGCAGCCTAGGCATTTCAGGAGAAATTTTTAGCATTGCTAAAATGTTTATCATTGCCTAGAGCAGAACAGTTACTCTGTATCCAGAGCCTGTTTCCAGGGCAGACATGCCCTCTTCCAGCTTCTCAGGAGCAGGTATAGTAATGAGTAGACCCGTAGGGGTCCATGATAATGTAGTGTAAGAATGGCAGTGTTGAGATTTTGACCAGCCTGTCTGCAACCCCTGCCTGTCAACTTCAGGAGATGGCACAACTACAGCAGCCCACTTACCTCTGGATACAGCAGGACACTCCAAGAAGCCCCTCGAATCAACTGGAAACTGTATTGCAATCTCATGCTGCAGCTATTACTTGTTTTCAGAGACTACTTATAATGCAGGCACCCTTTTTGGGGTGCTGTGGCAGCCCATTAAGTGTCCCCAAATGCCACCACCGGCCTCCACCAACCACCTCCACCTCCATCCCCCAACCACCACCTCGTCCCCATCAGACAGCAGCAGCCCTGGTCTCTATGTCTCTAAGCACCCTATCCTCTATGTCTACTCAGAAGCCCATTAAGTCAATGGGTTTACTTCTGAGTAAAGGGTGACCATATGCTGGTACCCAAAAAGGAGGACAGGGTCCTCACCCACTGGCCTCCCACCCACCCCCAGAATTGGCCGGACATGGCCCTATTGGACTGGACAGTTCAGTCCAATAGGAAAAAGCCAGACATGTTCAGCGAATTCTGGGTTTCTGGGACGGGTTCCTGGGAAGCCTGACTTAGCATTCCGGGTTTCTGGGAAGCCTGACTTAGCATGCTCTGGAGCAGTGAGGGCCGCCCAGGCTTCCTGACTCTCTTGATGCAGCATAACATTCTGCTCTGGATTCAGAATAGTTGGGGCAGCCCAGCTAGGGCTCTCCTCACTGCCCTTACTCTGGGTTGTACCCTGCTTAGTCTTGATTATAATGGAGCTATCAAGCAAGACTGCTCAGGTTTGCAGGCTTTTTGCAATCTCCAGGACATAATTTAACAACAGGGTTATGGGTGAGAGTAAACAAACCATCAGGGTGGGATGTTTGCTCCTGGCAACTTTGAAGTACAAAATATCAGGGCCTCTTAGAGGAATTTTATCAGGTGTATAAAGTTTCTTGGACCTCTTCCCAAAGAAGGTTTGGCGGAATGAGGAGGGTGGCAATGGGGATTGGAATAGCACAGTAAAGGGGGTGAAACAGGGCAATGGGACAGTGGTAGAAAAGTCTAGAGCAGTGGTTCTTGAACATTTCAGCCCAGGACCCCTCTGAGAATGACAGCCTGTCTGAGACCCCTATGGAAGTGATGTCACAGCCAGAAGTGACATAAAACAGGACGTTAGAGAACTGATGTGTTAGAGTTCTACTTTTTTAGATATTTCTGCTGGAGAGAGAAAACTGTTCAAAATGGGTTTGAGGGTATATTGGTCAAGATACCTGTAATATTGTTTGCATTTAAAATCCTTAACGTATTAAAAGTACTGTAACTCACTGTAGATCCTGACACTATAAAGATCTCCTTTTCTACAAGCATTCCTTTTTTCCCCTCTACAGGTCCCTATGGATTAGCTGAAAAGGGGGAAGTCTGTAAGGAGAATTTCTCATTTCTTTTTTTTGTTTTTTGTTCTAAAGAAAGCATAGGCAATACATGATGGGATATTCCTGAAAGACCTACAAGTAAGTGCCAAATTACATGATCAGCCAATTACTTTACATTAATTACATGACTGTAATTAAAATTAAAAACTCCCACCAGACGTAGCCATCACCCACTGAAGTTGTTGCCAAGCAGTTTCATTAACAGTCACAGAGGGAGGGGTGACTCCTCACCCAAGTCATGGCTCTTAAAAATAATTCCAACTGCTCTTCTTTCTCTCTTTGGCGCTACCAAAAGTCTTTAAAAACACCATATTGATCTGAGATAACAACTATTTTGATAAGAGAATAAAAAACTGTCTTGATCAGAGAACAAAATAAATTAGTGTATTATATTTATTTGGCTGACAAAAGTTTAATACATTACTTTGACTCCCTCAAAAGGAATTTTTTTTGGCTGGAGATACACAATTCTAATAGGCCAAAATCAACACAGCAGAAGCACTGTCCTTTTTCCACTTGCCAATATTTACAACTGAAGGGAGACCAGTGTGATCCACAAGAGTTGTGTTTTTGTTTTTGTAATGGAAGAAAAAGCAGCCCTTTACCAATTAAAAAAAATCAATAAAACAGATTAAAAGCAATTCTAAAATTGCTTGGGATAGATGGTTATGTATGGCTCATTACCAAAGAGGTCACAGACACTGGCCTATACATACAATAATGTTCAACTACTGTAAACATACTGGTTGGTTTTTTTGTTTGTTCGCTTGTTTCTAAGTCATTGGCTGAATAAAGACCTGTAAAACAATGGCGGAATGGATTATATCACAGTTCAGACTGAAGCTAGATGGATCACCTTTTTCAATGCGCTCCAATGGTAAACGGAAAATTAGATGTTCATATCTCACTGGATCGTCCTTCAAAACATTGGTCCTGAATGATCATGACCATGACCATGTTTTGATGTAATGTCAATGAAACTGGCTGGCCTTTCGCCAGGTCACTGAATGCCTATTGATCTACTGGCATTAGCAAGCCTTTGAACTGCTAGGTTGGCAGTTCAGGAACATGAACTTACTCCTTTATACAGCACTTGCGTCTCAAACTGCCAACATGCAGACCTTCAGGTTGACATATGCAATGTCTTTAACCATTGAAAGACCATAGTCCCTAACGGGTACTTAGGGATACTCAGGGGTGTTTCCCCCACCCCAGTGTTTTTTCTGCTTCAACTGCTTTTCCCAGCCATATCCACCTGCTGGTGTTCGAGATATAGATTTCCTGTCACAAACTCTCATCTAGAACCATGTCAGGGGAAAAGCAAGGGAATGGAGAGGCATGGGATGCAGCCAGTAGGAGTTTTCCATTCATCTCCCGTCAAAGCTACATGTCTTTGGGTTCCATTACACTTGATTCGTATTTACATACAACATGTAATTTGGCCCTCAGACTAATGCCAATAGTCTGGTTTGGTACCAGACTATTTATACCTGTTTTGTGTGCCTTTCAGAGTAGGATTGCCATATGTCCCCCCCAAAAGAGACAGTCCCTATTTGGGGGGATTGTGTTCACATACTGGCAAGTATGACAGAAGGTCCTGTCCCGATTTTGTGGAAGAGAATTATGGCAACGCTACACCAGAGGAATGAAAAGGAAAAGATGTAGCCCGTTTGGAGAGAAATTGCTGTGCCGGCAATGCTTATCTTTTCACACCCACACAAACCCAGTCGGAGATCTCGGTGTTCTGGACGATGCCTTTGGAGGTTTTCTTTCTTTGTCTGGGGTCTCAGCCTATTTTGCAATGCCATAAAGCTGTAGAAACCAAGAGCTGTCCCTTAGAAATGTAGGTCAGGCATGTTGTACAAGACAAAGAGTCTTCTGTACCAGCTCCCCCAGCGGTCTATCTTGAATGGGAAGGAGCCAGGCACATGGCAGAAAAAGAAAAAAGAAACGCTGTTTATCATTTCCCTTGGAAAAGCTACAATTATTTTGCAGGCTGGCTCTGGGAGGTTTGGGAACAGAGACCTGTCCTATCAGGGGATGGCCTGTTTAGATTCCTTGTGCAGCCCGGATGAGACTTTTGCCTGAAAAGAGATTACACAGTCAGGTGCATTCAAATGTAGGTTTCAACAAAGGACACATCCCCTTCTGGGCACTGCAGGAAACAGGCCAGATTTATTTTCGAAACAGTACTTCCAGCTAGAATTAATAAGGATCTTTGTTTTTGGAGGGAATGCAGAACAGGATTCTTTCTCTGTTAAAAAAAATCCCTCAAGGGGATTTGAAGGATGATGAACCATGCCGATAGATGCATGGTTTTAGAGCTGCATATAGGGTGGCTACTGGGATTGAAAAGCTGAAGGGCACTCGCAATGTTATCAAGTTCATCAATCCTTTGCTGGGAGAGTTGTTACATTGGGACCGATCCAAGCAGACATGGGCACATCTTCATATATTCTTCTCAGTTCTATTTCAGTACCCAAATCCTCTTGAGAATATTTATATTAAACTACTTCAGTGTTTCCTCAGACTGTGGATCAGGACCCACTATGGGCAAAATCCAGAGTAACTACGGGGAGTCCTTGCTCCAGTGTAAGAACAACTTACTCTGGATTCCAATATGAATTCCCCATAGGTTTTCACTAGGTGGTGCAGCAACTACAGGTGCACATAAAGTCTCTTACATGCTCCTGTAGTTACTCTGGATTTGGGGGTAAGTGGGTCATGAGCCAATTTCAGATTTCCCCATTCATTTGAAGATTTTACTTTTGATATATTAGACTTGATGCTAACATGGGATTTGGGGAAAGGTTAAAGATCTGTAAGGGCTACTCTGTATATTAAGGGTCTCCAAACTTTTAACTTCAGGGCTCCAGGAACTTTAACAAGTGTGTAGAAGAGGGAATTTCATCTTGTGGTCTGTGAGATAAGAAGCTGCACCTTATGTATTTCCCTCTTTTAAATATCCAGGAGGCCTGTATTTAAAAGTTTGGAGACCCCTGGTGTATTTGCTTTTTGACACTGATAATCAATGCGCCTGCTGCATAAATTTGGATAGGACTGCAACCTTGGATTGTCAAAATTTTCCTGTTTGATGACACTTCCAGATTAATGACACTACTTAAGTCCTGACATTTTCATTCTCAGGAGTGGGTCTTGTGCTAAAATGTTTGAGAGCCACTGATCTACCTGATTTCAGTGTCAGTTAATATTCTTGACCCAGGGGCCATACTGAAAAAATGGAGCCATGTTATCTCCAAATGACCTAATATTGTGGTTAGAAACCTGAAACTGCTAAGCAAGCTGCAGTTTTGCTGATGGAGGATAGTGTGGATCACTCTTTGAAAGGAATCAGTGATGAAGAGTGTGAAGCAAGAGGGAGTTGTCGGGTTATGGAGGAGTAACAGCAGTTGGTGTAGCTGATGAATTACCAGGAAGGGGTGGTGCATCCCTTTGCCAGTCCACCACACATCACTAGCTGGCCAGCCCTAGGCTTGAATCAATATTAAAAATATGACAGAGAAGGGAGACTAGTAGCCATCATTATGCTACAGTACACACTCCTACAACTCCTTTCCATAAGATTGTGCGTTCCAGCAGTGTTTTTTCCAAGCAAACAGCCAGGAGAATGTACACACTTACCAAATCAATGGCACAAATGCCTCCAATCTTTGTACTGTGTGTAGCTCAACCTCTCAGTATTGGGGCCAGCGGATCCCATCAGCAGAATCAAAAGGTTAAAAGAATGTTTACAGACTGGACCACTTTTTTTGTGGAGTCAGGGATGGGTTCATGGTTGAATACTCCTCTTTCACAAAATGTTCCTGCAGCTATAAAAGGAGCATCTCAGGAAAAAGGCTGTTGCTGTTTACATGCTTGTTTCTATGCACAGGAAGAGAAAATACACTCAAAAATGTAACACAACCATACCCAACCAGACGCAGCACTGGTTAAGAAAAACTGTACCAACTGATTCTGTTGATTCATACACCGCACACCGCACAGTGATGCAATAAGCAATTTTTCCTGTTGTTTTTTTTTTTTGCTGTCTTCTTCATATTGAATTCCTCATGACGCAGTTGGATATTTGTGTCACATACTCACATTATGGTCACATCGATGCCTTTCCTCAGATGTGAATTAAGCCCTCTCAATCATGCTAATTGCCTTACCTTTCCAATTATCCAGAAAGACATATTTAGACAAGGTTCACAACGTACCTATTTTCAAACTCAATCCCAGGTGGATTAAGGGCGCAATCCAGATGAATGGGGAGTCCTTGCTCTGACATAAGAACAATTTACTCTGGATTGCAATATGAATTTCCCATAGGTTTTCACTAGGTGGTGCCATAACTACGTCGATATAAATATCTCTTACATGCTCCTGTAGTTACTCTGGATTGTTGGGTATGTCCTGCTGGCATCTGGGTGATCTTTAATGGGAAAAAAAATACTGGATCAGTGAATTTCAAAGTAGAAGACAGTGATTGCACTTAGCCCAGAATTGGCGAAGAAAAACTAATGAAGAATGAAGAAACTTATGGTTGGTTTTGTTGTTGTATTGTCTTAGTGAGGTGGAGCTATAGGGTGTGTCATGACATGCTTCTGCAACATTTATTACTACAAGTAGTAATAAATGTTGAAGTGGAGAAGCTGTGAAAAAGTGGTATATATAACTGAGAAGACACAGCTGTCCTATGCATGTGCCAGCTTATTAATTTGCCAAACACAAGTAACTTATTTACAGGAGCAAAATAAGATCAAGCAAGGACAAGCTGTGCAGCTATCATTGATTATCTGGCCAATCTTGTTTTGCAAATGAAAATGGCCAAATCAAAAGTGTGCCAATAAAAATCTAATCTCCATGTCACTTGGAAACTCAAATGTTCTAGGACACCAAATGCAGATTTAAATGAGGTTATGGGCACCAGAATGTCTGCTATCCTAGATAAAGTTTGTCTATGGGTTTTGCAAAGGGTTCTGCTCTGTATTTTGCAAAGGAGCAAAGGGCTTAATTTGACTTTAGGATATGGACTGTATGGCTGCCTTCCCGGCTACATACTGCACCAGTGGTAGTCATAGTAGCAGTCAGGACACCCTTGGAGGGTAGCAACTTCATTTCAGGGGGTTATGAAAAGCAGGGTGCTGCCACCTTGGAATCTGGTATGGGAGCATCTGAAAAGTAGGTGCTGGTGCTAAAATCAAGGAGCTCAAGAATCATTAGGCTACAAGAAAGAGAGAGAGAGACGTTAGCCGAACAAAGCCCTTGCTTACACTCACATATGCTTTAATCTTGACTTGTGTGCTTTCAGGGAAGGAGTGACTGACTGGTCAATGATATAAGTGGGCATACAAGTCCGCAGGGCAAACTGCCACCACCCACTTTCTAACAGCCCACCTTCCTGCCAAGGGGAGACTGAAGTCCTACAGTCTAACTCCCTAGCCCTTTCCAAATTGTTTTATGGGAAGGATGAAAGTGTAGAAAGGAATTCAGTGAGGGCCTGAAGTTAAAACTTTATTAACAAGGAAAATTGTTTTTGTATCACCTACCGCTATCTCCAAACCAAGGAAGCCTGGGGATATATAATCCATCAAGTCTGAAGGAAAGAACCGTCAGTTGGCTGAAAGAGGCATTCCAAGTATTTCTAACTCTTATTAAACAATGAGTGAGAATCTTATCCAGTTGCCCAATTTTTTGAGCACTGCAATCATAACTGGCACTTGCCTATGTTTGGCAGAAGAACATAAAGCTTCAAAGAGACAAGAGAATGCCAATTTCCATAGGGCCTGCTTCAACAAGAGCAGAAATCCTTAGGTTGCAATCCTAAAGACACTTTCCTAGGAGTAAGAGCCATTGAACACAATGGGGCTTACTTTTGAGTAGACATGGTTAGGATTGTGTTCATGAGGTCTGAATCCTCATGCGCAACTTCCCCCTATGCTCATCATCCCCCCATGCGCAACTTTCCCCATGCGCATCATCCCCCATGCGCAACTTTCCCTCATGCACATCAGTCCATGTTATCATCCCCCCATGTGCAACTTCCCCACTGTGCAACTTTCCCCATGCGCATCATCCCCCATGCGCAACTTTCCCTCATGCACATCAGTCCATGTTATCATCTCCCCATGTGCATCTTCCCCCATTGTGCAACTTCCCCCATGTGTAACTTCCCCATGTGCAACTTTTCCCATGCTATCTTCCCCATGTGCATCTTCCCCATGTGCATCATCCCCCATGTGCAACTTTTCCCATGCGCATCATCCCCCATGCACAACCTTCCCCCGTGCACATCAGTCCCCCATGCGCATCAACCCACATGAGCATCATCCCCCATGCGCATCATCCCCCCATGCACATCATCCCCCCCTTGCGCATCATCCCCCCAAGAGCAACTTCCTCTCATGTGCATCATCCCCCATGCACATCATCCCCCATGCGCAAGTTCCCCCATGTGCAAATTCCCCCATGCGCATCATTCCCCATACGCATCATCCCCCATGCACAACTTTCCCTCATGTGCATCATCCCCCATGTGCAACTTGCCATGCGCATCAACCCCTATGCGCAACTTTCCCCATGCGCAACTTACGCATCATCCCCCCGTGTGCATCGGTCCCCCCGTGTGCATCAGTCCCCATGCGCATCAACCCCCATGCGCAACTTCCCCATGCGCATCACCCCCCCTGCGCATCAGCCCCCCATGCGCAATATTCCCCACGTGCAACTTTCCCCCATGCGCAGAATCCTCACCAGTGCAACCTCTTCCTCTGAACAACATTCCCCCTGTGCACCAGGGTCCAAGTATCAAATTGGCTGGATGTTGTTCAGTCTCCCATGTTAAGTATAGGACAGAAACACGTTGCCCCCTTTTCAGCCCCTGAAGGGTTAATTTCTCCAGATGGTTCTTGGTGGGTGTTCAGGTGACAGAAGGAACTCCCAGAATTCCATGCTTCAGGCCCAGCAGTTGGGGCAGAATGTTGATCAATTCTCCAATGCAAAGTATAGGGAGGAAAACGTGTTGCGCCCCTTTTCACCCCCTTCCGGTTGGAATTTCCAAAAACTGGTTCTTAGTGCACCCCTCCATCATGGAAGGAACACCCACCACTAATTTCATGCTCCTAGGCCCAGCGGTTTTGGCAGGGCGGTGATGAGTCAGTGAGTCAGTCAGTGAGTGAGTGAATGAGTCAGTCAGTCAGTGACTTTTCTCTTTTATATATATAGATTAAGACCCTATAGTGGAAGACATCCACTGAGAATATGCATTGTGACTAATCTGTCCTGGGCCCCGCAGACTGATCATGCAAGCTGATCCGTCCTAGGCTGCATTTGCCCTTATAGACAGCCGTGTTCCCCCTGGCGTCACCCTTTGTCAATGCCACAATGGAGAGAAACAACCACATGAACCTACTGCTTAATAAAGAAAGGAACTGGTATTCTGAATCTGTCATAGGGAAAGGCTATGTTGTCTGCTTATTTATTTATTCGATTAAATCTTTCCTTTCTTCCTTAAGGAAGGAAACCCAAGGCGGTTTTATCAATCTGAATCTGTTATTGAGAACTGTTTTGATAACACTTATGGCAAAAAGTGGTACACGCATATTGGGAGACAAATAGACCATAAAGGGGGTGGAAACACTGGGAAGAAAAGAAGAGGAAGAAATTATGCCTTTGAAAGATGTAACTTAGAGCCCAATCCTATGCATGTCTACTAAAAAAAATTCCTGACAGTTTGGGCAGTTCGGCAGTGGAACAGATTGCCAAGGGAGGTGGTGGACTCTCCCTCACTGGGGGTCTTCAAGCAGAGGCTTGATGAGAACCTGTTGGGGATGATCTAGGAGGATTTCCTGCTGCAGGCAGGGGGTTGGACTAGAAGACTTACTAGGTCCCTTTCAACTCTAGGATTCTATTTATGATACTATGATACTATTAAGTAAGTCCCATTATACTGTAGTCAGTGGAGCTTACTCCCAGGAAAGTGTGGATAGGATTGCAGCCTTAGTGGCATTGGGAGAGAATCCAGAAGAAGACAGCAAGGAGATGGAATTACAGATCAGGATAGGGTGATCGTGTCCTCTTTTTAAGCCTTGTATCCTGAAAAAAAAAAATCTTAATTGTTGTTCTTTAACTTATGAGCAGGCAGCAGTAGCCTTCTTGTGATTCATAAATTACATGTAATAAATCATATGTAATGGCTTTAAATTTAATTATGATCAAAATAAGAGTTTAAATTAACTGCATGATAGCAATATATGTGAATGTTTTTAGCTTTTATTTTGTCATGTCCTGCGTTTTTCTTGGGTGTCCTATATTTTGGGGATCCATGTCCTCTTTTCTGGTTATGACTTACAGTTACCCTGGATCAGGAAGGTGTCCCAGTCAACAACTTGAGCCCCATCAACCTCAGAATATCTTCAGCATCTTTTGGATATCTTTCTTTCTCTCGGTGGTGTTGGAGGGAGAGCGTGCATACCAGGTTTCTTGTTTCAATGAGTTTGGCACCAAAGGAACTGGAAGGCTCTGGAAGAAATGTCTGCCAAAGTTAAATGAGGCTCTCAGAGGACCTTTGTTTGGGGCTTGGAAGCAGCTGCCCCAAAGAGCAAGAGGTGTGAATAGACCCGGACATAAAAGAACACTCTTTGGGAGTTCAAGACAGGACATGGCCTGGAATGAAACCCTGGGAACCATCCATCAAATATGACACAGGTCAAGTGGTGGAAGGACAGCACAGTTGCATCAAAGGAGGAAGTTAATACTGATTAAACTGGAGCAAAAGTTAACAAAGGAGAGATTATGGTTAAAAAATAGCATCTAAAGGTGTGAGATATTTTATGGGTGATCCCACCTGCAAAGACTATTCTTGTTTGGTTTGATGGTAAAGCAACACCTGTTTCCAGAACCTTAGATCTGCTGCTATATAGCATCTGGGGTTTGACTGCTATCTTAATTCATTTGAATAGGAGTTGGCAACGTCTAAGATTCAATCTCACAACACCAGTATGGCTAATTTGGTTAACCTGAATGTTTCAGTTTGTAGGTCTTCCTTGCAGGGAGAGGAGTAATTTTTGCCAGAATATTGACAGATGGAGAGCAGTTTCTACCTTCTGATCTTCAGAAACCTCCATTTTACAACTTAGACCACAATCAATGGGTCTTACTCCCAGCAATGTGTGTTTAGAATTACAGCCTAACTTGCATTTTCCATTACAGGATATATATATCCTCTTTGTGTTTAACACCACAATCTTCAACTGCAATCCTAAAGACACTTTCCTGGGAGTAAGACCCATTGAACACAATGAGACTTATTTTTGAGTAGTCATGATTAGGATTGCACCCATGTTCCTAAAAACTGAAACCTCCCTGTGTTGGCTCTGGATTGCAAGATGCCATAAAGCACACCTGTGACTATTCAGGAACCAGCAGTGCTAGTCACTCCAGTCCCAGCAGTGGGCAGCACAAGTAATCTTTACACCAAGGACAGGAGGGGATGGAAGAAAAAGGGGTGTTGTTGTTGTTGTTGTTGAGTCATGTCTGACTCTTTGTGACCCCATGGACTGCAGTACACCAGGACCTCCTATCCTCCACCAGCTTCCTAAGTCCATCCAAATTCACGTTCATTCCCTCATTGATACCATCTAACCACCTTGTCCTCTGCCATCCACGTCTCCTTTTGCCTTCAGTTTTTCCCCGCTTTCAGGCTCTTTTCTAAGGACTCCTCCCTCCTCATGATGTGGCCAAAGTACTGTATTTACTCAAATAAATGGTACTTTGCTTAACAATGAGTTCAATGGATCTTACTCCCAGGAATGTGTCTTTAGATTGCAGCCTAAGTCGATTTCATAAGATCATGCACATTGAATGCATATTTTGAATTCAATTCCGTGTGTTGTTATCATTTTTACATACAGTTAATATTTTTATATGAATATTTTTTGGGTTCTGGAACCAATGGTCTGAGTTTCCATTATTTCCTGTGGGAAAATCAACTTCACATAAAGAGCGTTTCATATAACAAGTTTGCTTCCGGAACGGATTAAACTTGTTATGTGAGGCACCACTGTATAATGCTCATCTTTTTCAGCCGAATTCAGTCTCCGAAATCAGCCAAATTCAGTCTCCATTAGATTTGATGTTAATTGGAAATGAGTAAATACACTATTCTGAATATAAGTATGGGATGCGCATTATATTCAATGGCACGTTATATTCGAGTAAATACGGTATTTGAGCTTTAGCTTCAGTATTTGTCCTTCCACTGAGCAATCCGGGTTGATTTCCTGGAGGACAGACTGATCTGCCCTACATTAATTAATTAAAGCCATTTTACCATTGGCTGAATGGACTCTGGATTCCAATTAAAAAACACTTATTGGGAATGACTATTAATGAATAGAGGGGCTGTTCATGACACCAAAGCGAAAAACTTCTATCATTAATATTAATGTTAATTATTGATGTGGTTGTTTATCAATGTATTATGTTTGCTTTAATTAATTTAAAGTTTTTCAATAATTTATTTAAATAATAATTTATTTTCAT
This sequence comes from Cryptoblepharus egeriae, assembly GCA_030015325.1. NCBI lineage: Eukaryota > Metazoa > Chordata > Lepidosauria > Squamata > Scincidae > Cryptoblepharus > Cryptoblepharus egeriae. Next base: position 83,536,449 of record JAREYC010000004.1, read on the forward strand.
AAATTAAATTATTAATTTTAATAATTATTTTATTAATTATTAGTTTTATTAGTTATTAATAAATGATGATTTAAATAATTATTTAATAAATTAGTGGTGTTAATTAATTTACTTAATTCAAATAATTAATTAACATCAATGCACCTGTACCTTTACACTTGTCAATGGCAAGTAGATAGGAAAAGTCCTTTAAGCTCAGTTCTAGGCTTAAACCTTCCACCCAGTTGCAATTCAGTCCTCCCACCACCACCTTGTGCTGCCTTTATTCCTAGCTCTTGGAATTCAGTGGCCGCTCTTGCAAACAATGGGTTTTTCTCTATGGTGATGTATCTCTATGGTACTCTATGGTCGCTCTGTGCTGCCTTCCTCTCTATGGTTCATTTGTCTCTTTCCCCTGCATCAGTGGAGAACATAGAGCTAAAAAACTGCTAGAGTGAATGGTCCTGCCTCTCTTTTGAGATAAACTTTCCTGCAGTGGTTGAAACCACTGTTACTGTCAGCAGCTCATAAAAGACAATGGGGGATGCAGGGCAAGGGTGGCCTTATGTCCTCTTTTCCAGGACATGTCCTCTTTTTTAAAAGCTTGTGTCCTGGAAAAAAATCTTCACTGTCCTCTTTTTCTTTGTGAGCATAAAATTCTTGTAATTAATAAATTATGGCTCCAATCCTAACCACACTTTCCTGGGAGTAAGTACTATTGAACACAATGGGGCTTCCTTTTGAGTAGACATGCTTAGATTGCGTTATGTAATAAGTTTAAATTTTCAAAAATTAAATTAAAAACTAAGCACAATCCTAACCTTCTCTACTCAAAAGTAAGCCCCATTGTGTTCAATGGGTCTTACTCCCAGGAAAGTATCTTTAGGATTGCAGCCTTAACAAAATATTAAATTAAATCACTATGGCTGCAATCCTAAAGACACTTTCCTGGGAGTAGGACCCATTAAACACAATGGGGCTTACTTTTGAGTAGACATTGTTAGGATTGTGCTCTAAGGCTGAGAGTGGCTCATAACAACAGCCTTGCAGTGTAGGCTGTTGTTAGGCCAGTATTGTGTATGAGATGGAGCTGATGTTGAGTGAGAGATTATGGCGGCAATCCTAAGAGCACTTTCCTGGGAGTAAGCCCCCATTGAATTCAATGGAACTTTCTTCTGAGTAGACATTAATAGGATTACCCTGTAAGGCTGCACTGCTAAAGACACTTTCTTGGGAGTAAGCCCTATTGAACGCAATGTAATTTACTTCTGAGTAGACAATAGGATTGCACTGTAAGGCTGCACTCCTAAAGACACTTTCCTGGGAGTAAGACCCATTGAACACAATGGGGCTGACTTTTGAGTAGACATAGTTAGCATTGTGCTCAAACTTATTACTAAATTTAAAAACCATTTTAAAATTACTATTATTATTAAATTCAAAACTATTTTAAAATTACTACTATTAAATTTAAAACTATTTTTAAACTATTATTAAATTCAAAACTATTTTAAAACTATTATTTAATTGAAAAGTATTTTATATACATGTGATTTATTAAATGCAAGAAAACTGTATGCTATATGTTAAATGCAAGAAACTATATGTAACTTATTAAATGCAAGAAAACTATACGCTATATGTTAAATGCAAGAAACTATATGTAATTTATTAAATGCAAGAATTCTATATGCTATATGTTAAATGCAAGAAACTGTAATTTATTAAATGCAAGAAAACTATACGCTATATGTTAAATGCAAGAAACTATATGTAATTTATTAAATGCAAGAATTCTATATGCTATATGTTAAATGCAAGAAACTGTAATTTATTAAATGCAAGAAAACTATACGCTATATGTTAAATGCAAGAAACTATATGTAATTTATTAAATGCAAGAATTCTATATGCTATATGTTAAATGCAAGAAACTATATGTAATTTATTAAATGCAAGAAAACTATATCTTACAAGAAAAAGAAGGACATTGAATTTTTTTTTTCCAGGACACAAGGCTGAAAATCCAGGGCATGTCCTGGGAATAAGAAGACATGGGGGTGACCCTGCTTGCAGGAGACTCTGGTCTTTTGCTCTGCCTGGAAGTGACTTCATATGACAGGAGGGAGGACACATGTGCGGAAGGAGGAGGTGCAGGGGAGATGCTGGGTAGACCTGGAGGGCTACAGAGGAGGTAGGTGAGAAGCCACGCCCACTTGCCATTGCCACGCCCCCTTGACTCCCAGGTAGTCACATAGTGGGTGAGTGTGGCTGAGTGGGTGCACCCTCTTGGTGGGGCAGCCAGGTGGGTGAGGGTTGTGCACAAGAGATCCATGCTTAGATCTGAGGTCCATGAATGGGAGAGGCCCTGGAATAGATGCAGTCAGAAGGAAAAAGGTTGTCTCTGAGCATGTGCAGAGTGCATTTTATGTTCGCCAGCATACACGTCGTAAGGCGCGGTAAGGTTTGGTTCAGTGCGTCTCAAGGTGTCCCCTCCGAAGTACCACCCCAATTAACTGGTGATGACATCATCACTAGTTATTTCTGGAATGGGAGACCACCCCAAACACCAGTAAGAGGCTCAAGGTGGACGAGTACAGAAAAGCAAGCTGCCCACCAAGCTGTGCCTCCTATTACTGTTTGCGGTGACAAATTCCTGGTTTCACTACTGGGTGGCATGTGTCCACGTGTCTTGTGAGTACCATCCGACACCACCTCAAGCATCACTGGTGGTCACCATAACACTAGATGAGAAACACTGGTCTGGATACATCCCCCCTATTTGGACATTAAATGCACAAGTATAAGAACTATAGGATTCTGTTCCATTTGGGTTCAAAGACAATTAATTGCAGTAAGACAATAATTTTCAAATGCTGCAATCCTAAAGACACTTCCCTGGGAGTAAGACCTACTGAACAATATGGGTCTTACTTTTGAGTAGACAGGGTTAGGATTGTGCTCAAAGTTTTTCATTTTATGGCACACTGAAGGCACTAGAATTGTCAAGGCACACCATTAGTTTTTGTTGTTTGTTTTGTTTTTTACCGTTGAAAAGGCACACAGTTATGGCGGCAAAGAGCTCACACATCCCCCAATGGCCTGCCTAATCTCCTGTGGCACACCTGCACACCATTCTTGGTGCAGCAGTATGCCATGGCACTAGGATTGCCATAATTATCTTCCAGAACGTCGGAACAGGACCCTCTGTCCCATTTGCCAATATATGATCACAATCCACCCAAACTGGGATTTTCTCTGTTTTTTGGGACATGCAACCCTGCATGATATAATGGTTGCAAATTGCTGCTGTAAGAAGTGGCAGTAAAACAGGATAGTAGGGTCCAACTGCATGTGCCAGAGATATGAAGCTTCTGTGCACAAAATTAAGGACTTTTGACTGGAACTATAAGCTGCAATTTTAAATTTTGACACAAGTCCATTTTCCTGCCCATCGTTGCTGTAATTCTCATAGTAGGAGTTGGATGGGCAATAGTTATTTGTCTCTCTTTTTCCACATTAGGATCAAGTGCTGGTTTTCTTCATTTTTCTAAGTATATAATGTCAGTCAGCAGAAAATAAATGATAGCAATTTTCATGTATGGGAAATTAGGGCTTCAGTGTGGCTGGTTCTCAATGATAATTGGTTGTTTTTGGTGAGACTCTGAATCAGCCTTACGTACTTTATAGTTGTGGAGTAGTTTTGTGCAGGAAACTAGAATTTTTTTTGCCATCCAAGCATCTTGGTCAAGCAATCTAACCACCGGTTTTATTGATGCTTTGCCCTAGTACTAGACCATGGATGCAATCCTAACCTATTTACTCACCTGGCATATATCCCCATGCTGGTGTGGGGAGGTCAGAGTAAGCCTGTACATTGGCCTAAGCCCCCAGGGAAGTGTATTATGGCACTTTAGTTACACCCCCAGGGCAGCACAGGACATATATCAGGGCTTACATCAGCCTTATTGGAGGTTAGGATTGCAGCCTTAGCATTGGTAGGAATATATAGTCTTGAACCTTCTAATACACTGTCATATACATTGAAATAATATTGGATTGCTTGGATGGCATGAAATATGCTACCCAACAAGGCTTGCATGGTGCCTTCTGGTTTCTCTTTTCTGTGCCAGGATTAATGCTGCTGATTTCTGTTTTATGGTGTTTATTGGTTTTTATTATTCCCCTTGTTTACTAGCCACTTGGTCTAATAGTGCATCTTATGTGTGTCTATATAGTACATCATTTTAATAAAGAAATATGTGGTTGCCTTTCAGGATTTGTGCAAGGGAATTTCCTCAGTTGATTCTGATGCCCTTTGACCTTTAGAGGGGTCTGGTACCCTGAACATCCTATCGTGGGCATGGCGGAAGCTGTCCATTACATCCACCTGCAGAACTTCAGCAAGTCCCTGCTGGAGACACTGAATGGGCAGCGCCTGGGCGGACATTTCTGTGATGTCACAGTGCATATCCAGGAGGCTACCCTTCGTGCCCACCGATGTGTGCTGGCTGCTGGCAGTCCTTTCTTCCATGATAAACTGCTGCTGGGCTACTCGGAGATTGAAGTGCCCCCTGTGGTGCCTAGTCAGGTGGTGCGACAGCTGGTGGAGTTCATGTACAGCGGCTCTCTTGTGGTCGCCCAGTCGGAAGCTCTGCAGATCCTCACAGCTGCATCTATTCTCCAGATCAAGACTGTGATTGATGAATGCACCCAGATAATCTCTCAGAGCCGCAGCCCTAAACCTCCCACTGCTCCCCCACCGGTGTCCCTTTCTGTTCCCAGGGTGCTCCCAGGCAAGTCCCAAGAGCAGCCACCCAAAGAAGTTATTGGTGGTGTTTCGCGGCCTGGCGATCTTGACTCGACTCACCTGGAGCCTCCCAAACTGCTCTGCACCTCGGAGGTGCGCTATAAGCTACGTGACCTGCTTTCTTCCCAGCACAGAGAAGTTCGGGCAACCACCTGCGAGGGGGGCATAAATGATGGGGAAACGGGGGGCCCATACCTGCACAACACCGAAGCCACCCCCAGTTGCCATAGCCGCAAGCAACGCCAGCCAGTGAGGCTTCAACTGTCTGAGGCGATACCGGTCATCATCAAGGACGAGGAGGAGGGCAGTGGGGAAGGCAGGGAGGGGACGGTAGCTGAAAGCGACGCCAAGATGAGCTGCTTTGCAGAGTGTGGTGCAAGTGGAAACTTCTCCACAGGCTTCAGCGATGAGGCAGAGGCAAAGGATACTGGAAGCACAAGTGGTGCCAGCAGGAAGGAGAACCTCCACCTGGACTATGGTGCAAGTGAGGGCCAAGATTTCTTTGGGAACCAGGATATGTTTTCAGAATCCTTCATCCCATCCTGGCAGGGGGAGGAAAGTGGTGAAGAAGCCGTGGCTTCAGCTGCGCGAGACCGGGAGAAATTCCACTCGGACTGCAGTTTGGAGGTCTCCAACTTGAGAAGCTTGGCTGGAGAGTTCAAGCCAGACTTGGGTGGTCCGTCCTCATCCTTCCCACCTCGCAGCACCACCAGCAGCGGAGGTCTAAACTTTGTCTCCTCACTAGGCATCCAGCGGGAGCTCAAGGCCGAGGTCAGCGGTGCCAACACGGCCACCAGCACCACACACATGTTTCAGTTCCATCTGCCCCAGTCTGGCGGGGTGGCCCAGAGCTTTTATAGTATGCAGCAGCAGCAGCCACAGCAACAGGAAGCTGGCCCCAGCAACATGGTGCAGTTGAGCCCCAGCGCTATGGTGTCGGGTACCCTGCATAGCGGGGAGCAGCCAAGCCAACAACCTGGTCCTTCCCGCTGCTCTGAGCCATCCTACCAGTGCAGCCATTGCCAGAAAACCTTCAGCTCCCGCAAAAACTACACCAAGCACATGTTCATCCACTCCGGTAATGGTTGTTGAGAGGTGGACATTTTCAGGAGGGGGTTGGGGGTGGGAGAATGTGGCATGGCCATCACACCAACAATTGGCACATCACAAGGTAGCTGTGAGAGTTGGGGTGCAATCCTAACCCAGGCCAGCACAATTCATCGGTCTTCCTGATCCTGTGGTAATGTAGTGCGGCAAACGCATGTCTGTGCACTGGCTTAACACTCCCTCAGGAATGGCGCACAAGTGTCCTATTAGCCAAGGTGCAAAAAAGTTTTTAAAAAGAGGAAAGGCATGTTTTCATGTTGTGCAGTGAGAGAGCCCAATCCTATCCAGTTTTCCAGCACTATTGCATCTGTGCCAACAAGGTATAACTTATCAGTGCCAAAGACAAGTTGTAGGCTTCTTTACAACATTGGTTATTTACATTGGTTGCAACTCGCATACAACTTCTTTATTAACATTGGTTACAACTTGCATACCTTGAGCTATTTGATTTAGTGATTGATATTCAGCACACACAGGCATTCCCAAAGCTACTGCAGTTTAAGCATCCTTTTTGCTGGGTACCTTCTGCAACAGTGCCACCATAAGAAGTGCCATGAGTGCCGCCATAAGTACCATATCATAAGATCTCATAAGAATCAGACTAGATGCTGCACAATATGGAGTCACAAGGAAAAACAGGCTACCGTGAACATCTGTGGTATTCCTGTGGGTTTATTGCAGCACCTGAGGACACCATGGTGCAGAGTTTGGGAACCATTCTCAGGTCATCTAGAAGGCCATTCTGACAGTGTCACCACAACTAGAAGTGAGGAAAGGTGGCAGCTAGTAATAGGGTCTTCTCTGTGGTGATTCCTCACTTAGGAAGTAACAACTAGAATTAAGAATTGCTACCTCTCTAGAAACCTTTCAGTGGAGCCTAAAGACCTTCTTGTTTAGAAAGATTTTAACTGATACTGGGGGCTGGTGCTTTTAAATTATATTTATATAATTGAACTATTTCTTCTTTTGACAGGCGAGAAGCCCCATCAGTGTAGTATCTGCTGGCGTTCTTTTTCACTGCGGGACTATCTTCTCAAGCACATGGTGACTCACACAGGGGTCCGTGCCTTCCAGTGCTCCATCTGCTGCAAGCGCTTCACCCAGAAGAGCTCCCTCAACGTGCACATGCGCACCCACCGCCCTGAGCGCTTCCAGTGCTGCATCTGCAACAAGTACTTCTCCCACCGCACCCTCTTGGAGCGCCACATGGCCACCCATACTGCCTGGAAAGGTGGGCAGCCTGACACACCAGGTGCCATTGCAACCACTGCCTCTGCCACTGACTGGAAGGAGAAGGCCAACGTCACCACCGCCGTTTCTGCCAGTGAGAGTGCCATCATCACTGCCACAGCATGGAAAGCAGGAGAGCCATCTGCTGAGGGTGCAATCACAACATGGAAAGCAGGAGATCCTGCTCCAGGGGAAGGCAGTATCGTGGCCTGGAAGGCGGAGGCCACCGGGGAAGGGTCAGTTCCATCCTGGAAAGGAGACCCAGCTTCAGAAGCATCCATACAGACGCATACCTCCTAGGACTAGGAGTGTCCTGATGGCCACTTTTGGAACAGTTTTGCCCAGCAAAAAGCTGATAAAAAGTTAATTTGGAAAAGTTGAGGAGAAGCTGTGGCTTAATGGTAGAGCATGCTATTTATGGGTTGGAGGCCGCATATTCAATTCCTGACATCACCAGATAGCTTTAAGAAAGAAGACCCCATCTGAAGCCCTGTGGAAGCCATTGCTAGTGAATATTAACGTTGAACAAGATGGACCAATGATCTGACTTTCTTTTAAGGGAGTTCCAGAGGTGTTAATTCCGGTATCCCACAAACTGGAAAGCTATCCACATAGGACCTACTTCTCCTTTTGGGCCACTGTGATTGGCAGTCTGGCAATAGGTTCAGAACTGGACAAGGGAGGTCTCACTGCCTCCACAAGCAGTGGCATACCTAGTTGAAGGATGTGACTAGGGATATGACCCCCTTTGGAATGGTAATCTTTGCCTTTCTGTCGCTCATTACTAAAGCCTTGGCTTTGCATGCTGAAGGAGATAGATCCAGGAAACCATGACATCTCCATTTGGAAGGATTCCAAATAGCAGGGCTAGGAAAAAAATGTTAGCCTGAGGTATAGAGCCACTATTGCTCAAAAATAGACAATTCTGAATTTCATGGGGTAGTGATGTGACCTGGTATGAGACAGCTTCATGTGTCCAAAGGAGCCATTAATCTATGTAGAAAGTGAGACCTCCATATTCAAAGGCAGCAGGCCATGGAATATTGGGGATGGGCTGACAACTGGAAATTACGTTGCCCTAACTGGTTTGCGATGGTCTTCCCAAAAGCGGAAATAGGATGTGGATGAAATGGACTATAATGGGTCTGGTCCAGCAGAGCTGCTCTTAACAGTGCAGCAATTAGGATATGTAAAATTCCATGGCTGTTTTTCAGGCTGAAGCTACCATCTGCCTAGAATGTTTAGGATGAGGGTATATCAGATCTGACTGCTTCATTTTATCTTTTACTACACAAGCAGTTGTGGGTGGGTGGGGTGTGCACAGTGTTTATGGTCATGCTGTCTCTGCCCTGCATTTCTAAAAATGTTCGGATTCTAAGAATGTTTCTATGTTCTATTCCAATCAAGTTATAGACTCCCTGCTTCCTTTTTCCCATGGGTGAAGCAGTGTCTGTAGGACTTCCAATGAGATTCTTGGAGACCATCTTCAAATCAAGGCCTCATTCAGTGACCAAACAGCCTGTGTCATTTTCTACAGAGGAGCACAGTCCTTCTGAGCACACTCAATATTAGTTTTGCTGGAAGCCAGCAGCGGTTGGTGCATTCCTTGCTACTCTTTGCTTTGTCAGACTGGTGTTTCTTCATTGGGGATAACTTCCCATGACCACTGTACATTCCGAAGGAGAATCTGGTGTCTTTGGCTGCCTCTGAACTTGATGGACATCATAGCCCCTCAATGCAGATAAAATATTCTTTGGTCTTTCCAGACATTTGCAAGAGAATAATAATAAAATGTTCTATACATTCATTTTCTGCTCCAGTTCCTGGAGGACTTCAGTATACTAGATATTACAACATGTGTAGCTTGTGAAAGAATGTTGGGAAAGAGTTAAGTAGAAGTTCAGAGTTGGAAAGACACCAGAAGAAGGCATTGTAGTGCAACACCCACTGCAGTAATTCAGGGCTTACTTGCAGGTTTACACATTAACTGAAATGTACCACTTGCCCCCAAATCCAGAGTAACTATGGGAGCACGTAAGAGACTCTAGGTGCACCCGTAGTTACTGCACCACCTAGTGAAAACCTATGGGAAATTCATATTGCAATCCAGAGTAAGTTCTTACACTGGAGGAAGGACTCCCCATAATTACTCTGGATTTTGCCCATAGTTTAACTTATGGAATTCCCAAACATATGATGCATTGATGTAGGGTTGCCATATGCCCCGAAAAACAGGGACAGTCTCGATTTGGGGGGATGGTGTTCACATACTGGCAAGTGTGACAGAGGGTCCTGTCCCAATTTTGTGGAAGAGAATTATGGCAAGCCTACATTGATGGCCAATGACTTTAATTGCTTTAAAAGGCAATCTGAGAAGTGTCAGATGATAAGCCTTATCATTGTCTATTAGCCATAATTGTTAAATTTTACACAGGCCCTAGACACAGAGGCAAAATAACAGGGGAAGGCCATCCTTTTCTACGTTTGCTTGGGAATTGCCAGAGACATCTGGTTAGCCTCTCAGACACAAAATTCTGTATTAGCCCTTGTTGAATCTTTGGTTGTTCTGGATAAGTTATTATTACATTCATCATGGCAAACCAGGTTACAAATGTCCCATTCAGTATGGTGAACCTGCCTTAACCACAGGACCATATCCATGGGTTTAATCAACTGCAGACTGAAAATATCATTTTAAAAAATCAATTTATTTATTTGATTTATATCCTGCCTTTCTTCCTTAAAAAAGGATACCTAATTCACTTGCACTACAGTAGGTTTATTTGCCTCGTGCTAGCCCATTTACGCATGTTGAGGCACTTTACGCATGGAGTGGGCAAGCTGGGTCACTTTGGGATCCTGCACCTTTAACAATTTGTATAGAAAAGGAAATTTCAGCAGGTCATCTGTGAGATGAAAGGCTGCGCTGATGAAATTCCCTCTTCTGTACCATTTTTAAAGGTCAAAGATCTCTAAAGTGGTCCAGTGTGCCCATTTTAGGCAATTCATGCAATTTGTACAAATCTGTGCAATTTTTGCCAGTTCTGATCATACAGTTCATGCCTTTTGTCACCATGATTTATGTGAACTTGAACATGGATTTTGGTATCCACGGGGGGTTCTTGAAACAAATTCTCGTGGATATGGAAGGCCCTCTGTAAATCATTTCAGAACATGCCTTTTTCTGGTAGGAAAAGCAGTAGTAACTGCATGTATTGCAACACCCTGCTGCTTCAAAATTAGAGTCAGCAGTTGTTTAACCTAGTGCCACACTGGGATAGGTTCTATAGATGTAACATATTCTGCCAGTGCACCTCCATCTTTTATTGGACTTAGAATCATAAAGTTGGAAGGGATCTAATAGGTCATCTAGTCCATCCCCCTGCCTGTAGCTTAAATAGCTGGTTAATAGAATAAAATGGGTAAGATCTTCATCAATGTATTGATAAGGGCAGAAGCCACAGCTTTCAGTGCAAGGTGTACGCCGCCTGCTTAGTTCAGATTTAAGTGACAGGTAACCTCTGTTTGTTGCCATCTCTTCTATATACCAGAAGTTTCTTTGCCTGGCAATAATTTCCACCACACGGTTGTCTTTAGGAGCTTAATGATAACCTACCCCATAATTTGAAAGCCTTTGAAAAATCCTGCCTGCTTATATTAAGCCAAAAGTAATCGGTAGCTGAATGCCCCATGAGTACAGATTGCCCACTGGAGACCTCTGGTTTTTTGGTATAGTCCTTACATCAAGGAAATCAGTTGCTCTAGCCCTCCACTGCGGGATGACCCACTAGGGTTTGGACAACCTGCTTGTACCTCGGCAAAGCACCCACCTTTGCACCCATCAACTACCAGAAAGAAGAACAGAGCCTGAGGCGTTGATTGGCAAGAGTCTCTTGATGCGCCAGCCACCTTCTCCAGTCTCCGGGGATGCACCTGGTAGATAAAACTGTTCTCAAAAAGTAGAAACTTTTAATAGCTCTCAACTGGGTTTAATTACTCAGCCGTCTCTCAGGAGGGAGGTGGGAAGGAGTTGCTGAAAGTACTCCCTTGGAGTTTATTTATGCTCCAGGCCAAGAAATGTCTGGAGACTTCTTTTTAATCAATCCCTGAGCATGTTGCTACCATTAGAGCTTGTTAGACTCAGTTCTCCAGCTGCCTGTTCATCTCTGGAGAGAACTTACTGCTGAGGGAAAGAAAGGCTCAAAGCTGTTACCTGAACAATTAAGTACGTTCAGAGCATCTGGATGCCATTTTGTGGTAGGCATGAACCAAATGGGTAAGCCTACCAGTGTCCAGGTACCCTATGGGCAGCATGTTCATGGAACAGACAATGCAATGGGAGGCCATTGTGTAAAGTGTAAATAATATTGCAGCCTGGAGCTGTCACACAAGGTAGATTAGTTTGGGGAAGGCAACCTCCATCAATATCCAGCACTCCCTGGATTTAAAAAGGGGACAGAGAAGACAAGGAAGTGTGGGGGAGAGAAGAGTGGTGGCTAAAGCATTGGATGGAAACTCTAGTCCATGTTTTCCCATTCACTCTTATTTCCTCTTATGTTTCAAATTCAGGGAGTACAACAAAGAGAAATAGAGAAATGGTGATAACGGTGGTGAATGGATGGTCAGATAGGACCTATTTGTTGCAACGTCTCAGGCACTAGGAGGCTTTGTGCTGGTCTTATCCAAATGGTACTGGATCATCTAAGTATAGGGTGACCATATGGAATGGAGGTTTAGCTTATAAAAGAAGGGTTTAAAGAGCAGCACCTGCCTCGATTCCCATTCTATGCAATGGTTAAGGTAGAGCACTCTGTCCTCCATTCTATATGTTCACCCTATTTAAGTAGAGCTAGGTTTAAAAGTTCTTTGCTTTTAGTTTCAGCTATCCTTACAGAACCCTATAAGTTGGCCAGCACTGCGGTTTCATACTGTATAGAGAGAGAGGAGCAGAGGTTGATCGTGGCTTCTCCAACACCATCATGTGAATTTCCAGCTCCTTTGAGCATTGAACTGGAGACACTGATTCACAGCTGGGTCTTTTAGCCATTGCAACACACTAGCTAATAACTGTAATTCTAGCACAAGTGGCCATGAGCAACCAAGTAATTACTCTTATTGCAAAGGTGTGGTTAGTGTCAAAATTATATGATGATGTGCACATTTAATCCTATCCAGAGCAAGAAAGTAGCATGTTATTAGCAATCAATTACCAACTCCAATTACTGTTCCTTTGGCCACAAAATAAAGTGGAAGCCATTGTTTTAGATGGCCTAAACGAATGCATAGATTAGAGAGTAAGTTTATCATCAGCTCAGAATAACAACTGTCTCCTTATACATTTTTGGTTGCATATAATTTTCAATATATGCCCCAGATTCTCCTGTTATCCAGATTGCAGGTCAGAAGTGCATGAACTCTGAAACATTGAATTCTGCAACCTCTGAAACATAGGGAACTCTGTTCCCATTGAAACATGGCGCATTCAAAGGACACTACCATTGTGATCATCCTCCAAGGGATCACGGTCTAAAAAGAGGTGGACAAGATACTGGAGTGAACAATTGTTTCTCCCTGTCCAAATATAAGAGGACATCTCTTCAAAGGGTGCCTCTTTGCCCAATTGTCAGGGGAATTTAATGGGGTTTTAATATATGAGTTTAAAGATTAAAAATTATCAATGTCCATGTCTATTATCTATCTACAGTATTTATATACCGCTTTCCAATTAAAAAGTTCACAAAGCGGTTTACAAAGAAAACAAAAAGGGTTCACAATCTAAAATGCAAAAGATTATTATAAGTTATAATATTATGAAGTTATTATAATTATAACTTCCTCCCAAAAGAGGGGTTATTATTGGACAGCTCCACTTTGAACATGTCCAGATGCACAATCACAACAATCAGCATTTGGCATCATTTGGCAATCAGCATTTGGCAATCAGACATCATACGGTTAGCATGGAGTCTACCAAAAGTCCAGAACACTCATTAGCTTTCATGGAATGAGCCGTATCTTCATGTCTACTGAGGAAACTTGGATAACTGCTAAGGCTGCCTGCTGTTCTTTCTACCAAACTGGGTGATCTTAAGTCCTCATTTCAGGGGATCTGCAAATAAGAAACATCAACCATGCTTCACTAGCATGCTAGCATATATACACTAGCGGTGTGTAAAAAAATTGCATCAACTTGGATCCATCTTTTGCTCTTAGCAAGTGTGGGGAAGTGTGGGGTGGGCAGGAATTCTGAAGCTGCATAAGAATTGGCCCAAATTGTGAGCAGATGTAAGAGCAGCATATGTTGCCGTTGCACACCAGTAGCTGGTAACTGGCTTGCAAGAATGGCAAAATGTCCCCACTTCGATGATATAGTGATATAGATGCTCCCTCTGCTGGAGCCTGGGTTAGAGCCTAGAATATACTCTTGGATCAGGGCTAAACCTTTTGGCAGGAGGGCCACATTATCTCTCTGACACTGTGTTGGGGGCTGAAAAAATGATTTATATTTCAAATTTGAATAAATTTACATAAATTTATATATAAAATTGTATTAGAGAAATTACAAGGCTTGGCCGCAGGCCAGATGGAGGGGTTTTGCCAAGGGTCACATTGAGGCTTGCAGAAGGCGACATTCGGCACCAGAGCTGGGGTTTGAACACCCCTACCTTGGATCATATAGAACAGCAGAATTCCCTATTCAGTAATTCCCAAACTGTGGGTCAGGACCCACTGGTGGCTCATAATAGATTTTTGGTGGGTCCATTAGCAGCAGAACAGAGCCTCCAATGAATACATGGGTGATGGAAAGATCAGATAACTAACTGCCTCAAGCTCCAGGCTATTCAAAAATCATATAGCTGCTAAGAGATTTTCAATCTCTTTCATCTCATGGCACACAAAAAAGGCACTGAAATTGTCAAGGCACACTATCAGTTTTTTTTTACCATTGACTATGCACACCAGGCTGTTCAAATCCCCTAATTTTCCTAATAATTAATGTCAATCTCCAAATTTCGTGGCACACCTGAGGACTAGTCCTGGCATACTGGTTGAAAATCACTGCTGTAGCCTATGTGTCCTTCCATCCTTCCAGCACTTTTCAGGGGAAAAAATTGCTCTCCATTGCACTGGTTTTGCTGGATGTGTATATTGTATATGATTACAGTACCTCTAGCTACTAAAAGCTTGAACAACAAACATCCAAAGCAAACAAACTTTCTTAATACACCCTAGGAGAGGCAGGGACGGGAATCTGAGTAAGGTGATTCAAGTCTAACTGGCAAAAGAACTTTTTTTTGCTGACTCATGTACTTTACAAGCATCTTTGACTTTGGTACTGATTCGAGTCTGAGACCACTGACTCAGGGCTTGATCCCACATGTGTAGGTTTTACAGATCAATTGTAACCATGTCTACTCAAAAACAAGCCTCATTGTATTCAATGGGTCTTACTCCCAGGAAAGTGTCTTTAGGATTTCAGCCTTGGTCTGTCTGTGTCTGGGTGTGCTTGCTTACTTTTTCTGTGGTTTGAAAGGCTTTGTGAGGTCTTCATTCAGACTGGGCAAACAGCAGGGAAGTTCCAGCCAGGAGGCAGGGAAGGGTTCATGTTTTGCTTTTGCATTGAGCATGGGGGAGAGGCAGAAGCAATCTGTTCTTTCCATCTCTTAAGGATCTGATAGTCATTTGATAGACATTTTGATTTTTCCCCACAGAACTGCAGATGGGGATCTTCAAGCAGAAGCTCAACAAGCACCTGTTGGAGATGCTCTAGGAGAATTTCCTGTTACAGGTAGGGGGTTGGACTTGATGACCAACTCGGTCCCTTCCAACTCTAGGATTCTATGATTCTATGATGGTTGTCTAGCACCAGTGGAATACTGGTGCTTAGTGGTTGCCCAACCAGTCCACAGCTGATCCATAAGACCCTGTGCCCATAGTTTTTGTGTGGCTACAACAACAGAGCAGCTTTCTTCTGGGCCATTCAGGAAAAAGGGTTTTTTGTAGAGCAGTTTGCCCATGGCCTCCTGAAATTTGGAACTTATCCCAATGCAGTCCAACATGATGGTGAAATAATGGCTACATCCCCCTTTGTCACTTTATTCCACTTTGGCTCAAGATGAAAACAATACAGATCATCTTATTACCATGGGCCACCATATGCAATCTCATGGGCATTAAAAAACCATGCCCACAAATTATCAGGGCCAATCATAGGTTAAATATTAACACAGCAGTTAACATAAGAAGAGCTCTGCTGGTTCAGGCCAAAACCCATCTAATCGAACTTTCTGTATGTCACACAAGGTACCTCAGGGGAAATAAAAAAATATCTGCATCCTGTTGCTATTCCTTCAGGAATTTTCAGATAGCCTACTTATAAAATCAGGAGGTTGCATAGAAACCCATCATGGCTGTAATTTGTGATAGACTTTTCCTCTCCAATATATATATCCAATTCTCTTTTAAAGGCATCTGCACCATGTGACATCAACAGATCCTGTGGAGAGGAGTTCCACAGATTATTTACCAGTTCTGGTTCTCCTTTGAAATTGCATTGCATTTTTAACATCAACATCAGCTGGCAAGGCACATATCTGTGTTGATATGCAACTCACAAATCTTATGAATAAATCACAAAATAACTAAATGCAATATGTTGGGTGGCAGCACTGTACAAAACAGGAGAACTTACTACCTACTCCTTGCCATTTCTCAAGTTCAGTGCCCCATTTTTTGTCATTGTCTCACATATTCAGAAGGAAACCAGAAATGACACTATAGTGTCACTGAGTTTGCATTCCTGGAGCCTGTGGTGTAACAACATTATATATATATATGGCCATGGTGATGCACTGTAATGGCATCACAGTGACCATATGATTGGATTTGTCCAGATTTGTCCTCTTTTTTAGCCTTTTGTCCGGGTATCCTCCAAAAGAGCTTCATTGTCCTCCATTTTGGAACTTTGCAATGGTGTGCAGTACCCCATCATGTCATATGTTGTTGCATTGTGTTGATGAGCAGAATCCAATGCAAAAATGGGTTTTGAAATATCTCCTTCCTATCAAATGTTATGGCCAAAAAAACTAAAAATAAAAAATATGCATTGAACACTGTGGGAAAGTGAAAGTGCCCAATATTGCGGCTTTATTTATGAGTAGGCAAATGTGCCATTGTCTGCTGGAAACGCCAGGCTGAGAGGAATCCAAGACCTTGTCCTCTTTTTGAGGTTTGGGCATCTGGTCACCCTGCTCGGGTGCACCACAAGGTGGCTAGTCTACATTAAACCCCGGACCCCAGGTGAGAGCCATAGTGATAGCCATGTGAGTAGCTCACCAGTGTTCACCAACGACCAATGGTTATAGTTGCATTCATCTTCCAATAAAATAAAATACAGGAATGGTTTGTTTGTTTGTTCAGAATGATGATTTTATCAGAGTGACCATCTGTCCTCTTTTCCCAGGAAATGTCCTCTTTTATAGCCTTGTGACCTGGAAAAAAAACTCTTCATTATCCCCCTTTTCCTTGTGGCCTTCTTGTAATTAATAAATTCAATATAATAAATTATAAATTTAATAATACAGAGTACAATCTTAACCATGTCTATTCAAAAGTAATCCCATTGTGTTCAATGAGTCTTACTCCCAGGAAACTGTGTTTAGGATTACAGCCATAAAAAAAAAAGCAGGCCTCCATCAGTCTTAGAAGACTATGGTATCATGCTCGGCACTGCATACGCTGCATGCGAAGCACAAAAGCCTGGGTTAGATTGTTATGGAAGATAGGCTGTTACCGAAGCAGCAAATCCCCCCTCTCCACGCCACTGAATTACCCAACGGAAAGGCAGAGCCAATACGATTGGACCCAGCTGGCGTCGCAGAGCAGGGCTAAGGACAGGAGCTCACCCTGTCTTGTGGGGCTGACCCAGGTCTCGAACCCTGGCCTGCTGGTTAACAAGCACAGTGTCTTAGCCACTTGCGCCAATGCTTATGTGTATATATAGACTTATATAACTGCATGAAAGCAATATATGAGTGTTTTTCGCTTTTATTCTGTCATGTCCTACATTTTAGAGGGTGCCTTTTCCATAGGGGTTGCAATCCTAACCAACACTTAGGGCAGCCTAAGCCCCGACATAATTCCTGTGTTGACCTGGGAATGTCCCAAAAGTGCTGCATGACACTTCTGCCCCACTCCTGGGCGGCGTTAGGCTAATGCACAGGCAAACACCAACCTCTCCATCCCATCACAGAAACATAGGCTAGAGGAGTTAGGCCAGCCTAAATTTCTTAGGATTGCATCCATAGTAACCCAAATATACTCATATTTCATTGGCTAATTGATTAATCAAATCAACATCATACAATTGATCTTGATCTGATAATGGTGTTAAAATGAAGGGAATGATGTGCATTTTTTGTGGCTTTAGATTTTGCAGTTGGAAAATGTGATTTGCTAGCAGCAGAAGTATTGCTTTTAAGAAGAGACCTTAAAATCACCTGCAACGGCTGAATACAATGAATGTATTTATTGCACAAGCATAAATTATAGGAAAAGGCTTTCATTTCCTGGGTCACAACATTTAATGCAGATTGACTTTAACATTGTGACTAGTCTGCCTCTATGATTACAGCATGTCTGTAAATGGCAACCTGATGGTTCCCTCTGGTGGAAATGGAAAAGAACTGTCACAACACTGGCAGGCTCTGGCAATACAGTACCATGATTTACACACAAACACATACAAATACACACACTCTCTCTCTCTTTCTCTCTCTCTCCCCCACCCTATGATTGTCTCAAAGAGCACAATCCTAACCATGTCTACCCAAAAGAACGCCCTGTTGTGTTCAATGGGTCTTACTCCCAGCAATGTCTTTAGGATTGCAGCCAAAGCCTATGATCTGTCCTTAGATCTGTGTGTCAGTGACCAGTCCTGCCAGGGTGATCATATGTCCGCTTCTTCCAGGACATATCCTCTTTTTAGCCCTCTGTCCTGGAAAAAAAATCTTCACTGTCCTCCTTTTCCTTGTGATCAGGCGGCATGTAGCCTTCTAAATTATTAGTAATAAGTTATATGTAATAGTTTTAAATTTAATAATAAGTAATATGTGTGCTTAAATTAACCACACAAAAGTAAAATATATGGGCGTTTTTAGGTTTTCATGTCCTCCATTTTTCTTGGGTGTCCTACATTTTGAGGGAGGCCTTGTTGTCTTGTTATACCTTACGGTCTTGTCCTTGTTATCATGACATCTGATCACCTTGAATTTGCAGATCTAGCTTTTGTCACACGCATAGAGCCTCTGTCTTCCATAAATCACAGATAAAGATTTTTAAAAAGATTTAAAGATAAGGATTTAAAAAAAAATGTTGGCAAGTAGCTGGTGTTACACTTTTTCTTGGTAAGTTTATTAAAGAAAAGGTTATTAAAGATAATTGTATTTGGACTATACTGTTTCAGATGACCATTGGTTACATGATGGAGTGTTAACTGTATTTTTAAAAAATTCCTTGAATACAGAAAATAATACCTAACTTGAAAACGAGAATAGAACGTAGTTATATGCAGGACTTGGGCAGAGGAGATGGGGAAGGAATGCAGCAGCTTTCAGTCTGAACCACACACACAAACACACACACACACACGTATTTGACACTGGCCAGACAAGTTTACTACCCTCTTCTGCAAGAAATTTACCATAGCTCTGAATTATGATATCCCCAGCAGTTGCCTAATTTATCATGGCAGCTGGGCTGACCCCACCCAGAAAGTATATTGTACCACTGGCTATAACGGGATGCATTTTGCTTGCTGCAGACTATCCAGACTGTAGCAATTGCCTAGACATTTGGTATACTTCTTGGCAGCTGTGCAGTATAGGCTCATACATAGCATGGCAAAAAATATTGCTATGGTGTGTCCACCACAACCATAGCTGTAGGTTCTCTGATGTACTCTGAAGTCCCATATGGCCAAGGATGCTTTGCCCCAGGTCATCTCTGGGATGCTCAGAGAATATAGCAACTAAGGAAACATGGAAACCCCATCTCCGCTTCTGCCATGGTGCACCAGCACCAATGGACCTTAAAGCCTAGTTACAGTGAGTCTGGTGGTGCCACTGGAGAACAACCTGCTGGTTGTGAGAGTAGCCCTACAATCCAGAGTAACTATGGGAGCATGTAAGAGACATTATGTGCACCTGTAGTTACTGCACCACCTAGTGAATAAGTGAAAACCTATGGGAAATTCATACTGCAATCCAGAGCAAATTGTTCTTACTCCGGAACAAGGACTCCCTGTAGTTACTCTGGATTGCAGCCTAAGATGGTATCAGTTTCAGTGGTGTGGAGGTGCTGGTGGAGCACAAGGCAAAGCTGTGGCTGAAGTGTTTGGGACACTTCAGGCAGGTATAGGGCCATTCGCCTGTGCGGGTGTGCTGTTGTTCCAGGAGGAGAGCATTCTTGCAAAAAGAATGCATCCACACTGGCCAGTGTAGAGGCATCAATGCTGGGCCAGATTGGAGCTCCAGGAAAAGTGCCATCGCAGGTGTAGGGCCTCTCTCCAGAGTGCATGCGCTGGTGTTGCTGCAGGTTTGACAGCTGCATGAAGGCTTTGGGGCAGTCTGTGCATTGGTAAGGCTTTTTTCAACTTGGGTCTCCAGATGGCACATCAGGTGGGAACTTTGGCCAAAGCCCTTCCCACACTCCATGTGCTTACATGGGTTCTGGCCATTGCTAGAGGAGATGGGGACATATTTGGGTAGGCAAGGCCAGTGAGAAATGTCTGATCCCCCTACCTCTTGGGATTCAGTTCCAGATCAGGGCTCTTGGGCTTGGTCCTTTCAGGGTTGTTTTTTGCCAACATTCTTTTGCGCACAGAGGTGTCCTGCTTACATTCCCTCCTGACATCTGTTGAGACAACATCAACATCATTCAATGGCAGGAAAGAGCAACAGAATATACAAATTAGTAACTCAAATGCAGATGCCACTTCCTGAGGCTTACAGATATATGTGTAATTCATGCCACCCCTCTCCTGTCTGGCAGAGTTTGGAAAGCAGGAACCTCTCCAAGCATTAAGGTTTACACCCCTGTAAGCCAAAAAGAAGGTTGGATTTACTTCTGCCCTACCTGGCAAACAGAAAGCTGTGGGGTTACGAAGACAAGGTAGGCACAACAAAGAATTCCTATATCTCAAAAACTCAGAAACCAGGTGGTCTTACCTAAGGAAACTGATAATCCCACCAAGCTGGTAGACCTATATCACGCTAGTTGGTGCCTTAGAGTGCATTCCTAACCTAGGCCAGCATCGGTTTTCCCATTCTTGTGATGATGTAAGGAGGCAAGTGCATGTATATTTGCGACATCTTCAGGTGAGCACAGGACTAATGCCAGAGCTTATATCAGCCTAAGAGCACAATCCTAACCATGTCAACTCAAAGGTAAGCCCCATTGTGCTCAATGGGTCTTACTCAGTGGTGGGCTCTAGCAGGTTCGCACCTACGCTATAGAACCGGTTCTTAACAAGAGACAGGACATATAAAGTTTAAAAATAGCCATTTAAAAGTGGCTGCCAGATGGGCAGAGAACCGGTTCTTAAATTTTTTGAAGCCCATCACTGGTCTTACTCCCAGGAAAGTGTCTTTAGGATTGCAGTATATCAGTAAAAAAAAGTATGTAGTGTGAGCTGGTTTCCCCATCTTATGCTTTAATACACCCAGTTTTGCACATCCAAGGTTTCCTCTGGACCTATGTAGATCTGCAATCCTATCTACACTTACCTAGGAGTAAACCCTACTCACTCGAATGGGACTCGCTTCTGAGTAGATACTCCTAGGATTGGGCTCTAGGATCACTATTTTCTTTATTTTAGGCTGCAATCTGATCTGATCTACAGTATTTATATACCACTTTTCAACTAAAAAGTTCACAAAGCAGTTTACAAAGAAAATGAAAAAAATAATAGCTAATTATTAGCTAACAGTCCCTTTCCCAAAAGGGCTCACAATCTAAAATGCAATACGAACACCAATAGAAGCTACTAGACCAGACTTTGCTGGGGTATGTAGGGCCAGATACTCTTCCCCAGCTAAATAAAAGAGGAACACCCACTTGAAAGAGTGCCTCCTCTTGCCCACTTAGCAGGGGTCCACAATCTTGTACACAATTTCCCATGTGTAAGCTCTACTGAATGCAATGGTACTCTCTTCTGAGTAGATGTATAGGATTGCACTGCAAGTGATCCTACAGAACAACAATTTAAAAAGGCTTCTAGCTATGATGGTTAGGAGCATCACAAAGTAATTAATCCCCAGAGATAGGAAATGATAACTTTGGGAAGATGTTGTAATATTAGGAGCAGAGAGTATTTCTATTTATACTTTATTTATTTATACTTTATGGATTTATACTTTGTCTATTTCTATTCGTATTTAGAATATGCATTTCGAATGCTGGTTCAGAGGAACTACCGTAAAAACAGTTCATATATGGAATTTCCCACCCAAAGATTCTTGGAAGCCTGAAGAAGTTTCCGATTCTTCTTGCCGGAAGTGTAACTAAAATAAATGTGTTTTCTTTCCTTTCATTTATCTATAACTTCTATTTCCCTCTCTCCCCTCCTCTTCTGTCATCAGCCTGCACTGAATTTGAGTTTGTTAACTCTTTAGGGCAGGGATCTATTTGTTCATCTATCCTTTGTAGACTACCAGGCTGAGATCAATACTGCATTTACTCGAATTAATACTTCATTGAATCTAATGCGCACCCTATACTTATAATCAAAATACTGTATTTACTCAAATCTAATTAACCATTAAATCTAATGTGCACCCCAATTTTGGAGACTGAATTTGGCTGAAAAGGTGAGTGTTAGAATCAAGTAAGAACAGTAAATACTACATAAACACTAAAACATAACAGTACTTAGGTTTGGCAACAGGATTTTAGAAATTTCTGGTGGTTATCACTTACCCCATGCTGTGTCCCCCACTTCCTGATTGTTTTCTGACAGTTCTGCTCTTTCAACCACCTTTCAATTACACCCAAAACTCATTCATTCAGGCTCCACAGGCTCCATTCAGCACAGGCTCCACTCTTTCAACCTCTCTCTGCTGGTCCAAAGGCTAAAATTGTCTTCCCTGATTTGCATGTGACATGGTGATCAAACTGTTTTAGGCATTTCCTTATGACTTTCTTCAGTAAATAACCATCATTCAAAGATATTATTGCCCATGCCTTTGTTCATTTAACTGTAATTTGTTATGTATTCTGGATATGTGTTAATAAATACGTGTTATTTAGGCCTAAATTTTGCATTTGCAAGCTGGAAAAGACTGGGTTCCACTTTTCAACGGTTTTCACTTTTGGACTGTGCTCTGGTCCTTAACCTGTCCAATAAGTGTGGCAGGAGAGGGGGGTATTTTCCTTGAAGCACCTCAAACAAATGCAGCAGGCTCAATTTATTGAAGTCTCTGCTATTCCTGTTTCCCCACCTGCTACCCACAACTTCCGGCTCTGTCCTCCTCTTGACCCATCTGTCTCCCATTACTGCAAAAAAACCACAGCTCTTTTTTCCTTAGGGCAGTAATTTTCAACAGTGGTGTGTCAGATGGTCTGCAGGTGTGCCATGGGACTTTGGGGAGGGTCCGAATGACTAAGGTTCCAACCAGCAGCCCTCAACCAGCAGCATGATGCGTGCTATTCGGTCAAAAAATGGATGGTGTACCAATTTCAGCACCAAGTTAAAGTACCATGAGTTGAAAAAGGTTGAAAATCATTGTTATGGGGGTTAGATTAGGATCAGATATTTCGCTTATTCATTACAGCTGTAGTGGTACAAGTGTGTTATTAAGTGACAGGCCAGGGTTCGAGACTCAGGTCCTAAAACTTGGGGTGAGCTCTTGTCCTTAGCCCAGCTCCTTCCAAACTAGCAGTTCAAAAGCATGCAAATGCAAGTAGATAAATAGGTACCACCTTGGTGGGATGGTAAAACCATGCACCTTCGGCAATAAGGGAAAATACGTATTATTAGTTGGGTGACCTGAATTACAGGGTGTTCTCCAAGGAAAGATGGACTGCAGAGAACATTAAAACCCTGCTGACCTGCCATTTCACCCACTGGTTTTTTCACAACCACCCTCCATGAAGTTTTCCTTTTATTTGACCCTTCTCACAGCAGAAGAAGGGAAAGCAACAGTTTCTCCAGCTGGTGGCTAAAAAAGAACACACAAAACACTTCTGTACAATTCTTTAAACTTTAATAAGTTTTGAATGAAATTGTGAAGACTATAGGATGAGCAACAGAGAGATTTTGTGTACGAACCATAAATGGCAGCTAAGATGAGCTACAGATAGAAAGGAAGATCTACAAGTACTATATATTCTGCATATGGAGTGTTTAATGGCATCTGGACTATCAAAGACAAAATAGAATAAATTTTTCCTCTTAATGCTACAGCTATACCATTGTAAGCTCTGATCATACTGAAAAGGGAGCATATTGCCAGATTCAACCCAGAGATCCTGTTTGTCCCTTTAAAAGTTCAGAATATAAGAAGCACCTTCCTGGATTTGTCAAATCCCCTTTTAAAGGCACCTCTGCCTGTGGCCATCAGGATGTCTTGAAGGACATTGATGGAAGATAGCAATTAATTACCGGTAATTAGTTGTAGATAATTAATTAGTGACAGGTTGAGAACATTGCATGTCAACTGTCTCTCTTGAACTGATTGCCCATCAATTCTATTAGGTATGTTCACATTCTGCTTAAATGAGATTGTAAAAAGAAAAATGTGTCTATGGGCACAATCCAGAGTAACTACGGGAGCACATAAGAGACTTTACGTGCACCCGTAGTTACTGCACCACCTAGTGAAAACCTATGGGAAATTCATACTGCAATCCAGAGTAACTTATTCTTACTCCAGAGCAAGGACTCCCCGTAGTTACTCTGGATTTCACCCTGAGTCCATTTCCTCCATCCCGTCTATAATGTTATCAGTTTCTATTGACTGAGAGCCAGGATGGTATAGTAGTGGTTTGAGAGTTGGACTTGGACCTAGAAAGATCTAAGATCTATGAAGCTTCCTGGGTGACCTTGGGCCAGACACTATTTCTCAAACTAACCTACCTTAGAGGGTTGTTGTGAGCACAAAAGGAGAGGAACTATGTACTATCCTGCACATTCGGCAGTAGATGATATAAAAATGTAAAAAAAATAGAAATACCACCCCCTTCCCAAAAAGGTGGGAGAAGTGACTGGTAGAGAAGAAAAGCAGAAGGTCCTGTAGCTGAATCCTTTCCCTCTCACTGCCTTGGAGCATTTCATGGGACAGACAGATGGATCACCAAGTTACAACCAGGCAATCTTGTTAGGAGAGAGCCCAAGTTCTCAAAAAAGAAATTCCAAAAGTAGGTGATTATTTATTCCTTAGCTTGTATAGCCCACATCTTGGCTAAAATCCTGACCCTCAAAATGGCTTACAATTGTACAATAACCAACACTTACAATAAAAATCCTTTAACAAAAGAGAACTAAGCAAAAGAAGTATGTTTAAAAAATGATAGCAGATTGATGGACAGAAGAGGTGCCTTGTTGGTATTTACCACTTTTAAATGATAGGAACATTTCTGCACTTATTCAGTAAACCTGGAAACTATTAAAATAAAACAAAAGGATATCAGTGATGTCACTCTACAATTCAGTGACACTTCAGCTGCTATACAGTGACAGTTGCTATACAATTTAGTGTCACTCCAGCTGCAATCCTATATACACTTTCCTAAGATCGGACAAAACTCAGCAGCACTTTTTAATGCGGCTATTGATAAAAATAGGATCACCAACATAATTGCCAACGTCCGATCACGGATATGGAACAAGAAGAAAATACACTTTCCTGGGAATAAGTTCCACTGAAGACAATTGGACTTACTTTTGAGCAGACATACATAGGATTGGACTCTCTTACACTTACATTTTAGACAGCCCTCACACTAATAGATGGAGAAAAACTGACATTTTCCCAGAATTGAATCTCCACCGCACCCCCCCCCCCAAAAATGAACTTTATTTTCTCTGTAAACAATTTGCTGAAAAGCAGGATATAAATATTGTTGATTGACTGATTATTGTAATTAGAATTGCTCAGAAAATGCAATCTCCTACAAAAACATCTTTTATCAAATGAATTTCATGGAACAAGTGATCAATAACTGTTACTCTTAGAAAAGCTCTATATCATGGGGGTAGTTCTTTGAATCAAAAAGGGCAGCCAGCTCTTCTTCAGACACAGTCCATTCACTGAGCAGAACTTTCTCTCTGGCAAAAGACATAGACCGTAGACTGTAGTAGATCTATAGAGGTGGTAGGTCTACTGATAGACCAGTATACTGTAATCCAAAACTCGGTTGTTTGGGAGATCTTTTGGGACAAGGATCCTGAGAATGTCAATTTCATAAAAGTTTGACCACCTCTCTTCTCGGAAACAAACCACTGTCCAAATCCTTGGTCTTGGAACTTGATTGGAAACTAGACAGGTGGATTATCAGGCCTTACAACTCTATCAATTCCTAATATTCAGAGTCCTAATTCCAATTAGCTAGTCAGTATGTAAAAAGTGTCAACACAATTTCCATACTTTCTAACAGCACATCTACAGTGCAACATGCAAATTAAGGCAACGTCTGCACACTTGCACAATTTTCCCCCAAAATAAATCATTATGAAATCTGAATCTTCAGACTGCTCCATCTTGCATTTCCCAGTATCAGATTTTGAATGCAGTTGGTGTTCGTTTCCTTAACAATGAAATGGGATGCTTTGACATCACCTGGCAAATAGGCAATAGGTTCAGCCATTTAGGGCGGGCATTTTTATGGTCGCCCAAGGAGCATGTGGGTTTTCTGATGTGTACTCAGGCCTGATCTCTGGCGGAAACTTTTCCCACATTCCATGCAGCGATATGGTTTCTCCCCTGTGTGGATTCTCTGGTGGATGGTGAGGTGTGAGCTGACACTGAAGGTTTTCCCGCACTCGTCACATTTATAAGGCCTTTCCCCTGTGTGGATTCTCTGGTGCAGGATGAGGGTGGAACTCTGGCTGAACCTCTTCCCACAGACTTGGCACTCATATGGTTTCTCCCCAGTGTGGATTCTCTGATGTTTGGTGAGGTGGGAACTGACGGAAAAGCTCTTCCCACAATCCGTGCATTTATAGGGTTTCTCTCCTGTGTGAATCCGGCGGTGGAGGACAAGAGTTGAACTCTGGCTGAACCTTTTTCCGCAATCATTACACTCATACGGTTTCTCACCTGTATGGATTCTCCGGTGGATGGTGAGGTGGGAGCTGACTCCAAAGCTTTTCCCGCAATCAGAACATGGATAGAGTTTCTCAGGAGAGCGGGAGGCTCTCTGGAGCTGGGCAAGGCTCTGCTGAGCTTGGGCAACCGATTGCTGAGCCTGGAGAAGGCTCTGCTGTGCTTGGGCTACTGTTTGCTGAACTTGGGCAAGGCTGTCTCCACACTGTACACATAAGCTTTGAGTGGATCCCATAAATACCCTCGGTGGGATGTTAGGGTTGTCTTTTAGCATTGGATGAGAAGAGGGAGGAAGTGGAGGAGGAGGAGGAGGATGAAGAGCAGGCTTGGGCCACCCTTTCCCTGCACCTTGGCTTGGCTGTCCAGCCTGATTCTGGCCTTGGTAAAGGGGGACTTCAGACTGTCCGGGTAGCTGCTTCTGTGCCTGCATGGTCTCCGAACCTCCAGCCTGGGGAGTTGGATTCACGGTTCCTCCTCCATCTACCAAAGGAAAAGAGAGTGAAGCCAGCATGGAGAAACTGTACTTTGTTTCCATATGTATTAATTTATATCGTTAATATTAATGTATTGCATTTATTGTTTTTATATTGTTTTAAAATATTTTAAGCTGCTTTAGATGCCCTGATGTTAGAGGGTCGGTGGGATATAATTTTTTTATTTGAAATCTTACGTTACCAAATTGTTTTGATCTTGATGTTTGTTGCTTTAAGCGGGGGTTGCTCACCCCCAATTCGATGGATGGGGCATGTCAGAAAGCTCAAGAATACCTGTGTTCCCTATGAAGACCTGAACTAGGAGGCTGCTTGTACAGTCTAACACAGACGCCCTGTACTGAAGGTCTCTAAAAGACTGCGGCAAACGCTAGCTTTCAATTTCAAGTAGCAGAATTCGACAGAAATTCCACCAGATGAAAAAGTTGCAAATACAGAATTGCTCAGTGATCAGGAACATAAAATTGTTCATCACTTAACAATCATGAGGTTCTCCTCTTTATCTTTCCATCCTCCCCAAAATGAGGTCACTGTAACCATCTTGTTCTGTTCCATGCTCTTGTAATAAATCAGTGCCTTGATACATTTGTATTGGAAGTGGCTCTTAATTACACAATACTCTATGATCAAGAATTCTATATGACTCAAAATTTTACATGTCCATCAAGGTGATGCAATTATCACCATCGTTACTTTCTCTGGGATCTTAAGAATCGCAACAGCTGCCCTTTTTCCTTAAAGCTTAAAAAAAAGAACAAAAAGAAATAAATAAAAAGAAAAGTCCTTACCAAGCGAGAGTAGAGTGTAATTGTCCTGCACAATGTCCCTGTAGACAGGTCTCTGGCATGGGTCCAGAAGGGCCCACTGTATCTCAGCAAAATACATCAGTCACTTCTGCAGAAGGCTGTGGCCTCTCTGAAAAAATAAGGGTCCCCTGCTCAGAATCCAACACCAGCCCTGTTGCCCTGGGCCTGCCATGGGACCCAAAAACTGCCGTGCCAGCATTTGCTCCCCTGATCTCCAACCTGCAATGCCCCCTCATTCATCTAACCTCCCCCCAAAAAATTCATTCTTTGCTGCTAACCTCCCACTTCCTGGCACAGTCGGTGTGCTTTTGAACAATGTGACAGCAGGCAAATATATATATATTCAACAGGTGAAGCATTTTCCTGCACAACCATGTGCAACGGGGGAAAGTTCCACCTGCCCAATGTGGTATGTTGCAATTTGAATGTGGTATGTTGCAAAAGCAGGCAGAGAGGGTAAAAAGGGGTAGCTATGCTTCCTGCCAATGATTGACATCATCCTCATGTCCTGATGTCATCCTTTCCTTCTGGTTTAGGGGAGGGGAAAATCCTAGTTTTGACTCAGACAGAGAAAGTAGAAGGGAAGAGGTGCAGAGGCGTAGCACGCATAGATGCCAGCAAAGACAGGGTGACCATATGTCATAACTGCAAAAGAGACTAAAGATCCCCCCCAATGTAGGACTTCCAAGAAAAATATAGGACATGACAACACAAAAGCTAAAGACTCATCTATATTGCCTTCATGTGGTTAATTTAAACACTGTATTATTATGACATTTTAAACTGTTGTATTAAATATAATTTTTTACATAAAAATTTATGTACAAGGAGACTACATGCTGCCTGTTCACAAGGAAAAGGAGGACAATTAAGTTTTTTTTCCCCAGGTTAAAAAAGTAGACATGTCCTGGAAAAGAGGACAAATGGTCACCCTGAAGCAAGGGGGGCTGTTTTGCATGATGTTCTACTGATAGGTTCTCCCCCTATCTACTGATAGGTTGCAGATAAAGTTGCCTGGCTGAGGTTTTTGGACTTTGGCTGCTGCCCAACCCCTATTGTTACCTGGATTGTCAGGCTTCAGGAGTTGTTGGTTCCTAGGTTTGCTCCTTGCAAGCTCTCCCTGGGTGATGATGGGGATCAAGCACAAACCCCTACCTGGCAGCTCTCCTTTGGGGTTTGCAAGAGATCCAGCTGCAAGGTGGCAAGAGGTCCAGTTGCAAGCCTTACCCTGGGCACTGCTGCTGCTGCTGCTGCTGCTGCTGCCTCTGCTACCCAAGCAGAAGACCCACCAAACAAGGCTCTCTGTGACCTGGGAAGTTCAGCCCCCAGCAAAAGCAATATGGAGAGAAAATGAGAACAGTCTCCTCTTTTTTTGATAATGCCCAGAGCCCTCTAGTGGCATTGCCTCTATTTTGCAGGCAATCCAAAAAGTGCCCAGGATGCCCCCCCCCACCCCCCAAGACTCCTATTGAGTGCTCTTTGCCATCAGTGGGAAAGATCCACCAAGCCCAGGTGGATCTGGCAGGATATGTCTTCTTTTTCAGGGCACCATCATGTCCTTTTTAAGGACATTTTATTTATTTATTATTTTTATTTATTATTTTATTTATTATTCGATTTGTACTCTGCCCTTCTCCCCAAAGGGTACCCAAGGTGGCTAACAATCAATAAAAGATGAAAGTAAGATACAATTAAAAGCAGTAAAACATAATTAAAATAATAAAATACAATTAAAACAGTATAAAATGGCATGCAGTCAGCAATAAAAATAGTACATGTCCTCTTGTTAGCTTTGTGTCCTGGAAAAACAATCTTCACTTTCCTCCTTTTCCTTATGAGCAGGTAGCACGTAGCCTTCTTGTAATCAATTAATAAATAAACACAACAAGCCAGTCAATAACACAAGAAATTTTGCCATGAACTACAGATCCAAATTCTGGGATCTGGGGAGACACCATCTTAGCCTCAACACCCACCTTGTACCTGTCCCATTTGTGCTGTGAGGAGAAATGGAGGGTGCAATCTTAAAACAATTTAGGCCAGCGAAACTCATGCATTTTCCTTTTCCATTGGTGTTGCAGCGAGGCTGGCACGTCTCTGCAATAGCCTAACTCCCCACTTCCAGCACTTTTGCGATACCCCCGAGCCATCATGGGACTTGTGCCACACTCAGAAGCCGAAGAACCAGCGCTGTCAGACGTCTCCGGTCATGTGGCTGGCATGACTATACACCAAGGCGCATGGAATATTACCTTCCTAGAGTGGGTACCTATTTATCTACTTGCATTCACAGGTTGGTTTGGCAGCCCAGCAAGTAAAGGGAGCTCACTCCATTTTATAGCACCTCCGTCTTGAACCCTGTCCTGCAGGTTGACAGGCACGGTGTCTTAGGCTGCAATCCTAATCTCCACTTAAGCCGGCATAAACCCTGGCTGTGCTGACCTGAGGGTTTCACTTCTGCCCCAATTTTGGGGCAGTTAGGCAAGTGCACAGGCATATGCTGACCTCTCACCATCACCACGGGAAGATATAACAGGTGAGTTAGGCCAGCCTAAATTGGTTAGGATTGTGCCCTTAACCAGTGAGCACTACATACTGGTTTTCAATTAGCACCCACTTCTACCAAGAATCTGCTTAAGCAAGGTTATGTTTATCTTCACTCTGGTGGGCACAGCTCAGTGACCAGATCCAAACATGATGTGATCCAAATTTAATAAGACATCTGAAAAAAGTGGAAAGGTCAATATGGAATATGAATGGTTTGGACTTGGGCCCATCACTAAGGACACCACTTAAGGCCTTTCAGTAAAATTATCTTTATTTTGATCCTTGGGCAAGTAATCTTAAGGCTGCAATCCTAATCACTCCATCATTTAGAAATAAGTCTTGTATCATCAGGGAAACTTCTTCTTTCATCCTTAGCTGGTGATTGCGGAGGTGGTCATCCTCTTAACCAATACACAACTGTAGGTGAGTGAACATGTATGCGATTGTTCGTGGCACATGTCTAAGATCAGAATATTGCAGACACTATGTTCTACATAGACTATAGAATATTGCAGATATTATATTCTGCAAATATAATCTTAGCTGGTGCTTATAACAGAGACTGGGCTTTGGCTGTGTAGAACCACAAAAAGAGACATTTATGGAACCACAAAAAAGTGTTTATTTCACACAGAGAAGAGATAGATACTGTTAGCACTACAGGAAAACAAGAGTAAGATACCAAGGGCAACACCAGGAAAAGTTAAAAGGTAGTTAAAGGTATTTCATAGGAGCCCAGGTTAAATGTAGCTACAACGGCTGCAACATGTATATATCTTCTGTTAAGGCATACCCATTGGCAATAATAAAACAATAGAAAACACAAACCCATCCTAACAATTCAAAGTAAGCCCCAACCTACCCCTACTTAAAATGCATACACAAAGCAAAATCAGTGTAATTCCTCCAAAGCCAGCTTAAGTCCATGAATGTCAAGCAGAGCTGGTATAAAGTGAATGCCTGCCTGAAACTGATCCTCTCCTGGCCCAGAGGACTTGTTCAGGAGACTTAGAACACAATCCTAACCATGTCTACTCAAAAGTAAGCCCCACTGTATTCATTGGGTCTTACTCCCAGGGAAGTGTGTTTAGAATTGCAGCCTTATTCTTAGACACAATGCTAAATACACTTGGTAACAGGCCCCATTGAAGTCAATGGGGCTTACCTCTGAATACATAGAGTACTTTATCTGTGACAGCTGTTTTTTCCATTCCAAAGGTCTATTTCTTTCCAAAATGATCACAAGAAAGCCTCCATTTGCAAGGCTGCATTACCCAGGAATCCAGCAACTAAAGCCATGATCCTATGCATACTTACCTAGCAATAAGAACCACTAGGACATTGGGTGACCCTGCAAATGGGTTGGCATCGAATGGGTTTCCTTTATATAGCGAGCAAAAAAAAAAACAAGAACCTTAACAAGGTAAAGATTCTCCTTCCACATGGAAAGCTCCCCAGAAATTTAGCGGCTAAAGGTATTTCTACAAGACCAAAAGAGTATAAGAGATGAATTAACCCTGCAGCTCTCTCATTTTTCAGAACAACTATAGAATAAAAATGTTACCCACATTCAGATTAGCACATTCTCTTTGCTCTATAATGGTAAAGCTTTCTGGCATATGTATCCTTTGTGCTATTTTATTTAGCCTCATCCAAGTACACATTTGGGTGTGTACAAGAAACCATACAAAATGATAGGAGGAAACATCACCGCATAGCAATTTCTCTACATCAATGCTTTATCATTAGTACATCAACATTTCATTCGTTACATAAAAACTTCCATATTTGCCTTTATTCCCGATATGTCTCACATGATTTTGGATATTGCTACTAAAACATAAAAAGGCAAAACGTTTTCTAAAATGGTGTAAGACAGAGGTGTGGGAAGAGAAGTTTGTTCTTAAAGCAGTGGTTCTAGATCATTTCAGGTCCTCTTCTGAGCATGACAATCTGTCCCGCACTCCCCTAAAATGATATCAACCTGAAATTGATGTTGTGGTGAGAAGTCACATTAAACACGGAGTGACATCACTGGTGTCAAAGATCCTCCATGTCCACTTGTGAGTAAGTCCCATTGTGCAGGGTGCCCATATAGAATGGAGGGCAGAGAGCCTATATCTTTAACCATTGCATGGAAGAGGAAGTTTAAGCAGGAATTTAACCAGGTTTCAACATAGAATTTAAACAGTTCAACATAGAAGGATTTAAAAAACAGCACCTGCAAAAATTCTCTCTTCTATGCCTTGGTTAAAGGTATAGGCACTCTGTCCTCCATTCTATATGGTCACCCTGCATTGTGTTCATGGAGAATTGCTTGCAACAAAGTACAGATTGCAGCCTTGCAGTGCCAAGTGGCAGATTCCAAGATGGTGACACCCAGGTTTTCATGACCCCCTGAAGAGTCCCAACTCCCACTTTGAGAACCACTGCCCTAGAGGATGTGTTTTACTACATTAAACAGGGGAAAATATTTAAAACCATTCCAGGTTAGAAGATGGAGAGTGGTGATTGGTAGTGTTATTGGCACTGCCCATCTGTACCTGCTTACTAAAGTAACGCTGGGAGTTAACTTCAGTTTCTGCCCCCACCCCAGTACTGCTTTCTTTAGCTAGGAAAAATTCTAACCAATTTTCCCACCACATTTTCACAAGGAACAAAATCCAGTTTTGAGACTACCAAGAAGCAAAGGAAAATTCTTATACTTCTGAGTCTGTTTGAAAGTGACACCAACTTTACTAAGGAATTTCTCATCAACAAAAGGGAAAAGTTAAAAGCCAAAATGCCTATTTGCAATGCCCATTTAAGAGGAGGATTATATCATCCAAGAATCATCAGGCCTGCAAATCCTGAAAACAGCAATGATCACAAACCTTTCCTGCACTGAATACTGCACCAATGGAGATATCTCTGTTTCTGCAAGACAGCCGTGGCAAGGTTTTAAATTGATAGCAAAAGCAAAATCTCACTTCTGGCGCATAAGACCAAGTCTGCGTTGACACAATGAAAGAAAATGAGATTATGGAAATAAATGAAGCAATCATATTTTGAAGAAATGTTCCTTGAAGTTTTGTCACTGACTCCTGGTTTCAGTGCCAGACCAACATGGGCCACCGGCCAAGATTGTAATGTTCACATCCTTGGTTCCTCCACTTTGTGACCAAAGACTTTAGAAAAAGTGCAGAGAGGACAAGACCGTGTCAATGCCTATCACAGAAGGCTCCTTTTTAAAGAAAGTATTTATGCTTAAAAAAATTAACTGCATTATTTCACAAACAGGTATGATGATTATGAAATATTTCCTCTTAACACAATCAATGAAGGATTTTTGGGCTGTAATCGTTTTTGGGATTTGGTTACCGGTCTCCTTTATATTTTGTTTTGCATGCTGTATCTGTAAACTCAAACCCCTTATGCAGTTTTTGTCCCAGTTAACCAGGAATCAAGATGCCTGCTTAAAAAGAACACATACCCCCATCTGTAGCCCAGCATACCCACTGCTGTTGATAAGGCAAGGAGCGCCAATCAGTTGATAACATGACAACTGCCGGTTGTGGGCCCTTTATCTAAGAGCATGGCCATGTGCTTTTACAGATGTGAATGTCCAAGACCCTCATATTGGCACACATCTGGAAGCAGATCTGATTAGTCAGAGCCAAAAGAAAGGAGTTGCTGGAACATACTGTTTGGATGAGGTCCTAGAAGGAAGCAAACCAAGATGGTATTTCCTTAAGATCCAGATTTGAGTGGAGAAAAGGAGCATTTCAAGGATTATGGCCTGAATACAGCCTTCACCTGCTACTTTTCCAATACTTTACACAGCAGCAGGTTATCCAAGTTACAGCTTCATTTGTTTTTAGACAACAGCTTTCCTCCTTCACTGTCCCTACCATTTCTCCAGCTAAGGAAGAACATGCCATGGAATCACTCTATATCAGACAGATGAATGCATCATTTATAAATTCCCACCCCATCCCTCTCCCCATTTAAAAGTACTTAAGAAATTACATGTTAAGAGACATTAAAAAAATAAAAAACCAACTAATGGAGCAATTTTTTATCTATCTCTAGACCAGTTAGAGCTATGCTGTAAAGACACCAATATAACTGCCAGCCATTATTTTTTAGTCAAAGAAAGCAAGCTGGGACTTGTTTGGGGGTCCGGGAGACACAAAACAGTATGCACTGCACAAAAGCATGTGGGGCTCCAGGGCTGGGCTGAAACCGCTGCTCAGTCTCAAATGGGGAGATCTCATTATCCCCTTTCTTAGTTCCCCCACCTAAAATATTTCACAGGATTACTGTGAAGATAAATGATGGGCAGAATGATTGTAAAGCAATTTGCACGCTGGGGGAGATGGCCAGGTTGGCCTCAAGTAAGGAAGTCTTTTCCTGCTACAGAATCCTTGTGTTCAGCAATCAGTAGGACCTTCCTGTATTCCTATATTATTATCTTGGTCACTGTGGCCACATCAAATATGTTTTAACCAGTACTCGTTTGTCCACGGGGTTGAAACTGAGAGTTGAGGGAAGGTGAGGCCATTACTCTAAATTCTTTCCAAGTGAGTTGCCAAGTGAAGTTTTTTCTGTTCACTGAAATGCATCATGTTGGAGGCGGCGCATGAAGTTTCCAAAAACCTGTCACAAGCGTCTGAGTGCATTTCCAAAGTCGTCCTCGTTGTTGATGAGTGTGGCAACTTTCTTGACAGGCAAGCTGGAATTAAAAATTGGCTATCACTTGATATTGGGTAAAAACAAGTATGCCGAGTATATTTATTTCGAGTATATTTAATTCCCCCCATCTCTATCTTAAACATCAAAACAGTTCTAGTATCTACACTTATTGTCACTGGGCCTGTCACGAAACTGAATGGAAGTTCATATCACACTGACTCATTGCAGGCCTGTTACATTTAATTATCTTCCAAATTACATCAGCTAAACATCTTGATGCACTATAATGGAGATGAGCAGTGAAGAGTCACCATGCACAAAAGACAGAAGAATGTTATTTTAGTTCCCAGGTTGAATGGATGGAGCAGGTGACACCAGTCAACTAAACCTTATGGGTTCTCTGGTGTCTCACAAGGTGTGAGGCTGCCCCAAATCCCTTCCCACAGCTGGCGCATTTGAAGGGCTTCTCGCCCGAATGCGTGGCACGGTGGCGTTCCAGATGGGCATTTCGGGTAAACCCTTTCCCACAATCACCACAATTAAAGGGCTTATCTCCACTGTGGATGTTCTGGTGGCGCTGGAGGTGGGCACTACGGGTGAAGCGTTTGCCACAGTGAGTGCAACGGAAGGGCCGCTCGCCCGTGTGCGTGCCCTGGTGGCGGGTGACATGGGCGCTGCGGGTGAAGGCTTTGCCACAGACGCCACACTCATACGGGCGCTCGCCGGTATGTGTGCTATGGTGACGGGTCAGGTGGGAGTTGCGCCCAAAGGCCTTCCCGCAGTAGGTGCACTTGTACGGCCTCTCCCCTGAATGGGTCTCCTGGTGTCGTGTCAGGTGAGCACTTTTGGCAAATGACTTCCCACAGTAATTGCAGCTGTATGGACGGTCTTCCTCTTGCACTTGCTGCCCAAGGCGTTTCCCATCTAAGGGGTGTTGCAGCCCTGAATGGGTGGCAAGGTGCCGTGTGAGGTGCGAGCTGCGCCGGAAGCCTTTTCCACAGTAGGGACATGTGTGAGACTTCTCCCCCATGGCTTCTGTGCCTCAGGATGGTCTTGTTTGGTAGGAAACTGCACACCTGTCTTGAAAAACCTCTCCTTGGACTGGCGTGCAGCAATTTAAGGAGATGTTCGGCCAGCACACAGCAAGAGGTCTATCTCAAATGCACTTCTTGTTGCCACCTGCCCTGTTTTTGCTATATTGATTTGGGATCTCTGTTTCATTTCACGTGTTCCTGGCAAAGTCTCAGCAACCTCTGGACGTGCACAACTATCTGGGAAAAAACATAGAATGAACATGAGCTCCTCTCAAAGCTGTGAAGTTAGGAGAAAAAGCAACGTAATGCAGAATGATAGTACTTCAGAATACTTTCTCTTGTTCTCCCTCCATTAACCAAATGACCAGAGACCAACAGCACAATCCTAACCATGTCTACTTAAAAGCAAGCCCCATTGTGTTCAATGGATCTTACTCCTCGGAAAGCATCTATAGGATTGCAGCTTGAGAGTGTGGTGTGGCAAAGAAATAAAATTAGAATGAAAGGCTAAGTATCCTGCAGCGGAATGTACTGTTAGGGGGCAAGTCAGAGTTGCCCGGGACATTCCAGACATATACATTTATAAAGGGGTCAACGATGCCTTTTTATAGTAACACATCTCCTAAGACTCAGCTCTGTTCTAATAAACAGGACCTGAGCCCATCTTCAATATTTAATTTACTGTGCATATTTACTGCGCCTACAATCCTAATCATATCTACTCAAAAGTAATAGAATTCAGCTATAATACTGGCATAGGACAATTTACCCTACAATCCAGAGTAACTACGGGAGCACGTAAGAAATATTTACGTTGACATAGTTATAGCACCACCTAGTGAAAACCTATGGGAAATTCATATTGCAATCCAGAGTAAATTGTTCTTACACCAGAGCAAGGGCTCCCCGTAGTTATTCTGGATTGCGCCCTTAGATCTGGAAGATCCAGGTTCAAATCCCTGCTCAACCAAGAAACTTCCTGGGTGACCTTGGACCAGTCACCATCTCTCAGCCTCATCCGCTACAGAGTTGTTGTGAAGACCAAAGGAAAGCCAGGATGGTGTAGTATTAGAGTCCTAGAAGATTCAGGTTCAAATCCCTCCTTGGCCAAGAGGTTTCCTGGGTGAGCATGGACCAACTTCACCTACTTCATAGGGTTGTTAGGAAAGAAAGAGGAGAAGAACTAAAGGTTTGTAAGCAAATGGCCAAAGGTAAGCCGAAGGTTTGTAAGCTTTTGTGTTGGCATGGAAAAGATGGGATATAAATCTGATAAATAAATTAAAATAGAGGGAAGGAAGAATGTGCTCCTTGGACATAGAATGGTATAAAAATATGAAAAATAAATTAATTTCTCCCCTACTCATCTAGTGCATACTCCAGTGGAGTGTATTATGGAAATGCTACATGTATCTAATTTTATATCCAATTATATCTAGATTATTAGATAGGGATAATTAGTAGCTAGATAGATAGCGCCATGTTTTGCACCGAGAATCCAAGCTTTGCAATGACAATCCATGCTTTTCATTGAGATTCCATGCTTTCCAATCTATTATATACCATATAGTATAGTAATATATATACCATATATTTATTAATCTATAAATATAGATTTACACACTATATAAATGGTTTTCTATCATAAATAGGAAAATAAAAACTGATGATTGAACTGAATTGGAAATAAAGGAGGGGCATTTAATGTAATGAACAAGGAATGCAACCCCATATGGTTGAACAAGATATGCACCCCCATCTATGCAATCAGTAGCCACAATCCTATCTATGCACACTTACCTGGGAGTAAGCCCTATGGACTATAATGGGCCTTACTTCTGAGTAGACATACAAAGGATTTGGGTTTGGGTGAATTGCACCTGAAAGATGAACTGTGCAAGAAAGAAAGAAAGAAAAGCAAAAATCTGCCTGTTGCAAAGTGATCTGGGGGGAGAAGTGGGCAGATCCCCCTGATCAGGGACCTGCCTGTTGTGCACTCTCTCCCCTGCCCCACACACTGGTTCCCCTCCCTGCAGGGAGCTCTCACCGCTGCAGCCTTTGCAAAGAGCAGCCTTGCAAGCTGGGCCTGGGAGGGAAGCACTGCTTGCCCAGGATCTGTGTGCAGGCAGTGGCGGGTTCAGGCACAGGAAAGCACCCCTGACTGCATCCTGCCCCCCCCCCAACTCCAATTGCAGGGCGGCACCAGCTCCATGGTTTTAACCCTTCCACCGGCAGCCTGTGAAGGGAACTGCAGCTATTGCAAGAGAATCCAAGCTGTGCAATGAAAATCTATCCTTTCCAATGAGATTCCATGCTTTGCAAAGGGAATCCAAGCTTTGCAGTGAAAAAAAAATCTATGCTTTCCAATGAGATTCCATGCTTTGCAAGTTTTTCACTGAGAATCCAAGCTTTGCAAAGAGATTCCATTCTTTGCAATGGGAATTCATTCTTAGTATTGTGAATCCTAGCTTTACAATGAGTTTCCATTGCAGAGAATCCAGGCTTTGCACTGAGAATCCAAGCTTTGCAAAGAGATTCCATTCTTTGCAATGGGAATTCATTCTTAGTATTGTGAATCCTAGCTTTACAATGAGTTTCCATTGCAGAGAATCCAGGCTTTGCACTGAGAATCCAAGCTTTGTAATGACAATCCATGCTTTTCATTGAGATTCCATGCTTTCCAATGAGATTCCATGCTTTGCAAGCTTTTCACTGAGAATCCATGCTTTGCAATGACAATCCAAGCTTTGCAATGACAATCCATGCTTTTCATTGAGATTCCATGCATTTCCATGCTTTGTAAGTTTTTCAATGAGAATCCAAGCATTGCAATGAGATTCCATTCTTTGCAATGGGAATTCATTCTTTGTATTGTGAATCCTAGCTTTACAATGAGTTTCCATTGCAGAGAATCCAGGCTTTGCACTGAGAATCCAAGCTTTGTAATGACAATCCATATTTTTCATTGAGATTTCATGCTTTCCAATGAGATTCCATGCTTTGCAATTTTTTTCAATGAGAAACCAAGCTTTGCAAAGAGATTCCATTCTTTGCGATGAGAATCCATTCTTTGCATTGTGAAGCCTAGCTTTGCAATGAGATTCCATTGCAGAGAATCCAGGCTTTGCATTGAGAATCCAAGCTTTGCAATGAGATTCCATGCTTTGCATTTAAACTATATGCTGGGCAAGAGAATCCAAGGTTTGCAATGGGAAGAGAATCCAAATCAAAAGTCAGGATTGCCAAATGGTCCTTGGCAAGACCCTTTCATCCAGGCCAAAGACAAGCCTTGTAATGTCTCCAATACACTCCTCTGCATGAATGTATTCAAATTTGAAATGTGAATCATTTTTCCTGCCCCTGACACAGTGACAAGGAGATGATATGGCTCTCCTTCCAAAATGTTTGCATACCCAGAACAAAGAAAACAGTGGCTTTTCTAACTTTTCTCTTTATTTAACTATACCTTACAACTATTTGCATAATCTCTCTAACTCTTTAGACTACATCGACCAGGATTGGAAATTCGATGGAAATTTGATGCATTAAGTTACTATTTGCTTATTACTTTTGAGCTGTTGTACAAGTATCACTATACCCAATGTGTTTTCTATGGCAACGTAAGACCTCCCTTCACACTGGCAGGTGTTTTACCAGGCACGGTATCTACTCTGGCACAAGAATCAAGAATTGTAACTTGGGAAGATGACTTTCTAGCTTTGTTTGTAATGGATGCTCTCATTGTCTGTACAGGTGTCCCTTGTTATCCACCAGGGTTCTGTTCTGGAACCTCCCATGGATAAAAAAATATCAGTGTATTAAAAAAAAACAATGGAAAAATAGATTTAAATACTGTACTTACCATAGTTCTGGGTTTCTTACTCCTCCATTGCCCCTAATGGAATAAGGTAATGCCTCAATATCTGCAGGGGTTTCATTCGGGGACTGAAAAATGAGATGATTGCTTGCATGACTACTGACTTTGCAGTAACATTTTATTGAGTCAAATCTGTGTATAAAAAAATCAGTGAATAACAAGATTGGGCCTGTATTTAAGAAATGAAACTGCTGTCTTGTTTTCTGCTTGCAAAATGGCCAAAATGCTGCCATTTCAGGTTTAATGCATGATCTGAATCAAGACACAAAGCACTGCATTTTGCAGAGCAATCCTAAACATGTCTACTCAGAAATAATTTCTATTGTATTCCTGGGTCTATTCCCAGGAAAATTTATTTGCAACATTTATGTTAAAGAGATTGCCCAGAAATTAAAATACAATTACAGCACTTTTCCAGTTAGCAAATAATTCCGTGGTTCCCAAACATTTTAATACCAGGACCCACTTTTAAAAATGGCATTCTATCAGAATGGCCTAGGTTTATAAGACTAAAGTCCTGTAAGTTAAAAAAATTTAAAGAGAATATATTTACTAATATCCTTCCATCACCTGTTTTTGCACTGGACACTGCTCAGCTGCTATGGGACCCACCAAAAATCAGATCACAAGGCCTGTAAGCATGGGGCCATAGGCTGCCCCCTGCCAATTCACACTGCGCATGTCCACAAGGAGCTCCTGGCCCACTGCACATGCCTGGAGTTCCAGACATGCGCAGCAGGCACTGGTGCACTCACTTCGGCACTAAGCTAGTGTGCACAGTTCATGTCTGGAACTCCGGGCATGCACAATGGGCACGGAGTTCCTAGGCCATTGTGCATGCCCAGAGTTCCAGGTATGCATGGTGGGCACGAGCATGCACACTGGCACCACTGCTGTCATTCGGCATGTGATGCCAGCAGCGTTCACCACCGCTGGCCTAGGACTCAGAATTTTTTGCCATTACTTCCATTTTTACTCTGGCTTATCATGGAACTGCTCTTGAGGTGGCATAAGTCAGAGGACCTGTGAGGGGGCATGTCTGACCTGGAAACAAGCTCTAGATCTGGCTAACTGCACTATTCTAGACCATGCTCAACATGCCCTCAACATGCTGAGCTGCTTAGGCTAGCATTGCTAGGCTGAGCAGGTCCAAATATCTTGGGGCAGTCTAAATGGATGTACGCCAGCCCAGGCCTTTTCAAGTGCCACTAGGTTGGCATATCTGACTTCAGTCTGGCCCAAATGTCGGATAGGCTGGCCTAAGTGCACTTCAGGATCACATCCTTAGTCTTCCTAGCATCCTTCCTACAAGCTTGGTCTGTGCTCATGCACTTTTTTCCAAATCAGGGGTGTCCAAACTCTGGCCGGGAGCCAGATGTGGCATGCAGCTAGAGCCCTACATCTGGCCTGTGGGCCAACTTTGTCATGTCTCTAATACATACTCTAGTATGTAAATTGATGTAAATTTATTAAAATTTGAAATGTAAATAATTTTTTGGCCCCCAACATAGTGTCAGAGAGATGATGTGGCCTTCCTGTCAAAATGTTTGGACACTCCTGTTCTGGATGATCCCCTGACCGGTAGTTTCATATACAGTACATGATAAACTACAAGGGGGAGAACAATTTAGGGCCAGGTTATAGTTTATTATAATTATGTAACATGATTTGTTTGTTGTGTGTGTTCTTTTAAAATAAAATTGTGGCATGCAAGATGTACTGTGTTTATATAAGGTGAAACATGTGGCTTCAGTTTTTTGTTCCACGGGGAGAGGGGGGGTATGACTGGAGCAAAAACCGGGTTGGGGGGGGGCAAAGTCTCACACCGTCCAAATGGGTTATGGTAGGATTGCATTGTCAAACAGGTAACCAGCAGCACAAAAATAAAGCAATTTATCTTACGTCTATTGCTGGTGAACAGGAAAATGTATTAAATGCAATCAGTTCCTCCTGCCTCACCTTCCTCTTCTCTTTGTATACTTTGCAGAGCTCTGATGCCAACCCATCCTTTGTTAAACCACAGACCATAGCTGTAATGACATGTGGAGCCTTTCCTATTTGGATTAATGAACCCTGTAAAAAGGTAAGATAAGGAGGGTGGCAGTCAGCTGCGTACTGGAGGGAGTTGGTAGGTATCCATTCATTCACCCCCTCCATCTGCCACCTAATGTGGACATCACAATTTGTGTCATCAAAGGGCTAGCAAATTTTACCCTTCTATGAATGCTCAGATTCAGAATCAGCTTTCATGA
Source organism: Cryptoblepharus egeriae (assembly GCA_030015325.1). Taxonomy (NCBI): domain Eukaryota; kingdom Metazoa; phylum Chordata; class Lepidosauria; order Squamata; family Scincidae; genus Cryptoblepharus; species Cryptoblepharus egeriae. Next base: position 83,578,575 of record JAREYC010000004.1, read on the forward strand.
ATGCACCATGCTACTCGTATTAATAAATGTGCTTGTTTTAAGGTGCTTTTGGGCTCTGGTTTTGGTTTGCTACAGAAAACTTACACAGCTCCTCCTTATGTTGTTTTATGGCAGTTCCTCCACTGGGAGTTGGGACAGACTGGATGGTATGAATGCTGGTGAGAGCATTCCAAAGGTATCAGCACATAATATGGAGGGAGGCATTACATTTTTTCATTTAAAGAAACCCTGTAGTAGGAGTGAGTAAGTAGGCAGGATCACAGCATTTGAACATATATGTAGAGTAATCGTATAGCCTCTTTTTTCAGGACATGTACACTTTTTAGTCTTGGGGGGGGGAACGAGGACCATCGTCCTCTTTGTGAACAGGCAGCATGTAGCTTTCTTGTAATTAAAACATTATATGTAATACTTTAAAATTTATTAATAAGCTGGGGTCTTTTGAGAGGGCACTCATTGGTACTGAGGACTGGCATCTGTGGTGAGTACCGCCACCTCTGTGGCCCCTGAGTAGACATGCCTATTATTACAAATAACATCATGCTGAGTATCCCCACCTTTATAACATTTTCATGGTGAGTACCCCAATCTTTAGTTCAGGACAAAGCACTGTTAATAAGTAATGTTTTTAAATTAGCTACATGAAAGCAACTTACATGAGTGTTTTTAACTTTTATTTTCTAATCTCCTGCATTTTTCTTGGGTGTCCTACATTTTGAAGGGAGGCTTTGTCTTCTTTTGCGATTATGAAATATTGTCACCCTGGAATATGTGGCATGTGGAAATCTAGCCCCCTGCTTTCTCTGCTCCTGGCTGCACCTTTTACAGGAGAAATTACTGAAGGCTTATTGTGTTTTTCTAATATTTGCTTCATTTTCAAATAAGGATTATGTATTTAGAAGATGTTAGGTCAGGCTATACAGTACAAGCAACAACATCTTACACCTCCAGCTGGCACCTTTGGGCAGGACCTCTGAGTGGGACTTTTTCAGGGGGTGCAAAGCTTCTTTGGGGCCTCTTTCCTGCTCCACTGGATCATGATTTCAAAAGATCATTGGAGCAATGAAATATAAAACTATGGAAGCTTACGCAAAATATGAATGCTCGTCCTCACACAATATATCAATATGTTTTCTGAGATTCCAGGAAAACCTTTCCTTTGGCTCCTGTACCCCCTTTTTGACCTAGGTCCAGGTACAACGTACCCCCTGCATCTCCTCTCATGGGCTGCAGTGAGATAGGAAATTTTTTATCTCAGGAATTTTGGGGGGCCCTGTTTTGGCTCCTGGGCATCCATTTAGACCCTGGATCTGGGTACAATTTACATCCTGGACCCCATTCCCCTGGACTTTACTTTTAGGACTCAAAAGATGCCATGACTTCTGGCTGACTCCCAGAACACGATGAGGCTTCCTTTTGAGTAGATATAGTTAGGATTGTGCTCTAAATTTATTAAATGTATCTAAACAAATAAATTAAAGGCAAGCCACGACCTGGAAAACTTGGAGCACTTCACAACTATACTATGCTTTATATCTTTAATCATGGTGAGTATGCTGATATTTGATAGCCCTAAAATTAAAGATTCTAAAACTGGAAATAATTGCCTTTCTAATGCACTTTATAGATTGTGTTTATCTCATAACAAAGTTACAATATAAATATTTTACAAATGCAATCCTATACCAATTTTCCTGGGAGTAAGTACCATTGAATAATGTGGAATTTTCTTCTGAGTACACATGGGTAGGATTGTGCTGTCTATTACACAAGGCCTTTATGAACACATATACTTAAGTCCTTCTCTATATATCTACTCTACCTTTAACAACTTTTCTTGTATATTGCCATATACCATTGGTTCCCAAACCATGAGCTCCCAGGGGATGTGTGGGAACCAGCCAGGGGAGCCACAGAATGTCACAAAAAAAAACAAACCAAACCCAACATTGTGTAGGATTGTAGACATAATGAGGCGCTGTAGCCAATGGACCAGTATGTCAGAGGAGCCGCCAGTTGAAAAAAAATTTGGAACCACTGTCATATGCTATAAAGAGAACAAAAGTACATGGGCTATAGTGCTATCTTTCACTTGTGTGTAAGTGGGGAGATCAACAGAGCAAGACTTGTGAAAGGGCTGTGGGACAGAGAAGATTAATGTCACTGATCATTATTATGGATAGTACAAAGAGGATTCATAACACTAGTTGATAAAACATTTGATTTACCTTTTGATTTTTATCTTTAACAATTGTGTAGAGACAGGAATTTCATTAGGTGCAGCTGTCAATCAACCAATCAATAGTATTTCTATACCAATAAATGCTATCTATATATATAAAAGAGAAAAGTCACTGACTGACTGACTCACTGACTGACTCATCACCGCCCTGCCAAAACTGCCCGCCCTAGAAGCGTGAAATTTGGGGTGGGTGTTCCTTCTGTGACTGAGGGGTGCACTAAGAACCGGTTTTAGGAAATTCCAACTGGAAGGGGGTGAAAAGGGGCGCAACGCGTTTTCCTCCCTATACTTTGCATTGAGAATTGCTGACTCAGCAACATTCCGCCCCAACTGCTGGGCCTGAAGCATGGAATTCTGGGAGTTCCTTCTGTCACCTGAACACCCACCAAGAACCATCTGGAGACATTTAACCCTTCAGGGGCTGAAAAGGGGGCAACGTCTTTTTGTCCTATGCTTAACATGGGAGACTGAATAACATCCAGCCAGTTTGGTGCTCAGTGCCTGGTGAACTGGGGGATGTTTTCCGGAGGAAGAGGTTGCACTGGCGAGGATGCTGCGCATGGGGGGAAGTTGCGCATGGAGGAAAGTTGAGCATGTGGGAAAGTTGCACATGGGGGAAGTTGCGCATGGGGGAAAGTTGCGTATGGGGGAAAGTTGCGCATCGGCGAATGATGCGCATGGGGAAAGTTGCGCTTGAGGGGATGATGCACATGGGGGAAGTGGCGCATGGGTGGAAATTGCACATGGGTGGAAGTTGCGCATGGGGGATGATGCACACGGGGTATGATGTGCATGGAGGAAAGTTGCGCATGGGGATGATGCGCATGGGGAAAGTTGCGCAGAGGGGAAGTTGCGCATGGGGAAAAGTTGCGCATGGGGAAAGTTGCACTTGAGGGGATGATGTACATGGGGAAGTTACGCACGGGGAAAATTTCGCTTGGGGGAAAGTTGTGCATGGGGGAAAGTTGTGCATGAGGGAAAGTTGTGCATGGGGGTTGATGCACATGGGGGTTGATGCGCATGGGAGAAAGTTGCGCATGGGGAAAGTTGCGCATGGGGGAAGTTACGCATGGGGGAAAATTTTGCATGGGGGAAAGTTGTGCATGGGGGAAAGTTGTGCATGAGGGAAAGTTGTGCATGGGGGTTGATGCACATGGGGGTTGATGCGCATGGGAGAAAGTTGCGCATGGGGGAAAGTTGCGCATGGGGGAACTTGCACATGGGGGAACTTGCGCCTGGGGAGAAGTTGCACATTGGGAGAAGTTGCACATGGGGAAGTTTCGCATGGGGGAAGTTGCACATGGGCAGATGATGTGCATGAGGGGAAGTTGCGCATGAGGGGAAGTTGCGCATGGGGGAAGTTGCGCATGGGGAGAAGTTGCACATGGGTGGAAGTTGGCATGGGTGGAAGTTGCGCATGGGGGGATGATGCGCATGGGGGGATGATGCGCATGGGGGGATGATGTGCATGGGGAAAGTTGAGCATGGAGGAAAGTTGCCCATGGGGGATGATGCGCATGGGGGATGATGCGCATGGGGGAGGTTGCGCATGGGGAAAGTTGCGCATGGGGGAAAGTTGTGCATGGAGAAAGTTGCGCATGAGGGGAAGTTGCCCATGGGGGAAGTTGCGCATGGGGGGAAGTTGCACATGGGGGAAAGTTGCGCATGGGGGAAAGTTACGCATCGGCGGATGATGCGCATTGGTAAAGTTGCGCATGAGGGGATGATGCACATGGGGGAAGTTGCGCATGGGTGGAAATTGCACATGGGGAAGTTGCGCATGGGGGGAAGTTGCACATGGGGGGAAGTTGCACATCGCAGATGATGTGCATGGGGGAAAGTTGCGCATGAGGGGAAGTTGCGCATGGGGGAAGCTGCGCATGGGTGGAAGTTGCGCATGGGTGGAAGTTGCGCATGGGGGGATGATGCGCATGGGGGATGATGCGCATGGGGGGATGATGTGCATGGGGGAAAGTTGAGCATGGGGGATGATGCGCATGGGGGAAAGTTGCGCATGGGGAAAGTTGCGCATGGGGAAAGTTGCTCAAGGGGGAAGTTGCGCATGGGGGAAAGTTGTGTATTGGCGGATGATGCGCATGGGGAAAGTTGCGCATGAGGGGATGATGCACATGGGGGAAGTTGTGCATGGGGTTTGATGCACATGGGGGTTGATGCGCATGGGGGAAAGTTGCGCATGGGGGAACTTGCGAATGGGGGAACTTGCGCCTGGGGAGAAGTTGCACATGGGGAGAAGTTGCACATGGGGAAGTTGCGCATGGGGGAAAGTTGCACATGGGGGAAGTTGCACATGGGCAGATGATGCGCATGGGGGAAAGTTGCGCATGAGGGGAAGTTGTGCATGGGGGAAGTTGCGCATGGGTGGAAGTTGGCATGGGTGGAAGTTGCGCATGGGGGATGATGTGCATGGGGAGAAGTTGCGCATGGGGAAGTTGCGCATGGGGAAGTTGCGCATGGGGAAGTTTCTCATGGGGAAAGTTGCGCATTGGCAGATGATGCGCATGGGAGAAAGTTGCGCATGAGGGGATGATGTGCATGAGGAAGTTGCACATGGGTGGAAGTTGCGCATGGGGGGATGATGCGCACGGGGGAAGTTGCTCATGGGGGAAATTTGCACATGGGGGAAAGTTGCGCATTGGGGTTGATGCGTATGGGGGAAAGTTGCATATGGGGAGAAGTTGCGCATGGGGAAGTGGCGCATGGGGGAAGTTTCTCATGGGGAAAGTTTCTCATGGGGAAAGTTGCGCATTGGCAGATGATGCGCATGGGGGAAAGCTGCGCATGAGGGGAAGTTGCGCATGGGGGAAAGTTGCGTATGAGGGGAAGTTGTGCATGGGGGAAGTTGCGCATGGGGAAGAGTTGCGCATTGGCAGATGATGCGCATGGGGGAAAGTTGCGTATGAGGGGATGATGTGCATGAGGAAGTTGCGCATGGGTGGAAGTTGCGCATGGGGGGATGATGCGCATGGGGGAAATTTGCACACGGGGGAAATTTGCACATGGGGACATGAGGCGCATGGGGACATGATGCACATGGGGTCATGATGTGCATGGGGGAAAGTTGCGCATGGCGGAAAGTTGCGCATTGGGGTTGATGCGTATGGGGGAAAGTTGCACATGGGGAAAGTTGCGCATGGGGATGATGCGCATGGGGGAAAGTTGTGCATGGGGAAAAGTTGCGCATGGGGGTTGATGCGTATGGGGGAAAGTTGCATATGGGGGAAGTTGCGCATTGGGGAAGTTGCGCATTGGGGAAGTTGTGCATTGAGGAAGTTGCGCATTGGGGAAAGTTGTGCATGAGGGGACGTTGCACATGGGGGGATGATGCGCATGGAGGGACAATGCGCATGGGGGATGGCACATGGGGTGTTTTTGCGCCATGGGGCATGGCATAGGGAGAAATGTTACACCCGCAAAGCGGTTACGCTTTTCGCTAGTATTTATATACTTTCAACAAAATGTTCACAAAGTGGTTTACAGAGAAAATGTAATCAACTATTTTTAAAGATCCAGGACTCAGGAACCCTAAAGTTGAAAGGTTGGTCACCTTTGAATTAACTCCCTTCTACCCGAACCACAGTTGTACAATATTTGGTCCTTGTTGCATGTATGCAAAGTTGGGCAGAAATGGCTTAAAATAATCACCTTGGCTTTGCTGAGTTCTCTGAGAATTGAGGAGGAACCTATTACAGGGTTTACCAGTTGAGTAATGCAATAGCATATTTTAAACTGTTACAATGGACTGAAAAGGCTGTACTACTATATTTCTTTGGGCAAGTTAAAAGCACAACTGCTCCTCTGGATTGCTATGTTTCACTATATTAACATCCTAATTACCCCACCAGGACCCTGCAGGTAGTTCATATTCTTCCTTTCTCCCCTCAACCCTGGAAGTTTTTTGTTTTTATTTTAAATAATGATTGTAAATTTAATGGTCTTGTAAGACAGAGTGCAATGACAATTCAAAAGGCAGGAAGTAAAGCATTACACTGTCTAAAATATAAGACTGATTCATGGGGAAATTGAGGCACCCCAAATGCAGAACAAATTATTTAATTCGCCGGGAGATGCTGAGCATCCCTGTATGGCCATACAAAAGGTTTCAGTGGGACAAATGGGAAAACTAGATTTTGTTTTGTCAGCAGACCACTTGGAGAACAATTTGAGTTACAAAATGCTGAAGAATGAAAATTGTTCCATCTAATGACATTTCTGCCCAACATTGCATGTACACAATAGGGATCAAATGTATTCACCTGTGGGCAGGGCAAAAATGTATTAGAGTTCTCTTAAGGAGGCAGTCTGACAACTAAATGCTCAGAATACGTGTCTTTTATAGGATCCAAGAGTGAGATTATACAGTATCCTCTCATGTACAAAAATATCACATAGTAAAGTTACTCATACCCAGATCTAATTAGTGTGGCCCTGCATATAAGAAAAGCATAAATAATTATGTAATAACATAAAATTTTTATGAAGGACCAGTGAGGCACATTCTGCATACTGCCGTTGGGAGCCAATATCAGAGCCCTCCTCAAAGTAAGGGAATGAAGTTGCTTTGCCCTTCTACAGGCGTCCCCACTTTCTGACATTTATTTTTCTGAGAGTTGCACTCTTTCAACACTTTTCATTATTCCTATAAGTCATTCAGTCAACAAATGTTCCACTCTTTCAACCTCTACTGGTCTAAAGGCTAAAATTGTCTTACCTGATGTAGATTTGCGTGTGACGTCACGTGATAAAAGTGTTTTTGTCATTTTTTTATGAATTTCTTCAGTAAACAACCATCATTCAAATACGTAAGATATTCATTGCCCACACATGCATTCGTAAATTTTACTATGATTTGATTTGAATTTTGGTTATGTGTTAATAAATGTGTCTAATTTAGGCTTTTGCAAGTGAAATGTATGTTTTTTGTGTGGCCATTTTGGATTTACAAACTGGATTTCCACTTTTAAATCAGGAGGTCTGGTCTAGAGGGTAGAGCCTCCGTTTGCCTGAAGATAAGAGCTGAAGGTTGCAGGATCTAGATAACCGGAAGTCAGATCCGAAGCGGCTGCTGTAGCTGAGATTTTCCATCTGCTTTTCAGTGGGAGTGAAGGAGCTTTCTCAGCTGCCCTTTGTGAGAACTGAAGGAGAACTTTGTCAGCCAGCCATTGGGGCCAGTGTTATAACCAGACTGTGAATGTAACATCTTGAATGTAGTGTCTCTTGAAAGATAGAGACAATCTGTGTTTGTAAAAATCCCTTCGGGGATTTAGAATTCACCTGCCTATGTAAACCGCTTTGATTAAAGCAGTGTTTCTCAAAGTGGGGGTCGGGACCCCTTTTGGGGTCGCCTAGAGCTTTCCTGTGGGTCGCCTAAAGACCCCTGGTGCAGGGGACCAGGTCAGGCTTGCCAGACCTCCGGCTGGGGCTGACTGACAGCCTCAGGGCCCAATCCTATGCATGCCTACTCTGAAATAAATCGCAATGTGTTCAATGTGTGCATAGAACACACATTTCATTTGTAACAATGAAAATGCATCCTGCATATCGGATATTTACATTACGATTCATAACAGTAGCAAAATTACAGTTATAAAGTACCAACGAAAATAATTTTATGGCTGGGGGTCCCCACAACATGAGGAACTTATAAAGAGTCACGGTGTTAGGAAGATTGAGAACCACTGGATTAAAGACTGAGGAGGAATTCAAAATGTCCAGAAAAGCGGTATATAAATGCCTAGTTGTTGTTGTTGTTGTTATTATTAGTTTTTGACTTTTGGACAGTGATCTGGTCCAATAAGTAGAGTATGTCTGTATGCTGGAAAGTTGGGTAGGATTAGGCCCGTATTGCATTTAAAACATAGCTGTTGCATCAGATTGGAAACTGCAAAGCAGTCACACAAATTATATCCTTGCCTTTCAAAATGGCAGCGTGCAACATTTATATAGCAAGTTGCTTTTGCTGCAGCTAGGGAGAGTTCCCATCATAGAAGATCTTTTCCATTCCTATCAGAATGTTTCCATTTTTCTTTATCATGGGCTCAGCTAGAGTAGGGTCTTGCAGTATCCCAACCAGAATTCCCCTTCTCAGCTACTAGCAAAATTTTACAGAGGTAATTTTGGGCTCAATCCTATTCAACTTTCCAACAATGATGCTAGCAGTAGCAGTAGCTCCATATTAGCCCCTTTCCCCCTGCCCTTTCTGAATGCCACTAATGTACAAATTTCAAAATAGGCTGAAACTTGAAACTGGCTGCAGATTGATAATGTCAGGATCTTGTAGCAAGGATCAGGATCATGGGTGGGAGGAGGAGGAACTGTGTAAAACAGTAGTGTCCAATCTTTTAACTTCATGGCTCTTGGACCTTTAACAAGCTTGTTAAAAAGGGAATTTCAACACAGCCCCCGCAACAGGTGTAGGTACAAGGTACATAGATACAAGGTAGATACAATTTCAACAGCTCTAGGTGCTTGCAGAGAGAATCTGTCCTGAATCACAGTGTGGATTTCGAGCCAACAGGTCCACCACTGATAATGGTGTTTTCCCTTAGACAGTTGCAGGAGAAATGCAGGGAACAAAAACAGCCACTCTTTGTAGCCTTCATAGATCTTACTAAGGCTTTTGATCTGGTTAGTAGAGAAGGCCTTTTTAAAATCCTCCCCAAGATTGGATGCCCACCTCAGCTCCTCAGCATCATCAGGTCCTTTCACGATGACATGAAGAGCACTGTAGTTTTTGAAGGCTTAACATCAGATTCCTTTCACATCCAAAGTGGAGTGAAGCAGGGCTGCATCCTCGCACCAACTTTATTTGGGATCTTTTTTGCAGTCATTCTGAAACAGGCTTTTGGAAATGCAATAGAGGGAATTTATCTCCATACCAGATCAGATGGAAAACTCTTCAATCCCTCCAGATTAAGAGCAAAGTCCACAGTCCAGCTGAAATGCTTGCGGGAGTTCCTCTTTGCTGATGACGCTGCTGTTACTGCTCACTCTGCCGAAGACCTCCAACAACTTATGGACCGTTTTATCAAAGCCTGCTAAGACTTTGGACTAACAATCAGCTTGAAGAAAATGCAAGTCATGGGTCAGGGTGTGGATCCACCTCCCTGTATCACAGTCTCTGAACACGAGCTGGAGGTTGTGGATGACTTTGTGTACCTCGGCTCAACTATCTCCAACATTCTCTTTTTAGATACCGAGCTGAATAAACATATCGGTAAAGCGGCTACCACGTTTTCTAGACTTACAATGAGAGTATGGCTTAATAAGAAGCTGACGGAACAAACAAAGATCCAGGTCTATAGAGCCTGCATCCCGAGCACACTCTTGTACTGCAGCGAGTCTTGGACCCTTTATGCGCGGCAGGAGAGAAAGCTGAACACATTTCATATGCGCTGTCTCCAACGTATTCTTGACATCACTTGGCATGACAAAGTTTCAAATGGTGCAGTCTTGGAACGTGCTGGTATCTCTAGCATGTACACGCTTCTGAAACAGCGACGTCTACACTGTCTACAGCGACGTCTAGCCGATGGTCGGATTCCAAAAGACCTCCTGTATGGAGAACTTGCTCAGGGAAAGTGCCCTAGAGGGAGACCACAACTGCGATACAAAGACATCTGCCAGAGGGATCTAAAGGCCATGGGAATGGACATCAACAACTGGGAAACCCTGACCTCTGAGCGTTCAGTGTGGAGGCAAAAGACGCAGCATGGCCTTCAATTTGAAGAGACACTCATTCAGAAGACTAAGAGGCAGTCCCGGAAACAGCAAACTCTGGGGGCTGGGCAGGGGACTGACTGTATCTGCCCTCAGTGTGGAAGGGATTGCCACTCTCGAATTGGCATGTTTAGTCATAAAAGATGCTGTTTTAGGACCTCTACGTCTGAGCAGATACCATAGTCTTTCAGACTGAAGGATGCCAATGAGGTTGTGATCTGTGGGATAAAAAGCTGCACCTGCTGAAATTTCCTCCTCTGCATACTTGTTAAAGGCCCTGGAGCCCTGAAGTTGAAAGGTTGGAGACCCCTGTTCTAAAGCCATAATCCTAGCTAGACTTATCGGGGAGTAAGTAATGGGACTTACTTGTGAATAGAAAAGCATGTGTGGGAGCCCAACCCATTGCCGGTTTACTCTCAAGTAAGTTCTGCTATGTTCAATGGGCTTACTCCCAGGAAAAGCTTGTGTGGGAGCCCAACCCTATGCAGGTTTACTCTGAGATAAGTCCCAAGTGTGCGTGGAGCCCAACCCTATGCAGATCTGCTTTGAAGTAATCCCTACTTTGTTCAATGGGCTTACTCACAGAAAAAGCTTGTGTGGGAGCCCAACCCTATGCAGGTCTTCTCTTGAGGTAAGTCCCATTCTGTTCTATGAGGCTTACTCCCATGAAAAGTGTGTGTGGAGCCCAACCCTTTGGAGATCTACTCTGAAGCAAGCATTACTGTGTTCAGTGGGCTTACTCCCAGGAAAAGCTTGTGTGGGAGCCCAACAATACGCAGGTCTACTCTGAGGTAAGTCTCATTCTGTTCTATGAGGCTTACTCCCATGAAAAGTGTGTGGAGCCCAACTGTATGCAGGTCTACTCTGAGGTAAGTGTGTTCAATGGGCCTACTGTGTTCAGTGGGGCTTACTTCCATGAAAGGTGTGTGGAGCCCAACTCAATGTTGGTCTACTCTGAAGTAAGCCCTACTGCGTTCTATGAGGCTTACTCCCAGGAAACGCTTGTGTGACAGCCCAACCGTATGCAGGTCTACTCTGAAGTAAGTCCCATTGTGTTCAATGGGACTTACTCCCAGGAAAAAGGCCTCAGCTGGTAATGTCTCCAGCTTCCCTTCAGCCATTTAACTCGTGAGGGGGGGCGACCCCTCTTCAGATATTCCAACATGGAGGCTGAAAAGGGACCAAGAAAAGGGGCGTGGCGGAGACAAGAGAAAACCACTGGAGAGCTCTCTTCCCATTGGTCAGCCACATAATCCGAAGACCTGATTGGTTCTCCCTCCACCAATCAGAAGCCGTACAGCGCTTTCAGAGCATCGAATACAGTTCTCCGTTGCCATGGTTTCCCCTCCAGGCACCTTCTTACGCCCCGCCTTTACAGCGCGGAGGGCGGGTCAACGTTAAGACCGCCTTTTCGACCGTCCTCTCAAATCCGATTGGCCGGAAAGGGATTAGTATCCTACTCTGATTGGACGACGATCCTGATTGAAAGCAACACGAACCAATCAGAGTGAGGCAGCGACAAAGGCGGCTTTCGATTGGTTGGGAAGTCCTCCCGAAGCCACGCCCCTACGAAGCGCTGAAAGCGCGCCTCGCGGCGGTGTATGTGCGTTGTGGAAGTGATGGGGGCTTGAGCTTCCCGTAGTCCTTTGCGCTGGTGGGCGTGGCTTAGTGAAGCAGGCCTGTGAGTGTGTTGTGTGTGGTGGCTGCGCGCGCCGTTCTCGTTGTCTGTGCCTCGCGCGCTCGGAGGAGCGGAGCCGCCCCCCCCTTCTAGTCAGCGTCGTCCCCCTCAGGGAGCCTCGCGCGGCCCACTTCTGAGGGAAGATGTCGGCCTCGGCGACCGCCCCGGCTCCCGCGGAGACTGCTGGCGGCGGCCTCGGTGGGGGAGGCGGTGGGGGAGGCGCTGCCGCCGCCGCCGCCACCACCACAGCCGCCGCCGCCTCAGCCGCCGCCTCCGGGGACAAGCATCGCCCAGGCCCGGCCTCGGCCTCGACCCCCGCCGGCGTGGAAGGCCTGGACCTGCTGGAGAAGTGCGGAGTGTGCCGGGAACGGCTGCGCTCTGAGCGGGAGCCTCGCCTCCTCCCCTGCCTGCACAGCGTCTGCAAGGAGTGCCTCAAGACCGAGCCCGCCCCCGGCCTCGTCGCCGGCAAAGAGGGCCAAGGTGAGGGACCGAGGGAGGGAAGGAGGCGCGCTTGATGCTCTTTCCCGCCTCCCTGCGTGGGGGAGGGTCCTGCTCTCTGGATGGGGCCTTCCTAAGGGTACAAGTAGGCCTGGGTGGGCAGGTGTCTATTCGGGAGTAAGCCCCATTGTTCTCTATGGGGCTTTCTCACAGGAAAGTGGAGAGGGTTGCGGCTTGAACGCCCAATCTTAAGTATATTTACTCAGAAGTAAGCCCCACTATACTCAGTGGGATTTACTTCAAGGGAGGGGGTTGCAGCCTGAGCACCCAAGCATTCCTACTCAGGAGTAAGTCCACTATTCTGAATGGGGCTTACTCACAAGAAAGTGGAGGGGGTTGCAGCTTGAGTGCCCGATCTTACTGAGTGCTCTACTCAGAATATACTCAATGTGATTTACTCCGAGGAAAGTGGAGAGGGTTGCAGCTTGAGCGCCCAAGCATTCCTACTCAGGAGTAAGTCCCACCATGCTCGGTGGAGTTTAGGGTGCAATCCTAGTCCTGTCCACTCAGAAGTAAATCGCATTATATTCAATGGGCTTACTCCCAGGAAAGTACGTTTAGGACTCAAAAGGAAATTGGAGAGGGTTGCAGCTTCAGAGCGTCATCTTAAGTATTATACCTCCTCAGGAGTAAGCCCCACTGTGTCCGGTGGGATTTACTCCGAGGAAAATGGAGAGGGTTGCAGCCTGAGAACCCAATATTACACCTTCTCAGAAGTAAGCCCCACTGTATTCAATGGGGCTTACTCTCAGGCAAGTGGGGAGGACTGCAGCCTGAGATTACGCATACCTATTCAAAAGTATGTCCTTTCAACGGGGCTTGCCCCTAGGAAAAGCGCACATGAGATCGCAGCCTGTGCGCCCACTTTCTAGGGAGTAAGCCCCATTGTGTTTAGTGGGATTTAATTCTGAGTAGATATGTGTAAGACTGAGCTCTCTCCACTTATCTTGAGTCAGGCCCTTCTCCCATTGAGTATAGTGGCATGCATAGGATTGGACGGCATTGCATTCCGCTCAGTCAGTCCCAGCATAACCAACGGGGCCTAATCACAGGAAAAACTTGGATAAGATTGCAGCCTGCAAGCTCAATCCTAAGCATGCCTACTCAGAAGTAAATCTCCTTATAGTCAATGGAGTTTACTCCCAGGAGAGCGTGGATAGGCTTGCAGCCGGTGCGTGCCTCTTCCCTGTGGGGTCCCGGGGATGCAGCGTCCTGCAGGGGGAGTTATCGTTGTATCGGCTGCGGACAGGGCAGGCAGCCAAGATCCCCTCGCCCCAGGAAGGTGGAAGCGCAGCCCCAAAATGGAGGAAGGGAGGGAAGGGCCCTGGAAGGCAGGTTGGAGTCTTGGAAGGAAAGCTTGGAAGCAAAACAAGCGGAGGAAAAGGACAGCAAGTGAGGCGTCTGCAAGAGCCCAATCCTGGTAGGTCTACTCGGAAGTAAGGTACATTATAGTCAATGGACCTCACTCCCGGGTAAGTGCGGATAGAATTGCAGCGCCTGGATGGCGGCGGCAGCAAAGGAGGCGCAGGGAGGGGGCGTGGCCACGTGTTCTCCGAGGAGAGGAGTATCGCGAGAGTTGGAGCAATTCGGTGCTATGAACATCTGTGTTATCGCGAGAACTGGAGCTCTGTCTTATGGGCTGGGGGGGCTAGAAGGTGGCGGTGGTGGGGTTTCGAGGGAACATGCTTTTCCTTCCAAGCATTTAGGGGAGGAGGTTGGAGAGCTGGGATCTTATATTGTATTTCTCTTTGGCGTGATGGAACTGCTCTGATGAACATAACAGGGTCTTTTGTTAGACTTGCAGCACAATTTTACACCTGGCTTACTATCACTACTAGGAAACCAGTCTCATTTAAATAGACATGTGTTATGTTTCTTCTACTTCCCCCTATCCTTCCTTCCATTTGCTGGAAAAGGTTGGGCGGTTGGCAGTCCAAGAAGGAAGTCACCTTTAAAGTCACCTCTATTCTGATTCTGTGTAAGAAGGGATCAGATGATGACCTACTAGGTCCCTTCTAATTCTAGGATTTTATTATTTCTATGATAACTAGGCATTTTGTTTGTTAGGATTGCAGCCCAGTCAGATACCTGGTTATTGGTATCATTATTCAGGATAGGAATATGCTAGCTCATAATGCCAAGTGCAAGGGAGTTGCACAAATCTAGAAATCCATAGATTTCTGGCTTCCATTGCACATGTGAAATATATTTGTCTAATGTAATTTCCTCCCCTCCTAATTTTCCCATGGGAGTGAAGATTTTACAGGAATAACCTTAACAGAAGATTTTACAAGAATAACCTTTATCAGTAATTTTGTCTGAACAAGGATAAGCCTGGCTGTTTAAATTTAAAGATATACATTCTTTAAGCTTATCTTAAATCGCTTAAAAATATCCTGCTTATCATCAGGAAATCATCCTGAGAAAGACTAAAGCTTTGGTTTTGTTTTAGCTCCAAGGCAGGCCTTTCCCTTCTGCGGGGAATGAATATAAAGTGCTAATCACTTTGCTTTCACTTGTAAAGGATGGAATGGAAAACTGAATGGAAAAGGGAAATTGATTAATTGCCCTCTTCCTTACCATGGTAAACAATCGTTTTTGTTTAACAGAAAAATTGGTACCCAAACCTCATGGATGCAGTTCAACCTGTATTGAGTTTTAAGTGTTGGACTAGAATACTTTCAAAGCAAATATGTTATTATATTTTCCTTCTTTCTAGAGTTCCATTTTATCAATCTCTTCATCTTTTTAAAAATTTTCTTCCTTTTTTTATGTTCAAACTTTCATTTCATGGCACTTTGGCGAGGTACAGCATATTGTCAAGGTTCAACATTCTGCTGGTAGGGAGCTCAAATTCTCGCAATTGCCCTACTAATAAGTGATCCTTTCCAAACTCCCTTGGCACACTAGTTGAAAATCACTGATCTATATTCAACTCACTGAACTATATTCAACATTTTTTTTGCTTTTCAAAATTTTGTGCAACATAAAAACAATGATAGAAGAGGTATGGAAATTAGTGTTTGTTATCTGCTAAACATACACTAATAGCTGATAGTGTGAAAGTTCTGAAAGTTCTTCCACCTGCAGAAAGCACTGACTATTGTGACTATGCTGGCTCACCCCATGCAGAATATACTCCTACACACAAATGTTAACATAAGACCGTAATAAATAATCCTTATAGCAGCATTTCTCAAAGTGGGGGTCGGGACCCCTTTCGGGGTCACCTGGAGCTTTCCTGGGGGTCGCCTAAACACCCCTGGTACAGGGGGTCAGGTCAGGCTTGCCAGACCTCCAGCTGTCGCTGCGTGCGCACTGGGGCTTCCTTAGAGGCTGCCCCAGGGACTTCTGACTGCTGAGCGGCAGGGTGGGACTTCCCTGCAGGTGAGCGTCCCTGCAGGCGAGTGTGCGCTGCCCGCCCAGATCATGCAGGAGGGAGCTTCCCTCCAGGAGCGCAGCTGCCCGCCCGCCAGCCGCTGCCCACCAGCTGGGTCCTACTCCCAGGCAAACTGTTGCTGGCTTGCAGCCTGAGAGGCCAATCCTGTGCATGCCTGCTCAGAAGTTAGCCCCATGATAGTGAATGGGGCCACTCCCAGGAAAGTGCTAAGATTGCAGCTTAGAGCCCAATTCTATGCATGTCTACTCAGAAGTCATTCCCATTGAGTTCAATGAGGTTTACTCCCAGGAAAGTGTGCATAGCACTGGAGCAGTAGAGCCCAATCCTATGCATGTGCACTCAGAAGTACTGGTAAGTCAATTCAGTTCAGTGGGACTGCCTCCAAGGAAAGTGTATAAGATTGCAGCCTCGGGGCCCAATCCTATGCATGTCTTAAAGTAGCAACGAAAATAATTTCATGGTTGGGGGTCCCCACAACATGAGGAACTTATAAAGGGGTCATGGCATTAGGAAGATTGAGAACTACTGCCTTATAGGAAAGCAATACTTGTTTTTTCTCTCCTAGAATACTTACCTTCTTTTGGTGAAGTGTTAGAGCTGCAGCTACAAGTTTCCATTCTGCTTTCCAGTAGCTTCTGTGCTACTTTATAGCTTGAGAAGCTATAAAGTTTATTTATTTAGTGTATGGCAAATGCATGCCATATCCAGCCATTCAAGGATAGAATGGTCTATTTTGAGAAAAAAAAATCAGACATTGGGCTGGTGTTAGCTCCTGATGGACACTTGGACACAGTGTGATGAATATTTTGTTGAGGAGCACCTTAGTAGAGGGTAGAGAAATAAAGTCATATGTCCACTCAAAATTACAACTGGACCCAGCAGGTTCTGAAACATGTAAAGGCACCTGCATAACACAGGCAGAGTGAAAACAACCTGCCATACTTTGCACTGGCACAACATGTCTGATTTAGGCTGCAATCCTAAACACACTTTCCTGTGAGTAGGATTCATTGAATACAATAGGGCTTCTGAGTAGACATGCTTAGGACTGCACTGTTATGGGACAATCATAGTTATTAAAAAACTTAAAACCTGTTTATAAGGTGGTAAGGATTACAACCACAATGCATTTCAAGGACTAGGGTTAGTCTGGATAATTTGAAAGAAGTATCCTGCTTTGCAGCCTGAAGTGATTGTATTGTACTACTTGAGCTAATTATAGTTCAGTGGTTCTCAAAGTGGGGGTTGTGAATTCATTTCAGGGGGACTGCAACATGCTAGGCACTGCCATCTTGAAATGGGGCACTTAAACTGCTTTCCTGGGAATAAGGCTGCAATCCTAAACACTCTTTCATGTGAGTAAGCCTCATTGATCACAGTGGGACTTACTTTTAAGTTGACATGGTTAGGATTGTGCTGTGAAGTCTCACTGAACACAGTGGGACTTGTAACTTGTAGACATGGAGGAACAGCATTACAGTGAAGTGACATCCTGTTTGAGGCCACTTCTGGTCATGACATCACATCTAGGTTGATGACCATCAATTTTGGGGGCTCCTGAACATATTGTGATTCTCAGAAAGGGGTCCTGAGCTGAAATTCTCAAGTACCACTTTTATGTAGTTTGTGTTTAGACTGTTTAGATCAGTTTAGATCACAATCTGTCTGTGACCCCTTGGAAGTGATGTCTTGACAGGAAGTTACAGAAACAGGGACATCACTGTGGTGCCTGATTCTCCTTCATGTCTACTTGGAAGTAAGTTCTGTTTTCAAGGAGACTTACTCACAGGAAAGCAGCTTGAGTGCCCCATTCAAATATGGTGGTACCCTTTGTGACTCTCACCTTGAGAACCAGTGGTTTAAACTGTTTTCCTGTTAATTGGGCAGGTGGCATGTCCAGATTACATTCGATCACAGAGACATCTTGTGTGATAACTACCTCAAAAGTTTTGGAATAGTCAATCCTAAGAAGACAATCTTGTCATTCCTTAATGTTTGACAGCTGTATTAAGTTTTGCTTTTGTTGACTGTAGACTATTTTTCATTCAGTGCTGACTAAATGAACAGAATTGCTAGATATTTGCGTACATGCAAATATAAGTGTAAACGTACGTGTAAGTGTAAAGTAAATCCTCATGTTAAGTAGGGCTGACGCTGGTAATGCATTTAGGACTGCAGTTTAAATTTTACATTTGGATAAACCCTTAAACTGAAGTATACTGCCCTTGCTTTTGTTTGGCAAGAGATAAACATATGTTTGGCAAGAGATAGGAGTCTGGACTGTAGCAAGAGCATTATTAAACTTCCCGCCTTATTAAAATTCCTGTTTAAAACAAGTTGGTATTCAAGAATGTGAGATTAAGTTCTCTTCCTCCACCATCAAAAGTTGTAGAAAAAGAATTGCCCTTACTTTAAACCATCATCAAGGATTTGCTTTGTATTGCAAATGAGAACAAGCTGGGGGAATTGGCAAAGGTGAAGGAACCTTTGTTATGCTTTACAGTTTTCAATCATCTGAACATAGGCAAGATAAAAACTGGCAAGAGCCAGTTAAGTTTAGAAATTAAAAAATGGGAGGAAAGTAAGTTTCATTTTATTTTGTTTTAAAAGATGTTGAACTTTAGTTTGTATAGGTTTTGAGATAAATTTTGGACCCTAGTTATATCTTAATAGGTTCTAAGATAATATTTGCACAGCCTCCTCCTATGTATATACAGTATATGCAGAAGATCCATCACAGTGTGGCTTACTTCCAAATAAATGTGGATAGAATTGCAGCCTAAGCAATACAGTACAGGATTTTGTGCTGTTTGTACATACTGCAGGTCTGTAGTTTATAGAGTGATATTCCTATTGCTTTCCCTGCATTCATTGCTGCTGAAAATCTTTCATGCATGTTCTTGAAGATCCTTTGAACTATGAAAGCAACATCCACACTCAATTAACAACAGTACAGTGATGCCTCACGTAACAAATTTAATTCATTCTGGAGGCATGTTTGTTACATGAAACGTTCTTTACATGAAGCAGATTTTCCCATACGAAATAATGGAAACTCAGACAATTGGTTCCACAACCCCCAAAAAATTCATATAAAAATATTAACTGGATGTAAAAATGATGACAGAACACTGGGATTGAATTCAAAACATGCATTCAATGTGCATGATCTTATGACGTCTACTTAGGCTGCAGTCCTAAAGACACTTTCCTGGGAGTAAGGCCCATTTAACACAATGGGGCTTACTTCTGGGTAGACATGGTTAGGAGGCTGCAATCCAAGACACCTTCAAAGTGTCTCCCCACTTTTTCCCTCTCTCCATCCTGAGCCTCTCTCCCCTGTTCCCTTCTGGCTAGCCCTGAGCTGCTTCCCTCTTCTCCACTGCTCTTCTCTTTCTCTGCCCAGTGGACACCTGGCCACAGGAGGGAACAGCATGGAAGTGTTGCTTTCACTATGGGCAGGTGCGCTAGGCAGCCCTGACGCTTTTTAAACGGGCTGCCGGCCAGTGCATCTGCCCCAACTGCCAACTTATGTGTTCTTTACGTGAAGCACAGTTGGTTACGTGAAGCAGAATCCTAGAGATATTTTTGTTTGTTACGTGAAACATACTTTATGTGTATTTATGTATTTATATATCACTTTTCATCTAAAAAGTTCACAAAACACAGTTTACAGAGAAAATGAAATAAGTAATGGCTCTCTATCCCAAAAGGGCTCACAATCTAAAAAGATCTCAGAATATCACCAGAAGCCACAAATAAACCTGTGTTTGACTAACTTTCCTGCCTGCTCCGCAGGACCCTTCCAGCTCTGGGCAGGCAGTCTAATGAGGAAGGCTGCTGCTGCCACCAGCTATAAATACCCTAGGATCCCAACCACCCCCAGAACAACCCCATGCGGAATGGAGACACGAAGATATACACACTGGCTGCAAGCCTATCCACACTTTCATGAGAGTAAACCTCTTTGACTTTAATGTGACTTCTAAGTGCTTGGGATTGGGCTCACAGGCTGCAATTCTTGGGAGTAAGTCCTGTGGATTATAAAGGGCCTTACTGCTGTGTAAGCTTGGAGAGGATTGCAGCCAATCTTATGCATGCCTTCTTAGAAGTAAGTTGCACTATATTTAGTGAGGCTTAATCCCAGGAAATCATGGATGGAATTGCAACCTGCGAGTCTGCACTTTCCTGGGAGTAAGCCCCATTGAGCATAGTGGGATTTGTGTAATTACCTGAACAGTCTTTTAAATGTAATTCAGCCCTAGATGGTGGGTTTTGAGTCATTTTCAGCATTATATGCCATAAGAAATGCATGGCATTGCACAGGCCAGGAATGCTTCTGTTTGCACAATTTACTCCCTGTAAAGCAGCCTCTGTTATCTTCATGAAAAAATGATGTCATTCCTGGCCCAGGGCCATTGTTAGTGGTGCTTTTGACACAATGCTACATCTTTGGTACAGTAAAGGAAAATGATTTAGAGTAGCAGAGGTACTACCCCTTTTAAACTTGTCCTTTCTCTACAGAGCCCAAACTCGTTTGTGATTAGCACAAGGTAATCTCTTACAGTTTGTCATTCAGTGGAGTTTTGAACTCAAACCTCCCCAGTTTGAGTCACTCCCCAGATTCATCACTTCTGCCACAATATGACTTTAAGGGCTTGTGTGCTCTCTTCTATCTCCTTATCTCTGAAGCCTTTTTGCTGGGCCAGCAGCCTTCAATAACACAAGGGAAAGCCAGCATGGAGAAATTTCCCATTCCATTGCTATAATCTTCAATGCATCAAAGGATATTCAACACTGAGGAGAAAGTGTCAGATGTGGGAGATGTAGATGAGTCCTTACTATCACCCACCCTTGCATACTTCAGATTAAGATTCAAGTTCATGGAGTGTATGGTGAAAAGAGTACTTTGGAATCTAACCACCTTTTTCTTATAGGCTCAATAATTCTGTATTAGCTAATTCAGGTTTCTAGGTTTTCCAGTAACTTAACTGGTGGATAATGAAAACTAATTACATCTAATTGTATAATCCTGGTAGAAAAAAACTTTATTTTTCTTCGTGGGTATTTCTTGATGGATTTTCAGTTTCCATTATATATTTTTCTTTTTTTCAGTAGTTGACTGCCCTGTGTGCAAGCACCAGTGTTACCTAAAAGATATAGTGGAGAACTATTTCCTGAGGGATGGAGGTGTAGAGACAGATGGAGATGCAAGAGAGGCAAACCAGGTAATTATTTTACCTCTTGGAAGTTCCTTATGTCATTATCTCTTGCATGAATGCATGTTCTTGGTTAACTGACCTAAAGTACATTTCTCTTAGTGTTGCACCAGCTGTGAAGATAATGCTCCAGCCTCTAGCTTCTGTGTGGAGTGTCAAGAACCCCTGTGTGAAACATGTGTAGAGGCTCACCAGAGAGTGAAATACACTAAGGATCACACTGTCCGGTCCACAGGTAGGCAAATGCATAGGAAGAAACCCTCAACTACCCTGACCTGTGGTGTGGTGTGCATGTTAGTGTGACATGTGATACATTTCAAGATGATAAAATTCTTTCTTGGAGGCAACTAAAATTGAAGTGATCACTTTGGTAATCATAATTTTGTATCACAAAACATTTGAGTATTTTCAAAATTAATGTTTAAAAGCATCTGTACAATAGATAAAAGCAAAATCAAATTGAAATGTATGTCACTGGAGTTCTAGTGAAGACCTGCATGTTTGGAAAACTCTTGAGATGGTTGAAAAATGTACTGGACAGCCAGCGTGGCTGAGAAAAAAGTGGTGGTCCAAAAAGCGCATTTCAGACTTGTATTCCTCTAAACAGGCTACTATTTTACTATTATCACCATCTCCCTTTCCCAGTAATTCTTTGCTGTGTGGCTGCTGTACATGGCAAACCAGTTATCCTCTGTTTCTAGGCTCCTCCAAATCTCAGGAGAAGGAGAAGACTGTCTACTGCTCTGTCCATAAGCATGAGCCGCTGGTGTTATTTTGTGACACTTGTGATACACTCACTTGCCGAGATTGCCAACTCAATTCACACAAGGATCACCAGTAAGCATTCTTCCTGTCTTTGACAAATATTTGTAATCTAGAATGATAATGGTTGCTGGTTCTTTTTTAATTATATTGTTCTGTGACTCCTTAAATGCACAGCTTCATTTGGTCTTAAGAGTTTTGTTGAACTGATGGGTTTACTTCTCAGTTAAGTATGCATAGAATTGGATTGTTGTTTTGACAAGGCTTTTTGTGTGTCTTCTTGACCTAATTCATTTGTATTTGTAGCAGTTAAATAAGTTTCTTTTCTATATTTGGTGAAAAGTGCTTGTGAAATTTTCATGGGCCAACACTGTATTAGAAAATGTGTTTTGCCAAGCCATTAGAGCCAGGGTACATGTTCCTTACCCTGCCAGTTCATCCTCCCCTTCTGTGGTTTTAGGGAGTGTTGATAATGGTGATAGCTTAGGAAAATTAGCATCTTTTAAAAGACTTGCACAGTCTGTGTATAACCTAACTGTTAAAAGCACTGGCTTTAAAGATATTCTTTCTTCTGGCAGGTACCAGTTCCTGGAAGATGCGGTCAAGAACCAGCGCAAAATGTTGACCTCCCTGGTCAAGCGCCTGGGAGATAAGCATGCCAATCTCCAGAAGTCTACAAAGGAAGTGCGTTCCTCGTAAGTGCCTCTTACTCAGAACCATTTTTTTTAGGGTAGGAGCATAAGTACAGCCACTAAACTGCGGGGGAAGTATTTTCATAGTCTTAAAACCCAGATGTAATTTTTGGCTTACAGACTGTTGCGCGATCTAGTGGTTAGACTACCTAAGGCAACTGCTGTTCAAGTTCTCATTTGGCTGTAAAGCCCACTGAGTAATGGGGGCTATGCTTCTCTGTGAACCTGATCGACTTCGCACAGGGTTGGGGGGTAGGAGTGTTGTGGGGTTTGTGGTAACCATGCGCAACACCCTTTTGCTCCTTGGAGGAGAATAGTACATGTAATAATTATGGTTAGCGAACACTTTTTTGGGGTGTTTGGAGTTTATGAAACCACGCCCGCTAGAATCTGTTTGAGTCTAGCTTTTTTGGATGGATGGACATCTGCAGTGGGGCAGGGCTGAGGACAAGGATAGCTGATCTTTTTAAATGCACTGTTGCACAAACTTGGGCTTCTATATTTTCACCCTTCCAGCAATTTTTTGGCTCTTCTCCCACCTCTGAAACTCCATGAAAGGTTTGAGAGTTGTGACACATTTCCTTCCTAGTTTTAAGTTTGAGAGACGACAGGGTTTTTTGCCTTCCACTTTTGCAAAGAATGCCCTCCAAAACTATCCAGATATTTCCCCCGATATTCCATTGTACCTTATACTACAATCCAGAATAACTACAGGGAGTCCTTGCTCTGGTGTAAGAATAATTTGCTCTGGATTGCAATATGAATTTCCCATATGTTTTC
Organism: Cryptoblepharus egeriae; assembly: GCA_030015325.1. Classification (NCBI taxonomy): domain Eukaryota; kingdom Metazoa; phylum Chordata; class Lepidosauria; order Squamata; family Scincidae; genus Cryptoblepharus; species Cryptoblepharus egeriae. The sequence continues at coordinate 83,601,583 of JAREYC010000004.1, forward strand.
ACTAGGTAGTGCAGTAACTATGAGTACACGTAATGTTTCTTACATTCTCCCGTAGTTACTCTGGATTGTAGGGCATGAGGAATTGCATTAGGTTGAGGATAAAATTCTGCACTTGTTCTTGAGTGGTCCACAATGTATGTTAACGCCTTTCCAAACTACCATGGCGCTGTGATGGATTGTTTTAGATCAGTGGTTCTCAATCTTCCTAATGCCGTGACCCCTTTATAAGTTCCTCATGTTGTGGGGACCCCCAACCATAAAATTATTTTCGTTGCTACTGCTGCAGTGCTATGCATACTTTCCTGGGAGTAAACCTCACTGAACTCGATGGGAATGACTTCTGAGTACACATGCATAGAATTGGGTTCTAAGGCTGCAATCCTAGCACTTTCCTGGGAGTAAGTCCCATTCACTTAGCATGAACAACAACATTGAGGGTGCTTACTTTTGAGTAGAGCACAAGGAGCAGGGCACAACGGTCGGTGCACAAGCGGGGCGCCCACCATATAGCCCACCCGCCAGAGCTCTGGCACCACGCTCACACCTCAGCGTGCTTGACACTCTCAGCCAGCAGGCACACTGAGGATCTGCGGGGGGAGGGGGGGAGGCTACCGTCTGTGGTGTGTCAGGCACCTCCCCGCCCCCAAGGCTCCACATTGGTCTCACAGCAGTTCAGAGGCTCCTTCTGAGCTGCTTCTCAGAGGCTTCTTCCAGCTGCAGTAGCTCCAGCATTTCTGCCAGGTCATCACACCTGGCCCCCTGCACCAGGGGTCTTTAGGCGACCCCCAGGAAAGCTCCAGGCGACCCCAAAGGGGTCCCGACCCCCACTTTGAGAAACGCTGTTCTAGCTGTAGGAAAATTGGTTTAATTTTCCTTCTTGGCTGTAAAGAAACTGAGCTGGATTGGACACATTTGATACTATCTCAGTTGAACTTTTAAGGATGATTGAGGGTGGAATTAGGGAAATCCTCATGTTGCTTCGAGCTCTTTGAATGACAAGGCAGATCATGCTATGTGATCTGGAAAAGATTGGTTTTCAGCTTTCTTGTCCAGTGAGTTGCTGATTAATTGACAAACTTTTTAACAACCACACTAAGAAATCTCCCATATGGGGGAGAGCTGTAATTTTGCAATAAGCAATGTTTTCTGTGTAAAATACAGTAAATCGTGAGTGGGTTAAGAGAGTGTGTGGTTGTGTCTTGCCTTATTAGGATACGCCAAGTAGCAGATGTTCAGAAGCGTGTGCAGGTAGATGTCAAGATGGCCATTCTGCAGATCATGAAGGAGCTCAATAAACGGGGCAAAGTGCTGGTTAGTGATGCACAGGTAAGTCTGTAGTCATCGATTTAACTAGGAATCTGCATGGCACAGGAATTCTGAAAAAGAGGGAGAAAATGGAGCTACCTCACATATGTAGAATAAGAATTTGGCAGTTTCAGCAGGAAATGTCTGGGGATTTTTGGAGCTGTTCTGTATTCAAGGAAGTCAAATAACTTAAATATTTTGCTGCACTTGAAGTGCATGGATTTTTTCCCCCCACAGGTATAGTGGGGAAAAATATATCAAGGGAATATAGTGTCCCAGTCCAATTTTCTCAGTGATCTTATGTGTTTATTTGATACTGGGAAAGAGACAATTGTTGTAAGAGCTAAACAAATTTGAGAGAGGGAAAGATAAATCTTAATTGTGAAGTGTACATTCTTCTAATGTAAGTTTTTCTTTCTCTGTAAAGAAAGTCACTGAAGGACAGCAGGAGAAGCTTGAGAGGCAACACTGGGCCATGACAAAGCTCCAGCGCCACCAGGAGCACATCTTGCGCTTTTCCAACTGGGCCCTGGAGAGTGACAACAGCACTGCCTTGTTGCTGTCTAAGAAGCTGGTAAGAATTGTACTCCCCTTCCAGGCCTACAAAGAGATTATGTGATGATCTTGTTTTCCAAGTTAGCCTTTACTTCTTGGGCTTGGAAAACTAAAAAATGGCTTACGTCCAGGATTGCTGACATACCAGTTGATGCTAGCTAGAGATCATGTCTAATTGTTACATAGTTTGCTGTTAAGGATGTGGTAGGCTGACCTGACAACACAACTCTTGAGTATTGATCAGACTTATATTTCTTGCAGCTTTTGGAGTATTTAGCCCTCTTGTACGCTTTAGCTTAAACAGAATGGGAAATCTGGCCAGTTGCAACTTACTGTGCTGATGGAAATGGCTGAGTGTAATGGATCCTCTCCTTTTAGATCTACTTCCAGTTGCACAGGGCTCTGAAAATGATTGTGGATCCTGTGGAGCCCCATGGGGACATGAAATTCCAGTGGGACCTAAATGCCTGGACCAAGAATGCAGAGACATTTGGTGAGACATGCTTCAGGAAAAGGTTGGAGGGATTGTTGAGGCACATTAGCTGTGGGATCTTAATGTAGACATGTGGTGTAGTATCTGCCACGTGTCACGTTTGCAGTACGACCACTAGCAGTATGACCACGTTTGCAGCTGAGCAACCACCAGCCGATTTCAAAGAGTAAAAAAGTGGATGGCTGGGCTGTTCAGTTTGCATGCTCCAAACATGCCAGAAGTAATTGGTGATGTGATGACATTACTGCAGTGACTTCTGAGGTCATGCTTGGCATTTGTTCCTGTCCATGGGCATCAGAAGAGCCAGGAGTGTGACTGATATGCAATATTTAGTGTGAAGACCTGGAAAGAAAGACAGGCTATAAATGGTAATAAAAATTGTTTCTTGTTGGAGGAATGGTAGCATGGGATTAAAATGGACAAAGAAAAACCTTTCTCCATCAAGAGAAACAGGATTTTGGGGCATGGACCACTTCCTATTTTGTGCAGGTTATCCTGAATCAAGATTTCGGAGCTTTATTTTGCAATCCTAACCTTATCTACTCAGAAGTCCCATTATATTCAATGGGGCTTACTCCCAGGAAAGTATTTAGGATTGCAGCCTTAGACTAACTTGATTCTGTTGGCAGTTTTGTCTTCTCAACTCTTAAGAGCACCATGTACATATGTGTTGTAAGTGGTGTGGATGTTAGTTGAGAAGGAGGAGTTGCTAGTTAGAACTGAAATATTTACACAAAGTACAGACATTCCTTGATCTTTTAGAAAACTTCAAACATTTCCTTACAGTTGGAACTTAAAGGAAGATTTTATTAGGCAGGAAAAAAAATTCTTTGCCTTTACGTTAGTAGATGATAGCTTAAGACTTAACAGACTGACCTTAATAAAGTCATTATTACTGAATTGAGTTGGAGGCATATGCAGGATTCTTGTTCGCTAGGAGGCAATGCAATGTACTGCACTCAATATCAGAAATATTGGTATCTGGCTATAGTGACCTGTGTTAGTGGCAATTGTTGGTCTGCTGTAACACAGTTCTTGCTGTCCTTGTCCTCCAGAATGGTGGCTGTTGGAGTCTTGCAATTTGCAAAACAGATTTGAACAGACCACAGAAACTTTAACACTCATTATTCCTCTTCCATCTAGGTCAGATTATCTCGGAACGGAGTGGTTTGCCTGTGGCACCCAGTGCCCAGACCCCACAGCGGGCCAATGCTGCTTCTGGAGGAGTAGCAGTCAGGCAAGGTTCTGTCCCTCCGTCGCAGGTATGCAAGATCTTGTTTCCAAGATCCTCATCTCTAACTCTGGAGCTTAGCAGCTTCAGTCAGTGGTGGAATATTTAGCTAGTGCCCTTGTCCTTGAGGTCCTCCTTCCATGAGTGTGCTACTCTGTTCTGTCTCTGGCTAGTCTTCAAGATCCTTTGATATAGTGGTCAGTGATCCATGAGAGTGATCCAGTTGAAGGTCCTGTATGTCTTAAAAGCAGTTTCAGGTATATCAATGATGACTGCTATATAAATTATGGCCAGGTGCTGCTTTTCTGCTGGACAGGTGAGCTTAATGCAAATCAAGGTTTTCAGATGGATGGGAGCTGCTTAGCTGGGAAGTATAGAAATTTGGAGGATGGTGTTACTTCATCTGATGGGAGATTAGCTAGTTTGTAAGCATGCAGGCAGAACCACTAGCCAGTTACTACCTAGATGTCAAACTGGTAATTAGAATTATTACATTTGATAGCAGGTGAGGGTGTTGAGAAGGAACAGCTTGTGTCAAACAGCTCTTTGATCTTCTTTGTTCCTTTACAGCCAATGGACATTGGTGATGGCTTTGGAGTAGGTAAGCAACATGATTGGGTGAATGGAAGAGATGGGTATCTCTTCCTGGATGTTTGGCCAGGGAAACCATGTCTATAAGGAATCCTTTGCTCTTGTCCATGATGAGCTGTGAGCAGGAACCCATATGAAGAAGAGACACACATCCAAAATGCTAGAAATTTTGCAGAATATTTCCCTTTTGAACCACATAGTACAGCGACAACCTAATTATCAACATCCCTTAAGTAGCAGTTAATGGCTTAAAATCAGCCTGCCTACTATGGTAACAGTGGCAGGCAATTAAGCTTGCCTGAGAAAGGGCTCAGAAAGGATTAAGTTTGCTTTCTGTTTCAGCTGGAAAGGGAGTCCCTTCCCTTCCCCATGAGATTATCACAGCAGTACAAAGAGATACTTCTGAATTGCTTTGTAAGGTGAAGCTTCTGTCTCTGAGCTGTTTTTAAGTCTGGGGAAAGGGACATTGATTGTATAATGGGTAACCAGGGATGGTCCTGGAACCAAACAGCTCCAATGGTGAGGTTCAACCTGTATTGCTGGATATTGGAGGTGTTGGAAGGTGATTATTCTATGCTTGATGCTCTCTTTCTCTTCACTATAACAGAAGGATCGTACTCTGGTGAAGCTAATGTGTCTGGAATGAAAAGGTAAAGTTACTTATCTGAAATTTTATTACTGCATCTCCCTGAGATGGTTCTTTCTGCTTATATATGATTATATTCCATGTAATGCATTCTTGCCTGTGTGTTCGCAAGTATTCAGCATTGAGATGACTCTCTGGCCACTCAGAAGAAAGTGAGCTTTGCCCTTAAGGAGGAACACTGCTGAATTGAGGTCATGTGTGACACTGACTATGAGCTTGTCAGAAAAGCTGGTCTCTGTCATTTATAAATTGGGCCATATGGACATGTAAAAGAATTCAGTTACTCGTCATGAGTCCTATTAAGTTGCAGAGTGTTGACTCTGAAAGTGCCCTCCCTCGTTACAATTTTTTAGTAGAGTTACGAGAGAGAGTAACTCTAGACTTGAGTTTTGAATCACACTGCTTGATTTTCCTTTCACTTAATGTTTTTGTACAGTATCTTGTGTTTTGATATTCATTCATTTTTGACTTCCATTCATTCTCCAGTCACTAACGAGAGAATGTGTGAGTTGTTGGCTGCATTTGAAAACAAAAACAAAAATGGAACACTGGGATTCCTTAGAAACCTAGAAACAGCTGTAAGACAAAGTATGCAATTTTGATGCCTGAAACCATAGTGGTTCTCATCTTGCCTTTTGTGTTTCTTTTTACGCATTCAAGAGCCCGGGGCCAAGATGGAGAGAGTGGTGTCATGCGCAAAGTACCACGTGTCAGTTTGGAGCGACTGGATGTGGATCTGACATCTGACAGCCAGCCACCTGTCTTCAAAGTGTTTCCTGGGACTTCAACAGAAGACTATAATCTAATTGTGATTGAACGTGGAGCACAAGCTGCAGCAGCAGCAGCAGCAGCTGCTGCTGCTGCAGCTCAGCAAGCAGGACTGACATCTGTGGTGAAGGTAAGTCTCACCACATTGATTCATGTTGGTTCAGGGAGCCGACTGAATCTAATTGGGTGAATGTGTGTATGTGTTGGAGGACTGCTACCAACCCAAAGTTATGTTATGGTCCGTTGACAAACTATGATTGCAGTCTTAAACCCACTTTCCTGGGAGTAAGCCCCATTGAATATAATGGGACTTATTTCTGAGTAGACAGGCATAGGATTGCACCATTAATTTATTATTTAGAAGCTTCACATGAAAGATAATATTAAGCATGTTTATATACTGCTTTTCAACACATTTTAGTTTGTGAAGTGGTTTCTATAGCTGAACAAATCATTCGCTCTCTTTCATTCAAAGGGCCTACAATCCAAAATGGATTCAAAAGACATATGCAACAGTCACTGGCAACACCATTTTGGGTTGAAAAGGAATTGTTCCCCCACTGTAATAAGTTGCCTCTTTGCCTTGTTAGCAGTATTGATGCTTGTAATAACGGGTGTGCTGCTGCAGCAGGTTTTCTCCTTGCTCAGCTTCCTTTTGATTTATTTTGGGGTGTGAGTGGTCTTACAGGAAATGACAGCAGAGGGATCATTTGAATTGAGACCCTGACAGTGCAATCCTAACCCCTGTTTAGGCTGGCACAAGTCCATGCAGGGCTGGGGGTGTTACAAAAGTGCCGTAAGGCAGTTATGTGCCACTCAGGTTGTGGGGGGGGGGGGGGGCGAGGCCATTGCACAGACATGGACTGGCCTCTTTATGCCACTGCTTGAACAGGGAGATAATGAGTTTTGATGGCCTAAGTTGGTTAGAATTGCACTCTGAGAAGCCTCTTTGTCATGCATCTGATCTGACCCTTCTTGTCCCTTTTTACAGGAGGAACAGATGGAGGCAGCTATTGACCACCCTGCTTCTGCAGATACTAAAGACACTAAGCCAGTAATCCTGCCTCAGGATGCTCTTCTCCCAGAAAGCTCCTCAGCCCTCCGGCTCATCTCTCCCAGTGGCAGCACTAGCTCTGCCATGGAGATGCAGTCAGTCCACAGTCATGATGGTGCTGCCAATGGGGAAGATGTTTCGCGCTGCAGGGTGTGCCTGAAAGCTGGTGCTGTGGTCATGTGTGATAACTGCAAGAGGTGTTACCACCTGGATTGCCACCTGCCTACTCTACTCGAAATCCCTGGGTATAGTCTATTTTCTCCCATTTTGCCTCATACACTATGTCTCCCTCCCTTCAAGGGAAGCAGGATTTGTTTGACGAGTGTGGCAGTACAGTTGGCCCCATCAAGACTTCAGTGTCTGGGGGATGTTCCTGGGTTTCTGTCCATTATTGCTGTTCTTGGTAAACTGCAAAAGTGTAACTGATAGCTTTGTTTAGACTAGAGCAGTGATTTTCAGTGTGCTGTGGAAATTTAGGGATTGACATTCATTAATAGGAAAACGGGGGGATTTGAACCGTCTGATGTGCCTTGTCAATGGTAAAAACAATTGATGGTGTGCTTTGACAATTTCAGCCCCTTGTTAAATGCCTTGAGATGAAAAAGGTTGAAAATCACTGGACTAGAGTATATTATCTTGTCTCTTTGTTGCTTTGGCCTAGCCTCTTGATATAACTTATTTTTAACTGGGTTAAGTGCCTCAAGCCTTCTGATAGGGGTGGGAAAGGGCTTTTCCAGTTTTAAAAAATGGTTTTTCCCTGTCCATATTACGAAGGATTTCTCAAGTTGCTCTGTTGAAGCTTGTAGAAGTGCATATCCCAACTTACGTTGCAGTACGCAATGAAAAATCCCTTTTCTAAGATCTCTGGCACCCTCGGGATTTGGCTGTAGAGAAGGAGGTAGTATCTGGTCAAGATAATTTTGTGAGCCACTGACTTAGCTATTTTTTCCCTCTATTCTGAATCCCCTGGCAGTGGGGATAGTATATAGCAAGGTCTCTTGGAGAGACATGCCCTGAGAAATGCTTTCTTTCCAGGCCTTACTGTAGGAATTCCCAACTTGGCTAAATTCTGCCTATGCCAGTCTTGAGGAAATTCTGCCTATGCCAGTCTTGAGGAAAGAATGACCCATAATGAATGAATATCTATGTATATTGTAGGTGTCAATGGAATAATATACTTTCACACCAGCATTCCCTGCAAGGTGACAGGCAAACATTTTGAAACTACCGTTCTACAAAAGAGTAGAACTTCTTCCCTTTTTAGTCAGTACATAAAAATTGTTAAACAAAGTAAGTTTTCAGCTTCTTAGGCAACCTCTATCTTACATTGCTCCATCTCAAGCGGATAACTCCCACAGCTTATCAAGGTGAAACAGTCCTTTATATTCTGATAATTTCTAAGTGTTTCTAGGTTGTAACTTGCATTTTCATGAACAGGCTCTCTTCCCCTAACTTTCAGAGAATACATATAGTTAGGGGTTGGGAAGAAGCAGGAGAAACTGGATATGCACTCACACACCTGCTTCTCATTTGATACCTGCAGCCAGGAATGGAAGTGCCTGCTGTGTATGGGTTCCATGGCATCCATTGAAGATGATGAAACTGACTTGGCGCCACTCTCCATAGATGGGGAGCTAAAGACACTCTCAAAGACTGATCAACAGGTTGGTTTGTCCTTGGCTGAGAGAGTGGATAGTATGAGCAGAATTTATCTAGGCCCAGAGTTGGAAACTTCATGAATTGGCTTAATAATTCTTGAAGGCAGCAGTAGGATTTGGTATAAATAAAGCAGTCCAGTTTATGAGGCTGACTCAATAGCTATATTTGAATACAAGAGTGAGATTTGGAACCTGAAGGCAGATTCCAGTATGTGTGGCTTTATTGCTGCAGAATTGGCCTGATATAGCTTTACAGTATAGGTATATCTTTTGGTTCTGAAAGTATTGAACACAAGCAGTGAGTAGTTTGGGGGAAAACTGAGATTCTTAATGGATTTTTAGTTTGGACAATGAATAAATAGATTTTCAGATTGGGAAAAAATGTTTGGGAAATGCTTAAATACTGAAGAGGGACTGAGATTTGAACCATGGCAGTCATCTCACATGCTCTGTAGGTTTGAATCCTTAATTAATGTAGGATGCAGGACACTAATGAAGAAAGAACATGAACAATAAATTGATGTCCACTGAGAGTAGCCTCACAACATCCCCAGAACAGGAAACATTCTGGAGTGATGGACAGCAATGGATGAGATTAATGTGTCAGGTAGACGTTGAAGACAGGGATGAGGGAATCCAAAGAGATGAACAGAATGAAATTCTAAATATTATTTGAAACAGAACTTTGCTTGGTCATTAGTCCACATTCTGAGCTTGTGGTAAAGCCTCTGGCTGTGTTGCTGTGAACATGACTACACAGGGAACAATGCTCAGAATATTTAAAGAGATAATGGGCAAGAAAGGAATTTGTAAACCTGTCAGAAGTTGAACAGGTGTTGTAGTCTGGTTACTACTCCTGTGCCAAAGGAGATGGCTAAAACAGGAAAAAATAGTTGGGAGAGGGGAGTGTACTATTGGTATGAAGGAATGGTATGAAGAAGCAGCTTGGATAAAAATGAATAGTTTGGCAATTTTTTCTTCTTATTTTAGGTGGCAAGTTATATGCTGGTGCAGTCTTGTGTATATACTGGTGCAATGTTATGTATATCAGGAGTTTAAGTAGTTTCAATGAATCCTTCTATCACCACTTGTATGGCATTTTTGGATTACTTTGTTTCAGCAATAAGAGAAAGACCTGGTGGCTGAGCTCCTTTCACATCTTATTAAGTTTGTAATATGTTGTAGAATGCGGTTATGCTGTTACGACTATGCTGTTATGACTGCCTGGCCAATAGCCTTCAGCACTTTTCTTTCACATAAAAATTGAAATTGCCCTCCCTGTTTCATGACAGGGCCAGATCTTTCTCTGTCTGTTATCAGAAATAATCTTCTCATTGTCTCCTGCAGAGATGTGAAAGAGTCCTTCTTGAGTTGTTTTGTTGTGAACCATGTAGGCCACTTCACCGGCTGTCCAATGCTGCGGTGAGTCTGTTAATGAGTTTGAAAGGAAATTTTGGCTTTCTTTGCTCTTTACAAGTGTAAAAATTAAACACTTTTCTAGATTGTTTTCTTCTTTTCTACTTTTTTACTACCTAAGTGCTAAAGCATTTTTTTCAGAGACAAATAAAGATTGGGGCTGTGCTTGGTTTTCCAAACTCTTCATTTCCACTTGTTCATTCAATAATTGACAGCCTCAGCATGGGGCGTCTCACTTGCCAGATGTCTTCCTAGCATCTTTTAAATATCTTTATTGTCAGCCTTCTTTTGAAATACATCATTCTATTGGAGAGCCACACTCCTGTTTTATCCTTTAGGAGGGACAGAACACCATTGACCTGACCTTGATCAGAGGCAAGTTGCAGTGCAAGATCTCACCACCCTATAGCTCTCCTGATGAATTTGCTGATGATGTCTGGAAGATGTTCAGGCAGTTTAACAAGCTGACAGAGGTATGGCCTTGCCTGTTCTGCTAAGTAGTGAAAAGGCTTGGATGGTGGATATGAGAGAGCCACTGGCGGGACACCATCCCACTTACAACTGGTCCTTCTTAATAGGAATCTGTGTTGTGTTATCTTCCTATTTGATTTTGCTAGGAGATTTCTTTGCATGTGGTATCTAAATAAAGCCCATAAGCTGAGAAAAATCGATTGGATATCTGAATCAGGTCTCTTGGTGCCACAATTATGATAAATATTGTGTATGGCAATTACAATTGGTTCAGGAGCCAGTGTTGACTGTTCATGGCTGGTATGTAGGCTAGTCTGTTATTCTGTGTAGACTAATTCCATTATTACTTATTTCATAATTACCTTAATCTGCTTGGCTCAATCATCCCATATTATTGGGTAAGGAAAATATTTTCAGTGTCACGTTGGGGATGCTTTGTTAACATTCTTGATTTTTTCTTCATGATGCAGATATTGATGCTGTGATGTACTGTATTTGTTTCTTGTGAATTTGGTTAGCAGCTTTTGAACATACTTTTAAGGGAAATGAAAAAAGGCAGTAGCCTCCCTCCAGATTTTTCTAGAGCAGCATTCAAGAAATTTGGCATAATCCTGGGGAAGCTTATCTCAAATGTGCTTCTACCCTGTAAGAAACAAAAATGAGAGCTAAGAGTTGCAGTAATACCCTTGCTTTGCCGTTCCTGCAGGCTTTGTACTCTCTAGGTAATATTCTAGTTGTATCTTTTTGGAAAGCTCACCACTTTTGTACATTGCTCTTGCCTCTTAGGACAAAGAAGATGTCCAGTCCATCATAGGGCTGCAACGCTTCTTTGAGACCAAGTTGAGCGATGCCTTTGGTGATAGGAAGTTTTCTTCACTACGTGACCCCATTAACGTGGATGAGCCCCAGAGAGAAAGCAACAGCGTCCTTCCCCGTGGCACCCCAAACAGTGATCCGGGAGAGAGTGTGTCTTCCAAATCAGACGGGAGTGGTGGGGATGAGGGAATGGCAGCATAAGAGAAACCACATCCTGTTATATGGGCCAGCATTCAATGGAGGAGAGAAAATGGGGAGGCTACCATTTGAAGCTGATTTCAGCCTGTGTCCTACACTCTCCTGGTCACTCTTGAGCAGCTCCCAATTCCCTTTCTGCACCCCTCTGCCTTTTTTGGAGAGTTATTGTAGAACTTGACTGCTTAAATGAATGGTTATAAATTGTATGAACTGTTTTTATTTGGATTTTTGCCTGATGAAAATTCATTCCCTTGTTATGATGGGATAACAGTTCCGTGTTTTTTTGTAATAAAAATGGAACTTAATTGATTAACTTCAGAGCCCCGTAGCCTGTTCTCCTGAGCATGGTTTTTCACTCAGAGTGGGAACAAGGTAATGAATGGTTCCTTCTCTCAATGTGGTGGTGCTTTCCCACCCCTCTCACCAAAGAGTTGTAGCCCACTTGAAATTGAGATAATAATCTTCTATAAGCAGGGGACAGCAATTTGCAAACCAATGTTTTAAAAGTTGTTAGTTGATCCCAAACAACGAGAGAGAAGGGCTCAATCTCTCTGCCTCCTTGCCTGTCATATGATGGTGGCACTTGTGGATACAGTGTTAGTGGTCCAGTGCCAATTTATCTGTGGCCCTCTAATCTGACAGATGCAATTGTGGTTGGGCCTTCATAAGCTGTTTTCAGAGGTTGACTAGTCTCTTGATGGCATTTGTTCCTGTGTCCAAACAAGGCTACTTGCTTTTTGTTCACTTTGTTCAAGAGAAGTGTCTGTTTGATAGGGCAAAGTTAGCTGTAGCTTTTGAAATCCAGTTGTCCTTTTTTCGTGTAGCCGTTCTTTCTGGCTGTACGTATTTTCAAATGCTTTCTGGCCAAGTAGTTTTATTCACACTATCCCAAGAGCCATGGAAATGTGCTTTTTTGCTTCTGTTTATTTTAGACCTTGCTTCTTTTATGTTACAGAAATAAAAAAGACTTGTTTGCGATTTGTGTTTGTGTCTTTTTGGCCTTTGGCTACTCCACCTAAAAGCTTCATATGGATTTGTATTTTAGTATGCATAATTCCAATTAAGACATGTTGTTTTAGCTTCTCAATTGCTCCTTCCTATCCCAAGACATGTTTTAAGAAGTGTGCATATAGAGCCAGTGCTATTGGATAATCTTGGGAATCCTAAATTTGAATCCTGGTCTATCCACATGTTTCAGTTTCCTTTTCAAGAGTTTTCAATAAGATGCTTCACACCCTGCCTCCATTTAGTAAACCTGGAAGTCAGTCCCTGCTTGAGTAGTTTATAGGCTGGTTGCAAATTTTGGAATAGAGCAATCTGGGATAAGGGTCAGAGACAAGTATACACAAAAAATGGTTCTGTAGAAGAAACCCTTCTTAAGGATCTGGTGAGAAGGAGGCTGTGATGATGAAATGGGAACGGACTTGTCATGAGAACTGTCTCCAAGCTGCCATGAGGACACAGGACTGCAGCATTCATAGTGGGGTTACTATGATCATCCGCTGTCCAAGCTCCTTCAATTACCAGGACTGTTTTCCCCTTGCAAAAATTAGGCAGAAGAAACATCAAGACAGTGTTGCCATAAGCTGTTACTTGCAACAAAAATACTGCATTTTCTCATTTTAAGCATGTAGCTCTAGGTTGTCTGCTAAGAAAATATAGTAGTTGGAAGTGTTTTATTTTTGAGGAATACCTTAGACATAAACATTAGATGTGTTTGAAAATGGTGTTTACTCATAAGTAAGCACATTGTGTTCAGTAAGACTTGGGCTGCAATTCTGTCTTGGGGTTGAACAAATGCATCTGATAGGGATGATTGGAACTTTGATTCTTCCACCGAATTGTTAAATTAGCTGGGAGTGTTTCTGCATCTACATGTACTAATGGGATTGCTAAGGGGCATCTAAAGTAGAAAAAACTGCTTCTTGGGTTAGAACCATGGCAAAGGCAGTAGTTTAATTGATACCCTTCACATCCTTGAGTTGTTTTATCCAGATAAATCTATGGTACAGATACTGCCAGTGGTAGTAAACTAGTATCTCACAGAGCGCACAAGACAAGAGAGTGAGGTGCCCTATTTCTAAAATCAGGGTTGCACTTGCCTATCAAGGCTTGAGGGGCGTGGGCTTTTGCTCTAGAAATATGTCCATTCTCCTCTTATTAAAGGCCTGGATGCCATCACCACATCCTGTGGCAAGGAGTTCCACCGACTACACGAACTTCAGTGGTTCTGGATGGGGGAAGAACACATCCCTCTATTCACTCTGTCCTCTGTATGGTTGTCCCCATGTCATGCAACAAGGTTATGGATTAAGTAATTAATTAGACTATTAATATTTATGTCTAAACTCTTCCAACACTCGGTGGCTGTCCCTCGATGCTCCCCTATCCACACTTGCCTGGGAGTAAGCCCCCTTGGCTATAACAGGCCTTCCTTCTGAATAGACATGCGTAGGCTGGGACTGAAGACAGCTATGCCCCGCCCACTCCCATTTCCCGCTCTGTGATTGGTGGTCTTCAACAGCCAATGGGGGCGTCGGCGGGGCTCCCTTCCCTCTTTCCGTACCGGAAGTGGAGCAGTGCTTCCGGTGCGCGTATGGGCGGGGCGTGAGTGCCGGGAGGCGGAAGTTGCCGATGGTCTTCCGGGAAGGGCCGAAGGGGCTGTCCGTTGCCGTCCGCCGGAGACTCTGAGCCCGCAGAGGGAAGCGCGGCGGCGGTGGCGCCCCGTGGCTGGAGCCCGCCCTCCTCTCCTCCTCTCTCCTCCGCTCGTCCTCACCCCGCCTCTCCCGCGCCCCCCACCCGCAGGCCTCGCCGGCCAGGCCTCCCTCCCTCCCTCCGCCCCCGCCCCGTCCCGTCCCCCTCCTCTCCCTCCTTCCCCCTCCGAGCCCCCGCAGGGCAGGCAGGCAGGGCAGGGCAGGGCGGCAGAAGGAGGAGAGGCCGCAGACCCCGCAGCCCCCTCTCCCCTCCGCCAGGATGATCAAGCTCTTCTCCCTGAAGCAGCAGAAGAAGGAGGAGGAGTCCGCAGGAGGCACCAAAGGCTCCAGCAAGAAGGCCTCCGCCGCCCAGCTACGCATACAGAAAGGTGGGAGGAAGGGCCCCACACCCCACTGGCCTGCCCCAAGGACCCCTCACCCTCTGCACAGGCGGTGCCTCTGACCATGTGCAGAGCGCAAAAAGAGTGCCTCTGATCTTGTAGTCCATTGCACACGAAAGAGTACCTCTGAGCATGTGCAGAGTTTAAAAAGAGTGCCTCTGACCATGTACAGAGTGTGAAGAGGGTGCCTCTGACCATGTACAGAGCACAGACTCCCTCTGATCATGTATACAGCATGAAAAAGAGTGCCTCTGATCTTGTACAGAGTTCATTGCACACAAAAGAGTCCCTCTGACCATGTACAGAGTGCTTACGTTTGAACAGTCTGGCTTCTGATCATGTACAGAGCGTAAAAAGCGTGCCTCTGACCATGTACAGAGTATGAAGAGGGTGCCTCTGACCATGTACAGAGTTTTAAAAGAGTGCCTCTGATCTTGTACAGAGTTCATTGCACACAAAAGAGTCCCTCTGACCATGTATCAGAGTGCTTACGTTCGAACAGTCTGGCTTCTGATCATGTACAGAGTGTAAAAAGAGTGCCTCTGATCACATAGAGAGTGCATTCCACTTAAAAGATTGCCTCTGATCATGTACAGAGTGCTTTGGTGCTGAATAAGCAGGCATCTGATCATGTACAGAATGCATTGGACTCAAAAGAGTACCTCTGATCATGTACAGAGCACATTAGTTTTCAACAAGCTAACTTCTGATACCAAAAGAGGGTACTTCTGATGATGTACAGAATGCATTGCCCTTAAAAGAGGGTGCCTCTAGGGATGGGCAGAGTGCACAGCTGTTGAAGGAAGGTGCGCCTCATCATGTGGGGAGTGTAAAAAGTGTGCCTCCGATCCTGTACAGAGTGTATTGACATCAAAAGAGGGTGCCTTAGCTCATGTACAGAGTGTTTTCCCATCCCCACTGAGGGATCACAGCCAACTCAAACAGCTTGTTGGTTAGCCTGACTTCCAGGCAGCCTCTCCCTAACGGAGATTTAAGCCTCACCCTTAAGGGAGCATTTTCAGCCAGAGCTTCAGGAATCACAGGTGGGACCTGAGGTGCTATCTGGTGGTCATTAAAAAGTGAAGGACTGTGCCTCTGAGCATGTACAGAGCGTGCTTCCATCAAAGGTGTGCCTCTGATCATGTACAGCTGTGGTTTTCAAAGTGGGGGGTCAGGATCCCCTTGAGGGTCACAGAAAGCTGTGTGTCCCATCTTAGAATCTGGCACAGAGTGCCAACTTGGAAAGGGACACAGTCTGCTTTCCTGGGAGTAAGTCTCATTGAACACAATGGGCCTCACTTCCAAGTAGACATGGAGGAGCTCTGGCATCACAGTGATGTCATTTCCTGTTTGATGTCACTTCCGGCCATGACATCACTTCTCAGGGGGGATCCCAGATTGTCATTTTCAGAAGGGGATCCCTAATGTATAGTATTTCCATTATCAGAGGGACCACAGTCCATTCTGACAGGTTGGGAATAAGCCCAACAGCTAGCCAGCCACCCCAGTGGAGTTTTATAGGGCAGTGTTCTTCAGCCAGTGATCCAGGTACCACCAGTGGCACCTGAGGTAGTAGTCAAAAGGTGAAGGAGTCTGCCTCTGATCATGTACAGACTGCTTTTCCATCATCTCTGATGGACCACCACTAACTCAAACAGCTTGTGGATAAGCCTGTTTTCCAGGCAGCCACTCCCTGGTGGAGGTTTTGTTTTGTTTTTATCCAGTGGTTCAAGTTCTACCAGTGGTATGTGAGTCAAAAGGTGAAGGAACATGCCTCTGATCATGTACAGAGTGTATTTCCATCAAAGGGACTGTGCTTCTGACCACACTGAGGGACTGCAGCCCACTCAAAGAGGCTTGTGGTTAGTCCAATGTCCAGGCAGAGATCTAGCCCCCAACTGGTCTTAGTGCAGTGTTTCTCAGCCAGTGCTGCAGGTAGCACCAGTGGTATCTCAGGTGGTATCTGGTGGTAGTTGTGGGAGGACACCTGCTGCCAGGCAGCAAGATAAGGAAAGTGACACAACAAAAAAGTGGTAGGTGATTTCGCTCAGTGGGCAGCCTTTTTCTCCAAAGCAGGTTTTTCTACACCTGAAAAAGCTCTCCTGTCTACTTTGAGCCTCTTATTGGTATGATTCACATCTGATCTCTCAACCTAGGAGCATTTGGTTTGGAGACTTCCAGATGTGTCTCTCTGTCTTTGAGCTGCTGTGCATACAAGGTGTTGAGACGCATGCCTTATTTGGAGTTCTGTCATTGCAGGCTAGTTGCAGCAGAGGCTCTGGGCTTAGTGCTTGAGGAAAAGAGACTCCACATATGCCTTGAGCTGCTTGCAAACTTAACCTTTGCTTAAGCCAGTGGTTTTCAAAGTTGGGGTTGGTACCCCCTTGGTGGGGTTGCAACTTCATTTCAGGGGTGGTCACAAAAAGCTGGGTGCCACCAACATGGAATCTGGTCACTGGTCACCACCATCTTGTAATGGTGCACTTAAGCTGCTATCCTGAGAGTTAGGCTGCAATCCTAAACACACTTTCCTGGAAGTAAGACCCATTGAAAATAATGGGGCTTACTTTTGAGTAGACGTGGTTAGGATTGTGCTCTATGGCTCATTCAACACAATGAGTCTTACTTCTGAGTAGACCTGGAGGAACTCTGAGTAGACATGGAGGAACAATGCTGTCAGTTCCAGCCATGCCATCACTTCTGGGGAGGTACCAGGCAAATTGTCCTTCTCCAAAGGACAATTTCCCTTGCGCTGAAATGTTCGAGAACCACTGTCTTAAGCTAAGCATTTGCTGATACAGTTTTTCCCAAAGGACATGGGGTTTTCTCCATTTTTATCAAACTGTGTTTGGTGGAGGGTGAGGCCAACCATGAGCTTAAGGCTGAATAAGATTTTGAACCCAAGCCTAGTCCTATTTATATCCCTTTCAGTGCTTTGACTCCTAAAATGTGCTTTTCTTTCCCAGAGGAAAACTGAAATTATTTATATTTTTCTTACCTTCACTGTCAGTAGTTGCCAGTCCTTAGTCACAAGTATCCATACTCTTTTGGGATTTAGGATGGTTCCATCAGCTTATGAGCCTGAAGGATCTTCCCTATGTTCCTGCAGCCAGGTAGTTAGTTATGGTCTTACCTTTTATAATGTTTGAAAAACAAAGTACTGCACATTTTAAAAGCATGTTCTCAACAAGAATGGTTTGAGAAGAGACAGTTACTTTCTTCTTGGCACTGTCTTTTGCACACTGACAGCTTCTTTTGCTTTTCTTTCCAGACATTAATGAGTTGAATTTGCCGAAAACATGTGAAATAGACTTTTCAGACCAGGATGATCTCCTCAACTTCAAGCTAGTTATCTGCCCTGATGAGGTGAGTTGCTGGTGGTGAGGAGAGGGAACAGCCGGGGTCTTGGAACTTGTTATCCAGTTTTGATGATGGAAATCCCCAGTGGCTATGGCTGATCCCTCTGGAACAGGGAAGTAGTTTGCATAATCTGTGATAGTGGTGCAATGTCTTTTGAGCTCTCAGCTCCTGTCTTCTGGCAGGCAGTGCCCACAACTACAGTAGTTGGTTTTTTCTGTTTCTATGTTTTCAACTGCGCATAGAATGTCTTGCTTCAAGACCTCAAAGAAATACATTTATGTTAAAAAAACCCTCTTTTCTAGAATCTAACGCTCACTTTTTCAGTTGAATATAGTCTCCAAAATTGGGGTTGGCAATAGATTTGATGGCACATTAAATTCAATTAAATACAGTATTTTGATTATAAACATAGGTTAAAAGAAAACTTCAGTGTTTATACTGTGAAAGACAGTGTCGGCTTCTTGTGGATTTGAATTTCCTCCAGACCATGATGGATGGGACAATTGGGTAAAAATCATAACATAAACCCATTGTCATGTTATTGTTTTTATATACAGTAAAATTAAATTATGCTCCTGCTTTGCAGCTATACATTACAATTACCAGTAAACATTTTTTATCTCAAGTCGATGGCACATTACCATGAGTGCCTGCAACTGCAAGAAGCAGTACATGTTCCACTGGTACAGCTATCCCTGTGCTAGAAATTTGTTAGAATTGTGTTGTTATTTATATTTTTTCTTATTCCATTACTTTGATTGCAATACATAATTATTTTCTCCTCTAAGGTATCTTCTATGTTAAAGTTCAGACTCCTTCGTTGTAGCTATTTCTGTGAATTGGTGTTCACCAGCTATTTGTTTTAGTCCACAGCATGTCCATGCACATTTTACAGCGGGCGGGGGTGGGGGGCGGCCAGAGGAATTTTCAACTCTGTATGTGCTCCTTGGCTGCAGGTAAGCCTCATTTTAGGTTAATCTGACCTTTGGTATAGATTAAACCCAGCGAGTTATTCTCTCCTTTGCATCTAATTCAGCCAATAAGGTATAACGTATGATAAGAAAGATGGTTGTTTATGTGTTTGGGTGTCATTGGGCCACAGAATATTGACTATGAGGTTTAATTTAGCTTGTTCAGGTATTGCATTAAGTGTGTGATAATCAAGGAGCAATCCTAATTATTAAAAAAATTGAAACAGTGTCCTAGTTCCTGCAATTCAGTGGCCTTCCTCAACATGAGAAACCATTTTTTTGGTATGTAGTTCAGGGTGGTGAGATGGCAAATGACTCCAGATCTGAAGAGCCCTGGCTTTTCCCTTATGTCAGCTTTTCTTATGCCACTTTCAGTAAAGCTACAGGGCAGTTGCTTTGTGGTATTTTTTAATATAACAAAAACTGGGCCACTGAATTGAATCAATGCTTTCCCAACTTATGAGAGGTTTACCAGAATCAGATCTGATTTTTAGGTATAGGGCAACTAGTTCTACATTCAGAATATGGCATAGGGAAGATCTATGCCTCCTTAATCAGTTGTGCTTGAATTTGATTTGCTCTGGTTGAAGTTTGGGAGGAAGCTTCATTGCTGTTTCTTAGCATCAGACCCTGAAGCCTTTTTTCCTCTTCCACATATAGCTAAACTCATTGAGAATTTTTCTGATTCTTATCTTATAGGGCTTCTATAAAGGTGGGAAGTTTGTTTTCAGTTTTAAGGTAAGTAACCTTGCTTTTCTCTGAATTGACCCCAGGCTTTGAATAGGTTGGGTGGGGGCTGTAGGGGCTTTTTCAATACAGATAGGATAATTTAGAGTCAGTACTGTTTTTACCACTGTAAAAGCTGTCTGAGCCGGGGCAACCCATTTATGAATCTGGCAGAAAAGATTGCTTTGAGCAGGATATTAGGAAAGGTGAGAGGGGGCTGTTTCGTTCCTGCCCATCATTCCCCCATCCATCATCATCTGCCAAACAGTTCCACTTGGTTGTTGCTCTATTTTCTTCTTTTGTGCCTTATGAATGAGTTACCACCTGCAGAAGTGGAAAAGGAGGTGAAAGTAGCTGCTTTCTGATTCCTTTCTTCCCATTAGCAGGTGGGGAGGGCGCTGGGAGTTGAGGTGAGATCTTGGGCATGTCTTGCAGATAGTTAGCAGTGTTCAAAAACCCTCATCTGTTGGCCATAAAGATATTGCTTCCCCCTTTCAGTAAGGCATTTGTTTTAAGCAAAGAGGAGACATAAGAGAACAGACAATACCATATTAGATCATTATTTAGAATGAGAGAACTTGATCTCCAGAGTAGGGAATGCTGAGATTCCTTCGGTATGGTTGACCTCAAAGTTTTTTGGGTATGTACTGCGAGGCTTCTGAACCTCTGTTTGGAAATACAGGTATCCCTCTTTATCCATTAGGGTTCTGTTCCAGAACATCTTGTGGATAAAAAAAATCAGTGTATAAAGAAAACAATGGAAAAATCGGTTTAAAGATCCACTTCCAGGTTTCTTGCTCCTCTATTGCACCTACTTGAATAAGGTAGTGCCTCAATATCTGCAGGGGTTTGATTCTGGGACAGAAGAATGGAATGACTGCTTGCATGACTACCTCTACAACAGTAGTAAAATTGTTTTTAAAACTGTGATTTGCAGTGGCCATTCGTGTTGAGTCAAATATGTGTATTAAAAAATCCATTTATAACAAGGTTGAACCTGTATGAGACAGCTGACATCTGTTTTGTATCAATTGCAGGTGGGGCAAGGATACCCACATGACCCACCCAAGGTGAAATGTGAGACCATGGTATATCATCCCAACATAGACTTAGAAGGCAATGTTTGCCTAAATATCCTCAGGTACAGAGTCTTATTGCTGTCCTATTCAAGTGCTCCCATTTCTTCCCTATTCCTGTTCATTGTATCATCTTGCCAGTTCTAATGAACTTTTATATTTTTATTGTAAAGTGAATATCTCCTCTGTGCTTTCTCTTGCCTCTTTGTTGCCTCTTGACTGGGTGTGAGGAATTCCAACAGTTTGAATATGTCCTGTGTGCTCAGGAACATTTCCTGGTCTTCCTCTTGTCAATCTACTGGTTATTTTGGGAATTTAATATAGTTGGCATTTGTATCATTTTAAAAGCACAGAAGGAGAAAATGAACTGAAGGAGATAAATTTGTCAGAAATGAAAGACAGTGAGATTTGGTTTCTAATAAAGGGATTTCAGTATGCACCTCTTAACAGGTTTGATCTTGAAGTATTTGTCACTTTGAGCACAATCCTAACCATACCTACTCAAAAGTAAGCCCCATTGTGTTCAATGGGTCTTACTCCCAGGAAAGTGCCTACAGGATTGCAGCCCTTGACTCTTTAAAATATCATTTAAAATAACATTTTTATTGTTATAGCCCTCTTTAAAATAACATTTTTGGTTTGTGTTTGGGAACTGTGACTGTAGCTAGTGTTCAATCCCATCCTACACTTTGCTTTGGTGCGGTTTCTTTTTTGGGGGTTTGTTTCCTTTCCCCATCACCATCCTGATTTTTGCTTTCTGTCTGACAGAGAGGACTGGAAGCCTGTACTAACAATAAACTCTATAATTTATGGCCTGCAGTATCTCTTCTTGGTGAGTATATATGGATCTGAAAGTGTGAGGAAGGGGAAGTATTTTCTAGAAATTACCGTAATTCTAGAAACTTATCCATCCACAACCTTTGCTGAGAATGTTGGTGTGGGAGTGGGGAGGAAATGGCACAGAAAATAGAATGAAATTTGTAGCACCCGGATGCTGTGGGTGTTCAGTGCGAGACTGGTATGCTTGGGGCAAAGGCAAGGGAATAGGGGAGATGTGTTCTTTTTACACATGAAGTGTTTGTATTTGAGTGGGATGTGTGTACTGATGATTACCTGCTGTCTGCCAGCTTACAAGAATAGCTCAAGATGAGGAATTGCCTTAGTGCAGTGAGCTTGAGAGTACTGACAGTGCCCTGAAGCATATAAAGCCTTTGTAGAGTCTAATCACCTCCTGGACAGAATGAATGGCTGTAAATTAAGTTTCCAGTTTCTATCACATCTCATGAAAAAGCATGGATAATAAATGGAATATATCAGTTTTTAATCAAATAAAGCAGGCCTCCGTCAGTCTTGAAAGACTATGGTATCGTGCTCGGCACTGCATATGCTGCATGCAAAGCATGAAAGTCTGGGTTGAATTGTTATGGAGGATAGGCTGTTACCCAAGCAGCAGATCCCCCCTCTCCACGCCACTGAATTAGTTCAATGGAAAGGCAAAGCCAATACGATTGGTTCCAGCTGCGTCGCAGAGCTGGGCTAAGGACAGGAGCTCACCCTGTCTCGTGGGGCCGACCTGGGTCTCGAACCCTGGCCTGCTGGTAAACAGGCACAGCGTCTTAACTGCTTTTGCCACCCACAGCCTTATCAAAAAGATGCCTTGGTTTTTAGCTTGCTTCTTCATCCTAAACCTCCGGTTGTGCAACCATCATGTCTTTTACTTTCATGCCGTAGTATCCATGGGGTGAAATGGTTGAGACTGAGTACAGGAATCCATTTGATTTACTTTACTATATAAACCACTTTGTCAACTACTTTTGTTTTTTAAGTATTTTGAAATATAATAATAAATTAAGAATTTCTGTTCAGCACTCTTCTTGTACCAAGCTCCTTGCATATCCCGTAGTTGCCAAACCAGGTCTGTGGGACACGGCTGGAAGGTTGTGTTGTGTTTTTTCAATGGGACTTGCAGCAGTCTCAGGGCTTGAGGCAATTAGCTGTCTTTCCATCACCTATACTTTCATTGGCTCTTCAGGAATCACCAGAAATTGGATCAGGACTCTCCAAGTGGGTCCCAACCCACTGTTTGCAAAACATGGTGATGATGTTCCATTATCTTTCATGCTAATTTATAAATTATTGACCTCTAAATACACATTTTTGTGTATACACAATACAAACTTGTTCTTTTATATATACTGTTCAACATTTTTATGCCGTGACCCCAATAAATAAAATTTAAAGTATAGGAATAGGAACCCATTGTCAATTGCACTCCCTCCTGGGATATGGTCCATTCCCTTCCCTATTACTACCTCTCCTTGCCCTCATTCTTCCATCCCATCTTTGTTCACTGGCACTAGCAAAATATTCTCATTAAAGATAGCAGAAAAAGTTTCTACCATGAATCCAGACATTAGTGAAAGCTACAAAAAAAAACTGGTTTCTCTCTACTTCGCTCTCTGTGGGCAACTGGCAAAGCAACAGGGATGGCACTTTTTATGCCCATGTCCATACTGTAGATTTTGTTGCTGTGGCTTATTCTTTTATACATCCTTGGAAGCAGGATTATTTATTGTATAGTACATCTTATATTGTCAGACTTGCATATGCTTGTTATCATTGGTGTGTCTGGTGCTTATTTTGCTTCTTTTTTGGTGTTAGGGATAAGTCACAAACATATGGGATCAAAGATAAAACAGTTGAGAAATATTTACAGAAAGCGGGGAACTTGACCCTTTTTTTTATCAAACTTGGACTCTTGTTGAAATGTAGGTCATGTATCTCTGTAGCTGTAAATGCTATTACTTGCCTTATGGAAGAAGAGTGAGAAGAGAGTGTAATACGTTGTCTCCTAGGACACATGCGGTACTTCCTATCACATTTGTGGGCTGTTGCCAGGGCAGGCTGAAGCCTCTGTACCTGACATACCTGAATGAATATGCACTCAAGAGTTAAAGTGCAGGTGGTGTAAATCCAGTGTTTTGTGGTTGTTATTGCTTAAGTAGTTTGAGACCATAGCCTCTCTTCTGTTGGCTTCTGGATTTGAGGGAGTTTGTTAAAGACAGTTCTGTGAATTACTGTAGCCCCACTCCTTTGAATTTCTTGTTTTTCTGTTCTTCCTTTTCCGTGAAGGAAAAGGTGGATTTTTTTACTCAGTTATGTATGGTAGGCTCAGATGCTCTTCCTTTTAGGATTGGGGCTTGGTATAAGTCCCTTGCCCGTGAACCAGCTAGTTTGGATGCCATTTGTTCTCATATGCTGAAAGTTGTTCCAGGTCACACAATTAGCTGATTAATTGGCAGATAAAATGACAGTGATGTCATGTAATGGCTGCTCCTTCTCGATTCTACTGATAAAAAATAGATTCTTAAGAGTGCTGCTTTTCTAGTTGGTGCAACTTTTCTAATAGGCTATTTCAGATGGCGTTTCCTTTGGATTGAGCATTAGGAAGCAGAGTCCTTCTCCTAAACATTTTGTGGCCATGTTGACAAAGAGGGTTCACGTAGTATGTCAGTCGGGTATAATTTGGCCAACTACTACTTGCTCAGTGCAAAGCAGGTTGTAGGATCTTGTTTATAAAGGCCTCCCTAGTTTGCATTTGGACCTACTCTTTGGTCTGATGGCTGGTGAATTTTACTGTCTTGAAGTAGGATTGGACTGGCTTTTTATTCCCTTCCAGTTGTGATGCAATAGTATGTCCTGCCTTAGTTTGCCAGTAAACTTCTGGTTATACAGTACTAGTGGTGTCTCATGCAATAACCCACCACAAATTGCTGGGGCATCATTTTGAGCAGTTTGCCAATAATGTGAACTATACATGAGGTATTGGATACAATATCATTCTGAATGGGATAGCGCTCCCCTTGAAGGACCAGCTTTGCAGTTTGGAAATGCTTTGGAGGGGCAGGCATAAGCTGGCAGCTGAACCTTTGCTGAATAAGGAAGATCTGACTGTGACAATCATTGCCTTAGGGTGCAATCGAGAGTAACTACGGGGAGTCCTTGCTCCGGTGTAAGAACAATTTGCTTTGGATTGCAATATGAATTTCCCATAGGTTTTCACTAGGTGGTGCAGTAACTATGGGTACATGTAATGTCTCTTACGTGCTCCTGTAGTTACTCTGGATTGTAGGGTTAGTTTATCTTATGTTAGTCAGTTGTAATAGGTTCTACTTGAGACTTCTCTTGAAAATGATTTGGAAATTTCACCTGCAGAATGCAGCAGCTTCAGCACACATTAGGCAAAAAAGCCTAATGTGCTTTGCCAGCACTTTATACCTATGCTTCATAATCTGCACTGGTTTCCACTGTGCCTTGTGAGATCAATTCAGAGTACTGGTTATTACTGGTTATCACATAGAAATGTTTGAAAAAGTATTTTAATCAGAAGTAAGCCCATTGTGTTCCTTAAGATGTAAGCTATATCCTGTGTTACTCAGTGGAAACATATCTACATACAGCTCTGCTGACTTGGGTCCAGTATACTTGAAGGACTGTGTTCTCTCTAGTAAAATCCACATGCACTCTGTGTTTGCCACTGCTCTGTATCCTATTATCACTGGAGATTTGTTTGGAGTATGTAGGATATAGTAGTGGTGACATCTTGGCTTGTGACATTCCCTCCCTGTGAGACCCTTATGGGACTCAATTTTGCTTAAGGGTGGGGAGTAAATTTTTTAAATTCTGTTTTTTTTGTAGTTTTCTGTGGATCGTTTAAACTCATGTTTTTTTATTATAAACTCTACAGTGATTATTTGTTGATTCTGAGCTGTTGTGATGGTTGGAAAGTGGCTAAGAGGAACCCAGAAGTGGATTAAATAAATAAAATCTGCTGATTCTCTGAAACTCTGGGAATGATCAGTCAGCGAGCGGGGGATGTGACTATGTGGAAGAACCATAGTTTTGTTTGTGGAAAATATCAGGCTCCATCCTTGACATCTCCAGTTAGGACTAGGAGAAGCTCTCCTTGAAAAACTGGACTGTTGCTGGGCAGCTCTATACTGAGCTAAATGGACAAGGGGTATGAGTTGGTGGAAAGCAGCTACCTGAGTTACCCCACAGGGAGCTAAGGTAGAGATTTTGGACTGATAGTCCTTGAGTTCTGAGCAAGGAACTCCACTTGTGTTGTTTCAGTAAGAGCCTAATCCTATGCCTATCTACTCATAAATAAGTCCCATTATAGCGAATAGTGCTTACTCCCAGAAAACTGAGTATAGGATTGCAGCTTAAGTTAGTCATAAAAATGAAGACAGATGTACTTATTCCAAGAAATTGATTCTGCTAGCTATGGAAGGGGACAAGGAACTAAGCAATGTGCCAACCACTCAAAGTTCAGTTTTGTTCTTGACCACCTTCTGAGATTTCACCAGGCATTGCCAGAATTTGTTCCAGCCTTTTTAAAGAAGCCCCTACAAACCTGCTGTTAGAAACTAGGTCAATGTTCAGGATTCTGTATTTTCCTAATTGGGCAAAAACTGTATGGAATAAGGAAGATCTAACGTATCTTTTGGTTCACAGGCCAGTATATATTGAGGTGGTGATGGGCAATTGGGGTGATGGTGAATGGAGTCGAGAAGCTTCCAAGCAGTTCTGTGAATTGGCAGCAGGAAAGGGATGTCAGTGTTTAATAAATTGTGTTTTTTCTCTCATTTCTCAGGAGCCAAACCCTGAAGACCCCCTGAACAAAGAGGCTGCTGAAGTCCTCCAGAACAACAGACGCCTGTTTGAGCAGAATGTCCAGCGCTCGATGAGGGGCGGCTACATTGGCTCCACCTACTTTGAGCGCTGCCTCAAATAGAACTGACCGGCTCCGGGCATCAACCTGCCCTCCCCCTGCCCCCCTCATCTCCCTTTTAGCTCTCTTAAGGGACTCTGCCAACACCGCTGCCTTCAGCCACCAAGGGGGCACAGGAGTCAGGAATTGGCAGGGCCCCCCTTCCATCCTCTTCCCTCTTTCCCTGCCCGAGCTGCTCGCCTTCCTCCTGCCCACTGCCAGTTTGGGGCCTCAGCAGCGGCTGCCTCACTGAATCCTCCCACCTCCCTTGCCATTCTCCCTATGTGCTGCTGTGAGGTGAGGGGTGAGGTTCCTGCTGCTTCTCTGCTCCACAAGGTTGGAGTAACCACCTGCCCCATGGGGCTAGGTGCATGGGACCCCATGCTGGTGCCCCTCTGCCTTTCGGGGGGCCATGGTTTTGCTGCTAAGATCAGAAGGCTCCCTCTTGTGCTCTGGCTCCCCCTGCCTGCAGTGCAACTGCACTGTGTGATCTGCAGGCCACTTGCCTCTCCTTTCCTCCTCCCCTGCTGGGCACCAAGGCTTCTGAGCGTAACTATTTATTACACGGGGGAGGCTCTTGATGGCTGGGTGAGTCTGGAAGGCTGGGAGAGGGGCGCTCGGCCACCTCGCCTCAGGTGCTGGGGCTCTGGGGAGGCTGGGTCAGGCCTGGAATATTCCTTTTAGAATCAACTCACTTGTGTGTCTGGTTTTTAAGGAAAAATAAAAAACCAACCAAACCAACCAGTGCTAATAAATAGTAGTAATAAACATGTAATGGGACAGTGCTGCTTCCAGTGTGTCCACCAGGGCCAGCCCAGCAATGAACTCTCTCTGCCTCTCCAGTGACTCCTGCAAGCCCCTGGCCAAAAAAAGCCACTGTACCTCTAGTGTGTTGGGTGATTAAAGGGGAATGTTAGTGCACACAGTTTGCCCATTGCCTCTCTCTCTATCACACACACTCACTCTCTTTTGCTTTGGTAGAGGGAGGAGGGAAGGAAGAAGTAATCCAGAAACAAAGGGGATAAAGTACAGGGCATAGTTTACAGCCTAGGTGGGCTGGCTTTGTAGGCAGAAAGGCTCTGTGAGTTCCTTACATCTTGGGAGGAAACTGAAGCATCTCTCTGGAACTTCACACTGGAAGAACAAGACTGGAAGTGCATGCAAAACCAATGATATAGAAACATTGACCTTTATGGAGGAGGCTGAAAGATGGGTGCTTTGTCTTAAAGGACTTCGTTCTATAAAGGAACAACCTCAGAAATACAAAAAGGAAAGATTTTGCTTTTCTCTCTAATCACTGGCATGGGCTTTTAAGACTCAAAAGTTACATGGTACAACAAAGCAAACCTTCCTAGTAAAGACTGTTTTCCTTGCCTGTGTGCAGCACCTGATAACCTGTTTTGCATAGCAAGCATAACTTTTGTCCCACTTTTCCATTTTATAGATAGCAAAACTGAGCCTGTCTTTGCCAAAGCTGCTTACGTATGCCTTTGCGGGCTTCACAAGCTTGCATGCTGTGCCTGCATCTGATTCTGTTTTGGATCAACTACATTTATGCCCTGTACAGTGTTTGGGTGCAGTGTTGCTTCTCTTGTTTCTTGCAATGGGATTCCAGTGTGTACATGGGGTAGGGGAGAGTACTGTAACTATTGGGATACAATTATTAAGGAATCTACATTTGAAAGGAGAATCTTCCTGTGGCAATATCTGCTAGCAAACCTGAATAGTTGTATTTCCATAATTTTCAGTTTCAACGAGTACAACCAAACATTAGTTGGCTTGCTTGTGAAATAGTTGGGATAGTTTTGTAGAAAATCTTAGTGAATGAAGCTGAAAGTAAAAACCATTTGTTTTGCTAAAATATTTTACTTTTAAATATTTTCCAGTTCTTTTCCCTTTCTAGTTTTCAGTGTGGTTTACATAACCATAAAAATATTATCATTAAGTAAGCGATGCAGTAAAACACCTAACAGTCATTTGAAGATTAATTCACAAGTAAAAAGCATCTAATTACAAGTAGGAAGCTGGTCCACTGTGAACTGTGTATTTTATCCCAAATAATGCATTTAATTCATGTCAGTAAAGTGTTTAAAAGAAAACTCAAGAATATCTTCTAGATCAGGGGCCTCCAAAGTTTATGACAAGAGAGCCACACCATCTCTCTGACACTGTCGGGCCAGAAGACTAATTTACATTTCAAATTTGAATGCATTTACAAATAAGAATGTATTTGGAATAGGTTACAAGGCTTGTCCAACGGCTGAATAGAGGCTTCTTGCCGGGGGCCACATTGAGGCTCGTCAAGGGCCGCATCTGGCCCCTGGGCCAGAGTTTGCAGACCCCTTAGAAACCATAAACTGAGCTTGCTGTGATCTCTGGCACAAATTGCTCCTACTGAAAGAGGAGTGAGCTCATCTGTTTCACCTCCCTTACTAGAAACCTGGTCAGCAGATTTGGGGCAGAAATGTATATAGTTTGGCCTGGGTCCTCTCAGGAAACCCAAGTGCCAGACTGAAAGGTATTGTTATTTGAAGTCTTATGTGTTACTGGTAATAGCAGCAACTTGACTTTCATTGGAAGGGGGATTTTCTGTGCAAGTGCCTTTCACCTTTTTATCTCTATTTTTGTTTAGTTGAGCTTGAATGCTCATGCTTTTGCTCAAGTGTTGATGCATCTGTTGGAGAAATATCTTTCCTTGATGTGTGCAGCTGTGACAGCAGATGTAGGTATCTGGGTGTGCAAGTTTGAAGCCTTCCTGCACACTGGCCAGATCCTTTGTTTCAAGTTCCTCTTCCAACTGTCCTCCACTGTCTCGACACTAAGCTGATTTCCTCCTATTAAATTCAGCCTCGGTGTCAATATCCCCTTGATCAATTGCCTTCATCTTAGGAAGTTTTTTTAAAAAATGTGAGTTACTCCCATCTTCTGGTTCCTGGTTTTTTGTGGGTTTTTTTCTGCAATATCAGGTTCTGTGTTGCTATACTGAATAATGTACCTTCTGTTGCTATACTGAATTATGCACCATGCAGTATGGTGGTAACCATATGCTACGAGCCCCATGATAGTTGTGCGATGTATTGAATCTTGATTTATGTGTGTAGTACAGATCCAACCTTGTTATACACAAATTTTTTATAGATGGATTTGACTCAACACAAATGGCCACTGCAATTCGCAGTTTAGAAAACTGCTTTTCTACTGTTGTAGAAAGGCAGACATGCAAGCAATCATTCCATTTTTCAGTACCAGAATCAAACCATTGCAGATGTTGAGGTGGAAGTGGATCAGTCATTAGGTGGAAGTGGGTCGTTAAACCTATTTTTTTCCATTGTTTTCTTTTTACACTGATTTTTTTTTATCCATGGAAGTTCCAGAATGGAATCCTAGTATATAATGAGGGGCACCTGTAGTTGTGTTAATCTTCTCAATGCAAGAAGCTCCTCATAGGAATTATCAAGGCTTTGAAACCCTAAAGTAGTTTAGTATGGATTGTGGAAAGGAGGGTACTTGGAGGATAGGGTAGGGAAAGAAGGTTTTATGAGTACTGGCTCTCCTAGATGTCAGATCAGGGCATTAGGGCAGTGATTTTCAACCAGTGTGCTGTGTGCGCATGTGTGTGTATACAGTGGTGCCTCACATATCAAGTTTAATTCGTTCCGAAAGCATGCTTGTTATGTGAAACGCTCTTTATGTGAAGCAGACTTTCCCATAGGAAATAATGGAAACTCAGATGACTGGTTCCACAACCCCCAAAATATTCATATAAAAATATTAAGTGGATGTAAAATTGATGACAGAACACTGGGATTGAATTCAAAACATGCATTCAATGTGCATGATCCTATGAAGTCTACTTAGGCTGCAGTCCTAAAGACACTTTCCTGGGAGTAAGACCCATTTAACACAATGTGGCTTACTTCTGGGTAGACATGGTTAGGAGGCTGCAATATATATAGTGTGAAATGTGTCTGGAAGGCAATGAGGTTCCCAAACTTTGAGTGTGTGGCTACCTTGCCTTCCTGGGGCCCTGAGCTGTGGTTTCCCAAGGAGGGGGTCATGTGACTCCCTTGAAGGGGGTCCTGGTGCTCAGGTTGGGAACCACTGAGGGGGAGGAGTCCTGATGAAGGAGGGGCCTGAGCAGCAGGAACTGAGCCAGGCAAGGCCTGCAATGCCCACAGGCGCCCCAGAAGCAGCAAATGACTTGGGCAGAAACTCCTCCAGCTCTATGGTCAACCTGTTGCAGGAGGGGCGCTCCCGCTCTAGGAGACTCTCCCCGACGCTCTATGGTTGCTGTCACAGCTATACTAGCGAGACGAAGGCGGCTAGAGCGGCAGAAACCTCTGCAACAGCCGGTTGTCAGCGACTTTCTTTGACGGTTTATGACGTAATATGTGACTCGAAGGGTTTTGTGGTGTGTTGAATGCGGGGGGGGGGGGGGGCGCGAGACTAGCGCCGGTCTAGTCTTGATATCTCTATGGCGAAGACTCATCCACCCCGCACGGTCATTTCCTCTCTAGACCGGAAAAGGGTATGGAATGGGTTGACGCTATAGGCTTCCAGATCTCTCTGGTTTAATCCCTTCTGCTCTAGGCTTTCCCCTCCATCTCTATGATCCTTTCCCACTCAAAGGAGGCCTCTCCTCTTTACTGCCTCCCGCGTGACCATGACGTGAGAATTCCACCCCCGTGACGTCAGCAGGCCAAGGCGGAAGCAGAGAGTGGAGGAAATAACAAGGAGCTGTACAGCTGTTGCTGGTAAGGGCGGCTAGGCAGGGTTCCCTCTATCCCCCCCTGTATCATAGAGAGGAGCCTCTGGTGGTCCCTCGTTGGAGGGAGTGGGGAGTCCCTGAAGCTCCAGGGCCTGGGGTGGGCGGGTGTTTTGGGGGCTGGTGCTGGGCCTTCAGGGGGGAGAGTCTGGGGCTGGGAGGTTCTCTTCCCCTTTCTAGGAGGTGGGGTCTGGTTTATTGTCATCTTTACTAGTCCTAGTAGCCTGGTAGTAGTAACCACAGACTGATCACCGAGTAGTAACCTAGTAGTAACCTCAGAGTGGTATCCTGGTAGTAACTGAGTAGTAACCTCAGACTAATCACCGAGTAGTAACCTCAGAGTAGTATCCTGGTAGTATCTGAGTAGTAACTTCAGTCTAATCACTGAGTACTAAGCTAGTAGTAACCTCAGAGTAGTATCCTGATAGTAACTGAGTAGTAACCTCAGACTAATCACCGAGTAGTAACCTAGTAGTAACCTCAGAGTAGTATCCTGGTAGTAACTGAGTCGTAACCTAGTAGTAACCTCAGAGTAGTATCTTGATAGTAACTGAGTAATAACCTCAAACTAATCACCTAGTGGTAACAGTGTAGTAACCTCAGAGTAGTATCCTGATAGTAACTGAGTAGTAACCTCAGACTAATCAACTACTGGTAACAATGTAGTAACCTAGTAGCAACTTAGTAGCAACTTAGTAGCAGGTACAGTGGTAATTTATCAGTATCCTCAGTGTAGTAACCTAGTAGTAACTGAGTAGCAACCACAGAGTAATGACCTAGTAGTAATCTCAAGCTAGTAAACAAATAGTAACCCAGTTGTAACAACAGAGTAATCATTTAGTAGCAGCTACAGCGTGGTAATTTATCAATATCCTCAGCATAGTAACCCAGTAGTAACCTCAGGCTAGTAACCTAGTAGTAACTGAGTAGCAACTACTGTGTAGAAACCTAGTAGTAAGTTAATAGCAACTGCAGAGTAGTAATTTATCAATAACCTCAGCTTAATAACCTACTAGTAATCTCAGGCTAGTAGCCTAGTGGTAACTGAATAGCAACCATAGAGTAGTAATTTATCAGTAACCTCAGCATAGTAACCTAGTGGTAACCACAGAGTAGTGTTCTCATGTACTTTTTTCCCCAGTGGGTGGGCCTTGAAAACAACCCCCCCCCCCATTCTTAAAGTGCCCTCCTCTTGTGGGCCTGTTTTGAGGAGCTGCCCTGGCAACTGGGTGTTCCTGGGATTTTCCCAGCAGTTAAAGCAGTGCTTCTCACGCATTTCAGTCTGGGATGATTTCCTGGGACCCCCTTCTGAGACTGACCCCCCTAGTCTCTGGAAGAGGTGTCAACGCTGGAATAAGGAGTGCCAACCAAGCTCTTCCATGTCTACTCACAACTAAGTCTCATTAAGCTCAATGAGACTTACTCGCAGGAAAGCAGCCTTAATGCCCCATCTTGAGATGGCTTCACCCAGTGCCAGATTTCAAACTGGCAGTGCCCAGCTTTTGGTGACTCCCAAAATGAAGTTTTAACCCCCAGCCCATGGGCGTCCAAACCCTCATGATGAGAACCACTGTGTTAAGGTATCCAGGCTGATTGGAAAAGGTATAGTGGAAATGTTAATGGTGTGGAGGAGAGCAGCCAAAAAGCGGGGGCACTTCCTTTGTCAGAAAAGTTTGCTGTTCTTCATTGGTGCCTGATCTTTTGGAGGGGGTGCTGGGATGAATAGAGTGCATAGAGAGATGTCCTTTACTCTCTATCACAACACCACAACCAGGAGTCGTCCATTAAAACTGAGTATCGAGAGTTTAAACATAATATTTAAATAAATATTTCTTTAACCAGCAGGTAGCCTGTGGAACTTCTTGCCACAGTGTGGTGTGGTGATATAACTGGCTTTAATACCTTTTTCCTGAATGGTTCGGAAATTTTGTCATTTGCCCCCTTAGTGTTCAGATGGTAGTGAAAATGGTTGCTATTAAATAGCACGAGACTTTATAAAGTATAACCTACAGCAGTGTTACTCAAAGTGGGGGTTGGAACACCTTTGAGAGGTTGCAACTTCATTTCATGGGGGTCACAAGAGAGTGGGATTTGCCATCTTGGAGTCTGGCATTGGGCTTTCCTGGGAGTAACTGCGCAATCCAGAGTAACAACAACGTAAGAAAAATTTACTTTGGATTGCACTATGAATTTCCCATAGATTTCCACTAGGTGGTGCCGTAACTACGTCGACGTAAATGTCTCTTAAGTGCTCCCATAGTTACTTTGGATTGTGTACTAAGTCTCATTGAACACAATGGGACTTACTTCCAAGTAGACATGAAGGAGCTCTGTCATCACATGACTCCTTGTCTCAGCAGGCTGACCCATTTTTTGCCACAATGGATCTCCTCTTTGGACGCCGGAAGACCCCGGAAGAGATGCTGCGGCAAAATCAACGGGCATTGAACCGTGCCATGCGAGAACTGGATCGTGAGCGGCAGAAGTTGGAAGCCCAGGAGAAGAAGATCATTGCCGATATAAAAAAGATGGCCAAACAAGGGCAGATGGTGAGCTGGGATGGGAAAGGGCAGATGCATGTAAGCCGTTGGAGGGCTTTTGAATTTCCATCTCTAACCTGCTCTTCTTGGTGCAGGATGCAGTGAAGATCATGGCCAAAGATCTGGTGCGAACACGACGTTATGTCAAAAAGTTCATCATGATGCGGGCCAACATCCAGGCGGTGTCACTCAAGATACAGACCCTCAAGTCTAACAACTCCATGGCTCAGGCAATGAAAGGTGTCACCAAAGCCATGGCCACTATGAACAGGCAGGTAGGTTGATTCCAAGCTATTTCACCAAGCGGTTTTCAGATATTTTGAGGTTTGGAGAGTGAGTTCAGGTTGTTGAGGTTCAACTCATTCCCTTCGCCACAGAGTGGCGAGATCCAACCTTGTTATACATGGATTTTTTATACACAGATTTGACCCAGCATGAATAGTCACTGCAAATCACAGTTTTAAAAAACTGCTTTTCTATTGTAGATAGTAATCGTGCAAGCAGTCACTCCATTTTTCAGTCCCAAAATCAAACCACAACATATTTTGGGGCACTACTTTATTTATTTTATTTGTTTATTTCAAAGATTTACATCCTACCTTTCTTCTTTAAAAAAACAGATGCCCAAGGTGGTGTACAAATAAAAACATACAATAAAAACATTGATCTAAATTTTAGGTGTAGCTCCTCCCTCTCTTCCCCCTCCAGGCTAAGAAGGATGCTGAGTGCAGCGGAGACCCTGGAGGGAGCAGGGCAGGACAGGCAGCAGTTCTTCCGCTGGGCAGGTGGGCAGGCAAGTGAACAGGCAGGCAGCCTCTCGCTGTGGTGGGTGCCCACCCGGCACTGTACTGAGGGTATGGTTCCTCCCCCTCCCTGCCTCCTCATGCCTGGCAGCCACTTAGCAACAGCGAGGCAGGGAGGGGGAGGAGCCATACCCTCAGTACAGCCCAGTGCACACAGCAGCGCGCCAAATTCAAAATGGTGGCCGGCACCAAGCCTCTTTTCCCGGTTGTGGCCAGCAGGTGGCTAGCGCCCAGCCGGTGGGCCAGATTGAGGACCCTGGGGGCCGTATCCAGCCCACGGGCCATAGTTTGAGGACCCCTGATCTAAAAGATTTAAAAATGTTGATTGCCTTATTTTATTAGGCACAATAGAGGAGCAAGAAACCTGGGAGTGGCTTTTAAAATCTATTTTTCCATTGTTTTCTTTATATTCCGGTTTTTTTTAAATAAACGGGATGTTCCAGAACAGAACCCACGTGGATGACGAGAGACACATGTTTCTTATTGCTGGAGGAGCTTGATGAAAGGCTACAAGCAGTGGGGACTGAAACCCTATAAGGACAGCTAATTTATTTTTATTGTGCTTGGAGATATGTCATTATGGCATAGACCCAGGTCGGCCCCACAAGACAGGGTGAGCTCCTGTCCTTAGCCCAGCTCTGCGATGCCAGAGCTCTGCCTTTCCATTGGACTAATTCAGTGGCGTGGAGAGGGGGGATTTGCTGCTTGGGTAACAGCCTCTCCTCCATAACAATCTAACCCAGGCTTTCGTGCTTCGCATGCAGCGTATGCAGCGCCAAGCACGATACCATAGTCTTTCAAGATTGACAGAGGCCTGCTGCTGATTGTGAAATCAGTAAGTGACTTGGTACAGTTTTGGGCAAGTGGTACATATAAAATTACTGGCTTTGTCTGGTAGCATTTTCTAAGACCTCAGGCAAGAAACCTTTCTCTTTCCTGCTACCTGAGAACCTTTTAACTAGCGATACCAATGTCTGGCTCTCATGCCTTGTGCGTCCATAATATTTGATTTATCACTGAACTGAAGACTTTTTTGTTTTTATAAAATGATGAAAATGCAATCCAGGGAGCTTTTGTTAAGAGACTTCAATGTTCAGGGATGTGAGTGTGTTCTTCCATGTTCCTAAATGTGCTGCTTGTCTCACAAACACAGCAGATGGTTAAATGTTTGCTGGGATGTTGTAACAGCCTGCTCTCTTTGGCTTCTTTCAGCTCAAGTTGCCCCAGATCCAGAAGATCATGATGGAGTTTGAGAAGCAGTCAGAGATCATGGACATGAAGGAGGAAATGATGAATGATGCAATTGATGATGCCATGGGAGACGAGGAAGATGAGGAGGAGAGGTAGGGTATGGGTGGGTGTATGCTTTTGGAAGAGAGAAAGATGCTGTATCTCTGAACATGCACTTGGAAGAAGTGTACATACGTGCGTATTTGCACACGTTGCATGTGCATAGCATTTCCACATGTGATATTTGTAATAAATAAGCAAATATATGGAATTATTAATACCAAACTTCAACAAGAGTAGTAAAATAAATTGGCAAATGATTCCCTGTCCCCATAGGGCTCATAGCCTTAATAACACAGAAGAGACACTAGTGACAACCACTAGAAAGGCTCATGCTGGGGTAGACAGTTGCTTCTTCCCCACATTAAATAGAAGACATCACTTTAAGAAGTGCCTCTTTGCCCAGTTAGCAGAGATTACTGGAGTTGCTGCAGTCAGTGTTGAGAGAGGTGGTAGGAAGTGGTGGGATTTGGGCTGTTGTATCCTTCCCAGCTCTGCAGGTTTGGAACACAATTGGAGAGAATCTGCACTTTTCACTTGAATCTCCGATAAAACCTTGGGGAGGTGAATAGGGTGTGCAGGCAGATGCACCACTTCTGAGTAAGTCACATGCTTTTCTTCCATTTGCAGCGATGCCGTTGTCTCCCAGGTGCTGGACGAACTGGGTTTGACGCTGACAGATGAGCTATCCAGTGAGTATCTACAAAGTGGAAGTTTAGGGGTGCAAAGAGTGATATAGCAAAAGCAGGAGGCTACAACAGGGATCCCTGATATACTGCATTAGTATAACCTTGTCCATTCCTGAACCAGCCAGGAAAGATCAGGCTTGGTGGATGATCGGAGTGGAGCAAGTTGGAACAAAAAAGGATTGGCTAATCAACTTAGACTGCAATCCTAAGCACACTTTCCAGGGAGTAAGTACTATTGAACATAAAGGGACTTATCTCAAGAGTAGACATGTTTAGGACTGCACTGTTAATGTGCTTAGGGAAAACTTACAGAAGCATCCATCACCCTTCTGTGGATCAGACAGATCCTTATTGAAAAGCTCAGGAAAGGAGAGAATGAGCTCCATGTTTATGGAGGTTCTTGTTCAGACAGGTCAGGTGCTAACAGAGTAGGCCTCGTTGGTGCACTACCCCAAGAGCTACTGTGTGAGGGTGATGTCCGCCAACATCATGGTATGGCTTGAGGAGACTGACAGGTGAGCCAGTAGTTGACATTGAGCTAGCAATTGGGCCCTTTGGTGATTTTTTAAAAAATATGCAAGAACCAGGATGGAAGTCATGCACGATCATATAACTATATTGAGGTAAAGAGATACAAGAAGCTTTAAAGCAAAAACTGGATTTACTATATATATCTTTTCACCTATTTCTTATTTAGCCTGATGCTCTTTCAGCTTCACCACACATCCTCCTGTAGTATGGGACAAAGAAAGTTGGAGGATAACATAGGTGGGCTGGGTAAACCTGTGGAATGTTCTTGAACAAGGCAAATATTTATTCAAGAAAAAGAGAGCAGAGATTAAAGCATATAAAAAAGAAATGCATTCCATACATTCCTAATTGTATTTTGAGGTTTTTCCACAGCCCTCTAACGATGCTGTGTCCAGTACTTCTGGAGTATTGTATCTTTTTCAGTCAGTGAGACCAAGCTATTTTATCTTGGTTAGTTTTAAATGGCAAACAAATTGCTCTTTAAAAGCTGCTGTCCAGTGTAAGGTGAAATAGTAATGAAAGAATGCTTATCTCTGTGTGCAGGTGTCTTATGTTTGGATGTCTTTATTGTCCTGGCCCTGACCCTTTGGGGTATGGCTGCATGTGGTGAAAGCATGGAGGAAATGGGATTAGGCTGGTGAGAAAAACGAGGAAAGAAAAGTGTACACTGTGTTGTTGTATATAAATATTTTTATTCCAACTTAATACATACCCCCCTCTTTTTCCTTGCAGACCTGCCTTCAACCGGCGGCTCACTGAGTGTGGCAGGAGGCAAGAAGGCCGAGGCTTCGGCTGCCCTCGCTGATGCTGACGCTGACCTGGAGGAGCGATTAAAGAATCTGAGGCGGGACTAGTGGGCATAGAGCTGGGCTCTTCCTCCCCTTATGTGGCTCCTGAAGTCGCAACTACCTCTGCTGTGTCAGGGAGTAGAGTCCCCCAGGTTTGCAGGGGTGGCGAGGGGCAGCGGTTAAATTGAGGTGGTGTTAGCACCTACATAGTGCTCTTACTCTCCCTCTCCTTCCTTTAAAAATGGACTTCAGATGTCACCCGACGGTGTTGTGGGGACAAAAGGTGTGTGTTTCCTTTTCCTGGGGATTGTATGGGCCTCCATTTTATGTGCCTGGGTAGTGTGGAGGCTGGGGCACATTCTCTCCTGAGTGGAGGAGCAGGGTGTGAGTGATGACTCTAATCCCTGTACTCCCCTGATGTCTTTTGTTTTTTTGTTTTTGGTGGGGTGGAAGTGGCATAGCAGGCAGCACCTTGGCTGATGACCTTCCTGCCCCCTTTCTGAAGGTGGCACAAGACCTTTCAGCACTTTTCCTGGCCTAAAGCTTTATATATAGCCCTGCCCCCTGGAGACAGGTGGGTCTCGACATTGTGTCCAGCCATCTCTTGTAATAAAGGTGTAGATTTGTATGGAGATTCTCTGTGGTGTTGACTGTTGAAGATGAAGAATCTGAGCTGGATGATGTTGGTCCTAAATAGCTTTGCATTACTGTTGTGTTTCACTTTCCACTACTCTTTATTCATACTGGTAGATCCTGATGTGGAAGGCATTGTAACCCAGTTATATGACTTGGTCCTGGGAAAGACAAAATTTATGGTGGTGGAACAGAGAGAGCACAGTGGATGGTCCCAAACCTATGTTGGAATGTTACACTTTTCTGCATAGACAAAACTGTACCTGGAGAGTCTCCCCATGATCGGGAGCACTGAGCCCTAAGTAGAAGCCATGTAGAAGGATCTGGGATCTGTATGGGCAACCCAAAATGATGCTATTGGAGTGTGTGTATTTGGGGAGGGGGGTTGCAAATGCTGGGATCTTTGGGAGTCATCAGCCACAACCAGAAACATATTAACACAAAAGGGAGACTTGCTGAGCACACATTTTGAAAGCTTAAATGTAGAACTTGGTGTGCTGCATCAGGAGGAAGAAACTCTTCAATTTCTGTCCTCTGGGATTAAGGCTGCAATCCAAAAAGCACTTTCCTGGGAGTAGGCCCCATTGAACTCAGTGAAACTTCTGAGTAGACACATAGGATATCACTGTAAGACTTCAATCCTAATCCCTAGTTAGGCTGGCATAAACCCCGTGCTGGCCTGGGGACATCACAAAAGTGCTGTAAGGAACTCCTGGAAAAGAGTTAGGCCAGTGCACAGACATTGCACTGACTTAATCACCCACGGGAACAGGAAAAGCAATAAATTGTGCCGGCCTAAGTTAGGATTGCACCCTAAGGTGCACAGTGGCCACATGGGGCTCACTGGCATCAGTTCTATGAGTTACTTGGAGCTAAGGAAGGGAATGAGTGCTGGATTTAAAAGCAGGGAGACCTAAAAACTGAAATATCTATGTGCTGTGATTCCACCCCCTGCTTGTGGACAGCAAAGATAGTAATTCCATATGCAACACATCCTGTTAAAATTGATGCTTGGAACAATCCTAGAAGGTGTAGAGAGCTTAAAAGGGACCCTGAACTAAAAAATATGAATAATACAGTGCTGCAAAGAGTCCCGTTTGGGTACAGATTGGAACGAGACATCTTCCAGGATCAGTTTGCTCTGCTCGGTTCCTCCATTTATTTTTGTCTGCAGGAATGTCACTCCAGTGCACCACCCCAGTCCTGCTGAGCCTCCATTAACTTCTCTGTGGAAACTGTTTGTCTTGGTCTGGTGGTGCTTGTGCACCAAAGTCCCAGTTGAAAAGCTTTTAGAGGCTTGGATGCATATGTAGTTAATGAATGGCGATGTCAGGATTAGATTATTACTAGTATCTACATAGAAATGATGATGGATTGGCAAAGTTGGACAGTGGGCAATATGTTTAAGCAAGGAAAGATAAGAGCCGTGGCAAACTTTTTTCATCTTGAAAGTGCTGTAGAAATACATAATGGTAAAGCCTCAAGAGGGACAAAGAAGGTCCTGAGGATAGAGTGGGGTGGTACAGAGTGTGCTGGGAACCCTGATGTGAGTGGAATAATGAGAGCAACTCAGTAACTAATACAGGCCCAGCCTGAGTAAAATATATGGGCTTTATTGCACTTGGGAAACCTCTCTCCAGTCCCCCCAGGGGCCATTGCATATGTCCTCGGGCAGAGCCCAGACTGGTTCTTTGCTCCTTGAATGCCATGGAGTTGCTGTGGGAAGCCAGGAGACTTGGCAGAATGGGTCCTTTAGGGACTTGGTACCTGTAAAAGTAAGAGAAGAGGTCCTCCTAATAAGATGATTCTGCTTAAAATATACTGTGTCTATATTTTCCTACCCTCTTTTCATTTCTTGCCTTTTCCTGATGCCAGCAACGATTGGGGTAGGTGTCACGAATCTAAAGGTATATGGGAAGGACGTGTGCCTTGTTTAGTTGCTGGTACTACCTGAAAACCTAAGCAACAACATCCATATTTGTGTTTCTGGATGGGAAATGAAATGCCTGACTGTGACACGCTGCTATACCCATTATGGTTGGATAGAACTGCTAATTAGCTGATTATTGCAGTGAATGTGGGTCAATGTACAAAGTCCAGCCTGCAAGAGTGGAAACAAACTCAAGGACCTACCCAGGATTATGATTCCTGCTGAAGCTGACATCCAGCCAGAAAAGAAAACCATACCATGAAGGAAAGATTCACAGAATCTTCACAAAACATACTGTAAAAACCCCATTGAAAATGGTGGTTGATACTAGCCTGCCCATGTAAAACCACCTTGAATTTTCTGTAAAAAAAAATAGTATATAAAAATCTGTGTACACATGTATATACGGGAATTGCACGGGACTGCTGTCCTTTCCTAATAGGATTCCTGTTTCTTTAATGACTCAACTAGGCAGAAATTTAGCAGGTGAAGCTCTTCCCATTCCTTCATCTTGAAAGGAAAGCTTCACCAGCATTTTCTATAGGGCACATTTTATACAGGGTGAGGCTTCTAGGAGAAGAGCTGAGCCTAAAAAATGATAATGGTGTTCATCATCTTGGTTCGTCTCCAGAAGCTCTTGCTCCGATGTATTTAGGTGTGGAGTAGTGGGATTTGGTCCTTCATATCACTCCACATAAGAAAACCCTCCACTGGATCTGGCCAAAGGTCCATTTAGTCCAGCTTCCTATATCGCATAGTTGCCCACTGGGTGCCGCAGAGAGCACATATGACACCTGCATCCAGGTGCCGTCCCCTGCATCTGGCACTTTGAGTTTGTCCACTTCTACACGGGTGTGTACACCTCTCTACAAGTGTGTCATATTCTTCACAGGTACTTCTTACTCTTGGAGGGATAGTGGTAAAAAGTCAAGTCCTGGGCTTCCTGCCCAATTAAATTACCTTTATAGCAAGCCACTTTTGGGCTGTGGGTGGCGCAAGCGGTTAAGATGCTGTGCCTGTTAACCAGCAGGCCAGGGTTCGAGACCCGGGTTGGCCCCACAAGACTGGGTGAGCTCCTGTCCTTAGCCGAGCTCTGCAACGCCAGCTGGATCCAATCGTATGGGCTCTGCCTTTCCATTGGACTAATTCAGTGGCGTGGAGAGGGGGGATTTGCTGCTTGGGTAACAGCCTATCCTCCATAACAATCCAACCCAGGCTTTTGTGCTTCGCATGCAGCATATGCAGCGCTGAGCACGATACCATAGTCTTTCAAGACTGTCGGAGACCTGCTTTTTTTATAGCAAGCCACTTACTCTGTTAATATAGCTTAGTTAGAAAATGGTTCTGTGCTCCAGTTATTGGTCCTACTCTGATTGCTCAATACAGTTTGCTGTTCTCTATGCAAACCCAAGTCTGAGCATTGCCTTCCATCTACAGTTGTGATATGTCTCAAAAAACAAGGACAATCCTGATTTTGGGGGATTGTGTTCACATACTGGCAGATGGGACGGAGGGTCCTGTCCCAATTTTGTGGAATATAATTATGGCAACCCAACAACTTTATTTATAAGGATTATAGCAAAATATTGCAGCAGCGATCCAAGGTAAGTATTATTCCCCAGTGTGCTCAAGACTGCAGGAAGAGGTATGGTAAGGCTATCTAGTCCATCCATGGCAGAACTGAGATTCAAATTGGGAAAACCTGATTCTCAGCTCAGTCCTATATTTTGCATTAGTAGCTGTTCTCTTGATCCCATCCCCACCATTCCAGTGGCAGTAAAAGAGGAGGCATCTTACCGTGGGACTACTTTCTAGATCTTGAGGGGTGGTGCCCAGTGCCCGCAGACAGGAGAGATACGCCTCTAGCAGTTCCTTGCATGCCTCTTCCCCTTTTTCTTTAACGCTGTGGAGGTAAACAGAAGCAATGAACATTTTGCAGGGTTTCTGTGTGTGCATGGAGCAGAATGAAGATAATCACCTAAGATTTATCGTGTCACATGAAGTGGGAAGGAATGGCCACATCTTGCCATAAAAGTTTCAATCCAATATACAAACTACATCAGCTATTTTGGCTATGGATTAGAAGAAAGTTTTAAAAGGTTAAGCATTTAGGCTCTCTTCCTGGCCACCGTTCAATCCAAGTGTTGACACTCTCCTGCCAATTTCATGGAAAGCTTTCAATTTACTACTTACCTACTCTATCCTTTACCTTCTCATGTCAGCATTATTAAATGAAGTGGCCATTTGGTGGCAGCAGAGGAACAGATCCAGGACATGGCACGTTTGCTATGTTTTAATTCTTGCAAGCTCCTGTGTTATGAATAACAGCACATCTGGTTGAAATAAACCATCAGAACAGGGGCAGCATAGATCATAACCAAAACAAGAGGATTAGGCCCTCCAAAATGAAGGCCATCCCAGAAAAATGCAGGATATGACAAAATAAAAGCTATATATGTTGCTTTTACGTGCTTAATTTAAACATCATATTACTTATTAAATTTAAACACTCGCATACAATATATGTAATTATACATAATTACATAGAATTTATTAAGTACAAGGTTACATGCTGCCTGCTTATAAAGAAAAGGAGAACATTGAAGTTTTTTCCCCAGGACAAGACAAAAAAGAGGACACGTCCTGGGAAAAGAGGATATATGGTCACCCTGTATAAGAACCATTTCTCAGTATGTTGGGAATCTTTGTCCTCTCTTTTCCTCTCCCCTTGTCTGTGAAGGAAGCGTTGCCAGAGAAAAATAGGGCAGCCCCATAAAGAATTGCTCACTTAAATGTTGCGCTGGTTAAAACTACTAGCAGAAGCCAATGCATTACCCAAAGCAATAGCTGTTAGGCCTGCAGGTCACAGATAAGAGCAGCAGTGAAGAGTGAGCTGTTTCTGATGTAATCACATGGAAGATCCCCAGATGTGGGTGTATTCATGGCTCATAAAATGAAAAGGTGGCTACTTTTGTACAGTGGGTCTGAGCTAATAGTGAACAGACCCACAATAATTTTAAGGGATTATAGGTGCCATTTTTCCAAGGATGGATCTAAACCTTCATCACTGACAAATTGCTGAAAATTAAACTGCTGCTTGAATTCCAAAAAATTATTTTTTAAGGGATTTATACCTTGCTTACCATACCAATGCAAATGCCCAAGATGGCTAACAAAGCTTTAGTTCCTTCCCTCTTCCTCCCAACCACCTAGGGAGGTAGATGTGTCTGAGAATGAATGACTGGCCCACGATCACCCAGGAAGCTTCATGGCCAAGGAGGAATTTGATCTCCCTAACCATTACACCCTCCTGGGCTTTCTGATAATAGTGAACATGTTTTTGTTGGTGTTTGAGTAGCACATTCACAGTGCTCAAAGCAGACCATCATTGCAATGTCCTTGAGTGTCATGTTGCACATTTTGGGAATCCTTGATCTTTCCTATGAAGGCTGTATGGGAAATTTCTGAATAGGCTAGGCTGGAGTCCAGGCAGTTGAGCTCCCAAAGAAAGCCAGCTAGAAATTATCATGGTAAATCTGATTCCTGTACGCTTCGTGGAATGAAGAGGATTAGCAAAGTGCTTGTTGCACTTTCTTCTGCTCCAGTGTGCCGGCATGCTTGTAGTAGTGTACTCCATTCATTCTGTTAACTTGGCTGCACGTTTTCTCTAAGTACATCAAGGTTAATCTCCTTTGGCTCAAGAGAGCTACCTTTGAGGTTGGCCCCATCCAAAGGAGTTCCTTTCTCATGCCGCTGAACTAGTGACCTGGATAAAATACTAAGCAAGGTGAGCTGCTTG
Source organism: Cryptoblepharus egeriae (assembly GCA_030015325.1). Taxonomy (NCBI): domain Eukaryota; kingdom Metazoa; phylum Chordata; class Lepidosauria; order Squamata; family Scincidae; genus Cryptoblepharus; species Cryptoblepharus egeriae. Next base: position 83,645,553 of record JAREYC010000004.1, read on the forward strand.
ATTGGATAAAGATCTCTCTAAAAAACAGTTTTAAAAAAAATTAAATTATTTAAGCTTAACTTGCACAAAATCTAACTTGCAGGCCTAACAGCTATTGCTTTGGATACTAAGTGTCTCTTGAGTATATACGAACAGCCTCTCTGAACAGAGCCAGCCTCCAAATGCCTGACATTAATGAGAAAAGTTACCTATTGGCAAAGCTTTATTAGGAATGCTGCAATTCTTACATTGTATATCCAGGTACAGTATATCTTGACCCTTTTGAAATGCTTGAATGCCTTTGAAGCTTCCCATCACTCCTAGCCATTGTATGAGGTTACGTTTGCACCCATTTAGACAGATTAACCTCAGCTGGCGATGGCTGGCTGATGCCTTGTCTCAAAAGCATTGATTTTCAACCAGTGTGTCATGGCACACTGGTGTGCTCTGAATAGTCTGAGGTATGGGAAATTGGAAAAGGGAAATTTATTAGGTCCTTTGAACCCCCTATGAACCCCCTCCGAGCAGCACAGTGTGTTGTCAATTGCCAGAAAATTGATGGTGTGCTCTGAAAATGTTAGGATTGTTAGAAATAAAAACTTGTTGAAATGTTAAAAGAACAACAGACAGGATCTATGCAACCCATCAATCTTGGAAAATTGCATTACATCTGCTAATGAGGCTTCTAGTAATTAAACACTTGAGATGAGATTCACAAGAGTTAATGGTGGTTTATAATTTTTTTTGGATGTGATCGATTTTTTCATGGGGTGAGGTGGGGTCACACTTGACAATGCCATGGCATGGAAGGGGTTACGTATCTGGAGACAGTCCTTCCCCATTACTGCCGGGTGGCTGCCCTCTCTGTCTAGCATTAATGAAGCAAGTGCTGAGTCAGCGTTTCCTCTGCCTGCTGGCTTGTTGGGCTCTGCTGGAACATCCCACTCCCATTTTAACTACTGAGTCACCCAGGTTAGTGCAGTAAATGCAGGGAAAGAAAGATCCACTGCTTGCCAATCCTTCAGCTTTGGGAGTGCATGGAGATGGTGTGATGCCTCATTGGCTTTTCTAAGGGGGTACAGACCATACCAACTGATGCCTGTAGGAGGGTGTCACCACTACTGGCCCAAATTTGTAAAATCCTGATATTTTCAAACAATACAATCATGTTATATATCATCTGATGTGCATTTTTCATGCAGAATACAATGAAACAAACTTTGTTGCAATATGTTTATTCTGTCAAATACTACAGCAAAAAAACCACAACAAGGCAGGGCAATGGTGCATCAGCATGCTCACTGCTCCATGTACTGCCCTGCCAACTTCTTGGGAGGAGGTCCATCATGGGGGGATGTGCTGGCCTCCTACTCCGATGATGCAAACCCTTGTGATGCCACTGGGAACACTATTATAAGTTGGCAGAATATTGGAAGGATGTCATAAGGCAGGTTAGATAGGAGGGTTACAGAATCGGGGGAATCCTTTCCAGGCAAGCAGGGACTTAAAAATGAAGGTAGCCACATTTTTATGGAAAGAGACTCTTTGGCACTAACAGCAACATGGACTGAAATCCCACCAGTGAAGCATCTTCCAGCCAGGAATCTTCACCTGTTGAACAGCATGTTGGCACAATTAATTTACAAAAACTGGCACACTTGGGGCCCAATCCTGTTTGACTTTCCAGCATGGATATAGCCACAATACTGCCTTTAAGTTATGAGAACAAATATTCCTTAAACCTGAGGAGGCCTCTGACTATGACTGTCCCCCCACCGCAGGATGCATTGCATATTCTGTTGGTCTGGTGACTGGATAGGATTGGGCCCAAAGACACGTGCTTCCATTCTAGGCTCGTTGCATGGAAACACAGCAGGAAGAGTCCAATGTGGGTCAGGGATGCGCTGCTGGCAGTGGATGAGCAGAGAGATGGAGTCACGTGGCTGGCAGATGCCAGGCATGGGGAAGCATTGGCCGTGCAGAGACCAGATTCTGCCCGTTCTCACTGCCTGTCACATCCCATCAGGCCCATTGAACACCACGTGATAAGGACAGAAGATGACGTAGCAGCACTGGGCTTGCAAACATGTACAGTACTGGCTCAAGCTTGTTCTTTCTTCCTCCCAGTACTTTACATGGTTAAATTGTGAAACTTCAGTATTTTTCCTTTGTAGCTATTATAATCCTACTTTAAATAGAGGGTTAGCTGGCAGCAGAGATCTGAGTTCCAGGTCCTTTTGATCTCCCACTGCCTTGACTAGTAACCTCAGGGGCTATTTCTTTAGAATAAGGTCACTTAAGAGACAGCCCAGATGTTTTTAGGGTCATCCTATTGCATATGTATGGTTGAGGATCCTAATTTTGCAAGAGAATAATGTGCCAGGCAGGGGTGTCACTCGGGTCTGCGTCATCTGGTGCAGGTAGCCAGAGTGTCACCCCCATACATTGGGTGGGACAACAATAGGAATTGTGAGCATGTTTACATGCCATTGCCCCACCTCTACTGGTTTTTTAAGCCATACATTTTAACAGAATAAAGATATTTCAGAGTAGTTTGTTTCACTACATTCTGCTGTAAATTACACATTCAAAGGTGTATAACATGATGGGATTGTTTCTACAAACCATGATTTTAGCCATTTAGGTCACAAGGGCTGCCACCACCTTCAAGGGCTGCCACCCTTTCTAATGTCCTAGTAACATCCCTGATTGGGACCATTTAGGAAGTTTTGTCCTCTCCTGGACTGACCTTCCACTCCAGCCAAGGCATGCCTACTTACTCACCGGTAAACACAGCTGTGCAGTTCAGATCCATTTTCAATGAATTTCAATGCACCTCCTTCCGAGGTGATTTGTGGGGGCTGTGTGACAATTCTGGTGGCCTTAGATTACTCTCAGCCTGCCCTTTCCAATGAACTATGGCATGTTTGCCTACTCGTGAGTAAAGCCGCAATATAGGTCACTTTCACTTTCCATAGAGTTCAATACATATTTTTAGATTGAGTTTTTTGGCCATAACTTTTGATAGGAAGGTGCTATTTCAAAACAAATTTTTGCATTGGGTTCTTCTCTTCAATACGAATCCAGTGGTATATGACCTGATGGGGGTATGATGCTCCATCACAAAGTTGCAATTTTTAGATTCCCCAGTACGCGTCACCCCCCTTGGGTGCGTCACCCGGTGTGGACCGCACCACTCTAGTGATGTCACTGGTGCCAGGTTAATTGATGAATCTGCTTGAAAGTTCTGTCATTGGAAGTCAGGGCCGGCCCATACATGAGGCACAATGAGAAGGCTGCCTCGGGTGGCAGATGATTGTTTTCCAGTCTTCCAAATGCGTGACTCACAAGTTGCTAAGTCATTTTTGAAAGCTTACATTTTTGCAACTCAAGTTTGAGTCAGACTCGAGTCTTCATCCTTTCTAGCCCTAATTGGATTTTGCAATGGATTCTGGATTTAATGTGGCTCAGAGTGCCTTGCAGCTTCTGGGTTGCACCAGCCCCACTACCTACCAAAAATTAGCTCATTTCCAACAGCTTGAGAATCGCTGAGCTGAGGGAACGGATGGGGTATTAGAGTGCGCTTTTACTAATAGCTTAGCTTGCAATTTTCTTTGCTGAGTTGTGAACTCGGTAAAGCTTATTTGTACTGTAATTGATAAACACTGCTTCCGAGTACTCAGGACCAATGAGGGAGAATGGGTCTTGTGGGGAAACTAGGTTCCCTGGGTCCTACCCAGTGGTGGGCTGTAGCCGGTTCTCACCGGTTCTATAGAACCGGTTGTTAATTTTTGCCCACCGCTAGTGATCCGGTTGCTAGCGGTGGGCCAAAACACGGGCGAACCGTTCGCCCGAGGAGCCCACCACTGCGCTTGCGTCAATCTTGATGCAGGTGGAGTCGTGTCCTGTTCAGGACGCGACTCCGTCTCCGTCAAGGTCGGCGCAGGCGAAGTCGCATCCTGAACAGGACGCAACTGCCCTTGCAACTGCGCTTGTGTCCCTTGCCCTGCCCTGGCCCGCCCCCGTCCCAACCTGGCCCGCCTACTTCCAGCAAACCGGTTGTTAGGTTGGGCCAGGGGTTTTTTGTCTGGGCTAGATTCAGTTGGATCAGAATCCATTCACCCTCTAACAACACAGCATTATACTTATCAAACCCAAATGCAGAAATACATACAATAATCCTGGAAGGTAGCCCAATGTTTTTATCACAAGGAGTCAGGTGTTTGCCTAAAGGGTTCATAGCTGAGGATACATTTCCTTAGAACCATTCCTAGCTCATGAGGCCTTGTTCAAGACAAGTGAAAAAAAAAACAATTCCTGCAGCATCCTTTTCCCCTTCATCACGGACAGTGGAGTGCGAGAAGAGCCTTGCTGGACAGTCAGTATGGCACACATTTCAAGATTACCCAGGAAACAGCATCAGTTAACTTCTGAAAGCAATCCTTTTACCATTACAGTGGTCTCATCTTGTTCCCTATGCAACTGATATTGGGAGGTATACTGCCTTTAAACTTGGAGGATCTACATAGCCCTAATGGCTAATCACCATTGATAAATTTATCCTAGATGAAATGGTCTTGTGATCAGATTGAGATATAAACCGAGATGGAATATGACTGCCACTCTAACATTATGTACGCCTGCATTGACTTTTCTCTACAAATTCCACTGAAGGAAACTGTGCACTCTTATGCTGAGTGGTCCTGAGAGCGCATAGTGAGTGGGAGGCATGGCTTGTCTGTTCTGCTATTCATCCTGTCCTTTTACTGACCTCGGCAAGAGCGGCATGTACTCATTTAGTCTATCTCTAGGCTAGTTGTGAGAATGAGTAAAAATCAATAACAGCTCCTCTCCCTTCCCCAGTTATGTAATCTTTTTTTGGTCCCCTACTGATTAAAACCCCTGTGGCCTCATTAGTGGCTGCTGTATCCCCCCTCCGCCAGCCAGCCCTAGCAGATGGTGAGTCACAGGGTGTTCCTGTCACCCTGCATTAGTGCTGACGTGCAAACTGGAGCCGCCACCAGGGTCAGACAAGGGTGTCCGTTGCAACATTTTATTCTATTATTTATTTATTTATGCAATTAATGCAGATTAACACATTGGATGCATTCAATATGTGAGATGGTGATGTCAGAACCTGGTGATGTCAGAACTCTTGTAATAATAGGGGAAAAAATTGTACCCAGCAAAAGCTCTGTGGCTATGTATGGGGTGGTAGTGGCCTTCAAATGACTGGGGATTAACTTTAGCAATCCATCTGTTTTGCAGAAAGGTGGAGACACAGGGTTTTTGTTGGACAAACTCAAAATTTCTCATCTGCTTTTCCTGGTCAAATATAAAGGGATGCTAAAACTGTCAAAGCATATGCATAAAAAGGGATTAAATGTATCAAATCAAAGGGATCAAAATTTTCACATTGTCTGACAAAGGATGTCTGATGAAGGCCTCCGTCGTGGTTTATTTAATGTGAAACTCCACACTTTTGGTTGCCACCACAAGTTGTGTGGGGGTTGTTAGTATATAGAGCAAGTCCCCAATTCACAACATTTGGAGAGATTTGAATGGGAAGGCCAATGTGGTGGTTTAACATGTTAGAATAGGGCTGCCATCCTAAAGACACTTTAGTAAGACCCATTGAACACAACCAGGCTTACTTTTGAGTAGATGTGGTTAGGATTGTACTTTAGGGCTAGGAAGACCTGGGTTCAAATAATTCTGGCAGTTCAATGGGAGATCATGGACCATTTACTTTTAGGCCATGCAACCTCACAGGATAATGGTGAGATAACCTAAATGAAACAGAAAGCATCCTTAGGCCAGTGATGTAGTAGTACATTTGTCTCATTGTGGAACTATTTGTGACCTTTCATACCTCCGTAGGTGTGCTCCGTAACAGACAAGACTAAATCTGCCCTGTAGTATTCCTTGCCTTCTACTTCTTCCTTCCACCTGTCCTTATCGGAGCCCTGACATAACCAGCGCTGCTGAAAGGGTGATGCTGTGACAGTATAATTATCACGGGAGCTGAATAAAGAGCTTTTGGTGGCCATATCTGGACTGTGCACATCATATTTGACATGTCATAGCCAGTATTCCTGACAGTTCCAAACTAGCAGCTCCCTTTAGCAAATCCCTTCTGCAGTATTAGTCTTGCAGATGGAACTGAGTATAGCAGGGGATTATAAAACCATATCACTAAAGCAAAGAGCAACACATGGGTGGAAGATGGAGAAAAGTGGAAAGATTAACTCCAACGTGCAAGACTCCTGGACACATACCTCTACGCCTTTTTTCTCTGCCTCCAACCCAAACATCAAAGTCAGGGTGACCAGATGCCTGAACCTAAAAAAGGAGGACAAGGTCTTGGATTCCTCTCAGCCTGGCCTTTCTGGCAGACAATGGCATGTTTGCCTACTCAAGAGTAAAGCCGTGATATTGTGCACTTTCACTTTCCCATAGAGCTCAAAGCATATTTTGATTTTTAGTTTTTTTGGCCATAACTTTTGATAGGAACAAGATATTTTAAACCTGATTTTTGCATTGGATTCTGCTCTTTAATATGACTCCAACAACATATGACATGATGGAGGGTTTGCACACCATTGCAAAGTTCCAAAATGGAGGACAATGAAGCCCTTTTCGAGGACACCCAGATAGAAGGCTAACAGGACAAATCCGGAAAAATACGGTCATATGGTCCCCCTGAGTCTGAGTCAGGAGGACGGTCATATGGTCCCTCTGAGTCAGATCCACTTTACATGGGGGAGTGGATCTGTGGCCACTGGGGGGCTGCCCTCTGGATGCCATGAGTGACAGGGTATGTGTGAGTGTGTAACCCTTCCTGCCCTTTGTGCCATTTTGCTGTCAAAGACACATGTCTCCCAGCTGCTGTTTGACCGGAGAATGGAAAAAAACAGCAAAGCGATAAAGGTCATCAATGTCAATTACGAAAGCCCTTTGTCTGGCAAATAATTAACTCCTTTCTCAAAGCTGGGGGGGGGGGGACTACTCAAGGCAATTTGACAAACTGGGCCCTTTTTCTGGAGGAGCCCCACACTGCAGTGGTGAGCAGCTCATGCTCTGGTGTGGAAACTTCCACGCTGAGGTGTCATGAAGAAAATGCTGTGAGTGGAACATTTCCGAAGCGGATGGCCTTCGCTTCCTCCTGGTACTGGGTCTGACTGGCTTGGAATCACTCCTCTCATTAGCAATTGGTATTGATGCCACCACTAGGTGCCTTACCATTACTGCTCACCCTGGTGAGTAAGGCTCCCCTGCAGGGGTGCCCTCCATCCAAATATTGGTCCCTGCAGCTTCCAACGCTGCCCTATACACACAAAAAATTATTTAGACTTCTACAAAGAAGCAGAGTTTGGTAGCATTCAGCCCTAACAACACCACTGGATCAGGCCAAAGGTCCATCAAGTCCAGCTTTCTATATCTCTTCTTGGTTCCCTTCCCAGAATTTGGCCTTCTGAGATAGCTTATATATAAAATAAGGAGGTTGCACACCTTGGCTTGTAACCAATGATGAACTTTTCTTGGCTTCTTGTAACCAATGATGGACTTTTCCTCCATCAAGGCAACTAGGCTAGATGCCATCAGTGCAACTTAGGGCAAGGAGTTCCACAGATTAATCACACACTGGGTAGAGAAATACTTTCTTCTATTTGCCCAAACTCTCCCAATGCTCAATTTAGTGGATGTCCCATAGTTCTGGTGTTAATCTCATTCAAATAGTAGGCATTCATTAGCATAATTTGTTTTCAATCCTCTAAGCATCCTGTAAACATTTTCCCACAGCGACTTCCACAAACCTGGAATGTAAAGGTTAGGCTTGGTTGGAGCTCCAGCACCTGTCTTTTAAAAAGGTGAGCCATTTGGCAATAAGTGATGTACACTAACAAGGGAATGGAAAATACTAATATGGAATAGGATGCAACTTGAACCCACAGTCCAGACAATAGTCTTGTAAGAACCTTGATGCCAGTGGCTTAGCTAGTGGGGTGCATTCGCACTGGGTTACAAGCTTTAGGGAGGCTAAAAGCAGAGCTTGACACTAGGGGCTAAAATTGTCAAGAATGGGGTCTGTATGAATGATACTACCACCATGTTATATAGTGTTGGAAAGATAATTTAATGCAGAATGCAATGAAAGAAACTACATTGGAATATGTATATTCTATAAAAGGTTATGGCCAATTAACCAGAAAATGAACACACAAAAGCTTATGGAACAAAAAGTGGATATTTTTAAACACAACGCTTTCCCACGATACTGATTGCTCTGAGAGCCAATGAGATGTAATTCTGATACTGCATGAAACTAATAAGGTGATATGAATAAGTTCTCATTTCCATATACGTATATCATAATACAGTAACCCATGCTAACTGGGTATATAGGCACTTCTAAGTGGTGCTCCTCTTATATTTAGCAGGGAAAGAATAACAATTTCTCTTTGCCCCACCACAGTTTCCCTAACAAATAAGGGATATAATTTTCATTATTTTACTTAATTAAATTTGATTTTGTTGTTGCGAGGATGGGGGGGCTACAAAATCTTTTTCAACTTCAGATAGCAAATAGGTGCTTTAGCTTTGCCACAAGCAGAGCAAATGGGTGGTGAACGGCTGAGGAGGAGGAGCAGGTTTTTCCCCAATTTTCTTTTTTTAAAATACCCAGGGATGACATCACTTCCAGCTGTGACATCACTTCTAGAGCAACATTTTGGGCTTCGCACTGGGCTACATGATCAGTAGCTATGCCACTGCTTGAGACCTTATATGTTTAGGAGAAATTATCTTGGCCCTTGGCCCAGCAGAAGGATTTTCTTCTTATACTCTAATCCCCCCTGGCCAAGCTTTAGCTGCTTGAGTTAATTGAGGATAAGAAGACACCCTTCTTAATGCAGCTGAGCAAAAGTCGACAAAGGAGACCGTTATATTAGTTTTGTATTAGCACTTTTGATGGGGAAAGTCCTTTGAAATCTTTTCTGTGACTCCTCGTTTGGCCCATTTCACACATGGAAGACTCTTGGGGCACATTTCTATCCAATTTAGGCGGGCCCAATTTACCCACTCCCTGTTCCTATGGTGGTATGGGGCTTAGGGTGGCTGGAGCATGTCTGTGCACTGGCCTAACCTCCCCAGGAGTGGTGCTCCAGCCACTCCCCAGGAGTGCCTTATAACACATTTGCAACATCCCTAGGCCAGCATGAGACTTGTGCTGGGACTTATGCCAGCCTAACTGGGGGATGGGATTATTAGCCTCAGACTAATAAAGCCTGAGTGTCTCTAGCTGGAAAAGGACTTGAACCCACATGCATAGGCTTTCATGTGTTTTTTTTAATATAACACATTACTGTACTTTGTCTACATAACCAAATCAGGAAGTACACACAACAAACGTAATGTTTGAATGAAACTTCTGTAAGAAATACACAACAGGTAATTTCATTTATTAAATAATTAATTTCAATTACTCAATCAAGATTGGTTACTGCTTATACGAACAAAGTTCTTATGATATTTTATTGTCTTCATGTTTTTATCGTTATGTAGTTTTAAACTGTATTAAAGCTAAATATTATTAAATAATATTAAAGCTAAAAACACTCAAATATATTACATTCATGTGGTTAATTTAGATTCTATGTTGCTTATTAAATTTAAAACTATTATATATAATTTTTACATATAATTTACGAATTACAAGAAGACTACATGCTGTATGCTCACAAGAAAAAAAGAGGACACCAATTTTTTTGCAGAATATAAGGCTAAAATTCAGGACCTCATGGAAAAAGAGAACATGTGGTCACCCTGTTCACTGGCAGTGTCATTGCTAGGTCATTTGGCACCAGGTGCCCTTAAATTTTTGGTACCTGCGATACAAAGGGGGTATGTCCTCCCTTCCTCTCAGAGGCAGCCACTACTCATTGTGGTGTCTCCACTCCCCCATCTTCTCTTGTCCTAAGTTCTGAACCCCCTTCCCAGAAACTGGTCTGCCTCCTCCCTGTGCTACTAATCCCCCTCCAGTTGCAGTTAGCTGGTGGCTCCATTGCCGTCCATACTGTAATCTCAGAAGCAACTGCTCCTCCATGTTTATAGTCAATGAGACTTACTCCCAGGGAAGTGTGGATTGCAGCCAGTGCCCAATCCTCTGTATGTCTACTCAGAAGAAGACATGTTGAGGCGGCTACATTTGGGAGGGAGGCCTTTAAAGGTAAACAGTTATAGTGACTGGACCTCTCTCCCTCCAGCAGGCAGCTGGGAAACCTGGGCATCCTCCCCATGGTGCACACTCCTAGATGCAGACACAACCTTCAACTTTGCTCCCCAAAGTTGCATGCACTATGTCCGCCATGTTGGGAGGCCAAGGGGGGCCTCCTGGTATCCAGACCCAGTGGTCCATTTGTCCACCATCATGTTACGCTACCGTGCATTGGGACTGCTGTGACTCTCCCCATGATTAGGGAAAAGTTTTTCCCTTGCCTAAGGGTGAGCCACCGGCTGCCTGAAATTTGCACTGGATACAGCGCAGGTGCATCAGCTTGCCTGCTCCTGCACAAGATTGCGCTACGACTCTCAGAATAAGTCAGCCAGATGCTGACCCATAAATAACAATCTTAGGCTGCAATCCTAAACATGCTTACCTGGAATTAAGCCCCACTGAACTGAGTGGGACTCCAAGTAGAGATATTCAGCTGATCCTATGATCTATAGTAATTTGATTAACAAACAAAAAGGATTTTATTCCATTTGTTGCCCCACATATATATTGTGCAAGAGCAACCCAGGACATGAACAGCAATATAAATTCTTGTATAATTGGAAACATTTATTTTCCCTCCAGTCTAACTCAAACCAGAATTTCTGCTTACATTAATTCAGCTCTTGTTCTCCAGACATATGCTGGAAGCAAAAATACTCACTTGATTCACTAGTTCTATTCTGGTTCAGATAAAGTGTTCTGAAATTTAGACATACCCTACAATCCAGAGTAACTACGGGAGCACGTAAGAGAAATTACGTGTACCCGTAGTTACTGCACCATCTAGTGAAAACTTATGGGAAATTCATATTGCAATCCAGAGCAAATTGTTGTTACACTGGAGCACGGACTCCGCGTAGTTACTCTGGATTGTGCCCATACTATATGTATCCTGCTTTTTCATTAGCTTAACTGTGATCGCCTATGTAGGTTGCTGATCAGGAGAATACAAGTTTGGTATCAGGAATGCAGCAGCATCTGGCAGTCCCAGATTGTCCTCCCTGTCATTCTTTTCAGGCTTACAGACAGTTAAGCTTTAATTTTTCTACTCTGTTCATTTCAGCATGCTGACAAAGGAAGGTCTAGGCTGAAATCCCATGAACACATTTTCCTGGGAGTAAACTCCTCCAAACATCAAGGGATTTACTTCTTCGTAGGCATTCCTAGGATCACGCTACCAAAGTCTTAACACTTTTTTGCAGCAGAGGTCTAGCAAATGATTTAGCTGAACAGCTGAGACTTACAAAGTGCTTGACTTTGAGCAAAGAAGTGCAATTTTTGAAAAACCAAAGTGAAGCAAAGAGAGAAAGTCAAGAACTTTTGGTCTTGGGAACTGAAAGTAACAAGCAAAGCCAGAGATCAAATGTGAAGAAATGTGATGACTGTTCAGATTGTCCACTGCAGAGAACAGGAGAGTTGCACATCTTTAAGAAATGTTGCTCAGAAATGCTTTACCATAAGACAACACAGGTGGCAGAGGTTGGCAGTTCCATTCCTTAGGCAGCAATCATAAAGACACTTTCCTGGTAAAGTGTCCTGGTAAACACAACGGGGCTTACTTTTGAACACAACGGGGCTTACTTTTGAGTAGATATGTTCAGGATTGCGCTCTTTCTCACTGGAGGTTAGAAGCTGGGCCACCCTGTATATTTCTGAGACATTTTAGGCCAACCCAAGACAGCATGTGAACTGCAGGAGTATTGAGAAGATGCCACAAAGGTGACTTCCCTCCTCTTATAAACTGCACTTCTAGCCCAAACACAGCTCTGGCCTTGCAAAATTCCTGAGATCATTGGGATGCTTTCATGATCTCACCAACATCAACCTTTTCTGCTCCAGGCATCCTGATTGTCTCCTGAATACCACATGGAAAAATCCATGCGCTAAGCGCCAGCTTTTTGTGCTTGACCTACAATTACCCCATAGCTTCCAACACTGTTCCTACACCTCACAACTACTGCACTTCTTTTATAGCATGAGTGTTCCATGCACCACTGCACTCCACTCCCATCCCCCTTGGAGGTCCTCATTCCTAATTTAAGTTAATATCTGTCCAGGCTTATCATGCTTAAAACTGGCACATTGCACTGCCCGCTCATGCATTCAGTGCCCACCGCTGCCCTCATCAAACTCACCATTTATCGGCTGCAGCTTTTAGTTCAGCGCATGGGGGCTCCTCTGTGGGGGCTTCTCCTCCCTCTGTAGGGGTCTGGCTGGAGCTCTCTGCCATGCTGGGTCTGCCTGCCGAATCTCCACTGATCAAGGACAGTGATGACTCTTCTAGCTGGAGGCAACCAGGAGCCCTGCCCAGTCAGGCGGGAGGGGTGGTTGGATGATGGGTGGATGAATGTTGGGTATTTGAGATATGTACTAGCTGCAGCCTCACCGAGGTTTAATCTGCAGAGGCTTAGCTGAGAAAGGCTCCCTCCTGCCTCCTGCAACTGGACTGGGGCAAAGAGGCGGTAGGAACCCACCATCTCAGTTAATTGGAAATGTCCAAAAGTCAGGGTCAAGGAGATCAGGCACCGCAGGTACCAATGTGTGAGACTGACAGGTCTCTCCTAACAGTGGCACTGCTGAGCTCACAACATAGGGAAAGAATCAGCCACAGAAGCATTACAAGGAATGGTGAACCGTTCATGTACTGGCCACTTCCTTCAAAGTGGCTAATAGACAGAACCAACAGTCGCGTATCTAAAGAAAGAGATGGAGGGCTGGGCTTTGTGGCTCTTGGAGGTGTTGGGGTGACAGTTTTTTATGGGGGAGGCAGTCATGTATATTTGAGACTATGGTAAAGGTTGCCATATGTCCCCCCAAACAGGGACAATCCCAATTTTTGGGAATTGTATTCACATACTGGCAAATGGAACAGAGGAGAATGTCCTGATTTTGTGGAAGAGATTTTTGGCAGCCATAGACTATTGGCATCAAAGGTCTTAGCAAGATATGTGTCTGTGTCACTCCTGCACATCTGACATGGAACAGGTTCAAATAGAGACAATGCAAAGTGCTGGAGTGCAAGTATGTTCTGTTTCTAATGCATTCAAGTTTGAAAGTCCTATATATTGATTGCAGAAGTGTGGGCACTTCCTGCACGGTGGTGCAGGAAATTCACTGTGTATGTGCTCAAAGAATACTTTATGTGTTTCATTGTTTGAATTTTGAGAATGGTTCAGCCCAGGATTAAGCTATCCCCTGATGTCAGGCTGTTTTTGTGTGCATAAGTGTACCATTGTTACATGTAGATTATCCTGGATCAATCAGCGTAAGTAAATTGGGGCTTTCAATATTGTTGTTTGAATTGTGAATGTCTGGTTGTTTCTGTGTGTGGTGGATGAAGTGATGTACATGTGGATGTTCTTGGTGTGTTCGTGGAAACACTGGCACAATGTTGTGCTGCAAATTTTGGCGATGGAGGGGTGCTGCTGGTGTATGGAGGTGCTGTATGTAATCACGCACATATTGGTGCTTTGAGAATGGAATTGGCCACAATTCAAGACTGAGGTAGATGTGCTTGCAAAGAGAGTGCAGCCAGGGCATTCATTCGTATGTGTGCATACGTGCATGAATTTGTACATTATCAGCATTGTGTGTTTCTGTCTATGCTTGTATTCGTGCATCTAAGGCTGCAATCCTAAAGACACTTTCCTGGGAGTAAGACCCACTGAACACAATGGAGGTTACTTTTAAGTAGACATGGTTAGGATTGTGCTCTAAGTGAATCATCTGAAGATAGCCGGCAAGGGATTGTTCAAATATATTGGTACTGCCCAATTGGTTGGTATAGTCCAGTGATTAATGTGAGGTATATAAAGAGCATGACATAAAAAGGAATGCAGAAACAAACTGAAGATCAAGAGGGACAGGGATGTGGGGGGAGGAAGATGCAACTTTCATCTCGGGATTTTCTGTTAGAGTTGTCTACCCAGTTTTTGAATGCAAGATATACTTGATCTCCACCTTGAGGTTGTCCGCCTTGATGTTCTCCACAGAACCTGATGCTAGGCCAATCAGGCATTTAAGGGATAAGCAAGTCCCTTATGGCCCCTAATGGCCTGCATCCTGGATGGACTGCCCTCCAACCCTTGCTGTACTACTAGTAGAGGGCTCTATCAGGTTGTACACTACCCGGGCTTTCAGGTATTTTGGTCAGTCTTTAGCACCAATCTTTCACCCCATGACAGCTGGAAGTCCTGATTCTTAAAGTACTTGGCCTTAGTACATACAACCCTACATCCATTTGCATCTGGTGTTCTGAAACCCCTAGATTACAGCCTAGTCTATATATATAAAAGGCATCTTCATCGTCATCACTGCCTCATCAACACCCAGCCAAAACCGCTGGGCCTATAAGCGTGAAATTTGATGAGGGTGTTCTTCCCATGATGGAGGGATCCACTAAGAACCAGTTTTCGGAAATTCTAACCAGAAGGGGGTGAAAAGGGGTGCAATGCGTTTTATAAAACTAATCTTTATCGTCATTACTGACTCATCAACACCTTGCCAAAACCGCCGGGCCTAGAAGCGTGAAATTTGGGGTGGGTGTTCCTTCCGTGACGGAGGGGTGCACTAAGAACTGGTTTTTGGAAATTCCAACCGGAAGGGGGTGAAAAGGGGCGCAACACATTTTCCTCCCTATACTTTGCATTGAGAATTGCTGACTCATCAACATTCCTCCCCAACTGCTGGGCCTGAAGCATGGAATTCTGGGAGTTCCTTCTGTCACCTGAACACCCACCAAGAACCACCTGGAGAAATTTAACCCTTCAAGGGCTGAAAAGGGGGCAACGTGTTTCTGTCCTATACTTAACATGGGAGACTGAACAACATCCAGCCAATTTGGTGCTCAGACCCTGGTGCACTGGGAGGATGTTGTTAGAAGGAAGAGGTTGCGCCGGCGAGGATGCTGCGCATGAGGGGAAAGTTGTGCGTGGGGGGGAAGTTGCACACGGGGGGAAGTTGCACACGGGGGGAAGTTGCACACGGGGGGAAGTTGCGCATGGGGGGGAAGTTGTGCACGGGGGGAAAGTTGCTCATGGGAGGAAAGTTGCGCATGGGAGGAAAGTTGCGCATGGGAGGATGATGCACATGGAGGAAAGTTGCGCATGGGGAAATTGCGCTTGGGGTTTGATGCATATGGGGGAAGTTGCACATGGGGGATTGATGCTCATGGGGAAGTTGTGCATGGGGAGTTGATGTGTATGGGGGAAGTTGCGCATGGGGGGTTGTTACGCCTGGGGGAAAGTTATCAATGGGGGGTTGATGCATATGGGGGGATGGCATATGGGGGAATTTTACTCCTGCAACGCGGGTATGCCTTTTGCTAGTTAATGAATAAAATGTCCGTGATTGCTACTCAGCTTCTTACATCACTGTCAAACACCATGAATGGAAAATTGTGAGGGAAAGGGAGGATAGAAGTATTGGCTTCTCCATGCATTATATAAACACTCTGTGTAGTCGCTTCCTTTGTGATCATGGGCATGGGTGGAAAGATCTCCCGTCCAAAAAAACCCCCACTAAACTAGGGAGATGTGGCAGGAATATGGCTTTTTCTATGGGACTGCAGGGACCTCTAGTGGTTAGTCCAGCAAAAAAAGTACCTTCACTTTCCTGTTTCGTGCTTGTGATGATTTAAAGTTTTGTATTGCTTCTGTACAGCAATTTGATGTTCATTGTTGTAATCGCTTCATATGTACACTACACAGTCATTATGCAAGAAAGAAACAGTGTAGTACATAGGAAGCTGGTGTCACACACAATCAGATCAATGTGGTAGAACTTAAATGTATGTTCCTTCAACTTCATTATGCATTGTCTTCTATATATATAAAACTGAAAATTCACTCACTCACTTATACACTCACTCACTCATTAATGCCCAGCCAAAACCGCCAGACCTAGAAGTGGGAAATTTGGGGAGGGTGTTCCTTCCATGATGGAGGCACCCACTAAGAACTGGTTTTGGGAAATTCCAAGTGGAAAGGGGTGAAAAGGGGCACTATGTGTTTTCCTTCCTATACTTTACACTGAAGAATCCCTGACTGATCCAGGTCCTGCCCCAATCCCTGGACCTAGAACCATGAAATTTGGGGAAAGTATTCCTCACATGATGTGAGCACCCACCAAGAAACCTTGCTGAGAAATTTAACACCTAAGAGGATGAAAGAGGGGCAACATGTTTTTGTCCTATGCTTAACATTGAAGACTGACTGATCACCATCCAGCCAATTTGGTGCCAGGTGCCTGATGCACTGGGAGAAGCATGCATGGGGGGAATGGTGTGCATTGAGAGATGTTGTGCATGGGGGAATGTTGCCCATGGGGGGATAAAGCGGAAGGAGGGATGGTGCACAGAGAGTGATGGTGTACATGCCGTACTACAAGTGAGGTGTTTGTTTACTGCTCAATCCTATGGCCTTTTAAGAAAGCAGGACAAATTAATTCAGTTCATGTTTATAAGTTAAAGTGTGCACCAGGTTCCAATTTTTAGTAAAGAGAAAGGCTCAGCTCTGACACCAGTGATGGGATTCAAAGAAATTAACAACAGAAATTAAGGGCGCAATCCAGAGCAAGTTCAACCTGCTCTACCCTAACTGCTCTCTCCTAACTATTCTGTATCCAGAGCAGAAAGTTATGCTGCATCCAGAGAATCAGGAAGCCTGGGGCTGCCCTAACTGCTCCAGAGCATGCTAAGTCAGTGACAGCTGGGGAGGGCTTGCTCCTGAGTAGACCCCCCTCAGATCACACTGAAGAAGGAACAGCTGTGGTGCCTACATTATAAGGAAGCCCAGCAGTTCCTGACAACCAGTTACAGCAGCAGTTCTTCTAGTGCAAGATGGATGCTTGGAGTGGCCTGCTGTATCCTGAGGTTAGTGGGCTGCCATAGTTGTGCCATATCCTGAGGTTGAGAGGCAGGGATTGCAGCTAGGCTGGCCAGGAACTCAGATTTTTGGTCAACACTACCATTCTTACTCAGGCCTTATCATGGACCCCTATGGGTCTACTCATTACTATACCTGCTCCTGAGGTGGTATATCTCTGAGGAACTGGAAGAGGGCATTTCTGCCTTGAAACAGGCTTTGGATACAGAGTAACTGCTCTGCCCTAGGCAATGCTAAACTTGCCCTCAACTTGTCTCTCCTGAGCTGCTTAGGCTGCCCCAGTTAGGGCAGAGCAGAGCAGGTCCACCTCTCTTAGGGCACCCTATGTTGCCTTGCTCTGCCCTAAGCCTCTTCCAGAGTAACTGGGCTGGAGCATCTTGCAGTTGCTCCACCCTAGTGATAGATAGGGCAACCCAAGGGCTCTTAAGGGGACAGATTAGTTGCTCTGGATTGTGCTGTATGACCTTCTGGCAGCCACTTTTAAATGGCTATTTTTAAACTTTATATGTCCTATCTCTCGTTAACAACCAGTTCTATAAGTAGATGCGAATCTGCTGGAGCCCACCACTGTCTGACACCGTTCTCTGCTGTCCACTGTTATATCACTGCTCATGTGACTCTGTAAGGTCTCAGAGCAGGGTTGAAGAAGTGATAGAGCTTTTCCAGTGGAAGCGTGCTCTAGCCATGAAAACGACATTCCCGGCTTGGGGTAACAGCCAGTGCTGTTATATCAGCATTGGGCTGCGCTATCCCTGAGTCAGCGTGGAAATCAATTGATGGGCCACTGAATTATCTTCCCTTACAGAGTTCCATGTAAAGGCACAGATAATTCAGCATGTCTGTGCACTGGCATAACCCAGGAGTGGCACAGAAGCGCCTTTTGCGTTTCCAACTTCTCCCCCTTGTTGTCCTGACGCAGTGTGGAACAGTCTCAATAACTACTGAACCTACTCCCTTTGTCACTTCTGCTTTTCTCTAGGGTTGCAGAAGAAAAGGAACCATCTCTCCTGGGTTGCCACTGATCTGTTGCAACCACCAGCTGATGTGTAAATAAATGGTGTAAAGAGGTTTGTTCCATTTTGGACAGGGTGACCATATGCCATAACCCAAAAAAGAGGCCAAGGACTTACGAAAGGTAGGACACCCAAGAAAAATGTAGAACAAAGCTAAAAACACTCATATATATTGCTTTCAGGGGGTTAATTTAAACTCTATATTACTTATTAGTAAATAAAAATTATTACGTATAGGCTGCAATCTTAAAGACACTTTCTTGGGAGTAAGACCCATTGAACACAATGAGCTTTACTTTTGAGTCGACACGGTTAGGATTGTGCTCATAATTTATTACACATAAGCTGACATCCTAAACACACTTTCTTGGGAGAAAGAGCGCAATGGGATTTACATCTGAATAGACATGGTTAGGATTGCCACCCTTAATTTCTTAATTAAAAGAAGGCTACATGCTGCCTCCTCACAAGGAAAAGGAGGACAATGAAGACTTTTTCCCCAGGATACAAGGCTAAAAAAAGAGGACATGTTCTGGAAAAAGAGGGCATGTGGTCAACCTGATTTTGGAACTTTGGAGGTGGGAAGGCTAGATGGGAAGGGGAATGCTTTTCTAAGTGCTAGCCAGGTTGTTTTCCTCGTTCTGGGTTATGCATGCATTTTGTTGTGTGCATGGTGTAACCCTTCTGCTGCTTCTCTCTCCTCTCCCATTCCCCATGTGGCTGGTAGTACAAGTGAAGAGCCAATTTCCTCTCAACAGCACTTCACTTACAACTTCGCTGCATCTTTGGTAGTGGCAGATTGCAAAATCTGCCATCATAAATGGTTCAGAAGTTTGGGTCTTTTCCAATGGCCGATCTGTATTTAACTTGAATATAAGTGTGTTTCTAAATTGTCAAATCAACACCCCATATCTGTCCAGTGCACAGATGGGTTCAAGTCAAGATAGCAGAACACAACTTGTTTATTGCAAAATGGTTTTTGGTGGTGTCCCTAGTGTACTGTCAGTGCTCTAGGAGTTCTGCCATAAATAGTGGCAGCCTGGCAGGACCACCATTAGATGTAGCAACTGTAATGAAACTGGAAGTCTGCGCTACAAGCTCTTTGGGTGCGTCACCTGTGATGCCACTGATCCTGCCTGCTCCCTTTATCTCTGCTGTGAACTTTTGTGCTCCTGCATTGTTTTGGGGGCTGTAACTGGGGAAACACTTGACCAGTTGCTGTGAATTCCTTATCAGATCAACCCAGAAAAGAGTTGGGGTTAAAATAAAAATAAAGTGTGTTCATTCTCAACCCACACACCCATCAACTTCCTGTGTTACCTGACCAACAGTTTGATATTTCCGTGGGCAACGCTACTTACCGGAAGACTATTACATGCTTTGGAGCCTTCTAGCAACTTGAGGTTCTTTCCCAACCTGGGTTTTCCTTCACCCACCCTCTACTTTGTGATTAGCAAGTCTGCATAAAGGAAGGGACTGCTTACTGTTCTGGAAAGAACTACTGTCTAAGGAGAGGAGCTGTGGACTTGAGCCTACTGACATTGCAGAGAGACAGAATAGTCTTACTTCTTATCATGGAGCGTAAGGTGAGTGATCTGTTCTCTATAGCTCCAGATAAAATTTGGTCTTGCACTTTATATCTTACTGCCACCACATTTCCTTTTTTTGGGGGGGGGGATGGGAATAGTGGAGTGGGGTGCAGGCTGTCAAACAGATGGGGTCTCATCCTACCTCCCATTATGTTCAGAGGGAGATGTGGCTTCAGTTAAAGAGGAATGTCCTGGGAAAGAGGGTAAGGAAAGAGGGTAGCATTCTTTCTAATTCTGAACCACCAAAAAAGAGATAATATTTCAAAGATTGTCTCTTAGTTTGTATATCCTAAAAACTAGATCCTACTTGCTAGCTTTCTTTTAAGAAAACCATATTGGGATGTTTTATTCTTTACTAGCGAAATGTGTACCCACGTTGCGGGAGTGAAATCCCCCTGCATGCCATCCCGCATCAGTCCCCCATGAGCATCAGTCCCCCATGCGCAACAGTCCCCCCATACGCATCATTCCCCCATGCTCATCAGTCCACCATGTGCAGCTTCCCCCATGCACATCAGTCCCCATGCGCAACATCCCCCATGCGTCATCACCCATGGTGCAATATCCCCCATGCGCAACTTCCTCATGCGCAACTTCCCCCCATGTGCATCAGTCCCCAATGTGCAACATTCCCCCATGCACATAATTCTCCCCATGCGCAACAGTCCCCCCATGTGCATCATTCCCCCATGCTAATCAGTCCCTATGCACAACATCCCCCATGCGCCATCCGCCATGGTGCAATATCCCACATGCGCAACATTCCCCATGCACAACTTCCCCCATCTTCCCTTGCGCAGCATTCTCCCCAGCGCAACCTCTTCCTCCAATCAATGTCCCCCCTGGTGCACTAGGCACTGAGCACCAAATTAGCTGGATGTTATTCTTCTCCCATGTAAAGTATAGGACAAAAACACACTGCACCCCTTTTCAGCCCCTGAAGGGTTAAGTTTCTCCAGATGGTTCTAGGTGGGTGTTCAGGTGACAGAAGGAACTCCCAGAATTCCATGCTTCAGGCCCAGCAGTTGGGGCGGAATGTTGCTGAGTCAGCAATTCTCAATGCAAAGTATAGGGAGGAAAACGCGTTGCGCCCCTTTTCACCCCCTTCCGGTTGGAATTTCCAAAAACCGGTTCTTAGTGCACCCCTCCGCCACGGAAGGAACACCCAACCCAAATTTCACGCTTCTAGGCCCAGCAGTTTGGCAGGGCATTGATTTGTCAGTCAGTCAGTGAGTGAGTGAGTCAGTGACTTTTCTCTTTTATATACAGTGACGCCTCACGTAAAGAATGCCTCACGTAAAGTATGTTTCACGTAACAAACAAAAATTTATCTAGGAATCTGCTTCACGTAAAGAAAGTGCTTCACGTAAAGAACACATTCATTGGCAGTTGGGGCAGACGCGCTGGCCGGCAGCCTGTTTAAAAAGCGTCATGCCTGCCTAGTGCACCTGCCCATAGTGAAAGCAACATTTCTGCGCTGTTCCTCCTGTGGCCGGATGTCCGCTGGGCAGAGGGAGAGAAGAGCAGTGGAGAAGAGGGAAGCAGCTCAGGGCCAGCCAGAAGGGAGCAGGGGAGAGAGAGGCTCGGGATGGAGAGAAGGAGAAAGTGGGGAGACACTTTGAAGGTGTCTTGGATTGCAGCCTCCTAACCATGTCTACCCAGAAGTAAGCCCCATTGTGTTAAATGAGGCTTACTCCCAGGAAAGTGTCTTTAGGACTGCAGCCTAAGTAGACTTCATAAGATCATGCACATTGAATGCATATTTTGAATTCAATCCAAGTGTTCTGTCATCATTTTTACATCCAGTTAATATTTTTATATGAATATTTTTGGGGTTGTGGAACAAATCGTCTGAGTTTCCATTATTTCCTATGGGAAAATACGCTTCATGTATAGAATGTTTCACGTAAAGAACATGCCTCCAGAACAAATTAAATTGGTTATGTGAGGCGCCACTGTATATAGATTTTTCATACTGAATCTATGTTCTTTCCTCAAGGAACTCAAAGCAGACAACCTGAATGCCAGGGTGACCAGAAGCAGAACCCAAAATTCCCTGACAAGCCCCCCCAAATTCCTGTCCTTCAGGCTAAAATTCCTACATGGTTAAAAAATGTAGGACATCCTGAAAAAATGTAGGACAAATGTAGGACATGTTAAAATAAAGCAGAAATATTCGTATTGCTTTCCTGTACTTAATTTCAACACTTTTAAAATTGAAAACCTCTCAACATGCATGATTCTGACCCCCTTCCCCGTCTCAGGAGTAAAATCAGTATAACAATAGTAATGATGCACTGTTGGAAAGGAGGTCTCTTCTATATACTGCTTTAGTTTAAGCCCTTCTAGATGGACCTTGATTATACAAAAGTAGCCAATTTCCCCCTTATTGTTGGTGTCTCTCTTTTTGACAGATGTCTAGATGTTGGCCAGGCTTCAGAGTCTTGTGTATTGTTCTCCTGCTCAGTTTGGAGAATGGCGCTTTTGGAGCCATAAGTCCAGGCAACCTGCAGAAAATTGTGAAATACATCACAGAGTGAGTAACGTTCATGCAGACACAATCCTGATGGGTTCAGCTGAAGCACACTGCGGTGAGATTCGAATCATGTCCCAAGTCTCCACCCCAACAATTTGGCTTGTGCATGAGTCCTAGCATGAGTCCTCTTTACTCATTCATCATCTAAAATTCTCAGGAAGGGCAAGTGGCTTCTGAGATTAAGTGTACATGCGCAAACATCATGAGCACTGGGGGAATGCTTCACTGGGGGAATGCTCCCACTGGAGAGAGGCAGCTGGTGAGAGTGTTTTTTGCTGAGGGGAGGGACAGTCCTCTCCACAGTGCCAGTGGGGTAATGTGCCAGATAGGGATGACATACCAGATGGGGGTCATGCACCGGGGGGATTCCTCTGGCATTTCACCCCCCTCTGGCATATCACCCAGTGTGGCCTATACCAGCTGCACCACCCTTTCGATAGCTCTGCACCCACGTCTGATGGGAGGACTGGGGCAGACAGGGAGACAGCATGAGGGCAAAGCACAAAGTCTTTGGAAGTCCATTGGTACAGTCTGTTGGTCATGGACTAGACCAACACAGGGAAGAGTTATCTGTAGAATGATCCCCCCTTGGGAGATCCTGGCCAGGCACACTTGCATACCTGCATTGCAGGCAGGAGTATGGGCCAGGGAAGTGCGCGGATGCTGCAGCCCAGAATCACCTGACACTCCCTCTGCCTTCCCTTCCCATCTCACCTCTGCACCTCCATCAGGGCCAGCTTGAGAAGTCTGGCATGTGGAAGTCAGTACCTCTGTCCTGCTTTCCTCCCCACTCTGATCCGTCCCCATGGGACAGCATCCCCTGGGGATAGGGGACAGGGGACAGCATCCCGAGAGGAGATGCCAGCTCTCTGTGGTACAGGGGTTAGTGTGGATCTCTCTGGGCCAAGAGGGGCTCTGTGGAGAGGAGAGGTCTTTCCTCCTCTCACTCCCTTACACACACTCACAGAGATGAAATAACATAGCATCCAGTAACATGGATCAAGACAATCAGCTATAGTGACAAGCTGCAGGAGGGATAGTTTAGCTTGTTGCTGGGTGTCTGCAACTTACATTCATTTGCTAGTGGGTGTGCAGAAGAAACTATGTTGTAGTAGTGGTGGGCAGCTGTTTCTCCCCCATGTGCCTAGGGAGGCTGCAGCAGTCAGGTGGAAGTCACTCATGAATGTCGTGGCTCATTGTGGCCCCCATGCTGTTGTCTCTGCAGCCTTTGAATGAAGCCAAGGAGACCAACTTGTAAGAACATGTTTTACTCACTTGGTATCACAATTTACCATCTCCCCTGTGGTTTCCCCTAGCTATGGTACCGATAACACACATTATGCTGTAGCTGCCAGGCTGGATGGAAAATACTGCCAGGATCCTACACCAGCCAACCTGCAGACTGCATTGCCTAAGAGTGTGATGGAAGCGTTGAAGAGAGCTATTAATATGAAAAATGGCATCTTTATCCCACCTCCAAATGGGAATGTTGTTGCAGCCAGGCCAATCATTGAGGGTAAAGCTGAACATGCTGAATGGCGCCTGCTAACTGGGGGTCAGAATAGTTATACAGCTAAGTTACTAGAGAATAAACCCAGAGATAGTTGCCTGATCTTCTTCAGCAAATTGTCTCCTTGTACGGACCGGTGTCTCAATCTGAAGGACACGAGGAATTTTGTCCAGTGGCTCAATCCTCTTTTCAACCGGCTTGGCCAGGATTCCAGGGCTTTCGTGTTTAAGTCTGTTTATGGGAAGGATGCCAAGAAAGAGCCAGAAGCCATAGTGGAGGCCTGGAAAACCATCAAGCGTGCCCCACTATTCCGCTGCGATGGCAATAAATGCATCCAATGTTTTGGCGACAATGACCAGTTGAATCCCAAATGCTTGTCTGAAAAGATGTAAGTTGCCAAGACTGTAGTGGCCAAGACAGTCATGGAACATCCTGAGCTGATCGTCCTTCGAAGCAAGATTTAAAAGTCTTTAAATCAAGATGCCATATCCCACCCTTGGATTCCCCAAAATGATCTATACATGTTTCTTTTTTGACTTCTGCTGTTGTATCAATAAATGTGTCAAGCATATCACAGTTGTTGCTTCTCCTTTTGCTGCTTCTGGAGTGATCCAGGCTAGATTTCCTTCCCAAGCTGCCATTACTGGCTAACTTAAAATATGGTTTACTTACATTTTTCTGCATTTAAAAACTGACTATTATTATGTAAATAATGTAAAACAGAATGTAAATAATTCATAATGTAAATATGTAAAATAGACATAATGTAAAACAGAAAAACCACACCATATTATCAGTCTAGACCTGGTCAAATCTCTTTCACATGTCTGGGCCCACAAGGAGAAAGGTTGACTATCCTCACTGGAATAATTTCAGCCCGTCTTACTTTAGCCTCAGCCCCTGACCTCTCTTGGTGTTCCTATGATGAGTCCATAGAGGATGTCTGAGAATGTTAAAGATCCCAAGCCCACTTTAATGGATATCATCCAACCTAGTCCTCTGAGAGTGGGCTTGAGCGCCTGTGTGGGTGGCTGTGTATCCCCTCCAGAGCATTAGGTCACTCAGGAGTGATGAGGACAGCTGTCCCCTGGGTCTCTTGATGAGGGGCTGTCTCAGGGCTGGCCTCCTGCCCCTTTTTTTTCCTCTGGCTCAGTGGTCTCTAAACTTTCAACTTCAGGGCTCCAGGACCTTTTAAGAACTGGGCAGATGAGAAAATTTTAGCAGGTGCAGCTTTTCATGTCATAGATCAAAGCAGCACTTGCTGAAATTTCCTTCTCTGCAGAATTGTTAAAGGTCCAGGAGCCCTGAAGTTGATAGTTTGGAGACCACTGAGTCAGAGGAATGAAAGGGAGCTCCAGCGCCTTGAGGCCCTACATGCTTGGCCTAGCTTCCCCCAGTAGTGTCAGTTCCAAGGTTGCTCCCATTTTTTCCTCCAGAACCTGGAGGTTTACTTACTGGTTACTTACAGTAACTTACTGGTTACTTACAGAACCTGGAGCTATGCTGTTGCTGCATGGGAGCAACTGCCACCATTTGAGAAAGGTGAGAAACCTTGAAGCAGTTCACTGCTGTCCCCATTATAACACTCATCATGCTACTCTGCAAGGCAGAGTTTGTGAGATCCTTCCCAGTGCTAGTCCTGCTCTAATCTCAGAAGCTACCTTCAGGTAGACTTTAAAGGCAGAGGCAACTCAGGAGTAGTTGCAGAGCAAACACTTTTCAGGTGAATACCCTTCAAGCAGCAGAGAACCTTCAATTGTGAAAAGCCTGCATGTTCTCAATTCACTTCTAATGAATGCATGATGTAAATGAAAGAAAACTGAATGCTCAAATATCTAACTTTGGATTCTGTGGGGTTTTTTTTTGAAGAGGTTAGGCCTGAGCTTAGTTGTACAGCAGAAGCCATTCAATTGTCAACATTCCCATATTGCAGCTTGCACATGTTTTGACATGGAATGTGTAGCTCGTGGAAATATGATGGTTGTTCTCCCTTTTGCATCACAACTAATATCAAAGGTAAATAAAAAAGTCAGAGGGGCCAGTCCCCCAGCGAGGCTAAAAACGATTCAAGGAATCTTGAATTGAATGTCCCTTGAATTGACATTCTTCGTGGTGACCAAAGAAGATGAAATCAGGAAAGTACACAGGAAAGATCAGGACCAAATATTCTGATAGCAAAGATCTTTTTAACAGTTACAGTGCAGAAAGCCTCATCTATATAAACGGCTAATTTTGTCTGTCCGTTTGTGTGTCTGAAACTCCTCCTAACTTGAGCCACACTTGCTGTACATAGAGATAATATACCTTTCTGGAATCAGGATGATCCCAGTATTGAAAATCTGCCCTTTATCTGCTTCTTGAAGATCCAGCTTTGGAATTTGTGCCCGGTCCAAATTGGCAGACATGCCATTTGAATTCAAGAGACCTTTAAGAATTGACACAGTGTATTAGACACAATGTATTTGTGTCTAGTTTTGGGTCTGAGGCCCAAAACACCCTCCGCAGGAGCTGACTTGAGTCCACATGGAGTGTGGCTTTCAAATGAGTATTAAATACTCATTTAAATATTCAAATGAGTATTAAATAAAGTGTTTAGTCAATGTTCTATCTGTATGGAATGATAACAGAGTCTCTCTGAGATGTCGAATTATGTGGCAATAAAAGAAGGCAACAAAAACTATGAATCATGATGTGCTGCAATAACCATCATTAGTTTTTTTATTGTATGCAAATCTGCCCAGCAGCGATGCAGTATGTGGGGAGAACATTAGTTGATGCCATCTCCCAGCTGCAAGGTGGAGGGGCTGATGAGCAGAGCCAGGCCAAGAAAGTGGGATCGGCCTTGGCCATATAAAGAGCCCCAAGAGGAGGGCAAGGGGGGAAGAGGAGAGGATGAAAGGGGGAGAGAGAAAGAGGAAGACAAAGAAGCGAGTGAGATGGATGAAGAAGAGAGTGGTGTGTGAAAGAAACCAGGAAGAGAGCAAAGCCTCCCTGGCCCAAAGGGGGAATGTAAGAACAGCAGACCAACTCCGTCTGTAAGATATGAGGCAATTTGGCCACAAAGTTTTCATCAGAGCCTCACAGTGCTGAATAGGGTTGCCTTGCACCACACAGCACCAGTTCTATCTCGAGGTTCTAGTGCTTGGTGATAATTATGAAGATGTGGTGGCAGCTGCTCCTGTGCATAACAGTATAGTTTTGCACTCTTGAGGTAAAAATTGGGAGGAACATTAGACCCAATACCCCAGGAAGAGCTGGAGCAACCATAATGGGAAGGGGCTTGAGGTGCACAAGAGAAGGAGGAAAGAAATAGGGCAGAGTCAACCCTTCATCTAGGGATGGCTGTCCTCGATGCTTCTGAGAAAACTGCCATGGACGAGGGTGGGGGCACAGTAACCCAAATGGATGTACCAAGCCCATTTCCAGAGGAGTAGTGTGGACAGTATTCAAATGAGTGGCCTGAGATCTGCAGTATCCCCAGAGATGCTATCAGGGCTTGCATCATTGAAGACAAACCTCCATATTGGGATACCCAGAGAGATCAGGGGCTGAGGCCGAAGTAAGAAAGACTGAAATTCTTGGTGTGATAGATTTGCTGTGTGTGGCGTAAAACAGGGACAGACCTGATTTGGGTGGATTGTGTTCACATACTGGCAAATGAGACAGAGGGTCCTGTCCAAACTGCGTGGAAGAGAATTACAGTAACCCTTTTCTAGTGAGGATGGCCAACCATTCCCCTTTGTCTGTTTTGCCACTTTAGTGGATCCAGAGGAGCATGAGCAAAGGATTGACCATGTTTGGATTGATGTCATGGTATGATCTTTGAGTTTGACATTCTTTTCACATGCAGAAAAAGCATATTTTTAGTAGGCGAATAATGGCAGCCTAGGAAGGAAGTCCAGTGTGGGTCACTCTAGAAGCAGCAAAGGAGAGGCAACAACTGTTGTATGCTTGACAGATTTATTGATGCAACAGCAAAGGAGAGAACAGAAGAGAATCAGATGCAAAGCTCAGTCTGGGGAATCTAAGGGAGGGTGACGGTTCTTGATTCAGAGACTGTCCTGCCATCTTGCATGAAAGGGCAGTGTTGCCCAGTGTGGCCCAGCAGTTACCGTAACTGTTCTTCTTCCACTACAGCCTTGGCAACCTATCACTTTTTGGGCAAGCACTTGGGATTCACCTTGCCATTTTTGTCAAAACACTGGACACACTGGTTGGCATCACAGTGGTACAGGGGAGCATTCTTGATGGTTTTCCAGGCATTCACTATGGCTTCTGGCTCTTTCTTGGCATCCTTCCCATAAACAGACTCAAACACGAAAGCCTTGGAATCCTGGCCAAGCCGATTGAAAAGAGGATTGAGCCACTGGACAAAATTCCTCGTGTCCTTCAGATTGAGACACCGGTCCGTACAAGGAGACAATTTGCTGAAGAAGATCAGGCAACTGTCGGGCTTGTTGTTGAGCATCTTGGCTGTTGGGCTGTTCTGCCCCCCATTCAGCAGGCGCCATTCAGCATGGTCAATGCCTTTGGCTGCAAAGTTTGGCCTGGCTGCAACCACGTTCCCCACTGGATTTGGGGTGTAGATGCCATTTTTCTGCCTGATTGCTTGCTGCATCTTCTGCATCACACTCTTGGGCAGTGCAGCCTGCAGGTTGGCTGTTGTAGGATCCTTGCAAACCTTAGCATCCAGTCTGACAGCCACAGCATAATGGTAGTTCTTAATCCCATAGCTAGGAAAAACCACAGTGGAGATGGTAAGTCGTGATACTGAATGAGGAAGAACTAATTCACCATCTGATAAATTGGACTACTGGGCTTGGTTCATCCAGACACCTCATGTGATCAGGACTGACAGTAGACCGCCTGCATCTGAGGCTGTACCCACGGAGCAGACTCCAACTGTCCAACTCTCTTCTCCTCCACCCTCCTTCCATTCTAATCCCTCTTTCTTTTCTAATCCAGGATGTGGGAGAAGATGGAGGGCAGTGAAGTTGAACGGACAGATGGAGGTGGACTCTCCCTCCCAGCCTGCTCTTTGAGGTAACAGTTGGCCACCTGGATAAGCAGGCTGCTCAATGGGACTACTGTAGTTTGTTGACTAACTGTTTCATCGGGCTCTGGGACCGGCTTTAAACATATTGGACCAATTGCTCCTAATTTTCTGTGTGTAGGTTAACGTACGCTAGTCTTACACACAGTATTTTTGTGCTAGTACACAACATTTTTATACAGAACGACAGTGGTTTTGATCATAAAATCATAAAGTTGGAAGAGACCTAATATGTCATCTAGACCAGCACCCTTTCTGTTGCAGGAAATTCTCCTAGAGCATCTCCAACAGGTGCTTGTTGAGTCTTTGCTTGAAGATCCCCAGTGAGGGAGAGTGAAGGGAAAATGTATGTCCATGGACTCCTAGAGGTTGATAAAGGTGAGTGGTTTATATTACAGTGCCCATTCACACTGTTCTGTTGGGTTCTACCTGTTATTACCTTCAATCATAATTCTGTGTGTCACCCTCATCATCCCTACAATGATTGAGTTATTACATTTTGATGGGGAAAAATCTGTGGCTAAGCTGTGGAGCTGCACAGATGTGGTGAACTTGTTTTACAAGTTTCAAATCGGTGCAGCTTTCTAGGCAATCATCACTCTGATGATGTCAGGCCAAACCCATCAGGTTTATTCCTCAAAACACCAAAACAACATAAATGCTACTCACTCTGTGATGTACTTAACAATTTTCTTCACATTGCCTGGATTTATGGACCCCAAAGCACCATTCTGCAAACCGAGCAGGAGAACTATACACAAGACCTTGAAGCCTGGACTATGTTTGGACATCTGTCAAAAAGAGATACACCATTAATGCGCATGAAGCTTTTGCTGCATGTGTTCAAGATGCATCAGGAAGTGGGCAAATTACAGTCACGTTTGAAGAAGCCAACCATCCCAACCATGGCATTAAGTATATTATTTTGAAATTACTGCATGGTGTCAATTGGGAATGTCCTTAAAGGGATTTTGAGCATCTATGGCATCACATGAACCTTCACATTGGCTGCCTGGAGTTCCCTGATTATTCAATATGATCAAGAATAAAACATCCAGATCTGTTTATCTTATAAGAAAAATGGCAGGAAGAAGGTCCTGGTTTTCAGGATGTGCAGTAATACCTTGCAGTTTGGATGAAAATAAAAAGATGGATGAATGTTCAAAGCATAGCTTTATAAACAGAAATGGAACAGAAAGCATAAGAACATTGGCCTACATCAGGGGTGTCCAACACGCGGCCCGGGGGCCGCATGTGGCCCAGGACGAGGGTGGATGCGGACCTTCTGCAAAGCTGGCCATCACCATTGGAAAAACTGGCTTTGTGGCAGCAGCCATTTTCAAATTTCATGTGCTTCTCTGCGCACTGCCCTGGGCAGCCACCACAAAGCTGGTCTGGGCTGCCTGGCTCCTCCCTCTACCTGCCTCCTGGCACTCAGAGCGCTTCAGGCCCCTGCAAACCTTGCAGCACTCACCCACCCGCATCGCCCCAAAGCAGCCTCAGCCTCTATCCCAGCTGCTGCCTGCTGCCCTTGAGACCTACTCAGAAGTAAGCCCTGTTAAAGTCAATGAGGCTTACTCCCAAGTTGCAGTCTGAGAGCCCAATGATGCATAGGATGAGCTGTGATCCTCTCCAAGCTTAACCTTGGAGATATGCTGCAACCCTAACCATGTCTACTCAGAAGTAAGGCCCACTGTACCTTGTGGGTCTTACTCCCAGGAAAGTGTGTTCAAGATTGTAGCATTTCTCCAAGGTTAAGCTTGGAGAGGATCACAGCCCATCCTATGCACCATGCCTTCTCAGAAGTAAGCCCCACTAAAGTCAATGAGGCTTACTCCCAAGTTGCAATCTGAGAGCTCAATCCTATGCATTGCTACTCAGCAGAAAACCCTATGATAATCAATGAGACTTAGGGCAAAATCCAGAGTAACTACGGGGTGTCCACGCTCCAGTGTAGGAACAACTTACTCGGGCTTCCAATATGAATTTCCCATAGGTTTTCACTAGGTGATGCAGTAACTACGAGTGCACGTAAAGCGTCTTATGTGCTCCCCTAGTTGCTCTGGGTTTGGGGGTTACTCCAAGGTTTAGATTGGAGAGACTTACTCCAAGGTTTAAAAAATGTAGGACAGATTATAGGACATCCTATATTTTGTCCAACTTAAAAAAAAATGTTGTTAGTGTTTATGTGTGGCCCAAACCAACTTGTCTTCTTTCAGTGCAGCCCAGGGAAGCTAAAAGATTGGACACCCCTGGCCTATATTATGACAGTTGGGTGAAATTGGATGGACGACCAAATGAAAGTCAAAGGACTGCCGTCCAACATGAGAGACAGACCTTATACTGCAAACGCTCACTTAGAGGGTCAGAATTGGGAGGAATGCTACCTTTCCTCTTTTACTAAACCACCTCGTCTTCTGCAGCTAATGGCAGACAGGAAAAGACCCCATATGGCTGGCATCCTGCTACTCTCACTATTCCCAAAAGAGGAGGTGGTGGCAATAAGATCCTGGGGAAAAGACACGCAATGCTCGGGAAGTGCAGAATAACTCACCTTGCGCTCCATGATGAGGACAACTGGCCTGTCTTTCTGCAGAAGGAAAGTACGTTGTCACTGCTGATAGCGACTGGTCCTATGCTCCTCTTTTTATAGGGAACCTCCTTTGGGAACATTAAATTGTCCCTCCTTGTATGGAAATTTTCCTATCCCCAGAGTGGACCAACAAAAATGCGGATGAAGGAAGGACATTTGGAGGTAGGAAGATGCCAAACACATGACTGTCTTCCAATGGACCGTATCAATCTCAGGTTTCTTCTTTCTCAAGAAGGAAGGATGCTGGGATCCATATTGTGGCAATCACTAATAAGTTGCACACGATTAAAATTCTGGATCATGACCAAATGATTGGAAAGCATTTTTGTGTAGGTCACCATCTTGTACGTCTTTCACCAGAAGTGAGAATGAGTCACTAATTAGTCCAACTTCTTCAAGATCTTCAAGTTGCTGTGCTGGTCCATGTTAAGAAATTCATTGATCACATTTAAAGAGTGTCAACTGCTCTTTGTCAACTGTGCAACTTCCTGTCATTACGCCACCATATTAATAATTCAAATTAAAATTCGAAAACCTTTATTGGCATAAAGCCAATTATAAAAACATTCTTCTGCTCGTAAACCATTAAATGCCACCTCATTCTTTCTTCTATTTCCTGTTTTGTTGGACTTAATTAATTGTCATGTTATCTATATATATATTAAAATGAGAAATCACTCACTCAGTCACACAATCTTCAACGCCCAGCCTAAATCGCTGGGCCTAGAAGCGTGAAATTTGGGGTGGATGTTCCTTCCATGACGGAGGGGTGCACTAAGAACCAGTTTTTGGCAATTCCAACTAGAAGGGGGGGAAAAGGGGTGCAACGTAGTTTCCTCCCTTTACTTTGCAATGAAGAATTGGTGACTGAGAGATGCTCTGCCCCAATCATGAAAGCATGAAATTTGGGGAGTGTGTTCCTTCTGTCCCATAAACACCCACCAAGAACTGACATGGAGAAATTTAATCCTTAAGGGGCTGAAAAGGGGTGCAATGTGTTTTTGTCCTATACTTAACATGGAAGACCTACCAACATCCAGCCAATTTGGGGGGATGTTGTTCAGAGGGAATGGTTTCACTGGAGAGGACGCTGCACATGGGGGCTGATGTGCATGGGGATGTTGCACATGGGGGTTGATGTACATGGGAGGTTGATGCACATAGGGGTTGATGCACATGGCGGATGTTGCATCTTGGGGTGGATGTGCATGGGGAAATGATGCGAATGAGGGTTCATGTGCATGGGGATGCACATGGGGACTGAAGCGCATGGAGACTGATATGCATGGGGGTTGATGCACGTGGGAGATGATGCACATGGGGAGATGATGCACATGGGGTGTGTTGCGCATGGGAGATTATGCACATGGGGGATGGATGCGCATAGAGGGGTTGATCCACATGGGGGGTTGATGTGCACAGGAGTGTTGCACATGGGGAGGTGTTGGGCATTGGGGGTGTTGCACAAGGGAGTTGATGCACATGGGTGGTGATGCGCAAGGGGACAGAATGTGAACAGAATGATCATACCATGACATCAATCCAGACATGGCCAATCCTTTGCTCATGCTCCTCTGGATACACAAAAGTGGCAAAACAGAGAAAAGGGAATGGTTGGCCATCCTCACTGGAATAGGGTTGCCGTAATTCCCTTCCACAGAACTGGGACAAGATCCTCTATCACACTTGCCAATATGTGAACACAATCCCCCCAAATTGGGACTGTCCCTGTTTTACGCAACATATGGCAAACCTATCACTCCATGTGCTTCAGCCCTTCTTACTTTGGCCTCAGCCCCTGATCTCTCTGAGTATCCCAATATGGAGGTTCAGAAAGCCTCTGGTTTTTCTATTTTGCTGGCACAGAACAAAGAAGTGAGGCCAGCTGTTTTCTTCCCTCTTTGGTGAGTTGGCAGCCCTATTTACAAAACTGTTTTTCAGCTATTTTCTTCAGCCAAAGCCCCAAAGAGCAATCTGCTCTGTAGTTATCTAAATAACGGTGATTTTCTCCCCTTGATAAAGCCTCCGGGGTTTGGGCTCTTTTGAAGAAAGCAGGAATCTTTTTTATGGTGGATGATGATGATGATGATGAAACATTAACAGCACAAGCCTATGCATGTTTATTCATAATTAAGTCCAATTGTATGCCCAGAAGTCCAATTGTATGTACAGTTAAGTCCAATTGTATGTCCAATTGTATGTTCCAGTCAGTGATAGAATAAAAATCCTCCCACCATCATATTTAATGCTAGATCTCTGCCAGGCTGTCAGATTTCCTCAGATATGATTTTTTTCTCAGATATGATTAAGATCAGGTTAGATCCAGTGAGCCAGAAGTCAGGTGGAACTGGACATCCTGAGCAAGCTGATGAGAGTATCTTTCAGCCTTTATAGGGAATGGACTATTTCAGGTTGCTGTAGCCACTGCCTCTGTTGTCTCACAACACCTGCATGGCACAGGTAGTTAAGTGTGCCGTCAACAGCCACCTCCAGAAACTGCATAGCTATTATGAGCCAGGAGTTATTACCATTGGTGGGATCTTCTCCCAACTTCTTCTTCTTTGGGAATCTGAAAGCTTCACTGAGCCCCCGAATAACTGGTTCTTAAATCATCCAATGTAAGGCATTTCATTTGTTTGAGTAAAGTGTGTTCCAACAGGCATGGACCAATTTTATCACCTCCAATGTTTGGGCTAGAAATCTATGGCTCCTCTGTCTGGCTCAGTTGACCAGAATGGTGTGCAGTGTAGGGAATGGTCACCACTATTTGAGAAGCTGCTTCGCACAAATGGCTTGTCATATTGTTTTGCATGAAGTACAGTAGTTGCGCTTCTGATGCCTCATATGAAACTCAGTCTGTCTACTTATTTTTGTATGACGTTTGCTGTATTATTGTTGTTAAATTGTTCCACCAAAGTAATATCGCTTTTGAAACCTGACAAACCACAAGACAAAGTAGACTGTTATCGCCTTTCTGTATACTTGTTACACATTTCTGAAAAAACTAATCATAAATACTGGGTGATTCAAAATGAATGGGACAAAAAGAAACCATACCTGTTGTAATGGGTTTATTTTTGAAATACAAATTTAACCTGAAACTATCACTATACAAGTTTCTAAAGATGTTTGATGTGGGGCCCTCCCGTGACACGGCAAATGTCTATGCGGTTATCCAAGATATGCCCAGATACAGGCAGTTATGTACGTGGATGACCCTACAGAAAAAGTGCCAGTTTTTGATCTACCTTGCCAACATTGGTCAACCCTGAACAGTATCCATGCCCAATATGATGTCTGTTAGGACTCACTGTTTAAGTGGGGTCTTGTATCTACCAAAACAGTGTGACTGTGGTGCTTGTCAACAAAATATTAATCACATTATGTCCAAGTGTCCATCAAGAGTTTACACTGGCCCAGTGTCTGAGTTTTTCAATATGGACCACTCTGTCCTTGAATAGTTGGGTGGACTGGACATTATTTGATGTATCATAAGACCACATATTTGCAATATGCTAAATAAATAAACCGCAAGTGACAGCTGCATGCTGTTACTAGTAAAGATAGTAATAAAATCAATTTTTAAGATAACAGTTACTGTTTACTGCATCATAAAGGAAAGTAATAGATTCTTTTATGACCTTTATTGAAAGTAAGAAGTTAACAGAAATATTTTCTATACATTAAATTTGAAATAAATTGTATTAGTTACATAAGGCTGAGCAATATGGCTATATATAGTGCATATAAAGCAGGCCCCCGTCAGTCTTGGAAGACTATGGTATCATGCTCGGCACTGCATACGCTGCATGCGAAGCACGAAAGCCTGGGTTAGATTGTTATGGAGGATATGCTGTTACCCAAGCAGCAAATCCCCCCTCTCTACGCCACTGAATTGGTCCAATGGAAAGGCAGAGCCGATACGATTGGATCCATCTGGCGTCGCAGAGCTGAGCTAAGGACAGGAGCTCACCCTGTCTTGTGGGGCTGACCCAGGTCTCGAACCCTGGCCTGCTGGTTAACAGGCACAGTGTCTTAGCCACTTGCGCATATAAAGCTCTGTGATATAATATGTATCCTCTGTTGCAGTGTGGTGACAAAGAACTACCAGCATGTTCTCGCTTTGGCACTAGCGATCAATGAAATCAATGAAAATCCCACACTCTTACCAAATGTCTCTGTGGGGTTTCACATCTATGACAGTTACTTTGATGCAAGGATGACTTATCTGGCCACCCTGATATTGTTATCCACACAACACACAATGGTTCCCAATTACAAGTGTGGCACCCAGAAGTTGATGGCTGTTATTGGAGGCCTTCAGTCTGAAACCTCTATTCACATCGCAGCAATTTTGGGCATCTATCTGATCCCACAGGTATGGTATACAGGCTGTTCTCAGGCTGAGAGTTTCACACATAACTACTCTTTCAAAAAATTTTGTCAGGGGGATCAAACTGAGACATGCAGAAGCAGATGACCTAACTGAATGGCAAAGACCAAACCAGGCATAGCAAAGCAAGTTTGGGAACTTATTTATTTATATGGGTATGCATGGAACAAATAATGATTCTGACAAGCTATCAAAAATACTCGTCCCAAGATTCAGATTGGAACCATCTATGAGTATCAACACAAAACTACATCTGATTCACACCTTCTTTAGGAATGACACCATAATTATTAACTGCAGAAATAGAGGTTCCCCCTACCACTTAAAAGGTAAAGGTGTCCCTCACAGCTTGCCCTGCTAGTCATGACCAACTCTGGGGAGTGGTGCATGCAGGCCACATGTCTATGTTTTTGGACAATGCTGGCTCAATAACCAGGAATGAGCAAGGCTGCCTAGAGTTGATGTCTACTTTATGGTGTCTGCTTTATGGTGCCTACTTTATGGTGTCATTCCTAAAGTAGGAGTGAATCAGATGTAGTTTTGTGTTGATACTCATAGATGGTTCCAATCTGAATCTTGGGATGAGACCTTTATTACTGGTAGCTTGTCAGAATCATGATTTATTTGGAATAGGGCCATTTCATCTGTTTTGACCAACTGGCCCCAATTTTCACACTAGAATAAGGATTAATTTGTCTAATTCATTGATAAATGTATCTTCTGTGCCAATGTTATAGCACAGAGATGCTGGGGAAATATAGGGCTTATTTGCCCCAAACTGGCCATGAAATGATTTACCCATTTTGATATTTTTCCCATTTTCCAAATTTTCCTGTGATGAAATAGGGAGCTGCATATCTAAGTCAATTTTACAGCATAATCAGTACAAGACAACGAATGCTTCATTTCTACAATCTAAAAAATAATTCATGTGTTTTATTTAGCTTAGCTATGGCTCCTACGCACCCACACTAAGTAATAAGATTCAGTTTCCTTCCTTCTACCGGATGGAACCGAACATAGCCCACCAATACACTGGTATTGTCCAGTTGCTTCTGCATTTCCGATGGACGTGGGTTGGAATCCTTGCAGTCGACAACGAAGATGGTGAGAAGTTTGTGCAGTCCATGTTGCCCAAGCTTTCTAAGAACAGTATCTGTTTTGCTTTTGTGGAAAGGATTCCCAAAGTGTCCTATATTGCTGGAGTTTTTGAGTTCATTGGCCAACTGAGTAAAGTATCTTCAGTTCTAATCAGAAGCAAAGTCAATGTGATTGTCATCTTTGGGGAAACCCAGTCCAACTTTGGATTGCAGCTAATACTCTCAGAAAATCAGTTCAACACAATGATCCCTATTGACAAAGTGTGGATTACAACCGCACAGTGGGATTTGGCATCAAATGCCTTACAAACAATTGATAATATTCAGGTCTTCCACGGCACCTTGTCCTTCACAGTTCAAATGAATAAGGAACAAGGTTTACAAAAATTTTTTCTTCAAAGAAATGCTTATTTATGGAAAGCAGATGGCTTCCTTCAGGAGTTCTGGGAACAAGCGTTCGCGTGTGCATTTCCACAGTCTCCTGAAGACAAGGAAAGCAATGAAACTTGCACTGGTGATGAGAAACTGGAGACTCTTCCGGGTTTGCTTTTTGAAATGCATATGTCTGGTCCCAGCTACAATATCTACAATGCTGTCTATGCTGTGGCCCATGCTTTGCAGGCCATAAGTTCCATTAGCACCAAAGGCAGAGCAAGGGAAGAGGGAGACATATTGAGTCTTCAGAATTTTCAGCCGTGGCAGGTAAGGTGTTCCTCTTTGTGTTAGGATAGGATTGCCCTAATTCTCTTCCATAACACTACGACAGGACCCTGTCAAATTTGCCAGGATGGGAATGTGACATGATAGGACATCATGTTGCAAGTGACATCATGTTGTATCCCAGTAAGTTTCAAAGTGTCAGAGCCACTTCTGTGTCTACTCTGGAGTACATTCTATTGTATTCAGTAAGACCTACTTCCAGGAAAGTGCAATCCTATCCATACTTTCCTATGAGTAAGCTCCATTGTCTATAAGAGGGCTTATTTCAGAGTAGACGTGCAGAGGCTTGGGTTTCTCAGGTTCCTTTCCATCGTCTCCTTGCTCCAAGTGGCTGCAGAGTTGGTGGTGGAGCTCCAGGATTTCCTGGAGGGTCCACTAGCTGCCTACCTGTTTCCTCCAAGCAACCTGGTGGGACCTCACCTGATCCCCAGCATGCTTGGATGGAAACTTTTCCCAGCAGCACTTCCTTAAGGAAGCAGGCAGGCAGCAGGTAGACCCTCCAGGACTGGAGACATGCTCAGCTGCAGTCCCAGAGCACTGCGGTGGCTTCTGCTCCACCTCTGCCCCTGCTCCCAGGTCCTGGACTGCTGCTTGGAGCAAGCAGGGATAGTGGTGGACTGACCCAGCTGGTGCAGACATTGTTGAGACTGTTCTTATTAAAATAAAAATGTAATTGTTCTGGAAAAAAGACAAATGGCAATCCTATGCTAAAACAAAAATGTTATAAAATTTTGTCATAACGATGAATGCAGCAGTGCCCTGTGGGTGGCAATGTTTGCCCTCAAAGATTTCCAATGTCACTGTACCGATGCACTTTCTTTCCACTTAAGTTGCAACAAACAGAGCATATTCTTCAATTGATGACTTCAAACTTTGGGCCCTACCAGAATCAGGAACTCTTATTGCTTGGCTTACAATGCAATCCTAACCATGTTTACTCAAATGTAAGCCCCATTGTGTTCAATAGGTCTAACTCCTAGGAAAGTGTCTTAAGGATAACAGCCTTGGTTTAATTGACCCAAGGAGACCTCCAGTAGTTAAAAATACCCTGTAGGATGCAGCATAGCCTGTGCTGGTGCCATTGCATCACAGATGTTTAGTTTGTATTGCATATTACTTACAACATAGTTCCCTGCAAGAAAAAATTGACATTGTTCTCGGATGATATCAGTGTTTGAAGGAATGAATATGAAGGTCATGGTTTGCTTTTGTGAACTTCCCCTTTTCTTTTCTAATCTAGCTTCATTATTTCCTGAATCGCATATCCTTCAACAACACCATGGGGGATCATGTGTCTTTTGGTGACGGAACACTGGCAGCTGGATTTGATATTATAAACTGGGTCACATACCCCAACCAGTCTTTCCAAAAAGTGAAAGTTGGGAGGATGGACCCACTGGCTTCTTTCAGTAAAAGTTTCACTCTTAATGAGAAGATGATCACATGGCATAGCAGCTTCAACCAGGTAAGATCTAAGGGTCCACCATCATGTGACATTGAGCCTGACTCTGGGAGATGTACATTGCCTGGAAATAGACCAGAAGTGAACATCTTATAAGCAAAAATAGAAATGGGGGACCTCATCCAGCTCAATAGCATAATGGCTTCCCTCAATGGCTTTCTTCCTTTTCACCAGCAAGCATCTGAGGAGTCAAGAGTCTGTCAATGAATGATTTCCTGTTAGAGAGGAAGGTCTAACATGGCTTCTGCTTTAAAGAGAGCCTTGGACTGCAGGGAAAGTGTGGCTGTAGATCCCACATGGGTGGAAACCCACAGGTGTATTTTCCCACAGAATAACTGATCTGGGGCTAAAATTAGTTATTGATACTTTTAGATGAGGGTGGTTCAGCTTTGAAATTTAAGTTTTCTTACGTTTCCTTTTCTCTGTACTCACTTTGTCCCACTCTTAGAGCCAATTACTCAGATGTGATGACTCTACTTTTAAAAAAAGTCCAATACTACCTTATTTGTGTAAATGGAAGGGAAATCTGATGGGGATCATGAAACTGGGAATGGGAGGGAACTTAACCATTTTCCAAGTACAGATTCTCCCAGCTACTACCTGCCATGCAGGGCAAAATATAACATCACAATAAGGGATCTACACCTTTTCTTCATGTTTAGATGGTGCCCCGTTCAGTGTGTACAGACAGCTGCAGTCCTGGTTTCAGCAGACAACCACAGGAAGGGAAGCCATTTTGCTGCTATGATTGTGTTCAGTGCCCAGAAGGGAAGATTTCTGACTCACAAGGTAGGTCCCTAAAATGTTCGATAAGTGGGGGGTTCGTGTCCACTATGGCTGCAATCCTAAACACATATACCTGGGAGTATGCTCCATTAAACTCAATGGGTCTTATTTCTGAGTATACATGCATAGGAGTGTGTACGCCAATATATAGTGGTACAGCTATACCAATCATCGGGATTCATTCACATCAGTGGTTTATGACCCAAGACATCCCGGAAACTATTGATGCAGCCCGCACTTCATTCTCCTTTGCATGTCCTGTCTGTACTCATATGTTTATTGAATTGAAATTCTAGCAATCCTAGAAATTTCTAAAGGGACTAATTTCTAAATTTCTGAATTTCTAAAATTAAAATTATTTTAAATGCACGGCATCAATTAGAATGAACATTGGGCTTGGTTTTGCTCTGTTCACTGGATGTTGAATGATGTAGACAAAAGTGTGTATCTGAATCTTAGACAGTGCTTTTTTATTTTCAGATGTGGATTCCTGTGACAAGTGCCCTGAAGATCAGTATCCAAACCAAGACCAAAACCAATGCATCCCTAAAAATCTCAGCTTCTTGTCTTATGAAGAGCCTTTGGTGACTGTTTTAGCTACACTTGCCCTTTTCTTTTCTCTGATGACTGCTCTGGTGATAGGAATCTTCATGCGGCATCACAACACCCCAATAGTCAAGGCCAACAATCAAAACCTCACCTACACTCTTCTTGTTTCCCTCCTGTTCTGTTTCCTCGCCTGCTTGTTATTTGTTGGACAGCCCATGAAAGTGACTTGTGTGCTTCAGCCCATTGCTTTTAACCTCATATTCTCCATTGCCCTTTCTTGTGTATTGGCAAAAACCAGCACTGTGGTCATGGCTTTCATTGCCACCCAGCCAGGATCCAGGTTAAGAAAATGGGTGGGAAGAAGAGTGGCCCATTCTATTGTTCTCACCGCTTCGCTTATTCAGATATTATTTTGTTCTGTGTGGCTGGGGACGTTTCCTCCGTTTCCCAGTCTGGACTTTCAGTCTGTTCCTAGAGAAATTGTAGCTGACTGCGATAAAGGATCCATCACTATGTATTACTGTGTCTTGGGCTACATGGGCTTTCTGACCATTGTTAGTTTTACAGTAGCTTTCCTAGCCAGGAAGTTACCTGATGCTTTCAATGAAGCCAAACTGATCACCTTCAGCATGTTGGTATTGTGCAGTGTTTGGATATCCTTCATTGCAGCATATATGAGCATCAAAGGTAAATCCCTGGTGGCTCTGGAGATCTTCTCTATCTTAGCTTCCAGTGGTGGGATACTGGTCTGCTTCTTTGCCCCCAAATGCTTCATTATTTTGATGAGACCTGATCTGAATGACAAAGAGCATCTTGTAAGGAAAAAAACTATGGGGGACTAAGCAGCTTCTGTTTCTATTCTTTATGAATTCTCCCCATAAGGTCTGTAACTGAAAACAACACAGTTAAGAAACTATCCTCAGTGCATGAGAAGGAAGAATAAAGCACAGGAATGTAGATTTTTTTTCTTGATAATAGGTAATGCTTAATACAGTAGGCACTCCTTATCTGCAGGCTTGGCATTCATTAATTTGAATATCCTTGGATGATGAAGCCCTGGTTTGAAGGCCTCAGAAGACCTCCAGGATGCACCTGGAAGTTATTTGTAGTTCTTAGTTCTGATGCACACCTCAGAATACATCCCAGATGTGTCTGGAAGGCACTTTCAATTAGCTAGTGCAATCCAGTCATGCCTAGGAGACACCTGAGGAGGCCAGGAGGCTGCACATGACTTCTGGAAGGCCAGGTTCACCTTCCGTGGGGCCCCCACATACTTCATTATCTGAGGAATTCAGTATCTGCATGGGGTCCCATGCGGCTATTGAGGGCCCACTCTACATCTTTAATAGAACTCTTCAGTCGTGGTAAAATGCTGTTTTATCTCCAGCTGTCCAGTGCTCAGTAGTTGACAGAGTAGCTTTGCTGACATTATAGGGGGAAAGTGTAAAGAAAACCAAAGATAAATGAAGCTGCACTCCTATTCTCTACCACCACTATTCGAGGCACTCGTTAAGCGAGGCACCACTGAATATAGATACCAGACAAAACATTAGTGGTATGACCTTGGAAATGAGCACTTGCTTTTCAGCCAGTGACCTGCAGAAGGACAGAACAGGCCACCAAATCCCTTATTGTCCCACCATGGAGCAACAAAGGATTGTAGTGAGACTTGATAGGCACAGTGTTTTTTCCTGCAGTAGTGAATATGAAACAGAGTCTCGCTCAAAGAGATGATTATCTACCCTGTCATTATTGATGTAATTTGGATGTAATGTATTGATGCAATTGTTCCTCAATTTTTTCTTGAAGAAGAAAATTAAACAGCGCTGGAGAGTTTCCTGAGTTCAGCAGCAAAATCTATATAAATATTGTGAAAGCTCTTATAAAAGGAACTGCACTTTCAAGATCAGGCAGGGCTGACAACAGTCTTGCAAATAATCCCTTAGGGATGTAGCAAGTTTTAAATCCATCTATCAAGATTTGTTGTGTTTGCAGGCAAGCTGATGTTCATGGCAACAATATAGGAAGAAACCAAGAATTTGCTGTCCATCTTAATAAGATGGGTGCTTTCATTCTCCTGTTGCAGCCATACAATGTGCATAAAGCTCCTGCCAAGGATGTCTTTGGGATGGGTGTTGTAGCGTTGGCAGTGCTGATTCTCCTACCTCACAGTGTGTGTGACGTCCTCACTGGTAACTGCATTGTGACTGAACCAACACCAATTCTTTATATACTCCACCAGCCAGGCGATCTTATCATTGGAGGAATTGCATCTCAGCTGTTCTACCTTTTTGAGGAGTTAACATTTGACTCGGTCCCAGCTGTGGATCTGCTAGACAGTCCCATGTAAGGAGCCTGCTCTCTCCATAATGTATACCTAGATAGCCCATCTGCCTTATTAAACTTGTTTAGAACATGGATGTATGATGTAAAAGTTCTCAAAGTGTTCTGTTGCAAAAGTGCAAGAAGGTAGTTCTTTGCCCCAAACAGCTTAAAATTAAAGAAAAAGAGACAAGGAAGACATCAGCAAACAGCTACTGGAAAAAGACAACTTGTGGTGATTATAGAAATGATTGCTTTCCTCCTTCTTAATAGTTACCAAAAACCAGGTTTCCCCAATATTTGGCATTTTCTATATGAAGCTTTTCCTTCTTTTCCTTCTCTTTTCCACCTCCATAACCTTTCGATCATAACAGGTTTCCAGAAGCAGCACAATTCCTTGATGTAATTCCACAATGCTTGTCTCTTAAGGCAAAGGAAGGCAGGTTGGGAGGAAATTTCAGCAGATGGAGCTCTTCTCTTATCCAGAGATATCAAGCTACACTTTCCAGAATTTTCCTCCATGCAAAAAACAAAACATAACCTTCCTTTCTGTGTGTGACTTAATTCTTTCCTGCCTCATTTTGAGTCTCCCCATCTTTTCCCAGACTGGCTCCAGTTTTCCAGGGCTTCTCAGTAAATTGTACATGAGTAAATTGAACATGTACTCTTACCTGTACATGTCCTGGAAGCACCATCCATAACCTTGACACAAAGGCTATGGATGCAGCGGATACTTGGGTACTGTTGTCCTGGACAATTGTATTCTGGTCAAATTTGTCCCAGTCACTGGCATCCCCGAACATTCACTGATGTATTTTTTTGTTCTCCTATTCTGGGTGTTTGCATCCTATTACAAGTGGGTCACAAATTAACTTTTAACAGGGAAATAGATATGTGCTAACCTCTTATCTCAGTCCTAACCTGAACTGTACCTTTCAGGTTTTAGGTACCTCTCTATGTATTGGTACACAAATGTCTGGGATGCAGAAAGGATACAAATGTCAAATACAGATATGCATTTGATGGGGACATGGTTCTTCAGTATGTTTATTGTAACCTGCAATAAGATTTTGTAGGTGAGTGTGTGTGCGTGTTCGTGTGAGGATGCTATCACTTGAAGTATGAAGGGATACAATCCATTTCTCCAGCTCATTCTGTTACACATAGATGAGACTGTGACACAAATAACTAAGTAACCAAAAGAAAGTAAAGCTTCTGTCTGTAGCTGTTTTACTTTTCATAGTGTGCAGTCTGGTAGTCAGGAAGCACCAAATAAACAACTGAACTTAAAAAAAGTTGTTTAAATGTATACACCATCCTTTAGAGCACAATCCTAACCATGTCTACTCAAAAGTAAGTCCTATTGTGTTCAATGGTTCTTACTCCCAGGAAAGTGTCTTTAGAATTGCAGCTTTAGGCAAATTAGTCTTTCAGCCTCAGTCATACTCACCCATAAAATGGGTAGCATAAAACTCATGGACATGTAAGGTGATATATAAGTAAAATAAATAGTACTTATCAGTAGTGACCTTGATTTACAAAGTTTTTAAATAATGTGGCAAGATAAAGTATGTTGCATGCTTTTGGACACAGGAAAATTATTGTTTTATATTAGT
Organism: Cryptoblepharus egeriae; assembly: GCA_030015325.1. Lineage (NCBI taxonomy): Eukaryota > Metazoa > Chordata > Lepidosauria > Squamata > Scincidae > Cryptoblepharus > Cryptoblepharus egeriae. Next base: position 83,689,934 of record JAREYC010000004.1, read on the forward strand.
ATTCATGATGCCTCACAGAGCATCATGTTCTGTTGGAGTGAGAAGATGTCATGATACATATAAATCCACTTATCACATCTGTAACTTTTATTTCAGGGTAGTGTCAAAACATTACCAACATGTTTTGGCCTTAGAATTTGCTGTTAGTGAGGTCAATGAAAACCATGAGATCTTACCCAATGTCACCCTGGGGTTCCGTAACTACGACAGCTACCATGATGCCCGATTGACCTATGAAACCACAATGGGCCTTCTTACTTCTCAACACAAATTTGTCCCTAATTACAACTGTGACAGACAAAATAATCTGATGGCTGTCATTGGGGCACTTCGGTCAAAAGATTCCCTCCATATGGCAACCATCCTATACAACTACAAGATTCCACAGGTAGGAAAGGGCAATAGAGGCATATGCAGGGAAATCATAGCTGACATGAAATTTGAACCGAAGACCTCAAAATTCACTCTGTCACTGTTATGCAACTATTATGTAACTATTAACTATTAGTAACTACTTCTGTTACTGTTATGTAACTATTAACTTGGTGAGACCTCCAAACTTAGGCTGCAATCTTAAAGACACTTTCCTAGAAGTAAAACCCATTGAACACAATGGGGCTTACTTTTGAGTAGACAAGGTTTGGACTTGAAGGCTGAGAAAAATTTATTTATTTATTTATTTATTCATTCATTCATTCATTCATTCATTCATTTATTAAATAAGAAAAATGTATTTCATCTATATTGGTCAGAAACTCATTGTGTGTATCTGTGCAACCGCAAATCTGAGCTCAAAGGATATATTGACACAGATTCAGCCTAATAGTGGACGTAAAGCAGTATGTACCACTACTTATGATAATTCTGCAAACACTTCCCAGCTCTGCCTGGGAGCAGTTTTTCTTTTTAACCAGGCCAAAAATAATATTGCCTTAAAAAGAAATTGTAAATTATTTGGTATGGTTAAAATCATACACAGTTGTCGACAGAATATGGAATTCACAGGAAAAACATTGTATATAAAAATTATGTACAAAAATGTTAGCAAAATTCTAATTGTCCTGGGAACATGATTCAGAGAACAGGGTAAGTATTTTGCTGTCAGAAATCCTAACTTTTCACCATCAGTATCACTGTGTCCTTGGAAAAGCAACCTAAATTATTCCATGAGTTCCTGTCCCTAGCCCAGCTTTGCGACGCAGCTGGAACCAATTTAATGGCTCTGCCGTTCCATTGGACTATTTCTGTGGCGTAAAGAGAGGGAATTTGCTGAATGGGTAACATCCTATCCTCCTTAATCTACCCAGGTCTTCATGCTTCGCATACAGCGTTGAGCATGATACCATAGTCTTTCAAGACTGATGGATGCCAAGTGTTCCACGAAGAAATGCACACAGCATGTCAAACTATTAAAATGAGATCTGCTTTTAAAAATTGCATCCATGGCTAGTGTGTCAATGAACTACATCAGCTGTGGGACTTTGGGTGAAATCCAGAGTAACTACGGGGAGTCCTTGCTCTGGAGTAAGAACAAGTTACTCTGGACTACAATATAAATTTCCCATAGGTTTTCACTAGGTGATGCAGTAACTACGGATACACGTAACGTCTCTTACGTGCTCCTGTATTTACTCTGGATTGTGCCCTTTGTTGGGGCAAGAATGGTGGGAAGTGATGGACTCTCATGTTGGTGTTGTATCTACTGCTTGAACATAAGAAGAGTGCCTCTGGATAAGGCCAAAGACCAATTTAGTCCACCTTTTTGTATTTTACATTGGCCATTAATACTATTAATAATGATTAATGTGGTATATTTTCTTGTAGCTGACGTATGGCTCATTTGCCCCCGTGGTGACTGATGAGGACACATTTCCTTCCTATTATCAGATGGCTCCATCTGAAGCTAGTCAGTACATGGGAATTATTCGGTTGCTGCTTCATTTCAGATGGACATGGATTGGACTCCTGGCCGCAGATGATGACAAAGGAGAAAAGTTTGTACGGAATCTGACACCAATGCTTTCCCAGAATAAGATCTGTTTAGCTTTCACTGAGAGGAAGTTCCTCTAATGTAGGGTGGATGCTTGGAGTGGCCTGCTGTATCCTTAGGTGAGTGGGCTGGCATAGTTGTTCCATATCCTGAGGCTGAGAGGCAGGGGTTGCAGCTAGGCTGGCCAAGAACTCAGATTATTGGTCAACACTGCCATTCTTACTCAGGGCTTGTAATGGACCCCTATGTATCTACTCATTACTATACCTGCTCCTGAGGTGGTATAACTGAGGGGTTGGAAGAGGGAATTTCTACCCTGGAAACAGGCTCTGGATACAGAGTAACTGCTTTGCCCTAGGCAATGCTACACATGCCCTCAACATGCCACTCTTGAACTGCCTAGGCTGCCCCAGTTGGGGCAGAGCAGGTCCACTTCTCTTGGGGCACCCTATGTTGCCTTGCTCTGCCCCAAGCCTTTTCCAGAGTAACTAGGGTGGAGCATCTTGCAGTTGCTCCAGCCTAGAGATAGATAGGGCAACCCAAGTGCTACTCTGGATTCGGCTCCCGTAGTTACTCTGGATTGTAGGGTTTTGATAAGGTAGTACCACTATTGAATTGGATCCAATAAGCCAGTCTGACCTCTTCCTTATAACAAAGGATATGTCCCATTGGCACAGCTGTATCAGTGCTGGAAATCTGAATAGCATTGGGCCCTATGTGACCTCTCAGAATCATAAGACATCGTGAATAGGTTCAATTGCCTTCTCTATGGATGCAGCACAGAACAGCAACCTATATTGTGTCATAAAGGCAGGTTACTGAAAATGCCTCCATTTTTGCCATCAACTAGCATAGGGCCTTCTAAACCCTGGCCTTGGGATAAGATCTGGGGTTTTAGATTGTGAGCCCTTTGGGGACAGGGACCCATTAACTATTAAATAGCTATTAATTTCTTCATTTTCTTGTAAACCACTTTGTGAACTTTTTAGTTGAAAAGCAGTATATAAATACTATAGACAGACAGACAGACCCTTCAATTCAATGAGTGGAGCTTACCATTCTGCTACACAACAAGATGTCCAGGCAGATGTGATTGCCCAGAATCTAACTGGAAGTCAAGTGACAATGCAGCAGAATGGTAGGCTCTGATCAAAACAGGGACCAATTTTTGTTATACAGCAGTCACAAGCTTGGAGACCACTGAACTAGTATCTAGTTCCTTCTTTTGATACCATAATAATTATTTTGGCTTATGACCCAAAGTTCTTTTGACCGGAAGTAACTGGAAAATTCTCATGCTGTTATGTCTTTGAGCTTCCCCCATCCCACCATGTTGAGAGGTAAGAGGAGGTAAGACATTACAGGATACTTGAGGACCATTAGCACCCCAATCAGAGACATTCACTGGCCTCCATCAGTCTAGGAAGAGTTGCCCTGCTAGTATTTGGCCTTACAACTCCAAATTCATTACAATCACTCAATCACGACAGGACCAACAATAGAACAATAGTGTAATATTTCCTCAAACTTTGGATCTCAAGTCTTGAAACCAGGGCACTGAAGCAATTCATGACACATAACATGGTCATGTAAAACAAATTAGGACTGATGCTAGCCTTAATGTATTTAGGAGAGATTAAATAAAAATCTCTTTGATCCACTAATGTGTTTTAAATGTGTTAAACTTTTTAAAACTATTAAACTGCACATGCTGTGGGCAGCCCAATCCTATTCCTCACCAGCCCACACTATGTGGCATCACTGACAGAGCACACTCTGCAAGCTTTTGGGTGGGGTGGAGGAGAACCAGATGGCCTGGAAGAGATAAGTAAAAATATTTTATACTTAACTGCTGGTAGGCCACCAAGCCACCAGTGGGATCCATGCCAGCTATTTTGTTGGTATAGGTTTGAGAGCAAACAGAAGGCATCTAAGTCCTGGAAAATAGGGATAGCATCCTGGCATGTACCTCCACCATGGGATTCACCCCACCTCATAATGCTCCTTACTTGCTCCACTCCACACCTTGCTCCCCCCATCGTTGAAATGCCAGCACAGCTAATCTATCTGCATAGGTACAGCATCAGCAACTGCTGCAGTATATGCAGGATATCCAACCATTTGAACCATAATGCATGGCAGTGGCACACATTTTATCACATCTAAGTGACACAAGTGGCAGTGGACTAGGAATTCCACTATGTCGGTGGTCAGTAGAATTGAAATAAGGTAAGCCCAGAATCTGGAATTCTTTCGTAGTCCTATTCACACTTTCCTGGGAGTAGGCCCCATTGAAACTAACTTCTGAGTAGACCAGCATAAGACTATGAATAGACCATGAGACAAGCAGGAGGCATCAAAGTCCTGGAAAATAGGGATAGCATCCTGGGATGCTGCACCCGTTGGTCATTCTCTGCACATCTGTCAAAAGACAAGTGTTATTTTAAAAATGAACTAATGGATTTGGGACATTACAGGACATTTTCACGGGTATTTCCTTTTTTTAAATAAAGAGTAGGTTTTCCTTCTTTGTTGGCTTTCCATCTTGCTAGTAGAAGACGGTGGAAGTGTAAGGAAATTTGAAAATCTATCTACATAAAAGTTTTAACCTGTTAGTGTGTCTGATGCTATACTGCATTCAGCCACTAAATGGAGTGAATAATGGACTCTCATCTGTGAGGCTGAGAAGAGGCTCGGGGAGCAACTGATGAGTCATTGAAGAGAGAGGTGGAAAAATGGCTGTTGAGATGCTGAAAATGAAGGTGGGTTTAAAAAAAAACCTGATAAATTTTGTTATTGTGTACCCTTGCAACTTACAGCTGAGGGCTGTTACTAGTAAATAAAACTAGTTCAAGGACATGATGGCATAATTTCCTCCCAAAGGTCTGTATCACTAAACATGTCAGAAGAACAAATACATTCAGTTGTCAGGTCAAGTACATTCAAGAAACTTCTTCCAGGTACACTTGAGAACTTTCAGATCTCAGCAAACAAGCTTGTGCATGAATAGGCCATCCATTTTCAACCACTTTTAAACTTAGCAGTGATGTGCCACAAATTGTCTGCAAGTATGCCATGGGAATTGGGGGAGGCAGCGTCACTGGAGGATGCAAGACCTCTACCGGCAGCATGATGTACCTTGTCAATGTAAAAAAAAATCAGTTTGACAGTTTAGTGCCTTGTCATGTACTATGAGATGGAAAAAGGTTTAAAAATTACTGGAGTGGATGGTCACCCAATGGTGTCACCCTATGTATCCCTCGTATCCTCCTAGTGATGCTACTCCTGGGTGGATCCTTAAATAGTTGCTCTGTTTATATACAAAGATTATGAATTCAGAGCTGGTCGCAAGGATAGGCAAGGTGACCATATACCGTAATCAAAAAAAGAGGACAAGGCCTCCCAAAATGTACAACATCTAAGAAAAATGTAGGATATGACATAATAAAAGCTCAAAATACTTGTGTATTTTGCTTTTATGTGGTTACTTTAAGCAATATATCACTTATTATTAAATTTAAAACTATCAATATAATTTATTACGCATAATTTATTATTTACAAGAAGGCAGAGAGACGGAGAGTTCTGAAGTGTCCAAATATCCCACTGGACACTCAGCTTCTGACCCAGCTGTGAACAAACGGAACAACAGCAACTTTCATATGTGATTTAAAAAAAGAAAAGGGAGGATAGAATCTGAAATGTCCATTCATCACATGGGCTTATTGAATGCAGATCCAACTGGGTTAGAACATGCTGTGTAGGTGACCTCCGTGTTTAATTATGTTTTCTGTACAGGTCCCTTCAAAGGAGAGTGATGTATTGGTCAGTTTCTGATACTTTGAACAGCTTTACCCTTCAAGCATGAGATACATACCCTCTTCATCTTCTCTTTACTATGGTTTAGGAGTGGTCTTTGAATCATTATACATTGGTACTCCTCAGTATAATTCCAAGAATTAAAAGAAGCATTGGGTCAGTCACTCATAATCAGGCTTGTTCTCTGAATTGATACCTAGAGAAGAGCTTACCTGTGGGAAACTTTGAAATCTCAATCCATCCCATTATACTGCCCACAACCACCAGTCTGTGGTGACCTGGAAACTCCTGCAGAAAATGGCAAACAGCCACAGCGACTGTGCAAGAAAAGAGAAGAATAAATGAATTTCTTTGCAGTTGTTCACCCAGGAAGGCGGAAATGATCACTTTTGCTGGTATGACAATGTGGGGAGAGACCAAACATAGATTATAAAGTGAGGGGAACACAACATCACCTTCTTTACTTCCTAAGGGTATGCCAGCAAGCTGAGTCGAGGACATGCTTGCCTTCATGGTCTTTGTCTTCAGCTGCAGGCTCTCAGCTGTTCATACAGCCATCAAAGGTAACACTGGTGTCAAGGATGCTTCTAGAATCCCTTCAACATTTTATATGTTCTTTCAAGGTTTTTGCACCCCGAGCTGTCAACAGATTCCTTTTTTGAAGTCAAATTATTGTAATGCATTGGCTGGAGTTTTCAGATTGAGGGTGCAATCCTAACATAAGCTGGTAGAACTCATAGGTCTTTCCACTCTGGTGGCGATATAGGGAGGCAAGCGCATGTCTGTGCATTGGCCTAAACCTCCACCAGGAGTGGCACAGAAATGCCTTACAGCACTTCAGTGACACCCCAGCACAAGATTTATGCCAGGGCTTAGGCTGGTCCAACTGGAGATTAGGATTGCAGCTTGAGTCTTTCGTATAAAACTGTTGTTTGTATAGGGTTTACATATGTTACATTGTACATTCTTTCTTGGACATGACTTACCTTATATTTTTCCAACCTGAAAAAGTACAGCATATCTGTTTTTTATTGATTCCACCAAACTTTGATGGACAGTGAATCATAGAATCATATAGTTGGAAAGAGCCTAATAGGTCATCTAGTCCAACTCCCTGCCTGTAGCAGGAAATCCTCCTAGAGCATCTCCAACAGGTGTTTGTCAAGTTTTGCTTGAAACTCCCCAGTGAGGGAGAGTCCACCACCTTCCTTGGCAATCTGTTCCACTGCTGAACTGCCCTGACCATTAGGATTTTTTCCTGAAATCCAATCGGAATCTCCTTTCTTGAAGTTTGTGTCTGTTGGCCCTAGTTCTGCTTTCAGAGGCTGTTGAGAACAAATGCATCCCTTTTATTTTAATCCTTTAAAAAAATCCTGCTGAATTATGATTTTTTTTTGAGTTGTCCTGCCTGTTTTTTTAAATAGTTATTTTGATTTGTTCATTTATGATTATTTATTTCTGTAAGATGCATTGAGGGCTTCTTGGCCAAATGGGACAGGACTTGAATAACATTAATGCTTGGGAATTTTGAACGTATGGTATATTAAATATATATTAAACATCAAAGCATCAGCTTTGTTGTCTAGGTGAAATTCCACATAATCAAATATTCCCCTCCTTTTTTTAAGATAGGGAAGCTGAACATTTCCAGCAAGGATTAATGTGTAGAATTTTTTTTCTGAGACTCAAGAAAATGCATAGATTTCTGCCTATGCATAGATTGGTGTGTGTATCAAAGCATCCCAGAACTTTGAACTGTAACTCAGAAGTGGTCAACTATATTTTAGAAGAATATAGCATTATAAGTGTATTATAAAAAATTGACAGTATAATTGCGGATATGTACATGAAACAAAGTGTGATGTGGTAAGCTGTGCGTTCTGTCTACCCGGTGGGGGGGGGGGGGGGCGGTGCACATGCATTGTGTCCTCTTTTTAAAAATCTAAAGTCCTGAGATCAGGAAAGAAACAGAGTACCAGATTTCATTCCATTTCTGTTTCAGTATAGTAGCTGATGTGCTTATACTACTTTTACTGGATCTTAGATCAACACCCAGGAATTCTCCCCATTTCTCTCCCTGTTCAGGACCTTCACCTCAACCCTGTGTCTTTCCCTTTATTTTTGGTGGGAGATCATACACTTCATGCACTAAGGATGGAACTATTGATGCTCGGCAGTGGTGTGCCACAACTGCTAACTATGACAAGGATACAGCATGGAGGCCCTGTTTTGTTCAAGGTGATGATCACAAAACCCTGCCACAGTTGGCTCTCCTAGGCAATGAGACTTATTTTTATTAGTTTATTTTGACTTGGTTTATTTGTATCATGGCTTCTCACCATGTCTCAGGTTAACAAAATCTATTAAAGCTGAGAACTTATACATACTAACCTGAGAATGAGCCCCACTGAACAGGTATGACTTCTGAGAATATATGCATAGGATTGTGTTGAAAGGCAGCAATCCTAAGCACACTTAAAGTAAGTGCAGTTGAATCAATGGTACTTCTGAGCAGGCTTGTCTAAGACTGCACTATATAACAGGTAAAATGCAGTTGAGAATTATCTGTGGCAGAGAGGAAAACAATTACATAATCTCCCTGCATCTGCATTATCTAGCCTATAATATCAGTATTATCAATCCAATGTGGTCTAATGTTAGATTAGGACTGAGGTGAGCTGGGTTTATTACCCCATTCAGCTGAGTAGATTACGGGAAAGTGCTGGTTGGTTTTTCTCCTGGCCACTTGGCAGGATTGTTGTGGAGATTCAGGTTGGGTAGTAGACCTATGTGCACCATCACAAGCTCTTTGGATGCATTCAGTAAATAAATTAATTACCTGGGAGTTTGCTATGTTGGGCAGGCTTGGGTTTGGAAGAGGTAGGCCATGTATGAGGGAGGCCACGGATAAAGTGCTGTAAACATTTTGAGCATTTGCCCTATTATGAAGAAATAGGTTTTTCATGAGAGTTGCTGCATTTGATGTAGGCATGCTGAGTTATTTATGAAATATGTGTTACGTATGATAAAGCATGAGTGGAACCAAGGCTGGCTCATCAATGAGTCAAACTGAAGCAGTCATCGCAGGTAGCCGGCTGTCAGGGTTACCCATTAAGGTCCACCTTGTTACCTCCGATGATCAGTTCCCATATATAAACCTGTTCCATCACTGTGATTTTTTTCCTCCACTTTTTCAGAGTATGGCGGCAACTCGGGTGGCCAGCCCTGTGTTTTCCCTTTCACTTACAAGAACCGGACATTCTACACCTGCACTGACGAGGAGAGAGGACGTTTTTGGTGTGCCACTGTGCAAAACTATGATAAGGATCCCAAATGGAGTTTCTGTGCTGACACAAGTAAGATCATTGGGAGCTTATTAGTTGTAATAATGTATAATATAATTATTATTGAATTATATATAGGCAGCATTAAAAAGTAGTTTTTTTAAAAAAAATAATCAAGATATCGAGAGAGCAAAATAGCTGTATAGCACCAAAACTATAGTCAGGACAAAATCAATGTCATTTTTGGATTCAGCATCCCCAATATTACCCAGAAATAGGTCTAACCTTCTAAGATAGCAAAATGTGCATAGGTCTGTGTTATTAGCTGTGTTCTGTGTCTTTTTGGATCATAACAGGGCAAAATCAACATGTAAAATCAACAGAGGATAAGTACTGTGAAACCTTGTTCTTGGGGACAGAATCAGGTGGCTCAAATTCAGAAATTGATATACCTGTTCCCAAATGCCTCACTGATATACCTGTTCCCCACATGGCAACATATGGGAAGGGTTTTTTTTAATTCCAAACTAACAGCCTGCCTCTATACCTAATCTAATAATGCTTCTAAACATCAACTAACCCATAGTGTCCAGCACTGAGGCCAACATTTGGGTCCTAAAAGGTTGGGAAAGATTTATTTTTAGTGGAGTTAACTCCATCCAAGAGTCTGTGGAACGAACTGCCCAATTTAGTGGCTCTGATGTTCTAGGGAACTGTGTCTATATGCCAGGGCTCGTGATCCAAGTCCAGTCAATTCTAGTCATACTAGCCTATATAGCTGAAGTTGAGAGTGTAGTTGATAGCTCTGTGGTAGGGCACATGGTTTGCATTCAGGAGGAGCCTGGTTCAATCTCTAGGCCCTCCACATAGTCCTGGGAATGATTGTTGTGAGATAGCCGAGACTGGCCGTTGTAGGAAATATGAAGCTGGATAGATGAGTGCTCTGATAAGACAGAATGTGGGAGCACCATCTCAGCAGCTTCATCATGATGATCTTTGGTCTTGTGGACTGACTGAAATGAAATTTGTACCTCCTGGAGTACTTTGCACATCATGTTTATTGTGCGTTCTCTAGGAAAGTGGTCTTCAAAGTGGGGGTCGGGACCTCCTTGGGGAAGTCAAGACTTCATTACAGGGGGTGTTGGAAAGGCCAAGGTCTGGAATCTGGCACTGGGCATCTTTAATATCACTTCCAGCCATGACAGCACATCTAGGGGAGTCCTGGACAGATTGTCCGTCTCAGAACGGGCTGAAATGTTTGAGTATCACTGCTCTAGAAGCAGCTGAGCTAAATCTTTGCCACCTTGTTTTTGCTCAGAATTAGACGCAGAACCCAAGGGTCCTTGTGTCTTCCCCTTCATCTATAACTCCACAATCTATTCATCATGCACAACCGATGGAATCTCTAACAAAAGACACTGGTGTTCTCTTACCAATAACTATGATGTTGACTTGAAGTGGACATATTGTGAGCCATCAGGTAAGCTAATTTAAAAAAAAATTCAAATAATTAATTTTTTTAAAAATTAACAAGGGTCCAAAGCTGTCATGCTTGATATTGGCATCAAGACATACTCACCAGCTTGATGCATTATGTCTCTGGTGGCCCCTCCTACTTGTTCTCATAGGTGCTGCCATATTGAATTTCATGAAATCTTGCATAATTTGGGTTCTGCCATCATAGATTGTTTGAGATCCGAGACTATGGGGTGTCATGACCCTGGTAAGATTGTGAACAATGCTTTAAAGTTAATTCTGAATTCTCCAATAAGGCCCTAAAATGAATAACACTGGGGACTCTCAAAACTAATGGTGTGTGTGTGTGTGTGTGCATGTGCATGAACACAGATATGCATGCACCTGTCATTTGACTTATGACTTAGCATTCATATTGTTTTATGATTAAATATCAGGGCCTCAAGAGGTTGTGGAAAGTGCCCCATGTGTCTTTCCATTTAAATACAAGGGAAAGTCTTACCACAGTTGTACCATGGATGGCCGGACTGATGGAAAGTTCTGGTGTGCTACCACCAGCAACTATGATGCTGATATGAAGATAACCTTTTGCCAGGACTCACGTAAGATATTATAAAAACAGGAGAAGAAAAGGGAGCTGGGAAGCTTTTTATGCATGAATTCAAAGGGAACTGGTTGATTGCAAGTTGGTAAGATTTTTAATAAAAAACTGGGCAGTTACTGGTGGAACTGGCTGCTTCATCAGTATGTCCTGTCAGGCCAATCTGTAAAGCAAGTGACAGATCTTGCACCAAGTGGGCTGAAATGCTTGAGAACCACTGGTTTATGACTTCATGTTCTCTGTGTAGAATTGAAGGGGACACCTACTCCAACTCTGGTTGTTCAACAAACAGTTGCACCCACCTCCTATTTATCAAGTCCTGCACCAGTAACGACAGTAAAGAGTCCATCCTGCGTCTTTCCATTCATCTACATGAACAAATTGTTCAGAACCTGCACCAAGGAGGGAATGAGTGATGGGAGACTCTGGTGTGCCACCACCAGCAACTTTGACATGGATAAGAAATGGATGTACTGCAATGTCACAGGTGGTAAGAGAACTGGATCTTGCATTTTGTTAGGAGGAGGAAGTTCCATACGATTTAAAAAACAAACTTTCTCCATTTGTAAAGCAAATGGTAGAAGGGGGATCAGGGCTGAAATGCTTGAGAACCACTGGTTTACTGACTTCATATTCTTCATGTAGAATTGAAGGGGATCCCTACTCCCACTCTGGTTGTACAACAAACAGTGGCACCCACCTCTTTTTTATCAAGTCCTGCACCAGTAACAACAGTAAAGAGTCCATCGTGCGTCTTTCCATTCATCTACATGAACAAATTGTTCAGAACCTGCACCAAGGAGGGAATGAGCGATGGGAGACTCTGGTGTGCCACCAGCAGCAACTTTGATATGGATAAGAAATGGATGTACTGCAATGTCACAGGTGATAAGAGAACAGGATCTTTCATTGTGTTAGGAGGAGGAAGTTCCATACGATTTAAAAAACAAACTTTCTCCACTGCCTTGGACAAATAGGAATGCAAAATGTTCTGGAGAGAACTAAAGATGAAGAGCTTTTGCATGATAGATTGACATTGTATTATGATGTGTAGTGCACAGTCTCAAAATATGTAATGAAGTGATGAGAAAGCATATCTATTCCAAACTGACTCTTGGAGCCAAGTAGCTATTGCAAGGATTATATAGACAGCCAACAATGAGAATATGAAAGCAGTTAAAGAGCTGTCTTCATATATAATTTGGCAATTACTGTCTGAACTGGAATAGGTGTATTTATTATTATTTTTATTTTATTTATATCCCACTCTTCTTTTCTAATAAAGGGGAACCCAAGGCAGCGAACAACAATTAAAAACATCAAGACACCATTAAAAGTAGATAATAATAAATACCCATTAAAACACAGTTAATATACAGTTAAAATACAGATTAAACAAAGTGTTAAAACATCTCTCCTAAAAATTTACAATAAAAATTATATTAAAAACATTAATAAAATTATAGCTAAAAATTATATTAAAAACAGCACCTCTCCCTACAAACCTCCAAAATGATTAAAAAGCTTTTGACCATAAGAATGTTTTTAGGTCCCGCTGAGAACTGTATAAGGAGGGAGCAGTCCTTAGGTCAAGGGGAAAGGAGGTCCAGAGCTGGGGTGCAACCACCGAGAAGGCCCTGCTCCTAGCCGCCACACCTTTCACCTCTTTTAATGGTGACACGGTCAGCAGAGCTCCCCCGAGGAAATCTTAGGTGACGGGTCGGATTGTATGGATGGAGGCGGTCCCTCAGATCCCCTGGACATGAGCTGTAGTGGACTTTAAAGGTCAAGATTAGCACTTTGAATTACAACCAGAAACGAATGACCAGTCAGTGTAGCCACTGAAGCAGTGGCCTGACTTGAGTCTAACCAACAAGCACCAGCAACCACACCAGCTGCCTCATTCTGCACTAGTTGGAGTTTCCAGGCTGTCTTCAGAGGCAGCCCCATGTAGAGCACATTACAATAATCTAATCTAGATGTCACTAGGGCATGGGTCACCCTGGCTAGATCCGAGTGAGTCAGGTATGGTTGCAGCTGGCAGATCAGCCGAAGCTGAGCAAAAGCTCCCCTGGCCACAGCCGCCACCTGGGACTTCAGGAGCAGCTGCGAATCCAGGAGAACCCCCAAACTGCGAACCTGCTCCTTCAGAGAGAGTGCAACCCCATCCAGAAGAGGGTGTATGTTCACAGTGGTGAATATAGTGGTGATCCATTACTGGAAGAGAATCAACTCTTAACTGTTTAACCCCCTTCTCAAAGATTGTTACCAAATGTGTTTAGTTCACAAAACTCAGAAAACACTATGGCATTTGCAGTGTAGGCATAGTTTAGTCAGCTTTAAAGTTTTATGATTAAAAATCAAGGCCTCAAGAGGTTGTGGAAAGTGCCCTGTGTGTCTTCCCATTTATCTACAAGGAAAAGTCTTACCACAGTTGTACCATGGATGGCGGGACTGATGAGACGTTCTGGTGTGCTACCACCAGCAACTATGATACTGGTATGAAGATAACCTTTTGCCAGGACTCACATAAGATATTATAAAAACAGGAGAAGAAAAGGGAGCTGGGAAGCTTTTTATGCATGATATCAAAGGAAACTGGTTGATTGCAAGGTGGTAAGATTTTTAATAAAAAACTGGGCTAAAAACTGTTTTAACAGTTTTAAATAAACAGCTTTAAATAACAGTTTTAGAAAATTTTTTAACAGTTTTAAATAAAAAACTGTAAAAGGTTACAGGTGGCACTGGCTGCTTTGTCAGTATGTCCTGTCAGTCCCATCTGTAAAGCAAGTGACACATCTTGCATCAAGTGGTAGGAGGGGGACCTGGGCTGAAATGCTTGAGAACCACTGATTTACTGACTTCATGTTGTCTATGTAGAATCAAAGGGGACCCCTACTCCCACACTGGTTGTTCAACAAACAGTTGCACCCTCCTCCTTTTTATCAAGTCCTGCACCAGTAACAACAGTAAAGAGTCCATCTTGCATCTTTCCATTCATCTACATGAACAAATTCTTCAGAACCTGCATCAAGGAGGGAATGAGCGATGGGAGACTCTGGTGTGCCACCAGCAGCAACTTTGACATGGATAAGAAATGGATGTACTGTAATGTCACAGGTAAGAGATCAGGATCTTGCATTGTGTTAGGAGGAGGAAGTTCCATACGATTTAAAAAACAAGCTTTCTCCACTTGTAAAGCAAATGGCAGAAGGGGGACCGGGACTGAAATACTTGAGAACCACTGGTTTACTGACTTCATGTTGTCTATATAGAATTGAAGGGGACACCTACTCCCACACTGGTTGTTCAACAAACAGTTGCACCCTCCTCCTTTTTATCAAGTCCTGCACCAGTAACGACAGTAAAGAGTCCATCTTGTGTCTTTCCATTCGTCTACATGAACAAATTGTTCAGAACCTGCACCAAGGAGGGAATGAGTGATGGGAGACTCTGGTGTGCCACCAGCAACAACTATGACATGGATAAGAAATGGATGTACTGCAATGTCACAAGTGGTAAGAGAACAGGATCTTGCATTGTGTTAGGAGGAGGAAGTTCCATATGATATAAGAAACAAACTTTCTTCACTGTCATGGACAAATAGGAATGCAAAATGTTCTGGAGAGAACTAAAGATGAAGAGCTTTTGCATGATAAATGGTCATTTTATTATGAAGTGTAGTGCACAGTCTCAAAATATGTATGAAATGATGAGAAATCATATATTTTCTAAACTGACATTTGGAGCCAAGTAGCTATTGCAAGGATTATATAGAAGCCAACAATGAGAATATGAAAACAGTTAAAGAGCTGTCTTCATATGTAATTTGGCAATTAATTGAACTGGAATAGAAGTGAAGTGTAAACATAGTGGTGATCACTATGACTGGAGGTGAATCAACTCTTAACCATCCTTAAAGATGGTTTCCACATGTATTTAGTTCACACAACTCAGAAAACACTATGGCAATTGCAGTATAGGCATAGTTGGTCTCTTTAAAGTCAGCTTTAAAGTTTTATGATTAAAAATCAAGGCCTCAAGAGGTTGTGGAAAGTGCCCCACGTGTCTTCCCATTTATCTACAAGGGAAAGTTTTACCGCAGTTGTACCATGGATGGCCGGACTGATGGGAAGTTCTGGTGTGCCACCACCAGCAGCTATGATGCTGGTATGAAAATAACCTTTTGCCAGGACTCACGTAAGATATTATAAAAACAGGAGAAGAAAAGGGAGTTGGGAAGCTTTTTATGCATGAAATCAAAGGGAATGTTATTTGCAAATTGTTAAGATTTTTTTTAAAAAACTGGGCAGTTACATGTGGAACTGGCTGCTTTGTAAGTACGTCCTGTCAGTCCCATCTGTAAAGCAAGTGACACATCTTGCATCAAGAGGTAGAAGGGGGACCGGGGCTGAAATGCTTGAGAACCACTGGTTTACTGACTTCATGTTCTCTATGTAGAATCAAAGGAGACCCCTACTCCCACTCTGGTTGTTCAACAAACAGTTGCACCCCCCTCCTTTTTATCAAGTCCTCCACCAGTGACGACAGTAAAGAGTCCATCTTGCGTCTTTCCATTCGTCTACATGAACAAATTGTTCAGAACCTGCACCAAGAAGGGAATGAGTGATGGGAGACTCTGGTGTGCCACCACCAGCAACTATGACATAGATAAGAAATGGATGTACTGCAATGTCACAGGTGGTAAGAGAACAGGATCTTGCATTGTATTAGGAGGAGGAAGTTCCATACGATTTAAGAAACAAACTTTCTTCCCTGTCTTGGACAAATAGGAATGCAAAATGTTCTGGAGAGAACTAAAGATGAAGAGCTTTTGCATGATAAATGGACTTTTTATTATCATGTGCTGTGCACAGTCTCAGAATAGGTAACAAAGGCTGCAATCCTAAAGACACTTTCCTGGAAGTAAGAGACCCATTGAACTCAATTGGGCTTACTTTTGAGTAGACACGGTTAGGATTGTGCTCGATATGATGAGAAATCATGTATTTTCTGAACGTGCCTTTAGCCGCCAAGTAGCTATTATATAGATAGTCAACAATGAGAATATAAAAACAGTGAAAGAACTGTCTTCATACATAATTTGGCAATTAATTTCTGAACTGGAATAGAACTGAACTGTAAACATAGTGGTGATCCATTATTGGAAATGAATCAACTCTTAACGGTTTAACCCCATCCTCAAAGATGGTTTCCACATGTGTTTAGTTCACATAACTCAGAAAACACTATGGAAATTGAAGTGCTGGCATTGTTGGTCACTAAAGTCAGCTTTAAAGTCAAACATGTTTTGAACGTTGATCCGTTCAAACTCAACCCACAAAGGAAAGTTCCTGATAGTGCATCACACAATAGTTTAAAAGTTTGATCGATTGTTTATGGTGTGAACAGTGAAATCAGTACTAGGAAGAAGGGTGAATATATATATGCCCTTGGACCTTGGTTGCATGAACTGGCTCAGATAAAGATGATGGCCATATTAAAGCTGACATTCATACTTACTGAATGGGTATTTCCTAAGAGAAGTCCTTCTCTAATTTACCCTCTTTCCTCTGCTCAGGACAAGAAGCAAAGAACATGGTCAATTGTGTCATACCTTTCATGTATAATCGCAAATTGTACTTGTCGTGTACAACAGATGGAATGGCAGGCAAGAGGCCCTGGTGCTCTCTCACCGTAAACTATAACTCAGACTTCCAGTGGACATATTGTGAACCTCCAGGTATGATAAGCAAGACAGAGGGATGCATAAGATTGGTGAAGAACGGCAGATAGGGCAAAATCCAAAGCAGTTATGGGTCCACGCAGTTACGTCACCGTCTCGTGTTATCGTATGGAAAGTCACATTAACTGCTCCAGAGTGAAGGGCTTAATTTGACTTTAGGATATGGGCCTAAGTTGAAGGAAGACCTTTAATCATACTGTTCTGTTGCAAGATACATCTGTCATAATTCACTTCCTCTTTGGTCTTTTTTTGATATTACAAATCAGGGCCTGATGACATTGTGGAAAGTGCTCCTTGTATTTTCCCATTCATCTTCAATGGCAAGTTTTACAAAGGTTGTACTGCAGATGGACAGAGTGATGGGAAGCTCTGGTGTGCCACCACCAGGAACTATGATGCTGATAAGAAATCAAAATTCTGTGAGCATGCAGGTAAGAGAGTAAAAAGTAGGAGAGGAGCACGTAGACAAGTGTTACAAGAGGTTTAAAGGTCTGATCTTGGGAGAAATGGTCTGAGTTCCAGTTCAGTAACTGGCATAGTGACTGGCATTAAACTCTGTTGTGTTGCCAATAAGCTGAACTGAACAACAAGTTAATTAATGATATCCAAACTGGTTGATCCTGGGTCCACCTGCTCCCTTTAGACACTATTAACACATTTGATTCAAGAGTCTCCCATTCTTGACCAAACTGGGACTTGATCTCACGAGGGTCTTATTTAAATTAAGGTGGAAGAAATAGATGAAAAAGACATAAATCTTAACACCTCACTTTCCTGAGATCTTGGGTATGGATGTTAGTGGTTTCTGACATCATCTTCTCTATGTAGGATCCATAAGAATACCTCCTTCTACTCTGGTTAAGCCACAAAAACCTGCACTCAACTTTCTTCCAAATTTTGATCTGGAGATAGAGAGCCCATCCTGCTTCTTCCCGTTCATCTTCAAGGGCAAACTGTACACAACCTGCACAAATGAGGGAAGGACTGATGGAAAGTTCTGGTGTGCAGCGAGCAGCAACTATGACGTGGATAAAGAATGGATGTTCTGCAATGTCACAGGTAGGGGAGAACTGGGTCTGTTTGGGCTTGGGAAGAGGAAGAGGTACAGCGGAATCAGGAAACAATGACAAAATGAGGTTCCTCCACTGTCTCTGATAAATGGGAATGCAAAAGGTTGAGGAGAGCATCAGAAGTGGTCTTCAGTGCAGTGCATCCAGAATTGTTTGTACATAACACTTGTTTCATTCTTCAGTTATTTTGATGCAGGGTTGTTTTGTATCTCAATACCAACTGTTCCTGATCAGAATGGTTCACAAATCCTTGAATCCACCTTTTGTTCTATTTTAAAATCTAGGACCAGATCCCAATGCTAAGAGCCCATCTTGTATCTTCCCTTTCATCTATAAGGGGAAGGCCTATAGCACGTGCACTACTGAGGGCATGAGTGATGGGAGAAGCTGGTGCGCCACCACCACACACTATGAGGTGGATAAAAAATGGATGTACTGCAACGTCACAGGTAAGAGGACTATAGCATCTATGTTTGCACTAGGTTAGGAGAGTCCAATCTGGGAGTCCAATTGGACTCTGGAAGTCCAATCCAGATAGCAAATATGATGCCAACAAGAAATGGAAGTTCTACAAAGACTCAAAATAGGGATGAAAAGGCAGGAGGTGGAAACAAGCACAAGAAAATTCAGGATATGATCTTCCAGGAGTCATTATGAATGTAGCAATCTTATTGGTCTGTACTGCTGCCATAACCAGTGTAGGAGTCACAATTTGCTCTGGAGGTACTGTTCCTGAAGTCTTTTGGAGTAAAACCCTTGTATTATTTTTTAAAGTTGAAGTAGGTAAAACAATACATACTTGGCCAATACATCTACACAAGAAAATCTCTTGATTTTCTACACAAGAGAGTTGTTGCCTGCTCATCTCATATTCTCTGTTGTTTTGATTGTGTGAATCTTTCCTTTTATCATGTTTAGTGTTTTTATTGGCTGTAGTGGGTGTCTTATTTGCACCACAAGGTTATCTTTTTGAAAGCTGTTCTGAATATTTTTGTAGTTAGATGGATAAATGATTATGATAAAAATGACATCTGTTTCTGATCTGGGTAGCCCACAAATACTTGTATTCACTTTCCTATCTGTTTCCAAAATTCAGGACCAGATCTCAGTGATGAGAGCCCATCTTGTGTCTTCCCATTCATCTATGAGGGCACATCCTACAACACATGCACCTCTGTTGGCATGAGAGATGGGAGAAGCTGGTGCGCCACCACCAGCAACTATGATGTGGCTAAAAAGTGGATGTACTGCAATGTTATAGGTAGGAGAACTATGACATTTGTGTTTGCACGGAGTTAAGGGAATGGAGTCTATCTTTAAGTAGAAACAAGTATAAAAATTTCCAGCAGGTAATGCCATGCCCTTTATCATTTCTAGTGAAGGAGAGGTTTTAGATAGATATCCATCATAGGCTGGACCACAGGATGACATGCTGGCCTCCCATATGAGGTGACACAAACTCTTGTGATGCTGCTGGTCTTGCACCTGCCTTACTTCTATTTTGCAAAGCAGGTCCAGATCCATATGGAGAGAATCCATCTTGCGCTTTCCCTTTCATCTACAATGGCAAGTCCTACAGCACCTGCACGGGAGAGGGCAGGTTGGATAGGAAACCATGGTGCCCCGACATCAACGACAGGAATAAAACAAGGTTATGCAATATCACAGGTATGAAGATAGTAGCCAAAAGGTTTGTTGTGGATTAGAAGGGAGGGCAGTGGAAACTGTACTGCAATTCTCAGTAGACAGTCTTTTACAGGTATATTCTGCATGACAATGACAGTCCACATATAGAGTGGTGATACATTAAGATTATAATATAGGTAGCTTGTGGCTTGACTGCTGAATGCAAAGGCATATAGAGAGAGGGACCAGTCATTATCCAATCCATACATGTGAGTCAGTGCCTGAAGCTGGATTCAAGTGTTAAACACATATGCACGAAATATTCATGTGTTTCATAACTCATGTTCCTAGTTAGCTATTGAGATGCAGGAAGGTGCAAAGCTCTTCTTATTTTCAGTAAGATGACTTTTTATGTTTTTCCCAACTCTAGGCCCAAATCCAAGGTTGAACACTTACAGCTGTGTCTTCCCATTCATCTTTGAAGGAAAGAGCTATAGCAGTTGCACAAAGGATGGGCGGACAGATGGGAAATTATGGTGCGCCACAACCAGCAACTACGATGTGGACAAGAAATGGGTTTTTTGCATTGTCACAAGTAAGAGACTAGCCACAGAGGAGAGTGGGAAGAAGAGGCATTCCCCCAGTCTCATTTTCTAATTATTTACTGTATGGCAAATATATGGACTTATGGTAAATCAGATGTCACTGTTCCACTACCATTTATTTTCAGAGCCAGGAATTCCATATTGATGTCTGGCTGCCAACTGTTGCCAACAGGCAATTCTTTAATGTAGTCTGGCTGCCAATTGTTGCTAGTCATTTAGTTCACACTTTCATGCTATCCAGGGTGCACCAGGAGGAGGTGAACTAGTATCACCCCCCTATCATTTTCTAACTCATAGCAAATAAATGAATGAATGAATGAATGAAATAGATTTCTATTTTTCTTTTTGTCTCCATGCAATATTTGGTTACTTTCCAAAGTCCAACTATTTCATATTGAGAATGTACATTTGGCCTTTTGTAAAACAAAATAAAATAAAACTCAGCAACATTTGTGTTGACCTTGCCATACCTAGAAAAGGATCATTTGGTAGCTCAATTTAGTCAGGTTTGCCATTGAGTTGGCCAAAAATTATCAGTAGGCCACCTGTCTAGGCAGACTCCTGAGCTATCAGTACAAGCAGCAGTGTTAAGATTCCACTGTGTTATCATGGGGGCACCATGGTTGGTGTTCACTATGGAAAGTTCAATGGTTGGCTTTGTCCCAGGGCTCCTAGCTATTGGGCAGCAGCACTGGGAAGACTGGCATATCCCTGAATGCAAAGTCTCAACAACAAGAATCTGAAGTGCTTCCAGAGATGTAATTCCCAACATTCCTGGGAATAAGCAGAAATCTTTAAAATCATTTAAACACATTTTTATCACACTCACTGCTTGCTTCTTCTTTTTTCCCAGAGACTGGCTGTGTTTTTCCTTTTATATATAAAGGAAAAACTTACCACAGCTGCACCAAAGTGGGCCAGAGGAAAGCCTGGTGTTCCACCACTCCAAATGACCAAACAGGCTTTAAATGGAGATTCTGCAATGGTGAGCTGAATATGAACCTGGGCATGGATTGATTTATTGATGTGTCCAGCTCTATAGCATTGTGATGTTTTCCCAACTTTTCCCAAGTGATGATCAGTTGCGTGGGCAGTCGTACCAGGTTTTGGCTTCTTTGAGATAAGAGATAATTGGAAACTTAGGGTGTAATCCAAAGAAATTTAGGCTGGCCTAACTTACTTGGCCTATATTTCCATAAGTGTGTGGGGAGGTCGGCATATGCCTGTGCATTGGCAAAACCCCTTAGACGTGGGGCAGAAGCATCTTACTGCACTTTTACTGCACTTTTAGTACCTTATGCTGAGGGTAAGGCCAGCCTAAGTGAAGGTTACGATTACAGCCTTAGGTATCTTTTAAATATTAGGTTGATTTACAAATATGTGTGATAAGCTCATGTCTGAATTCAGGCAAGAAACTGTGCTGCCTATGATGCTTCTGAACAGTTAATGCAGCCTTGATAGTCCCATTCACATTAATTATGCAGGAATCTTAGGATACAAAAGTGTGAATAAGCATGCAAGTTAACCTCTTCATTTCCTTTTTCCTTCCTAACCAGAATCAGACTGTGTCTTCCCCTTCATCTATGACAGCAAGTTATACAACAACTGCATCTCAGTAGGAGGGGACTTGTTGTTTTACTGGTGTTCTTTGACTGGAAATGTTGACACTGACAAGTCTTGGCATCGATGCCCAACACCAAAGCGTCATATGCATATTCAGTATCCGATAGAACGGTGCACAACTGCTGTAAGCTAAATGCAGTTAAATGTATTATTTCTTAAACAGTGGATTGGGTTGCCATATGTCCCAGTTTTCTAGGTTTTGGGGTGGGGAGGGAGAATTCTCCTAACCAGCTGACTCCAAATCCCGGTTTGCTGCTCTCTCTCTCTCTCTCTGCCAAACTTAGAAAAGAAGAGAGAGATTGGCTAAAATAGAGGACCCAGCTTGCTCGCTGTCTCTCTTCCACTCCATGGTCGGAGGAGACAGAAGATGGTGATGGCCCCAGCAAGTAGGCACCAGCAGATGGGCAAGGGTGACCAGAGGAGAGAACATATGCCCTCTTCTTTGGCTGCCTGGTTCTCCTCTGGAAGCTACATGGAGGAGTTGCACTAAATAACACTAAGAGCTAAGATCCAGAGTAACAACGTGAGCACGGAAGAGACATTATGTGCACCAGTAGTTACCGCACCACCTAGTGAAAAGCTATGGGAAATTCATATTGCAGTCCAGAGTAAATTGTTCTTACACCGGAACAAGGATTGTATGTATTGTATGTAATTTACTATATACAATTAATTAATTAAAAGAAGGTTACATCCTTCCTATTCACAAGGAAAAGGAGGATAAGGAAGATTTTTTTCCAGGACACCAGGTTTAAAAACAGAAGACTGTCCTGGAAAAAGAGGACATATGATCACCCTGCCTAAAGCGGAAAATGAAGTAACAGGCTTTGAAATCTCACTAGAAGTGACATGAAGCATTGGGCTACACTTGTTGAGAAATCACATTATCTAGAAATACTCAATGTTCCTTCTTCATTCGCACATGTGTGCATACACAGATCAACAACCTGGCTGATAGATGTGACTTGCAAACACAGAATGTCTCAAAATGTATGCATTTCAATGAACTGTAGTTCTCTTTCTATTTGCAGAAGACCTGCAACACTTCAACATCTCAAAGAATCAGTTGAAGAGAAGTGGAGGAATCACCAGAGCAGGCTTGCTGGCAGATCTCTCAGTCAGTTATGCCAGACTCCAATGAAAATATTTTGACCACTTGGTCTACTTTATTAATCAATCAATTATCAATTAACTGGGTCAAGCACCTGCTTCTTTGTACACAATATGCAGGTCATGTGTGAATTATAGCATAATAAATTTGACACAATAAAGCATGTGTACATTTTTTAGGCCTGTATTCGCAGCCTCAGCCACACTGCATTTAAAGCCATTAAACCACTATTTCCCCACTATTAGCCATCAAACACTATTGAGTGATGTCTTGTGACAGAGTCATCCCTTCACTTCAACATACAAGAACAATACTTTCAGGACTTGGGAGAGTCGATATTTCATGGCAAATGTCTCAGTTTGCCTCAGATATTCCTTCTTGGTAATGTTTTAAGGAAAAAAATGTTTTAAAGTCTTCTGAGTGCTCCTGATGATGATGCCACTATTAAGAATTTTATATATGTCTCCAGCAGTTGAAAGGGAACTGAGGAGGGTGAGTTGACTTCTACAGTAGAAATGGTTGTGTCATAATGGGTGAAATCCAGAGTAACTACAGGGAGTCCTTGCTCCGGAGTAAGAACAAGTTACTCTGGATTGCAATATGAACTTCGCATAGGTTTTCACTAGGTGGTGCAGTAACTATGGGTACACATAATGTTTCTTACATGCTCTCGTAGTTACTCTGGATTGTGCCCAATAAGTATTAGTTATACACCTCACTTTTATTCCAACACATTTTCAAGTCTGAAAGGTGTTCCTCAGAGAAAACTGAATTGCATGGAAAACTGATCTGACACTTGAAATGTCATGGAGATCTCTTCATTTTTCGGTGCCTTCTCACTTTCTTTTCTCATTTTTTTCTGTGTTGACTCAAATAAAGGCATTTTAGCTGAGGGTCTAAATGGAACATAGTAATTTGACTGACACAAAGGACCAGAGAGAGTCTCTCCTGGGTCCACATGAGTACACGGGATAGGATACTTCAATGTTGCGTAATGCATGCATAATCCAATATGAATATGGGTGGAAGCCTAAGAATATATACTCAGAAGTAGGTCCCATTGTGTTCTATGAACTTACTCTCAGGAAAGTGGGTATAGGATTGCTGTGTAAGGCTTCCAATGCATGGTTGATGAATGCTTCCTCAACAAGTTGTATAACTGAACTTTGAGATTATATGACTTGTCATGTGACATCCTGGAGAATGACGGAAAACTAAAGCCTGAAAGTTCTCGGTGCCAGACCTCAACACTTCTGGCATTTATCATTTCCTGGCACAGACTCAGTGTGTTATCATACTAGTTATGGCAGATAATGTCACAGAAATCCAAAGGCCAGTTATACAACAGATCTAGGGCCTAATGCTATCCAATGTGCTGATGCAACTAGCATACAGCATCAAGCATGATACCATAGTCTTTCAAGATTGATGGATGCCAAGATGCAACTGTGCCAGCTGGATGCACATCACTGCTCGTAGTGGTTCTGCTCCTGTTCACTCTGCCACCGAACTGCCTATCTCTAGAGAATTATCTCCCTGAATTGTGTCCAGGAACCAGAAAAAAGAATAGATTTACATTTCAAATTTGAATAAATTTACATAAATTTACAAAAGTGAATATATTAGAGATGGAATCTATGAAGGAACTCAGATTAGTTCATAAAGGCTTTCTAACCCACAAAGAGAGACTGAGCATCTTCCTAGAGATCATGTGCTGTATGAAAGAGCAGTTCATCTCCCATTCGGTGTTGTCCAATTGCCCTGGCAAGAGTCCCTCGCAAACATCCTGACTTTACTTAGCAGGTTTTTTATACAGGGGATACTTGAAGCCATCTTATTTGTTTTCTGCCCCAATTAGCACAGTCGTCCAATGTTCCTGAAATTTATCTCCCCAAGTTACCAGTTCACTGATCTTGTAAGAGTGACCTTTGTTTCATGTGCCAACACTGATAAGCTTTTTGAGATAATATGTGAGGCTCTTAAAAATATGTTGCCTGAGCTCTGCATCACGATATACAGAGTGGGCCCAAAGTAGGCTTGTGCTTAGTAGGTACGCACTTTACATTTTTAGAAAACATTTTTAAACATTTATATGTATTTGTTACAATCATATTTGTTCAGTACTGTTTATTTACAGTTCCAAAACGTAGTTAAGGGATATAGAATACTGGTTTGGATTTATTGTTTGGAAAAATTAGATCTAAAACATGAAACAAACAGTGAAACAATTGTAAGCCTACTTTTGGCCCACTTTGTATAGAAAAGCAACAAGAAATAAGTATTTACCAAATATTAACTGAGAAATGGCTGGATTCAAACCTCAGTTTAATGTTCATGGTGAATAAATTTATTTGAGAATATAAATGCTTCATAAATATTGAGGCTCTCAACACATAAATTTTATTATGTGTGGTTCTTACATTAAGCAATTTTGGCCTGTTCCAAGAGCATTAAAGGTGTTAGTACGCAAATCAGTTTTTGTTGTTGGATCTCTTCTATAAGAGCTTCATCCTAAAAATTCCCCTCACTCTCTTTAAGCAGCTCCCCCTTTCACAATCTGTGAATAGACCCACAAACCTTAGTACATCTGTTTTAGAACAATCCCAGGATATGATGTATCTGTTCACTTGGGCAAACCATGTGCAAAATTTGGGAACAGTCAACTTGAAAGGTATGAGTTAATGTTTGGAAATCAATTCATTTCACTGTGGTGGCCAAACAGCTCCTACTGTTGTCATTGTGGGATGATGATGTGGCCAAATGGGGCTTATAAAAAGAGTGCATGATTGTGTGATATACACTGTTTACGCCTGTCTGATTCCCTGGCAAAGAGAAGAGATGGTCTCCTCAGTACCATTCTTTGTATATTCCTGGGTTCTTCTACCATTACTTGCTGCAGGCGAAGGTAAGGGACAATTCATTTTAGCACCATTGAACAAAGTTAATTTTCCAATTCCATCAAATCTCATTTAGCTTAGATTTTTTAAATAAAACTTTAATATTCTTGATGCACATAATTCTTTAAAAGCACACACAAACTGTAGGAGTTTTAAAGGCATACTATATATACTGAGGATGTAATCCTAATCTCCAGTTAGACCAACATAAGCCCTGGCATAAATCCTGTGTTAATCTGGAGATGACACAAAAGTGTTGTTAAGGGACTTCTGCCCCACTCCTGAGAAGGGGTTAGCACAGGCATAGGCTGAACTCCTCCACCATCACAGAAAGATATGCCAGGTGAGTTAAATTGGTTAAGATTGTGCCCTGAGGCGGCAAGCAACACTCTTACCTGAGTTGAAGCTTAATTGCATACTATGGGAAACACTTTCAAGTTAACATGCAAAGGCTTGTGCTGCTAGAAGTGCAACCATAGAAACATAATTATTCATTTTGTTCATAACTGATTATTTTCATGTTATATGTAGGATAATCATAGTTGCATAGAAGATGAATATCTGGATCACCTGACGAAACAGAATTTTAGGAAGACAGATTATAAAGTATGAAAAAACCTGTTGACAGATCTGTTGTGTCAGCAAAGAATTGGAATGACAACTAACCCCCAAATCCAGAGTAACTACAGGAGCATGTAAGAGACTTTACGTGCACCCACAGTTACTGCACCACCTTGTGAAAACCTGTGGGAAAATCATATTGGAATCCAGAGTAAGTTGTTCTTACACCGGAGCAAGGACTCCCCATAGTTACTCTGGATTTTGCCCATAGTAAAAGAAGTATCTTGTCCAAGCTGGCTATCCTTTATAATGCCATACTATATTATGATATCATAATTGCTCATAATTGGCTTAATTTAGGATATATGGGAGACTTTTGTGATGTCATAATGCAGTAATCCTTTAGGCTTCCAACATAACTGTAGGAAAGTTTGAGAGAAAAACTGTTAAAGTTAACATAGAGCACAATCCTAACCATGTCTACTCAGAAGTAACCCCCATTGTGTTCAATGGGTCTGACTTCCAGGAAAGTGTCTTTAGGATTGCAGCAATAGAATCATAGAATCATAGAGTTGAATGGGACCTAATAGGTCATCTAATCCAACTCTCTGCCTGTAGCAGGAAATCCTCCTAGAACATCTCCAACAGGTGTTCGTCAAGCCTCTGCTTGAAGATCCCCAGTGAGGGAGAGTCCACCACCTCTCTTGGCAGTCTGTTCCACTGCCGAACTGCCCTATATCTAAGGACATATCTAAGGACACCTTGTCAAAGCTCAAGTCCCCCCCCCCCAAAAAAAAAACTGTTTCCTATGCCAGAGCTTGGTTCTGGAACTTCAAAGAGTAAAACGTAAAGAAAAAATGAATTAACTTCCTGCATTGAATAGCTGTAGTATCCAGCTTCATTTCCATCCACTTCTGTTGTCTGTAGGTGCACTAGAATATCTACTAACATTCAGCATTTGTATAATGCTGGGGTTTCATGGAAATTCTAAAAATGTAATCCTTCCAGTAATCCTGCGAGGTGAAGTGTTATTATCCCCAAATTGCAGCTGATGCTGCAAGGCAGCAGTTTGCCTGAGACCACCTGGTAAAGTTCTTGCTAGAGATGAAGATGTGAAGCAAGGGCATCATGGTTGGCAGTTCGGTTGCCCAATTGCTACATAAAATCAGCTCTCATTTCATTCATTCATTCATTCATTCATTCATTCATTCATTCATTCACAAGACATTGATCAATATATCAAAGATCCCGGAAAACTGGGACTGTCCTGGTTTTGGTGAAATTGCATTCACATATTGGCAAGTTTGACTGGGGTAGGGGGGTCCTGTCCCGGTTTTGTGGAAGAGAATTATGGCAACCCTAATCAAAGAACACTAGAGCAATGAAAGTGAAAACATAATGAAAAGTGTGGCATCAAACACTTGTTTCAGAGTAAGCATACAACAGTCATTGAAAACAATACTAAAGGCAGTAGTGTAGCTACTGAGCAGGAAATATTAAGTGTTAACACTAAGAGCACAATCCTAACCATGTCTACTCAAAAGTAAGCCCCACTGTGTTCAGTGGGTTTTACTCCTAGGTAAGTGTCTTTAGGATTGCAGCCACAGTTAAGTGCCGTAATATAATATAATGTGTAAATGTGCCCCTTGAATAAGGAAAAGTGCCTAGGCTGATGTGCAAGGTTATTCCAGGGGAGTGCAAGGCTTTCAGAATGATCTTGATCCTCTGCATCTGGGGTTTAGCATATGTTCCACAAGGCAGTGTCTTCAGCAAGGGTAAGATGAATTAAAAAAATTGAATAGTAAAGCAAGTTAATAGTTGAAACTCTTCTTCCCCTTGCCCTCCAAGCTTAATTTTCTGTCCTCATCCCTCTGGGACATTAATGCTTTTTTTGCAGGGGTGGCACTGCTAGAGACCAAAATGGCTAAAATCATGGTTTTGAGGTATAATACCATCATTTTATATAGTATTGGATGTGTAATTACAGCAGAATGAAATCAATGCAACCACTTTGTAAAATCTTTATTCTATTCTATCAAAATATATGACAAAAAAACCAGGGAAGGCAGGGCAATGGCACATAACGTCCACCATTTCCCCGCTTGTTGCATGGGAGTGATGCACTGGCTCCCTGCACCAGGTGATGTGAACCCTAGTGATTTCATTTTCACTGTAAATTGCTTTAACTTTTCACTGAAAAACTGTACATTAAAAGTACAGTGGTACCTTGTAAGACAAATAACTTGTAAGAAGAATGCTTTGTAAGACAAACTAAAATTTCAAAGGAATTCTGCCTTGTAAGACAAACAGTGCTTTGTAGATAGATAGATAGATAGATAGATAGATAGATAGATAGATAGATAGATAGATAGATAGATAGATGGTAAAAACAAACAGTTTTACAATGAAAATTCATTGTAAAACGAACAAATTGATCGATCTGCATTGTGAGCAACAGCAAGAGGTTATGGAGGAGATCTCTTTCATCTGCAGAGGAGAAGGAGAATAAGGAGGAAGAATCCCTCACATCATATGAGATTAAGGACATTTGTAAACATTGGGAAATGGTGCAAACTTTTGTAGAAAAGCACCACCCAAATAAGGCTGTAGCAGTGCAAGCGATCAATCTGTTTAATGACAGTGCAATGTCACATTTCCATGAAATCCCAAAAGGAGACAAAAGCATCATTAGAAGGTTCCTTGTTAAAGTTGCTCCAAAAGACACCAGTGACTCTTTTAGTGAAAATTAATCATCCGTGGCCATACAGGCTTTTCTTTTCTGTTTTACTGTACAGTATATTACAGTGTTTTTAAAAATACAGTAATATTATTAATATTTTATTTTATTACAGTTATTGTGTTCGGTATTATATTACAATGTTTAGAGTTCAATTTGTGTTTTGTCATCGTTTTGACATACCGTTAATATTTTTATATGGATATTGGGTTGTGAAACCAGAGTTTCCATTATTTCCTATGAGAAAATCCACTTTGTATAAAGAGCACTTTGTAAGACAAACAAGCTTCTGGAAAGGATTATGTTCCTCTTACAAGGCACCACTATATATAAATACTGTAGATAGATCAGGGGTCTCCAAACTTTGACCTTTAAAGGAGGGAATTTCAGCAGGTGCACCTTCTTATCTCGCAGATCACACTTGTTGAAGGTCCAGGAGCCCTAATGTTAAAAGCTTGGAGACCCCTGAGATAGATAGATATACTGTAGATAGAGAGATAGATAGATTGACTGACTGATTCAGCAATAAATCGATATTTGTTTAACAAGGCCAAAAAACACACCATCTGCATGTGAATAGAGTGTAATCCTACATTTCTTAAGATGCTTCAGGTCATTGCATTTGGATGTCACCAAGGTATGGCTAACTATGGGCAAGTATTTCCTTTCCAGGAGGGATGATAATTGGCATACCTACAGAGTTGGAAACTGGCATTCTGAATGACTCCAGATTGTGTCCTCTGTTGTAGTTCCTGTTATTTTTCCCTGTTTCTTTTTTTCAGAGCCCTGCTCCTTTCCCTTCATTTTTGCGGGGCTATCCTATTCGTCATGCACCACTGTAGGTGCTGTGGATGGAAAGCTGTGGTGTGCCACAACCCCCAACTATGACAAGGATCACAAGTGGAAGGAATGCACTCTTCGAGGTGAGGGATGAGGATCCATATGCAATGATGAGCTGCATTGCAAAATTTTAAAATAAAACAAAAACAAAATTGGGTTCACCACTTGCACTTGAAAGGTGGGAGGAGGTGGTGGAGGATGGACTAGGGTGGGGTGAAATACCACTGGAAAGGTGGATTGGGTCCAGGAAAGGCATGGGTATGACAGCAGCGATAGCCACTAAATTCCCATTTTTAGATCTGATCCCACAGTGCAGATCTGTGCAAGCTATTTAGATAGCACATGTCTGAATAAACCCCTTTCCCCTCCATCAGCGAGCCTAAGGGTGAAATCCAGAGTAACTATGGGGAGTCCTTGCTCCGGAGTAAGAACAAGTCACTCTGGATTGCAATATGAATTTCCCTTAGGTTTTCACTTGGTGGTGCAGTAACTACGGGTGCACGTAATGTCTCTTACGTGCTCCCGTAGTTACTCTGGATTGTGCCCTTAGTCAGATGAGACCTCTGCAATTCCACCATAGGATGTAGCAGTTGCAATTTTGGTGTCATTGCTTTGGGGGCAGGGGAGGAGGAGATAGGATTGGGCTGTTCATCACAAAGCAACCTTTTCCTGTATCCACCCAGTGACTGGACTGGGATATGGATGGTACACACATACTTACATAACCCACCATTGGTTTATGAACTCTCAGTTTCAGAAAGAAAACAGATTTATACTGCCCACTGATATCTGTGATAATTCCTGAAAGAAGCCAGAGCCACGTCCCCTCTCAGAAGGCAGGTTAAAGCTGGAAAATAGCAAATGTTTAGTACAAATATGCATGTAAGCTCTGTTTATGTCTTTTCTTAGAACATGGAGGTAATTCTGAAGGAAATCCATGTGTTTTTCCCTACACTTACCTGGGCGAAACATACTATTGCTGCACCAACAAAAACTCTCATAAAGGAAATTTCTGGTGTAGCACGACTGGAAGCTACGATAAGGACCGGAAGTGGAGCTACTGCGCTGATACCAGTATGTGAACTGGGGAACTCTTGTATTGGGAAACTTATTGGGGCTGTTGGAAGAAGGTTAGTGGAAGTGAGGGCATTTTCATGCACAAGTCAGAAGGCGATTTAACAGAGTTGGGAAGTTGAGTCAGGTGATTTCGACTCGAGTCAGCAAAATGTGTGGCTTTTGCTGAGTCAGTGACTCATGGGGTTGTGCCCATGGAGGACTTGGAAAAACACTTGAATCAAGGTTCCCTGACTCAACACTCATCCTCGTGCATGCAGACTTGAGTCTGCCTGTATTTGGGTGTGCTTGCTTAGCATTTAGCTGTCATTTAGACTGGGAGAGCAGCAGAGACGTTCCAGTTGGCTGGCTCCTGGACCTTTAACAATTGTGTAGAGGAGGGAATTTCAGCAAGTGCAGCTTGTGATCTGCGAGATGAAAAGCTACACCTGCCGAAATTTGAATAGTTGTCAAAGATCCTGCAGCCCTGAAGTTGAAAGTTTGCATACCCCTACTCTAGGGGAAGGATGACCCCAAAAATATATTTTTACTTACTTCCCCATAAGTTATTTAACTTCCAATGGTTCTCCGTGGAAGCTGGTGTAGTACATTGCAATGGCAGGTGTAACTCTGAGAAGACCCAGGGTGTGGTTTGGGGAAAGGAAAGACAGAAAGGATCTTAGCATACTTGGCTGAGGCTAAGGCTCTTCATATCCTGCTCCCAAACCATCCCAACCAGCCCACTTCCCACCTTAAACTGATCCAAATCTTCATCTGTACTATGATGTTGCTTCTGAGAGCCAACCACTGTGACATGTATGGGCTATGGCTATTTGCATTGGAGGCCCCATTGTGCATGACCGCAGTTGGCCCAGAATGTACAGTCGCAGATAGCAAGATCTGTCACTGGAAACACTGGATTTGTACTATAAAAAACATTTTGCCTTTAGCACCTGCAATAATCAAGCATTCACAAAATGTGTGAAATACTTTGGGACAGTAAACTATGGGCAAAATCCATAGCAGTTACGGGTCCATGCAGTTACATCACTCTCTAGTTTTATCTTATGGAAAGTCATCTTAGTTGCTCCAGAGTAAGGGGCTTAATTTCACTTTAGGATATAGGCCTATGTTTACCTCTGCCTGGGAAAACTGGTATAATCTAATTATTAGCTCATAAACAGTTGTATTTCAATGCTACTGTGGTTGGCCTATTAAATTAAGGTTTCATCTCCTTAGGTTTAAAAATACTGTTTACCGTTATAACATGATAACATGGCAGGCAGGCAATCAATTAACCTCTCTCTCCTCTGGGGGATAGAAGAGTAGTCTAGGAGGGAGGTAGACTGGGAGGTAGACTAGGAGAGCCCTTCCCTTTGGCAGAATACAAAACAAATGGGAAGGGAAGGGTCTGCTCAGACTCATCCTGTACACTAGAGTTAGTGGAGAGTTTTGCGGAGCAAAATGGAAGAATAAAAATGGGAGCGTTAGGTTCAATGACAGCTCAGCAGGTCATTTACAGAAGGAAGTATGTGTTGAATTTTTGTGTTTGTTCAGTGGTTGAATCAGATTGAGGAATCTTGACTCACTCAGTGTGAGTGAGAAGGATCTCTTTGATATTAAGAGAAGTCTCTCTCACTCTCATTCTTTCTCTCTCTTTTCTTCCATTCTTCCAGGACTCAGTCAGAATCCTACAGGGCCATGTTCTTTTCCTTTCAGCTTTGCCGGCAAATCCTACAGTACTTGCACAAAGGATGGGAGGTCTGATGGGAGGATGTGGTGTAGTCTCTCCAAAAACCATGATGTGAATCCCCAGTGGATTTTCTGTGAGTCGTCAGGTAGGAATAATAAACACAAAGGAGATAGACAAAGCTTGGCTATACTGCAGAAAGTAAGTTTGAAGCATGTGAGAGTAGCGAACGGGGGAAAGTGTACTCAGTACTATATACCTCAGTGGACAAGTCTGTTTAATATAAAATTGAAGAGTCACTGCATGAGTGACTGACTCATCAACACCCAGCCAAAACTGCCAGACCAAGAAGCATGGGGAGGGCTAGAAATTTGAACCTAGAAATTTGGGGAGCATAATCCCTCTTTGATGTAGGCACTCACTAAGAATAAATTTTGAGATTGAGCTCATGGGCCCCATGCCTGATGTCTGGCAGGGATGCTCAGTGCCTGGTGGTGACCAATGTCTGGTGCATGGTAGTGCCTGGGTTCCTGGTAGTGATGCCCAGTGGTGCCTGGTGCCCAGAGGTGCGCGGTGATGACTGCTGCCTGTTGCACGTTGGTGCTGGCTACCCGCTGGTGCCTATTTATGCCACTACCCACTGCCTAGTGGGGCCCAGTGTCTGGTAGGGATGCCCACTGATTGGTTGTGCCTATGGACTAGTGGTGCCTGGTGATGCCTGCTTCCCGGTGGTGCCTTCTGTCAGCTGGTGCCCAGAGGTGCCTGGTGCTCAGTAGGGATGTCCAGTGCCTAGTGGTGCCCAATGTCAGTAAGGATATCTGGTGCCTACTGTTGCCCTGTAGGCATACCTGGTGCCTGCTGGTATACAGTGCCTGCTGGTGTCCCATGGTGCCCTGGTGCCCGGTTGGGATGTTTGGTGCATGCTGGTGGCTTGTTTTTACCTGCTGCCTGTTGGTGCCGAGCAGTGGTGGGCACCTACCGGTACGGGCCTACACGCCCGTACCGCTTCTTCCAGTTTCCCTGCCGCTAGCGTACCGCCAGCGACAGGGAAACGCAAAACATAGTGGACCGGTACGGTCCGCCATGTTTTGCGCCCACCGCGCCTGCCTAGAAGTGGGCAGGCCGCTTCTAGGCAGGCTCTGCACAAGCACCGACATCGGCACTCGCGCAGAGCCTTCCTAGAGGCGGCCTGCCCGCTTCTAGGCAGGCTCTGTGCGAGCGCCGACATCGGCGCTTGCGCAGAGCCTTCCTAGAAGCCGGTGCCAGCTCCTAGGAAGGCTCTGCGTGAGCGCCGGTGTCGGCGCTTGCGCAGAGCCTTCCTAGAAGCCGGCCTGCCAGCTTCTAGGCAGGCTCTGTGTGAGTGCCGGTGGCGGTGCTTGCGCAGAGCCTGCTTAGAAGCTGGCAGGCCGGCTTCTAAGCAGGCACTGCGCAGGCGCCAACGTCGCCCCGCCCCTCGCCCCTCCCCAGTCCCGCCCCTCGCCCCGCCCACACCCCCTGACCCCGACTGGCCCCTCCCACTTCCGGCGTACCGGATCTTGGGATGGGGCCAGCCCATCTCTGGTGCCGAGTCCTGTAGAAAAGTCTGGTGCCTGCTGGTGCCTCGTGTCCTCTGGTGCTCCATAGTGCTCTGGTGCCTGGTAGGGTGCCTGGTGGTGCCTGTTTGCTCAGGTGCTCATTGCCTGCTGTTCCTGTCAGTGTCTGGGGCCCGCCATCCAGTGTCAGTGCCCGGTGCCTACCGGTGCCCAACCATGCCTGTTGGTGCTCACAAATACTCTTTATATTTTACTTTATATAAAGTATAAATATATACTATAAATATAAATATTTTTACTTTATATAAAGTAAAAATATATACATTAAATATATATATTTAAATGGGGGGTATATTCAGTTAGTTTCTATATTCAGATATTTCTGTTTCTTTTGAATCAAAAGAAAGCAAAAAACAACACAAAAACAAAAAATGGGCATATATGTGCATGTTTCTCATGCTGCCACATTGTTGCTTTGGCTAATGCTGTCTCTTTTTCACTGTGTTATTTCCTCATCAGAGCCACATCCCTGCCAGTTTCCCTTCATATACAAAGGAAAATCCTATTCAGAATGCATCACAAAAGGAACTTCAAATAAATTCATGTGGTGTGCTACCACACAAAACTATGACGTGGACAGCAAATGGAAAATATGTGCCCATTATGGTAGGTTGGTTGAGTGTTGGTCAAAGGTGCTAGTTAAATGCCCATCTTGAAAATTACAAATCTATATACAGTGGTACTTTGGTTTACGAGCATAATTCATTCCAGAAGCATGCCTGTAATCCAGATTGCTTGTATACTTTTCAAAGGGAGGGGGCGGCGAATTAAACCAAAATGAGTTTTCCCTGGGTTGTGTACCAATTGTTTGAGGTTCCATTATTTCTGATGGGAAAACTCATTTTGGATTATGAGTATTTTGAATTTCCGAACATGTTTCTGGAAGCATTATGCTCATAATCCAAAGCACCAAGGTACTTTACATTGAAGAATCCCTTACTGATCAACCCCCCCCCCCCCCAACCCCTGGACTAAGAAGCATGAAGTTTAGGGAGCATATTCTTTCTTTGATAAAGGCACCCACTAAGAACTGATTTGGTCCCCATGGTGTCCAATGGTATCTTTTCCCTTGTGTTGCTCACTGGTGCTGGTGCCTTCTGGTACACAGTTCCCTGGTAAGGAACTGGTTCCTGGTAAGGATGTCCAATGTTGCATGGTGCTGTCTACTCCCACTACTGCCTGGTGGTACATGGTGCTCAGTAGGGATGTGTGGTGCCAGGTAGTGCCCAGCCTCTGCTGCCCAGTGGTGCCCTGTGCCTGCTGTCTGGTGGTGCCTGGTAGGAGTGCCTGGCAAGACTGTGCAGTGACAGCTGTGCCAAGAGTCTGGTGCCCAATGCCTGGCATCCAGTGGTGCCAAAAGCACTGTCCCTTGGTGCCCGGTGCCCGGTAGGGATGCCCATTGCCTGCTGGTGCCCAGTGGTGCCTAGTGCCCAGTAGGGATTTCCAGTGCCTGGTGGTGCCTTGTGGAGCCCAGTGCCCTTAAGGATACCAAGTACCTACTGTGCGATGGTGCCCATAAGGATGCCTGGTGCCTGATAGAGATGCCTGGTGCCCACTGGTGTCTGCTGTCCACTGGTGCCCAGTGGTGCCTGCTGCCAGATGGTGTCTGGTGGTGTCCGGTAGGGGTGTTTAGTGTCTGGTGGTGCCTGCTGTTGCTGCTGGTGCCCACTGCCCACTAGTATCCCCCTCAGTGGTGCCCACTGCTGACTACTGCTTGCTGCAGGGTTCTGCCTGTTGCCACCCAATGGTGCCTGGTAGGATGCCCGGTGCTTGGTAGGGATGCCTGCTGCTGCCCTCCACTGGTACCCTCTAGTGCCCGGTGCATGTTGTTGCCCAGTGGTACCATTTCCTCCAGTACCTGCCACCCAGTGCAACTGTCTGTGCCCACCAGTGTCCACCCATACCTGGGAATATTCTTGAAAGTTTACCATCACACAGCACCATTGCAATGGTGAGTTCATTCTATCTGTCTGTCTGTCTGTCTGTCTGTCTGTCGACTCACTCACACCCTCATCAATGCCCTGCTAAAACTGGTGGGCCTAGAACCATGAAATTTGGGGTGGGTGTTCCTTCCATGACTGAGGGGTGCAATAAGAACTGGTTTTTGGAAATTCCAACCAGAAGGGAGTGAAAAGGGGAGCAATGCATTTTCCTCTCTATATTTTGCATGGAGGAATTAGTGACTGAGGGATGCTCTGCCCCAACCCCTGGACCTAGAAGCGTTAAATTCGGGGAGGGTATTCCTTCTGTCATATGAACACCTACCAAGAACCAGTGTGGAGAAATTTAACCCGTAAGGGGCTGCAACCTGTTTTT
Organism: Cryptoblepharus egeriae; assembly: GCA_030015325.1. Lineage (NCBI taxonomy): Eukaryota > Metazoa > Chordata > Lepidosauria > Squamata > Scincidae > Cryptoblepharus > Cryptoblepharus egeriae. Next base: position 83,726,571 of record JAREYC010000004.1, read on the forward strand.
GTCCTATACTTAACATGGAAGACTGATCAACATACAGCCAATTTGGTTCTCGGTGCCTGCTGCACTGGGGAGGATGTTGTTTGGAGGAAGGGGTTGCACTGGGGGGATGCTGATGGGTGTGTGTGTTGTGCATGGAGGACTGTTGCGCATGGGGACTGTTGCGCATGGGGGTTGATGCACTTGGGGGGTTGTTGAGCATGCGGGGTTGTTGAGCATGGGGGTTTGATGTTCATGGGAGGTTTGATGCGCATGGGGTTGATGCACATGGGGGAATGTTGCACATGGTGGACTGATGCACATGGGGGACTGATGTACAGGGGGTAGTTGCGTATGGGGTGGATGTGTGTGGGGGATTGATGCGCAGTGAGGGGATGGTGTACGGGGGGATTTTACTCCTGCAACGTGGGTACGCTTTTTGCAATTCACATATAAATGGTACTGATGCTTCTATTACTATCACTATCAATGCCCTCTCTCCACCACACAACATTCTCCCACTTACAGCGCCAAGCAGTAGTTTCTGGCATCTTGTACAATGATGAGATGATTTTGACAGCCACAAGATACCACTACTTGCCCTCTTCCTGGCTAATCAGTTCCCTCCCTGTCCTGGACTCTGCCACATTCTTTCCCCTTACTTGCCCTATTTCAAACCCTATTTCCCATCTGCCCTCTGAGTTTACTGGTGCTGAATCTTGTTGGAAAATCACTGGAATGTAGCCAAAACATCTCACTACTTGAGATGGTGGTCTGGTTGTGCCAAATCGTGTATTGCTGTTTGAAACAGCCAGAAAGCACACTGCAGCACAGCGGTTCATGAGCATTTCAACCCAGTACTCCCTTCTGAGACTGACAATCTGTCCAGAACTCAAAGTGAAGTCATCAAATTAGAAGTTTCCTCCTGAGAAATAGGGGTAGGATACTGGTGCAAGCCATTCAGCCCATCCCTGTTCCCATCTAATTCTGATACTGCAAGGCCTCAACAGTAGATAAAGTTTCAGACAAGTGGATTGGAAACCATGAGCATATGAGGGAAGACATACACTTGGGACAGACAAAGATTTAAAAGTATAGGATAAAAGCTTGTAGTTGGAAGGAGATAGAGAATCAAAGCAGAGCCTTCAAAAGGGAACTCTGAATTAGAGAAAGAGGCTATAATAAAGTCCAGCTAGCAGTATTTCACGAGGCGTAGTTGTTTCTATCGCTAACCTATGATTGCAACTTATACTGGCAAGATCCTGATGGTCTACACCCTTGAGAATGTCACAGCATAGTGGAACACTCAAAGGGGCACTGTGGGATGTCCCTGGTGGGCCCTCCTACATCTTCCTCCAGGGTTCTGCCATCTTGAGTACTGTGAGATTTCACATGGCTCCTCATGAGATTTGGGCACCACCATCTTGTGAGATCCAAGATGGTGGTGCTCAACTGAGTTGGGAAGTAGAGGTTATAGGAGCTACAAGTCCCAGATAAGTTTGGGAACCACTGATTCATTGTATCAGACAGGGGTTTTCCTCTAGCCTTACCTGGAAATGCGTGGACTTGAACCAAGGACCTTCTATATGTGAAACATATGTTCTACCACTAAGCTACGTGTGGCCTCATTCCCAGGGCTCTGCCTTTAAAATTATTCTAGGTCTCAGGACAAAATAATCTAATTTCCTCTTGCAGATGGACTAATAACCACACTATTGTTTTGTATTTCCTACATTTGCAGAGTATGGAGGAAATTCTGGGGGAAAGGAATGCTACTTTCCTTTTGTCTTTAAAAACCAGACTTTTTATGACTGCACTGATAAGGATGAGCCAAGTGGGAGATTTTGGTGTGCCACCACAAAGGACTATGATGCAGACAGAAAGTGGAGCTTCTGTGCGGACACCAATAGGAATTTTGGGACTGCAGGTAACATGTCAGTTAAGTGAAAGAGGTGTTTGGTATATGCGTAGATGGAAATAGAAATAAAGTCAAGGGTATACTAAGAAAAAGGGTGTCAAACTTCAAATTTCAAGGGTGTCAAATAGCATGAATAGCACATGCTGAGGGCTAGAGACAAAGAGCACAATCCTAACCATGTCTACTCAAAAGTAAGCCCCATTGTGTTCAGTGGGTCTTACTCCCAGGAAAGTGTCTTTAGGATTGCAGCCATAGGCCATAGGCTGCAATCCTAAAGACACTTTCCTGGGAGTAAGACCCACTGAACACAATGGGGCTTATTTTTTAGTAGACCTGGTCAGGATTGTGCTCATAATCAGGAAGTGATGACATCAAGAACATAGATATATAAATAAGCACTTTGTTGTAATTCATTCCCTACTAATGGTGGTGGAGAAAATGAACATCTCCTTGGAGCTCAGTAGCTGAAAGGTGGCACCTTGGAAGAAGTGGCACCATTGAATGGGCAGCCTATGTGATAAATGGGCTCTCCAGCACCTTGGCAGCATCGCCCTCTCTCAGTCCTCTTGGTCTGTCTTTTATCCTCTAGTATTCCTTATGTTCTGAGGACTCCTTTCATCACTCCCTTCCAGAGCCTTAGCAGTAGCAGTGCAATTATCATATCATGCACTCCAACTGGCTAAGGAAATAGCACAATCCTATTTTGTGCTGGGACAGGTAAGCCAATTGCCTGTCCCAACACACCAGCCAATTGCCTGTATCCAACACACATTTGGCACTGCTGCTCTGCTACCGCAAGGCAAAGGAAATGTATTCCCCTACCTAGGGTAATGCTGCACCACAATGGATCTACTTGGATCTGTGCCACATACAGATCCGAGCAGACGGGAGCAGGAAGCCTGGAGGTGCTTAGCACAGCCTGGGGAATGGGGCTTGGATACAGGACAATGATGGGTCCCTGCCCGGCGTTCTACTCCCCACACAGCCCAGGAACGCCCTCTGCCTGCCCTTCCTTGCCCCCAAAGGCCTCCTATCTGCCTTCTCCCCATTGTCCCCTGACTACGGGATCATGCATCTTACCTCCAAGTGAGGCTTACAGAGGTGCAGGGAGGCTGTTTCAACTTCTTGCTACAGTCTCCCATCTTCTCCAGGTGTTGCAGGTATGCTTTATAGCATGTCTGTGATCTCCTGGGTCAGCATAAGTGATTTGTGTTGACCTAGGTGGGCAATCTGGATTGTGCTGCCCGAGTCTAATTTCAAGCAAAAAGATCTGATTATTGTGGTTGATTGGTGAGGCTGTTGCAGTCCACTGTTCAGAGATGGAAGGGAAGAGAGATATATAGCATAATTCTGAGTAAAAGGTTGGAGCATACCAAGGAGAGGTTTAGGGGACAGGTTCGTATCCAAGCTGCTGGTACTAGAATCTGTCCACTCCTTCCCAAATGCCTTTCATACAGTCCTTATGAAAACTCTCTCTGCCCTTCCCCTCCCTGCCCACAACATCCTTATACTACGGACTTAGCTAGGTTGACACAGCCTGGGGTTTGCCACAGTTGGCCACAGTTGCCAAACTGCTGTGGCCACTGTGTGGGAGCAGCTCAGTCAGGCCAATTGACAGAGCACTGTGCATGCAGAGCACTGTACATTTGGTGTTTGGCAAAACAGTTGCTCCTCCGGTGGCACATGAGCCACAAGATCCTATAGCAAACTTCCCATTCTCATGCCGAGTCTCAGTGTCAAATGATGACACAATAAAAAAATTAAAACGTTACAATACAGGATTGTTGTCTCGAATGTGTCCATTCAGAACAGTGATCCCCACCTCACTCTTTCTTTCTCACTCTTTCTTTTCAACAAGGGAACAAAACTGATTCTCAAAAAAATTGTGCCTTTCCTTTCCGATACAAGGGCAAGACTTATTCATCTTGTACAACAGATGGTGAATTATCAGGGAGGCTCTGGTGTTCTCTCAACAGCACTTACATTGGCTATTGGAAATACTGTCACCCTTCAGGTAGGATAAATATGTGAACAAGGTTTGCTGAGAATACAGGTGCAATCAAGAATTGGGGGGAAGAAAGGTGTGATCAAGTAGACAGAGCTTTCGTTTTTTCTGGTTGATTGGAAAGCTGATCAAGCAATTTGATCAATCAATCAAGAGCTTAGTTCTACAGTTATATTCTTAAGCTGTTGTCTTTTTTCACTGCCATTAAAAAACAATTTGTCATTTTCAACAGATTTACCAGAAGAAAATTCATACAAGGCATAAAGATAGTGAAGACATACATTATCAACAAGGTAATTGTGTTTCATAGCTTCCCCTTCCCCTTCTCTTTTTGGTTTGTTTTGGGCATCATGATCACATGGCCAGACTTCTGGCTGTTCTTGCATTTTAATAATGCAGACAATGGTTAGCTGACCCATTCAGGGGGACAACAGATTGCCAGGAGTCACTCCTCCTCCTCCTCCTCCTTCTCATCCTCCCTCTCCCCTTCCTTCCCCTCTCCTCCTCCTCCTCCTCAGCATTTTGGATGCTTAGCTCTTTTTTGACTATAGGCGCAATCTAGAGTAACTACGGGGAGTCCTTGCTCCAACATAAGAAAAATTTACGCTGAATTACAATATGAATTTCCCATAGGTTTTCACTAAGTGGTGCTGTAACTACATTGATGTAAATGTCTCTTACATGCTCCCATAATTACTCTGGATTGTAGGGCATGTTTCTTTTGGAAGTTTCCTATGCAGGTTCCAGGCCAACCCCTCCTCTTTCCCCAGTCAAACAAGGATACAACATTAACAAATAAAAAGCAAATCATTCATTATTGAATTCCAGTTCATGGCTCCCTTCAAAAGTGCCAGACTCCCCTTAGGACAAATGACTCCCACCAAAAATGGCTGCTTCAAGCCCACCCATCTCTTCTCCTCCATGCTTCCTCTTTTTATATATTTAGCACCATATCCGCCACTTCATATTGTTGTTGGATTATGGGGTTGCTGCCATTTCATCTGGGTTAAAAGGAAAATCAATCAGCCAATCAATCATTAGTATTTATATACTTTTAAATTTATATACTTTATAAATTGCTCTTCTTGCTATGCAATAGTGTGGCAGCAACCCCTGACTTGTACTGGATGCATGACAATCTTCCTGCTCCAGTGCTTGTTAGGATTGCACTGTTGTTGATATTGCTGGAAGAAATGAAATTTCTCAGTTATTTCCCAGAACTTGAACTGGCCTTTGTAATAGAGAGCCAAAATAAGGACTGGGAAGCTTTGGAGGCACAGTGGCTTATTCTATGTTATATATTTTAAGCATGGAGGGAAAGTTGGTAGTGGGATCAGAACCCTTAGGCTAGATCAATTCAAGAGAATCAGTAGGCTACTGGATGTTGAAAAGTATGATATTATTTCACAGATGTTATAAAAGAACTAGGATAAATTATATCATTGGATTTGCTTTATGCTAAGTGGACATATGTTAATAACTAATCTATTTCCTTTTTCCCAGATTTCTGGACTATTCAGACCAATCAAACACAGCTATCAGTTCCTGCTATTCAATCTGTACCAATTCACAAGTGGGATGTGATAATCAGTATCCCACTGTTTTTATCCTGTTTCTATCTATGCCATCCTGGGATTGAAATCTGATTCATCACAGGTTTCCAAGCTCTAGACGTCTTAGCCCATCCTGGATACTACATAGGCTTTGGTCTCTGTGGATGTTTCAACTTCAACATACAGCTGAGAATTATACCATAAGCAACTCAGAATTATACCAGATGACCTCTGTCTGATGTATGAACCCCATGTCATGTTCCCCCCTGTGTTATTATCCCCATATAAATCCATTCTTCCTACATACAGACTTGCCTGATGTTTAGTATTTTAGCTTCGCAGCTCCAGGAAGGTCTTGGAGACTCACGGTTCCCAGCAAGTAGAAGTTTCCAGCTGCTTCCTTAAGGAGGGCTGCAACAATGCAATTGAGATGATTGTGCTGCTGCCATTAAGGGAACAGGTTTGTCCAGCATATCTTGGGGGGGGGGGGGTTTCTAAGGTTTTTTTTGGAGGATCTGGGGACCCTGTGACCCCTTCTGCAGACCTCCTGACAACTTCAAACACCTGCTACAAAGGGAAAAATCACTTTGTACTTTAGGACCAGGAAATTATTTCCTTATTCCAGGAGTTTTCAGCTGCCCAGAGAACTGCAGATGTAGTCACAGGTTCCTCAGAGCGTCAAAAGCTTTAGGGACCCCAGGAAAACTAAACAGACCTTTTCTCTGCCTGGCAGCAGTGTGATCATCCCAATCGCATGGCTACCCTCGCCCATACAAAAATCCTAAAGGTAAAGTCATCCCTGACAGGTTGCCCTGCTAGTCCTGACATAAGGAGTGGTACTCATCCCCTGTTACAAGGCTGAAGAGGAAGCATTTCCGAAGAAATCACATGGCCAGCATGTCTAAATGCCAAAGTCATACAGAATACTGCTGAATGGTATCTATTTATCTATGTAAATTTACATGCTTTCACGCTGCAAAGTTGGTAGGAGTTGGAAAAGTAATGGGAGCTTACTCACTCTGGTACTTGGGTCTTGAACAACCAACCAGCCAACTTTCAGGTTGACAAGCACAATGTCTATGTGCAATGACAAAGCATATAACTTGTCTTTAACCACTGAACCACTGCAGGCTTGCATGCAAAATCTTAAAGCTTTCCAAACCCTGAGAGTTTGGGAAACCCACGTTACAGCTTTCATTTCTTTTGGAGTGCAGGATATTTTTGTGACATGGCATTTTTGTACCATAGGCTTTGTTAGTTTTGTCCTCCCAATGTCTGTGTCTCTATATCTCTTCTAGAGCTCAGAAACTCAAGAGATGTAAATAGCAGCACCACAAACATTTCAGGTATACAGCTATGAAGGGAATCTGCAGTTCAATACACTCTTGAGTGTCAGCTGATTAAATGCTGTGTGGGTTTAGTTAATAGTTCCTGAGCTTCCCCAGTTGGGCTGGGCAACACTGATAACTGACATTACGGTGCCACATCAAAAAGTGCTTTGTGATTTTGACCTGTTCATCACCCACCATTTCCTCTTCTACAGTTTTCAGACTCCTTTCCACCAATACCGTGCGCCTCCCCCAATATTAGCTATCCAGAGCTTCAGTTCAATTGAGAGTTTCAACTGAGAGCCAGGATGGTGTCATGGTAGTGGATCAGATGTTGAAGATCTAGGCTCAAATCCTTGAAGCTTCCTGGGAGGACATGGGTGGGTTACAATCTGTCTCTCTCAGCCACATATACTAATAGAGTTGTTGGGAGCAGTGACGTAGCTAGTGATCAGTGGAAAGCTCAGTGAAAAGCTCAGTAGCTCAGTGAAAAGCTTAAAATGTTGCCTGGAAATTATGTCACCTCGGGGTATTTAAAATTTTTTTTATTTCTCCTGCAACAACAAAATCAAATTTAATTAAGTAAAAAAATTAAAATTGTGCCCCTTATTGGTTATGGAAACTATGCTGGGGCAAAGAGGGATGGTTATTCTTTCCCTGTTAAATATATAAGAGGAGCACCAGTTAGAAGTGCCAGTACACCCAGTTAGCATGGATTAACTGTATTATGATATATGTACAGTGGCACCTCACTTAAAGAGCTTAATTCGTTCCGGAGGCATGCTCGTTAAGTGAAACACTCTTTAAGTGAAGCAGATTTTCCCGTAGGAAATAATGGAAACTCAGACGATTGGTTCCACAACCCTAAAAATATTCTTATAAAAATATTAACTGTTTATAAAAATGATTACAAAACACTGCAATATAACACTGTACAAAGCACTGTAATATACAGTAACACACAACACTGCAATAAAGAAAATACTGTACAGTACTGAACTGTACTGTACCTTTGAAAACCTTCATGGCTGGTGTGAGGGTTACAGAGAGGGGATGACTTTCACAATCACTAATGGAATCACTGCTATCCATTGGCTCAATGGAATCTATTGTCTTTTTGTGCAGCTTTAACATTTCCAAGCTGCTGACAGGGAGCAGCACTAGAACATTGATAAGGCACACCTTCCACGCTGCCACACACTTATTCCACATGCAGAACTGACTCAGGCTGCTCCCCCCACACGTCCCATGAATTCCCTGGCAATGGAAGCCTATTTCAAACTTCACCCAGGGCCCTACTGTAGCTCAAGCTAGTCTCCTCGTCCCGCCTGTGAGTTTCCTTGCCATGGAAGCCTGTTCCAAACTTCCTCAGAAGTGCTCTTTATTCAAGACAATGCTCTTTAAGCAAGTCAAAATTTCTGAGAAAATTTTGCTCTTTATACAAAACGCTCTTTATTCAAGATGCTCTTTATTCAAGGTAGCACTGTATATGGAAATGAAAGCTGATTCATGTTAGCATTTTGTTCCATACAGTATCAGAATTGTCTCTCAGAGCAATCAGGGGAACATCTGAATTAAGAAAATCCACTTTTTGTTCCATAGGCTTTTGTGTTTTCATTTTCTAGTTAATGGGCCATAACGTTTGATAGCATATAGATATTCCAATGCAGATTGTTTCACTGTAGTTTGTTCCAGTTTGTTCTGCATTAAATTACCATATAATAATGATATGTAATGTGATGTTATTCTCATTCATATATAGCCCGTGTTTTGCCATTTTAGCCACTAGTGTCAAGCTTATCTTGTAGCCCCCCCTAAAGGTTGTAGCCTGGTGCAACTGCACCCCTTGTATCTCCTAAATACGCCACTGGTTGGGAGGTCAAAAGGAGGAAAGGGTGTACCTCACCTTGAGCATCTTGGAGGAAGGATGGTATAAACAAACAAAATTCACTTTAACAGGACTCACAGAGATAAAAAATCTGACCCTGTTCCTATTTGCAAATAGTTACTAATTGGCTCAAACAGCCAAAGTAAGTAAGTCTAATTATGTCCAATGAGATGTACTCCCATGAAAGTCTGTATAGTTATACACAGAGGCATAACAAGAGTATAGCATGTGATGTGATCTGCCATGGGCGAAAGGGCACCAGGGGGTGCCACTTACATTCCTCTGGTGGAATCATATGTGTAGAACTCACTAGCTATATATAAGCACTGGCAAGCACCAGCAGGTGGAAGGCACCAGCAGGCCTTCTGGTATACACATGTTATGTGCCACGGCGCAAGCGGTTAAGATGCTGTGCCTGTTAACCAGTAGGCCAGGGTTCGAGACCCAGGTCAGCCCCACAAGACAGGGTGAGCTCCTGTCCTTAGCCAAGCTCTGCGACGCCAGCTGGATCCAATCGTATTGGCTCTGCCTTTCCATTGGTCTAATTCAGTGGCGTGGAGAGAGGGGATTTGCTGCTTGGGTAACAGCATATCCTCTATAACAATCCAACCCAGGCTTTCGTGCTTCACATGTAGCGTATGCAGCACCGAGCACGCTACCATAGTCTTTCAAGACTGACGGAGGCCTGCTATCTTCCACGAGTAAAATAATATAATATATTCCAGCCTATGGAATATGTATTATATATATAATGCTAGTGAGTTCTACACACATGATTCCACCAGAGTGTAAGTGGCACCCCACTTATATACATATATATGTTTGTGTGTGTAAACATATTAGTGCAAAAGCCTAGTCCTTTGCAGAGATCTCTCCTGCTACAAGCAGGGGGTTGGACTAGATGACCTCCTGGGATCCCTTCTGTTTTGATAGGGGCAAAATTTCAGTCCTTGCCATGGGTAAAATTTTGCCTATACTGGTCATACAGTATAGATTTCAGCCTTGGTTAACTTTTGGAAGGAACTGAAGTCACACCCTTTTTCCTTAGTGTTAGTTGCTCTCTTTGGATTTCCTGCAGGTGTTCTCCTGCCATGCCAGTCTATAAAGTGTCCACAAGCACTAGCAATACACTTTGGCATTGCTGAACATTTTCAGTAAGCAAAAGGTTACAGCTGGTTTGTCAGAAACCAAAACTTTTTAGAAAGTGGCCAGTTTAGATTAGACTGATGTAGTGGCGCTGTTGGCTCTGGCATCTTCCGCCTCGCTCCAGATACACAGCTTCTAATTAGAGGCTTGATGTCATTGTAAAAGCACTCTGGATGGAAGCAAACCCATGACAAAACCACCAGCAGCTGCAAATGCACCAGGCTTCTTTAGTGTGGGAAAGCCCAGAATGAGGTTATTCTGGTTTATCCCAGCTGAGGCAAACCAGTTGTTGGAAACACCCACACTTCTTTGAATCTCCTATGCCTACATTAAGTATTTTTACTTCCTTGGCTGGTGTGAATACTGTGTTTCTTAACTAGAGCTGTATGAATATGGAAAGGAATGTTGCAACCCTAATAGGAGGGGTGTGGACATTGTTCCTGAAATGACACAGTGAAGAAAGAAGTTCAGTTCACCGGACTCCAGTGATGATGCAGTCCATCATCCGACTCCTAGTATGCTCCTGGGCCCTGCTGCCTCTCAACGCAGCATTTCTAGGTAAGATCTTCCATCTGGACTTTATCCCCTTTTATCTCCACGTGTACAACTCTGGAATAGAAACTCCTTGCAAGAGGTGCTGAGCTTCATCCACCATTGTGCTGTTGTGACACAAGGTACACCAGTGCAATGAGGAACTCACTAGTGTAAGCTACATACCCTGCCAGTATGTAGCTTACCAATTGAAAAACCACATGTCACTAAAGTGCATGCCAGCCAGTGACATGGTGGGGGAGAAGCAGAGATTGGAGCAGATTGGGGGTTTATCCTTATGGCGACAGCATCCACTGCATCCACTGTTGCAAAACAGGCAATCCCCAACAGAGCTATGCCATCCTATGGGCTGATCTAAATCAGGGAGGGTCTCTCCAACATGGGGAACATTTATGGAGGCTGGCATTGGGCTTGCCACACCTTCGAGGTGGCTCTGGGTGACCTGAGAATGGAGGACAGAGCGCCTCTACCTTTAAGCATTGCATAGAAGAGGAAACTGAGGCAGGTGCTGCTTTTTAAACCCTTTTTATTTAGAGCTAAACCTGCCTCTATTTCCTCTTCTATGCAATGCTTAAAGGTAGAAGCACTCTGCTCTCCATCCTAGATGGTCACTCTGAGGAGGCTGCTGTGGTGAGTGGCAGAAAGCCTCTGCATTCATTTAAAAGCAATATGATTATAATTTGAAAAATGAAATATGAGTACAATAAATTTAGTAGTTGTTGTGTGATGGTGAATGGTGGTGTGTCACCCAAAACAACTGTGTTACATCACCTCTGATATGCTTGTCATCAATTTCCCATTGCTGGTTTAGGTTCTGCTTGGGCACAGGTATCTTCAGCATGTTAGTGAATAGATTTTCAATAGATTGTGAACCTTCCACACAAGGGCTTGGATTTTCACTCCATGGACATGGATGGCCCTCTGTTAATTGTGATGCCATCTTTCCCTGACAACACAGCCTTTTTCCTAGAGGCAAAAAGCACCAGGCTGCACAATGAAGGTTTTATGTAAATGTATTTAATACTATGGTAGACAAAACCAGCTGTCAGAATTTATTAGAATTATTATTAGAATTATTGAAATTATTAGATACCTTTGAAATCATTCTGTGGGCTGCCTATAGTAAAGGACACGCAGCCAAGCATTGGGCAACGGCTGCAGACACACATCCCCTGACAGATGCTTCCAATCAACATTCACAGGCTCCCCGGAGAGGAGATGATAACATCACAATGCCCCTTCTCCTTTCCCAGGGGTTTGATGGTTATCAGTGATTAGCCACTTAAGGCTTGTAAAGCCAGCCAAAGCTAAGACAGGAAACTCTCTTGGTCTTCACCTGACCCTGTGACAATAATAAAGAAGCCCAAAATTATAAAATTAAAATAAAATTTTAATTCTTCTTCCTGTGGGAAAGGAAACTCATATGGATCAACCAGTGTCAGAATACAGGTGCTTTGATTGCCACAAGTGTTCTTCATTGTACTGATGTGTAATGTCATGTCTTGCCACACATTTTTCCATCTCAGCTCAGGAAGCCACTGAAGATAAAATCTTTGATTGTATAAATCCTCTTGTTATGAACAGAATCATCTTATTATGTAGAGAAACAGTTATGCTATAAAAGGTCTAGTCAATTTGGACAAAGCACTCAGTCTTTTTGTAAGATAGAAAACTCTGTCTGGCTGAGTCCAGAGCTCTGAATAAAGAAATCTCTTGCTTGCATCATCATCTCCTGGGTCTTTCCTGCTGATACCTACTTCATTCCTATTACAATACATTTTGCTTTGAAATTCTATTTGTATGTAAATGCCACTTGTTTACCTGAAATTCAAATGTAAAGTTAGTTTTCTGATTGAGAAGTTGAGTCTACACCAGGGGTGTCCATCATGGGCCCGGGGACGCATGTGGCCCAGGATGAAGGTAGATGCAGCCCTCCTGCAAAGTAGGCCACCACCATTGGAAAAACTGGCTTTGTGGTGGCAACCATTTTCAAATTTTGCGCGTGCTTCTCTGTGTACTGTCCTGGGCGGCCACCACAAAGCTGGTCTGGGCTGCCTGGCTCCTCCCCCTACCTGCCTCCTGGCACTCAGGGCACTACCTGCAGACCTTGCAGCGCTCACCCACCCGCATCCCCCCCAATCCTCCAGAGCCTCAGCCTCTCTCCCAGCTGCTGCCTGCTGCCCTTGAGACCTACTCAGAAGTAAGCCCCATTAAAGTCAATGAGGCTTACTCCCAAGTTGCAGTCTGAGAGCCCAATGATGCATAGGATGGGCTATGATCCTCTCCAAGCTTAACCTTGGAGTTATGCTGCAACCCTAACCATGTCTACTCAGAAGTAAGGCCCATTGTACCCTGTGGGTCTTACTCCCAGGAAAGTGTGTTTAGGATTGCAGCATATCTCCAAGGTTAAGCTTGGGGAGGATCACAGCCCATCCTATGCATCATGTCTTCTCATATGTAAGCCCCACTAAAGTCAATGAGGCTTACTCCCAAGTTGCAGTCTGAGAGCCAAAACCTATGCATGGCTATGCAGCAGAAAACTCCATGATAATCAGTGAGACTTACTCCAAGGTTTAGCTTAGAGAGGATCGCTGCCCATCCTATGCGTCATGCCTACTCAGCAGTAAGCCCTGTTAAAATCAATGAGGCTTACTCCAAGGTTTAAAAATGTAGGCCAAAATATAGGATATCCTACATTTTGTCCTACATTAAAAAAAGTGGTTAGTGTTTATGTGCAGCCCAAACCAATTCGTCTTCTTCCAATGAGGGCCAGGGAAGCTAAAAGGTTGGACATCGCTGGTCTACACCTTCATTTTTGAATGGGGCAAGTCACTCAGAATTTTGGCACACCACTCTTTTATACAAATTTCATGGACTCTGAAATTATTTAGTACCTGGAATTTATTTCTAATTTATTCCAAGCCAGCTCAAAATGACATATCCCATGAGTTAATTGGCTGCAAATTCAGACTGTATATAATTGCAAATTTAATGACAAAGGTCTTGCCGATTTTTTTTCCTTTCCTTCAGACCACAATCCCTGTGTTTGTCCATTCATCTATAAAGACAAATCATATTCAAGTTGCACCAAGAATGGCTCCAAGTTTGATCAGCTCTGGTGTGCCACAACTTTCAACTACGATAAAGACCAGCAGTGGAAAAAATGCCATGAGATAAGTGAAATACATCACCACCAGCTTTTGACCATGTAAAAGAGAAGATTCCCTGAAGCCATCTTGCTTTTTTCATCTTCAGGCTCAGTTCCTTTGCCAGCAATCTCTCTCTCTCTCTCTCTCTCTCTCTCTCCCTCTGCTTTTGTGATAACTGGGAAGTGCCTTCTGCTACACATGTCATGTTTGAAATAACATGTTTCTTCCTACATGCCAACCCCCAAACAGCCCCCACCAACAAAAGGTATTGATTAGGGTTGCCATAATTCTCATCCACAAAATCAGAACAGGACGCTCTGTCCCATTTGCCAGTATGTGAATACAGACTCGGGATTGTCCCTGTTACATATGGCATATGGATTGTCCTGGAACATATGGCAACCCTAGGTATTGATATACTGCTTTTTCTCTAGGTCTCTGAAGAGGCTTTTACAATAAACAGTTTAAGCTTTCGAGAACGAACTACCGGTACATGCCCAGTGGATCTTCCATGGTCTAGATCAGTGATTTTCAACATTTTTCATCTCACGGCACACTATCCCTACAATCCAGAGTAACTACGGGAGCACGTAAGAGACATTACATGCACCCATAGTTACTGCACCACCCAATGAAAACCTATGGGAAATTCACATTGCAATCCAGAGTAAATTGTTCTTACACCGGAGCAAGAACTCCCCATAGTTACTCTGGATTGCGCACTAAGAAGGCACTGAAATTGTCAAGGCACACCATCAGTTGTTTTTATTATTGACAAGGCATACAAGGCTATTTAATTCCACCAATTTTCCTATTAATTAATGACTCTCTCCCAATTTCCATGGAACACTTGAGGACTATCTACAGCACACCAGTGTGCCATGGCACACTGGTTGAAAATCACTGGTCTAGATATACTCTGTCTGCCATCCTCCTACACAGACAGGCTCCACAGATGACTCCTTTTGGCTGCTACCCAAAAAATCTCTGTTCAGCTTGTTAAGGTTGCCACTCTACTGTCTTCTGGTGATCTTGAACAGGCAACCTTCAGGTGATCATCTTAAGGCATGATGGCAAATCTACTCTCTAGACCAGACCTCCTCCTCCAAATAATAGGGAAGGATTGCAGTCTGAATGTACATATCTGCCCATGCTTTACCCCACAGTAAACTTAATATGGGGACAGGGGCTTCCAAATACATTTGATTAGCTATTAACTTTCTTTTCTGATACCCTGTTATCAGGGCAAATACGACAGCCACAAATAAAGCAAAAGCAGACAGTGGCATGTTATGTGCCTCCAAAAGACATTTTTATAAAGTGTGCGAACCAAAATCAGGATGGCAGCTATATCAACTATGCACAGTGACCTTAAGTACAATACTTGTACCCTATTGTGGCCCTAGGACCCAAAGGTTTCCCCACACCTGAGCCTGTTCAGCCCATGTTGGACTGAGGTACTAATTTTGCCATGTTGGATATATCTTTGTTCCAAACAGAGCATGGTGGAAACTCCCATGGAAAACCCTGTGTGTTCCCCTTTATTTACCGAAAAAGAAAGTTCTTTACCTGTACAGATGAGGGTGTCAAACCAAGGATGTTCTGGTGTGCCACTACAAAGAATTACGATGAAGATAAAAAATGGAGCTACTGTGCAGATACTTGTAAGCTGTCTTGCTCTATCAGCTTTTGGGTTAACTGGAATGATGTTACAGTATACAGTGGTTCTCAAAGTGGGGATCAGGACCCCCTTGGGGGATAACGACTTCATGGGGGGGGGGGAGAAAAGCTGGGTGCTCCCATCTAGGCACGACAATCTTGGAATGGGGCACTCAGACTGTTTTCCTGAGGGAAAGTCTCATTGAACATAGTGAGACTTGAATAGTAGTAGACAAGTAGACAGAATAAACTCTGGCACCACAGTGATGCCACTTTCCGTTTGATGTCACTTCCAGCCATGACATAACTTCTGGGTGGATCTAAGCACTCATATATTTTCTGTTGCAGCCAGTTGTAGAATGCTAGACGAGGAAGAGTAAGGCCTATATCCTAAAGTGAAATTAAGCCCCTTGCTCTGGAACAGTTAAGATGACTTTCCATAAGATAACACTAGAGAGTGACGTAATTGTGTGGACCTGTAACTGCTATGGATTTTGCCCTAAGGCTGCAATTCTAATGACACTTTCCTGGGAATAAGACCCATTGAACACAATGGGATTTACTTTCGAGTAGACATGGTTAGGATTGTGCTATAAGAGAAGGATTCCTGCTTCCTGTTAGCATTCTCTTATTTCATTTTCATATGTTCAGAATGTTAATGCAAAATACTGAAGATGAAATACCATCTTGGTGCCAATCCATTTTAGCAGCAAACTAGGCAAAACAAACAAATTAAAATGCACAAACTAATAGCAATTTATTTGATTTACTTGTGAGAGTTTTCTTCACAATGAGTTTTAACTTGAATATTTATGTATGCTTGCACCAAAACAAATCACCGCAGTACAATGCATACCTCAGAAGCAAATATCTGTGACCACCCTAGCACCATCAGTCTTTCAAAGAAAGAAAGAAAGAAAGAAAGAAAATAGCCTTATTTAATGTTGGGGTAAAAGCAATAAAATACTACAGTCAAAGGCATCCACCATGTAATTGCAGCATATGCTTACTGTTGCAACACCAAAGATTAATCTTGGTATTCAGGATTCAGCTGTTCCACCATCTTCATAACCAGAAGATAAAGGCAGAAACAGTTTTGCAATTATGCTACTCCTTCCTATGAGATGTGCCTGATGTTCTTTTTTTAATTATTATTATTCTAGTACTTTGTGGAAAGCCTAGTGGACCACTAAAAGACTGATCCAACCACTCAAGGTAAAGTCAAATCAGAAAGGTTCACAGGGTAGGGTGGACCAGTTGCTCTTAATTGGGCCCTTCACTTAAGAGGGCCTAGTGTTGATGGGTTGATGTGTAATCTAGTACTGTATGCAATTTTATATTTAAATATGCTTAGATCAGTTTGGCCCTTTAACACACAAATGCACTTTTAATTACTCATTTTTGTTGTTTTCCATTTTCTCATAGAGACAAATATGTATATATATAAGAGAAAAGTCACTCAATGACTCACTCACTGACTCATCAATGCCCTGCCAAAACTGGTGGGCCTAGGAGCATGAAATTTGGGGTGGGTGTTCCTTCCATGATGGAGGGGTGCACTAAGAACCGGTTTTTGGAAACTCCAACCGGAAGGGGGTGAAAAGGGGCGCAATGTGTTTTCCTCCCTTACTTTTCATTGAAGAATTAATGACTCATCAACATTCCGCCCCAACCCCAGGACCTAGAAGCATGAAATTCGGGGAGGGAGTTCTTTCTGTCACATGAACACCCAGCAAGAACCGATGTGGAGAAAATTAACCCTTAAGGGGCTGAAAAGGGGTGCAATGTGTTTTTGTTCTATACTTCACATGGAAGACTGACCAACATTCAGCCAATTTCATGCTCAGTGCCTGGTGCACTTGGGGGGATGTTGTTTGGAGGAAGAGGTTGCACTGGGGAGGCTGTTGTGCATGGGGAGATGATGCGCATGGGGGACTGATGCACATGGGGGACCGATGCGCATAGAGGATGTTGTGCATGGGGGATGTTGCACATGGGGAGATGTTGTGCATGGGGGATGATGTGCATGGGCGATGTTCCGCATGGGGAGTTGATGTGCATGGAGGGTTGATGCACGTGGAGACTGGTGCGCATGGGGGTTGATGCACATGGGAGATTGATGCACATGGGGGATGTTATGCATGGGGGATGAACATGGGGAATATTGCACATGGGGTGTTGTTGGGCATTGGGAATTTGCACATGGGGGTTGATGAGCATGGGAAGTTGATGTGCATAGGGGGGTTGATGTGGATGAGGGGTTGATGTGCAGTCGGAGGATGGCTTACGGGGGAATTTTACTCCCACAACATGGGTACGCTTTTTGCTAGTTTTACAATAAATGGGGTCTTCCATGGTGTATTGACAGTATGGTTAGAAAACTATTATTTATATTTTGAGTGCTCTGAGTTGCTGAAACAGTCTACTGGGGGAACTTTCCTTTGTGAAAGTCCTCAAGTTTTCAGATTTAAAGGGCAGCCATTTCCTTGGATCTCTTAAACGTGTCTTTTTGGTTGGTGTCTGGTCTATTGCAATGAGATTTGTGCAAAAATTAAATACAGGAATGCAATAGAAGTGTTTTTAGTTTTATTTTAACATGTCCTACATTTGTCCTACATTTTTGGTGCCCTACAATTTTTTTAACCAGATTGGAATTTTGGTTTGGAGGACAGGAATTTTGGTGATTTTTTTTTTTTGGGGGGGGGGAATTTGGGTTTGACATCTGGTCACCCTGGAAAAGCATCCATAGCACATTTATCTATTAGCTCTTTAATGGTGTCCAAATTCTGCCTTTTGAGGTGACTGCATTTCTACTGCAAACTCTACTACAAACTCTACTACAGGTCTGCTTTCTTTGGTATTTACTAGGGTTGGGAAAACAGGCACCTAACTTTTATTTTCTTTCACCATATATCCCAGTTGTCTTTTAGGCTCAAGCATGGCAGAATAAAGGAGACAAGAAGATTCTGATATCTCATAAATGAGCATCATTGAGAAAAAACCACTGAATGGACCAAGCAATGGTAGCTCCAAAATCCTGCCCAAATTTTTTAAAACCCCTATGGTGGTAATCACTATTTACCATGTACATTAGCAGAATCTGTGGGTTTCAGGGATGCTAACTGGCCTCATAGATGCTGTTGGTTTTCACTACAGACTTAAAATGTTTAACTACTGGGGAGCTAAAAAGTTTTTTTTAATTCAATGAGGATTATTTCCAAGTAAGCATGTATCATGTAGCAGTCCTAGTGCACCACAAATAGCATTGATACTATTGGTTACTGTGATCTTCTCACCACTTAGCATTTTGTAAGCTTGACAAAGAGTGCAATCCTAAGCATGTCTACTCAGAAGTAACTCCCATTCTATTCTATGGGACTTACTTTTGGGAAAATGTGTTTAGGATTGCAGCTTAAAACTTAAGTTTTATTTAACAGAAGTAGCAGCCTATGTCAGAACATTCTTGAGCCATAGGATTTTAGCTACTCTTGAGAAGCTACTCATTTTGAAGAAAGGAAGATCTTTATTCTGGCCTGCTACTCCCCCCTCCCCAAATAGAGTGCAACTGAA
Organism: Cryptoblepharus egeriae; assembly: GCA_030015325.1. NCBI lineage: Eukaryota > Metazoa > Chordata > Lepidosauria > Squamata > Scincidae > Cryptoblepharus > Cryptoblepharus egeriae. The sequence goes on from JAREYC010000004.1 coordinate 83,745,315, forward strand.
TGGAAGAAATCTGAAAATAATGTTAAAATCATCCATGTTAAGTGAATCATCCATGTTTCTCCTCTTGCAGTGGAGACACTTCCAGTTGGAGGAAGACACTTTCAGGCCAGTGCATGTGACCTTTCCTACCCAAGGGCTGATTAGAATTCAGTCCTTATTTTCAGCAGTATAAAATTGACTTTGTGTTCTGGGAAGAATGGGACAAATTGTGTCTCTTGGTAGTCATAAAGCACCATCCTGAGCAAGTCATTCTCAAAGGCTGCAATTAAGTATCTCAAACTCCCCACAGATTTATTGTTTACACCACATGAGAAGAAACAAATTGCTCTGGGTATTTTAACTTCATGCTGTTTCAGAGCACTGAAAAAAGATGGGAGGTGGAGGACAAACCCCAAAGGAACTGAGGATTTGTCCACAGTACTTTATAAAAAAGCAAATAATCGAAACGTGAAAGTATGGAAATATTTGAATTTTGAACAAGTCTTTCTAGTTTTGAAGGAGACCGAGTTCAACAGTTTCAAAGGCCCAATTTTGAAACAGGAGGATCACACAAGTCCTGTTCAGTATTCAAAAATCATAAATGCTCTCGCTGTGCTCTGGCAAAATCACACTTGGTCACCAAAGTAATCATGGTGAGCATCAACGTTAGAGCATCATAGCGATGTGCTCTAAATGCCTTTTACTGCCTCCTATATTTATCAGTGTTTATTTAGAGGAAGCTTCACTGTAATAGAACATATTTTAGAAAATCTGACAAGCTGGACATAACATACATATGTTCTTTCATTCAGTAGCTTTTTAAAGCCTTTTATTGTTGAGTCCTCAAGATTTAAGGAGGAGTTGTAATAATTTCCAGCAATACATCATGCTGGGGGGAAACATATCCAAGAATAACTTCAGTAAGGCTTGGCAACCCTTTGCAGAAAGATTAACGTAGGCCGGCACAACTCATCAGTCTTCCCAATCCCGTGGTGATGTAGGGCAGCCAGTACTCCTCCCCCAGGAGTGTCACAGAAGTGCCTTACAACACTTTTTGTGACACCCCCAGATCAGCACGAGACTTGTGCCGGGGCTTATGCTGGCCTAACTGGGAATTAGGATTGCAGCCTAAAACGCATTTACTGATGGCTTTTTGGAGGGATTTGCTCATCTCTTTGTTTCTCAAGCTGTATATGAGAGGGTTGACTAGAGGTGTTAAGACCGTGTAGAAGAGAGAAAAGATTTTGTTCATTTGGCTTAGAGTGTCAGTGTTTGGAAGCATGTACACCACTACTAATGTTCCATAAAATATGGTGACCACTGTAAGGTGGGAGGAACAGGTAGAAAAGGCTTTCTTCCTCCCACTGCTAGATGGAATTTTAAGGATGGTTGCGATGATGTATATGTAAGAAGCAAGTGTAAGAAGGAATGGAGGGAACGTCAACAATGAGGTAGTTATTAATCCAGACAGTATCAGAAGGGGAGCACCACTGCAGAGGTGTTGAATCAGTGGCATGAAATCACAAAAGTAGTGGTCTATTTCATAGGGTCCACAGAAGCTGAAATGGGACATTATTAGTGTAATGGTGGTGACGATAAAAGAACCACTTAGCCAAGGCACAAGTACTAGCTGGATGCAGAAATGGCCATTCATAAGGGATGTATAGTGTAATGGTTTGCATACAGCCAGATAGCGATCATATGACATTACTGCCAGAAGGTAGCACTCTGTTGCTGCTAAGAATCCAAACAACCAAAATTGAAGAAGGCATCCTTTCACAGAAATGGTTCTGTCCCCACCGAGGAGACTCACTAGCATTCTTGGGAGAATGGTGGAGCTATAGCAGGCCTCTAAGCAGGACAGGTTTCCCAGGAAGAAGTACATAGGGGTGTGAAGGTGCTGGTCAAAAGCAACTAGCACAATGATGAGAGTGTTTCCAGCTATGGTCACCATGTAGATCATGAGAAAAATGAGGAAAAGAATAATCTGTAGCTCCTGGTGATCCCCAAATCCAAGAAGTAGGAACTGTGTTGTGACAGTGTGGTTTTCTTCCCGTGTGGCTCTCATGGATGGCATCTGCTGGCAAGTTGAAAAAAAGACTGGAGCTTAGATCAGTAGAAATGGAATGATTTGACCCAAAGGAAAAGGACCTTTGAGTTACTCAAAATCCCTCCAATTTGTGTTGTCAGTAGTCAACACATTCCCTACTTTATCCTATTGCCTAATATATTGTAATTCACGCTATATTATACAAGTAGCATAAACTGTAGCTATACATTGATGCTGTGCCAAAAATAGTAACATTTTTAAAAACCTCCCACCCAAACTTACAAACATAAAAACATTCAGAAAACAGACATTGTTCAAATTATGTTACAGTGTTTTGAGGAAACTTCTGAATGTAAGTTTTAAGAAACACATATAATCTCACTAAAGCCATTCATACAGATGTACCTTTCATTGATTCACTGAAATATTTCTTAGCTTGCATACAAATCCAAATGTTGCAGTCCTATCCACACTAATCTGGGAGTAAACCCCTTTGATTATAATAGAAAGTAGACATAGTACCTTTCATAAATTCATTTTACTGATGCTTTAAGCAGCTGCTGGCGATTCCTAATTAGGAAGGACTTGTACAGCTCCTGGATGGGAGACTGAAAGCTGATAAAGCTGTCATGATTCATCAGAGCTAGACAGTGTCACTCTTTACAGCTTGGCTAACATGAAAACTGCTGTTGGAAGCTTGAAAGGCATCTCCTGATACTGATGTAATGCCCATGCCATGAAGGATTCCAGCTGGAAAGAGAAAAGTTCTACGAGCTGCCCGTAGAACTATTACTTACCCCACAGGATTGTTTTGAGGACACAAAAGGGGAAACATGGAAGGAGCCTCAAAAGACTACTGTGAAAATGGCATTCCCAGCAGCTGGGCATACCCCAGCAATACCAGTGGCAAAATCCTTCCACCAACAGGAAAACTCTGGACACGATAAATAAATACTAATAACTTGAATCCACAATAGCTTGCAAAGAAAATGTAATAGTGTGATGCTAAATAAATTTACTGTGAAAAATCATAAAACCTGATGTTTGTACTGCCAACCTCAAATTGCAGATGAAATAAAAAAATCATTCTTCATATTTCATGTTCCTATGCATTAAAATCTGATCAAAAAACTGCATTCATGTTCATCAGCAATGGGACTTTCTCAATATTGCTTTGTATGTGAAACATCAGTCCTTTGTATGCTCCTTACCTGATGCCATGAAATGCAGTATACTGAAGTGAAGATAATTACCAGTATGAATTTCTATACCAGATGAGTCTATTTCCTAGAGAACAGTGTACGTATGCCCTTTTTCAGATTGCCTGAAATGTATTCAAACATCCTTGGAAATTTGGAAGGAGGTTTGCTTTCACTTCCAAGATTCTGGCTTGTTTATGGTCCTCTTGTTTATATCCTTTGCAGAGGAAAAGCTGCATTTCCCTACAGACTTTGGTTAAATGAATAATCACATTAAAAGAAAATCCGAACAATCTGCTTTTGTAAACAATCAGTCTTATGATTGTTGTTTTTTGGATAATAGCGCCCATTGGAGACACAGTTTCATGTAACCAAAACCAAAATTCATCAAGATTTCATGCGTAGTCTGTATATGTATATAACTAAAACATCACTAACTGATGGGGAAGGTGTTGCTTGGGGGGAGATGCTGTATGGGGGGTGTTGCACAGGGGGAAATTTTGCATGGGGAGGATGGTGTTGCATGGGGTGCACTGGGGGATGGTGAACCTGGGGGGTTATTGCACCATGGGGATGGGGCAATGGGAGGATGGCACAGCAGATGGTGTAAAGGGGGATATTTTACTCCTACAACGTGGGTACATTTTGCTAGTCATTTATAAACTCAAAAAATGTTTTAGGCCATTTAAGTTTTAGGAATCATATGTAAAATTGCTAGACCTGTGGTTCCCAAATTTTTTAGGACTGGGACACACTTCAGCAGGACACACCATTAAAAACAAGACTTCAGCAGGACCCACCTAGGGTTACCAGACTTTTAAAAAGACGATCTAAAATAAATAATACATTGGTAACTCTCATAACGAGTGCACCACATAGCGAGTGTTCCACATAACAAGTAAAAATTTGTGTGGGACTTTTGCCTCACATAAAGAGCATTATTTGCATAATGAGTGCCCATTGGCTGGACTTCCTCTCATCCTCCCTGCATTGGCTGGGCTGTGGGATTGAGGCGGGACTTTCTTTTCCTGCCTGAAGCGGCCAGCAGAGGGAGCTCAGGAGCATCTTCAGTTGCGCAACAAAGATGGCTGTTCCTGCAGCCAGCAAACATGTGTCCAGCCCAGCCTCTGCACTGCAGCCTCCATCAGGTAGGAGGAAAAACTCCTCCTGCACCCCCTCTGCAGCCCCCCTCAAACAAACTCCTTTCCCCCAAGGAAGCCCCCCTGCCTAGACCCCAATACAACCACTCCTCTGCCCCACCACCATCACCTTCCCTGCCTGCATTTTTCCTTTCCTATGAGTAAGCCCCAGTGGATTCAATGGGGCTTGATTCTGATTTGACAACATATGATCTTGTCCTGCTGCTGCTGCTTTTCATGCAAACTTGGGGTCCTACACACTTTCCTGTGAGTAAGCCCAGTGGATTTAATGGGGCTTGATTCTGAGTTGACAGCATAGGATCTGGCCCCTTTGCTCTTGAAGACTGCCTATCTAGTGTGCATAGATAGATCTCACACAAAGAGATGGTTTTCTTGTTAAAGATGCTCCAAAAGACACCAGTGGCTCTTTTAGTGAAAATTAGTCATCTTTGGCCATAAAGGTTTTTTTCTATTTTACTATACAGAATATTGCAGTGTTTTATTACAGTAATTGTGGTCTGTATTATATTATAGTGTTTTGAATTCAATTCCGGTGTTCTGTCATCATTTTTACATATAGTTAATATTTTTATATGAATATTTTTGGGGTTGTGGAACCAATCGTCTGAGTTTCCATTGTTTCCTATGGGAAAATCCACTTCACTTAAAGAGCATGTCACTTAAAGAGCATGCCTCTGGAACAAATTAAGCTATTTATGTGAGGCACCACTGTATATTTTACCACTGGTATTTACCACAGGTAATACCACTGGTATTCGAGCATTTCATCCCAGGACCCCCTTTTGAGAATGACAATCTGTCCAGGATCCCCAGGAAGTGTTGTCATGGCTGGAAATGACATTAAAGGTGCCCAGTACCAGATTCCAAGATGGCTGCATCAGCTTTTCGTGATCCTTCTGAAGGAAGTCATGACCCCAAGGGGGTCCTGACCCTCAGTTTGAAAGGCACTGTTTTACACAGTGTTTGTATAGTTAATTTATGCCTGTGCCCCTAGCCAAAATAGTAGTCGCCTTTTGCTGTAGTCTATGTAGAATATATATTATAGCAACTGCGTCAAAGCAGATCTCAGCCTCCCTGCGGGAAGGGGTGAAAAATCCTTTGGGATAGTTACACTAGTAAACACAGAAGATTTAAACAAAGTGGAGCTGACAGCAAAGATGCTCCTGAAATTTTAATTTCCAGATACAACAGAGGTGCTGAAAAAGAGAAAAAGGAGAGTGCCATGAACACAGGCAGAAGAGGTAAACTAGGAATTCTAGCACTCTGATTAGGAGGGCTGTGGTGGCGCAGGTAGTTAAGACACTGTACCTGTTAACCTACAAGATGGGTCAAGCTCCCATCCATAGCTCAGCTCTTGCTATGCTTTCAAACCTACCAGTTTGAAAGCATGGAAATGCAAGTAGTTAAATAGGTACCACCTCGCTAGGGAAGGTAAAACAGTGTTCCATGCACATTTATCAGTCATGCCAGCTCTGTGTCCACATGCTGGACAACCATGCTGGACAACCACAGGTTCTAAAGGCTTGGAAACGGGGATGAGCACCACACCCTACAGTCGTTCACAATTAGCAGTATCAATTGAAGGGTACACCTTTACCTTTTACTAGCACTCTGATTGCTTTATAAAATGCAGATAGTTAAGACGGGAGCGTGGATCTTTGGAAACAGGGTGGGGGAGAGGAATCATGTTGAAATAATTTGGGAGTGAATGGAGAATGAACAGATTCATACAAAATGAAGGCAATTTGCAGGACTTCTTAAAGTCTCGGTGGGTAGAATGTTGGCCTTAGAATTCAGAGATTTGGGCTCACATCTCCACTGCTGAACAGATGACTGGATCAATCACTATTGGTAAGCTTATCTATCAAACTGGATCATTGTAAGGAAAAAGAGGCAAGTGTGTACATGTGTGAATGTATGTGTGGGTGTGCGCTTCCTCAGTTGCAATTCCTGACTGCATGACTGAGATCATACTACATATTGGGCATCCCTTACCCAAAGTGCTTACCCAAATTTTGGATTTGTCTGTATTTTAGAATACTTTCATATACATATTTCATATACTTTCATGTACTCCACCTGTACTACAAATGTTTTTCTTCAGGGTGCTGAATTGACCAGGCAGTTGTGCAACAGAATCAGGGCTACGAAAGCTGTTCATGATGACATGTACAGGAGGGGCTTTAGGCTGGGAAAGGAGAAAAGATGGTTTCATCAATTTGAGCATTTATTAGGGCACAATCCAGAGTTAGAGCAGTGAGAAGAATCCTACCTGGGCTGCCCCAACCATTTTGAATCCAGAGCAGAAATTTATGCAGCATCCAGAGAGTCAGGATGCCTGGGTTACCCTAACTGCTCCAGAGCATGCTACATCAGTGACAGCTGGGGAGGGCTTACTCCTGAGGAGACCCCCCCTCAGATCACACTGAACCAGGAACTGCTGTGGTGTCTGCCTTATAAGGAGTCCCTGATGAGATGCCAGTATAGTTTACAGTGAATACAAGGGGCTTCTTGTACTGCTGTATCCCCTGGTTAGTGGACTGCTGTAGTTGTGCCATATCCTGAGGTTGAGAGGCAGGGGTTGCAGCTAGGCTGGCCACAAACTCTGATTTTTGGTCAACTCTACCATTCTTACTCTACCATTCTTACCATTCTTACTCTGCCTTATCATGAACCCCTATCCGTCTACTCATTACCAAAATTGCTCATGAAGTGGTATAACTCTGAGGAGCTGGAAGAGGGCATCTCTGTCCTGGAAACAGGCTCTCGATACAGAGTAACTGCTCTGCCATAGGCAATGCTAAACATGCCCTCAACATGCCTGTCCTGAACTGCCTAGGCTGCCCCAGGTAGGTCAGCCCAAGTCCACCTGTCTTGGGGCAGCCTATGTTGCCTTGCTCTGCCCCAAGCCTTTTCCAGAATAACTAGGGTGGAGCAACTTGCAGTTGGGCCAGCCCAGAGATAGATAGGGTAACCCAAGTGTACTTCTGGATTGTGCCCTTAAGGATACTTAGGTGATTAAGTATCCTTGCATGTGTGTTTTTATTTAACAGTAAATTGCAAGTGCTGGGACACTGGGAACATTTGTCTTTAAGAAGCTTAGATAACCCCAAATGCTTCTCTTGCTCTATTTGTGTGAGTTGCATCTAATTTTGGAATTTTGAGGCAATACTGTTTTTGGGATCCTAAAGGGCAGTGCAAAGTCCAAATACCTGAGAGCTCTTCATCTGCCCTCAATGATTCTTTCAGGAGGTGTTATCCCTAATTCTATTTCTTTCATTCCTTTCTCCACACCTTTCTCTGTTCCAGACCATCACAGAAGGATGTGCTCTGCTTGAGCTCCGTACCTGCTAGGCCATCTCCATCACACACTCAAAGGGAACACCTCTGTTCAATATGGTAGGAATCACTCAAAATATGAACATATGTTTATGAAAACTGTGATTAAATATTTCCTATGAAACCTTAACCAGCTTGTGTTCCTGTGTATTATTTTTTGATAGCAGCTATGTGTTCAACCCTTTGCAAGGAGAATAGATTCCCCAGGTGACCATATACAGTGGAGGACATAGTGCCTCTGCCTTTAAGCATTGTGTAGGGAATTTTGGCAGGTGCTCCTTTTTATCCTTTCCATGTTGAACTAAACCTGCCTAAATTCCCTTTTCTATGCAGTGGTTAAAGGTACAGGCATACTGTCCTTCACTGTCACCCTCAGTTCCCCTTATCACAGATAGAGTCACAGCAACCCAAGTTGGGCTACTCAGTTCTGTGGTTCCACCTGTTCTCAGATCCACCTAAAGAGTTGAACAGATCCAAGAAACACGGAGCTGCTCTAGGCTGCCAGGGAAAGGGGTCAGGATCTGGCACAAATTCTGGATCCCGTCCTTGCCTCCAGCTTCCCTGCCACATGCCAACAGGCCCAACCCAGAATGCCTCCTCAGTGTCCTTCCAGTGCCCAGACCCCTAAGCTGGCCAAGCTTGGCTAGCCTGAACTCAGTGTGGTAGACACTGGATGCAGCCTCCATGGGTTGCCACATGGCGTTATACCAGCCCCGCTGTCACCTGAGACGGCACAAACAATTCTTTATGACATGGTTTTGACTCTACAGCATGTTTGCAACTTGTGCTGGTCTACCACATCACTTGGATTGCATTGCACTGCATCTTTAGCACTTAGTATCTCATCACTTGATGGTCCATCAGTAGGTAACGCATATCAGAATTTTATATCCAAGTGAAGGCAAGTTTAAACATTCCGCTGTCAGTTGTAACTAAATGTGTGGGCTTGCCTTCACTGGAATTTAAAACTGTGTTGATGATATTACATCTGTGATGGTGTCTTGCCCATACAAGTTATCTCTATCATAAATCGATATACATTCCTCTGCGAACCATCTTAAAGCCTAGCATAATCTGGTAATCTTGCCCAAACCTCTTTTTTAATGTACTGATGTATATTTCAAATTAAATATGATTTCTTATTGAGTGTTTAGCTCCTTATTTTTATTATCTGCTCTGTGCCTGCCTGCTACGGAATTATAACCAACAGCATCCTCATGAGAGGAAATGAAAAGTACTGTATTCTACCATACAGTTTATTTGATCTGTACAGGTCTGAGCTAGCATCTTGAAAAAAGCAATGCATGAAGAAAATCAAACAGCTCTCACTGAATTCCTCCTGCTGGGTTTTGAAGATCTTGAGAACTGGCAGCTTCTTCTCTTCCTGCTCTTCTTACTGATCTATATTATGACGATGGTTGGAAATATCCTCATCATTGTGCTTGTTGTCATCGATTGCCACCTTCACACCCCCATGTACTTCTTCTTGGGAAACCTGTCCTGCTTGGAGACCTGCTACAGCTCCAACATCCTGCCCATGATGCTGGCTAGTCTTCTCAATGGGGGCCGAAGACCCATTTCAGTCACTGGTTGCCTGATCCAATATTACTTTTTTGGTTTTCTAGCCGCTTCTGAATGTTATCTCCTAGCTGCAATGTCTTATGACCGGTATGTGGCAATCTGCGACCCATTGCACTATGCAATACGCATGAACAGCAAAATTTGTCTCCAATTAGTAGCTGGGTCTTGGATAAGTGGCTCTCTGGCTATTAATATCACCATCTATTTAATGGATCAACTGGGATTCTGTGGCCCCAATGAAATCAACCATTTCTTTTGTGACTTCAACCAAATATTAGGGCTGTCATGTAGTGATACACACATGATCAAACTTTTAACCACCTTCTTAGCTGCTGTATGTTCCCTGCCTCCTTTCCTGTTGACGCTGACATCTTACATTTATATCATATCTACCATTCTGAGAATCCCATCTGTTGTTGGCAGGCAAAAGGCCTTCTCAACCTGCTTCTCTCACCTCATTGTGGTGTCCGTTTTCTATGGCACAATCATGGTTGTCTACCTGCTACCCAAAACAGAGGCACTGCAAGACCTCAACAGAATATTCTCTCTCTTCTACACAGTTCTGACTCCCTTGTTCAACCCCCTGATTTATAGCCTGCGAAACAGGGAGGTGAAGGAAGCCTTCAGGAAGATTGTAGCTAAATTGTGTGTACTCCAAAGAATGCAGGTCCATCATTTAATAGGTTTGTGCCAGTAGGTGCTGGTTTCACTCTGAGGATATCATTTTGTTTCAGAAAGCTTAGCTAAATTCTAGTTGTACTCAAGATGTATTTATTTTAGCTTTCAGATTTATTTTTTCTGTCATGGCAAACCATTTCCTCCTTTCCAATATACAGTAATGTATTTTGCTTTATTATTTTGCTTTACACGGACAGAAGTAAAGTTAAGACAACATACATAAATTCCCTAACCTCATTTGTTTTCCATAGCACAGCGGGCAGTAGTATAGCAAGCTCAGGGTGGAATAGCAAGCTCAGGGTGGCTGGTGTTAGCCACTCTGGGGACTGGTCAGAAAAGTGTGTTGTAGGGCCACTTTGCTTAGTGTTTGGCCCAAAGGCCTTCTGCACCCAGTTTAATGTTTTCACTTCTCATTGGTAGATGTGAGATGCTTGGCCTGAAGATAACTTAATGGGGTGATTTTGAGGTGGATTATTGCAACAAATACAGTGTGAGAGCCTGGAAAGTTAGGAGTGATGACATGGTTACTTCACCGGAACTTCCAGGTCACCAGTTTCCCCCTCCCTACTAAATTACTCCAAAATACTATTAATTTTTGGGTGGGTAAAAATAGAGGACAGTAGACAAATATCTAGAGATACAATGTCTGCCTTCAGAATAGAACAAAATTAAGCACCAAGGGAGGAGTTATACATTCACCAATAGGATAAATACTGTAATATGTATATACATTAGGCATTTTACTGTACACAAATTATCCCAGAGGGATTGTTCAGATTTATTAGCTGCAGCTGTTAGCAGCACCTATGCAGATACTACTTTCTATTTCCTGAACTCATTCATGACTGAAGGAGTCACAGGATCTCACCGATGGGTAAGTAAAACTTTTCATTACAATGTTATATATTTATTGCATATAAAATAAACGACGATTCATGTCATCAGAACATTCAACATAAAGGAAAATCTGGGATGAAATCAAACAAAAATGAACCAAAATTACAGCATTAACAAGCAAATTTTTTTTATCAAGTTCACATGTACAATCACATTTATTGGGTAGAGAGGTGGGAGAAAATTAAACCTGGCATTGCTTTTTGAACTCTTAATTTTTGTAAAGAAAACAAAAAACCCCCACAAAATCTTTAAAAAAAGAAAATCTCATTTATTTGGAAGGGGTAATGACTGTGGCTGCCTCTGATGACACTGTAACAGCCACCTCGTATACCTTTAAAGCAATAATAATTTAGAATTCCATCATTGGCATCCTTCAGTCTCGAAAGACTATGGTATCGTGCTCTGATTGGAGGTCCTGAAACAACATCTAGTGTGGCTAAAAAGGCCAATTCGAGAGTGTCCATCCCTTCCACACTGAGGACAAATAAATTCCGTCCCCTGCCCAGGCCCCAGGTTTTGTTGCTTTCGGGTCTGTCTCTATGCTTCAGCTTGCCGAACAAGTGTCTCTTCCAGTTGGAGAAGGCCATGCTGGGTCTTTTGCCTCCATGCTGAACGATCAGAGGTCAAGGTTTCCCAGCTGTTGATGTCCATTCCCAAGGTCTTTAGATCTCTCTTGCATGTCCTTGTATTGCAGCTGTGGTCTCCCTCTAGGGCACTTTCCCTGCACTAATTCTCCATATAGGAGATCTTTTGGAATCCGACCATCAGCCATTCTCATGACATGCCCAAGCAGGCATAGACGCTGCTGTTTCAGAAGTGTGAACATGCTAGAGATTCCAGCACGTTCCAAGACTGCGTCATTTGAGACTTTGTCACGCCAGCTGATGCCAAGAATAAGTCGGAGACAGCTCATATGGAAGTTGTTCAGCTTTCTCTCCTGCCATGCATAAAGGGTCCAAGACTCACTGCAGTACAAGTGTGTGCTCAGGACGCAAGCTCTATAGACCTGTATCTTTGTATGTTCTGTCAGCTTCTTATTAAGCCACGCTCTCTTTGTAAGCCTGGAGAATATGGTAGCCGCTTTACCAATACGTTTATTCAGCTCAGTATCTAAGAAGAGAGTGTCAGAGATAGTTGAGCCAAGGTACACAAAGTCATGGACAACCTCCAGTTCATGTTCAGAGATTGTGATACAGGGAGGTGGATCCACACCCTGACCCATGACTTGTGTTTTCTTCCAGCTGATTGTTAGTCCAAAGTCTTGGCAGGCTTGATTTTTGCTTTTCTGACTTTTGTAGAACATTAAATTCCAAAGAAAAATAAAACCATTTTCTCCCACACAAAATATTGGAAAGGACACAGTTTTGAGTTTATTTTTACAATACTGTACAAATAAAATCCAATGCAGCTTGACAAGAGTGAGAGACATGTTTTTTATCCCTTTAATTGACTAAAAAAAAAAAGTCCTAACAGGTATTCTTTCTGAGTTACCCAGAACATTTTGGGAACTCTAAAAGACTTACATTCTGAGTCTTTTCCTATAAATGTCAGCCATGGTTCTGCAGGAAAAGAAATTGAGCTGCTGCCTGAGTGTGTGTTTGTGTGTGTGTGTGTGTGTGTGTGTGAGAGAGAGAGAGAGAGAGAGAGAGAGAGAGGTGGGGGATGGACAGGAGTGGCATTAGGAAGGAAGATGACATGCTGCAACTGTGAGGCTGACTGGTATGATCCAATCCTTGCTGCAACTGTGAGGCTTACTGGTATGCATCCCTCGGCCCTTTTATTTTTATTTTATTTTATCCCCCTCATTTGTCCAGGAGAGAGAAAACCCTTCATCCAGTTATCATAAGTTCCATCTAAGATGGGCAACAGAGCGCACTCCTACCTCTCCTCACCTCCTGCTTGGTGCAAGACCAAAACTTTAACCCTTGGAAGTTTCCTGGTTGGAACTTCCCTCCTGCATGCTCAATCTGACTGATGGCCCTACAAGATCTTAATAATGCCACAAGAAAGTCAGCAAGCACACCCAGACAGATTTGAGGCTGCATGCATGCGGACCGAATGCTGAGTCAGTTGCCTCATATTCAAGTCTGTTATGGTGTCATTGGTATGCCTGGCCTGAGAGTACACAAGTCATGAACCCACAAATTTATAAACAATAAATCAACAAAAGCAGCAACCCACAAATCTGTAAATAATACATTTCATTTCTAATAAATGGGGTTTCATGTGGTCCACAACAATTCCAAATTTTTATATGGTGGTATGTAGGCTCCTAGAGGTTTGAAACCATTCCTTTAAGACAATATTGTTCAACCAATGATAGTAATACCACTGATGTAAGGCTGAGTATGGTAGGTGGCCTGTGTCTACAGTGCCATGGTGAGAATATGGACAGTCCTGTTCAGCATGAGCCCTCTTGAAGTGAAGATGGTTGGGGCAGTGATGCAACAGATGGGCAAAAGATAGCTTTGCACCAGACTGGTCCTTCATAGAGTCATGGTTTATGGAATTGTGAACCCTCAACCAAGGAAGAAGTTGTCCACTGGAGATCTGTCTCTAGGCTGAGGTGATGTTTGCAAAGGCAATAGTTGCAAAAGCATCCAGATTAATGTAAATTACACAACATTGCTGGTCTGCTTAGTGGGGGGGCATTGCCCTCTCGAGGGCTACATTGTCACTGCACCAAAGGAACCTTGAACTCTGCATTTTAGAATTCAATTTTTTTAATGGAATTGACTATTTTGAAATTATTAAATTAAAATCCAACAATAAAGGCAAAATATTGATTATGGAATGAAGACTAGCATTTTGGGGATACTGCTAATCAACATAGGATGGATATCAACTCAAGTTAATTCAACCTACAAGATTGTCTTTCTAAGATACAAAGTACAAAATTTCAAATTATGCAGTTTGTTTCAATTTGAAAACTTTCTTTTTTATTTTATTATTCCAGTGTTGTAGATCTTGTCTTCATGTTCAACCAGCAAACCCAAAATGAAGCAAACCAAACCATGATCACTGAATTTATTCTTTTGGGTTTGGGGGCCGGTCAGGATTCCCGGGTCCCTCTTTTGCTGCTGTTTTTGGGGATTTATATTATGACTGTCGGTGGGAACCTCCTCCTTGTTCTGCTTGTTGTATCTGATCAACACCTTCACATGCCCATGTACTACTTCCTGGGGAACTTGTCTTGCTTGGAGACCTTCTACAGCTCAGCGATCCTACCCAGGATGCTATACAGTCTCTTGATGGAAGACAAGTCTATATCATTCATAGGTTGCATTGTACAATTTTACATTTTTGGCATCCTTGTGACAACAGAGTGTTTCCTCCTAGCCGCCATGTCCTTTGATCGCTATTTGGCCATATGTAAGCCTCTACATTATGCTTCTCGCATGAATGACAGATTGTGTGCCCAGTTAGCCGCTGGTTCCTGGGCGGGTGGATGCTTAGCGATCACCATAACAACATCTTTCATGTCACAGCTAGTCTTCTGTGGCACTAATGAGATCGACCACTTCTTTTGTGACTTTGCACCAGTGATAAGCCTGTCCTGCACTGATACCAAAGTGATAGAAATATTGGCTTTTGTGCTGTCATCGGTGTGTGCTCTGCCCCCTTTTGTGCTGACCTTGTCATCCTATGTTTGCATCATCACCTCCATCCTAAAGATCCCATCCACCAGTGGAAGACGGAAGGTTTTCTCAACGTGTTCCTCTCATCTTGTCGTTGTGACTGTTTTCTATGGAACTCTGATAATTGTCTATGTCTTACCAAAGACAAGCACTCTGAGAGAGCTGAACAAAATGTTTTCCCTCCTGTACACCATCCTGACCCCCCTGGTCAATCCTCTCATATACAGCCTAAGAAACAAAGATGTTCAGGAAGCACTGAAAAAGGGGGCCAGAAAACTCACCATTCCTACAAGATTCAGAATACCAGGCTATTAATGCAGTGATTTTCAACCAGTGTGCAAAGGCCCTATGGTGTGCTGCAGATGGTACACAAATGTGCCATTGCCTGGGGGATTTGAGCCCCCTACCAACAACATGGTGTGCTTTGTCAGCTATAAAAAAACTGATGGTGTGTCTTGAGAATTTCAGCACTTGTCAGTGCCAGGAGATGAAAAACTTTGAAAATCACATTGACTGCAATCCTAAAAAGTAAGGGAGTAATCCTGGGAGTAGGACCCATTGACGCATTGAGTAGACATGGTTAGGATTGTGCTCTTAAGACTGCAATCCTAACCTTCAATTAGGCTGTCATAAGCCCTGGCATCTGTCCTGTCACAAAAATGCTGTAAGGCGCTTCTGCCCCACTCCTGGGGGTGGGTGGATTAGGTCAGTGTACAGAGATATGCCTACCTCCCCATACCACCATGGGAAGATATGCCAGGTGAGTTAGGCCAGCCTACGTTGGTTAAGATTGGGTCCTTGATGTCTTATATTTGAAGTAATTCATATAATGAATCTCAATTAACAAATGCATTTATTCATTTTTTCTGTCTAAACCAGTGGTTCTGGGAATGAGCTGGAGCCATTTCCTCAAGTCCTGAGTTGAGTTGCCAGTCCTTGTCCCTTTGGCTCGAGTTGCAAATGAGTCATCCAGAGCCCTTTTTGGAGTCATTTTAAAAAGCAAACCAAGCTGCTAAGAGCTGTGGCCCTGCAGAAAACATGGAAGTGATGGTGGGGTGTTTGTGTGTATGTTGGAGTTCCCATTTAATACTCTCTTGATGTTCCCATCCCGTCTGCCACCCATTATGGATTATCGCTTCAACCAACTTTTTCATTTCATTGATGCTGATAATTATGTGTGCATAGAAGTGAAGAAAGCAACTTACGAAACCCCACTTCCTATTACAACACCTAATTCTGTCTTCTGAGCGAGTACCAAACACAGCCTGACTTACAGGGAGGCAACCTGGCTTCGCAAAATGGGGGCAGATGGACCACACAAGTGCCTGAGGGGTGGCAGATGGAAGGAATGGAGACAGAGTCACCTAAAGCAGCTGTAAGGCTGACATTGTAATCCAACTCTTTGCAGTTGTACTCAGATAAATGGATCTCACTTGGTCATTGGGGCTTCCTCCCAAGGAACTGTGAAGGACTCCAACAAGTGGACTGCAACATTCATACATTGCAGCCTAGGCTATGTGCTTAGTGGCACAGGCGGGGTGAAGAACTGTCATAACACCAAAACACAAAGGCAGTCTGGAACCAGGCATGCAGGTGAGGCTGACTTCATTAGAAAGATGGTGGTGGATCCTGGCTGAACAAAGTGGTAGCGAGTTGTTCAAGTGGTGATGGCAGCAGAAACACAAGCAGATACTGCCAGCACAATACTAACTGCTGGTTAGGCTGGCATAAATCATGGCATAAGTCCCTTGCTGGCCCTAACACACTTCTGCACCACTCCTTAGGGTGCTAGCCCAGTACACAGACATGCACTGGCCTTTCCACACCACCATGGGAATGGAGTAAAGGGTAAGCTGTGTTGGCCTAAACTGATTAAGATTTGTGCCCCTAGTCTCTCTTCACATAAAAATTCATCCACACCTGCTGGATCCATTGCCTCTCTCTGGCTGCCCAGGCAATTTGCTATTGCTGGAATCATCTCCCACCTTTTCTGTGCTCCGACTTTCCGCCTCCCTGATCCAGAGGGAACAAATCATGTTTGTTTGTTTGTTTGTTTGTTTGTTTATTTACTTGCTTGCTTCTTGCTTACATTCCGCCTTTCTCCCACCCGAGGGGGTATTCAAGGCAGCTCATTGTATTAACATAAACACATTAAAAGTTAGAGTTGTAAAAGATTTCAACAACTTTTCATGTTCTCAGTCCTCCCCCACCCCACAAATCCTCACCATCACATCAAACTCTACCACTAAAGAACAGAAGAACATAAGAAGAGCCCTGCTGGATCAGGCCTAAATCCCATCTAGTGCAATTTTCTGTATATTATAGTGGCCGACCAGATGGCTCAGGGAAAAAGGACTCTTATGCTGGAGGGGATGGAAATGCTTCACTAGAATATTGGAAAGTGCAAGGAGCCAAAATTGGCACATCCCTGGGTAAAGGGAGCAGCATCTGGCACACCGGCTTCGGCATCTGGAGGCTTTAGGCTGTTCCTGCTTGGGTGACTAAGTGTATCAGTTGCCCAAAAGCACACTTTATGGGTGTTCCTACCAGATGCAGGTGTATACTTTAAGATTTACAGCCTCTCATTTCCAAGCCTGGAGGACAAAAAAAAGTGTTAGTGCCAGAAACTCACTGCCATATCCTGTGATCTTGATGTTCAGAAGTGACTGCTTGGTATATAGATGAAGGAGTGTTTTCCAGAGAAGAGAAGAGAAGAGAAGAAGATAGAGATGGGCTCTACTACTTCCTAACAAATGGCTGTCTGATTAGATCTAAGTATCTATGATGGTGAATTTAAATTTGGGTTTAACAATCTTATGGGTGCCTGCCTACTCGGAAGAAAATTCCACTGTCTTCCAGTGGATCTCTCCCAAGAAACTGTGTAAGATTATAGCCTTAAAAAATACAAGAGATGTGCTGCAAGAGAGTCATGATTCACATACTGCATTGCCAGTTATGAGAGACAAGTTGTCTCAGCAGCCCCTTCTCTGGTGCACCACTCATAAGGCTGGAGCGCCAGCAGTACAGTACAGCACAGTACAGTACAGAGTCAATGGGATACTGTTGATGGAGGGCGGACAGGGGTTGGTCATGGAGAAGCTGGCAGCTGCTTGATCCTGAACTCTCATCCCAAGCAAACCATCATTATTCCCTTACCCAGAGGAGACCTCTGAAACTGCAACCCCTCCCCCCAAAAGATGCAGCAGTAGCTGTTTTGGCACCACTGCTTCAGCAGAATGTGAGGGATAGTGGGGCGGATTAGGGATGGCAATAGGATTGAAACATTTGAGATTCCAAAGGGATAGATTCAATATGAATAACTTCCTTCCTTAAAGGCTTCCAGCCCCGAAGCAGTCCTTTGGCAGGGATTAGCTATCCAGGATGCTCAAACTGGTTGCTGCTTTCCCAAGATCTCTCTTTCCCAAAATGAGCACTCACCAAATTTTACAAAAAATCTTTTTTATAAAGTTCCCATTACTTTCTGAACCAGATTCAGTGTTGGGTGGAGGGCCTGCCTCCTGGAGCACTTTCAAGAGCCATGTGCCTGGGATCAGGGCCATTCTGGAAGGCTTGCACTCCCTGCAGTTTTAAAGCTGGGGGGAAGCTCGGAGGAGGGACTTTAGGGGTGATTTATGGGAGCTGAGGCACTTGGATCTGGACCCTTCCGGTGTCCTTGGCTAATTCTTAGCCCACCCTTTCCGGCAGACTAAGGTGCATTCGCCTACTTGTGAGTAAAGCCACAATATGCAAATGTGGGGGCTTTTGGGGCTTTTTTAGTTTTTTTGGCCATAGCTTTGGCTAGGAAGAGGGTATCTCAAAATGGATTGTTGCCTTTTACTCTGCTCTTCAATACAAATCCAACAATATATGACATGATGCGGTAGTGCACACTTTCACAAACTTCCTTCCCCCAGGCCCCCAGTGTGCATCACTCCCCCGGGGCGTGTCACCAGGTGCGAGCTGCACCCCCCGCACTGCCCCAGTGACGCCAATGGACAGGAAGTGAGCCCTGAGATAACAGTTCATCAAGGGATCCAGGGGACAGCTGTCCTCAATACTCCTGAGTGATCAAATGCTCTGGAGGGGGGCTACAACCACCTGCATGGGGATCCCAAGCCACCCTCAGAGGAGTCGATTGGATGATATCCAGACAAATGTTCTGAGATCTATGGTATCCTGAAAGATCCTATCTGGGTTAGCATCATCACAGGATGGACACTAAGAGAGGTCAAGGGCAAGGATGAAGTATGAAGGCCTGAAGTTATTCTAGTGAGAATGGCCAACCTGTCTCCTCTGTTGGTTTTGCCACCTGTGTGGGCCCAAAGAGGCAACTAAAGCATGGTCTAAGTTCAGTCTGATAACATGGTGTGATTTTTGTGTTTTCCATTTCATCCAAAGCTATTTTACATGTAGAAAAAGGCATATTTTAAGTGGGCAAATCATGGTGGCATGGGAAGGAAATCCAGTGGGTGTCACTTCAGAAGCAGCAAAAGAAGAGTCAACATTTGTTATATGCTTGACAGATTTATTGATGCAACAGCAAAGATTTTAAAAAAACCCATACATAAAGCTTGATTTAAGGAAACTAAGGGAGGGCTGTGGGCATATGGGGTCCTGATTTTGAGGGCAAGTGAGCCCAGGGGTTACCACTTGCTTTCCACTAGCTCTAGGACCCCTTTCCCTTCTCTAAGCATTCTTTAACAGGCTTGTCATTGTTATCAAAGCATTGGATGCAGTTTTCTTCGTTTGCATTACAGCGGAACAAGGGGGCATGACTAATGGTTTGCCAGGCCTTCACTAGGTCTCCCAGTTTCTTCTGAGAATCCTTCTTATAAAAGCTCCGAAACACGAAAGCCCTGGAGTCTTGGTTGAGCTGATTAAAAAGAGAATTGACCCACTCAACAATATTCTTATTGTCATTCAGATTGACACACTGGTCTGTACAAGGAGAATATTGGTTGAAGAAGATCAGGCAACTATTGGGCTTGTTCTCGAGAATTTGGGCTGTTGGGCTATTCTGACCCCCATGCAGCAGGCGCCATTCGGCATGTTCATTTTCGGTAGGATCTTTTCCAAATTTTGCCCTGGCTGCCACCACGTTCCCAACTGGATTTGGAGTGTAGATGCCACCTGTGTTCACAATAGCATTGTGCATTGCTTGCATCTCTGTCGGACTTAATGCAGCCTGCAGTTTCTCCACTGTAGGCTTCTTGCAAACATCTTCACCCAGCCTGACAGCCACAGAATAATGATAATTTTTTTCTAGACCATATCTAGGAAAACCACAGAGGAGATAGTAAGTCGTATACTGAATGAATAAGAACTAATCCACATGCTTAACCCACTAACCCTGTAGCTTTGAGTATCTTTTTAAGGTAAAAAGGCAGTGTATAAATCCAACCCAATTCATCCATCCATTAATCAATTCTTACAAATTGGAAACTTTGCCTTGGTTCATCATGTGACCAGGGCTGACTAAATAGATCCTGCACATTTGGCTGCCCAACATATTGCAATATGTCAGTTTATGGTTATCCCTGAACTGGAATAGGGAGAAAGACAGTAGCAAAGAAGAGTCAGGGTTGCCAGATGACAGGAATTTCCCGGACAGAACCAGAAATGAGGCCCTGGAACTGGAAGTCTGGATAGAGGGCTCTCAGTCAGGAAATTGGGGCCTTTCCAGCCATTTCCTGGGATTTTTGGCACGTAAGGCCTGTGTGCAGCTCCCTGCGGCTGCTGCAGGGCCCAATGAGCCTCTGAAGCTGCTAGTTAAAGGAGAGGAAGGGAAGGGAAGGGAATTGTAGTTTTTCCTCCTCCCCATGTTAAAGCACCTTTCCAAGTCATCAGTGGAAGAATTGCATTTTCCAGCATGCATCGCACCAGATTCCCATTTTGCAGTCTGCTTCCCAGAGGCCCAAATAGGCCTCTAAATGGGTCTCAAACTAGCCATTTCCAAATGGCTGTGCCTGGCAGTGGCTCCCCGTCCCTGCAGAGAAACAGATCTACTTGCTGGGCAAAGGTAGGAAGGGGGGAGTGAGCTGAGGCTGCTGGAGGGAGAGGAGGGCAGAGGAAGGAGGCAGCCTTGCAAGTGGAGCTGCGGCTGCTCTGAAACCTTGCAGTGAGATGGGCTTTGGAGAGAAAAGGGGGTGAATTATTTTTTTTAAAGCAGAGTTGTCCGCTGACCAGAGAAACCCCAGCCTTTGTTGCTTTTGTAGATGGATCCACCAATATCTGCTTTGAACAAAAAAGCATGTAATTCACAAAAAGGGCTTGAGTTGTTCAGGTTTGGGGCCTTTCATCCAGCTATTCTCAAAGCAGAGGATCCCCTCAGGATTATGTTTTAAAACACCAGAAACGTTACTCACTGTGTGATGTACGTAACAATTTCTTGTAGGTTGCCTGGATTTATGGCCCCAAAAGTGCCATTCTCCAAACCGAGCAGGAGAATAATACCCAAGACTGTGAAGCCTGGCCAGCATCTGGACATCTGTAAAAAAATGATGCACCATTCATGAGTGTGAGTGGAACTACTTTTGTCTAGATTAGAGTGCATCGAGAAGAGGGTAAGCCAAAGCCACATCTGCAAGAGGCTTCCATCCCAACTATGCAGCATTACAATTGTGATATCAAAACTAATGTGTGTTCCTTAACGATCATGCATAAATTCAGAATGCATCAAAGGGATTTTGAGTAACTACTATATCAAATAAAATTTCCGGTTGTCTGCTTTGAGTTCCTTGAGGAAAGAGCATGGATTCAATATGAAAAATAATAAAACATCCTGATCGGTTTCTCTTAAAAGAAAGACAGCGAGAAGAGGGACCTGATTTTTAGGATTTATAAAGTCCTTGAATCAACCTTTTCAAGGCTCAGAATTAAGAAGAATCTACCTGGGACATTCCTCTTGAACTAAAACCATCTTCGCCTCTTGACATAACGGCAGATAGAAAGAGATCCCACCTATTTTACAGCTTTGCACCCCACTATTCCTCTCACCCCTAAAAATAAATAAAAATAAAGGAATGTAGTGGCAGTAAGATGCAAAATGCAAACCAAAAATTTCTCTGGAGATAACAGAGAATAAATCATTCACCTTACGCTCCATTATAAGAAGTAAGACTATTCTATCTCTCTTCAAACAGAAATTATCACCGGTTGGTCAGGGACTGTTTCCAGCTTCTCTCCTTAAAGAGCAGTTCTGTCTGGAATGGTGAATGGTTCCTCCTTTTATGCAGACTTCCTGATCACAATGTGGGGGGGGGGGGATAAAAAAACACCTGTAGTTGGAAAGAACCTCAAGTTGCCAGGAAGGCTCCAAAGCACATGATAGTCTTCCAGTAAGTACTATTGACCCAAGATTACGTATATCTTGGGTGCATTACCATATCAAGTTCAAATACCCTTGTTAGCATAAAAACAAATAGACAACATGGGCAAACTTACAACTGAATAAAAACAAAGATAAGTTGGTTTCCTCAGAACCATAAAAGAGGCAATGTTTCCTGTGAGATCCTATGAGAAGGGGGGTTTTATATTTCAGATTAAGGCTGCAATCCAGAGCAAATTCAGCCTGCTCTGACCTAACTGCACTCTCCTAACTATTCTGTATCCAGAGCAGAAAGTTATGCTGAATCCAGAGAGTCAGGAAGCCTGGGCTGCCCTAACTGCTCCAGAGCATGCTAAGTAATTGACACAAGGGGAAGACTTGCTCCTGATGAGACACCCCTCAGATCACACTGAACAAGGAACAGCTGTGGTGCCTACAGTGGTGACATGACTCTGCACATCACCTGGTACGGAAGTCTGTGCGTCATCCCTGGGTCATCCCCCCCCCACCTGGACTGCACAGTCACCAAAGTTGGTGCCTGCGCAATTGTTTCTGAAGCCAACTGGCTTCAGAAAGAGTACTGCGCAGGCACCATCTCTGACACCTGCGCAGTACTTTTCTGAAGCCTTTTGGCTTCGGGGGAGACTGTGCAGGCGTCAGAGTTGGTGCCTGTGCAGTACTTTTTCTGAAGCCATTCGGCTGCCGCTCCGCCTCCTGAGTGAGGCCGAATGGCTGTGCAGAGGCGCGGACTTTCTCTGCTCTAAGGAAGTCTCCTCTGAAGCTGTTCGGCATGCTCAGTGTGTTTCTGCGCAGTGCATCTCGGATGGCCGTTCAGGCCAGCTCCTCAGACAAATGTCAGCTTCTGGCTGATTCTCCGCCTTGGAGCAGGCCTGAATGGGTGTGCTGACGCCCGGGGCCTGCCAAAGGACAGTCAAACTCCTCCGGCACATCACCCCATACGGAGCGCATCCCCAATGCAGCCCACACCAGCCGCACCAGTCTGGTGACGCCACTGGGTGCCTGCCTTATAAGGAGTCCCTGATGAGATGCCAGTACATTCTACAGTGAATACAAGGGGCTTCTTGGAGTGGCCTGCCGTATCCTGAGGTTTGTGGGCAGCCGTAGTTTGTTCCATATCCTGAGGTTGAGAGGAAGGGGTTGCAGCTAGGATGGGCAAGAACTCAGATTTTTGGTCAACACTGCCATTCTTACTCGGGCCTTATCATGGACCCCTATGGGTCTACTCATTACTATACCTGCTCCTGAGGTGGTATAACTCTGAGGGCTGGAAGAGGGCATTTCTGCCTTGGAAACAGGCTTTGGATACAGAGTAACTGCTCTGCCCTAGGCAATGCTCAACATGCCCTCAACTTGCCTCTCCTGAGCTGCTTAGGCTACCCCAGTTAGGGCAGAGCAGGTCCACCTCTCTTAGGGCACCCTATCTTGCCTTGCTCTGCCCTAAGCCTCCTTCAGAGTAACTGGGTTGGAGCATCTTGCAGTTGCTCCAACCTAGTGTTAGATAGGGCAACTTAAGGGCTCTTATGTGGACAGATTAGTTGCTCTGGATTGGGCTGTAAATTGTACCTTTATTAATTGAATCAGAATCATAGAGTTGGAGGGGACACAGTGGATCATCTAGTCCATCTAGTAGCATAGAATTTGGGGAGGGCATTCCTTCCGTGATGTAGGCACCCATTAAGAACTGATTTTGAAAATTTCAAACTGAAAGGGGATGAAAAGGGGCACAATGTGTTCTTGTCCCTATAATTTACATTTAAAAAATTGCTGACTGATCTTTTTTACCATTATATCCGGCAGGTCTGCAAACACACCAATAAAGAAAACAGCTCTGAGACCTAGTGGACTATTCTGTTCCATGGAAACAACTGAAACTTCTTTGGAAGTTATAAATCCAAGTTCCCTGCCAAGTGCTGCAATAGCTGCTCAAGGTGTGACCGTTTCCAGTGAAAAATATTTGAAGTGATGCCAAAACCCCATGACTGTAAAAATTGGCAAGTGCTGCACAAACCAGAAGGATACAAGAAAGTGTCTGAAGATACAGGCATAGCTCTGAGTCAGAATTTGTGCAATGCAGGGTGATGGCCGCAGCAAACAAGAGGTGTGTAGGTGGGAATCAGGACAAGCAGACTGGACGTTTTTGTTATTAATTGCAAAATAGCATTTCAAAAACTAAACAAGAAACAATTTTGTTTCTTAAAGGATTAAAACCACCAGCCTTTCTCCAGTAAGCAAATATTCAAGATATTTTTGAATAGCAAAATACAGTACTTCTGAATGTGAGAGGGAAGTGAACACATGGAGGTGCATTGCTGAATCAGAACATGAGCCCACCCACCCCAATGCTGTTGTGTGACTGGATGGCAGAAGTTGTCCAAGTTTCCAACCAGGCATCCTTCTTATCCCAGTATGTCGGATATTTGCAAAAGAGATCTTTGGCACAGGGATCAGCTGTTTACAACGGAGCTCTGGCCCGTCCCATCAGGAAAGCAACACAAGTCCAAAGTGGGACATGTGAACATTCAGAGTGCAATCTGACTTAGGCCAGCAGAAGTCCTGGCACAAGTCCTGGCCTGAGTTGTCACAAAAGCACTATCAGACTCTTTGGCACCTCTCCTGCTTGGGGAGGAGGCAGTTAGGTCAGTGAAGGGTTAGGCCATGTACCAGCCTCCCCACACCACCAAAGGAATGGGGAGATGAGTGAGTTGCACTGGCCTAAATTGGTTAGGATTGCGCCCTCAGTTTCCTTTCATTTTTGAAATCCTTCAAATTTGAAATCCTTTCAAATTTACCTCATGCATTTACTGAATAAAAACATTCAAGCCTTTCAAACTTGAAAGAACATGAAATTTGGTGGTTGTATTCTTTCTGTGTTGTAACAACTCACTAAAAACCATTGGTACCTAGTGGTGCCTACTGCCCAATAGTACCTGCTGCTGCCTGGTGTTGCCCACTGGTGCCCAGTGCCTGGTGCCCTGCAGGGCATACACGATGCTGCCAAGATAAAAATAAGCAGGACCAAAGATCCTCCTGAAAGGGACTGTATTTAATTATTTTATTAATGGACTAGTGAAAAGAGTACCTGCGTTGCAGGTGTAAAATTTCCCTGTACGCCATCACCCCACTGCGCATCAATTCCCCATGCACATCAACCCCCTGCGCATCCACCCCATGTGCAATATCCCCCACATTCATCCACCTCATGCGCATCATCCCCACTGTGCACATCAACCCCCCATACTTATCAACCACCCATGGGAAAATCCCCCTTGCACAACAACCCCCATGTGCAACATTCCCTATGTTCATCCCCCATCTGCAACATCCCCCCTGTGCAACATCCCCCTGCGCAACATACCCCCATAAGCAACATCTCCCCATGCGCATCAAGCCCCATGTGCATCATTCCCCCATGCGCATCAACCCCCCATGCGCATTAGTCCCCCATATGCATAGTCCCCCATGCGCAACATCCCCCATGCACAACATCCCCCATGCGCAACATCTCCCATGTGCATCAACTCCCATGCACATCAAACCCCCATGCGCATCAAACCCCCATGCGCATCAAATCCCAATCGCAACATCCCCCATGTGCAACATCCCCCATGTGCATCAACTCCCATGCACATCAAACTCCCATGCGCATCAAACCCCCATGCGCATCAAATCCCAATCGCAACATCCCCCATGTGCAACATCCCCCATGTGCATCAACTCCCATGCACATCAAACTCCCATGCGCATCAAACCCCCATGCGCATCAAATCCCAATCGCAACATCTCCCATGCGCAACATCAGTGGTGCCCTCTGCTGTGTGGTGCCCTGTGGTGCCTGCTACCTGCTGATGCCAGATGCCTGGTACCCAGGGTCCAGTAGGGACAGAAATTGGGAGAGAAATCATGCTGAAATAATTTGGGAGTGAATGGAGAATGAACAGAATCATATGAAATGAAGGCAATTTGCAGGACTTCTTAAAGTCTCGGTGGGTAGAACGTTGGCCTTAGAATGAAGAGATTTGGGCTCAGATCTCCACTGCTGAACAGATGACTGGATCAATCACTATTGGTAAGCTTATCTATCAAACTGGATCATTGTAAGGATAAAGGAGCAAGTATGTACATGTGTGAATGTATGTGTGGGTGTGCGCTCCCTCAGCTGCAAGGAAGACTGAGATCATACTACATATTGGGCGTCCCTTACCCAAAGTGCTTGGGTCTGCAAATATTTTGAATTTTGGATTTGTCTATATTTCAGGATACTTTCTTATACACAATGATAAATCTTTAGTATATGGCACAAGTTACAAAATTCGCTTATGATTCATATACCCTTATACACAGAGCCTGATGGTAATTTTATACATTCTTTTAAATTTTTTTAATGGATGAAACAATGTTTGTGCATGAGACAATTTGTGATTTCATTCTTTTGGGAAATTTTTTTGGGATATTACATATTTTAGAATTCTAGATAAAGTGTACTCCCCCAGTACTACAAATGTTTTCCTTCAGGGTGCTGAATTGACCAGGCAGTTGTGCAACAGAATCAAGGCTAAGAAAGCTGTTCATGATGACATGTACAGGAGAGGTTTTGGGTTGGGAAAGGAGGAAAGATGGTTTCTCCTTTCATCAATTTGAGCATTCGTTAGGGCACAATCCAGAGTTAGAGCAGTGAGGAAAGCCCTATCTGGGCTGCCCCAACTAATCTGGATCCAGAGCAGAAAGTTATGCTGCATCCAGAGTCAGGAAGCCTGGACTGTCCTAACTGCCCCATAGCATGGTCAGTGGGCACCAAGTCAGTAACACCTGGGGAGGGCTTACTCCTGAGGAGACCCCCCTCAGATCACACAGAACAAGGAATAGCTGCGGTGCCTGCCTTATAAGGAGTCCCTGAAGAGATGCCAGTACAGTCTACAGTTAATACAAGGGGCTTCTTGAACAGGCCTGCTGTATCCCCTGGTTAGTGGGCTGCTGTAGTTGTGCCAAATCCTGAAGTTGAGAGGCAGTAGTATACCTCAGATTTTTGGCCAACACCGCCATTCTTACTCTGCCTTATCATGCATCCGTATGGGTCTACTCATTACCATACCTGCTCCTGAAGTGGTACAACTCTGAGGAACTGGAAGAGGGCATTTCTGCCCTGGAAACAGGCTCTGGATACAGAGTAACTGCTCTGCCCTTGGCAATGCTAAACATGCCCTCAACATGCCTGTCTTGAACTGTCTGGGCTGACCTACCTGGTCCACCTGTCTTGGGACAACTTTTGTTGCCTTAGGTTGCCCAAAGCCTTTTCCAGAATAACTAGGGTGGCCCAATTTGTAGTTGGGCCAGCCCAGAGATAGATAGGGTAATCCAAGTGTACTTCTGGATTGTGCCCTTAGTTAGGTGATTAAGTATCCATGCATGTGTGGTTTTATTTTAGTTAACAGTAAATTGCAAGTGCTGGGACACTGGGAACATTTGTCTTTATGAAGCTTAGATAATCCCAAATGCTTCTCTTGCTCTGTTTGTGTGAGTTGCATCTAATTTTGGAATTTTGAGGCAATGCTGCTTTTGGGATCCTAAAGGGCAGTGCAAAGTCCAAATACCAGGGAGCTTTTCACCTGCCCTCAATGATCCTTGCAGGCGTTGTTATCCCTAATTCTATTTCCTTCATTCCTTTCTCCACACCTTTCTCCTTTCCAGACCATCACAGAAGGATATGCTCTGCCTGGGCTCTGTACCTGCCAGGCCATCTCCATCACACGTACATTCAAACGGAACAACTCTGTTCAAAGATTGTAGGAACCTCTGATCACCCAAAATATGAACATATAACAATGAAAACTGTGGGTAAATATTTCCTATGAAACCTTAACCAGTTTCTGTTCCTGTGGATTCTTTTTTGATAGCAGCTACATGTTCAACCTGGCATAATCTGGTAATCTTGCCCAAATCACTTTTTTTTAAATGTACTGATGTATATTCCAAATTGAAACTGATTTCTTATTGAGTGTTTAGCTCCTTACTTTTATTATTTGCTCTGTGCCTCCCTGCTATGGAATTATAACCAACAGCATCCGTATGGGAAGAAATGAAAAATACTGTATTCTAGCATATTACAGTTTATTTTATCTGTACAGGTCTGACCGGGCATCATGACAAAAGCAAAGCATGAAGAAAATCAAACAGCTCTCACTGAATTCCTCCTGCTGGGTTTTGGAGACCTTGAGAACTGGCAGCTTCTTCTCTTCCTGTTCTTCTTACTGATCTATATTGTGACGATGGTTGGAAATATCCTCATCATTGTGCTTGTTGTCATCGATTGCCACCTTCACACCCCCAAGTACTTCTTCTTGGGAAACTTGTCCTGCTTGGAGATCTGCTACAGCTCTAGCATCCTGCCCATGATGCTGGCTAATCTTCTCAATGGGGGCCGAAGACCCATTTCAGTCACCGGTTGCCTGATCCAATATTATTTTTTTGGTTTTTTGGGTGTTTCTGAATGTTATCTCCTAGCTGCAATGTCTTATGACCGGTATGTGGCAATCTGCGACCCATTGCACTATGCAACACGCATGAACAGCAAAATTTGTCTCCAGTTAGTAGCTGGGTCTTGGATAAGTGGCTCCCTGGCTAGTAATATCACCATCTATTTAATGGACCAACTGAGATTCTGTGGCCCCAATGAAATCAACCATTTCTTTTGTGACTTCAACCCAGTATTAGGGCTGTCATGTAGTGATACACACATGATCAAACTTTTAACCACTTTCTTAGCTGCTGTATGTTCTCTGCCTCCTTTCCTGTTGACGTTGACATCTTACATTTATATCATATCTACCATTCTGAGAATCCCATCTGTTGTTGGCAGGCAAAAGGCCTTCTCAGCCTGCTTCTCTTACCTCATTGTGGTGTCCGTTTTCTATGGCACAATCATGGTTGTCTACCTGCTACCCAAAACAGAGGCACTGCAAGACCTCAACAGAATATTCTCTCTCTTCTACACAGTTCTGACTCCTTTGTTCAACCCCCTGATTTATAGCCTGCGAAACAGGGAGGTGAAGGAAGCCTTCAGGAAGATTGTAGCTAAATTGTGTGTACTCCAAAGAATGCAGGTCCATCATTTAATAAGTTTGTGCCAGTAGGAGCTGGTTTCACTCTGAGGATATCATTTTGTTTCAGAAAGCTTAGCTAAATTCTAGTTGTACTCAAGATGTATTTATTTTTGTTTTCAGATTTTTAGTTGTGGCAAATCAGTCTCCCTTTTCCTATATAATGTATTTTACTTTATTATTTTGCTTTACAAGGACACAAGTCAAGTGTAGACAACATACATAAATTCCCTAATCTCATTTGTTTGCCACAGCAGCCTTCTGGGCAGTAGTATAGCAAGCCCATGTGTACATGTTCACATGTCCAATCACATGTATCATGTCTGGAGGTGGGAGAAAATTAAACTTAGCACCACTTTTTGAACTTTTCATTTTTGTAAAAAAACAAAAACCCCACAAAATCTTAAAAAAGGAAAGAAAATTTGTTTTATTTGGGAGGGGTATTATTTAATGTCATTACATGGGTAATGACTGTGGCTGCATCTGATGACACTATAACACCCACCTAGTATACCTTTAAAGCAATTATAATTTAGAATTACAACAGTGTTTTCTGCATTTCTGACTTTTGTAAAACATTAAAATCCATGGAAAAATAAAATCATTTTCTTTCCCACAAAATATTGGAAAGGACACAGTTTTGATTTTATTATTCCAATACTGTACAAATAAACTTACAAACTAATCTTTAGAAGGCCAGTTCCCAAATTAACTTTTTAAAAAAATGTCTATGTAGAGGAAGGGAAAAATAGATTTCAAGTTTCTCCAACTACAAAATTGCTGATGCATTGCACATTTAAATCATTTAAATTGCACATTTAAACCATTTAAATCAAGCTAGTCAGAGATCATAACAACACTAATGCAGAGAGGGGCTAGAAATCGATTAATGTTCAGAGTTTGGTAAATCCAATGCAGCTTGACTAGAGTGACACACATGTTTTCTTCCCCTTTAACTGACTCAAAAAACAAGTCCTAACAGGTGTTCTTTCTGAGTTACCCAGAACATTTTAGGAACTCTAAAAGACTTGCATTATGAGTCTTTTCCTATTAATGTTAGCCATGGTTCGGCAGGAAAAAAAATTGAGCTGCTGCAAGGGTGTGTGTTTGTGTGTGTGTGTGTGTGTGAGAGAGACAGAGAGAGAGAGAGAGAGAGAGAGGACAGACAGGAGTGGCAACAGGAAGGAAGATTACCGGTACATGCTGCAGCTGGGAGATTTATTAGTATCATCCAATCCTTTGCAGCTCTACTCAGTAATCCCAGTGTGGTTAGTCATTCTGAGAATCCCATCTGTTGTTGGCAGGAGCCAGTGGTGTTCCACTGTTGTTCCTGGAGCCAGTGGTGGGATTCAAATAAATTAACAATAGCTTCTATGTCCTAGTAACCTAAATTGACAATAGTTTCTGTGTCCCATTAGTAACCGGTTCTCAGAACCAGGCGCTCATTAGCAAAGGGTTCTATAGCACCTATAAGAACCCCCTAAAACTCACCATTGACTGGAGCCATGTCATGAATTTCACTAAGGTGGCTAGGAATTGCATCCCCTGGCCTTCTCCCCTCATTTGTCCAGGAGAGAGAAAAACCTTCATCCAATTATCATAAGTTCCATCAAAGATGGGCAGCAGAGCTCGCTCCTACCTCTCCTCATCTCCTGCTTGGTGCAAAACCAAAACGTTAGCCCTGGTTGGAACTTCCCTCCTGCATGCTCAATCTGACTGATGGCCCTACAAGATCTTAATAATGCCACAAGAAAGTAAGCAAGCACACCCAGACAGATTTGAGTCTGCATGCATGCGGACTGAATGCTGAGTCAGTTGCCTCATACTCAGGTCTGTTATGGTATCATTGGCATGCCCGGCTTGAGTGCACACAAGTCATGATCCAATAAATTTATAAACAATAAATCAACAAAAGCAGCAAGCCACAAATCTGTAAATACATTTCATTTCTAATAAATGGGGTTTCATGTGGTCCACACCAATTCCAATTTTTTCTACGGCTCCTAGAGGCTGGAATCCATTCCTCTAAGGCAATATTGTTCAACCAGTGATAGTACTACCACTGATGTAGGGCTGAGTATGGTAGGTGGCCTGGGTCTACAATGGCATGGTGAGAAAATGAACAGTGCTGTTCAGCATGAGCCCTCTTGAAGTGAAGATGGTTGGGGCAGTGATGCAACAAATGGGCAAAAGATAGCTTTGCACCAGCCTGGCCCTTCATAGTGTCATGGTTTATGGAATTGGGAACCCTCACCCAGGGGAGAAGTTGTCCACTAGAGAGCTATCTCCAGTGGTTGAGGTGATGTTTGCAAAGGCAATAGTTGCAAAAGCATCCAGGTTAATGTAAATTACACAAGGTTGCTGGTCTGCTTGCTGGTGGGCATTGCCCTCTAGAGGGCTACAGTGGCACTGCACCATAGGAACCTTGAACTCTGCATTTTATAATCCAATTTTTTTAAAAATAGAATTGACTATTTTAAAATTATTAAATAAATTAAAATCCAACAATAAAGGCAAAATCTTGACTATGGAACAAAGACTAGCATTTTGGGGATACTGCTAATCAATATAGGGTGATATCAAAACTATCAGGACTATTAAAACAGGAGCTGATGACCATTCCCTATCAGCGGTGACAACATATATTCTTTCTGCAGAATGACAGACCAGTTGTCCTCATCATGGAGTGTAAGGTGAATGATTTGTTCTCTACAATTCCCAAATCTCGAGGCATGTTGGCTCGACCATATCCACCACCTCTTTTATCTTGGATAGTGAGCTCTGCTTGTTAACCATGTGGTGTCTCTTCCTGTATGCTATTATGTGCGGAGGAGGAGGTGGCTTTCATAAAACAGGGGTGACCCAAGTAGAGTTCTTACCAATTTTGAATCTCTAAGAGAGAGATTGCAGTAGGTCTTTCTGTCACTGACTTTCATCCCCTTGATTTTCATTGCTTTGCTCTTTCCATCTTTTAAAATTTTTCCACATTTCACATTTTTATGTGCTTTGGTCTTTCATCTAATTTCACCCAACCTTCCATGATGCAGGCCAATATTCTTATTTTTTGTTTCTTTTATTTCTAATTATTTATGATTTATATACATTTTTATATGGACCATATGAATATTTTTTTGCTGGTCAAAATAAATTTGCAATCTAAATAAGACAACACTCTGAATATTCATCCTTTTTAAAATTAATTTCATCCATGCTTTGGTCCTTAACTAGACAATAGTGCAAAGTATTATTGCAAATCCTAGAAACCAGGACCTTCTTCTTGCCATTTTTAAGGGCATCAGGAGCTGCAGCATCAGTTGAGCAAGAGGAAAGAGAGAGAGGGCAGGAGGCCAGCCCTGAGACAACAGCTCATCAAGGGATCCAGGGGACATCTGTCCCCAATACTCCTGAGTGATCAAGTGCTCTGCGGGGGGGTGGAGGGAACCACACCACCTGAATGGGGATCCCAAGCCCACCCTCAGAGGAGTAGTTTGGATGATATCCAAACAAATGTTCTGAGATCTACAGTATCCTAAAAGGTTCAATCTGGGTTTGCATCATCACA
Source organism: Cryptoblepharus egeriae (assembly GCA_030015325.1). Lineage (NCBI taxonomy): Eukaryota > Metazoa > Chordata > Lepidosauria > Squamata > Scincidae > Cryptoblepharus > Cryptoblepharus egeriae. The sequence goes on from JAREYC010000004.1 coordinate 83,777,840, forward strand.
GGACAGACACAAAGAGAGGTCAAGGGCTAAGGATGAAGTAAGAAAGCCTGAAGTTATTCTAGTGAGAATGGCCAACCGCTCTCCTTTTATCTGTTCTGCCACCTGTGTGGGCCCTGACAGGCAAGTAAAGCACTGTCTAAGTTCAGACTGATGACATGGTGTGATTTTGTGTTTTCCATTTCATCCAAAGAATTTTATATGTAGAAAAAAAGCATATTTTAAGTGGGCAAATCGTGGCGGCATGGTAAGGTAATCCGATGTGGGTCACTTCAGAAGCAGCAAAAGGAGAGTCAACAACTGTGATATACTAGATAGATTTATTGATGCAATAGCAACGAACAAAAATCATACACAAAGCTTGATTTAAGGAAACTAAGGGAGGGCTGTGGGGTTGGGGTTCAGATTTTGAGGGCAAGTGAGCCCAGGGGTTAGCATGACTATCTGCTTTCCATTATGGCCTTGTCAGCTGTTCTGGAGGCAAGAATTTTTCATTAAATCTGTCATTGTTATCAAAGCATTGGATGCAGCCTTTATTTTGTACCTTACAGTGGAACAAGGGTTTTATGTTTCGCCAGGCTTCCCCTATGACGTTCGACGGTTTATACAAATCCTCCCGAAATACCCACTGAAACGCAAAGGCCCTGGAATCTTGGTTGGTCTGATTAAAAAGATGATTGAGCAACTGGACAATACTCTTCTCATCGCTCTGATTGAGACACCTTTTTATGCAAGGAGACAGTTTGCTGAAAAAGATCAGGCAACTATCATTGGGCTTAACTGCAAGCATCTTTCCTATTGCGCTATTCTGGCCTCCAGTCAGTAAGCGCCATTCAGCATGTTCTGGATCTTCATCATTAAAGTTTACCCTGGCTGCAACTACATTCTCAATTTGTTTTGGGTTGTAAATGCCATTTTTCTTCCCAATTTTCATGAACATTGCATCCATCACTCTCTGAGGTAATGCAGCCTTCAGGTTGTCCTCTGTAGGATTCATGCAGATCTCATTATCCAGTCTGACAGCCACGGCATACTCATTATTGATATCATTACTAGGAAGAACCACAGAGGAGATAAGTAGTGATACTGGAAGAATAAGGACTCACCCACATGCTTAACCCACTTTGAGTACCTTTTTTAGTTGGAAAGGCATGGTATAAACCAAACCAAAACAAACAAACAAATGAATCCGTACAAGTTGGGATCTTTGGCTTGGTTCATCTGGACTTCCCATGTGACCAGGAATGACTAAATAGACCCTGCACCTTAGGCTGCCCCCACACCTTGCAATATGCCAGTTTATGATTATCCCTGAAGTGGAAAAGAGAGAAAGACTGTGGGAGAGAAGAGGAAACCACGAGGCTGAATGTCTCATGGCTTCATAGGCATGGCTAAGCTTTCTACATAGAAGTAATGTTTTACCTATGGTGTGAACATCCTAAGCATGTCTATTCAGAAGTAAATCTCATTCTCTTCTATGGGACTTACTCTTAGGAAAGTGTGTTTAGGATTGTAGACACAGTTACATGAGCAAGTCATCACTTGATTTAGCAGTCAAGTTATGAGGGTGAACCAAACAGACACCACCACTCAGTGATGCAACCCTTCCTACTCCTCTGTTGTCCCCAACCTGCAGGGGTTGGGGTTGAAAGAAGAAAGGAAAATGTAGGTCCATGGACTCTTAAAGGACATTCAATGTGGGTGGTTTATTACAATGGGTAGTTCCCATGATGTTGTCAGTCATCCTTCTGTGGGTCATGCACATCTTCCCTACTAATTAAGACATTGCATTTCTTAAGGGGGAAATTATCTGCGGCTGAATGTTGGAGCTGTACAGCAGCTATGAACTTGTGTCATCAATAGTCAGCCTGCAACCCCACAACTGAGCAGTCCCATCTTGTTCCCTTTCTATTTCTCCTACAATTTATTTCTGAACTGTCAGGCATTAGGAACCAGTGGCTTAACTAAAGGCATCCTGGAAGTAGCAGCTGCACTTTGGAGGGGAGGTGCAACAGTGTTGGGACAACACAGCAGGCCTCTGTCAGTCTTGAAAGACTCTGGTATCTTGTTCGGCGCTGCATACGCTGCATGCAAAGCACGAAAACCTGGGTTAGATTGTTATGTAGGATGGGCTGTTACCCAAGCAGAAAATCCCCCCTCTCCACACCACTGAATTAGTCCAATGGAAAGGCAGAGCCAATACGATTGGATCCAGCTGGCGTCACAGAGCTGGGCCAAGGACAGGAGCTCACACCTGGGTCTTGAACCTTGGCCTGCTGGTTAACAGGCACAGCGTCTTAACCGCTTGCGCCACCCACAGCCCATCAACAACAACAAATCACAATTCCTGTGCATGACTTCTATCTGTCTGCTGAAGCCCCTCCAGGCACACAGGAGACGGGGTGGGGGAACATGACTTAGATTCTTTTGCTGGTCCCACCAGCAGCCAATTGTAAGCATGCAAGTTTGTCAACAACTAAACTGCCCATTCCACAGCCAATCTCAATGGTTGTCCTGAACCATGTCCATGGACATGGATGTGTTGTGTTGTTTCCTTTTTGTGAGTTCTATGAAAGAGTGACAGGAGAATGGACAGAGAGAGGATTTCTGCCGTCCCCCGTGGCTGTGAGAGATGCTGCCCTCTCTGTGCTCTACCCTAGAAGCAAGGCAGGATGTGGAGGAGAGTTTGGCAGAGATATTGACTTCCACATCCCTGGAGCCCTCTCACAGGCCTGATGGGAGAGGGGTTGAGGTGAGGAGCAACCCTTCCCTTCCCTTCCCTTCCTTTCCCTTCTCCCCTTCTGATTAATTTGCTGATTAATTTGGTTTGCTGATTAATTTGGATGACACTGAAGAAAGGTAAGGAGGGTGCTGGAAATGGGCTATGGGTAAATGCACATTTATAAATACACACCCAAAAGCCACAATGGGAGACAGAATTATTTCACCTCGGGCAACACTTGAGTTTCAGTTGCACCCCTCAGGATTATGTTTTAAAACACCAGGGTAGCATAAAAGTTACTCACTTTGTGATGTATTCCACAATTTTCTCCAGGTTGTCTGGATTTATGACCCCAAAAGTGCCATTCTCCAAACTGAGCAAGAGAAGGATACACACGGCTCTGAAACCTGGCCAATGTCTGGACATCTGTCAAAAAAAGATGCACCATTGATGATTGCGAATTGAACTACTTTGATACAGGGTGACCAAGAAAAGCAGGCCTCCGTCAGTCTTGGAAGACTATGGTATAGTGCTCAGCGCTGCATAGGCTGCATGCAAAGCACAAAAGCCTGGGTTAGATTGTTATGGAAGATAGGCTGTTACCCAAGCAGCAAATCCCCCTTCTCCACGCCACTGAATTAGTCCAATGGAAAAGCAGAGCCAATACGATTGGATACAGCTGGCGTCGCAGAGCTGGGCTAAGGACAGGAGCTCACCCTGTCTCGTGGGGCCGACCCGGGTCTCGAACCCTGGCCTGCTGGTTAACAGGCAGTGGAATGGAGTATAGAGTGCCTCTATTTTTAGAAAAGGAAAGTGAGGCAGGTGCTAATTTTTAAAACCTTTTATGATGAGCTGAATCTGCCTCAATTCCCTCTTCTATGCAATGGTTAAAGGTAGAAGCACTCTGTCCTAATTCCGTATGGTCACCCTGCTTTTGTACAGGTCAGAATGCATCAAGAAGATGGTAAGTTAAAGTCTCATCTGAAAGAGCCCTCCATCCCAACTATGCAGCATTACAATTGTTATATCAAAACTAATGTGTGGTCCTTAATGATCATGTGGAAATTCAGAATGCATCAAAGGGATTTTGAATAACTACAATATCACATGATCCTTCAAGTTTTCTGCCTTGAGTGCCTTGAGGAAAGAGCATGGACGAAAAAATTCATGTTTTTCAATATGAAAAATAAAGAATAAAACATCCTGATCGGTTTCTCTTAAAAGAATGGCAGCAAGAAGAGGGATGTCTGTCTGGTTTTCAGAATGTATAAACTGAGAGAATGCTGGCACCCTGTCATAAGCTGAGTGGTGTTCCTTTGTCTAGCCTGATTGGGAATGCCAGGCTCCACCCAGTCAAGGATAGGCAAACCCACAAGGGTGGGGCCAGGTGGGGGTATTTAAGATGACGCACAAGAGACGGAGTCCTCTTTGCATGTGGTACATTTGTGAACATCCTCCCTGCCCCCCCATCAGATAGCCTGGGCTTTGCTGGTCACTTTCAGAGCCGAGTAGGAATTTTTGGCCACTCTCCTTATTGGTCTTGGAGAACAGATTTTTGGCTACTCCAGGCTGTTTGCACCATTTGCTTTACTGGCAGGGGAAACAGGGAAGCAGATTTGATACTGGTCTCTATTAGCATGCACTTTTGGGGCAGCCAAGACAGGGTGACCTAATGATCGCCCTCAGTCCTGTGTAGGGCGAGGGGCTGGTAGGGTCATCCCTTTGCTAACCGGGGTGCCTGCCTCAATTCCGTGCGGGATGAGGTGGGGCCACTAATCTGGTTGCACCTGGCCTCCTTAAGGGGCTGATGGTGACGGGAGGAACTCCAACAAGTTGGGTAAGGCCCTGAGTGCATGATGAACCTGCAGCCCATGATCCTCCTCAGTTCCCTTCCCCTCTACCTCATATGATGCAGCTTTTGGGGTCTATTTTTAGCCCATGCTTATTGTCTGCTCATTACAAATAAAATGGCCCATCTCTTCCATACATCATGTCCAGTGTATTTCCTTAATCAGTGTCTAGACAAAGTCCTTGAATCAACCTTTTCGAGGTTCAGAATTGAGAAGAATCTACTCGGGACATTCCTCTTTAACTAAAACCATCTTCTCCTCTAAGTATAATGGTAGATAAGAGATCCCACCTATTTGACAGCTGTGCACCCCACTATTCCTCCCCCCCAAAAGGAATGTAGTGGCAGTAAGATGCAAAATGCAAGCCAAAAATTTCTCTGGAGTTACAGAAAACAAATCACTCACCTTATGCTCCATTATAAGAAGCAAGACTACTCAGTCGCTCTACAAAAAGCCCTTCTATGATGAGCTGACCTTCTATGATGAGCTTACCAACTGGTTGGTAAGGGATGGTTTCCAGCTCTTCTCCTTAGAGAGCAGTCCTATCTGAAATGGAGAATGGTCCTTCCTTATATGCAGACTCACAAAGTGAGGGGAGGGGTCAGGAAAAAGCCAATACAGTGGTACCTTGTAAGACAAACAAGTACGCTTTGTAAGACAAACATGCTTCCGGAACAAATTATGTTCTTCTTGCAAGCCACCACTGTATTTGAAAAGAACCTCAAGTGGCAGGAAAACTCCAAAGCACATGATAGTTTTCCACTAAGTACTGTTGACCCAAGAATATATCTTGTGCGCTCGACCATATCATCCTCAGGTTTCTTCCTCTACAAACTCTTGCTCAGGTAACAGAAGTCGTCAGTGGCTGTGTAGGGTGGGAATGAACACACTCTTTATTTTCATTTCAACCCCAACTCCTTTTCTGGGTTGGTCTTTCTGTTTGGTGAAAGCACATCTTTGATTGTCCCATGTGGATCATTGCCTCTGAACCATTTATTTGTCCATGTGTTCCGTATTTTTCCCAGGACAAAAGGTGACTGGCCAGGAATTATTTTAACTCTATCTATACATAGGAAATTGAAGTGTCACTGACTCATCAACGTCCAACCAAAACTTAGGCTGCAATCCTAAATGCACTTTCCTGGGAGCAACTCCCATTGAATATAATTGGACTTACTTTTTAGTAGACATGGTTAGGATTGCCCCCTAAATTGCATGAAATTTGGGGAGGACATTCCTTCCATGTTGCAGGCAACCATTAAGAACCGATTTTGAAAAATTCAAACTGGAAGGGGGTGAAAAGGGAGACAATGCATTTTTGTCACTATACTTTACATTGAAAAATTGCTGATTGATCAACATCTGCCCATTCCTGGACTTAAAACAATGAAATTTGGGGAGCGTACTCCTTCCATGATGCAGGCACATTTAACCCCTAAGGGGGTGAAAAGGGGTGCAATGTGTTTTTGTCCGTACGTTTAACATTGAAGACTGACTGATCAACATCCAGCCCCAACCACTGTAATATTCATGTTCTATTAGGCTGTAATAGAACATGAAATTTATTTAATTTATTTATTTAATTGATTTGTATCCTGCCTTTCCTCACCTACAAGAGGGAGCCCAAGGCGGCTGACAAGAGAATAAAACACCATTAAAATTATCATAAATAAGAAATTAAAACATAATTAAAATGCAATTAAATTTAAAAGGCTCAGAACAATTAAAACAAACTAAAACATAGTTAAAAACAGTAAAAATAAAATAATACAACAATAAAACTGCCTCCCCAACCTATGCCCCATTTAAAATGCTTTTTTTAAAATAAAAGGTCTTAAGGTTCCGCCTGAAGCTCTGTACTGAGGGAGCTTTCCTCAGTTCTAAGGGGAGGGAGTTCCAAAGCCGGGGTGCCACCACTGAAAAGGCCCTATCTCTGGCCGCCACACCTTTCACAGCTCTTAGTGGCGGCACAGTCAGCAGGGCCCCCTCATGAACTTAGGTGACGGGTTGGATTGTACAGAAGAAGACGGTCCTTCAAATACCCTGGGCCCGAGCCGTTTAGGGCTTTAAAGGTCAGGACCAGCACTTTGAATTCAGCCCGGAAATGAATGAGCAGCCTGTGTAGTCACTGAAGCAGTGGCCCGACAGAGTCGAACTGATGAGCCCCAGCAACCACACGGGCCGCCGCATTCTGAACTAGTTGAAGCTTCCAGACCATCTTCAGAGGCAGCCCCACGTAGAGCGCGTTACAATAATCTAATCTCGATGTCACTAGGGCATGGGTCACCGTGGCCAGATCCGAGCGACTCAGGTATGGTTGCAGCTGGCGGATCAGCCAAAGCTGAGCAAAGGCTCCCCTGGCCACAGCCGCCACCTGGGACTCCAGGAGCAGCTGTGAATCCAAGAGAACCCCCAAGCTGCGAATCTGCTCCTTCAGAGGGAGTGCAACTGCATCCAGAACAGGATGATATTCCAATACCCGAGTCGAGGACTTCCGGACCAGGAGAACCTCTGTCTTATCAAGATTTAATCTCAGCTTGTTCACCCTCATCCAGTCCCCCACTGCCTCCAGACAACGATTCAGGACTACAACTGCCTCCTTGGACTCCTTGGAAATTTGGGAGTTGTATTCTTTCTGTGGTGTAATGACCCATTAAAAACCAATTTGGCACCTAGTGGTGACTGCTGCCCAATAGTATTTGCTGATGGTGTTGCCCATTGGTGCCCAGTAGCTGGTATCCAGCAGCACATGTCCAGTGCTCCATAGGGTTGCTTGGTCCCCACTGCCAGATGGTGTTTGATGGTGCCAGGTGGTGCCCAGTGGTGCCTGGTGTCAGGTTGTGCCTGGTCCCTAGTGTACCAGCCAACTTGAGTTATGACTATTATCAGTGGTGGGCAGCAGCAGGTTCGCACCTACGTTATAGAACCGGTTCTTAACAAGACATAGTACATATAAAGTTTTAAAATAGCCATTTAAAAGTGGCTGCCAGATGGACAGAGAACCGGTTCTTAATTTCATTGAAGCCCATCACTGACTATTATACTTTATATCAATATATAAAAGACTGAAAAGTCACTGACTTTTCACTCACTCACTCATCAACACCCAGCCAAAACCACCAGGCCTTAGAAGCTTGATAGTTGGGGAGGGTGTACCTTCCGTGTCTGAAGGGTGCTTTAAGAACTGGTTAAGAAATTCCAACCAGAAGGGAGTGAAAAGGGGCACAACGCGTTTTCTCTCTATACTTTATATTGAAGAATCCTTGACTGTGGGGTGCTCTGCGCCAAACACTGGACCTAGAAGCATGAAATTTGGGAAGGGCACTCATGGGGGTTGATGCACAGTGGTGATGGTGTACATGGGGAATTTTACTCTCGCAATGAGCGTACATTTTCACTAGTTAGTGATAATTTGGGAGAACCTTCAAATCTTAAGTAATGTGTTGGTTATTGTTCTAACTATTGTTTTAACTAGCCAAAACAACTTCTGTGACAGTTTGATGTCTTCTTGCTGAAACAGCCTAATTGTTAGTTTATCCTTCCTTCAGCAGGCGTGAGGGTTGAGGGGGCTGAGGGGTTGGGTGGGGAAGTGAGGGTCCCCCTAGTTGGTCATGAGGAAAATAACGTTTGTGTAGGGCTTTCCAGAGAAAGCAAATAACATGTTTACCTTGATCAAGGTAATGGCCAGAATAACCACATACCAAATGTCAGGGTGACCAGATGTCAGATGTCTTGGATCTAAACCAAGTACATAAAGTTTGGATCAAATGCGTTGGAGCAGAAAAACTTGCCAAGATAAGAATAAGCAGGATCAAAGATCCTCCTGAAAGGGACTTTACTTAATTATTTTATTAATGGAGTAGAGAAAATGTACCCACCTTGTGGAATGTACCTGCCCCTTCACCATCTGCGCATCAACCCCCCCCCCCATGAACAACATCCCCCATGCACAACTTGCCTCCATGCTCATCAACCCCCCATGCACATCAACCACCCATCCACATCAAACACCCATATGCATCACCCCCCAAGCATCAACCTCCTACTTGCAACTCAACCCTCCATATGCATCATCCCCCCATGCAAATCATCCCTCTGTGTGCATCAATCCCCCATGCGCATCATACCCCCATGCGCATCAATCCCCCATGTGCATCAACTCCCCATGCACATCATCCCCCATGCGCGCCACCCTCCCATGTGCTACACCCCCATGCGCATCACCCTCCCATGTGCTACACCCCCATGTGCAACACCCCCCATGCACAGCATCCTCCCTAGTGCAATACCTCTTTCCAAACAGCATCTCCCACAGTGCACCAGGCACCGAGCATCAAATTGGCTGGATGTTGGTCAGTCTTCCATGTTAAGTATAGGACAAAAACACATTGCACCCCTTTTCAGCCCCTTAAGGGTTAAATTTCTCCACACCAGTTCTTGGTGGATGTTCATGTGACAGAAGAAACTCCCTCCCCAAATTTCACGCTTCTAGGTCCAGGGGTTGGGATACAACATCCATCAGTCACCAATTTTTTAATGCAAAGTATAGGGAGGAAAATGTGTTGTGCCCCGTTTCCCCCTGTTCCGGTTGGAATTTCCAAAAACCGGTTCTTAGTGGGTGCCTCCGTCATGGAAGGAACACCAACCCCATATTTCATGCTTCTAGGCCCAGCTGTTTTGGCAGGGTGTTCATGAGTGAGTGAGTTAGTTTTCAATTTTATATAAAGTTAATTATTAAATTGTTGATGCTTTTTGATCAGGAGTAGTTAATCTCTATTATTGGGAATACCTTCGAGTCACACCAGAACAATGCCAGGAAACAAGATTCTATTGTAATTTTTATTAATAAAAAAGACTCTGATGACATTTCCACCTCTTGATTTTAATCAATAAGCAGTCAAAGAACTATCAATAAAACTTTAATCAATAAGCAGATCAAAGAACTTTAATCAATAAGCAGTCAAAGAGTTCTATCACCAGTGCCTGGTGCCTGGCAGGGATGCCCAGTGCTCTGTATGGATGCGTGGTGTTGCCTAGTGGTGCCTGCTGCTACCCAGTGGTGTCCAAGAAACCCCATTGCCCAGTAGTGCCCAGAAATGTCCACTGCCTGGCGATGTCCACTGGTGCCCATTGGTGCCCTCTGCTGTGTGGTGCCCTGTGGTGCCTGCTACCTGCTGATGCCGAATGCCTGGTGCCCAGTGTCCAGTAGGGACACGTGGTGCCTGGTAGTGCCTGCTGGTGCCGCTGCCTGGTGATACATAGTGGTGCCCTCTGCTTCCTAGTGGTGCCCAGCATGGATTCCTGGGGCCCGCTACCAGGTGGCGTCTAGTAGTGCCTAATATCTGGTGGTGCCTGGTGCCCAGTAGGTACACCCAATGCCCAGTAGGGATGCCTGCTGCCTAGTGGTGCCCACTATCCACTGCAAAGTAATACCTAGCAGTCCCAACTGCCCAATAGTGTCCAGCCCAATAGGGATGCTTGGTTCCTGCTGCTGCCTTCCACTAACCCTGAAACCCTCCAGTGCTCAGTACCTTTCAGTGCCCATTTCTTGCTAGTGCCCGGTGCCTGCTGCCACGAGTGCCAAGCAGTGTCTGCCACCACCCATCTGTGCCTGGGGCCCATAAGTATTCCTGAAATTTTACTCCTGCAATAACAGCTGAATCACACCACTTTATTAATATAAAAATTGATATTTCTGAATCTGTAATTCTTTTTTTACCATTGTATCTGGCATGGGTGTAAACACACCAATATAGAAAACAGCTCTGTAACCTAGTTCTGTTGACCATTTTATGACCATTCTATGGAAACACCTGGAACTTCTTTGGAAGTTATAAATCCAAGTTCCTTGACAAATGACATCATAAGCAAACAAGAATATTTTAAACATTTTCCAATCATATACACCACTTCAGTTTGACTCTGCACTTCCTTCTGTTTCTGATCAGATAGCTGAAGATAAGCTAGTTGAACACAAGTACCGCAATAGCTGCTCAAGGTGTGACCGTTTCCAGTGAAAAATATTTGAAGTGATGCCAAAACCCCATGACTGTAAAAATTGGCAAGTGCTGCACAAACCAGAAGGATACAAGAAAGTGGTTGAAGATGCAGGCATAGAATGGAGTCAGAATTTGTGCAATGCAGGGTGATGGCAGCAGCAAGACAAGAAGTGTGTAGGTGGGAATCAGCACAAGCAGACTGGACATTTTTGTTATTAATTGCAAAATAGCATTTCAAAAACTACACAAGAAACAATTTTGTTTCTTAAAGGATTAAAACAACCAGACTTTTCTCCAGTAACCAAATATTCAAGAATTTTTGAATAGCAAAATACAGTGCTCTATGTGAGAGGGAAGTGAACACATGGAGGTGCATTGCTGAATCAGAACATGAGCCCCCCACCTCAATGCTGTTGTAACTGGATGGCAGAAGTTGTCCAAGCTGATGCAGGACGCCTGGTGCCCAGTGTCCAGTAGTGATGCGTGGTACCTGGTAACCCCCTGACAACACCCATGCACACCACCCTCATGTACATAATCCCCCCATGCACAGTATTCCCCCATGCACACCATACCCCCCAGTCAGTGGTGGGATTCAAATAAATTAACTACAGGTTCTATGTCCTATTAGTAACCTTCAGGCGCTCATTAGCAAAGGGTTCTATAGCACCTGTGAGAACCCCCTGAAGCCCACCTGAATCCCCTTAAGCCCACCACTGCCCCCGTGCATTAGACACTGGGCACCAACTTGGCTGGCTATTGAACAGTCAGTCTTCAATGTCAAGTATAGGACAAAAAACGTTTTTACGTTTTTTTTTACCCTTTTTACCCTTTTAAGGGTTAAATTTCTCAAAATTGTATCTGCTCACATCATAGAAAAACACCCTTCCTGAATTTCATGCAGAATTCTAGGTCCAGGGGTTAGGGCAGGGTGTTGACCAGTCAGGGATTTTTCAATGTAAAGTATAGGGAGGAAAACATGTTGTGCCCCTTCCTGTTAGAATTTCCAAAAACTTATTCTTAATGAGTGCCCCCATCATGGAAGGAACAGCCTCCCTGTTAGGAATGTGAGTCCCTGCAGGATTAGCAGGGCTAAGCAGAGTAGTTGTGCAGAGGATGAGAGGGCAGCAGCACAAAGTAAACACACAGCTGTTTATAGTTCAAGATAACTATATTGTTCAAAAGGACAGGCAGAAGATAAGTCAAGCAACACAGTCCAAGGTCAAAGCAGTAGATCAGTCATATACATACATCCAGTTGCAGGGTTATTCCAATCTCAGTAATCCAGTTAAACAGTCCACAAGTCAGTCCACAGATACAGTCCAGTCCTTCAGAGTATCAAACAGTAATAATACTCCTCCTCAGTAACCCACACTTTGCAATAATCTCATACACACTTAAATATAGTGAAACACCAATCAGTTAGAGATATTGCAGTCATGTGACCAGTGACTCAGCACTTCCAATTCTGCTGAATCATGCTGTAAGAGCAGTTACAGATTGCATCAGCTGGATTGCATCAGACTTCTGCAGTATTGCATCAGCCTTGAATCAACTTGCCTGACCAAACATGTTTCATTATTAGATTCAAACCCTAACACTCCCCAAATTTCATACTTCTAGGTCGGGCAGTTTTGGCTGGGTGTTGATGAGTGAGTGAATTAATTAGTAAATCAGTGACTTTTCAGTTTTATATACAGTGGCGCCTCACGTAAAGAACGCCTCACGTAAAGTATGTTTCATGTAACAAACAAAAATTTCTCCAGGATTCTGCTTCACGTAAAGAAAGTGCTTCACGTAAAGAAAATATTTGTTTGCAGTTGGGGCAGACGTGCTTGCCGGCAGCCTGTTTAAAAAGCATCAGGCTGCCTTGCGCACCAGCCCATAGCGAAAGCAACATTTCTGCGCTGTTCCTCCTGTGGCTGGGCGTCTGCTGGGCAGAGGGAGAGAACAGCAGTGGAGAAGAGAAGCAGCTCAGGGCCAGCCGGAAGGGAGCAGGGGAGAGAGAGGCTCAGGATGGAGAGAAGGAGAAAGTGGGGAGACACTTTGAAGGTGTCTTGGATTGCAGCCTCCTAACCATGTCTACCCAGAACTAAGCCCCATTGTGTTAAATGGGTCTTACTCCCAGTAAAGTGTCTTTAGGACTGCAGCCTAAGTAGACTTCATAAGAACATGCACACTGAATGCATGTTTTGAATTCAATTCCAGTGTTTTGTCATCTTTTTTACGTCCAGTTAATTTTTTTATGAATATTTTTGGGGTTGTGGAACCAATCATCTGAGTTTCCATTATTTCCTATGGGAAAATCCGCTTCACGTAAAGAAAGTTTCACATAAAGAAACTGCCTCCGGAACGAATTAATTCTGTTACGTGAGGCGCCACTGTATATAGAAGACAATGTGTAATGAAGGTGGAGGAACATACATTTCAGTTCTACCTAATTTATCTGGTTGTCTGTGATTCCAGCTTCCTAAGTACTGCACTGTTTATTCTTTTGAGAGGTGGTGGTGTATATATGCATCATGACTTTGTGCAGGGATTACAAAAATGAACATCAAATGGTGGTACTGAAACAGTAGAAAATTTGAAATAATTACAACGTGAAACAAGAAAGGCCAGGCACCTTTTTTCCTACTCTAACCACTAGAGGTCATTGCAGTCTCCCCAAAAAAACCCTATTCCCGCCACATTTCCTTTCAGTTTGGCAGAGGAAAGTCACCCTTGCAGCATTTTCTTGATGCTCCTGCATCAAGGAGCTGTCTCAGGTTGGCCTAAAATGTCTTAGCATATGATGCAGAAATATACAGGGTGTCCCAACTTCCCACCTCCATGGTGAGTAAGGAGAACTGCCAAAATCTGCCAGCTGAGTTGTCTCATGGTAAAGCTGGCCCTGAGCAACATTTCTTAAAGATGTGCAACTCTTCTGTAATTTGCAAAGGACAATTTTAATAGTCATCATTGCTCCCTTGCTTTCATCACATTTGATCTTGGGCTTTGCTTGTTTCTTTTGATTCCCAAGAACCTCTGCTTCACTTTGGTTTTCCAAGAGCTGCACTTCTTTGCTCAGTCAAGCACTTTGTAAGTCTCAGCTGTTCAGCTAAATCATTTGCTAGACCTCTGCTGCTGCTTGTGGGAAAAAAGATATATAGACTTTAGTAGCATGATCTTAGGTATGCCTACCAAGAAGTAAATTCCTTGATGCTCGCTGGAGTTTACTCCTAGGAAAATGTGTACATGGGGTTTTAGCCTAGACCTTCTTTTGTCAGCATGCTAAAATGAATACAGTAGAAAAATAAAAACTTAACTCTATCTGTAAGCCTGAAAAGAAAGACAGGGAGGACAATCTGGAACTGCCAGAAGCTGCTGCATTATTGATTCCACTCCAGTGCCCTTGTGATCCACAGCCAACATTGGAGATTACAATTAAGACTGAAAAAGCAGGATATATATACCAGAATATATAAACCAGAATAGAGTTTATGCTTATCTACACCAGAACAGAGCTAGTGAAGCAACTGAATATTTTTGCTTCCAGCATATGTCTGGAGAACAAGAGCTGAATTAATTGAACTTTTAAGCAGAAACTCTGGAGGGAAAATAATCACAGGTATTCATATTGCTGTTCATATCCCGAGTTTACAGGTGTCTCTCTTTATTCACTAGGGTTCTGTTCTGGAACCTCCCATGGAAAAAAATCAATGGATAAAAAATGGTGGATAAATATAATTAATGACCCCTTTCTTTCATCTTTCTCTTTTGGGCTCTAGCCCCTTCCCATCACGATTGCTCCATCTCTTCCTTGGGTATTGGATCCAAGGTTCTTGCCATTTTTTCCTCAAGAGTGCAAAGTTATACTGTTTCTACACATAAGCAGTTGCCTTCATTTAGTGTGTTTGGTGATCATTGCCAAACACCAGAGCCTTGAGATGAAACTGGCCCTGGAATTGTGGATAGTGCATGACAACCTTATTTACTAGTGTGGGGCTCTGATGACAGCTGAATTACAACATAAAGAGCTTATAGAAAGTGTTGGTTGGGTCTTTATTACCCCTCTAAGCCAGGGAGGATTTTATCTCTTCCTGCTTTCTGCTCCCCTTCATATTTCTCTCCCCTTCATCACCCCCACTCACTTCTTTATCTTCCTCTCCCCACTTTTACCATGTCCTCTTCCCTCCTGCCTTCCCCTTGGCTGTTTTCAGGGCCCAGGCTGGTCCCACCTTGCCTGCACATCAGCCCATCTGCCTTGCAGCTGGGAGTTGGCAAGAGCTCATGTTCCTGCTGATTTGCATGGAATCAAATCATAATGACAGCTGTTGCAACCCACATTACAGTTTTTTGTTTATATAATTTCTTACATAAATACCTTTGTAGCTGACATGTAATTTGACATCTGAAGCTGCAATCCTAATCCCCAGTTAGGCCAGAATGAGTCCTGTGCTGGCCTGGGGTCCATAAGGCCAGTGTGAACATATGACTGGAAATTTCTGGATTTGTCCTCTTTTTTTAGCCTCCAGTACGGGTGTACTCCAAAAAGCGATTCATTGTCCTCCGTACTGGAACTTTGGAATAGTTGGACCTACCTTCCACTGCAGGTACTGCAGTCTCATGTTGCAGCTGTTACTGGTTGTCAAGGACTCCTAAGGCAGGCACCATGT
The DNA here is from genome assembly GCA_030015325.1 of Cryptoblepharus egeriae. Lineage (NCBI taxonomy): Eukaryota > Metazoa > Chordata > Lepidosauria > Squamata > Scincidae > Cryptoblepharus > Cryptoblepharus egeriae. The sequence continues at coordinate 83,793,063 of JAREYC010000004.1, forward strand.
TTAGTGGGTTCACCATGTTCCTTGTTCAGTGTGATCTGAGTCAGGTCCCATCAGGAGCCAGCCCTCCCCAGGTGCCACTTACTTGGTGTTCAGCAGCTTCCTAGGCCTGTGGACTTTGCCCAACTTTTTGCTATGGATGTAGCCTACTTGTGCCAGCCAAGCTAGTCCATTCTCACTGGCCTCACTTCAGGATTGCTCCCTAGCCTAATATATAATAGCCTGTATAGGCTTCCCAGATTTGTGTCAGTTATATAGTTGGTGCAGATCTGAAATGTTCTGTGGAGTATCCAAGAAGACTTCAGTCTGCTTCAAAACTGCAATGATTCATCCTTGCTGTAACAGCAACTTTAGGATTGGACTGCCTGTGTTGTGAAGTATGTTTACAGTTAGTGACATAATTCTTTATGCATCAACACCATTGCCACATTTTTAGAAGTTTGAATGCTTGCATTCAGATCAGCAGCCAACAGCTTGTTTCAAATCCAGCTTTTGAGGGATTTTCCATAAACAACAATCCTGAGTCATGGTGTCACCAAGTCCTATGGGAGTTAAAGAAAACAACTGGGATCTGAATGCTTGAGACCCTTGGGTTGTCTTCATCCAGAGAGTAATCTAATGGGACTGGAAATTCTTTGGGTTTAGGAGGCTGTTTGAACAAAGGAGATGTTATTTAGATGAAGTGGGAGGAAATTCCAGTCCTTTCCTTCTGAAATCCTACAGATGGAGAGAAGATTGCAAAGAGAAGAGAATGATAGCAACTGAATATGAAAAGTCACACTTCCATACATAACTTCTGCATTTGCATGGAGCAGAGAGTCAAAGAGAGGGAAAAGGCACCCCAGCTCAGATTGATGCAGCATCTATGAGGGGGGAAACATGAATGAATCTAATGTGGATTTCCAATGGTTGCTAGTAAAGAAAAACACAAGAAAATCTGGGTAAATGAAGTACCGGTAGGTGTTTAATCTAGCCTATATCACAATATATGGTGAAGTAGAAGGAAAGTCAATGAATTCAGGGAAGACATGCCTCTTAATAGCTTTTTGTCATGATGGCTATGCACAGCCTGCAGATCCAATGGCATTGCACCTGTGGGAGTGCACCATGGTGGGAGTGTAGGGTTGGCATATGTCCACCAAAACAGGGAAAGTCCCATGTATGGTTCATATACTGGCAAGTGGGACAGAGAGATCTGCTCCAATTTTGTGGAAGGGAATTATGGCAAACCTATGGGAGAGATTTCCTACTTATGCTCTTATGCTGATGGACTTACCGATAACATCTGATGGACCACGGTGTGAAATAGGATGCTGATCTAGATGGGTGTTACAGCTTAGCTTATCCAAAGTTTGATTTTTAACTGGGAAACAGAGAGACACAATTATGTCTAAGGACAGCAAATCATGACTAAGCATATTTGAAAGCAATGACATTGATTTCAATGGTGCCTAGCAGGATTCATAAGCTTTGGCCATAAATAATCAAATATCAGTATTATATACATGTTCTTCCACTGATGAATTGTTCTGAATGTAGACTTATTTGCTTCTCAAAATATGGGGTTATATCAAATTCAGAATCAACACAACAAAATTCTACTGAATGTAATGGGGCAAATTTAATGCGTGTGGCTCCAATAGGAAACCAGCTACTCTCAGATTGCGATATCTGAGCCACAATGCTGGGGTAAGGGCTTATTATGGGAACTGCCCTCTTATCTTCCCCGAGAAAACCAAATGTCCAGTTATGTCTGGTCTTTATTTTTTCCCTCTTTCTTTTTCCTCATCTGTGCTCTAGATCTTGAACATGTGTTAACATGATCCAATGCCAAGTTGCCAAGTGTTCAGGCCATATACTAAAACTGAAGTGTGGTGGTGACATGAACTAGGTGACCTACTGCTGGGGTGTAGGAGTTCTGATCTGAAGGTGATTGGAGTATTTATGCTTTCCCATGCTTGAATTGTACTAATACGTATTGGCGCTTATGAAGAAAATGTAGGCTTCATTTCCACTACAGCAGTAGTTCCTAAACCATGAGCTGTGGCACCCCTGGCAGCCCCAGACACCAGTTAGGGAAGCCACAAATCCTTACAAAAACCAGCTGTCCTATACAGTGTAAGGGATTGTAGCCATAACGGGGCACATGACCATTAGATAAGTCAAGGAAACTGTTGGTCAAAAAAGTTTGGAACCAATGTGAATCTACTTTCAATGGACGACCACTTTTCCAGTGCTTTCTGGGAAGACTGTAGTTTGTACCACAGGTGGGCTGAGACTGGTTTGCACCGCATCGGCCGAACTGGTTGTACCGGGAGGCCGCCGGTCGCGAACCGGTAGTTATGGGGGCTGCCGAACTGGTTTGGGCCCCCTTTAAAGATTTGCGGCTGCCATTTTAATTCTGTGCGCGGAGGTGCACGCGCAGCTAGTTAGAGGTGGGTGAGGAAATCCCTCCTCCCCACTTCTTATTCACAGCCGGCCGGCCAGAGCAAGTGGCCATACCGTGCGCTCTTCAGCCAGTCAGCCAGGCTTCCTTTGCCTCCCAGCGAGGCACCTTCTCCCCGTCCCTGTCTGACCTGCCTTAGTACCTTGCCTTGCCAGCAGCACCACTTGAGCACCCTTACTTCTGAGTAGACCTGCTTAGGATGGGGTTCTGAGGCTGCAGTACTTTCCAAACTTTCCTGGGAGTAAGCCTCATTGACCATACTGGGACTGACTTCTGAGTAGACATGCATAGTAGTTAGTGGGCTCTGAGGCTGCAGTTCTCTCCACACTTTCCTGGGAGCAAGACCCATTGACTATACTGGGACTTACTTCTGAAGAGACCTCCAGGGCACATGTGTGTGTTTGAAAGACTTAAAAAAACCAATGTAGGACAAAATGCAGGATGTCCTACATTTTGTCCTACATTTAAAAATATGTTCCAGTGGGGTTGGAGGGTGATTGGCGGCACTTGGGGGCAGTGGGGGCTCTTTAGAGCCAGTTCTGGGGTGTGGGAGGGTGATTGGGGGGCACTGGGGGCTTGCTACAATTTAAAAAAAATTTCAAAAAAAATAAAAAAATCACTGCGCATGCGTGTGCAGCTAATTACTGGCCAGGAAAGCTCCTAGATGGGACCTCAAGTGAACTCTTCCAGGAAGTGAAAGTACTTCACTTCCCATCCTATGCAGGTCTACTCAGAAGTAAGTCCCTTGAAAGTCAATGGGACTCACTTCCAGGCCAGTGTGGAGAGGACTGCAGCCTCAGAGCCCCATCCTATGGAGGTCTACTCAGAAGTCAGTCCCATTATGGTAAATGAGGCTTACTCCCAGGAAAGTGTGGATAGGACTGCAGCCTCAGAGCCCACTACTATGCATGTCTACTCAGAAGTCAGTCCCAGTTATGGTCAATGAGGCTTACTCCCAGGAAAGTGTGGATAGGACTGCAGCCTCAGAGCCCCATCCTATGCATGTCTACTCAGAAGTCAGTCCCAGTTATGGTCAATGAGGCTTACTCCCAGGAAAGTGTGGATAGGACTGCAGCCTCAGAGCCCACTACTATGCATGTCTACTCAGAAGTCAGTCCCAGTATGGTCAATGAGGCTTACTCCCAGGAAAGTGTGGATAGGACTGCAGCCTCAGAGCCCCATCCTATGCAGGTCCACTCAGACGTAAGTCCCATGAAAGTCAAGGGGACTTACTTCTAGGCCAGTGTGGAGAGGACTGCAGCCTCAGAGCCCCATCCTATGCAGGTCTACTCAGAAGTAAGTCCCATGAAAGTCAATGGGACTTCCAGGCCAGTGTGGAGAGGACTGCAGCCTCAGAGCCCCATCCTAAGCAGGTCTACTCAGAAGTAAGTCCTATGAAATTCGATGGGACTTACTCCCAGGCCAGTGGACTAGTGCGCATGCGCCAACCTTTGTTAGTTGGCGCATGCACAGTGCGCGAAAGTCTGTGCATGCGCAGTGTGCGAAAGTCCGTGCATGCGCAGTGCGCGAAAGTCCCCATGCCAGCGATCACCGGACCAGTTCTTCGGCTGCAGGTGGGTGGCGTCCTGCCCCCTGACCTGGCCCCTCCCACTTCTGGCAAACCGGTTGTTGGGAAAGGGTTGGCCCACCCCTGGTTTGTACTGAGTACTGGTTGAGCTACTCTTAATAAATGCATTGTTAACAGATGCTTTTAAAAGTTTGAAAACCTGCATTCAAATCAGTAGGCAACATTTTGTTTCAAATCCAGCTTTTTTAAAGGGATTTTCCATAATCCGGACTCATCATGTAATCAAGGCATAAGGGAGTTAGAGAAAACTATGGCACTTCTATTGGGATTCAATCTTCAAGGAAGCATTAAACACAGTCCTATTGGGATTGAATGCTCAACACCCTTGAGTTGTCTTCAACCTGGCAGTACAGTCACCTAATGGGGCCAAAATTCCTTTGGGTTTAGGAGGCTAATGAAACAAAGGAGATGATATTTAGAATAATGTATAATATTTCAGAGAAAATTCCAGTCTTTTCCTTCTGCGCGGCTTCAGATGCAGAGGAGCATATTGAAATGGAAATTGTAATGGGAAGGGATTGATAAGAGAACATGAAAACACACCTTTTGACCCATAACTTCTACATTTGCATGGAGGCAGAGAGTCCAAAAGAGGGGAGATCCTTTAAGCTCAGACAACAATGAATGAGAAAACATAACTGAATCTAATTTGGATTTCCACTGGTTTCCTGTAAAGAAAAACACCAAAGATCTGTTTCCAGGTAAATGAAATGAGTATCAATTTCTACAACTTGTGCTTTTATGAGTGGGAGGAAAATTAAATAAATAAATAAGGTGTCAGATGTATCCTTTTAATGTGTATTCCGTGGAGGAAAATTTGGAGAAGTATTTTGAGGAGGAAAATGAGGGAGAAGGACAAATCTCTCTCTTTTCCTGCAAATATACACATTTATAGTGCACATTGCACATTTACAGTGCAATCCTAAGCAAATTGTGCTCAATAAAACTTACTCCCAGGAAAGCGTGATTAGGATTTCAGCCTTGTTCTCTTGATGTGAAAAGTCACAAGATATAGTGATGATGACCATTAGATTTCGTGGGTATTAAAAGAAATTTATCAGCCTGTCAATGATTGTTAGGGTGCATTTGTCCAGATTTCCACTATCAATGAGCAGCAATGCTTATTATACGCAATCCATATTATATCCTTGTTATATTTTACAGCTACTGGTCAAAAATCATGGTCAGATCATGGCACAGAAATAATTCCTCTGTCACGGAACTCATTCTTCTGGGATTTGGAGATATGCCTGAACTACAGGTTGTCTTCTTCTTGATATTTCTGGTAATCTACCTTTGCACAATGGTTGGGAACCTTCTAATAGTGATGCTTGTTTGGGCTGATGAGCACCTTCATACCCCAATGTACTTTTTCCTGGGGAACTTGTCCAGCCTGGAGACCTGTTCTAGCACAACGATTCTGCCCCTAATGATAACTAATTTCCTTTCAATGGACAGAACCATTTCAATACAGGGGTGTGTTGCTCAGTTTTTTTTTCTTCTGTTCATTATTCACTACGGAAACATTGTTACTGGCAATCATGTCATATGATTGGTATCTAGCGATATGCAAACCTTTGCATTATGCCACCATCATGAATCTGAGATGTTGTTCCCAGCTAGTGATGGGAGCCTGGTTCGGTTCTATTGTCGTTACTTGGATCCTGGCATTTCAGATGTCCCAGTTATATTTCTGTGGCCCCAATGAGATTGACCATTACTTGTGTGACTTAATTACAATGGCAAAACTCTCTTGCAGTGATACTACAACAATAGAACAGTTGTACTTTGTGCTGAGTTTTCTTTACGCAGCTTTGCCATTTCTGCTGATAATCATTTTCTATGTTTGTATCATTGTCACCATCATGAAGAGTCCATCAAATATTGGGAGGAAGAAGGCCTTTTTGACCTGCTCCTCTCATCTTATTGTTGTTTGCATTTTTTATGGTTCACTCATCATTATTTTCATGTTGCAAGACATTCCCATCCTAAAAGATATAAATAAATTATTCTCCATCTTTTACACAATCCTGACTCCCTTGATCAATCCCATGGTCTACAGCTTGAGAAACAAAGAAATTCACCAAGCATTCAAAAGAGTCTGCAGTAAATTGAAAACCTTTCAGTTGAACTCATCCTTTTCCTTTCAGTCTATCAGATGTTCATAACTTTGACGGTTGACTAAACCTGATGGGCACCCACTCATTTAGAATATCGGACCTGCTATGGCACCCCATTGTTTCTTAGTGACTGTGGCTGTTTATGTTTTTGATTACCCATTAGTGTCTTTGTATACTATGATACAAATGACTTTGTATTCTCTTATAATGCAAACAATACAATGTTGATAGATTGTTGATTCATCATGCTATTAAATAAAGGATAGATCATTCCCGTTTACAACAGTGGTCCTCAAGTATTTCAGCACAGGATTCCCTTCTGAGGATGACATCCCCACATACAGAACACCCCCCACCGCCGGAAGAGATGACATCCAGAACAAGAAGTGCCATCACTATGATGCCAGGGCTCCTCCATGTCTACTTGGAAGTAAGTCCCATTGTGTTTGATGAAATTTACTCCCAGTAAAGCAGCCTGAATTCCAAGAAGGCAGTGCCTAGTGCCAGATACCAAGATGGCAGTGGCCAGCTTTATGTGACCCCCCTCCTTTATGTGACTTTGATGAAGTCAGAGTACCAACCCTCACTTTGAAAATCACTGGTTTATAGGACCTCATCTTGCTCTCTGTCTTGCCTGTTTACTGCTCTGCAGATGGGCAAAATGTCAGAAAAGAAATGAATATTGGGAAAAGGAGATTGTAACCATAAAGGCGGATGCAAAAATATATATGATCTGGTTTGAAGCAATCTACTCCAAAGTAGTATCATGTAAGATGCAATTAGAAGAAACAGAGAAAAACAATAATTCTATGTATTTATTATCATATATTGAGACTATACCTACAATTATTTGCCAAAGTAGCAAATTGTAGGAAACATCTACAATTTAAAAATGAGAATCAATTTCTTTTCTCAATTAAAACTTTCCGGCAGTTGAGATCTGCTCTTAGAATGATAATGTAACATTTGGGGAGAAAAATACAAGCCAGTAGCCCAGTGTTGGAGGCCAATATGGCAAAGACCTCCACAGCCACTATGTATTTCCCTTTTGTGCTCAGGTAGGCAGGAATAAAGGAGATCCACACACTGCAAAAGACCAACATGCTGAAGGTGATCAGTTTGGCTTCATTGAAAGTGTCAGGCAGTTTTCTGGCAAAGAAGGCCGCAGAGAAGCTGATGATGGCCAGGATTCCAATGTAGCCCAGTACAAAGTAGAACATGGTGACGGAGCCTTCATTACATTCCACTACAATTTCCCCAAACTCAGTGTGCATGTTAACATCTGGAAATGGGGGAGAGGTTGCCAGCCATGCAACGCAAATACCCACTTGAATGAGGGAACCAGATAGCACAATGGAGGCTGTGACATTTTTCCCCAACCATTTCCTCATCCTGTTGCCTGGCTGTGTGGCCATGAAGGCCAAAACCACCATAACTGTTTTTGCAAATAAGCAGGAAACAGCCATAGCAAAAATGATGCCAAAAGCCGATTGCCGGAGAAGGCAGGACACCTTGCCAGGCTTGCCAAAGAAAAGTAGGGAAGAGAGATAGCAGAGCAAGATGGAGCTAAGAAGGACACAAGTGAGACTCCTGTTATTGGCTTTGACAATGGGCGTATTCCAGTTCTTTTTAAAGGTACATATCACCAAAATTGTGATCACAGCAAAGAGGAAAATCAGGAAAATCAAAACAATTCCCAATGGCTCTTGATAGGAAAGAAAGGTGATGACTTTGGGAATACATTGGTCTTTGCTCCTGTTTGGATACTGATCATCTGGACACTTGACACAACGCACAGCATCTGAAAGGGACAAACTTATGATGAGGAACACCGTTCATTGATACAGAGATATCTTCTTTAGGGAGAAGTGATGAAAAGTTGGTGGATCATAAAGCAAAAAATAAAGGAAACATAAGGGAGATGTTCTAAAAAAGGAGGATGTATGCATAATTGAGGGTAGTTCCCCTCTTCATTATCACCTGTCTGAGTAGAAATGGTGTCTTCTGGGCATGGTCTACAGTCATAACAACAAACTGGTTCCCCCTCTCGAACTAGCCTGCTCTGTCCAAGATGGCAACTCTCTACACATGTTGAATGGGGCAGCATCTGTCAAGGAAAGGACATGGTTGGTAAGCTGAAGCCAGGCTTTGTATATTTGTGTGTGTAGAATGACCTTATGTAAATTGACTCCATTCTGAATCCATCTCCATGATCCAATTCAGTCCTTTGCCACAAACTGAGTTGATGTAGATCCCCGTTGACCCATGACTGCTGGAAGTTACCCTGAAGAAAAAGAACTCATGTTCTAATACCCTAAATCAGTGATTTCCAACCTTTTAATCTCATGGCACACTAACAAGGCACTGAAGTTGTCAAGGCATACCATCAATTGTTTTACCATTGACAAGGCACACCATTCTTTTGGTAGGGGGCTCTAATCACCCAACTGTCATACTAATGACTTCCCAAACTCCTGCAACACACCTGAGGAAACCTGAGGACAGGAGGGGGTCAGGACCAGCAAAGCTCAGCTTTGCCACATTCCTCACATCACGCTAGGCCTCACCATGAGGCTTCTTGATTCTTTGCAGGATCAAGGAACCCCATTGTGGAGCTGTTTCTCTTACAGAAGGGAGAAGCCTCCCTAGGAGCTGCTGCTAGTGACCTGACATGCCCAGGATGCGACAACAACCCAATGAACCAGGCAACTCAAGATTAGGCTGCCCATTGGGATTGGGGTTTTACAGAATCCCAAAAGGTATGCTGCAGTCACATGCTGTTAGGTGGCCGCATGTGCTGATTCAAGGCAGTTTGAAGTGAGGAGAAGAGCAGGAATGGCTGGGTAGTAGTGCATTTCAAGAGTCTATCCCTTTTTCTCAGGATGACATGCCTCCTAAGTCTCCTTGTGGTTATGTGAGCTGAAGTGCTGGCATAAGTCTGAGGAAACCCATTGGTATCTAGCTATGTGGCCGACAGAAGGGTACCATGAAGTTAAATTTTTTTTTACTCCAGGGGTGTCTTCACAAGTCCCCTCCCCACCACTATTGCATGCAGGGTATGCTTGGGGGAATGGAGCTGAATCATTTAAATGCTGAAGTGTAGGCATAAGTGATGCATTCCTACCTGCTGAAATTTGCTATTCCACATGATGTTATCATCATTGATGGTAAACTTTTTACTTGGAGAAATATTTCCAACTTTGACCTTGATGAAAGATTGATTGGGAAATGTAATCCAGTTGAGGATATCAAATCCAGCTGATGATTCTTCCTTGGCAAACAAGACCTCATGCCCAGCACCATTATTAAAGTGGATGTCTTTCAGGGATGAATGCAGCTTGAAGGGAAAATACAATTTTTATAAGGTTCAGTCCATTCTCTCAGTGTGCAGATTACAGTGGATCTGCCTTATTCATGAGTCACTTACCCACAGATTCAACCAATCATGGATAAAAAAATATTTTAAAAAAGCAACCATAAATTTTTGCCTTCTGAGTGTGACAGCTATCTTTTAGCCAGCCAATGCACCTGCACCACTAAGAAGACATAGAGGAGAGGCATCAAGGGTATCTTTTAATACCCTGTCATTTTCAACCACTTTGCCATGGCACATTAGTGTGCCACAAATGATCTGCAGGTGTGCTGCAGAAGTTTAGGAGATAGTTTTTAGGAGGGCCATTGGGGGATGTGAGTCACCCACAGCACTGTGGTGTGACTTATCAATTGTCATAAAACTGATGGTGTGCCCTGTATATTTTAGCATCTTGAGATGTCATGAGATGAAAAAGTTTGAAAAATCACTGTTTTATAGAGACAAGCTTGACTTTTCTTAGCCAGATCACCAAGCCTTGCTACTTTTTTTTTTAGTGTCACCCTGGATTCTGCTGCAACCTGCAGGCAGGTGGAAACCATGATTGCTAAGCAAAAATCTCTTTTCATTATCCACTTTCCTTCCCACATAGTTCCCATGTTGCTCTGATCCTAGCCAGGATCAGCCTGTTAGATCTGAAATATACAGAAATAAAGTGATAAAATTTCCCTCATTTTTCTCCCCACCTTATCACAATGCAACATGAGATCCTGGCCAAACTCAGATCTGCTGACCTTGGGAAAGGCGAAAACCATATATACCTCCAGATTAGAGAATGGGAATGCTAACAATGTAATTCCAAGTTTGTTTAGGTCCTCCCTACTAATTATAGTAAGTCTGCAATCCTAAAGACATTTTCCTGGGAGTAAGTCCCATTGAACACAATGGGGATTACTTTTCAGTAGATATGGTTAGGATTGTGCTCAAATCCAGAGTAACTACAGGAGCACATAAGAGACTTTACGTGCACCTGTAGTTACTGCACCACCTAGTGAAAACCTATGGGAAATTCATATTGCAATCCAGAGTAAGTTGTTTTTATACCAGAACAAGGACTCCCCGTAGTTACTCTGGATTTTGCCCCTTGTCACTCTTACTAACTGTAAGTCATTTATTACAATGTGGAAAGTACCTGCCAGGGCTTGACATGCAAATGCTTGGGTTCACCTCTGTCTAGTATGGTTCTTTGTCTGGATACATCTGTGGCATGTAAAGCATGTGCTATAGCATAGATAGCATTATAAATATGGTAGCTCTGACCACTCATCTCCATCTCAAATCGAGAAGCAGGCAGGTCCACCTGCTTCTGATCTCCTGCACAGTGCTCACAATCTTTTAATACACCATCGAGACAACACCGGTATACACTTGGCAAGAATAAACAGAGTAGGTAATTGAATGAGTTATCAGGTTTTAAGTTCTGGAGGAAGTCTGTGAATGCTGGCACAGGACTAGTAGTGGTTGCAAAGGACAAGGTGCCCTGAAATGTTTTTGTAGCAAAGCCCTGAACATCAACTGCACTGATGAAATCCCACTGTGGTGGGGTGATCCAAACCTTCCCGATATGCTTACTAAAATAAAATTCAGCAATATGTATGACCATTGCTAAAGCATGCAGGGACTGAGAATCCCCGCTGACAATCACCACATTGCCTTCAGATAATAAAAGCGTTGAATGTATACTTAATATGAGTTGAGAATAGTCATTCAATTTGGCATTTTTGAGTATAACAGTCCTTTTCAAGAAGGCAACACAGATACTGTTCTGGGCAAGCATGGGTGTGAGCTGCTGCAGAAAAATTTCTCCATTCTCATCATCTGAAACAATGAGGCCAATCCATGTCCATCTGAAATGCAGGAGTAGCTGGACTATTCCAGAGTGCAGAGTACCATCCCTTGCTGCATTCCAATACGTAGAAGGGAAACGGTTTCCAATGACAGGAATCTCATATGCTGTATAAGTGACCTACTAAGAAAAAAGGCTCATTAAGAGCACAATCCTAACCATATCGACTCAAAAGTAAGTTCCATTGTGTTCAATAGGTCTTACTCCCAGGAAAGTGTCTTTAGGATTGCAGTGTTAGGCTTTGAGAACTAACTTATGAGACTCATTAACTCCCAAATCCAGAGTAACTATGGGAGCATGTAAGAGATTTTACGTGCACCCGTAGTTACTGCACCACCTAATGAAAACCTATGGGAAATTCATATTGTAATCCAGAGTAAGTTGTTCTTACACTGGAGCAAGGACTCCCCATACTTACTCTTGATTTTGCCCTATGGCTCAATAAGGCATTGAGAACAAAAAATGTGCTTATTCTCCAACATTAAAATGTAGACTTTTGCTTCTTGATTATAAGCAAAACAGTCAACACTACATTTAACTAACAGCAGAAAGCACTTTACTTTTCAAACTTCATCAAGTTCTGTTAGCAAATTCCACGAATACTCATATATTCATTTCAGAGAGAAGCTGCTTAATGAACCTTGAGCAAAGCCCTTCCATGTGCCCCTGCTGGCATCTTGCTCCAAAAAAAGTTTGGGTCTGTCTCTGGCAGACATGCTGAGCCTCTGGCTATATTTGCACTGATAGCCCTAAAGTACAGGGTGGTGTCATGATATTGATGGCATTTCAGGACATATGGCAGCAGCCTTGAAGCAAAACCATGTACAGTGGTACCTTGTAAGACAAACACTTTGTAAGACAAACTAAAATTTCTAAGGAATTCTGCTTTGTAAGACAAACAGTGCCTTGGCAGGTTTGGCAGATTTTGACAAATAGATTTACAAAGAAAATTTGCTGTAAAATGAACAAATTGCACTAAGAGCAACAGTAAGAGGTTCTGAGGGAGATCTCATCTGCAGAGGAGGAGTATAAGGAGGAGAAATCCCTCATGTCAAATGAGATTAAGGACCTTTGTAACATTGGGAAATTTTTGTAGAAAAGCACCACCCAAATAAGGCTGTAGTAGTGCGAACGATGAATCTGTTTAATGACAATGTAATATTGCAATGTAATGTTGTAATGTTGCAATGTAATGTTGCAAAGTGTCATTAGAAATCCTCAAAAGGAGACAAAAGCAAGTGTCATTAGAAGGTTCCTTGTGAAAGTTGCTCAAAAAGACACCAGTGAAACACTCTTTTAGAGAAAATTAGTCATCCTTGGCCATAAAGGTTTTTCTTTTCTGTTTTACTGTACAGTATATTACAGTGTTTTCAATTAATATTACAGTAATTGTGTTCTGTATTATATTACAGTGTTTTGAATTCAATTACAGTGTTTTGTCATCATTTTTACGTACAGTTTATTCATATTTTTATGTCTTGGGTTGTGGAATATTGGGTTTTTGAATATTTTGGGTTGTGGAACCAATAGTCTGAGTCTCCATTATTTCCTATGGAAAAATCCTCTTTGTAAGAAGAATGCTTTGTAAGACAAATCATGGTTCCAGAACAAATGACTGTATGTTCTTCTTAAAAGGCACCACTATAGTGGGATCTGGCATGCATTGCTTATATTCTCCACACTGCCACTCTCGTGACAGATTATGTGGTACAGTTATCACTGGTACAAAGGGGTCATTGTGCTCTCAGCCAGTGTCTGATCTTACAGACACTTGATGCTTTTTTTAGTAGCTGTTAACATCATACTACACTGGAGGATAATACAGTAGCCATACAGTAGCCATACTTTATTAACACGTAAACATATTAAAACAGTAGCCATACTTTATTAACACGTAAACATAAATGGACATACCTGTGGAATCTTGTAAAGGCTCAAGATGGAGTCCATTTGGATGGTGTATTCCAGAGTGAATCCCACAATCACAGACAAGACCATCTCTTTCTTACTGCACTTGTAATTGAGCATTTTCCTTTGGTGTTTGAAGATTAGATCCAGCATAGACTCATACGTGACGAGTCCATTAAAAAAATTTTCATAGATCTTAAATCCCAGGGTCATGTTAGGCAAGAGGTTCGGATTCCTGTTAATCTCTTGAATTGTGAAAATGAAGGATAGGAAATGCTGATAATTTTTGAACACTACCCTGTAATGAAATTGAGATTGAGATTTAGGGCCTAACTCTATCCCCCATAATTTTACATTATACAACCATGCTGATGGAGCACACGCTGCACGCTATGGTGGAGGAGATGTAATCGCACGGCCTGGGAAAGGTCAGCAAAAATACTTTTTACTTATCTCTCCATAAGCTGATCATTAGCAGATCAAAACTATTTTGCCGGTGCAAGTCCAAGGAGAATCAGGGGACATATTTGGTCAGAAAAGCGCGGGTGGAACTTGCAATGCTTTACTGGTTCTATGATCCACTTTCCCTTCCCTGGACCCTTTCACACTGGTCCTTTCCCAAACCTTTCCCAAATCACTCATGTCCCAACCTTGCTGGCACCTTTCCTGCTCCAACAAGATCTGGGTTCATCTCTGATTGATGAGACCATTCTGCACCAGTGGCCCTGAAGCAAAGTACATAACACGTATGACACTGTAAGAGGACTTATGTGTCAGGAAATCCATTGCACTTTTCCAATACCCCCAGGCCAGCCTATGTGGGATTTGGATTGCCACCTGCATCTGTTTTATGTTTGTGGAATGGAGTTGTTCACTTAGTGGAGGGAAACTGGGAGGTGTTTTCACTTGCAAATTGATACTACTACTACCACTACTACTACTTTCCCCAAACCTCTCCCAAATCATCCACGACCCAACTACTACTACTAGTAGTACTAGTAGTACTAGTAGTAGCAGCAGAAACATTAATACTGCTTTTCATCAAATCAAATTATTGATTTGAGAGAGGATATATCTGAGACAAAAACCAGTACTATTCTAATAGCAAAAATTACATTTTTTCCTCTAAAACCACCCACCTGAAGCAACATTCTCTTTCATATCTAAAGAGATATGACATAAACATATCTCTTTCATATCTATAAGATTTCAGCACAGTAAATAAATACTGATGGATTGCTTCCTTCCAGCTCACTTCTGACTGAATAACTGAATTTGCTGTTTGACCCCAATTTTGAAATGGATTCCTTATGTTCTGAATCAAACCACTTTTAGAAGTTCTCCTTCCCCTTGTACCTAAGTTAGCTTACAGCAATTTTAAAGTGCTTCAGATTCTCTCCTTGCTACACTCTCATGAAGCCACAGCAACAGATTTTCTGTTTGAAGATAAACAGGGATGTTTGAAGACAAATGAGGGATGTTTGCTTTCTCTCCTCTGTTTTATTCATGATCAACTGTTTTTTCCCCTTTCCTGATCAATTTGTACCCATCCCTTTACTGAGCATGATTAGAACATCAGTGATTGCAGGAAGTGGCTGTTCTCACATTGCTACAGTCCTATGTCAAGCTCTACGTACATTTTCCAAATGCTTTTGTTGAAACAGAAAGCCTCTTCGAGCACAATCCTAACCATTATGTTTGATGGGTCTTACACCCAGGATAGTTTCTTTAGGATTGCAGCCTTCCTCTAACAGCAGAAATCCACAAATACCACAAGCACATGAAGTACCTGATGAAATTCTCCTCCCATGCCATTGTTATAAATCCAAGTGTTATAGTTTTCAAACAATAAAGAACTTACATAAAAGAGTCTAGTTTCTTATCTGGTAGTCTCTGAAAGTTGATTTCAAACGTATTTAGGCGTATAAGAGATAGGACCCCACCAATTATAGCATCTCCTGACTTGTAAAGATTACTTTTATCTCTTTTTTCAAAATTACATTCATTGTTTGAATCTTTCCAACAGACAAGAGAAGGGACAAGTAGCAACAAGAGCAACTGCAACAACCAACAGGATTGAGTAGAGCTGTAGGCAGACATTCTGAAGGGTAGCTGTTATTTCTATGATAGTCCTGTTGTTAGAATGGGACTCAGCTGCCATACAGAAGCAGAATTTGTGTTCGGATAAATTCTGCTTTATCTCTGTGGGTGGACTAAAGAAGGGGTGCCTGATTAATCCCTGCACCTCTATGAAGAAGTTCAAAATAAAAGCTCGACTGTTTTTGAAGCTGGATCTCTTTTTGATGACAAACTATACAAGAAAGAAAATAATAGTGATCTGGATAATTGTGGAGTACATAAACACCTCCCACTAATTTTCTGTGCAACTTGAAATATGTATTTGTGTGGATCAAACTCAGGATTTTGCGGAGGTGGGTGTGAGCTCAACTGGGATTATGTTAGTTGATTATGCTGTTAGACTTTACTGTGGTCCCAATCAAGACTCTCATCCCCTCCCCAGCAGTTGTATACGAGAAACATCTGACAAAGAAGTGGTAAGCATCTCACCAAGTTTAAAGGAAAGGGCCAAATCATTATTTATACTCATAGTCCAAACCTACTGACAGAATTCATGTTTTGTTGTTGAAAGGCACACTGGCATGGCCACTGCAGTGATAGTAAGCAGGAGGAGGAGGACTGGGAGAGGGAGTGAGGTCAGTTAGGGTCATGCTGATGAAGGGCAGGAGGCCAATATTGGTGGCAGTAGCACATTTGATGCCCACTTTGTGGCCTTCATTCCCTGAGCCATCTCAGATTTGTATAGAATCATAGAATCCTAGAGTTGGACGGGGCCCACTAGGTCATCTAGTCCAACCCCCACCCTGTAGCAGGAAATCCTTGTAGAGCATCTCCAACAGGTGCTCATGAGCCAAATGGGAGTTAGGTCGAGGATCCAGCAGCCCTGTTCAAGAGCATCCTAGGTTAGGTTTGTAACCTAGGGATGGTCAGATTTATGTCACCATTTGAGGCGGGCTGCTGCAACCTTACCGGAGAAAAGGGGAAACTTTTTCCCTTGCCTTTGGATGGAGCAACAGCCACCAGTAACTTGTATTGAATACACACAATTTCCATACACACGAACTTACTCAACTGAATGGAGGTTCAGAGAGAGAGAGATGACTTCGTCTTCCCTCTGTCTCCCTTCCTTCTCTAGCAGTGACATGTTTATCTAGCGGGACAGATACTTGTGTCTCATCTTCCTCTTCCTGACTGTACATTGTAACAGAAGACTCACACACAAGGTAATTAGAAGCAATACACGTTTACTGGCTCTCACTCTTGACGGTTTCTATATGGCACAAAGCTTGATGGTTTCTGTTCTTTCTTTAACAGGTACAGTCATCCAACATGGATAAAACAGTTTCAAACAGGTTCAGCAACACTAACAACAGGTAAGTCCAACAAACCCTCAGAGTCCTTTATGGTTTATTGACCCTTTTCTGACTCTTTTCTCTTTTAGGTGGGGTTCCAGGTCTTTGGAGGTGCACTGTCCCTCCTGTCCAGTCTGCCTCGGGTCCTCGCGATAGGCTTGCATCATGCCACCCTTCCTCCACGGCTGCTCCTCGCACACTATCACTTTGCACGGCAAACCCTCCAGTTCCCTTAAGTCTCTTGGTCCTCCTCCCATTTCCTCCCACCAAATCCCCTCCAATGATTGCACACCCCCATGGGCATACCATCGAGGTGATGGCCCGACCGTTATCCCCCTTTTAGAGGGGATCCCTCTCCCCCTGTCTTCCACATGGTGACCATGTCCTGCATGCTTCACACTTCCACGGTATCTGGGAACAGCTTTATGTCCAGGAGTGGGTAATTGGGACGGTTCCATACACCAACGATCTCTCCTAGGTGCACCCCCATGGGCTCCATATTATAATGGGTGTATGTGTCCAAGTCCACATCAGAGAGAGAGAGAGAGAGAGGTCTGATCTGAGGTGAGGCAATGGTTCATCACCTGATTTTGGGTGGTCATCAAAGTGACCAAAGACCTGGTCACCAAAGACCAGATAACTAATTGGATCAAGTCTTAAGGCTATTCATACCAGGAATTACCCTACAAAGTCTCATAAAGTTGCAAGCATGAGTAAATATAGGGAGATTTGGTTTGAAGGTTTGAAGGGTTTTTCTTGGTTAATGCTGTATTACTTTTATTATTATTATTTTAAATTAATTTTTTTACTAACAAACCGACCGACCAACCGACTGACCGACTGACTGTGCAATCCTGAATTTAGACCAGAGAGAACAGTCCAGCTAAACTGGTCTAAGTAAGCCATATCCTGATCTGACAGGCCAAATCCACAGGGCTAGGAGGCCTCCGGCTGGCCTAACTGCTTCTGAAGAGGCAGCAGCACAAGGGCATTCTCACAGGGCTGGTGTAGTGGTGCCATATCCTGAGGTGGACTGTTGTAGTTGTGCTGCATCCTGAGGTTGAGAGGCAGGGGTTGCACTTAGGTTGGCCTAGGACTTAGAATTTTTTTGCCATCCAATTTATTCTGTCTTATCATGGACCCCAATGGGTCAACTCAGATTTATTCCTGCTCCTGAGATAGCCTAAGTCAGCGGAGCTGTGATGGGGCATTTCTGCCCTGGAAACAGGCTCTGATTACAGCCAGATAGCACTGTTCTAGGCCATGCTGAACACGCCTCTGCTGAGCTGTCCATGTGTCCATGTGTCTTGGACCAGCTTAAGTAGACCTAGGCTGGCCCCAAGCCTTTCTAATGTAGACAGAAATTCTATCTTGGAATTAAACTAGCCCAGTGCTTAGACAGGCTATCTTTTCTGTTTCCTTCTGACATAGAAAAGTTTGGTTTGCCTTTGTTCTTGCCATGTTCTAGTCTCTTTATTTCTCCTAGCGTCCTCTTTGATTGCCTCAGTCCCATGCACAGTTTTCATGCATCACCCCTAGGAATACAAAAATTTTTTTGCCCCCTGTAAGACCGCATGGGTCAAGTGTGACCCGTGCTGCCCTGTACTATAGTTAGGTACATTAGGTACATACAATGTTCATATAATATACATATAATTAATAAATGTTTTAGTATAATTATTTTTACTGTGAAATAATGACTTTTAGTACAATTTTTATCACCTGCGCCGACTGCACAGGTCTGGACGGGTCAATTTTGACCCGTGCAACCCTATACTATAGTTAGGTACATACAATGTACATTTAATGAATAAATGTTGTGTCAAGTTTTAGTATAATTATGATTATAATTTGTATAATGATTTTTGTACAATTTTAGCTAGCAAAATATTGAGTAAACAGTAAAAGGCAACATGGTCCAGTAGGACCCTGTACTATAGTTAGGTACATATAATGTACATATGATGTACATATAATATACATATAATGAATAAATGTTGTGTCAAGTTTTAGTATAATTATTTTTATTGTGAAATAATGATTTTTAGTACAATTTTTATCACCTAAGACTGCATGGGTCTGCACGGGTCAATTTTGACCCGTGCAACCCTGTACTTTAGTTAGGTACATACAATGTTCATATAATGTATACATAATGTACATATAATGTACATATAATGAATAATAACTATGATTATAATTAGTATAATGATTTTAGTACAATTTTAGCTAGTAAAATATTGAATAATCAATAAAAGGCAACATGGGTCCAATATGACCCACTTGGTAAACTAAAGTATGTATAAATTGGATTTTACAGAAAAACTGTTAATTCAAAATCTTCATGCTTTTGGTATTTTGACTGTCTAATTAGCAGGAAAAATGTCAAAAAGTCTTGTCAGGTAATAATAATAAATTCCAGTAAAAACACAACAAAAACTTCCTGGCGGTTGATGATGGACCCGGTTGGTATTTCTAAGGATCACACAAGTAATGAATGAATGCTATTGTATGTGTTTAAAATTTGCTTTTCAATTCTTCATCCATCAACTTAGGTTCTCATCAAGGAAACTGAACAGGGAATTGAACAGTAAAACAATGGAGCTCCCATTGGTATTTGAATGAACAACACCCTTGGGAAAATGGAAACACCTAATGGGGCATGAATTTCTGTGTGCTGGGGAGGCTAGTTAAAGAAAGGAGATTCTCTTTAAATGCATGAGAGGAAACACCAACTGAGAACGGTTACTTATAGCAAATGGAGATTGTTAAAGGATCAGGGAATGATGATTATTTGAAAATTCATCTCTTCAACTATAATTGGGCTTTTTTATAGGGGCCTGCAATTTAAAAAAAGAGGTGAGAACTATTCAAACTCAAAATTATACTGCAGCTCAGAGTGATGACACCTTGAAAGAACCAAATCTGGATTTCCTGCAGATGCTGCTGAAGAAACATCATGGAAGAAAAGATTATGTCACAAGGTATTAAGGAGAATAATAGTGTTAGTAGGGAGTTTAGGAGGTTTGGGCTGCACAAGATGATGTGCACAGATGGAGGGGTTACACCACTACTGGCCAACATTTTTAAAACCTTGGTGTTTTCAAATATTACCATCATGTTCTGTATCAGTCAAAGCATAGAGCACAGTCCTAATATGTCTACTCAGAAGTAAGCCCCTCTGTGTTCAACGGATCTTACTCCCATGAAAGTGCATTTAGAATTGTAGCCAAGTGCAGTGCAATGAAACGGTGTTGCAATATTGCTGTTCTATCGAAAGATTCAGCAAAAAAACACATGTGCTGGTGATAAAATGGTGAATCCCCGTATCAACTGCTTGGGGTATTGCCATTCCAACTACATGAGAAGAGACCCATAATGGGAAGGGGGAACATGCTGGGTGACACAAACCTTAGTGACACCAATATGTGAGCAACTCCTTCAAAATAGGAAATAATGAACTTATTAGAATTGTGCTAGGAATCTGCTGTGCTGTGCTAGATAAGAAGTGTATGCTAAATTTGGCACATCAACAAATATTGAAACAGGGGTCAAAAGTTGTAGCCTGCCTTTTATTTCTGAAAATTAGAAGAGTCAAACTGACAAAACCATTCCCTTTCCTGGAAATGAATTTATTTTCTGCTTCATTTTTAGAATATTAATTGAGGAGGAATAATGGTAGGAGAGGAAGAAGCTGGTGGGTCACTGTAGGAAACTGGATACTGGACATGATGAATCTTCAGATTGATCCAAGACAGAGGAAATCTTACAATTTTTCCCCCCAAATTTGGCTTTTATTTGGAAAACTGCAACATACAATTAAATCCAAAAAAGTGAATTTTGAGTTACCTCTTGAAATAAATGAAACTTAAGTAATATGCATAGGCAGTGAATTTCTTTTGTAGATTAATATTTCAGATATAGAGCTAGATTCTCAAAATATGGAATTGGATCCAATTCAGTGAAAGTCATGATTCCATTCTATATTGACCTACAGTTCTCAAGACACTTTCCTGGGAGTAACACATGGGGGCTTATTTTCGAGTAGACATGGTTAGGATTGTGCTCCTAGTTAATTTGGACTTGAGTTAAAAAGAAATAATGAATCTCATTTCAGAGCAGAACAAGATGGTTTGCTCATTTCTATTTCAGACATACCAGATAGATATGGAACCCATATAAAACATGTCACAATATACTATGAAATTTTTGTAACTGACTGGATGCAACTGAGGATGTAGGTCTTCATTGGCACTGTCTCAGTATCGGAATACATTTGTCTTCAAAATGCCAGAGTAGTTTGAAAATAACCTGGACATTCTCTGGAATGCCTTTTCCAAGCAGCACATATTGCATGTTTAGTTAGCTTACGTTTATGTGGACTTGCCAGCCTAAGAACAGATTTATTGAGAAACCTGTTTCTTTTCCTTTCACCTATATGCAGAGGGACCTAACATGATCTTGGTCGGGTGCACTCTATTATAGAAGTCCCACAAAATATTATAGAATATTTTATATTATAAAATTCAGCAACTGAAGTGATTGCCTAACTGTCTGCATGAAAAATAACATCTTATCCTGCTTATTTTACAGTTCATATCAGACTTACTGGATGAAAACAATGATAAAGTTACAGAATGGAAATCAATCAACTATCACAGAGTTTATCCTTCTGGGTTTTGGAGATCTGCCTGAACTTCAGATATTCCTCTTCTTGGTGTTCCTGGTCATCTACCTTGTGACTGTGGCTGGGAACCTTCTAATAATGGTGCTAGTTTGGGCCGATGAGCACCTTCGAACCCCGATGTACTTCTTTCTTGGTAACCTGTCCTGCCTGGAGACTTGTAGCACCACAAATCTTGTGCCTAGAATGATGGTCAATTTCCTCTCAATGGACAGGACTATTTCAATTCATGGATGTGTTACTCAATTTTTTTTCTATAGCACATTCCTAGGTACAGAAATGTGGTTACTGGCAATTATGTCTTACGATCGTTATTTAGCAATATGCAAACCTTTACATTATGTGACCAATATGAATATGAAATGCTGCTTCCAGGTGGTGGTGGGATTGTGGGTCAGTGCTTTCCTATGTACATGTGTACTGGCATTTCAGATGTCCCAGTTGCATTTCTGTGGCTATAACAGGATTGACCATTTCTTCTGTGACTTTATTCCAGTAGCAAAACTGTCCTGCAGTGATACAACCCCATTGGACCTCACCTCCTTTGGCTTTAGTTTCCTGTTCACGGCCATGCCATTTCTGCTAACTATCACCTCCTATATCTGTATCATTGCCACCATTTTGAAAATTCCATCCACCATTGGGCGGCAAAAGGCCTTTTTCACCTGCTCCTCCCATCTAACAGTGGTTTGCATTTTTTATAGTTCTGTCATCTTTGTTTACATGTTGCCAGACACCCCCACTCTTAGAGAGCTACATAAATTTTTCTCTGTCTTCTACACGGTCTTGACTCCCTTGATCAATCCCATGATCTACAGTTTGAGAAACAAAGAAGTTCACCAAGCCCTCAAACGTATTTTCAGTAGACTGAACATTTTTATGGGGATTTATTTGAACTTATCCCTTCCCTTTCAGGTTAGGAAGTGGTCAAAACCTTGATTCATACTGTAGCTGGTGAAACCTGATGGCTGACCACTCACACTATTGGGATATAGCAATTTCTTGTATTTTTGTGTTTGTGCTAATTTCCTGATTATTTTTAGCCATCCATTAATGATTTATTAAAGACAGTCCAGAGGAGGCAAAGGGCTGGCATAGGTCCATTAGGACTTTCCATAGGCACATCTGTGCTGCTTGCAGAGGAGGCTGGCACAGGGAGTTCTGTTGGCCTCTCCATGCCACGTCATGAATGGTGCTGGCTGAGCTTGACCAGTGTGGGGGACTGGGAGGCATGTGGGGTGTATGAGAGGAGTTGTTTTGGTGTGGGGGAGGTCAGGTGGTGGGTGGAACTGTGAGCACATGGAGTGAAGGATGTGGGAATTGTGCCAGATCCAGGCCAGGCAATCTCAGGTAACCTTCAGCTTGCTCTCATATGTACATTTCCAGTTTCAGTATCCTTTTTTTCAATATTTCTACCAGAAAGGTATGCAATACTCCAGATATGGCCTTACCATCATTTTGTACAATGGCATTATAATATTGGCCATTTTAATCTCAATCCCCTTTTAAAAATGATAATGAGCAAGGAATTGGCCTTCTTCACTGCTGGATCAACACACTGGATCAACGCTTTCATCTAGTTGTCCACCAGCCATGTTCACCCAATCATTCAGGATTGGGCTCAAAATTATTTCTCTCCTGATCCATCAAAGACAATGGACACTGGTGTTGCTGCATGAACACTGCAATCCTAACACACTTTCCTAGGAGTAAGATCTACTGAACACAATGGACTCCACTTCTGAGTAGACATGCCCTATAATCCAGAGTAACTATGGGAAGACGTAAGAGGCACTTACCCTGGATTGCTATATGCATTTCCCATAGGTGGCACCATTACTACGTCGATGTAAAAGGTCCCGTAGTTACTCTGGATTGTAGCCATGGTTAGGATTGTGCTCCAAGTCTTCTTGACTCCCTGTCTTAACCTTACAAAGCTGTGTCTACTGATATGACAAACCTTTACAGCAAGTCAAACAGGGTTTAATAAGAAGTAAAAACCTTGAAATTCTTGAACTCCACAATAAGCATCTAAGCTGGCTGTTGCCCTCTGAATTGTCTTTCCTTGAATTGTTGGGTGGGGAATAAGCTTGAATTGGGGCCTTCTTAATTTTACTATTTTATATTCTTTTAGTAATCAAAGAGTACAATGCTATCAATATTTTACTGGGAGTATTTTCCTGGGAGTAAGCAGTTCAAAAACATGTAAATGCAAGTAGATAAAGAAGTATGTTTATTGAGTTGCAGTGGCTCAGTGATTAAAGAAGCTCTGTTTGAAGGTTGTTCAGTGGTTTGAGACCTAAGTACTTGTAAGGCTGCAATCCTAAAGACACATTCCTGGGAGTAAGACCCATGGAAAATAATGGGGCTTGCTTTTGAGTAGACATGGTTAGGATTGGGCTCTAAGACAGATTGAGCTCCTATTACTTGCCCAGCTCCTGCCAACCTAGCAGTTTGAAAGCATGTAAATGCAAGTAGATACAGTAAATAGGTACCATTTTGGTGGGAAGATAACATTCTGTGCA
Organism: Cryptoblepharus egeriae; assembly: GCA_030015325.1. Lineage (NCBI taxonomy): Eukaryota > Metazoa > Chordata > Lepidosauria > Squamata > Scincidae > Cryptoblepharus > Cryptoblepharus egeriae. The sequence continues at coordinate 83,816,978 of JAREYC010000004.1, forward strand.
CTTTAGCATTTAGTCATGCTGGCCACATGGCTATAGAGACATTTTCAGACAATGCTGGCTCTTCAGCCCTGTAATGGGGATGGTACTGCTCTTAGAATTGGTCACAACTTGCAGAGCAACCTGCAGGGGACACCTTTACCTTACTTATAAAACCTATTGAACACAGTGGGATTTTCTCCTAAGAAGACATGGATAGGATTGGGCTCAAAATATTTTTACAGGTCATGGGTTGTAGTTCACTGAGGTTCTGTTCCCAAATCCCTAGTGGTGAAAAAAACAGTGTATGCCAAATAAGTGGAAATTAGCTTTAAAGGCTGATTTCCAAGTTTCTTGCTCCTCTTTTATCACCACAGAAAACATTGGGATATTGACACTATATTCAGACACAGGACAGGGTGAATAATGGAATCAAATAGAATGAAATTATAATTATTTCACAGCTTGAAGGTAGAAAATTGGACTTTGTGGCTTTTTTCCCTTGTAAAAACGTGAACCTCAAAATCAGTAGTAAGTCAAATCAGGTCCCACCTGTACTGTCATCTTTCTGGATAGCCTGTATTTCCTGTTTGGGTAGTTGTGACCATCATGTGTTGTTTATGAATTTCATATGAAAGAAGAACCAAAGTGCAGCCATGTAAAAAACTGAAGGGTGCTGGGAGATGGTAGTTTTGTCCTCATATTGTGGGTAACTGAAGGGGGGGGGGACTAGAAATCGAAGGGGCATCTATAATAAAACCATAAAATGTAAAAGCTAGTTGCCAGACCACGCTTGGAATGTGCAAGGAGGAGCAGCCTTGAACAGGGGTGTGAGAAAGTAAAGGATGTTTTCCTTTATCAGAAAGTGGCAAGGAGTGCTCTAGTCTCAAGAAGCTGATTTATAACACCTGTAATGTTCTTTTCTTTTACTGATCACCTGATCACTCACCTTTAACATATAGGTGATGGCTCAGATGATCCTCCTCCTCTTTGCCCTAATCTAAAGACAGGAGACTGGTTGGTATTATTATTAAGAAGAATATTATTAAGATTATTATGCCATTTGGGCTGTGGGTGGCGCAAGTGGTTAAGACACTGTGCCTGTTAACCAGCAGGCCAGGGTTTGAGACCCAGGTTGGCCCCACAAGACAGGGTGAGCTCCTGTCCTTAGCCCAGCTTTGCGACGCCAGCTGGAGCCAATCGTATTGGCTCTGCCTTTCCATTGGACTAATTCAGTGGCATGGAGAGGGGGGATTTGCCGCTTGGGTAACAGCCTATCCTCCATAACAATGAACCCAGGCTTTCCTGCTTGGCATGCAGCATATGCAGTGCCGAGCACGATACCATAGTCTTCCAAGACTGACGGAAGCCTGCTGTTATTAACGACCAGTTGAAGATAATTAATGCCAACCAAGGATTGTAGTGTAATTAATCACCAGGGTGCAAGTTGTGTTTGATCTTACAAGATAAAGGTGTATAAAAGATGAGGGGTTGGAAATTGCAAGACATGCTGTGTAGGGAAGGAAGACGAAGGAGATCTTTGCCCAGGGGTCTTGATCCATGGCTGTGAGGAAGCAGCAACCAGCCTGATTTTGCATAAGGTCATTGAAACTCTTTGAGATGCAGCTGTAAGTTCACTACCTGGAAGATAATCTTATTAGCTAAAGCAAATGTGAGATTAGTTTAAGCTAGCTGTTGTTATTTTCTGTAAGTGAATGACTCAAATGCAATTTCAGTGACTTGCGTATTTTTAATAAAACATTTTTAAGTTTGTACCAGTAACCTGGCGTGGTTTGAATCTCTCTAAGGTACTTAGGGATTGAGTTTTAGCAGCTCCCGAGGTATGTGGAGTTGCCTTGGTCTGGGGTCTCTAAGGTTCTGAGGCTGACCAAGGGAAAAAAGGCTTTTAAGGTGGGATTAAGTTTGACCACTTACTTTGCAAGGTCTAGGGTCCATCAGGAACAGCAGGATGTGCAGGCAGATAATAATGGCTAACATTTTTTTTAAAGACCAGGATGATTCTATTACAGAGCACAATCCTAACCATGTCTACTCAAACATAAGCTCCATTGTGTTCAATGGTTGTTACTCCCAGGACAATGTCTTTAGGATTGTAACCTATTGTCATTTAATATAGAATTGGTACAAAATATGTAACAATGGCTGCAATCCTAAATACACTTTCCTGGGAGTGGGCCCCATTGAATATTTATTTATTATTTAATTTATTTAAGGAATTTGTATCCCGCCTTTCTTCCCCCAAAAGGGGGAACTCAAGGCGGCCAAACAATTAAAAAGCAATAAAACACCACTAAAATTACATATGGTAATAAATAGAGATAAAAACACATTAAAATGTAGTTAAAATATAATTAGATTAAAGCTAAAAACGTAGACTAAAAGCGATAAAACAAAAAAGATAAAAAACAAAAAAGATAAAAGCCCCCCAACCTCTGCCCCCATTTAAAAAGCTTTTTTAAAATAAAAGGTTTTAAGGCTCTGCCTTAAATACAATAGGATTTGCTTCTGAGTAGACATGCTGAGGACTGCACTATATGTACAAAGATGTTTCTGTTATTATCTGCTTCCAACAATGCAGATCTTTATACTACCTGACAGTTTATTGTTTTTGTCTTCCAATTCCAGGGACTTTGAAAATATCATATACATGCTCAGTTGTCTTTTTCAAGCATGATATGTTGCATGTTTTTTAAGAACTAAGGCTGCAATCCTAAACGCACTTTCCTAGGAGTAAGATCCACTGAACACTATGGGGCTCACTTTTGAGTGGACATGGTTAGGACTGTGTTCAAAGTTAGTTCATCGCAATTTTAACTAAACATCTTTTTCCTTTTCTATATGGACTTATTGGCTCATTATGTAACAATGATGAATTACAGATCATTGTGTATAACATACAAAATTATAAGGGCTTGCACTTCTTTCCCTGCTGTTAGAAATGGTTGTTGAGGAACTAGTTTCTTCTAAATTGACATGTATGCAGGCCAGCTAACAGGCATATTCCATTGTAGAAGATGCCTGAGATGAGAACTAGTTAATATCCCTGCATGAAAAATAACATGTTATCCTGATTATGTTTTACAGATCATACGGTATCATGCTTACTGGATTAAAAATCATGGTAATATTACATGATAGAAATCAATCAACTGTCACAGAGTTCATCATTCTGGGGTTTGGAGATCCATCTGAGCTGCAGATACTTCTTTTTTTGGTATTCCTGTACATCTACATTCTCACAGTTGCCGGGAACCTTCTTATAATGCTGCTAGTTTGGGTTGGTGAGCACCTTCACACCCCAATGTCCTTCTTCCTAGGGAGCTTGTCCTGTTTGGAGATTTGTAGTACCACAACCACAGTGCCCAGAGTGACAGCTAGTTTCCTCTCAATGGACAGATCCATTTCAGTTCAGGGGTGTATTATTCAGTTCTTCATCACTCCTTCAGGGGCAACAGAAACATGGTTACTGGCAATCATGTCTTATGATCGGTACTTGGCAATATGTAAACCTTTGCATTATGCAACCAACATGAATTTGAAATGCTGCTTTCAGCTAGTGATGGGAGCTTAGATTAGTGCCTTTCTGTGTACTGGAATAGTGGCATTTCAGATGTCCCAGTTATATTTCTGTGGCCCCAATGAGATCAACCACTTCTTTTGTGAATTCAGTCCAATGGCAAAACTCTCTTGCAGTGATATTACCGCTATAGAACATACCTGTTTTGGCTTTAGCTTTCTGTTCACAGGCATACCTTTTCTGCTAACAATCATGTTCTATACCTTTATCGTTGTTACCATCCTGAATATTCTGTCCACCATTGGGAAGAAGAAGGCCTTTTTGACCTGCTCCTCTCACCTCACTGTAGTTTGCATTTTTTATGGTGCAATCGTCATTGTTTATATGTTGCCAGACACCCCAACTCTCAGAAATTTAAATAAATTCTTCTCTGTCTTTTATGTGGTCCTTACTCCCTTGCTCAATCCCATTATCTATAGTTTGAGGAACAAAGAAGTTCATCAAGCACTTGGAAGAGTTTGTAGTAAATTGACCATTTTTTGGAGTATTTATTGCTTTCAGTTTTTGAAGCAGTCAAAATCCTGACAGATAATGATCACTTGTTTGGGATGGCAGACTTGCCATGGAGTGCATCAGTTTCAGTGGTGGGCTCCAGCAGGTTTGCACCTATTCTATAGAACTGGTTGTTAATGAGAGATAGGACATATAAAGTTTAATAATACCCATTTAAAATGGCTGCCAGATGGACATAGAACCAGTTGTTAATTTCTTTGAATCCCATCACTGATCAGCTCCTACATTATTGTGCCTGTGTTATCAGCTTAATATAGTTTTGAGTTTTTTGATTGATCGTTGCATTACTAATGATAGGTCCTCTGGGTTACAGAATCTGATCTGGCTTCACTGTGAATGGTCAAAATCTCAGTAATTGAATTCATATTGGGGAAAGGAGATTGTTCCCAGAAAGCCTTATGTCTTATGCCTCATGTCTTCATGATTCTAAGATGTCATTGTTGTTCTTTAAGTAAGTAAGTAAGTAAGTAAGTAAGTAAGTAAGTAAGTAAGTAAGTAAGTAAGTAAATGCTCCTCTCCCTCCCCACCCCAAGCACAACTTTCATGTAGTACAACTTCCAGCAGCTTACAGTCTGGAGAATTGAAGCGGATACCAAATTTGAAATGTAGATTGTTTCCTTAAGATCCTTTTGGTTCCTAATGCCTAGATGATTGATGACGATAAAAATACATTATTTGTAATCATATACAATTAAAATTGAAATCACTGAAATTAATGAGATTTCTATTAATCATAATCATATCAACATAAAAGAAGCACTGCCGGATGAAATTGGGTGCTCATGTATAGTCCAGCTTTCTGTATCTCATGGTGGCCCACTGGACAATTGTGGGGAAACACAGACAGTTTCAGTCTCTCTCTCTCTCTCTCTCTCTCTCTCTCTCAGTATCCTCTTGCAACTCACTTGCACTTCGCATACTATTACTGCAATCTTGAACACACTTTCCTGGAAGTAAGACCCATTGAACCTGATGGGGCTTACTTTTGTTAGACATGGTTAGGATTATGCTTTACATGTGAAACCTGCATGCAGTCATCATGACTTGTAACTGGTGATGTCTTCCACAAATCTATCCAAACTCCTTTTAAAGGTATCTGAGCCAGCTGCCACTATAACATCCATTTGCAAGAAATTCCAGTGATTAATTATGCACAGGATATTCTAACACTCTTGCTGGTTGATTTAAGTGGCTGTTCCCAGGTTCTGGTGTTGCATATGAGGGGAAAGAACTACCACCTGTCCACTTTATCCATCCCATTAATAATTTCTCACAGAGCAGTCCTATCAATATCCCCCTGATAAAGACACTCCACTGGAGAATGCACTGTACCCTACTAGAGGCAGTCTTGGAGGTCTCATATGAACAAAGAAACACTGCCTAGGAGTAAGTCTTTGCCTCTTGCATGGGTCTATTCAGCCCTACGCTAGCTAGTACAAGTTCAAGTGGACCAGGCAGGCCAATTGATCCTACAATCCAGAGCAGCTGCAGCAGTAGATGTGTCAACACAAGTTACATTTGCGTTGATGCAGTTATGGCCATCTAGTGGAAACCTATATGAAATTCATAGAGCAATCCACAGTAAATTTTACGTGCATCGATGCAACAACTGCCGTAGTTGCTCTGGATTAAGCCCTGAGACTGTGTAGGGGATACGATATTGGAAGTACTGCTGCTGCCTCCTCTCCTGCCTTGATCCATTCTCCTCCCTGACTCTGGTCTTTGCCCCATTCATCTCCCCACTTTGTACTGCTCAATACCTTCCTGTCTCTCACATCCCATCCTGACTTCCTGGTGCCACGGGACATGGACAGTCCATTTCAGGGACTATGGGTGCAATCCTAACCTAGGTTGGCACAACTCATTGGTCTTTTGGTTCAAGCAAGCGCATGTCTATGAGAGGGCTATCCCTCTCCCAGGAGTGGTGCACAACTATCTTATGGCACTTTGATGATGCTCCCAGGTCAGCACAGAACTTGTGCTGGGGTAGTGCATATTCCCAGGGCACATTGCTGACACAGAGCAACATGGATTTGCACCAATTATTTTAGTAGGCGCCAGTCTGAGTTGTCACATTGTTGTTGCAGTGGGTTTTTCCAGGGCAAGGGAACACATGTCCCTTTGCCTTGTGGAGTACTAACATGCAAAATTTTCTGGCCACATGACCATGAAAGTGTCTTAAGACAACATGACACTTGGGTCTTGTAACAAGGATGAGAACTTCATTAACCCTACAATCCAGAGTCACTACGGGAGCAAGTAAGAGACATTATGTGCACCCATAGTTACTGCACCACCTAGTGAAAACCTATGGGAAATTCATATTGCAACCCAGAGCAAATTGTTCTTACACTGGAGCAAGGACTCCCCATAGTTACTCTGGATTGTGCCCTAAGACTAGCAGGTTATGATTAGTAGAGCAATCTATGGGTAACAAATTAACCTATGGGTAATTTTAATTTTTAAGAGGAAATTTTTTAAAAGAAACAACAGTGAAATTGAAGCCAAAAGGTCATGGTAAAATTGTCTGCCCAGTTGTATCCTGGCTGACCACAGCATATTGCTGTAGCCTCTGTTTAGGTTATCTAGATGGCCAAACCCCCAAAAGAGGACAAGAGCCGCCAAAATTTCTGACATTCAAGTGAAATTCCTGACGTGTTAAAATATAGGGCACCCAAAAATGTAGGACAAATGTAGGACATGTTCCCAGCACTTTTCTGAGGGGAGAAACCAGAAAGGGGTCAAACCCTGAGGGAGGAGTGGCCAGTTCAGGAGCAGATCCTCAGACCTGTCTGGCTAAACAGTGTTTCTCAAAGTGGGGGTCGGGACCCCTTTGGGGGTCACCTGGAGCTTTCCTGGGGGTCGCCTAAAGACCCCTGGTGCAGGGGGGCCAGGTCAGGCTTGCCAGACCTCTGGCTGTAGCTGCGTGTGCACTGAGGCTTCCTTAGAGGCTGCTCCAAGGACTTCTGATTGCTGAGCGGGGGGGGGGGGGGGGCTTCCCTGCAGGCATGCACACGCTGACTGCCAGCCACTGCCCGCCAGCTGCCAACTTGCTTGCAGTTTACCAGCAAGGTAAACCATTAAAGACAACGGGGCTTACTCCCAGGTAAGTATACTCTTGCTGGCTTGCAGCCTGAGAGGCTAATCCTATGCATGCCTACTCAGAAGTAAGCCCCATTAAAGACAATGTGGCTTACTCCCAGGTAAACTGGCTAGGATTGCAGCCTGAGATGCCAATCCTAAAGACCATTTTCCTCAGAGAAATCTCCCCCTCCACCAAAATCCCCACCAAAATTACACCCACCAGGAAAATGGCGGTCGGCCCCCACAAACTCCCCACCAGCCTCCCCTGATGCCTACAGCACCCACTATCCTCAGCCACCCCCACCAACTCACCTGGCCCTGCCTGTGCCCATTACCCCAAAGAAAATCCCCACCAAAATTACATAATTAGCAAAATTACAGTTATAAATTAGCAACGAAAATACTTTTGTGCTTGGGGTACCCCACAACATGAGGAACTTATAAAGGGGTCACAGCATTAGGAAGATTGAGAACCACTGCCTTAGAGGAAGCACTGCTTCTGGTCACACAGCCAGGTCTTCAGTCCTCAAGCCAGCTGCACTGACATGCAGTTGTCCCACCAGGAAAATGGCGGTCGGCCCCAAGCCTTTCCGCCACCAGGACAGCCACTAACAAGGTGGAGCACCTCCAACCTTCCTTCATATCTGGACAACGGGGACCTTATCTGGACCCCTGGTTCAAGGGCCCCATTTCTGGTGATGTCTGGGGGTTACCAGACATCTGTCAACCCTGCCTCAGTTACTTGCTTTACACCAGCAGGACACAACACCATGGAAGATAGATAAGAAAATGATTTTTTAAAACACCTTTGAACATTTGAGATATCAAACGAAACTCATGTCTTATGAGTAAGCCTTGTGTTTTTCAAGACATTCACTAGTTGAATTCACAAAATCACAACTTGCTCTGAACGATGAGATGCAACTGCATTTCTAAAAAATAAAAAAAATTAAGGGGAAAGACCACCACTGAGTTCTGCAGCAAAGTGATCACTCTGCTTCTTTATTGTTAAAAAAAATGAATGGAGAGAAACAAAAAGAAACGGAGGGAAAAAACAAAAAATAAAATGGATGAGTCAAATTTCACCTCTACAGTCATGAACTTGTTTCAAAAAAATTGTGATATATGATACTTTTTTACAGATTGTTATAAATGAGACAATTCCCATTGGCTTTGATATGTCATGGACAATTTTCATTTCTGTTTTTTGCAATAGTCAGTGGACAAATTCTATAATCCTATTAAAATTTTTTATTTGGACTTAAAAAAAATTCATAAAAACAGCTCCAAGAAACCTCTTCTCATCACACCTTTTTCAGCCTTTTTTGGATCCATCCATATCTCTCAAAAGGATTACATTTGGTTCCTGAGTTTCCTAATAGATCTGAAAAGAGCTTGCTTCACTTCTCTGTTTCTTAGACTGTAAATGAGGGGATTGAGCATGGGAGTTAAGACGGTATAAAAAAGAGAGAAGCTTTTTTGAGATATCATCAATGTGTCTGTATCAGGGACTACATAAACCAAGATTAATGACCCATAAAAAAGCGATACAACAATGAGATGAGAAGAGCAGGTGGAGAAGGCCTTCTGCTGGACAACTCTGGATTTAATCTGCAAAATTGTCATGATAATGCAGACATAGGAGGCTAAGGTTAGTACAAAAGGAGGTCCTGTTGCTATGAGGGAAAGAATGAAGGTTGTCAGCTTTACTAGGTGGGTATTGCTACAGGAGAGGTTTATCACTGGGAAGAGGTCGCAAAAATAATGGTCAATTTCATTGAGGCCACAGAATGTGAGATCTAACACAAGACCTGTGACTAGTGTGTTAGCCATTAGACCAGTACTCCATGATGTAAAAGCCAATTGGATGCAAAGCTTGCCACTCATGAGAGTGGTGTAGTGCAGAGGCTTGCAGATGGCCAAATACCGATCATAAGACATCATAGCCAGAAGGTAGCATTCAGTTGCTGCAAGGAAACCAAAGAAATAGTACTGTGTGATGCAGCCCTTCATGGATATAGACCTATCTCCAGTTAGAAGACTGGCCAGCATCCTGGGTACAGTGGTTGTAATATAGCTGCTCTCCAAGCAGGACAGATTCATGAGGAAGAAATACATGGGGGTATGAAGATGCTGGTCAATGATGACTAAAAGAACAATGAGGATATTCCCAAAGATTGATATAGTGTAGATGGTCAGAAAAGATAGAAAGAGGGGAACTTTCAACTCAGAGTGGTTCCCAAATCCCAGGAGGATGAACATTGTTGTGCTTGACCAGTTGTTCCCAGTTTCTGATTGTTGGGGGACACTTAAGTCAGTCTGAAATACAATTGAAAAAACAATAGTGAATGTTGTTTTCTGCAGCTATCCAGAGATGGTGCCAGGAATTGAAAGGCTCATTCTATTGGTATGAAAAACAGGTGCTCCAAAATGAAGCATTCTCTTTCTCCAATCACCCAAAGGCAAATCCCTAACCAATTGGTAAAGAGGTAGTAGACGTGGCTTGATACAGGAAAGAAATTCAAGATAATCATTTACCATACAAATCAAGCACTTTCCACTCAGAAAATACATCATGCATCCAAGACAGTTTAAAAAAAAAGAGGAACATGCAGTGATCAGTGTATAAGGAGGAGGAGTGTAGCAAAAGGATTTGGAAACTAGGGGCATAATTTTTTTAACATCTCCCTATATTGACATCCCCAGGTAGCTTTTTGAAAAGTGCTATTCTAAGACCTTCAAGCAGCATTAGCCTGCTTTTGGGTCCACCTTGGAGGTGTGGGTTTGCACACCTCTAAGATAAGGTTCCCTGGGCAATATACCCCCCCCCCCCCACAAACAGCTTTAGCTATGGCTGGGGCCAGATCAGGAGAATATGGTATGACATAAATTTGAGATCCCTAAACTAAACTTAAAAGGTAAATATGATAACAGGCTTACCTCTGTTGAATTCCCAGAAGTTACCCCTGGAGCGATGAATTTGTACTCCATTTTTAAGATAAAAATTAATCCTGTATCTTCTATATGCTTCCAATATTTGCTTCAGATGCTAGTTCTGGACTCTTCCTTTGTTTTGTCTTCATCTAATATTGTCCTCTTCGATGCTTAAGTATCACATGAACAAATATGTTATATTTATGGCTGGATGATTGTCGAGATTGGGAAGGATAGATCAGTAAAGCAGGTATTCAATTTAACACAGTTCTCTACTTGGATATCGTCCTTTAGTAACAAGCTGTAAAAATAAATTTGAAGATGCTAAAAGAGTACACTGTTATCTTGTTTCATTGTAGTGTTAGAGAGAGAAGGACCAGAATGCCAGGTAACTATCGGGCATGCTCACCCATTTAGTAAGATAGAAAACTGTTTAGCTTGATCTTGCCAAGAGACAGCCTAGTAACCTCTGTTGGTTTCAATTGGAAATATGTGGTGAAATTTTTTCCACTGAAATCTGTTTTTATTCTCCTTGTACAAACTGCATACACAGATGAAGCAATTCAGTGGATTGTCTTCTCAGTGCTAGAAAAGTTTTGGAAGCACACAAAGGACATTTTTGAGACGATTTGAATATAATTCAACTATGAAAAGCAGGATGTTTTGTTCTTTTTGCTTTTCCTGTCTTTCCTTTTTTTCTTTTTTCTTTTTTTGGTGTTGCTAAAAATCTGTATGGGCAGAAAATATGGAATTCGGGAGTTAGATGAAGCTATGGGCGCAATCCAGAGTAACTACAGGGAGTCCTTGCTCTGGTGTAAGTACAATTTACTCTGGATTGCAATATGAATTTCCCATGTTTTCACTCAGTGGTGCAGTAACTACAGGTGCACATAGTATCTGTTACATGCTCCCATAGTTACTCTGGATTGTAGGGTATGTTGGTTAAGAACTTGGATGTGACAGCGTATGGAAACTAATGAACTCCTCATCGGATCTTTGTTTACGTCAGAAAGAGAAAGTATTTGGGTGTGGTTTTTCAAGAGGGGCCATATTGGATTATGTGAAGCTCCATAGTCATAGAATCATAGAATCATAGAGTTGGAAGGGACCTAGTAGGTCTCGAAGAGAGAACAAGAGTGACTTTTGCAGCTACAAATTTATATATTTTTACAGTTTTACAGGGTTTTACAGGGTATACAATTTATACCCTTTACATTTGTGATCAAGAGTGACTTTTGCAGTTTTAAATGGAATAAAAAAATTATTATTGTGTATGAAAGTCTGGATTAATGTAAATGTAGAAATTCATAGGGCTAATTTAATTCTTATGATGGGTATAAGTGGTGCTCATTTTCAATCTCATCTTGAGCAGCAATAGGCAGATAAATAGTGAGAATAGGCTTAATATTCAAAGCTTATTGAAAAAATACCCAACTGCTTCAAAGAAGGCTGAGGTGTAGGCGTGAAGAACCTTGAACAGTGATGATGAGAATAAAATGCAGTTACAGAATTGTAAGGAAAGGAAGACAAAAATATATTAGATAAATATTTGTTTTAAATAATAAATATAAAGAGTAAAGAGGGGAAGAGTAAAGGGGGGAAAATGGATTGCTGCAATTGGAGGCCTGGAAGTGAACTTCACTAAATTGATTTGTTAGAGGAGCTTTTAAAATGCTGATGTATAAGTGTAAAGTGAATGAATTAATGGGTTTAGATAAAGTATATAAAGAGTTCTGATAGAGATGGAAAATATTTTGGATTATAATTTGGGAGGGTAGTCTTGTACATTTGTAACGAGGGGCTAGGATAGCTTATGTATAGAAAGCAAAACAACAAGAGTGATGTCATATTTTATATTGATGTTGTATTGAATATTTAGTTTGGAAGGCCTTTTTAGCTATCATTAGTTGTATCTTTGGCACTCATTTCCATTTTTGCTTTCAGAGCGAATTGGCAGATAAATAAAATGGGTTTACCATTCAAGTCTAAAAGTAAAGTATCCAGTTGTTGCAAAGGAAAGCTGGAATGTTGGAGTGGAGACTTTTGAACAATTATGAGAAGAAATGAAACATGTTTTAAACATGTTTTTTTTATGTGCTTATTCTTGTTTTTTAAAAGTTTTTTTATTGCTGCATTATATATTTACACATATTTTTCTCTTATATTTACATAAACATCATTTTCCCCCTGTATATTCCCACCCCCTTAAAGAAAAGAAAAAGCAACCATTTGATTTTATAACTTCAGCCATAAGCACACCTGTTGGATTTTAACAAAAATAACCTTGTTGGCCCCCCTTCTCTTACCCATTCTATATATCTCGACCATTTCTTTCTTATCTCTAATTTATTTTCTTCCCATGTCTTATCCTGTCTCAATATTGACAATATACGTATCTGCTTGTATCAATTCATATAAATATGAATTCTATCTTTCTAGAGTCCATTTTGAAGCATCCTTCCACCCATATGCTATGACTGCCTGTGCAGCTAAAATCATAACTTTAAATAATTCTGTTCAGGTTTTTTTACTTTTATTGTTTCCCAGTATTCCCATAAATAGCATTTTCCCAGTCATCTCCAACTTAATATTACATAAACCTTCCACCTTTTCCAAAATTAACTTCCAAAATTGATTTGCCTTAGGACATTCCCACCAAAGATGTAAATAATATCCCTTTTCCTTTTTACAATGCCAACAAGTTGGGTTCATTCCCTTAACTGAGGAGTTCTGAGCATGGAGGAGTTATGTTTTATACATGTTTATAACTTTTAAACATGTTTATAAACCATAAGGTGATGAAGTTATTACAATTATATATTGTCAATATAAATCTGAGATTGGGGCAAAATAATCTGAGGTTGAAGGATACAGATGACCCCCTTGAAAAGTGTATGTTTAATAGATTTTTAATTTTTATAGATTTAGAGATTGTAATTAATGTGGTTTGTATAGATGTAGAATGAGTTAGATTAAAGTAGGGTTATAAAGGGAAGATTTTTTTATATTAGGAAATGGAAGAAGGGATTGGAGCAAGAGATTTAAACAAATAACCCTGTTTTTTGGAGATTAACAGATTATACTGATAAGATTACTGAAAGTATACTTAGGTATGGCAAATAGAGATAAATGAAATCTGATAGTATCTATGAAAGTGTTGGAAATAGAAGTAATGATAAATTTATATATAGATAAAATGAAGATGATGAGTTGATGGAAATAGATTTTTGACTTGTAGGAAGAAGTTCTGTTTGAAGTGATGATAATGTATGATAATGTATGTTGCACAATGAGAACCTAATGTGTTCTGTGTATTCCCCTCCTTATTTTGTGTATCCTTTATTCCCTTTACTCATATCTGAAATTAATAAAATCTTTATAAAAATTTTAAAAACAAAGTATGAACACAAGCATATAGGGTTAGTACCTACCTGTAGAAAATCACTGTTTCATTCAGTGATATTTCAGGAATCGTATCTAAAAGTCAAAGATCTCCTTTTAACTTGCAATGGAAAGCAGTTGGCAAAACGAGATAATCTCTTTTGTAGAATAAGTATCTGTGAAATTGTGCCTCCAAAGTGCTTAAAATAAGCGAGCTTGGGGAGTTGTTAATATTTTGGCTACCTGAGAAACCTTTCTGATGCAACCAGCCTCCTAAACCCAAAGGACACTATGTTAATTCTTGATCTATGTGGGAATTGCCCTTAGAGAATGATCCAAACTGAGAAGAAATTTACTAAATAAAAACCATCTTTAATTGTTTCACTACTGAAGTTAGTGGCATAGCTAGAAGGGTTCAGAGAATGTAGGTCACACCAAGAGATGTGCATAGGGGGTGACACCCCCACTGGCCAAACTTTTTAAAATTGGTGTTCCTGAATAACACCATCATGATATATATCATTTGATGCACAATGTCATGCAGAATGCAATGATACAAACCTCTTTGAAATATATATATTCTATCAAACATTATAGCAAAAAGAAAAAACCAATAGGGTAGGGTGCAGATGCACCGCTGTGCCTACTGCCCAGAGCATGGCTCTGATGCCTGGGATGAGGTCATTCATAAAGATGAGCATTGGCCTCCATCATCAGGTGATGCAAACCCTAGAGACATCAGAGAGCACAGTCATGGGGTTTTTCAGTATTTGACTCATGAGAGTATTTTTTGAGAGGTGACATAGCAAATTATCATCTATCTACACAGCAGCATGCTTCATAGATAGTATAGTTTCATAATTATCAGTAGCAATTTCAACCAGAGCTTCGTTGAAGCACAGACCACAGTTGAGCTTTCATGGTGGCAGCCAGTGCTATTTTTCTGGAAAACAGGTGCCAGAAATCAACTGCCGGTTCTCACAGGTACTCACTCACAGGTAATCACATATAGTCATGAACCATGATTGCAAAGTTGTTATTTGAAATAATAGGCATGTCAACTTGGGGGCCATCAAACTCACCCACAGAGGTGCTGGTACTCCATTCTGGTGCATTCCCCCTCAAAAAACCCCTGGGGCATCTATGATTGTTATTATAATAGGGGAAGAACTATGACACCATAAATAGGTTCAGAAACAGATGGCATTGAACCCAAACAGTTCATTCAGAGAATGAACAAAATGGAGTCTAAAAATAAATGCAATTTCCAAAGAGAATACACACACACACACTATATATATATATATATATATTCATATGTCATATTGCTGATGGTCTCTTGTTCTAAGATGGAAGAAATTAAGCAATGATAACAATAAGGCTTCCTTTCTAGAAAAAGCATGCCAATTTGATAACTGTGTGATGACTTGTGTTCTTCATGGCAGAAGATTGGCTTAAAAGGGATTGTTACGCTTTATTTACAAGAAAAGTATGTGAAAAAGGGAATAGCAATTATTTTTGAACAATTCTTGGGGAAGTCGGAACTCCACAAGGAGGCTGGAATGGAGAGAAAGAATAATCTCCTTCAGCCCAATCAATCAATCAATCAATCAATCAATCAATCAACAGTATTTTTATACCACTTTTCAACAAAATGTTTCCAAAGCAGTTCACAGAGAAAATGAACCTCCCCTTTTGAATCTGCAGAGCCCAACCTCATTTTCCCACTAAAAATAATCCCATAGAAGATTTTCTTCAGTAGCCAAACATGCAGAAGATATTTCCCTGAAGTTCTCAGATCAGCCGTTTCATGTGGGAGGAGATGGACGAAGCTCAATCTGTTTAAGGTGTTTACTCTTTCACATAAAAGCAGCGCCTTGACTGGCATTTAGGTGCATGCTGACTTCTTGTGCAAGGGGGACAATATAGGAGTCATACCTTTGGCTAGCCTGGCACCTGCAATCCCTTCTCCAAGTGTGAGAGCAGTTGGCACATTAACTAGAATTCAAAGCAGAGTGGAATTCATCACCAGGAAGTAGTCAATACTGTTGTTGCCTCCAAACAGTATTGTAATTTTCCCTTGGTAAAAAGGCATTTTCCCCTTTACATGGGAGTAAGCTTCTGCAGTGAGGAGGGATCATCTTGAACCTAGCAAATCTGCTGGTCCACATGGATACATGATTGAGGGTCAGGTCAGGAAGGGGGCTAGGATTTGGTGGCCCCATCATAGACACAGCTGCCCTTCTCCCATTGCTATCCATTCCACCCTTTACCTGCCGCCACTGCTGCTTTGTTCTGTCCAACGTTGCTGCTTCCCCAACACATTTCTCCTCCCCTGCTATCAATGTACGAATGAAAGACACATGGAGGTACTTAAGGAAAGAAACAAACCTAAGTATGATGTCACTACTTGTATGCCCATTTTTACATATTGCCATAAAATAAAGCACATTTTATTGATTGTTAACCCAGTACCTTCCAGTTAATGTAATCACCTACTAATTTATCACGGATGAACACAATCATATACTGTTGAATTGTGTTCTGAAGAAACTGAAGAAACCAATTATATTTAAACAATATATCTATAGCGTCAAATACAATCCGTTTGTATTTGATGTTAACATATAATTTATACACTACATCATGTCAAAACATTTGCCTGCATCCTTGTCAGAAGCACTGATTTACAGCCAGTTCTTCTGAGGGCTGTGTGAACTTCTTTGTTTCTCAAGCTGTAGATGAGGGGGTTGACCAAGGGGGTCAAGACTGTATAGAAGACAGAGAAGAATTTATTTAGATCTCTGAGAGTTGGGGTGTCTGGCAACATGTAGACAATGATGATTGTACCATAGAAGATGCAAACCACTGTGAGATGAGAGGAGCAGGTTGAAAAGGCCTTTTGCCTACCAATAGCAGAGGGAAAATTCAAGATGGTCCTGATGATGCACACGTAGGATGTGAGGGTCAACAGAAATGGAGCAACGGTAAAAATTAAGATCAACAGAAACATGACATGTTCGACCAAGCTAGTATCACTACAGGAAAGTTTTAATATAGGAATGAAATCACAAAAATAATGATCTATGACATTGGGGCCACAGAAAGATAGATGAGACATCAGAAATAATATGATACTATTAGCTAGAAAAGAATTGATCCATGCTACAGACGTAAGCTGAATACAGAGCTTTCCCTGCATGATGGAGGTGTAATGCAAGGGTCTGCATATGGCCAGATAGCGGTCATAGGACATTGTCGCCAGTAGATAGGTCTCTATACCAACACAGCAACCAAACAAATAAAACTGGATCATGCACCCCCCAAAAGAAATGGTCCTATCTCCAGTGAACAAATTGGCTAGCGTTTTAGGCAAGATGATGGAGCTATAGCAAGTTTCGAGGCAGGATAGGTTGGCTAGGAAGAAATACATGGGGGTATGAAGGTGCTGATCAGCTGCAACAAGTAGAATAATGAGGAGGTTTCCAACCATGGTCACCATGTAAATTGTTAGAAACAGCAAGAAAAGAAGAGGTTGCAACTCAGGGAGATTTCCAAAACCCAAGAGGATGAATTCCACAATGGTTGTTTGGTTTTCTTTCTCCATGTCCCACATCAGTTCAGCCTGGTGAAGATTACATCAACCCTAGAGCAGAATCAGAAGGACATCTATTTTGTTTGAATGAGGGTGTCGTCAGTGGTCGGATTCAAATAAATTAGCAACAGGTTCTGTGTCCTAATAACCTAAATTAACAACAGGTTCTATGTCCTAATAACCTAAATTAACAACAGTTTATATGTCCCATTAGTAACCGGTTCTCAGAACCAGGCGCTCATTAGCAAAGGGTTCTATAGAACCTGTGAGAACCCCTTGAAGCCCATCACTGAAATAATCAGACAAGAAAAATACAACAGACTTCTATAATAAAATGTGGATTTCTTTAACTCATCACTGACTAGTGAGACTGATTTTTCAAGAACCAAAGAGGTGTAACTATGACACAGCAGGGAACCAGTAAGGTGTTAATTTGAATCAGCTCTAACCTTATCATGATACTAGAACTTGTATTTAGTTGTCCGAGTGTCACTACTTGTAGGCACTGTTTTTGTGAAGAAAGAAAGAAAGAAAGAAAGAAAGAAAGAAAGAAAGAAAGAAAGAAAGAAAGAAAGAAAGAAAGAAAGGCTGTGATCCTAATCTCCAGTGAGGCTGGCATAAGCCTTGCCATAAGCTTTGATCTGACCACAAAAATTCCTTAAGGAATTTCTGCCCCACTCCTGGGGGAGTTCGACCAGTGCACAGGCATGCGCTGACTCACCCATGATGCCAATTGAGTTAGGCCAGCCTAAATTGGTTAGGATTGCACCCTTAGTAAATTAAAGTTAATGGGGATGACACCAACCCTAGTGATTTTGCAGAATTTAGGCAGTGTACATGATGTAATTTTTTTCTGTATAGTCTGGTACAGGAGGTCATCCATCATGTGAGATGATAAAATGAGCTCTCACAAACTCTAGCGACACCTCTGTCTATCAGCACTTACACAAATCCCTGGCTTCAACTGCAAAAATACTTCTATAGATAGGTCCTAAGTTAAGGCAGGTTTGGATGCCATGGGGCCCCACATCAGATTGAATTTTCTGCCTGTGCCTGAAGCTTTCAATGTTAATTGGTAAACTCTTAGTAAACTCAGGGTCCAAAACTTTATCTCAGGGTGTCTGAGACGCACCTAAAATAAATGTGCTTCCAAGTCTTATTAGGGTGCAATCCTAACCGAGGTGGGCACAACTCATCATCCTGATCCTGTGGTGATGTAGGAAGGCAAATGCATGACTATGCACTGGTCTAACCTTCCCCCAGGAGTGGTGCAGAAGTGTCTTATGGCACTTTTCTGACATCCCCAGGTTGGCACAGGACTTATACCATGGCTTAGGTTTGCCGAACTGGAGGTTAGGCTTGGAGCCTTAATTGCTGAAAATATCTGCCTTCTCTGACTGGGAATATCTGTGAGAGTTTGGAATGATGAAAACAGGATATTTTATCTTCTTCCTCCTACTAAAAGCTCAGGTTAGGCAGCAATCATTTTTGTAAATCAGTTTTATCCTTGAAACAATCTTTTTAGATGCCAAAGTATGAGAGCTAGTGATTAGTCCACCCTTACCAAGTGAGCTGCTTGTGTTTGAATCTGGATCTACTTAATTTAAGTGTTTAAATGGGTGACGTTTCTCAATTTTGGCAAATATTTCAAAAGACAGTATGTTGCAAAAAAAGCATAAGTTAGTACTTACTTGCACCCATACTGATTAGGATCAATAGTGCTCCAAGATTCAGAACTGGAAGTAAATGATAACTCTCAAATTATGGAAAAGAATGGCCTTCTAGCCATTCTCTAGCTAGACCGTCTAGCTTTCAGAAGGAAATTGCTTTAGCAGGGTCTGTAGCATCTGGAACAGCATCTGCCTTGCATGTAGAAAGTACCAGGTTCAATGACTGACATCTCCTGGTAGGGCAGGTTTCTTGCCTGAAACCTTAGAGAACCACTCCAGGACTGTGTGAATAAGAGAGTTCCAGGTGGTCCAATATACGGATTCAGTATGATGCCCTCTAAAAACATTTAAGAGAAGTGAGCTTTGGGGAGTTGCTTCTGTCTGGAAAACATTATGATGCAACCAGCTTACTAAAACCCCAAAGAGACACTGCGTATTAATGTTCATCCCCTAGGAGTGCTTAACTGTCTGACTAAAGCACAGGGATGGGCAAATTCATCTTTCATCCAATGATCACAGGTCTGAGCTGCTGTTGAGGGTTATTCTTGGGTAGGGGAACAAATGCATTCATGGAAGTGGGGAAGAATAGGATTGAGCTGCTAATTTAACAAAATTTAACAAATTCTTCCAGGTGAACATCTACAGCACAACCACGCGGATGAGGGCAAACCCCTTGTAGGTTGACTCAAGTTGAGTCACAAATATCTTCCCCTTTAACTCAAGTCAGAAATAGTCATAACAAGCAAACGTTCTGAGTTGCCTAGAGTGTTCTGGCAATTTTAAAAGACTTGCGTCTTTCCCTAAAAAAATGTCAACTGTTACTTCGTTGAAGAAAATGGAGCTGCTGCTGGGGTATTTCAGAGTTCTCTTTAAACAGTACTGTGATGTTCCCTTCCCATCTGTAAACAAGGCAGGAGGTGGGGACAACTTCATGAAAGAAGGAGGAGGGTCGCACACAGCAGCTGGGAGGCTTACCAGTATGATCCAATCCTTTGCAGCATTACTCAGAAGTAGTCCCATTTGTGCCAATCATTCAATGAGTCTTCCTCCTCCCAAGTAACAATAGTGTCCACAGGAACCATGTTGGAAAGCATGACTATGAACCACCTCAAACCTTATCCCCTCTATGGGCTTCTCCAGGCAGGAGCTCCCCTGGATTCCTCCTTGTGCTCTCCCTTATCCAAAGAAAAAAATCAGACTGCCCATCTTTCATCCAATGACAACTGGTTCTTTCAGAGATGGACAAGAGAGCCCACTTCCACCTCCCACCCTGTTTGATGCAAAGCAAATATTAACCCTTCTCTAGGGTGATCAGATGCCTGAACCTCAAAAGGAGGACGAGGTCTTGGATTCCTTTCAGTCTGGCCTTTCCGACAGACAATGGCATGTTTGTCTACTCATGAGTAAAGCTGCGATATTGGGCACTTTCACTTTCCCATAGAGCTCAATGCATATTTTTGATTTTATTTTTTTCGCCATAACGTTTGACAGGAAGGAGATATTTCAAAACTGATTTTTTCCTACTTTTCAATATGAATCCAATGACATATGACATGACCAGGCACTGCACACATTACAAAGTTCCAAAAGGAAGCCAAAATGGAGGACAATGAAGCCCTTTTGGAGGACACCCAGACAGACGGCTAAAAAAGATGACAAATCCAGAAAAATCCTGTCATATGATCACCCTGCCCTTTCCTGCGTCCCGACTGGAAGTTTGCTGCTGTTCTCATGGTCTGAACCAGGTCTTTCACATGCAAAAAAAGTAAGCAAGCACATGCAGACATTGACTCCAGTTCTGTAAACTGGTTCCATGGGGACAAGTGCCATAGACAAGTCCCATGGGGATTCATGTTCTTATCCCCTCTACCACAGTATGCCCTCCTAACTTTTGACTTTGGCTCCAATTTTAAAGACACTTTCCTGGAAGTAAGACCTATTGGACACAATGAGGCTTACTTTTGAACAGACACGGTTAGGATTGTGCTCTATATCTTGCAGGTGTGGTCTGGTGGTTAAGGGCTGCTGTGTAACTTTTGGATGGGAGACTGAAAGCTGATAACACTGTCATGGAACAACATAGCCAGGAGGTGTTGCTGTTTCCAACTTGGCTGTAAACTCCTGAAAACTCCTGCGAGAAGCTTGGAAGGCATTTCCTGACACCAGACTGTGAAGGATTCCATCAGGATGAATTTTACCAGCTGTTCATTGAATAATTATAGAACCCTCACAATAATAAACCCTCAAGGATAAAAAACCACTTTGGGCATTTCTTCGACATGGGAAAAGTGGGGTATAAATCCCGAAAATAAATACGGTAAATAAATTTCACCTACTAGCTTTACTTGTTGAAAAACTTTTCTCCTGTTACTATAAAAAATAGCTGCAATAAAAATTCAGATGCTTGGCAGAACTCCCAAAATTCTTGGCATCTTCCTCTCAAGTTTGGCATTTTACACAAGTAATGCTGGAGGAGATGGAAAACTAATTATGAAGGAAATTCCTCATTAAGACAGTTGTAGGAGAGCAAAATACTTTATCTAGCCATTATAAAAAGCAACAGGGTACTTTTCTCTCCAACTTTAGTTGCTTTTCAGAATTTATTTACATGTCCACAGTTTTGATGAGAGCACTTGAATTAAGCAAGTGATGCATCTGCTCAGACTATTAATAAATGGAACTGCAGAGCAAGTAGGAATAGATATGATGAACTTGATTCTAAATAATAATCTTTTATTTTACTCTGAAATAGTCATTCTATTCATGGGATGCACTTGCCATTTTGTTATCATTATTATGATGAATAATAATAATTCATTCTTCATTATTATTATGAATCCAATGTGTAGTCTTGCATGTGTATTTTTAATGAAAATTTTGGAAAAAATCAATTGTTGCTTTTGATCCAAAATCAGAGATCATTATTATTTAAAAGTACTGGTAATAATATTTACCAATGAGAATCATAAACTTCTGTCAGCTTTTCCTTGATCATGTGGAATTTTGCGTACATACAAAAGAACTACTTATATATGGCAATTGAATGAATGCAAGGCTCAGAAAAGCATGTAAATTTTGACTGAAATCAATTATCTGGTACACAGAAGAAAAACTTGTATCCTTGAAATGGAACATGAATGGAACATGTCAGCGTATCTACCTAGCAATGCAATCATTTTACAGGTAAATATGCATTTATCTTATTATTATTATTTCATTCAATTCACTACATTCAGCAGAAATTTCATGAAATTTTAAAATATTCCATATGCATCCTGTATTTACTACAATTCCTGTGTTAACTACAGCAGAGACCAAAAGAAAGCAGATTTCTTTAGTAAATCTGATTGACCTGATCTCCATTCTGTATCAGCTAAACTGCAAAGACTGAGACTGGATCAAAGAAATACTGGGTTTTTTTGTTTTTTTAAGATCAGTTGTACCCAGCCTAGAAGGGAAGCTGCAGTAATAGGAGATATCCCAATCTTTTATTGGCCGATAAACACTTTAGGAAAAGAGTAAGCTTCTAGATTGCATTGCGTACATCCTAAAGACGGGAAAGAACAAAACCACAGTATGAAAATTTTTAAACATTGCATAGAAGAGGGAATTTAGGCAGGTATTGCTTTTTAAACCCTCCTCTGTTGAGCTAAACTGCCAAAATTCCCCCTTCAATGCAATGTTTAAAAGTAGAGGCACTCCTCCTTTCTGTATGGTCACCCTGTTAAAACTGATAAACTAATAAAGCCTTATAGCTGCTAGCCAATTAAGTAAATGGGCAGAGGTGGGGGGGCAGTTGTTTTATTGTTTTATTGTTTTTAACAAATGTTTTTAGTCTGCATGTTTTAATTCAATCTAATTGTATTTTAATTATATTTTAACGGTGTTTTAATCTTTATTTATGATCTGTTTTAATGATGTTTTATTTTCCTGATGTTAGCCGCCTTGAGCTCCCTCTTGCAGGGGAGGAAAGGCGGGATACAAATTAATTAAATAAATAAATAAAATAATTAAGTAAAGATAAATGTGAGTGGCCTGCTTCAGCTGTCACTTGCAACATTTTGTTTTATCCTGTTCACTTGGAAGCTTAATGTAAATACTGAGCAAGCACTGCTCTCTGTTTCCTTACTCACCCATTTAATGCAGCTAATAAGGTCTTATTATTAAGACCTTATTATATAATAACTATTATATTATATATAATTATTATTATAACATAAATGCACATCAAACAATGTTGTGCTGGTTTCATTCACTTCACCAGTCGGACCCTTCCCAAGAGTCTAGGACTGTGTGATGTAGCGGCATATAATTTGTGCTGATCCCAGAAGAGCGGCTTTCTGCAGTTGGCAGAGTGATATTTTGTCAATGCCATTAGTTTTCAGGTGCCTGCCAAGGTCTTTTGGCACTGCACCCAGTGTGCAAAATACCACTGGAACCACCTGCACTTATTATTATTATTATTATTATTATTATTATTATTATTATTATTATTATTATTATTAATTATTATTATTAATTATTAATTATTAACCTGGGTCAGCCCCACAAGACAGGGTGAGCTCCTGTCCTTAGCCCAGCTCTGTGACGCAGCTGAATCCAATCGTATTGGCTCTGCCTTTCCATTGGACTAATTCAGTGGCATGGAGAGGGGGGATTTGCTGCTTGGGTAACAGCCTATCCTCCATAACAATCTAACAGACAAAGAAGATTTTTTTCCAGTATAGAAGGCTGAAAAGAGGACATGTCCTCCAAAAAGAGGACAGATGGTCACCCTGCCCTGGTTTAATACTGATGTTAGATTTGGTTTGCTGTGTACTAGGGAGGGGGAACTTTAGTCAGGCACCTGCAAATTCCTTCTCATCCTAGTGATGGTGTGAAAGTAGGACACTGACCACCACCATACCTCATGTCCATCACTGTCTGAGAAGGACTAGAAGGGACATAGAGGGTTTTTTAGTGTTAGAATAATGAGGTGGTAAGAGGATTGTGTTTCTGGATGCTTTCTAAACTTAACTGCCTGTTAGCAGAGAAAATGCAGAGCAAGTTTCTCCTTCTTGTGCAAGTTGTCTTATTGCAGTAAAATGTTTTTGTCTAACCCTTCAATCCAGAGTAACTACGGGAGCACATAAGAGTCATTATGTGTACCCGTAGTTACTGCACCACCTAGTGAAAACCTATGGGAAATTCATATTGCAATCCAGAGCAAATTGTTCTTACACCAGAGCAAGGACTCCCTGTAATTACTCTGGATTGTGCCCATAATCGGTGAAATGTTTTTGTCTAAATTCAGCGTCTGTAGTATTAAGTGATGGGTCCTTTGTGCAACCTCAGAATTGTAACACACCATCCTACATTGTGCCCAGAATTTTTGACTGGATCTGCACATGTAGAGAAAGAATGATATGGTAAAGATCTTGGGTGATTAAGTGGAATGGACTGTGTCTGAGGCAAGTGCCTAATTCTTTATGCTCCTTTACATAAACATCTCTTTGGAAGCTGAAAGGAGAGAGAAGCTCTGGGTTCAAGCCAATCTCTCACTGATGTGCTAGTTTTTGTTTTGCAGAGAAAACTTTATATACCAGTATGTAGTTGCAGAAAAGAAACTGGCAGAAAGAACATAACAGATCTGCAGGATGAGGGCAGAGACCCATCTTACTGAGCACCCTGTTTCTTGCCAGACTGGTATTAATGGTATATTATAATTTTCGTTTTGAATCCCATCCCCAACATTATTATGAATATACAAATTGGAAAGAAATCCAAATCCAAAACATATCCAAATCCAAAACACAAGCATTTCAGATTAGGGATACTCAACCTGTATAACATTTTTTTATAAACATGTATAATATTTTCCATGTATCATAAGGATCATTTGCTCAGTTTTCTTGTTCAGTGTATTCAAACATGCAATCCTTTTTGTGATATGCTCCCACAGATTCCTGGGGCAAAACCTGCAGTGGGCAACCATGGTATCCTTACCCAGTCCCATACCATACTCAGAACATTGGGTAATCCAACTTCAATGCTACTTCAGTGCTACTTCTCCTTTGTTTGTGCAGTCCTTATAAATAAAATGAGAAGGTTAAAGAAACAGTTGAGGAAAGAAGGTGATCTGCTTTCTGTTTGCTTTTAATGGGTGGAAAGTTGGTCAATGTTTTTCATAGCTGTGGTAGGCTGACTTTGGGTGAAGGGCACCTAAAATCAGCCACTTGCTTGCTCCCACCCCCAATCTGCCACTGATATCCCCACATCACCTCACTGAATGGATGGATCACCCTTGCTGATAGTATGTTGGGTACTACTATTGTCACAGATACTGAGAGTTTCCAGAAATGGGGCCTTACTTAGTACTCTTTAGGGTCAAGCTCTGATGGTACATGAGATTTGAGGTCATTACCCATTCTGAACACGTTCTGAACATTGGGCACTATCTGCCAGTCAACCTGAGACTCATCCACTGGGGAGAGAAGGAAAGGGCATTGTGTTACTTCAGCACATTAATACTTTTCAAATTGTCTTTCAGAATACCTTTCATATTGATCAGCAACTAGAAACTGGGGACAATCAGTCCAGTGTTACAACTTTCATCCTCCTGGGATTTGGGAACATCCCTGAACTGCGCATTCCCCTCTTTGTACTGTTTCTAGCCATTTATACCTTGTCTCTGGTTGGGAACCTTTCCATTGTTTTCCTGGTTGTGGTTGACCATCATCTTCACACCCCCATGTATTTCTTCCTCATGAACTTGTCCAGCTTAGAGACCTGCTACATTACAACTATCCTCCCCAGGATGTTGGTCAGTTTCCTAACAGGGGATCGATCCATAACTGTTCCAGGATGTATCACCCAATATTATTTCTTTGGTTTCTGTGCAGCCACTGAATGCTACCTTCTTGCGATGATGTCTTACGATCGGTATTTGGCCATATGCAAACCTCTGCACTATACAACGCTCATGAATGTTAAACTCTGTGCTCGATTGGCATTCACATCTTGGATGAGTGGCCTGGTGACCAACACTATAATCACCTCTTTTCTGTTAGAGCTAACTTTCTGTGGATCCAACGTCATTGACCATTTCTTCTGTGACATCTATCCAGTGGCAAAACTCTCTTGTAGCAATTCCCACCTGGTAAAGCTTGCCACATTTATTCTAGGCATCATGGCAACAGGGCCACCTTTTGTACTAATCCTAACTTCCTATGTCTTGATTATTCTCACCATTGTGCAAATTAAATCCAAGGCAGCCCAGCAGAAGGCCTTCTCCACCTGCTCATCCCACCTCACAGTTGTCACACTTTTCTATGGCTCAATTATCTTTGTCTATATTATCCCTGAAACAGAAACCCTGAAGGAGTTGCATAAAACCTTTTCTGTTTTCTATACTATCCTGACCCCAACGCTCAACCCCCTTATATACAGTTTGAGAAATAGGGAGGTGAAGGAAGCTTTTTTCAGGACCACCAGGAAATTCAACAGAGTTTCATAGTTTTAGTTTCTTCCTGAGTTTCTTCCTCTGGTCATGAAATTGAGGAAATATCAAGGGATGTTTTGTCTTCCACAAATGACTATTGCTGCAGTCTAAAGACATGTTCCTGGGAGTAAGACTCATTGAAGACAATGGGCTTACTTTTGAGTAGACATGGTTAGGATTGTGCTCTTAAGCTAATTTGGCTTTATAGTTTTCTTAGAGTAAACTCAAATGCCGTGGACATAGATGGTCTATAAAATAAAGAATAATATTGGGGTGGAGAAGGATTGACAATAAAATGTGACATATCCACAAATGACACAAATAGACCTTATAAGAGTTTTTCTGTTCAAGGGTCCAGTCATTTGTGAATTACATAGTAATGTAGTGATTTTCAACTAGTGTGCCACACTACATTGGTGTGGTGTGGACGGTCAACAGATGTGCTGAAGGAGTTTGGAAAGAGAGGGCGTTTGGGTGATATGCGTGCTTCGAGGGCAGGATGGTGTGCCTTTACTAGTGTCCAAAAACTAATAGTATGTTGGGTACTACTGATAGTATGTTGGGTACTACTATTGTCACAGATACTGAGAGTTTCCAGAAATGGGGCCTTGACAGTTTTAGCATCTTGTCAGTGTACAGTGAGATGAAAAGATTGAAAACTGAAGATGCTTTTGAAGGGGATAAAGAAAGAAGTGCATTGTTTCCTTCCCTTCAACGTGTGCCGCTACCTAAGGAAGGAACATGGAATGGCAGCAAGAAACAGGGCCTTCCCAGTAATGGCAGCAACATTGTGGAATCCCCTCCCTCTTGACTTAAAAACTGCACCCTCTCTAGAAACATTCAGGCAAGGCCTGAAAAGGAAACTATTGAAAGAAGGCTTCGGAGCTTTTGGTCTCCCACTTTATGCTCTGGTTTTCTGGTTTTATATATTCAGTGTTTTAGATACCACTGCTCTTAACTGCTCTATAGCATTGTTTTATTTTTTGATTATATATTGTTTTATATGGTTTTTAAAGTTGTAATTCTTTTTTAAAGGTTTTAAACTTATTGTATTGATATGGGTTTTAATGATATTTTCAATAGATTGTACTGTTGTCTGTTTTAAACCACCTTGAGTCCTCATGAGGAAGATGGGATATCAATAAAGTATATTAATAAAATAATAACCTTTTAAACTTCACGCTGGTTTGTTTTTCAGAACTTGAGGGTTCTAGTCTGCTATACCATGCCTGCCCATAAGGCTTTCAAGTGTATGTATTTACAGCGATGACTGTAATTCCAGAACTTCTGAATCTCCTTCAGAAGAGTTTCTAAGAGCCTCATTGTATGCATCCCCGCAAATTTAATTCCCAAATAAATGTCTTCAGTGTTTGAGCTGAAGTTGGATCAGCCATGTATCTCACGATTCCATTCGAGTGACATGGTACCACCACCCTCCACCTTGTGTGACTCACTAGTTCATTTGGGTTTGTTTTCCTCTCAAGAGTTGTTAAGTTTGCAATTGGATACATTTCAGAATAGGAATGGAATGTGCTGAACATGCAGATTGATGGACGTTTCTGTGGATGAAACATCACTGCCAAACTGGCAGGCATGAAACAGCAATGTCTGGTATTAAAGAGAACAAGTAGGAACTAGTTAGGAAAATATTGTAGCATATTTCCAGCCCTGAATGGGAGCACTCAGGTGATATGGGAGTATTTTTGTGATATGAATTTAACATAGACTTAGACCCAGCCCAGATTGATTGATTGATTGATTGATGAGAGGGTGGCAGAGCATGCAGTGGTGCCCTGTACGTGGCATCCATCAGTCTTGAAAGATTATGGTATTGTGCTTGATGCTGCATGCGAAGCACGAAGGCCTGGGTAGATTAATATGGAGGATAGGCTGTTTTCCAAGCAGCAAATCCCCCCTCTCCACACCACTGAAATAGTCCAATGGAACGCAGAGCTGATACGATTGGTTCCAGCTGTGTCCCAGAGCTGGGCTAACGACAGGAGCTCACCCTGTCTTGTGGAGACCTGGGTCTCAAACCCTGGCCTTCTAG
This sequence comes from Cryptoblepharus egeriae, assembly GCA_030015325.1. Lineage (NCBI taxonomy): Eukaryota > Metazoa > Chordata > Lepidosauria > Squamata > Scincidae > Cryptoblepharus > Cryptoblepharus egeriae. Next base: position 83,845,259 of record JAREYC010000004.1, read on the forward strand.
TTAATAGGCACAGTGTCTTAGCCACTTGCGCCACCCACAGCCTGGTGCCCCTGTAAGGCACCAGCATATTTGGACCCGTCACTTCCTTCATGTGTCTGCAAGTGACTGAGGGATGTAGGAGGGAAAGCATTTTGGACAGAGACCACAGCAAATGTACTGGACCTATTGCCACAAGCCAATTCCTAGTTGACCCACACAAAGTTTTGCTAGTACATTGCTCACAAGCTTGCATGTTTTTCTAGTTGTGAAGAGAATCTTCTAATTGAAACCATCAGAGACATGTTTCAATACTCTGTAATTTCCCATAATCACTGTTATTATCTTTTCCTTAATTTCTCTCACAAAAATAGTTCCAGATTAAAAATATCCCTATTTTGATTCTGAGCTGCTACTTCAAAATATGGGGTTGCTCCATTAATGGGTAGGGATTAATCAGATATTTGTTCAACAGTTCACAACATCAGCAAAAGTTCTGGAGCAGGATTTCTCTAAAGAAATTTCCTACTTCCTTATTTCAGCTTCTATTTCCATGCGGTCATTTAGTGAATCCTTGCCAAGTGCCTCCCATACAGACCTTTCTAGCAGGCTTGCCCAGAATGCAGGCATACAGCTGTGACTACAGTATATGTTCATTTGCAGCCAGGTGGTGGCGGTTGTTGTTCTTGCTGCTTCTGCCTTCTCTTGTTTCTTGCGATCCTAGGCATAGTATATTGGATTTTGAAAGCAGCTATGAAAATAATCCACCCAGGTCAGGCAATGGCATTATTGGCTGTCAATTTCAAGAGTCCTCCAGAGATGAAGATAACTGCTCATGTGTAAGTATTCAGTATATTCAGTGGCCAGGAAGGCCACTGAAAAAGACCCTTCTAGATAAGAGAAAAGGCAGTACAGGTTGAACCTTCCCATTCACAACATTTGTTTCCTGAAACCTTCATGATTACCTATTTTTGTGTTATACCACAGCAATTATTGGGCATGATAACAAGGCAGGCAATGAATCAATGTGAATCAAGTTCCCTTTCTTCAAGCTTATTTTCTCCAAGCTTATATTTGAGCTTATTTTCAGCTCAAGAGGCAGAAGCTTCCAATTCAAGATCAATTCAACTTTCTAAAAAAGTGATCTTCACATTGGGAAGGGAGGGGCAGGTTGCATGGGGTTCTGGATGCAAATATGATCACGTTTTAGCAGCCTCTCTGCTTTCTTATGCTTGAATTTTGTGGAGCACTTGCAGGGTTACCCAAAGATTGGAAATAGTGAAAATATGATTGTGTTTAAACTAGAAGTCTGACTTCCTGTTTAAAAACAATTGCTGCTTTCACTATTTTCAAGCCGCAGGTAGTCCTACAAGTCCACAGTGGCTTCCCAGGACTCTTGACACTACCCAGACATGGGCAGCACATCAACATAGCACTAACATTGCCACAGGTGGGCACTAGGGGGTTCGCACCGGCTCACCAGAACTGGATCTTAAAATTTGGGGATGCTGGCGAGCTGGTTGTTGAGGGGGAAGAGCAAGAACCAGGGGACCGGTACGGAGGGGTTTTTTGGGGGGCAGTGGGGGCTCTTTAGAGCCAGTTCTGGGGGGTGGGAGGGTGACTGGGGGCACTGGGGGGACTGGGGCTGTTTAGAGGACTTTCACTTTCTGGAAGAGTTCACTTGAGGTCCCGTCTACGCAGGGCCTCTCTAGGAACTCTCCCAGGAACTAATTAGCTGCGTTGTCATGCGCACTGATTTTTAGTGAATATCTCAGTAGCGGTTAGCCGCAGCTACCGCTACTGAGTTTACAAAGCCCCCAGTCACCCCCACTCCCCAGAACTGCCTCTAAACAGCCCCCACTGCCTCTCAGTGCCCCCAGTTACCCTCCCACCCTCCACAATGCCTGGTGCTGCAGCCTCAGAGCCCAACCTGACTACTCAGAAGTAAGTCCCATGACAGGCAATGGGACTTACTCCCAGGAAATTGGCTGGCTCTGCAGCCTCAGAGCACAATCCTGACTACTCAGAAGTAAGTCCCATGATAGGCAGTGGGACTTACTCCCAGGAAAGTGGCCGGCTCTGCAGCCTGAAGACCAACCTGACTACTCAGAAGTAAGTAATTTTATTTTTTTATTTTATTTATTTTTTTTAATTAAAAACCTCCCCGGCCCCACCCCTTAACCCAGCCTGACCCCGCCCACTTCCAGAGAACCGGTTCTTGGGCCAGGTTGGGCCCACCACTGAACATTGCCCTTCCTCCTCATTGATGCAATTTTGGAGATTGGATCCTTTGCCCTTTCCCCTGCAAAGTCTTTCTTAGGGAATAAAGTCAGGGTGACCATATAGAGTGGAGGACACAGAGCCTTTACCTATAAGCATTGCATAGAAGAGGGAATTTAGGCAAGTGCTCAAAAGAAGTGCTCAAAAGAAGTGCTTCTTTTTAAACCCATCTATCTTGAGTTACCTCTACCTATAGTCCCTCTTCTATGTAGTGCTTAAAGGTAGAAGCACTCTGTTATTCATTCTATATGGTTTCCCTGTGTAAAGCTCCCTAAAGTTTTGAGTACAACTGGGATACTCTTGCATCAGATGAGACTGAATTGGGCTCTTTATCAATTTATATTTCATCCATTCATATACATAGGGTTGCCATAATTCTCTTCCACAAAACTGGGACAGTTTTGGACACAAAACTTGGACACAAACCTGTCTAATTTGCCAGTATGTGAATTCAGTCCTCGAAAACCAGGACTGTCCCAGTTTTCCAGGACTTGTAGCAATCCTACATTTACAGGAACATTGTGGGTCAGTTCTGCTTACTAGAATCATAGAATCATAGAGTTGAAAGGGACTTAGTAGTCATCTAGTCCAACCCCCTGCCTGCAGCAGGAATTCCTCCTAGATCCTCCCTGACAGGTGCTTGTCAAGACTCTGCTTGAAGACCTCCAGTGAGGGAGAGTCCACCACCTCTTCCACTGCCAAACCACCGTCACCGTCAGGAACTTTTTCCGGATATCCAACCGGAATCTCCTCTCTTGCAGTTTGTACCCATTGGTTCTAGTTCTGCTTTCAGAAGCAGCTATGAACAAATGAGCCCCTTCCTCCCTATGACAGCCCTTCAGGTATCTGAAGAGGGCAATCATGTCTCCCCTCAGCCTCCTTTTCTCCAGGCTGAACATCCCAAGTTCCCCCAACCTTTCCTCGTAAGACTTCCCTTCCGTCCCACTGATCATTCTTGTCGCTCTCCTCTGGACTTGCTCCAGTTTGGCTGCATCTTTCTTCAAGTGAGGTGCCCAGAACTGAACACAGTACTCAAGGTGAGGTCTCACCAATGCAGAATAAAGAGGAACTATAACTTCTTGTGACTTGGAAGCTACAGTCCTCATAATGCAGCCTAAAATGGCATTTGCCTTCTTTGCAGACACATCACACTGCTGGCTCATGTTCAGCTTGTGATCCACGGTGACTCCAAGATCCTGCTCACATGTGTGTGAACCCATAACTGCTCTGGATTTTGCCCTTAGTCTCTGTCCCTTTGGAAAAACAATTCAGTTCAATTTCTATACAACCACTTGCAACTTAGGGCAAAATCCAAAGCAGTTACAGGTCCATGCAGTTACGTCACCCTCTGGTGTTATCTTATGGAAAGTCACCTTAACTGCTCCAGAACAAAGGGCTTAATTTGACTTTAGGATATGGGCCATAATTTACCAAGTCAAAGGTTTGACCACAGCTTCTCTGCAGCTAAGAACCACAATAGCAAGGAAGGAGAAGACTGCATACTGTAAAGTTTCAAGACCATTTGCTAAATGGTCCAAGACAAAATGTTAGGTATCACCACCTGCTGGCCAATGAGAAAATTATGGCCAGGGCATCTCAACTAAACTATCTGAGCTGTTGAAAGTTGTGCTGCAAACTCATGGTAACCATATATCCTCTTTTTCCCCTAGGACAAGTCCTGGATTGTGTCCTGGAAAAAAGCCTCATTGTCCTCCTTTTCCTTGTGAACAGGCAGCATGTAACTGTCTAATACATAAAGTCTATGTAATAAATTACACATACTAGTTTTAAATTGAATAGTTAGCCATATAGTATTTGAATTAACCACATGAAATAAATAAATAAATAAATAAATAAATAAATAAATAAATAAATATATATATATATATATATATATATATATATATATATATATATATATATATATATATATATATATATATATATATATATATGAGGGTTTTTAGTTTTTATATTGTCATGTCTGATATTTCTTTTGGGTTTCTTACTTTTTTGGGGGGGATCTTGTCTTTTTTTTTGCTCATGACATATGGTCATGACCCTGTGCAAAGTTCCTTCTAATTTTGCACTAAATGGATAGAGCAGTCCTTTCAGGGTTTGGTTTTGTTTTTTTCTAATATATTTTCCACTCTTTTTTGTGATCCTAAAACACTTAAATGAATTACATTCATACTGCAAGGGAGGTAATTAGCTGTTCCCATTTGTGCACAGGATGACTTGCTCTAGTCATGGAGCTTTCCCACCATTGAAGGAACTAATTTCCCTTGGAGGTTACTGTCCTCTTGGGTCTTTCTCTCCCTTAAGGACAGCCATGTTTTTTCTCTCTCTTGTTCATTACTTTTTGTGGAAGGTTTGACTCCACCTTCCTCAACTTTCCTGAAAGTTTGACTCCACATCAGACTGCAGACTGCGAAGATTGGTCTTCTCTTTCCAATGAGCTGGAGACATTGCTATGCTTTCTAAAGACAGCTGTGGAAATTAAATTGAGATGTGGAAGCTGTGACATGGGAGGATGCAGTGAAGATTCCCATAGTCTTCCACTGATTGCTTACCACACAATGAGGTGGAGAGTACTAATAGGACTTAGGGGCCGTGCATTGTGATTGTCAAAACCAGAAATGGAGAATGGAGGGAATACATCAAACATGCCTCCTCTGAAAGAAGCCAGCTCTGAGGTATGCTCTAGTGTGATTTGTGGAGAATCTGACTTTGTGTGAAATACATAGAATGTTAGAAACCATAAATCATGTCATCAGGCAATATTCAAAAAATGAAATAGACATTCATGCTCCATATACAGTGGCACCTTCACGTAACAGACGCCTCACATAAAGTATGTTTCACGTAACAAACAAAAATTTCTCTAGGATTCTGCTTCATGTAACAAACTGTGGTTCATGTAACAAACACTCGCTGGCAGTTGGGGCAGACGCGCTGGCCGGCAGCCCTTTTAAAAAGCGTCAAGGCTGCCTAGTGAAAGCAACACTTCCATGCTGTTCCTCCTGTGGCTGGGCATCTGCTGGTCAGAGGGAGAGAAGAGCAGTGAAGAAGAGGGAAGCAGATCAGGGCTAGCCAGAAGGGAGCAGGGGAGAGAGAGGCTCAGCATGAAGAGGAGGAGAAAGTGGGGAGACACTTGGAAAGTGTCTTGGATTACAGAAGTTGCCTGGGCTGCCGGAGGCAGCTGCCCCTAACTGCCCCCAAGTGCACCCCTCGGCCACCTTGAATATCCAGCAGCAGCCCAGGTAAGCCTCCCAGGAAGGTGTCTTTGATTGCAGCATCTTAACCATGTCTACTCAGAAGTAAGCCTCATTGTGTTAAATGGGGCTTACTCCTAGGAAAGTGTCTTTAGGATTGCAGCCTAAGTAGACTTCATAGGATCATGCACATTGAATGCATGTTTTGAATTCAGTTCCAGTTTTTTGTCATCATTTTTACATACAGTTAATATTTTTATATGAATATTTTTTGTGTTGTGGAACCAATCTCCGAGTTTCCATTATTTCCTATGGGAAAATCCGCTTCACGTAAAGAACGTTTCACATAACAAACATACCTCTGGAACGAATTAAATTTGTTACGTGAGGCGCCACTGTATTTTGTAGTATACAGTACTTTCTTTGTAGGTTCCTCTTATTTCATCACAATGCAAAATTGTTTTTGAGCAAAGGAGGAAGGTGAACAGTGGTTAGGAAGTTGTGATTGCACTTGCAATCAAGTGACTAGCTTTGCAATCTGTGACTAGCAATCTGGGACTTGCAATATGTGACTAGCTTGCAATCTGAGTAGCTAGATACAAAAAGGGGCTGAAAAATTTGCAGGGTAAAACCACACATTACAGTATGCACATGTAATGAAACACAGGATGATGTAGTGGTTTGGAATTTGGAGTTAGAGCTGGATGATCCAGAGGTCTTTCTGAGGGGGTACTCACTGGTACAGAGTACTAGCGCCTCTATGTGAGTACCAGCACTTCTATGCCCCCAAAGCAGACATGCCTATGATTACAAATAACAACTTCATGTTGAGTACCCCCACCTTTATAAAATCTTCATGGTGAGTACCCCCCTTTATTTCTAGAAAAAAAGCACTGCTGATGACTACATCACCACCTCACAGGGGTGTTATGAGGAGAAAATGAAGGAGCTATGTATTATGACCAATGTACTTGAGTTCTTTAGAGGAAATATGATATAAAAATGTGAAAAATAAGTTTTTAAAAGGAGTAAGTGGGAAAGAGTCCCAGTGCTGGATCTTCCACTCAGATTTATCTGTTAAAAAAAAAGCTGAGAAAGGGGAAAATTTGGAGCAGAGAAGAAAGGAGCACATGATTGCTTTCATGTACCCATTGCTTGCATGTGGTTAATTTATCACTACATATTAATTATTAAATTTTAAACTATTACTTATAATTTAATAATTACAAGAAAGCTACCTACTGCCTGCTCATGGGGAAAAGGAGGAAAATGAAGATTTTTTTTTTTCCAAGGACACAAGGCTAAAAAAAAGAGAACATGTCCTGGAAAAAATAGGACATAAGGTCACCCTGGTCTAGTTCAAATAGGAAATATGTATGGGCCTTCCTAAATAAGAGGTGGCTAACCTAGGAGGCTGGACACAGTATTAACAGGGAATATTAACTGCCCCAAAATACGTGCTGAGTATAAGACAGAGGGCTCCTTCGGATTTTAATTCTGAGGATTGCTGATACAGAGAAGCTGTTGATGGGGTAATCACTCCTTCCTCACAATTAATTCTTGAGACCAGATTTTCCCCTCCAAAAGTCGCTTTTTGGGAATTAGAACAAATAAAAACATCAGGGTTCTAATAGACCTGTGGTGGCTAAATTTGCTTAATGTAAGAACCAGACAATAAACTTCAGCTGTTTGAAAGCCACATATTTAAGAATTTCAAGTCTTATATTTACTCACCAAGAAAGTTAAAATTGCATTTTAATTCAGTGGCCTATACATGGTAGATAATTATAAAGTTTGGAAATGCTTTATTTACTTTCTATATTAATTGTAATATAAAAAGGACTTCAAAAATATTTTGAAGTGTCATACATTATATGTCGAAGAGTAGCAAATGGCTCATAATCTGTCATGTGATGTATTGAACCAATCTGATTTCGATAGATTAGATTAGATTTCTTTATTATGGTCTTAGACCAGTGCAAATTTTGACAGTACACAAAGAATGTGAATTTGGGGAGTCCCACCTTTGATGTACAATTTCACCATGTTTAATTATATGTTAGTCAGTGGAACATTGCATGGGGTTCTGGAACCATTCCAAGCCAATCCTCACTATGCAAAGACACTGTCCTGGTAGTGGGTGAGTCGACACACCCTTATTGCATGTTGGCTGAGGGCAGAGAATGGTATTAACATAAGTGGCGGACAAGGTTTGGATGATCATGTATGCATCCCTTATTAAGCAGCATGGAGCTGGGTTTGCACTCAGAGACTTAGATTTCAAGAATCTTTTCACTGTGAGTCTTGAGGTGAACCCAGAGTTATCAGGGCATTCAAGATCATACATGCTGTTCAGTGCAAATTTTGACAATAGCCTAAGGAAAGCTTTTGATCACAAGAGATTTATCTGATGAAAACATATCAGCATAATCCTTTTGCTCATTGAATAAAGATGATCTGTGTGATTAGATGTCTACTTCAGCACTGATCAAAACGGCAAATAAGCAGAAAGCTATATGAGAGAAAGCCAAACAAATGTTCAGTACGGGCCTTTTTGCATGGTACCTGCTTGAGCTCCAGGTTGGTCAGCTGCATTGGGATGAGTAATCCATATGGGCTGATACCCTCTAAACCTTATGGCTGTATCTGCATTATTCTCTCTTTATGTTCTGCATGTTCAAATTTTTATCCATGTTCTATCTTCATTTTTCATTTCCTACAGCAAATACAAAACCAAACAAGTCCAACTCACATCACGAATTTGATCCTTCTTGGATTTGGTGATCACCCAAAACTGCAGACTTTCCTCTTTTTAATTTTCCTAGCCATTTACCTGATTACCATGGCTGGAAATCTCCTCCTCATTCTGCTAGTTGTGGTTGACATGCATTTCCATACCCCCATGTACTTCTTCCTAGCAAACCTGGCCTGCTTGGAGATCTGCTACACATCAACCATCTTGCCCAGGATGTTGTTCAGTTTTCTGACTGGGGATAGAACCATCTCTATCAAAGGCTGTATTGTCCAATATTATTTCTTTGGTTCCCTAGCATCAACAGAATGCTATCTCCTGGCTGTCATGTCGTACGATCGCTATGTAGCCATATGCAAGCCGTTGCACTACCCAACTCTCATGAATGGCAGGCTCTGCTTTGGACTCATTTTTAGCTCTTGGATCAGTGGTCTATTAAGCAACACCATCATAACATCTCTAGTTTTGCAGCTGTCATTCTGTGGCCCTAATGAAATTGAGCATTTCTTTTGTGATGTAGGCCCAGTGCTGAAACTTTCCTGCAGTAACACATACCTGGTGGAAATAGTGACTTTCATCCTGGCGTCCATTGATACCATGCCTCCATTTCTACTTACACTGGTGTCTTATGTATGCATTATTGTCAGTATCCTGCGAATCAGTTCCAAAGCCATGAGGCAAAAGGCCTTTTCAACCTGCTCCTCCCATCTTATTGTAGTGACAATTTTCTTTGGGTCTCTGATCATGGTCTACATAGTTCCCCAAAACCAAACACTGAAAGAACTACAGGAAACCTTTTCTCTGTTTTATACTGTCTTAACCCCCATGTTCAATCCTCTTATATACAGTCTAAGAAACAGAGAGGTGAAGGAAGCTCTCTATAGGATTGCCAGAAAGATTGTCAATGTGGGCCCATCTCCCTAGCATTGGGATCTCATGGCTTCTCATGCTGTTAACAAACCAAAGATCTGTTTCAATATCCCCTCAAATCCATAAGAGACTTTACGTGCACCCATAGTTACTGCACCACCTAGTGAAAACCTACGGGAAATTCATATTGGAATCCAGAGTAAGTTGTTCTTAGTTGCTCTGGATTTTGCCCATAATATGTCCAGGACCTTGCAAAAATATTTCAGATTATTTAGTTTCTTGCTTGAATCTTTCTAATGCTACCATGGTCATCATCAGGCAGGCCCTAATAAATATATGGAACCTTAAGTCAGGGAAACCATGATTCATGGATATTGTACAAAATAATGACCATCAATGCCAGCTTCACACTTGCAGTAAATCAAGAAAAAACTGGGAGTCAAAGTGAAAGCAGCATGAAAAACTTTTCAACAAAAACTGCATTTGGTATGAGTATCTCTCTGTGAAATTTGGTCACAAGACATATTAAGTCACATTAGAGACTGACCAGTTTGATTTGGTTACTAAGGCTGCAATCCTAAAGACACTTTCCTGGGATTAAGACCCATTGAACACAATGGGGCTCACTTTTGAGTAGACATGGTTAGGATTGGGCTCTAAGAGCAACTTCAGAATGCACACAGTACAGTGTTTGCATTTCAGTCGCATCGGTTTTCCTGCCATCAACATGAGAAGGTTAGACACATTTCCCTAAGATTGTAGATTTTGTGCAGGACAGATCATGCTTCCCTCATGTGCAACCATTATGTACTTAAGGGTAAAGGCTTCTTAATCCTTTGATTGCAGATCATGCCACCCTGGTATAATACCAGAGTAGAATAGCTATTTTATTTTATCATTAATATTTATATGTAATATATTATGTAATGTATATTATATATTGATATGACATAATATACAATATCTTTACATAATAAATATCAATATGCTGCTTTTCACTACCAAATATAGTTCACGGTATACTCCACTAAACTGCCCAATAAATGGCCCAAGGGCTCACAGCCTGAAAGAGTTGGAGAAGAGTCACCAGCAACAACCGCTGAAATCTCTTTCATTCGGGGTGGAGAGAGATGATTGCTTTGTCCCAGTAAAAAGGACACCACTGTAAAAGGTGTCTCTGTGCTCAATTAATAGTGGGGCCCAATTTAAATTAACATATTAATTCCAGAAGCTCAAGGTGGCCGGAGTGTTCGTGTTGTGAAATGTCTCCAATCTATCAGCTCTGGATGGGAATGAGGTCAAAGAAGTACACACAAGTCTACATCCATCTCCTAGTCCTTCCTTTCCCTCTACCGTTTTCTATCCTTTCTTTCCTTTCCCTCTACCGTTTTCTAATGGTTCTATGTCCCATTAGTAACTGGTTCTCAGAACCAGGCGCTCATTAGCAAAGGGTTCTATAGAAGCTGTGAGAACCCCTGAAGCCAATCACTGGCTATAGGCTGGCACAGAACCTGGTAAAGGGGAGCAGTATTTGTATTTTTCCACTTCCTCCCCCACAAAGGGAACCCAAGGTTGTTAACAATAAAATACACAATATATATATTAAAAGCTATAAAATATAAGAAAACTACAAAACAAAGAATTTTAAAAAAGTCTTTAGATGTCTCAGGGTGGCCTTGTCTACATCTAAATTACTACAGATAACATTCGAACATCAAATACAAAGGTCTGGCCTCAACCAAATAATAGTATCATTTTTACTGATGAGGAACCACTATGGTGCCATTAAGGAATGCCACCTGAAACTATTAGCAGCACGATGTACACATGCCAGATTAGACAGTGGGCTAACTGGGTTTTCTCCAATTTCCAAAGTGGAAGAGCTCTCCCTTTTTAATATGCATCATTGGAAAAAGGACGGCATGACAAGGTAGGCAAGGAGAAAATAGCCTCTCTTTTACCAGAACACTTTTTTTCAGGATGAGGAAGAGACGATAGCCCAGGGGGTTTTACAGGAACTGGGGGATTACTCACACCTAGGCATGTACAGACCGACTTCCATGGAGCATTTGGTAACCACAGTGAAGAAGATTCCTGATGTGTGGGAGCTTCTTATGATTTTTTGAGAAAGGGAGAAAAAGACAGAAGAAATCAGAGGTAGCTTTAGAAAAGATGGTAGCAAATATAAGGAGGGGGGAGAGGAGGAAGGTATTCAAGTGCCTGAAATTCAGTGAGCATCTGCCCCTCTGAGGACTTAAGTGCGGACTTATAAGTGAGGACTTAAGTGCGGACTCTGAGGACTTCTATGAGTTAAGATCTGTATACAACAGAGCAATATTGGCTATATTTGGAACATAGATGAGTACCATAATTAAGTGCCCAATCCAATTTTCCACTACTGGTGTAGTTGTGTCAGTTGGGTGTGCCTGTGAGGGGAAGTCACTGGGGAATTCTCAGAGGATGGAAGCTGCGGTGGGCAGGACACGGTTCAGGCCGGATCGCCCAAGCCGGTTCTTGTTTCTGCCCAACCGTTGGTGAGCCGGTAGCAAGCGGTAGGGCAGAAAAGAGGGCGACCGGTTCGGCCGGCTGCAGTGTTGCCCTGAAGCTGGGCGACCTTCGGGTTGCCCAACTTCAACACAGCACTGTTCACCAAAGTTTGGCATGTGTGCAGTGTCCTCTGCGGGGCCAGAGCGTCCTATGGGTTTCAGAAGACACTGTGCATGCACCAACCTTGGCGCATGTGCAGTGTTCTCTGTGGTGCCAAGGAGGAAGTCTCCTCTGAAGCCAACTGGCGCCTGTGGAGTGCGTCTTCTGACACCGGTTGGTGCCAGAAGACGCACTGCGCAGGCACCAAGGTTGGTGCATGTGCAGTGCGCCGGGGTTGGGGCCCATCCTCGCCCCGCCCCCTGACCCCAGCCCCGCCCCCTGACCTGAGCTGTCCCTGCCCACTTCCAGGGGACCAGTTCTTGGGCCAGGCCGGGCCCACCATGTATGTATTCATACGGGCCCACCATGTATGTAATACGAAGCATGTATTGCTTCGCACGGACTGCATTCTGGCCGCACTGGAGCTGGAAAGTTTTGATAGGAATGGGCCCTAAGACTGCAGTCCTCTATGCGTGTTTCTGGGAGTAAGTCCTATTGAACAAAGTGGGACTCACTCCTGAGTATTCATGCTAAGAAGACATGCTTTAAGAAAGCAAGGTGGCCATATATCCTCTTTTCCAGAACATGTCCTCTTTTTTTAGCCTTGTGTCCTGGAAACAAACTGTTCATTGTTTTCCTTTTCCTTTTGAACAGGCAGCATGTAGCTTCCTTGTAATTAATAAATTATATGTAATTGTTTTAATAATAAGGAATACAGTGCTTAAATGAACCATATGAAAGCAATATATATGAGTGTTTTAGCTTTTATTTTGTCATGTTCCAGATTTTTTGGGGGGAGTGTGTCCTATATTTGGGTGGAGGGTTCTCCTACTTTGCATTTATGACATCTGGTCATCCTGTGTCAGAAAAGAAGCAGAGTATGAAACTGTGAAAAGAAACACAGCCTTGAATTCTGGGTGGCACCCCCTTTGAATTAAGTGGAATTTATTGCCTAGTAAACACATATGGGCGCCTGCTGGAGGAGGAGGAGGAGGAGGAGGAGAATAAGGAATGCTGGAGGAGGGAAATAAGTGCTGTGGTCTCCAAGAGACAAAAGTGAAGTGCCATATGAGGGATAGGGTGGGTTAGGAGGAAGAAAGTGCTCCAGGCTGACTCAATTTCCTATTCTTGAGCAAGCAGAAAGCTGGACGTGTTAGGCTACATATACTTCAGCAGGTAAGTTGGGGTATGGTTTTGGGGTGGTGGTGCTCTAGGACATCTACAGCAACTGAGGTTATCATTTACTTACATTGATATGAGGACTTGGGATAAAGGCTCATGAACAGAGCCACTTGTAGCATTAAGGTAAGTCAAATGTACCTGGGGTGAGTCCACTGAACACATAAGCACTTACTTCTGAGTAAACTAAGGCTGCAATCCTATATCCACTTTCCTGGAAGTATGACCCATTGAAAACTATGGGGCTTATTCAGTGATGGGCTCCAGCAGGTTCAAACCTACTCCATAGAACCAATTGTTAATGACAGATAGGACATATAAAGTTTAAAAATAGCCATTTAAAAGTGGCTGCCAGATGGACATAGAACTGGTTGTTAATTTCTTTGAATCCCATCACTGGGCTTACTTTTGAGTAGATATGGTTAGGATTACACCTAAGAAGATCAAAGCTCTAAAGTGGCTGTCTTTATGTAGGGGTGGGAGAATCACAGAATCTTAGAATCCTAGAGTTGGAAGGGATACAGTAGGTCATCTAGTCCAACCCCCTGCCTGTAGCAGGAAATACCCCCAGAGCATCTCTGACCGGTGCTCGTCAAGCCTCTGCTGATGATAATGAAGATAAGGAAATAAAAACAAATAATAGGAAACCTTGGGTTTCCTTTGGTTAAGGAAGAAAGGCGGGATTACAAATCTAATAAGTAAACTGCTTTCTGCACTTCTCATTTTTTAAAAATAAAAATAACTCAATTTGTTAAAAAAAACTTGTTTGGTTTTTATTTATTTTTAATGAGAGTGCATAGATAATAACTGTTGTCGTGTCTGCATATACCATACCACCTGTCTTGCCTACCTAGTATATTTTTAAAGCAATGATAATGTAAATTTTTAAAGCAATCATAATGTAAATTTTGGGAGAAAAACACCTAATTTCTGGTGGTAGTCTGAGTAACTCCTTGCCACAAGATGTGGTGATGGCATCTAGCCAAGATGTCTTTTAAGAGAGGATTGGATAAAATTCTGAAGGAAAAGTCCATCACAAGTTACAAGCCATGATGGGTTTATGTGCTACCCTCTTATTTTAGTTGTGCTACCCCCTTACCTTATCTCAGAATTCCAAATGCAGGACAGGGCACCAGGACGCAGGTATCTTGTTGTCTTGGGTGTTACCTTAGGCATCTTGGGGGGCCATGTGAGATATAAGAAGATGGACTAGATGGGCCTTTCTTTTGATCCAGTGGGGCTCTTATGTTCTCACAGCTTTCAGCACTACTAACTTTTGGAAAATACTGAAATCCAAGAAAATAAAACTCTTTCTTGTCTCTTCAGCCTGTTTTGATTTACATGAGATTTGGTGGAACTTGCTCATAAGTTTACTTGTTTAGGCTTGCACAGTAATGAATACATTTTGATTTGATTATTAATTCATGTGTTTGAAAACTGTTGCAATCCACTCCAAGAGTGCAATATAAAATGAGCTAGGTCTTTTGATGAAATAGAGTATGTTTCCAAATAGAAATAGCGGCCACAGAAGGAAACCATCAAATGAAGAAATTAACGGTTTTTGTTTGCTTCCTCTTGAGCAAGACTATGAGGTTGTGTCATAATAGGCTCCTCCATTTCAAAATTTGTTAGTAAATCACTGAGGATAAGAGAGACAACTGATCTAGGCAAAGTTTCGGTGAACTGTCAAGGAGAAGAGATAATTTTTCTTTCTAATTTCCATCAGTAAACCAGGAAGGCCAAAATTTTCTTCCCAGGATATATCAAGGTAAATGTTCCTGAATAGAGAGGCAAGTGGGATTATGGTGGCAGATCCAACACTTGATCAATGCACATTCAAGTGAATGACCAGCATTTTGCAGACTTCTTATGAGGTTGTTATGAATGGGGTTGTTATGAATGTTATGCTCTATTGACCAATGCATGTTCATTAGAACATGTGACAATCATTCCATGACAACAGCAACCTGTGAACTTATGAAATCATCCAAATTGGAAGGTATAAACTTGCTGCTGCAATGTCACTTCCCTACTCTGTACATTCGTAGATGCCCTATGAGTTCTGAAGAGGACTTCTGCATGCAGTCTTGATGGTGATAATGCACATTGCACACTCTGGGCAATCCTGAGAGGCTCCCAATTTCAAGCAAAGAGTCTTACATTCATACAGATGTGGGCTCTATGCAGACATTTAGGTAAGCCCATTGCAGCCCCCCACGTTAGGGTTGCCATATGTCCCGAAAAACAGGAGACTCCTGTCCAAATTTTGTGGACAGAATTATGGCAACCCTCGCCCACATGTTTCAGTCACCCTGGCTATGACATTAAAATAGGGTCACACATGTACACACAAAAATGGAAGGTGAGGAAATCGCCATTCTGTACTTTGCTCCTCTTTTGTTGCTCTTTCATGGAGGATATCATGTAATATGTACACACTTTCCTCTGGGCAGTATTTCCTCTTCTTGCCCCAAGTCCTTCAAGGATTCTTGCAGTCTCCATTATATATGAGATCTACCTGCAGATCAACAGGGTCATGTCATTCTGGGGCTCATATTTTGGCTATGAATCATTATGAGTGAGAACTATGACATTCAGGGAGTGCAGAATCCTCCTACCTCCATAGTCACAACCCACAGCAAAATAGCAAGGAAGAGACTGGCAGCTGTACAAAACAGAAATGATAAAACCTTTCACAGGTGCAGCATGGATTAGGCTGACTGCCAGGTCAATAAGTGGGTGTTCTCGTATTGCTGCCAAGTTAGGCAGCACCAGTTCTTGGCGCTGTTTTGTGCACCCGGCAGAAATCTTTATTGGTCCACCAGAGCACTCCATCAAATTGATTAATAGATCAGTATCAACTTTCTGCTGATCCTTGCTCTGAAATTACTGAACACAGCATAGTGACATGATTTGCATCCTATTCGTTTGACTTATCCTGTAGTCTTGGGCAGGAGTCTCCAAAGTTTATGGCTAAAAGGCCACATCAAATATCTGACACAGTATCAAGAGCCATATAAAATATGTTAATACATTTATATTGTGTTTGTTCAACTGGGTCAGAAACTCTTAGAGGCTGGCTCCGAGCTGTTTGAAGACCCCGATCTGTACACACAAATATGTACAGACAGTGGTCTAGAGCTTGACCACTGCATTTGTCAACTGAAGTCAACTGCTTGCACAAGGTTTTGTCCCCCAGATAGTTTGGCACTCACCAGAGGGGGTCCTGGGCTAAAACACCCAAGAAGTGCTACTTTAAAATATCCTTTAGCCCTTCTTATATCCTTCTTATGGAAAAGTAGGCAGCAATACATATTGTACACAGTTTTCCAACTGTAGGAAGTGCCCACTTCTAAGTAGAATATATGGTACATATACAGTACATATATGGTATATGCCACTTCTAAGTAGCACATAAGTAGCATATACGGTACATCCTATGTCATGAACGAGTGTATTATAACCATTATATCACATACAGTATGCAGCAGCATATCATACTGTATTACAAACAGTTATCATACATATTACTTAGCACGCAGTTGTAATATAGCACTCAGAAGCATATCTTCCAGCTTTGCAAGCCAGGAATAGCAACAGAGATCTAATTACTTACACTTGTGCTCCATTAAGGCATTTAACGCTGCCTGGTGTTGGGAAATCAATAACAAAATGTACTATTTCACAGTCTGTTTTCATTGCCCTGAAGTGTGCCAGAGGAGAGCAAAAACAGGAACTCGTCTGCAAGAAATTTTAAAGGCATCTTGGGGATCTTCAGCAACAGCATCTTCATTTTGATCGTGAGCTGACTGTAGAGAGGAAGAGATGGAAGTCAACAGAAGAACTGGAACTCAGTCAACTGAGATGGTAAACTATCTAAGCTGGCCTCAGTAGACCATATCCGGAGCTGACAAGTTAGGCCAAATAGACAGGACTAGAAGGCCTCTGTCTGACCCAACTGCTGCTGAAGAAGAAGCAGCTGCACGTGGGAAGCATGCTCACTGGGCTGGTGTAGTTGTGCTGTATCCTGACGTAGAGAGGCAGGGCTAGGACTCAGAATTTTTTGTCATCACTTCCAGTTTTACTCTGGGTTATCATGGACCCCTATGGGTCTACTCAGATTAATTCCTGCTCCTTAGGTGCTCTAACTGTGAGGTGCTGTGACGGGGCATTTCTGCCCTGGAAACATGCTCAGGATACAGCCTAACTGCACTATTCTAGGCCATGCTGAACGTGCCCTCAACATGGCTCTCCTGAACTGCCTATGCTGGCGCAGCTAATCCGGCTCAGGTCCATCTGTCTTGGGCTACCCTATGTTGACATATACTGGCCCAAGCCTTTCTGGTCAAGGTGACCATGTAGAATGAAGGACAGAGTTCCTCTACCTTTAATCATTGCATAGCATAGGGAATTAAGTCAGGTGCTGCTTTTTAAACCCTTCTATGTTAAGCTAAACCTAACTAAATTCTCTCCTCTATGCAATACTTAAAGGTAGAGGTACACTGTCCTCCATTCTATACGGTCACCCTATTTCTGATGATAGATAGGCTAGCCCAAGTGCTCTTCTGGATTGTAGCCATAATCACTGAAGCAATTGCCTAATTTGTCATCGGTCGTGGCTGAACATCAAGTTATGGTATGGAATCATGTTATCTGCTAATCTCTGGGCTAACATGAGATACTTCTCCTTTGTGTGCTTTGGCAGGCAAAAACCACAATCCGTGTTTCTCGTTCTCTCTCGGATGGTGAAAGGAAAGCCATTGCTTCACGACAGGAAGTGGTGAAGATGGGCCTTGCCAAGCTCGGGATTTCGTGCAACGTTGTAAGAATAATTCATTGATGTGGTTCATTGGCTGCAAAAGAATAAAAAAATTGCATCACACAAAACTTACTAGAGAACTGCATCAGATCACATGGTTTGTTTTTACCACAAATCAACACATCAACTCACTGTAACTCTTTCTGGGAAAAATTCACAAACAAAAACACATTAGAAAAGTGCAGAAATCAAGTATGTGGACACATTATGTGACCACCTCTCATACAGGCAACGTATGGCAGGAGCAGAGTGGGGTCAGGTTTTCTGATTCCAGGCTAAAATTCCACATGAACAAAGTCCCATATGCACTGGGGTCTGCTTGCACCCTACTGTGCATAGTCTCAGTGCATGAGATTTTTATCTTCTACTCATACATACAGAATGTACTGCTGTGTGTTTGAGATGTATATTTGCTTAAGCACATGCACAAATGAACTATCAATTGGTGGAGGTCAGGTATGGGAACAGAGTGGGTCCAGTTCACATTGCCCACCCATAAGTGTGCAGCTTCCCTGCCCCATTAGAGGCCTTGGGATTAGGACCCGGAAGCCAGTTCACTCAAGAGGATTGGCCTGTGTTCCTGCTTTGAGGGTTGATCAAGGTATCATGCTCAGCCATTTATCCCATATTTACTTCCAGCGGCTGGAATGGGACGGAACACTTCCAACACCCAGATTAGCAGTTATATGGGGTCCTGTCCTTTATGTATGCAAAAGATTGGCGTCTTTGCTTCTGATATGTCAATCAGTTTTTTTCCACCTGCCTTGCATAGTTTTCATTGCAGCCACACTATCTGATGAATTCCTTTTACCTCCTTCAGAACCCAGCCCCAAATATTGCAGTCCTGGCATCAGGAGGAGCACTGCGGGCTATGATTGCCCTTTATGGCACACTATCAGAGATGAAAAAATACAACCTCTTGGATTGCATGATGTACCTGGCCGGGGTGTCAGGTTCAACCTGGTAAGAGCATAATAATAGAGTTGAGAGCAATTGTTTAATGAGAATGTAGAATTCCTCATCGGAATCAGACCAAGATTCAACTTCTATTTTTTTTTCCAAGCATGATTAATGAAATTTTCCCATGTGATATACAAATAGGGTGCGAATTGTGATGGATTTCATTGTTTATGCCTCATAATCAGAAATACTGTATGTTGTCTTATGTGGAAGCTCTGTTTCCATATCACAAATATGTCGTTCTCCATAGTATTAAGCATCACTGAATAGCATTTGAAAAACAAATCTTCAATAATTTTTGACGCAGTTCCTGAGGGAGCAATAAAAACCAACTTTTCCATCACTGGCATAAGGCTGAACCATGATGAGACTTCAGGGCTGTCCCCCAACTGCAGGAGGCAACATGTGCCCCACTGGCACTATAATGCCAGTTCTGGAAAGTTGGCTAGGAATGAACTGACATGGTTTGAACTGGTGAATACCAATACGATGCACTGAAATAAAACTTTGGGAGGGTGGCTGATTGCCAATAATATGGCAATGTGCCAATAGCTATTTTGCCATGTACTGTTGACATTTTCATAACCGTCATATGAAAACAAACACAGATTTGTTTTTTTCTTGTTTCAAGGGGCATGTCTGCTCTATACAAAACTGAAGATTGGGCAGAGAAAATAGAGCTGTTGGAAAAACGTCAATGTGAAGACCTTCTCCAGAATGATTTGGATCTGAAGATGGCTAAAAAAGCAGTGATTGAGGCTGCCAAAGATGAAAATTTCTCTCTGACTGATTTCTGGTCCTTTTTCATTGTGCATAAACTGCTCAGTGAGGTGAGTGGAGAATTCAAAAGCCGAGTCCTGTGTTTCAAACATTTGAGAACAGTGTTTCTCAGTGATTCTTCTCAAAGTGGACCATCACTTTGCATGGTCCACCTATTGGAAGTCACATTTGAATTTTGAGGCCAGAGGAGATGCACCAAACATCAGTAAGAGGCTCCAAGTGGAAAAGAGAAGTTTTTGTGAGTGTGGAAACATACCTTATAGCTGTACCCACAAAGTCAAACCTTCTACCACTATTTGTTGTATCTCATTGTTGATCTCACTGCTGGGCAGCAGGTGTCCAGGAACCCCATGCATACCACAGACAAACATCACACGTTAGACAGACAACCAGACATCACCAGACAACCATCATCAACAAACAACCATCACTGGTTGAGAAAATATTCTCAAAGAATATATAAACTTGATCTTTCTACAATTATAAAAACCAACCTAGACTACAATGACTCCCTATGATTCTGCCACAACCTCTCCAGTTTTATCCAACTCCAGATGTTGAAGTGGTATAGCTGAATGGTAGAGGGTCTGTTTCACATGCCTTGCCACTTCCCTATGACAGAAGCCCCCTCCCTCCCCGGTGATGCCTGTTCTTGTACATCAGTCTAAATTAGATAGACCCATTGTAAGGCAGGTTATTATACATATAGCTAAAACTACTATGATAGGCTATATTTGTTTTGACTACATCTTTATTAAAAATGGCAGGGCTGTGTGGGATGAAGGTGACTAGTACACCAGTCATGGTCTAAGACAATGGTGGCAAACCTATGGCATGCATGCCAAAGCTGGCACTCAAAGCCCTCTCTGCTGGCACATGGCCATAGTGCCCCAGAGCATTCTAAGCCCAGAGCACATGCCCAGAGCCCTGGGCATGTGTGCTAGATACTGGCACACTCAGTCGGGTCTCCTCCGAAGGAGGAGAAGACCCAGCTGAAAGTGCTGGTGCCCTGTACACATGCCCAGAGTTCTGGGCATACATGCTGGGTACAAGCGCACTCTACTCTGAAGAGGGCCACCCTGCACCTCTTCAGAGAAGAGCATGCTAGTGTCCACTGTGCATGCCTGGAATTTGGGGCAGGTGCAATAGGCTCATGGCACGCCTGGCCCAATTAGCAAGTCTGGAGTTCCCAGCACATGTGCTGGGCACTGACGTCTTCAAGCTGGCACTCAGAAAAGGTTAGCCATCACTGATCTAAGACATCCTTGGAAGAAAGATGGTTTCCCTTAAAAAGAGCCAAGGGTGTCTTGGTTTGTAATAGATTGGGCAGTAATTATAGGCTGAAATCCTACATGCATTTTTATCTGGAAGTAAACCCCTTCGAACTCAAATGGGGCTGACTTCTCAATAGACATGGGCTGCAAAGTAACAAAACCATGCCATTTCAGATGGATGAGACCAACCTGACTGCTCACAGGGGATCGAGTGAGAATGGGAAGAATCCTTACCCTTTGTATGCCGCTGTGGACAAAGATACATACCAAAATCAAAACCCAGGTAATTCCATCTCTCTTGCTCTGCATCTTTGTAAAATGGTGGGATCTCCAATGTGACATGGAGTGGAAATGGATGATCTTCCCTAAGCTAGAACCCAGTTTGAAAGGCCCTTGGTTGTCAAGTAATGAATTGAATCCATATGATCCTGAAAAATCATGAATTTTCATTTGTCATCTGCTTGTTCCAAGGTCTTAAGAAATGTAACCATTCTGTTGATAATAATCCTGCATTACAATGAATGCCCACATCTCAGAGTTGGTCACTAAAGTCAACTTGAAGAAAAACTATTGTAATACTCCAGCAAGGACTCAGACGAAAGGCAAAATCCAGAGTAACTATGGGGAGTCCTTGCTCTGGTGTAAGAACTACTTACTCTGGATTCCAATATGAATTTCCCATAGGTTTTCACTAGGTGGTGCAGTAACTACAGGTGCACGTAATGTCTCTTATGTGCTCCCGTAGTTAATCTGGATTTGGGGGTTAGACTTTTTGAGCATCAAATATAGAGAATCTAGGCTTGATGCTGATAATGTTGAGTAACAGCCAGCAAATCTTTATGTTGTGTTCTAGGCACCTGGTTTGAATTTACTCCTCATGAAGCTGGGATTCCTGGCCTGGGAGTATATGTTGACATGAAATACTTTGGGAGCATTTTTCAAAAAGGACAACTGAAGGAAAAGAAGAAGGAGAAAACGATCTGCTATATGCAAGGTGTGTTGACTAAATGTTGCAGAATGCTGTAGTTCAAAATTTGGAAGTTTGCCTATAGTAGTATGCTAGATTAAGAAGAAAAATAAAATACCGTTAAAACATATGATATCCAGGAGGAAAGAGAGGTTACATATACAATTTTCTTTTCTTCTCGTATGTTGACGTGGCCATTTCAGGCATGGGGCACTAGAGGAATTATATTGTATTAAAAGGTAATATTAATTGTAATCTTTTTCTGCCATTGCTGAAACATGGAACATTCGTATCACTTCTTCAATTTCAGGTTTATGGGGAAGTGCCCTTGGAAGTGAGAAGGAAATTTTTAACACGCTAAAAGGTACTGTTCTTTTTATCAAAGCTAGGATCTGAGATCATAAAAGGATATAGAGATCAGGAAGGATCCTTGCAGCCTGTCTCCTTAGGAAGCTTGAGGCACAATCCTGACTAATTTTCCAGCTCCAGGATAAGGGAACAAACATTCCTTTCTATGACTGGATGCTCCGTTGGCACAGTTATGTCAGTGCGGGAAAGTTGGCAAGGATTTGGTCATCAGTCATGTGCATGGAGCAGGGAAACCATTTTGGCACTATAGTAGTCCTGCACTCCAGGCATCTCAGGATTGTGCTGTTTGTTTCCTTATCATTCACTGCAGCATTTACAATATATTAGTAATACTATTATTTTTGTTACAGTACTTGTGCAAGATGGTGACATTTGTGAAATATATTGTGACATGAAGAAAAACAACCACCATCACCTCCATTTCTAAATGCTAAGCATTTTTATCTTTAGTGACCATTATTTCAAGAGACCTGGTTGTTTCTAGTGGGGCAGTGTCGCAGACCCTACAATCCAGAGTAACTATGGGAAGTCGTAAGAGGTACTTACTCTGGATTAATCTATGCACTTCCCATAGATTTCCCATAGGTGGAACTGTAACTATGTTGGTGTAAAAGGTCCTATAGTTACTCTGGATTGTAGCCTAGAAAGAATAGTATTCAATGACCATTTTTCTTTACATAACATCATATTCAAACAGCAGAAAATCAGAATAATTACATTAGCAGGAAGGTAGCTTAGAAGCACAGTGATGAGATGACAGTGACGAGATGTAGCTTTACTGTTGCAGCTTTAACTGGTTGGTTTACCGGCCCTATGTCACAAGTAAGCATCTTGACTGAGCAGAAATTTAGGGATTTGAGCCCAAGTCTTCAGGGCCAGGGTAAACATTCAAACAACTACTTCATACTTCTCCCATATCCCAGTGGCCAAGATTATTATTGAATATTGAATTGAATATGCATTGTATTATTGAATATGCATTATATGCATTGTATTACATTATAAATAAAACTCTGATTACATTACAAATTAAACTGAAATAATGTAATACTACATACAGTGTGCAGTACTAGTATTATGTAATACTAGCCCACCACTGTTGCTTGCGGAGGGACAATATGACAACATTCATCAGTTATAATTTATAAATCATCTGCATTTCTAGCATCTCAGCTGCCACTTTGCTACCTCTTTCCTCAATGGCTGTCCTCCATTGGCCACCTAGCCCCTTCACCTAGCCCCTTCTGTGAGGAAGGTTGACCTTCCTCACAGTTAATATTGCATTATATCGTTCACCCCTTCTAGTGGTTGAATGTGGTACAGCATCGGACATACTAATACACTTGTTACGGGCAGTGGTGGGCTCCAGCAGGTTTGCACCTACTCTATAGAACCGGTTGTTAACGAGAGATAGGACATATAAAGTTTAAAAATAGCCATTTAAAAGTGGCTGCCAGATGGGCAGAGAACCGGTTGTTAATTTTTTTCTAGCCCATCACTGGTTACGGGTAATACTTTAACGTAGATACAAGATGCTCATACGGGCACAGAATACAGTATTTCACTGTGTCATATGGACTTACCATTTGTTCAGGTTAAGAGGTCACAAAGATGGACAATGGCTGATGGATTATTATAGAAGTTGTGGTAGTGGGTTTTCATATCATCGAAAGGAAGAATAAAATAATCATAAATTATATGGTGGTGAGCTGTTTGTTGTTCACTATACGTTTTACATTAATATGTGATTACTTCCATTGGTATTTCAAGATTCTTTATGGTCTATGGGATCTGATGACAATACCAGGGACGCTTCAACTGGAGCAGGTAAGTCATTATTATATCAATATCCCAGCTTCCCTCCAAAGAGAAAACCTTTTCTAGCCCAGGCTTATTCATGTTTAACAGAAATTATTATGTTCAGTTGCACTTAGGCTGCAATCATAACCACACTTTCATGAGAGTATGCCCCACTGAACACAATACAACTTACTTCAAAATAGACATGCTTTGGATTGCATCCTCCATCATAAAAAATTCCAGACTCTATAACTCTAGAGTTGTGTAAAAGTTTGATTCTGGAAAAGACTCCAGTGGGGATCCCCCCTCCTGCTAAGTATTTCCCCTTGATTCAGGCTGCAATCCTAAAGACACTTTCCAGGGAGAAAACAATGGGGCTTACCTTTGAGTAGACATGGTTAGGATTGTGCTCTTAGTTAAGCAAAGTAAAAACAGTAAGCAAGCACTCCAGAGACAGTGACTTGACTTGCTGAATGATCTTTAGTTAACTAAGGGTACAATCCTTTGCAAGTCCACTCCAAAGAAATTTGGTTAATATTGCAGCCTCGGTTTAGGAATTTGATCTGTTTAATTGATTCAGTCCACATATACTATGCAGGGAGTTTTAAAGAAAAACAGTCTTCTTCCTTTTTCTTTATAATGTGTGATGATAATGCCTGATGATAATACCACAGGAGTCATGGTCATGGGAGAGGTATTCCCCTTTCTCTTCTGCAAGAGGGAATTTCCCCTTTAAAATGGCACATGGAAGCTGCATATTTTTAAACTACCTTTATAAAAAATGTGACCTTTCATCTTTACAGATTGTCTTAGGGTGCAACCCTAACCTAGGCTGGCAGAACTCAGTGATGTTCCTGTGGTGATATAGGGAGGCAAGCACATGTTTGTGCACAGGTCTAACCCTCTCCCAGGAGTGGCACAAAGTTGCCTTACAGCACTTTTGTGACACTGCCAGGTCAGCACAGGACTTGTGCCAGGGCTTATTCTGGCCTAACTGCAGATTAGGATTTCAGCCTTAATGTTTTAGTTGATCTACAATCTAGAATAACTATGGGACCTTTTACACCGACGTAGTTACGGTGCCACCTATGGGAAATGAATAGAGCAATCCAGAGTAAGTGCCTCTTACATCTTCCCATAGTTACTCTGGATTGTAGGGTATGGCTGGAATCCTAAACTCCACTTAGGCCAGCCTAAGCCCCAGTTTAAATCCTGTGCTGACCTGAAGGTCACAAAGGTACCATAAGGTACTTCTTTCCTACTCCTGGAGCAAGGTGGTTAGGGCAGTGAACAGTGTACAGGTTAGACCATTTGACCTCTCCACACCACTGGAGGAAGATGTAACAGATGACTTAGGCTGGCCTAAATTTGACAGAATTGTTCTCTAAGTTATTAATCAACTATCAGCACAATCATATGCATCATTACTCAGACGTATGTCCCAGTGTGTTCCCTAAGGCTTATTCCTAGTTAAGTAAGTATGTACAGTTATTGATTGCAAACGAAACATTGCAGCCACACTCAATGGCAACATAAAAGTTCAACAGGTACTATTTGAATCCTCTCCAGTAATACCTGCAGAGGTAACTTTAGGGAAAGCAGATAGATGTTGGTTTTGTGGACAGATGACATACCTGACAGACCATTGGGTTCCTACTTGTAGAGTGCAATTTTGAATAATTTTGAACATGTAGATAGAACTTTTTGAATGAGAGTAGGCCAGTATTTGTAACTCTTTTTATTGCTGTATTCTCAAGATGATCAGAACTTTAGTATATTCACACGGGCGTATCAGTCTGCTTTGGGTCTGCTGTGGGATACATCAGATGAAAAAGCAGGGGATGAGCATTTTGGGACCCTAGAGAAAATCTTGAAAAGTAAGTGAGCCTTGAAAAGTAAGTGAGCACAAAACTTATATTCTTATAAAAATAATCCTAAATAGTTCGCAATACTTCTATGTCTCCTTTGTGGGTTTTACCGGTGAGACAACTAAGTACACACATGCTGCAACAACAACAACAACAACAACAACAACAACAACAACAACAACAACAACAACAACAACAACAACAAAATAGTTTAAAACAGATATCAAAAAAGCAACAGCAAAGCAATTAGCAGCAGAATCAGCAATGCCATAACAAGAGCAGCGTTAAAGTACTGTGAGCCCTCCACATCTGTGATCTTGGCTTCTATAGTTTGAGCCATCATGCATCCCTTTGCGTCAGAAAACCTCCAGAAGTGAACCATTTCCAGTTTTGGGAGGTATTCTGAGATGCAGGGAGGTCATTGGAATAGGCCGTAGACCCAGTGCAAGCTTCAGAGGCTCACAGGTTAGGCACTGAGGTGGCTCAACTCTGCCCCTGCCTCTTTTAAGCCATGTTTAGATTTTGGTAGCCACAGAGGGTCCTGGAACTCATACCTCTGCGGATATCACTATGTTATCAAAACATGGAAGTGTAAAAAAATTTATCTCTAAGCTAATATAGTAGGTACTTAATGTCTCTGTAGAGGCCAACTTAATGAGGATGTGGGCAGACAGGGACAGGACCTCTGAGGACCCCTGAACTGAGGGGGAGATTCATATTATATATCAAAGTGCTGCATGTGGCTTTGAACTTCCTTTTGGTCACTCCTGTGTTGAACTGTGGATTGGCTGGAAAGGGCAATGCTGCTTTCCAGGACAGTGCTGCTCTAGGATTCTTTACAAGATATACACTCTTGGGTTATATCATCTGCACTGATCTTGCTGTGGAAATACGTTTCTGGATAAAAAGCCCTTATGTAAACCACAAGTACACTGCTTTGTTGAGCAATAGTGTTGCGTCACCGGTAATTGTAGAAGTTGTGAGTCAGCCATACTTTACGGTCGGCTAATGACCAATTGCACAAAAGTATATAAATGGGCGTTGATATGCATGGAGGAATGTGTGTGGGAGTTGATGTGTATGGGGGTTGATGCTCATGGGGGAGGATATTGCACATGGAGGTTTGTTGTGCATGTGGGGTTGATGCATATGGGGTTGTTGCACATTCAGGGTCGATGCACGTGGGGGGATGATGTGCATAGGGGATGATGTGCAATTTGGGGGGGGGGTGAGACAGAGTGTGAATGGTGCCCCAGGGAGGCGTATTTCATTCCCGCATCATGGGCAATGTTTAATAAATCTTGATTTCTATGCATGTTTATTAGTGTCCACCTCAATACAGTTGTCTTTTCTATTCCAATAGTGTGGATTTAATAAAGAAAGTCTACTGCAAATTGTCAGGAGGAAAAACATCTTGAATATATTTTATTTCCAATATACAAATGTATCTGAAACAAAGTAGAATTATGGTCCAACCCAATAAATTCAATTCAGTCTGCTGCCATAAACCCTCTTATGGCAATTTGAACAAATTAAAGCCTTCACCCAAAGCTGTGGGGCAGTGGAATGGGTTTGCCCAAGTCAATAAATACCAGTGCCTGACACTATCCCACCTACAGTTTAGCTGTAAGATGATGGGCCAGTACTCCTTTAAACCCAGGAACTTAAGGAAGCATGAACAAAAGATTAGGGAACGGGACACTATCTTCCACAAGTATTTAACCCTAGAAAAACCTGATAACCTTTTTTTTCCATTTGTAGACACCAAATCTGTTTCATTTTTACCTTCCATTCCTTTTCAAATTACTCAAAGTCTTCAAGACCTTTTTCACTCTGTTTAATTCATTGTGCTTCCCCATCTTTCTTTGAAGACTCCAGTGCAACCAAAACCTCTGAGATGGTCAAAGAAATGCACCAGAATTGGTCTTCCTCCAGTGCTGAAGCCAGAAAGAAAGCATGTTTGACGCTGGGCCAAGCATTAGAGAATGATTTTGGAGGTAAGTCACTATGAGCACAATCCTAATCGTGTCTACTCAGAAGTAAGCCCCGTTGTGTTCAGTGGGTCTTACTCACAGGAAAATGTCTTTAGGATTGCAGCCTATATGTTATTTTCTAATAGAGGTCCTTTTCCAGGGGGCTGTATCCACAAAAGGTTGATCATGGGCGCAATCCAGAGTAACTACGGGGAGTCCTTGCTCTGGTGTAAGAACAATTTGCTTTGGATTGCACTATAAATTTCCATAGGTTTTCACTAGGCAGTGCAGTAACTATGGGTACACGTAATGTCTCTTATGTGCTCCCGTAGTTACTCTGGATTGTAGGGCATGACTACATGATCCATTGCACTTTGTCTTGACTGATACTACCCAGTGAGTGACATCCACAGTTGTCTTTCCTCCCAGTTGTCTCCAGTCTCTGACTGAAATCCTCACTAATTTTCTGCCTTTTAATTGAAAATATAGAAATCAAAAGGTTAATAGCCAAGGCATTGGAAAGCTCACTGTGGGCTTGGGTATCATACCTACTATACCTACTGAACATCAGGGACCTGGGAGTATTATGCCAAATAAAGGCTTGAGAGGAATCCTGCAGCAAGAGGCCTGGGTGAAACCCTACTTCTCTTGGGGGAGACTGTTCTGACAAGTTTAAAGGTCTGTGTTCTGTTATGCAGGTAAGGCAGCAGAGATGGTTGGAATTGCTCCTCCAGACAATGAACGTACAGTGTCAAGTAATGGGGGTAAGTTAGGGCAGGGGAGAACATTGGGGTTGGAGGATGGTGTTAGCTTCTCGTGAATGGAAGTTGGAGGCAACATTGCCCCGGTTTTCTCTTGTGTGCAAGCTTGTATTTTGTGGCTATGAAGTTATGTCTCTCATTAATTATTTTGCATGTCTCTCCTTCCAGGTTCTATCAGTTCCATTTGGCATATTTTAAACAACGTGGTGAAGAAGACTTATATAAATCTTTTGAAATGGAATTGGGGATGTACCAATAACTTTATCTACCACTGTTGTAAGCTTCCTTTTCAGTTACCTTACTCTTACTTTCTAATAGATTGTATTTAAGAATACTTACTCTTGGCCAGAGTGACTAGATGCTGCTCTGGCAGTTCCATTGCATGTTAGACCATTTACCTGATGATGTGTCATCACTGTCACATGATGTTTCCTCACTTTTCCCAGCAGCTATTGATGATGTTGATTGCATCAACTACTAATGCAATCATATGGTTCTTAATCTTTGTGACACGTGTAAAGAACTTTATGCTTCTGGAACACTAGTTCCAGCAATGTAAGTCCCTAATATGATTGAGCTGTTGGTCTGCTTCTATTAATCATGGAGAGGGACAAATTTATTCATGGCACTAAAATACAGCCCTTAAATTCCACTCAATTTCCAGATTTTGACAGCAATTCCTGTACAGGTTTCATATCTTTCGTTGGAGAGATGGGTTAGAAAACAGTTTTGCTTGTTGAATAACAATTGAATGTTATGACTGGAATGAATTGCACCAGACATTCCATATTTCATAAACTTATCAAATTTCATAAGTGGTTGCATGTACAGAATGGACCTCCTCTTTGTTTATCTCTCAAGGAACTGATGAGTCATGCAGCCATTTTTAGCTTTTTAAGTTAGCATCGGTTAACATCGTCAGCGGAAGTAAGTCTGCTAAACTTGTTTTCATGAGTGGCTAAAGCTGGCTCATGCGTAGCTGAGTTTGCGTCCAGCATCCGCACCACCCCAAAAGAAAAAAAATCTCTGTATATTGAGTCAAAATCCAGAGATGTTATCAGTTATCCACAAGAAAAGTGAAGCAAGCTGTAGGTCATGTGCAACAATGTGCAACATTTGTGGCTTGGTAAGGCAACCACAGTCCTCTAAAAGTGTTTACGGATAGTTCCTCATTACCAGATGGTTAATGTAGTAGTAGATTACCAGGAACAGACCTGGCACTTTACAAAATGAGGCCAGGCCTTTCTCCTGAATGCAATATACACTTTTACAATGTAAAAAGACACAAAGGTGGCAACAGAGGAAGGAAAATGGTGTAAAAGAGGCCAAATGGGAAAAGAAAATGTCATTATTTCATGGTATGCATACTTAAGCTTGCTTACAAAATAGAGGATAGGGACACAGAAGTCTTGGGGCGCAATCCAGAGTAACTACGGGGAGTCCTTGCTCCGGTGTAAGAACAATTTGCTCTGGATTGCAATGTGAATTTCCCATAGGTTTTCACTAGGTGGTGCAGTAACTACGGGTGCACATAAAGTCTCTTACGTGCTCCCGTAGTTACTCTGGATTGTAGGGTTGGATTCTGGAAGTCTAGTTGCTGACTGAGATCAAATCCATCATATGCACATGAAGCAACTGTTCAGCTAATCATTACTTCATATCCTAAGCTATATCCTAAGCTATATCAAGGATTACATCAAGGTAAAATGGGCTGCATAAACTGCACTTTTGATGCCCTGTGCTTCTTGAAGGAGAGATGGAACTAGAAATGTGATACAGTGGTACCTAGCTTAACAAGTGCCTCACTTAACAAGCGTTTCACATAACAAGCAAACATTTGCAAGAAATCTTGCCTCACATAACAAGTTCTGCTTCACTTAACAAGCAAGCGCGCTATGGGCATGTGTGCTATGCAGCCCTGACGCTCCGCACAGAGGCTCTTTAAAAGGACTGGCGGCCAGCACTGCTGCCTCTAACTGCCCCCAACTTGGGGCCAGTTGCCTGGAGGTGCCAGAGGCAGCTGCTCCTAAATGCCCCCAAGTTCCCCCACCGACCCCCTTGAACCTCCAGCAGCAGCCCAGGTAAGCTCTCAGGAAAGTGTCTTTGATTGCAGCCTCCTAACCATGTCTACCCAGAAGTAAGCCCCATTGCGTTAAATGGGGCTTACTCCCAGGAAATTGTCTTTAGGATTGCAGCCTAAGTAGACTTCATAGGATCATGCACATTTAATGCATTTTTTAATTCAATTCCAGTTTTTTGTCTTCATTTTTACATCCAGTTAATATTTTTATATGAATATTTTGTTTGTTGTGGAACCAATTGTCTGAGTTTCCATTATTCCCTATGGGAAAATCCGCTTCACTTAAAGAGCATTTCGCTTAAAGAGCATGATTCCCGAATGAATTAAGCTCTTTATGTGAGGCACCACTGTATATAAAAATACTCACATTGCTTCTACTGATTCTTTAAAAAAAAATTCAAATATAAATATAACTGTAGAACTGAAATTAATTTAACTGCAGTAACGCTTCAGTTAAATTGGCAGAGTTGTAACACTTTGCAACATCAAGGGTGATGTTAAAGGGTCAGCCAGTTCATGCCCTCCATAGGGCATGAACTGGTTGACCCTTTAACATCGCCCTTACTTGTTTGCGGCACCAAAAAATGATGTCATTGACAAGCAATTCTGTTTCTGCAGACCCAAATTCTGTATAGCAATGATTTTAGCATCATTTTGTTCAGGGACTGTTGCACTTTTGTACTACTGTATTTACTCAAATCTAACGCTCAACTTTTTCAGCCAAATTTAGTCTAAATTATGGTGCACATTAGATTCAATGATTAGAGTAAATGTGTTGTTTTGATTATAAGTTTAGAGTGGTGTGTATTAGATGCGGTAAATGTGGTATTTCCAGCATCATACCTACTGGTGGCATGAAGTTGTTATTGTTGGTGGTGGCGGTGGCGGTTATAATAGTAGTATCAACATTTCTCAGTAACTAGTTACCAGTAGATTAGTATCAGTGCCGGCACCATTATGCTGAAGTTCTGCTTCACTTTCTAATCCCAGCGGATGTCAAATTCCCTGAGCTGACAAATAAAGATGTTATCTCTCTGATCGATGCTGGGTTGGCCATCAACACTGCTTACCCACTGATTCTGCGCCCTGAGAGAAATGTGAAACTGATTCTCTCCTTTGACTACAGTGCTGGGGATCCTTTTGAGGTAATTCATTTAATGTTAAGGTGCAAATAGACAAGGCTGGAATTATGATTCACAGGAACTGCATATGAAAATGCTTCATAATTAGTCCATCTAACTCAGTATTTACACACTGACAGCAGCTTGTAAGGTTTTCACATAGAAAAGGCTCTTTCCTTTTTTTCTTTTTTAATTTCAGATACAGCAAAAGGAATTTTGGATATGCAACAACAGGGATAGGTATACACAGGCATACACATAAGGTTCTCCAGGCAAAACACTTAGGGTGCAATCCAGAGTTACTACAGGGAGTCCTTTCTCCGATGTAAGAACAATTTATTCTGGATTGCAAAATGAATTTCCCATAGTTTTTCACTAGGTGGTGCTGTAACTACGTCAACATAAATGTCTCTTACATGCTCCCATAGCTACTCTGGATTGTAGGGTTATTTTACATCCTCTTAATACTACTTTACATACATCTAATTAATCAATTTCTATCTTTTTTGGTGTTAATATCATTTTAAACATTTTGAAAAGGCTCTTTCCTGAGGGTCTGTAGATACTGGGAGTTGAATGCGTACCCGCTACCATTGAATGACAGTCTTTCCTCTAATACGCCTTGGACTGTGGTGCCAGAATTTAAGAATAACCTATTGCAGGCATCCTGCAACCCTCCTCCTCCTCTTTCCACTATTAAATCTGAGCAGTGGTTTAAAGGGAAAAAGGAATATTGAGTCAATGCTGTGTTCTCTAAGCACTCTCCCAATTCTACTTTGTAGCTGCAAATTGTAGCTTCCTGCCTTATCAGTCTGCTACTATCAGAAGGAGGAATCTATATGAATCTAAATTCTTTTCTACTCTGGATTTATACTTATTCCCAGAGAGGTGATACTGACATGGGAAGTAGCTTCTTGTTTGTCCTTGGCCTTCTGTCATGTCTAAAGTTGCAAGGAGAAAGGCATGTTGCATTGCCTCCTTCCTTAGTAAAGTCCTACTGGAAGGATCTCAAAAACTAATTCAGAAAGTAGCTTTAAGTTCCACTTCCAACCAGTGAGTGAATACTTACCCAAGCTGAAAAAGCAATACATCATGAATTTAATAGACTTCTTTATCACTTTGATTTAGACCATCAAAAAAGCTGCCCAGTACTGTAAGGACTATAAGATCCCGTTTCCTGAGATAAATGAGAAAGAACTGCAGGATACAGACAACCCATCAGACTGCTATATTTTCAGAGGGAAAGGAGTTCCGACTGTCATGCATTTCCCCTTGTTCAACACAGTCAATTGTCCAGGTAAGATGGGAATGAAGCACATTGGGAAGATTACTAATTGAGAAATAGTGAAATAAGTACCAAATAAATAAGTACCAAATTCAATTTTCATCATCAAATATACCGGGTGATTAAAAAGTAACTCCCTATAATGTAATTTATAAGTATTTTAAAATAAGGACTTACTTTTCAATCTCCCTATAGTAGCTTTATTGTATTGCCTAAGGTAAATTTCTTGCAGAACTCATTCTATAGAGTCCTGAAAAGTCTTGTTTTCACTAGTGATTATAGTGAAACTGGAATGGAACAAGCCTCAGATTTGAACTATCCTTGTTATGCAATCCACAGCCCATGAAAAGTGGGCTTTCGGTATCTGTATGAATCTGTTCCAGGACTCACTGTGAATACAGATTTCCACAGATCGATGGAAAGCCCTTCAAGAAGCAACTCCAAGCTCCTTTCAGTCACATCTGGAGTCAAGTGAGACTCTATGGCATAGGGTGGCATAAGAGCTGTGTCAAATGCATGGGTGCTACAATTGTGGTTAAAGAGGGCCTACTGGAATATATGTGCCCTTCCAAATTAGCATGTGGCATCTAAACTCTTCAGCAATCCACCAGCCTATTCTAAGCAAATTTATTTTTGTAAAGGGTGATAGTCACAAGAGACTGTGCAACCTTTCCATTAATTCTTAAAGCATGTTTGGAAGCATAGTTTTCTATTGGACTGGTGGGATCTGGAGTTTTCTATGCTTCGTTGGTTAGATTTATCCACTCACAGCTTCTTCCATTTTCAGGTAAAATTGCTGAATACAGAGACAAGTTTTCCACTTTTAAGAAGAGCTACAGTGAGGAGGAAATAAAAGAGCTACTCACAGCAGCAAAGAAAAATGTCTCAAATGCTCAGCAGAAGATTCTGGAGGAGATCAAGAAGATTGCGTGTCCAGTTTCCCACAAACCATAAAGAAATATTTTCATTTTACTTTTGTCAATCAGTCTGTCTATCACTGATTGCTTTTAATTACTGTTCTTGCCATTATTTCAGTTATTGTCCACTTTACTATAGCCTTTCTTTATTTTACTTATTGTGGTGGCCAAGCTATATGCTGTTCATAGACCAGCCTGGGGCAGGGGTGCACTGCTATGCTTCTGGTCAATTTAGCGGGAATGTGAGGAGAAATATTATGGAAAACATGTATCTTGAGATGTGAGTGGGGTCCACATATTCTTCCCAATGTCAAGTATGCTTCATCAGTGCTTCATTAAGATGATTGTGCCTTTACACATAATTTTTGTGTAAATGTTTATTGGCTTTTTGGCACCAATTTACTCATCACTGCTTATTGAGACAATATCTCACTGGTATTCTAATTATACAATATCTTTCCTGTATAGGAATTGTATAGGATGCAGTTTTGTATATAAACATGTAGCCTTCAGATACTTAAACCTTCTGAGATGCAAATTGAGTGGGATGTTATGGAAGTTCTCTGTCAAGTGCCTGAATAATGGAGCTCAGAGAGGAGAATTCATTTGCTTCCCTGTGACTGAAATGATTAGGTTCCTTGCATAACTTTTAAGCTAGTGTTGACCTTATGTATTATGGAATTATGGAATTTTATTTGTTTACTCATTCATTCTACCTATTACAAACTTGGCCGACAGTGATTTACTGGGATGGTTTACATCATAGCACATTTGCTGGGCTTTAATGGTTGCTGCATCGCTTGGGTGAGAACTTTATGCTTTCCAGCCAAGCACAGACAATTTCCATCCGGCTGCTTGTAGTTTTTGGTACCCATGCTGAAGAAATGTAGATGTAGACCTCTGCACTTGCTACTTAACTTTCAATGCCTGTTTTCATTTTTATTTCTATTCTCAATAAAATTTGATTTTGTATTTGTTGATTTTGATGTTTTAAAACATAATTATCTTTAAGAAAAAACTTTTGCAGCCCAATTCTGTTGTGGATGCCACCCTGCAGTAATGTATGCTGAAATGGCTGTATGCAGACAGAGGTCTCCTCACCATAAGGAAATATGGGTTCTCTTACTGTGTGTTGGCCTCTGGCAGCCAACATAAAGCTGGCACAGAACCAAAAAGACCTGTATTGGGCTCTGAAGCCTGGGAGGGGAATAGGATGCAGCAGCAGTTAAGGTTGCCATCCTCAATACCCCAGCCAAAAGCAGCCTCTGGTTTTCCCTTTCCCCTTAGTTCCACCCTCCCAGCCTTGCCATGGCCCTTCCCTTCATATAGGGAAACCTCTGACTTGTTCTCACTATCTACTCACTACTCCCACCTCCCACTTCTTGGCAGTATACTCACTGCTCTTACAGCATGGCAGACTGCTGACCGCACATAACCCTAGCACAAATTGGTGCTGGCCTCTTCTCTGGCACTTTCTCTTCCCAGTGGTCTGCCTTATGGCACGTTTGTGACAGTTCTGGACAGGGCAATGTGTGGCTGCTCAGCATTAGGATTGGGCTTTATGTTTCATTTTTCTCAAAATCAGGTGACTATGTTATCTGGTAAGATATCCCATAGCGTATTCGTTGCCACAGGAATATGTTCCACAGTTCTGGGACATTGTCAAAGTATGTTACATTGAATGAGGGACTCTCTTCTTCCACCATGCAATAAGTAAAATGGTTGCACAAGGATTACATATTAACTCTACACGAAAGTGGATAAGTTTGAGACATTTATGCACAGAAAGAGCCAAATTCAGACTCTCTCAATAGTCACAATATTCCCTTGGGCCTGCATTTTCTGTGGCAATGTTCATTCACAGCATCCTAACCCAGTGTGTGATCCATCCTGACCCACATATATTTGGTGCCAACCGGTGGTGGGCTCCAGCAGGTTCACACCTACTCTATAGAACCGGTTGTTAACGAGAGATAGGCAATATAAAGTTTAAAAATATCCATTTAAAAGTGGCTGCCAGATGGGCAGAGAACCGGTTGTTAATTTATTTGAAGCCCATCACTGGTGCCAACTATCAACATTGGCTCTGTCTAACTTAGTAGAGCTTGGCTTATTTGCAGCATTTGCAACCACTGACGATGCTATAGTTTCAAAGTTCTTGATTTTAACCCCTCCAGTAGCATATCTGATAGGTGATTGAAGATCATGGCTGGTCACTATCATAATCCCTATCAATTATGGCTGGCAGCATTACTTGCTACCTCCTACTACAAGCCATCCTACCTAGTTCTTCCTCCACTTGCTTGTCCTAGGCATACTACTGAATTCTCCTCTTGCCAAAACTTTATAATAGATCATAAAATCCTGGACCATTCTTGCTCCACAGTGGATCAGATTTTTAAGCTTTGGATCTGTTTATTCATATAGGTGCAGAAAATTGCA
Organism: Cryptoblepharus egeriae; assembly: GCA_030015325.1. Classification (NCBI taxonomy): domain Eukaryota; kingdom Metazoa; phylum Chordata; class Lepidosauria; order Squamata; family Scincidae; genus Cryptoblepharus; species Cryptoblepharus egeriae. The sequence goes on from JAREYC010000004.1 coordinate 83,881,593, forward strand.
TATTGAAAAGTGTACTTTACAATATGTTGTTGCACATCAGTGAAATAATCATGGATATGGAAAGCATTTTCCATGACAGATGTTAGAACAAACAATTAGGAAGACAATAATACATTTTTTAAAATTACATCCAGAATTTCAGTCTTTTTTTGTTTAGTCCAAAAGCATCACAATCCCCTTTTGCTTTTTTTGTTCTGCACTCTTTGAAAAATTCTTCCATTTTAAAAAAACTTAAATATCTAAATTAACATTAAGATCATGGAGAAGAACCCCTAGAAAAAGTAATGTTCATGCTGGTAAACAGTTATGTATGAATAGACTTTGGGAGGAAGCAGTGGTGGGATTCAAATAAATTAACATCAGGTTCTATATCCCATTAGTAACTGGTTCTCAGAACCAGGCATTCATTAACAAAGGGTTCTATAGAACCTGTGAGAACCCCCAGAAGTCCACCACTGGGAGGAAGACTTTGGGAGAAGACCCGCATAAGGGGTGGGAGGGGGGAGGTGGCTTGAAAGCTTGCTTTTGGTCTTGCCATCTTGTGGACATTTTTTGTAATCCTGAACATGTAAGCAGGACTGTAGTTTGTCAATCAGACAGCAAGCTTCCGTGCTCTACCAACAGCAAAACTGTGTCTTCTGTGACCACGGAAGGAAGGACCTGTGAACAATATGTTAAGTCATCCAACCACAAAAAAATCGTACGTCAGTTCTTCTCAGCCATCAGCAGGTTCCTTCCTTCTCCAGTAACAGGAAGTATGTAACTCAAAGCATGTGGTTATCTTAGAGGGTCCGAGACAAAAGGATAAATATGGACAGTTGCTCATAGCTAATCAGAAAATTCAAGTCCTCGCATCTCAGGTTGCCTCTTCTACTGCCTCCACATTTTGAGTGAGAATACCTTGAATTGTCTGCAAAGAAACTAGAAAGAGGAGATGGCCACCAACACTTCTGGGAAGGTAAAGTAGTCCTTTGATAAGCAGCAATGTGTTTTCATTGCTCAGAATGAAAGCCAGTGCTTCTCTACAGTGCCAATACTTTAAGTATGGGCAAAGTCCAGAGTAACTATGGGGAGTCCTTGCTATGGAATCCTTTACTCTTGCTATGGAATCCCTTACTCCCTTACTAACTATGGAATCCCTTACTCTGGATTCCAATATGAATTTCCATACGTTTTCACTAGGTGGTGCAGTAACTACGGGTGCACGTAAAGTCTCTTATGTGTTCCCATAGTAATTCTAGATTTAGGGGTATATTGCACATACAGTGGAATAATCAACCATATCTTTGTCTATATAATATTCTTTTCTGATTCTCCAAAACAACAGAGTTGTGACTGGACCAAGTTGCATTACCAAGAGAAGAGGTAATGCCCGATTCAGGATTAGGTACTATCTGAGAGAGCATTGACTGGACATTGCTAATTGGCCAATACTAGACTGGCATGGGTGTGGTGTTGGGATTTCATTTTTGTTATGTTTCTTTGGTGTATCAGGTGTTTAGGGTGGGGTAGGCAGAACTATATATTTCAATGTACAATTCGAGGAAGCAAGGTCAAAGGGGTAAGCCAGAACTGCTCCGATAATTCCTGACCAGCTTGAGGAAGCTGACTGGCGAGACCGACAGATTGAACTGGCAATACATGGCAGGATTCGCCCCACAGACCTAGTAGCTCTGCTGTCTTGAACCTTTGGGCACAGTGAAGAAAGGCCACCCAACAATTTGCAATCCTAATCCCTGTTAGGCTGGCACAAGTCCTATGCTGGTCTGGAGATGTGCCACACATTTGTGCCACTTATGGCAGAGGAGGGGAGTTAGATCAGTGCACAGGCATGTACCAGCCTCCCATGCCACCACAGGAACTTGGAGATGGGTGAGTTGTGCTGGCCTAAATTGGTTAGGATTGTGCCGTGAGGGACGTAGACAGCCAGGACCATTTCCCCCACTTTATAAGGTGCTCTTTGCCCAGCTAGTATAGAGTGATACTGATTTTCTATGCAGGTCCGGATATCAACAGCCCTCTCAGCGGGCGAAACACAAGCCATTGCCACAAGAAAGGAAGAGGTGAAGAAAGGCCTTGAGAAGCTTAATATCACAGGGGGAAAGGTAAGATTATTATTATATATACACCAAATAGTGTACACAATAGTGAACTAGCGAATAGTCGACAGAGCAGCTTACATAGCAAAATAAATACATAATTCATATATCCTTGTACCTCAAATGGATTAGCAGTAAGAAACTATAAAAATCACAAGAGAGCTTCATTGGGGGACTTGATGAGAACATTTTCCTGCCACAAAGACATGTCAAATGTTATGTATCTTCTAGGAGCAAGTTTCCTTTGTATTATGCTGAATGCATTAACTGAATTAAAAATATATTAACAAACTAGATCTTCCATGAATGCCTGCACTTTCCAGAATTCTGTAGTGTCACTGATTCTTTTTTCTAGCTAGAAAAACATGCAGTGGCATATCATGGAGGTGCATATTAAATTTTAACTGCCATATGTTTGCATAATGTTTTAAAAGGACCCAGAACCTTGTTGTAATATGTGGAAAAGAACCCTGAGCCTGTCTGCTTTCCTCTCCTTAGGTCCCGACTATTGCTGTCCTGGGATCAGGTGGAGGTTTGAGGGCCATGATTGCCCTTTATGGGACATTAACAGAATTGAAGAATCAAAATCTCTTGGACCTCATTATGTACTTGGCTGGGGTTTCCGGTTCCACCTGGTAAGTGCATGAAGGTTGATATGAAAAGAAATGTTTAATGAGAATGTTTAAATTCTTGCTTTATTGGGAGAGACGGGTCCAATGGTGACCTCATCTAAGCATTTATTTTTCCAGCAGTGCATATCACTAGGAAATTTACAGTGAAGACATTAAGGTGATGGGTTTTTCCAGATGTATGAATACAAAACCTGGTTTTCAGAACTGTATTTTCTTCTGTGCATGGAGCTTTTATTTAGTTGTAATCAATGTTACATTTCCCATCGCATTAAGTATTGTTGACCATTACTTGGAAACCTGTTCTGTGAGATCTAGCTCAGTCCCTGAAACAATATTGAAACAAAATACACAGGTTACAATGAATACAAAAATGCCTCTCACCATGTCACTTCCATTTGTCGTACTATATTTTACTATGGCATTCTTTGCCCTGGATTGACAGCTATTCCAGCAACTAAGTGGTATCTTGATTTATGAGCATAATTTGTTCTGGAAGCTAGTTGGTAAGTCAAAATGTTTCTATATCAAAATGAATTTTCCCATAAAAATAGTGGAAACTGGCAATTCAGTCCACAACTCAAAAATATTCATATAAAATTACAATACTTATTATTATTACTTATTATTATTAATACTTATTATTATAATCATATAAAATTACAATACTAAAATTATTATATTTTGTAATATAATACAAAACAATAAAGAAAATACAAAATATAAAGAAAAACAAAATGAATTAATCCGCACTTGGACTCTCAGGCTGCAATCTGTCCTACTCACACAGGAGTGAGCTCCACTGACTATAATAGGACTTACTTTTGAGTAGACATGCAAGACTAGGGCTGCAATCCTAACAACACTTTCCTGGTAGTAAGACCCATTGAACACAATGGGGCTTACTTCTGAGTAGACATGGTTAGGATTGTGGTCTAGATTTCTCAGGCTCCTTTCTGTTGCCCCCCTTACTTAGCAGAGAGCACAATCCCAACCATGCCTACTCAAATGTAAGCCCCATTGTCTTCAATGGGTCTTACTCCCAGGAAAGTGTCTTTAGGATTGCAGCCTTAGTGTTGGTTCAGAGGTTTCCGAACCTTCCTCGGGCAAGATTAATTGACTGACACAGGCTGCTTTTAAGCCAATAATTGCAATTTAAGGGATGTTTATCTTTTAATTTAAAGAGCCAAGCTCATTTGTGTTGAGAAAAAATTGCTGACAAATAGAAAACTGATAATTAGGTTTCATCTGCATATTATTGGATTACAGCTGGCCACGAAAACTTGCAATCATACAGTAATTTTTTCCCTATTTCACAACCAGGTGCATGTCAGAACTTTATAAAAATGAAGACTGGTCAGAAAATATAAAGAACTTGGAAAAAAACACAAGTGAAACCCTTACACATGGCCATTGGGATTTTTTGAGAGCGCGAAAAGCTGCCATAGAAGCAGCAGAAGATAAAAATTATTCTCTGACTGATTTCTGGGCCTATTTTATTATATATGATCTACTCAAACAGGTAGGGGGCAAAAAGGGCTGAATTATCAGAATGTCAGAACTCAACATGTATGCAAAGAATGTTGTTTTTAAAGCAAACCAGGCACAAGCATTTCCATGAAGTTCTTGTGCAATCTCTCATATGTACTGTAATCCCTAAGGCAGTGTTTCTCAAAGTGGGGGTCGGGACCCCTTTGGGGGTTGCCTGGAGCTTTCCTGGGGGTCACCTAAAGACCCCTGGTGCAGGGGGCCAGGTGGGAAGACCTGGCAGAAACACTGGAGGCGCTGCGGCTGGAAGAAGCCACTGAGAAGCTGCTCAGAAGGAGCCTGTGAGCTGGTGTGAGACCGATGTGGAGCCTTGGGGGCTGGGAGGTGCCCAACACACTCACCACAGACAGCAGCCTCCTCTCCCCCCCCCCCCCCCCCCGTAGATCCTCAGTGTGCCTGTGGGCTGAGAGTGGAGCGTGGTGTGAGCATGGTGCCAGAGCTCTGGTGGGTGGGCTGTCGGGTGGGTGTTCCACTTGTGCACCGACTTGTGCCCTGTTCCTTGTGCTCTACTCAAAAGTAAGCCCCCTCAATGTTGTTGTTGTTCATGATAAGTGAATGGGACTTACTCCTAGGAAAGTGCTAAGATTGCAGCCTTAGAGCCCAGTTCTATGCATGTCTACTCAGAAGTCAGTCCCATGATAGTGAGTGGGGCTACTCCCAGGGAACTGTGGCTGGCTCTGCTGCCTGAGATCCCAATCCTATGGAAGACTCCTCAGAAGTCAGTCCCATGATGGTGAATGGGGCTTACTCCCAGGAAAGTGCTAGGATTGCAGCCATAGGCTGCAATCCTAAAGACATTTTCCTGGGAGTAAGATCCATTGAATACAATGGGGCTTACTTTTAAGTAGACATGGTTAGGATTGTGCTCTTTAGAGCCCAGTTCTATGCGCATGTACTCAGAAGTCATTCCCATTGAGTTCAGGGAGGTTTATTTCCAGGAAAGTGTGCATAACACTGCAGCAGTAGCAATGAAAATAATTTTATGGTTGGGGGTCCCCACAACATGAGGAACTTATAAAGGGGTCATGGCATTAGGAAGATTGAGAACCACTGCCCTAAGGCATCTCCATTTAATCCAGAACACGCTTGCAAAGTATTCGAGTAGGGCTATGTTTTTTCGCTACCTTACTTTACTCTGATCGGGCTTTCTGCAAGAGGCAAGAATACCATGAGGACCACATTTGGCTGCTTGGTCACCCGCTGACCGTTTGTGACTATGAGCACAATTCTAACCATGTCTACTCAAAAGTAAGCCCAACTGTGTTCAGTGAGTCTTACTCCCAAGAAAGTGTCTTTAGGATTGCAGCATTAATGCATTTTTGAGAAGCTTATGTGTTAGATATTAATTGCATTATACTGTGCCATTTTGCACTTGCATCTAGTTCACTATAACTTACACTGGGAGTGTCAAACATAAGGCCTCTGGGCTGGATATGGCTTATGGAAGCTCTTTAGCTAACCCCGTGATAATTGGTCTCTCCTAGCACCACTATCAGCTGCTAGGATGAGAAATGTGGAGCTGAGAAGTGGCCGGCAGAAGCAGCACTGCTGAAAGGGCAGCACTGGGGAAATTATCATGCGAGCCATATTTTTAGCAGTGTCACTTCTGCTGAGGTTCTAGGAAGGAGAGATGGAAGAAGGTGACAGAAGGCAAGGAATGGTATGAAGAAGAAGCAGACAAAGACAGATGAAAGACCAAGACAGATGAAAGACAGATCAATACTTCCAAGGCATTGAGAGAGCCCACACTGGCTGCCTTTCAGCAGCTCTACTTGAGCTGCAGCATTGCTTTGCACAGCATCTCTTGGTTAATTGCATGGCCATGTGAAATGGTGGCAGAAGTGGGACTGCTAAAAGGCAGTCCCTGTGGTAATCATGTTCTCCCATATGTTGAAAATATGTGCAAGTCAGCTCACTATATGAAATATGTTTGGCAGCCCTGGCACTGGTTTCAAACAGAAATGTCAGGGCTTGAACTTGGCACTTACTGCATGCTAAACCAGTGTTCTGTCACTGAGCTGAGGGTGGGTTGGAATTTAGTACATTAAATTAATTGGATCCATGCCTTTTCAGTTGGATGAGTCAAAATTGTCTGAACAGAGGGAATCTTCTGAGAACGGGAAGAATCCCTATCCCATTTATGCAGCGGTGGACAACGACAGATTTAGCAAACATCAACCAGGTAATGGATTATTAAGGGTGAAATCCAGAGTAACTACGGGGAGTCCTTGCTCTGGTGTAAGAACAATTTAGTCTGGATTGCAATATGAATTTCCCATAGGTTTTCACCAGGTGGTGCAGTAACTACGGGTGTACGTAATGTCTCTTACGTGCTCACGTAGTTGCTCTGGATTTGGCTGTAAATTTCAGTTTTTATTAATCCTATTCATCAAATGAATTTCAATTTATATTCTGCCTTATTCCAAGAGCTTTAGGCAGGTAACAATCTTTTATTATTAAACTCCAATTATACAGATGCACTTATAATTGGCATCTCATCTTACTGATAGTTATTTTGGGAATAGAAATACAGAATTTTCTGGAATTCACTTCAAGAGAACTTAAATTCACTGCCACGGAATTTAGATTTTATTAAGTTAACCAAAATAAATGGGGGAACCAATTCATGGCAGGCTCAGGTTGACCATAAGACCAGAAAAACCTGGATTTGTCCAGATTTTTAGCCTCCTGTCCGGGTGTCCTACATTTTGGCTTCATTGTTCTACATTTTTGAACTTCGTGCTGGTGTGCAGTACACCATCATGTCATATATCTTTGGATTCATATTGAGGAGTAGAATCCAACACAAAAATCAACTGTGAGATACCGCCTTCCTATCAAAAGTTATGGCCAAAAATAAAAAAAATATAAAAACAAAAAAATACATTTTTTGGCAATTTTTTTTAAGCGGGTAGGAATTTTGGCTTGGGAGGCTAGGAATTTTGGCCTGGGTGGTAGGAATTTTGGCCTTGGGGTTCAGGAATTTTGGGATGGCATCTGGTCATCCTGGGCAGGCTTAAGCTTAAGGCAGTTCTGTTTGAAGTGGCTCCAATTCTGTTTGAAGTGGCTCCAATTCACTCCAGTTCTGTTTGAAGTGGCTGCTGATGTTCTGCAGAGACCGGAGCTCTTTGCAAATTGCATCTAGTTGCAACTGAGAGCAATTAGCACTTCAGGGAAGGGAGAGCAAAACAGAATCAAAACTAAAGTTCACATCTTTTAAGATAGGTTGCCCCGGTAAACAGTCTCCCTTTAAACTGCTCTTTTAAGGGAAACTTTTCTTTCAATTTATAGAGTTAACCTCAGTTGCTTTGAGAGAAGATTGCATATAAATAATTTGCATATTAATTGGTTACACCTGTACAAGCATTTTGGATTACAAGCATGCTCCTGGAACGAATTATGCTCATATACCAAGGATCCACTGTATATAATATATGTGTGCAAAGTACTTCTGATGATTTATCTTAAATCTTTTCTTACACCAAGCTTGTAATGTGTTGTCTGAGATGAGTTTGAGAAGGAAAGGTGTAGCTGGATTAAGGGCAAAATCCAGAGTAACTACAGGGAGTCTTTGGTCCGGTGTAAGAACAACTTACTCTGGATTCCAATATGAATTTCCCAGAGGTTTTCACTAGGTGGTGCAGTAATTACGGGTGCACATAAAGTCTCTTACGTGCTCCCATAGTTACTCTGGTTTTGGGGGTTAGAGTTATAGGCCATGCATGTCTACTCAGTAGGAAGTACCAGGGGGCTTAGGCTGCAATCCTAAAGACACTTTCCTAGGAGTAAGATCCACTGAACACAATGGGACTTACTTTTGAGTAAACATTCTTAGGATTGTGCTCTTAGTCTCATGCAGATGTGCATAGCTGTGCAATATAAAGCTAGATTCATGGCAGAAGTGCAGTACAATCTGAAAATGCCCTGATCTGCAACACACTCTCTTTAGATGCTATGTTAAACCAGTATTACTGCAAGGTGTCACAAGAACTATGTTCAAGTATGCTCATCCAATACGTTTCACAACCAAAACATTTCTAGCAATATATCGTTAGAAGTGAGCTGTCCGCACCCACCCTTTGGGTGTGTGTGTGTGTGTGTGTGTGTGACACTGCTAGTGACCTAAATTGCAGAGGTTAGGAATAATATCATCATGCTACACAGTTGGATGTGTAATTTACAGCAGAATGCAAAAAAAATTCTATCAAAATTCTATCAATTCAATATAAATTCTATCAAATGGTTAGGCAACATTCTAGAAAACCAAATTATAACTGTATTATGTAACGAAAAGTAGATTTGCACCAATGAGACTGATTATTCAAAGAGCCAATGAGATGTTATGACACAGCATGAAACCAATAATGTGACACTATTAGGAGGTGACACGGGGTGGAAATGGTCTCCATTCAGGTCCTAAAACTAGACAGTGACCTGTTAGGTTCAACAAAGTTGTTGCATTCTATGCCTTCAGACCAAACCCTGTTGGTCTTGTTGTTGTATCCTATGCCTTCAGTCTAAACCTAATATTTTTCAGGAAGCTGGTATGAATTTACCCCACATGAAGTTGGGATTGTTGGCCTAGGTGCTTCCATCGACACCAAAGACTTTGGGAGTGAATTTGAGAACGGGCAGCTGAAAGAAAAGAAGAAGGAGAAAATAATCTGCTATCTGCAAGGTGCCCCTATCAATTGTTCCTTCTTAGAAGCCTACTGTTCTCTGGCTGCCAAAAACACAGCAAGGGAAAATATTATGTGTTGGCACAATCAACAGTTTGTAGAGCCAGTGTCTGGTCGTGTTGGATCCCTGAATGTCCACACTGAGCTAATGTGGTGACTCCAACCTCCTTGGGTTGTTGTAGGCCCACTTTCAATAACGACCTAGAAAATAATGGTCTGGGAAATGTGTTGTTTTTCCCCATTCTGAGATAGCATCAAATATGGTGCACAATCATGCCTGGCTGCTGGGTGGGGGGTGGGGGGGAGAGAATGATATAGAGGAATAGGTTTTGGTTTTGATTATGCTTTTAATCTCTCTTCACTCTGCTTTGTTGGGACAATCGCAGGCAAGGTGAATTAATTTTTTTAAAGCAAAAATATTGTCATTTAATATTACCTGGTATATGTGAGTGTCTTACTACTGTTTTTGAAAAATCTTACTTTAGGTTTATGGGGAAGTGCTCTTGGAAGTCTGGAGGAAATCCAGAAGACTATACAAGGTATGGTTCATTCTGTGGTTAAGAACCTTCCATGAGAAGGATTCTCAGCTGAGTCATGTGTGTGGAATTCTTGTTTATCGTTCAGGGCCCTGTATACTGCTAGATGGGAGCAGGAAAAATGGCAACTCTGGAAACATGCAGGGTTGTGGTTCTGCACAAATAGAGATTTATGCTCTCAGTCCATGTCTGGATGTTATTTTCAAACAGGCAATCAACACTATTAGCTTTCAGACTGCTATTTGCTGAATGATGAACCTGAGAATGTTGTGATGGTATCTGGCAGTGACGGGATTCAAAAAAATTAACAACCGGTTCTCTGCCCATCTGGCAGCCACTTTTAAATGGCTATTTTTAAACTTTATATGTCCTATCTCTCATTAACAACCAGTTCTACAGAGTAGGTGTGAACCTACTGGAACCCACCACTGGTATCTGGCCTGCAGAGGACAGATTTCTGGAGGAAAAGTCCATCACAGATTACAAGCCATGATGAACATATGCATCTGTTTTTTGGAAGCAGTTTTTGGTTTTTGGAAGTAGGCTACTTCAGGATGCCAGATGCAAGGGAGTGGCAATAGGACACAGGTCTCTTGTTTTGTGTGCTCCCTGAGACAACTGGTTGGCCATTGGAAGCTGGACAATCTAGAGTAACTACGGGAGCACGTAAGAGACATTACGTGTACCCATAGTTACTGCACCACCTAGTGAAAGCCTATGGGAAATTCAAATCCAGAGCAAATTGTTCTTACACCAGAGCAAGGACTTCCCATAGTTACTCTGGATTGCACCCTAAATGGGCCATTGGCGTGATCCAGCAGGGCTCATATGTTTTTAGGAATGCTAAATATCTGGTTAGCATGGTATTCAATAATTTACGTACATTTCCTAGTTAGACATGTGCTGTATTAACATATTACTGGGAAGATCCAGGTTCAAATCCCACCTTGTTTATGAAGCTTCCTGAATGATTCTCAGGCCAATCTCAGCTTCACCTACCTCACAGCTTTGTTGTGAGAATAGCAGGAAGGAAGGAACTGAAGCATCTGATGGGCCAATGTGAGATACAGGAAGCTGGATTAGATGGGCCTTTGGCCTGATCCAGCAGAGGCTCTGCTTATGCTGGATTAGATGGGCCTTTGGCCTGATCCAGCAGAGGGCTCTGCTTATGTAAGTCACCTTGTAAGCATTTGTAAGTCACCTTTCCTTTTGCTTTCGTATGGATAAGTTGGGGTATAAATTCAATCAATCAATCAATAAAATAAAAACTCTTAAATGTCAAATGAAATTCAAAAAAAAAGAAAAAAATTGAGAGATACTTTGGTTGGATAGATCTGTATTAGATACTGAGTTTCCTTTTTCTGTTAATCCAAATGGGAGAATATATAACCGTAATAAGTTTATTGGTTGGGTCCTTATTTTCGTAATCTATTCAATCTAATCATTGCTGGGTTGTATGTGGGAAAGCAGAGACACATAAATATTAATGTAACCATTTCTTTTTCAAGACAAGATACTGCATTTATTTCATCATGAATCACGAAGACATACTTCAAGAGAATTCTCAACAGGTAAGCCATTGCAACAGCAGATTGGAACATACCTCATTCTTCTGCTCTGTGACTTCTCTGTTAGCTCCAACTCTCCAGTGTTTCTCAATAAGGTAATACACTTCTTGAAACAGGTAATGTACCTCCAAAACACCTTGATGGTGTTTAGTATTCAGTTTTGGTTTTATGCTTTTTTATATATTTGAATTTTATGCCAATAAAGATGTCTGACTGTCTGTCTGTCTTCTTCTCTGATCGCTTCTTCTCTGATCACATAAATTCTCAGAACAGAATTACATAGAACAGAGAACGATTCAGTTTGAACAAATCCTTTGTGAAACCCATGTGTATTATGAATGGGTTTATATGAAATGTGCATTCATCCAGGATTTACAGGTGTCTTAAGATATGGAATTCATTAAATATCAAGCTGAACTCAGACTGTGCCCAAAATTGACCATACATGTGGGAGAATCTTGAACATGTTCCCATAGAAATTTAACTGGGACACCACAAGAATATATGTTTAGGTACATTTCAAATCCCCGTGAAAAATTTTGCATCTTAAATGCAATCATTTGGGTCCCCTTAAAATATCCTCAGGAGTTTTGCCTCATGAGGAACTTTCACATTCACTCTGAAATTCATTTATATAAAATGTCAGTGACATTTATATAAATGTAATTTATATAAAAAGTCCTCTTTTTATGTTACAAAAGGTGGGTAGTGTCCACAGAATGTCAGAGTGTGCTGTTGAGCCTCACACTCATACTGGGGCTTCCTCCATTGTCCCTATAAGGGACAATGTTGAAAACCCAGCATTCTAAATCATGGGGAGGGATTCGCCTCATGGTTTGCATTAATCAAACATTTTCTACAGTGAAACTGGGGATCCAATCTTGTAAACATGTTGATACAGAGACAGCATTTTATTTTCCCACTGCTGCTTGCAAAAGCTTGTTTTGCTTTCTGCAATGAAGGTTCCCATGAAAGCAGAAGCAGGGAGCTGCCCAGCAGAATCAATCCAGCACTTTTACTGACCACAGATGTAGGCGGACAAGAGGAAAAGCGTCGTAAACTGGAGAAAACGCTGACAACGATGTTTAGAGGTAAATTCCACATTAGCTATGTGCTAACTTCACACAGTGCTTCTAGGCATATCAATCAATCAGTCAGTCAATCCACAGTATTTGTATACCACTTTTCAACAAAAGATCACAAGTGGTTTGGTTTAACAGAGAAAATAAAATAACTAATAGTTAATGGTTGCCTTTCCCAAAAGGGATCACAATCTTAAAAGATGCAAAGAACACCAACCAAAGCCACTAGAGAAGAAATTGCTGGGTGAGATTGTTACTCTTTCCAGTTATTCTTTCCCTGCTAAAGAAAGCAGAATACCCACTTGAGTGCCTCTTGCCCTGGGGAATATTTGCTATCCAGCACAGGTTTGGGACTGCTGCTGTGTGAATCCAAGTCAAGGGAAAACTTTCCCCCCTTACCTTGGGTAGCAGCCTAATGGGACTATTCATATCAGCACCACCAATTTCGATAGCGCAAATCTGAGCAGCCCAGGACTGCCTCCTCATACCCAGAAAGAATCCTCCTTTTCCCTGTGAACAGGCCTCTGCGGTAGGGCATAGTTTTCTTGTAATTAATACATTATTCATAAGTTTTAATTTAATAATGGATAATGTAGTGTTTAAATTAACCACATGAAATCAGGAAAAAGATTGTGTTTTGTCATGTCCTACATTTTTCTTGAACAGTCCTACATTTTAGAGTAGCCTGCCTCTTTCTGCTGTTGTGACATCTGGTCACTGTGCTCCCATTTATGGTGGAAAATAATAAAACATTCAAGAAATGTAAAGTATTTTCCTTCGATCCCTGTGGCAACCACAATTAGCCTGTTCAGCTTGATTTGATTGACATTTCAATTTTATTTTTCTTTCAGGCACAGAATCAATACATGTTTGGCATTCCTTCACAGGCAAGTACAACTGAATGTTAACCAACATGTCGCCAACATGTTGAATTACTGCCGACATGTTGAATTATTTCCTCATCCTTTAAAGCCAGTGCCATCTAGTGGGCAAAGACTTAAGACTTGTACTTTATCAGAGATGTCTGTTCAATAAAGCCTGGCTTTGCTGAGACTGATTTAGTAGTGGACCATGAGCAGAAGGAAAAATGATGTTCTGTACAGGAGTTTGTGCAGTGCTTTATATTCCATGAACACACATTAATACAAGATGTAAATGTTTCAATGATGAAATATCTACATGGATTCATCACTTCTGTTTGCAGCCTGATAAAAACAGTCTTCATGTGATCAGCTGTGGGTATCAAGATTCTGTTATTGTGGTCTTTTACTCATGTGCAGAATCATACAGCATATTATTGACTCAGGGGTGTCCAAACATTTTGAGAGCAGAGCCACATCATCTCTCTGATAGGATGTTGGGGACCAGAAAAAAGAACTTTCTAATACAAAATGGGGGGGGGGGGTTATCTTCAAACCAGTTCATAATCACTCTCATACATAGAGAGATGAGGTGTATGCAGCCTCACCAGCCTTCAGAATACCCTCCAGACAGTGATGGGCTTCAAAGAAATTAAGAACCAGTTCTCTGTCCATCTGGCAGCCACTTTTAATTGGCTATTTTTAAACTTTATATGTACTGTCTCTTGTTAAGAGCCGGTTCTATAGCGTAGGTGCGAACCTGCTGCTGCCCACCACTGCCTCCAGAGTTGTAACCTACCCTCGCCACTGGAGGATTATATGCTTCCCTGAAGGCTGCATGAATGGATCTGCCTGAGGGTTTCATGGAGACTTGCTGAGGGCCACATCAAGCCTCTGGACCACATCAAGCCTGTGTCAAGTTTTGACACAGAGGAACATTGAGGACTGGGGAGACAGTTGCAAATGGTTTGTATTATTGGGTTCTAAAATAATGGTTCCAAATTTTTAGCACTAGGACCCACATTTTAAAATGACACTCTATCAGGACCTAGCTTTTAAAAAAGGAGATCTAGAAAGAATTAACTTTTTTATTTGGAACAATAATCAAAAAAATACTCTCAAACATTTATCTCCCTGTGCTTGCAAACTGTGGGTGCTTGGTTGCAACCATCTTGCATACTGCAGGCTCTCAGCAATTTGCAAGGTAATTAGCAGCTACAGTATCTGATTTTTGAATAGCTTCAGGGCTTGAGACAATTAATTATCTGATCTTTCCTTTACTATTGGTTAGCCAACAAAAATCAGATTGCAACCCACCACTGGGTCCGGACCCCAGTTTGGGAATCACTGATTTACAGAACACCAAGGCAAACTTATGTACTCACCTTTCAGTGTAAATTGTAGACATCTTTGTGGTTAAATCTGAATTCTGGGCACGGAAGGCACAATTGTACCCAGTGTGTTCACCCTATTGAAGCTCATTGAAGTGGAGATGAGAGATCAGCATGTCAGAGACAGAAAAAATGAACATGTTTGGCTTGATTTCAGGTTGTGATTTTGAAATGCTTCTCTTTTTCTTTTATCTGCATCTTGTTCTTTTCAGATTGGATCCACTACCTCCAGAAAACATTGAAATGCCTTGAAAATTGGACATGGGGGACAACAAATAACTTCGTGTACAACTGCTGTAAGCCTCTATTCCTATTACAGTTCATGTGATGAGACCTATGGGAATGTAAATTAATCAGCCTCCTGTTTAAGTTAATTGATGCTCATGTCAAATAAGTGTGCAGGTTGCAGGTTTTCAATATTTTTTTCAAAATAGGAGAAATAGGGGATTTTGACACTTTCCCCACTGTTGTGGCAATAACACAACAACAACCGACTGTATGCTCTCGTGAGCTCTTTTCAACAAGTAACAAACTTTAAATGATTTTCATTTGAAGCTTTATTTCTATTATAACACACAGGAGCAAAATGGTAGATCATTTAAACCCCTTCCTACAGTTTTAGCATGTTTGAAATAATGTGCAATTAAGATTTCTTTGTCCTAGCAATTATCCTGTGTAGGACGAGGGTCCGCTTAAAGACTTTTTGAGACTTTCACCCCCTCATTTTGTCCCCATGATAATCCTTTGAAGTAGGTGTGATAAGATAAGGACGTCCGGAATGCACTAACTTAAACAACAAATAACCCTTTCCGATATGAGCTGCCAACTCGACAGTTTCTAACAGAAGCCGAGCAGGCAACCCACAATAAACTCCCTCCCAAAACATAATTCCCCAAAACAAACCTACAAAACCCTCATAGAGACTAGCTAGTCAGATTCCCCCATCACAACTAATTCCCATAAAATACAAAATATTCTAGGTAATCTCCTAGGTAATTCTAGGTAAAATATTCTAGGTAATCTAGGTAATCAAAATACGACTCCGAAAACCAGACACCGAGAATACACCATGCCCATGCCTTTTTATCTCTCCAGCTGAGGCTTGTCTTTCTATTCTTAAAGGGGCAGCCAAATTCTTCACAGTAGGTTAGGATACTGACCCAATGTCACTGAGTGAGTTTCATGAATGAGTAAGGATCACCATAAGCCAATTCTCATTCATTCTCATTCATTGCCACTACAAGTAGAGATGCTCAGCTTGTAAACTTCCTTTCCTCACCAGGGTAGCCAATGATGATTTAGGACCAAAGGAACGTTGAAGGTTACAAGCTGCATCTTTCTGTCTTTACAGGACAAAGGGAAAATCCTCAATTATTCCCACAACGTGTGACCACAGTGTGTGGTCCAAGCAACAAACAGAGAAAATGGGAGACTTTAACTGGGGAATTACTGGGCATACAAATAAAAGAAAAGCAGAGATAAATATCTTAGATAGGGCTGTAAAATGCATTAATATGTTAGATTTATGGAGTGAAAGCCTTGGTAGGCTAGTGACACAATCCAGAGTAACTACGGGAGTACATAAGAGACATTACGTGCAACTGTAGTTACTGCATCACCTAGTGAAAACCCATGGAAAATTCAATTTGCAATCCAGAGTAAATTGTTCTTACACCGGAGCAAGGACTCCCCATAGTTACTCTGGATTGTGCCCTAATAGTGCAATCCTAATAGTGTCTACTCAGAAGTAAGTTCCATTGAGTTCAATAGGGCTTACTCCAAGGAAAGTGCTCTTAGGATTGCAGCCTAAGTCTACAATCCTAACTACACTTTCCTGGGTGTAAGTACTATTGAACACAATGGATCTTACTTCTGACATGTTGAGAATTGCACTGTAAAGGAATAATGCCCAGTTAATCAAGCTGCAGATATTTCTAGGAAAATATTATTTTAATAAGTTTTAATACAAGGACTGGTAATCACCATTGTAGAAGGGAAGTATTAATAGTAATGTTCTTAGCAGTAGTATTATCAGTACTACTTTACCGGAAGCTGGCTTCTTTCAGCAGGTTTATATAGATTCATGCATTTTACATTGAAGCTGTGTTTCCCTTTATGTAGCTGAAGTTGATTCCCCTGAGCTGATTAAAGAGACAGTTGTCTCTCTGGTCGATGCGGGTGTAGCTATCAATACGGCTTACCCACTCATTCTGCGCCCTGAAAGGGAGGTGGACTTGATCCTGTCCTTTGACTTCAGCAGTGGAGATCCTTTTGAGGTAATTCATTTAATGTGGAGAGATTGTCATGCAAATTTTAGGTTAAACGAATTGGATGAGTCTGACATATTGGGTTTTGGGTTAAACGAATTGGATGAGTCTAACACATTGTCCTCCTCCTCCAGTGCTGTCCTTGATAATAAAGTCACATTTGGGAAAACTTCATTTTCCTTAGGATACCTGACAGTTCCCTTTCTTTTCCCCAAATCCAGAGTAACTACAGGAGCACATAAGAGACTTTACGTGCACCCGTAGTTACTGTGCCACCTAGTGAAAATCTATGGGAAATTCATATTGGAATCCAGAATAAGTTCTTATACTGGACCAAGGACTCCCTGTAGTTACTCTGGGTTTTGCCATTAGTCTCACTGCCACCAATGGAGCACCAGCCCCATAACACAGCAGATAAGCACAGCTGCACAGCAGATAAGTGCACATAGAAGAAGTGATGATTTACTAGTCAGGGGAAAGTGATGTCTTACTGGTCAGGGGAAAGGGTCCCATTCTGGATTCACATCCAAATTCAACTTGTTTGAAAATCAATGAAGATAAGTCTTGATTCTGGCATTACTGTGTAGTGTAGAAGAGTACACCACTGATTTCTCCTGCTGCTTAGGTAATATCTGATGGGCCCCTAATTGGGACATGAAACCTATTCCCTTTTAAGGCAAACTAACAACCAGCAGTTATTTCTCTAAACAGACAGGGGTGGATACAAAGGGGGGCATGGATGTGTGCTCCCCTAAACAGTCATGCCTGAGAGAAAGGGCACCATCCAGGAGTGAAGTCAGGTGACAGGAATGTTCACTGAACAGGGTGTCAGCTGATAGGGCATGCCTGGTTAGGATCCCAGGTCTACCTGTCTGGAACAGGCATTTCCATGGGCAGCATCTCCATGGGCCTCCATGGGAGGCCAGGTAACCATGCAAGTAGATCTGGGTTCCAGGTCCAGGCAGAGTCCAGGTCTACCTACCTAGAAGACCTTTGACAGGTCTACCCACCTGGTTGACCCAGGCTGTGTAGTGCTCATCCCACCCCCACACACAAACACTGGATCCACTCCTCTTTCCCTTTATTTCAGACTCTCATAAAAAC
Source organism: Cryptoblepharus egeriae (assembly GCA_030015325.1). Lineage (NCBI taxonomy): Eukaryota > Metazoa > Chordata > Lepidosauria > Squamata > Scincidae > Cryptoblepharus > Cryptoblepharus egeriae. The sequence goes on from JAREYC010000004.1 coordinate 83,899,356, forward strand.
AGCTGAATACTGCAAGGCAGATGGAAATAATGGACTGAGATTTCCCAATATAAATGAGAATGAACTGCGGAACAAAGACAACCCCTCGGATTGCTACATCTTCAGAGGTGAAGGTGCTGCAACTGTCATGCACTTCCCCCTATTCAACAGGATCAACTGTCCAGGTAATTGAAGTATGGGGTTCATTGGGAGAACTTCCTACTTAGAGTGAAAGATGTTGCCAGTGCAGGAGGATAGAGAAGGTGGAAGGGACAGGATTCTGGCACTTTGGCAAAATCCTAACCCCTCTCCAAGTATCTTAGCATTAACATTGAGCTGCTCAGATTTGCATCATTACATTGCGCAGGATCCACCTCAAACTCTGCACGGGATACAGCACAGTTAAGCCAAACAGCCTGTTCCAGTGCAGGTTCAGGTTGGGCTGCCTGATTTCTGAATAAATATGCATTGGACTGAGCTGATCATGCAATTCCCATGCTAATAATGGGTTATTTGTAATCATTCACCAATGTTTCTTATTTTCAGGTGAAATTGAAAAATACCACAGACAATTTTCAACCCTCAAAATGAGCTATTCGATGGAAGATATAGAAAAACTACTTACTGCAGCAAAAACAAATGTAAAAAATGTTCATCTGAAGATAATTGAAGAGATCCAGCATATTGTGGATCCTTCTTCCGCAAATGAATAAGAAATCATTTTCTAAATTTTGCTGGATGCTTTGATCCCACTTTCCAATCTATGGGCATTCGACTTAATGTGTGAAGCTTCCTTACTAGTATATTATGATTGGTTTCAAGATTCCTAATCACCCAAATAGGCATTTGTGCAGAAATGTGTTGTATTTGAATTGCACAGAAAGTGTGATTCATGGATATGATCAGGAGAAACTTCTGTTATCACAGAACCTGGGGAAGTGCATTGCTAAAAGCAGAGTTTTACTCCACAGTCTTCAGTAAACTCACTTCACTGCAGAGAAACATTCATTGAATCTGCTTGATAACTGGTGTTTTGGCTATTTTGATGGCCTTTCAGTAGCTACAGCATCTGCCAATTATAAGCCATCATTTATAAGTGTAGTATTTTGCCAAAACTCCAGGAGGAATTTATTTATTTTATTTAACAGATTTATATCTTGCCTGTTCTTGAATTTATATCTATACAAATATTGATTTATATAAATTATATAATTTATATAATTATAGAATAATAATTATAAATATTATACATTAACGTAAATTATACAAATATAATTTATATATATATTATATCTCTATAAATATATATCTATATATCTAGGATTTATATCTTGCTGTGGTGAATAATCAGAATTCTTATATGACAAATCTTCCCATATATAATTTTCATCTTAGAGGCACTTTTTCAGTTGGTGCTCCTCTTATATTTAGCAAGAGAAGAATAACTGTCCCTTTTTACCCAAGAAGAGTGTCTTTTCTAGTGGGTGTTTGCTACAGTTCTTCTGCCATTTTTTTCGCTTGTAAGCCCTTTTGGGGCAGGGAGTGATTTAATTATTTGATTTTATTTCCAATTCACTTTTCGAACTTTTATGTAGAAAAGAAGTCTATAAATATTATTAGTGGTAGTAGCATCAGCATCAGCAGTAGTTCAGTGGTGGGCCCAGCCTGGGTCAAGAACCGGTTCTCTGGAAGTGGGCGGGGCCAGGCTAGGTCAGGGGGTGGGGCCAGGGTCAGGGGGCGGGGACAGGGTCAGGGACGGGGCTGGGGAGGTTTTTAATTAAAAAATTAAAAAAATTACTTTCTTCTGAGTAGTCAGGTTGGTCATCACTTTCCTGGGAGTAAGTCCCATTGCCTGTCATGGGACTTACTTCTGAGTAGTCAGGATTGGGCTCTGAGGCTGCAGAGGCAGCCACTTTCCTGGGAGTAAGTCCCATTGCCTGTCATGGGACTCTCCTAGGCAACTAATTAGCTGTGTTGTCATGCGCAGTGATTTTTTTGAATTTCTCAGTAGCAGTCAGCCCTAGCTAGCTGCTACTGAACTCTCCAAGCCCCCTGCCACCTCCAACCCCCAGAACTGCCCCTAAAGAGCCCCCACTGCCTGCAACTGCCCCCACTCACCCTTCCACTCCCCAGAACTGCCCCTAAAGAGCCCCTACTGCCCCCCCAAAACCCCTCTGTACCAGTCCCCTGCTTCTCCCTGTTCCCCCTCCCCAATTGGCTCACTAGCGCCCCCAAATTTTAAGATCCTATTCTGGCGAGCCGGTGCGATCCCCCTAGTGCCCACCAGTGCAGTAGTTGTAGTAGTAGTAAATAAGTAGTAGTAATTGTCGTCGCAGTTGTAGTAACTATAATACAAAGAAAGATGTGACAAGATGCACTTGAACATCTGTAAAAAATAAAAGTTACAGTCCTTTTTAGTTTACAAATGTTGCTTATGATGTTTTTTAACTCACAAATTGCAAATACCATTTTTACCATGCAAATTCCTGCTGTCACAAAATGTTTTCTGCAAATTGACTCTCATGAACTCCTTTGGGAATCGGAATAGACCAGGAGCTAAGTGGCCATGCATGTTCTCTCTCATGCACACCTGCTGAAACAGTGTGAATCAACATGTCAGAAATAAATTTTCTGGCAATTTAAGGGCAATTTAAGCCTTTAGAACAGCAGAGAGGGGTTGAAAAAGCAGTACATGCATTGGACGATTTCTGGGTTTGATTAAAAGGTTTGAAAGAGCAGATAATCAAAATATGAACCATCAGAAAGCAAATGAAACTGAAATTCATTCAGGATCTTATGTAGGGTTGCCATAATTCTTTTCCACAAAACTGGGACAGGACCTCCACCCCCCATCAAACTTGCCAGTATGTGGACGCATTCCCCCCAAACTGGGACAATACCAGTTTTCTGGGACATATGGCGAACCTGATCTTATGGAAAAGATAGAACCAGTTAATAGATATAGGATGCAAGCCAGAGTAAGGGCAGTGAGAATCAGCCGGCTGGGCTGCCCCAAGTAGGCTGTATCCAGAGCAGAAAGTTGGGCTGAATCCAAAGAGTCAGTAAGTGTGGGCTGCCCTAGCTGCTCCAGAGCATGCTCAGCAGACACCAAATCAGTGGCACCTGGGGAAGGCTTGCTCCCGAGGAGACTTGCCTCAGATCACACTGAACAGGGAACAGCTGTGATTCCTGCCTTACAAGGAAGCCCAGAAGTTCCTGACAACCAGTAATAGCTGCAGCATGAGGATGCAGTACAGCTGTACCTGTAGTGGAGGGGGGATGTAAGGGGATTGTTGGCTGGCTGTATCCAGAGGTTGGTGGGCTGATGTAGTTGTCCTGTATCCTGAAGTTGAGAGGCAGGGATTGCAGTTAGGCATGCCAAGGACTCAAAATTTTTGCCGACACTTCCATATTTACTGTGGCTTATCATGGAGCCCTATGGATCTACTCAGATTATTGCTGATATGCTATCTAATTTTTTAAAAAAGCAGTTCTCTGAAAGTTTGACATCAGGGGATCATCCTCAAGGGCATATCCGGTATCATTTTTTTCAAAATTAACTGTTATACCTTTCCCGGGAGGTTAATTAGAACATGAATATAATCTGTAGCTTCCCATATTATTCTTAAATAATTATTGCCTTGTTACAAAGCTATCAGCATGAAGGACCACTGTTAGTGGAATAGGCTGAGGAAGCTCATTTCCAAACCCTAAACAGTTTGAATTTGGAAAGAAAAGAGCATGTCTGCACTCAATTTTCTGCCTAAGAGCCCAATCTTATCCATGTCAACTCAAAAGTAAGCCCCATTTTGTTCAATGGGTCTTATTCCCAGGAAAGTGTTCTTAGGATTGCTGCCTAAGTTGATCATGGCTGACTTACTGTAAGTGATTGAGGTACCTGAGGGTGCAATCCTAATCCAGGCCAGCACAACTCTTTGGTTTTCCCATTCCCATGGTGATGTAGGGAGGCAAGTGAATGTCTGTGCATTGGCCTAACCCTCTCCTAGGAATGGTGCAAAAGTGTGATATAGCACTTTGAAGAAACCCAGGTCAGCACATGACTTATACCAGGGCTTAGGCCAGCCTAAGGTTAGGCTTAGCCTAAGCCTAAGGTTAGGCTTAGCCTAAGATTGGCCAGACTTAGGCCAATCCTAAGGTTAGGATTGCAGTCTGAGGCATTCCAATAGCACCGCAACCACTCTGGTCACCATTCACCAGCTTGTGCCTCTCTTAACATGTTCTTTCCTCTACATGGACATTTTAAACCAGGGGACTTCAGCTATTTTGGCTCAGGACCCCCTTTCAAACTTGCTATCCCCAATCCGGAACACAATGCTAAAAAAGAGTATGTTGTGGAAAAGTGAAACATATAGTCACCCTGCACCCCCAAGTCCCTAAGGTCTCTCCCTAGTCCGCTCTTACTCCACCCCCCTTTCCCCAAGGCTCCAGAAACACACCTTTCCACACATGCACTCATATACACATACACATAACACACATACTTTTCCACACATGTACTCACAAATACACAACACACCTGAGAGTGGGGGCTCTGTCTTCCCCCATTCCCATTCTCCATGTGGCCTCCCTCTTGGGGAGGAGTGGGGTGGCAGCGAACAGGGTACCCCGAGCGCTCCTCACCTGTCTGATGCCTTGGGGAGGTGTCCTTGCAAGGTGCTGTTGCAGAGCGCCAAAATGGAGCCCCAGCAAAGTGGAAGGGAGGCTGGCTGGGGGTCCTGGCACCACCTGTGTCCCATTGCGTGGGGTGGGGGAGGGAGCGCAGCCAAAGAAGAACCAGCAGAACCCCTCAGCTAGCCTCCCTGCTGCTCTTCCAGAGCTCCGTTGGGGCACACACACCCAGATCACTGCAAGGTGCTTTTTAACAGCACCTTGCAAGGATGCCTCCCCAGCACACTTGCAACACGGGGCACACTTTGGGTGCCTCTAAATGGTGCCTGAGCAGCTATAAGAATTCAGTGCTCCCCTGAGATAGTGCACTTGGTGACCTTAGGGGATCAGTTTGGTGTGGAGGACACAAAGATGGCAGACCCTCAGCCATCATGACTCCTCTGGAAGGAGGTCTCAAAACTCAGCAGGCAACAAACCTTGCTTCAGGTTATTTAAATGAAGCATGAAACACAGTGCTGGGAGCATCTCAGCACATCCCACAATTCCTATTTTGATTTAAAAAAATCTATATGGAGGAAGGGGGTGATGATAAGGAGGCCTGCTCATTCAGTGGCGTACTGTGCCAGTGGTGGGCTTCAGGGGGTTCTCATGGGTTCTATAGCACCATTTGCTAAAGAGTGCCTGGTTCTGACAACTGGTTACTAATGGGGGACACAGAGCCTGTTGTTAGGTTATTAGGACATAGAACCTGTTGTTAATTTATTTGAATCCCACCTCTGGCGGTGATTATCTATTCACTGCCCCCTTTGCATTTCCCAAGCCATGTCTGATATGTACAATGTATTTTGCTTTATTTTATTTATTTTATGCTTTATTTTATTTTATGGTGAGGTTGCTGCTTCTTGGGGGGGGAAGGGTACGGGGCATGTGTTCAGTGGTTGCAGGTCAAGTATGGCATCTGGTTTGACCATTTTATTTCACCTCACAAGAAATCCTGTGACACCTGAGGTGTAGTGGAGAAACCTCTTGATGAATGTTGATCATTCAGCTCTCTTGACATTAAGGAGTTTTTCCTGAAATATATATTCAGTTTATTTTTTTAATTGAAGCATTCCCCAAGAGTTTAATTAGTTCATGAGTACTTGCTGAGTCCCATGTCTTAAGCAATTTCAGTCCAAATAAGAAGCTCCGAGCCCAAAAGGCATAGCCAACTTTGTCAATGCAACAAAACCATGGAAGTGACCAAAACTTTCACTATTCCATAAAGAACATGATTTTGAAAACAAATCAAAGACCTCAATGTACCCTTTATTTCTAAACCTAGAATCTCCCTATCTAAAGATTAGTCTTCAAGATTTCTTCTTTGGATTTCAGGTAAGCTTTACTGAAAACATGGCCATTCCTACCATTATGATACAAAAGAAGGACAAGTGGTTCTATTTTTACAAATGTGGTTAGATACAAATGTGGTTAGGGCTCCTCCATCCTTAAAGTGTACAGTTTCGTTTATGTAAGTTCTTAAAAGTCCCCTGCTAACTTTTAAGGCATCCTTTAAGTAGTGGTTCTATTAAATATATGAGTGGGTCAATAAATTTCTCCATTCATTCTAACACAGGATAGTTTCTGGTGGCTATTTACTGGTGTGTCTTTGCATTTTTTAGATTGTGTGTGAATCAGGGGCCAGGAAACTTCTTATTTCCTAGTGATAAAAACTGATTTGAGTTAAATTACAATAAATTAAAATTACACAATTTTCAATTACAATACAATTTTCATTTACAGAATATTAAAATGTATTGTAACATTTCTTATTCCTATTAATGATTATATCAGTCCCAGTGCCATCTCACAAATGTTTCCTTTAAAATTTGAAAAGCAGTTGTTTAGGGATGGGAACCTTTCTTGAAAGGAAAGATTTCAGCAGGTGTGCCAAAGGACATCTTTGAATCCAAGCTAAGGTTTACATCCAAGACATGAATTACATAAGTAATAACCCCTAATTTTCACTAAAAGTGAAGTGTGCCTCGTCATGTAGCTTTAAAAGTGCCCTTTTATTTCACCCCTTCTCCCCACCCTATGCACTATAAAGTTCTTTAGGTGGGTAGCTAACAAGAACAAAACTCCCTCGCAATGCACTATTCTTATCTCTTGTTAAAGCTTTTGATGTAGTGGGGATAAGATCAGTAAAAATATATGCAGAACATTCTAAGAGGCCAGTAACTAGAAGATCCTCACAATTTGAAGCATACCAGTTACTTAGCCAGTTGGTTCTGGCCAGCTGTGACACAATAAATACCAGTAACAGGTGAGGAGGGATGCAACTGTTTGTTGCATTACATTGCTAGTCTCACTGGTGTTCAAGTGTTTAGGGGTTCATCAAGTTCCACCAAACACCACCTTAAGTACCAGAGGTGGTTTCTGTACCACTGTTTTTGAAATATTGTTTTAGAAACTTATTCAAAAAGATTTTCAAGATCATTTAGCAAATAATACAAAAATAATAAATTTTGTATATGGCACTTAGTGGTCCTCCATACACTGAAGATCCTCCTTTATGATTTGACAATCTCACCAACAAATACAGGGCAATTGAATCATGGTCATTTGGATCTAATTAACTAGTGGTTTATTCCCTTACAGTTTTCCCACATAGTCCATGCCATCTCTACCACTTCCACCCAGATGGAGTAAATCTACATCTAATATGCCTGAACAGGTCATTGGGTTGGACTTGATGTATACTCCAAGGCAGAACTGAAAAATTAAGGGTTACAAAGTAAACAATAAGGAATTCAAAACAGGTCCCATTCTGGGTTATATTCAAGGCTTAGGGTGATGTCACATGTAAAGTACAGACCTCAGAGGAGTGCAGTTTTCTACATTTGAATAGTGGTTCCCTTCACGTTACAAGACACTTATTTTTATACACTTTTTAAATCATGCAAATAGGCTAGTTTAGTTCATGAATAGGAAACAGGTGAGAATTTATTGAGCCTTTTTAATGCTTTGATTGGCTAAATACGAGATTTCTTAGCTATTCTGGTTTACTATGAATTCTCACATGGGTACAATCCTAACCATGTGTACTCAGAGGTAAGTCTCATTGTGCTCAATGGATCCTACTCCCAGGAAAGTGTGCTCAGGATTTCAGCCACAGTTATCGAGGTTGTTATGTTTCTGTAGGTCATTATAGTTCATTTGAGCAAACACATTTCTTAACAATCTGTTATGTTGCTTCAGAGAGTCCAGAATGAAACTTAGCAAGGAAAGTTGCTTCTTATCTATGTCAGGCTACAATCCTAAACTCCACTAAGGCTGGCATAAGGCCCGACATAAGCCTTGCCTAAGTCTTGGGATGACCTGGGAGCGTCACAAAAGTGCCACAAGGCACTGCCCCACAACTAGGAGGGGGAGGGTTAGGCCACTGGATATGCATATGCTGACCTCCCTACACCATCACAGGAAGATATATCCAGAGAGTTAGGCCAGCCCAAATTTGTTAGGATTGCACCCTTATGCACATTATTTTTAGACATATAGCGGTACCTTGGTTCATAAATGCTTCTGTTCATGAACAATTCAGTTCACGAACAGGAAGTTCATCAAAATGTTGCATCTCTTTGTGAACTCTCAGGTGGTGAACTACTCTGTCATCTGGTCATGGCTTTCTCTAGGCCTCTGTCCTGTGATCATGGCTTCTTCTAGGCCTGTACACACTTGCTGTCAAGCTTTTGGGTGACCAAGCAAGGTTAGTGTTCACTCTCTTCATACGGTACTGTACTTTGTCTTATATTTTTGTGGTTCAAAAAACAAAAACAAAATAATGGTTCAGACTGGATTAACCAAATTTACATGGGACCCTAGCAGGAAAATTCACTGGGTTCACAACCAATTCAGTTTGCAACCAGAGTCGTGGAACAATTTAAGTTTGTGAACCGAGATACCATTGTATACTGCACTTGTTGTTCTTAGATAGACTAGCATATTTTTGAGTTGCAACATTTTCTGTACTTGCTCAAGCTGGAATCAGTGAGTTGGAAGGGAGCTTAACAGATTATCTAGTTCAACCCCATTCCAAGTTCCTACTTGGTTCTCTTCCTTATCCCTGGTCTTCCTTCAAGTATCAAGACTTTCCCATACTTTTGGCTAGACTCAGCTTAGCAGCAGAATGCCCTTTGTACATCCTCTAGGTCTAATAACCTAGTGACCTCCCTTTTTGCCTGTGGTCTTTCTTTCCTCCACAAGCCCTGCAGCTCAATCTTGCCCTCTGTCTCCCATTCTTGCTTTCCTCCCGCATCCTGCCCACCTTCTCACTCATCCTATTTCTATTTTTTCATTCATTCCTATTTTTTCATGCCACTAGATGAAATTGAAGCATAAATTGGAGTGGAAAAATGAAACCATCATCACAGAATTTCTCCTCCTTGGATTTGGAGACCTTGGAGAGTTACAGATTCTTCTCTTTGTGGTGTTTCTTGTGATCTACATCATGACAATGGCTGGGAACCTCCTCATGGTTTTCCTCGTCATAACAGATCAGCGTCTACACACCCCCATGTATTTCTTCTTGGGCAATTTATCCTGTTTAGAGACCTGCTACAGCTCCAGCATCCTCCCCAGAATGCTGGCCAGTTTCTTAACGGGGAGCCAACATGTTTCTGTTACTAGCTGCATTGCGCAATTATGGGCATTTGTTTTCTTAGCTGTAACTGAATGCTATCTCCTGGCAGCAATGTCTTATGACCGCTACATTGCAATATGTAGGCCTTTACATTACTCAGTCCTAATGAACTTTAAGGTTTGCATCCAACTGGTGACTGGATCTTGGATTGGCAGTTTTCTCATAGATACAACATTGCTGATATTTATATTGCAGGTCACGTACTGTGGCCATAATGTAATCAATCATTTCTTTTGTGATTTTCTTCCCATGATGGACTTGTCTTGTGGTGATGCAGATGAAGTAAAACTTGTATCGGCTATTTTGACCTCCATCTCCACACTCCCTCCATTCCTGTTAACTATAGCATCATATATGTACATCATTATGGCCATCCTTGACATTCCATCCACCACAGGGAGACAAAAGGCCTTCTCCACCTGCTCTTCTCACCTCATCGTGGTAACTATTTTCTATGGCACCCTCATCATTGTGTATCTTTTGCCAGACACCAATGAATTGCGAGAGCTGAACAAAATTTTCTCCCTCTGCTACACGATTTTGACACCTCTGGTCAACCCCCTCATCTATAGCCTGAGGAACAAAGAGGTGAAGGAGGCCTTGAGGAGAGCACTCAGCAAATGTGCCAACTGCATAAGAGTTCATTGAATTAATGTTTTCAAAGCAAACAAAGGATCTAATTTTCTTCATATAACTGGAAAAGCAACCGAGCTAACCGAGCAAGAGGCACTCTTTCAAGTGGGTGTTCCTCTTTTATTTAGCAGGGGGAGAGTAACTGGCCCTCCACATCCCAATGTCTGTTCAAGTGGCTTCTGCTGGTGTTCTTTTTTTTGCATTTTAGATTGTGAGCCCTTTTGGGACAGGCACCCATTAGCTTTTAATTAGCTATTATTATTTTTCCATTTCTTGGTAAACCGCTTTGTGAACTTGTTAGTTGAAAAGCGGTATATAAATACTGTAGATAGAAAAGCATTGTGACGTGGATGAAGGGAAATGGGAACTTAGCAAATAAATTAATTAGCATATCCTTTTCATTGGAAAATGTTGCTGTGCGACTAAAAATATTTGCAAACATCACTTACTTTCATTCTCAACCTTGATCATTTCCAGTAAATTCAGCGTAGGGGTGGCACCAAGAGTAGGCAGCTTGGGCATTGGCAAGGGCTCAAAAAGTACTCAGACGGTAAAATCAAATCTGACCAAGCCAATATTTGAACCCTGACAGTAGCATAGCCAATTGTACCATGAAGGGGTTCAAAGGAAGGCCTAATGTAGGGCTTTGCTCCTGAATGCTCCACAGCCTGATGCTTACATTTATTCAAGGTAAGCTCTCCAGAAGAGCCTTTGAACCCTACTTTTGGTGTTTAGATGAAAACTGGAAGCAACATTTTAGGTCCTACCACACCTTTTGAGAAGTAGAGAAGACTCCCTGGTAAGCAGTCAGTAAGCACAACCCAACAAGGTAAGTAATACTTTAGAAATCAACACTTCAGGTAAAAGAAGAGATGGCTATATTCAGCTGACCCATATTATGCAGTGTCAGTCTCTACAGTATCATCTGAAATTGTATTTCCAGTAAAAGAAGAAAAGATCTTAATGGAGCAAAGGAAACTGAGTCTGGTCTATTGATACTGGCAGCAACCTTGCTTGTAAATGGTCAGCAAGAGCTTTTTCAAAAGGGCAACTCTAACAGGGAAATGGCCTTGGTGATCATGTTGGGTAGTCACATACAGTAGCCATCTAGTATTGGCATCCATCAGTCTTGAAAGACTATGGTACTGTGCTTGATGCTGTATGCAAAGCACAAAGGTCTGGGTAGGTTAATATGGAGGATAGGCTGTTACCCAAGCAGCAAATCTCCCCTCTCTACACCACTGAAATAGTCCAATGAAATGGACTTACCAGTGGCCTAAGTGGTCCTCCAGAATACTCTCAGCCCTTGAATCTTGGTCCAAGGACCCTAACACTATGTTGTCAAGGCAAATTATTAAATCAACTAAGATACCTGAAGTGGCTGTCCTGACCTACCAGTCAATCACCCAGGCCCTAGCTGGACTACTCATTTCTGTTAATACTTCTAAAACAAACGTCAACTCTTACTCCTGGTTTGACGCTGAGTGTTGGTCTGCTAAGCGTCTAGTGCATCACCTGTTCCTTCTGATCTCTCCCCTCTCCTGAGGCAAAGACCTCCTATTTTTATGCCAGAAGAAACTTGCGTGAGCTATTGGAGGTCAAGAAGCATAATTTTGCCTTGCGCAAGTGGGCCCAGTTGCTTGGGGCCATCTCTGCCAAGAACAGCAAGCTATTCTGGCTGCTGGTCTCCAGATCCAATTTGATGGTCTCCTCTAATACTTCAATGATGATTTCCCCTCTTGACTGGACTGCCCCCTACACCAAGGTTTTCTCTAGCCAAGCCCTGCCATCTGAGCTAAGGAGCCTCCATTCAGACCTCCCACTCTGGTCTCCTGCTACTAGGAGTAAGATTCTCGATCTGATTCGATCCTTGAAATCTGAAAAGGCCCCTGGGCCCGATGGAATCTCTAATGATCTCCTAATTAACAACTCTAATTGGTGGGCAGACCCCCTGGCCAATCTCTTTACTTTGATTGATCAGTTTGGAATCATACTGGATGATTGGCTAACTTCAATTTTGGTGCCCATTTTTTAAAAAGGCGACCCGTCTTTACCGGGGAATTATAGGCCAATTAGCTTGCTCTCCTCTATTGGGAAGCTATACGCTAAACATCTGCTAACCCGCCTTACCACCTGGGCTTCGTCCAAGGGTCTTCCCGGCTATGAGCAAATTGGCTTCCGCCCGGGCTCCTCGACATTAGAGCACACGCTTATTCTCTCCTTTTTAGCCGAGAAATATTCATGCCATTTTAAGGAGAATCTTTTTGTGGCCTTTATTGACCTGAGAGCCGCATTCGATTCAGTTAACAGGGACATTTTGTGGAGGAAATTAGCATCCTGGGGAATTCCCCCTCGCTTACTTTTCCTCATTCGCAATCTGCATTCCTTCTAATTCCTGCCAGGTGCGCTTTGATCGATGTGGTTCTCTATCGGAAAAGACCCCAGTTACTAAAGGGGTTCGGCAGGGATGCATCCTAGCTCCCTTTTTATTTAACCTTTTCTTAGCAGATCTACGTCCCCAGCTGTCTTTAGGTGATAAGACTGCCCCTCTTTTGGATAAAGTTCCGGTGCCTATTCTGCTGTACGCAGACGATGCCGCACTGCTATCTATATCCAGCTCTGGACTCAGGAAACTCCTTACCCTTTTTCAAGCCTATTGCTCATGCAATGATTTCTCCATTAATGTGGAGAAAACCAAAATTTTGGTTTTCTCCATGTCATGGAAGCCCCTGACCTGGAAAATCAACAACCAACCTATTGAGCAGGTAAAATCCTTTAAACATCTTTCCCTCCACTGTCTTAAAAGGGAGATATGATCAAATTCCATTTGAGCAAAGGATTTGCCAGTTCTGTGGTGTTGAGCCTGATTCTGTCCTCCATATTCTTTGTTCCTGCCCGGCTCATAATATGATTCGCACCCCTGCCCTTGAGCCTATTTTATCCAGTTTCATCGGACCTCTCCAAAATCTTGTAGGTTTCTTCCTCGAGGACTCCTCCAGAACTACAACGGATCCTGTTGCGAGTTTTCTGCTGGAGGTCCTAACTAAATCTTGTCTGTAAGTGGCTTTTAATGATCTTTATGATGCCTTATTATTTTATGATGTTTTATGATGTCTACTATTTATTATATATGTATGTTTTGATTGATGCCATTAAAAGTTTTTGATTGATTGATTGATTGATTGAAATGGCAGAGCTGAAACAATTGGTTCCAGCTGGGTTGCAGAGCTGGGCTAAGGACAGGAGCTCACCCTTTCATGTGGGGACCCGGGTCTTGAACCCTGGCCTTCTGGTTAACAGGCACAATGTCTTAACCACTTACGCCACCCACAGCCCATAATAGCCATCTAATAGCATCCTTTTCAAAAATTTCAAATGACACTAGACCAATGGTTCTCAAACATTTAGTAACTGGACCCACTTTTTAGAATGAGAATATGTTTGGATCCACTGGAAGAGTTATGACCAAAAGTGACATGATCAAGCAGGGATTTTTTTTCAATCCCTGTCCACACTTACCCAGCAGTGAGTCCCATTTATTATCATTTTAACGCATATTCACATTAGCCTGTTAATAATGAAATCTATAACATTTTCCCAGATGTAGTCACTGACCATCAAGTCTATTATATATAAAAAACTGGTCAACACGTACCAGCATTGTGGGAATAAACTTCTGCCTGTATGCCATCCCCCACTGTGCAACAACCCCATGCGCAAAATCCCCCCATGTGCATCAACCTTCCGATGCACATCATCCCCCCATGAGCATCATCCCCCATGTGCAACATCCTCATGCGCAACGTCCCTCATGCACATCGTCCCTCATGCGCAACATCCCCCATAAGCCTCAACCCCCATAAGCCTCAACCCCCATGTGCATTAACATCCCATGTGCAATATCTCTCCATGTGCATCAATATCCCATGTTCATCATCCTCCATGCACACTGTCCCCCATGCTAACATCCCCCTATGTGCAATGTCTCCCATGTGTATCATTCTCCTTGCTAACATCCCCCATGTGCATCAAAATCCAATGCACATCAACATCCCATGTGCAATCTCCTCCCATGCACAAAATCCCCTGAGCATCATCTCCCATGCGTATCATCCCCATGTGCATCAAATTCCCATGCATTTTATCCCCCATGCTCATCAATCCCCCATGTGCGACATCCACCCATTTACAACGTCCCCCATGCGCAATGTCCCTCCATGCGCAACATCCCCCCATGAACAACATCCCCCCCAAGCACACCCTCCCTCCCAATGCATCAGGCACTGGGCACCAAACTGCTTGGATGTTGATCAGTCTTCAATTTTAAGTGTAGGACAAAAATATGTTGCACCCCTTTTCTATATTATAGCATAATCCTATGCATGTCTATTCAGAAGTAAGCATATTATGTGCAACAGAGCTAACTCCCAGGAAAGTATGGATAGGATTGCAGGCTAAATGCAATGAGACTCCTATGATATCTCTATTTTGACATCAGAGTTGGCAAGGCCTGTAAGCCTTGGGTGACTGGCCACCTGCACTTTTTTTGATCTAAGATAATCATAAGGTATGGCTTGTACTTGGCATATTTTGTGCCTGGAACAGGAAGTTAAGATAAAAGGAAGGCCACCATGTACTTGTAACATCTTGTCTGAAACATTCCCAGAACATAGTGAAATTTTTTGATTTCTGCTTGGTCAAAGTTATAGGTGGGAGGATTGATTAATCCGTCAATATATTCAAGAGGTATAAATACTACAGAAATTGTTAGATTGCTGTAAATTGGGCAGAAAGAACTTTCAGGCTTCGGGAGGGAGTCAGGAGTAGCATCCAAGAAGTATCAACACTCAGTCAGGGTGATTTATCTTCTGGAAGTCTTGACCAACTGCAACAGGTACTGTATGACGTAACTGCTGTTTGCATGTGACTCAATACATAAGCTCGGGAAGCCTATCAGTGTGTATTGTATCCTTGCATGTTCAATGCAACAACTTACACCAAACATGATCAAGGTGTAAGCAAGAGGTATGAGTGCCTTTCCGGACCTAGTTTGTAAACATCAATCATTTGAACTTAAAAAGAAATGTAATGCATTTTCTTCATAATTAGGGGAGAATGAGGCAGAACCAACATACCTTTCACAACTCTTTTGGTTTCTTCACAAACACTAATGATACAATAGTAGTAGGAGAACATACCTTCCATCAAAAAGAGAGTCCCTCCCCTTTTGGTATTTTGAGCCCTTGGCTACATTCAAAAACTAAAAAAAGAATTTTTTTAAAAAATATATGTGGTTGTGTGTCTATTTTTTGCATGATTCCTGGCTGTAGACTGGAAAAAAGGCTGAGGGTATGGAGCTGCCTGCAAAATTTGAGCCCCCTACCTGGTCTTTTGGAGGATTTTTAAAAATATCTATGGTTTCTGGCCACTAGGGCAGACATTTATGGAGAATTGTGTATGCAGTGGGGACCGTTGTAGAACATTTGAACTCTGCGCATGCACAAGGATTCATGAATATAGTCAGAATCCAAAAGGATTGCCATCCAAAAGGTATCTGAAGTCCACAGAATCATAGAATCATTATGCTTGCAGTGTGTACCCATCTGCTTCAAGCTTGCCTGCAATGGGCAAAAGAAAAAAAGAACCCTCTCTCTAGCATGGCCCTTGCCAGACACATGAATACTTTAACAAGGGAATTGCAGAGTTTTAAGAGTCTTTTGCTATGTTAGGTTCAAATAAATATCACAGAAATACATCTTCCTGCCCTCGGAAAATTTTTATTTTCCCAGGCCAGGGCTGACCTAAATACATTACTTTTTAAAATTACTTATGGTGGATCCCACCATAAGTAATTAGAAAATGTTAACCATTCACTGATTTTTCCAGATTGCTGGTCAGGTTTTAACTAGAGAAAGGAATGCATGGGAATTTAAACTTTCAGTATGAGAAAATATATTTCTTAACCACTGATCACTTAAGTGTTAATCACTGATCACTATCTTAAGTGTTTCAGTGTTCACACATCTGAAAATACTGTGAGGCCATCTCCCCTATGTTTTAAGCATATATGAGAATATGAAGGGAGACTATTAATTGTCCATCCTTGAAGGATAAACAAAATAGAAGGATAAGCAAAATAGCACCAGTGGGGCCCAGGGTATTTTTCTACCTATATAAGGGTCAGCTTTCCAACCCCAAAAGATATCCCCCTTCATCCTTCAAAATACATCATAAGAAGCTGGGTGAGATTATATTTTTTAATCTCTCTTTCCTCTTTTTTTCTAAAATAGACTATGGGCAAAATCCAGAGTAACTACGGAGAATCATTCTGGATTGCACCCTATCTCTCTTTTCTAAATCTTTTAATGTATTCTATATGCAAGATCCATTGAAAAATACAGGGGTTGTACATTTTGCTTTGAGGGGAGCTCTGTACAATTTCTATGGTAATATGTATGACTTTCCTCTAGATAGAAAAGAGATCTTAATGTGCAGAAATTGGACAGATTCCCTGCTTGAGGGGGCAGGATCTGTTTTAAAAGTATGCTAATTAGGATTTTCCCAGTATATTTGGAGGAAATTCTGTCTTAATCTGATTTTCCTTCTTTTGCCTTTGCTAGAAATCCTCTGTCTATATTTTTCCTGGGGATTTTTTTGTTAATATATATTCTGTGTATTGGGATGTTCTTTTCTGTTGAATGTGAAGGAATCTCCCTTCTCTGTGTTAGACTGCAAGCACCAAAACTTTTGCTCTTAAGGGATGTGTGTTTTTCTCACAAAAAAAAAAAAATGACAACTGGTTTCTCTTCTGTAATATCTAAAATTGCTTTAACTGTTTTTTACCAAACCCTGCAAGCTTGCATGAACATGGAAAGGCTTTTCTTGTAAATTAATATCTTTCCTAGGAATACCCTCCCCATAAAATCCTTGTATGCATGATTTCTGGTAATTAATATATGTTTTCTCATATGTACCCTATGAATTCCCTGTCAATTTCTTGCAAAGCAGCTATGGTGTATCATTCTTCTCCCTTAAGGTTTTCCGGATACAATAAAATTGGTTTTATTCAATCTATGCATTTTTATTGTTACATGTGCTATGGGTATCAGGTACAAGCACACACACACACTTCTGCAAGCCAACTAGCCCCCATCTGGCTACAACACCCCTTTGTAGATACACAATAATTTTATGTCCCTTGCGCATATTCCAGTACTGCAGAAACTGTGTAGCAGGTTACACTGCTCCCAACTCTTTTTTGCATCTTACACATCCTCTGAGTTGTACCACATGACTCTAACATCCTCTTTGCTATAACTTAATTCTTTTATGCCAAACCCTCACACCGGCTCTAGATAGAGATCCATACACTATCTCACATATTCAATGCATAGCTATCACAAGGCATTGCTCCTGTGCTACACAGACATCTCTGAATGTCTCAGAAACACCCCTAAAGCCTCACACTTCTATACAGACAGACCCACACGCACAGACACAGCCTTACATGCATACACATTGCCAACTTTTAATTTTGTGCTGTAACTTAATTCTTTTATGCCAAAGCCTCACATCCTTACATGCATGCACCCCCCCCCCCAAAAGCCTCACACTTCTATGCAGACAGACCCACATCCACAGACACCAAGGACTTCTCCTTAGCCTCCACATTGTAATGCTGGTATATGTCATACTCACTGCATTACATAGTTAACCATCTCTATTCTATCACACACCCACAGCTGTACCCTACCAACTCTATTGTTGCTTAACTCTTTTTCCAGTCTCTGCCTCAGATGTTTCTAAGTCCTAAGGAAAACCCCACCACAGACACTCCCTTTGTAGATACCCCTAAAGCCTCACACTTCTATGCAGACAGCCTCACACGCACAGACACAGCCTTACATGCATACACATTGCCAACTTTAATTTTGTGCTGTAACTTAATTCTTTTCTGCCAAAGCCCCATGTCCTTACATGCATACACACCCCAAACTACTCACTGCCTTTCCAGGACCTCCTGTCCCATACACAGCCCCACAGAAACACATCCCACAGCCTTACCATGAATATTAGCCCCTATTTCAGGAGTTATATATTTTTCTAGGACAGTAGGATGCAGGATGCTGAAGAACCACCCGGATCGCAGGATTCTGATTTAATTTATGTAAAGGCCCTAGAGGAAAGCGAAATAGAATCCCCAGAGAAACAACAGCAGCCTAAACCCAAAGGTAAGAAAAACATAGAGAGATTCTACATGCTTAGCTACCTACCCAGTCACAAACTTCTAATTAGGGTAAAACTCTCTGCTTTTAATTACAGAGTCCCAAAAACCTCAAATTTTGAAAAAGCTGAAAGTGTTAGTCAATGTGGCAAGGCAAGACTCTGTATTCAAGAGAGTTGCTGCACAGAGGAGTCATCCAGGACCTGCAACATCCACGCCTAAGAAGAATAACTCACCTGCTTGAAATACAGCCACAGGGAACATTCAAGGTATATAAAAACTATAACCAGGGTCTATATACTAATGCAGCCCCTGAATAGGACTTTTCATAAGCTTCGTAAAATTTAAACCTTTATTTTTTTCTAGTTGTGGCAGAAGTTCACAGACCTCCTGCTCGAAAAAAGTATGTCTCATCCCCAGAGCCAGAGGGAGACAACATCTTCCGCAAGATGGCACCCAAAAGGACCTTGGGTGTTAGAAATGGAAGCAGCAATCAAGGTAAAAACACACCGTCGGAAGAGCCTTGCAGTTCTAGATAGTCAGTTTAACTGCATTATGAGCTCCTCATTGCTTGTTTTCATATTTGTTTTCTAGGAGATTGTGCGACCCCTATGGCCAGACCCACTGCAGATAGAAAACGTCCTTCTATGGACCCTGGAGATGTTTCTGAGAGTCCTAGGAAAAAACTACGCAAGACACATCATCTGAATGCAGAGGAGTTAAATGAGAGAAGAATCAATGTTGCCAACCGCATGGCACGCTGTACGGCTCTTCTGTCTAACAAGGAATCACATGTTATCAATATCCTAGAAGGGTGGAAAAAACAGAGGGATAACTACTGGCTGGCTATTTTTCAGGATGCTCTGGATGAGGAAAAAATAATGTCATTTGAGTGGGCTATTAAAAATTTTGCCATGTATTCCACTAGTACTTCTGCTTTAAAGGATTCAGATGGGGAAATAGTGCAAACTGGTGGTGGAGGGTACACGCCTGAGGATTCTACCAATGCTGGTGCTGTGGTTTCTGACAGCGCATACTCTAGCCTAAGAGAGTCCATTTCAGAGGAGGAGGAAGTCCCTGGCAGGGTTGCCAGACCTCCGGTATTCCCCGAAGGTCTCCTGAAAAATGCCCCTTTCTCCGGGGCAGGAGACAGCCCCTCTGGGCTCTGGTATTTGGGCAGCTGCAGCTGGCCCTTTGAATTTTTTTTTGAACTTGCATGCGCAGCTCCAGCGCCAGAGGCTTCCTGGCTGGCGCGCGCGCCTCTCGCCCACCCTCAATCCAGGGGTGGCTTCCCAGGAGTGTGCACCGCCCGCAGCACTCTTAGTGCGGGGCGGTCTTTCCCTGGCACGTCCTGGCACATCCCAGGAGCGCGCGCCATCTGCAGCAGCCTCAGTGCGGGGCGGTCTTCCCCGGCGCGTCCTGGTGTGTCCCAGGAGCGCGTGCCGCCCGCACCCTCAGTGCGGGGGCAGGCTTCCCCTGGCGCACCCACCGCCCAGCCTCAGAGCAGGGGGCTCCCCCCTGGCGCGCGCACTGTCCGTCCAGGTCCTGCGGGGGGCTTCCCCGAGGTGCGCATGCTGCCCGGCCTCAGTGCAGGGGGCTTCTCCCAGATGTGTGCGCTGCCCAGCCTCAGTGCAGGGGGGCTTCCTCAGGTTCTTCGGAGGGGAGACTGCTGCCAGCTGCTGACAATGGAGCTTACTCCCAGGTAAACTGGGCAGGATTGCAGCCTGAGAGGCCAAGCCTATGCATGCCTACTCTGAAGTAAGCTCCATTAAAGGCAATGGGGCTTACTCCTAGGTAAACTATGGATGGGATACTGCCTCCAAGGCCAATCGTATGCATGCCTACAGGAATGCAATACCAATGTTTTAAGCTTATTTTAACATGTCCTACATTTTGTCCTCCATTTTTGGGGTGTCCTACAACATTTTTTAATAGCAGGAATTTTCTCAGGAATTTTGGCTTGGACAGAGAGGAATTTGGGCCTTAAATCAGGAATTTTGGGGTTGCCACTCAGGAATTCCAGGTTTTGCGTCTGGTCACCCTGGTCCCTGGGGTATACCTGGAAAGAGTCAATCAGTGGGAATGGCACTTACCCCATCTCCCCATCTCTCGATATAATTATTCCTTCAGATTTGTAAACCTAGAGCGCTTAAACCACCCGGTGCTTGTACAAGAAGCTGTTAATAACGCTTTACAAGACCTCTTAAATGAATTAAACAATGTAATACAGGCTGGAGATTTAGTTCAAATGCGCCTAGAAGGAGAAGGGTTAAATAACCCTCTCTTTTCCCTGAAAAGATACACTGATTTAAACGCTGAGCAGTTTACGGAGCAGATAGCTAAACTTATACAGAGTAACACCACCAACCTAGATTTTACAGCCTGTCTCCAGCTCATTCTAACTGTGATAAGAAACGCTGGCGGAAAGAGGAAAAGGGTTATAAGCACTATCCTCTACAGCAAACTTATAGATAAAAAAGGCAGCACCTTGTAGACCTGAATAATGTCAATAACAACTTATGTTTCAGGGTAGCGTCTTATCGCTCATGGCGCATGGGAAACTTAATGACTATCAGCTGTTACACGATGCCAGGCAGTTGTATGAGGCACTTGGTATAGGACCCGATAGAAAAATAATGTTAACCAACCTACCCCTCTTTTTAAAACATATAGCGGTAAACCTAGGCATTGTGATGAATAAACAGGGTTTGGGATGGAGTATTTTTAGAAGCGGTCCTCCCATGTACGATCAATCCTATTTTCTGCTGTTGCACGAAGATCATTATTACGGGATTCTAAATGTGAAAGGTTTCTTCGGGTCTAGAAATTACTGTTCTCTTTGTGGAACTCCTTACACTCATACTCACCGTTGCAAATACAGGTGCCGTCTATGTTTACGGAGAGAGTGTATACCGGGGGTGCCCGTCAGATGTACCAATTGTAGATTATTTTGCAAATCTCAAGAATGTTTAGACAAGCACAGTGATTTAGGTATCAAAAAAGAAATAGACTGCCTCGCTAAAGAATACTGCGAGACTTGTTGTTCTTATAAGTCCAAGGTTCACGACTGTATCACTGTTTGTGAGGCCTGTTCACAATATGCTACAGTTGATCATGAATGCTACATCACGCCTCTGTATGAACCCCGGATATCTTATGACTACATCTGTTATGATTTTGAATGCAGACAGGAGACATACGGGATCAATAAGCCCAACTATGCTTATGCAGTGGATATGTATGGAGAAAAAACATGGGAATTCAGTGGTGAGAACTGTCTTTCAGACTTTATTTCAACATTTATCTCCCCTGCATTCTGTGAGTACACATTTTTGGTCCATAACTCTAAAGGGTATGATGGGTACTTTATAGTAAACCAGTTAGTAAAGGAGAGGATGGATGTGGATCTTATCGTGCAGGGCGGAAAGCTCATGTGTATCAAGATTCGTTTTATTGATAGCTTAAATTTTCTTCCTATGCACCTCGTGAAACTCCCTGGGGCTCTTGGGTTTGAAGGGTGTAAAGGATACTTCCCCCACTTTTTCAACACCACTGAAAACTGGGATTATCACGGTCCGCTCCCGCAGCCTAAATTTTATGGGTACGACACCATGATGCCTGAAGAGAAAAAAATTTCCTGGCCTGGTACGAACAAAACAAGGACAACGCTTTTGATCTCCAGAAAGAGCTTGCTTATTACTGTAAGCAGGACTTTGAAATTTTGAGAAAGGCTTGCAAAAAATACCTCAAAGAAATTCTAAAGATGACCAAGTATAATAAGCGAGACCCTTTAGACCCCTTTAAGTACCTAACTCTCCCCTCTGTGGCTTTTGCTATGTACAGATACTTATTTTTATCTGAAGAAACCATAGCCATTCTTCCCTGGGACAACTACGGCCCGCATAAAAAGAAATTTTCTTCTCCATCCATTCACTGGTTGATGTATCTAGAGCATTAAGAATCGCTAAACATAACCCACGCTCTCAAAGGAGGAGAAGTTCAAGTAGGCAATTTCTTTCTAGACGGTTATGCCGTGATCAACGGGCACCCTACGGCCTTTGAATTCCATGGCTGTTTTCTTCATGGCTGTCCTCAGTGTTACAATGATACTGAGAAAAACCCTGTGACAAATTCGAACTATCGTGCACTTTATCACGCCACCATGCAAAAAGAGGCCGTGTTAAAGAATAACGGGTTCCAGGTCAGGAGCATATGGGAACACGAATGGCGTAACCTGGTGAAGAAAGATGCAGACGTTCAAACGTTTCTATGTGAAAACAATCTACCTACGCCTTTACAGTCTAGAGATGCCCTCTTTGGAGGGAGAACTAATGCCGTCTCTCTCTATTACAAGCCCAAGGAAGGTGAGGAAATACGCTACTACAATTTTACAAGCCTGTATCCTTTTATTAACAAGAC
Organism: Cryptoblepharus egeriae; assembly: GCA_030015325.1. Lineage (NCBI taxonomy): Eukaryota > Metazoa > Chordata > Lepidosauria > Squamata > Scincidae > Cryptoblepharus > Cryptoblepharus egeriae. The sequence continues at coordinate 83,921,921 of JAREYC010000004.1, forward strand.
AAAATCCTACCCCGTAGGACACCCTGAAATCATATACAGTGGTTTCGGACCCATCGATACTTATTTTGGTATTGTGAAAACTAAAGTGCTACCACCAAGAGGCCTTTTTTCCCCAGTGCTGCCCTACAAGGTCAGGGATAAACTTATGTTCCCGTTGTGCAGGGTCTGTGCTGAAACAAGTCAGCAGTCCGTCTGCCAACACGATGATTCTGAAAGAGCCCTAGAAGGTACTTGGTGCACCACAGAATTAAAAAAGGCTGTACAGATGGGTTATAAGGTTATGGATATTTCAGAAATCTGGCATTTTCCGAAAAACCCTGACGAATTGTTCAGTGGTTACATCAACAAGCATCTCCGCCTGAAACAAGAGGTATCAGGATACCCCTCCTGGTGCACAGATGCAAAGAAAAAGCGTCAATATGTTAATGATTTTTACAAGAAAGAGAAAATCAGATTACGACCCAGTCAGATCAAAGCGAACCCGGCAAAACGGCAGATAGCTAAGCTGTTCTTAAACTCCTTGTTGGGGTGTGAGACCCTGCTGATATGTTGTTTTATTATTAAATTCAAATACTAACACTCCTTATGGTGCAAGTTTGCACAGCGTTCAAACTTGATGAACAACACCGTTGTATCGGATCCCGCTATGCTTCTGGAGTATGCCTTTTCCCTGGTATATGACATTTCAGGCTTTGAAGTTCTCGATGAGGAGATGGTCTGCGTGGCCTGGAGACCTGCTAAAGACCACTACGTCCAGCCAGGTAGAACCAATGTTGTGATAGCTGCTTTTACAACAGCTTACGCCTGATTAGAGCTTTACAAGCTCTTAGAAAAGTTACAAGACAGATGCTTGTTCCACGATACCGATTCTATGATCTTTGTGGATCGTCCAGGGGAATGGTCCCCTCCTCTTGGTGATTATCTGGGGGAGCTTACTAGTGAGATACCCCCCGGCGAACACATCACAGAGTTTGTCTCGGGGGGCCCTAAGACCTACGGGTACAGGTTATCAGGGGGAAAAACTTGCATGAGGGTAAAAGGGATAACCCTCAATGCTACAAATGTTGAGAAAGTCAATTTTGACAGTCTGAAAGTCAATTTTGACTTGTTCTTGACTATGGTACAGGTTCTAAAGAAATTGTCATGCAGCAACAGGGGATTTTGAGAAATAAAAAACAGTGGCGTATCAAAACTTGTGCAATTAAGAAAACTGCGCGTTGTATACGATAAGCATGTCATGGTAGAAAATTTTAAGACAGTACCATACGGTTATTAAGCGGGGTAGAGGAAGGCCTATAACGCTGTAGACGTTATTTTATGTATCTTTATATACAGAGTTGTGATGTATGTACTCTGGTTTTATTTCTGTATAACCGTTTTTTCCCTAGCAAATAAACACACATATGCAAAAGTGTTTTTCAAAGTAAGACATTTTATTTATTTCTGAAGATTATTCCACTGGACTTTTTTCAGGGGAGTGGCTCGCTGTTTGTCAGGACTTCAAAAGCTTTAATAAGAGCATTGATTCCCTGTGCAGAAATAACAAATAGAAAAAAAACTGTTGTTGTTTTAACACTCTGTTGACTCAGCTTCGTCGTCCTTAGCAATCACCCAACGCACAGGCCAGGGTTGGGATAGTGATTCTCCACCATGCAGCATCTAGTTATTTAAAAACAAAACATATCCATTATAAACATTTTCCTCAATCCCCATAACACGTCTTATAAACTTTAAAAATCTCAAAGAATTTACCGATGTGGTATGGCAACCGTAATCTGCTTCCTCAGTATTTGGTAATTCAGCAGTCTCCCTCCGTTTGTGAAGCCGCTAAATATTTAAAACATGAAAATATATATTAGGACCCCAACCAACCCGTTACCTAGCCAATAAATAATCTCAAAGTATTTTACTGGCAAACCGTTGCAGCCGCAATCATCTTCCACGGTATTCGGTAATGAAGCAGTCTGCCTCCATTTGAGACCCCTCTAAATATTTAAAACATGAAAATATATTAGGACCCAACCAACCCGTTACCAGGGCAAAAAAATAAAGTTTAAATAATCTCTAGAACTTTACCAGTTTTTAAAGATACCAGCTGTCTGTTTCCAGTTCATCATCACTTTCCATCCATTTAACAAGCGTCTAAATATTTAAAAACATAAAAATAGATATTAGGACCCCATCCAATCCTTTACATAACCATTTAAGTTTAAATAATCTCTAGTTACTGGGTTGCTGAGAATTCCTTTATATGCTTCCTGCTCCTTATCATCATCTGTTAATCTTTCAGGCTCTCTCCAGTCGATAGGCGATACCCCCATATCCTTCATCTGTATATTTAAACAATAAAATTTATATCTATCACCCCATTACACACATAAACCCCACTTCTTTCTTTTTTTTTTTTTACCAGAGCTTGTTGATAGCAGGGTACTGCATTTGCTTCAGTTTCCTGTGACTCTTCCTCGATTGTTTCCAGTAATTTAACACTGCATGTACAACACGTACACGGCTTATTTCCGCTATTATAAAAATTAACAGTGGTGCCTAGACACTGCCCATCCGTGATCTCCATGTTCATAAGATGGTGAAGTATGTATTTCCCTCAAAAAAGTGCCTTAAATACATATCCCTCCCTGTTCAAAACCCACGCCTTCCATTCCTATTGGTGGATTCAAACACACAGTTTCCTATTGGTTGTTTCAAACATACACACATCCTATTGGTTGTTTCAAAATTTCTTTATTCTTAAACTTTGATATAACAAATGAGATTACATTGTTACAATGTTACATTCTTTACACACAGAACAGATTAATTTTATTCAGAGAATGTTTCACATTTTTTTACGAACAGTACATCAGAGCCTGTTTGACTTAAAATTAAAAAAAAGTTATTGTGGTTTCTTTATTCTTAAACCTTGTTATAAGGATTAAAAAAAATGTTTTTTAAATGAATACATTGTCCAACTTAAGCATTAAAAAGCTCTTATGGTTATACATAGAGATATACCTCTCTACCGATTTCAGCAAACGCCTATCGTTTGACGTGAGCATCTTTTCAATCTCCTGCTTGGTTTCCTCACTTTTCTGAAGTTTGGAAAGCAAAGCCAGAACGTAATCTACAAAGTTATTTTTGATTTCCAGAACTTTTAACGCAAACCCCACACACACCGTGATATGGATCACGTGCGCTAAATTCACTGCTTCTAAAACACGCCTGGTTTGCTGATTTATGAAGAACTGGGTCCACTGGAGACACACATGGTTTTCCTGTGAAGGCGAATGCACGGAACATCCCTCGCACAGGTGCTCAAAATGGTCGTTTGTACAACGCTGCATGATGGTATACAACACCACATGCAGAATAGCGCGTGTAGCGCTCTGCTGGGCCTGCTCGCTTGCATCGGTGTAGATTTCTGCAAGGTAAGGATCGATCGAGCTGATGAGTTTCAACGTGGTGTGGCTGGGCAAAGTTAGCTCCCCCCTTGGTAGGGGGAGGGGGTGGGGCCACCTGTCAAAATACCAAAAGGGGAGGGACACTCTTTTTGATGGAAGGTATGTTCTCCTACTACTTACAATGAAATAATGGCTGCAATCTTAAAGACACTTTCCTGGGAGTAAGACCCATTGAACACAGTGAGGCTTACTTTTGAGTTGACATGGATAGGATTGTGCTCAATGTATCAACGAGAGCCTTAATTTGGATATTGTTCAGATATCTTGGCTTTTGCTAGAATGTGGCTGGAGAGAATCTGTAACTGAGCAGTCTGCTGCACCAGCCTCAGCCCCGGCACCCATTAGTCTCAGCCCCCCACCCTCCACCAGTAGTTCTGGTGGAGCAGTGAACTTATAGGATTGGGTTATTAATTTGCAAATCATATAAATAGACCAAGATCTTGTGTGATGATGTAAAAAGTGACTTTTATTTACTAAAGATTTAAAAACCTATTTTTTATTATTTGATACCTGTACTTAATACTGAAAGTGCAGGAGATACTGCTGCTTTACTTATTTCTGTTTAATGTGGCTAAAATATTAGCTGATGTGAGGTTCTTCACTGACTTTCACAGAGTAAAGTAAAGAAAAGAGAGCTACGAGGTCAAGAATGTTGTTGCTGTATTTCATTCTGCCACACTTTGCTAGAGCTGTTTTTCCGGAAGACCCTCAGCCAATCAATATTGTGCCAGATGATGGTGAGTATATATAAAAGACAAGGAAAGTGCCTCCATCTGTGTACAAATCTGTGTACAAACTGTGTACACCATCCGTGTACAAATCAGCTTTACAGATGAGATCTGCTGGGACATGTGCTGGAGGCTCCTATTCTTGCAATGGCCTACATACATACCTGGCTGATGAGGCATTGAGGATTTGCGGTTGTGGTTGCTGCTGTCCACCAAGTTCCATTGAGTTCACTGTAACTTCTGAGTAGACATACCTATAATTGGTCTCTTAGGCTTCATACCATGTATCCGCATATGTTCACCTACCTGTAGAGCTACCCCTGAGAACAAGAAGGAAACAAAAAACAATTATTTGGTTAGAAACAATATTCGATTAATGGCTGATATGATAGAAAACTGAAGTGTGACCTTAATAACATATTACATAAATCCCTAAAATAATGACTCTCACAACTTTCAGAGATACCAGTTTTATAACCTGGTTTTAAACTATAGACCAGTGTTTCTCAAACTGTGGGCTTGGACCTACAATGGGTGTGGTGAGCCAATTTCAGGTGAGTCCCATTAATTTCAATATTATGTTTTTAATATATTAGACATGATGGTATGTGGCTGAATCTAAGAAAATGTCACAGATCTGTATTATCATTTTAACAGTGATAGTAAAAGGGATTTACTCCTGGGTAAATGTAGGTTGGACTGCAGCCTGGGATTGTTAAAAATTTTCCTGCGTGATGATGTCAATGGATTATGTCACTTCTGGTCAATACATCATTTTTGGTAGGCCTGGACAGCTTGTCATTCTAAAAAGTGGATTCTGGTGCTAAAAGTTTGACATCCACCCGCAATATGGTCACTGCAATCCTTTGTGGCTGACTGATGAGCGGAATCCATTTATGTACTGTTTTTCAAACCCCAAAGTAAGTATAAATGCAAAGTGAGTGCCTGAAGCGGTGATTTTGAACCAATGTGTTCCAAAAGGTCTGCAAGTATGTGGCACATTGGTGCGCCACAGGAGTTTGGAGAAGAGCACTGAAAATTGCTGAAAACCTTTTCCAGGTTCTGAACTCTATCTCAAGGCAACTGTCTGTAGGAAAAGGAGAGACAATTAATTATTATAGACTGTAGAAACAAAGCCATAGAACCTGAGTCTCCAAGAAGCTGGCAGTGACATTGTAAGAGGCAAAAATGATAGAGAAGTCCATAGAAGTCAGATTACTATGAGAGGAGTTGAAAATAGCTGGCCTATAGAATCCAGATGTTTCACATCCTGGAAGTAAAATCATATTTGATACTCTAAAGAAAACAGTAACCTCAGGACAGAAAGAAACTTGAGAGAAATACCATATATACCCCCAAATCCAGAGTAACTACGGGAGTACGTAAGATACAGTACGTGCACCTGTAGTTACTGCACCTCCTAGTGAAAACCTATGGGAAATTCATTTTAGACTCCAGAGCAAGGACTCCCCATAGTTCTTACACTATAGGTTCCCCATAGTTCCCCTTTGTTTCCCCATAGTTCATATACAGTTCTGGTTCTTACACCAAAATAAGGACTCCTCATAGTTACTCTGGATTTTGCCCACATACTGTAATATTAGCCACTGGATTGTCTTCAGTGTTGCATGTAGCCAACAGAGTAGGCAAGAAACCCAAGATAGAAGCTACCGATTAAACGATGTCTATGCTATATTTATATGATCTCTTTTTTCAGTGGTTGTAGTTCATTTTTATCGAACTCCTGTTTTCACAGTTACAAAAACATATCCAGTGTTTGTGGGTCAGGAATCAACAGACAGTGGAGCTGAAAGGCAGGATCTCTCCATTAAGCTGCTCACAGTCATTGATAAAACGCTCTATGTTGGGGCAAGGTCAGTTGCCTATTCCTGATCCGTCTTCTTCCTTTTAACAATATTTAGCTATGTTAGTCTCATTTTTTCTTTGTTTTAATTTTTTGTAAAGGCCTATTCTTTTGTTAAAGGAACCACATTTATTCTATTGACCTGGATGCCCCCCAAGCAGAAAACATTTATTTTAGCAAGGTGAGTATAGTTCTGTCTTTCTTAAACCAAAGACAATACAAAAAGTGAAACAGGAGAAAAATATTCCCTCCATGCAACTTTTCAAAAGTCCTCTTTAAATTTCTATAATGGAGATAAATGTTAGCCATACTGGAGAAAGCTGAAAGAATTCCCAGATCAGTTTTGAAATTCTGAGCAGTGACATGCTAAGGTGACACACACATTTGCATTAAAATGTCACAAATATTCCATCCTAATGCAATTCATTTGCAGTCTGCAGCTTTTAACACAGTAATACCACAGGCCTACATACATATTGTTGGAAAAGTTAGAATAATTCGTGGGTGATTTTGGGGTGCTGAATCTAAAAATGGTGTCAGTTTTCCCAGTTGGCTCTAGTTTTTGGAATACATCATAGGGCACAATTCAGAGTAACTACGGGCAATGCTTGCTCCGGTGTAAGAACAATTTGCTCTGGATTGGATATGAATTTCCATAGGTTTTCACTAGGTGGTGCAGTAATTACAGGAACATTTAATGTCTCTTACGTGCTCCCATAGTTACTCTGGATTGTAGGGATAGTCACCTTTTATGCTGATTCAATCAGCTTCCTCATGGATCCTCATGGATCAGAAAGCCATGGATCAGCTTCTTCATAAGAGAGCTGCTTGAATCAGTACCTATGGTAGCAGCGCCGTACCCAGTTCCAAACCAGAGCCAGTCCAGCACAAAGCCAATGCCATTTTTATATTTAGCATCCTGAAGGTGTCCAAAATAAATTCAAACATTTTTGGCAAGTTAAAAAGGGTTTTAATTAAGTTCTGTGTTTAATTAAGTCTACGTTGTGCTAGTCCAATGATGCAGGTTTTGACCTGAATGGCCCATCTTATCTTTCACTATTGTAATAAATAAATCATGGACAAACATGGAAAGTTTTCAGCGAGTTAATATCCAGCAGACAGTTTTAATCCGTGTACTCTTACTTTTGAAAATAAGCGTGAACTGCTTTGAGCTTCTAATAGATTTCTTTCTTGTTCCTTGCAGAAATTGTTGTGGGAAGGTTCAGAAACCAATGTAGAAACTTGCAAGATAAAGGGACGAAATGAGGTAGGAAGTTTTTATTTCTTTTGCTGCTGCTCTGGTTTAGTTAACAGGAAGGTGTATAATTCCCTCTGTTTCAAAGTTGGGGGGAGTGAACATGATTTAGAACCAGATCCAGGCCATATAACTGGGCCACGATGCAGAGGAGTCAGGATAACCCTAGGGATAAGCCCCAGCAGCTACCATTTGGCTATTTGGATCTGCACCAGCAAATGTTTGACACAAGTCTTAATAGACTGTTGGTGCATCAGGCCCTGGAAAGGGGATAGGATGTTGAGAGCCTCTGCCCCTGTTCCCAACCCTCCAGCCCAGTCTACTTTCTTCCTGCCCCATTACATCCCTCACCTCCCTCCTGCTTCACTCTTCCTGCCCTGGTCTGCCACAGCACATCTTGGCATGGGACACACTGGTCTTAGCACCCAGTATTTCTAAGAAATGCTTCATCACTGCCAGTGGTGCTAAAGAAATGCATGTTTTATTGTTGTTTTTTAAATGTTGTTCCCACCTTGGGTTTTCTTCTCCAAGGAAGAAAGGTGGGGTAAAAATGGAACAAATAATAAATAAATAATAAATACTTAACAAAAGTAAAATACTGCAGATATATGTTGCTGATTTCTTTTAAATTTTTAATTATTTTTCCTCCAGCAAGAATGCCATAACTATATTAAGATTATCCTAAAAAGGAATGATGGCGTGTTATTTGTTTGTGGGACACAGGCCTTTAATCCCACCTGCAGGAATTATAAGGTGAGTATTTGTAATTTATTAAAATGATGGGTAGCCCAATCCCCAGCTGCCAAGAATTCTGTGGCACTAAAATGGCTGCTGCAGTAGTCTGTGCATAACAGGCCTCCACCAGTGGTTCCTTTTTTTCCCTTCCCCTGGGTAAGTGATTCCCCTGGGTAAGTGATGTAGCTCAGCAATGGAACTGCTCAATTCTGTGGCAACCCTTAGGCCACAACACGGAGTCTCAAGATCTAGCAGAGCTGAACTCCACTGGTATAGAATTAAATGAATCTGTTGATTGCTTTGAAGGTAATAGCAATAGCATTGTACTCAAGGTAGTCATGAAACTCTCAGGGCAAATTCAGAGTAACTATGGGGAGTCCTTGCTCTGGTGTAAGAACTATTTACTCTGGATACCAGTATGAATTTCCCATAGGTTTCCACTGGGTGGTGTAGTAACTATGGTGCACGTAATGTCTCTTACGTGCTCCTGTAGTTACTCTGGATTTGGGGGTCAGAGGAGTTTCGCTGGATAGAGATAATTTCCTCTTCCCACAGTTATCAATCATTTGCTGTTTTCCAGGTTCCTAAAGAGATTCTGTTGTCGTTGCTTTTAGATAGATACTCTGGAGCAAGAGGGAGATGATATCAAAGGACAAGGCAGGTGTCCTTATTATCCAGATGCGGACAATTTTGCATTGTTCTCAGGTAATAAGAAAGAGAGAGAGAGGGAAACAAAACACATGCACATTTAAGTCATGTTGGGCTCACCAGAGGCAGTTTAGAAAAATAGTCCAGGCAATTTGGTGAATCCTGAAGCTGGGTGAACTTGGGCAATTTTTCCATGCAAAAAATGATCTTCTTACAATAGTTTTGAAGCGGGAAGGAACCAGAGTCGGCCCATCAATGAAGCCAACTGATGCAGTTGTTTCAGGCAGCTGATAGGTTATAGGGTTGGCCATATCTATCTATCTATCTATCTATCTATCTATCTATCTATCTATCTATCTATCTATCTATCAAGAGAAAAGTCACTGACTCATTGACTCACTGACTCATCAATGCCCTGCCAAAACCACTGGGCCTAGAAGTGTGAAATTTGGGGTGGGTGTTCCTTCCATGACTGAGGGGTGCATTAAGAACTGGTTTTGAGAAATTTCTACCAGAAGGGGGGTGAAAAGGGGTGCAACGTGTTTTCCTCCCTATACTTTGCATTGAAGAATTGGTGACTGTGGGATGCTCTGCCACAACCTAGAAGCATGAAATTCAGGGAGGGTGTTTCTTCAGTGACATGAACACTCACCAAGAACTGATGTGGAGTAATTTAACCCTTAAGGGGCTGAAAAGGGGTGCAATGTGTTTTTATCCTATACTTAACATGGAAGACTGACTATCACTCAGCCAAATAGGTTCTTGGTGCCTGGTGTTTGGAGGGAGGGTTGCACTGGGGAGGATGCTGTGCATGGGGGATGTTACACATTGAGGTATGATGCGAATGGGGGATGATGCGCATGAGGGATGATGCGCATGGGGGTTGTTGTGCATGGGGGGATGATGCACATAGGGGAATGATATGCATAGGGGTGATGAGCATGGGGGTTGATGCGCATGAGGGTTGTGCATGACAGGTTGATGCGCATGAGGGGTTGTTGCGCATAGGGGATTGATGTGCATGGGGGGTTGATGCACATGGGGGTTGTTGCACATGGGGAGATGATGCGCATGGGAATTTGTTGCACATAGGGGAGATGATGCGCATGGGGGTTGTTGCGCATGGGGAGAGGTTGCACATGGGGGATGTTGCACCATGGGGGGATGGTGTACAGGGGAATTTTACTCCTGCAATGCAGGTACACTTTTTGCTGGTAATCAGGTAAGTGAGGCAACACTTATTTTTTGCAGCTGTTTCTGTTGCTAGAAAAGATAATTGCAAAAGGACAAAAAGTCATTGGAAAAGGACATTGCAAATCCAGACTGCTAAGATCAACATGCTAGGATGAGACTTCTCTCACTTCCATTATATTTTGTCTTGTCTCCAATACCTCATTTTGTCTCAGCTTTCCATATTTGCTGCCATGGTCCAGTCCTGACATGGACATTCCAACACACCTAATCTAGGAGTGCGGGCAACACTTTGTTTGATCAGAAATCTGGGAGAATGTAGTTGTATCATGCATGCACATACTACTATATAAATGTGTGTATTTATTGTATGAACACACAACTAGCCCTATGGACTGGTGGTGCAATCTCTTTGACACCTTGCCAAACATTTTAAGTCCGATAATTTTCTTGAATGATTGTTGATCAAGGAGTGTCTCAGTGATCGATGTGGAAATGAAACTGTACTTTCTCCTTTTTCCTTGCCTGCCTTTCACCTCCAACCCAAAGATGGAAATCTGTATACTGGTACAACATCAGACATTCAAGGAATAGATGCAGTCATTTATCGGAGCCTTGGAGACAGTTCATTTTTGAGGACAGCCAAACATAATTTGAAATGGTTGAAATGTGAGTAAGCAAAAAAAAAAAAAAAAAAAAAAAAAAGAAGAAGAAGCAAAGAATAATACTGTTGACTGGACGATGCCTTGGTTCAGGATTCCAGATTAATCCAAACTATTTTCCAACCATTTTTTGTATATCCCTACTGGTCTCTGTATAGTTCCTTGCCCCCCTATTGGTTTTTTAGTGATCTTTACAAAGAAAAGATGTTTGAGGTGCATGACTTCATATTTCATTTCAGTCGTGCCTTTTGCCAGGTAGTGGAAACTAAATTATCTTCTTAAGAAATATTTGTATCCCACCCTTCTCAAAGGGAGACACTCAAGGCAGCAAACAACATTTTAGACAACGTTCATTAAAATTAACTGATGGGAAAGTCAGAACAAACAATATTTCTTTACTCAGTGCACCTTTTATCTGTGGCACTCCTTGCTGGAGGACATTGTGATGGAATTTGGCCCGGATGCCTTATAAATAGAATTTGACAATTTTATGGAGGAAAAGATCATTACTGGTTATAAGATGTGTTCTGGTTTTGAGAGGTGGCAACAGGATATGACATCATAACATCATTGCAGAACTTCTCCATGCTCTGCAAAGTTTAGCTTGAAAGTGCATGTCATTTGAGAGGTAACAGTCCTAGCAAGTGCAATGTGGGATTCAGACAGATATAGAGATAAGATGATGAGTCATGGACTTCAGTATCCTGAGCCCATTAATTTTTATAATCAGCATGGCTGCAGTTAATTCTTTAATTGTATAGGGTGTGAGGACATTGCATCCTACAAATATTTCTCACAAATTTACATTATGCTGTGGTCAGATTTATTACTCTCATTGGTTTTCTTGTTTCTCTGTGTGTGATCAGTATATTTTGTCTTGTCTCCAGTACCTCATTTTGTCCATGCATTTGAGTACAACAATTATGTCTACTTCTTCTTTCGGGAAGTATCAGTGGAGTACCTCGGTGTGGAAAAGGTAAGGGGCAGAGCTGGTTCACCTGATGATGGTAATCAGATGTGAACATTATTCATTTCACTCCCCCATTAAGCTGAAATGCATGTGGCAAATTAACTTTTGGAAAACCAATGGGTCCTCTAAAGTTCTGACTAGAGCAATTTTTAAAGATTTTCCTAAAAACTGTAACAGGAACTGGGAGGACACTTCCCTTGGAACATCTCTTAAAGAACACCTTTTGAAAAATATGTTGGGAAAAAGACTATATTGTGCCTTATTATCCACTGGGATTCCGTTCTGAAATATGCAGTGGGTAGGAAAAAAATCAGTGGATATGAAATCAGTGGAAAAATTTTAAAGACCCAGTTCCCGGTTTCTTGCTCTTCCCTTACCATCTCAGAATGCATTAGTATACAATCCAGATATTTCTATAGATTTAGATTATGTTCTATAGTAGAGATTTTCAATTTTTTTCAATTCATGGCACACTAACAAGGCATTAAAATTGTCAAGACACACCATTGATTGTTTGTACCATTGACAAGGCACACTAGGCTGTTCAAATCCCCTAATTTTCCTATTAATAAATGACTTTCCCCAAACTGCTGCAGCACACCTGAGGACTATCTGCTGCACACTGGTGGTAAATCACTGTTCTATAGTTACAGATGCTATACCACATTGAACCACTAGATAGAGTGATAGATGTCACAATAAAGGAAAAGAAGAAAAATCATGTCTCCTTTTTTGAATACTTTTTTTTTATAAATAGTGATTTCTCCTCTTTTATCCGTGCCATCCATTTATACTCACTGTAGGTAATTTTACCCAGAGTTGGTCGAGTATGCAAGAATGATAATGGTGGAACCATGGCAATACTTGATAAACACTGGACTTCCTTTGTGAAGGCACGAATAGACTGTTCAATTCGTGGGGACACCACCTTCTACTTCAACATACTGCACTCAGCTACAGATGTTATCGTAATTGATGGTATGGATATTGTTTTGGCAGTCTTCACTACACCTGAAAACAGGTAACTCCTGCAGGATGCCTCTATAATTTGCCTTTGGAAGAAATACTTTTGCTGCCTGTCTCACAAGATTGCTGGAAAGAGAAGGCATAAAAGTTGCAGGAAGGAGCCTTCTATTCTATGCTGCAACACACACATACCCATTTTTCTGCTGATAGTCTCAGAACCGCATACCAGGCAGCCACTTCCACTATCCATTGCCCCAGCTAGCTCTGTACCCCAATCACTGGGCAGAAGCAGCTGACTCGAATGAGATTCTAAGACTCAGAACATCTAAAAATTACAAACAGAATCATGACGGGTTGCATAATCTGGAAGTGTTTTGCAATAGCTATTTTTAGGCATTGTGTGTTGCCGGGAGTCCTAAAGGGTTTTGTGGGGCTGCTTACACCACCGTTCCACCAGAGACCAGTAACGGTGAGGGTGATGTTTCAAAAAAGCCCTTTTGTGCCTGACAGCAGCATGAGCCTGAAGATCACATCATCACTATCGCTCTGCCCTACCCCTTAAGGGGCAGAAAAAGTTGCTAACCAGGCTATTGGGTTGCAACCCACCATATTTAGAGCCTGATTGAAAGGATTTATAACCTGAACAAATGCTGTGGTATCTTTCTTCAGCAGACAAGGCTCCCAGAGTTGCTTTCATAAATTCAAACGCTGGTAAATTATTACAGAAAAAAATTGATGGGGTAATGTGTCTTGCTTGATTCTTTTTCATTTTTCTTCATATGGGGCCTCATATGCAGTGGTGGGCTTCAGAGGGTTCTCACAGGTTCTATAGAACCTTTGCTAATGAGTGCCTGGTTCTGAGAACCGGTTACTAATGGGATATAGAACCTGTTGTTCTATGGACATAGAATCTGTTGTTAATTTAGGTTGTTAGGATATAGAACCTGTTGTTAATTTATTTGAATCCCACCACTGCTCATATGGTATACTAGTGAATACTCATAGGTATTTCTACAATCACTGCAAGCAGGGAGGGGTACATCCCAAGATGTTCTAATCATAGGACCTCTATTTTTCTCAGACCTAAAATAATATTTCATGCAAAACTTCAAAACGTGTAACCATTTTTTGAATCCTAACATTTCAGTATCCCTGGGTCTGCAGTCTGCGCTTATAGTATTAAGGATATTGAGAAAGTATTCGCTGGGAAATTCAAAGAACAAAAATCTGTGGATTCTATATGGAGACCAGTTCCAGATGATGAAGTGCCAACACCCAGGTACATTCTGATTTTCTGAGATGGAAAGTGTTTGACAGTCTTCACAGCAATGGCCGGTTAATGCTGCAGTATCAACTGCTTATGACATAAAACTCAATGGATGTATCAGAGATGGATTCATACCCTTTGCAACAATACAAGAGTATTGTTGTATTATTGTATTAATGTATTAATTGGCTTGTATTATTGGCTTAATGGCCAACTGATATGCACCATATTTTTTCCTTAGCGAATTTTGCTCCCCTCCTTTTTCACTATTCTATGTAGTGGTACAAGGGAGCCATACTTGGCAAAATGAAATGTAATCTCTTGGCTTTCATGTGTGTCTGAGTAAGTTTAGGGGAAAGAAGAGTTAAAAAGATGATAGGGATTTCCTTAGAAAACCCTGTACAACTAGAACACATGCGGGATAGCAAAACAGGCTATATTCCCAGTGATACTTGGGAATTTCAAAATACAGGCATCTCCCCATTCCACAAGAACTGACCTGAGCAAATGCTGTGGTATAACTATGTCCAGAGGACATCAAAGAGTGCTTTAGTTGGTAGCATTATATCTTTTTCAGTTTATTCTGCAAATCCTGTGTCATATTCTCACCTAATAACAGAGGCTTGGGTAAAATAGTTCATTCAGAGTGTTTATACAAATGCAAGTGATAATAACATCTTCTTCCCATCTTCAGGCCAGGTGCTTGTGCTGGCTCTGGACCTCTTGAAGAATATGCATCATCCAGTGATCTTCCAGCTGCCACTTTACACTTTATCAAAACACATTCTCTCATGCACGAAACTGTGATATCCCTTAATGAGAAGCCATGGTTTCAGCAAACAACAATCAGGTAATATCTACCATAATATGTCTTAAATGAACTTTAGGGTTCCCCAGGTTTGCTAATGTACTGTACTGTGGATATTCTGAATCTCTATAAATGTACGTCATGAATATTTTTATGAACTCAATTGGAAATGGTTGAAAAACTGGAAGAGGGTATACATCTGGAATAAATGGGAAATTATTAGGCTAGAAGTTAGAAGAACCTTGCTGGATGGGGTCAAAGTTCCATCTGACCCAGATTCATTTGGAAGCCACTGACTGGATGTCATTTTGTTCTGGCATTTGCTTAATGACTTACCCCCAAACCCAGAGTAACTATGGGAGCACATAAGAGACTTTACCACCCAGTGAAAACCTATGGGAAATTCATATTAGAATCCAGAGTAAGTTGTTCTTACACCAGAGCAAGGACTCCTCGTAGTTACCCTGGATTTTGCCCTTAATCACAAAATAACGGGGATCAGAGAATGTATTCCCATTAAGTGTTGCAACAAGTGTAATATACCTGTAATAGAAAAAGTGCCAGGTTAACACAATGTTTAAAAATTTCACATTGCTATTCCAGAGAACGTCTGATAAAAATTATTGCAGACACTACTGCTGGGCCAACTAAAGATTACACAGTTGTTTTCACTGGGTCAGAGAAGGGAAAGATTATGAAGTTCTTGGCCAGAACAGAAAGTAGCCAAACTTTAGATGGAATCCTTTTTCTGGAGCAGATCAACATTTACAATCCAGATAAGTATGTACTCTTTTTTTCTAAGTAAAGAATAATGTTAGTCCTGAATCCTTAGTTGTAGTGCTATTGTCATTCAAAGTTTAGATTCTGTTTGAATTGATTTGATTTAACTTGAATTGATTTAAGGAAATATGAATTTATTTATTTCTTGAATTGATTTAAGGGGATATGATGTCAGTGACAACTAAAAACCCAATCCTATCCACTGCCAATTCATAGCATGCAATGCTACCAATGGAGTGTGTGTTATATATTATGATGGGACAGGGCAACCAGATGGCCGGTGAGAGGAAATTAAAAGTATTTTTACTTGTGTAGGCTGTCTGATCATCAATGGATCTCTCAGAGGTTTGCCAGCTATTTCACTGGTATACATCTGAGAAGATTCCTGAGGCCAGGTCTGGGAAAGGAAAGGGGGATGGGATCCAACAAGCACTATCACTGCCAAGTTATGCCTATTGTTCTCCCTCCTCCCCTTCCATTACTCATGAACCATTCACAAACTGTCTCCTCCATGACCTTCTCTGCTTTAGCACAACATCCAGGAGCCTCTGGAAATCTATGAGACAGTGGTATTCCTTTTATGACACGCCGAAGGTCTCATGTTCTGCCAGCATAATGGCCCCATAGAACTGAGCCATACGTAATTAAAAATAGTGCTTTAAGGTTTATGTGTCTCAAGAAATTATTAGTATGTCATGGTTTGTAGTGTGTACCTTATTTTTGTAATTAATGAATCATGAAATTGTCATTGTTGTCAAATCAGGTGTGACTATGATGGGAAGAGTCATATGCGTATTGTAGACTTGCAGCTGGATAAGCAGCATGGTGCCCTTTTTGTTGCATTCCCACACTGCATTATAAGGGTTCCTCTAGGAAACTGTCAGCGTTTTGGTACATGCAAAAAGTAAGTATTTTTATCCCTTTTCTTTACTGTTACCTCCTTTTTCAAAATTATACCTTGTATTAAGACCTCTAGTGAAGAACTCTAGAAGTGTGTGTCTCACCCCGTGGTACCTATTCACTGGTAGCACTTTGTGGTGTACAGAGGACATCCACACTCTGCCATCTGGCAGCAAGACATAAAAACATTAGAAAAGCCCCACTGGACCAGGCCCAAGGCTCATTTAGTGAAGCTTCCTGTATCTCACAGTGGTACACCAAATGTCTCAGGGAGCACACAAGACAACAAGAAGTTTGTTTCCTGGTTCCTTCCCTTCCATCTGTCATTCTAATCTTTGACTAATTTTAATATTAGGAGTTTACATATAACTGTCATGGCTTGTAACATGATGGACTTTCCTTCATAAATGTTGTTTCCTTTTAAAGGCATGTAGGCCAGATGCCGTCACATCATCAGACTGGGGCAGTGATTTTCAAACTTTATCATCTCACAGAACACTTAACAATGCACGGAATTTGACAAGGCACACCATCAGTTGTTTTTACCATTGACAAGGCACACTAGACTGTTCAAATCCCCCAAATACCCTATTAATGAATGTCAATTCCCAAATTCCCACAGCATATCTGAGGACTATCCATGCACACTGGTTGAAAATCACTGGACTGGGGTGTAATCCTAACCAATTTAGGCCAGCACTCACCTGTCTCTCCATTCCTGTGGATGTGTGTAGAGGTCAGTGCATGTCTGTGCACTAAACACCAAACTCCCCGGAGTGGAGCTGAAGCGCATTATGACACTCCAAGTCAACATGGGACTTGTGCCAGGACATTTGCTGGCCTAACAGGAAATTAGGAGTGTAGCCTAAATTATATGTAGAATAAAGAAACATTTTCTTTTGTCTATCCTAATTCTCCCAACACGCATTTTAGTAGATGTCCCCTTATTCTGGTGTTGTGTGAGAGGGAAAAGAGCTTCCCACTATCCACTCTGTGAGGGAATGATATCAGGAATGGTAACATGGCAGGCAGGAATCAGCAACTTCATCTCAGGTGGGAGGCAGACCCTCCCTTCCCCCTGGAACAGCAAATGCAAAGAATGCAAGTATATACTGTATTTACTCAAATATAGCACTCACCTTTTCCAGCCAAATTCAGTCTCCAAAATCAGGGTGCGCAGTAGATTTTATGTTAATTAGGCTTGCATAAATGCAGTATTGATTATAAGTATGGGGTGCGCATTAGATTTGATGATGCGTTATATTCAAGTAAGTACGGGTAATCACTTCCTAATAGCTTTGCATACTGTTGTGAGCTCCAGGGGGAAGGAAGTTGAAGGAAGGGCTTTTTATCATTTAACCAACCTCATTCACACCGAGATGGAATTGTGGGTGAAAAAAAATCAATAATTAGATTATTCCTATGTATAATTTGGTTTGCTTCATAATCAGCAATAGTAGGAGGCTTGTGTCAGCAGGCAGAGCTCCAGCAAGCACTTTATACATGCTCAGAAAAACCCCATCTCTTTCACCTCAAGCCTATGTTTGTTGCAATCCATCTAACTCCAAATCTAGAAGTGTATCTCATTTGGTGATACCATTATCACCAGTTACTAACTTCCAGTGGTATTTACAATAGATGGTTAACGCAAAATAGTACAGTGGAGGACAAAGTTTGAAAAACCCTGCTCTAGAATGATCCATGTGTGTTTCTTCTGTTCAGGTCCTGCATAGCTTCTCGAGACCCATATTGTGGATGGTTAGATGGCTCCTGCGTTCAGATCTTACCTGAAGCTGAGTAAGTCATAACTGGAATGGGGAGGATATTGCAAGTTAGTGAAAGTGTTGTGCAGATATGCTGTAACAGAGAATTCAGGATAAAAGGGAGGTGATTGTTGTGTGTTTTCCACCTATTTTCTTTCTCTCTGCTTCCACTTTTTAATATAAATTTTATGGTCCTCTACTCTTGACGTGCAACATTCAGAACTCTGAAAATGGCATCCTTTAATTACTGTAGCTTTCTAATTTTGTTTTCAGAGGGGAATTTGAGCAAGATGTAAAGAACGGCAATACAGATGGCATGGATGATTGCTAAAGTAAGCAGTGGTCTTTTTTAACGTTTGCTTATTTCATGCTAGAAAGTCTCTATCCATGTTTGAATGTTGTGGTTAGAACAGGGTGACCATATGTCCTCTTTATCCTCTTTTTTAGCCTTGTGTCCTGGTAAAGGTCTTTGTTGTCCTCCATTTGCTTGTGAGCAGACGGCATGTCATCTTCTTGATAAGGATAAATTATAGGCAATCGTTTAAAATTAAATAATCTTTAAATATAAAATTGAAGAGTCACTGAGTGACTGACTGACTGACTAACTGACTCACCTGCCTGTTACTGACTGACTGACTGACTAACTAACTAACTAACTGATGCATGAACTCACCTGCCTGCTACTGACTCCTAGTACATTCTGTTGCCTGGTTCCTCTTATTGTCCAGAGGTGCCCAGTGTCTGCTGGTTCCTGGTGCGTATTGGTGCCCAGAGATGCTCAGTGCCCACTCGTGCCTGCTGTCCAGTGCCAGTGCATGATGCCCAGCAGTGCCCGCTAGTTCCCTGTGTGCCAAGGGCCCACAAATATTCTTGAAATTTTACTCTAGCATTGACAAGATAATCCCACTAGTAAGTAATAGTTTTTAAATTCACCAAATCAAAGTAACATACATGAGGGTCTGTGACCCAAGGGCCTATTTGGGGGGAGGGGAGCCAGGGAACACACCAGAAAGAATGAGCAAGTGGCAAGAAAAAAACCCATGATTATAAGTAGGCCAGAGATCATGTAAGATTTTAAACCCCAAACAGACATGGAAGGGGAGGTGACAGTTGGTCCAATAACTGTCACTTCCAACTGTCACCTCCCCTTCCAAGTCTCATTGGGGTTTAAAACCTCATTAAAATATTACAGTGGTAGAGAATGTGTGCACTGGCTTCTCAGACCCTTCAAAGTCCAGGAAAGCTATGCCACCAGAGTGGATCCAGTGGTGGCATACATAGCAAAAAACCCAAGCTGAAGGTCAACAGAGAATGCTTAGTATATTGGCCAATCAGCAGGCCTGCTTACTACAGCAAGTGGCTGCTTTAACCCAGGCAACAACACCAGTACCTATACCAGCAACTCCAGTGCCGGTCGCAGTACCTATTAATGTTGAGTAAACTCTTCCTATTAGGATGATCAAGATGGAGCCTAAGGATGATCCAGAGGCCTTCTTGAACACCTTTGAAAGGATAGCAAGGGCAGCAGAATGTTCTCTAGCCAAATCCACTGGTTTATGCCCCAGTATTAATACTATATCAAACGCAAATGGAGAAAAACACAGAAAGTCTGAAATCTTTTAAACCACATATAATAACTTAGCAGATTATTGGAACTGAGAAATGCTCTTAGAACAATAATGTAACATTTGGGAAGAAAAATACAAGTTAGGAGGGCAGTGCTGGAGGCCAAGATGTTAAAGATGTCCACAGCCAACACAGCTTTGTCTTTGGTGCTGAGGTTAGCAGTAACCAAAGAGATCCACACACTGCTAAAGACCAGCATGCTGAAGGTGATAAAATCCTCTAAGAAGTTCCACATAGGCCTAGAGTGGTTGTCACCAAAGCCTGGCGGGGGGACCAGATTCAGTCCACGATAAGCCTCTAACCAGCCTGCAGCCAACCTCTGATTATATATGAGCTTATGATTATCTGATTATCTATGAGCATATGATTATATGATTATCTGACCCAGTTGACCAATCATGACTGATACTGTGATGGTGGTGTTCCCGCAGAGTGGGGGGTATGTACCAAGGTTTCTGGACCAAGAGTTCTCAGAGAAAACACCAAACAAGGCAGATGGACTACAACATGATCTTGTACTGACACCTACGTAGGTGGGCTGGGTACTGACACCAATAGCCATCCCCGCATTACAAACATGTGTACATATTTATAGAGTATTTCAAAGTGGAGGGGTACAGCCAGTGAGAAGGGTTACATCATTCATTTGGAAACCAAAGGGGAGAGGAGAGAACATAGGGGTAAAATCATCTAGAAGAAAGGACAAAGAACAAAGATGGCAATTTGAAACCATCAGCCGTGGTGTTCTTTGTAAGTGAGGCAAAAAGACAGTTTTGACATAAGGTATGAACAGTCAGCTTGGCCCTGTCCTTCTTTGGGATCTACTACTGGTTTTCTTACCCTACAATCCAGAGTAACTACGGGAAGACATTAGAGGCACTTACTCTGGATTGCTCTATGCATTTCCCATAGGTGGCACCGTAACTAGGTCAGTATAAAAGGTCCTGTAGTTACTTTGGATTGTAGCCTTACTGACCCAAGCGGCCTAAACTTGTGATCAGTTTTCTACTTCACAGTGTAATTTTATGGTGACTTTAAACTTTTGGTCTTGAATCATTTGTATACAGTGGGTTAGTGAACTGGAGGTCCAAGTAAGTGTGGGCTTTATTTCTATGCTGTTTGTCAGTGCTTGGAGAAATCCTAGAAATTTGAGCCCAGTTATTCACTAATCTAAGATGTATCTCTTATGCATTTGTTTAAATTTTATATTAAAAATTTTTCCAGTCCTCAACACTGTGCCAGATATTTGATGTGGTTCTTAGTCCCGAAAGTCTGGAGATCCCAACATAGACAAGTAAAAACAACTGTTTGTTTTGGTGTCTTAATCATCAGGAAATTTCCAATATCTCTGCTATTCTAGGAATGTGGCCTCTACCTCCACCATATAGTTATCAAAAAAATATGTCTGTCATAAGCAGACAACATAACTGACTGAATTACTCACTCACTCACTGATTCATCAACACCCAGCCAAAATCGCTGACAACATAACTGACTGACTGAATCACTCACTCACTCACTCACTCACTCACTCACTGATTCATCAACACCTAGCCAAAATCGCTGACCCAGAAGCGTGAAATTTGGGCAGGGTGTTCCTTCCATGATGGAGGCACCCACTAAGAACTGGTTTTTGGAAATCCCTGCCGGAAGTGGGTGAAAAGAAGTACATGTTTTCCTCCCAATACTTTACATTGAAGAATTCCAGACTGATGGATGCTCTGCCCCAACTCCCAGACCAAAAAGCATGAAATTTGGGGAGGGTGTTCCTTATGTGACACGAACACCTACCAAGAACTGATGTTGAGAAATTTAACCATTAAAGGGGTGAAAAGGGGTGCAACGTGTTTTTGTCCACACTTAACATTTAAGACAATCTGATCCAACCAATTTGATGCCCGGTGCCTGATGCACTGGGAGAGAGGGTGCACTGTGGGGATGGTTCATATGGGGGGATGTTGTGTGTGATACACATGGGGGATGATGTGCATGCGGGATGTTGCATATGGGGGTGTTGCAGTGGGGGATGGTGCGCATTGGGGCACATTGTGCAGGGGGTGATGTGTATGGGGGTGTTGAGCATGGAGGTTAATGCACATGGGGGTTAGATGTGCAAGCAGGGTAGATGAGCATGGGGGTTGATTGCACATGAGGGGTTGGTGCACATGGGGTAGTGCGCATGGGGAGGTTGATGCACATGGGGATGTTATGCAATGGGGGATGGTGTATGGGATGATATTTTACTCACACAACGTGGGTACATTTTACTAGTACAATATAATCCTTTGCTTTCACATTTACCAGTATTAGGGACACTAGGATACCATTTCCTTCACCCTTTTGTCCTAATTTTCTGGTATACCTCTTTCTTCCTTTCCAGCTTGCAACTCAATAGGCATTAACACTAATTCAATCATCTGCACAACACCAAGATCTGTCATGTTGGTTATTAAATATATTTTCCACATGCCATAGGAAAATGCCCAGGTATAGCCAGAGCTGAAAGGACATTCTCCACTTACCTTCATAAAAAGAATAAGAAACAGATTAAAATTAACTCATTTTTAAAAAAAGAATGATCAAACCATAAAAAATAATACATACGCAAAAGTATTGATTCTGTATGATATAGAGCACAATCCTAACCATGTCTACTCAAAAGTAAGCCTCATTGTGTTCAATGGGTCTGACTCCCAGGAAAGTATCTAGGATTGCAGCAATAGTATTGTATGAATTATGTTCCTGTGTTTTCACTATGTGTGCTTCTGTATGACATTCTCTAATAAAAGCTGTACAATAAAACAAGGCAGGTGCACATATCAACAGTTCCACCTCCATATGTTGACACTTTTGTGGTCACAACGGAAATGTGAGTGTTTGGTGGTCAACTTTCAGAGATTTTACCATATATACATAAGCACCAATGGCATCCTTAGCCCTCCTGGCACCTGAAGCCAACCTCCTCTGCCACCACCAGCACAACCCACCATTTAAGATCATCCTGCCGGCCCCATTCCCCCCTTGACTTCTCTCCCAGTGGCCCCTTTTGCCCTCCTTTCCCACCAACCGCATCAACTGGAGGGTGGGGGTGGAAGCCACATGCCAGCTTCGTATGTGGTTGGCCAGTGTGTACTCCTGGCTGGGCCAAGAAGGTCCCAGACGGCTCTGGCTGCCTGGGTCCTCCTGTGTGCATTTCACCTGCCCCTTCCACGTGGGGTAGGAGGAAAGAGGCTCAGAGGATGGAGTGGAACATCACTCTGACAGCCTACAAGGAAGTGGATGAGGGAGGCATGTGGAAGAAGATCCAGGCAGCCAGAGTTCCAGGGGACCCTCCTGTCCCAGTAGTTCACGCCAATATGCATGCCAGTTGACCACCTTTGAAGTCAGTGTGCAGCTTCTGCAATGTGTACTTGTTCTCCACCCTGTCTCACCCTCCAGACCTGAGCAGGGATTACTGAGGTTCCCCTCCACCCTCCCAGGTCCTGGATGGGCAGGTGGGGAGAAAGTGTGATGGGCAGGCAGATAGTAGCATTGTGCAGGGTGTGGGGGGGGGGGAGAGAAAGACTTTTGGCATCCACTCAGGTGGTGGCATTCAGGGCCCCCTGCCTGCCCTATAGGACACCACTGATTAGCATATCTGTCCTGTATCAGAAGTACTATCCCCACATCCCTTGTATACTTTGCCACGAGTGCAACCATCAGAGTGACACATTTGGCTCTGTTTCCTGGCTGTCAGCTCCATCACAATTCCTGATTTCTGTGCATTCGGGACTTGTTTCTCCCAGCAGTTGCATGACATCCAGCTCCTCTGAGCATTCAGAATCTTGATATGTGGCTCAATTTCTCTTCTTAACTGTTGTTCCAAAGTACTGACCATCCAGGGCTTCAATTTCACTAGATTGTGCTGTTTAACAGGCGACATTTTCAGTTTTCATCAAACTTTCCATTTCAGGCAGCAGTCTCCAGTTCAGTAGGTGGCACAGCTCTCACCTCAGGGTTGGTACATTAAATATGTGCTGGCCACCTGGACATACCTAAGCATGTTCCTGAAACTACTCCTCATTGGATCATGTCCCTGGCATAGGGTCACCATATATCCCACAATACTAGGATATTTTGAATACAAGTCTCAGTTTTGGGGGGAACAGAGGGTCCTGTCCCGATTTTGTGGAAGAAAATTATGGCAAACCTACCCTGGCACCCCATTGAATTGGCACCCATAAAAACAATTTCTACTGACTGGTGAGAACAGGGGGGACTTGTTAACCTCTTTCCAGCACTTCATGAGTTGAACCCTTTCCCACCACAATTTTCATCCCAACTCCATGAAAATCATTCATTTTCATTGGCGACAATGGGGTGGGTTATTTGAGGGTAACACAAACCCGTTTCTAGCACTTCACATGTTAAACCCTTTCTCGCCATGCCATTCATCCCAGCGCCATGAAACACATTCCTACTGATTAGGGAAGACAGGACAGCTATTTGAGGGATAACATGAACCCTTTTACAAATACACATTCCAAGCCAATGAGGGGGAAAGGTTTCCACATGGATAAATAGTCTGGAGCAGGATATCCGGACAAGGAACAAAAGGGGGGGGGGTCTAACAGCTATGAAAACCATATAACTTGTCGAGTACTGTCCATAGTTTCAGTATCATGAATATGTATACAGTATGTTTCAAACTGTTTGGAAAAAATATTGTGTTATCTTGAGAGAGGCATTTACGTATCTTGCAATTATCTGTATTACAATGATTTTCCTTCTTAGGCACCTGGTGACTGAAAAAAACCTCTAGAATACAAAAGCAGCTAGTTTTATTCTGAACATCGTGAGTTCGGAATTGTGAGTGTTGCTATATTGTGGAGCTGACAATAACTAGCCTTCTCCGTGGTTCAACATACAGGAAATGCTTTCTAGCACCATCTCTTTAACACATGTTCTGCTTCTTGAAGCTTCATGGGGAGTTCAAGCAGGGCGCCTGCCACAGAGACCATAGCAGCAGGAGCTGCTATTCAGAATGTCGGTGTGCTTCTGTGAATGGGTTAGACATGCATTTCAGGTTGGGGGGTGGTTTTTGATCTTGTTCCTATTATTTCCTCCTTCTCTTGATTGTTGGAAACAAAAATACCGTAATTGTTATATTGAAAGAAGCTCTGAATATAATCTCTTTATGCCAGGAGATACCATTATTATGCCAAGAGATACCATTATCCTATCTCTTGTAAATCTTGATTCATTTGCATTCAACTTTCAGGAAACACCAAATAGGAATATAGAGTCTATTCTGTAAGTTCTTCTTTTTTGCAGAAGCTTTAAAGTTTGAGTGCTTTTATTTTGGTGCCTTTACTTGGGCCAATTTGAGTGGTGGATCTTGGCCTCCTTTATTGCAATAAAGCCTTAATTCTCAAATTTACATTATAAATGTGATTAATTCAGCTTGAAGCACACCAGGGAAATGAAACCCTGGTATATATTCTTTGCTCCCTTAAATGCCTGAGGAATGGAATAGGTTCCATCTTTCACATTACACACCATTTTGGGTGCATTCCTAACCAGTTTAGGCTGGCATATCTTCCTGTGTTGGTGTGGGAGATCAGAGTATGCCTGTGCACTGACCTAATTCCCCCAGGAATGCTTATGGCACTTTTGTGACACTCCCATATCATCACAGGACTTTTGCTCAGACTCAAGCTGGCTGAAATGGAGATCAGTTTTGCAGTTTTTATTTATTTTTATTTATTTATTTGAAGAACTTAGATCCCATGTTTTTCCACTGACATTGCATTTAGTAAAAGAACTGAAGAAATGCTAAAACTAAGGAATTAGTAGAAGCACATATAAATTATGTCCCTGGTCAAAGCTATCCTGGGGAATTTTTAGAGTAGTCATTCCCAATTTTTCAGTGTCATGTAATGTCCTACATGTAATGTTTATGGATAGGCTTTAGGGAACTCTTCCAGGTCATGGCCAGCTCTGTTGGCCTCTGCAGGTTTCAGAAAGGCCAGCAGAAGAGGCAAGAAGTTCCTCGCGGATATTTTTTGTACAGCAAAAGTGACAAAGCATTGAATTTGAGGATGCTTTGACTTGTAGTTTGTTTCTTTGAGAGAGAGAGAGAGAGAGAGAGAGAGAGAGAGAGAGAGAGAGAGAGAGACTGTACATAAATGGTGCCAAATATTCAGAAAAAAATAATTCTGAATATTTCAAAATATTTTTGAATATAAAAACAAAAATATTTCTGAATATTACTTTGGGGAAAATCCAGAGTAACTACGGGGAGTCCTTGCTCCAGTGTAAGAACAACTTATTCTGGATTCCAATATGAATTTCCCATTGGTTTTCACTAGGTGGTGCAGTAACTACAGGTGCACGTAAAGTCTCTTGCGTGCTCCCGTAGTTACTCTGGATTTGGGTGTATGTCAGTATATTCTTATCACTTCTATTTTACTGAGGCTGCAACCCTAAACATTTTCCTGGGAGTAAGACCCATTGAACAGAATGAGACTTACTTCTGAGTAGACCCAGCTAGGATTGTGCTCTCAGTCTGCAATCTTAAACACATTATCCTTGGAATAAGCCCAATGAGTACAATTTCGAGAAGATATGCATAGGATTTTCTGTCTTTCAGACCTGCTTCCTGGGAAAGTATGCAAAATTCATCTCTCCTTTTAGATTCCTTTTTAGCCTCTGGTCATCTTATTGTCTGAAAGCTTCTCAAGCAGTTTTTCTGCATTTATTTCCAAAGGTTTATTTTTGCCATGATAATATAATGTTCAGTGTATTGAGCATATTAAGCAACATATTTTTAAAAATAACAGGGAACTATTTTTGATCCTTGGGATATGGAAGTATGTGAGACATTTCTGCTAATGCAAATTATGAGCATTGAGGCACTTCCAGCTGTTTTCAATTGCACATATATTTTGTTTCAAGAAAAGTGAGATGAAATAGTCCAGTTGAAACAGGTTTAAATAGGTCCAAATCATTCACAGCTTTTCCAGCTGTGATTTCAATGAAGCTTTCTAATCATAGATTTGTTTTGCATAAAGGTATTGAAAGGCATCTTTTTCTATCATATCTCTTTCTCCCTTTGCATGTGAACTCCACTCCTGTATGAATAAAAACAATTCATTGTTTTTAAAACCCCTTGAATATTTGCCTTCTTTTCCCACTGTGATAATGATGAAATTTCAGTGCATTTGTAGATCTGGTGTTTGACTACAGTAGACAATGTATCCGAATGTCTAAGGACACAGTGTCAATCTCATTACAGAATTATGCTTAAAAATTATCAACATGTCCTATCCTTCATTTTTGCTATTCATGAGATAAACAGGAACCCCAAAGTCTTACCCAATATGACGCTGGGGATGAAAATATATGACAACTTTTTTAATGAAATGATAAGTTATGAGACCATCCTGGATTTATTGTTCAAACAAAGAAATGCACCCAATTACAAATGTGATAAGAAAGACAACATTGTGTCTGTCATTGCGGGGTACACTGTAGAATACGCCATCCAATTTGATTCTATCTTGAGCCACTACAAGATCCCACAGATATGTACAGTTCCATCTGTGTATAAATGGAATATTTCATTTCAGGGTGACAAAATGTTTTCTTTTTCCAGCACATGTCCTCTTTTTAAGTCTTGTGTCCTGGAATAAAATCTTCATTGCCATCCTTTTCCTTGTGATCAGGAGCATGTAGCCTTCTTATAATTAATAAAATATGTGTGATAGTTTTAAAATTAATAAAAAATAAAATTGTGTTTGTATTGACCATGTATATATAAGGCCGGCATAAGCCCTGGCATAAGTCCTGGCTGACCTGGGGGTGTCACAAAAGTGAAATAAGGCCTTCTGCCCCGCTTGGACTTCCCCATACCACCACCTTCCATTAAAAAAGTAATATACTCCCCAAATGAGTCTATGTCCAGGGTTTGGGGCTGGGTGTTGACCTTCAATGTTAACGCATGTATACAGATGAAAACACGTTGCACTTTTTCTCCCCCTTAGGGGTTAAATTTCTAAAAATCAGTTTTGGTAAGTGCTCACATCACAGAATTATTGAATCTAGGTATGGGGGATGGGGATGAATGTTGATGAGTCAGCAGTTCTTCAGTGTTAAGTATAGGAACGAAAATAGCTTCTCACCCACTTTTGATTTTAAATTCTCAAAATTGGTTCTTAGTGGGTGCTCACATCATGGAAGAAACACCCTCCGCAAATTCCACGTTTCTAGGTCAGGTGGTATTGGCTAAGCGTTTATGAATCATTCAGTCAGTGACTTCTTGATTTTATATATTTAAATTTTAATACCTATATTAATATTTTATTACCTACTATTAAATAAGGTATTAAATTTAGGTAGTTCATATGCAGAACTTTTATGAGTACCCTTTCTTCCCTCCATAAGCTCACCTATGGTGCATATGAAACACAGGACAGTGGAAAACATTTCCCTTTTGTATACTGGAATGCAGCAAGGGAAGGCACTCTGCATGCAGGATTAGTCCGGCTTCTGCTACATTTCCAATGGACATGGGTCGGCTTCATTGTTTCGGATGATGAGAGTGGAGAACAATTTCTGCAGATCCTGAAACCTTTGCTTACCCAAAATAGCATTTGTGTTGCCTTTTTAGAAAGGTCTTATATATTCACAAATGATAATCTGTCACCCTACTTTCAATATCTGATGTGTCTGTGCTCAACACTTTTGACAACTGAAGCCAATGTGGTTGTTGTCCATGGAGAAACGAAGTCGGTGGTTGCTTTAACATTTATCATAAATATGTCAGAATTCCAAACAAAGTCTTATTTAGGGAAGGTTTGGGTCACTCCTCCTCAGTGGGATTTTACCAGTGCAATTTCTAATAAGGGCTTTTGATGGCACTTTGTCCTTTTCAGCCTCCACAAATTCTGTCCCAGGATTCAAGGACTTTGTCCAAAACCTAAATTTTGATACGTTGCTTAAGTCTTTTTTCTGCATTTTTTTGAAAGAGGCATTCGATTGTTGTCATGAAGAAGTAGTAAAAAATTGTAAATTCTGTACAGGAGAGGAGAAGCTGGAAAGCCTAGCACAGTCTCGATTTGAGATGGATATGAGTGATCAGAGCTATCGTATTTACAATGAACTGTATGCTATAGCTCATGCTTTACAAGCCCTATATGTGTCCAAACAAAGAACCAAGCAGGATGGTGGCAAAGCCAAGTATTGGAATGTTCAACCCTGGCAGGTATATTCCCCATTGCAGTAATGAATTCCCTAGGCCATTTTAGGCATAGTTCCTGAGGAAAATGCTGCTTCCTCTTAAATAAAGAAACTTTATTTCTTTATTTCTAAATACATAAATTTCTCAATAAATTTCTCAATAAATTTCTCAATTTCTCAATAAATAAATAAATAAATAAATAAATAAATAAATAAATACATACATACATACATACATACATACATACATACATACATACATACCGTAAGCTGATTTGAGTATGGCTAGTAACTCTGTGAAAGATCTCTTAGCATTTCCATGGGTGCCACTCAGAGATTCCAAAAGTGGAAAAGAAATCTCTCTTGGCAGAATACTCCAATTAGCAGTGGTACCAAGAATCCATTTGGAAAATTTAGTGTTGTCACAAAGAATATAAAGGCCTTATGTTGATTAAATTCCCCATGGCTGATGTAACCTTGCCAAAGGAACATGTGCATTATTCTGTAGAATGGGCAGTGTTGGGGTCCCCCTTATGGAAGGGACTTGCATAGCCCTCCAACTGAGCCAATGGATTCCTTTGGATCTCCACCAGTTCTTATCCTGGCACAAGTCCGAGCAAAGTGAGGGAAGAGATCATTTGTTTGGATCTGGTGAATGTTGGAGTTCCCAAGACCCACCACCTGTATCTGCCATTCTGTTTCCCACTTGAACACTGCACAGAAATTTCCCCATTCCTCCTCCTTCCCACCCACTTGCCCCAACCCCTGCTGCTGTCTACCATTGCCACCTGCTCACCTTTGTTGCTGGAAGCAATCAGCATTGGAAAGAGGCCTCTGGCACCAATACTATTTATGAAGGAGAATAGTTATATATTGTACTATACGTATGTATTATCTCCCAAACCAGTTGCACCCTTTTCTGGAAAATGCCCACTTTAACAATGGTGCTGGCCACGAAGTCTGGTTTGCTAAAGAAGAATTATCATCTGGCTTAGATATCATCAACTGGGTCACTTTTCCAAATCAGTCCTTCCTTAAAGTCAAAGTTGGAAAAATTTCTCCAAGTCATGAGTTCAGCATCAGGGACAACACCATCACCTGGAACAGAATATTTAAGCAGGTATGGATAAAGTGCACCTGTTAGGCTGTGATCCTAACTGGCCTTTGGGTCAGCACAAATCCCATGCACCAGTCTTTACATATGAAACTTCCATAAGGCACTTTTACACCACCAGGAGAGGTGGGATGCTGGCTCATGGATGTGTGCTGGTCTCTGGAGACTAAAGTGGGCCCCACTGAACTGGTGTAAAGCTTATTAGGTGGCAGGCTTCATAGGGGCATGGGGCGGGTATGAGAAGGCAGAATGGTGGCATTTCAGGCCAGAGAAGTGTGGGCGTTGTGTGGGGCAATGGGTAAGTTAGGGCAGAGCAGAATGTGGGGCCAAGTTTCAGCACTTCGACTGGATCCTAACTGCACTCCCGGACGACCTGGCATAATCTTAGGCTTCTTGGATCGGCACCATTTCTGGAGGTTGTGCAAATCCAAGTAGCTCCATTGGAGATGCTGCAGTGTTTTGCATTCCCCTTGTCCTGAACTGAGTCTAGGCAGTTCCAACACCCCTCGGGATACGGTGCAGGCCAGCTGGCCTCCCCATTCCTACGTGGATAAGGGTTGAACTGTTTGAGTCATAAAAGTTAACATCCAGCTGTTGCCATACTGCTCCTTGATATCCTATAGTCAAATTGTTTGAGTAACCTCATCCTTTATAGAGAGTAACCCAGTGGTGGAATTCAAATAAATTAACAACAGGTTCTATGTCCCATTAGTAACCGGTTCTCAGAACCAGGCGCTTATTAGCAAAGGGTTCTATAGAACCTGTGAGGACCTCCTGAAACCCACCACTGGAGTAACCTTTGGGTATTTCTAATCATCTACTAGTACAGAAGAAGCATGTCTGAATCTTATTTCAAAAAGAGATAGACTAATGTTGTCCAACAGCAGGGTTCACCCAAGACCACTTGGTGCCTGAAGTAGTTTCCCATATTTCTTCCAAAATCCCATATTTCACATCCTTTTTGTTATTCATGCTGTTAAACTATGTGATCTCTATAGTTATTTTCTATGAGTTAAGAAGCCAGAAATATCCATGCTGTGGAAGAATAATTGCAGTGGTGGGTTCCAAAGTCCCATCTAAGGACCTTGGATGATAAACAATTCAACTTATCTCTCCATTTCTTCATTGCTAGAGGCTGCCCCATTCGACTTGTGTTGAGAGCTGCCATGTTGGGCAGAGCAAGACAGTTCTCAAGGAGAAGCCCATTTGTTGCTACGAATGCACTCCATGTCCAGAAGGCATGATTTCCAACCATACTGGTGAGACATTCTGCACACATGCCAATATCCCACACAAACAGAAGACACTATTAGATTTACAGTAATATCGGATTATGTTTGTTGAATGACAATACATCTATCATAGATTTTGTCTTGCAGCAGGTCCTATCTATACCACATTCAGCCGCCCAGATTATACCCGCCCAGATTGTACCCACCCAGATTGTACTCTGCCTCCCATTCCCTGCCTTCCCACTCCACTCTCTGGGGGTGGCAGTCTAGAGATACTTTCTAAATATTTATCTTATAAAACTTGTGTGTTCTTATTTTTTCAATACACAGTGGACATGGATCAGTTATTGATTGTAATCTCTGTAATCTCCAAGTGACCGAAACATGAGAGGATTTTGAAATTCTTAATCAAACATGAGAACATTTCAAATGAACTTATTTGAACATTTGAACATTTCAAATGACTAAAACTTATGTTTTAGTCAACTATACAATATATAGCAATAAATCACATTTCTCATATCTCATTTATAAATCACAAAGTACTACATGAATGAATGATGGTCTAGACGCTGTGTTTCTCCATTTCAGATGCAGTTCATTGTGTCAAGTGCCCAGAAGATCAACATCCAAACAAGAACCAAGACCAGTGCATCCCCAAGGTGGTCACCTTCCTCAGTTACAAAGATCCCTTGGGGATCATTTTGGTTTCTGTGGCTTTTTCCTTTATTCTAATTACAGGTTTGGTGATACTAATCTTTCTGAAGAACTGGAACACCCCCATTGTCAAAGCCAACAACTGAGTCTCAGCTGTGTTTTGCTCAGTTGCATCCTGTTTTGCTATCTTTCTTCCCTGATTTTCATTGGGGAGCCAGGCAAGGTGTCCTGCCTTCTCCGGCAACCTGCCTTTGGTATCATTTTCTCTGTGGCTGTTTCTTCTGTGTTGGCCAAAACCATCACTGTGGTCTTGGCCTTCATGGCCACACAGCCGGGCAGCAAGATGAGGAAATGGCTGGGGAAAAAAGTGGCCAACTCCATTGACCTCTCCTGCTCCCTTATTCAAGTAGGTCTTTGTATTGGGTGGCTATCAACCTTCCCTCCCTTTCCAGACACTGACATGCACACCCAGCGTGGGCACATAATACTGGAATGCAATGAAGGCTCTCCTTTCATGCTCTATTCTGCCCTGAGCTACATTGGCTTTTTGGCTATCACCAGCTTCACGGTGGCCTTTGCCAGAAAACTGCCTGACACCTTCAATGAAGCCAAACTGATCACCTTCAGCATGTTGGTCTTTTGCAGTGTGTGGATCTCCTTCATTCCTGCTTATTTGAGCACCAAAGGGAAATAGGTTGTGGCTGTGGAGATCTTTGCCATCTTGGCCTCCAACACTGCATTACTTGCCTGTATCTTTCTCCCCAAAAGTTACATTATTTTTCTTAGAACAGATTACAATGCCAAAAAAACTGCTAAGAGAGTAGAAAAGTCACTTGAAGTTCAGTTGGGCTACATTATCTATTAATGTGTTGGCCCAATTCCAAGATGGATAAGCCCAGTTACAGCCCAGAAAGGCTTGGGCCAGCATGTGTCAACATAGACTGCCCCAAGACAGATGGACTTGGGCTGGTGTGGCTGTGCCAGCTAGGCAGTTTAGGAGAGGCACATTGAGGGCATGTTCAGCATGGCCTAGAACAGTGCACTTAGGCTATTATCTAGAGCCTGTTTCCGGGTCAGACATGTCCTCTTCCAGTTCCTCAGACTTATAACACCTCAGGAGCAGGAATAACTCTGGGTAAACCCATAGGGGTCCATGATAAGCCAGAGTAAAAATGGCTTTTCAAATTTTTGCCATTTTGTTGGCAAGAATTTTGAGTCGTTGGCCAGCCTAACTGCAACCCCTGCCTCTCAGCTTCAGGATATGGTACAACTACGACAGCCCACAAACCTCTGGATGTAGCACAACTCCAAGCAATCCTCTTGCATCCACTTTCCACTACGATACTGCTGTACTGCAGTCTCATGCTGCAGCTATTACTAGTTGTCAGGAATTCCTGGGCTTTCTTATAAAGTAGACACCACAGCTATTCCTTGTTTAGTATGATCTGAGGCAGGTCTCCTCAGGAGCAAGCCTTCCCCAGGTGCCACTGACTTGGTGCCTACTGAGCATGCTCTGGAGCAGCCAAGGCTGCCCAGACTTTCTGACTCTCTGGATTCAGCCCAACTTTCTGCTCTGGATACAGCCTACGTGGGGCAGCCTAGCTGGCCCATTCTCGGTGCCCTAACTCTGAATTGCACCCTCTGATTCTGAAATATAATTATTTGACCTTTTTCACTTATCCATAATTAATGCATAAACAAGGGTGTCCCTAGGATTCACGTCACATGGTCTGGGAGACCAGCGCATTACCCCATGCAGTGGGCAGGGTAAGAACCTGGATGATGGATGTGGTTACACGCCATTGCCCCACCTCCATTTGCTTTTTGGTCACACATTTTGACAGAATAAAGATATTTCAAAGTTCCATTACATTCTGCTGTAAATTACACATTCAACTGTATGTAACATGGTCGGAGTATTCCTAAAAACCATGATTTTTAGTTTATTTTGGCCATAACCTTTGCTAGGAATGAGCTATTTCAAAGCTGAATTTTTGCCATGGATTCTGCTCTTCAATACAAATCCAGTGACACATGACATGATGGGGTAGTGTGTACCATTACCAAGTTGGTATTTTTGGGTGCCACAGTTGCCCAGTGTGCGTCACCCCCTGGGTGCATCACCTTGGTTCAGGCCTCACTCCCACTCTCTAGCAATGCCCCAATGCATAAAGCAATACATTTGTTCCTTTACTTAAGAACTTCCAGCAGTTGCATTAGTGCTTGAAAGTCAGATGAAGCACTGAGTCCAATGCAGACTTTGATTGAAATTTTGACCCTTTTATTAAGAGAACAAAGATCTATAGGATTTACAAGGATTTACAATCCTATTCTCACTTATCTGGGAGTAAGCTTCTTTGACTATGATCGGGATTCCTTCTGAGTAGACAGGCATAGGATTGGGCTCTTGGGTGCAAGGGAAAAAACATAGTTGCATTGGAGGTTTATGCCAGTACCTCCTCCCATACTGGGCTCTCCGCCTATATCTTTCTCCCCAAATGTTACATACTTATTTTACTAGCAGAACTTAATTCTAGGAAGCTTTTAAAAGAGAAGAGCAGTTCATACATTTGAATTTAATTTCCACATATATTTTGCATGAATTTTTCCTCAATGTATCAATTAAATCTAAGGACAGTATGACAAGGCAGCACATTTCGTGACTTAATCTGAGCCACTTGCTTTGAAATTTTGCTTCATGAGACAGATAAATCATGTAAGAATAATTAGATAAATTTCATATTCTTCTGTCTTGGGATAAGACTGAGAATATGGAACTGGGTTAGAACTAGCAGAAGATACACACAACCAAATAAAAATTTAAAATCAAGGACAGAATGGGAACACAGAATTGGATCAAGTCATGTGTGCAGTTTATTTGGGAAAATGAGCCATAACTGAAGAGGAAAAAAGAAAATAAACAATTTTAGCATGTACTCCAATTTCACAACTTTCTGAGGCTGGTGTTCAATATACAGAGAGAGTATTTCATTTGTTTCCAAGGAAGAACAGCATTTGAACTGATACGTCTTTGTAAATATTAACTTTTTTCCTCTTGAAAAGTTCATGTACAAAAGGTATCTGGCATCACTAGACATCACCCACTGTGGCGTCACCCAGGCAGTGGCATCGCTAGACATCATCCAAAGGAAGCAGCCAGGATGTTAGCATGATAGGCCTCCTCATATATAGCATTTGGTAATAAATGGGTGATGTGAAGATATATATCATTGCCTCATTTCCAATTTTGTTTTTTGGGACATCTAACTGAGTCTCTGCTTTATTCTTTTAAAAACATATGCTTACTCTTGAATAAACACAATCATAGCTTACTTTTGCTTTCCATAGGGCATATATAACACCATCAGCTTAGGGTGGGACTCCTTGGGTGTTTTGGGGTGCTGTGTTAATTGGATCTGGATCATTTTGCTTTCACTGGAGTCCTCTCAGCATATCCTTTTCAAATGACTAAGGCAAGTTTGCCTACTCATGAGTAAAAGTGCAATATGGTTCAGTTTCTCTTTCCATACTGCTCCATGCACTTTTTGTTTTCTAGTTTTTTGGCCATAACATTTGCTAGAAATTAAATATTTCACTCTGGCTTTTTCACTGCATTCTGCTGTAAAATATGCATCCAACAGTATATAGCAAGATGGTTTATTGCAAACTATTGCAATTTTAATGCGTCACACCCCTCTTCCAGGCCCATCACCCATCTGGTACAAGTCACATCTGACACAAGCCACATTCCCTGCCCCCCAGCTATGCTACTATATTCAGGTGTTATGCCTGGATATGTTGATTGGATGGATATGAACAAACCAGCCAGCCAGGTGACTGAACTGACACTGTGGGTTGCACTGTTCCAAGCCCCAACCAACAATTTAAAGGTTTCTCTGCAATGTCAAAGTCATTATTTGGACATTGATTAAGGAAACACACTGGACAACTGAGTATGGAAAAGAAGGGCCACATTATTGAGAATGACCAGACAATAACATGGGCCGAAACCCTACAGCTGCATCATGTGAGGCATACAGAAAGAGAGCTGAGGAGGATCCTGGCAAGGCCCCAGGAAAAATCCTGGGCCACCAGGTCGGCGTGTACTGACTCAGGGCCTTATCCGCTAATTTGGGATCCATCCTGTCACTGTTGGCCCCATAGGTGAACCTGAACAACCAGACCCATGGCCCCCACCTCACTCTGAATGGACATTGAGGCAAGTATCACGGTCTTGGCATGGAGCTGACACCAGCCCCTTGCCCTGCCTGGGCACTGGAAAGTTAGGCTGCAATCCAGAGCAAATTCAGCCTGCTCTGACCTAACTGCACTCTCCTAACTATTCTGTATCCAGAGCAGAAAGTTATGCTGAATCCACAGAGTCAGGAAGCCTGGGCTGCCCTAACTGCTCCAGAGCATGCTAAGTAATTGACACAAGGGGAAGACTTGATCCTGAGGAGACACCCCTCAGATCACACTGAACAAGGAACAGCTGTGGTGCCTACAGTGGTGACATGACTCTGCACATCACCTGGTGCGGAAGTCTGTGCGTCATCCCTGGGATGCGTGCCCCCCCCACCTGGACTGCACAGTCACCAAAGTTGGCGCCTGCGCAGTTGTTTCTGAAGCCAACTGGCTTCAGAAAGAGTACTGCGCAGGCACCATCTCTGACACCTGCGCAGTACTTTTCTGAAGGCTTTTGGCTTCGGGGGAGACTGTGCAGGCGTCAGAGTTGGTGCCTGTGCAGTACTCTTTCTGAAGCCATTCGGCTGCTGCTCCGCCTCCTGAGTGAGGCCGAATGGCTGTGCAGAGGCGCAGACTTTCTCTGCTCTAAGGAAGTCTCCTCTGAGGCCGTTCGGCATGCTCAGTGTGTTTCTGCGCAGTGCATCTCAGATGGCCGTTCAGGCCAGCTCCTCAGACAAGTGTCAGCTTCTGGCTGATTCTCCGCCTTGGAGCAGGCCTGAATGGGTGTGCTGACGCCCGGGGCCTGCCAAAGGACAGTCAAACTCCTCCGGCACATCACCCCATACGGAGCCACTGGGTGCCTGCCTTATAAGGAGTCCCTGATGAGATGCCAGTACATTCTACAGTGAATACAAGAGGCTTCTTGGAGTGGCCTGCTGTATCCTGAGGTTTGTGGGCAGCCGTAGTTTGTTCCATATCCTGAGGTTGAGAGGCAGGGGTTGCAGCTAGGCTGGCCAAGAACTCAGATTTTTGGTCAGCACTGCCATTCTTACTCGGGCCTTATCATGGACCCCTATGGGTCTACTCATTACTATACCTGCTCCTGAGGTGGTATAACTCTGAGGGCTGGAAGAGGGCATTTCTGCCTTGGAAACAGGCTTTGGATACAGAGTAACTGCTCTGCCCTAGGCAATGCTAAACATGCCCTCAACTTGCCTCTCCTGAGCTGCTTAGGCTGCCCCAGTTAGGGCAGAGCAGGTCCACCTCTCTTAGGGCACCCTATCTTGCCTTGCTCTGCCCTAAGCCTCCTTCAGAGTAACTGGGCCGGAGCATCCTGCAGTTGCTCCAACCTAGTGTTAGATAGGGCAACCTAAGGGCTCTTATGTGGACAGATTAGTTGCTCCGGATTGGGCTGTTAGTCTATGATCTGGGTCATTTTGACCCAGTTTGCAGTTTGTGTTGTGTTTTTTTTAATGGAATTTATTATTATTATTTGACAAGAACTTGTGACTTTTTACTGCTAATTAGACAGTTATAAATCCAAAAGCATGAATATTTGAATTTACATTTTTTCCTGTAAATTCAAATTATAACATCAAATACTGGCAGGATCAAGTGGACCCATGTTGCTTTTCACTGGCTATTCAATGTTTTGCTAGCTAAAATTAAAATCAAAATTCATAATTTCACAATATTTCACAATAAAAATTAGTATAAAATAATTATACAAAAACTGGATGCAACATTTATTCATTACATGTACCAAACTATAGTACAGGGTCAATTTGACCCTGAAAGTAATCGGTGATACTAAATTCATGCTTTCGGATTTATAACAGTCTAATTAGCAGTAAAAAAGACCATTAGTTCTTATCCAATAATAATAAATTTCATTAAAAAACCACAACACTAACTTTCTACTAAAACTTGATGCAACTTTTATTCATTATATGTACAAAATTATAGTACAGGGTTGATTTGACCCTGAAGTATTGGGTGAGACAAAAAACAGCTGGTAGTCTAAGGGTTAAATCCTGATTCCAATTTATTTGGACCCTTTTATCAAGGGCCAAAGATCTATACGATTAGCTATAGAAAGCTTAGCTATTCCTCCACATGTTATAGTTTAGCGTGATTCTCACAAACATGTTTGGTTTTGCACAGAGAATATAGAACAGAGAATATAGGGAAATGGAATATATTGTTCATTAGGGACTATACAGTAATTATCCAGGTCACTGTAATCATCCAAATGACTCTGAACCAAGACCAAGTATTATTCAACATAATTATCTTATTTCTGGTACAATCTATAAAACAATAAAAGAACCCAAATAAAGGTCTTATTCTGAATGGCTGCTCAGAACCGTGTCATTGAGAAGTAGAAATTAATCAGGAAAATCTTTTTATTCTTCACACTGGGGACAAAGGTTTTGAGGAGAATTTCAGTGAATGCAGATTTTTGTGTGTGTGGCTCCTAGATGAGGAAGGTGCTGGCCATAGATATATTTGATTTAGGAACTGCGTTCAGAATGCAGGTGTACAAATGTGACCAACTCAGACATGTATTTCCCGTTCGATGGAGGATGTTGTCTTTGTTGCTGCTGATTTTCCCTTCTCTTGTCTGTTGGGAAGATATGCCTGATCAATGTCAATTTGAAAGAAGCTGGGAGAATAATCTGTATAAGTCAGGACACACTATCATTAGCGGAGTCCTCTCTCTTATACATGCTGACATAATGGCACCCAGTTTTCAGAAACCTCCAGATATGGAGGTAAAGCTATATAGGCAAGTTCTATGTTGTTTGGTAGTCTTTGTGAAGGGTTGCCATATGTCCCAGAAAACCAGGATAATCCCGATTTTCGGCAATTGCATTCGCATACTGGCATATTTGACAGGTCATCGTGTCCCAGTTTTGTGCAAGAGAATTACGGCAACCCAATATTCATGGTTTTTGTCAGGTGATGAATGAGGGTTTCTAACAACTGCAAGATGGGTAGAACTTCATCAACAGCAGCTTAGAACCCAAACAGGCATTTCCTGCAATCATCACAGGGACACTATTATAGAATGGGTAATCAGTTACAAGCTGATGACATATTAGTTTGGTATAAGTAGGCTTTGGGATAGGAATCTCGCAAGCAATGAACTAAAAAAATGTTAGTGTGATACTATGGGCACAATTCAGGGTAACTACAGGAGCACGTAAGAGACATTACATGCACCCATAGTTACTGCACCACCTAGTAAAAACCTATAGGAAATTCATATTGCAATTCAGAGTAAATTGTTCTTACTCCAGAGCAAGGACTCCCCATAGTTACTCTGGATTTCACCCTATGTCCATGTCAAGAAAAGTGAGAAGAGAGGAATGAGTGGTAATAGGCAGCATATATCACTAAAGCTTTCAGATTTAAGTAGAGCTGAAGTCTATTTGTACATGTATTCATATGGCAACAATGCATGCACCTTTTTGCTTCCAGGGTTAATCAAATAGTATCGTAGTTTGTATATTAATATGTAGTTTGTGTATTAATACAAATACAAAGGTGTTGTTAAGATGTACCTTTCAGAAAAGCAGATTTAAGCATTTAGATTTGACTATTATTAGCTGCAATAAGGCAAACTGAATTTCATCTTTTAAATCAGTCACTTAGGTAAGTGCCTGTAAACACTGTATATGCACAAATTGAGAGAAGGGAAAAGTTTGTGTCTTCTAACCACAGCATGCAGCAGCAATCTCTCTCTCACACACACTAAAGATCATGTCATCTTATTAGTGACTTTCAGTATCCCTTCAAAGCACACATTAGGCTGGCCCTGCTTTGCTTTAGTCAGTTTTTTTGCAGCTCAACTTCCAGTTCACACCTCCTGCCTATGGTAGACTATCTGTTGTAATCTCTGGATGCCTATATGTCAATCCTATTGCAGAGTCCTCCTTAAAAATTATCAGCATGTCCTGTCCTTTGTTTTTGCTATTGATGAGATCAATAGGAACCCCAAACTCCTACACAACATAACCTTGGGGTTGAAAATTTATGATAACTACTGTGATGGCAAAACCACATATGAGGCTATCCTGGATCTCCTCTTCACACTGGAAAGAAAAGCACCCAATTACAAGTGTGATAAGAAAGAGAATGTCTTGTCTGTCATTGCGGGATATACTATGGAATACACTATCCAAATGGCCACCATCTTAAGTCTTTATAAGATTCCTCAGGTATGTGCATTTATCTTTATGCATGGACTCAGTGGCATAGCTAAGGAGGGTGCCGGGGGTGCAGCTGCACCAGGCCTCAAGCTTTGATATGATACAAGAATGATGAAACCATCATGTTATATATCGTTGGAAAGGTAATTTACTGCAAAATGCAGTGAAACAAACTGCACTGGAATATCAGTATCAGTGATTTTCAATCTTTTTCATCTCATGGCACACTTAACAAGCCACTGAAATTGTCAAGGCTTACCATCAATTGTTTTTACCAATGACAACACACACCAGACTGTTAAAACCCCCAATTTTCCTATTAATGAATGTCAATCCCCAAATTCCCGTGGCACACCTGAGGACTATCTATGGCACACTGGTTGAAAATCACTGATCTATATTCTATCAAATGTTATGGCCAATTAACCGGACAATGAAAACACAAAAGCCTATGGAACAAAAAGTAGATCTTCTTTACTCAACTTTTTCATGATACTGATTGCTCTGAGAGCCAAAGAGATGTAATTCTGATACTGTATGGAACTAATAAGTTGTTAATATGAGTCAGGTCATATTTCCAAATACACATATCAGTTACCTATGCTAACTTGGTATACAGGCACGTTTAAGTGGTGCTCTTTGTATATTTAGCAGGAAAGAATAGCCATTCCTCTTTGCCCCAGCCCAGTTTCTCTAACCAGTAAGGGACACACTGTTTATTTTTTTACTTAAGTAAATTTGATTTTGTTGTGGGGGGGAGCAACAAAAACTTCTTCGATTCCAGGTAGCAGATAGGTGCTTTAACTATTCCGCTAGCAGAGCAAATGGATGGTGAACTGCTGAGGAGGAGGAGGCAGGTTCTTCCCCAATTTTCTTTTAAAAAATACCCAGGGATGACTTCACTTTCACTAGTGACATCACTTCGGGGGCAACATTTTGAGCTTTGCACTGGGCTACATGATCATTAGCTACGCCACTGTATGGACTAATTTTTCCTGCAACTATCATCTGATGCAGGGGTCTCTAAACTTTTTAGGCAAAGGGCCACATCAAATATGTGGCACAGTGTTTAGAGCCAGAAAAAATATAATATAAAATTTAAATAAACCCATTAAAGATGAAACAGATTAATAAATGGGATCAAATTTCCAGCATTTCTGTAAGCACTATCACAGAGCACAGAGGTACACACTTAAACGGACCCCATTCTCCCACCCCACCATCCATTCATATTTGGTCAACTGGCCAGATGCTGGCCAGTTAAAGCTTCTTTTGAATTTTGACACGGGTTTGGTGAGGGAAGTTAGGATTGGAGTGTTTGTTTGTTTTTTTAGTTGCTATCGACTTTTTTATTTAAAAGCCAGGAAGTTTTATTCCAAAGCCAAGTCACAAGAATGTGCCTTGTTGCAGGATTAAATCTGTTCCACAAGTGTTGTATGGCTACTCCTGAAACATCTTAAGAGGTACTCAGCTGCATGTACCATGGGCCAGGAATTGTCAACCTTTTTTGTCTCAGGGCATACCTTGGGGCACAGTAAAAAGGTTGAGGCACACCACCAGTTTTTAAAATTATGCTGAACTATTTTAAGACAATAAGTTCATTTTAAGTATTTAGAGCACAATCCTAAGCATGGCTACTCAGAAGTAAGTCCTACTGTAAGCTACTCAATGTAGCTTACTCTCAGGAAAGTGTGGAAATGATTGTAGCCTTAATAAATTAATCTACTTCTGAGTAGACATGCTTAGGATTGTTAAAGCAATTAAAGACATTCACAACCAGCTTGATTGTACTTCTCTGAATTTGAATGGATCTTTCTCACAAGGTCACCCTGAGGACAGGGAAGAGGAGGAAATCCCACTCAGTGTATCTGACACTTTGGGTAGAGAGGAGGGCTGAAGCTATGCATGTCTACTCAGAAGTAAGCCTCATTATTGTTAATGGGCTTACTCTCAGGAAAATGTGAATAGGATCACAGCCTCAGAGCCCCATCCTGTGTCTTCCTACAAACAGCAGTAGACCATTATAGTCAATGGGGATTACTCCCTGGAAAGTGTGTACAGGAAGGCAGCCTAAGAGCCCAATCTTAGGCATCTCTACTCAGAAATAAAGCCCATTATAGTCAATGGGGCCTCTCTGCAGGAAAATGTGGATAGGATTGCAGTCCCAGGCCAGCAGCACTGATGATTGCCCTCCCCACTCCATGGCTTGTACCTGTGCTGTGCTGGGGAGCCCTCACTCCTTTTGGGGGCAAAGAAGGCAGTGGGCACTTTTCTCCTCTGAGGTCAGCCTCATTATACCCCAGGAAGCAAGGAGAGGACTGCAGCCCCTCTAGCTTTCTCTGTGGGGACGGAAGCTGGAGAAAGTGGTAAAAGGGACTTGGGGGTCAGGATAGGCTTCCCAGGCTCCTCGGAAACTCTGTCGGGGGAAGCTGCTGACTCCCGTTGTCTGACCAAACTAAAAGCTGCAGCATCTTCTCAGCACGTAGCTTGCTTGCCCTGAAATCTGCTCCAACTCCTGCAGCACTCCTGGCACCCTCTCGAGGCACACCAGTGGGATGCGGCACAGCGGTTGAAAATCCCTGCCATGGGCAAACAAGTATTTACTCAGATATTTGAATCTAATGCACAGCCCAGTTTTGGAGACTAAAGGCAAAATCCAGAGTAACTATGGGGAGTCCTTGCTCCGGTGTAAGAACAACTTACTCTGGATTCCAATATGAATTTCCCATAGGTTTTCACTAGATGGTGCAGTAATTACGGGTGCACGTAAAGTCTCTTACAGTGCTCCCGTAATTACTCTGGACTTGGGTTAATTGCGCTGAAAAGGTGTGCATTACATTCGAGTAAAATGGTAGGAAGTTATATTATCTATTAAGTAACATTATTATCACTTACTATTAAGTGAGTATTATTATTATTTCCTGTGAATAACTATTATTTCCTGTAAGTAAGATGCATTGAACTCACTGGGACTTACTTTTGAGTACACATGGTTAAGATTGTGCTCTAAGTAATATTATTAAGTGGCAACAGAAAAAATGTTAGGCCACAATA
Source organism: Cryptoblepharus egeriae (assembly GCA_030015325.1). Taxonomy (NCBI): domain Eukaryota; kingdom Metazoa; phylum Chordata; class Lepidosauria; order Squamata; family Scincidae; genus Cryptoblepharus; species Cryptoblepharus egeriae. The sequence goes on from JAREYC010000004.1 coordinate 83,965,217, forward strand.
AAATTCAACTGAATTCAATGTTTCAGTTTATATTCTTTGTCTTTGGGAAACTCCTTTAACTATATTTTCAGTTGAGAATATCAAAAGGCAACGAGACACATTGCTTGTACTGTTATTTTTAAAGCAATTAAAATGAAATTCAAAATTTTACTTTAGGAAGTACATCATAACATTAGCTTGGAAAATTTTAGTTATTCCTCAAAGCTGTAATGAGACATATTTTCCCCATTAGCTCACTTATGGTGCATATGAAACTCCTGCCACTGGAAATAATTTCCCCTCTCTATACTGGCTGACAAACAGAGAAGGTACTTTGCACGCAGGAATAGTTCGGCTGTTGCGGCATTTCAAATGGACATGGATTGGTCTCATTGCTTCAGATGATGATGATGGGGAAAGCTTTCTGCAGAATCTGACGCCATTGCTTGCCCAGAACAGCATTTGTGTTGCCTTCATAGAAAGGGCTCGTGTATTCAAGGATGCTAATATGAATCATTATATTCAACATTTATTCAGTATGCGTTCAAAACTTGTATCGACCAAAGCCAATGTTGTGATTGTCAATGGAGATTCTCAGTCTCTAGTTGCTTTAGCAACAGTCATATATACCAATGAATTTTTTTTTCGGTCCCATATAGGGAAGGTTTGGATTACACCACCTCAATGGGATTTCACTACTGAAATTGATGCAAATGGATTCTCCACACAAACATTCAATGGCACCTTAACTTTCTCAGTCCCAACAAATTCTCTGCCAGGATTTCAGGACTATCTCCAGAACTTAAATCCTGATAAGTTGTTGACACATTTTCTCTGTTTTTTCTTGGAAGTTGCATTCAAGTGCTGTCTTAATGAAACAATAGAAGGTTGTCAACCCTGCACAGGAGAGGAAAAGCTGGACAGCCTGCCAGAGTCTCGGTTTGAGATGCAAATAAGTGGCCAGAGCTACCTTATTTACATTGCTCTCCACGCTGTGGCACATGCTTTACATGCCATATATGAGTCCAGAAAAAGAACAGACAGAGATCGAGGCAAATCCATGCCTTTGAAGATTCAACCTTGGCAGGTATATTCCTCATAGTAATGAGTGACTTGCTGCCCAGTCCTGAGCTTTCTGGTGCCTCAGGTGCCAAAGTTTCTATAACTGTATCCAGTGGAATACAGTAGGATGTGAGAAGCTCCCTCGTAGGGCTTCTCAAATCTCAAAATGGCACCTACAATGTGATTCTCATGTATTCACCAGCTATTTGCCACTGCAATCTTTAGAGACTTTGGCTGCAACCCTAACCCCGAGTTGGGGTGGCAGAAGTCCTGTGCTGTTCTTGTGGTTTTGCAGAAGTGCGGTTAACATTCCACTTCTGGGGAATTTAGACCAGTATACAGGCATGTGATGACCTCCCCACATGACCATGGGAACAGGGAGAAGGTGAGTTGTGCCAGCCTAAATTGTTTAGGATTGCACCCTCTAGGTACAATCCCAGCAAAATTTCCAGCACTGGGTAAGAACAATACAACTCGGAGGCAAAGTATCAAACATTGCCTTATGTGCAGGATGGCTATGCCAGTGCTGGACTGTTGGCTAGGATTCATTCCACTCATTCATTCACTCCACGTCTGGCCTTTCAGCATGAAAGGATCTGGTGGAACAGAGCTCTATCGGTCCCACACACCCACAACCATGTTCCTCCATGAATAGTGGTGTCTCTTCTCCCTGCTTTTGCTTCCAATTTGCATGGAGTAGTGACAGTGCTCTCTCGTCACATGGTGCCATAAAAATGTTTTACAGCATGTTTACAGCGTCCAACTCTGGTGCAAGGCTCAGTACTGGCATTAGACAAGTTTAGGACTGGACCCTCACAATTCAATTTCAAACATACAGTTACAGGGACTGGTGCTACTTTATAAGTAACAAAGATTATGATTGCTCAGGTTGTGTTTGGTGAAAGATAATTTCTAGGCTCTAGTGAAGCAATTTTCAATCTTTAACATCTTAGGGCACACTGACAAGGTGCTAAAATTGTCAGGGCACCATCAGCTTTTTGATAACTGGCAAGGCATGCCATGCACTGGTGGGAACCTCACATTCCCCAAAGACCCTAACAGTAAATATCCTTTCCCCAAATCGCATTTATGGCCACAGCCCACTGGTTGAAAATCACTGTTCTAGCTTGAAGTCACATATAGCAGCCAGCTTTCTAAAGCTATGCAGATCTGGGTTTGGATGGTACCTCAATAAGAAATTCCATTGGAAACCTACACTGCATGGCATTTTGTCATGGAAGTAAGGTAGGATATACATGTTAGATGGTTAAAACCAGAAAGTAATATTCTATCAAGAATTCTTGTCAGCCCTAGAAACAGAACAGAATTCACATGGATGTGGAAGTGTTATGTGATGGTGCTGTGTGATGGAAAGTGAAAGAAATTGACAAACCTTATTTTTGTTTATTTCATACCTAAGGTACTTACGTTATAGAAAGGGCAGTGCATTTGATGGCAGACTGTGTTATAAATTGTGACCTGCATTTTCTCTCACATCCTAGCTGCTCCCATTCCTGAAAAATGTCCGCTTTAACAATACTGCTGGGTATGACGTCTGGTTTGTCAATGAGGAATTGTTGACTGGATTGGATATTATCAACTGGGTGACTTTCCCCAACCAGTCCTTCCTTAAAGTCCGCATTGGAATGATTTCTCCAAGTCATCAGTTCAGCATCAGTGATGATAATATTGTATGGAATGGTAGATTTAAGCAGGTATGAAGAGGATTGTATTAATCATGGCTGAGTACCTAGGCTTTCAGGTATTTTGCCCCCCTTGGGCACTTTGGTCTTTCACCCCACTACAGCTGACAGCATGAATCTGTTCCAATCTGTATTAAATTGCAGAACATTGCCCTGCATCCAAAACTTGCATGATGGACATAATCTAATGTTGATCATCAGTAAGAATCTTAGGTAAGAGTGGAACTCAGGGGGACCTATTTCATTACTAAATGTGAAGAATTTATTTTAACTGAAATGAATCATTTTGTACCACCATATAATTAAAGAGATAAGGAACTGAAAATTTCTGCCACTGTGAAAAAGTCTCCATTTTATATGGTGCTGAAAGAATGTAAATAAGAAAAACTCCAAACATGACAAACAACAAAATCAGTAATGAACATAAATTCAGCACTGTCCTTGTGTGAAATGATATAGGTATAAGTTAAATGTAGAACTGAAATGAATTAGAATGGTGGCAGAAACAACAGTGTCAAGTCCCTCAGAACACGAAAACTTCCAACAAAAATTTGATGTCCTTGATGGTCATCCAAAGAGTGGCTCTATTGATGGACATCAAAAGTTTGCTTCAACCTATCTCCCCGTTTCTTTATGGTTAGATGCTGCCCTTTTCAACATGTGTTGAGAGCTGCCATGTTGGACATAGCAAAACAATTCAAGAGGGGAAGCCAGTTTGTTGCTATAACTGTACTCCATGTCCAGAAGACACAATTTCTAACCAGATTGGTGGGTAATGGTGCAAAGATTTATCTGAAGATTTTGGTGTACAGTAGTGCATTCTCTTATCATCTAGAAATAGACAGTTATAGGAGGGTCTTCACTCTAGCTCGTTTCAGTTCCCTACCCTCTGCTGTCGTACAGGACGCTATAAGAAAATCCCTTATCATGAGCGGATTTGCTCCTGTGGGCAGGTTGAGGTTGAAACTGCAGAGCATGTTCTTTTACGCTGCACTTTTTATAAAGATCTGCGTACTTTGCTTATTTATCCACTGCTGTTCACTGCGTGCTTTGCTTATTTATAGACTTTGCTTATTTATCTCCAATCTGCCCGGGAGATCTAGCTATCAATTTCTGCATGTGCTTTTGACTGATGGAAATTTAACTTTGGTGTATGCTGTTGCAAAGTTCCTTGCTGCTGCTATGAGAATTACCCTACAATCCAGAGTAACTACGGGAGCACGTAAGAGACATTACGTGTACCCGTAGTTACTGCACCACCTAGTTAAAACCTATGAGAAATTCATATTGCAATCCAGAGCAAATTGTTCTTACACCGGAGCAAGGACTCCCCGTAGTTACTCTGGATTGCGCCCTTAGGATCGCAGCTATGAATGCTTCAGGTTAAGAGATTGCCAATTTTTACTGTCTTCTGCTAGATAAAGTTGGCCAACATTAGGCCATTATTTTATGTCCAATCTTGGCGGGGGTTTTAACCTAAGGTTTTTAGGATACATTATGATCTTTGTATTTTTATAATTCCTCTGCTTCTACTTTTACTGTGTACCTCTCCTTGGATAAACCTGTAATTTAGATGCTTTTAGTCTTTTGTGCTGGTCTATTGACCATAATAAAGGTTTATTATTATTCTCTTATCATAGTTTATTTTCCCATATACTTAAACACTCAATTTAGAATATTGGAGGGATAAGGAGAGGAGGATCTTGATAGCAAAAATATGTTGTACTTGACATGAATAGATGATGATAAAAAGTGAGATTTTTATCATCATCTTAAACCAAGATTTTTCTTCTCTCACTCAAACTTAGACCAAGTCAAAGAAAACACCAACCCAGTCCTACTGAGCAATGAACCAAGTTACTTTGTGCTATATTTTCTTTACACTAAAATGAGCACCAGATTTTGTGTTTTGTCCCTTTCAGATGCAGTTCATTGTGTAAAATGCCCAGAAGATCAATATCCAAACATGAATCAAGACCAGTGTATCCCCAAAGTTGTCATCTTCCTCAGTTACAAAGATTCCTTGGGCATCATTTTGGTTTCTATGGCTTTTTCCTTTATTGTGATCACAGGTTTAGTGATACTAATTTTTCTGAAGAACTGGGACACCCCCATCGTCAAAGCCAACAACCAGAGTCTCAGCTGCGTTCTGCTCAGCTCCATCTTGCTTTGCTACCTTTCCTCCCTCCTCTTCATTGGCAAGCCTGGCAAGGTGTCCTGCCTTCTCCGACAATCAGCCTTTGGCATCATTTTCTCTGTGGCTGTTTCTTCCGTGTTGGCCAAAACCATCACTGTGGTCTTGGCCTTCATGGCCACACAGCCGGGCAGCAGGATGAGGAAATGGCTGGGGAAAAAAGTGGCCAACTCCATTGTTCTCTCCTGCTCTTTCATTCAGGTGGGGATTTGCATTGGGTGGCTGACAACCTCACCTCCATTTCCAGACATCGACAAGCACTCCCATTATGGACAAATTATTCTGGAATGTAATGAAGGGTCCATCATCATGTTCTATTCTATGTTGTGGTATGTTGGTATTCTGGCCATCATCAGTTTCTCTGTGGCCTTCTTAGCCAGAAAACTGCCTGACACTTTCAATGAAGCCAAACTGATCACCTTCAGCATGCTGGTCTTTTGCAGTGTTTGGATCTCCTTCATTCCTGCCTACATGAGCACCAAAGGGCAGTATGTTGTGGCCATGGAGATCTTTGCCATCTTGGCCTCTAACACTGGGATATTAGTTTGCATTTTCTTCCCCAAATGCTATATTATTCTGCTAAGAGCAGATCTCAACTCCAAGAATCTGCTAACTGAGAGAAGTTATTAAATTGGATTATAAAAGTATGGAGTTTTATATTTTTTTCTTTATATATGTTTTTATTCTTATTGTATAAATCAGCATATTTTTTTAAGTCAGCCAGGCTCATTAGGTTCAAATGTGCATGATGGGTTTTATAAATCTTGCCAGAATCAGGGGCATCATTAGGTGGTGCAGTTGGTGTTGTTTGCACCAGGTGATGCAATGGGAGGGCATGATGCACCTAGCACCACATTAATCTTCATCTGAGTTACTGAGTTGGGTGGGGAAGTGCTCCTGACCAAGTGCTGCTCCTTCTCCTGGCATTGCAGTCTCTCCTGTGGCTGTCACTTAAGTCACACCTGCTTGGTATCAATGCATAGTCCATCAGGCTGTCTTCGGATTGGTTTCCTAAGCTGCTATGCTCTCCTCCTCCCAGACTTTGCAAGAAAAGTGACAAGTTAGGAGAAAGAGGTGAGAGAGATGGGAGTCTGCATCTTTTCATGTGCTTTTTCCAATAGCATTGGAAGGAGGAGAGTCCTCACACATCAGCCTTCCCCTGACCACTTTCCTCTCCCAACTCCAGCCTATGTAGCTACCAAGACTCTTTTCCCCTTTTCCCTATCACTTCAAGAGGTTGAACTGTTTTTTCATCCCCTGATCTGTCTCTTTGTTGTCATTCCCATAATTTCTAAGTTGTTGCAATGCAAACAAATACAGCAACAGATAGCGCAGAGTTTTCAATATGTGAATTCCAAAGACATTTCTTCCCTTCAGGGTGTGAACATGGAAGCACCATCAGATGTTTCAGAATAAATCCTTTCCAGAAACAAAGGATTGCTGAATTTTAGCAAATACAGTAGTGCCTCACATAAAGAGCTTAATTCATTCCGGAGGCATGCTCTTTAAATGAAACGCTCTTTAAGCGAAGCAGATTTTTCCATAGGAAATAAGGAAAACTCAGGCAATCGGTTCCACAACCTCCAAAATATTCATATAAAATATTAACTGGATGTAAAAATGATGACAAAACACTGGAATTGAATTCAAAACATGCATTCAATATGCATGATCCTATGAAGTCTACTTGGGATAAATTCCTAAAGACACTTTCCTGGGAGTAAGCCCCATTTAACACAATGGGGCTTACTTCTGAGTAGACATAGGAGACTGCAATCAAAGACACTTTCCTGGGAGTAAGCCCCATTTAACACAATGGGGCTTACTTCTGAGTAGATATAGGAGACTGCAATCAAAGACACTTTCCTGGGCAGCTTACCTGGGCTGCTGCTGGAGGTTCAAGGTGGTCAGTGGGGGCACTTGGGGGCAGCTAGGAGCAGCTGCCTCTGTCACCTCCAGGCAACTTCCCCCAAGTTGGGGGCAGTTAGAGGCAGCAGCGCTGGCAGGCAGCCCTTTTAAAGAGCCTCCATGCGGAGCGTAAGGGCTGCATAGCACGCATGCCCATAGCACACTTGCTTGTTAAGTGAAGCGGAACTTGTTATGTGAAGCAAAATTTCTTGGAATTTTTTACTTGTTATGTGAAACACTTGTTAAGCGAGAAGCTTGTTAAGTGAGGCGCTTGTTAAGCGAGGTACCACTGTAGTAAGGTAAAGCTGCATCACTGCAATGCACATACACACATTGCATTCCCTCTCTCTCTCAAAAATAGATTGAGGCAGCCCCTTGCCCTCCTCTGAAGACCCTCCAACAGGTCCTCGAACTGGAGGTTACCAACAATGGGCACATCAACAGTCAATACTATTTATTTCTGCATTGATATTGAAGGGAGATTTGAAAGGGGACTTATGTTTAGTTACTTAGACTTATGAGACTTATGAATTATGTTACTTAGACTTATGAGAATTTGAGTTGTCTGTTTAAGAATGGCATGCCAAGCCTCGGCTGAGAGACAAAAGGCGTGGGTGTGGTGTATTCTTCAGCGTCTGATTTAAAACTGGTATTTTGCCTCAGCGAGCAGGCTGAGGAGATTACCTGTCACTATTGTATAAATGGGGAATATATGACTAGCTAGTCTCTATGAGGGTTTTCGTAGGGTTGTTTTGGGGAATTGTGTTTTGTGGAGGGAACTTATTGTGGGTTGCCGGCTCAGCTTCTGTTTAGAAGCTGTTGAGTTGGCAGCTCATATTGGAAAGGGTTATTTTCATTTAAAGGAGTGCATTCTTTAGACGTCCTTATCACATTACTACTTAAATAAATGTGTATCAATTGTGTATCAGGACACACTTTGATTTACACTGCATGAATTAGGGGAACAATGGGTTGGAAAAGTTTGAGAACCATTACTTTTGGTATTGGTTTATTCCTTTTTTGTATTGCTGTGAGCAACTTCAGCAGATTCATTTTGGGGTCTGGTAGAAGGCTGAGAGCAGTGACATTGCTACTACTACTGTCCAACATTTTTTTAAATCTTGTTTTTAAAAATAATATCATGTTATACATCAATTGGTGTGCAATTTAATGCAGAATGCAATTTCAGAAACTGTGCAGAAATACCCTATATACTTGAGTATAAGCCGACCCAAGTATAAGCCGAGGCACCTAATTTTACCACACAAAATGGGGAAACTTATTAACTCGAGTATAAGGTTAGGGTGGGAAATGCAGCAGCTACTGCTGTTTTAATGAGGAGAAAACAGCCAATGTGGTGAGCCAACAAGCTCCTACATGCAGGGAGGAAAGGGATCAGTCTGCTGACTTGGTTGTTTTTTAAAAGAAGGAAGCAAAGCAGCCTTTCCTGCTTTTTAAAAAGGCTGACCTGTGCTGAGCTGCTTGTGCAGAAATCCACTTCTTTGTCCATCTTATGACAAGTATAAATCGATCCAAGTATAAGCCGAGGGGGCTTTTCAGCATAAAAGGTGTGCTGAAAAACTAGGCTTATACTTGAGTATATATGGTATCTCTATTCTTTCTAAAGTTGTAGCCAAAAAACTAGAGGGGTGAGGTTTATTTATTTAGTGTATGGCAAATACATGGACTTATGGTGAATCAGATGTTAAAGTCCAGTCCACCCAGCCATTCAAGGACAGAGTGGTCTATATTTAAAAAAAAATCAGATATGGAGCCAGTATAAGCTCTTGATGGACACTCAGACACAATGTGATGAATAGTTTGTCAAGGAGCACCACAGTCACACTGAGGATTTTCCTGGCAGACATTGTGTTGAGTATGGATTCTGTTCAGAATTGTCCAATGATGGCGAGATAGGTCAAAATCTGACACCTTTAACGTAAGAGCTTCTATATAACATCCTGTATCTGGGCGTTCAGCAGCCCATTTAGCTTTCCATTGCACATTGATGTTAAAGTTGTTAGATAGCTGTTGTATAAGTGCCAGAAAGGGTTTCCTAGCAATACATGACAATAGAGGGACAAGGTGATGGTACATAATCACACCCGCTATCTGGGGCATTGGCACGACCTTCCAGGATTCTTCCCCCTGAGAGGGGAGGAGGTCCCTTGCACACTGCAGGGAGGATCCCTTCAAAACTCAGTGTTTTGTGACCCCCCAACTACAACCCTGATGCTGCTATGGATCTTATTTTTAATCTGAACCTAGGAGTTCACTAATCTTCTGGAAAGGGACTGCCCCCCCCCCAGTGGCCCCACTATACTTGATCTCTGCAGCCTGGGGCAGAGACTGATACCGACCTATCAAGATATTCTCATTGTTCACTGGATGAGGGGAGGGTAGAGGTGCTTTCACCCAAGACATAAGAACTGCACAAAATTTTGCCTAGCCTGAATCTGAAAAATATAGATATTTCCTTCAAGTTGCAGAGAAAGTCCAGGTCTTTAGGGAACTGCTTTGGTACTCTGTAATTATCTAGATCACTGTGATTTTATTTCCAGTACAGCTGGCAATGGGAAAATAATGAAGATTAAAAATAATACAGATTCTTTTGAACGGACATATTCAGAAGTATTGTAATAGTCTGTTGGGAAGAATCAGGCCTATTACCTTCAGTTCATCACACAGGCATAGTCTTTTGAACGAAGTCTCAGAGAAGAAAATCCTGCTTCTGTAGGGCTCCATAGCAGTTCTTGAAAGGTACCTGCTATAGAGATCAGTGTAGCAGTAGTTTTAGGAGGGAATGAGGATGTCCAACTGGTACATGCAAAGGGTTCACGTAGTAGGTCATTGGCTATTTATGCTCTACATGTTGCTTCTTCTGCCTCCAGCTGTATGTTCAGAGGATAAATATGCTGATTGCAGGATTGAACATAATTTGCGTAGACCAGGAGATGCTATTATTAGTGGGGTTTTATCTCTTTTACATTCCATACAGGCTGCCAATGATTTTCAGAGACCACCACTTATGAAGGCAAGAGGTCTTACGTAAGTTCTGTAATCTTTGCTTGTTATAATAATGTTTGCCAGATAATACCTGAGTTTTCTAGCACCTGGTAGAATTTAAACTGGAGCAGCTATCATGGATCTGAAGTCATTGAGAAAGTTGAATTTGTACCCATAACGCATTTCTTAAAGGAACTGTATCCTCCTCACGTCATTACTGAGCTGTAGTTTTGATACAGAACCAAGTTAGCTTAGGGTGTATTTAGAATATAAGATCTGAAGTGACTCATTATATATTAAAATAATATATTTTCAGAAAAAAATGGCTGCATATACAGTATATTAAGAACATAAGAAGAGCCTGCTGGATCTGATCAAAGTCTCATCTAGTCCTGTATGATCAGTGATTCCACATGCTGCCTGATTTCTGAGGCATTCTGCAGCTGAAACTGGAATCAAGGACTTAGACATCATGTCTTTTAGTCCTTCATAGACCGGCTCTCATAAATTTCTTCAATCATCCTCTAAAAATGTCCATGTGAATGGCCATCTTCCCATCTGGTGGCAAGGAGTTGGGAAGGAATTTCACAATTATTAATTGTGTGAAAATGGATTTTCTTTTCTATTTCTTAAATCTTTCTGCAATTCATTTCACTGGATGACACTTGGGGGACGATGACTCTTTTCCCTCTCTCTCGACATCTTGCAGAATTGTAAAAATCTATGCAATAAATGCTCTCCATGAATTGCCCTTTATCGTGCTGCTGGAATACCCATAACACACTTGTGTTTCCACATAAGAGTATCAGAGGTGGAAAATAACCATCATCTTCAATCATTTTTTAAGGAATCACCTGCCTCCTTTTCTCCTTGTGCTTCAAATATTCAGTACAGAATTGTAGGTTGTGTCAGATTCAATATCAAGAGCACAGTGACAATCTCAATGTCTATCTTCTTACAGAATAGAGTTTAAACATTATCAGCATGTCCTCTCCTTCATTTTCACCATTGATGAGATCAATAGGAATGCCAGACTCTTGCCCAATGTGACTCTGGGGTATAACATCTATGACAGCTTACGCAATGAAATGGCAACATATGAGGCCACACAAGATTTACTCTTCAGTCAGCAAAAGAATGCACCTAACTACAATTGTGGAAACAAAGGGAATGTCTTGCCTGTCATTGCAGGACTCACTGTAGAGTATGCCACTCAAATAGCCCTCATCCTGAGCATCTATAAGATTCCACAGGTATGTGCAACAGTATTCCTGAATAGCTGGAGTATGACTGTTATTCATTTATTTTGATTAAAGAATAAGCGTTGATCTCATTTATCCAGTCCACTGAAGGACACTTGAGATGGACCTGATCATAAAGTCAGCTTCGGTGGCATGAAGGGATTTATGCAGCTGGAAGTCAACCAGCATTCTCTTTGTTTGTGGACAACTTATGTGCACATAGCTGCCCTCCCTTAAAGCAAACTGAGTTTACTGGTCTCTCTTTGGGGCCTGGTAGGAATTTTTTCTCTTCACATGATTGGTTTTGGTTGAAAGGTGTTTATTTTTTCCTTTTTGCTATTCCAGACTGTGTAAGGGTTAAGACTCTTTTTGAATGCAAGATAATATCTGGTCACTTTAAGTTTGCAGATGGTGCAGATCAGAAGGTTCAATCAAGAATTTTCAGTGAACACTGTATTGCCACTGTGACTGGGCAGTACACCTTTCTGGCACCCAGGAGCCTTGTGGCACAAGGGCAGGGACAGAGGGGAGCTCTGGCCAGGCCTGCAGAGTGCTACCTCCGGAGCTCTGTAGCTCCCGCAGGTTAATGCAGTCTGAGAGCTCTGGCCCCTCTGGGGGCGGACAGGGATAAGTCAGCTGCCTGTAATGGACTCTCAGCTTTGAGTCTGACTTGACATGTAAATCTCTTGCACCATCCAGTGGTCTAGCTTCTGCATCAACCAATCCTTGTTGTACATTTGCTGCAGGTCTATGTAACTTGTAGACCTTTTAGCTTTGTTAAGGTGGTTCTATCTCCCAAAGCTGTTGTCCCAAGTCATAATTCGGGGTGCATTAACAATCCTTTGGGCACTCCTAATCACATGAGTGATGGAATCAGCAGTCAGAATACATGCACTCTGTGCCCACAGCTATATACAGGAACATCCAAAAGTATGATCAGTCACTGGAGAGTGTTATGAAGGCTCCCAGCAGGATTTTGCACCCACGTCCCAAGAACAAGGAATTTGTGCGGTGCCTGTTTGTTGAATGTGTGAAGTCTCTGATAATGTTTTATGGAGTTCCCTTTGAAAGATTGCCCAGAATGGCTTCCACAATTTATTGTACCATCACACACTGCAAACCCAGAAATAAATACTCTGTACCTCATTTCACTATCATTCCAATTTGTATCGTTGTGTGCTGTCCAAGTATCATCTATTTAGCCTGTAATGTTGGGCTCTCCAAACTCTGGCTCCTGGAATGCCTGGATCAGCTCCCTTGTTAATCTCTCCCCTGTGAATATTGCTAACTGTTCAGCAGCACGTATCTTATCAGCACTCTGTTCCAGCCCTCTCCTTCCATATTTTGCTACCCCAGCTCAGTCTGTTCTAGGATTTTCTTACAAATTTGGCATATCAAAACAAGCTTGTGGGGTGATCAGCAGTGACATGCATTACAGGCAGCTCCACATGAAACACAGAGGCTGTTTGCAATGCAAATCTGTGTCCAGTTTGGAAACTACTGCTCTAATTGTATGCTTTGGAACAACATTTAAATTGACCTTTCCAGCCATACTTCACAATTAGGGCAGATCCTAATGATACCCATTTTGACAGAGCAAAAATAGTGTTTGGCAGGTGGTATTCTGGGCATATCTGGAACCTTTATGGGATAGCATCACCTTGATTTGCATTCTGGCAGCTGCCTTTTTCTTCTGCATTTATTTGAATCTGCTGCATCACTGCATTTTGTTTCCTCCAATTTCAGCTGTTCTTAGGGGGAAAGGAACAAAAATATTTCTGAGGATTTGAGGAAAGCAATAATCTAATCAAGAAGGGAGGATCATCCAGAAGACAGTTATTTTAAGATGCAATCCGTTTGCAAAAGTGGAGAAACTGTAAAAACGTGGTCTAAGTACTTTGAAAGAGAGCTGCATCTGAATTTCATGTTTACTTATTACAAAATAATTAGGTTTTATTCCACATTTACTAACCATTCCAGTTGAGAATAGTGCACACCAATTATTTATTTAGTATGCTATTATTTAGGCACCTTTTTAGTGTATGGAAAACATGATCAATAAGCACATCTCTGAATCATCATATGGAAGATAATTACACCAGTTTCAATGTTAACAGGAAGTTTCCCAAGTACTAATGAGTCCTTTCTTCCCGTTAGCTCACATGTGGCACATACGAGGCTCCAGTCACTGGGAAACATTTCCCTTCTGTCTACTGGATGGCACCGAGGGAAGGGACTCTGCAGGCAGGAATAGTCCGGCTACTGATGCATTTCAAATGGACATGGACTGGTCTCGTTGTTGCAGATGATGATGTTGGAGAAAACTTTCTTCAGATCCTGACACCATTACTTACTCTGAATGGCATTTGTGTGGCTTTCTTGGAAAGATCTGGAATAAAGGATAAATCTGATATAGATCAATCCCTTCACAGAATAAATTCGGCACTGTTCTTGACAGAAGTCAGTGTGGTTATTCTCCATGGGGATTTTCAATCTTTATATGTTTTAACAGTGATCCTTAGCCAAAATCACCCTAACCTCAAGTCCAATATAGGGAAAGTTTGGATCACACCACCTCAATGGGATTTCTTCCAGAGTTGCATCGGAGATTTCTCATGTGAGCAGAATTTAAAAGGCACTTTATCTTTCTCAGTCTCCACAAATGCAGTTCCCAGATTCAAGAACTTCCTCCAGAGCTTCAAGTCAGATCAGTCACTGGCCTGTTTTCTCTGTTTTTCCTTTCAATATGCATTTCAGTGTTGTGAGAAAGGAGAGAAGGATTATTGCCAACACTGTACAGGGGAAGAAAAGCTGGAGAGCCTGCCTGCATCTGTGTTTGAGATGGAAATGAGTGGGCAGAGCTACCAGATCCACAATGCTCTTCATGCTGTAGCACACACTTTACATGACATGTATAAGTCCAGGAAAAGAGCAATGAGAGAAAGAGGAGAATTCAAACATGCAAGTGTTGAACCATGGCAGGTATATTCCTCATTGTACGCAAGATTTTTAGGTGCTTTCAAGGGAAAATGGCATTTTGGCATCAATGTTGAGCTCAATGGGCAGACTTCTCATCTTGGTAAAGGAACATTGGACACATTTCCTATGATGCAAAATTGATGGGCTGTGTGTTCTGTCCAAAAAATCTCTATCCAGCCAAGGAACCATTTAAAAATCTCTTATTAAGGAAACTTTGGACGTAATTTTTCCCCATAGAAGATGAATTAAATCTTCCATCATTTTATAACTATTACCTTGTTATAATTTCCTATGTGGTGAAAGAAACTTAAAAAAACATAAGCATGGAAAACATCGTAAATTTCCTTGTGCTGTTAAAAAAGAGTAATCTATTGTTCTTCTCATAGTTTGTGCATGTCAATTTTGAAGAATTTTGTGGTGTGTGAGTATTCTGGATGTTAGAATATATACAATTATATACAGAATGCATAGAAAATATACAGGGTGATCCCAAATGAATGGGACAAAATGGCAAGCAACCTTAATTTGCAGTAATGGATTTAATTTGAAAATAAAAATATAGCTGAAAGTTCTACTACACTGTACAAGTTTTAAGTGGCAACAATGAAAAGTCTGCTATTATCGAAAATAATAATTAATAGAAGTGTTCATGCCCCTTCTTCCTCATGATTTAGAGCAATTAAAACAGCGGATAACTGATGTGTTGGACTCAATAACATATGCTAGCAAAAGTGTAGCAGAAATTGGATTACTGCATGGACATGTGTTACGGGAGGGGCCCACATTGAACATCTTTAGAAACTTGTATAGTTATAGTTTCATGTTAAATATGTATTTCAAAAATAAACCCGTTACAGTAGTCACAGGTACGTTTTCTTTTTGTCCCATTCATTTTGAATCACCCTGTACAATTCATGCTGAAGGTGCTGACGGTAATGTTGATATTCTCCCCCACATCAGTGGCACTCAGTCATCAAACAGGTCCACTTTAACAGTGATGCTGGGCAGGAGGTGAGGCTTGTGAATGAAGAATCATCTTTTGGATTTGATCTCAACAACTGGATCCTTTTCCCCAATCAGTCCTTCCTGAAGGTGCAAGTTGGGAAGATTTCATCAGATCAACACTTCACCATTAATGAGGACACCATCGTGTGGAACCAAAAATTTCAGCAGGTATCAGGAAAGGAACAACTTGTGTCACAGGTGTTACTACCTTGTGTATCCCCTGCCATTGGTGCCAATGTGCAGTTTTGTTCTGTTGTTTTGCTAACAGTCAGGAAGTTCCATAGAGGTGACCATTCTTCGGCAGGTCAAAGGTGTGGATCAATCAAGTTGAATTCATGGAATGAACATGAAATTTTCCAGTGAAGCAAACCAGATTCTCCCAGTTCAGGCTCAGAGTGAGTTTAATGACTGCACTTACAAATGTATTGTTGGTCTTTTGACCAGAGGAAAACACAGGCCACTTATCCAAATACAAGATGCATTTGTTCTTATGCCTGATGATCTCTTTGAATGGTCTGACATTGCACAAAGAAAAATACTTCTTCTTTTACAGCTTTCAGGAATGAAATGCTCCAATGTCAAACTTAATCAAGATATCCCCATTTTCCACTCTTAGATACCACCCCATGTATCCACTCTTAGATACCACAACATGTGTCCCATACTGTTGTGTTGGGCATAGTAAGAGTATTCAAGAGGGCAAACCAGTTTGTTGCTATTCATGTTCCCCATGTCCCAAAAACATGATAGCAAACCAGACCGGTAAGTCAAAGTGGACAGATCTGTGTTGAAATGTTTGCAAAAATTTATTTGTCCAAATAAATCTTTACATATGTTTCTTCTATCTCTGTGACATTGCCATGGGTGGTCTCCACTGAGTAGCTGGAACAGAGAGGGTAATAACTTTAATTAAAATCTTCATATTTTTGAATAATAGTATCTTGCTATGTTTCATTCAATGTGTGATTTCATGCATATTCCACTAAAATAAACCGAGTTGGAATATCTTTTTCTATCAAAGGTTATAACCAAGAAATCTGAGGATCAATAAATCAGAGGAGGAAGTCTAGGGGTGCATCAATACACTCACCTCCGATGGTACTGCTCTGCCCACTACTTGGGAGAAGGTTAATCATGAGGGTGATGCAGCAGTTTCCCACACTTACAGCACAATCCTGATTAACTACAGGAGCTTTTACGTTGACATAAGAGACATAAGTTGACAAAGTTACAGAGGCACCTATGGGAAACCTATGGGAAATGCATAGAGCAATCCAGAGAAAATTTTTCTTACATCGGGATAAGAGCTCCTGTAGTTACTCTGGATTGTGCTGTAGGTGATGCAAAACCTAGTGATGCCACTACTAAAGGAACATTTATTCTCTTCCCTGTGGGAAACATCTCCTGCTTCTAGTTGATCTACTTTGACGTACACCAGAGATTTCCTGTCTAAAGAAGCTGGATTAAGGGTGGGAAGTGGAACAGGAGAACCTCCTGCCTCTGATATTTGCCCCTTTCCTGTGACTGACAATCTCCTATACTTACCAGTATCCTTGCCCCATTTCTACTTCCTACTAGTCAGTTCTTTCCCCTTCTCCATCCCAAAGATCACTGCCAGGTCTCTCCAGTGGAAGTTGCTGTCACCTGCTGCTGCTACTCAGTGTTTGTAGCTGTGACCTGTTGCATTTCTTCCTAAGGGACCATAACATTCACCCCACTCATCCAGAAGTCTCAACAGGAAAGACCATTTAAACACTAGGAATTTCTTGTCTCTCATTCATGTGTGAGACTGTTATGCCACTGATGCATTTGCCAAACTCAAAGCAAATTCAGGAAACATGGGAAAAACTGTTAGTAAACCTAACTCCTTTAAAATTAGTTTTCCCAAATACTTACCCAAAAGTTAGCTACTTCATTCTTCAGCCTACCAAAAGGCTTAATAGTGCAGTCTTATCCAGTATCCATGTGCACTGGATATTAGACGCCCCTCACCCCACTACTTCCAGCTATGGCTGCCTCTCTTTCCCCATCCCCTCAGCTACAGCCCATCGCTTCTCCAGGTCAGCATGGCAGAGAGGGGAGCAATGTTGGCAATCAAAGCTGGTGGTCTAAAGGGATGGGATGAAGGTGAGATGGCGATAGCTGAGAGGACCTGAGAGGAGGGGGAAGAGAGGGTACTCCCCTATAGAAAAAGAAAAAAATGGGAGTACTCCCCCATAGAATTTATGAAGGCAATTAACCCAACAGTGTTAATTGCCTCACATTGTCTTTTGCAGTGTGTGGATCTCCTTCATTCCTCCAAGTCTCAGCACCAAAGGCAAAGCTGTCATGGCTGTGGAGGATTTTGTAATCTTGACCTCCAACACTTGTCTCTTCTCTGGAATTTTTCTTCCCAAATGCTGTGTTATTGTTCAAATGCTATATTATTGTTCTTCTGATTCTTTTACTGGATTTGGGCAATCAACTGAACATTACAAAAAATAAATAATAATATTTCATTTCCAGCATATCTTTTGACTTCTGCAGTTAAAAGGTAGAGAGTAAAACATGAAAGACACCTCTTGACTATGTGTTTGGCTCTTTCAGATGCAGTTCAGCATATCAGATGCCCAGAAGATCAATATCCAAACATGAATCAAGACCAGTGTATCCCCAAGCTGGTCATCTTCCTCAGTTACAAAGATTCCTTGGGCATCATTTTGGTTTCTTTGGCTTTTTCCTTGACTCTGACCACAGGTTTGGTGATACTAATCTTTCTAAGAAACTGGGAAACCCCCATCGTCAAAGCCAACAACCGGAGTCTCAGCTGCGTTCTGCTCAGCTCCATCCTGCTTTGCTACCTTTCCTCCCTCCTCTTCATTGGCAAGCCTGGCGAGGTGTCCTGCCTTCTCCAACAATCAGCCTTTGGCATCATTTTCTCTGTGGCTGTTTCTTCTGTGTTGGCCAAAACCAACACTGTGGTCTTGGCCTTCATGGCCACACAGCCGGGCAGCAGGATGAGGAAATGGCTGGGGAAAAAAGTGGCCAACTCCATTGTTCTCTCCTGCTCTTTCATTCAGGTGGGGATTTGCATTGGGTGGCTGACAACCTTCCCTCCATTTCCAGATGTTGACAAGCATTCCCATTATGGACAAATTATTCTGGAATGTAATGAAGGGTCCATCGTCATGTTCTATTCTGTCCTGGGCTATGTTGGTATTCTGGCCATCGTCAGCTTCACTGTGGCCTTCTTTGCCAGAAAACTGCCTGACACCTTCAATGAAGCCAAACTGATCACCTTCAGCATGCTGGTCTTTTGCAGTGTGTGGATCTCCTTCATTCCTGCTTACATCAGCACCAAAGGCAAAGCTGTGGTGGCTGTGGAGGTCTTTGCCATCTTGGCCTCCAACACTGGGCTCCTGACTTGCATTTTCCTGCCCAAATGCTACATTATTGTGCTAAGATCAGATCTCAACTCCAAGAATCTGATTACAGAGAGAAGGTATTGAATTCTTTGATAAGAGTAGGGAGTATTGGATACGTTTATATTCAGCATATTTATCAGCTGAATACCATATTTTTAAAAATCCTAGTCTGTACTTATTAGTTGAATTTCAATTTCAATTCTTTATTTACAGTTACAGACCCGAATTACAATTTACGACAACCGCTGATGTTACAACAGTTGTAATAATTAAAAGAAAATTAACAAATAATTAAAGGTAATTAAAAATTAATTACAGGACAAATTAAAATTTTAAAAAAGTAAAACATTAAGTATAGGTAACATATATTTGTACAGACTTTACTTAGACAACAGTTTCTTATGCATATTTTGAGCCGCTATGAGGAACTTAGCTACTTGTTCTGTGATGTATTTTTCTTTATCACGCAATAAAAATTCAACACAATTTTCAGGTCTCCTTATTAAAAAAGTACTAGTATTTGTGAGTTGGAAAAGACAAGTACGTTCATTTTTATAAAATCTACATACTAGAAGGACATGTTCCAAGGACTCAATTTCTCCATTGTTACAAGGACAAAGTCTATTCTCATAAGATATCCCATTGTATTATCCATCTAACACAGCAGAAGGAAGGCAGTTGAACCTAGCCTTTGAAAAGACTAGTCTGTACTTTGGGATGGTTAGGTTTCCCAGATAGTTTGCATGCTAGTTAATGCAAAAGTTAAGGTCAAATTTCAAGGGGGAACATGACTTCCTCGCGTTTGTCATAGTATAATGATGGACTAAAAGTTTGATCTGGTTTTCAATGATAGTTTTTATGGTCAAACCTATGAACGAATTCACATAATAAACCTAGATGGTGCAGTTTATTCAGAAAGACCTTAGACCAGGAACTGGTGTAAACATCATTGGATAAAGCATGTAAATGGCCAACTGAAGCATCAGCATACAACATTTTAAACAAACACCTAAATGCATGGAGCCAGGCGCTGCACTCGAGAGACTTCACACCTGTTTCCAATCGTAATGCAGCCGCCGGTGCACATTTTGGTAAACCTAGAAGGCTTCTGAGGAAGGAAGATAGGACGCTCTCAATGGATACGTGGAATCCTGTAATCCAAACTGGGAAACCATACAAAAGTTGAGGGATAACCTTAGCTTGAAAAACCAGTACTGCGGCAGGTATAAATTGAGCACCTTAAGTAAGGAAGAAGCGAATTATGGCCTTACTAGCATTTTGTGCTATCTGCAGAGCAGACTTTCTGTGCACTGTCCAGGATAAATTGTACGAGGATAAATATGTTAAATAAATATGTTAAAAATATGTTATCTATACTTAAATATAAATATGTTATATGATAAATATGTTTAATATGTTAAATATGTTAAATATGTTATATATACTTAATGTTTTACTTTTTTAAAATTTTAATCTGTCCTGTAATAATTTTTAATTACCTTTAATTATTTGTATTTAAATAATCCTAAATATTTATGTTGTCTAACTTGTTCAAAGTACTGGCCATTAATTTTCCATTTTTTAAGGTGTAATGCTTCTGAAATATCAGAATAAACTAATATTTATTGTTAACAAATTGTTTCTGCTATAGCCCATGAAGGAGCGCATTAAGTGTTTAAGACCTATTTCAAAAAAAGAAATTAAAACTGCATCATCTGCATAAAGCAGAAGTGGGCATTTGAAATCCTTCAGACTAGGAGGGTGAAAAGCACAGTCATGACAGTTATCACTTAAATCATTAAGGTAAAGATTAAAGAGCGTTGGAGCTAAGATGCAATTTTGTCGAACCCCCAAGTTAGCTGGTATAGATTTGGGCTACAATCCAGAGTAACTACGGGAGCACGTGAGAGACATTACGTGCATCCATAGTTACTGCAACACCTAGTGAAAACCTATGGGAAATTCATATTGCTATCCAGAGCAAATTGTTCTTACGTCGGAGCAAGGACTCCCGTAATTACTCTGGATTGCGCCCTTGGTCAGGTTACCATCAATTCCGTATCTTACTCTCAACGTAGTTCCCTGATAAAGACAAATAATAAGATATAATAGTCTTTTATCAATGGAAGTTTGAAGTAATTTTTGCCAGAGTCTGTTTCTTGGAATCAAATCAAATGCAGATTTAAGGTCAATAAATGCTGAAAACAAACCATTGCGTGAAGGATCATATATTTCTCTGCAAGGTGACTTAATGTTATGCAGTGGTCTATTGTTGCTCCACCTTTTCTGAAGCCTGCCTGTTCTAAACCTAGTATGTTATTTTCATTTACCCAAGTTGTTAATCTTTGGTTTAGATAGCTGGAATATATTTTGCCTCCCACAGAAAGAAGACTAATTGGTCTGTAATTAGTTGGGTCGTCCCTATTTCCTTTCTTAAATATTGGTATTATAATGGCCTCGGACCAGTCACTGGGAAATTCTCCCGAGTTGTTAATATAGGTGAAAAGAGAAGCTAACAGAGGTGATCAAAAAGATATATTAGATTTTAAAATTTCTGGAAGCACCATATCAATCTCCGGGGCCTTTCCTGGTTTGATGGCATTTATCAGGTCCTTTATTTCAGATTGCATTACTGGTTCCCAACCAGGAGTATTCAGCAGATCTGTATAAACATGAGATATGTTGGAAAAATGTTGCTCCCAAATCTCGGGAGGAATATTGGAGTGAGTGAGTGGGGTGAATGACGATGCCAAGGCACCTGTGACCAGGGACCAGAAAAACTTAGATTTATTGTTTACCGAAGCCTCTATCAGAGTATTCCACCTTTTGTGGAAAGCTTGTTTCTTTTTAAAAAATATCAATTGTTTGTATTTCTTTTTAGCTTTGTAATAAGACTATGGTAAGGCAGATAAATTTCCTTTTCTATATTGATTGTAAATCTCCTTCAATTTTGTCTTGAGGAGATAAAAATCCCCATCAAACCAATTTGAACCAGGTGCACGATACCTTGCTTCAGTAGTAGATTTCTTTAATGTTAAACCAGCAGTCATGGCCTTAATCAAATTTGAGTAATTATTTAAAGCAGCCTCCACATTGCTAGCTAGAATAATTGAGTTTTTTAATTTATCACACTCTAAGGAGTTAAAAAATATTGCAGTTTGGAATTATTCCTTTCATTCCATTATATTCTGTTACATTTAAAAGTTATTGAGTTATTCTGCAGGTTAGAATTGGATGGTATATGAACAGAGGACTTCAGAGAAAGAGTAGGAACAAGAGGGAGATGGTCACTATCTAGCCTGTATCCTAATGAAAAATCTGTTACCCAAGTAAGTAGACATTGAGAAATCAAAATATAATCCACTACGCTGCTTCCTTGACCAGAAATGAAGGTGAAATCAGCGTGCCTACCATGAGGAACGGTTCCATTTATAATTGCAAGACCCAATCGGCTCATCATTTGGGACATGCAAATTCTACCATAATTTACTTTGAGATCCTTTGAAACCCTATCATGAAAGGGCATAAAAATTTCATTTTCTACTGTTACGCAAAGCTTGGAGGAAAAAAGCACCCCATTATTAGAGCCTAACCTTTCATTAAGGTCACCCATTATTAGCAGCTTAGCTTGGGGGCAGCTGGATTCCAAATTAATGACATAATTTTCTAAATCATCCCAGGCTTGTTTTATAGCGTTACGTGTAGTGTAGGGTGGATATATATACCAATTATATACCAAGTAGAATTAAAACCAAATGTAATGCAGCAAGCCATTGCTATGTTTCCACAAGGATTATACCATTTGCACTTATTAGTTGCAAATGTACATGATGGAGTTTAGAAGTCATGTAAGAATCATAGCTGTGTCACGTACACAGATTTGTAGGAAGTTAATAATACCAGGTAGCCCATCTCCAAAATTGATGCCACAGTCTTTCAAGGATGCGCTAGCCTCTTGTGTCTTGCCTATCGACAGTCCAACTATTTGGCAATGTGGTATTGTGGCTTTATTTTTTCCTTCCTATTCAGTCCACTTGCTCCAGCATCTTGTCACATTATTGCTGGAGACAGGATACTTTTCCATGGTCCACCTGGGTATAGTATAGGCCTGGAACACAGAAGTAATGTGAACGACAGTGGCGCCTCACGTAATAGAATTAATTCGTTCCGGAGGTAGTTTCTTTACATAAAACTTTCTTTACGTGAAGCAGATTTTCCCATAGGAAATACAGTGGTACCTCACGTAACAGAATTAATTCGTTCCGGAGGCAGTTCCTTTACGTGAAACTTTCTTTACGTGAAGCGGATTTTCCCATAGGAAATAATGGAAACTCAGATGATTGGTTCCACAACCCCCAAAATATTCATATAAAAATATTAACTGGATGTAAAAATGATGACAAAACACTGGAATTGAATTCAAAACATGCATTCAATGTGCATGATCCTATGAAATCTACTTAGGCTGCAGTCCTAAAGACACTTTCCTGGGAGTAAGACCCATTTAACACAATGGGGCTTACTTCTGGGTAGACATGGTTAGGAGGCTGCAATCCAAGACACCTTCAAAGTATCTCCCCATTTTCTCCTTCTCTCCATCCTGAGCCTCTCTCTCCCCTGCTCCCTTCTGGCTAGCCTTGAGCTGCTTCTCTCTTCTCCACTGCTCTTCTCTCCCTCTGCCCTGCGGACACCCAGCCACAGGAGGAACACCATGGAAGTGTTGCATTCACTATAGGCGGGTGTGCTAGGCAGCCCTGACGCTTTTTAAACAGGCTGCTGGCCAGCGTGTCTGCCCCAACTGCCAATAAATATTTTCTTTACGTGAAGCACTTTCTTTACGTGAAGGAGAATCCTGGAGAAATTTTTGTTTGTTATGTGAAACATACTTTACGTGAGGCGTTCTTTACGTGAGGCGCCACTGTATATCATAGTAGGGCAGAGTGAAAAAGGAAAATTTTTTTAAAAAATTTTTTAATATTTCCTAACTCAACAAAGGCTGCTGTTTGGCAAAAAAAGACACTGCAAAAACAACAGCAACAAAAAAAAAAAAAACCAGTGCAATCACTCATCGTCTTCAGGTTCCACACAGGGGGAAAAAGAATGTTAACTCAATAATTAACAAAAATTAATTTCTTTTTTAAATTTTAATGGTTACAATAGATTTATTTTCTGACTCAAAAAAACTGGTATGGCCCAGATGTATTTCCATCAATCTTCTGGAAAAGGCAGCAAAGAGGCAGTTCATTAGTATGCAATAAGCATACAAAAAGGCAATACAAATATTCACTTAGGTGTGGAACATCAAGGTGGCAACATTTTGATCTGAAATTTGGAGACAATTTGTTCCAGCCAGTTTCACATCATATAATGATTCAGGCAAAGTGAATTTTGAGAAAAGGTTTTTTTGACTCAGCCCTAAATGTCAACTTCAGCATCACTATATCAGAGGTAAGATGGTCAGTCAACTTCAGGGTCACTTCAAGGTACCATCGATTCTTCTTCTAGCTTCTTCTTCCAGGGAAAACAAAATCTCACTTTTAAAATAAATTATTGAATAAAGAGGAATGTACTTTTACCTCATACACAACACCAGAAACAGGAAACATCCACTATAACTGAGTGGCAGTTGATTTAGAACATATCAATTCTAGTTACATTTTGGGCTTTAGATAGCCTTCCCATATTCTCAGATAACTCACATATTGGCTGCAACTGTAAACCCAACTCAGGCTAGCATAAGTTCTGGCACAAGTCCTGTGCTGGCCTGGGAAGTCACAAAAGTGCTAGAAGGCACTTCTTTGCCAATTCATGAGGTGTTTAGGCAGTGCACAAACATGCGCAGCCCTCACCACACCACCGCAAGAATAGTTCTCAGTCTCCACAAATGCAGTTCCCAGATTCAAGAACTTCCTAAGGAGCTTCAAGCCAGATCAGACACTAGCCCGTTTTCTCTGTTTTTTCTTTCAACGTGCATTTCAGTGTTGTGAGAAAGGAAAGAAGGATTATTGCCAACACTGTGCAGGGGAAGAAAAGCTGGAGAGCCTGCCTGCATCTGCGTTTGAGATGGAAATGAGCGGGCATAGCTACCAGATCCACAATGCTCTTCATGCTGTAGCACATGCTTTACATGACATCTATACATCCAGGAAAAGAGCAATGACAGAAAGAGGAGAAGTCAAACATGCAAGCATTGAACCTTGGCAGGTATAGTCCTCATTGTATGCAAGATTTTTAGGTGCTTTGAAGGGAAAATGCTATTACTGACATCAATGCTCATGTCTTCTCATCTTGATAAAGGAACATGGGTTGCATTTCCCTTAATTCAACATTGATCAGCTGTGTGTTCTGTCTAGAAAAATCTGTATCCAGCCAATACACCATTAAAAATATCTTAAGAAACTTTAGATGTAATGGGTTTTCTTGAATATGAATAATAATAATAAGATGAATAATATCTTCGACCATATTATAAGTATTGATCTTGATATAACTTTTTATGTGGTGAAAGAAACTATAAAAATATGATAAGATTGGAAAACATTGTAAATTTCCTTGTGCTGTTAAACTGAGAGGAATCTATTCTATAGCTGCAATCCTAAAGACACTTTCATGGGAGTAACACCCATTGAATACAATGGGTCTTACTTTTGAGTAGAGATGGTTAGGATTGTGCTTCGATTGTCATAGTTTGTGCGTTCAATTTTGAAGAATTTTGTGGAGTGGTAGTGTTAATATTCTGGATGTTAGAATATATACAATTATATATAGAAAATATATAGAAAATTTTGTGGAGTAGGAGTGTTAGTATTCTAGATGTTGGAATATATACAATTATATATGGAAAATATATAGAAAATATACAATTCATGCTGAAGGTGCTGACAGTAATGTTGATATTCTCTCCCAAATCAGTGGCACTCAATCATCAAACAGGTCCACTTTAACAACGATGCTGGGCAGGAGGTGAGGCTTGTGAATGAAGAATCATCTTTTGGATTTGATCTCAACAACTGGATCTTTCTCCCCAATCAATCCTTCCTGAAGGTGCAAGTTGGGAAGATTTCATCAGATCAACACTTCACCATCAATGAGGACACCATCACATGGAACAAAAAATTTCAGCAGGTATCAGGAAAAGAACAACATGAGTCACATGTGCTCCTACCTTGTGTCCTAATAGTATCCCCTGCCATTGGTGCCAATGTGCAGTTTCTTTCTGTTGTTTTGCTAACAGTCAGGAAGTTCCATATAGGTGACCATGGTCATAGAGGTTACCATTCCATAGAGGTGACCAGAGAGGTGATCCAAAGGTATGGATCAACCAAGTTGAATTCATGGAATGAACATGAAATTTTCCAGTGAAGCAAACCAGACTCTCCCAGTTCAGGCTCAGAGTGAGTTTAATTACTGCACTTACAAATGTATTGATAGTCTTTTGACCAGCAGATAACACAGGCCTCTTATCCAGATACAAGATGAATTTGTTCTTACAGCCTGATGATCTCATTGAAGGGTCTGACATTGCATTAAGAAAAATAAATCTTCCTTTATAGCTTTGAGGAAGGAAATGCTCCAATGTTAAGCTAAACCAAGATATCCCCATTTTCCACTCTTAGATACCACCCCATTCAACATGTGTCCAAAGCTGTCGTGTTGGGCAGAGCAAGAGAATTCAAGAGGGCAAACCAGTTTGTTGCTATACATGTTCCCCATGTCCCAAAGACATGATAGCTAACCAGACTGGTAAGTCAAAGTGGACAGATCTGTGTTGAAATGTTTGCAAAAATGTATTTGTAGAAGTAACCCTACAATCCAGAGTAACTTCGGGAGAACATAAGAGACATTACGTGCACCCGTATTTACAGCACCACCTAGTGAAAACCTATGGGAAATTCATATTGCAATCCAGAGTAAATTGTTCTCACACCAGAGCAAGGTCTCCCCATAGTTACTCTGGATTGCGCCCTAAGTCTTTACAAGCAATTTAATTATAGGTGAGGCAGCCCCAGATTTTTCTTCTTTCTCTGTGACATCACCTTGGGTGGTCTCCACTGAGTGACAGGCACAGAGAGGGTAATAACTTTAGTTTATTAAAATCTTGATATTTTTGAATGCTATATTTTATTCAATCTGTGATTTCATGCAGATCTATTACATATTAATTAGCTATTTTTTTATTTTCTTGTAAACCACTTTGTTCAACTTCAGTTGAAAAGCAGTATATAAATATTGTAGATAGATAGATTCCAGTAAAACAAACTGTACTGAAATATATTTATTTTGTCAAAAGTTATAACCAATAAATCAGAGAACCAATAAATCAGAGAAGAAAAGCTAGGAGTACATCAATAAACCTAACCCTAAGGGCACTGCTCTGCCAAGTGCTTGGGAGGAGGTTCATCCTGAGGGTGATGCAGCAGTTTCCCAGAGTAGGTGATGCAAAACTGAGTGATGCCACTACTAAAGGAACATTTATTCTTTTCCCTGTGGGCAACTTCTGCTGCCCTACTTAATCAACTTTGACCAGCATCAGAGATTTTCTATCTAAAAAAGCTGGATCAAGGATTGGAAGTGGAACAGGAGTTGGAGAACCTTCTGCCTCTGATATTTGCTCCTTGCCTGGCAATCTCCTATACCTACCAGTATCCCTGCCCCATATCTACTTCCTACCATCTGTTCTTTCCCCACCCCCATCCCAAAGAACACTGCCAGGTCTCTCCAGTGGAAGATGCTGTCACCTACTGCCACTACTCTGTGTTTGTGGCTGTGAGCTGTTGCATTTTTAGCAGCAGAACAGCTTCCTGAGAGGCCATAACATTCACCCCACTCATCCAGAAGGCTCAATAGGAAAGACCAGAAACTTGAACACTGGATATTTCTTGTATCTCGTTCATTTGAGATACTGTTATGCCACTGATGCATTTGCCAAACTCAAAGCAAATTGTTCTTCAAGACACATGGAAAAATTGTTAGTAAACCTAACTCCTTAAATTAAAAATAGTTTTCTGAAATATTTACCCAAAAGTTAGCTACTTCAATCTTCAGCCTACCGATAGACTTAATGGTGCAATCTTATCCAATATCCATGTGCACTGGCCTAATCCTGCAGGAGTGTCACATTTTCAAACACCCCCAAGGTAGTATGGGACTTGTCTGGGACTTATGCTGGTCTAACTGGAGATTCGGATTGCAGACTTAAAGGATGAACTAAGTTGTAGTTGGTTCTGTTATAGCTGAATCCTATGGCTACCCATTGAAACCATTGCTTCTTACTCAAAATTTGAATTGAAATACTTTATTTACTTAAATCTAGTGTGCCATCAAATCTAATGCACACCCCATTTTCAAAGCCTGAACATAAGCCTGAAAGTAAGCTTTAAAAAAAAAATCTCAAGCCTTTGAAAATAGGGTATGAATTAGATTCTGGCACCTTTCCACCCTGCAGACCACCTACCTCGGGAGCTTTTTCCCTTTCCCTAACCAGGGGTAGTGTGAGGAGGGTGACCAGATCCAAAACTCAAAACATAGGACCTGGTCACAAAAAGTCCGGATTTTCAACTGAAAATCTGGACTTTAAAAAAATGCAGGACATCCTATAATTTCTCCTAGTAATAGTAACCTTTATTGGCATTGTAACAAACATCCATAAATAAAACAAACACAGCTCTTCCAGACATAGCAAGTAACATGTCCATCAAAAATGAGATAAGTTAACTTTGATAATAGTATCTAAATATCGAGCCAGCTGTTTAGTGAAGCCAGCATCCTGTATTTCGAAAAGCCGTTTGATGTTCCACTTGTCAGCAAGGTGGGGATTCAAATTCAACAAATTTTAAATTTTTTTTTTTTAAATTACATTTTTAAGAAATATTAAACCATGACTCTCAGAAGTAAGCTCCACTGACTCTATGGGCTTACTTCTGAGTAGACATGGCTAGAACTAACTGGGGGGGGGACTTACATTGTCCTGGGAGGGGTGCTGGACCCCTATCCAGCCTTTGGGGGGGGAAGGAAAATTCCGTGGGGGAACTTGGGGACTCTTAGAAACAGCCGCGGTTTGGTGCGGATAAGTCCGGCTGAAAATAAGGGAAATCATGGTCTGCGCATGCGTGCGTAGCCTATTGTTGGTTGAAAGTATTCCTAGAGTGCCTCTGTGTAGGCGACGACCTGTCCTGACCTCACCGGCAATTAGGAAGTGAAAGTGCCAGCAAGGTCAGGAGAGGTCTCCACCTATGCAGAGGAATTCTAGGAACACTTTCAACCAACAATAAGCTGTGCACACATGCACAGACCATTTCCCCTTTATATTCAGCTGGACTTTATAGGAGCCCCCCAGTACCCCCAAGCACATTTTCACTTCCAGAAGGCCAGACAGGGGTCCTTTGGACCAGACAGTCCTGTCCAAAGGTCCAAATCTGGACAAGTCCAGCCAATTTCAGCTTTCTTGGAGCCTTGAGTGTGAGCCATGGGGCAGGGATCCTTCACAGTTGGATGTGATCACTGGTCTGGTGGGGATGGACAAAGGCTTTCCCCCAGGGCAGACAGGGGAGGAAACTAAATGCCCCTCACCTCCAGCTACAACTGCCTCTCTTCCACCTCCCCTCAGCTACAACCTGTTGCTTCTCCGAGCTGGCAAGGCAGAGGGGGAGCAGGGTTGGCAGCCATAGCTGGCGGTCTGAGGGGATGGGATGAAGCTGAGATAGCCATAGCTGAGAGGAGGGAGAAGAGGGTAATCCCCCCATAGGAAGATAACAATGGGGGGTACTCCCCCATAGAAATTATAAAGGCAATTAGCTCAAGAATGTTAATTGCCTCACATTGTCTTTTGCAGTGTGTGGATCTCCATCATTCCTGCAAGTAGCACCAAAGGCAAAGCTGTCATGCCTGTGGAGGTTTTTTCAATCTTGACCTCAAGCACTTGCCTCTTCACTTGAATTTTTCTTCCCAAATGCTGTGTTATTGTTCAAATGCTATATTATTGTCCTCCTGGTTCTTTTACTGGATTTGGGCAATCAACTGAAAATTACAAAAAATAAATAATAATATTTCATTTCCAGCATATATTTTGAGTTCTGCAATTATAAGATAGAGAGCAAAACAAGAAAGAATTCACCTCTTGACTGTGTGTTTGGCTCTTTCAGATGCTGTTCAGTGTATCAGATGCCCAGAAGATCAATATCCAAACATGAATCAAGACCAGTGTATCCCCAAGCTTGTCATCTTCCTCAGTTACAAAGATTCCTTAGGCATCATTTTGGTTTCTATGGCTTTTTCCTTTATTGTGATCACAGGTTTAGTGATACTAATCTTTCTGAAGAACTGGGACACCCCCATCGTCAAAGCCAACAACCGGAGTCTCAGCTGCGTTCTGCTCAGCTCCATCCTGCTTTGCTACCTTTCCTCCCTCCTCTTCATTGGCAAGCCTGGCAAGGTGTCCTGCCTTCTCCGACAATCAGCCTTTGGCATCATTTTCTCTGTGGCTGTTTCTTCTGTGTTGGCCAAAACCATCACTGTGGTCTTGGCCTTCATGGCCACACAGCCGGGCAGCAGGATGAGGAAATGGCTGGGGAAAAAAGTGGCCAACTCCATTGTTCTCTCCTGCTCTTTCATTCAGGTGGGGATTTGCATTGGGTGGCTGACAACCTTCCCTCCATTTCCAGATGTTGACAAGCATTCCCATTATGGACAAATTATTCTGGAATGTAATGAAGGGTCCATCGTCATGTTCTATTCTGTCCTGGGTTATGTTGGTATTCTGGCCATCGTCAGCTTCACTGTGGCCTTCTTTGCCAGAAAACTGCCTGACACCTTCAATGAAGCCAAACTGATCACCTTCAGCATGCTGGTCTTTTGCAGTGTGTGGATCTCCTTCATTCCTGCTTACATCAGCACCAAAGGCAAAGCTGTGGTGGCTGTGGAGGTCTTTGCCATCTTGGCCTCCAACACTGGGCTCCTGACTTGCATTTTTCTACCCAAATGCTTCATTATTGTGCTAAGATCAGATCTCAACTCCAAGAATCCGATTACAGAGAGAAGGTAATAAATTTTCTCATAAGAGTTTCGGGTTTTCCATGTTTCTCTAAATACATTTATATTCAGCTTATTTATCTGCTGAATATCATATTTTTTTAAAAAAATCTTAGTCTGTACTTATTGGTTTCGAATGTATGTGATGAAGTTTATAAATCACATAAGTATCATAGCTGTGTCTAGTACACAGATCTGAAAGAAGTTAATGATGCCAGGTAGCCCATCTCCAATATTGGTGCCGCAGTCTTTGGAGGATGCGCTACCCCCTTGTGCCTTGCCTGCTGACAGTCGAACTACTTGACAATGTAGTATTGTGTCTTCATTTTTCCTTCCTGTTAAGTCCACTTGCTCCTGCATCTTGTCACACTATTGCCAGAGACAGGATACTATTCTGTGGTCCACCTGGGTATAAAATAGGCCTGGAAAAGAGAAGCAATGTGAACTATATCAGAGGCAGGATGATCAGTCAACTACAGGGTCACTTCAAGGTATCATGAATTCTTCCTCCAGTTTCTTCTTCCAGGGAAAACAAAACCTTACTTTTAAAATAAATTATTGAGTAAAGAGGAATGTACTTTTACCTCATACACAACACCAGAAACAGGAAACATCCACTATAATTGAGTTAGGACATATAAATTCTAGTTACATTGTGGGCTTTAGAAAGCCTTCCCGTATTCTCAGATAACTCACATATTGGCTGCAACTGTAAACTCACTTGGGCCAGCATAAGTTCTTGAACAAGTCCCGTGCAGGCCTGGGAGAGTCTCAAAAGTGTTATAAGGCACTTCTATGCCAATTCATGAGGTGTTTAGGCCAGTGTACAAACATGCGCTGCCCTCCCTACTCTACCACAAGAATGATGAGCAGGTGAATTGTGCTGGCCTAAATTGGTTAGGATTGTACCCTTCATCACCTATTTTGCAATACTGATGCGGCTATGGATTTGATTTTGTACATGAACCGCTGGAGTCACCATCTTGTGGGAAGGGACTGAACCCAGGTGGCCCAAGTCTACGTGATCTCTGCATCCTGGCATGGGGGCAGCAGGTACCAACTATCAACTATTCCCATTGTTCATTGGATGATGGAAGGGCAAAGGTGCACTAACAACTAGGCACTATCCTACTTAGTCAATCTGCTGTCACTCAGGACATGGTCTCCATTCTATGTGTGAACCTCATAAAAATAAGATGTGAACCACAAACAAATTTGCTTTGTCTGATTGTAAAAAAAGAAAATGTAGATGTTTTCATTGTTTCACAGAAAGACCAGGTCCTTAGGGAACAGCTTCACTACTTTGTAATTATTCTAGATCACTGTTATTTACTTCTTATAAAATCTGGTAGTGGGAAAATAATGCAACTTTAAAGTAATTCACATTCTCCTATTTTGAACTAACACCTTCAGGAGTCCTGAGTTGTATTGCTGGGATGAATCAGGCATATTATCCTCAATTCATCAGGCAGGCAATGGCTTTTGAGCAGACCCTTTGTGAAGACAATCCAGCTTCTGGGTGACTCCTTAGCAGAGTTCTTGAAGGCTGCCTGTTGTAGAGATCATAGTAGCAGCCCGAATAATAGGCAATGAGGATGTGCTACTGTGACCAACCCAGGCTCCACTTTGTAAGCCAGAGGCTGTTTCTCTTCTACACATTGCTTCTTCTGCCTTCAGCTGTATGTTTGGAGGATATGTATGCTGATTGCAAGATTGAACGCAATTTGCATAAACCAGGAGATGCTATAATTAGTGGAGTTTTATCTTTCATGCATCAAATACAGTCTGCCAATAATTTTCAGAGTTCAACACCTATGGAGGACAGAGGTTATGGGTAGGTTCTGTAATTGTTACTTTCCAGATGATGCCTGGAGTTTCTACCATGTCGTGGAATTTCAGGCTTCTGAAAAATATTGAGAAAGTTAAATTTGTACCCATAACACATTTCATTAAGGAACTGTATCCTCCTCAGATGATTATTGAGCTGCAGTTATGATCCTGATTTAAGTCAGCTTAGGTTGTAATTAGAATATAAGATCTGAAGTGACTCGTTATATACTGAAATAATACATTTTCAGAAAAATATATATTACGAACATAAGAAGAGCCTGATGGATCTGATCAAAGGCTCATCCAGTCCATTAAGCCCAGTAATTCCACACCCTGCCTTGAAGAACCCCCAAGCAGGAATGAAAGCATTTACAGACATTGATCCCTTGGAACTAGCTTTCTGAGGCACTCTGCAGCTGGAACTGGAATCTGGGACGTAGACATCATGTTTTACTGTCCTTCATAAACTGATCCTCATGAATCTGTTCAGTCATCCTTAAAAGATGTCCAAGTGAATGGTCCTCATACCCATTCTGTGGCAAGGAATTGGAAAGGAATTTCACACTTATAAATTGTGTGAAATTGGATTTGTTTTTGTATTTCTTAATTCTTTCTGCAGTCCGTTTCACTGGATGACACCTGGTTCCAGTAGAATGGGGGGAACTCTCTTACACCTTTCTCAACATTTTCAAGAAATATCAAAACTTGCATATAAATGGCAAATTCTATATTCCTGAAAACTCTCTAATTTGGGCAACACTTGTTCTACGTAGATAGATTATACCTTTCTGGAATCAGGATGATCCCAGGACTGAAAATCTGCCCTTCATCTGCTGCTTGAACACTGAACATTGGAAATTGTGTTCAGTCCAAATCAGCAGACACACCCCTGGAATTCAAGAGACAATGTCTCTTTAGTTTTGGACCTGAAGCCAAAAATGTTCTCCACAGGAGCTGGCATAAAGGTCCTCAGGAAGTGCGGCTTTTAAGCTAGAATGCAATAAATGCTCTCCTTGTATTGCCTTTTTCTCTTACTTGTATATCAACAACTCACTAGTATTTCCACTTAAGAAAATCAGAGGTGGAAAATAATCACCATCTTCAATAAGTTTTTTTTTTTAGGAAGTACCTGCCTTCTTTTCTCATTGTGCTTGAAATGTTCAGTGCAGAGTTGCAGGTTGTGTCAGATTCAACATCAAGAGCACAGCGACAATCTCAATATTGATCTTGTTACAGAATAGAGATTAAACATTCTCAGCATCTCCTCTCCTTCATTTTCACCATTGATGAGATCAATAGGAATGCCAGACTCTTGCCCAATGTGACCCTGGGGTATAACATCTATGACAGTTTACTCAATGAAATGGCAGCATATGAGGCCACACTAGATTTACTCTTCAATCAGCAAAGGAATGCACCTAACTACAACTGTGGAAACAAAGGGAATGTCTTGCCTGTCATTGCAGGACTCACTGCAGAGTATGCCACTCAAATAGCCCTCATCTTGAGCCTCTATAAGATTCCACAGGTATGTGCAGTGCTACTCCTGAATAGCTGGAGTATGACTGCTGTTCAGTTATTTTGATTAAAGAATAAACTTTATCTCATGTGTCCTCCCCACTGAGGGACTCTTGAGATGGACCTTATCATAAAATCAGCTTCAGTGTCCCTAGCTACCTGCCCTTATAGCAGTCTGAGTTTTCTGATCTCAGTTTTGGTCTGGTAGGAACAATTTACTCTTCACTATGACTGTTCACTATGACTGCAGGATAGTGTTGTTTTTATTTTGGCCTTTTTGTCTCTTCCAGTCTGTGTCAGGGTTAAGACTCTTTTGAATGCAAGTTAATATCTGGTCACTTTAAGTTGGCAGATGATGCAGATCAGAAGGTTCAATCAAGGCTTTTCAGTGAGCACTATGTTGCCACCATGGCTGGGCAGAACACCTTTCTGGCACCCAGGAGCCTAGTGGCACAGTCTGGCAGCTCTGGCCCCTCTGGGGGCTGACAGAGATAAGTCAGCTGCCTTTAATGGACTCGGCTCAAAGCCCAGACTCAAAGTCTGACTTGGCATGTAAATCTCTTGCACCATCCAATGGTCTAGCCCCTGCTTCAACCAATACTTGTACATTTTCTGCAGGTCTATGTAATTTGTATACGTGTTAGGACCATTTGTTAAAATGGTCCTATCTCCCAAAGCTGTCGTCCCAAGTGATAATTAGGGGTGCATGGACAATCCTTTTGGGCACTCCTAATCACAAGAAAGTAATGGACTCAGGAGCCAGAATGCATGCACTGTATGCCTACAGCTATCCACAGGAACATCCAAAAGTATGATCAGTGACTAGAGTTATGAAGGCGTCCAGCAGAATTTAGCACCCTCTTACCAAAATTTGTGCTGTACCTGTTGTTGAATGTGTGAAGTCTCTCATAGTTTTATGGAGTTCCCTTGTCCAGAATGGCTTGCACAATTTATTGTACCCATCACAGACTGCGAACCCAGAAATAAACACTATGCACCTCATGTCACTATCTTTCCAGTTTGTATCATTGTGTGCTGTCCAAGTATCATCTATTTAGCCTGCAATGTTGGGCTCTCTAAACTCTGTACCCTGGAAGGCCTGGATCAATTTCCTTGTTAATCTCCCCCCTGTCAAACCTGCAGGAAGGCTTCCATTGCCTCAATTTGTAATGTTTGTTCCAGCCCTTTGCTTCCATATTTTGCATTTAATTGACATTTAAATTGACCTTTACAGCCAGACTGCACTATTATGTCAGATCCTAATGAGACCAATACAGAGAGAGAGCAAAAAGAATGTATATTATGTGCTAATCTGGGCATATCTGTTAGATTTATGGGATAGACTTACCTTGATTTGAATTCTTGTAGATGTCTTTCTTTTCCTCTTACTTGAATCCATGCTTTATATGTGTGTGTTTTTTCCCCCAGTTTTACCTGTTTCTGGGGGTGTGGAAGCAACAAAAATATTTATGGGGCTTTCAGGAAAACATTAATCTCATCAAGATGAGGAGATCATCCAGAAGATGGTTATTTGAAGATGCAATTCCTTTGCAAACTGGAGAAATCATGAAAATGTGGTCTCAGTAAACTGAAGTACAGCTGCATCTGAATTTCATGATTGTTTATTATAAAAAAATTAGGTTTTATTTCTCATTTAATAACACTTCCAGTTGAGAATACTGCACGTCAATTATTTATTTAGTATAATATTATTTAGGCACCGTAATTAGTGTATGGAAAACAAAATCAGTAAGTACATCTCTGAATCTTTGTATGGAAGATAATTACACAAGTTTCAATGTTACAGGAAGTTTCCCAAGAACTAATGAATCCTTTCTTCCCATTAGCTCACATGTGGCACATACGAGGCTCCAGTCACTGGGAAACATTTCCCTTCTGTCTACTGGATGGCACCGAGGGAAGGGACTCTGCAGGCAGGAATAGTCCGGCTACTGGTGCATTTCAAATGGACATGGACTGGTCTCATTGTTGCAGATGATGATGTTGGAGAAAACTTTCTTCAGATCCTGACACCATTACTTACCCTGAATGGCATTTGTGTGGCTTTCTTGGAAAGATCTGGAATAATCAGTAAACCTGATATAGATCAATCCCGTCACAGAATAAATTCAGCGCTGTTCTTGACAGAAGTAAATGTGGTTATTGTCCATGGAGATTTTTTATCTTTGTATGTTTTAACAATGATCCTTTGTGTAAATCAACCTGAATTCAAGACCAATATAGGGAAGGTTTGGATCACACCACCTCAATGGGATTTCTTCCAGAGTTGCTATGGATATTTCTCTTGTGGACAGACTTTAAATGGAACTATATTTTTCTCAGTCTCCACAAATGCAGTTCCCAGATTCAAGAACTTCCTAAGGAGCTTCAAGCCTGATCAGTCACTGGCCCGTTTTCTCTGTTTTTTCTTTCAACGTGCATTTCAGTGTTGTAAGAAAGGAAAGAAGGATTATTGCCAACACTGTTCAGGGGAAGAAAAGCTGGAGAGCCTGCCTGCATCTGTGTTTGAGATGGAAATGAGTGGGCAGAGCTACCAGATCCACAATGCTCTTCATGCTGTAGCACATGCTTTACATGCCATCTCTATGTCCAGGAAAAGAGCAACGACAGAAAGAGAAGTCAAACATGCAAGCGTTGAACCTTGGCAGGTATATTTCTCATTGTTGTGCAAGATTTTGTGGCAAACGCAAGAGCTTTCAAAGGAAAATGCTGTTACTGAGCTCATTAGGCGTGACTTCTCATCTTGGTAAAGGCACATGTGTTGCATTTCCAATAATGCAAATTGGATGAGCTGTGTGTTCTGTCTTTAAAATATGTATCCAACTAAGGGTGCAACTCAGAGTAGCTACGGGGAGTCCTTTTTCTGGTGTAAGAACAATTTGCTCTGGATTGCAATATGAATTTCCCATAGGTTTTCACTAGGTGTTGCAGTAACTATGGGTACACGTAATGTTTCTTACCTGCTCTCGTAGTTACTCTGGATTGTAGGGTTTGGCAGTGATTTTCATCCTTTTTCATCTCATTGTCAAGGCACACCATCAATTAAATTTACCATTGGCAAGGTACACTAGACTATTGAAATCCCCCAATTTTCCTATTAATGAATGTCATTCACTCGTTCCCATGGCACACCTGAGGACTATCCACGGCACACCAATGTGCCACATCACACTGGTTGAAAATCACTAAGCTAAGGAATCATTAAAAAATTTCTTTAGGAAACTGTAGATGTAATTTTTTTTCCATGGAAAATTAATAAAATTGTCAACCATATTGATCTCATTATAATTTTCTATGTGGAGAAACAAACTTAAAAAATCATAAAAATGGAAATGGAAAATGGCAAATTACCTTGTGCCATTAAACTGAGAGGCAGTTGAGAGGAATCTACTGTAATCATTCTCAAAGTTTTTTGTATTTCAATTCAAATATACAGAAAATATTCAATTCATGCTGAAGGTGCTGACTGGAATGTTGATATTCTCTCCCAAATCAGTGGCACTCAGTCATCAAGCAGGTCCGCTTTAACAACGACGCTGGGCAGGAGGTGAGGCTTGTGAGTGGAGAATCATCTTTTGGATTTGATCTCAACAATTGGATCTTTTTCCCCAATCAGTCCTTCCTGAAGCTGCAAGTTGGGAGGATTTCATCAGATCAACACTTCACCATCAATGAGGACACCATCGTGTGGAACCAAAAATTTCAGCAGGTATCAGGAAAGGAACAACATGAATCATAGGTGCTACTACCTTGTGTCCCAATAGTGTCCCTTGCCTTTGTTGCCAGTGCACAGTTTCCTTCTGTTATGTGCTACAAAATTGTTTGTTCTAAGTTAGGGAGTTCCATAGAGGTGACCATTCTTGAGCAGGTCAAATGTGTGCATCAACTTGGAATGTGTGCACTCATGGAATGAACATGAAATTTTCCAGTGAAGCAAAACAGATCTTCCCAATTCAGGCTGTTAGTGGGTTGAATTACTGCATATTGTAAAAAGGGCTGGTTCTGATGCAAGCGACAACAAGGGTCTGACATTACATTAAGAAATTAAATCTTCCTTTATAGCAGGGGTGTCCAACCTTTTAGCTTCCCTGGGCTGCATTGGAAGAAGACGAGTTGGTTTGGGCCGCACATAAACACTAACAACTTTTTTAAAAAAAATGT
The DNA here is from genome assembly GCA_030015325.1 of Cryptoblepharus egeriae. Lineage (NCBI taxonomy): Eukaryota > Metazoa > Chordata > Lepidosauria > Squamata > Scincidae > Cryptoblepharus > Cryptoblepharus egeriae. The sequence goes on from JAREYC010000004.1 coordinate 84,003,255, forward strand.
AGGACAAAATGTAGGATGGCCTATATTTTGTCCTACATTTTAAAACCTTGGAGTAAGTCTCATTGATTTTAATGGGGCTTACTTCTGAGTAGGCATGATGCATAGGATGGGCAGTGATCCTCTCCAAGCTAAACCTTGGAGTAAGTCTCATTGATTATCATGGAGTTTTCTGCTGAGTAGCCGTGCATAGGATTAGGCTTTCAGACTGCAACTTGGGAGTAAGCCTCAATGACTTTTAGTGGGGCTTACTTCTGAGGAGGCATGATGCATAGGATGGGCTGTGATCCTCTCCAAGCTTAACCTTGGAGATATGCTGCAGTCCTGAACACACTTTCCTGGGAGTAAGACCTACTGGGTACAATGGGCCTTCTGGGTAGACATGGTTAGGGTTGCAGCATATCTCCAAGGTTAAGCTTGGAGAGGATCACATCTCATCCTATGCATCATTGGGCTTTCAGAATGCAACCTGGGTGTAAGCCTCATTTACTTTAATGGGGCTTACTTCTGAGTAGATCTCAAGGGCAGCAGGCAGCAGCTGGGATAGAGGCTGAGCATGCCTTTGGGGGATGCGGGTGGGTGAGCTCTGCAAGGTCTGCAGGGGCCTGAAGTGCTCTTAGTGCCAGGAGGCAGGTAGGGGAGGAGGCAGGCAGCCCAGACCAGCTTTGTGGTGGCTGCCCAGGGCAGTGCGCAGAGAAGCATGTGAATTTTGAAAACCAAAGCTGGTTTTTCCAATGGTGGCCAGCTTTGTAGGAGGGCCGCATCCACCCTCGTCCTGGGCCGCATGCGGCCCCCGGGCCTCGTGTTGGACACCCCTGCTTTATAGTTTTGAGGAATGAAATACTCCAATGTCAAACTAAACCAAGATATCCCATTTTCCACTCTTAGATACCACCCCATTCAACATGTGTCCCAAGCTGTCGTGTTGGGCAGAGCAAGAGAATTCAAGAGGGTAAACCCGTTTGTTGCTATGACTGTATTTCTTGTCCAGAAGGGATGATAGCAAACGAGACCGGTATGTCAAAGTGGACAGATCAATGCGGAAATGTTTTCAAAAATTTAATTGTCCAAATATAAGTCTTCATATGTACTTAAATTATAGGTGAAGCAGCCCCGTTATTTCTTCTACCTCTGTGACATTGCCATGGGTGGTGCCCCACGGGTGACAGGCACAGTGGGTGTGACAACATTACTTGATTAAAACCTTGCTATTTTTAAAAGACAGCATCTTGCTATATTTCATTCAATATGTTTTCATGCAGATTCCAATAAAACAAACTGTGTTGAACTATCTTTATTCTATCAAATGTTATAACCAATCAACCAGAGGAGTGCATCAATACACCTTCCTCCAAGGGCACTGCTGTGCCCACTCCATGGGAGGAGGTTCATTAAGGGGGTGATGCGGCAGTTTTCCAAATTTGGTGATGCAAAACCTAGTGACGCCACTACTAAAGGAACATTTATTCTCTTCCTTGAGGGAAACATCTGCTGCCCTATTTGATCAACTTGAACCTGCACCAGAGAAACATGAAACACCAAGAAGACACCTCCTGACAATGTTTTTGGTTCTTTCAGATGCAGTTCAGTGTATCAGATGCCCAGGAGATCAATATCCAAACAAGAATCAAGACCAGTGTATCCCCAAAGTTGTCATCTTCCTCAGTTACAAAGATTCCTTGGGAATCATTTTGGTTTCTTTGGCTTTTTCCTTTACTGTGATCACAGGTTTGGTGGTAATAATCTTTCTGAAGAACTGGGACACCCCCATCGTCAAAGCCAACAACCGGAGTCTCAGCTGCGTTCTGCTCAGCTCCATCCTGCTTTGCTACCTTTCCTCCCTCCTCTTCATTGGCAAGCCTGGCAAGGTGTCCTGCCTTCTCCGACAATCAGCCTTTGGCATCATTTTCTCTGTGGCTGTTTCTTCTGTGTTGGCCAAAACTATCACTGTGGTCTTGGCCTTCATGGCCACACAGCCGGGCAGCAGGATGAGGAAATGGCTGGGGAAAAAAGTGGCCAACTCCATTGTTCTCTCCTGCTCTTTCATTCAGGTGGGGATTTGCATTGGGTGGCTGACAACCTTCCCTCCCTTTCCAGATGTTGACAAGCATTCCCATTATGGACAAATTATTCTGGAATGTAATGAAGGGTCCATCGTCATGTTCTATTCTGTCCTGGGTTATGTTGGTATTCTGGCCATCGTCAGCTTCACTGTGGCCTTCTTTGCCAGAAAACTGCCTGACACCTTCAATGAAGCCAAACTGATCACCTTCAGCATGCTGGTCTTTTGCAGTGTGTGGATCTCCTTCATTCCTGCTTACATCAGCACCAAAGGCAAAGCTGTGGTGGCTGTGGAGGTCTTTGCCATCTTGGCCTCCAACACAGTGCTCTTGACTTGCATTTTCCTCCCCAAGTGCTACATTATTGTGCTAAGAGCAGATCTCAACTCCAAGAATCTTCTAACAGAGAGACATTATTAAATATGATTGTAATATTAATTATGATTTGTATTATTTCCTCTATATATTTTTATAGAATATTGTTCAAGTTGCAAAAGTAACATTTTTTCCACTTTTGTCTGTGCTCATTTGTTTGGAATATGAATAGTAGGTTTTACAAATCAAGTTAGAAGCAATTTTTGCATCTTCCCAAGGGTAATATCAACAGTATAATATTGGCCTGGAACGCAGAAGCCATGTTAAAGCAATGAAAGATACTTTTGAGGCAGGTTGGTTAGGCAATTGCAGGATCATTGCAGGACATCAGAGAGTATTTCTGAGGAGCCCTCTGAAGTTATCCCCATTCCTGCAAACATCAAAAGTGAGGGAAACAATGAGATAAGAGTAAAAATCACAAGTCCCTGTTCTTTTCCTTTTTAAAGACTTTAATTTTTTCTGACTTATATTTTTACCCTCACATTCCTCCCAGCTCTTCTCTGTCCTGAAGCCTCCACCCGCTCAGGAGCCTGTGACCCAAGAAACAGCATACACCCAGAACCACCCAGTTGGGCTTGCATCCATTCCACATCCTGTTCATCAACTGTTCACCAAGTATATGGTCTGGCATGGAGCAGGTACGGGTGGAGCATGGCTGATAGTGGCAGCAAGTTTGGCTAGGGCAAATTGCTGGTGCCACTCTGCCTGCATCAAGCAGCATCTTGCTCATGTCACTGAGGATTTGGAACACCAGTCCCAGGCCATGAATTGGCAGGCCCAGGCCATGCAGCGACATATCAAAACCACTGAACATCTGTTCTCTGAGGTGCAGGGCATGATAGCCATGCTCCAGGGCATTGGCTAGAGCTGGCAATTGCATTTACCCCCAGAGTAACCTGTATGGCATGTCACACTTAGGCTGCAATCCTAAAGACGCTTTCCTGGGAGTAAGACCCACTGAACACAGTGGGGCTTACTTTTGAGTAGACATGGTTAGGATTGTACTCTTAGACAGCTTTCCAGGCAGGGTAGCACCCACCAACCAGGGGACTAGGTACAGTACCATAGGGTCCCTATTAAGGCTGTGTCATTTGCCTCTCTCTCCTCACCCACTTCCCCCATGAATCCCATGTGCAGCCTTACCATAGTATGGGGTGATAATTCCTGCTGCTACACTGTGGCAACATGGCTGGCTGTGACAAGCAGGAGTCCTGGCCTATGATGATGGCCAGCAAAAAGTCTTCATTGTTCTCTTTTTCCTTGTGGGCAGGCAGCATGTAGCCTTCTTTTAATTACTAAATTACGTGTAATAAATTATACGTAATTTTTACAACTCCATTGGGAAAATTGCCGATTGACACCCAGTCTCTGTGTTCTGCTCCTCAACTAGTTTCCAGTCCATGAGTGGACTTGCCCTCTAATACCCTGACTGTGGCGTTTTCTCAGAAGTCTTTGGTGAGGGACCATTTCAAACATCTTCTGAAAGTCCAGATATATGATGTCCATAGGTTCTCCTACATCCACGGGCCTGTTGACCTTGTCAAAGAATTAGAAAGGTTTGTGAGGCAAGACATACCTTTACAGAACCCAGGCTGATTCTCCCGGAGCAAGACTTGCTCATCTATGTGTTTTACCATTTTATTTTTAACTAGCTTAAAAGCTGCACTCCATGCTGACTTTTAAGAAAGTTGCTGGGTTTCTGTGTTATTTACTGCGTGTAAATAACTGTGTTAAGGCCATTCTTGGCATACCATCCACCACAGGGAGACAAAAGGCCTTCTCCACATGCACTTCTCACCTCATTGCGGTGACCGTTTTCTATGGAACCCTCATCATTGTGTCCATTTTGCCAGACACTGATGAACTGAGAGAGTTGAACAAAGTCTTCTCTGTTTTTTACACCATCCTGACACCTGTGATCAACCCCCTCATCTACAGCCTAAGGAACAAAGAGGTGAAGGAAGCCCTAAGGAGAGCAGTGAGAAAGTGTGCAAACTACTAAGATGTAACTTAATATGAAGTTGAGAAAGTGTGCTTCCAATGAAACTTTGCTTGTTATTATGGGACTAGTAACAGCCTATAGCTGTCACTTCAAGAGGTATAATATAATAACATTCATCAATAAAAATTCATCTCCCTTTCCAGCATTACAACTGCTCTTTGTCACCTCTCTTCTCAATTGCTCCCTGAGCCTCTTCTCAGCCTGGTCTGTTATCAGTTGACAGAATATTTACAGTTGCATCTCCTCAGCCTGCTTGATTGACATGGAATGTTGGCCAGAGAATGTGAACAGCCTTATACACAAGGCTATTATGTAAAAAGATGAGAGTTCTGCTACTCCATACTGCGCTTTCTCAACAAAAAATGAATTAGCAAATAAAGTTGATGAGGTAAAGCACAGAATTAAAGAAATAGATAAAGAATAAGAAAATATTTCCATTATAACCAACACTGATTTGAACCCAGCCCCTTCCTAGCCCCAGTCCCGTCTCCATCTGCTTAGTCAACCATCTCCAGTGCCAGTTCAGGGCTGTTTAAACTTGATATATGCCTAATAAATCTTTGGATACACATCAGAGAGTTTGTATTTTCTCCATAAACTACCAGATTACATAAAACACATTATCATTGTGAAGCAAGCAGGCAGGCAGGCAGGGATAAGCAGTAGTCCAAAATGAGATAAAAATTCATGATTCGCAAAAAGAAGATACATATTCAGGCCCTTCCTTAGTACTAATTCAGGTTAGGGTACAATCCAGAGGCCATGCTAGATTGGCACGAGCATGCTTTAAAGCACGTTCAAGACCACACCAAAGCAGGGTTGTTTTCTCTGAGAGTACTCACTGGTACGCAGTAAGGCACCTGCCCCACAGCAGTTAATTATGTTATACGAGGATGACCTTGCTAGGCCACTGTGGTGAGTACCGGCACCTTTTTTCCTAGAAAAAAGCACTGCTCCAAAGTAAGTCAATCCTTCTGTGTTGAGCTAAACCTGCCTAAATTCCCTCTTCTATACAATGCATAAAGGTAGTGGCACTCTGTCCTCCATTCTAGATGGTCACCTTACTTAAGAAGGTATCCATGGTTGCCTCTCCACTGCAGAAGATGGCACTTGCCCCACCAGCTTGGCTATGTCAGCAAAAATTGGATAGGATTGGTCTTTTTGATTCCTTCCAATGACTCATGGGAAGGCTGGACTGCATTAGCAAGAATGGCTTTCTCTTAATTTTGGAAGAATTGGAAGAATTTGGAAGACTCTGAAATTACCTGGCCATATTGTTGCGAGAATTGCTCTCTTACAATGTTATACTTTTTATTAATTTAATGGTATAAATGTGTTGGTAAAGTATCTCATTTCCCTCCCCCCTCTCACTTCTAAAAACAACCTTTGGGGCTTACAAATAATTCTTCCTGTAATCCTTTCTCCTTTGTTAACTACTCTGCATCCTGCCATTTATATGCTAATGTGGAAGTCAGTCTGAAGCATGGTCTTCTACTGTCCTCCATTGCCAAGGCTATACCAGTCACATAACCCCTTCCCCATTCTTTCCCTTTCCTGAAAGGTAAACAACCCCTCCCCAGTCCTGCCCTTTCCTAGGTGCCCACACCTTGATGGGCATGTCCCTCTTGGACCTAAGGTATAAAAAACCCTGTATCCTATTGTTCTCTCTCTTTTCTCTTCCACCTGGATCCCCTCTTCCACCTGGATCCTGGCATGGCCTGAAGAAGGTAGATATTGCTCCCTCCATTTTCTTTCCTAGCTCGCTCTCTTCCCCTTCCTTTGCCTCCCCTTCTCCTTGGAACACACTATGCAAGGAACAAGTACACCTCATTCTCAGGCTATTGAATGTATGTAATGTTAGTTTATGCTTTATGATAATAAAGTCTGTGTCTTTGTGACAAGTTTTCCTCAGTAGTTCACTTTCTAATAAAGGTATCCCATCTGCATGACGCTGTTTTGAGTCCTGCCCAGGTCCTATATAGTAACCAAAGAGAAGCACAAGCTAATTCCCCTATTTTTACTGCTCTCTTGGTAACAATATGAAGCTTCCTTCTACCAACAGAGTTTTGCGTCAGTTCAAACTGGGCAACTGGAGTGTGTCCGAAAGTTACAGAACAAACTCCTTATTGAAAGAGATCTCACAAAGAGATCAAAATAATTGGGCTTTCAATGGAGACATTTGGGATATTGACTTTGGCTGACATTAAGTAATCGCTTTCCTTTGAGGAGCTATCCCAAGGGCACATATTCCTAAAAGAGATAGACCACACTGTTGGGAATAGCAGCATAACCATTGTCCCAAGTAGTTCATTAGGGCATGAATGTGATTATCTTCTTAAGTAGTACACTCAGAACAGAGTGGAAAAAACCCTGGGAATGATGGTTATCAAAATATGGGAGATAAGGACCAGTTACTGATATCAAAGTGATATAAAGTACGCTTTCCAAATTGTATAAATTTGCTTTCTGATTAAGAATTACTAAAAGCCTTCCAGGTTTCCTATGCTCTTTAATGTCAGGTGAGCATGTTTTTTCTGATGATGACAATGGTGGTGGTAGTGGTGGTGATGGTTCTCAAGAGATCATATTCATTCATGGATTGAGCTTGTTGGAGTTTTTAGCATAAATTTCTTCATTCATTGACAAAAACACCATGGTTTGGAATAACATTTGAACTGAACCACCATACATAAGAACCAATGAACTGCAGCTAATTGTGACTTCCATATTCTGTATATACTGTATGTTTCTGAATTTTGGAGTGGTGTAGATGTCTCTTTCACACTTCATAGGGTTTTTTCCTTACTAAAATGGAATATAAATGAGATCACCTGGTTTGGAGGGAGACTGCATATATCATTCAAGACAGAGCCTCTCAACTAAGATATTATTGTCAGAATCTCAAAATTTTTGATGGAGGTAATTACGGGAATCAGAACAGTTAAAGTGTAACTTGCTTTTGCCACTAGAAAAACATGTTGCAATCAGAATGGGAAAATCACACCATCACAGCAGAATTCCTCCTTCTTGGATTTGGGGATTTTCAGCATCCACAGATCTTTCTCTTCCTTCTTTTCATGGTAATCTATGCTCTGACCATGGTGGGAAACATCCTCATAATGTTTCTGGTTGTGATTGATCACCATCTCCACACACCCATGTACTTATTTCTCGGAAATCTGTCCTTCCTGGAGACCTTCTACGCCACCACCATTTTGCCCAGAATGCTGGCTAGTTTTCTGACTGAGAACATGACTCTCCCTGTTTATGGCTGCCTTGTGCAATTGTGGTTTGCTGCCTCCTTAGCGGCATCTGAATGCTACATCCTCTCAGCAATGTCTTATGATCGCTATGTCGCAATATGCAAGCCACTGTATTACGCAAACGTGATGAACAAGAAGGTCTGTTTCAAACTGATGGCTGCATCTTGGATTTGTGGCTTTGCTGAAAATACAATATTGATCATTTTCATCTCAGAGCTCACCTTCTGTGGTCACAATGTAATTGAGCATTTCTTTTGCGATTTCCTCCCATTGCTCCAGCTGTCCTGCACTGACACCCATAAGGCACAGCTTGCACTGACCATCCTGGCTTCCATTTGCACACTACCAGCATTTATCTTAACCTTAACATCATATATTTACATCATTTGTGCTATCCTGAGAATTCCATCAACCGGAGGGAGGCAAAAAGCCTTCTCCACCTGTTCCTCTCATCTGGTTGTTGTGTCCATCTTCTATGGTACAATCATTATTGTCTATGTGCTGCCCAAAACAGAACTGCTAAAGGATCTGAATAGAGTCTTCGGTGTTTTCTACACTGTTCTGACACCTCTGGTTAATCCACTTATATACAGCTTGAGAAACAAAGAGGTAAAGGAGGCTTGGAGGAGAGCTGTTTCCAAGTGTATAAATAAGCAAGCAATTAATATAATGTAGTGAAAGACTGGGAGGCTGTATCCAGACTGCACCATTGTGTTTAAACATGTGCCTTTGCAACTATTCCTGTATCATTTGACTAGATTGCATTTGACTAAGAGCACAATCCTAACCATGTCTACTCAAAAGTAAGCACCATTGTGTTCAATGGGTCTTTCTCCCAGGAAAGTGTCTTCAGGATTGCAGCCTAAATAGCATCATTCGACCTGAATATTTGCAAATATTTCTGTACCATTTGTCTAGATTCATGTACCATTAGACTAGAATTTGAAAGCTCTAGGGTGCAATCCAGAGTATCTATGGGAAGTCCTTGCTCCGGTGTAAGAACATTTTACTCTGGATACTGGTGGCTCACAGCCAAATAAGTCCTATTGTGACTACTGGAATCTAATAAATGTTGTCTTGAGTTCCAGTCGTGACAGTTCCCATTTTGAATGTGGCAGAGTCTGCATTAGTGCCAGTGCATTACAGTGCAAGACGTTTATTAGGACTGAGATGCCCTTAAATTCACTAGCTGTTTAAGATCTGGGACTACAAGATGTCCCTAAAAGATGTGGATTAGCACATAACCATTCAAAATTAGCACAGGAGCCAAAAGGATGTCGAGTCAAAACTTTATTCAATCCAACAAATACAAAATATTGTTTCAAGAGTTGATATCAATACAAGAGACATGTGGAAACTGAGATGGCTGAGGGAACAGCAGCTTCATTTTCTCATCAAGTTCACTCCTAGAAATAAACAGAGTAGTTTCAATGGTGGGCATAATTGCCTGCACTATTTAAACTGCTGCTCTTTTTATTTTGAGGGAAGGGGGCGAGCACTTATACTTGAATTTATGCAAGCCAATCAGTAATGAAGGTCTACTGTACTCAATCCTACATCACTGGTGAACTTAACTGTTGGATGACCGACCGGATTTATTGACTGGCAATTATAATTTATGCAAATTAGGCTATTTTTAGATGGTCATCTAAGTTAAATTGTGTTGACCGGTCATTGCCCATAAAATTTTTGAAACACCTGCATGAAAGTTGCTCTAAGATTTCTAATTAAAAAATTTGGATCATCATCATCACTGTCATCATTGATCTTGTCTCCTTTCAGAATAGGACTAGCCCTACAATCCAGAGTAACTACGGGAGCACATAAGAGACATTACGTGCACCCGTAGTTACTGCACCACCTAGTGAAAATCTACGGGAAATTCATATTGCAATTCAGAGCAAATTGTTCTTACACTGGAGCAAGGACTGCCCATAGTTACTCTGGATTTCACCCTAAGTGATTAAAAAAGCAGGCCTCCATCAATCTTGAAAGACTATGGTATCGTGCTTGATGCTGCATACGCTGCATGCGAAGCACGAAAGCCTGGGTTAGATTGTTATGGAGGATAGGCTGTTACCCAAGCAGCAAATCCCCCTTCTCCACGCTACTGAATTAGTCCAATGGAAAGGCAGAGCCAATACGATTGAATCCAGCTGGCGTCGCAGAGCTGGGCTAAGGACAGGAGCTCACTCTGTCTTGTGGGGCCGACCCAGGTCTCAAAACCTGGCCTGCTGGTTAACAGGCACAGTGTCTTAGCCACTTGCGCCACCCACAGCCCATTCTAAGTGATACTGGCTGGGCTAAATATAATTCTTCTTGGAATTAGATCCTAGAACATGTTGCAAGTGGACTGCTGTTTTACCCTGTGCCCTTTAATCCCCAAGTCCTACATTTCTGTGTTGCTGCACAGACCATTAAAAGCTGTCATCAATACATAGATAACACCTGGCTCTGCCTCTCATTTCCAGGTAAGATCAGGAGAACAGGAGAGGTGATTAAACTGTCTGGGAACAAAGAAAAAGAAGTTGGGCAGTTCAGTGTTTCCACAGCTTTTTGATCAGCTCACTTTTGTTATCCTTTAAGGCTCTCCTAATCCAGCAGGATTTCTTTCATCCCCATTTTGGACTCTGAAATTAAAAAAAAAACAAACCCCCCCCCAAAAAAAATTTTTTACATAATGAAAGATTATTGAGAAAGATTCATCAGATTGAGTTAGCTTGCAGTCCAACACTATGAGAGCCTTAATGCTGCCTAAATAGTGTTCTGGACCTACAGCATAAAACTGTGCATACTTATTAACATGCATTTTGCTGGCATAACATGTACGTACAATTGGACCATCAAGGCACAGTAAAGGAGGTTGTATTTGGAACAGCTATTTCCTGCCAGCAAATGTGCACATAATTAAGAACAAAAAACAAGAGCCTTGCTGAATCAGGCCAAAGTCCCATCTAGTCCAGTTTTCTGTATCTTACCAGAAGCACCACCAGAGGTCCACCAGATGCCCCAGGGAGCACACAAGGCAACAAGAGACCTGCATCCTGAGGCCCTACCTTGCATCTGACTTTCTGAGGTAGTCTAACATTCTAAAATTAGAGGGTTGTATGACCTCCTGTATGGATTGTAATATAAACTTTTTCTCCGGAAATTTGTCCCAATCCTTTTAAAAAGGCTCTAGACCAGAAGCCATCACACATCTTGTGGCAAGGGGCTCCATAGTGTACATGCTGAGTACCTTACTCAGAAGTAAGTTCCATTGAGTTCAGTAGTACTTATTCCCAGGAAAGTGGGATTAGGATTCCAGTCTTAATAATTAGAGGGCAGAAACATGTTTGTTCCTTGCTAATTGAGCTTTCCGGTGGAACTCCTGCCTGAATGATTAGATATGTGTTTCTTTAAAAAAAAAAAAACACCTGAATATTCAAAGAAGGGATCAAGGCTATGATTAAGCAAGCCAGATAATCCTGATGCTACCCTGAGTCAAGTTGTCTATTAAAGACCTATGGATTTGTGTCCTTTAATCAAGTATACCTCTTTTTCAAAGCATTCCTTCTTGTCCTCGGCTTGGCAGCATTTTTCCAGAGCATCAGAAAAATGTGTCATCATATCATAGACTTGGTCCTCAGTAATGTCAGGCTTGTGTTTAACCAATTCAACAAGGAACCTGCAATGAGATGAACAGAACTGTTGGTCAAATGTCTCCAAGGTCACAGAAACCAATCTTTCTCTGTTGGCTTCTGCAAGGTGGAGAAACCCAAATAAGTGGAGTCAGTAATTTCAGAGGATTTTGTTGCCATTGTTCATGCCATCTCCCAGTATTGGAATCAATATAAGGTGATAAATACTAAGAGGCTAATGAAAGAGTGCAAAAAAGTCTCAGAAGATAAAAGAGAAATGCTTTTTAGGAGGTGGGGGATTGGAAAGACAAGAGATGAAAGAGAATCAGGGTGGTTGAAGGAAAGAGAAGCAGAGATGTTGACAGTGTTGACTTGGCATTGGAGAAAGTAGTGGCCAGAAAAAAGTGAAACCAGAACAAAACATTACATCAATTGCCATCAAAGTTACAGCTCATGGATGAAATCCAAATCTTCTTAGGTCATATAGAGCCTAATCCTATGCATGTCTACTCAGAAGTAAATTTCATTATAGTCAGTGGGGCTTACTCCAAGGAAAGGATGGATATGAAGCCTCATTCATTTGTAATGTGCTATAAGGGTTTCTGTAGTAGTGATCTTTTGCCATAGATTGGCTGATCAGCCCCAAACATACATGGAGTGCAGTAGCCTGTGGCTGCAATCCTAACCACACTTTCCTGGGAGTAAATAGTATTGAACACAATGGGACTTAATTCTGAGTAGACATGCTTAGGAGAACTGTAAGTCTGACATGCTCTGATCCTTGAATGTCATGCAGAACGTTCTGGGGGATGAAGAACAGAAGATGTGATCCTGAAAAGAAAGAGGTGGGCAGATGAGAAGATCAAGGAAAGCTAAGAGGTCTCAAAATCAGAGGGTGGTATCAGAAAGTAAACATGAGGAATTCACCACATTGAGTCAATAAGCCAACTTATTTAATATAACAAATGTATAGCACAATCCTAGCCATGTCTACTCAGAAGTAAGCCCTATTGTGTTCAATAGATCTTGCTCCCAGGAAAGTGTGTTAAGGATTACTGTGGTAGTTAAAATAATTAGCTATTATTTTTTCATTTTCAAGGTAAACCGCTTTGTGAACCTTTTAGTTGAAAAGCAGTAGGTAGGAAAGGAGGCAGGCAGGCAGGCAGATAGGCAACTATAACCTCACAGAGATATGTACAAAATACCTACAGAAAACCAGGACTAAATAGCCTATAGGACTAAATAGCCTATATTTAGTATAGGACTAAATGCCTAGGACTAAATAGCCTATAGCTTTCTCTCCTCCCTTCAGCTTCCCTGAAACAAATACTTGGGTGGGTGGGTGGGTGGGTGGGAAAGAAAGAAAGAAAGAACTCTCTCACACAACCCATATATTCCTTCTCTTATACTTCCATACTTTTCTCTCCGTTGACCTTCATTACTCACAGCTCCCTTAAGCTGATCCAACTCCTAAATTAAAGCAACAGCAGAACCAATCAAATAATCTAATAGGGAATCAGGTCACAGCCAAGTCGCCTTATTCTTCTATTAAGATCACCATTTTCTTCAGATCGCTTTTTTCTTCTGTGCAAAGATGAGAATGAAAACTGGGCAAGGGAATTAGCAGGCAGATGTTTACCTGTCCATCAACTGCAGAGGAACAGAAGGTTGAAGTTCATGTAATGAACTGGAATAACCACACCAACAGGTGGAGGAATGGCTTTTATTACCTTTGCTTCTCTAATTGCTCATCTTCACTGCCATCTGAGCAAAGATCTTCAGTAGAAAATTTGTGAGGGGCTGGAATATAATTTTCATCTTTTTGTAAGCCAAGGAAGCAATGTCGCCTGTTATGAAAGTGGTCATTACAACACTGATGGACCTGTTGGTTTATTTGATGGGTTTCATCTTGCAGGCAGATAGCTCCTAAAACAAAGTCCACCTTTAGAGAAAGGGAGAGAGAGAAAGAGAGAGTTGACTTTTGACATGAAGCCTACAATAGAAACAAAACATACACTCACACACATCAGCCACAATTTCAATATGTATAACTGCACATTTCCAAACATCAAAGTAGGAGGTTGTTGAGAATTTGGAAGCAGAACTAGATGTGATATCCACATGCAGGATAAATTGGGAAATGAATGTAAAGTACTTACGGAGTGATCAACACATGCTAATTGTTGAGTGTCATTCAGTGGGCAGCATTTGGCACCCACAGCTGCCATCTGTTTCGTGTACTTGTAGAGGTCAACAAATGATAACTGGGGAGCTCTCTGGGTGTACTTGAAAAGTAACCTGTAACAATGAATTGAACAGTGGATTAAAGTTTGACAGTATTCAGAGTGAGTTGAAGGTGGTTTTGGATTCGGATACGAGAGTTCAACCGGTTCATAGTTTACAAGCAGGATCAAAGAGCAAACAGCCACAACCGCGGATGGAGCAAGATCAGGGCCATATTTGCCAGATCCCGGCACTCTTTCCGGAATGATAGATTCCAAAGAGATAAGCAGGCAGCTTCTTTATTTCCCTTGGATGTCCCTGCCAATTCCAAAATGATATGTAACCATCAGGCTTAACAGATGGTTCACTGGACAATAAAAAGTCTGCCTCTCTTTGATTTGGACAAGGAGTAATTCAGGCCCCAAGAAAGGAGGAAACAGCAGCCTGCTGGAGGATGCAAGAGGGGACAACTATATGTGTTGAACATGCATTGCACTTAGGGTTTCCATAATTCTCTTTGGGACAGGACCCTCTCTCACACTTGCAGGCATGTGAACACAATCCCCAAAAATCAGGACTCTCCCTGTTTTTTTCAGGACATATGGCAACACTAATTGCACTTGAAAGTCCTCTTCCTAAGGCATTGCAAGGTTGGAGCCCCATAGGGAGCCACATTAATATTCACATCAAGCAAAGCAAGCTTCTTCCTTGGTTATGTTATGTCTAATTTGGAAGAGTGTTCAAAGTCTTCCACAACTGTTTGCACAAGCAAAGGTCCATTTATAAGGTTTTGGGGAAAGTGCAGCCTTTTTCAAATATGCACTGGTGTGCTATAGTAACAAGGGCCTGACATATTTAGCACATCAAGATATCTTCCTTCCATATAGTCTGTTTCTCCTATGCAAACATCACATAAATCATTGTGATGACTTTCCTGGTGGGAAATTCACTTGCATAACATAACTTCTGGGCCTCTGAGATAAATTTTATCAAGAGGTACAAAGTCTCTTTGTATCCCCTATTCCATTGGGTCATAATTTCATACAATGACTGAATCATAATTTTTATGAATGATAGCATATAAAGCAGTGGTTCTCAATCTTCCTATCACCGTGACCCCTTTATAAGTTCCTCATGTTGTGGGGACCCCCAACCATAAAATTATTTTCATTGCTACTTTACTTTTTTGCTAGTTATAAATTGTAATGTAGATATCCAATATGCAGGATGTATTTTCATTGTTACAAATGAAATGTGTGTTCTATGCACACACTGAACACAATGGGATTTATTTCAGAGTAGGTATGCATAGGATTGGGCCCTGAGGCTGTCAGTCAGCCCCAGTGTGCGCACAGCTACAGCCGGAGGTCTGGCAAGCCTGACCTTGCCCCCTGCACCAGGAGTCTTTAGGCGACCCCCAGGAAAGCTCTAGGCGACCCCCAAAGGGGTCCTGACCCCCACTTTGAGAAATGCTGATATAAAGCTACAAAGGCTTACCCAAAATCCAATTGCTAATTTTCACACAATGTGTGCAAACATTTCCTGAGATCCCAGGACATTGCTGCTCCCCTCCTATGGCTTCTAGGCTCTGTTTTTGACCCTGTTCCTTGAAAAATGTGCCCCCAGCACCCCACTCTCATGTGCCCTGCATAGCTTCTGTAATTCCTCTTAAAACAGTCCAGGTGCATTAAGCGTAAACTCTTGTTCACAATCTGGAAACTCATGAAAATGACATACAAATTTTGGAAGGCGTAGTCCCCCTTTTTCTGAGTGACACAGTAGGGCTTTAATGCTTCTAGATTATCAGCAATATGCTTATTCACTTGTTCATCCTGAAAGAAAGCAGAAACGCTGTTAAACATGGTATAATGAGCACAGCTACAGGGCTGCAGTGGCTCAGCTGGTTAAGATACCATCCCTGTTCTCCAACAGGCCTGGCTTTGAGACCTGGGTGCTGCAAGATGGAGTGAGCTCCTGTTCCTAACACAGCTCCTGCCAACCTAGCAGTTTTCATGCTCAGCCTTCTCTGTCCCAGAGACACATGGAAATATAACCCACAGCCTACTTGATTGACTTGGAATGTGTGGATACCCCTTGCACAGGTCAAGGCTTTTATGTAGATATATATTGCAATCCTATGCATATCCTCAGAAAGTAAGTCCCATTATATTCAATGGGATTTACTTCCAGGAAAGTGAGTATAGGATTGCAGCCATGTTTCATATCCTTCTGAGGTCACTATACAAAGTATTTGCCCACCACAGTTTCACACCATTTACTTCCATGGGTGATGACAGATAAACATTTAGCACAGCGATAAGTAGACGAATATAGTGTGACTAGGGAAAATGGAGAAAGAAAAGTGTAAGGAGTGTATCCTTCCCACGGCGATGTGGTGGCAAGATCACATAACGTTAACATTATGTCACATTAAGTTAAAGCCAGACACCAGCCTTGAACTGGATTGGAGGGCAAGCTCCTCAAGGGTTTTGAAACTGAGTTCTATCCACAGGCAACCAGTCTACAAACTGCTTTACGGTTATGGCAAGACAACTCTCACCCATTGCATGTGAGGGAAACTTAACTTACCAGCTGAGCAAGGCAAGCTGGGGCATCCTCAGTTTTGCAGCACTGCTCCAGTAAAGCTTTGTATTTCTCCTCAACTTGCAGTAGAAGCTGTACTGAAAACTCATGGTGTTTCCTTGAATATACATGTAGGAACCTGCCATGTAGAAAAGAAGACACAGAGAGAAATGCTAAGACAACTTAGGGTTGCTGCAGTTGTTCAAAGCCAATGGGACAGAGGGTCCTGTCCAGATTTTGTGGAAGGAAATTATGGCAATCCTCGCTGTACCATATCCAGCATGTTTAGTGACTGCTGCTGTGTTACCATGTGGAAGGAAAGGCTGCTTCCCTTCCCCATAGTAGGGCTGATCTCCAACTGGGATCTTTATTAGCCTTGACTTGAAATTAAGGATGTGGCTCTGGGATTATGTCCAAGTCAAACCCATACTCCCCATGCCAATGTAAGATCACATAACATTAGATTAAATCCAGACACCAGCTTTGAACTGTCCACCCGAAATGCTTGATTGGGGTGGGTGGGGAGATTTCTAGCAGGAGGATTAACAATTAGGTAAGTTGCTGGAAATGGTTTCTTGAATAATTAAATGTTTAGGAAGGAGTGTTTTGGGATTTGACAACTAACAGCCCAATCCTATCCTTCACTGTTCCCTATGTAGACATGCCAAAAAATGGACATGCAGAATCTAGTAGGGGAGGATATTAATTACATGAGGCTGTTTTAGAAAATTCATGTAGGTGTTGTGCCTTATTCTTTATAAATAAAATATGTTAAATAGTTAATCCTTGTCTGTCTTATTTGGGATTCTCATTTGAAGTGCTGAAGCAGCAACACAGCATGCAAGCCTATTCTTTCCATGTTCCCCAGCCTACCTGTCCTCCTGCCCTTCCTTATAATGCTTGCTCGCCATAGCCCTTCTGATCTATCAGAACTCTCTTTCAGCCTTGCTTTGGACAGGCATCTTGGCTGAGATTCCAGCTTGCGATTGACTCTTAAGGATGACCTTAATAGAGCCATGGCTGGCCACCCATGTTAGACAACTGAAGTGATTGCTTCAGGTAGAAGGTTTGCAGAGAGTCATGCATTTCTGTCCACCTTAGGGTTGTCATATGCCCTGAAAATCAGGTACAACCCCAATTTGGGGGGATTGTGTTCACATACTGGCAAATGGGACAGAGGGTCCTGTCCCAATATTGTGGAAGAGAATTATGGCAACCCTAGTCTACCTACTTGTCTACTCCTACTCTTTCCATTCCTTGGATTAAAAAAGGAAGAAAAAGAGCTTTGCAAGAGCTCTCAGAAAGAGGGAGAAATATGGGCCAGCACATCTTTGGGTAAAGGGGTCAGCTGTGGCCTACTGTCACTGCAGGCTGCCAAGGCTGGATCCATGGGCGCCACAGCGTACCCACCTAATCCTGTGACTCCTAGGGAAGTCCAGGGAATGTGCAGGTCCCATCAGGGAAGGTGCAGACACCCCTTGTTCCCCTCAGATTGAGGGACACAGGCAGATCTGCACTTCGCACATTGGGTCTCCAAGAAGGGAAGCCACAGACCATCCCATGCCTCTCAGAAGCCAAGAGAGATTCATCCCCCTCACTGGCAGATTTCCATAGGGTGATGTCGCCGCAGTACACATGCATCTCTATGGCACATCCTCATCATGATGTCTTGATGTGCCATGGGTTCAGACTGTGCTCGGTACGCCTCTGTGGGGCAGCAATTGGCATACCATCACAGGTGCCAGGAGGTTATGAGCTGGGCCTCTGCAGAGTCCCATTGTTGTATCCAGCACCAGACCCAGTCCTTATGGAAGTAAATGTTGTCCTTGTATTCACCTTTCTGCCTACAGCACTTTCTGTTCAGTGCAGCCAAGATGGTGGTATTAAGTAGTTGTCTATATCTTACTTGTTCAGATGAGCAGTGTGGTTCTCAGCATAATGTTGGCATGCTTCTTGATTATCTATGACATCTTCGTCTGCTGGAAGCAGTTTTGCATGCTTACTTCCATCTTCAAATCTGTTGTTTTCAAATCTTGAAAGGCATTCTACCACATTAGTAGATGTTGTGTCATTGTGTTCACAGATATAGTCTGACACATCAACCTACAAAAGGAGAGGTTTACAAACCACTGGTTCTTTTAAGCCAATAACTCTTGCATTTCAGGGAATGTTGGAGCTCCTTGAAAGCTTAGGAGATGTTTCTCTATTTCAGTCATGGGATAGATCTCAGTATGTAAGTTTTCCCCATGCCTCCAGTTCTCCCCTTTAATTAGGGTTGACTCATAGTGCAATCTTAATCCCTGGTTAGGTCAGAATAAGACACAACACAAGTCCTGCACTGGCGTCATAATATTGCACAGGTAGGAGTTAAAGGGAGTTTGGTCAGTGCAAAGATATGCGCCGGACTACCACGGGAATGGGGAGACATGTGAATCATGCTGGCCTAAATTGGTTAGGATTGTGCCCTCAGGAAATTTGGGAACCATCTCTAGAAGAAGATAAAGGGGGAAAAATGCTGGGATTTTTGATTTGATAAAATTTAATCTAAATGAACCCATGTCATATGAAGCCATGTTCATGTAAATGAACTCATGTTTAACTTAAATGAACTCATGTTACCTTTTTTTGGAAACACTGAAATGATGCACCTTGGCAACATTCTTCATGTGCGAGTGTGAGAAGCTCTGCAAATGTTGCAAGAACCGAATACCGAGTATCAAGATGGTGCTGGCTCAGCTGAGCAAGCTTGCTGGAAAGAAATCCACACATACCATTATGTGGCACCTGCATTTTAAGTGCAGTCAAAGTATAATGACTTTGATGAATCTAGCTTTTATACTTTGATGAGGGGTATCAGTGGTACAGCTAAGGGTGCAAGGGGTAGCAAGCTTTAGGGTAGCAGGCTTTAGCTGAGCTTGCTTTAGGGTAGCAAGCTTTAGCTGAGCCTGAAATTAGTGACTAAAATTGTGAAAAACAGAGCATATATGAATAATAATATCATCATGATATATATCGTTGGAAAGGTAATTTAATCCAATGAAACAAACTGCACTGGAGTATCTGTATCAGGATGACCAAATGCCCAAACCTCAAAAGGAGGACAAGGTCTTGGTGGTACAGGACTAGGTGGTGCAGCCTGGCCTCTACGGCAGACAATGGCATGTTTGCCTACTCACAAGTAAAGCCATGATATTGGGCACTTTCACTTTCCCATAGAGCTCAATGCATATTTTTGATTTTTAGTTTTTTGGCCATAATGTTTGCTAGGAAGGAGATATTTCAAAACCTATTTTTGCAATGGATTCTACTCTTCAATACAATTCCAACAACATATGACATGATGGCTGCTGGTCCTTCAGTTTTCTTTGTTTAAACTGTGCCAAAATAGTGTGTCCTAATCTCTCAAGAACATTGTCTGAGTGGTCTAAATATACAAGGCTAAATATACTGTGTTGAAATTTCTGTATTCAATTGTCAAGGGGCTGCATTTGGCCTGCAGAGCTTATGGGAATAAAGAGTGCAACTTTCCAGCACCAAGGTAAAGGCAATGCAGCTCCTAGGTCAGGGAACAAGCATTGCCTTTCCTTGAGGCCTCTTGGAGTGCGTCCCCAACTGTAGGATGCAGCACATTTCCCACTGGCACAGCTATGTCAGTGCTGGAAAGTTACTTAGGATTGAAACCACAGTGTATTAGCCTACCTCTTTCACCTCCTCCACATTTCTTAAACTGCTTCATCCCCCTCTTCTAATCCAGATGGTGGAATGAGTAGAAGCTGGCAGAGGTAGGTAAGGAGGCCAGGAAGTTCTAAATTTAGCATCCCATTGATGGCACTCGGTGGTGTTGAGATGGCCCTTCATGCAGGCTTTAAGAAATATTGTAATTTTCCTAATTTCAAATTGCAATTGCTGTCCTATCATTTACAGTTTAATGAGGAAAATGAGGATGGAGCACTGAGCTTCTGCACTCACTGGGATGCGTGAAAGAAGCTACAATATTATTTATTGGTAGTGTATACTTTGAACACATTTTAATATTAAATTTAATATTGTTATTATCTGAGAGTCTTCAACTACCCTGTGTTTGCAACCAAAACAGAAAGTTAAGATGTAAGTAAGCGTGCTCCTAGTTCTTATGAACGTCCCATGTGTACCTACAGCCAAACTTACTAATTTTTCAACTCATTCCGCCCATTCTTCTTCAGGATTAAGCAGGAGTACTGCTCCAAAAAATCAGCTTCGATGAATGTTTTTGTTGCAGCTTCATCCTGTTGATACAGAAAACATGGTCATAAAGAGGGACACAGAAAGGGTCAGAAATAGGAGTGCCTGCTCTTTGAAATCACTGTCCAGAATGGCTCCGACAGTGGGCCACACTGTGTGGTGTGATACCAGCAGTACCTACTGTGGCATTGTTCTGTAGCTGCATCCACTGTCATATGAATGTTATGCTCTAAGTCTTCAGCTTAGCACTGAAAACACTGCAATCACCTGTAATGCTCCCCCCTCCTCCACCCCCCAAAAAACACTTAGAGTTATCTTGGAATCCCTAGAGGCTTAAGGTTGTGAGCTTATGTATGATTACCGGAATGTGAGCTCTATTGAATCCAGTAGAACTAACTTTTGAGTAAATATAACTAGGATTGTGCCATTTTGTGGTGTTTTGTTTCCAGTGAGTAAGACAGGAATAGAGCTTGAGACTGCAATTGTAATCCCTAGTTAGGCTGGTTTAAGTCTTGACACAAGTTCTGTGATGGTATGGGAGTGTCACAAAAGTGTTGGAAATTCTGTGCACTCCTGGGACCAACCTCTTGACAGCACCACAGGAATAGGGAGAATGGTGAGTTGTCATATTCAGCGGGTCTTACGCCCAGGAAAGTGTCTTCAGGTTTGCAGCCTAAGTGGGGCTTAATTCTGAGTAGACATGCATTGGGCTGAGCTAGAATTGTCAATTAAAATTGTTCCATATTTGAAGACATAATTGGGATTATAATAAAATACCTTTTCCTTCAAGCAGGTGTTCTTGTCAGCGTTAGCTTCCTGGCAGCAAATTGGCATCACCTTCTGAAAGTCCTGAATTATAATAAGGATTAGAGGAATTGATGTATAAGGATATCTTCTGGCAGTCTCATAGATGCATCTGTGACAAAACAGGTAAATTGCATTAAGGTGGACTAATCATAATCATAATTGAGATACAGTAAAAGATCTGGTGTAAAAAAATTATCTTTATACAGTGGTACCTCACTTATCAAGTGCCTCGCTTAACAAGCGTTTCACATAACAAGCAAAAGTTCCAAGAAGTCTTGTTTCACATGACAAGTTCCGCTTCACGTAACAAGCAAGTGCACTACGGGCATGCGTGCTATGCAGCCCTGATGCTCCGCATGGAGGCTCTTTAAAAGGGCTGCCCGCCAGCACTGCTGCCTCTAACTGCCCCCAACTTGGGGACAGTTGCCTAGAGGTGCCACAGGCAGCCGCCCCTAACTTCCCCCAAGTGCCCCCACCGACCACCTTGAACCTCCAGCAGCGGCCCAGGTAAGCCTCCCAGGAAAGTGTCTTTGATTGCAGTCTCCTGACTATATCTACTCAGAAGTAAGCCCCATTGTGTTAAATGGGGCTTACTCCCAGGAAAGTGTCTTTGCAGCCTCTTAACCATGTCTACCCAGAAGTAAGCCCCACTGTGTTAAATGGGGCTTGCTCCCAGGGAAGTGTCTTTAGGATTGCAGCCTAAGTAGACTTCATAGGATCATGCACATTGAATGCATGTTTTGAATTCAATACCAGTGTTTTGTAATCATTTTTACATCCAGTTAATATTTTTACATGAATATTTTGGGGGTTGTGGAACCAATCGTCTGAGTTTCCATTATTTCCTATGGAAAAATCTGCTTCACTTAAAGAGCGTTTCACTTAAAGAGCAGGCCTCCGGAACTAATTAAACTCTTTATGTGAAGTACAACTGTACTTTGAATGGGAAGCTCCCTTGGCCTCTTCATGTTTTTTCTGTCATGAAACATCATGTAAGTTCAGGGCAAGAAGCCATCCCATCATCAGTTGTTCCACTTTATTTCTTCAGGTTTAGAGATATTTTGGGTTGAGTCAGACAGTGGCATTGCTATAGGGATGTGGGCTGCACCAGGTGACATGCATGGGGGGACATCACAATTGGCCATTTAAAAAAAAAATAGTACTTTGATCCATACAATTTTGCTTTATTTCATGCAGAATGTAATGAAACAAACCACAGTGAAATATTTCTATTCTGTGAAAAGTTATAGGCAAAAAAGCAATGATACCCAATGCATGGCAGGTATGACCATTATCCAGGGCAGGGATCTCCAAACTTTTTGGCAAAAGGGCCACATCATTGTTCTGTGTCAGAGGCCAGAGAACTAATTTACATTTTAAATTTGAATATATTTACATAAATTTACATATAATAATGTATTGGAGTGGATTACAAGACTTGCCCAAAGGCCGGATAGAGGGGTCTTGCCAGGGTCCACAATGAGGTTTGCGGAGTTTGGGCTGGAGTTTGGAGATCTCTGGTCTAGGGCATTACTTCACTCTTTTACTTACTGGGCTATGAATAAATTTTTGGGTTCTTTGCAAACTTCTTCATTTAATTCTTGATATGGAGGAATGAACTCTGGTGTTGTGTTTTTATGTGCTATAAAGCACTTGTCTCTCTCTGGATCAGCTTTAGCACAGCACTCAGTCAGTCTGTACTTGGCCACAAGATCTTGTGCATGGCAAAGTTCATTGAGGAAGTCGGCATGCTAAGGACAGAAGAAAACAGGGTATTTATGCAAAAAATAATCTGTCTTCCACATTTCTTCATGGGACATTTGTGCATATCTTTTTCTCACATAGAAAAAAAAGGCCCACTCAGATCCCCCACCATTTTGTCCCACTTCCAGAGTCTTACCACTGAGTTTGCACATCTTGGGTCTCGTAGTCCATGGGTAGTACAATGTGTTGATCGTGCTGCAACTCCATTCACCAGTTTTTCTACTTCTTCATATGTGGCTTGCTGCACATACTGAGAAAACCAGGCTATTGCACTGAAGAAAGGTTATAAGCAATTTTAAGACAACTTTTCAATTTTGGCTAGACATGAGGAAGAATTTCTTAACTGTGTTTTGGCATTGGAACAGTCTGCTTCACACCGTAGATGGCTCTCCCTTGTTGGAGGTTTTCAGGCAGAGACTGGATGATCCTTGGTAAGAAATGCCCTAATCCTGACCTAAGCAGGGAGTTGGTCTACAATACATGATATACGATCTCTTTAACAGCCTATATGATCCTACTAATATGAATACGCTGTATGCCTCAGAACAACTGCATTCTTATGGATGATAGCAGAGTCAAAAGAAGGGCTGTCAATAATGGTATACAGGTCCAAGGCAGTAGCTCCTAGTGATTATCATGCTCACTCATTCCCATGTATGGACATGCAGCTTAATTGAGAAAAGCCTTGGTAGAATGATTTTGTTGCCACCAATCCAAGGAATCAGGCTATCCAGAAGGTCTCCCTGGGTAGAAACCCAAATCACAGGAGTTCCCATAAAAACAATCTCAAGTAGCTGTATAGTGAAGCAATCATCTGCACATCCCTTAGAAAAGACCATGTGAACTCCAAAGTTAAACTGTGAAAGGTTTATAAAAAGGTGTGACTTACACAGAGTCAAATTCTGAAAGTGGTCCTGCTACAAAGCGGCTGGTGGTTCCTTCCACCCCTGTAATGAAGACAATCCTTAATCAACCAACCAACCAACCAACAGTATTTATATACTGCTTTTCAATGTATACAAAGTGGTTTACAGAGAAAATAAAATAACGATGGCTCCCTGTCCCAAAAAGGGCTCACAATCTAAAAAGATGCACTAGAACCCCAGCAGAAGCCACTATATAAGACATTGCTAGGGAAGGAGGGCCAGTTACTCTTCCCCTTTTAAATAAAAGAGGAAACCTACTTGAAAGAGTGCTTCTTGCCCAGTTAGCAATGGGGCTTTTCAATCATACTCTGTTCTCATTCCAATCACAACTTTTCCATCATACTTTTATATCTAGAAAAATATTTTATCTCCAGAAAAATGTCCTGGGTGATTTGAAAAGGAAACAAAAGTAGTTTCACAATATATGAATAGTTGTGTGATGTCTATCATACAAGATACAGAGCAACCTAATGGAACAACACAAACTATTGATGCTATTTGAGACTGTTTCAGACCTTTAATGGAAAAGGAACATCATGTATTAACCCATGTAGGCTGCAATCCTAAAGACACTTTCCTGGGAGTATGACCCATTGAACACAATATGACTTACTTTTGAGTAGACATGGTTAGGATTGTGCTCGTATTAACCCATGATCAGAACCCTATCTTTCACCACACTATAGCTGCTCTCACTCTCACTCTCCTTTAACCAGGGTGACCAGATGACCGGAAAAACCCCGATTTGTGTCTCCTGTCCGGGTGTCCTGTCCGAGTGTCCTACATTTTGGCATCATTGTCCTACATTTTGGCTTCATTTTGAAACTTTGTGATAGTGCAAACTACCCCATCATGCCATATGTTGTTGGATTCGTATTCCAATACAAAAGTCAGTTTTGAGATATCTCCTTCCTATCAAAAGTTATGGTCAAAAAACAAAAAAAACAAAAACAAAAAATACTTTTTTGGCAATTTTTTTTAAGCGGGTAGGAATTTTGGCCTGGGATTAGGAATTTTGGCCTTGGGGTTCAGGAATTTTGGGTTTGGCACCTGATCACCCTGCCTTTAACATCCTGCTACAAGAAATTACATTCTTTTAGATAGTGCCAGAGTCAAAGGTGGCTGTCAACCACAGCATGCTGATCCAGAATACACATACTTTATGTGTGGTGTGTGTATGTGTGTGCATAAGCAAGCAGCATACTCTTAGCAGCAGTATGCATGCTATATATGGACATAAAATATGGAACCACACATAGAAAAATATTTATTTCTTAACTTTCAGCCTTAAAAAATATGTGAATACACACATACATGCACACATCCCAATTAAATATTTGTATTTTATGTAAATTTGTATGTGCTTTTATCTTGTTGTTCACCACTTTGGGTCCTCTTGGAGAAAGGCAGGATAGAAATTCCTTAAATAAAATAAATAAACACACTAAAATACAATCATGAAGAATTATTACATGAGAATAAAACCAACAAATAATTAAAGTGACACAGAGATGTAAAAATGCCGCTGGAGTGAATAATTAAAGGTGGGCCCTGATATCTGCATGGTTTCCATTCCAGAACCCCCTCAGATTTCTGAAACCACAGATATAATTGTTTCCACTGAAGGCTTCCCTGACCCCATTAATGCCTTTTAAAGGCATAAAATCACTTCCAGTTTTATGGAAAACCTGAAGTGTGATCAATTCTGAGGTTCACAAAGGGTATAGGCAGACATGTACAGCCTCTGCTGGGTGCAGAAGAATCTCAGACTGGTGTAGGGAATGCAGGGGGACCCCACATTCAAAGATACAAAATCCACAGATATGAAATGCCATACACCAGCTCAAATGTGCAATAAAACATCTCAGCCATATTTTTTAAAGTCAATAATAAAGCCAGAGAAACCTGCAGGAAAAGCAGTTATCCATTCTTCACAGTAGGCTAACTCTTTATTTTCAACAGTGAAAAATGTGAACAACAGATGCAGATTGGTGAGATATATAAAAAGTTTTCTTACCTGCATCCCGGTATTTTCTGGACAGGAATTTGGAATCAACAAAGCTTACCAAGAAAAGGCAGAAAATAAACGTTTCCCACTTCATTGTTCCAAAAGGTTCAGTGGTTGGGATCTGCAAAGTGTTAAATGTGGGGCATTTATTCTCTGGAGGGCATGCACAGAGTTAGGAACCCAATATTGCATATATTGGAAGGACATTTTATTCCAGGTAATGATTAATAGATAAACTATTTGTCCTTTATGTTTGTTGAGGAAAAAAAAAACTTTGTCCTGATTCAGGACAAAAAGCTGAATCAGAACAAACAAGGAATTTCTAAACTCTTATTTAACATCAAAATCCACTGTTCCCCTCGACACAGCATCATTCTGTGATGGTTTCACAAGGTGATGAAGAAAGCAATCCTTTCTTTCCACAAGTTTCTTGTGCCGGATTGAGCGTGTTATAAATGTGACTTAAAACACATTTGTTCCTTTTACAGAGTTAGCTGGGCTTGCGCAAGTAATTCTCTAGACCATGGAGGAAGGCAGACCTGCCCTAGATGAGTTCAACCAGTATTGTGGGGGAGGTCTAGGGTGCATGTGGGGAGAGCAGGGAGGACACATTTCATAATAAGAGGAGGGTGGGCAGCAGCTGGACATTGAGTGAGTGTTGAGGGAGAGTGGGAAGTGGGGCCAGGATCTGAAAATTGTGCCGGATCCTGACCCTATTTCAGAGACAGCTTCAGGCACGACATCCCCCATGCATAACATCCCCCCATGCGCTACATCCCCATGCGCTTCAATCCCCATGCACATCAACCCTCATGCTCAGCAACCCCTCATGCATAACATCTGCCCATGCACAATATCCCCCCTATGCACATCAACATCCCATGTGTAACAGCCCCCTCATGCGTATCATCCCCCATGGGTATTGTCCCCTATATGCATCATCCCTCCATGCACACCCTCCCTCCCAATGCATCAGGCACTGGGCACCAAATTGGCTGGATGTTGAGCAGTCAGTCTTCAATGTTAAGTATAGGACAAAAACACGTTGCACCTCTTTTCACCCCCTTAAGGGTTAAATTTCTCAGTGTTGGTTCCTGGTGGGTGCTCGTATCACATAAAGAACACCCTCCCCGAATTTCATGCTTCTTGGTCCGTGGGTTGGGGCAGGGCAATGATCAGTCAGAGATTCTTCAATGGAAAGCAGTGGTCTTCAAAGTGGGGGTCGGGACAGCCCCGCTGAGAGACCACCATCTTGGTCCCCCGCATCGCAATCCCTTTGATCCCTAAGATTGCACTTCAAGGAACGCCTGCAGCTTTGAGGCTATTGCAGAAGCACTGGGGAAGGGTTTCCTGCAAGGTCTGGGTTTATACCTGGCTGGGGGCTCCTGGTGCCATCACTTGGGCTGTGCTCCCTCCCCAGAGTGGAGGCAGCTGCAGGAGAGCATCCCTGGCTCTGGCTGCAGGACAAAGGAAGGAGGCTACTGCATGCACAAGGGAGGGGAATCCTCTTCTGGGCTTCCCTCTTTCCCTCTGCTTACCAGTCCCCACCCCTTCAAGGCCCCTATCCTGCCTTCCCCCCAACGCTGTGCCCCTCTGTTCCCACCTTGTGCACAGGAGCACATGGCCAGGGAGAGCACATGTGCTCTCTCTGGTGAAGCTTCTGTGGCTGCTCTCATATCCCTACTTTCCTAAGAGTGAGCCCGGAAGAAGACCATGTGGCATCACAGTATAGGGGACATGTATAGGGGACATGCTGAAATAGGGGACATGCTGCAATCCTATCAACACTGTGTTGGGAGTAAGCCCCACTGAGCACAAAGGGACTGACTTCCAACTAAGCACTGGCTGCAATCCCTACCATTCTAGAAGTACAGTGGCGCCTCATGTAACAAATTTAATTCGTTCCAGAGGCATGTTTGTTACATGAAATGTTCTTTACGTGAAGCAAATTTTCCCATAGGAAATAATGGAAATTCAGATGATTGGTTCCACAACCCAAAAAATATTAACTGGATGTAAAAATGATGACAAAATATTGGGACTGAATTCAAAACATGCGTTCAATGTGCATGAGCCTATGAAGTCTGCTTAGGCTGCAATCCTAAAGACATTTAATCCTGCAACCCTAAAGGCTGCAGTCCTAAAGATGATGGGGCTTACTTCTGGGTAGATATGGTTAGGAGGCTGCAATCCAAGACACTTTCCAAGTGTCTCCCCACTTTCTCCTGCTCTTCCTCTTGAGCCTCTCTCTCCCTTCTGGCTAGCCCTTCTTCTCCATTGCTGTACTCTCCCTCTGCTCAGCGGACACCCGGCCACAGGAGGAACAGCATGGAAGCATTGCTTCTTCTATGGGCAGGCGTGATAGTCAGCCCTGACTGCCAATGAGTGTGTTTGTTACGAGAAGCACAGTTTGTTACATCAAACAGAATCCTAGATAAATTTTTGTTTGTTACATGGAACATACTTCATGTCAGGCGTTTGTTATGTGAGGCGCCACTGTATTGAACACAATGGGATTTACTTCCAAGTAGATTGGGGAGTGGCTCCAGTCCATATTTTCCTGGGAGTAAGTCTCATTAAACACAATGGAACTTACTTTCAAGTAGATATGGAGGGGGGCTGTAACGTCACAGTGATGTCATTTCTGGTCATGACATCACTACCAGGTTGATGACATCATATTACCATTGCAGTAAGTTTGGGAGGGGGGTCCTGAACCATTTTTTAAGTTTGAAAGGGTGTCCTGAGCCAAAATGCCTGAAGACCACTAATGTAATGGGAGGAAAAGTGTTGTGCCTCTTTTCACCCACTTCCCGTTTGTTCCCTTCCTTGGAGGTGCATTGCCCATAACTCAGGACTGGAAAGTTAGTTAGACATTGTGTCCTGTGGTGATTCAAACAAATATAATTTTCTGTTTTTTTAATTAACATATATTAATACTGAAATAGAGCAATTCATCATGAGCTCATTTCCATTTTTGTCAAGGGTTAAACTATTAAAGTGAGGTCCAGCAGTATCCAGAAATATAGAATGAGGGACAAATTTGCTCTGCAGCAGTGTCACTTTCCTCTCCCCCCCTTTTTCTGGTGTTGTTATGGTTTGATTTCCACAGTCAACATAGGGTGCAATCCAGAGTAACTATGGGGAGTCCTTGCTCCGGTGTAAGAACAATTTGCTCTGGATTGCAATATGAATTTCCCATAGGTTTTCACTAGGTGGTGCAGTAACTATGGGTACAGGTAATGTCTCTTACATGCTCCTGCAGTTACTCTGGATTGTAGGGCTAGATCCTGAATAACTTCTAGCATCAGTAGGTGCATGTTCCCAAAGTCCCTCAAATACAATATAGCAAGTACTTTTGAACATATCAGTGAAAACTCAGTGGAAGTTTTGCTTCAAGACTTTATTCGTTATCAACTCCGACACCATCATGGAAAATGCAGGTCCCAGAAGAACTCTTATTATTTCCCTTGCATCAGGAAGCTGACATGTCACAGGAAAGCAACAACCCAAGGCCGCTGGGTCACTGCTGGATCTAGTCTTCATCATTCTCCTGTTGCGAATATTTATGGATAGAAGACCAAATAATTAGGCGCAGAAGTAAATGGGGACAGGTGATAGGTTAATCTGCATAACATGTTGGAAAATATATGTAAGAGGTGACGTTTCAAGGGCTGACAGCCCAATCCTATCCATAGGGGAAAGCAAAATATTGGAGGGTAGTGAGAGTGAAAAACTGTGTGAAGAGGAACAAAGACTGGGAAAGCTACAGGGAAAGGGGGAACCTGCAACAATGGGGAATACTGAATCTTGTCTCCTCTTTTAATGGTTTCTGCCTTTTCTTCTCCTCAGATGTGTGTTAACAGCTACAAATCCCTGCACAGAATGAGGTTTATGGGAGTGTAAGGGGG
The DNA here is from genome assembly GCA_030015325.1 of Cryptoblepharus egeriae. Classification (NCBI taxonomy): domain Eukaryota; kingdom Metazoa; phylum Chordata; class Lepidosauria; order Squamata; family Scincidae; genus Cryptoblepharus; species Cryptoblepharus egeriae. The sequence continues at coordinate 84,033,015 of JAREYC010000004.1, forward strand.
AATGTACAAGTACAGTATTACTAAATCTTAAAATAATACAAATATGGCTACAGTCCTAACCACCAATTAGGCTAGCGTAAGTCCCAGCCATGTGCTGACGTAGGGAAGTTGCAAATGTGCTCTGCACTACTGGTGGAAGAATTAGACCAGTGCATAGACATGCACTAGCTTCCTCACACCACCATGGGAACAGGGAGTGGGTGACTTGCACTAGCCTAAATTGGTTAGGATCATAGATAACTGTTCAGGACAAGCAAATGTGAAGTATCATACTTGCCATGACTTGATCTAAGTATAAATCTGGCATTCAGAAACATAAGGAGCTTGGATGAAGGAAATTACAAAGACTTGACTACAGGCATTCTCTTGTCAAATGAGTTAAGGGATAGCTGTCAATACCCCAATTTTTCAGAAACCAAACATGATACTCTTGTCCCTTTTTCAAGACAGAGAAAGGATTATGGAAGAGGCAGTGGGGATTTCCAAATAAGATTTTATTGACTCAAACAAAGGGTCAGTATGACTCCATGCACTTTGACTCAAACAAAGGGTCAAATGACCCCGTGCACCACACACAAGAAGCAGGATGAAATGTGCTTCCATCCATTTGGTGACATCCCTTCCTAAGCTTCACTGAGGTTGAAAACCTAAGGCTGCAATCCTAAACACACTTTCCTGTGAGTAAGGCCCATTGAATACAATGGGCTTACTTCTCAGTAGACATGGATAGGATTGTGCACTAACCCACAGTTACTGTATGCTAGCACAGGTTCTGGCACAAGTCCCATGCTCATCTGAGGGCTTCACAAAAGTACCATTAAGCTCTTCTGCACCACTCCTGGGTGGAAGTGTTAGGTTAGTACATGCAGTTGCCAACCACCCCCACTCCTAGGAGTGAGCCCTGAAGAAAGGGTGAGTTGCACTGGTCAAAATTGGTTAGGCCTGCATCTTTAGCTCTGCACTAAATCCCATATTCCTCGCTCAACTCACCTGACACCTAATGCCTTCTAGAAATAGCTTTAATCTGGTCAGTCAGTTTTTCACCCTAAAAGAAAAAAAAAGACATGCACTTAGAGAATTTTCTTAGAAAAACATTCCACAGAGAGCTTTGGAATATTTGAGATCCAGGGAATGCTTCAAAACATCCAAGCTCTTGTGAGACCAAGCTATTGTGGGATCTTCCTTGTATGCCTTCAGGGTGTACAGTCAAATGAGTCGTTCTTTTGATTACAGTATTTCAGTCCTTTGAACTAGTGGTTCTTAAACTGTGAGTCTGGGAGCCACCAGTCAGTCATGACCCAACTTTTTGTGGTTTGTGAAACTGAGGGGCAGAACAGCCCTCCTAGTATCTTCTTATCTCTAGGTGCTATTCAAAACCCCCCTAGTCAGTTTTCTCGCTGTCTGTGTGGGGTGCAGTAGTGACCCTCCTAGCCTCTTAACTCGTCCTTTTGTGGAAATATATAGGTTTGTCCAGAGTGGCCTCTCAGACACAGTGTGCCTGATTGCGCCTGAAAATTTTCAGCATTTTTTGTTACTTGCTTTAAGGTTAATAAATGAGGTTTTTTTAAATCAGATTTTGAATATTCTTTCTTTGTACATCCTAATGAAGGTCACTGATCACTTTAAGAGCATTAGAATTGAGTTAATTAGGTGCTAATGACAGGTGCCTGTCAGGCGCACTGCACCTGAACTGGTAGTCCCAGAGGTGTGCCTGACAGAGGGTTTTTAAGGGCCAGAAGTATGCTTTTTTCTAAAGCTATAAACCAAGCTAGATATTGGCCAGAACATAGAACAAATGTCAAAATGTCAGAAAAACCCAGTCATATGAAAAATCCAGATGACAAAGTCATATAGCACCCTAATGTGCACCAGAGCTAAACAGTGTACTTCTAATGGTTCTCTTCAATACACATATGCCTTTTTCAATATGTGCTACTGGATCACCATGTGGAAGGTTGCAATGAATTGCAAATCTAATCCATATTTATAAAACAAAAAAGTTAGTGAAACTCACTGATTCACTGACTGACTCACTCACTGACTCGTCAATGCCCAGCCAAAACTACCGGGCCTAGATGCATGAAATTTAGGGAGGGTGTTCCTTCTGAGATGGAGGCACCCACTAAGAACCGGTTTTTGGAAATTCCAGCGGGGTGGGGGTGAAAAGGGATGCAATGCATTTTCCTCCCTATACTTTATATTGAATAATCTCTGACTGAGGGACCCTCTACCCCAAACCCTGGACCTAGAAGCGAGAAGTTTGGGGAGGGTGTTCCTTCTGAGACAGCAACACTCACAAAGAACCGATTTTGACAAATTTAACCATTAAGGGGGTGAAAAGGGGTGCAATGTCCTATACTTAACATGGAAGACTGATTGACATCCAGCCAGTTTGGTGCCCTGTGCCTGATGCACTGGGATGGTGCACTGGGGGGAAATGGTGTGCATGAGGGGTTTGATGTGCATAGGGGTAGATGCGCATGGGGGTGTTGCACATGGGGGTTGATGTGCATGGAGGGGATGATGTGTAGGGAAGGTTGATGCACATGAGGGGGTTGATGCGCACGGGGGGGGGGGGTTGCACAATGGTAGGATAGCATAAGGAGGTATTTTACTCCCACAAAGCAGGTACATTTTGGTAATATTTTTATATAAAATGTCTTTAAGCTGCTATATAAACACAATCATACATACTAATGAATGTATGCCAAGTGACCTGCATAAATGTTGGCATCATTGCACTTACTGTACAAGACTTATTAAAATAAGAACAAGATCACTACTTGCTTAAGGAGAAATAGATCTTCCAGTTCTCCCTTTTTCTTCATAAACTGAAACATTTGAGATATACAGTGGTGCCTCATGTAACAAATTTAATTCGTTCTGTAGGCATGTTTGTTATGTGAAACGTTCTTTACATGAAGCGGATTTTCCCATAGAAAATAATGGCAACTCAGACGATTGGTTCCACAACTCCAAAAATATTCATATTAAAATATTAACTGGATGTAAAAATGACAACAAAACACTGGAATTGAATTCAAAACATGCATTCAATGTGCACAATCCTATGAAGTCTACATAGGATGCAATCCTAAAGACACTTTCCTGGGAGTAAGTCCCATTTAACACAATGGGGCTTCCTTCTGGGTAGACATGGTTAGGAGGCTGCAATCCAAGACACTTTCAAAGTGTCTCCCCACTTTCTCCTTCTCTCCATCTTGAGCCTCTCTCTCCCCTGCTCCCTTCTGGCTAGTCCTGTGCTGCTTTCCTCTTCTCCACTGCTCTTCTGTCCCTCTGCCCAGCGAACTTCCAGCCACAGGAGGAACTGCATGGAAGTGTTGCTTTCGCTTTGGGCAGGCATGATAGGCAGCCCTGACACTTTTCAAAAGGGCTGCCAGCCAGCACATCTGCCCCAACTGCCAACGAGTTTGTTACATGAAGCAGAATACTAGAGAAATTTTTGTTTGTTATGTGAAACATACTTTACGTGAGGCGTTTTGTTATGTGAGGCACCACTGTACTTGTTTTTTTTGAAGAGTTAATGCTGAAAATTCATGGAAAGAATACTGGCCCATTAAGGATGACAATTTATTGTGTCCTTATTTAAACATACCTCTTCTTTAAAGCATTCCTCTTCTTTTTCAGTTTTGCAGCACTTTGTCAGCAGGGCCTCAAATTCTTTTATAACAGGATCTAGTTGCTCCTTTCTAATGTCAGGGTTGTTCTTTACCAAGTCAACAATTAGCCTGCAAGTGAAAAATAACTAGCTATGGCATATGGTATCAGATACTATTTGGACTCCATAACCAATGTCCACTTCTTTTGGATTTTGACTGGGCTGCCAGCACAGGGTGAACTGAAGTCATGTCCAATGGGAGGCAGGCAGTTTGCATCTGGCATAACTGCCAGTCCAAGACTTGCACCATGCTCCCTCTCCTGCCTGCCCCACCCCAAAACACCGACCGGTAGTTCTGCCTCCTCCCCGCCCTCCGTCCATGCACTGGTCTGGAAAGACTTCTCTAGGTCTCCTTCCATTACAGCCCCATGGAGGCATGGGCTGACAGAGGAGGTTTGGCACACATCCGTGCACCAATCCCCCAACCATGATGTAAGAAATGCTTTATAGCATATTTGCGACACAAATAATCTCTTGCACAAACCACATAAAGTGTGGTTAGGATTGCTCCTAAGTGATTTCATAGTAATGGTGTCCTGTCACTCCTAACAACATAAGTGGGATGGGCCAAAGAACAACATAGGTGGGATGGGCCAATAATCTCTTGCACCTAACCACATAAAGTGTGGTTAGGATTGCTCCGAAGTGATTTTATAGTAATGGTGTCCTGTCACTCCTAACCACATAGGTGGGATGGGCCAAAGAACAGACACAATGGCCAAATTTGCTCTGATCCTTGAATGACAAGCCAATGGGCTTAGGAAATAGTTGAAGAAATAGGAACCCAGGGATGGAGATGGGGTAAAAAGGTCAGTAACACAAGTGACAGGGACGGGTCTTGCCAAGAAGGGGAGAAATTCAAGGAATTGGAGGTAAGAAAGAAAACTGGGCCAAGTGGAGATCTGTACTCGTGGCGAAGAGCTTCGTATATCTGTTTGACAAAGCAATCAAATCTTTAGCTGCAGGACTGTCTTACATTTTCTTTCTCTTCTCCATGTTTTTGCTGTCCAACAAGCACAAATTAGAATGGAATGAAGGCTCAAATGCAGCATGAGTATAGTTTGCATCTTCTCCTAAGCCAGCGAAGCATTTGATCCAAAAAGGAAATGGACCATTGCAGCACTTGTCAACTTGTGCATTTATGGGCTTTTGCTGATGTCGCGAACATATATTTCCGAGTGTGGTTTCCACCTTTGCAGAGAGAGAGAGAGAGAGAGAGATTGGCTTGACTTTGAAATCTACAATAATTGTAATCCCTTTTGCCCACCTTTATATTTATATATTGGCAATGAGTGTTATCATTGACAGCTTTTTCCCAGGACAGAGAGCAATGATGGCAACATTGATCTAGGACACTGGCAGGAGCAGAAGATGAATGTCTACCCCAGGTATGTCCTTAATTTAACTCCTAATTGTATCCTTAATCAAAAGTGCCATTGAAAGTGATATCCGGTAACTCAAAACAGTTGCCCCAATAGTGATATGATCAGTTCAACCTATGTGCCTAACTCCAGACATGAGGACATGCATGTTTTCAAGATATGGTTCGGCATGAGTCATCCCATTCTGTTTGGTGTTTCTCTTTCTTCTCCTGGCTATTTCTAATTTCTGTCTTTTCCCTTTTCTATTGTCCCCCAAATCCAACCAGCATCTTTATATTCTCCAAGCACAATTCACAACAATGTAGATAACATCCACAATAATAATAGTTTATCTTTTAGGAAGGCCAGGGGATGTTGATGTGTGGACGGGGACCAAGCCAGGTGTCCAGTTGATAAAGGATGAAGGGGGAAAAGAAGCAAAAACAAAGGGGAAAATTACCTTTCCCTCATAACATGCAAGTTTTTTGGTGTCATTCCAATGGCAACATTCACTAGGATATTTGGTCATTTCCTTTGTGTATTGGTACATTTCTTCAAATGACAACTGGGGAATATTTTTCACGAAGGTGACAAGGAGACTGTAACAACAGTAAAGTTGATAGATTATGGTGGGTATTTGCTAGGGTCTGTTTGAAATGTTACTCTAGGGTTTTATTTTAAAAAAATCAGATATTATATAAATAACTGGATGACTGGATGTCAGAACTGCAAAAGAGAACAAAGCTCCCAAAATGTAGGACACCCATGAAAAATAACATGAGAAAATAAAAGCTAAAATCACTAATATATATTGCTTTTTATGTGGTAAATTTAAAAACTATATTAATTACTAAATTGAAAACTATTGCATACAATTTATTAATCACAAAAAGGCTACATGCTACCTGCTTACAAGGAAAAGGAAGAGAATGAAGATTTTTTTCTAGGACATAATGCTGAAAAAGAAGACATGTCCTGGAAATAGAGGACATATAGTCACCCTGAAATAAGAGAAGTTATACTTTCAAGACTGAAATTGGAGTGAGACCTGGAAGATCCAGATACAAATCCCTTCTTGACTATAAAGCTTCCTGGGTGACCTTGAGTGATAGTTAGTCACTCAGCAGGCGGGGAGGAACAAAAGCTTTGTCAGTCTGTCAGTCAGTCAGTCTGTCAGTGAGTGACTTTTCAGTTTTATATATACTTGACTTACATCTATACATTGAAGAATCACTGACTGATCAATGCTCTGCCCCAACTCCTGGACTTAGAAGTATAGAATTTGGGGAGGGTATTTCTTACATGATTTGAGCACCCACTAAGAACAGATCTCTACAAATTTAACCCCTAAGGGGTTAAATTTCACCTACGGGGTGAAAAGGAGTGCAATTCATTTTCATCCTATATAAGCAGGCCTCTGTCAGTCTTGAGAGACTATGGTATCGTGCTTGGCGCTGCATACGCTGCATGCGAAGCACGAAAGCCTGGGTTGGATTGTTATGGAGGATAGGCTGTTACCCAAGCAGCAAATCCCCCCTCTCCACGCCACTGAATTAGTCCAATGGAAAGGCAGAGCCAATACGATTGGATCCAGCTGGCGTTGCAGAGCTGGGCTAAGGACAGGAGCTCACCCTGTCTTGTGGGGCCAACCCGGGTCTTGAACCCTGGCCTGCTGGTTAACAAGCACAGTGTCTTAACTGCATGCGCCACCTATACTTAACAATGAAGACTGATAAAACCCAGCCCCAAACCCTGCACCTGCCCAATAAAGGGGCCCATGGGCAAGGGGGGGGGTTGTTACACAACGATATAGTCTATTTTCCAGGACATGTCCTGCATTTTAGCTTTGTGTCATGGTAAAATCTTCAGTCTCCGTTTCCTTGCAAACAGGAAGCATGTACCCTTCTTGGAATTAATAAATTATGCATAATAAATTATGTGTAACAGTTTTAAATTTAATAAGTCATACAGGGTTCAAATTAAGCATATGAAAGCAATATATAAAAGTTTTTGTAGTTTTAATTTAGCAGAAAAAATGGGTGGTGAACTGCTGAGGAAAAGGGGCAGGTTTTTCCCCAGTTTTCTTTTTTAAAATACCTGGGGATGACATTACTTCTGGAGCAACATTTCAAGCTTTGCACTGTACTACATTATCATAAGCTATGCCACTGCCTGGGAGTAAGTTTCATTGAACACAATGGGACTTACTTCTGACTAGACCTGCCTAGAATCTCAAGCTTAAATCCTATCCACATTCTCTTATGAGTAAGCCCTTTTGAGCACAAGGGGACTTAATTCCAAGTAGATGGGGCACATGTGACAATCCATACTTCCCAGGGAGTTAGGACAAAATCCAGAGTAACAACGGGGAGTCCTTGCTCCGATGTAAGAAAAATTTACTCTGGATTTCTCATAGGTTTTCACTAGGTGGTGCAGTAACTACAGGTACACGTAAAGTTTCTTATGTGCTCCCATAGTTACTCTGGATTTGGGGGTTAGTCTCATTGAACACAATGGGATTTACTTCTGGGTAGACATGGAGGAACTATGGATCACTGTGATGTCACCTTTGGTCATGACATCACTGCCAGGTTGATGACATCACATTCCCAGCCTGGTAAGTTGGTCCCGGACAGGTTTTTAAGCTTGAGAGAGGGTCCCAAGCTGAAATACCCAGAGACCACTGATCTACATAGATTACTGAGCAACTATCTCTTGTTCCCCCAGACTGAAAGTCATGTGAATAACATACAAATTTTGGAAGAGATCGTCTCCCAGTAGATCATAGATGTCACAGTTCATCTTGATCACTTCCAAGGTTTCAGCTATCTCTTTTTCAAGTTGTCCTTCCTGAAAGAAAGTGTGATTCCTGTTAAATGTGGTAGGATGAGAAAGAAATTGAGACTGGCCCCATATTTATTTGATTGCAATATGAACTGAATGGGGGAGACAGGAGTGTTACTAGGAATAGCATCATGCATGAAAGAGCTTCTGTCTCTTCATATGATGACTTTCCTCTGGTATGAGATCATACATAATAAATTATAATATCACGTGCATAGCCTAAATATGATAAAATCCCCATTATACTGCTAGTTATACTGCTAGTTGTGACCAACTGTAGGGTGCAGCCCTACAGTTTCTACAGCCATGTAGCCAGCATTATCTGACATGAGGCCCACATGCACACAGAACACTGTACAAAAAGATGAACATTTGTACAAAAAATGTGACACACCCCTTGAAGAAGGCACTGTTCAGGGTGTTCCATTGCGCAGCAATTCTTCAACAAGTTCTCATATCCTTCAGCATGTCTCAGCAGTAGGTACTGTGGAAGCTCTGGGTGCCTCCTCCCATTCTCATATCTAAACCTGGAGTACCAGAAAGAATTGACCAAGAGATGTAAGAAGCAATGCCACCACAAACATCAAAATATATGAAATACTTCAAGCATTCAAAGTTGCACACGTCCACTACTTCAGTAATCCCTACAACCCTATAACTCTCAGAGTTATCATCCCCATATTGGAACCACATAAATAAAAAAATCAAAAAAATCCAGTCTGGTTTCTAAAAACACTTTCTAATAAAAGTTTTTAAATTATACAGAGTACTAAACGTACAGAAATTACAGATTATGACATCATAATAATTGAAACTTATAATGGGAATCAAACTATTTTGTGAGGAAAACAACCTTGTACAGCAGCTATCTATATCCCACATGGCTGGAATCCACTGATTGAGGGATCAAAGTCAGTGTACTGTACTTCTGAACACCAGTTGCAGGGGAGCAACAGCAGGAGAGGAATATTTGCTTTCATCTCCTTTCATCTCCTGCTGGTGGGCTGCTTGGAAGCAGGATGTTGAATTAGATATGATCAGCATCTTTTTTCTAGAAAAAAGGTGCCAGTACTCACCATGAAGACTTCTAGGCATGTCTATTCAGGAGTAGTCTGGTGGGCAAAAAGGTGCCAGTGAGTACCCTCAGAAAAAAGCCTTGCATAGGATGATTTGGCCTGATCTGGCAGGGATTGTCTTGGTTTCTTATCCCATTCTAGCTCAATTCCTCATCTGGCCTGATTACAAGTGCTTCTGGATCAAGATGTTTTCTACTAGCAGATGGATTCCAGCTTTAATTATGACACTTCTCTGTATTTCTCTCATTACCCTGCAGAGTTCTGCTCTGTCTCATTCCCTACCAACCTACCCTCCTGTCAAGAAGACCTTTTTCTTCTGTCTCCATTTTATTTTATTTTAGCCCTCCTTCGCATGATATGCATGACTTGAATCCTGCCCTCCAAGACTTCAGGCACATCTGAAGGCTCTCGACTGAACCTTTGTAGAGCTGCTTCCATGCTTCATCTAGTCTAGCAGTCACACTTACATTGTTCTTCCTGATAGCATTGTCCACTCAGCACTGCCAGTGCAGTAGGGGTAAGCAGTGGTCTCCAAGCAGTTTTGCTGCACTGCTGCTGACACAGAAGTGGTAGCGATTACATGATTACTTCATCATGCAACTACCTTTACTTACATGTATGAGACATCAGAGTGATCAAAGCAGACACCCTTGAAGCAGTAAGAAATGTATGGTGGGTGAGTGGACCCATCAAGTCCACTCAAGAAGCTCTACCTGCCCTGCTTGAAAACTGCACTCAAGAAGCTCTACCTGCCCTGCTTAGCCTTCCACCTTATTTTTGGTCACTTACAATCTTCATATTCCTGCTGCAATATCCAGCTCCAGGATGTAGCAAACATTTAGTACCACCCCTGAGGGTTTGCCACACTGCCCACTCCCCAAGCCATGCCTCATAGTTGAAGAACTACTTGATTGAGACTACAATCCTATCTGCACTTTGCTGGGAATAAGCCTCATTGACTATAATGGGACTTACTTGTGAGTAGACAAGCATAGGATTGGGTTCTCAAATTATTAATCCTTACTTTCCCAGGTGAGCCACCCGGTTCTCAGCATAGTGTTGGCACACATTGTGGTCTTCAATGAACTCTCTGGCTGTTGGAGGCAAATCTGAAGGCTTGTCATCATTTTCTGCAAAGCCCAGTGGATTTCTTTCAAACCCTTCCTTTTCACAGTTTTCCTTCAGTTTAGAAGATATAGTATCATGATGGCTACAGAGAAAGTCTGCAGCATCTCTCTGTAAAAAAAAGTTCATAAATAGTGTTGTTACCCAGCATTCCTAGTCTTACTGGGATACCTTGATATGCATCTTCAGGGTTAAAGTCAATGCTAGAAATGCATGGGCCGACATGCTTTTCTTTCAAGATTTATGCTAAAAATGCATCAAACTCAGTGCCTGTTTTCTCTCCTTTTCTCTGAAAATAGCTTATGGAAATACACAGAATATCTGTGCTTGCCTAATTACCATATCTAAGGGCAAAATCCAGAGTAACTACGGGGAGCTCTTGCTCCGTTATAAGAACAGCAGGCCTCCGTCAGTCTCGAAAGACGATGGTATCATGCTTGGCGCTGCATACGCTGCATGCGAAGCATGAAAGCCTGGGTTAGATTGTTATGGAGGATAGGCTGTTACCCAAGCAGCAAATCCCCCCTCTCCACGCCACTGAATTAGTCCAATGGAAAGGCAGAGCCTTTGGATCCAGTTGGCGTCACAGAGCTGGGCTAAGGACAGGAGCTCACCCTGTCTTGTAGGGCCAACCCGGGTCTCAAACCCTGGCCTGCTGGTTAACAGGCACAGTGTCTTAACCACTTGCGCCACCCACAGTAAGAACAACTTACTCTGGATTCCAATATGAATTTCCCATAGATTTTAACTAGGTGGTGCAGTAAATATGGATGCACGTATAGTCCCTTACATGCTCCTGTAGTTACTCTGGATTTGGGGGTAAGTCTGCAGAATGGAATATCCTGCAGAATGGAATATCCTGCCACTCCAGAAGAACAACACCATTTTAGCTAGACAAACAGACTTCAGATTCCAGGGTCTCTACCAAACATTCTGAGAATCAGAGAACCTTAATATCTGGGTAGGGTTGCCTCCGGAATGGATTAAGCTCTTTATATGAGAAACGCCTCTGGAACAAATTAAGTTCTTTATGTGAGGCACCATTGTAGTTGGTCTGATAGTTTCCTGTGTGAAAACTGCCATGTTCTCAGAGGTAAGCTGCTCCATATGTAGGGAAAAATCCAGAGTAACTACTGGGAATCCTTGCTCTGAATTTCCCATAGGTTTTCGCTAGGTGGTGCACTAACTACAGGTGCATGTAAAGTCTCTTACGTGCTCCCGTAGTTACTCTGGATTTTGGGGATAGTAAAATAAACTTTTGTTGAGCCTTACTACATACAGAAAGAACTGCAAGCATTGCTACATACAAGAAATAATAAGACAGGAAAAGATGCTAAAGCACGATCCATCAGATACAAGGAAAAAAATGATCACACACATTTAAACTAGCAACAAACCCCCTACTGGTAGTGGACAAAATCAACACGCTGTACGCTGAGTGCTTCAGCTCATATGATGCTGCTCTTCCACCAGGATATCGTAAAACCTTGTATTGAGAGTAACTTAAATTGAGAGCATTTTGCAAGACAAGCAAATGTTTCTAATACATTTTGTAATACAAGTGATATCTTGATAAACAAGTGAAAAATTAGTCCCAGCTGGTTTTGGCGCTCCATCAGCAAGAATAAGTGCAGGTTAATATATTTTGTGTTTGAACACATAATATATCTTTATATTATGTGTTTTCTTTATTATTTTGTATTATATTACAGTACTGTAATCATTGTAATATGAATATTTTTGGGTTGAATTGTCTGAGTTTCCATTCTTTCTTACAGAAAAATTTGCTTTGATATACAAGATTTTTGGATTATAAGATTTTTGGATTACAAGCACGCTTCTGGAATGAATTATGCTGGTAAACCAACACACCATTGTAATTTCTTCCAGTTTCCAACATGTGGCTCATTGATGGTGTGACATGCTGCCCTGCTCCCAGTGTTCTACGTCTACGTCTATTTGCTGGATCTATTTTTAACCTGTCAGGGCAAAAGCCCAGAGATCTTCTTCCAGCTATTATTCCGTTTAACTAATCCCAACATATTAGGCATGGTTACTCTTAACAATCCAGAAAATCTCCAAAAGGAATTTTTGATTTTTTAATATTTGGTTTAACTCCTCAAACAAAGGACTTTGGACATCCGTTAATAATGCTGTTCAGTTGGGAACCAGTGCATTGGTAGCTAGCTTGTTAAAAAGTCTTGTCATGATTTGAAACACATTCTTCAAAATGGTACTAACATTAAGGTACACACTTAAAGGAAATCCAATTCCAAAGAGTTTACCTTTTCCAAACACAAATATATTGAACTGTTATTTTGATAGCGTTTAATTCAAATCCATTTACCTCTATGGAAAAACACCTTAGTGAATCTCCTCTGCAACAATCTCTTTGTCCAACTGCAAGATGCTTTGCAAGTCCAAAAACTGTTGAAACGTTGGCCTTGGGGAACTGTTGGCTCAGAAGAATATGTTCCCTGGAAAGAAATGCACCACATGTCAAGACAATTTAAACACAGATTCTATATGATGTCAGAACTGATTCCCATTGTGAAGTTGTACCCATGAGCTGACACTATTATTTTGCTGATATCAGTAAAATCTCAGTAAAATAATTCAATACAATTTCTCTTTGGGGTTCCTCCTTTCCTTGCAAGAAATTGCTGTGATAGAAATATTAGACTGGGATGTGATCAGCTAATTTAAAAATCTTTCTGATTCTTCCATTTTGTGCCCAGTTATTCTTGATATAAATCTTTTGATTTGACATTTTCCACCAAGTAATTCAACTTACACAGTCTCCACTGCTCCAGTGCCAAACTTCTTCACGATGTAACAAGTGGCCTTAGGCTCAATCAGGAATTCTAGTTCTCGCTTTGATTCAAAGTGTGCCTGTTAATACAAGAATAAATTTTTGAGCAGGTGGAAAGGATTTTTATGATTTTGTCCAAAGCAACAAAGAGACCAGAAAGGAGAAGTATCAAAACAATATTTTCATGATGACACTCAAAAAAACATTAGATCCACCTATCTTAGGGCAGTCTGTGTTGTCTTAGGCTGCCCCAAGACTTTTCCAGAGTAACGAGGGTGGCCCATCTTATAGTTGGGTCAGCCCAGTGATAGATAAGGTAACCCAAGTGCACTTCTGGATTGTGCTGTAATTTCCCCACTAAGCTGGATGGGACAGGTATTGAAGGGCAGAGGAGGGCTTTGTTGGACTTCTCTGACCAGTGATTTTCAACCAGTGTGCCATGGGAACACTGGTGTGCCATGGACAGTTCTCAGGTGTGCCATGGGAATTTGGAAATTGGCATTCATTAATATGAAAATTGGGGGATTTGAACTGTCTGGTGTGCCTTGTCAATGGTAAAAACAACTGAAATTGTGCCTTGACGATTTCAGTGCCATGTTAAGAGTGCCTTGAAATGAACAAAGTTGAAAATCACTGTCTCAGGCCGATACAGAGGAAAGGAAACTGGAGGAGAGGTCCACTGATCCGCCACCCCTTCCAGGATAGAAAAATATCTGCATAGGGCTTCAGTGTGGTGGAAAATTACCCTGAACCACACGGTATGATTTGAATACTTGTATAATACCTTTTCCTTGAAGCACAGTTCCTTCTCAGCTGCCTGGCAACACGTGGTCAGCAATTTCTTATAGATATCAGTTACAACAAAGAATGATTGAACTAAATTCATAGGATCCCTTCTGGCACGCTCGTAGATGAAGCTATGACAAAAAAGTGACTTGAATTATCTACTCTGAAATTTCTTACACCAAACAGTCCAAAACTAAAAATCTTAAATTAAAAATATGTAATAGAGACAAGGAACAATAATTCAGCTAGTATTCCTATAAAGGACAAAAAAGCAGGTATGGTAAGTTCACATTTCTCCACTGGAGATTTCAATGGAAGTAAAGCAAATAATTTGGCTGTGATCATATATATTAAGTCCTTATTATAATAGGAGTACTTTACTTCTATATAGTAAGGCGGGGGGACTGCATGATTCAGTGGTTAAAATGCTGTGGCCTGACAACTTGAAGATAAGTTTGTCATACATCTCAGAAAACAGAAATTGTCCTGGATTTAAATGATTAGAAACGATCACACCTAAAAATCCCAGATTATTGGTGTGGGTGGATGGGATGGCAGCTGAAGTCTCAGCCTGAGCTCAGTGGAAACACTCCTGGACCAGTTCTGAGCTGCAAGAATCGGCTTTGCCTCCTTTCCCCAGGAGTGCACAACTTGGGCTTCCCCAGCAGAATGTGCCTGAATGGGGCAGCTTCTACTGCTGCTTCCCAAGAATGTGGCTGAGTGATGTGGGAGGCAGTGTGTGCTGAGTTCCTGCTCCTCTGGCTGCACCTGTGCCACAGGTGTAGCCACAGTCGCTGAAGGTTCTTTGTGCAATGCTGCCCATAGAGTTCTGGTGTGGTATCATCCTTCTTCCTCTTCCAGATAGTGAGCACCTGCATGATGGTGGCAGTGGTGATGGTGGAGGTGAGCACGAGCAGTCCTGGGAGCAGCAGCAACAACTCTTCTAGCATGGGCAGGGAGGATGGGGTGCCTCTTCCAGACCTCCAGTGGGGATAACAATGACTTTATCAGCAGCTGCTCCTTCTGGAAAGCCCTCCTCTGCCCTTCAATACCTGTCCCATCCAGCTTAGTGGGGAAATTACGGCACAATCCAGAAGTGCACTTGGGTTACCTTATCTATCACTGGGCTGACCCAGCTATAAGATGGGCCACCCTCGTTATTCTGGAAAAGGGCAGAGTACTCTACTCTATAGAACCGGTTGTTAACAAGAGATAGGACACATAAAGTTTAAATATAGCCATTGAAAATTGGCGGCCAGATGGGCAGAGAACCGGTTGTTAATTTCTTTTAATCCCATCACTGGTTGTATCCCCAGGTTAATGGGCTGCTGTAGATGTTTCATATCCTGAGGTGGAGGGGTAGGGGTTACAGCTAGGTTGACCAAGAACTCAGATTTTTGGTCAACACTACCATTCTTACTCTGGCTTATCATTCTTACTCTGGCTTATCTTACTATGGGTCTACTCATTACTATACCTGCTCCTGAAGTGGTATAACTCTGAGGAGCTGAAAGAGGACATTTCTGCCCTGGAAACAGGCTCTGGATACAGAGTAACTGCTCTGCCCTAGGTAATGCTAAACATGCCCTCAACATGCCTCTTCTGAACTGCCTAGGCTGCCCTATAGAGTAGGTGCGAACCTGGTGGAGCCCACCACTGGATACAGCAGGCCACTCTAGGAAGCCCCTTGTATTCACTGTAGACTGTACTGGCATCTCATCAGGTGACTCCTTAGAAGGCAGGCACCACAGCTGTTCCTTGTTCAGTGTGATCTGAAGGGGCCTCCTCAGGAGCAAGCCCTCCCGAGATGTCACTGACTTGGTGCCTACTGAGCATGCTCTGGAGCAGTTAGGGCAGCCCAGGCTTCCTGGCTCTCTGGATGCAGCATACCTTTCTGCTCTGGATTCAGAATAGTTGGGTTAGTCCAACTTGGGCACTCCTCACTGTCCTAACTCTGGATTGTGCCCTAAGTGCCATCCTATGCATGGTTTCCTAGGAGTAAGTCCTATTGAGTATAATGGCCATTGAGTATAATGGGCAAGCAGAGATGGGATTAGGGAAGAGGCATGGTGGGAGATGGAGCCAGTGGGAGGAGGCGAAGTGGTGGAGTTCATGTCCATCTGATCCATAGCCCCATGTTCGGCTTCAGGGTTCAACAGAGAGGCTTTTGATTCTGCTCCAGCCCAGGGAGGTGCAGAATTGAGTAGTCCCCATTGCAGGGTTGCTTCCCTTTTCCAGGTGAAGATGACAAACATCCTCTTATCACAAGAAACTGAAAGTGGCTGCCTGATGTACTTACAGTACTGTGGAACCCATTTTGGCACCATGGCAGGCCTGGTGGTCTGGGCAGCTTAGAATTAGACTTTCAGTTCCATTGAACACAGAGACCTATTTTTGATTAGACATGCCTAAGACTGTGCTGACTGCCATTTTTATCAACTTCAAACCAATTACAATCAACATTATTATATCTTCCATGTTGCCATCTTTGTCATCCATGTTGCCTTGTCAATATTTGAGAGAATACATACTACAGAAAACAATGCTGGACAGTTATCCGATAAGTGGTTAGTAATATTATCTGATTATCTGACAGTTATCTGATAAGTGATTAGTAATTAATTTCAATTAATAGAAATAGCTTCCTGAATAGAAATAGCTTCATATTAACATCATTAATTGGAGGCCCTTATTGGAGGACCAGCTCTACAAGGCAATATGCTTGAATACATCTACTCACCGATGCACTGTTAATTTTGGGTTGCCTTGGAATTGTGTGCAGAGTTCATGTGCATCTGGATTTTGATATGGAGGAATAAATCCAGAAGTTGCATTTTTATGGGATATAAGACATTCATTTTTTTCTGAACCAACTTTACTGCAACAGTCAGCATATTCCATATTTCTCAGGGAGATCTTTGGCGGAACATAATTTGTCTGGGAAAAAGGAGAACTGCAGAACAGAAGGGGGAAAGTTATGTGAGAGCTCATTGTATTACATTCCTGATGAACCTTCTCCTATCCCAGACATATTGAATCAGTTGCATTACCATATGCACTATCTAAATTCAGTGGCGTCTCTAGACTCTGTGAAAGCCTCATTCATTCATTCATTCATTCATTCATTCATTCATTCATTCATTCATTCATTTTAAGATAGAACAGTTCAGGTCACCCAACAAATCAACAATCAAGAAAATAACAGTTTCCAAATATATGATACTCAGACAACTGAATAAGAGTTCTGGTATTAGCTTTGGACCATGGTAATGAAAGCTGACTCAGGCTAACACCGTATTGGTTCTCTACGGTGTCAAAAGAACACCTCATTGGCTTAGGCTTTGAGTTAAGGAAATTACTTTTTGGAACACAAATCAATTGGAATTGGCTATACTGTCTGATAGAATACAGATAAAGTCAACATGGGCCTATTTCAGGGATGTCCTAACATTTTGACAGGAGGGCCACACCATCTCTCTAACATGATATTGGGAACCAGAAAAAATGGTTTTTATGCTCTGTAATTTTTTTTATCTATCTGTAATTGCAGTTTTTAGTTTTTGCCTTTTTTGTGATGACCTTTGGCTTTAAACAAATAAATGTTGTACCTTTTTATTTACATTACAAATTTGAATAAATTTACATAAATTTAAATATAATATTTTATTGGATGCATTGCAAGGCTTGTCCATGGGCCATGTGGAGGGCACTTACTGTGAGGTTGCTTTGAAGCTTGCCCCAGCCCCGGGTTTGGACACCCCTGGTTATATTCTGCATGAAATTGGCCATTAGCGTCACTACTGTCATATGCTACTAGCTAGTATGAATTTCTTCCAATTTTCTCAGTTCCAAGTATCCCTATGGGCTGCCAGGGGCTCTGTTCATGGTAAGGGGACTGACATTCACTTACTCAGAGTTGTGCTCAGGGCTACACCAAACTTGCACTGCATACAGTCAGGCCAAGTGATTAGGACTGCACCCTAAAGAAACTAATTAGGAAGTGAGGGGCTAGAGTTACATGCATGTTAAGGGCACTTATGGCCAAAATCAGATGAAAATCAGGTGGTTCAGATGAAAAGACATTGTCGAACCAGCTCACTTTTTTACAGGTCAGGTTCTATAAGCTTACCAGTGTATCATTACATCCTGGATCTGCAAATCCATCAGCAAAACATTTATTTGAAAATGTGACTGCATCTTCTACCAGTTTGTGCACTTCATCAAAAGTGGCTTGTTGTAGAAACTGGGAAAAAATGCTCAGGAAGCTGAAAAAGGATAAAAATTGTTATTTTAAGGTTGGTTATTTTAATGTTGTTTTAAAGCAAGAGCATTCTTATCGATGGTGGCAAGCATGGATCTTGCCCCCCAAAGTGAAAACAACCCATGAGTGGTGATGGCAACATAAAATTTGGCCTTTAATGCAACAGCACCATTTTTTTTTAACAACATGACAATCTCTAGAACTCTGTCAGTCCACCAATTTCTGAAATTATGATGTTACCCTTGCATTTTTATGTGCTTGGTGGTATCAGGTTCCACAAAATTTTGGGCTTAATGCACAAGGGGAACACAAAGCAGGGACTTTACAGGAATGATCCAATAAAAAATAGTCTCTCTGCGCAAGGTTTTATTCTACTGCATTATGTGACAGTGAAAAGAAACACTTCCTTTAAGATAGAAAAACCAGAGTACTTCTCTAAAATGGTGTCTAACAATGAAGGGTTTTTTTTTATAATGAGTAGCAGTAGCCTGATTAATTAAAGGGGGCAGTTGTTCTAAGCATTTGACTAAATCAATTCATGAATCTAATAATACCCCAGTTGTATCACCTACCATGCAGTGACACACATCTTTACCACAGATGTGTGCAGTGCATGCTGAGGTGGGAGAAAGGGAAATCAGAAAGCCAATAGGAGATACATAACATACTTTTTTCTTAAATTTCTCCTGTAGGCTGCCTAATCACCTATAGGTTTCTTCAGACCTATGACAGCCAGTTTGCTTGAACAAGTGTGTGGAGAGACAGGAGGCCTTCTGAGGCCAGGGTGACCAGATTATTCCTGAACCCCAGGGCCAAAATTCCTGAACCCCAGGGCCAAAATTCCTAATCTCAGGCCAAACTTCCTACCCACTTAAAAAAATTACCAAAAAGTGTATTTTTTTGTTTTTTTGACCATAACGTTTGATAGGAAGGAGATATCTCCAAACTGATTTTTGCACTGGATTCTGCTCTTCAATACAAATCCAATGACATATGGCATGATGGGGTGCTGTGCACTATCGCAAAGTTTCAAAATGAAGCCAAAATGCAGGACAATGAAGCCAAAATGTAGAACACCGGACAGGAAGCTAAAAATCTGGACAAATCCGGGTTTTTGTGGTCATCGGGTCACCCTGTCTGAGGCGGTGATAGGATCTTGACACAAGTTGCTGCTGCTAAGTTCAACCACCTACATGACCAAAACTTCCCGTTTCCTCCCTATCTATGGCACACCCCTGCTTACAGAGGCTTACAGAGACTTACAAAGTTTCCATATCCATATCCTTGAGAATTTCAATCCTGGGCTGCCTCACAGGGACTTCTGTACAGAAAATACAAAAATAAAGGTAAGGTAAAGATTCCCCTGCACAATTGCATCTGACTCTGAGGGAGGTGCTCATCTCATAGCCAAAGAGCTGGTGTTGTCCAAAGATGCTTCCATCATCATGTGGCTGGCATGACTAAATGCCAAAGGTGCACTGAATGCTATACTGAAAGGAATAGCCACCAAATATTTAATGAATGCTTTAAAAAATTTTTAGTCTGACTAGAACAGTGATTTTCAATCAGTGTGCCATGGCACACTGGTATGCTGCAGATGGTCATCAGGTGTGCTGCAGGAATTTGGGAGAGGGTCATTATTAGTAGAGTAATTGGAGGATTTGAGTCCTCTACTAGCAGCGTGGTGTGCCTTGTCAATGGTTAAAAAAACAAAAACTGATGGTGTGCCGTGACAATTTTTGTTCCTTGCTAGTGTGCTATGAGATGAAAAAGAAGTCTAGAAGATTCCCTGATGATTTAAAAAGATAAGGTAAAGGAGCAAATAGAAAGAGGAAAATCAGTAGTTGTCAAACCCCCAAATCCAGAGAGACTTTACGTGCACCCATAGTTACTGTACCACCTAGTGAAAACGTATTGGAACCCAGAGTAAGTTGTTCTTTCACTGGAGCAAGGACTCCCCGTAGTTACTCTGGATTTTGCCCAAAATTAAAAATGGCAATTCAGAATTCTGGCCCAATGAGAAATAGTGCTATGAGGCACCCAGAAAACGAAAAAGTAGGGAATGGTTGCTGGATGGAAGAGCTGTCAATCATACCACGAGCACAAATATCATAATAAATCAGCATAAAGGAAGACTGTAAGTACCATGTGCTTCTCATTTGTCCTGCACAGAAATAAGTTCTCATTTGCCCTGTTCCAAACACAAAATATTTGTAGGCAGGAAAATCTTTCCACTTTGAAAACAAAAAAGCATTTGTTACGTTGGTGACCACATTACAGTGTATATTTTGTCTCTATTGAATGGACTGGATGGAGCTTTGGAGATGTGAATCTTCACTCAATATCACTCTGTTCAGAGTATCAACACTTATCAACTTTAATAAACATGTTTCACAGTATTCAAAAATGGAATGATTATTCTCATGACTACCTATCGACAACAGTAGAAAAGCAGTTTTTGAAACTGAATTGCAGAGGCCATTTGTGTTGAGTCAAATTCATGTATAAAACTTTTTTATAACAAGGTTGGACCTGTATTCCCTTAATCTCGTATTAACCAGGGCAGTGTACAGTAGTTCAACACATAAGCACCCAATTTGTACTTTGAAATATATCTTAATTTATTGATGTGGCACCACTCATAAGAAGCTGCCTTTCACTGACTCCAAGCATTGGTCTATAGGCAGCACAATCCAGAGCAACTAATCTGTCCACGTAAGAGCCCTTGGGTTGCCCTATCTATCACTAGGGTGGAGCAACTGCAAGATGCTCCAGCCCAGTTACTCTGGAAGAGCCTTAGGGCAGAGCAAGGCAACATAGGGCGCCCTAAGAGAGGTGGACCTGCTCTGCTCTGCCCTAACTGGGGCAGCCTAAGCAGCTCAGGAGAGGCAAGTTGAGGGCAAGTTTATCATTGCCTAGGGCAGAGCAGTTACTCTGTATCCAGAGCCTGTTTCAAGGCAGAAACGCCCTCTTCCAGTTCCTCAGAGATATACCACCTCAGGAGCAGGTATAGTAATGAGTAGACCCATAGGGGTCCATGATAAGGCCTGAGTAAGAATGGTAGTGTTGACCAAAAATCTGAGTTCTTGGCCAGCCTGGCTGCAATCCCTGCCTCTCAACCTCAGGATATGGCACAACTATGGCAGCCCACTAACCTCAGGATACAGCAGGCCACTCCAAGCATCCATCTTACACTAGAAGAACTGCAGCTGTAACTGGTTGTCAGGAACTTCTGGGCTTCCTTATAATGTAGGCACCACAGCTGTTCCTTCTTCAGTGTGATCTGAGGGGGGTCTACTCAGGAGCAAGCACTCCCCAGCTGTCACTGACTTAGCATGCTCTGGAGCAGTTAGGGCAGCCCAGGCTTCCTGACTCTCTGGATGCAGCATAACTTTCTGCTCTGGATACAGAATAGTTAGGAGACAGCAGTTAGGGAAGACCAGGTTGAACTTGCTCTGGATTGTGCCCATAGGTTACTATTATCAACACTTGCCAGAAGCAGTGCACCAAAGTTTCAATGCCTGGGATGTTCTGTAAGTCTGTGATTGCATCATTGAGTGAAAGCCCTTTCCTGATTGAGTGCTGTGATCAATCATATGAATGAATCAATTCACATTTCCCTCCCCAGAAGCTTCCTACCATTCACCATATGCCTGACTCTTACCCCTCACTACTGCAGGCCTCCTTCTAGCAAGCTCCACCAAAGGAATGAAGAGAAGATGCAACCATTTTCATACTGTGCCATCGCACATGTAGGCTGCAATCCTAACCACACTTTCCTGGGAGTAAATACTATTGAAAAGTGACTTGCACAGTGATGGGATTCAAAGAAATTAACAACCGGTTCTATACCCATCTGGCAGCCACTTCTAAATGGCTATTTTTAAACTTTATATGTCCTATCTCTCATTAACAACCAGTTCTATAGAGTAGGTGTGAACCTGCTGGAGCCCACCACTGGACTTGCATCTGAGTAGACATGCTTAGGATTGCACTGGTAATTTGTTAGTATGGCCCTTGGGGGATGCACGCTCCTTCTGTCAGAGCGATGTGCCTTGACAACTGTCAAAAAAAAAACCGGACAATTTTTAATGCCAATGAGATGAAAAGGTTGAAAATTTCTGAGTTAGAAAACTAACTCCAAAACTCCAAAACTCAACAACGATCTGATCAGGCCACACAAATAGGTTGATGGAAATCATATAGAACACAGCTCACTTGTTTGCATCTTACCTACATCCTGGTATCTTGTAGGGACATTTTTAGATTCAGCAAAGATTACTAACAGAAGACAGGAAAAGACTGTTACCCACTTCATGGCTCCAAATTGTGTTGGAATATGCAAGGAAGAAAGAATGAAAGAAGAGCATTTATATTTCAGGACATGCATTTTGTGTTAATAAGAAGCCAGAGAACTATTATGTATGAGGAAAGGACATGAGAGGTAATTCCTGCTAATAATTAAATTGAGTAAATATTTGAAATGTTGAAGAGGTCACATTCAAAGAAACATCCCTCTCTCTCTTCCATGCAACACCCACCCACCCACCGACAAACCTAGAATGAGGGATCATCCAATTTGAATCAATGTCTAGTGATATAGGATGTGCCACACGTCTCCTCACAGCATCGCTTTCTTTGGGGAACATGAAAGGAGCCTCCCCAAAGATTTGCAAGTTTGCAATCAGGTGTTTCTCCGGAAATGGAGTTATCACTGCCAAATACTTTCAACCCATAAGCACACACTTTCCTTCATTTGAAGATGAGACTGACTGCAATTTGGACCAAAAACAAAGGAATGGCTACTAAATATCTACAACAGATGCCTAAGCTCCATTCAGATACCTAAGATATTGAGGAAGGCTTGTGCGATAGCCATGCTTAAACCAGGCAAGCCACCTGAAGATCCAAAAGAGCTACAGGCCCATATCTCTTATATAAAATATTTGAATGCTTGATACTAAATAGACTGAATAAGATAGTAAACCCTTTGCTAATACCCCAGCAAGAAGGTTTCAGACCCAGTAAAAAACTTTGTGGCCCAAATTCTTAATTTAACCCAATATAGAGGAAGGCTCTGAACATAAGGACGAGTGGTGGGCTCCAACAGGTTCGCTAGTTCTCTATAGAACCAGTTGTTAATGATAGATAGGACATATAAAGTTTAAAAATAGCCATTTAAAAGTGGCTGCCAGGTGGGCATAGAACCGGTTGTTAATTTCTTTGAATCCCATCAATGAAAAGGACAAGATAAGAGTGGTTTTTTATATATCTCACTGTGGTAAGATATATCTCACAGTTGATCTTAACACTCAGAGCAGCCTCAGAGCCCCAGCCTATGCAGGTCTACTCTGAAGTAAGTCCCAGTATAGTCAATGGGACTTACTCCCAGGCCAGTGTGGAGAGAGCCTCAGAGCAGCCTCAGAGCCCCAGCCTATGCAGGTCTACTCTGAAGTAAATGCCAGTATAGTCAATGGGACTTACTCCCAGGCCAGTGTGGAGAGAGCCTCAGAGCAGCCTCAGAGCCTCTCTCTCCCTCCTCTAGGGTGCCTGTGTCCTCTTTTCCAGGACATCTCTGGATATCCTCTCCCAGCCCAGTGCCAACCTCCCACTACTCTGGAGTGTCTGTGTCCTCTTTTCCAGGACATCTCCTCTGGATACCATCTCCCCAGCCCAGTGCCAACCTCCCCCTCCTCTGAGTGCCTGTGTCCTCTTTTCCAGGACATCTCCTCTGGATAGCCTCTCCCCTGCCCAGTATCAACCTCCCCCTCCTCTAGAGTGCCTGTGTCCTCTTTTCCAGGACATTTCCTCTGGATATCCTCTCCCCAGCCCAGTGCCAACCTCCCCCTCCTCTGGGGTGCCTGTGTCCTCTTTTCCAGGACATCTCCTCTGGATAGCCTCTCCCCAGCCCAGTGCCAACCTCCCCCTCCTCTGGGGTGCCTGGACTTACTCCCAGGGAAGTGTGGCTGGCACTGCAGCCTCAGAGCCCAATCCTATGGAGGTCTACTCAGAAGTAAGTCCCATGACAGTCAATTTTATTTTTTTATTTTTTATTTTTTAAATTAAAAAACCCCCGGCCCCGCCCCCTCCCCCTGACCCAGGCCATGCCCCCTGACCCGGCCTGGCCCCGCCCACTTCTGGGGAACCGGTTCTTGGGCCAGG
The DNA here is from genome assembly GCA_030015325.1 of Cryptoblepharus egeriae. Lineage (NCBI taxonomy): Eukaryota > Metazoa > Chordata > Lepidosauria > Squamata > Scincidae > Cryptoblepharus > Cryptoblepharus egeriae. The sequence continues at coordinate 84,057,121 of JAREYC010000004.1, forward strand.
CCGGGCCCACCACTGATCGTAATGTAAATATCCGATATGCAGGATGTATTTTCATTGTTACAAATGAAATGTGTGTTCTATGCACACACTGAACACAATGGGATTTATTTCAGAGTAGTCATGCATAGGATTGGGCCCTGAGGCTATCAGTCAGCCCCAGTGCAGCTGGAGATCTGGCAAGCATGACCTGGCCCCCTGCACCAGGGGTCTTTAGGCAACCCCCAGGAAACCTCTAGGTGACCCCCAAAGGGGTCCCGACCCCCACTTTGAGAAACGTTGCTTTACAGCAACTTCTTTATTGGTAAATCAAATGCACATCACATCAAAGTGATGTGCCAGCATTTTGCTCTCGCATTCTTCAGTGTTGTAGGGCAAACCTTGCCTGTCTATAAGCTGATGTGATAATGCTTGTGTTCTTGCAGGAATCATTGAGCTAGGTTGCCAAAACTCAGCAGTCCCCTGGTTCAAAGGCAGGAAGAATGGCAGGAAAGGTTTTGAAAAACAAACCAAGGAGGACAAGGCAACAGCCACAATTAGTTCAAGTGAGGAAAGCAAATGACCTGAGATTGCATTCCCAGGCAAAGAGGTCTTTAAGAGGCAATTCAGCAGTTGCTTCAACTGTAGTCTGCAGGATGGTCATTCTTAGGTACTAGAGGGAATGGGAAACCTTGACAGTGCACCAGCAGACCACAAAGAACGGGGATGAGAGGTCAGTTTGGTGACCCACTGTTTTATAATCAGAATTCCCATAGGGAACAGACCAGCTTTCCTCTCTTCTCTCCACAATAGTTCCAGATTGCTTTTAAACTTCTGAAACCTCTCTCACACATTCACATGTTCTTCTGCTTGAGCAAATCCTCACATCAAACACAATATATACGCATGTATATTTAGCTTTATTTAATCAGCGGGCTTCAGTAAGGTAGGGTTTTGTTCAAAGATCTTGTTAACTATCAGTTGTAACACTGCCAAGAGAGATGAAGGTTATAGAAGGATCATATATTTGATTCCTTGGCTCTGGATAGTTGACAGGAGAGCAAACAATCAAGGGGCATATTTTGGCTTTTACTCCACTGTTCTACAGTAGTTTTGCAGCTAGAGGAAAAAGAAAAACAAAGATTGAGCATTAAAGAGGAACTTCAGAATTATAGGGTGACTTAACTCTTCTGATCATAAATTATAAATTATGAAAATGATTATTATACTTTAGTCTTCAATTTAAGTTGGGAGCACTGAAAGTGCGTGTGGAGAAGAAACAAGGCAGAGCCCCAAGGAAGATTCCATAAAAAGGCCCTTTCACGTATTAATTAAAGGCAAACCAGTTTTGCACAGGAAGCTACATTCAGTCATGATGGTTTGACTCTTTCCCTACAATCCAGAGTAACTATGGGAGCACATAAGAGACCTTATGTGTACCCGTCTTACTGCATTACCAAGTGAAAACCAATGGGAAGTTCATATTGCAATCCAGAGCAAATTGTTCTTACACTGGAGCAAGGACTCCCCATAGTTACTCTGGATTGCACCCTTTATGTTGTCTGTGTGTGTGTGTGTGAGTGTATGTGTATATGTGTGTGTGTGTGTGTGTGAGAGAGAGAGAGAGAGAGAGTGAGTGAGTTTGTCCCTATATGTACAGACATATGAGAAAGAGAGAGAGGGTTGTCCTTATATGTAAATAAGGTTTGTCCTTATATGTCCTTTATATTTTCATACTTAAAACACCTCACCCACCCACTTGTGAAAGCCATATGTGAACTGACACTTAGGGCGCAATCCAGAGTAACTACGGGGAGTCCTTGCTCCGGTGTAAGAACAATTTGCTCTGGATTGCAATATGAATTTCCCATAGGTTTTCACTAGCTGGTGCAGTAACTACGGGTACACGTAATGTCTCTTACGTGCTCCCGTAGTTACTCTGGATTGTAGGGTGTGAAGTTCATTTCTGAAATATTATCTCCCAGATATTTTTAAAGAAGTTTGGAAAGCACAGACATAGAAGAATTTGGATCATGACTGTGGCCCATCTTTGTAGTAGGCCAAGAATAAGATATATTTTTCAGATGCCAGAAAGTAGAAACCCCGCATAATGCTGCCTCAAAGCAGGTAACTGCAGCTATCACTGCGCAAGCTTCATCACTATTAAATCATTACAACCTCTTTCCTGAAAAGTGGTATCTCATTTTTGGCTCACCCGAGAAAGGAATGCAATCCTAATGCCTGCTGATCAACTTTTGGACCTTAAAAGAAAAAAAGATACACTCAGATTCAGAGGTTCCTGTATTTGCACAATTCACAGTGCAACCCTTGGCGTGTTTTCTTGGATGTAAGTCTGTCAATCAATTCAGTGAGACTCAGGGCACAATCTTAACCATGTCTACTCAAAAATATGCACCATTGTGTTCAGTGTGTCTTACTCCCAGAAAACTTGTCATTAGTATTGTAGTGCCTTACTCTAATGTAAGTGTATTTAAAATTGTAATCTTACAGCTACACACACACCCAGTGCAGCTGCACTAAAAAGGTGGTGGGCTTGGGTAGAAGGGGGAATTGTTCCTTTACTCCCCCCATAAACGTACTGCTTTGCAATGGGTCTCCTTAGAATACCCCTCAAAATCCACAATTTCCCCACCACTGCTGTCAACTTACTGACATTGGTTCAGCCTCTGAAAGTCTCTGGCCATTTACACCAGAAGACCACAAAAGGCTGAGAATTACTGAAGCACTAGAGCTTGCATAGTGTGACCCAGGTAGGCTGTTTCCTAATATCAAGGGCCGCAGCAGTGCCAAAAATGGTTACAGCTGCATCCGAAAGTAGCTTTACTGGGAGGTTACATTCCTTCACCCTGAGTAGTGACCAGGCAGCCCTGATGTGTCTCCTCAGATCTTTGACCTTTGTTAGGAAGGCACAGATGGAAGAAGTCCCATTTCAGATCTCCTGTGCCGAGAGCGCAGATATGATATAGCTGGAGGGCCACTGACATCTCCATCCTCCTTCTGGCCTCCCATTCACCCAACCTGCTTCTCCCATCCTCCCCCACCCCTCACAATGTGTCAGCTCATGTGCTACCCAAGACAGATTGTAGCAGACATCCTTTATGGCACGTGTACAACACTGTGGTCCACTGGATTGGGTCCTTAGTCAAGCAGAAGGAAGTCAGTGCATGCAGATTAAGTATTCTACACATACATACGGAGTACATTTACAACAGTTTCTAAGGCCACTGAACCTTATTCTTCTTTATGTTATTCCCGATAGGATCTGCTTGTTTGGCTAGACAATATCATTGACAAAACTGAGATGTACTTATACCAGAAACTCTATGAAATAGAGTGTAAAATTGGAATTGCCTGGCTCAATGTCATATACAAGTATACTTTTTGTAAGATTACTTGGAAGGCATCAAAAGTCAATGAAAAGCACATAAACAGTCTAATTTATTCACATTAATGTTCTTTCATGTATTACATAATCTGAATAAACTAAAATTGAACTGAGCACTAAAATCCAGAGCAGTTATGGGTTCACGCAGTTAAGGCACCCTCTAGTGTTATCTTATGGAAAGTCACCTTAACTGCTCCAACGCAAAGGGCTTATTTTGACTTTAGGATATGGGCCTCAATTATAGTACAAATTGAAATACCCACAATGTATTCCAGGTATCTGTCATCATACTGGGTTGTAGCCTGAGGTTTCATTCCTCCTCGAGAAGGCACTTCCAACCCTAGAGGTGGAAGCTTCTTCCTCTAGAGCAAAGTCCTCCAGACTCTGGCCTGCAGACTGGATCTGGTATTCTGTGAACTCCTGTCTTTAGCCCAGCTCTGCGAAGCAGCTGGAACCAATTGTATCGTCTCTGCCCTTCCATTGGACTATTTCAGTGCTGTGGAGAAGGGGGATTTGCTGCTTGGGTAACAGCCTATCCTCCATATCAATCTATCCAGACCTTCGTATCTCACATACAGCACTGAGCATGATACCATAGTCTTTCAAGACTGATGGATGCCAATGCAATGCTTACTTCAAAAGAAGCTAAATGCAGAAGTTGAAAAATAAGGAAGGGTTCTGGGGTTTCACTTTAGGGCTAGGCCCTGTACCTCAAACCCATGGATACTGCCACTCATCGAGGAAAGTAATAATGCTACATATGTGCCCATAAATATGCTACATATGTATACTTTTTTAAAAAATATACCTTTTCTCTAAAGCATCTCTTGTGATTTTCAAACTGGCAACATTTCTCCAGCAGAGCATTCAAAGCTATCATTGCAGTCCGTAGTTGGTCTACTGTAATGGTGGGTTTGGATTTAATCAAGTTGACCAGGAACCTGAAAGAAAACCAACAATCAACAATGGGATACAGTTTGACTTTAAAAAAAATACAAAACAAAACCAAAGGCTTTTAACAAGGTAATACTCAGAAATGTGTTACTCTTTTAAGTATATCTTGTCTCTTGCTGATTTGCAATAGTGAGGTCAGTACAACATAGAAAAGATTGATAGTTTGTTGAAAGGGTATGAACTCTTTACATGGCAGGGATTTCAACGCTCTGTGAATGGTCGCAGGAATCAAAGATAGAAAGAGTGAAAACTGCCTGAAAAGCAGACTGGCTGAGAAAAGGAAAAAAAGAAGAGAGGTTTCTGATGTGGGCAATAAGAGTGAAGGATAGTGTTAATTGTTACTTTTTAAAAAACCACAATAACCAGCTGATGTAATGATTACAGGTATTTGGTTCCTCACCTTTGCTTCTGAATGTGCTGATTATCTGGGTTAGCTGAGCATAAATCTTCATGGAATTCAGGAGAGAAAGGGACAGGATCATATCTTTTATCTTCTCCTAAACTGTGGAAGCACGTCAGCCAGCAACAATGTGGTCCACTACAGCATCGGCCAAGTTGTGAGTTGATGGGATGAGCCTTATGTCTCCTACATATATCTCCCAGCACAGCATCCACCTAGAGAGAGAGACAGACAGACAGACAGTCAGACAGGATACGGCAACATTTTTATGCCCTAGAAGGTTTTTAATTCCCAACAAAGGTATCAAAAGCTTGAAAAGCTGTGATTCACTGTGATCACTGTGATTTACACAGTGATCATGACAATACATGATCATGGTTTAACAATGCTCTTTAAACAATCAAAGGAATTTGCAGCCCAAGCTAATGCATGTCTGCTGTTAAATCCCATTGTCAATGGAGCTTGGTAGGAGAGCACAGTACTGAAGTTCTATGATCCTCCCACTGGTGCACCACAAGTGCAAATGCATCAGAAATGTGACATAAATCTGCCACAATGCACATTTTCATGTCCCAGGACCAATCCAGCACCTGTGATGCATGAGTGCCAGAGATGTGCTAGCCTGAGTTCAGCACTGGTGCAGGCACCCAGTGAGCTGGGTAGTAGAGATGTTAATGGGAACTTGGGAGGAGGCTGGGAGAAAGTGTTTCAGAACCAAGGGAGATGGGGAAAAGATAGGGGGCGGGAGACATGGAAGGGGAGAGTGAGGCAGGACTGGCAGAGCTCAGCTTCACCAGATCCAGAGGTCTTCTGGCACTACACAGAGGCTCTTGATTCTAAGACAACCAAAGAGTTGCAACAGAATTGAGTAGCTCCATTACTGGCCACTTTGCTTACTTGTGGGAAAGGAATCAAATTTCCCATCTCCCAAGTAGCCTCCAACAGTAGTTTGCAGAGTAGTTTGCAGCATACTACGGGAGCCATTTTGGCACTGTGAGGGTTGTGGCAGTGTAAGATTCAGCTGTCTGCTCCTTGCAATAATGTGTCCGTATTGAGCTGGACTCTTATACTGTGAACGTATGCAATTTTACCTATCGAGAGAATATAAATAGTCTCTCTAATAGAACCCTCATCTCCTATTTTAAATTCATTACCTTTCAGGAATAGTTAGGACTGCTGGATCTTATGAAAGTGGAACCAGAGAAGTATAATTTTAACCATGAAGGAACAGGAAGACAAGTAAACAGGAAGTGTTACTCACTTTCTCCTCTATACAGATGAGTTTTTGGCTGTCATTTGAGTGGCAGCATTCATCAATACCTTCTGCAAATTTCTTGGTATGCTTATATAATTCTACAAAGGATAGTTGGGGTAGTCTCTTGGTGAAACTGTGAAGCAGCCTATAATAGCAGGTGACTATAGTCAGAAAAGATTTGAGGTGAGATCCTCTCTTATAATAGATCTGAGGTTTTGCTGCATATTACCATCCTTTTTCACAAGCTGAAGGCTCCATATTTTAGGGGGGAAAAGTGAAACCTCTTTTGGATACACATTGATGGGGTACAACAATGAGAACTCAAAGCTGTTGGAATTTCCTTTCCAGAATTTTCCCATCTCATTGATGCTGCTATTTGAGTCAATGCACATTTGAGTCATATATGAAATCCCCAACAGTGACTTAGCTTGTGACATTTCATATCATTTAACTAACATAAGACATCCTAAAACAGGTCAGGTTCCTTGAGTTTAATTAATGTAACGGTGTTCATTAATTAGAAATTCATGAGAATAACATACATGTCTTGAAAGGAGAAATTTTTCCTACTGTCATAGAAAATGCAGGTGTCATTCTTGCTGTTTAGGATTTTGGCACTCTGAGTTTCAAGCTGATATTCCTGAAATGAAACAGAACTGCTGTTCAACATAGCAAAATGAGGACTGATACAAAAGAAACTCATCATGGATACTTAAGAATAAGTAGAGTTCAGAGTTATGGTTGTGTTCAAGCAGATAAAAAGAATTGAAAAGAAAGAGACCAACATTCAGATAGGTTTGACCAGGCATATTGTTCATCATTAACCAGGCAAACAGCTTAAACATAACTGGAAAATAATCTGTCAGGGGGAGGAAATGAAACCCACCGCTTCAGTGCCGCACATTCCCCTCCACACAGTTTGGCAGCACTTCTGAAGTGCACCCATGTATCCCTTATAGAGTTGGGTAATTGGCTCCACAGAAAGCTCAGTGCGTCCCCTTGAATACTCATACAGAATCAGATGCCTATAACACAAGAGCAAATCCACCAAAAAAAAATGAGGAGCAGTAGTATTTCACAAAGAACATCCGTGTTTTACCCATGATTACTTCTCCACTCTTGTACCAGCATATATATGTGTGTATTTCACACATATATGGTTGGGGGGCAGTTTTACTGTGTTTATATATTATTGCTTTTAACAAAGTTTTTAGTCTGTTTTAATCGTTTCAATTTTAAATCTAATTGTATTTTAAGTGTATTTTAATTATGTTTTAACTTCTATTTATTATTATTTTAATGGTGTTTTATTTTTATTCATGTTAGCCACCTTGGACTCTCTCTTGTGGATGAGAAAAGGCAGGATACAAATTAAGTAAAATTAAAAAATAAAAATAAACAACAGGGAAACATTTTCCAATTATGCAATTAGGGCATTAAGTGAATGTTCAGCCTGTTCCAGTGCCAGTGGCATCATCAGGGTGGTGTGGATGGTGCGGTCCGCACTGGGTGATGCACCCATGGGGAGTGATGTGAACTGGGGGACTTAAAAACTTTAAAATGCACATAACTTTGTTATGGTGTGTCCAACCCCATCAAGTCATATATTGTTGGATTTGTATTGAAGAGCAGCATCCAATGCAAAGATCAGTTCTGAAATAGCACCTTCCTATCAAAACATATGGCCAAAAAACTAAAAATTAAAAATTTGCATTGAACTATACGGAAAGTGAAAGTTACCCATATTGCAGCTTTTCTCGTGAGTAGGCAAATGTGCCATAGTTCATTGGAAAGGGAAGGCTGAGAGGGAATCTAAGGAATCTAAGAACACCAGACTTGTCCTGATCAAATTCACACAGCCCTCAAAAATCACCCCAGAATCAATTGAAATTCATTGAAAATGGATGTGAACTGCACAGCTGTGTTTACTGGTGAGTAAGCAGGCAAGCTGACTAAAGGTCAGTCCAGGAGAGGACAAGACTTCCAAAATGGTCTCAATCAGGGATGTTACTAGGGCGTTAGAAAGGGGGCTGAAGGGGGTGGCAGCACCTTGAAGGGGGTAGCAACACATGAATTAAAGCAGTATATAAATACTGTAGATAGATACATAGATAAATGGCTAAAATCATGGTTTGTAGAGATAATCCCATCATGTTATATACCTTTGAATGTGCAATTTACAGCAGAATGCAGTGAAACAAACCACTTTATAAAAATGTATTGCTAAAAAAACCAGTGGAGGTGGGGCAATGGCACATAACTACACCCACCATTCATATTTTTGCCCCACCCAATGTATGGGGTGACGCACTGGCCTCCTGCACCGCGTGACATGCACCCTAGTGACACCCCTGTCCATTGCCTTTGTTGTATAAACAGACACTCCATGCCAGACACTTTCTGGCTGCCCAGGCTAGATTGCCTCTTCTATGAGCCCCTTTGTTGTGTAAGCATTCTCTCTGCTATGGAGGACCTGATTGCCTCATTTATGGCACAATCCAGAGTAACCACAGGGAGTCCTTGCTCCGGTGTAAGAACAATTTACTCTGGATTGCAATATGAATTTCCCATAGGTTTTCATTATGTGGTGCAGTAACTACAGGTGCACGTAATGTCTCTTACATGCTCCCACAGTTACTCTGGATTGTATGGTTAGAGTCTCTGTTATTTGATGACCATTGCTGTGTGTGTGGGTGATCATTAAGCAGTCTGTGGTTAAGCAGCATGTGCCTATTTTGCTTCTGCACTCTCAATATTTTCATATTAACTTTGACACATGGACCTTGATCATACTGAAAGCTGGCTGCTAATAAATGCAAACAATCTCAATGAGAACATAAAGAGCAATAATAAATACTTTCATCTGCACTCAATAATGAGAAGAGAAATCAGGCACGAGCTCTTATCTTCTTCAAGGCTGAAATGCTCCTGGCTGCAAAGTGACTGAAAGTTGGATCTGAAATATTGCACCAGGGCTAGCCACAGATGCTTTCAGTATAAGACTGGGTCAGATAACATTCAGATTTTAGAGTCAGCTTTACTTTCCCCTAGCTTTCCTCTTCTTCGACTTGATCTTCTTGTAGTTTCATGGCTACCTATCTCCCTCCTATGTAGCTACATTCTGTTTTCCCCCTTTCTATCTCCATCTTTTTTCCAGCCTGTCCCACTGCGTCTTCAAGCTCAGACCTCTGTCCTCTCAGTAGTAAAATGTCAGTTTCCTAGATTCTCATTTCTGCCCTTCCTACACTACCAATAGAGTGAGAATAGGAGCATACTGAAAAGTCTTACTTTGCCCAGTTAGTTGTATTGTTCTCAGTGCGGCATTGGAGCACTATGTCTTCAATGAACTCTTTGACAATTAAAGATAAATCTGCAGGCATGTCATCATCTTCTAAAGCCTCAAGGCAACGTGGTTGTTCCACAATGGGCCTTTCACAACAACTATCCAGTTTAGTTGATATATTAAATCTGAGAGTGCAAATATCATGTAGGATGTCTGCCTAAAAGAAAAAAAGAAAAGAAACACCTGATTATTTTAAGCCAGTAGCTTCCATATTGTGTTCAGGGAACAAGTGCTTCTAAAGGGTTGCCTTCATCAGATGATGCACAATGATGGACATGCTGAAGAGATTAAGGGCAAAATCCAGAGTAATTACAGGGAGTCTTTGCTCCGGTGAAAGAACAACTTACTCCGAATTCCAATATGAATTTCCCATAGGTTTTCACTAGGTGGTGCAGTAAATATGGGTGCACGTAAAGTCTCTTAGGTGCTCCCGTAGTTACTCTGGATTTGGGGGTAAGGCTGCAATCCTAAAGACACTGTCCTGGGATTAAGACCCATTGAACACAAAGGGACTTATATTTGAGTAGACATGGTTAGGATTATGAGTCTAATCCTAAGGATTCTGCACGAGGCTGAGGTTGTGAGGAGATGTTGCAAATGTGCTGCACGGCACACCTGCAAGTCCCACTACCAGACTAATAACAGGCAATATACTAGCCCTGGGGAAATGTCAGTTTTTCACTGCTTCATGATCTATGCAGACCACCGAGGGGGAAAGAGTTGAGGAATGGCATGGGGGGAGGCTGGAAGTAGCTCCACTCTGTATTCAAAGCCTCCTTGAAGGATGTTTTGCCCTTTTGTGGAAACTTGATTTCTGCACTAGCTTGAGAGCTGGTGCAGAAACAAGTAGCCCCACTTCAGGGCTACTCAGTTATGTAGAGGAAGGGGATTCACATCTTCTACCTCTGAAGAAGTGCAGATGTTAGCCTGCTTGGCCACATGGTTCCACAGCAGTCATTCAGTCACTGCAAGAATCGTGACACTGCAAGGAACTCAGGACTGGGTTTTTAATCAAGTCCCAGTTGAAATGAATGAAGATCATAAAATATACCGTAGTGGAATATTCTGGGACTCTGCGGCAGAAATAGAGGTTCTTTTCAGATGAACCACACTTGCTGACTTCAGAGGCTACTGGAGATAGATTGCCTCCAATCCCAATATTGTAATCCTTTTATGAGGCAACCACACTTGGGGTACTGTTCCGTTACCTTCATCACATAAACGCCCTTTTTATTGAGGAAGGAAATGATATAAAGACACAATAGGCAGGAGAACCTATCTCAAGATAATTAGGCTTACCTTGGTGGTGAAATCCAGCAATGTATTGCCTTGACAAAGCTCATAGTACATGGACTGGAGTTTCCAGGCTAGGTCGGAAAGGATGGAGAGTCTGGCCTGGGGAAACTTTTTGTTCAGCATAGCAAATTTACTGAAAAGAAAAATACACAGAAATACCAGGATTGTACAGATTCCATACTGTAACCTCAGAGTGTTGGTCAGTTTTTCACTATTGTAGGAAGAGGGCCCGATATTTGCCTGAGGCTTTTTTGAATGGCCTCCCTTAATTGACACTGCAAGTGCTAGACAGGACAGGTTACTAAACTGCAGAAAAGGATATCTGTCTCAGCATCTCCAGTGACAATTAGGAGCAATAAGAGCACCACTGCTTATTGGTTAGACTTAAGCAAAAACATGTGCCTCCTAATTTCTTGCTACATTTCTGATAGCACAATCCTAACCCCCAGATAGGCTGGCAAAATCCCTTGCACTCATCTGAGGGTGTCACAAATTGCCATAACGCACCTCTGCACCTTTCCCAAGGGGTGTGTGTGTGTATGTACCAGCCCATCTATTATATGAATTTATAACTTTCATAAATATCCCAGTTTTTCACAATTCTGGCTACTAGTGTCCAGCTTAGCTTGTAGCCCCCCTAAAGATTATTGCCTGGTGCAATTCCTGCCCTTGCACCCACTTACAATGCCATTGTCTTGGTCTTCGGAGATAGTCAGAGTTGTTGGCACTCCTAAAAAAGTTAATATTTTGCCTCTTGAAGACCCCTCTGTGGGGTGGGATTTAAAATAGATGAAAGTAGCCTTTTTCCTCAAATGCAAGACTGTGTTGATTTTGTGAGCAGTGCCTCCACACAGTTATTGCATGGACAGCTGAGATACTTGGATGCAGAGAAATAGGGCTTCTGTCTGGAATGAATATTTTTCTTACTGTTTTCAACTAGAACATGTGTGAGTGTGACCGCACTCATTGGGCTGGTTTGGAGGGGTTGGGTACAATATCATAGAAGTCAGACCTTGAGCCCAAAATCTCTGCTGCTGTAAAACGTGTAATAATTCACAGGTTAGTATTTATGGCATAGTGGTGTATTTCAATATTTATGGTATAGTGTTTATGGAGGGGCTGTGGTCAGTGATGGGCTTCAAAGAAATTAAGAACCGGTTTTCTGTCCATCTGGCAGCCACTTTTAAATGGCTATTTTTAAACTTTATATGTACTATCTCTTGTTAAGAACCGGTTCTATAGAGTAGGTGCGAACCTGCTGGTGCCCACCACTGGCTGTGGTGGTGCAAGTGGTTAAGACGCTGTGCCTGTTAACCAGCATGCCAGAGTTCAAGACCTGGGTCCTATAAGATGGGGTGAACACCTCTCCTTAGCCCAGCTCATGCCAACCTAGCAGTTCAAAACATGCAAGTGCAAGTTGATAAGTAGGTACCACTTTGGTGGGAAGGTAAAACAGCATTCCATGTGCCTTCGGCAGTCATGCGAGCCCCATGACCATGGAAGTGTCTTTGGACAATGCTGGTTCTAAAGTCTTAGAAATGGGGATGGGCACTGCACCCTACAGATTGTCTCGACTAGCAGTATAACCTGTAAGGGACACCTTTACCTTTTTCCCTAGTGGTTTTAAATTTGAACAGACCTGTAAGATCTAGGTTCAAATCTCCATTCGGCCACAAAACTTCTTGGGTGACTTTTGGCTAATCACTGTTTCTCAGTCTCACCTACCTCAGAAGGGTGTTGTAAGAACAAAATGAGGGGAAAAATAATGTCTACCTTGAGTCAGTAAGTTCACACTTTGGGAGAGTCAGTAGAAAAAGATAATACATAAATAATTTTGCTATTGACATTATTGTTATAGTGATGATGATGTTGAACATGACCTTGTGCTCCTTGAAGAAAAAGTGGCATTAAAATGTGAAAATAAATAAATCAATGAATAAATGTTATTTATTTGCCTGAGGCATATATATTCTTATTTATAACAAAGAAACGTACCAGTGATACATGAGGTCTGGTTCATATGTCTCCTCAATTGCACAGAAACGGCTCTGATCAATATTGGCATCTCCGAATTTTGCAAAAAGGAATGATGCCTCCAATTAAAAAAAATCAGCAAAAGATTAGAATAGAAAGTTAGAACCATTGAAAGTAGGTTGGTCCATGTGTAATTGTGAAACAGTTGGTCCATGTGTAATTACTCTGTAAACCAGCGTTTCTCAAAGTTGGGGTCGGGACCCCTTTGGGGGTCGCCTAGAGGTTTCCTGGTGGTTGCCTAAAGACCCCTGGTGCAGGGGGCCAGGTCAGGCTTGCCAGACCTCTTGCTGTAGCTGCACGCGCACTGGGGCTGACTGACAGGGTAGATGCCTACTCTGAAATAAATCCCATTATAGTCAGGGGGGCCTTTATTCCCATTTAAATGTGGATAGGATTGCAGCCTCAGGGCCCAATCCTATGCATGCCTACTCTGAAATAAATCCCATTGTGTTCAATGTGTGCATAGAACACACATTTCATTTATAACAATGAAAATACATCCCGCATATCGGATATTTACATTACAATTCATAACAGTAGCAAAATTACAGTTATAAAGTAGCAACAAAAATAATTTAATGGTTGGGCGTCCCCACAACATGAGGAACTTATAAAGGGGTCACGGCGTTAGGAAGATTGAGAACCACTGCTGTAAACTTATGGGGTTTAGGATGTGGGTAATGACACATAGGATGTGGTAATGGCACCTGGCCTAGATGCCTTTAAAATGGCATAAAAAAGACTGATGGAGAAAGGTCTATCACATGTTATAAGCATTGAAATATACAAACTTCTGGTTTAAGAAGTATGCTATCTCTGAATTCTATATGCAAAGGAATGATACCAGAATCCAGGCCTCTTGTTCTCTTTTGTGTTCTCTTTTGAGTGCTTGCTGTCCAGTGCCCACTGCCACCCAGTGGTGTCCACTGCTCAATGCCCAGTAGGGATGCATAGTGCCCAGTGCCCAATGGTGCCTGCTGCCCAATGCCCACTGCTTGGTAGTGCCTGGTGGTCCTCACTTCTGGTGGTGACTGTGGTGCCCACTGCTTGGTGGTGCATGCTGGTGTCCTTTGCCCAGTGATGCCTACTGGTGTCCACTATGCTTTGGTTCCCAGTGGTCCCAACTGCTCGGTGGTGCCTGATAGTGCCCAGAGCTGACCGCTGGCCATTGTCCGCAAGCAGCCGGTGCCTGATGATGCCCACTGCCCTCTGGTGCTTTCTGCCCCCTGTTGGCTGGTGCTCGGTGGTGCCCGCTGCCCAATGATGCCTGCTTCCCCGTAGTGCTCCACTGCCCCCTGGTGCTTCAAGACACAATTTGCATCACATTAAAATACCTTTCGACGTATGCATTTCAATTTATCAGATGTCTGGCAGCACACAGTCACAAGATCACTCAAGTCACTGACAACTTTAACAATCATGTAGAGTGATGTTATAGGATAACTTCTGGCAAAGTCATAGGCAGCCCTGCAACAAAAAATCAAGCATTCTTTGGTCAGTCCAGCACTCAGAGATCACATGTATACTATTCAGCACCCACACATACACACGTGCACACACACATGTACACTATTCCAATGACAGTGATAGTAAATACAGACTTTTTGTAGCTGTCTGTGAAGATAAACTATGGAGTTTGTTACTGATGTTTATTCTTGTGATTGTAGACCACTGCAGCCTGCAGTGAAACTCAATGAACCCTGTGGTAAAACTCAATGTGGCCCATAGCATGACCCCTCCCTCCATCTGGCCTCTGGGCAGGCCCTGTAATCTTCCAGATCTGTCACTCATACACACTTATATGTAAAATGTATTCAAATTTGAAATATAAATTATTTTTCCAGCCCCTGACTGCATGATAATGTGGCCCTCTGTCATAATGTTTGGACACCCTTGTTGTAGACCAAACTACCGCACCCATTTGGCTGCATCTTGCCTTGCACCTTCCCACCACCCATCCTCCCCACCTTATCTCCATCCAGGAATGCCTTCATTCTGCCTTCCCTCCACCTTCAAGACCCCCCATGCTAGCCTGGCACAGCTGTTGCAAACCTACATTTCTGCAATGGCAAAGGAGGTGGCCTCTGAAGACCTGATGATGTGGAAAAATATTTTACGACACCTTTGTGCTGGCCTTAGTGCTGCTGTAGTTTGCATACATTATATTCCATTTTTTAATTTATTCCGTTGTTTTTATTCCAATGTTTTTAACTACTCTCTGTTTGATACTGTGTGTGTTTATATACTGCACATTTAATTTGGGGCTATACACTGCTTTGAATACTGGAAACATGTTGTATAAAACTTTTACATACATACATACATACATACATACATACATACATACATACATACATTTTACTCACTTTGTTTTGAAAACATCATTGTGATCCTGACATTCTTTGCAGTATTCATTAATACCATTGTATGTAAGTGGACGGATGTAGTCTGGAAATATATCTTTACGGTTCAAAAAACATGTGTATCTTTCCTGATGAACTACAGTGCAACACTTTGTAAAGCCGTACTTTTCAGCCAAACCCGATTCATGACAAAGTACATTTGTGCAAATGTCACCCTAATAACAAGGAATATAATAATAATAAGGAAAATGCCACTTTAAGTCCTTAGCCAAGCACTTGACCTTTGTAGATTAACAGCAAACCCTGGTTTTATGTTTCTAGTGATTTTGGGGATGGGAAAATGGAAGAAGAATTTACGGTACTGAAACCCATTTTGGGAGTCCACTGGGGGTGTACTGGAGGGTCCATCGTAGAATAGTAACTGTCTGACAGGGACTCATTTCTTCCCAAATAACTCAAAATGGCAAAGAAGCCTTGAAAGGGTAAGCAGGATAAAGTTGTTGCACAGTTCATTGAATCATCATTGAATTAAGATGGATGGGCTGCAAATGTTACATGTAACATCTAGAGAAAGGTTAACAGCTCCCCTTATCCCTTCACTTATGCTATAATCCAGAGTAACAACGGGAGCACGTAAGAGACATTCATGCACTCGTAGTTACTGCACCACCTGGTGAAAACCTTTTGAAAATTCATATTGTAATCCAGAGTAACTTGTTCTTACTCTGGAGCAAGGACTCCCTGTAGTTACTCTGGATTGTGCCCGTACTGATATCTCTTGTATTGTAGCCATTGTGAACTGGTAAATCACATAGGCAGCAGCTATGGTCTGGTGGTTCAGCAAAGGACTGCCAAAAGATTGCTAATCAGGAGAAAGACTGGATAACTTTTAGATGAGAGATTGAGAACTACCAGTAATAAAACTGTCAACAGAGCCAGAAGGAGTCACTGTTTACAGCTTGGCCAACCTGAAACAGCTTGTGCTTGAAGCTGGGGAGGTTGTTGCCAGAAGTGATTACCACACCGTGAAGCTTACGATCTGAAAGAGTTCTGCAAGGAGGTGCCTGTAGAATAATTACCTACCTCACAGGATTGTTGTGAGGACAAAAGGATAAAAGCTTTGTAAGCTGTCTTGGGCATTTGCATTAGCATAGGAAAGGCAGGGTAAAAATCCCAGAAAGAAAGAAAGAAAGAAAGAAAGAAAGAAAGAAAGAAAGAAAGAAAGAAAGAAAGAAAGAAAGGGTTAATAGGACCACCAACCCTCAAGGACTAGCCTTCAGAGGGTTCAATAAGCTTTTTTTGCTTCCTGGCTCCACAGGACTTATTGGCTTCTCAGGATGGTATGGGAAGGCCAGCACATATCTGTGCATTGGCCTAACCTCTCTAGGAGAGGCACAGGAGTGCCTTACAGCACTTTTGCGATATCCCCTGTTAGCATGAGACTTGTGCAAGTGTTGGCCTAAGCAAGGCTTACGATTTTTTTCTGAGTTCACAAGGATGACTGAAGCGATATTTCTCCAAATCTAGTTTCCAATGACTTACCACAAACTGTTCACATCTAGGATCAGATCGCCTATCAGCATCGCATACTTTTGCAAGAGCTACAATATCTTTAGCTAGCTTTTCTATGTCTTCGAACGTAGCATTCTGCACAAACTGAGAAAGCAAAGCAGTAGTTCTGGAAAATGAGATAAGACATGATGGTTGAAACTCTTTTCAAAATTATTTGAGAGTAAGTTCCCTAATACTAATTGGGGCTTATTTCAGAATAAGCATTTGAACATTTGATTTACATTTGAATAGCCCAGTGCTATACTGCCCATTTTGTAGGGTTGCAGGGCACCCCAAATAGCTACCATGGTACGCTGTGCACACCAGGCAGATACTGCTGACTCCTTGGGGAACATTCATCCCATTCTCTCAGGTAAGGGAAGTATTTCCACATCAAGGCTACTCAATAATGCGATGGCCCAATAATTGAGCCAGCTCAGGATGAGATGGAGCTAAACTCTATCTATCCTGCACATAGAGCAATCCAGAGTGTCTCTTATGTCTTCCCGAAGTCACTGTGGATTGTAGGGTGAGTCAGTGAGTGAATCAGTCAGTGACTTTTCAGTTTTTATATATATGATGAATCAGCTGTGCAGACTAGTTAGTCGATAACATTATGTTTTGAACTTCACTTGATGATCACTTTGTATTATCAAAAATAACAATGGATTCAACTCCTTGTCCTTTGTATCTGTAGTGCTTTCCTTAGAGTAGATTATTTCAATTTCAAAAAGCAAATCTTTCTGGTGGGACTTACCCAAATTTCAAAATGTTTTCTGGTAATTGAATAAAACCTGAGATAGTGATAAGTGGCTCTGTTGGTAAAACAGTTACAAAATATTCAGTTAGTGTTCTGCATATTTATATAATATGAAGTTTTCTTCATGACTTTCAAACAGCAAACAAGGGAGAAGGAATCTATGCAGAGGTATTTGCACAGCTGCAGATTGACATCACTACCTATCAGCCAAAGTGAATAGGGTTAATTCCAAACTATATCAGCGGGATCACTCAACAGCTACAACAAAGTCATGTGCAAATATTTATTTATATTGATCTAAAGGGGTAAGATGTTTCTGTGCAGACATTGTGGTGGCAAGGTTGTTCCCATGTCTACATCATGATTTCTCACACATGCAAGACCATGACACGGTTTGTGCAACTTCTTGTTAATGGCTAGATTGGTTTCTATTAAATGGCTACATCTGGTTCTACAGCATCATCTTCTGGGTCTTTGCCAAGGTTTCATATTATCATTTTCAGTGACATTAATTTTATTGTCAAAGGATGTTTCGCATTATAAGAAGCAACTGTTCCTTTGGGAAATTATGCCTGTTTATGAACTGCTGAGAAATTGCCAAATGAATGAGACACACAAAAAATACACATAGAGACAATAAATGAAATCTAATCAATTTTTTTTTTTTGCAAAAGACACCTTGCATAAGACATGAGTGCGGATTACCATTATTTCCATCTAGTAAGTTACGCATCAAAAGGGCTTGGCAGATTGACCACTCCTACCATCAGAGAGACTTGCACTGCTCCACAGGGTTCCTAGACTGCTGATCAGGGAACAATAATTTGTTAAAATGTTCCTCTGAATTGACAGGACAAGACAGATTTTTGGACATTTTCTATTGTCAGGGCTGGCATTAATTAAGTTGGATTAATTGCCCCCAACTGACCACATGCCTACGGGTTTCTGCACTAGACTAATCTATTCTAGTTTGTTACATATTGACAAAACTACAAGAATTCAGAGTTTTACAAGAATTTTAGAATCTACAACTTGAGGCCCCACAAAAAAAAAAAAAAGCATTCAGTTGGGCTGCACAGCTCATAGGCAGCTCTGCCTGTTTAGCATTGGATGACATGCAGAGCCATATACTGTACATACTACCATTATCACATGGATATCACTTGGATCTGTGTAATGGGTGCATAGTAAAGCAGGTGTGGGTTGACATCAGGTTTGCCTGGTCTCCTTTGATTTTTGCTTGTAATGCAACATCCTATTGGCTCAGGGAACAGCATCATTTACTACTTCTCACATTGTGATAACCTGTATATACAGAAAAGCATATCTACATTTGAGTTACTACAGTTCAGGAATTTTGCTCCAAATCTAAAACCAACCAACAAGAATACAGAAAAATGATGACATTTAGAATTCATTCAGACAGTACAGCGAGAAGCAGATGGAAGCTGAAGCACCAGCAATTAGCACAAGGCAAAACATAGTAGGGATTTTTTTCCTTACTTATTTTTGTTAAAAGTATATAAAGTTGGAAACATGTAGAAAAGCCCCATACCCTACAATCCAGAGTAACTACGGGAGCCCATAAGAGACATTACGTGCACCCATAGTTATGGCACCACCTAGTGAAAACCTATGGGAAATTCATATTGCAATCCAGAGTAAATTGTTCTTACACCGGAGCAAGGACTCCCCATAGTTACTCTGGATTGCACCCTTAGTGTATTGCTTTGCAAATGTGGCTTTGAAAATAGTACTGCAAAAATAGACAAAAATCTGACACATTCTTCCATAGTGATATGAGAACATTCTGACATGTAAAAATTATACATGAGATTCTTACCTACATCCTGGTATCCTCTGGATAAGTGTTTGGATTCTGTGAAGCTGATCAAGAAAAGACAAGTAAAGAGTGTCACCCACTTCATGATTCCAAATAGTTGCTGGATTGTGCAAGACCTGAGGAGCCAAGAGAGAGGTGGAGTTTTTATACCCCAGGCATGTGTGTTGGTTTAATGCTGGATAACTACCATATACTGCAAACTGAGAAGTCAAGCCAAGTCTTTCCTTTTACAACACATCTCACCCTCTCAATATTTTGTCCAAAGGAGAATTGAATTCCTACAGGTGGAGCAGATGTTTTTTATAAGATGAAAGACCCAGTCCAGATAAGAGGTGTGTGACATCTCAAGGCTGCAGGGTAGTAAACATTTATTCTCTTGCAACGGCATCTGAAAATAAGGATCTGAATCTGGAGAGAAAGTAAGGTGGTACTACAGTATTTATAATATGCTAAATTTCCTCAAACTTAAAAGAAAAGGAAAAATTTCTTGATTTTTCAGAATGAAGGTTGCTGACTGACCAGAAAACTCCAGCAGTGCCTATAGCAGATGCATAGGTGTTACTAGTTTTTTTAAAATGCTGACAATCTCATTCAGAGCAGTACTTTACACACAGTAGGTAACCCATGATTTATACTTATCCCAAATGAACAATAATGTCTGAAACCTCCTGCTGGGAGCTTGAAAGGTATTCCCTGATGCCACTGGTGATGACCATGCCATGAAGAATTCCATAAGAGTTCTACAGAACAACCTAACTCACAGGATTGTTGTGAAGACAAAAAGAATAAAAAGCTATGTAAACTGCCTTGGGCATTTGAGTTAGCTTGGAAAAAGCATGGTATAAATACCATAAACAAACAAAGAAATAAACTATGGGTGATAAGTGCCATTGTAGCAGGCAGGCAGAATAAAACTGAAAGTGCATTCCATGGATGTACAGGTATAACAAATATTTGCTGTACTGAGAAGGGACACTATAACCTGCAGGCACTTATCATCAGTGGTATAACACTTATTACAGGCACATATTTATTTTTGCTGATGTTATCTCAAGCACATCTAGGTTATTCTGTTCCAAAGTAGAAATGATATTGAAGTTTATGTCAGCTTATTAGAACTTAGCACCAGGAAGCTGTGGCATAGCTAATGGGGTACAGGGGGTGCAGTTGCACTGGGCTACAAGCTTTAGGGGGGGGGGGGGCTACAAGCTGAACTTGATACTAGTGGTTAAAATTGTGAAAAATGGGGTATGTATGAATGATAATACCAGCATGTTATATATCGTTGGAAAGGTAATTTAATGCAGAATGCAAACAGCATGGAAATATCTATATTTTATCGTTATGGCTAATTATATTTTAACGTTATGGCTAATTAACTAAAAAAATGAAAACACAAAAGCCTATGGAACAAAAAATGGATTTAGTTAACTCAATTTTTCCATGATACTGATTGCTCTGAGAGCCAGTGAGATGTATGGAACTAATACGATGTTAATATGAATTGGTTCTCAGTATATATATCATATACAGTACGTATATCATAAAACAGTTACCCATACTAACTGGCTACACAAGCACTTCTAAGTGGTGCTCCTCTTATACTTCACAGGGAAAGAATAAACATTCCTCTTTGCCCAGGCAGGTTTCCCTAACCAATAATAAGGGGCAAAATTTTTATTACTTTACTGAATTAAATTTGATTTTGTTGTTGGGGGGAGAGCAAAAAAATCTTCTTTGACTGCAGATGGCAAATATGTTTATTTCGCTGTGCCAGAAGCAGAGCAAATGGGTGGTGAACTGCTGAGGAAGAAGATGTAAGTTTTTTTCTTACCTCTTTTTTTTTTAAAAAAAACTTTATTTTTTATTTAAAAAATTATTTTAAAATTCTTTTTTTTTTAAATTCTTTTTAAAAAAATACCCAGGATATTGTCACTTTGGGTTGTGACGCATCATTTTGTGGCGCATCATTTTGAGCTTTGCACCGGACTACATGATAGTGGCTTTGTTGTTGCCCAAAAGGAAATTTGTACAATCTTCTCTCTTTCTATCTTCTTTCAGCACTGATAGATTTCCTTTTTTGCTCCCTGCCTTTCCCCTGAATACCACTCACATGCACACACACAAACATATTTAAATGTGCACACACATTAATTGAATCAGTGGCTTACACAAGAGAGGGAAGTGTTTAAATATTTTATTCATTGTCTAATCAAGTAACACCTTCATGAGAATTACAGGGTGACCAGCTGCCAAACCCAAAAAAGAGGACAAGGTCCCCCCAAATTTCTGACAGCCAAGTAAAAATTCCTGACATGTTTTTAAAAATGTAGGACACCCAAAAAGTAGGACAAATGTAGGACATGTTAAAATAAAGGCTAAAACACTCGTATTGCTTTCCTGTACTAAATTTCAACACTATATTACTTCTTTTTAAATTGAAAATTGATGGAACTCTCTACTCCCCCCTCCTGGAATGGGTGACCACATCATAACCTAAAAAAAGGACAAAGACTCCAAAAATGTAGAACACCAAAGTGATATATGGGGGGTGGGAGATGTGGTGATCCTAAGGGGAGGGAGATGGGGTGATCCTAAGGGGTTGGAGATGGGGTGATCCTAAGGGGATGGGAGGGCAGTGATATTAAGGGGATGGGAGAAGGGATGATCTTAAGGGGGTAGGAGAAAGGATGATCTTAAGGGGGTAGGAGATGGGGAAGACCTTAAGGGGTGGGAGATGGGATAATCCTAAGGGTATGGGAGAGGGAGTTGGCTGAGGTGGTGATCTTAATGGGGTAGGAGGGGGTGGGAGAGGGAGGAAGGAGAGGTGAAGGAGGCATTGCGGGACCTGGCAGAGCCTGGGGGTGAGGAAGGAGCATTCTCTGGGATGAGCGCCCAACTTACAAATGCAGGGGAGTTGCAGCTGATGGGCCAGGGCTTGAGGCTGCAGAGGTGGAAGGTGGTGTTATTTGCTGGGTGTTTGCATACATGATCTTGCTCATAAGACCCAAGCATCCACACCCCTGATTCCTACACACAAACACATGGAAGTGGCTCAAAGCAGGCACAAGAATCTCAGGAACTCCAGTGGGCCAGCAGACCTGCTGCTCCTACTGTTGCAATATTTCATTTGGCCACCATGTGGCAGTGATGAGCACCGCGCCACCCCCTTACTTTTCTTTTTCAGGCGCGGTGCTCACCACTGCCACCAAATTTGCAGGCACCAAATTGCAGGCACCAAATTAAAAAAAATTTAAATTTGCTAAAAGCGCTAAAAAATTCCAGGATTTTCCACTCTAAAAGTCCCATTTCCAGACATGTCCGGGAATTTCCAGCTACTTGGGAACCATGTGAGTATAGGAAGTCACAGATGGATGCAGTGTTTGTTTCCTTGCAACAGAATATGGATACATTCCAGAATTGTCAAGGGGTACTGGGACATATTCAGGCTTCTCCTCCATCACTGCCCCATTTCAGACCTGGAAGAAAAGAAAGGCAAGGAATTACATTCAGGAAGAACATAATTATAAGCTAATCTGAAAACTGTTTGGGTAGGTTATGTTAGGAGTGAACTGCTAAGCACTGATTCACACATTACCTTCACAGGTGGGTGGTAAAGGTGCTTTAAATATACATTTAAAAGTGCAACCTACAAATGGGGATTAACTTGAATTTGCCCACAATTTGTACTACTTATTTGCTCAACCTGGAGGCAATATTGGATGTAGTTCCCCTGAGTGTCCTTCCTTTTGTTACTCTGGCTTGCCTCTGGATAACGTGAGAAGGGCCCTTTGATGGAATCCTCCTTGTGGTTGTACGCAATAATAGTTTGTGTGAATAAAAAAAAGCAGGCCTCCATCAGTCTTGAGAGACTATGATATCGTGCTTGGTGCTGCATACGCTGCATGCGAAGCATGAAAGCCTGGGTTAGATTGTTATGGAGGATAGGCTGTTACCCAAGCAGCAAGTCCCCCCTCTCCATGCCACTGAATTAGTCCAATGGAAAGGCAGAGCCAATACAATTGGATCCAGACTGGCGTCACAGAGCTGGGCTAGGAATAGGAGCTCACCCTATCTTGTGGGGCCGACCCGGGTCTCAAACCCTGGCCTGCTGGTTAACAGGCACAGCATCTTAACCACTTGTGCCACCCACAGCCCTTGTGTGAATAGAAATGTGTGAATTATTGTAAGTGGTTTGAGAAAGTGGTTTAAAAGACTTTTCTTTCAAGGAGGTGCTAACAACTCTCTGGTCTGATCCAATCAATTTTCTAGGCTTTTGAAATAAAGCAATTGCATCCATCAGTTTCGAAAGACTATGGTATCATGCTCAATGCTGTATGTGAAGCACGAAGGCCTAGGTAGATTAATATGGAAGATAGGCTGTTATCCAAGGCTGTTATCCAAGCAGCAAATCCCCCCTCTCCATGCCACTGAAATAGTCCAGTGGAATGGCAGAGCTGATACGATTGGTTCCAGCTGTGTCACAGAGCTGGGCTAAGGACAGGAGCTCACCCTGTCTTGTGGGGACCCGGGTCTCAAACCCTGGCTTACTGGTTAACAGGCACAGTGTTTTAACCACCTGCGCCACCCACAGCCCAATAATAATTATAGCAATATAAATATCTAAAAATAAATAATAATTTTAAAAGACTTCAACATTTATACAAATTGAAAAACTTGGGAGTAAAGCTATGTGAATATAAAAACCACAAAAAGAGTCCCTTATGCTGCAATTCCAAAGACCCTTTCCTGGGAGTAAGACTCAGAAAACACAATGGGGCTTATTTTTGAGTAGACAGGGTTAGACCTGTGCTCTTAATGAGGCAATCACTATTAAGGCTGCAATCCTAATCTCCAGTTAGGCCAGCCTAAGGCCTGGCGTAAGTCTTGTGCTGACCTGCAGGTATCACAAAAGTGGCACAGAGACACTTCTGTGCCTCTGCTGGGGGAGGGTTAGGCCAGAGTATGGACATGTGCTTGCTCCCCTACATCACCAAAGAATGGGAAGACTGACGAGTTAGGATTGCCTAGGTTAGGACTGCAGTCTTAATCACATTAATCTCTTTACTGAAAAGTGATAACTCCTTGTAGGCTCACCTGAGAGGGGAATGCATTTCTAATCCTGTTGATCAAGTTTTGGACCTTAAAAGAAAAGAAAAAGATTCAGAAAAGGTTCCTGGCAGAGGATTCTAAGGCTGGACAACTCACAGTACAATCCTTAGCATGTTTATTCTGATGCAAATCAGTCACTCAATTCAATTCACTTACTCTGATGAAAGTGTATATAGAATTTTAGGCCCCAGTACTAGCGTCACTTTTCTCCTTTATAGATAAAACTGCCCAAATCCCCAAAGATTGGAAAACAGCTATAGTGGTTCCCATCTTCAAAAAAGGAGATAAAAAGGATCCTTCGAACTACAGACCGGTCAGCCTGCTCAGCGTGATAAGCAAGATGTACGCGAGGCACCTGCAAGACTGGGTGACCCAAGAACATCTGCTTGCAGAAGAACAAGCGGCTTTCAGGGAGGGGCGTTCCACAATTGATCAGTGTTTGGTGCTTCAGCACCTAATAGAAAAATATACATCCTCCAGCAACTCCACCCTACATGTAGCTTTCATTGATTAAAAAGCGGCCTTTGATTCCATCCCTTGAAATAAATTGTGGAAAAAGCTAGAAGTAACAAATATAGATCAACGAATACTCTTACTCCTTCGTTCCCTACATGAGGATACAGGCCTCAGGGTTAGATGTAGTCCAAAAGACCCTTTTTCTAATCTAATATCTACATCCAAAGGTATAAAACAAGGATGTATTCTAGTGCCCCTCCTGTTTAATATATACATCAAATCAATGATTGCTCATATTGCTATCAATAACCACCCCCCTAAAATTGCAGGAAAACATATTCATGCCCTCCTATATGCTGATGATGCTGCAGTAATAGCTAGAACTTCAGTTGGCCTTAAAAGGACCCTTAAGAAACTGTCAGCTTACTAAGGGGGAAGGATTATCTATCAATTATCAAAAAACTAAAATAGTAACGTTTGCCAAAGTAGACCCAAACAACGAACCTGGAGAATGGATGGACATAAAATTGAACAGGTCTCTTGCTTTAAATATCTGGGGGTAGTTTTTCACACCAGTGGCTCTCGTAGAGCACACGGGAAGAATGTTGCCGCCAACGCACAGAAGGGGACTATGGCAATTCTACGATATTTTCGCTCTAGGGGTGGATACTATTTACCTGCGGCCCTGAAAATTTTTAACGCAAAAGTTATGGCTCAATTGTTGTATGGGTCTTAGATCGGTATAATTTCAAATATTACACAACTTGAAAGCATCCAATCTAAATTTATCAGAGCTTTACTTGCTGTTCCCAATTGCGTATCTAATGCCTTCTTGAGACTTGAAACTGGACAGCCTAAGATTGAAACCAGAATCTGGCAATCCATCCTAAACTGTTGGCTTAAACTGAACTTTAATCCCACAGATTTGGTTGGATTTATACTAGGGGATAATTATAAATCTAGTTGGATACAGAGGATAGAAAAAAATAACTTTGATAGGCCTCTCCCCTGATTTGCTCCTCAGCATGGGGTGGGATCAAGCAAAAAGAACTATATCTCAGAGACTTATTGATATGGATAGACAGTCAGACATAGATAAGGTCCCAAACTTTCCCTCCACTGAGGATATATGCCTAGCCCAGCCCTCTATCTTAAAAGCGTAGAAGTATATAAACAACGTTGGGCGTTTACTCGGGCTAGATGTCACTGTCTCCCCTCTGCTGTGCTAGAAGGCCGTTATAATAAAACACTATATTTAGAGAGGCTTTGCCCTTGTGGTAATAAGGAGATTGAAACAACAGAACATATACTTCTGTATTGCCAGTTTTATGAGGAAATAAGGAAAGACTGTCTAGAGCCCTTAATTAGAAGGTTCTCAGGAACTTCAGCTCATCCTATCCTGGAACGGCTGCTTGAAGATAGCAGTAAAGAAAAAAACTTATAAGGTGGCAAAGTTTTGCTCAAAAGCCATGGCTGTCCAATATAAAAATGTTGTAAAATAGGAGCAGCTAAAATAACCCCAAACTATTTTAACTACAAGAATGTGGTTATTGGAAAAGATGTTCGCTGATTGTTTTATATTTTTTTTAGCATTCAAATTAATCAGGATGTTGGTGATTTAATGCTGGTTATGGACTGTAATAAAGTTTATACTTACTATACTTATAGAATTTTAGCCTCAGAGCTACAATCCCCACCTCATTCCTTTCAATCCCTTCCTTCCCAACACACCAGTGCAGCTGCAATAAACATAAACATATTGTATCCAGTGGGAATGGTGGATCAGGAAGCTTTAAGAGTGGAAAAGGGAAACTCATGCTTTCCAGGGCTGCCACAGTGTTTAAATGTCCTGCCGCTTCATCTCATGAGATATGGAAGCAGTCCCAAGGCTGCTCATGAGGAAATTTATTCTGCACCCACTATTGAGTGAGCACAGATTTGAGAAGACCCATGGGGAGGATGTCAGGACCTGCTGCCATCTCCACCCTTCTCCTGCCCTTCCCCCTCCACCTCCCACCCCTGATGCTGTGCCAGCATAGATTGCCAAATGCATGCTTTATGGCATTTATGTGACACTGCGCACCATTGGAATGGGCCATTAGTCAAGCAGAAGAAAGTAGTTAAGCATGCAGGATAAGAATTCTACACATACAATCACAACACACACTAAAGCAATGGTTCTTGAGCATTTCAGCCTGACACCCCCTTCTGAGAATGACAATTTGTTTGGGATTCCCCACCCCCCACGAGGTGATGTTATAGCACAGGTCTGGGCTATGAGGACATGACATTAAATAGGCAGTGACATCTCTTTGGTGCCAGAGTTGTTCCAGGTCTACTTGATAATAAATCCCATTGTGTTAAATAAAAAATACTCCCAGGTTTCCCAGGTGCTTGAGTGTCCCATTCCAAGACGGTTGCACCCAGTGACAGATTCCAAGATGGTGACACCCAGTTTTTTGCGACGCCCCTGAAAGGAAGTTCAGACCCCCAGTTTGGGAACCACTGTACTAGTATTAGTGTTTCTCAAGCCACTGTACCAGTAACTATTGTATGTGTATAATTCTTAGTCTGCATGCATTGACTTCTTTCTGCTTAATTAATGGCCCATTACAATGGAATGTAAAGTCATCAAAGGTAAATGAGAAACCTATATACAACCAACCACATTTATTCACATTAATGGAAATGTGGAATGTTTATTCACATTCCATCAGCTGAAGGAAAACTAATGATACATTGCACTTTTTAAATATATTGACCACATCACCTAGAGCACAATCCTAACCAACTTTCCAGCACTGGAACAAGTGCAATGCAACTCCGACATAAGGAAAAAATTGCTTTACTTTGAGGAGGCCTTAGTGACTACCTCCCAACTGCAGGATGAAAAATGTGGCCCATGAGCGCAGCCATGCCAGTGCTGGAAAATTGATTAGGATTGCTCCCTGAATGATACAGGCTTTTAAGCTTGCTTGCTTAAAAGACACTAAATGCTAAGAACATGTCCCTCTTCTTTCCTCCTTCCATGAAGAGAAGATCTAAACGCAGCAGTTGAAAATTGAGGAAGGGTTCTGGGGTATCACCATGGGGCTAGAGCCAGTGGTGGGCTTCAGTGGTTTCTCACAGGTTCTATAGAACCCTTTGCTAATGAGCGCCTGGTTCTGAGAACCGGTTACTAATGGGACATAGAATCTGCTGTTAATTTAGTTTATTAGGACATGGAAACTGATGTTAATTTATTTGAATCCCACCACTGGCTACAGCCTATACTTCAACCACATGGTTATTGTTGTTGATCAAGGAAAATAATGCTATGTATTGCTCTTTTTTAAAGTATACCTCTGTTCTAACGCAGACCCAGTTCTTTACACCTTTGCAACATTTCTCCAGCACACCATTCAGACTCATCATTACAGACACTCTTTGGTCTATTGTAATGGTGGGTTTGTATTTAATCAAGTTGACCAGGAATCTGCAAGAAAACCAACAGTCGACAATGGGATACAGCTTCAAAAAAAAAAAAATACTGTCATGGGCACCACCAAGATATGTTGCTCAGATATGTTGCTCAGATATGTATTGCTGCTTTAAGTAATATCCTAGCACTTGCTTACCTTGTCTCTTGCTGATTCACAATAAATAGTGAGGTCAGTACAATGGGGAAAAGATTGATAGGTTACTGAAAGGACATTTCACAGGGCAGGGATTTCAATGCTTATTGTAAGAATCATAGAAAGAGTGAAATAGACTGCCTGAAAACTAAAAAAAAATCCACCCAAAACAGGAGTGATTTCTGAGGTGGGCAAGAAGTAAGAAGGATTGCGGGAAACATTTGCATTGTTAAAGGGATGGTGAGTCAACAGAAGCCTTTACTCCTCATCTGGCCTCAGTAAACTAATTGGAACAGGCACAGGTAGCAGGACTTGTGGAGGGCCATCCCTGGATGGCAATGGACT
This sequence comes from Cryptoblepharus egeriae, assembly GCA_030015325.1. Taxonomy (NCBI): domain Eukaryota; kingdom Metazoa; phylum Chordata; class Lepidosauria; order Squamata; family Scincidae; genus Cryptoblepharus; species Cryptoblepharus egeriae. Next base: position 84,085,829 of record JAREYC010000004.1, read on the forward strand.
TATATATGCCACCAACAGCATGATCATTTGTCATGATGTGTAAGGCAGTAGCATCACTAGGAAGGTGTGAGGGTAGCAACAACTGGACAGTATTCCAAGTCAAAAATTTTGGTATTTCCATCAAAAAGTCTTGGTATTTTTGAATAATGCCATCATTATATATATAGCCAAAAAAACAAGCAAAATGGGGCAAGGGTGTCACCACACCCACTATCTAGGTTAGTGACCCATACATTGGATTGACCCATATACTGCATTGTAAAAAGCCCATCATGGGGAAGATACCCTGGCCTTCTACGCTCTGTGATATAAATCCTAGTGATTCCACTGTTGTAAGGTAAAGTCAAGTTTCTCAAGGGGAAGTAGCCCTAAATCATTGAAAAATATCATATAGGAGAACAGGAGTCTTGGGTTAGGGTTCTAGAGAGTTCAGCTGCCAAAGATAATTATATGAAAGTTGTCTGTTTAATTTCCTCACCTTTGCTTCAGTATATACTGATAGTCTGCGACGCATAAATCATCAAACTCTTTAGCAGAGAAAGGGACAGGATCATAACTTTCATCTACTCCTAAATTGTGGAAACATGTGAGCCAGCAATGAGGCAATCCACTACAACACTGGCCGATTTGTGGGTTGATGCCAATGGGTTCATCATTATGCTCCTTGCATATATCTCCCAGCACAGCATCCACCTTTATACACACATGCACAGAGAGAGGGGAGAGGGAGGGAGGGGGAGAGAGACAAAGAGAATGTATTGATTTTGATTTCTAGATTCAATAATAAATAATATTCAACATGATGTAAATAAACGGCATGATACGTAGTGTAAATTATCCAGAATATCAATTTGATTACTGAAAATTCAGCTTCTTATTTCAACGAAATATATCTGGGAGAGGGTTAAAAAGCAGGTTGAAAAACACAGTGTCTTAACCACAGAGCTACCTCAGTCCACTTAATAAATGTTAGTCTCCAACTGATGGTACTGAAGATTGGTAAAGTATTAACTTTGATCCAGACAATTATCATTACAATGCTTTATTAAGCTTTAAAAATACAGAGGTGCCTTGGCAAGCATAATTCATTCCAATAGCATGCTTGTAATCCAAGCAGATTTTCCCATAGGGTATAATGGAAAATCGGACAACTGGTTCCACAGTCCAAAGATATTTACTGTATATAAAATGATTACAAAAAACACTGTAATATAATACAAAACATTGTAATAAAGAAAATTCTGTATAGTACTGAACTGTACTTTACTGCTGAAAACCTATATGGATGGTCTGAGGGAGGACACACAGACACACACCCTCATACACTTGTGAGGGTGGGATAAAGGGTAACAAACCACCGAGTTGGCAAGAGACTATAAGGGGGCCATAGATCACACAGGATTTTAAGCCCCGGGGAGACTTGGAAAGGGACCAGGGCAAGGCTGCAAGGAAAAATCCAGGTCCTCACCCAGTAGCCAAGCATTAGGAGGGTGTCAAGAAATACTGCAACTCACAGTTAATACTGGGATTCCACACCGCAACACACAGATCCCACATACACAAACACACCACACACACACACACTATCTACACTCTCACACTTAGATCCATCCCACACATGCACCTTCCACACTCTCACACACAAACACTCCACAAACACACCTTCCACACAGCCACACACAGATCCCACATACCACACACACCACACATACCACACACACCTTCCGTGTACCGCCAGCGACAGGGAAATGAAAAACATGGCGGACCGTACCGGTCCGCCATGTTTTCCGCCCACTGCCGCCTGCCTAGAAGCGGGTAGGCCGCTTCTAGGCAGGCTCTGCACAAGCGCCGACATCGGCGCTCGCGCAGACCCTGCCTAGAGGCGGCTTGCCCGCTTCTAGGCAGGCTCTGTGCGAGTGCCGACGTTGGCGCTCGCGCAGAGCCTGCCTAGAAGCGGCCTGCCCGCTTCTAGGCAGGCGGCAGTGGGCGGAAAACATGCCAGCTTCCAGGCAGGCTCTGCGTGAGCACCGGTGTCGGCGCTTGTGCAGAGCCTGCTTAGAAGCTGGCCTGCCAGGCCAGCCTGGCAGGCCGGCTTCTAAGCAGGCACTGCGCAGGCGCCAACGTCACCCTGCCCCTTGCCCCTCCCCAGTCCCGCCCCTTGCCCCGCCCACACCCCCTGACCCCGGCTGGCCCCTCCCACTTCCGGCGTACCGGTTCTTGGGATGGGGCCAGCCCATCACTGGGCCCACACACACAGATTCCCACACACATACCCAAGCTCCCCCCCCCCAGCAGCTGCACCACCCACCTCTCCAAGAGATTGCACAGGAGCCTCAGGGGTGGCTCTGGATTCCCCCCAGACCTGTTCCACTTGTTGGAAGGCTTGTGGAGCAGGCGGTGCTGGTTGCTGGTGGGCCTTGGAGCAGTTGGTGGTGCTGGGGCAAGGATAGGAGGCTGCTGTGTGAGAAATGGAGGGGCAGAGGCAAAGGGGCATGAAGTAGGGCAGCCCTGAAGATCAAGCTTTCTGGAGAGGGAGGTAATGCAGGGTGACGTGCTCATCTTCCAAAACAATGCTCTTATACAAAGACAAAATTTCTGAGGGAAATTTCGCTCGTAATCCAAGTCACTCATAACCAAGGTACCACTGTACTCCTTAAATAGCCTAAGGAATTGGCAGCCGAAGCATATGCATGTCTACTCAGAAGTAAGGGTCAATTGAGTTTACCCTCAGGTAGGTGTGCAAAGGAATGCAGCCTAAGCTCCTTGACATAATTTTCCTGTGTTGGGTCAGGAGCTCAATTTGTAAAAATACTCACTTTCCTCTCTATACAGCTGAGTTTTTGTTTGTCGTTTGAGAGACAACATTTGTCAACACCCTCTGAAAAGTTCTTGGCATGATGGTACAAGTTTTCAAAGGACAGCTGGGGTAGTCTCTTGGTGAATTCATGAAGGACCCTGTAATAACAATAGCCCAGTTGATTACAGTCTGAAAATATTTGAGGTGAGATCCTCTTTTATTATGATGCTAGAGAACTTAAAAAAACAAAACAAAAATAAAATCCTTCTTAATATGTTAAATTCTCCATTTTCCAAATTTTATGGAAAAATGTAAAACTTCTTTTGGATACTCACTGATGTAGTACAGCAACGAGGCCTCAAGGTATTTCAGATATGCATTTTACTCTATATGAAATCCTCAACATATTTGATTAAGGTTGTATTATTTAAAATGCCAATAGCAGGCCTCCGTCAGTCTTGAAAGACTATGGTATTGTGCTCAGCACTACATACGCTGCATGCGAAGCATGAAAGTCTGGGTTGGATTGATATGGAGGATAGGCTGTTACCCAAGCAGCAAATCTCCCCCATGCCACTGAAATAGTCCAATAGAAAGGCAGAGCCAATACGATTGGATCCAGCTGGCGTTGCAGAACTGGGCTAAGGACAGGAGCTCACCCTGTCTTGTGGGGCCAATCCAGGTCTCGAACCCTGGCCTACTGGTTAATAACAGGAACAGTGTCTTAACCACTTGCGCCACCCACAACCTTTACTGCCAATAAAGGTATCTGAAATCCTCAACAGTGACCCAGCTGGGGGAGTTTCATATCATTTATCTAACACCAGTCATCCTAAAGCAGATCCTTTTCATTGAGCTTAATGTACAGTAGCTGTATTTACAAATTAGAAATTCATGAAAATAACGTACATGTCTTGATAGGGGAAATGTTTTCCACTGCTGTAGAAAATACATGTGTCGGTCTTGTTCTTCAGGATTTCAGCAATCTGAGTCTCAAGTAGTTTTTCCTTAAAAAAAAGGCTGCTGCTCAGCATAGTAAAATGAGCACCAATGCAAGATAAAAATAGTTTTGGGGTAAATATAGCTTTGGGATGAAGTATTATAGAATCACCATTTGGAACCTCTCATACATCAATTGAGTATCCTACAGATAGTTCTCTTGAAAGTGATGAAACTGAAGAAGGAAACTGAAGGTGGTCTGAACTATTGTAAATTGTAAACCTCCACCATAAAAGAATATATATGAAATGTGATCCAATGAATTCAACAAAACTTATAGGTGAGACTGAATAGGATTACATGCTTATGAATTTATTGAACTTGGAAGATAAACTTTCTGGAAGTTCAGATTTTTGACATGACGTGAGTCAATGCCCTGAAGATCCTAACCCAGGGTGGGGGGCGTTCAGCAAGAAAAAAGAAGGAATCTTGACTGCTGTGGTGCTCAACGAGGCTCTCTTGATTAGGACTAGGTAGATTATTCACAAACTAGCTAAAGATTACTGTAAAACCACCCATCATACACCGGAAGGAAATGAAACTCACCGCTTCAGTACCACACATTCCCTGCTGCGAAGTTTGGCAGCACTTCTGTAGCACAAGGATGTATTGTCTATAGATTTGGGTAATTGGCTCCATAGGAAGCTCAAGTTGTCCTTTCAAATACTCATACAGAATGAGATGCCTACAATGCAAGAAAAAGTCCACCAACAAACCTTAGGTGCAGTAGTTATTTACAGAGAACATCAATGGTTTGCCCTTGCTTATTTCTCCATTCCACCATATACTAGCTGTGACCCAGGGGCTTATCTGGGAGGGGGAGAGTCAGAGAACACACCCGTAAGATAGGAAAGAGGGTGGGATAAAGGGTGACGAACCATAGAGTTGGCAAAAGATTAGAAGGGAGCTAAAGATCACACAAGATTCTTAAGCCCCAAGGAGACTTAGGGACCAGGACAAGGCTACAAACCAAAATTCAGGTCCTCACCCAGTAGCCAAGCATTAGGAGGGTGTCAAGAAATACTGCAGCTCACAGTTAATACTGGGATTAAATGAGGCTCTGAGCACAAAGCATATCCAAGGCAATGGGAAGCAATGAGAAAGAGATTCTCAAGTGACAACACTAGAGGAGACAGCGAACTTTCTCTAAGAATGTAAGAGTGATTAACAGAATAAATATAGAGTTTATAAGAAACATTTCTCTGCTTATTGACCTCTTCTTCAGTAATATGCACTGAAGAATCACACCAGCATATATAGATATTCAGATGTTTTCTAATAATTCCAGTAGAATTGCAGGTGTGCATCACTTAACAACAGAGGAATGTTCACCAATCCCCTTTTTAATGCAATAAGCAAACACTCAGCTCAATCAAGTTTAAATAGTTTAAATAGATGCTACATGCCTGACGCTGGCTGCACCGGCCACTGGAGAAAGATTGTGCCTTCATTGCATAATGAACCTGTTTGTTGTATAGACAGACACTTTGATGCAGGCTATAGGAGACCTAACTACTTCATAAAGAGTCGCTTTCTTATTCTTTATCTGCTGTTGTATTGTCTACGTGGTCAATCACTGAGCAGTCCATTTTTGAGTGCCACTTGCCTATGCTGCTTCTATACTCTTGATGTTTTCAGGATTAACTTTTGCATATAGGCTTTAATCAAACTGGAATGCTGACAGCTAATAAGTGATAATATATCTCAAGGGCAACACAGAGTAATAAATATTTATGAAGCAGGCCTCCGTCAGTCTTGAAAGACTATGGGATTGTGCTCTGCGCTGCATACGCTGCATGCGAAGCACGAAAGCCTGGGTTGGATTGTTATGGAGGTTAGGCTGTTACCCAAGCAGCAAATCCCCCCTCTCCACATCACTGAATTAGTCCAATGGAAAGGCAGAGCCAATATGATTGATCCAGCTGGTGTCGCAGAGCTGGGCTAAGGAGCTCACCCTGTCTTGTGGGGCCGACCCGGGTCTCAAACCCTGGCCTGCTGGTTAACAGGCACAGCACCTTAACCGCTTGCGCCACCCACAGCCCACAATAAATATTTATACTTGCTCTCAATTAGTGTAAGACTGAAAAGCCTTACTTTGTCCAGGTAGTTGTATTCTCATTTTGGCACTGGAGCATTTTATCTTCAATGAACTCTTTGACATTTGGAGATAAATCTGCAGGCTTCCCTTGTTCTCTTAAAGCCTCAATGCAATTTAGTTTTTCCACAATGGGCCTTATACAGCAATCCTCCAATCTAGAAGATATATTAAATCTGAGAGCACACATATCACGTCCGATGTCTGCCTGAAAGAAAATAAATTTAAAACCTGATTATTTTAAGGCTAGAGCTTTCAAATTGTGTTTTAGAGAACAAGAGCTTCTTAGATTTGCCTTTGTCAGATGATGCCAAATGATGGCCATGCACAATATATTAGATAAATTCCAATCTGAACTAAATGCAGATGGTAAAATATTTTGTAGTGCAATTTTCTGAGACTCTGGGACAGACCATTTCTTTGATGAACTGATGAAGGAAGGATTCCTATAAGCAAAAATGCTGAGAACCTATTTTCATGCTTTTATGCCTATGAATTCATTCTCTTTTCCTGTTATGTGTTCATGTATTTGTCTGCCTGACTGACACACTTACTTAGGGCACAATCCAGAGTAACTACGGGGAGTCCTTGCTCCAGTGTAAGAACAACTTACTCTGGATTGCAATATGAATTTCCCATAGGTTTTCACTAGGTGGTGCAGTAACTGTGGGTGCACGTAATGTCTCTTACGTGCTCCCGTAGTTACTCTGGATTGTAGGGTTGCCATATGTTCAAGGAACTGTCCCAGTTTGGGGGGATTGTGTTCACATACAGGCAAGTTTGACAGGGAGTCCCATCCCAGTTTTGTGGAAGAGAATTATGGCAACCCTAGGAACCATCCTCTAATTCTGACTTAAGGACTTAAGCTAATCAGTGAGTTTACTGATGGGTAACCCCTGCAATGGGTAATCCCTACAACCTCAATATCAGGGGTAGCATCAAATTCTTAATCCTGTAGTGGTAGGGAATCATAACAATCCAAGGGAAAACTTTATCTCAAGAAATTCAATAATGTGGCACAGGCACTGGCAGGGAAAAAATAATTGTAACAAAAGGAATCTCAGAAACAAAATTCTGACATATTCTAACAGGTAATTTGATCCACACTTGTCCAGGAGCAAGCTGCACTGAACAATCTTGGGACTTACTCCGGTGTAAAAATGTATAGGATTGCACTTTAAGCCTTAGAGATTATTACTTGGACTTCATATTATGATCCCATCTTCAGAAGAGGAGATCGGCAACATTTATTCTGAACCTGTTGTAATTTAGTACAGGGTGCAGGTGTAATTTTGTATCTGCAGGGTTCTGGAACTGCCTGTGGCTATGTTGAACTGTGGATGCCTTCAAAAGAAAATAACAAGTAAATAAATAAAAAGCCAAGACAGATGATAAAGGAGTCAGGAAATGCAAATTCAGTATTTAGGATTATTTGGAAAATCAAAAATCCTAGTACAGTAATCCTTTTATCTATGGGGGAAACACCCTTGGGATATTTTTTTGGTACCCTCATCTCATAAACTGCTATTTCACATAATAAGGAAATTAAAACCACACTCAGAAGCATTTCAAGGTGTGTTTTTTTGTTGTCCAAACCTAAGTAAATTGGTAAATTTAATTCCAGCAAATTAAGCTTACCTTGGTGATGAAACCCTGCAGTGTGTTGCCTTGACAAAGCTCTTCATACAAGTATTGGACTTTTCCAGCTAGGTAGTAAAGGACAGAAAAGCTGCCCCTGGGAAATTTCCTGTTCAGCTCATTAAATTTACTGAAAATTACACAGAAATATCAGGATTATATACATTTATTTAGCATATAGGAAATACATGGATTTGTGATAAATCAAATGTTAATGTCCAGTCCACCCATCCACTCAAGGACAGAGTGGTCTATATAGAGGGTCGCTAATTTGCCTCCTCGTGGTGCACCCTGGATAGCATGAAAGTGTGAACCCTATTACTAGCAACCATTTGCAGCCAGACTACATTGAAGAAATTAGCAGTTGGAGCCTGACTCAGTATAAAACAGCATCATGTGTTCTTGCCAGATTTAGTCACAAGCAGAATTCAGGAACCTTCCTTTCTTCTATGGCCATCAGAATCAACTGACGTCTAGGCACATTTTGTACAATTTATGAACAGAAGAACATAAGGGAAGCCTCCACTGCAGGTGGCCTAAATCCAAGTAGATTCATTGAGGCTGCTGCAGCCTTACCTTGGGGAAGGGGAGGGTATCACAGCAGCTACAGTTTGCACTGGACACAATGCAGGCATGAAAGTCTGCTTATTCCAGCACAAGTCAGCATTGCATTGTGTTTGAGGCAAATATATTGTTTTTCTAATCTAAACAATAAAACTTACCAATGAAACAAGGTTTCTGGTTTAAATTTCTTCTCGATGATACAGATATTGTGTTGATCCAAACTGGCATCTCTAAATTTTGCTGCTATAACAGCTGTCTACCCACCCCAAAAATGTCAGCAAAGGAGAAATGGAAGATTAGATTAGAAAGAAAAATCAGAACAGATGAAAAAAAAATATCAATCTGTATAACTATGGCTGCAGTCCTAACCACCACTAAGGGCACAATCCAGAGTAACTGCGGGGAATCCTTGCTCTGGTGTAAGAACAATTACTCTGGATTGCAATATGAATTTCCCATAGGTTTTCACTAGGTGTTGCAGTAACTACGGGTGCATGTAATGTCTCTTACGTGCTCCCGCAGTTACTCTGGATTTTAGAGTTAGGCTGGCCTAAGCCCCGCCATAAGTCCTATGCTGACCTGGGGGTGTCACAAAAGTTCAGTAAAGCACTTCTGTACCACTCGAGGGAGGATTAGGCCAATGCACAGTGATACGCCAACTTCACCACACCATCACAGAAAGATAGGCCAGGTGAGTTAGGCCAGCCTAAGTTTCTTGGGATTCTGCCCTAAACTGTAGAATTATTTGCCGAAGCGTTTGGGGTGGCACCTAGATACCTTAAAAAAGATCAGATTGATGAAGGAAAAGTCTATCACAGATTACAAAACTTGATGGATATACACAAACTCCTGGTTTAAAAGTAGGTTGTCACTGAATTTCAAATGCAAAGAAGTGACACCAGGATGCAGTTTTCTTGTTGTCCTGGGTACTCATCTGGTAGGCCACTATGAGATAAATCAAGCTTGTTAAAGGACCTTTAGTCTAATCCATTGGGACTTCTCTTATTACATTCTTGTGACATAAAGCAGAATCTTCTTTTCTTGATAGTAACTAACAATGTTGGGCATAACCCAGCCCTATTAAATACTTAGGATTTGAGTTGGAGAGGTTAAAGCACAATATTATTAAAGCACAACTGACAGGACTTAAGCATGGCTAACTCTGAGTGGATAATGGTAATCTGCTTCTCCTCTACACAGATTCATATATCATATAATGTTCTGGAAGCGTATCTCAAAGCAGAGTTGTTGAAAGTCCTTCTTGTCATTTGTGGACAGTAAAACTTCCAGGAATGCCAGGAAATTGGCTATCTATAATCCAAGACAACCTCCTGGTTTTAGAAGTTAGCCAACCTCTGCTAACTGGGCTAACTGCTTGCAGGGCTGTGGGTGGCACAAGTGGTTAAGACACTGTGCCTGTTAACAAGCAGGCTACGGTTTAAGACCTGGGTCGGTCCCCACAAGACAAGGTATGCTCCTGTCCTTAGCCCAGCTCTGCGACCCCAGCTGGAGCCAATCATACTGGCTCTGCCTTTCCATTGGACTAATTCACTAGTTCTATTGGACATATTTAGGCTGCATTAAGAGGACTGTAGCTTGCAAGTCACGAGAAGTTCGAGTTCCTCTTTATTCTGCATTGGTGTGACCTCACCTTGAGTACTGTGTTCAGTTCTGGGCACCTTAATTTAAGAAAGATGCAGCCAAACTGGAGCAAGTCCAGAGGAGAGCGACAAGAATGATCAGTGGGATGGAAGGGAAGCCCTGCGATTGCCCTCTTCAGATACCTGAAGGGCTGTCACAGGGAGTAAGGGGTTCATTTGTTCATATCTGCTACTGAAAGCAGAACTAGAACCAATTGGTACAAACTGCAAGAAAGGAGATTCTGGTTGGATATCCAGAAAAAATTCCTGACGGTGAGGGTGGTTCAGCAGTGGAACAGATTGCCAAGAGAGGTGGTGGACTCTCCCTCACTGGGGATCTTCAAGCAGAGGCTCGACGAGCACCTGTCGGGGATGCTCTAGGGGGATTTCCTGCTGCAGGAAGGGGGTTAGACTAGATGACCCACTAGGTCCCTTCCAACTCTATGATTCTATGATTCAGTGGCATGGAGAGGGGGGAATTGCTGCTTGGGTAACAGCCTATCCTCCATAATAATCTAACCCAGGCTTTTGTGCTTCACATGCAGCGTATGCAGTGCTGAGCACAATACCATAGTCTTTCAAGACTGAAGGAGGCCTGCTAACTGGGCGAGAAGTACTCTTTCAAGTTCTTCTTTCATTTAGCAGGGAAAGAGTAAATAGCCTTCCCCTCTGCAAGTCTGCATGTCTGGCCCCCAAGTGTTGCAAATGTGCCATATAACAAATCTGAATCAGATTTGGGGAGGTTCCTCCACCTGCCTGCACCTTCACTGAACTGGGATGGAGGATAAGTTACACTGGCATTTCCAAGAGGGGAGGATGAAGATGAGGCAGGAGGGAGCATACTTTGGAGGTGTGAGGGTATGCAGAATCTTGGGCTTTTGGAAAGGGAAGCAGAAGGTGCTTTGGAGGTAGTCTATGTTTGAGTAGATCCACTGAAACTGCCAAAGCCCTACCACAGGAAAGGGTTGCAATGTGAATCTCTTGCACTATTGCAGAAGATCTGGAGTAAATTCCAAGACTCCATCTAATCTAAGTATTGCAACCAGACGTTTGAAAGTCCAGACGTTTGAAACCTGGTTCATAACAAAATGAGATTTCCTAGTTCAGTCTCTTACCCTACAATCCAGAGTAACTACGGGAGCACATAAGAGACATTACATGCACCCATAGTTACTACACTACCTAGTGAAAACCTATGGGAAATTCATAATGCAATCCAGAGCAAATTGTTCTTACACCGGAGCAAGGACTCCACGTAATTACTCTGGATTGCTCCCTTAGCCTCTATTCTAAAACTAAACTGTATAACATAGACATGAATTGATGTAGTTTCTGTACTGCATTCTGCTCCTTCTAAATTCAGATTTATTGTGTGGAGTTCTATAAAACATATCCAACCAGAGGCATAGCTAAAGATCTTGTAACCCAGTGCAAAGCTCGAAATATTGCTCCAGAAGTGGTCACAACCAGAAGTCATGTGACTTAGAAGTATAACCAGTTAGCATGGGTACTGTATTATGATACATGTACTGTATATGATATATGTAGAGAGAACTGATTCATATTAAAACCTTATTACTTCTATAAAATATCAGAATTACATCCTATTGGCTCGCAGAGCCATCAGTAACGTGGGAAAGTTTGAGTTAAGAAAATCCACTTTTGTTCCATAGGCTTTTGTGTTTTCGTTTTCTGGTTAACTGGACATAACATTTAATAGAATATAAATATTCAAATGCAGTTTGTTTCATTGCATTCTGCATACAGTTACCTTTCCAACAATATATAACGTGCTGGTATTCTATCATACATACCCTGTTTTTCACAATTTTAGTTACTACTATCAACCTCAGCTTGTAGCCCCCCTAAAGTTTGTAGCCCAGTCCAACTGCACCCCCTATTTACACCACTGTGTCTAACACATGCAGCTTGTGCTGAGATTGAGCTAGTTAAAGTGTCCTGGAGCTCTTGCATTTTTTTGAGACTCATTTGCAAGGTTGTACAAGGTAAACCTCAGCCTACTGTCAGCAAAACAGGGGGCAATTAAACATCAATACCTTTTTAGGCTGTCATTAGAAAAACTAAGATCTCAAAAACAAAGCATCAGCTTTGAAAATGTTTATTTGTGATCTTCAAATTCCACCCAAGCCTTGGGAAATGCAACATATCGCTTCTACATTGTGATATCATGGTGGGAGAAGCAGTGATGGGACTCAAAGAAATTAACAACCGGTTTTCTGCCCATCTGGCAGCCACTTTTAAATGGCTATTTTTAAACTTTATATATCCTATCTCTTGTTAACAACCGGTTCTATAAAGTCGGTTTGAACCTGCGGGAGCCCACCACTGGGGAGAAGCTCTAGACAGCCTAGGACAGGTAAATAAAACATTTTTACGTTTTTATTTCTTTTTTACTTACCTCCTAGTAGATAGGCTCCTCTCATCCAATGGACCTACAACTGAAAAGCCTCAGAGGTGTTTCTGGGTAGTAGAAGGGGGACAGGAACTTGGTCTTTGTTGCTGCCACCAAGATTCCCCAAAACAAGCCCTCCCCAAACCATCCAACCCGCCCTGTCACCAACTTTTTTTACAGCAGGGGGTCCCTAAAGGCTGCTTAGTTTTGGACTGTAGATGTAACTGAAAAAATGGCATGTGCTTTCCATGTTTATTCCTACCTCCTTCCAGTTCTCTTTTTCTGTTTCCTCCCTGTGTCATTTTTGAGACTGTAAGCTACTCTAAGCAATTTGTAAAGTACCATCAGTACGATGGCACTCTGAAAAATAATACCAATAACTATTCATGTAATTCAAATAAAGTATCAAATATTTTTTTTAAAAAAATATTCAAAATAAAGTACTCAGAACAGCCTTGGAAGCAGTGTCTGCTCGCAAGCTGATTTAATGTACGATATACACTACAACATGTTGGCCCTCAGTCTATCCACACATGCTAATTCTGGTTGAAAATAACTTCAAGACACAATTTGCATTATAGTGAAAATACCTTTGTAGCGAAGCATGGCCATTTGTGGACTTTCAAGCAGCACTTTGATAGGACATCACTATAATCATAAACTCCATTAACAATTGTGTAGAGTGATGTTACAGGGTATCTTCTGGCAACATCATAGGCAACGCTGCAACAGTCAAGCATTCTTTGGTCAGCGATCTCTGCCACACAGAGATCAGATACACACCATTTGGCTGGAATGGTTAAAATGACAGTGACAGTAAATCCTTTACAGACTCTTTTATTTAGCTGTCTTGTGATGGAAAATTCTAGGAGTTGTTATTGATGTGGGTCCTACAAGACAGGGTGAGCTCCATTCTTAGCCCGGTTCCTGCAAACCTAGCAGTTCAAAAGCATGCAAATACAAGTAAATAGGTACCACTTATGTGGGAAGGCATCAGTATTCTTTGCGCATGCGAGCCACATGTTAGACAACGCTAGATCTAGAAACAGGGATAAGCACAGCACCTTACAGTCAGTCATGACTAGCAGTATAACCTGCGGGGCACTCCTTTTGTTACTGATGTATAGATTCAGCACTGGAAAAATAGTGTATTAATCTTTTTAACATCTATCAGTATTGGGAACTGTGGGGGTTGGCTCAAGTGGATTGGCTCAAGTAGACCCACCAGCCCACCTGCCCCACCCAATTCAGGTTATAAAAGAGTCATATCGGGGACACTTTTTGAGTACTCCCCGGTACACCGAGATGCAAATTCAAAGCACTTAAGGAAAATTAAGGAGAACTTCTGGTTTCCTGGTTCCCACGTAAGGCAGGAAACACCTTGGATACTGCCTTTTGTGCTGCCTCAGTGGACGAAAACATTGAATTCTGAATCTTTACCCTTGACTTCCTGACTCTAAGAAAACATTCAACCTGGAAGGTTCCAACTTGAATATTTTCCAGTTATACATACAATACACACAATACATACATACATACACAGAATCCTTGTACTTACTTGGCCCGGAAAACATCTCTGTTGGCCTGAAATTCTTTGCAGATGAGTTTAATATCTTTATATTCAAGTGGAGGAATTGTTCCAGGAGGTTTATTTTTGTGATTCAGAAAACATTTGTATCTTTCCTGATTAGCAGCATTGCAACATTCTATAAAGTTGTACTTTTTAGCCAAACCTGGTTCCTGACAAAGTAGATCTGCATAAACGTCTTCCTAATGAACATAAGCAAAATGTCACTATAATGGCTGAAGTTGTTCATTGAATTGTTCATTTGACAGAGGTGGACTGCAAAGTCTATATGTGACACATAGAGAAAGTCTAACCCTCCCTTCCCTTCATAGGGTAGTTTAATTGTTGCTGTTTTGAACCAATAAGCCAAATAGAGTTTGCCTCTCAAAGTCCAATCCCATGTCCATGTCGTGAGAGGTGGTAATAGGATAAGTCAGGGATTGCTAGGAATCAGGTGAAGTATAGTGTGGCCTTGTGCCATGGGACCGTTACAGCAGCCATGAAGGCCATCCTGGATTACCCTGAAAAGGCCTGGCAAAAGGGGTTCTGGTGAAGTTGCGACTGGCCTAGCAAGCTGGCAACTACAGACACAAAGAGAAGTTGTAAAGTGACTGATCTAGTAGGAAACAACCACGGCAAGATAGGACACAAAAATACAAAATAGGAACCTTGAATACAACAGGTCTTGGAAATAAATCAGAAGAAATTATAGAAATTATGGAATGGAGAAGGATTACAATAATGAGCCTAGCCACGTAAGATGTTAAGGTCATGGCAGTAAAAAAGTCCATAAAGATTACTTGTTCATTTACTCTGGAGGGACCACCGTGAAGAATGGAGTGGGTTTCTTAGTGCACCCAGATGTAGCAAAATGGATATTAGACATCACAGAATAATAATACTGAAAATCAAGAGAGGAGAGCAAACTGAAACAAATGTTCTATTGTATGCCCCATGTAATGATAATTATACAGAAGAACAAAAGGATGAGTTTTTTGATGAGTTATCAGAGGTGATAGGTGAAGTGGAAGATAATAGCATACTATGTTATGGGAGATTTCAATGGCAGAGTGGGTACTAACAAAAGAGTGTATGAGCAGTATCTTGGTCCATCTTTTTATCGCTAACACATTCTTCAAACATCATTCTTCAAGCATCGGGACTCACATAGTTACACATGCAAGAAAGCCAAGCCCAAGAATGGGCTTCCACCTCTTTTCTCAATATGTAATAAAGACAAATTTGTCACATGCATGTGCAACTAACTATTGTAGGCAAGAAATCAAGACTCCGAAGTCATATATCTCCAAACTGCATTTCCAGAGACTTACCTGATACTTTTCACATCTGGGTTCCAATGCTCTTTTTGTATCACATGCTTTTGCAAGTGCTACAATATCTTTAGCAACTTTTTCTATCTCTTTAAATGTAGCATACTGCAAAAACTGAGAAAGCAAGGCGATGATTCTGGAAAAGGAGATAAAAGATGGAGGTTGAAATTCTAGTCATAGGTACTTAGGAGTATGTTTCTGCTCATTGAGGAAATGAGCCTACTTCTAAGTAGACATACTTAAGATTTACAATCTAATCCTGATCTGCCCAGTGTGGAATGGGGATTACTGCAGTGCCAAAAATGGTTAATGTAGTATTTTATGTGCAAAAGGCAGCTGTCTCCAGCTCCTTGGGTGAAGAAGTTTGTCCCCTCCACCCATCCTCCTGGGCAAGGGAAGCAGCCCCGCAACTCAGCAGAGCTAATTGAATTTTGGTGGCTCAGGTGCAGGGTGACCATATGACAGGAAATTTCTGAATTCATCCTCTTTTTTAGCCTCCTGTCTGGGTGTCCTCTATTTTGGCTTCATTGTCCTCTATTTTGGCTTCATTTTGGAACTTTGCAAAGGTGCAGTACCCCCATCATGTCATATGTCATTGGATTCGTATTGAAGAGCAGAATCCAATACAAAAATCAGTTTTGAAATATCTCCTTCCTATCAAAAGTTATGGCCAAAATCTAAAAATAAAAAATATGCATTGAGCTCTATGGGAAAGTGAAAGTGCCCAATATCGCAGCTTTACTCATGGGCAGGCAAATGTGCCATTATCTGCCAGAAAGGCCAGGCTGAGATGAATCCAAGACCTTGTCCTCCTTTTGAGTTTTGGACATCTGGTCACCCTGATGTCCAACTCAAGTTGGACACAGGATGTCCAACTAAAGCGGGCCCAACTCAAGTGTTGCCACAGGATCAAGGAGTCCCATGTTAGGCTGCAAGGCCTGAATCAAGGCTCAAGATCAGGAGGGTTTAGCCCTGCCAGTCATGCTTCTTCCCATCCAACTTTCTCCTCTGCAGTGTCTCCTCCCTGCCCTCTCCCTTGAAGTTTCATGCACTTATACCAGCTAAATAGCTAGCATTGTCCAAAGAAATCCATTCAAGACCAGGTAAAGGGAGATAAGTTAAAAAAAAAAGTTTATCTCAACAGAAGTAATTTTTCTATTTACTCAGTAATAGCTTAGCTTAATAAAAGTTATTTCAAGCAACTCCTTTCTGGTAGGACTTACCCTAATTTAATAATCTGTTCCGGTAATGGAATAAAGCCTGCAAAATTGATAAGTGGCTCTGTATGGAAGATAGTTACAAGGAAATTCCATCAGTGCTGTGAATATTTATATGGTATGAAGCTTTTATTAGCGATAAACAGACTATGGGAAGGAGTTTAGGAAACGGTATTTGCACAGCTGCAGATTGATATCAAAAGCAATCAGCCAAAGTGAATAAGGTTAATTCTAAACAATATCAGAGGGATCACTCCATAGTTGCCACAAAAGCATCTGCAAATATTTATTTGTACTGATCCAAAAGGTAAGGTCCATCTGCAGTAAGATGTTTCCATGCAGCTGTTGTGGCAGCAAGGTTGTTCCCATGTCCACATCATAAACGCATTTTCTAGTCTCCAGTGAATTAACTGGGTAAAACTTTTGATGGGTATGATTCCTCACACAAGATCATCAGGAGTTTGTGTGACTTCTTGTTAACGACTAAAACTGGACTGAACTTCATCTGTTTCACAGCATCATCATCATCAAGTGAACCTTTGCCCAGGTTTCATATTACCATTTTCAGTGAAATTTATTTTCTTGTCAATTACTGTCATAACGTTTTACATTATGAGAAGCAATGATAACTTTGACAAATCCTACCTGTTTTGTGAGGTGCTGAGAGGCAGGGTGACCATGTGTCATAATTGCAAAAGAGGACAAGGTCCCCCAAAATGTAGGATATCCAAGAAAAATGTAGGCTATGAGAAAATAAAAGCTAAAACCACTCCAATGCCTGTATATTGCTTTCATGGGGATTATTTTAACACTATCACTGCAATCCTAAACACACTTTCCAGGGAGCAAGACCCATTCAACACAATGGGGCTTACCTCTGAGTAGACATGTTAGGATTGTGCTACATATTACTTATTAAAACATATTTATTTATTTACTAGCAAAAATGTACCCACGGTGCAGGAGTAAATCCCCCATATGCCTTCCCCCACTACATACTGTCAACTCATGTACACCATTCCCCCCATGCACATCAACCCCACATGCACACCATCCCCCATGTGCACCCTTCTCCCATACACACTGTCCCCATGTACACCATATGTAATACCCCCATGCACTTCATCCCCCGTGTACAACACCCCATGTGCAATACCCCATGCACATTGTACCACTTTGTGCATTATTCTCACATCTGCAATACCCCATACAACATCCCCCATGCGCACCCTCCCCATGTGCAACATCTCCCCATGTGCACCATTCCCCATATGTACCACCCTCCCATGCACACTATCACCCCCTCTGCATCCTCCCTTCCAGTGCATCAGCTGCATATTGATCAGTCAGTCTTCAGTGTGAAATATAGGACAAAATCATGTTGTATCCCTTTTCACTCCCTTACGGCTTAAATTTCTCAACATTGGTTCTTAATGGGTGTTGATGTCACAGAAGGAACACCCTCCCCAAGTTTCATGCTTCTATGTCCAGGGGTAGGGGCAGAGTATCCAGTGCAGTCAGTGAGTCAATCAGTGACTTTATATACATAGATTTTGTTTTATATACATACATATGTTTTATATACATAGATTTCTTTCAGACTGCAATCCTAATCCCCAGTTAGGCCAGCATGAGTCCTGGCACAAATCCTGTGCATGCCTGGGAGTGTCACAAAAGTTGCCGTAAGGTATGCCATATATCCCGAAAAACAAGGATAATGCCAATTTTGGGGAATTGTGTTCATATACTGGGAAATGAGAAAGATGGTCCTGTCCTGATTTTGTGGAAGAGAATTATGGCAACCCTACCATAAGGCACTTCTGCACCACTTCTGGGGGAGTTAAGACAATGCACAGCAATATATTGGCCTCCCCACGCCACAGTGGGAATGGGGAGAAAGGGGAGTCATGTCATTCCCCTTGTTGGCTTATATTGGGTTGGCTTATATTAGTTGGGCTGTGGGTGGCACAAGTGGTTAAGACTGCCAGGTTACATATGCCCTGGAATTAGATTTTAGGGAATAAGTTGGTAACAACTACATTCCAGAGGCTTAACAAGGGGCACCTGGAATAGACTGAAACTGATAAGAGAAACCTACATGTGTAAAACTGTCCTAGGCTGTTCAGGAGAGGCATGTTGAGGGCATGTTGAGCATTGCCTAGGGCAGAGCAGTTACTCTGTATCCAAAGCCTGTTTCCAAGGCAGAAATGCCCTCTTCCAGTTCCTCAGAGATATACCACCTCAGGAGCAGGTATAGTAATGAGTAGATCCATAGGGGTCCATGATAAGGCCCGAGTAAGAATGGCAGTGTTGACCAAAACTCTGAGTTCTTGGCCAGCCTAGCTGCAACCCTTGCTTCTCAACCTCAGGATATGAAACAACTATGACTGCCCACAAACCTCAGGATACAGCAGGCCACTTCAAGAAGCCCCTTGTATTCACGGTAGAATGTACTGGCATCTCATCAGGGACTCCTTATAAGGCAGTCAACAGACAGGTGCAGCTGGTGCACCTTATAAGTGGCGTCAACAGACAGGTGCAGCTATTGCGGGCCGCATTGGGTGATGTTCTCCATATGGGGTGATGCGCTGGAGGAGTTTGACTGTCCTTTGGCAGACCCCAGGCATCAGCGTGCCCATTCAGGCCTGCTCCAAGCCAGAGCAGCCAGAAGCTGACACTCATCCTCGGAGCTGGCCCGAATGGCCAGCTGAGGTGCACTGCGCAGAAACACACTGAGCATGCCGAACAGCTTCAGAGGAGACATCCTTTGAGCGGAGGAAGTCTGCACCTCTGCAAGGCCATTCGGCCTTGCTCAGGAGGCGGAGTGGCAGCCGAATGGCTTCAGAAGAGTACTGCACAAACACCAACTCTGATGCCTGCACAGTCTTCTCTGAAGCTGAAAGGCTTCAGAAAAGTACTGTGCCCCCGTCAGAGACGGTGCCTCTGCGGTACTCTTTCTGAAGCCAGTTGGCTTCAGAAATAACTGTGCAGGCACCAACTTTGGCGACTGTGCAGTCCAAGTAGGGGGGTGCGCACATCCCAGGGGTGATGCATAGACTTCCGCACCAGGTAAAGCACAGAGTCATGTCACCACTGTAGGCCCCGCAGCTATTCCTTGTTCAGCGTGAGCTGAGGGGTGTCTCCTCAGGAGAAAGTCCTCCCCATGTGTCAATTACTTAGCATGCTCTGGAGCAGTTAGAGCAGCCCAGACTTCCTGACTCTCTGGATGCAGCATAACTTTCTGCTCTGGATACAGAATAGTTAGGAGAGAGCAGTTAGGGCAGAGCAGGATGAACTTGCTCTGGATTGTGCCCTGAGCCTGTTAACCAGCAGGCCAGGGTTTGAGACCCTTGGTCGGCCCCACAAGACAGGGTGAGCTCTGGTCTTTAGCCCAGCTCTGCAACACCAGCTGGATCCAATCGTATTGGCTCTGCCTTTCCACTGGACTAGTTCAGTGGCGTGGAGAAGGAGGATTTACTGCTTGGGTAACAGCCTATCCTCCACAACAATCTAACCCAGGCTTTCGTGCTTCACATGCAGCACAGAGCACAATACCATAGTCTTTCAAGACTGATGGAGGCCTGCTTTCTTATATTGATTAGGATTGTGCCAATAATTTATTAATTACAAGAGGGCTACATTCTGCCTGCTCACAAAGAAAAGGACAATGAAATTTTTCCCAGGTCACATGCCCTGGAAAAAGAGTATGTATGGTTACCCTGCTAAGGGGTTGCCAGCGAATGAGAAAACATGCACATAATCACAAACCTGAGACAACCCTCTTGCTTGGTGTGTCTCATGTCTGAGAGAACAGCAACATAATATAAGACTATTCACATTTATTGTTTTCCATCTGAAGTTACCTTGCATGGGCAACGTATACAGACTACCAGTCATCAAATATGCTAGGCAGATTGTACAGTAGCAATTAGCACAAGGCAAATCAAAGTCAGGAATTGTGTTCTCTGACTGGCTATTATTAAATTGTATAAAATTGGAAACATGTAGAAAACCCTCCTAGAGTATTCTATTACTCATTGTGATTTGAAAATAGCATTGCCAGCACAGACAAATATTTGACCCGTCCTTAGTCATACATATGGAAACAACATGTAAAATTATACCTGAGAGTGTATCAGTGTTAAAAAGTCTTCTTACCTACACCTCGATATTTTCTGTTCAAGTGTTTGGGTTCAGCAAAGCTGATCAAGAAAAGACAAGAAAAGAGTGTTACCCACTTCATGATTCCAAATAGTTAAGAGATTGCAATGTGCAAGACTTGAGCTGCCGAGAGGGAGGTGTTTGTTTTTATACTCTAGGACCTGTGTGTTGGTTTAATGCTGGATAACAACCATATGCTGCAAATGGAAAAGTTAAGCCAAGTCTTTCC
Organism: Cryptoblepharus egeriae; assembly: GCA_030015325.1. Classification (NCBI taxonomy): domain Eukaryota; kingdom Metazoa; phylum Chordata; class Lepidosauria; order Squamata; family Scincidae; genus Cryptoblepharus; species Cryptoblepharus egeriae. The sequence continues at coordinate 84,106,480 of JAREYC010000004.1, forward strand.
TCCTACAGCACATCTCACCCCCTCAATGTTTTGTCCAAAGGTGAATTGAATCCTGCAGGTGGAGCAGATGTTTTTTTTATGAGGAAAGGCCCACATCCTGATAAGAAGTGTGTGGCAAATCAAGGCTGCAGGGAAGTAAACATTTGTTCTCTTGCAACAATTTCTGAAAATTGGGATCTGAATTTAGAGGGAAAGTAAAGCGGTACTACCTGGATTACCATACAGAATGGAGGACAGAGTGCCTGTTCCTTTAACCATTGCATAGAAGAGGGAATTGAGGCAGGTTTAGCTTATTATAGAAGGGATTAAGAAGCAGCATCTGCCTGAATCCCCTCTTCTATGCAATGGTTAATGGTAGAGGCACTCTATCCTCCATTCTATATGGTCACCCTGGTTACTACAGTATTTATCATATACTAAAATTTCCCCAAACTAAAAACAAGCAACTAAAGGGAGTTAAAATCTATAAATTTTCAGAATGTGAGCTGCCAACTGACAAGAAAATACCAACCCCATACCTGTAGTAAAGGAATAAATGTCACCAGTTTGATCAATGGCCCACAATCACCCACCCCAATCATCTGTGTGCTAAACACAGTCACATTGACTTTATGATTTTGGTATGGTTTGTGTTATGGACCTGTGGAACTCATCCTCCTTGCCCATAGTAAACTGGAGTCAGCATTATTGCTGTTGCTGCCTCACCCTAGCAAGTCCTAAAAAGAAGCTGGAAATGCTGGGGAATATAGGGGAATATAATGAGTGGGAAAAGAGGCAGAAGGAATAAGGTTGGCCTGATACACTGTATCAATCAAGATGTTGGGTAGAGGGATGTTTTTGGACATAACCTGTGTCCCAGATTATCTAACATAAGAGAAGTTTCACCCATGTCTAAGTGTTTTGTTGCTCCTCTTTTGCAGCATACTTCTTCATCTGCAATCCTGTCCGCATTTTCTTAAGTCTTCACCAAATGAAGTCACTGGGACTTACTTCTGAGTAGACGTATATACCTGCATGGGCTTGGACTTAAAATAAAATTGACTTGTATTTTATTCGTGTTTTATTATTGTGATTGAAAGTTTTGTAGCTGAAGAATGATCTACTCTGGTGTTTCTCAACATTTATCACTGGGCGTAAGTGACATTGATAAATTAGTGATGAATGACATCGGCTGCAATCCTAAAGACACTTTTCTGGGAGTAAGACCCATTGAACACATAGGGGCTTACTTTTGAGTAGATATGGTTAGAATTGTGCTCATCATCACTGCCAGTTACTGGTTTGGAGGCGTGATGTGATGAGACAAACACCAAAAAGAGGTTTGAGGCAGATGGGAGGGTTTTTTAGGTGTGGAAAAGCATGCTGTTAAGCCTCCTGCCACTGTTTGTTGCATCACACTCATGGTTCCAGGCAACAGGGGTTGTGCCACTGTGAGTATCACAAAGCACCATCACAAGTACGTATAATTTATGGCAGTACCTGTACCACTAATTGAGAATCACTGATCTATTCTATCTTTGTAAATAAACTGGGAATTTTCTCTGTCTGTCTGTGTGCATCTGAAATCCCTCTAACTCAGGCCGCACTTGCTCTACATAGAAATATTATACCTTTCTGAAAACAGGATGATCCTAGGATTGAAGAATATGCCTTTCATCTGCTGCTTGAACATCCAGCATTATTTGTGTCCAGCCCAAAATGGAAGGCATGCCATTGGAATTCAAGCAACAATGTATATGTCTCTTTAGTTTGGGCCTCTTTGGAGGCCCAAAACACCCTCTGGAGGAGCTAGCTTAAAAGTCACACATGGAGTGTGACTATAAAGCTAGTATCTTAATGTGGTAAATGAAGAGCATGTCCCTGCTGAGTAGTGTGCAAGAGAGTATACTGGTCACCTTTCCTAACCTTGTGAGTCCCATGTCTTTGTCTGACTTTGCCTGTCTTTCCCTGCACCTGTGGGTTGGGTGTAACATTGTAGTATGCAGGATAAATCAAACTTGAAGTACATGGCATGGATCATGACCAAGAATAACAAATATTTGCAGTACTGAGAAGGATCACTGTAACCTGCAGCCTCTTATCATTGGACTGGTATAACACTTCATCCAGGCATATATTTATTTTTGCTGATGTGATCTCAAGCACATCTAGTTTGTTCTCAAGCACATCCAGTTCTGATTTTGAAGTTTATGTCCAGTGACCAGGGCTTAGCACCCAGAAGGAGATTAGGACTATGTGTTTCCTAAAAGGATTTTGTGGAATATGACCATAGAAGGTAGGACACTACCAGTATGTGGATTACTTAGCAGATATGAGAGAGGATGTGAAGCATTTAATGGTGACTGTTGTACGCATAGGCAGGCCTCTGTCAGTCTTGAAAGACTATGGTATCGTGCTTGGCGCTGCATACGCTGCATGTGAAGCATGAAAGCCTGGGTTAGATTGTTATGGAGGATAGGCTGTTCCCCAAGCAGCAAATCCCCCCTTAATTAGTCCAAAGGAAAAGAAGAGAGTAGCATCTTCCACCATATTCTGTTTTCCAAACTCTTCTGAACTAGTTTGCTGTCTCAATCTAACACTTTCCTTGGACTACTGAGGATTGAAATTCTGCTGTGGAAATGGGCAAGAACTAGTAGGAAGGAAACTAACAGCCCAACTGGACCAAAACAAGTGACTCGGGATGCAATTCTAATACCCAGTTAGGCCAGCATAAGTCCCAGCATTTCTGCACCACTCTTGGGAGGAGCTAGGCCATTGTAAACATGTCCCACTACTGACACCACCAAAGAAATGGGGATGGGGAGCAGATCTAAATGGTTAGGATTGGACACTCGGTGATGTAAGGCCCTTAGTGGCAGCTTTAAATATGACATTCTATTACAAGATGCTGGGCTATTTCTGCAAGTGGCAATGTTGGTGGTTCAATGTTCCTTTCTGTTCCATCAGCACAAGGGGAGAGAGGCTGGGAGGGGAGGGGATGGGTGGGTCTACAATGAAACTAGGTGGAATGAAGATTGTAAGGACTGGAAAGAGTGAAGCTGTGCTCCAGTTGATCTTCCTATTATGGACAAGTGAATCTTCCTTCACATTAGGGCCATTTCAGTGTTACCTCTGCTAACTGGGTAAGAGGCACTCTTTCAAGTGGGTGCTCCTCCTTTATTTAGCAGGGGGAGAGTAACTGGTCCCACACCCCCAGCAATGTCTGTTCAAGTGGCTTCTGCTGGTGTTCTTCTTTGCATTTTAAACTGTGAGCCCTTTTGGGATAGGGACCCATTAGCTATTAATTAGCTATTATTTTTTCATTTTCTTTGTAAACTACTTTTTAGTTGAAAAGCGATATATAAACACTGTAGATAGATAGATGTTGGCAGCTTCCTCCATTAGAGGGAGAAGCTGATTCCCATGCTCTACATATTTGTACAGTGGATTAAAAGGTGATGTTTGGTCTTTCTTTTAGAGTTGACTGTATAGATCAGTTTGCTGGAGGTTCCTTTTTTTTTGCTGCCAAGACTATCTATAGTATTGTCTGGTTGTTGTTAGATTGTTCTAATAAGTCTGGTTGTTAGCTAGATTGTTCTGGGGCTACCACTTTTGATTTTTATATTGTGTTTAAAGTTGTTCATTTTTTCTATTTCATTTTATCAGGACAGGTATTTTGAATTGTTTGGAGAAGAAGAAACACAGTTTAAAAGTTTTAAAAAGAGGCACGTTTCTCCTCCAGGAAGGATCTGGTTGCTGATGCTGCGGAATGGAAAGTAACTGAAAAGATATACAGTTTGAATGGCAGGAGAGGTTCTAATATACTGGAGATATAGGCTAATTATGGGGGAAATCATCCATTGACCATTAGGGTTTATTGAATTAATGATTTTCCCTTAAGTTTCCCTGTGTATTCTTCAAACTTAAGGAATGGAGGACTTCTGAACTTGCTGTGTTTCTACGGTTCCCAACATAGCACCAGTAGTCCGTGTACTATAGCTCTCCTATAGAGCCCTGTGTATATGTTACACTTCTATGAATGAAGATTTTTGGATATGAATGAAAGAGTATTAACCAAAGATCCTTTTATCAGAAAACCTTCCATGGCCATCATCATGGAGCAAAACCAAGTGTAAATCCTTCTAAATAGACTTGTCAGCAATATGGTTGCTCTGATATTTGTACCGTTGCATATTAAAACCATAACCATTCACTGATATGTTTGGAGTGAATTCTTTGCTTCACTACAGTGCTTTCACATGGTTTTGTGATGTGAGCAGAATCCTGTTCAGTATACACTCAAACACACATTTATGTGTATACAACTTCTATTGAATCAGCAGCTTACGCAAGAGAGGGATTTGTTTAAAAACTTTATTAATTGTCTAGTACACTTTAATAAGAATTAGAGGTCACAGAAGTATGCAGAGTTTGTTTCCTTGCAACAGAAAGTGGACATATTCAATATGCGCTGGGGCAAATTTGTTCCTTTTCTCCATCATTCTTGTTTCAGAGCTGAAAGAAAAGAGAAGGAGCACTCAAGAGGAACGTAATAATTATAAGCTAACCTATAAACATTTTGGAAAGGGCATGTTAGAAGTGAACTGTTAGGGGCCAAGTCACAAATTTTCTTCATCGGTGGTTGGCAAAGGTGTTTTAAACGTACATTTAAAATGTAAACTGCAACCTGCAAATGGGGATAAATCTGCATTTGCCCACAATTTATCATACTCATTTTATCTTATTATTTCTGCTATTGTATGGAGTTCCCTCCTTGCGTGTTCTTCCATTTGCTACCTGGATGTACCTTTGAGTAAGGTATGGAAGGACCCTTTGATGGAACCCCCATGTGGTTTTAGGGAATAAGAGTTTAAAACAGGAGAAAATAGTTTGAGAAATACTGTTTTCCCAATGAGTCACGGTATCTTCCTGCTATGAACTGTTGAGGAGTCAGATAGGGGTTTTTTCCCCAATTTTCTTTTTAAAAATACCCAGGGATGACATCACTTCCAGTTGTGACCACTTCTGGGGCAACATTTTGAGCTTTGTACCAGGCTACATGATCATTAGCAACACCACTGGACCAGGGGATGTCACAAAAGTGCTGTAAGGCACTTCTGCCCCATTCCTAGGGGTAGTCATACTCATCATACTCTGACTTCACCACACCACCAGAGGAAAATATGCCACATGAGTTAGGCCAACCTATATTGGTTAGGAATGCTCCCTAAGTAATGCACACCTGCATTTTCCTGTACCTTTTCATATTTATTGAAATTATCATAATTTCATTATTTGCAGATTTTGATGCAGTAGGTTGATAAATGTTTTACACACTATTTGAAACATTAATGTTTTATTTCTTTTTTGTTATTTCTCAGAGAGAGAGAGAGAGAGAGGGGGGGGTACATGTAACTATAGCTTCAGATCTATTCCCATTCCTGAAGTCATTAATAAATGAGAGTTAATTTGCAGAAATCTTTGTGTGACAGCAGGAATTGGAACAAACACTAAAAAAGGATCAGGTTCCACTTTTCAGTAGTCCTGGCTTTTTACCATTGCTCCAGTTCCCTCACTTATCAAATAAGTGGGGCATTCCTGTACTGCTGCCTTAAAGAAGGTGACTGTAGATCACATCATTATATAAACACTATTACTATTAAAACACTACAACCTCTTTACTGAAAATGATATCTCTTGTTGGCTCACCTGAGATGTATCTGCTGTAATCTCTTCAATCAATTTTAGACTCTAAAAGAAAAAAAGAAGAAAAATAATCAGAACTGACATGTCTCATAGAGGTTCCTATGGCTGAACAATTCACAGTCCAATCCTCAACATGTTTACTCAAATGTAAGTAAGAGCACAATCCTAACCATGTCTACTCAAAAGTGAGCTCCACTGTGTTCAATGGGTCTTACTCCCAGGAAATTGTCTTTAGGATTGCAGCCTATGTGCACAATCCTAACCATGTCTACTCAGAAGTAAGCTCTATTGTGTTCAGTGAGTCTTACTCCCAGGAAAGTGTCTTTAGGATTGCAGCCTAAGTCAACTAAATGAGATTTACACTAACGTAAGTGTGTTTAGAATTCTAGCTTTAGGGCACAATCCAGAGTAACTACGGGGAGTTCTTGCTGCGGTGTAAGAACAATTTACTCTGGATTGCAATATGAATTTCCCATAGGTTTCACTAGGTGGTGCAGTAACTACAGGTGCACGTAATGCCTCTTACGTGCTCCCATAGTTACTCTTGATTGTAGCCTTAGAGTGCCAATTTCCACCTAAGTTTTTAACCTTCCCTCCCACATGCACACAACAACCTGTGCAGTTGCAATAAAAAGGAGCATTTATCCGGAGGGGGTGATGGATTGGAAAGCTTTTAAATGGGGTAGGACAATTGTTCCCAATTGTTCCCTTCCGCCATACCCATAAACTTCCTGATTTGCAATGGATCTCTTCAAAATGCCCACAACTACACCCAACTTACTATCACTGGTTCATCCTTTGAGAGCTGGTGACATCTGTGCCACTGGCAACTTGTATTAGAGGGCCACCAGCATGACAGCATCCCAACTTTTACACCACCGCAAGGGAATTTGCACTGCCAGAGCACCAGTTCCAACAGTGCAGGACCCAGATATGTCTGGGTATTACAGCTCAATTCTAGGAGTATGCATGTATGCATTTATTTTTTTATTTATTGGATTGATTGATTGCCTTCTTCCTAAAGGAAGGATGTCCATCCTTTGGTACTGGTATCCTTAGGTATTGGGTATCCTTGGGTACCAGGCTTTCCAGTGCCCAGGCCTGTAGTGGAACAAAAATGGATACCACTGCATCCCAATGGGGTGGGAAGTGCTGTTGGGACTACTCAGTGTAAGGAAGTGCTCAGTGCTTCCTTACCCTGTATAGTGATCAGGAAGCCCTAGTAAGTCTTCTTGGAGCTTCACCCTCTTGGAGTCAAAGGGTCTTGGGGTATCACTACAGGGCTGGAGCTCACACCTCTACCCCATGGCTACATTTGCACCCTTTACAAAAGTATACCTCTGTTCTAAAACATTCATCTTTAAATTCAGCCTGGCAACATTCCTCCAGCAGATGATTCAAAATCATAATTAGGTTCCTTTCTTCATCTTTTGTAATGAAGGGTTTGTATTTAATCACGTTGACCAGGAACCTGCAAGAAAAACAATCAACAATACAATAAAATTTGATTTTGTTTTTTAAAGGCTCTCATGGATTCTAACAAGATAATGCTCAGAAATGCATTATTGCTGTATGGAATGTCCAAAAACATTATTTAAAGGAAAATATGAAAGAACACTTGACAAGGATTTTGATGATTGTGGCAAGAATCATGGATGGGAAGAGTGAAATATTCAGTTTGCCTGAAAAGCAGGAAGGCTGAAATAGGAAAAACAGTAGCGGTTTCTGATGTAGGCATGAAGAGAGCAGGATTTGGGAAAATATTTTCATTGAGGAAGGGATGGTGAGTCAGCAGTAGCAGCAAGGAATCAGGATCAACTTGATTTTACTCAATGTCTGGACCCACTAATTGGAGCAGAGAGAGGCAGAAGGATTTGCGGAGGGGCATTCTTGGCAGGCAGAGGACCCGTTGTTGTTCAGTTACCTCATGTCCTACTTTTCATAACCTCATGGATAACAGCACGCCAGGCAAGTTGGCAACCCTATCTTCAACAAAGGACTTGTATGTGAAAATAAACTGTGACTGCAGTATAACCTTTCTGTATGGTGTGTAAGGCACACATTATTATGGTGTGTAAGACACACATTATAAACAACATCATTAAGGTATCATTAGAGGGAGGCAATGGGTTGCATAAGGGAACACCTATAGGAAAGGAGTGACACAACTACCAGTCAAAATTTTTAAAATCTTGGTACCAAATATCATAACCAAATATATAACATGATGTCATTAGGTTATATACCTTTCAGTGTGTATTTTCATGTGGAACGCAATGAAACAAACTGCATTGAAATTTATATATGTATATATATATGTATATGTATATATGTATAATATATGTATTCTATCAGACGTTAGAGTCAAAAAACAATCAGGGTGGGGCTATAGTGCATCACCATGCCCACCACTCAGGACGTTGGCCTACATATTCTTGGAAGGAAGTCCATCAAGGGGTTGACGTTCTGGCCTCCCATATCGGATGATACAAACCCTAGTGACAGTGCTGGTGTAAGGTAAAGGCAGGCTCCTCAAACAGAATTAGCCCCAAATCCTTAAAAGATGTTATAACCTACCCAAGCAGTTCTCAAACTTACAAGTGTCATAGTGCCTTATCATTATCAAGTCTGTTTTATCACTATTATTTTATTGCCTGCTGTTTTTAATTTCTAAATGCTTTTTGTGAGCCGCCTTGCGCAGTTTTTAGCTGAAAAAGCAGGGCATAAAGTCATAGATCAAGCAAAATGTTATTGGATGATGCAATGCTGAGAAAGTGGAAGATCAAGTCAAGCAGAAAGGGTGGAAAAATAAAAGTTCACTGAGTAACTGTGAGACAGTCAGGGATAGAGCCCGTTGTGGTAGCAGAAAGCTGGAGAATAGGCCAACAAAGAAGACAGTGATCAAAGATTTGCAGATGTGGTGAAGGGTGGTGTTAATTGTTACTTTCAAAAACTGCAATAACAAACCAAGTTGATAGTTGCAGGTATTTGGTTCCTCACCTTAGCTTCTCTTTGTGACTTTTCTCTGGGTTAGCTGAGCAGACATCTTCATGGAACGTCGCATTTAAAATGACAGGGAAATAATGTTCATTTGGACCTAAACTGTAGAAGCATGTCAGCCAGCAATAATGTGGTCCACTACAGCATTGGCCAAATTGTGGGTTGATGGAATGATCATTATGACGCCTGCATATATCTCCTAGCACAGCATCCACCTGTAAATACACACATGCACGTACACACACACCAAAGGAGAATATGTTAATTTTGATTTCAGGACTGAGCAAATGATAAACAATACTCAACAATGACATAAATTATCAACAGTATAATATGATCATTGGGAATGGAATATCTTATTCCAAAGCCCAAAGGAATAGAGAGTCCTGTTACTGTGTTGTCGCAAAAACTGCACTCAAATAAATGCATTTCAACCTAGACTATATTCCATGCACCAGATAACCAGTGCGAGGGAGGATCTATTTACAGAGTAGAGGCTGCAGCAGTTTCTGAAGACAAGTGCTGTAATCAGGGAGGGCAGGGGTGTAGCCGGCAGGGAGGGCAGCCTGGCTGGCACATTCCATCAAGCATGCCAGTTTTGCACAGCAATGAACCAGTCACTACCTCTTATGCTAAAGTATTTCACATGCTTGTTATGAGAACAAAAAGAAGGTGAGGTGAACACAAATGTGAGCTCCTTGGAGGTAGGAAGGTATAAAAATGTGAAATATCATTAAATAAATATTTGTGAATTAGGGAGCAATCTTAACCAATTTAGGCTGTCATAACTCACCTAGCATATCTTCCCATGGTGGTGTGGGGATGTCAGCATATGATGTCAGCATAAGATGGCTTATGGAACTTAAGGCAGAAATGCCTGATGGAACTTTTGTGACACCCCTAGGTCAGTATAGCACTTATAGCAAGGCTTATGCTGGTCTAAGTGGAGGTTGGATTGCAGCCTATCATACTGTCAAACTTGCCAGTATGTGAACACAATCCCCCCAACCAGGACAGTCCCAGTTTTACAGGGCATTTGGCAACCCTAAACAAATAGTGCTGAAAGCTTGTAAAGACTTAAGTATTATTCTGACAGTGATCATTAACAATGCTTTATCAAGGTTTAAAAATGCACCTTAAACAGGCTAAGGAATTTACAGTCTAAGCCTACGCTTGTCTAGGATTGCAGCCTAAGCTCCTTTAAATACGTGTAATGTGCATATGTTGAGCCCGGCTCTCATTCAATGTAACATGTACTCAGTTTTTCTTATCTAGAGAAACTAAACAAGTCATCTAGTAGAAGCTTCCTTTCTTGAGTTCTTAATATAAATTCATTGCCTTCCAGGGATGATCAGGACTGTTGGGTCTTATTAAGGTGGAACCAGAGAAGTAATCTTGACAGTGAATGAAGGGAATGTGAACAGGAAGGGTTAAAAAATACTCACTTTCCCCTCAATACAGATGAGTTTCTGGCTGTTGTTTGAGTGGCAACATTCATCAATACCCTCTGCAGATTTCTTGCTATACTGGTACAATTCTTCAAAGGAGAGCTGGGGTAGTCTCTTGGTAAATTCAAAAATGAACCTATAATAAGAGTGGCCAAGTGTATTATGGTCAGAAAAAACATTTGATGTGAGATCTTTTCTTACAATAGATCCAAGGTTTTGCTTCAGTTCTTCTTCACAAGCTGAAGCCTCCATTTTCTATGTTTTAAGAAAAAGGGAAAACCTCTTTTAGACAAACATTGATGAGGTACAGCAATGAGGTTGTGCAGCTGCTGGTGTTTCCTTTCCTGAATCTTCCCATTAGCACAGAATCTCATTGATGCTTCTGTTCAAATACACAATTTATTCTAGATGAAATCCTCAACAGTAACCCAGCTGGTATGATTTCATATCATTTAAGTAACCTTAGACTACAGTCAGAATAACTACGGGCCCTTTTACACCTATGTAGTTAAGGTCCCTCTATGGGAAACCTATGGGAAATGCATGGAGCAATCCAGAGCAAGTGCCTCTTATATCTTCCCGTAGTTACTCTGGATTGTAGGGTTAGTCATCCTAAAACATATCAGTTTCCTTGCTGTAGATGTGGTCACTAATTAAAAATTCATGAGAATAACATACATGTCTTGATAGGAGGAATTTTTAGCACTGTCATAGAGAATGCAGGTGTCATTCTTGCTGTTCAGAATTTCGGCACCCTCAATCTTGAGCTGTTCTTCCTGAAAGAAGATAAAGCTGCTGCTCAGCATAGCAAAATGAGCACTACAATCTACACTACATATTTTAGTTCTTTCACCTTTATAGATCTGAGACAGTAAACCTGCTGCAAGATCAGATTTTGACATGATCAGAGTCACTGCATTGGAGATCCTGTCCCTGGGTGGTGGTGGTGGGGAGTTAAGCAAGAAAAATTAGAAACACTGATGGCTATAGTATTACCATGATCAAATATAATCAAGGAGGCATGTTAGTGAGCCAACTGACATCAAAAGTAGTCACTGTACATCAACAATGAGCAGGGATTATCAGCTATGGTCCCTTGAATAGCTTCATCATTTTCTTAGCATCTTTCCCTTTCCTGGCAGGGTCCACTTAGATAATTAACACAACATGCGGAAACCTGGCAGGACAGTTGCAGGGGCCTGTCACCAGCACGTTGCTTTTCTCACCCAAGTGGTATGTGTTTATCTACTTGCATTTGCCTACTTTTGAACTGCTAGGTTGGCAGGAGCTGGGACAAGTCACAGGAACGCAATTCATCATAAAGCACCTGGGTCTTGATCCACTGACCTGTTGATCTTCGCATCAACTGGCACAGGGCCTTTAACCAATTTTATTAACTTCTCAGTGTGCCATGACATAAAGAAGGTTGAAAATTACTGGTCTAGGGTCTCATTCTTTGACCTTTGCTTATCTTTTGTTCTTGCTATCTTGCCTTGTTGCAGGCCAGAATCATTACCCCACCAACGCAGTTTCAAGGTTTGGTACTGCATTATGGCTTCCATACATGTACAGCATGTCAAACAGCCTGAAGAGTCAATGCCCCTTTTATTTTACACAGAAAACAGTAAGCCTGTTGCCCTTGTGACTGACATGAGAGTTTTACTGCAGGGAATATGGGAAAGAGCCAAGATTGGGGGTGCAGTCCTTTGTGCTGGTCAAAGACTATAATAAAGGTATTATTATTATTATTATTATTATTATTATTATTATTATTATTATTATTATTCTAACCAATTTAGGCTGGCATAACTCACACACTCCCTGTTTCTGTGGTGATGTAGGGAGGACAGTGAATGTCTGTGCACTTGCCTAACCCACCCAGGAGTGGCACAGAAAGGTCTTTCGGGACTTTTGCCAGCCCAACATGGGACATGTGTCAGGACTTTGGCCTTGCCGGAGATTTGGATTCCTCCGTCAGTGGACTTTCTAAGTAAAAGCAGACAGAAAGAAGGTTATGAAGAAAGATTTAGGATGTTGTTAGGCAGTAGCTGCAATCAACGGAAGAGGAAGGAATCACCAAGTGAAGTGGGGCAAGGGTCTCTGTCAGCTGTTCCATTCAGAAATGGTGCCTTTCAGAGGTAGCCTACAAAAGTTAGGTGACCTGCCTATTCCGGCTTAAGAACTGTGGTTGATTTCAGGCAGACAGAAAGAATTAAAAAGAAAGGCCAATATTCAGCTAGGATTGAACAGGCAGATTTTTTTAAAAAAACTAGATAAAGACTGTTGTAAACTCATCCACATACATCATACACCAGGAGGAAGTTAAACCCACCGCTGCATCAGCACACTTTCCGTTCCACATAGTTTTGCAGCAACTGTGCAGTATATCTATGTATTCTTCATAGAGATACGTAATTGGCTCCACAGAAAGTTCAGAGTGTCCCCTTGAATACTCGTACAGAATCAAGTGCCTACACAGAGGAAAATGTCCACCAAAAGGCATTAGGTGCAGTAGTTATTTACAGAGATGATCAGTGTTTTGCCCTTGCTTACGTCTCCATTCCACCATAAATTCCCATACCATCAGATATTTTCCAATAATTCCATTATAACCTAAATTAACAACAGGTTCTATGGAGTGGTGGGCTTCAGGGGTTCTCACAGGTTCTATAGAACCCTTTGCCAATGAGCGCCTGGTTATGAGAACCAGTTACTAGTGGGACATAGAACCTGTTGCTGATTTAGGTTATTAGGACATAGAACCTGTTGTTAATTTATTTGAATCCCACCACTGGTTCTATGTCTATGGAACAACAGGTTCTATGTCCCATTAGTAAACAGTTCTAAGAACCAGGCGCTCATTGGCAAAGGGTTGTATAGAATCTGTGAGAACCCCCTGAAGCCCACCACTGCCTAGGTCTTAAACTGGAATGCTGACTGCTAATAAGTGCTAATATCTCAAGAGCAACACAAACAGCAGTAATAAACATTTATAAATGCTCTCATTTAGGGTGTGATTGGGGGCAGACTGAAATGTCTTACTTTGTCCAATTAGTTGTATTCCCAGTAGGGCATTGGAGTATTTTATCTTCAGTGAATTCTTTGACATTTGAAGATAAATCTATAGGCTCTTCTTTATCTTTGAAAGCCTCAATACAACGTGGTTGTTCCACAATGGGCCTTCTACAGCAGTCTTCTAGTTCATCTGATATTTTAAATCTGAGAGTGCAGATATCATTTAGGATGTCTGCCTGAAAGAAAAAAAGAAAAAAGAAACCTGGTTAGTTTAATCCCGGTAGTTTCCAATTGTGTTTTAGGGAAACGAGCTTCTCAGGTTTGCTTTTATCAGAGGATACAAAATGATGGAACTGAATGCAGATCACAAAAATATTCTGAAGTGTAATGTTCTGGATCTTTGGCAGACCTAGATGTTCTTAGATGAACTGATGAAGAAAAGATTCCCTATAAGCAAAATTGCTGAGAACCCCGTTCTCCCCTGCCCCAGATTTATTTATTTATTTATTTATTTATTTATTTATTTATTTATTTATATCATCCTTTCTCTGAGGTGCTCAGGGTATATATACCATTCTTCCTTATTCCTGTTCTCACAACAACCCTGAGCGGTAGCTGACATATACTGACAAGGTTGTCCTGAAAGCGTCACAGCCAAATGAGGATACAAACTTGGATTTCCAGGTCGAAGTCTAACTTTTAACCCTAGCATACCCAGTGGGCGGATTCCCCAGCATTGATCAGTTTTTCTTTCATTTCTAATGGAAGTTATGCTTATAATTTGACAAAATCTTGTGACTTTTTTTCTTATTTTAATAAGTTTTAAATCTGAAATCATAAATGCTTTGAAAGTTTTATTTTTCCTGTAAAATCAAATTTACCAATTGCAGCCTTTCTCCCAACAAGGAAGTTACATTCAAAATGCATCTGAAGCTTTGACTACAGATGTAATTAATTTGCACTGATTAGCATCTGTGAGAAGAGAGGAGAATAGGTTTCACACATTTATAACAACAAAAGGTGTACTTTGCATTCTTTGTAAACAGAATATGAAAGGACAGTGGTGTGAAAGGGCCCAATTTCACCTACAATTTGTAGGTGAAAATTGTAGGTGAAATTTGTAGGTGAAGCCCAGGATGCAAATGCAATTTATAGTCCTGATTTATGAAGCCCTGACTATTTCCTCCCTCCCATTTATTATATAGAAAGTATCAATAGGCATCATAAATGTCTCTTTTCAAAAACATTCATCATCTGTCAGCATGTGCTTTGTTTTTTTTGCTATTTATATTCTGCCAGCCGCTTGTGAAGACCAACAGCTTCAACTGTTCTCCTGTGGTCCTGTGCTGCTGTGGATTTCTGAAGCCTTTCAGCTAGTTCTCACATTATAAAAAAGTTAGTAGGGAACAGTCTGCTCAGGATGTGTGCCTTTCTGGAAAATATATGCTATGTATGTTTGGGCTGTGAACCTAAGTATTATAGCTTTTTCTTCTATATATGGGAGAATGTATATGATGTACACATACTGCTCAGGGTGTTATTCTGCTGTGTACATCTATGAATGTACACATTTTGCTGTACATTCTGAATGTACACACTCTGCTCTGCACACGTATGTTTACTAACAAAGAATGCAAAGCACACCTTTTGTTGTGAGAAAGCTATTCTCTCTTCCCACAGATGCTAATCAGTGCTCATTAGGTACATCTGAAGTCAAAGCTTCAGATGCATTTTGAATGTAACTTCAGTGTTGGGAGAAAGGCTGCAATTGGTAAAATTTGATTTTACAGGAAAAATAAAACTTTCAAAGCATTTATGTCAAATTATAAGCATAACCTCCATTAGAAATAAAAGAAAAACTGACCAATGTTGGAGGATCCGCCCACTGGGCCTGCTAGGGCCCGCATGCGTGCCTTGACACAGGTGATAGTGAAAAACCTGGGCATGCTATGGCAGAATGTGTACATTCATACATGTAAACAGCAGAATGTGCACACTCTGAGCAGAATGTGTACACCCTGAGCAGAATGTACATATGTGCGCAGAGCGTGTACATGTATGAATGTACAGCAGAATGTGTACAGAGCAGAGTGTGTACATGTATGCATGTACAGTGCATGCATACATATATACATGTACAGCGCACCTGAGTGTGCTGAGCAGAGTGTGTACATGCATGAATGTACATACGTGTGCAGAGCAGAGTGTGTACATGTATGCATGTACAGTGTAATAAATCAAAATTCAAATCAAAAGGTGTAATAGATCAAAATTCTTTGTTCCACAACACTTCCTAATAAAAAAAAAGTTACAATGAAAACTTGAAGCAACATTTATTCATTATATCTGCCAAACTTCAGTATTCAGAAGTATTCGGGAAAAATGGGCAAACGGACACAGGTGGGGATCTGCCCACTGGGCATGCTAGGGTTAAACCACCACACTATCCTGTAATTCTAAAATATCTTAGAAAATCAAGGGTTGGCCAGCTAAAATGCTGGTTATGGACTTATGCCAACCAGAAGGCTTTCTTGGCTCAGGTAACCTCTGCACTCTCAATACTAGTAACAGCAGTAGCATCAAATTCTTAATGAGGTTGTGGGAGCAGATCATGGAGATCCAAAGGAGAACATTTCCCCAGGGTCTCCAGTAACATGGTACAGGCACTGCTAGGGGAAAAAAAGAACTATAATATAAGTACTGGTAATCCTAAGTACAAAATCCTGTTATATTCTTTAGGTGATTTGATGTACACATACCCAGAAGCAAACTCCATTGAACGAATTTGGGTAAACATGTACAAAAGATGCAAAAAATCTGCAACTGTCACTGAGAATGTGTTGTAATTTAGTTCAGGCACATGACAGTATCTGTGGGGGTTCTGGACCCCTCTGTGGACATGTGTAACTGTGGTTATTGGGAACACCTGCCCCCATTCCCTGAAGCCTCCAGAGGTTTTTCTGAACCCTGCAGAAGCTGCAGATTTCTGCTTTTGGCCTCTGTGGGCTTCAGAATGGCTGTTAAGGGAAAAAAGGCTTTTTTTTCTTTTTTGAAGTTCTTTGGGAAAACTTGAAGTATTATTTTGAGGTGTTTAAAAGGTTTTATGAGAGCCTTTGGGGCCTGTAACTCCCCAGTGGGTTACAACACATTCCAGGGTAGTGCAGCTGCATCAGCGCATAGGGAATTAGGTAGGATCAGGCTGTCACTTCAGTTTTCCCTTCATTCTATCTTGGCCCTATAAGGTGTCATTAGTTCTGAATCATATTATGTTACATCATGACTCATTTATTCCAGAAAATTTCATGTGACTGGATTCCCAAAGGTACTGTTTTAATAACCAACCAACCAACCAACCAACCAACCAACCAACCAACCAACCAACCAACCAACCAAACAAACAAACAAATAGTTGATACAGGAGTCAAACAATGCAAATTCATATTTAGGATTATTTGGAAAATCAAAAATCCTAGTACAGTAATCCCAGTATAATAATCTAGCACAGTGATTTTTAACCAGTGTGCCTTGGCACATTGGTGTACCATGGATAGTCCTCAGGTGAGCCACAGGGATTTGGGGACTGACATTCATTAATAGGAAAATTGGGAGATCTGAACAGTCTGGTGTTCCTTGTCAATGGTAAAAACCACTGATAGTGTGCCTTGACTATTTCAGTGTCTTGCTAAGTGTGCCATGAGATGAAAAAGGTTGAAAATCACTGATTTAGCATAATGTTCTTGTAATCTCATTTTATAAACTCCTTTTTCACAAGGTAAGGAAATAAAATGCAAAGGAAACAGGTTGAAGGAGCCACTCTCAAACACATTTCAAGATTTTCTGTTGTCCAAACCTAGATAAATTGGTATTTGAAATAATTTCAGAAAATTAAACTTACCTTGATGATGAAATCCTGCAGTGTGTTGCCCTGACAAAGCTCGTCATACATGTATTGGACTTTTCCAGCTAGGTAGTAAAGGACAGAAAAGCTGCCCATGGGAAATTTCTGGTTCAAATCGGCAAATTTACTGAAAATTACACAGAAATATCAGGATTATATACAGATTCTGTATGATACCCAAAATTCATTCCCAGAGCACTCAGCAAGAATTTATAGTCTTGATCCTATTTGAAGAGAGGGTTTGAAAGGCAGGAGTTTGAAATCAACTTTAATTTGATTTTATTATAATATGGGGTATTTAAATTTTAAAAAATCTTTTTTTGTTTTTTATCTGTTTTTAATTGTATGTATATCTTGTTAGCTGCCTTGAGTCTCCACAAAAACATTTTGTTGAAAGCCAAAGGAGCCTCTCATTCTGGCAGCATGTCATTCTACATAAGACTAGAAACATTTGTGTACTTTTGTCCCACACTTTCTTTGAAAATTATGTTTTCCATAGGGAAAAGGCTATTTCTCAATGGTAGTGACCAAGTTTTGGGGAACATTGGTACCAGCCAGGTGAAGTTGGCAGAAGCTCTAGTTAGAAAGACTAGCAATTACTAGCTAATCCAAGGTCCCACATATATTTTCCTTTTTCTGTTCCTACTCTCCCAACACTCAAATTTAGTGGATAATTTTGTGTGTCTCACATCCCCTCTCAGAAACCTTCTTTCAAAATTGAATAGTCCTAACACTGTAGCTTTTACTCATAAGGGAGGTGTCCCAACACAGTAATCATTTTGGTTACTCTTCTTCTCATTTTTCCACTTTCACTAACCCTACAATCCAGAGACATTACGTACACCCATAGTTACTGCACCACCTAGTGAAAACCTATGGGAAATTCATATTGCAATCCAGAGTAAATTGTTCTTACACCAGAGCAAGGACTCCCCGTAGTTACTCTGGATTTCACCCTTCATCCTTTTTGAAAAGAAGTGAATAAAAGCAGTACTCCAGGTTTGGCCTTACCATTAATTTGCACAATGGCATTATAATATAAGCTGTTTTATTCTCAAAACCTTTTCTAATGATCCCAAGCATGGACTAATGCTGCAATCCTAAAGACACTTTCCTGGGAGTAAGACCCATTGAACACAATGGGGCTTACTTTTGAGTAGTCATGGTTGTGCTGTAAGTCTTCTTCACTTCTGCCGCACAATGAGTTGATACTATCAATGAGCTGTCCATCTTCACATCAAGATACCTATCAAGATCTGTCACGGAGATCTCAGAACCCATTAGCCCAGTGGTTGTCAAGCATTTCAGCCTGGGACCCCCTTCTGAGATTAACAATCTGTCTGGGATCCCTCAGAAGAGATGTCATGAAGCTGAAACTTATCTCATGGCCAAATGTGACATCAAACAGTAAGTGGCACGATTGGTGCCAGAACTCCTCCATGTACCAATGAGTTCAATGAGACTTTTGTTCAATGAGACTTAGGTTGCAATCCTGAAGTCCACTTAGGCCAGCCAATCTGGGATCGGTCAAGCCTAATGCCATATAGGCCAGCCTAACTGCACCAGAAAACACCTGGGGTGGCATAAAACCACTTAGACCAGCCCAAGATAGATGGAACTGCACCCATCTAGCAGTGCTCACTTAGGCAGCTCAGCAGGGGCATGTTAAGAGCATGTGGGGCATGCCCAGAACAGTACAGTTAGGCTGTATCCAGAGATCATTGCCAGGGCAGACATGCCCCCTCATAGCTCCTCAGAGTTAGGCCACCTCAGGAGCAGGAGTAAATCTGAATAGACCCATAAAGGCCCATGATAAGCCAGAGTAAAAATGGAAACAGAAGAACATTAGGATGTTCTTTTCTCAACATTAGGGTATGGCACAACTACAACAGTGCACCTCAGGATATGAAACAACTCCCATAGCACGGTGAACATGCTGCCCTTGGGCTGCTGCCTTTTCAGCAGCAGTTAGGCAAGCCTAGTGGCCTCATAGCTGTGTGGATTTGACCTGTCAGCTCAGGTTATGGCCTACTTAGGCCAGCTTAGCTGGGCCATTCTCTCTGGCTTAAAGATAGGAATGAAACCTTACTCCCAGAAAAATATAGATTGTATCCAGCATGCCCCATGCCATGATGGCAGCACCCAGCTTTCCATGATCTCCCTGAAATGAAATTGCCCCAAGGGGGTCCTGACCCCCAGTTTGATAACCACTGCATTAGTTTATATGTAACAATTGCTTTTTGGCCCAGCATGCTATACTTTACACTTATATTGAAACATAGCTGCCATTTTGATCAGTGGTGGGATTCAAATAAATTAACAACAGGTTCTATGTCCCATTAGTAACCGCTTCTCAGATCCAGGTGCTCATTAGCAAAGAGTTCTATAGAAGCTGTGAGAACCCCCTGAAGCCCACCACTGATTTAGTTGATGCTCCCATATACATGATTCCATGATACCACTTATCTGCAGTTCACAAATTTCCCAATTGCACAAATGTTATATTCTTTTGTAGCCCTCCTGTCTCTGTCTCCTGAATCACTTTGCTTCTTATGCTGTTAGTTTCTTAATAGCATCACAATGATTGCACCATCTAACCCACGTCCTGTTAACGTTTCCCTTGCATGACCACAGGATTGGATGACTGCAATCAATGCAACAACAGAAAATTGTCAGCTCGAGATGTATAAAGACTCAGAAATCAGAGACAAAAGGTCTGCAAACAAGGTAGATACATCATTTGTTCAATGAGGAAAAAATATATGTGTTATTTATTTGAGCCCAAAATATTCTTTTTCTAAACAATGGAACTTACCATTGTAACAAGGTGCCTGGTTTATACTGCTTCTCTAGCATACATTTTTCATGTTGAGTAGAAGCACTTTCTGTGAATTTTTCTGCAATAGGTGATGCCTGCTCTCCCCCGAAAAAGTCACGTATGAGAAAGGGAAGAATAAATTAAAAAGGAAGGTTAGAACAGATAAAAGGACAATTTTTGCTCATTGTGTAAATGTGTAATTAATTTGTAGAATTTGTGGAATACTTTGACATAGGATGCCTTTAAAAGGGGATCAGATTGTTGGAGGAAAGGTCTGTAACAGGTTACAAGCCTTGACAGGTATATGCAGTCTGGTTTTAGAATTAGGCTGTCATGAATTCCAAATTGTACCAGGATGCAAGTCTTTGGTCAGACTGTGAGATACAACAAACTGGTCTGAATGGGTTTGAATTCATAATAAACTTAAAAACTTGGCATCCATCAGTTTTGAAAGACTATGGTATCATGCTCGACACTGTATGCTAAACACAAAGTCCTGGGTACATTGATATGGAGGATAGGCTGTTACCCAAGCAGCAAATCCCACCTCTCCACGCCACTGAAATAGTCCAATGGAACAGCAGAGCCAATACGATTGGATCCAGCTGGCGTTGCACAGCTGGGCTAAGGACAGGAGCTCACCCTGTCTTGTGGGGACCTGGGTCTCGAACCCTGGCCTGCTGGTTAACAGGCACAGTCTTAAACACTTGCGCCACCCACAGCCCTAATTCTCTTCTTATTATGTCCTTATGACTTTCCTTGATGGTACAAACAATATTGGGCATAGCTCACCCAAAGTTAAAGTTCTTTTAAATACTTAGGATTTGAGTTGGAGAGGTTAAAGCACTATATTAACCCTCCCCCCCCCAACGGACAGAACTTATACATGATTAATTCTGATTGGATAATTGTCAGATATACAGAGATTCAGGCATCAAAAAAATGTTTTGGGAACACATAATTTCTGAAAGTTGTCAAAAATCTTTCCAGTCATTTGTGGACTCAGTCGACCTACATAGGCTAACTGTGGTTGAAAATAATTTCATGACATGATTTGCATTACAGTGGAAATACCTTTGACATAACGCATGGCCATGCATGGGTTTTCTGGCAGCACTGTGTCAGGACAACAGTATAATCATTAATCATTTTAACAATCGTGTAGAGTGATGTTACAGGAAACGTTCTGCCGATCTCGAAGGCAATACTGCAACAAAAAGTCAGGCATTCTTTGGTCAGTGATCCCTGACAGTTAGAGATCAGGGGTACACCCTTGCCTGGTTCGGAGATGTTCACCCTTCTCTGCCTTGTGGCTGGAACTCCCTGCCTCTCAGTCTCACCCTGTCTGCATGATAGCTCCCCAATGTTTTCCATGTAATGAAAACAATAAGCAGACACTCCAGAGACAGCACGCAACTTGCTGACTCTAAGAAACACTCAATCAGGACAGGGGGTTCCAACTTGAATATTTTCCAGTTTCGCATTAGAGTTGTGGAGTCACATACAAACTGGAATACATGCATGCATGCATACATATATACATACATACATGTATCAGTGTTGGTACCCTGACTCTAATTTGTATTTGAGTCACGAAAATTCCCGTTTGGAATACAGTTTCCAGTGAAAATTCCAGTTTGGAGTTGGGAACTTCACACACATACAAACAAACAAATTCTTTTACTCACTTAGCTTGGAGTTCTTCTCTCTTGTACTGAAATTTTGTACAGATTTCTTTAACACCGCTATGTCTTCCTGGAGGAATGTTTTCTGGAGGTTTATTTTTGTGGTTCAGAAAACATATGTATCTTTGCCGATGAATTGAATTGCAACACTCTGTAAAGTTATATTTTTCAGCCAAGCCATGTTCACGACAAAGTAGATCTACGCAAACGTCACCCTAATGAACAGAACCAAAATACCTGTGTAATTCCTTTGCCACGCACGAAGATCTCTGTAGATTAACAGCAAACTCTGATTTTAGTTTGTTTTGAAGGGGGGGGGGATATTAGAAGAAAGATTTATAACTCTCAATCCCCCAAATCCAGAGAAACTACGGGAGCATGTAAGAGACATTACGTGCACCCATAGTTACTGCACCACCTAGTGAAGACCTATGGGAAATTCATATTGGTATCCAGAGGAAATTGTTCTTACATTGGAGCAAGGACTCCCTGTAGTTACTCTGGATTTTGCTCATACCCATCTTGGGAGTCAGTTGGAGGTCTATTAGAGGGTCCACTGTACAACAGCAATTGACTGACAGGGACTGAAAAATTGCTGAAAGCATTCAGATCTACCTGAATGATTCAACAGAGGCACAGAAACTTTGATAGGGTAAGTAGGAGAGACATTTGCTGATGGGGTGGGCTGCAAACGCTGCATGTAACACCTAGAGAAAGGCTAACAGCTCTCCACAATCCACACACATACCAGTAGTTTATGAAGTGGTGTATGTAGTGGGGGTAGAGGGGCAGTCTTTCCCACCTATGGGAAGGGTGATATTCTGGGGGTGATTAAAATCATAACTTCCCCTACAATCCAGAGTAACAATGGGAAGACGTACAAGGCACTTACTCTGCATTGCTCCATGCATTTCCATAGGTTTCCCATTTTTAACTATGTCAGTGTAAAAGGTCCCGTAGTTACTCTGGACTGTAGTCTTCATGAAGGATCAGAGTAATTCCATCATGTTTATATCGGTGCATGTGTATTGAAGAGCAGAATTTAATGCCAAAAATCTGTTTTGAGACATCTCCTTTCTATCTCCTTTCTAAAAATTATGGTCAAAAACAGGAAAACAACAAATGCATAGAGCTCTGTGGAAAGTGAAAGTTACTAGTATCACAGCTTTAATCATGAGTAGGGGAGAATGCCATTCTCTGCCAGAAAGGGCAGGCTGAGAGGAATCGAAGGACACTGGGAAGGTCCTGATCCAATGAATGGAGCGCAAAAAAATCACCCAGAGGGAAGCTCCTGAAAATTTCATTTACCCTATGGAAACTGAAACAGGGCCATACCATGCCTTAGATCATTGGAAAGGGGAGGCTGAGAAAAATCTGGTGCTGATCCAATGAACGCAGCCCTCTCCAATCATCTCAGAAGGAAGTCCCTCTTCCAAGCAACCACATGTATTGAATCCTTTTGAAAGTGAAACTGAACTACACAGCTGCATTTACTCATGAGTAAACAAACATGTACTGGACTAACTCTCTCCCAGGCGACCACAGAATTGTCTTATGGAGTTTTTGTGATACCTGCAGGTAAGCACAGTACTTATGTCAGGGCTCAGGCTGGCCTAATTAGAGGTTAGGATTGGAGCCTATGTTATGAATTGTTGCCATTTTGAACTGGTAAACCAAACAGACATTCCTACATCCTTAAAATCCTTGGTGTTGTACAATGTTTTTCCCTTTAAGGTCAATATAACCTTCAAAGATGTGCCTAGGTGGCACATTGCTGGTTCCATGTAACTTCAAAAACAGGGTGTGAGGGAGAAGTGAAGTGTTCAGTGCCAGTTGTGAGTCCCACCATGTGTGGCTAGTAGGCTATTTATGGAGCATGAATTGTGCAGACCCACCCTGTCTGTAAAATGGTAACACACATTTCCTCACCTTGTGGAGAACTTTGTGACTCCAACCCAACTGCAAGATACAACACATGCCTTATTGCCATGGCTAGCTATGTCACTGCTAGAAAGATGTTTAGATTTTGATGGTTTTTTTCTATGTCAATCAGTACATCTTCCAAACAAACAATTACTGGTAGTTTGAATTTTAAGGGTTTTTTCCCTCTTTTTTAGTGTCCAATGAAGATGGATCTGTTGCATGCCTGGGTAACAAACTATTGGATGCAAGTATTCAAGACAATGAAATCATATTTCACCAAATCTCGTTTCCAAATACATACCACATACTCATCACATCTAGGTTCCCCTTCTCTATCAGCATCACATACTTTTGCAAGTGCTAGAATATTTTTAGCTACTTTATCAATCTCTTCAAATGTAGCATGCTGCACGAACTGAGAAAGCATAGCGACAGATCTGGAAAAAAAGGTAAGATATGGAAGCTGCAACCTTATTCAAACTTACTTAACAGTATTTCCCCTTAACCCAAGGGGTACCAACCGGGTCACTGTGATCCTGTTGGAAGTTAGTGTTGTGTTTTTTTAATGGAATTTATTATTATTTGATAAGAAATTATGATATTTCTTACTGCTAATTAGACATTTATAAAGCCAAAAGCATGAATGTTATGAATTTACATTTTTTTCTGTAAATTCAAATTTTAGCATCAAATAACAGGAGGGTCAATCGGACGCATGTTGCTCTTCACTGGTTATTCAATATTTTGCTAGCTAAAATTATAATCAAAATTCATAATTTCACAATATTTTACAATTTAAATTGTTATAAAATAATTATACTAAAGCTTGATGCAACGTTAATTCATTATATGTACCAAACTATAATACTGGGCCTATTTGACCCTGTAAGTATTCAGTGATACAAAAATAAGTGTGCAACCCTTGGGTTAAATGCTTTGAGGCTTATTTCTGAGTAGGCATGCTTAGGATTTACAGTCTAACTGCCCAATCCAGAGCTATCCAATTTGTGTGATGTTGCAGTGACAAAAATGGCTGCTGTGGTATTCTGTGTGTGGTAGGCAGCTGCTGTTGGATGCTTGAGAAGAGGAGATGTCCATCACTTTCTCTCATTGTGGACAATGATGTACTGCTGATTAATACAGTTACCATTATAAATCATCAAAATATTTTAGAAACTTAGTCTAACTGAGGAGCAAGTCTCCTGCTTTGTAGGATTCTCAGATTCTAAGTTGGGGCAGCAGCAAGACTCAGTGCTGACGCTGCTATTTTGTGAGGTTGTTGCCTCCCTGCTCTTTGCTACCAGGGGATGAAGACCTCCTTGGCCATCTCCTTGTATTACTACTGATAACTGATCAAAATGTTTTTGTGATCTGTTCTGATTGAATCAGATGAGCAGATTAGTTGATGAGCAAAGTCCGCTATCCTAAAGAAACTTTCCTGGGAGTAAGACCCATTGAATACATGGGGCATACTTTTGAGTACACATGGTTAGGATTGTTTTCAAAATGATGTTTCAAATTTCACCTGATGATCACTTTCTATTATCAATAATAATTGACTCTACTCCTAGTCTTTCATTTCTGTATCTCTTTCCTTTGGGTAGATTAGCTCAATAGATGGACTTACCCAAATTTAAGAATGCTTTCTGGTACTTGAATAAAACGTGCAATAGTGAAAAGATGATCTGTAAGGAAATCACAAAATATTCATTCAGTATGTATATGTATGTATACAGTATACGTATGTATACAGGTATACAGTATATGTTAACAGTATATGTATTCAGCATCTGTATCAACAAAAAGCAATTAGCGCAACAAAACTCATTAGCTATTAATTAGATATTAATTTTTTCATTTTATCTGTAAAGTGTTTCTGAACTTTGTAGTTGAAAAGTGGTAGACTGACCAACCGACCGACCAACTGACCAACAGAGAGAGAGAGAGAGAGAGAGAGAGAGAGAGAGAGAGAGAGAGAGAGAGATCATAATAGGGAATTGTGTTTTCTGACTGGCTATTGTTAAACTATAAAAAGTTGGAAACATGGAAAATACTCCTGCTGTATTCAATTGCTCAATTGTTTTGAAGACAGCATTGCAGGACAGACAGAAATCTGACCCATTCAGCCATACAGACATGGAAATATCGTATACAAATCATATATGAGAATGGAGCATTGTTAAAAAGTCTCCTTACCTACATCCCGATATCTTCTGATCAAGTGTTTGGATTCAGCAAAGCTGATCAAGAATAGACAAGGAAAGAGTGTCCCCCACTTCATGATCCCAAATAGTTAAGTGGCTCGGATGTGCAAGTCTTGAGGAACCAACAGGGATGTGGACCTTTTATACTTTAGGAGCTGTGTGTTGGTTTAATGCTGGCTAACTACCGTACCCTGCAAAGCCAAGTCTATCCTTCTACACCACATCTCAACCACCCCCCCCCATTTTTGTCCAAAGGTGAATTGAATTCCTGCAGGTGTGACAGATGTTTTTATAAGATGAAATAGCCAAGTCTAGATAAGAGGTGTGTGCCATATCAAGGCTGCAGAGAAGTAAACATTTGTTCTCTTGCAACATGTGAAAATTTGTATTTAAGTTTGAAGGAAAAGATGCTACTATGGAACACTATTTATTATTTGAAAAAAATTCTTCAAAATGGAAAGGGAAAAAAATTGCTAAAATTTATTGATTTTCAGAATGAGGACTAGCAACTGACCAGAAAACACCAGCCCTCTGTGCTTCTACCAGAGACATAAGTGTCACTGGATTGACCAATGGCTCATAACCCCCAACCCTAATCTTCTATGCTCTAAGTTTTTGATGAAACTCTATGGTGGACAAAATTTCATGTTTCTAGTGGAACTGACAAAGGTGCAGAATAAAGCAAGATGAATAAATAAAGGTCAGTACCACAGAGATGGCTGCTCACCTGTATCCATAGACAGTTGCAGAACCTCAGTATCATTGCCATAGGATGTGATTATGGTCTAGCCTGCCCAGAGTCCCACCCTCCTGCCGCACTCGCTCTATCCCAGAACCTCCCCTCTAGCCTCCTTCCCTCCCTCTCCCCACTTCCATCAGCCCTCCACTTTGCCCAGGTTCAGCTGGCACAGAGATCTCCCTTCAACACACTGCAGGTGCTGGATTCAACTTCTGAGGTCTAGCAAACATCTATACACCAGCATGGCTTTTTCTGTGAAGGTGAAAAATGCTTTATGGGTGCAATTCTAAAGACCCTTTCCTGGGAGTAAGACCCATTGGACACAGTAGGGCTTACTTTTGAGTAGGCATGGTTAGGACTGTGTTCTAAGGCAACCCTCCTGGGATTTGAGTTGTCCCAGCGCAGCCTTAGGATTGTGCTCTGAGTCTCTAACACGGCCCTGCAACTTTGGAAAAGTAGTGTCATAGCAGGATGCACCAAAATGAAAGCACATGGTGTGGATGTACAGAAATAAATATTTGCTGTACTGAGAAGGGGCAATGTAACCTGTAGTCTCTTATCATCAGGCTAGTAGAAAGCTCTTTACAGGCACATATTTATTTTTCCTAATGTGATCTCAAGCACATTTAGTTTGTTCTGTTCCAGAAAGGAAGAGATTGAGAATCTCAGTCCAGTGACTTGGACTCAGCACCCAGGAGGAGATTAGGAGGGCAATCCTAATAGTGTCTATTCAGAAGTTCCATTGGGTTCAATGGGGCTTATTCCCAGGAAAGTGCTCTTAGGATTTTAGTCTTTGACTATGTTTTCCAGAATCTTGTGACCCGGGTGGCTCACACTAGCAGTTGGCTAGCACTAACACTATCACACTCTAGTGCTAGTCTAGTGCTAACACTAGAACAGCACTTTGCTTTCTTTGGACCACTGCGGATTGAGATTCTGCTGTGGGAATAGGGAGGGGGGCAAAGATTGGTAGGAAGGAAACAGCCAGGGCCATACAATACCAAAACAAGTGTCCCAGTGATATAAGGCGCATGTTGGTTTCTGTAAATGTGACACTGTCACAAGCAGTTGAACTGCCTCTGCAAGTGGCAGTGATGGTATTTCTGTGATTCCCTGGTACTGCTAAGACAGTTAAGGGAAGGGATGGAGGGATGAAACTGAGAGGTGATGGTATGGAATGGGGAGCAGAACAAAGGCTGGAAAAGGGGGGTTGTGGAAAGGTTGGAGAGGGCAGCATCAGTTGCAGTGATATCACTGGCAAAGGGTGCAATCCTAAGCATGTTGACTAAGAAGTCTTATTGTGTTCAATGGGGCTTACTCTCAGAAACTGTGGATACAATTGCAGCCAAGGCTGATATTCTATCTTGGTCCCAGGACTCAGGCTCCCTACCTGGGTCTTTTCATTGATGCCAGTGAAATACCTTTTGGTTTGACCTTTAAAAGTTCATGATTTTCCCCATGTTTGCCTTTCCATATGACTGGTTTGTATTCTGAGGATGTGATCCAGGTGATCATCCCATTAAGGACAAGTTAATTGTCCTTAAAATCTGGGCCATATCAGTGTTGACACCATTCACTCTTCTCTCTTAGAGGACCAAGGTGGCTCCTATGCTATCCTACTTGAGCAATGAATTAAGAGGGGATTGGTCTTGCTTTTGGAGATAGGTGTATAGATTGCTTTGCTGATAGTTTCTTTTGTTCTTAGATACATTGTTCTGGTTTTCTATTTTGTGGATTAATTTTATTCGTTTCAGGGTTCCCATAATTCTCTCCCACAAAACCAAGACAGGACCCCATCAAATGTGCCAGGATGTGAACATGATGTCATCAACCTGGCAGTGATGTCATGACCGGAAACGACATCACTGTCACATTCTGGTAAGGTAACAGTGTCAGAGCCACCAACGTGTCTATTTTGAACTAAGTCCCATTGTATTTGTTAGGGTTTGAATCTAATAATGAAACATGTTTGGTCAGGCAAGTTGATTCAAGGCTGATGCAATACTGCAGAAGGCTGATGCAATCTAGCTGATGCAATCTGTAACTGCTCTTACAGCATGATTCAGCAGAATTGGAAGTGCTGAGTCACTGGTCACATGACTGCAATATCTCTCACTGATTGGTGTTTCACTATATTTAAGTGTGTATGAGATTATTGCAAAGTGTGGGTTACTGAGGAAGAGTATTATTACTGTTTGATACTCTGAAGGACTGGACTGTATCTGTGGACTGACTTGTGGACTGTTTATCTGGATTACTGAGATTGGAATAACCCTGCAACTGGATGTATGTATATGACTGATCTACTGCTTTGACCTTGGACTGTGTTACTTATCTTCTGCCTGTCGTTTTGAACAATATAGTTATCTTGAACTATAAACAGCTGTGTGATTACTTTGTGCTGCTGCCCTCTCATACTCTGCACAACTACTCTGCTTAGCCCTGCTAATCCTGCAGGGACTCACATTCCTAACAGTATTCAATAAGACTTACTACCAGGAAAGTGAGGCTGCAATCTTATCCATACTTTTCTGCAGTGTTGTAGCTAGAGAGGGGGCAGAGCAGTCAGTCTTCTGAGCAGTCAGTCATAAGTAAGCAAACATACCTGGGCTCCTGTTCAGGTCAGGCACTGATGAATGCAAGGCCACCAGAATGGTCCCAATGCAGTGAAAGTAGAGCTCAGCAAATGCCCCACAAGACAGCCTCCTCCTCCCACTGAAAAGGATTAAAACCAGCCTCAGAAGGTAAGATGAATTTTATTTAAAATGGTTTTTCCTTGTAAAGCCAGGTCTAAATTCATCTTTCCCCCTAGCCTGTCCTAATTTCCTGTCCTAATTTCCTGTGTCTGTGGTTAATTTCCCTCTGTGGTTATGCTTTGGGTAGGGTGGGGGTGTTCTAAGGCTGTTTTGATTTTATTTTTTTAATATCAGACTCTTGCCAAAAAACAAGAAACATGCTGGATTTAAAACTGGTTTCATCCCAAATCACACTGAAATAAGAGCACTTACACTGAACTAGGCATTGGACTAAAAAATCTTACTTTTTTGGGGTGGGGGGTTGATGAGTTTATTTACTCAGTTTACTTTAATGCATTTATAATTATTTATTTTAACTTGCTTGATAATGTCACTTCTGGTCATGAAATTAGTTCTGGTGGGTCCTTGGACAAATTATCACTCTAAAAGTGGGTCCCAAGCTATAAGTTTTGGGAACCACTGCATTATGATGTTAGTAAAGTAACAAACACCCTTGAGAAGTGTTCCAGTATGTTGGAAGTGGCTAAAATCATGGTTTTTCAGAATAATACCAACATTATTTCTTTTTTTTTATTTCCTAATTTATACCCCGCCTTTCCTCCCCTACAAGAGGGAGCCCAAGGCGGCTAACATAAGCCCATGTTACACTCCTTTGGATGCACAATTTACAGCAGAATGCAATTTCACTTTGAAATATTATTTTATTAAAAAGTGAAAGTCACTTTGAAATATTATTTTATCAAAATGTATGGCCAAAAAACCAGCAGAAGCAGGACAATGCCACATAACCATGCCCACCATCTAGGTTATTTCCCACCACATGGCATGGGACATCCTTGCTTGGCCAGGACACATTGGATTCCTGCAGCGGGTGATGCAAACCCTAGTGACAACCCTGGTCATGGATTTTCCCTTAAGTTGTGACTTTGTATTCCTCAAACTTCTTGAATGGAGGACTTCTGACCCTTCTCTGTCTTCTACAGTTCCCAACACAGCACTTGTATTCCATGTTTGGAAGGGGAGTGTCATTCAACTCTCTTACAGAGACTTGTACTTGAATTACACTTTTGTGAATGAAGATAAGAGGATCTGAATGAAATGAACTAAAAATCTTTGTATTGAGTGCAATTGTCACTGTGCCTCACTCAACAGCTGTAAGCTGGCTATTGTTCCAGAAAAGGATTAGACTACACATTTGCCAAGATCTTTTGTCATGATAAGGAAAATGGATGGTCAGGCATGGATGGGAGTTATTACTACATAGATGGCAGTGTTACTACTTTGCTGTCCTAAGATCAAGACTACAGGGAAATTGAGTTGTGTATGAGATTATGGATCAGAGTCCTAGCAGGAGACATAAAAAAGCAGGGGAGGGGAGTGTGTGCTCTCCCTACCTTTGGCAGCACTGGTTATAAATTCCCAGCTCTTTCTTGCCTCCTATCCTGCTACTGAGCAGCAGGCCTCCGTCAGTCTTGAAATACTATGGTATTGTGCTCGGTGCTGCATACGCTGCATGCGAAGCACGAAAGCCTGGGTTAGATTGCTATGGAGGATATGCTGTTACCCAAGCAGCAAATCCCCCGCTCTCCACACCACTGAATTAGTCCAGTGGAAAGGCAGAGCCGATGCGATTGGATCCAGCTGGCGTCGCAGAGCTGGGCTAAGGACAGGAGCTCACCCTATCTTGTGGGGCCAACCCGGGTCTCAAACCCTGGCCTGCTGGTTAACAGGCACAGTCTTAACCACTTGCACCACCCACAGTCCTGCTACTGAACACACATGCATACTCACACACACATTTAAGTACACACACACATTCTATTGAATCAGTGAATCTATTACACAAGAGAGGGACTTGTTTTAAGACTTTATTCATTGTTTACTTTTACACTGTCATGAGAATTGGAGGTCTCAGAAGTATGTGCAGTGTTTGTTTCCTTGCAACAGAAAGTGGATGTATTCAAGAAGAGCAAGCATCAAGGGGCGCTGGGGCATATTTGGGATTTTTCTCCATCATTCCTCCATTTCAGAGCTGGAAGAAAAGAAAGGAATTACTGGAGCATTCAGGATGAACATAATAATTATAGGTTAGTTTGAAAATATTTTGGAGAGGATATGTGAGGCGCGAACTGCTAGGGGCTCATTACCTTCTCAAGTGGGTGGCTCAGATGTTAAGTGTACATTTAAAATGTGATGAGTTTGCTCACAATTTAACATATTCAACTTGAATTTGCCCACAATTTAACATTCATTTTCTCATCCTGGAGCCAATATTGTATTGGCTTGTTCCCACTTGAGAGTGCTACCCTGATGTGCCTTTGATTAATATATGAAAGGGCCTTTTGATGGAATCCTTCTTGTGGTTATAGCAATATTAGAACTATAAATCACTATTAAAGTGATTTGAGAAATACTTTTCTTCCAAGGAGGTTGGTTAGATCCCTGCTCTGTTTTAAGCAATTTGGCAAGTTTTTAAAAAATAAATAATAGCAGTGCTTTTTTCTGGGGGAAAAGGTGCCAGTACACACCACAATTCTCACCACAACTCACCCCATATGACTAATTATTAATTAGCTGCTGGGGGACAATGACAGGTGGACAAAGGTACTGGTACTGAGTACCAGTGAGTAGCCCCAGAAAAAAGCCCTGAATTATAATAACATAAACATCTCAAAATAAATAATTTTTAAAAAATGTGTCAACATATATACAGAAAGAACTTGGAAGTGAAGCTATTAGGCACAGGAGTTGTGAAGAGTTTTCTCCTTGCTTTACTAACATTCAAGATTCATATCCTGGCTGGGGATTTGAAACTTGAAAAAGGCTGGGGAAAATCCCCTTAAAGCAGCAAAGAACAGGGAGAGATGAGGCTCCCCTTTGCTCCCTCACAAGCTTTCAATGTCAAAAGACCAATTGTTTGTCCTCTTTATATGCCAGTGGGCCAAATAGAAGTAAAACAGATGCATTGGTGCCATGATGTGTTGTTTGCCACCCATGAGCAGGGATTCCTCTTTCAAGGCTGTCAGAATCATCTGTGGCCCAAGTGTGAAGGTGGCCCAAGTGTGAAGGTATCAGATGTGATTTATGGAGACATGAGTACATATTCTACAGAACAGTATTAGGGATCTCACTGGCTGCTGAGACATCTTACCCCAAGGAAGCAATATTGTCAAGTATCGAAATGGCACAACATATTGGTTAGATACCAAGTATACTGAACATGTATTATGTGCACATTGCAAGTTTGAGGATGGATCTGCAAGAGTTCTATTTAAGTGATTATGGGTGAAATCCTGTCCTAGGCCAGCACAATTCATTGGTCTTCCTATTCTTTTGGTGATGTAGGAAAGAAAGCTCATGTCTGTGCACTGGCCTAACTCACCCCAGAAGTGGCGCAGAAATGCCTTATGGCACTTTTGTGACACCCTCAGGTCAGTACAGGACTTGTGCCAGGGCTTAGGCTGGACTAACTGCAAATTAGGACTGGAGCCTATAAAAAGAAAAATGGGGGAAACCTGTTGGAAAGATTTCAATTTTTGTATCTTGCTCACTATAGGTATTTACTTTTCTGGAGTATTCAATACCATATGTAAATATGAATAAAAATTGGGCATCTGTAAGGCAAAGAGCTTAGAGAAAGTTATTTAAAAGAAACCACAGGATACTGTTTCATGCCTTTGCTTTAAAAAGAAGAGGATATATATCAAGCAACCCTCTCATTATGCAAAACTGGAAAGCTTTGTCTTGAGACTCTTTCAAAATTGGTGGTAGAGAAAGGAACATTCATGTACCAAGTTTGAAACGGGTCCGGAGAAATTATGCTTGTGCATGAATGCTATATTTACCCAGTTTGTCCTCCCAGAGGTTAACTGGAGGTGTTGTTTTCTTAAGTACCATTGGAACACTGCAGCCACTTCACAAAACAGAAAAAGAACACAAAAAACATGATCCCCTCATCAGCTCACCTGAGATGTTTAATGCTCTCCTAAAGTTTGTTTAACCTTTTCGATCAGTTTTGGACCCTAGAAGAAAGAAGGTATGTGCTTAAAGATCTCACTCGGCACCAGGCATTTCAAAGAGCTTCATTTGGTTAAAAAAATCAGACATGCTAGTTCAGGCAGTACTTAACGACAAGAAAAGACTTCTGATATTTCATAACAAGATATTTCTGCTTCCTTGAAAATAGTAAACTATCTCCTGAGTTCAAATTTTTGAGCAAAAAATATTTTTTTCTTACTGAAGGATTGTAAGATTGTAAGGATTCTCCCTTATTTCTTCATACGAGTAAGTGGAAGGTTTGGAGATGTTAAAACAATTAAAGGGGCCTGGGCTGTTGCTGAGAGGGCTAGAATCCCACAAAGCAGCTCTCAATCAGGCTGCCATTCAGAAAGAGATGCAAAGTGTCCGTATCTTTTGAATACCTCCTCTTTGAAGCACGCCTCATGATTTTCGGCCTTGCAGCAATGGTCAAGCATGGTGTTAAAGTCCACTGTTGTTTTCTCTTGCTGAACAATTGTAATGTCAGGCTTGTGTTTCACTAGGCTGATGAGGAGACTGTAAGGAGACAAAACGTTTTCTTGAGGTACAATCTGCAAGTATGCGTCTATGCCTGTATCCTTCTTGGCTCCAGCAAGGGCGTTTCAGAAATACGCTTTTTAGCATCTTTAGTGGGGAAAAAATGTCCCCAAAAGATTCCCAATAGCTAGTTTAATAAAACTCACGTGGAAAAATAAAATAGTGCAAGACTGCAGCAAATTCATAGCTGTGGGAATATATTGGAAGGAATGACAAAGCATCAGGCTGAGCAGATTGCAGACTTGTAGCTTCAGGTGGTCACAGTTGGATGCTTGAACCAGAGAATGAAGTGAATGGCAGGTGTGCCATTGAAGAAAAGAAGCCAAAAGATGGCTGTGGCAGCAAGGAAGTGGACAGGCAAGGGATGTTTGCATCCTCATGGGCCAGAAGTCAAAGGAACTCTGGAGCCTCCTGAGACTGCTGCCAGTGTCAGCTTATTCAATTATTGCAGCATAGTGGGAAACATTAGCAATATATTTATCTAGCAATATATTCCCTTTTCTAGGTGACCATTAGAGAGGTGCAGAGTCCCTCTTGAGGTCTTGACTTAGGGCACTGGGAGAGAGGGTGCACTGGGGGATGATGCACATTGGAGTGTTTGTTGCGCATGGGAGGTGTTGCGCATAGGGGATAGATGAGCATGGGGGTGTTGCGCATGGAGGGCCTGTTGTGCATTGGAGGCCTGTTGAGCATGGGGGTAATGGACAATGGTGTGCTGCGCAATGGGGATGTCGCTCAACGGAAGGATTGCATAAGGGGGTATTTACTCCCACAACATGGGTACATTTTGCTAGTAAATAAATAATTGGAGAGATTGAGTCTTTCCTTGGCAAATAAAAAATGAATAAAAAATAAAAATGAATAAAACTCCACAGCACCAGCACTAGTGGTCATTACATCTTCATTTCTCTCTCCAGTAGTGGGAACTTTGCCTTTAAATGTCAAACCACACAACTGTTTAAGCATTTGCTGGAGGTGTGTTTATTACTCTAGAAGGGCACTTATGGGGGAGTGGTGCATGAGGGAAAAATGAATCTTCTCCTTTCTGTGTGCTCCAGTTCTAGTTGGGCTGATGTGGCTGCATAAAAGGAAAAAAGGCACTTCTGAACAGAATGTCTTCAGTGTGCATGTTGTGTAGTTTGCCCTAGGAAAGCTATCTGAGCTACCACAGTTGAATGTATTGGTCAAGAATTGGGACTGTCCCAGGGTAGGATAGACTACCACTGACTGATCTGCTGTGGTCCTTGAATGTTAGGATGAAGGGCTAAGGAAATGAGAGGAAGGAGAAGCAGGATGCCTAGAAAAAAGGAGCAGATGGAATGAGAAGGCAGCAGCACAAGAGAAGTAGGAGATTCTGGCGGAAAAAAGAATTTAGGCGAGAGGGAAGTCCTTGAGATGGGGAAGAAAACTGGGCATGGGAGTAAGCAGGAGATTTGCAAGTGGGCAGGCTCTACAGAATTTGGATCAGGGAGAGCCACCCAAATCTCAGTCTGCAGGAGTTTTAAGCTTCTTACTTTTGCTTCTCTGTGTGCTGTTTGTTTTCATCTGTGCTGCACAAATCCTCATGGAATTCAGGTTCAAATGGGATAGGAACATATTGAGGATCTACTCCCAAACCTGAGAGGCACTCGCGACGGAAAGAAAAGGAGTCACTGCAACACTGGCAGACTTGGTGGTTTATGGGATGGTGTTGGTGTCGCAGACAGATTGCTCCTAGTACAAAGTCCGTCTAGAGAGAGAGGGAGAGAAGAGAGAGATCAAAAATATAAAGGAAACAAATTCAGAACTATTTTAATATTATATATGAAGATAATACAACCTGGTTCTAATTAGAAACTAAAGGATTTATCAGTGCTTTTTGTAACATCTTTCCAATATATAGGGGTTTATAGAATTATAACAGAAATGTTATGCCATAGTACTTACAAGTGATAACAAACAGTAATTGTCATGGCCAAACCAAGTGAAACAAAAGCATTTCGGCTCTCCCACAAACTGAATGTAAGAGTGAGGATAATTCCCTCTTTCAACTTATTCTGATAATTCTATGTGTTTATTGATTAGATTTGTTCCCCACTTTTCTTTCCGAAGGGCACCCAAGACGGCTAACAGTCATAACTTACATACAATTAAATCATTACAGTTAAAATATCAATACAATTAAAATATAAAATAGGATGCAGTCAGCCATAAAATATCAGTCAGCCGTTATGCGGTCTCAAAGGTGATGTGTTATCACCCCCAGATCCATACAGCTCATTAAAAGGAACCACCTTTTAATGGCCAGGCAATGTATTTGAACTCAAATTGTTTTTGCACATTTCAGTTCTACAAAGAGAAGACCCAGGGCAGTTCTCCTGGGACCTCAGAATGTCTTTCATCGATGTAGTTATGGCACCACCTAGTGGAAACCAATGGGACATTCATAGAGCAATCCAGAGTAAAGTTTTCTTATGTTGACATAAGAGCTCCCGTAGTTACTCTGGATTGTGCTGTAAAACATCATTTCCAATGAGAGAAACTGATACTTGCTTGGTGGGGGGAGCGTATATGCCATCCTGAAGCCTGCAGAAGCCACAAACAGACACTCACAGCCTCTCTGGACTTTAGAAAGCCCTCCAGAGAGACTGAAGCAGAGGTCTTATTGCCTTCAGATGGTTCAGGCTGGGCCAAGTCTGGCTCAATTAGAATCTGGGAGACCCATGTTGAGCCAGATCCGCAGATATTAAAGCTGTGGATAAACGGGCTCAACGTGTATAAATTATAAGCTTCATTGGGTAGAAGATGTTATTCTCCTTGGGTTTACTCTGCAAGGGACAGCATATTAAGAAATGGTACATAAGCCATTATCTTCCAAGAAGTGGTAAAGATGTTGAATTACTGCAACATGTTGATTCAATCTGAAAGCAAAAGAGGGGTGAAAAGAAAAAAATACTCACTTTTGTCTCAGCACACACAAGTTTGTGACTGTCGTCCAGGTGGCAACATTCTTTAGCAATATCTTTCATTTGACCAGTAATCTTGATAAGTTCCTCATTTGATAGTTGGGGAGCTTTCTTGGAGTAGAGGGCAAGCAGACTATAATAAAAAAGATTAGGATTATCTTTATATTAGGATGTAATATAAAGATTAGGATTATAGACTTACCCTACAATCCAGAGTAACTACGGGAGCACGTAAGAGACTTTACGTGCACCCGTAGTTACTGCACCACCCAATGAAAACCTATGGGAAATTCATATTGCAATCCAGAGCAAATTGTTCTTACACCGGAGCAAGGACTCCCTGTAGTTACTCAGGATTGCGCCCTAAAGGATTATTAGGATTTTAGGATTAAAGATTAGGCTATAAAGACAAGGAACCAAGCAGAGGTTTCAAAAATGGGTATCATGCCTAAGAAGTAAGCTCCATTGTGTTCAATGGGTCTTACTCCCAGGAAAGCGTGTTTAGGATTGCAGCCATAATGCATTTTCATGGGTGTTCCAAGACATGCAGCATGAGGTGCTCTGCTGTATAGGTCAATGCACTAGATTGCCATGTGTAAGTCTGGTGCGGTGGGCTGCCTTCTCTATGGAATTGGAGAAAGGCCCATCCCTTCCTTGCAACTTTACACGCTATTTTTGAGGGCTTTTTCAGTGCAATGCAGAAGTAATACTGACATCATCATGTCAGTGCATCATCACATCAGCGTATCAGTGTCATCATGAACACTTCTGGGTTTGCAACTTGAGGAGTATGTCATGGGCCGGGTATGTTTGGAAATTACTGAATCAAATGGTCACCTCAGAATGCATTCCTAAGCGCAATCCCAAGTCACTCACATCGGCCCAGGATTTGGTTTGCAGGTATTAAAAAATGTTGTCTCTTTTAGATGTAAATGGGAGAAGCTGCAGAAATAAGGCCCTGAAACAATTGGTCACTCGGTTCAGGAATGTCTCTCATCATATATGTAACTTTCCTCTGTCCAGATATGCTAATTACATATTACCTTGAGCTTGTGACCCAATTTATGGAATTTCCTATAACTTTGGCTAGGATTCTATGCACACTTCCCTTAATCTTGTTGAATGACACAGTTCGGAGTTAACATGCAAAGAACTGCACTGCTGGTGTGCATCCATCCTTCTAAAACTTAGACAGCAGTTCTTTAATCTAGCTCAGGAGTTGCAAACATTTTGGCAGGAGGACCACATCATTTCTTTGTCACTGTGTCAGGTGTCAGAAAATTAATTTACATTCCAAATATGAATAAATTTATATAACTGAAAACATTTAAGATGTAACTGATACAAATAAATGAGTTTTACTGAGCTTATTTATAATACACATGGAAACTATAATACAGGCACACATGAGAGCTATGAAGTTTGCCACACTCCTCTTGTACAGTGATACATGCCAGAAATACATGGAGACATAAATTGTTCATTGGTGTTGGGAAGTTAAAATAATACTAACAGGCCACTATAGATCTAACAGTCTCTGATGGGCCAGAGGTTCATTGGAAACTGGGAGCTACCTGCAGGCCACAAATGACCCCTGGGGTAGGGTTTGCCCACCCTTGATCTAGCTCAGCATTACCCATACTAACTGACAGTGGCTATTTAGTATATCAGAAAGAAATCATGGCTCACTGAGCATCTGTTTCCTATTCATAAAATGGGAATTAAAGATAACAACATACAGATTTTGGAACTGGTAGTCTCCCAAGCTCTCATGGAGGCCACAGTTGGTATTGAGAAATTCCATGGTGTCAGCAATATGTTTTTTGAGGTGTGCTTCCTGAAAGAAATGGCATTTCTGTTAAATGTGGTAAGATGAGCACAGCTACAGGTAGACACTGAGATGTGAAGACAACTTTCATTGCAAAATTGTTTTCACAATGCTTTTAACATGCCATTGTGTACAATAATTCATCTGCATCTAGCCAGAGCAAACAGTGTGAAGGGGTAAATTCTTAATGCAGCAAACATCTCAATATAAATAATGTTACATCTCATCAATTTAATAACATAACATCTCAAATATAACATTTCAATTTAGTTAGCAGAAGGTCTCCACTCCACAATGTGGTCTCCACTCCACTCCTACCTGCCTCCACTCCACAATGTTCTCTGCCACAGGTGGAAGCAAGAAGATTCTACATATGAGTGGGTTGATCTATATAACCTCAACTATGAGAGGGGAACTGAAGTGGTGCTTTCAGTCTTGAGCAGTTTTAACCATGTTCCCCTTTGAGAAACAGTTCTTAATCCTGTTGCTGTTTATGGCAGAACAATCTCCCTTTCCCATTGCATGATGAGGAAATTCAACCTACCCCTTCGTGAAGGCATTCTTTAGAATTTTCTGCTGCACAGCATTTCTTCAGCAAATCTTCATACCCTTTGGAAGCTCTCATAATTAATGTTGCAGAAAATTCAGGGTGCCTCCTCGCATATTCATACTCAAATCTGCAAAACAGGAATGTTGCAAAGACATTTTATCCCAAATTTGTATGTATACAACAGTATGAAAAAGTATACCTCTGGGCTGGGAAGAATGTTAATAATACAGTGGTACCTTATGAGTGACTGAGCAAATTTTCTCAGTAATTTTGACTTGGTTTAAGAGCACACTCTTGGAAGACAAACACTTCTAAGGAAGTGCCTGTCCTACATCACCTCCCTCTCCTGGAATGTCATTCTCCAGGACTGTCCTGCCTCTGGCCTTACCTTTCTTACCCAGCAGATTCTTGTTCTTGCTCCAGCAAGAACCAGCTGCTGGTTCTTACCAGCTGCTCCAAAGCCCACAAGTACCAGTGACCAGTGGCATGTGGGTGGGTGGGCAATGACCAGTGACCAGTGGGTGGGTGGCATCTGGAGCCACCAAAGGGCTCCAGTGCAGGTGCAATCACTTGGAGAGGCTGGGTGGTGAGGCTGCTTGGACGGAAGGTCTGGGAAGCATCCAGAGCCAGGTGTGTGTGGGATCTGTGTGTGAGAACGTGGATGGTTTGTGTGTGCTGTGTGTGTCTGGGGAGAATCTGTGTGTGGCAGTGTGGAAGGTGTGCCTGATCAACGTGTGGGATCTGATCAATGTGTGTGTTTTTGTGTGTGGGATCTGTGTGTGGAAGGTGTGCCTGATCAATGTTCCAGCGCTCTATCAACAGCCTGGGAATGTTAAAGTTGCACAAAAAGACAAAGATTCAATTGAGCTAATGGACAGCAGTGACTCTGTTAGTGATAGTGAAAGTCATCCTACAAATCCCTCCTCTCTCTTGTCTCCCTCACACCAGCCATAAAAGTTTTCAAAGGGACAGTACAGTTTAGAACTGTACAGTGTTTTGTAATCGTTTTTATATAGAGCAAATATTTTTATATTAATATTTTTGGACTGTGGAACCAATCCTCTGAGTTTCCATTATTTCCTATGGGAAAATCCACTTTGGATTACAAGCATGCTTCCAGAACAAATTATGTTCAAAAACCAAGGCACCACTGTATTAAAAATTCAATATGTTCCATATTATCTAAACATGCCGGGGTCTTATTGACCTTCTCCTGGAGTTACCCCCCATTCTTTTATAGAGTTGCCCTCCCCAATCCAATTATGAGCCAATCCTCTCTGGATTAAAATATTAGATTCCTATATATTTATTTTTGCTAAAAGCACAATGTAGCCAACACTGCTATTATGGTAGGCTAGAGAACAGAATGAAATATTTATGCCTTACTTTGCCAAGTATATCTCTCCATCATCATGAAAGTGTTTGCATGTTTCTGGATCTTCAATGAACCCCTCGACCGTTGGAGACAAACCGTCAGGCTTGCCATCATTTTCTAAACCCACAATGCAGACTGATCGTGCCAGCACTGGCATTTCACAACATGGACCCAGATTACTCCCGATCTCATCTTTATGGTTACACATGAAGTCTGCCAACTCTGCC
Source organism: Cryptoblepharus egeriae (assembly GCA_030015325.1). NCBI lineage: Eukaryota > Metazoa > Chordata > Lepidosauria > Squamata > Scincidae > Cryptoblepharus > Cryptoblepharus egeriae. Next base: position 84,147,151 of record JAREYC010000004.1, read on the forward strand.
TGTAAGAAAACAAATAAGCCAGTCACTTTTAAATACTGTTGCAGGAAATCTTGAAGTGCTTCAGAAATGCATCACTTCAGGCTTATGGTGGAGAAGCTTTCCTAATGATCAATCAACTGCAGTGTAAAGAAGTAAGAAGCAAGAAACTACTAGATGTGTTTGAAGGGGGCAATCCCCAAGCTTACTTTAGGCCAGAGCAAAGAACTTGCAGTGGCCTAGTGGTTTTGCAAAAATGCCATAAGACACTTTGTGCCACCAGGGGAAACACTTAGGCTAGCCTAACAGTGTGAGTTGGCCTAAGTCAGCTAGGCTTTGCCTGCTAAAGAGGCTCACTGCATCCGCTTGGCTGAGTGGATGTAGTGAGCCTTTGGGTGGGGGAGGACAGCAGGAGGGTGAAGAAAAAGCAGGAGGGTATGAGTGGGGAGGGGTTGGGTGGAGGGCAGGTGGAAGGAGGGAGGGGAGCAGGGGCTGGGCCAGAATCTGAGGGTATGTCAAATTCAGACCTCTTCCCAAGGGCAAGCACCTCTCCTGTCTCCACCCTTGGAGGTGGCCTAAATCTGGGACAACCCAGAGAAGCTGCTGCAGTTTTACACAAGGGTAGAGGAGAAGCCTCCCTTCTCCAGGGTAGAGCATCAGCAGCCTCTATATCTTGCACTGGATACAGCACAGGCACCCAGCCTGACTGTTCCAGCGCAAGTAAGGAATGGTGGGTGGCCAACTATCTGTCACTTGGACGTGGCAGAAAATTGAACGGGGATGTGAGGGGAGATATCAGGCACTTCTGTGCCACGCCTGGGGGATTAGGCCAGTGCACAGACATGAGATGGATGGGTGAATCATTCTAGCCAAGATCGGTTTGGATTGTGTCCTCATAGCATTAACTTCCTTGTGATAACAATTCCTGTTGAACAATATAGCAGCCAGAAAAAGAATCTTGAATTACATAATTTTTTTGCTGAGCTTTTGATGCAACTGAAATTAAATAATCTTACCCTGTCAGTCATAGCCTCCAGAGTATCTCCTTTGCAAACGTGCTCATTTATATGTATAATATCTTCTGTTATTTTAACTGCATTTGCAAAGCTGATTTTGGGGAATTTCTGACTGAGATAAGCAAGTTTCCTGGAGAAAAAGAAGAGATTAAAATATCAGGATTGTTCAAGCCAAATGCTGTACAATGCTTAGAAATCATTATCAGTGGATTGAGGACCCCGCAGTATGCCAGAATGAAAGCTTTCAGAATAGGTGCCTTTATATATATATATGTTATAAACATTGCCCATATATCCAAAATGTTGTCATGTGTTTATTGTGAGGGTTACCATTCCAGGGATTATAGAAATGTGAATCACAACTAGATGACTAAAATATTTGGTGTGGAGTACAAGTTAGTGCCCAAGTCAGATCACCTAAAGACATTGTTCTCCACTACAGTTTTGTTTGTTGTCCACTGCATATTTTATCCTTGGGTCTTACAGTATATGTTATACATGACCTATCTACATTTTATATAACCTGTCTACATAAAAGTCTTGACCAGGTTGTATGAGGTATCCCCATGTTCCATGTCAATCAAGCAGGCTGAGGGTTCTATTCTTGTGTATCTCTGAGGCAGAGAAGGTTGAAGGTTCTATTCTCATTTCAACTCATTTTTAACTGTTTCAGGGAGAGGAACAGGGTAGGGAGGGTCAATTAAGGTGGAAAAAGGGCAGTTGAGAACTACTGATGAAAGAAGAGGCAAAAGCATAATTGAGATGCTGGAAAGTGAAAAGGATTTTAATGAAAAATGTTGTTATATTTAGGTGTAGCTGGAACTTTCACTCATTCCAAGCTGCAAAGAGCTCTGCCAGGAATCTGTAGGACTCCTGGGGTCCCCAAATTTCACAGACCCCGGCATGACCCAGGGGAGATTGGAAAGAGCCCTCCATTCCCCTGCAGGGGCAAGATCTTAGAGATTATGGCCAAAACCCCTTCCCTAAGTAAATTTTCTTCCTAAGATTCAGAATAACTAGTGTAGACTATAGTTACACATGTTTTGAAACTGAAAGTAACTTATAATTCAGTTTTTCTTGGGAACAATGAAAATCCTACTATCCTCCTCCACAGACACCTTGGAGGTTGCCCCATTGACAGCAATGATATTCAGACCACAATCCTAAGTGCTCAGATGGACCAACACAAATTACATGAGCCATCCCAGAGTGTTGCAAATGTGCCGTAAAGCTCATATGCGAACCTAGACAGAAGAGGATGCCAACGCTGGGAATTGTCTTGGCATCCCTGTACTGCTCCCTGCGGCTCACATGGTAAGTTGTGCGGGCAAACCATGGCCAGCACAATGGTTTGGAGGGAGAGGAGGGAGGGTGTTCCAGGGCAGGTGAAGGGTAGACAGAGGATGAGGGGTAGACAGAGGTCCCAGGGCAGAGGATTAGGGAGCTGAACACAGGGCTGGGATCTGGTGATATGTTTCCCTCTGCAGTGCAGAGTAGCTTCTGGCTGCTCACGTCTACCTAATCTAAGAGGTGGCCCAGAACTGAATTGACTGACTGGGTCTAGTGGAGCCCTCTTCTACAGTAACATGAAAACAGCACCAATCTCCCACTGGATATAGCAAAGGCATGCTGGCCTACCTGTTCCAGCACATATTAGGATTGCACTGCTTGACTGAGAGCTGCAGTTGGATTTTGTGTGTTTTCGTGTTTGTGTATCCAAGCGTTCAGACTTACATTGCTGCCAAAGTTCTTCTGCCAGGCTTCTTCATGACTGAACAGGCAATCTGCTGTTCAAGAACTTGTTTTTTCACTTCCTTTTTGACAGCTGTTGCCTGTTGCAAGACAATAAAATAGTCAGCTTGAAGGACCTAGCAGCCTAATCATTAACAGCCTAATCCTAATCAAACCTCTCCCATGCCAATGCAGCAGTCCCTGTGCAGGCTATGCTGATTCCTATGATGGAAATTGCATTGCTGCATTGTCTGGTGTTAGTGTATTTGGCCCAGGGAGAGGGACAGGATACAGTGTGAACCGCTGCTGCAGTTCCTGATGTGCCCACATGGTAGCCCACCCCTGCCTATTGGACTCCTGCCCTGCCCTTCCACCAGAGCACACCGCCAGAGCAGATGTTTTATACACTACAGTGGCTCACTCGATATAAATGCTAGTAACAAAATACCTTTTCCAGAAAGCAAGCATCCTTGTCTTCTGCATGGCAGCATGTTTCCATTACTGTGTCATACTTCTTAGCTCCATTAAGGATGACGATAACATTCACCATTGGGTTCCTTCTGGCAACCTCATATATATACCTATAAGAAAAAAGGTAGTGCTCATAAGAACTGTCACTTTTTATGGACAAACTAGAGGCAATATGAACGCAGGGGGCATGCTTTGGGAGTCCCATGGATACAGGACACCTCCAGTTTCAGTTATCTAGTTATATGATTTGTGACATACAGGAGCAAAGTCTGTAATAAAGGTTGAATTACCCTTATCCAAAACATTTGGAACCAGAAGTGTTCCTAATTTTGGCTCATTTTTTTTTTGGACATTTGGAATATTTGCATATACATAATGAGATATCGGGATGGGACAAAAATCTAAACACATAATTCATTTTTGTTTCATATATAACTTATACACATAGGCCTATATCCTAAAGTGAAATTAAGCCCCTTGCTCCAGAGCAGTTAAGATGACTTTCCATAAGATAACACTAGAGGGTGACATAACTGTGTGGACTTGTAACATCTATGGATTTTGCCCATAGTCGGTAATTTTATATAACTTTTTTTTCTTATTTTGTACATGTTGCAAATTTGTGTACCACAAACCATCTAAAGGCAAAGATGTCACTATCTCAGCAGAAAAAGGGAGGGAAGATCTTTTTCTTTCCCTCAGAGATACTGAATAATTTGTGTCTTCGATGCATCTGAGTTATGAATGTGACCTGTCAAATTCATGAAATTTTCCACTTGAGGTTTCATGTTAACATTTTGGGATTTTTTATTTTTTCAACCTGTAATTGCATTGGGGTGCAATTCTAAACATTTCTACTCAGAAGTAAGTCACATTGGCTTATCCACTCTGTATCCAGAGCCAGTTTTCAGGGCAGAAATGCCCCTTCCCAGCTCCTCCGAGTTAGACCACCTCAAGAGCAGATATAAATCTGAGTAAACATATAGGGGTTCATGATAAGCCAGAGTAAGAACAGCAGTATTGGCAAAAAATGTGAGTTCTTGGCCAGCCTAACTGCAACCCCTGTCTCTCAACCTCAGAATATGGCATGTCTACGATAGCCACCAAACTCAGGATATAGCACAACTCCAACAATAGACCACTCCAATAATGCATCCACCCTCCATTATATGTACTGCTGTACTACAATCTCATGCTGCAGCTGTTATTGGTTGTCGGAGACTCCTGGGCTTCCTTTTAAGGTAGACACCACAGCTGTTCCTTGTTCACTGTGATCTGAAGCAGGTCTCCTCAGGAAAAAGCCCAACCCATGTGCCACTTATTTGGCACTCAGCAGCATCTTAGCCCTGTAGATTTGGCACAACCTTCTTTTCTTGGTACAGCCTACTTGGGCCAGCCCAGCTGGACTATCCTCTCTAGCCTAAGGCTACAATCCAGAGAAACTATTGGACCTTTTACACTGACGTAGTTAGGGTACCACCTATAGGAAATACATAGATTTATTGAGAGTAAGTGCCACTTACATCTTCCCATAGTTACTCTGGATTGTAGGGTATGTCAGGATTGCAGCCAAACTCTCAAGAAAGTGTGTATAGGATGGCAGCCTTGGTCTCCAACAAGAGAATCAGCACTTCAATGAATTCATTTACTTACTTGGCAATGACACCAGCTTTGTTTTCTGCATATGCTTTGCAGCCATCCTCTGCAGTTGGTCTTTCATATGGAGGAATGAATCCCTTACTTTCATTTTTATGGGACAGAATACAATCTTTTCTTTCTGGATCAGCTTTAGCACAACATTCAGTTAATCCAAGTTTGGTTGCAACTTCTGCCTCATGACAGATTTCATCTCTGAAAACTTCACCCTGATCATAGAAACAAAATGTCATTGATTTATTAGGTGTGCACTGGAATAGAGGAACCTGATAGAAAACTCTTGCTTCACTGGACTTTTAAACAAGCCACAAATTTCAGATTTAAGCTGCGACATCTGTTGGAAATCACCAAACTCCCACAAGGCCTGAAAAGATTTGAATTCTTCCAGATCTGTTGTGGGTAGTGATGCTAGATCTCTTCCTAACGGGTGATGGGTTAAAAACACTATCTAGCTGTTGATGCTGAGCCATGGGAGGAAGCCTCCATGACACCCTCCCCAAGATGCAGAACATGTCCTGTTAAAATCACAAATAGTTCTGGAAAGTTAGATAGGATTGAGCCCTTATTCAGTGACATTTCTAGAGGGCCATTGATGTGCAGCTTGCACTGGGTGATGCATCCAGGTGAGATGACAAGCCCAGGGGGAGGATGTATTAAAACTGCAATAATCCCAATATGCCATATACTGTTGAATGTGTACAGCAAAATGCAATGAAAAAAGCCATTTTGAAATATCTCATTTCTGACAAAAGCTATGTCCAAAAAACATCCATAGGATCAGGCTCTCTGAGGCTGGAATCCTTTTCAGGGTAACCATATGACCAGAAAAACCAGATTTGTCTGGATTTTTATCTTCCTATCTGGGTGCCCTACATTTTGGCTTCATTGTCCAACATTTTGGCTTTGTTTTGAAACTTCGCGATAGTGCACAGTACCCCATCATGCCATATGTTGTTGGATTCATACTGAAGAGCAGAATCCAATGCAAAAATCAGTTTTGAGATATCTCCTTCCTATCAAACATTATGGTCAAAAAACCGAAAAACAAAAACAAAAAATACACTTTTTGGCAATATTTTTAAGCGGGTAGGAATTTTGGCCTGAGATTAGGAATTTTGGCCTTTGAGGTTCAGGAATTTTGGGTTTGGCATCTGGTCACCCTGATCCTATTCCTACTTTCTTGGGAGTAAGACAGGAAATGAAATGTAATGAGGTTTGCGTCTGAGTAGTCAGCTCTTTATAACAGGTTGACTTTGATCTGATCTTGTGAAGTTGTTCTCATGGTCCCCCATAGCACTTAATGTGTATCCCCTAAAATAAGATAAGATAAGAAATGTATTTGTCATTACACTCACAGCTGGGTGCAACGAAATGAGGTGCTCTTCCCCAAGGTAAAACTAACCATACAACATCCCCATACCAATGTAAATATCCCATTGCTCCCAGCAATTAAATTTCACAAAAACGTACGACCCTGCATTGAAACTCAGTACTGCACTTCGGTAAAAACTGTTCTTGAATCTGCTCATCCTTGCTCTCAATACTCTGAATCTTCTTCTCAATGGTAATAGTTCAAAGAGCTGATGTCCCGGATGAGAGGAATCTTTCAATATGTTAGATGTCTTCCTCTTACATCTGTTCCTGTTCAGTTCTTCCAAGGAGGGGAGTGAGCAGCCAATGATATTTTGGGCCATCTTAATCACCCTCTGAATCGCCTTTTTCTCTGCCACTGTGCAGCTTGTAAACCATACACAGAGACAGTAGGTTAACATGCTCTCAATTGAACTCCAATAGAAGGTAATCAGTAAACTCTCAGCCAGTTGTTGTTTTCTGAGAATCCTTAGAAAATACAACCGTTGTTGTGCCTTCCTGATTAAAGCAGTGGTGTTCGCACTCCACGTCAGGTCATTTGTTATGATGGTCCCGAGAAACTTACATTCAATCACCTGTTCCACACAACCTCCACAACCTTTTCACTGAGGTGTCCCTCAAATCAGAGGCTGGATATCTGCTCTTTTTTTCCTAAAGTCCACTATAAACGCCTTAATTTTTTGAATATTAAACAGGAGGTTTTTTTTTGCACCAACGGGATAGCTGTAATACCTCATCCCAATATGCAGACTCATCATCCCCAGAAATTAAAATTGGCTTATGGCTACAATCCTTTGGCCACAGAGCTCCTCTAGCTTGACAATGAGTGAGCCAAACCATGCAACAGCTCAGAACTTTCAGCACGGTCTAGAACCCTCCAAATGCTTACCATGTGTTTTCCGCAGGCTGCATCTGAAGTTGCATCCGCCTTACATTTCTTGAAAACCTCTGTAACATCAGTGGTCTCTTTCGCCACTTCTGAAAATTCGGCTTTCTGAAGGGTCTGAGAAAACAAGGCCAAAGCACTGCAAAGAAAATTTAGAAGATAATTATTTATATATACCAGGGCTCTCCAAACTTTTTAATTTCATGGCTGCTGGTCCTTTAACAAGTGTGTAGAAGAGTTTATTTCAGCGTGTGTCCTGAGAGATGAACTGTTTTTAGTGGGTGCTTCCATCACAGAAGGAACACACTCCCCAAATTTTACACTTCTAGGCCTGGTGGTTTTGGCTGGGCATTGATGGGTCAGTCAGTTAGTCAATCAGTCAATCAGTCAGTCAGTGACTTTTCTGTTTTATATACAGAATATAGATAGATGACACAGTGTCAGGTCTAGCAAGTTAGCTAGGCACAATCCAACAGTTGCTCTCGGCCAATGCAAATCCTTTACACAATCCTATTGTCATCACAAAAGTGCTGAAAAACAAAAAAGGTTTTCAGGTGGTACAACTGGCACCACAACTATGATCTCTGATTATAAGTATTATCACTTCCACTTGTAATGGAAAAGGGCCATTACACTAAAACTAAAAGAAGGGAGGACAGTGCATAGGCATGTCCCAGCCTGAGGAGGCTGAATCAGGACCTATTGCACAGGCAGAAAAGTGAGGATGTGCCAATCTGGAAAGGCTGGTGTGGGTGTCTGGAAGGGGCATGGGAAGGTTGGGTGGGGTGCAGGTCAATGGAAAGGCAGCAGGGTAGTGGGGGGAAGGGCCATGATCCAGCACATAGATCTTAACTTCATTCCTTGGCAGCCCTGGGCTGCTTGTATTTGTGCCACATCTTTAAGCAGCACAGATCCAAGTAATCCTATTGGAGCTGTGATGATTGGGTAAGGGAAATTAGGCCAACAAAAAAATTTTTGTAATCCAGAGGAAACATCTGGGACTGTCCCACAGTATGAATTGTGCATGTCAGTGGTATTGCTGCATCAGTGGGGTAGGGAATTACATAATATCTTTTCCTATCTATTTTGTACTATTTTATATCGCCAGCATTAACCATGACTCTGCTGTTCATTCCTAGATTCTGCATTTATTGTTCCTAAAATAAAGAATACCAAACAACGAAGCAAATTTTTCTGGTGACACTTACATGGTGCCGAACTTTTCAGGTTCCAAAAAACGGTAATGATTCATACTGTCATGTAGTTCTGTGAGAAAGACAATCACAAAATATTTAATCAGTGGTTTTTTTTCCTTAACATCATATATCTCAAAGGATTTTTGTAGTGGACTGGATGGAGACACGGCAATGGTTTGGGATGAAATCAACAGCTGCTGTCACTTCATAGGGATCACTCCATCATTACCATGTGCAATTTGTCTTGATTCCACATGGAAGAGCCTAATGCTTCTATCACCTTTGTTCTAGAGCAGTGATTTTCATTCAGTGTGCCATGGCACACTGCTGTGCCGTGGATAGTCCTCAGGTGTGCTGTGAGATTTTGGGGACTGACACTCATTTATATGAAAATTGGAGGATTTGAACAGTCTGGTGTGCCTTGTCAATGGTAAAAACAATTAATGGTGTGCCTTGACAATTTAAGTGCCTGTACCATGAGATGAAACAGGTTGAAAATCACTGCTCTAGAGAAAGGTTATGTTTTCAGTTAAAAGAAAGAAACCATTGGATGCACCCAAAAAGATGAGAGCATTCAAATGTCAACGATGTACTTCAGATGTAGAAAACACAATACTGTCTGTGACCTAGAGATTCTTTTCACTGAGGTGTCCCTCAAATCAGATGGTAGATCAGTAGACACGGCTGTATCCTCTACTGACATGGTGAAAAGAGTTATTTATGTATTTGTTTGTCTATTAGCTTTCTAAATTGCCTTCCCTCTGAACTTTAGGAATGGACTGCTGATGTCATGATGGGCCCAAGTCTATCCAATTTTCCAGCATCAATGTGCCAATAGGACATGCATGGCATCCTGAAGTAGGGAGGGGGCAATCAAGAAGTCCTTCCCAAACTAAGGGGATATTATCTCTTATCTCAGTTCACTTATCTCAGTACTGCATTGTGGCTGGATTGGCACTGGACAACTGGAAATGATATGGCCTTATGTCTAATTCAAAGCAAAAGCACACCTTATAGGAAAGTGTCTTGCCCAAACTAAGTTGGAATGAATTATTCTCATTTGGAAAACTTCCAAAAAGTTTGAGCCTTTTTATAAAAAAAAAACTTATATTGAAAACCTAATAACGACTGAACCAGTCCACACAAAAAGGTTGATGGCAATTACATGCAAATCACATGTAAAACAGGGTTAAAAGTGAAATACTAATTTCAAAGGTCTTACCTACATCCCGGTATTTCCTTGGCAAGTATTTGGATTCAGCAAAGCTGATCAAGAAAAGGCAAGATATGAATGTTACCCACTTCATGATGCCGAATTGTTTAGTGGCTGGAATGTGCAAGGCAGGACGAGCAAAGGGGAAAGTGGTGCTTTTATACTCTAAGACATACTGTTTGGATTACAACCTGGAAAGCTACTGCTGCTAATAATTAAATTAATTAAATATTTGCTCCTTATATTTGCTATGGGGGGGAATCCTGTCACAGAAAGTCCTGACAAAGGCATTATTTCTGAAACAGGACAAATAGACACTGCTAAGCTATCTTATCATACTGCAAATAAAGAAGTTCAGCCAACTGCTGTCTTTGTTCTTTGTTACCCTATAACCTATACACTAACCATTTCCCCCCTTAATATTTTGTCGAAAGGTGAATTGAATTGCTGTGATTGGACAAGTGGGCTTTTTTTAAAAAATCAAGTGACAGAACCCAAGTTCAGAATCGGGGTCTTTGACATTGGTTTCCAAGGCTGCTGATGAGTAAACATTTGAATTCTTGCAACAGGGTCTGAACATTTGAACTGGAATCAGATAAAAAAATAGGGTACAATTATGTATTTTTCCACAAATGCATTTATTTTATATGAATTCTACCAAACTGAAGAAATGGTCTCTTATAGTTTATCACATTTTTCTAATGCAAACTAACAATATACTCCTATAATTGCACTTTTCAAATTATCCAAAATTGAGACTCCAAAAAAGCAAAGGAAATGCAATCATGACCAAAAAGAAATTTCCACTGTGGAGAGAAGGAAAATTCCACTTTGCACCCATCTCAGGACTTTGCAGTGCCAAAAGGGCTCCAGTAAGCCCCTTTAACGTCCAGCCCCAATCCCTTGACCTAGAAACCTGAAATTTGGGGAGCATATTCCTTCAGTGACATGAGCACTTACTAAGAACTGAGTTTTAGAAATTTAACCCCTAAGGTGGTAAAAAGGGGTGCAACGTGTTTTCGTCCCTATATGTAACACTGAAGATTGACTGATCAAGAGCCAGTCCAAACCCCTGGATATAGAACCATGAAATTTGAGGTGCATAGTCTTTCTGTCATATAAGAACTCTCTAAGAACCAATTCTGTGCCTGGTGCACAGGGATGCCTTCTGCCCAGTGTGGTCCACTGGTGTCCAGTGGTGCTCAGTGCCTGGTGCCTGCAGGGCTGCCTGCTGCTCAGTAGTGATATCCCATGCCCACTGCCCAGTAGTGCCCATTGCCCTCTTGCCTGGTGGTGTCCAGTGATGCCTGGTGCCCATTGCAGTGCTGCCTGGTGGTGTCCAATGCCCAGTTATCTCCAATACCCAGTAGGTATGCCTGGTGCCCACTGTAGCACACTGGTTCCCACTGCCAGCTGATACCTGGTGGTGCCCACTATATAGAACTTGCTGCCTGACGGTGCCTGATGCATGATAGGGATACCTGGTGTCCACCACCTGGTGGTTGCCTGCTGCCTACTGGTGCCTGTTGGCCATTGCATGGTGATGCTTGATGGTACTGGCTGCCCAATGGTGCCCACTGCCTGGTAAAGGTACTTTACACTGCTGCCTTGAATGGCTCCAAAGATGAAGGAGAGGGGTGCCTAAATGGTACACTGTGTAGCATGCTGTACTTACATTCTTGTCCCACCCAGCTTTGCTTAGGGGTATAAGAGCACTTCCTAGCTTGTTCTTATTTATTGTATTGTGAAATAGTACTTTTTTGCTTGTGACAATTTCATTAAATCACAGTTCAACCCTATATTTGTTTACTCAGAAGTAAATTTCACTAATGTATTTAGGATTGCGTACTGATGGCCCAATCCTATGGGCCTTCTGCACTGCTGAAACTTTCATCTCAGCAGCACTGCACATTTTAAGGCCATAATAACATGTGACCCACCATTATTCTGCACCTCTGCAAACTGTGATGGGTGGCAGCCAGGTGACAGTAGACACTGGGGGCCCTGGTATCAGAAAATCAGCATGGAGCAGATAGGGGCAGGAAGGGCCAGCCCCAAGAGCAACAGATCCCAACACTTCAGTGGAGGCCCCTCACTTTTACTGCTGCCCCCGACTCACCATACAGCTATGGCAACTACTGCTGTTGTAAGAAAAATGCTTGTAGTGCCACACCAAAAGTGTAGGTCACAAAGCTGGTGGTGATGTGAAGATATCACCTCCAACCAGAGGTGGGCCTGGCCTGGCCCAACATCTGGTTCGCCGGAAGTGGGCGGGGTCGGGCCAGGGGGCAGGATGGGTTCAGGGGGCAGGGCAGGTCAGGGGCAGGGCTGGGGCAGGTCAAGGGAGGGCACACCACCCACCCCAGCGGCTGCAGGTGCGGGTGGGTGGGGTGAGGGGCAAGGCGAGGGGCAAGGCCCAAACCCAGCACACTGCGCTTGCATCGAGGTGGGCATAAGTGCAGTGCGAACTGAAGCACTGAGCCAGCTTGAGGACGCACTGTGAATGCGTCAACCTTCGTTGGAAGGTTGACGCATGCGCAGTGCAGTGGTGGGGCTGGGCGCGAACTGGTGCACCTGGTTTTCTGGCCCGCTGTAGCCACCAGTTCAGTGGTGGTGGGTCAGAAAGAGGAAGCAGTCCGGGTGATCCGGCCCGAACCGGCCTCAGCCCACCACTGCCTCCAACTGCTTCCAGTAGGCCCATTTTGGGCTATTTACAAGCAGAACAAGTGCTAATTAGGTACAATTAACACACTCTGTCCTGCTAGCATTGAAACACACTGAAATCCAGGCTATGGATTTCAACATGCAGTCTACTCAGTATGCAGTTGTGGACAATATAAGATGAAATCAGGGAAAATAATAGAGCAGCGATTTGGAAATTGGATTGGGCTGCCAATCTGCAACAGGGTGACCATATAGAATGGAAGACAGAGTGCCTATACCTTTAACCATTTCACAGAAGAGGGAATTTAGGCAGGTTTTGCTCAACATGGAAAGATTTAAAAAGCAGCACCTGCTAAAATTCCCCCTTCTATTCAATACTTAAAGGTGGAGGCACTTTGTCCTTCATTCTATATGGTCACCCTGCATCTGAAATAGCACAATACCTTAGCACAGCACTGCACTAAACCCACTAAAATTGTGGTTTTTGAGCCACTATGAGTGTTGCAAGCCAGGTTCAGGTGAGCTGTGTAGCACCTAACTCAGCAACCACTGAAAATAGAGAGCTGAAAATACAAGGGCTGGTCAGGGCTAGCTCCCAGTGGGAGAAAGGCATGGTGCTTTTCCCTGAATGTAAGATGGGATGCCGGAAAAGAGGGATGGTGGTGCAACTGGAGAAGGATCCAAATCTGTGTTCTTCTTTGACTTCTGAGCTGGAATGTTTCTGAGTTGGAATGTGTTTTGCTTTGGAGAGAATGAATGAGAATTCATTCCAAGCTGGAATGAATTCTCAGCTATACAAAATTACACCACAAACATCCTGATTATGGCAGATTATGACTTAGGTTTGAAGCCTAAATTGATAACTTTTATTTCACCCATGACATCACTTCCAAGTCACATCTGGTGGGTCCTGATTGTCATTAAAAAAAGTTGGTCCAGTGCCAAAATTTATATTTTTTTAAATATAAAAAAATGGACCACGGGTGGTCTGTGAGACCCCGAGAAGTGATCCACAATGTCTAGGGGGTAAAAAAAAAATCACCTTTGATCACTTCCAATTTCTTGTCAAGCAAGTAACCCCCATGGATCACAACAGACTGCACACAGCCACTAAAATATCAGCTATGACTCTAGCCAGTCCATTCTCTGTTCTTTCTGATAATCCATAGGGGAGCTATTAGGAGTCAGATCATCAAAAAGGGCCAAGATCAAACGACCCACAGCTGCACTGCGATCCACAACTTTTCCAATTTTTGCCTCAGTTGTCTGTGGGCTTATAAAGCCTTGCAAACACAGCTTTAAGGGAATTTTTCTGTTGGTTTGATTGTTAGTCCTAACACAGTGCCAACCTGCTTTCCTAACACAGTGCCAACTTTCTTAGAAATAAGTCTCATTGTCTTCAGTGGGGCTTAATCCCAGGAAAGTGTGCATGGTATAGAATTGCAGCCTCAGAGTCCTAGTCAGTCTCTGGAATGGAAAGATGACCTGAGCAGTTGACATTAACACACTTCAGTGCTCTTTTCTACCACTTTGAGCGCATTATTTTCTTTGTATAAGGAACTTGGAGCACTCAAACTGTCGGCACAAGTTTAGCTTCTTCATGATTCTGTTATTTATTTATTTATTTATTTATTTATTTAAATGTATACCTTGACTTTTATCAGCAGACCCCAAAGCACATGACAGTTCATTAAAATGTGGTAATGTAAAATAAAGTCTAAGATCGTACTTAAAGCCTGCTCTCTGATATGCCGAAAGGAATCCTGTCCACCTGTTCACAACTTTGATTGGATGTTACATTGCTGCCTGCTAGATATTTTATTGATTGTTGATATTTTTATTCTACTGAGTGTTTTTTATTGTATTTCGTTGAGTGTTTTATTGTATTTTACTGTTTTTACTGTATTTTCATTGTGTATTTTAATAGGTTGTTAGCCACTTTGGGTGTTCTTTTCGGAGAATAAAAATAAATAAAATAAAAAACAAATAATAAACTAATAAATAAAATAAAAACACTGCATCCATGTAGTAACATCCAGTTCTGCTCTTTGAAGTGGTCCAGGGCTTTTTACTTCTGAATCTCAGATAGTTTTGAGAGAAACCTTTCATGGTCCACTGAGACCAAATTGTATTGTAAGCATATCATATTGTAGTGACCCAGCTCCAGACGTTCTTTGACTATTATAATAATCTAGATATTTTTCAGTTTGTTTGCATGGTGGTTCAAGGAAATTGAAATCTGCATAATCATTATAATGGAGAACCCAAATACAAATATAAATACTTTATATAAGTTCTCTTTGCATTTTGCCATGGTATCCTTCCACGTTATTTTGCTTGGACAGAATTGTGTGTGTGTGTGTAGAAATGTACTTTCTTTATTAACAGATCACACAACTGTTTGCAGACAACAAATAATTAAATTGACCCCGCGCCAAGAGAATTCACAGTCTAAAATGATGCAGAACAGCAGCAAATATCCACAAGAGAAGTCGTTGCTGTGTCCAGAGACATTGTGTCCTCTGGACACAGGACATTTTGTGAGGCAATGGAGAACAAACCAGAGCAATAGCTTCTTTTCTGATTCATTTAGATGTATTCTTTACTAAAAAAAGAAAAAAAGAAATAGGATTTGTAAGTAAAGAGCCTTTGCAAAGAACATTATATTGTGCAGGCCTGAGTTACTCATGGGCTCTTCAAATTCTCTGGCATTTTCACCAGTTGGTCTTTCTTCATTTCTGGAATGTATAGCAAAGGATCTGTGGGGAGGCAATGCACTGAGTTACAAACTTGCTCCTGCCCTTCATACAGGCTTTACACAGTTACAGCCAATGATGGGCTTCGGGGGCTTCTGGCAGGTTCTGTAGAACCCTTTGTTAATGAGTGCCTGGTTCTGAGAACCGATTACTAATGGGACATAGAACCTGTTGTTAATTTACATTATTAGGACATAGAACCTGTTGTTAATTTATTTGAATCCCACCACTGGTTACAGCTGCAGTATTGGACAAGCACAGAAAGCTAGAGATACCCCTACTAGAACTGGTGACCCTTTCTTTTGCCACACCAGTAAATTATTTACCAACTTGGATTTCATCTAAATTTTTTGTTCAATACTATTTATTTGGCATAACATTTTAAGAGTGTACCGGTAGGTAAGTTCTGTAGGATCAGACTAAAAGTCAGATCTAAAATGCTGTTTCCAACAGAGGTTATGGAGATGTCTCTGGCCACAGCACAAGTAGGGCATGAAAGCAATAACTTATTACCTACTATTGTCCCCAGCATATGGCTTTGAAAGGCCTACAGTGCAATCCTATTCATGCCTACTCAGTGTCTATTTCATTGAGTTCAGTCGATCTTATTCTCAGGAAAGTGCTCTTAGGATTGCAGCCATATTGTCTTTGAACATGGAAGTTCAATTTAGCTCCCTTCCCGCAGCTAATAAACGTTCCCTCCTCTATTATTATTTGTCTAATCCCATTTTAAAGAATTTGAGAACTTTTATAACACTTCTCTCAGAGCAATCACACTTTGCATCATAAAAGAAAGTATCTGTTCTGAATACATTAGCAATTGGTTTTCTTAGTTGGCCACCTGACTTTCTAAAGCAATGGGGAAATGGGAGGGGGTGGGACCCAGAAGCAGGTTGCAAATTGATCTCAGGTAGCTGAAGACAGTGCTGCCACTGCCAATTTGTTTAGGCTTAGGCGTTAAACTATGCAAGGGGTCCTAAATTCAACCAAACAAGTTCCACCTAAATTCCACCAAATTCCTTCCTCCCCATCTTTAACAGGACTCCTAGGTCTTGCACTAATTGGCCTGTTCTCTACTGTCATGGGAGTTGTGGCACATACTATGCTTCACTTAGGGTGCAATCCTGAGACATTTATGCTGGCCTAACTTAACTTGGCCTACCTTTCCCTGATGGAAGGTCAGCATATGCCTGTGCACTGGCCTAACCACTACCCCCACTCTGGAATGGCCCAGAATTGTCTTACTGCACTTTTGTGACACCCCCAGATCAGCACAAGACTTATGCCGGGGCTTAGGCTGGCCTAACTGGAGTTTAGGATAACTGGAGTCTCATTTTCCTTCTCCTTCTTCCCCTTTCAGAATTGAATACATTGCCATGTCATTGTCTTCTCCATCTCTCATTTAAATTGGCATGAAAGGAAAGAAGGGGGCCAAATAACACAAAAACAGTGCAAGTTGATTGACTACAACAGACAGGGGGAAAAAGAAAATCCACAACAGCATGGCTGCTCACTTGTCCATCCTTTTGCCTAATTACTTGATTCTAGTCCTTTACCACTGGGCTTTACAAATATGTGCATGGAAATTTTGGCCCATGTTGTAGGCTGGATATGAGGTTGGCCCCAACTCTTGACATGTTGAAAGTCTAGTATCATGTGAGAAGGGGAAAAGGAAGGGGTCTCATTTTGATTTCTATCTCATGTTGTCCCACTAGGGAACTTTACATGGCTTGACTAACACACACATGCACACAAATGCACACACAGGTATATGGCAGTGGTGGACTTCAGGGGGTTCTCACAGGTTCTAATGAACCCTTTGCTAATGAGCGCCTGGTTCTGAGAACCAGTTACTAATGGGGCATAGAACCTGTTGTTAATTTATTTGGGTATATCCACATCCAGACAGAAAGACAGGTAAAATGTGCATATATAAATGGTACATCTTGTGTGTGCACACACGTGCATACACACACAGATTCACTTAGCAATCCTGGGAGTATTTATTTTATTTATTTTAAAAATTTATATCCCGCCTTTCTCGGGCAAATTAGCTCCAAAATTTCACTCCATCATTTTATTCCACTTAAAATTCCATCTGGCAGACATATGAAGAAAGATTACAACTTTGCAGGGGAAAGATAAATAACAACAAATGCTGCAATCCTAAAGACACTTTCCTGGGAGTAAGACTCACTGAACACAATGGGGCCTACTTTTGAGTAGACATGGTTAGGATTGTGCTCTATGTGTACTTAAACAATGCAAGTTTGAAAATCATGCTTTGTTCTTTTTCCTAAATGCAGAGTTTATGAATCAAATGGAGCAGATCCAGATGTGTAACTCCAGCTTTGATTATGAAAGAGGTCAGAGGTGCGATGGGGAACATGTTTGAAGGTCCAAAGAGCTGTGCGTGGGAGAGGGAAAAGAGATTGACAGAGTTATTTCAACATTATTATACTGAGGGGTTGATCTTCCTTATCACCTGTTGAAAATAACCTGTTGAACTTGTCACAGTACTGGATTTGCCAAGATCAATACAGACAATAAGAATCATGGGATAATATATGAAAGAAAAATTATTGCTATAGGGACTAAGGGCCCAATCCTGTACAACTTTCAGCACTGGTGCAACCTTGCCAATGGAATATGCACTTCGTCCTCAGCAAAGAGGCTGTCAAGGAGACCTCCACAAGGTAAGGGAATCTTCCATGACTGCCTCAAGACTGCATTGGTGGTAGAAGGTTTTATAGGATTCGGCCCTAATTCTCTTCCACCAACATAAGAAATTTAGCCATTGACTATGCTCTCCAGTATCACCTGGGTTTCTATTTGAATCAAAATTGAATACTACTAAAGATAGCAGAAGCCAGAACATCTAACAAAAAACTCTTGAGATATCTCTGAGTGAAGGTGATTTATTTGTCATAGGGCACAATCCCCAAAGTGCTCTGGGACCTGCACCGGCTGAAGAGCATAGCAAAAGTGCCGTAAAGCACTTTTGCTCCGTTGGGGGAGCTGACGCACAGCATATGTTAGCCTAACTCTGCGAGCTAACTCTGGATTGGACCTGGATATATAGACTAGTGGTCTGAGGCAGTTTTATAAATACTGTATTACTCTAAATTTATCTTCACTAGTTTTCCAAGATTTGAGCTCCAAAACATCTCTCTGTCCACCTTTCAAATAACTGATCAGTGTTCTGCAATCCAGCACGTAAGACGAACCAATAGAAGTGATGTGGAGGCTGCGATGGCTTTTTCTTTCTCTCTGGCCACATTTGACGGCTATGTAAACTTACTTCTATGTAAACATGCACAGGCTCAAGCTTTCAGAGCCTGGGTTAAATTTGCAAAGGACTTTGGGTTTGGATAGTCTCTTGGAAAGGCTATGAGACCAAATGTACATTGGTTTCTACTCTCATTGCTAAGAATGCTGAATGGTGAGACAATGAATTCACTTAGAATTCCCTTTGGAAAATGTGTCCAAAGGAATTATCCGCCAAATCCAGAGTAACTATGTAAGCATGTAAGAGACATTGTGTGCACCCATAGTTACTGCACCATCTAGTGAAAACCTATGGGAAATTCATACTGCAGTCCAGAGTAAATTGTTCTTACACTGGAGCAAGGACTCCCCGTAGTTACTCTGGATTTCACCCTATGTCTTTCCAGAGGGAAAAGAAATAACAACATGCCTTTAAATAATGCAAGTTAGAACATCATAAATGATTATTTGCTGAGTTCTAATGGGTATGGAAAATGAAGAAGAAATCCTCCATTTCTGGTTACTTATAGCTATTTCTGGGGTTCTGCTTTGCAGGATAGGAGGAAAGGAAGCAGGGGAGAACAACATTTTCTTTCTTAAAGTGACCACTGCTGTCCAGTTCAACACCATGTCAGAAACTGGGTTTGTAAAATAAACACAAAAGGAAGAAAAAAGGAAGAGGGATCACTGTGGGGGTGATAAGGCTGAAAAATCAGATGTTCACCAAGTCTTGGGTTTACATGGTCACTAACTGGAATTTTTTCTCCATTTTGGGGAAAAAAATCAGATCATTCTGATTTGAGTTGAGAGGGATTCAACTCACCCATGTCAAAATTTGGCTGAACAATATACAATAAACTGCTGTGTCGTTCACTATACTTACTTGGGATTACTGAAGAACACCGTAAATTCCACAGTTCTATAATGTGCATTTCACAGATCAAAATCCTTGCAGGGTGACCTTATAGAATGGAGGACAGGGTGCCTGTACCTTTAACCATTGCATTGAAGAGGGAATTTAGGCAGGTTTTGCTCAACATAGAAGGGTTTAAAAAGCAGCACCTGCCAAAATTTCCTCTTCTATGTAATAGTTAAAGGTACAGGCACTCTGTCCTCTGTTCCATATGGTCACCCTGTAAATCCTTGTCAGTCTAAAAATATACATATGTCTTATATTGACCAGGCAATAAAAATGTTAGCCAAATTGTATAACGAAACAGAGAGCATATCCAATTTTCAGGAATGGAACAGAACTAGTTCTAATGACCACTGGGCCTCTGATAAGAGAATTATATAAAAAAAATGCCTTCACAGACATGTGGATCCAGAAGGAATATAACACACAACTTGACTATATTACACCCAAGCATTTATTGTGTATAAATCAGCAAAACAATCTATATAGTACAATCATAATCTATAAACTACATAGCCTACAATCCAGAGTAACCATGGGACATTTTTGATGTGGTTATGGTGCCACCTATGGGAAATGCATAGAGCAATCCAGAGTAAGTGCTTCTTACATCTTCCTGTAGTTACTCTGGATTGTAGGGATAATCTATCTGATAATTGTAGACATTGATGAAGTCCAAAACAAATTTAAATACTTATTGAGTTAGCTAAAAAGTGATCCATTGTTTTTCTACTAGTGTGGAGAGAACTGCCACACTAGCTGCAGAGACAGCATTCTCTCTGCCTGTCTGTCTGTCTGTCTGGGTCCTCCCCAGAGAGAGAAAGAGCCAGCACACTGCAGGTCTCCCTCTTTCTGGGACAGACAGAATGCTGTCTGTCCTCCACAGAGACAGAGAATCCTGATCATCTCTCATGATCCTGATGGAGAATCCTGATGGATCTCTCATCTCTGAGGAAGGGGAGACAGCTATACAACCCCTCAGAGATGAGAGCCAGCCCTGGGTTTTATTTGTAAGTTCAACACAACTTTGTTCGTCTTATGAACAAAATGGACTTTCGAATAAACTCCCGGAACAGAAATGATTCATAATTTGGTGACTTACCCAGATTGATCACAAGACAAAAATAGTAATTCCGAGGCACAAATATTTGCATTTTTGGGGTGTGCTGGGTGAATTGGTTATGGATTTATTTGCTGTCAAAGAGTACAAACTGGAACATCACGCATACATCTGCACCTATTCACCAGAGACAGTTCTGGTCATTTGGAACTATCCTCGATACATTATCACCTCTACTTTGCAACTAACATTTTTTTAGATGCCTTCTTAATAATATGTTTACATGTTGCCATTCTCCAGGGTTCAGCCCAATCCCTAGGGTCTCTAAGTAAATAGTTAAATCTCAAAAGTATTGTCTCTTGGGTGCCTGCAAGTCAGTGAGTATGGTACCCCATGTGATGCTGCTGCTCAGGGATATTTTGATAGATGGTCTGTTCATAAATCTTTAATAAAAACAATGCCCTCCTCTTCCTCGCACATATTATATTGGTGGATGATAAGCATTGTTGCATTCTAAATCAACGCAGGCTACAGAAAACAGAGCAGAGCCTCGATGGGCAGAGGTCTTGGTACTAGAACTGGGGTTTTATAAGCATGCCCCGCTTTTTGCTTGCAAAGTCTTGCAGTCTGTGTGCTTTCTCAAAGGTGCACCTATTGTTAAGGAGATCAAGGATTATAGGCTTCTGATATGCTTTGAGAAAGAACTCAAAGCAAATATGTGAAGGTAAAAAGCTGTCTCTCTCTGTGTGTGTGTGTGTGTGTGTGTGTGTGTGTGTGTGTGTGCGTGCATGTGTGAGTATATGAGAGAGAGAAACAAAATTAGAAAGTTGAGATGGTTTTACTTTTCACTCATTGTAAATAATCTGCTGAATTTACAACATTAATTGTAGTGCAACGTTCATTTAAGGTAAAGGATACAAGCTCCAAAGCAATTAAAGTAAGATTATCTGGGAATTAGCATTTAAATTCATAGAAGATGCAAAGATGAGTGGACTTCTTAAAATTATTTTTATTGTGTGGCTACACAAAAGGCATTCATTGGCATGTAGCATTTCCAGATCAGGCAGCCCAGGTAAGAAACTTACTTTTGATTATATGCTGTAAAATAATGATTTGCACTCTGCCAGTCAGATTAGTTTATGATAATTTGAGCTTCAATTTTGGTTTCAGAAATTCATTGCAATATGTAGGTTTAGTATTTTTCAGACCTTTGTGCACATGAATTTGGAATCCAAACCAAATTTCAGTTTTTATGGTGTTACCTTGATGATCCATTGCATTTTTAGAATTCTGTTTTCTTCTGCAGTTAACTATTTAGTCCTAGGATGAAAGCACTTATGGCAAAAACAGAGAGGGATAACCAAACAACTGTCACAGAATTCATTCTCCTAGGATTCAAGCTTCTTCCTCATCTGCAGATCCTCCTGTTTGTTGTGTTTTTAGCAATCTACTTGGTGACAATGACTGGAAACATCCTTATAGCTGTAGTTGTTCTGGCTAACCATCACCTTCACAAACCCATGTACTTTTTCCTGGGGAACTTGTCTGTTCTGGAGACTTGCTATACTTCAACCATCCTTCCTAGGATTTTGGCCAGTTTTATTCGTGACTACCATGGGATTTCTTTTAATGGGTGTTTCATTCAATTCTACTTCTTTGGTTTTTTGGCTGGAGCAGAGAGTTACCTCTTATCTATGATGTCCTATGACAGGTATATAGCCATATGTAAACCACTACATTATGTATCCCTCATGAACAACAGGCTGTGTGCTCGCATGACCCTTGCTTCATGGCTAACAGGCATTGTGGCAAGTGCCTTTACTACATTATTTACTTCACAGTTGAATTTCTGTGGCCCTAATGAGATTGACCATTTCTTTTGTGACTACACACCATTGTTAAGGCTCTCTTGTAGTGACATTCGACAGACTGAAATGGTTATGACCATACTGGGCTCTGTATGCACAATGCCACCACTGTTGCTCACCCTGACATCCTATGGTTTAATCATCATCACCATTTTGAAGATACCTACAACCAGTGGAAAGAGCAAAGCATTTTCTACTTGTTCTTCTCATCTTATAGTGGTCATCATTTTCTATGGAACCCTCATAATTGTGTACATATTACCTAAAAACAACACACTTAAGAATCTGACCAAAGTCTTCTCTGTTTTCTACACAATTCTGACTCCTTTGATCAATCCATTCATATATAGTCTGAGAAACAGGGAATTCAAAGAGGCTCTAAAAAAAACCATCATCAGGTGTGTGTCTTTGAGATGTACCAAAGAAATTGAACCTCAGCAAATGTAAGAAAATGTCTTCTTTGTGATATACCCCATGATCCTATGCACACTTTCCTGTAGTGTTTTTTGAAGACAATTGGACTTCTGACTATACAACCATAAGATTATATGGGAACTGTAAATGATTTACTAGCTGTTGGTTGAGCAAGTCCATGGTATAATTCACTTTCGATTGCACCTTCACCTACACCTTGAGTTTTAGACCAGAGAGTTGGATTTTTTATGAGATGCCCATGAGGAAAAAAAGTTTGTCATATAGTGAATGTTATTAAACGCAAATGTGTGTAACTCATGTTGAAAATTGAATAAATCAAGTAGATTCCCTGTCTTAAATATTTGCTTAATTTGTTCAGCAGTATGTTAAGCAGAATCATGTTGGACTAATTATACATATTAGTCCAGAGTGCAGAACTAGAATTGTTCTAGTGAATATATTGCCTGGTCCCTCCAGAAGAGCAGAAAACTGCGCACTGCAGGTGCACTAGGAGAGTGGCTGGAGAAGCCTCACATGCAGTGATGACTTGCTGAAAGCCCACCGATCTAGGTAAACTGATGGGGAGGCAAAAATGTGTGGCAGGAAGTGAGGGGATGCGTGTTGAGGATGGTAGATCAGGTCTGGAAAGTGGTTGGGTTTGGCAGCAGTAGTACCAAACAAATCAAACCCCCTTCCTGGACCCAGTCCACTTACCCAGATCCATGCAGACATATACAAGTGATTTGGGTGATGCAGATATGAGTAGATGGACTCAGACCTCAGAGGCTTACTCCTGGGTAAAGGAACAAATGTTTCCTTATCCAGAGAAGACTCCAGGACTGCCCTTTCTTCTGGAAACAAAGCACATCTGCATTAAAGGGGGAAAGGGATACAACTGGACCATTAGATAGTAAAACCGGCTACCAACTACTCAAGCTCCTAATATATTTGATTGCAGCATTATTTTGAGTGATGTTCTTCATGGCCGTTTTCTGGGGTGACAAGCATGGATGCTTCTTTGCCATGGGGATTACCAGAGATCTTCTGGCTTTTCTTGTACACATGAAAAACCTGTGCAAGAAAATTAATGCAATTCAGATCAAATGCAAGGAAGGGCACAACGATGTATGTCTCTTGTTGTCTTTTGTGCTCCCTGAGACATCTGATGGACCACTATGAGATACAAGAAGCTTGACTAGAGGGGTCCATTAGGCCTCTTCTACTGCTTTTTTGTTCTAATTGGCAGATGCGCTTTGCTTCACTGGCTGACATGAATAGGGTTGCCATATGTTCCCAAAAAGAGGGACAATCCTGATTTTGGGGGATTGTGTTCACATACTGACAAATGGGACATAGGGTCCTGTCCAGTTTTTGTGGAAGAAAATTATGGCAACACTACTCCTAAGGTCCCTCAGCATGCAATTGGACCTAGGCAGGTTGAACCTTAATTAAGATTTGCCCTGAACAGCACTATTTTAATTTTTTTAAGTTATGGTGTATAAAATGCTGCCTTGATCCTTCATCTTGCAGTTTGTAATAATTCATCATTAGGAGCCTGTATACTGCATGGGTACTGGAATGGGAATTGTAATATACTGGTACATTTTGTGACCTAAATCAACTTGAACTTCAGGCTGCCCCACATCTGGAGTGTCAGCATCATCGTATTCTTGTACAAACATTTGGCCAGTTCAGAATTCTGGCTATTTACAAAAGTGCGGCTCCTGAATCAGCATTTGGACTGGTGAAAGTTAAACAAAAGAGGAGGCTTATGTAGGGTGACCAGATGACAAACCCAAATTTCCCTGCCAATTCCCCAAAATTCCTATCCTCCAAACCAAGATTCCTACCCGGTTAATAAAAATGTACGACACCTCAAAAAATGTAGGACAAAAGGAGAACATGTTAAAATAAAGCCAAAACACTTGTCTTGCATTTCTGTACTTAATCTTTGAACAAATCTCATTGCAATAGACCAGACACCAACCAAAAAGGCACATGTTTAAGTGAACCAGGCAGGCATGCAGGGGCTTGGCCTTTCAGCCTCCTTTCCTTTGCCCCCTTACACAATATAAGTTCCACTGACTATAATGCTTTTGAGTGGACACAACTGGGCTTGGAGGCTTCAAGAAGCCAGGAGTTATCCCCACCATCCCTGCCCTGAGAAGGTTGCCAAATTTACACCCAGCCCCGCTCCTCTGCTTTGACAATAGCTGGATGAAAGACCCCAAACCTGAACAACTCAAGCCCTTGTTGTGAATTACATGCTTTTTTCTTGTGCAAAGTATATATTGATGAATCCATCTACAAAGGCATAGGAGCAGGAGCTGGGGTTTCTCTGGTCAGTTGGCAACCCTACTTTAAAAAAATCAATTCTTGCCCCTCCTTTCCCTCCAAGGCAAAGTTTCAGAGCAGCTCCACTTCCAGGCTCCCTCCTTCCCCTGCTCTGCTCTCCTCTCCATCAGCCTCAGCTCCTCCTTCCTTCCTTTGCACAGCAAGCAGAGTTTCCTCTCCCCTCCCCCCCCCGATCTTTTTCTCTGCAGGGACTGGGAGTCACTGCCAGTCACAGCCATTTCCCTAGCCATATTGGTAGCTGGAGCTACTTGGGGAATCTGGAACGATGCACGCTAGGAGATGTAGTTCTTCCACTGATGGCTTGGAAAGGTGATTTAGCATGACTATGAGCCTCGGCACATGCCTTTAGCTCTGCTATTGCCTCAATTTGAATTTCATGGTGGCCTGAACTTGGAAGCAGTTATATGGATGATGATGTCACTGCATTTCTTCCGGATCAGGGATATAAGAGCAGGAAAGGCAAAGGTGGCTCTTGGTGGAGGACAGTCCAGGATTGCCTCAGGGTCATAGCATAGTACACCTTGGTTTACTAGCATAATTTGTTTCAAATAATGCTTGTAATTCAAAAAGCTTGCATATCAAAGCAAATTTTTCCATAAGAAATAATGGAAACTCAGACGATTTGTTCCACAACTCAAAAATATTCATATAGAAATTACAATACTGTACTGTACTGTAATATAACAGAAAATAATAAAGTAAAAATAAAACCAATTAACCTGCACTTAGGCTACAATCCAGAGTAACTACGGGACCTTTTACACTGATGTACTAATGGTGCCACCTATAGGAAACCTATGGGAAATGTATAGAGAATCCAGAGTAAGTGCCTTTTACATCTTCCTGTAGTTACTGTGGATTGTAGGGTTAGTCTCTCAGACTGCAGTCTGCCCCGCTTACATAGTGAGCCCCTTTGGGCTGTGGGTGGCGCAAGTGGTTAAGACACTGTGCCTGTTAACCAGCAGGCCAGGGTTTGAGACCCAGGACCCAGGTCCCCACAAGTCAGGGTGAGCTCCTGTCCTTAGCCCAGCACTGCGACGTAGCTGGAACCAATCGTATCAGCTCTGCAGTTCCATTGGACTATTTCAGTGACATGGAGGGGGGGATTGGCTGCTTCGGTAACAGCCTATCCTCCATATCAATCTACCCAGGCCTTCATGCTTCACATACTGTGTTGAGCACAATACCATACTTTTTCAAGACTGATGAATGCCAATACTATACTACATAGTGAGCCCCATTGATGATATTAGGGATTACTTTAGAGTAGACATGCAAGGCTAGGTCTCTCAGGCTTCTTTCCATTGTCCACTTACACAGGAGTAAACTTCATTGACTGTAATAGTCTTACTTCAGAGTAGACATGCATAGCATGTTCTCACAGGAGAATCTGAGCAGGTGTTGGAGCTCAGAGTGACTTTTTTTGGCTTGTATTGCAAGACAAAATTTATTATAAATGTTTGCTTATATTGCAAAACACTCTCAATCCAAGGTTTTACTGTAAATGGAAAAGTAGCATTTCATGCAAGAGAGAATGAAGTATATGGGATTGAGCAGCATCCTGGATCTTGGATCAGTAATTTCCCTGCCTGACTACAGAACATTGCACAAATCATAAGGGCTACAACTCATTACTGTTTGTTTTTATTTCAGACTCCCTTTATTCAAAATAACACAAAAGTCTTCTAGGGACTAAATGCAAGAACTATTTTCAGAGCCCCCTTCACCTCCCAACTTCTCAGGGTGAAGATGAGGGGGTTTAATGAGGTTGTCAGATCAGTGTAGCAAAGTGAGAAGAATATGTTGATATTAATTAATCTATTCATTAGTTTCTGGTAACAAGTGGAGAATGTGGTAAAAAGGAACCAGTAGAGGTCTTTTGCCTCTCGGCTACAGAAGAGATCCTCAAGACTTTAGCAATCACACAAACATAGGAAGCCGATATTAAGACAGAAAGAGGAAGGGTAAATGCATAACTCAGAAGAAGCAGCAATATAGAAACTAGCTGTGTGTCGTTCGGGACAGTTTTAGAATAAGTGAAGTGTCACAGAAAAGTGGCTGATTATATTTGGGCCACAGAAAGAGAGCTGAGACATCAGTGCTGTGATGATGATATTGGCCATAAAGCCATTGATCCAGGACCCACACACCAGATACTGGCAGAACCTGTGACTCATCAGCAATGCATAAAAATAATGGTCATAATACATCACAGACAGCAGGTAAAATTCTGTCCCAGCCCAGCCACCAACGATAAAACATTGCATGAAGCAGAGTCAAATGAAAATGCCCTTGATTCCACATAGGAAACTTAACTAGTATCCAGAGTAAAATTGTGGAGCTGTAGAGAAGTTCCTTGACAAACAAATTTCCAAAGAAGTACATGTGTGTGTGTGAAGATGTTGGTCAGCTATAGTGAGAAGCAATATGAGAATTTCCCAGTATGAAGCAGTTTTGAGTCATGATCACAATGTAAATTAAGAGGAAGAGCTGAAAGAGAGGAATTTTCAGATCCTGTAGATCTCCAAATCCAACAAGGATGATCTCTGAAATTGCAGATTCATTTATTTTCATTTTTGTCATTGCTGTGGAACTCAACGAGTATTATTAATATTTGTGCATTCCAGGTCCCATCATAGGATTTCAAGCACCAGTGGGTGAAGGAGAGAAAGAGAAATTTCATTATTTCAAATGAAATAAATGGAGAGATACGTGAGAGACAGACAACAGTAACATTTGATACTAGCACTTCATCTGGGAGCTGATGAGGATAGATGGGTTTACAAATTATAGTTTGTACAGTTTAGTATATGGAAATTGCGAAATAAGCAAGATTTCAATATGAACTCCCTGAATTTCAAATCAGCCATTGTTTAATAGCCACTTTCTCAAATCATACGCACAATACTTTATAATATTTCCCCCCACACCAACCACTTTTAGTTTTAAAAACCCAAGACTGAGTGGGGTTTAATTGCAACATCTATGAAGAACTCTTTTTAGAGCTCTCTTGACCTCCCGATTTCTCAGGCTGTAGATGAGGGGATTTACCAAGGGAGTCAGAACAGTGTAGCCAATAGAGAAAAATTTGTTGGTCTCAATCAGTTCGTTGTTTTCAGGTAACATGTAGACAATCATTAGGGTCCCATAGAAAATGGTCACAACAGTGAGATGAGAGGAACAAGTGGAGAAAGTCTTTTGCCTCTCTGTTGCGGAAGAGATTCTCAAGACTTTATCAATGATGCAAATATAAGAAGCCAATGTTAAGACAAAAGGTGGAAGAGTAAAAACAGAAGTCAAAAGAACCAGCAATACAGAAATAAGCTGTGTGTCACTGCAGGACAGTTTGAATATTGGAGAAGAGTCACAGAAAAAATGGTTGATCACATTTGGGCCACAGAAAGTGAGTTGTGACATCAATGATGTGATAATAGTACTGGCCATAAAGCCATTGATCCATGATCCACATGCCAGATATTGGCAGAATCTGCGACTCATCAGTGCTGCATAATGGAGGGGCTTGCATATCGCTAAATAGCGATCATAAGACATCACAGACAGAAGGTAACATTCTGTCCCAGCCAAGCCACCAAAGATAAAATATTGCATGAAGCAGTACCTAATGAAAATTCCCTTATAACCAGTTAGAAAACTGACCAGCATCCGGGGTAGAATGGTGGAGCTGTAGCAAAGTTCTAGGACAGACAAATTTCCTAAAAAGAAATACATAGGTGTGTGAAGATGTTGGTCAGCTACAATGAGAAGCACGATGAGAAGATTCCCAGCCATGGTTGCAATGTAAATTAAAAGAAAGAGCAGGAAGAGAGGAATCTGCAGAATCTGGAGATCTCCAAATCCAAGGAGGATGAATTCTGCAATCATTGATTCATTTTTCCTTGCTGTGTTCATCATCATTATATCATCTAGGAAAATAATAGGAACTGTAAGAGAAGAATCTAAAATCATTAGGCATTCCATGAGGTCAAATTCTAAGTGGTAGAGAGGAGTCAAGGACATTGATTCTTCAAAAGGTGGTATTTCATACCAGGGGGGTGTCAAGGGTAGTGGCCGATAGCTCAGTCCTGAGATGTGCCTAAGGCTGCATTTAATGGCTACCACTGAATCCTATGAATGTTGGTCAGCCACCAGTGGTTCCTGATGTTTTCTTGGGGAAAGGGGGCATTCATACCAGTCACCTGTGTAAACTAAGAAACCCGGCAATGTGGCCAGTGACTCTGTGCCAGATATTTAGCCTACAACAATTATTTTTGTTGTAGGCTAAATATCTGTTGACAAATAATCTGTTGTCAAACTGGGAGGCCAGATGCAGAGCTCTGGATCTGTTGGATCTGTACACTGTAGGCACAGAACATCCCACTATTCTCTGAATATGCTCACTCCTTACATCATGTTAGCTTTTGTAAAAAACGTAAATACCTCTGAGAGCATTTTGGCCAAATATTACACATCTGAAAAAAATGTTCTGTGTGCTCCACTTTAGATAGAGTATTATAAGATTTCCAATTGGCACTGTTAATCTCTATGTATAGAAAGCACTATAAACAAAATAATCTGAGATCATATTTGGCTGTCATAAACATGCACATAGTTTCCCCATAGAAACTGATATTGTGCCCGTCTTTTATAGCAGTCTCTGGTATATAAGAGAAGAATCCGCTGATGAACATGCCTTCTCTCCACAAACTAGCACATATAGAATGCTACAGTCACAGTGGACTCATCTGACAATATTAAGTCCTTCTCTATATCTTGAGGGATCTGAAACCAAGTCCTATGAAGAACATTAATCTTTTGATACAGTTTTTAAAAGCTTGATAAGTCAGAAGGGAAAATAAGATAGTTATTTTCAAATACCTACCATACGCTGTACAAGGAAGGAGTTAACTTACAGAAGAAGGAAACCTATTTATCTCATAGAGAAGCTGTCCCTGGATGAATGTTTTACTCCAAAAAAGGAACATCAGTTGTTTGTCCTGCTATTCACATGTAATCTCTTTCCACAACTGATATTAATGCTGGCTTCTTACCCAAATATCTTGATTCTTACTATCAGTCAATGCTAAGTTTTTGCTCCAATTATCATCTCTCTGATCCCATGTGGATTAATTATCTTTGCTACCCCATGAGAAAAAATTTCATGAACCATTTAGGGAGAGGGCCCTCTGTAATGGGGAATATTCTGGTTTGAAAATTGGTTCCAAGGGAAACGGTTGATGAATGAAGATATATTTTGAATTTGAGAAGGTCTTGTGAATCAGGAAAAAAAAAACGTGGTCCAGTTCAAAGTTATGTACAAGTATTGTATTTATACATAACGGTTTGATGGACATCTCTCGGTTCCTGACTTTAAAGAATTAGAAAGGAAACTAAGAGAGGTTTACAATCTGAACAAAACTACAGTGGTACCTCGCATAACGAGTGACTGAAATAATGAATATTAAACATAGCGAGTAAAAATTTGTGTGGGCTTCTGCCTCACATAACAAGCATGATTCAAATAACGAGTGCCCATTGGCTGGGCTCCCTCTCCTCCTGTCTGCATTGGCTGGGATGAGGCACTGAGGTGGGACTTTCTCCTCCTGTCTGCAGTACATGAAGAGGCCAGCAGAGGGAGCAGAGGAGCCTCTTCAGTCGAGCAACAAAGATGACAGCTCTTCTCCCGCAGCCAGCAAACATGTGGCCATCCCAGCCTCTGCACTGCAGCCTCCATCAGGTAGAAGGGAAAAGTCCTCCTGCACCCCCTCTGCAGCCCCCCTCAAACAAACCCCTTCCCCCCATGAAGCCCCCTGCCTGGACCCCACTACAACCACCCCTCTTCCCCCCACCACCACCCTCCCTGTCTGCACTTTTCCTTTCCTATGAGTAAACCCCAGTGGATTCAATGGGGCTTGATTTTGAGGAGACATCCTAGGATCTTTGTGTTGGAAACTCAACTCGAATGACTTGAGTCATGAATTTTCACATTTGTTGCTGAGTTGACAACTTGTGAATTGAACACATTTTTCAACTGAGAATTGAAAAATACTCTAGTACAGACTTAATTCCTGCTTTCAAGGTGCTGAGTCCTGGGACATGTGGGTTGCAACACAAACCTGAAATCTGTGCCATAAAGCCTTTACATGGAGACCTCCTAGGCTGTTTCTTGATTGCTCTGATCTGCCTCAGACATCCATTGGCCTCTGCAGGCCTCAGAATGCCTCCTTCACATGAGAAGAAGTCTTGGAATCAAACCAGAAGTAAACTGAAGTAGTTCTGCCAACCAGGAGTAGCTTCTGATAACCTCAGGGAGGCATTACCCCCCACGGCGAGAATGAAGAGCCAGAGACAGATGTTGGATTTAAAGGGCCACTTTATTAAATCTAACAATAGTTAAACCCAACAAGGGACTGCTGACAAAGTCGTGCTGGTAACTAAAAAAATAAGGGATGGTGAAGGCCTGGCTCCAGTTTCACACCTCGCACTGAGGGTACCCATCATCACCAACCCTAAGGTCAAGACAGCTGGGCGCTCGGTCAACCAGTTGCCTGGCTGACTTTGCCTAAATCCCAGGTGCAGGACTAGCAGCCACGGCCTATGTCCAGTCTGGTCTCAATAGGCCTGGCATGTATAGCACTGACCCTTGCTGCCTCAGGCAATCACCGAAGGCCTATCCTACCTACTCCAGCACGACACCTGCCACACGGGGAACCTAGCTAGAACATGGTTCCACCGCCCCACTACAAACAGTTCAGCAGTCTCTTAACTATGTTCCAGATGTACTCATCTAGGGCCAGGTCAGTCAAATGAACCCCGTCATCCCTAAAAACATGGGGCAGCTGCCAAAGCACATGCCAGTGAAAAATCACCACCCCGCCCCAACTCTCCACAAAATTAGCTACATAGCTATTAACCCGCTTACGGGCCAAATCAATTTTTTGGATGTTCATGGCACCCTTCCAAACCCTCCTGGGCAGGAAAGAAGACCAGACAAACCGAATAGCTGGGCACCACCATTTAACTAGGGAGAGATCTTGTCGGATCTGAATCCTGAGATCCACAGACCTCATTTTAGTTAGATCATTCTCCCTGAGGTGCACCAGCAAAACATCAGGGGGGGGGTTGTGCCTGAGGAACCCACTAACTATGGGAAGCAGCTGCCCCCACCCCATCCCCCTCTGCACAGCCCAAGTCATACACACGCTGGGGCTGAGGCCGAGACAGGAGCCGGTGCCGGTGCATTCGGCCCTCTTCCGGGCCCAGAAGAGGATGGAGTGGCCGATCACAAGGACCCGAAGAGGTCTCCCAACCGCATTATCTGAAATGCAAACAAAAACAAGGTCACTAAATAACTGAATGACCAAAACAGGTAATCAAGCGACCACTAAACAGGTTATAACAGTACTGATGCTCCCCAGAGCATCATTTATGTACATAATACCTAAAGGCACCCGAGCGCCATCGTCCGATGCACTGGATGACCTCTTCGGGAATACCCACAGAAGAAGCCAAAGTGGCAGCGCCAATCCGATGGGAGTGGACGCTATAAAAGTGTGGGGATAGACCAATAGTGGTCACCGCCCATGAAAAAACTGCTCGAAACTGAAAAAAGGTGAGTGGTGTCCCATCTGCATGTTGAAAAATAGGACCCACGAAATGCACAACCCTGTCTCTGAAGCGAGTAAGAGCCCGTACCGGGCACAGGGAATGAGTAGGAGTAGCCTGCAGCCGAATCAGGGAGCCCCTAGCCCTCTGGTCAGTCTTGGACCTGCGCAAGCGCAAAACACAGCTCGAATCCTGGAGGGTCAAGTCCGACCACCATAAGACCCAGCAGGGATCGGCCGAACGAGACCTCACCAAAACCTCACTGATTCTAAAGGCCCCCAAAAACATGACCAGGGTCACAGCTCGGAAGAGGTCCCTCTCGAAATCAGAGCTGCAACACTTGCCAAAAATGTCAATAAGATGCCCCAAAATTTGGACCGTCACTGGCTTACGCTTGTCTGGGACGGAAGGCCTGTCACGGCTCATGCCTTCAAGCATGTGCCAGACCTTAAAATTCTGAGTGGTGTCCGCAGTACCTTTCAGACCAGCCACAAAGGCCAGGGCAGAAAGGTACATAGAAATGGACCTGGGATGTAAACCTGACTCAAAAAGAAAGAGAAGAAATTGGAGAACAGATCCCTCTGACAAGGGCCATACCACCTCCAAGTCCTTGGCCTGACAAAAGGCCTCAAACTCTCCCACCTTCTTCTCATAGCTGGTCCTAGGAGCAGGGGCCAGCGAACCCAGAATCAATCTCTGTGCCCTCACGGTCCAAGGCTCCAAAGCCACTCGGGCATGGGGACCGGATCCGGACAGGCAGCCAGGGCGAGTTGTCGAAATTGCTCCTCCTGAAAACGAGACAGAGCATCGGCAACCCCATTCTCAAGCCCCGGGACATGACTAATCGAAACCACCAAGTTAATGCGCAGGCATTGCAACACAAAGGCACGAACCAGACGCATCACCCTTGGTGATCGAGAAGTCTGCTTATGAATGACATGTACAACAGCCTGGTTATCACACCAAAACCGGACAGTGGAGTTCCAAAATTGGTCTGCCCAGATGTGTACCACCACCAATAAGGGAAAAAGCTCCAAAAAGGTAAGATTGCACACCACATCACTAGCCTTCCAACTATCAGGCCAAGGATGGGCACACCATCTACCCCTAAAATAGATCCCAAAGCCATGGCTGCCAGCAGCATCCGAATGGACCTGCAAGTCAGCTCTAAGGATCTGAAGCTCCCTCCAAAAAGAAGTGCCATTAAATTCAGACAAGAAGGTTAACCAAACCTTCATGTCCTCCTTCATGGCAGCAGAAACCCTCACCACATGCTGGGGGGCACTGAGACCCACCATGGCGTCACAAAGGCGCCTAAGAAAGGCACAGCCGGGGGCCACCACCCGGCAGGCAAAATTAAGGTGACCCACCAATACTTGCAATTCCCTAAGCGTCAACTTTTTAGATTCCAATGACTGAGCCAATAGGGTCCTCAAAGATACCAGCTTGGTTTCAGGCAACCGGGAACATTGGGCCACCGTATCTAACTCGATACCCAGGAACGTCATGGAGGTGGAGGGTCCCTTTGTCTTATCCCCAGCCAAGGGGACACCCAACTCCCTGCAAAGAGGCAAGCAGTCTGGCACAATCCTCAGTGCCAACCGCTCCCATAAAGAGAAAGTCGTCCAAATAGTGGACGACTTTCCCAAAAGGTGACCTGTGTCTCAGGGCCCACTCTGAAAAAGTACTAAATGCCTCAAAGGCAGAACAGGAAACTGAACAGCCCATCGGCAGAGCCCTGTCAATGTAATACCCACCCTCAAACCACATACCCAGCAGGCAAAAATCACTCGGATGAATCGGGAGCAGCCAAAAGGCAGACTCCACATCCATCTTGGCCATGAAGGCCCCAAGCCCACAGGCCCATAAAAGACGAACTGCTTCATCCAAGAACTTGTACCTGACTGAGCATAGGTGAGAGGGAATACCATCATTAACAGAGTCCCCTCTGGGAAAGGATAAATGATGGATCACCCTGAACTGGCCCGGGGCCTCTTGGGAACTACACCCAACGGGGAAACCCTCAAATTTGAGAAGGGAGGGGATTCAAAAGGACCAAGGACCCTGCCAGCGGCAACCTCCTTGGCCAGCTTCTGCCGGACCATGTCCTCCATACCCTTCACAGACTTCAGGTTAGCTGCCCAAAAGGCACGGTCCGGGCGGGGGCAGGGATCCTAAAACCCTCGGAAAAACCAGACAACAAATAATTAGCCGCCTGCCGATTCGGGTAACTGTCAAACAGAGCGGCAAGAACCTGCAACTTAACTGGGGTTGGCCCCCTTACCAGCAGCTGGGGGTGGTTGGGGGGGCTGAGAGCCATCACCTTTTTTGCCACCTCTGGCACCAACCCCTTTGAAACCTTCCCCCCTTGGGCACGTGCTGGCAGGGTGCTTGCCACCACACACCGCGCATTGGTGACTAAATGGGCAAAGTCTCTTTGAACAAGCCCCAGTGGAGCTAAACTCAAAGCACGCCCTCTGCCCTTGAACATCCAAGGCGCCCGAAGACGCCTTGGGTTGAGCTGCAGGGTTGCGTGCAATGAGGTGACCGCTGTCCGAGCGGTCACCTTGGATGGGTTTGGCAGTAGCCACAACCTGCATCCACAGTTCAAATTTTGGGACAGCCCAATCCAAAGAAGGGTCATTGACTGCCCTCATTCTGAAATTACGATCATACTGGAGCCAAGCCGTACCCCTAATATCTCTAAACGTCCTATGGACGATATCGAGGTATTTAATCAAAGCCGGAGCACGCTTGGGCTTCAGCTGGACCAACATGGCCATATAGATACAATATCCATATAGCCAGTTGGTCCAATTGTGATTTATTTTATGGCGCTTGGCCGCTTCTGGATCACGCTCCGGCTCACCAACCTTAGGCACCTTCTCAGGCTCCACATGGAGAAGACTGAAGAGGTCGACATAGTCGCCTCTCCAAATCTTCTCCTTCATGGACATTGCCAAATGCCCGCCCAGCAGCAAATCAATGCTGCCATAAGGAGGGTCCTCAGGACTCTCCTCATAGTCAGAATGCATTGCCAGCCGGTAAATTTCCTCCCAGGAAGGCCCTGAAGGAGCCCAACCCCCCCCCCCATCGGTCCCCAGTAAAAGAGGACCTTGGGCATGAAGGGCAGGAGAACCCAAACCAAGGGTTGTCCCCCAAGCCCATTGGGGGCCAGGGATAACAAGGGCCCCCCCAACCAGGAACCCACCAAGGCATCGGGGGGGTAGGCTGTTTGGGAGGAGGGGGGGCATAAGCCACTGGTTCATCCCAGCAGCCCACTACCTCAGGAACATCGTCCTCAGTGTCCTCCTCACCTGTGGCCACCTCGTTAGTGAAAGAGGAAGGAACGCCAGCAACACCGGGACCGGGTTGTACATGGACAGATGGGCTAGTCTGGGACCTCCGGCCGCCTGACCTGGAAGGGCAAGCTGAAAACATTAGGGCCCCCCGACCCTTCCTCGTAAAGGTCCGGGTAGGGGGTGACAGGGGACGCGCAGGCGCAGACCTGCATTTATATCCCCCAGTCGCCACCCCTTAGCCCAGGGAGCCAATCGGCTCTCAGCATCTCCCCCAGCCAGACCATTCCACCGGGGGAGGCAAAAGGGCCAGCCCATTATCGGGCTAGCCCCATTCTGGGGATAATTGATCAGGATCAGTAGGTGGTAGATGCTGGCTTAAGGTTTCTCCCAACCAAAAAAAAAGTTATTCTACAGCTTATTTTTTTTCTATAAATTGAAATGCTCATTAACAGAAATCTCAAGGGAGAGATTCTTCCTTGCTGTGTAGAACATAAATATCCACTCCTGTGGGCATTTAGTGTAACGTGGAAGAACACAGATTCTAATCATTTCCTTGGTCTCCTTAAAAGATATTGCTAGGCTAAGTATGCAAGGCTAAGTATAAATTGAGATATTGGTGTGGGGTATACAAAGGCCATAATAAGATTTCCTGTGCAAAACCATGCTATGTAGCTGATTTAAGTATCTGATTTGATGCAGTTAAGAGTAATGCAGTGCTGTGAAGATTCAGAACTTCAGTTCTCAAATTCACCAGCAAGGTAAAGAGTATATTGCTTTTTTCTATTTGATGCTTAATCCAACTACTGCTTGAAATTCAGAAAGAAACATTCTTTTTTTCTTCTTTCTGCTCTGTCATCTATTCAAGGAGTTGTTGATTGGGAATGGTCTCCAATTTGAAGAACCAATAATCCGATTCATAACTGGATACAGACATCAGAAAGCTGGTGAAAGAGATAAACTAGAGATATAATCAAAAGAACTGTGACAACCATTAACAGCAAAATCCAGAGCATGTCTACTTAGAAGTAAGCCCCATTGTGTTAAGTTGGGCTTACACCCAGGACACACCATGCTAGGTACAAAGCATGCCAGGTATGTGCATGCCATTTTACCATGGTATGTGCAAAGGATTGTAGCCTCAAATGCTTTAATATTCTTTAGATTTTATTTTAAACAAATGTCCTTCCCAAATGACAAAACTGCTCTTGAGATGGGTTAAAAAAATACTAGCTGAAAAGGTATTGGGGAAGGGGGGAGATGCTTATTGAAACTGGATGAAGTCCTTCAGGCACATCTAAGTGCTTGGTGAAAATTATCAGTAACAGGGTAGGTTGTATTGAAGTAAATTTCTCCTTAGGTCTATGTTTTTTTAAAAAGCTATTTGCATGCCAAGATCTGAAAGTCTTGCTTTGAACCCTGAACTATGAAGTTTGACATTTCTGTGCTTTATTTATCTAGATGTAGTACTTTGCAAACACAATGTGGCAGAACATTACTACAGTTTCTGAATTCATCCTTTTGGGATTTGGGGATCTTCCTGAACTGCAGAGCCTTCTATTACTGCTGTTTTTTGTGATCTACTTGGTGACAATGGCTGGAAACCTCATGATGGTTTTTCTAGTTGTGACTGAGCGACACCTTCACACCCCCATGTACTTCTTCCTGGGGAATTTGTCCCTCTTGGAATCCTTCTACAGCTCAAACATTTTACCAAAGATGTTATCAAGCCTTTCGTCCGGGAGGAAAAATGTGTCTGCAACAGAATGTTTCACACAATTCTTTATCTTTTCCTTCCTGGGGGGTGCTGAGTGCTACCTTCTAGCTATGATGTCTTACGACAGGTACTTGGCCATATGTAAACCGCTGCATTATGCCACTCTGATGAGTTGCAGGCTCTGCTTTCAGTTAGCAGCTGTGTCATGGGTCAGTGGAATTTGCGTTGGTCTGAGCTTAACTGTGACAGCGTCACGGTTATATTTCTGTGGCCCCAATGAAATAGATGATTATTTTTGTGATGTGAGTTCTAATATACGATACATTTCCTGCAGTGACACTTATCTTTTTGAACTGTCAGCTTTCATTTTTACATGTGTATTCACCTTACCCCCCTTTATCCTGACGGTGGCATCTTATGTTTTCATCATCATCACTATTCTCCGAATCCCTTCCACCTCTGGGAGGCGAAAGACCTTCTCAACCTGTTCCTCTCATCTCACGGTGGTCGCCTTGTATTACGGAACTCTGATGCTGGTCTATATGCTACCACGAAACAGGAACCTAAGGCAGGTGAAAAAAATATTTTCACTCTTCTACACTGTCTTGACACCCATGTTCAACCCCCTCATATATAGCCTAAGAAACATGGAAGTGAGGGCAGCCATGAAAAAGGGCATGAAAAGGCTTCATGTATGTTTGACACCTTGCATGTACACACACACTGAATTAAAATGATAAGAAAAACCAACAGAAGTGTTCTGAATTATTTTTGCTCATATTTTTGTGTGGTGTTAACCCACTGTGCATAATGTGTTGTTTCTTAGGAAATACAGGTGAACAAACATAATCCAAGGGTAAATTATATCAACGTCGTAATTTAACGTAAATTATATAAAGTCGAACGTACTTTGATGCAGCTTATGTTTTTATCAGATGTTCTAAACCAGTGACCCAGGTTGGTTCTGCTTTGGAAATGCATGCATTTCTGTCCAAAAATGCATCCTTGAGGCTTGCAAGTATGACATAACCATATCAATTGGTCACAACACAAACATGCACTGATACCTCTTCTCCCCCTCGTCACTCACAATCATCAATATTTTGGACATTCAGGATGGAGTATTGGTTAGAAAGCTGGACTGAGAACAGGAAGATATGAAGCTTCATGGGTGACCTTGGGCCAGTCTGTCACTCTTACCCTTGTCTACCTTGCAGAATTGTTGTGAGGATAAAAGAATAAAAACTTTGTATGCTGCTTTGAACCCAGCAGGCCAGGGTTCAAGACCTGGGTCGGCCCCACAAGACAGGGTGAGCTCCTGTCCTTAGCCCAGCTCTGCAACGCCAGCTGGATCCAATCGTATTGGCTCTGCCTATCCATTGAACTAATTCAGTGGCGTGGAGAGGGGGGATTTGCTGCTTGGGTAACAGCCTATCCTCCATTACAATCCAACCCAGGCTTTCGTGCTTCTCATGCAGCATATGCAGCGCTGAGCATGATACAATAGTCTCTCAAGACTGATGGAGGCCTGCTTTTTTATGTTCCTTTGGGCATTTGCTTTGGTATGGGAAAGGAGGTGCGTAAATCCCTTAAGCAAACAAACAAACAAACAAATGTTTTTATTGTACCCATTCTAACATTTATAATGTTCCAAGATTTAAAGCACCCTTTCAATAAGCCCTTTTCACTAATCTTTCTCCCAACAACCATAAACACTGATGACAGCTACTGTGTTGCTCCCAGATCGGTGTCTGTAGAGTTCTCCTTGAAGAAAGTCACTTGTTATACAGAAACATATTTATAGCATTAGGCTTTGCATGTTTACTTGGTAGAAAATCCCATTGGGTTCAATAGGACTTGCTCACAGGAAGGTGTATATAGGACTGCAGCCTGAGCTTCCTTTGAATCTTTTGATGTTGTGGAAACCAGGATTATTATATATTTTCTGCTAATTTGCCTATAACAAACTATGGAACATCTCCAACACAGATTTTGACTTAGGTCATCACCCTAAGCTCCTAGGAAGATTAGCACTATAAACATGAAAATTAATAATCTGGAATATCTTGTTGATGGGGGGTGGCCATGGAATGAACTGTCTTGAGCAAGGTTATAGCCAGTGGTGGGATTCAAATAAATTAACCACAGGTTCTAAGTCCTAATAACCTAAATTAACAACAGGTTCTATGTCCCATTAGTAACCAATTCTCAAAACAAGGCACTCATTAACAAAGGGTTCTATAGAACCTATGAGAACCCCCTGAAGCCCACCACTGGTTATAGCCCTACCACAGCACAATGGCATAGTCCTACCACTTCCAGTGAAAGAATTCTGCATGCAAACTTGGTTTGCTCTTTGCCTCATCCAGAGACATATTTTGTCAAACACCTGGCAATTAAGTTTGTCTGGCACTCCCAGTAACTTACTGTGGCCTCCTTACCACGTTACAACCACCATTATTAACTCTTATTATGAGTTATTAACACTTAAATAAATAAGCAACTACAATGGCAAGGAGGAGTTGTTTTCCTTTTCCCCCTTTTACCTATGCTACTGTTTTGGCTGGCGCAAGCGGTAAAGACGCTGTGCCTGTTAACCAGCAGGCCAGGGTTCGATTCCTGGGTCAGCCCCACAAGACAGGGTGAGCTCCTGTCCTTAGCCCAGCTCTGCAACGCCAGCTGGATCCAATCGTATTGGCTCTGCTTTTCCATTGGACTAATTCAGTGGCATGGAGAGGGGGGATTTGCTGCTTGGGTAACAGCCTATCCTCCATAACAATCCAACCCAGGCTTTCGTGCTTCGCATGCAGCGGATGCAGCGCCGAGCACGATACCATAGTCTTTCAAGACTGACGGAGGCCTGCTTTTTTGAACCCAGTGACATAATTAAAAAAAAAATCAGGCACGCATGCATGCACGCCCACACACACACACCAGTTTGAATTTAGGAATTTCCAGCAAAGTATATTTTTAAAGGAGGGTCTGCAATATTTCTGACTTCCACTAGATGGTACCCTCACTCAAGCAGGACCTTCATATCTTTCATCTGCAAAGAATATCTGCAATCTTGGTGTGTGTGGCGTGTGTGTGTGTGTGCACGCGCACGCGCATGTATCAGTCACTGGCCTAAAACTGATAAATGTGATTTAAAGTTATATTAACTGATCCTTTTCAAGAACTATCAAATAGATTGCTAGTAATAATGTAGCAAGTAGATTATTGCTTAATATCCCACATTAAATATGAACACATGAATAACTAAATAATGTGTATGTGCACTGATTAAAGAATACACTGAATAACAGTATATAATGGAGATGGACCACTTTATTGAAATAAACAGACATCCAATGGGCCAAAACCCAGTAGCTACATAAAGCAAGGCACTAGAGAAGCAGAGACAAGGCCCCAGGGAAACGCCTGGGCTGCCAGGGTGGGAGTTAACTGAATGATGGCTTTCCCCCAAAATTTGGAGTCGATCCCATCACTGTCGGCTCCACATGGGGGCAGGGTGCAACCAGTCCATTGCCCCCCACCCCACCACACGCTGTATGAACATTGAGGGAGGTGCCATAGTTTTGGAAAGAGTCTGATCTTCAGCCCCTTGTGCCGTCGGGTCACTGAGGGCGGAGGCTAGGTCAACCCTGCCATAACTGCCCCAAGTGCACACCAAAAAGACCCTGTTCATGCCTGCTCCCCTGATTCCCCGGCTGATAAAGTGACCAGTACAAACAGTCTTGAGTAGGTGATAAAACTGTCCGTCACGGCCGCTCAAGAGAAAAGCCAAAAATTCCTACTCAGCCCCAAAGGCAAATAGCAAAAGCCCAGACTTTCAAAAGGCGTGGGTAGTGTGGATGCCTGTGACTGTCCTACATGCAAAGTGGGCCTGCCCTAGAGAGCGAAGCCCTAAATACCCAGCAGGGTGTACCCCTGGGGACTTGCTTGATCCCAATTCATTGACTAGTGTGCCCCCCAAACAGGCTCAGACAAGGGTGGTCCTTTGCTTATGGCTGTGGACTGGTATTTCCTCCTCTAATTCCAAATCATCACCACTGTGAAGTAAGCCAGCCACTGGATTATATAGTACATTGATATGTATACATTTTGATATGCTTTTTTGTATATAACTACATCAGGTTGAATGTTTGAAAAACACTTCACTGAAAAAATCTTTTCTGTTTTCAGTAGATTGCAGTGTGGAGTATTAGAAATGTCTAGAGACATTATCCACTTTGCTGTGTAAATAACCAATTAGTAGAAACATCTACATTATATAAATCTTGGAAGCAGTAGCAAGAAAAAGTATTGAGGTTTCTGCCAAAAATGATTTGTGAATGAATTGATTCATACACTTCAGCTGAAGCAACCTGAGAAGAAGATATTTGTGGAAGACCAACCAACCAGCCAGCTTATATGGAGAACAGAATGTGGCCTTAGATTATGGAACAGACCCTGCATCTTCAGGACACTGTTGTTGCAATAGGGTAAATATTTCTTTTCAATTTACTTGCTGTGCCCTCTGAATGGATTCTTTCCTGGCTCAGTGAGTTCTGAGCTAGAAATACGCCTAGTTCTGAGGTTCGTCCATGGGTACAAAAATTGGCTTCGGTAGATTGTCAAAGAGGACCCATGCCCTTGCCATGTCCCATCTATACTGACCGTTGATCCTGATGTGAGCCTATAATTAAAAGGGATTTTGGTTTGATAATATTTTTTTCTTTCTCTTATCGCTATAAAAGAAAAGATTTTATGGCAACATCAACTATTACTTTTGGGTTGAGAGGGCAGATGCAGTGCAGCAAATACCAGTCAGGGGCATAGGAAGGCTTTTTTTTTTGTTAGCACAGAAATCATGTTTTGGAGCTTTGTCACATTCCTGGTCTCATTATTACAGGTTGACCATATAGAATGGAGGACAGAGTGCCTCTACCTTTAAGCACTGCAGAAAAGAGGGAATTTATGCAGGGTTAGCACAATATAGAAGGGTTTAAAAAGGAGCACCAGCCTAAATTCCCTTTTCTATGTATAGTTTTAAGGTATAGACACTGTGTCTTCCATTCTAAATGGTCACCCTGAGTTTCATTGTTGGGCAGCAGAGATTCAGGTGTCCTGCAAGAAACAGACACCACCTCAAGTACCACTGTGGTACTCAGGCCACTGGTTAAGTAACACCGTGTTAAAGAGAGGGTGCAATTCTCTGTGGGTGCAATATTTTGTGGCATTGTTTTTCTGTGCTGCTGAAGAGACAAGGAACTGCTCATTTTAAATGTATATCTCTTTGAGAATCAGAACTAATGTACGGAAGAAATGCTTTGCTGGTATGAATGGATCTCTTCTGCATGCAGGCTCCAATTCTGGGGTTCCAGTTGTTGTCTTCAAAGTTGATTTTTTTACCTGACTATAGCCAAGATCCAGATGGCATTTTAGGATTGAAATCAAACAACAAAACAAAATCATTTGCATGCAAATTTGTACAATATTCCTTCATGGAGAATTCTCAGTAATATTTTACTTCCTCCTAAACAGCAATTTGTTTCTGAGCCCTCCAAGAGTTTATATTCTCTATACAGTGGCACCTCACGCAACAAATTTAATTCATTCTGGAGGCATGGTTGTTATGTGAAATATTCTTTACGTGAAATGGATTTTCCCATAGAAAATAATGGAAACTGAGATGATTGGTTCCACATCCCCAAAAATATTCATATAAAGATATTAACTGTATGTAAAAATGATGACAAAACACTGCAGTTGAATTCAAAACATGTGTTCTAAGTTCATGATCCTATGAAGTCTACTTAGGCTGCAATCCTAAAGACACTTTCTGGGAGTACGCCCTATTTAACACAATGGGGCTTACTTATGAGTAGACATGATGAGGGGGCTTCAATCAAAGACACTTTCTTCTGTAATTAAAGTTTTCAAAGCCCCAACGTTCTTCTTCTCTTCATCCTGAGCCTCTCTCTCCCCTGCTCCCTTCTTGCT
The DNA here is from genome assembly GCA_030015325.1 of Cryptoblepharus egeriae. Lineage (NCBI taxonomy): Eukaryota > Metazoa > Chordata > Lepidosauria > Squamata > Scincidae > Cryptoblepharus > Cryptoblepharus egeriae. The sequence goes on from JAREYC010000004.1 coordinate 84,190,570, forward strand.
TGCCCTGAGCTGCTTCCCTCTTCTCCACTGCTGTTCCCTCCCTCTGCCCAGCAGACACCCAGCCACAGGAGGAACAGCGCGGAAGTGTTGCTTTTGCTATGGGCACGTGCACTAGGCAGACCTGATGCTTTTTAAAAGGGCTACCAGCCAGTTCATCTGCCCCAAAAGCCAACGAGTGTGCTTGTTAGGTGAAGAACAATTTGTTACATGAAGCAGAATCCGAGAAAAAATTTTGTTTGTTACGTGGATCAGTTGTTACACAAGGCAGTTGTTACTCAAGGTACCACTATATGTTGATTTGTGACTGTGAGATAATTCCCAAACAACTTATTAAATATGTTGTGTTTTATTTATTCAAGATGAAGTCCATGGCAAACAGAGAGGTGCAAAATCAAACCACTGTTACTGAATTCATTCTCTTGGGATTTGGAGATCTCCCCAAACTGGAATTTTTCCTCTTCTTTATCTTCTTTGTCATCTACTTGGTGTCTATGGCTGGGAACCTCACCATCATCTTTTTAGTCATGATGGATCATCGTCTTCACACTCCCATGTACTTCTTCCTGGGAAATCTGTCCTTCTTGGAGTCCTGCTACAGCTCAACCATTTTGCCAAAAATGCTTACTAGTCTACTGACTGGGGAAAGAAGGATATCTTTCAAAGCCTGTTTTATACAGTTTTACGTATTTTCATGCCTTGGTGGTACAGAGTGCTACTTTTTATCTGTCATGTCTTATGATAGGTACTTGGCTGTATGCAAACCATTGCACTATGGCACTCTCATGAATAGCAGATTGTGCCTCCAGTTAGCCGTGGTATCTTGGGTCAGTGGTATTCTGGTTAGCACAAGTGCAACACTCTCAGTATCCTCACTGTCATTTTGTGGTCCGAATGAAATTGATCATTACTTTTGTGATTTTCCCCCAGTTGTAAAAGAAATATCTTGCAGTGATACTTATGTCGTAGAAATTACTGCATTCATATTTGTCTGTGTATTCACCTTTCCTCCCTTTCTACTCACCTTGACATCCTATCTATTGATCATTGTTACAATCCTCAGAATTCCCTCGACCACTGGGAGGCAAAAGGCCTTCTCTACCTGCTCATCTCATCTGACTGTGGTTGCCCTGTTTTATGGGAGTCTGATGCTTGTCTATATGCTACCACATTCCAGAAACTTCAGATACTGGAAGAAAATCTTCTCTCTCTTCTACACAGTCTTGACACCCATGGTCAATCCCCTCATATACAGCCTAAGAAACAAAGAAGTTAAGGAAGCCGTAAGAAAGTGTTCCCGGAGGTTTCACAAAGCACTTCATTGTATCAATAATCCCGTTTTTCAGCTCTCTAAATGAAATAGTAATTTGTTTCATCTGTGGATCCTACTCATTTTTTTGTTCATAATATCACTGAAAAAATCTCACTTAAAGTTTGACACATTGATATCTATATCTTAGAAATATATAGTGTAGATTTAGGAATATCATATGAAATCAAGTATACATAGAGAATGAAGGGGATATTCAACTCAAAAAACTCTGAGGCAGGGTGACCATATGCTGGCACCCAAAAGTAGGACAGGGTCGCTGAAGAGTCTAGATTTTCTACTGAAAATCCAGACTTTTAAAATAAAATTTGGAAAAAAATTAAATTTTTTAAAATTATCCAACAAACAGGCCAAAACCCAGCAGCTGTATAAAGCAAGGCAGTAGAGAGGGGGATCTTGGCAAGACCCTAGGGAAACTTCTGGGCTGCCAGGGTGGGAGTGAACTGAATCATGGCTTCCCCCTAGGATTTGGGGTCCATCTCGGCATTATCGGGCCCCACATGGGGGACAGGTGCAACCAGACCATTGGCCCCTCTTCACACACTATATGAACATTGATAGAGGCACCATCATTTTGGAAAGAGCCTGACCCTTATCAGCCCCTTGCACTGTCGGGTCACTGAGTGCGGTTGCTAGGTCAATCCTGCACTCCAAAAAGACCCTAATCATGCCTGCTCACCCGCTTCCCCTGCCGATAAAGTGACCTGTACAAACAGTCTTGTGTAGATGGCAAAACTGTCCTTCACGGCCAATTAGGAGAACAGCCACAAATTCCTACTCAGCCCCAAAAAGTGACCAGCAGAAGCCCTGACTGTCAAAAGGCGTGGGTAGGGTGGGTGTCTGTGATTGTCCCACATGCAAAGAGGGCCTGCCCTAGAGTGTAATGCTGTAAATACCCATTAGGGTCTTCCCCTCGGGACTTAGAATCATAGGATCATAGAGTTGGAAGGGAACTAGTAAGTCATCTAGTCCAACCCCCTGCCTGCAGTAGGAAATCCCCTTAGAGCATCCCCGACAGGTGCTCGTTGAACTGCCTTGAAGATCCCCAGTGAGGGAGAGTCCACCACCTCCCTTGGCAATCTGTTCCACTGCCGAACTGCCTTCACTGTCACAATTTTTTTTCCAGACATCCAACCAGAATCTCCTTTCTTGCAGTTTCTACCCATTGGTTCTAGTTCTGCTTTCAGAAGCAGCTATGAACAAATTGGCCCCTTCCTCCCTATGACAGCCCTTCAGGTATCAGAAGAGGGCAATCTTGTCTCCTCTCAGCCTTCTCTTCTCCAGGCTGAACATCCCAAGTTCCCCCAACCCCTCCTCATAGGGTTTCCCTTCCATCCCACTGATCATGCTTGTCACTCTCCTCTGGACTTGCTCCAGTTTGGCTGCATCTTTCTTGACTCTTGGTTAGGCGCTCTAGGGATTTTTACTGGTTAAGCGCTCTGGCCCTGTCAGGCCATGTCAGAAAAATTGTCATAAGCACCTAATTAATTAAACTCTGATGCTCTTAAAGTGATCAGTGACCTTCATTAGGATGAATAAAGAGAGAGTATTCAAAATCTGAGTCAAAAAATCTCATTTATTAACCTTAAAGCAAGTAATACAAAAAATGCTCACATGTAAGACCTGCAGCCACATTGTGTTTAATTTTCCTGATAAAAACATCCAAATGAACATTAATTGCAAACATGAATTGAAGTATAGGAAAAGTAGAGTCTGTCTCAGTGAGACAGACTCCCTGTCTCCCTAATCGCTGTTAGGGAGTTCAGCTGTGGAGATGCATTGGCACATTGAAATGCAAATGTCTTTGAAATGCAAGACAAAATGTTCTAAATGAGTTGTAAAGGAGTTGTAAATAAGTTGTAAAGCAGTTGTAAATGAGTTGTAAATGTCTGTAAATCACTTAAGACATAAATTAGGGCAACAAAATAGGGCGACAAGTCATGATGCATGTGGCCTGAGAGGCCAGGGGGTCATTACTGCATCCCGCGCAGGCAGTGGGAAAACTGACTAGAGGGGGTTTCGAAAACACCTATAGATAGGTGGGTACAGGGGGGGTCAGGCCCCTAGCCCACCTAGGCTCGGATAGGGAGCAAAAGAAAATTTTGGGGCTTTTCTAGCAAACGTGCTTAACAAAGGGTTAAAGTGTGGTGCCCAGAACTGAACACAGTACTCAAGGTGAGGTCTAACCAATGCAAAATAAAGAGAAACTATAACTTCTCACAACTTGGAAGCTACAGTCCTCTTAATGCAGCCTAGAGTGGCATTTGCCTTCTTTGCAGACACATTACACTGCTGATTCATGTTCAGGTTGTGATCCATGGTGACTCCAAGGTCCCACTCACATGTTGTGCTGCCAAGCCAAGTATTCCCCATTTTATACCTGTCTTTTTGGTTTTTATTGCCTAAGTGCAGAACCTTGCACTTCTCCCTGTTGAAGTTCATTCTTTTTGTTACAGTCCAGTATTCCAGTTTATCCAGATCCTCCTGGAGGTTTCTCCTGTCTTCTGTTGTGTTTGCTACTCCTCCCAGCTTGGTGTCATCCGCAAATTTGATCAGGCTCCCTCATATCCATTCCTCCAGGTCATTGATGAAAATGTTAAATAGAACCAGGCCCAAGACTTGCTTCATCCCAATTCATTGACTAGTGTGCCCCCAAACAGGCTTAGACAAGGGTGGTCCTTTACTTATGGCTGTGGATTGGTATTTCCTCCTCTTTCATGCCAAATTATTGCCACTTACTACCGGTAAGAAGCCAGCCACTGGATTATATAGTATATTGATATGTATACATTTTGATACGCATTTTTGTATATGACTACATCAGATTGAATGTTTAAAAAACACTTCAATGAAAAAATCTTTCCATTTTCAGTAGATTGCAGTGTGAGTATTAGAAATGTCTAGGGACCTTGTCTACCTTGCTGTGTAAATAACCAATTAGTAGAGATAACTACATTATATAAATCTTGGAAGCAGAAGCAAGAAAAAGTATTGAGGTTTCTGCCTAAAATGATTTGTGAATGAATTGATTCATATACTTCAGCTGAAGCAACCTGAGAAAAGGATATTTGAGGAAGACCAACCAACAACCAGTTGGTCTTTATATGGAGAACAGAAAAATAGAATGTGGCCTTAGATTATGGGACAGACCCTGCATCTTCAGGACATTGTTGCAGAAACAGGGTAAATGTTTCTTTTCAAGTTGCTTGCGTTACCCCCATGGATTCTTTTCTAGCTCAGTGAGTTCAGAGTTCTGAGCTAGAAATACAGCTAGTTCTGAGATATGTCCATAGGTACAAAAACTGGCTCAGGTAGATCGTCAACAGAGGACGTGGACCCTTGCCATGTCCTAACTATATCCCAATAGGATCACACCGTTGGTCCTGATGTGAGCCTATATTTAGAAGGGATTTTGGTTTGATAATATTTTTTCTCTTTCTCATATTGCTGGTAAGGAAAAGATTTTATGGCAACATCAACTATTACTTTTGGGTGGAGGGGGCAGATGCAGTGCAGCAAACACCAGTGAGAGACTCAGGAAGGCTTTTTTTTGTTAGCACAGAAATCCATGTTTCAGAGCTTTGTCACTTTCCTGGTCTCATTATTGCTGGGTGACCATATAGAATGAAGGACAGAGTGCCTCTACCTTTAAGCATTGCAGAAAAGAGGGAATTAATGCAGGGTTAGCACAGTATAGAAGGGTTTAAAAAGGAGCACCAGCCTAAATTCCCTCTTCTAAGTAATATCTAAAGGTACAGACACTGTGTCTTCTATTCTATATGGTCACCCTGAGTTTCATTGTTGGGCAGCAGAGATTCAGGTGTCCTGCAAGAAACAGACACCACCTCAAGTACCACTGTGGTACTCAGGCCACTGGTTAAGTAACACCGTGTTAAAGAGAGGGTGCAATTCTCTGTGGGTGCAATATTTTGTGGCATTGTTTTTCTGTGCTGCTGAAGAGACAAGGAACTGCTCATTTTAAATGTATATCTCTTTGAGAATCAGAACTAATGTATAGAAGAAATGCTTTGCTGGTATGAATGGATCTCTTCTGCATGCAGGCTCCAATTCTGGGGTTCCAGTTGTTGTCTTCAAAGTTGATTTTTTTACCTGACTATAGCCAAGATCCAGATGGCATTTTAGGACTGAAATCAAACAGCAAAACAAAATCATTTTCATGCTAATTTGAACAATATTCCAAATTCCTGGAGAATTCTCAGAGAATTCTGAAAATTGTTCCTCCTAAACTGCTATTTCTTTCTGATCTCTCCAAGAGTTTACATTCTCTATTTGTTGACTTGTGACTGTGAGATAATTCCTGAAAAACTTGTTAAATATGTTGTGTTTTATTTATTCAAGATGAAGTCCATGGCAAACAGAGAGGTGCAAAATCAAACCACTGTTACTGAATTCATTCTTTTGGGATTTGAAGATCTCCCCAAACTGGAATTTTTCCTCTTCTTTATCTTCTTTGTCATCTACTTGGTGTCTATGGCCGGGAACCTCACCATTATCTTTCTAGTTATGATGGATCATCGTCTTCACACTCCCATGTACTTCTTCCTGGGAAATCTGTCCTTCTTGGAGTCCTGCTACAGCTCAACCATTTTGCCAAAAATGCTTACTAGTCTACTGACTGGGGAAAGAAGGATATCTTTCAAAGCCTGTTTTATACAGTTTTACATATTTGCATGCCTGGGTGGTACAGAGTGCTACTTTTTATCTGTCATGTCTTATGATAGGTACTTGGCTGTATGCAAACCATTGCACTATGGCACTCTCATGAATAGCAGATTGTGCCTCCAGTTAGCAGTGGTATCTTGGGTCAGTGGTATTCTGGTTAGCACAAGCGTAACCCTCTCAGTATCTTCACTGTCATTTTGTGGTCCGAATGAAATTGATCATTACTTTTGTGATTTTCCCCCAGTCATAAAAGAAATATCTTGTAGTGACACTTACGTCGTAGAAATTACTTCATTTGTATCTGCCTGTGTATTTACTTTCCCTCCCTTTCTACTCACCATGATATCCTATCTATTGATCATTGTTACAATCCTCCGAATTCCCTCGACCACTGGGAGGCAAAAGGCCTTCTCAACCTGCTCATCTCATCTGACTGTGGTTGCCCTGTTTTATGGGAGTCTGATGCTTGTCTATATGCTACCACATTCCAGAAACTTCAGATACTGGAAGAAAATCTTCTCTCTCTTCTACACAGTCTTGACACCCATGGTCAATCCCCTCATATACAGCCTAAGAAACAAAGAAGTTAAGGAAGCTATGAGAAAATGTTCCTGGAGGTTTCAGAAAGCACTTTATGGTTTTAATAATCCCGTTTTTCAACTCTCTAAATGAAATAAATTATAATTTGTTTGATCTGTGGATCCTACTCATTTTTTGTTCATAACACTGAAAAATCTCACTTAAAGCTTCTATGGCTTTAAGATCTATATCTTAGGACTGTATAGTGATTTATATCTTAGGACACAATCCAGAGCAAATTCAGCCTGCTCTGACCTAACTGCACTCTCCTAACTATTCTGTATCCAGAGCAGAAAGTTATGCTGAATCCACAGAGTCAGGAAGCCTGGGCTGCCCTAACTGCTCCAGAGCATGCTAAGTAATTGACACAAGGGGAAGAATTGCTCCTGAGGAGACATCCCTCAGATCACACTGAACAAGAACAGCTGTGGTGCCTACAGTGGTGACATGACTCTGCCTATCACCTGCTGCGGAAGTCTGTGCGTCATCCCTGGGATGCGCACCCCCCCCTACCTGGACTGCGCAGTCACCAAAGTTGGCACCTGCGCAGTTGTTTCTGAAGCCAACTGGCTTCAGAAAGAGTACTGCGCAGGCACCATCTCTGACACCTGCGCAGTACTTTTCTGAAGGCTTTTGGCTTCGGAGGAGACTGTGCAGGCGTCAGAGTTGGTGCCTGTGCAGTACTCTTTCTGAAGCCATTCGGCTGCCGCTCCGCCTCCTGAGTGAGGCCGAATGGCTGTGCAGAGGCGCGGACTTTCTCTGCTCTAAGGAAGTCTCCTCTGAAGCTGTTCGGCATGCTCAGTGTGTTTCTGCGCAGTGCACCTCAGATGGCCGTTCAGGCCAGCTCCTCAGACAAGTGGCAGCTTCTGGCTGCTGCTCCGCCTTGGAGAAGGCCTGAATGGGGGTGCTGACGCCCGGGGCCTGCCAAAGGACAGTCAAACTCCTCCGGCGCATCACCCCATACGGAGTGCATCCCCAATGCAGCCCACACCAGCCGCACCAGTCTGGTGACGCCACTGGGTGCCTGCCTTATAAGGAGTCCCTGATGAGATGCCAGTACATTCTACAGTGAATACAAGGGGCTTCTTGGAGTGGCCTGCTGTATCCTGTGGTTTGTGGGCAGCCGTAGTTTGTTCCATATCCTGAGGTTGAGAGGCAGGGGTTGCAGCTAGGCTGGCCAAGAACTCAGATTTTTGGTCAGCACTGCCATTCTTACTCGGGCCTTATCATGGACCCCTATGGGTCTACTCATTACTATACCTGCTCGTGAGGTGGTATAATTCTGAGGGCTGGAAGAAGGCATTTCTGCCTTGGAAACAGGCTTAGGATACAGAGTAATTGCTCTGCCCTAGGCAATGCTAAACATGCCCTCAACTTGCCTCTCCTGAGCTGCTTAGGCTGCCCCAGTTAGGGCAGAGCAGGTCCACCTCTCTTAGGGCACCCTATCTTGCCTTGCTCTGCCCTAAGCCTCTTCCAGAGTAACTGGGCTGGAACATCTTGCAGTTGCTCCAACCTAGTGTTAGATAGGGCAACCTAAGGGCTCTTATGTGGACAGATTAGTTGCTCTGGATTGTCCTGTTAGGAATATATAGTGTAAACTTAGGAATATGGTATGAAATTAAGTACAGAAATGGAATGAAGGAGATATTAAACACAACAAAATCTCAGGGTTCAATCCTAACCATTTTAGGCTGGCATACTTCATCTGGCATAATTTCCTGTGCTACTGTGGAGAGCCTGGCACTTGGTCTATCCCACTCCTGGTGGGGTTAGACAAGTGCACCAGCATGCGCCATCCTTTCCATAGCACCACAGGAAGTTATGCCAGGTGAAATATGCTGGTCTAAGTATAATTTATTTGTGTGGACTTGTGTTAAGCCAAAGGCACTGTTGAATTGTGCCCCCAAAGATACACTGCCAGATTCATTCTGCATGCCGAGAATCCACTGTGCAACGCTCCACTATATATATGCACTCTGTCTCCCACAGTGTCAGATCAAGTTTTTTTTTTGGAGCCCTACAAGCCAGGTCTGCAGGTCACAGCTCCTCCTTCATTTCTGCTCCCAGACAATGGGCATTAGATAGCATATCTATCTATCTATAGAAATACATAGGGAGGCAGGTAGATCTGATAGATACTTTTCCAAATAAAATATAAACAGAGTTGTTTACAATAGAAATATAAAACAGTACAAAATAAAAAGGCAGTAAAAGTAACAGGTTAAAATCATGCCCCCAAACTCAGAGTAACTATGGGAGCACGTAAGAGACTTTACATGCACCCGTAATTACTGCACCACCTAGTGAAAACCTATGGGAAATTCATATTGCAATCCAGAGTAAGTTGTTGTTACACTGGAGCAAGGACTCCCCATAGTTACTCTGGATTTTGCCCTTAATATCAAATAAAACCACCATGTTATTAAAATAAAGGAACTGATCAGGAATAAAACTTGGTCAGTGATATAGTAAAACTCTAAGCGAATATCAATCCAAGCACAACAGATTCTTTGTTTAGGGAATCAATAAAGATCATTTTTTTTTGGAGGGGTCTGATAACCTCCTCTGACAAAGCATTTCATGGGTCACGTCTGATTTTTGCTTGCCGCCAATCATCATATCAATGATTGGCCAGAAAGCAGGAAATGAGGACCTAAATGCCATGTTAGGCTCATGAGTCATATGGCAAAGGATGCTCTCTAAGTAATAAGTTAGGCTTTACATTTGATAACTAGAACCTGGAACTGGGCCTGAAATGAGTTGTTAGCCACTACTTGTGGCTAAAAATAAACTTCTAGTGCAAGATGAGCATGATCAACAGTCTAACCATTGTGTTTTGCATCTTCATGGTCACCATCATTTAAAGTGAGAAGGCATCACTATCAAACTACTTTGGTATTCTTCTTGGACCATTGGGCTTTTGATATCCATTTCTGTGCATGACCACATGAGGCTGAATGTTTCTTTTTTATGAAAACCTTCTCTTAAAATTCTCAGTAGAGTGAATTGTATTAGAAGTGTCAAGGGACATTACCTTGCTGTGAAAACCATAAATAACCAATCAGTAGAATCAGCTGAATGTGTTAGTGAATGTGAATCAGGAGAATAGGCTGGAGCTAGAAAAGGGGTTGAGATTTATGATTTGTGAATGAATTGATTCATACACTTCAGTTGAAGCAACCCAAGAAGATATTTGAGCAAAAACAACCAGCTGGTTTTTATATGAGGAACTGAAAAATAGGATGTGGCTTTAAATTATGGGATAGATCCTATAGTACTACATTTTCAGGACTCTGTTGCAGTAACATGGTAAATGATGTAAATTTTTTTCAGTTTCCTTACAATTTCCCTCCATATGTCCTTTTCTAGCTCAGTGAGTTTTTGCCCCTACCACTTGATGTCTATAGGTACAAAAATGGGCTCAGACAGATCGTCAACAAGCATCTTGGCTCTTTCAGTCATACTCACCTGATTCAGGTCTGAGCCTATATTTAGAAGGGATTTTGTTTTCACAGAGTTTTTTTCTCATCTAATGTCTGGAAAAGAGAGGATTTATCAGATGTACGGTACAATCCAATGCATGTTTACTCAGAAATTGTTTCATTGAGTGTAATTGGATTTACTCCCAGGTAAGTGTGTATTCAGTCCTAGTCTGGTCAACCTTGTAAGGTATCCTGTTTCCCCAAATGACCTCGCAGATGTTTCGAAGATGTCCACAATCCGGGCCTGAAAATGATGCTTCTACTTATTGTTTGTTCTCTGCCATTTGATATTCAGAGTCCATTCAAATGATACATTTCCACTTGAACTGTCTCAGTGTAATTAGCATTACCGTCATGATGCACACACACTCTCACTTGAAGGGAGGAACCTCCTGAACTAGTACTTGTGGAAAACCATTTTTTGCATTGTCTGTCTTTTGCATTGTCAGTGGCAGACACTGTGGGAGACAATGCATTGGTCATCCAAGCTGACCTTAAAGTTTATTGGCCCTGAACATGGAATTGCATTTAGCTGCCATGGATTAGCCTCTGATATATATATATATATATATATATATATATATATATATATATATATACACACACACACACACACACATATATATACACACACACACACACACACACACACACACACACACACACATATATATATATATATATATATATATATATATATATATATACACACACACATATATATATATATACATATATGCCTTCTGACTCGACACTACTTTTTGTGCCATCCAAGTCAGAAGACATTATCATAATGAATTATTGATGCAGTGAATTTTATACTGTATGCATTACGCAAAGAAGAATTTTTTTCTCTTTTAATGCCAATCCAGGTCATATTTTAGATATGGGGCAAACAGGAATATATATAGCATTCCAAATGCAGACACAGCCTAAATTTCTAGGAACGTATTGCAATGCTACCTATTTTGCTTTGTAAAATCCCTTTTTTGAAGTGTGGCTTTTTTACCAATGCACCATACATAACTTATATTTTCACTGAGTTATGTGTTATGAATCCAATATTCCTTTGATAGATAGTTGGAAGATTAGATAACAAGCTTAACTTTCTATCAAGAAAGGAGCAATATTCAGGGGGGAAATCAGGAAACAAATAAATAGCACTAAACAAAATGAACCGCATCCTTAATTTAAACAGTATTCAACATTTATAGAGAATTATCATTAATGTTTTACTGCTTTCTAAAGAACAATGTTTACTGCTGAACACTCCAAGAGTTTGCATTTTCTCTATATTGGTTTGCAACTGTGGCTTGAGAGACACACTGAATTCCAAAATAACACATTTAACCATTTATTTGTGTTTTATTTTATTCAAGATGCAGTTCATGGCAAACAGAGAGCCGCAAAATCAAACAACTGTTACTGAATTCATTCTTTTGGGATTTGGAGATCTCCCCAAACTGGAATTCCTTCTTTTCTTGATGTTCTTAGTCATCTACCTGATTACTATGGCTGGGAACCTCACTATTGTCTTCTTAGTTATGATGGATCATCACCTTCACATCCCCATGTACTTCTTCCTGGGAAATCTGTCCTTCTTGGAGTCCTGCTACAGCTCAACCATTTTGCCAAAAATGCTTACTAGTCTATTGACTAGGGAAAGACGTATATCTTTCAAAGCCTGTTTTACACAGTTTTACATGTTTGCTTGCCTGGGAGGTGCAGAATGCTACTTCTTATCCGTCATGTCTTATGATAGGTATTTGGCTGTATGCAAACCATTGCACTATGCCACTCTCATGAACAGCAGGTTGTGTCTCCAGTTAGCAGTGGTGTCTTGGGTCAGTGGTGTTCTGGTTAGCACAAGCACAACTCTTTCAGTGTCTTCACTCTCATTCTGTGGTCCAAATGAAATTGATCATTACTTTTGCGATTTGACGCCAGTCATAAAAGATATATCCTGCAGTGACACTTTTGTCATAGAAATGATCTCATTTATTTCTGTCTGTGTTTTCACCCTCCCTCCCTTTCTTCTCACCTTGACATCCTATCTGTTGATCATTGTTACAATCCTCCGAATTCCCTCAACCACTGGGAGGCAAAAGGCTTTCTCTACCTGCTCATCTCATCTGACTGTGGTTGCACTATTTTATGGGAGTCTGATGCTTGTCTATATGCTACCACGTTCCAGGAGTCTTGGATATGTGAAGAAACTCTTCTCTCTTTTCTACACAGTCTTGACACCCATGGTCAATCCTCTCATATACAGCCTAAGAAATAAAGAAGTGAAGGAAGCCATGAGAAAGAGTTCCAGGATGTTCTACAAGGCCCTTTATGTTTGAAATTACATAATATATTTGGCTTATGGGTCATACTCATTTATTTCCTTTGCTAACAACACCGAAAAATCTCAATTAATACTTGGCGCACAGCACAATCCAGAGTAACTACGGGTATTCTTACGTCACCCTAAGAAAAATTTATTCTTGATTGCTCTTTGCATTTCCCATAGGTTTACCTTAGGTGGCATCATAACTATGTTGACATAAATGTCTCTTGCATTGACGTAAGATTTCCTGTAGCTACTCTGGATTGTGCTGACAATTTATGTAACGAAATTGTGAATTTTTGAGTGAATTCTTAGGAACGTGTTGTGAAATCAAGTTCACCAAGGGAATGGATGAGATATTCAAAAATCTCATTTTGTCAGTAGTGTGACTATTCTTACATTTTTAGAGCAATAGGTATCCCAGTCAGTAATATGTATCCCAAACTCTTTGAATCAAACCCCTTGAAGTTAATTAAATTTCTTATGTACTTATGTATTCCTCCACCTTTGGTTTTTCTTTTCTTTGTGTGAATAAATGGGGTTGTAATTATTAAAGGAAACAAAATTTGTTACTTTAAATTTAAAATATATATACAGGTGCAGCCTCTTTATCCATAGGATTCCACTCTGTGTGCCACCTCATGTGGCCTTCAGAGTTTCAAAAAGGCCCCTTTAACAGTGTTCAGGCAAAGTGGTGCATGGCCTCTGTGAGGCTCAGAAAACCTCCCATAATTAGATTCTATATGGACCATTCTATATGGACCAAGCAGGTCACCCTGCTTGTGGAGAAAGACAGACCAGCCACCCTATTTCTTAAACAAGTCATCTGTACTTTGGGATAGTGACTCCAGATGCTGAAACACATTGATAACTGGATTTGGGGGTCTTGGCCATCACCTGACCTCCAAAGATAACCAGCAGCACCCAAAATATTTCTTATATTTATTTTCCACCCATTCTATTCCCAGTATGTTAAACATCTATGAGGCATGGATCTGGAGCAACTGATCCTAACCAGCATAGGCCAATGCAACTCACTTGTCTTCCCATTCCTCTGGTACTGTGGAAAGGTCAGTGCATGTCTGTGCATTGGCATAAAACCCCTCCAGGAGTAGTGTAAAACTTGGTGACTTGTTTAAGAAATAGGGTGGCTGGTCTGTCTTTCTCCACAAGCAGGGTGACCTGCTTGGTCCATATAGAATGGTCCATAATTAGATAGAATCTAATTATGGGAGGTTTTCTGACCCTCATAGAGGCCATAAGGTACTTTAAGTATCTTATAGTACTTATGCAACAACCCCAGGGCACAATGGGATTTGTTCCAGGGCTTGTGCCAGCCTCACAGGGGGGTTATGTTTGCAGCCCCATTGTTGCAGAATAACTTGTAATAAATATTTCCCCACCACAGCCATCTGTATAAAATGGCCTGGTTTTTTTAGATGGGTTTGCTTTTAAGATATTTTTTGGCCTCTTTCCTATTTTTGCACCAGAGGTTGCTGTGTCAAGCACCATTTTAAAGGATTTCTGACACACTTCCATTGACCAGCAGATATAGATAGGTAACCTTTGACAATACTGATCATTGCCGCACAAACCCCCTCTGTTTCATATGTCTCATGCAGTCAAATTAATAACATGCTAAGTGCCAATATCTTTCCCCTCTTAGTGGAAGACAGTCATTCATGTGCTAGTAGCATTTTATTTAGACTTCTGCTGACACATCATATATCATATACAGGGTTTTCTCTGTACACTGTTTAGAGTCTACAGATTGTACAAAGTGCAGCTCTGTGATTATTTGCCGTGTCAGTCCTTGTGAAAACATACAGTATCTAGTCTGTTTGGAAATAGCTACACAATTCAAAGAGCAGGGATTAACCTTTAACCCATAAAGGTGGCTTTTGACAAGGTGTTTGAAAGAATATTTTTTTTCCTATGTGGTCCTATGAGGACCTCATCAAAAATGTGGATTTTTGGATGAGGCTCAGAAGTGGAGATAACACAGTTAACAGCTTATAAGGAATTCTCTTCCAAGCATTATCTTTATATTCTTTACATGTGCGAGAGAAAGTGAATTAGCATTATATATGACTGGCCCTATTGTGGAATATTTAACTGTTAATAATATCAGAAGATTCATGTTACATCAGGCAAAAGGCCCAGATACTCTACCTTCCTGTATCTTACAATGGTCCACCAGATGCCTCAAGGAACCCACAAGGCAACAAAAGTATCCTGTACATGTCCTGTATGTGTCCTATATCCTCCCTTGCATTTGACTTGCAACTGTCTGTCTGCTACGCTTCAATGTTTATAACACTTTACATTATTGCTTACGTTATTGTTCCCTATACTATGCAAAAAATACACATTTTGTCATGTATATTCTAAAAATGGATTTCAGGAAGTACGTAAAATGGTGTGGTCACCCAATATGTTTTCTGCATGCATCAAGTGAAAAAATAGGTACGCTGCCACACAAGTAGTACCATAACTCCTAAGAAATTCATAGCACAACCTTGCAACATGATGACAGTTGTAGGCATTTCAAACTAGAGGGGAGGAACTGAATATTTGAATGTTCCTCTGTGGGAACATTGGGAAGGAGCACAGAAAATTCAATAAATATGTACAGTTGAGAAACAAGATGCATTTTAAAACATTTTAAAATGTGTAAATGTTCCTCTCCCTGGGAACAATTAAAACATGGCAAGCAGTAGGGAACCTATGTCTCTTGACACTTTGAAATATCTTAGAGCTCCTGATTATAATGGCTACCCGTGTGATTCTATAATTTGCTGTGAGATATAAAAATGGGAAAATATTAAACTGTCTCCAGAGCTTCCACTGTTTGGAAACTTACTTTAATCAATGAAAAGCAGTTATGCTATAAGGCAGTCATATAGTGGACATTTAGGGCACAAGCCTATCCATGTCTACTCAAAAGTAAGCCCCATTTTGTTCAGTGGGTCTTACTCTCAGGAAAGTGGTTTTAGAATTGCAGTCTGTGATGCATATAATTACTGCAACATTTCAGAATCTTCCAGAATATCACCATCAAGGTGATGAAGATCAACATGCTTCCTGCTCTACAAAGGTATAGTGAGGTTGCAGGTGGTCATTCAAGTGAGTTCCACTCATATCAGTGAACCATACCTGGGGGTAACCTTGGTCAAGACAGCAACTACAGATGTACCATATGTTCCTCTCCAAAACATTTGGATGTTGTTTTCCTTGTATAGTGGTGTGATAGCACAGCTCGATCAATCTGATGAATGACATTCAGCATGTCATGAATATATCGTAGCTTCATTGCTTTACCATTCATTGAAAAGTTGAACTAATAAAACAAAATAAAGCAGTTTTGTGCTGTCATAGCAGCAGCTATCTGTTTGGATTTAAATCCAAATGCAACATGGTGATGGGCTGATGAGTCAGTTTAGAGGAGGGGAAGGCATGGGTCCTCTGAGTGTGCCTCAGCAGTGTTAGAAACTTGGGGTGTGCTGTGTTATGAATAGCAAGCAAACCAGGCAACCTATAAACTGCTTTTTGGTTATTATTTAGGTGTTTTTCAAAAATATATAGTGATTTTCCATGTGCCACTTACAAAGTATTTGTAGGCCACAAGTGGTGTATTTGCTATACATTGCCCACTCTGATCTACACCAATAATGCCAAACTGTAAATATACATTGAGATTTAAATGTACTCTTAACCAGCACTTAGGCCAGATAAGTGAATTTATGCTGTCTTCCGGGTGTTATAAATGTGCTGTAAAGCATATTTGTGCCCCCTTGGGATTCAAGTAAGCTGGCATGAGGATGCATGCTGGTCTCCTTGTGCTAGATCTGGAACAGTAGAGGGTATGTTTGTGTTGTCCAATGGGGCTGGTCCAATGGGGCTGGTCCAAGGGATTGGAGAGGGTGGTGATAGAGAAGAATGGGGGAATTTTGGGTGGAAGGAGGGTGGGCTAGTGGATAGACTGGGCCAGGGATAAGGGTAAGACTTGGCAACACAGACCAGATCCTAACCCCTACCCTGGCTAGCATGACTTTATACCTGGCTACTCTGATTTGCACCAGTGTACACATTCAAGGATTCACAGATACAGATCCATGTAGTCCAGTAAGGATGGTTGGAGCATTACTTAGGGTAAGGTGATAAATATTTTTTGACTGAGTTGTGCCCACCCACCTCCTAGCCTGTGTTGGATATGCACAGGTCAGGGTTGGGCTATATTTATCTTCTTTGTTAGAAGTTGCTTGGAGTTAAGATCTGCTCTTAGAATGATTATGTAACATTTGGGAAGAAAAATACAAGCCAAAAGCCCAATGTTGGAGGCCAAGATGGCAAAGACCTCCACAGCCACTATGTATTTCCCTTTGGTGCTCAGGTAGGCAGGAATGAAGGAGATCCACACTCTGCAAAAGACCAACATGCTGAAGGTGATCAGTCTGGCCTCATTGAAGGTGTCAGGCAGTTTTCGGGCTAAGAAAGCAATGATGAAGCTGATGAGGGCCAGGAGACTGACATAACCCAGTACAGAGTAGAACATGGTGACAGACCCTTCGTTGCATTCCACAACGATCTGATGTGGCTGGGAGTGCAGGTCCATATCTGGGTATGAAGGAGAGGTTGAGAGTTATACAATGCAAAGACTCACTTGAATGAGGGAGCAGGAAAGAACCATAGAGTAGGCCACATTTTTCCCAAGCCATTTCCTCATATTATTGCCTGGCTGGGTAGCCATGAAAGCCAGAACCACAGTGATAGTTTTTGCAACACACTAGAAACTGCAACAGAGAAAATGATGCCAAAAGCAGTTTGTCGGAGGAGGCAAGAGACCTTGTTAGGCTGGCCAATGAAGAGCAGGGAGGAAAGGTAGCAAAGCAGGATGGAGCTGAGCAGGATGCATGTCAGGTTTCGGTTGTTGGCTTTGACAATGGGAGTGTCCCAATTCTTCACAAAGGTGTGTATTACCAAACCTGTAAGCAGAGCAAAGGTAACAGCCAGGGAAACCAAAGTGATTCCCAAAGGCTCTGTGTAGGTTATGAAGGTCATGGTCTTGGGGATGCACTGGTCTTGGTTCTCATTGGGATATTGATCTTCTGGGCATTTGAGACAATGAGCTGCATCTGAAAAAGAAGAAACGGATCATCAAAACAGTGTCTTATTGATCCATGTAGTTTTTATTGATGTCTGGTGACTTATTGATCCATGTTGTTATGAAGAAAAAGTTAATACAGAATTTTAAAGGTGAAAAGTTAATACAGAAGTTAATAATAATAGTTAATACATAATAATAATGGTTAATAATGCAGGTAATAATAGTTAATACAGAAAAGCCAATAATAATTCAAAAGTTGCTGTTTATCTCCTTTTGGGCACTCTATAGTAGGACCAAAGATCCCAATATATCACAGGCAAAGCTGGTTCACCCATGTGGCTGACTCAGAGTGACCAGATGCTGGAACCCAAAAAGGAGGTCAGGGTCCCCCAAAATTCCAGATTTTCTACTGAAAATCCGGTTATTTAAAGTTTTTTGGGGCAGGACCCTATCCCCCTTTTGGTTCCAGCTTCTGTTCACCCTGGTTACTCAGGAGTAAGCTCCATTCACTTAATTGGCTTACTTCTGAGTAGACAAGGATAGGAAGAATCAAGAGGGCTTATTTGGACTGGGGAGGCTGGAGATGGTGGTTGGTGTGGAGGGTGCTTGGAGGCACTTTACTGGCTGCCTCAGTGTGGTGTGACTGAGTTTTGGCCAGCCAGTCAGCCATTCTCAGTAGTATTACAGTGTGTATGCAAGTGCGTGCCAAAGGCTGCAGAGCGCGCATGCACACATTGCTTCCACTATGGAAGCAACTATGGAAGCGGCCATGGCCACTCACGCCTCCAATCTCACTCTCACCAGAGGCAAGGTCCCCAGAGCGGATGCTCCGCCCAAGTCCGGCTCCCACAGTAGGAAGTGTTGCTTCCGTATTGGAAGCAACACATGCATGTGTGCTCTGCAGCCTCAGACACATGCATGCATGTGCATTGTAATACTATTGAGAATGACTGCCCGGCTGGCCAAAACTCAGCTGCGCCGCACCAGGGCAGCCAGTAAAGTGCCCCCAAGCACCCTTTCACCCCCCAGTTGCCCAGACAATTCCTTATTGGGCCAGGTGGTCTGGTCCAATAAGCAAAAGCCAGACATGTCCAGCCAATTCTGGCTTTATGGGAAGCCTGGGCTGACTGAAACGCTGGTTGAGAGGTGCCTACCTTGTCTAACCAGTAACTTCTACAGAGTCTCCCTTCCTGCCATGCTGTCAGGATTGAAAGTGCAACCTGGTGATGGGGTTGATGAGTTAGTTTGGAGAAGAGGAAAGTTGGGGGATATAGTATAGATCTAAAGCCCATCACTCTTCTCTCCCACACTTCCTGTTTTTATTTTCCTTTTACAATTCAGAATGTGGGGGGAGAGGAAGAGGCTGGCTCATCACCCGATAATGGTGTACAATGTTCGGTACATACCTCAGCTCTTATACTGATGCTAAATACAAAATTGCCCTCTGATTCAGAGCTTCGCTGCCCCTTTCTTCTCCCTAGACATGCACAGGTTATAAAGGGAGTGGGAGGCTTATGGAGGGGGAAGGGAAATAATTCTCTTTCCCACTCCCAAGCCTCCCGATCCACACACCGTATTGGATACAGCACAAATCTTTTTGGCATAGCTGTTATCAATTGGGAGAGAAGGCAAGGAGGCTTGTGCTCAAATCTCATGGAAACAGCAACTTCTTTATTTTCCCATTAAGATATAGGGTGATGGAAAATGGTACCCATGTTCTCTGGTCATGTTCTTTTGGCCAAGGTGGAAAGAAAGATGATATATTATCGTTAAATTGACAAGTAATAAAGGAAAAAAAACTCTTATGCCATTAGCTTCTTCAAAATATGGCTGAATGCTTTTTGTTTCCTTGGATTCTTGCTAAAGAATATCAGTTTTATTTGACACTTTAGTGATCTGACATTTTCTCTCACTGGCAGTAGGTAATTCAAGTGTCCAGAAAGGATCAGACCATGTTAAGGAAACAAATATTTGCAAATATTTCATTAAAGCTCTGTGCTGAGCCACTTACCTGTCTGATTAGATATCATGTCTTCTGGGCATGGAGTACAATCATAGCAACAAACTGGCTTCTCCTCTGGAACCCTCCTCTGGTTGGGCTGTGTCCAACCTGACAACTCTCAACACAAACTGAACGGGGAGGGATCTAAGAATAAAGAACAATGTGATAAGTTGAAGCAGTGATTTTCACCCCTTGGTGAAGTCAGATATGAAATCAGATTTGAGATGGGTGAACTAAAAGATCCATTGGTATACTGGTTTATGATGTATTCATTTATGAAGTTTATATATTGTACTATTGTAATTTATTTTCAATGTGTAGTGTATATAGGCTTAAAGAATATATATTTCTGTTATTGTTGTGGATTGTTAAAATAAAAAGTTAAAAAACCAACCAAACAAACAAAACAAAAAAAAGATGAAGCAGTGATTTTCAATCTTTTTCAACTCACAGCACACTGACAAAGCACTAAAATTGTCAAGGCACAGCATCAGTCTTTTGACAGCTGACAAAGCATACCGTGCTGCTGGTGGGAGGTTCTCATCTCTCAATGGCCCTAGTATTAAATTATATTATTTTATAAATAAATGAATTTTCCAATCCCATAGCAACCTGTGGACCACTTGTGGCACACCAGTGTGTCATGCCATACTGGTTGAAAATAACAGAGTTGAAGCTATCTGCTGATGCTCACCAGTCCATCTCAACACCCAGCCTGAAATAAGGGATTCCCCAACTGCAAGACAATCCAAGTCGTAAGATTCCTGTCCCAACTTCTGAAGAGACCTATTTATATCAGGGACATACTGTATCAATACCCCAGTTTCTGTAGATATTCCCCACTTCTCTACAGATTCAGGAGATATTTTTAATGGGAATTAAATAGATCCTAAATGTAATAACAGATGTGTTGAATGCACCTTTGGTTTGGTTCCAAAGGTGCTCTTCTGCAAGGAGAAGGTGGCCTCATCTATTCACATCTATTTTCCCCCCTCATGCTAAAGTAGTAGTTTAGAAAATGATTCCGAGATGGAAAAAAAAATTTTTCCATCTAAAGCCGATCAAGAACAAGAGTTTGTCAGGTTTTTCAAAACCATATTTTTCAGGTTTTTCAAAATAGAGTTTTGCATAACAATGTTATGATATTCTAGAACTCATATGCCATGACTCATATGTTTTTTATATTTTTTAATCATCATGATCTTCACCAGAGTTCAAAACATTGCAGTTGCTAGATTTTTTTTTTACCTGAATCAATCTTTGGTGTTTTTATTTTTATTTTTTTGGGGGGGGGGGGTCGTTGGAGTGGGAGAAGGTTAATACAATCCAACATTCCAACATCTATACAGCCCCAAGATCTGGGAGGAATTGTTGAGTGCCCCCTCCCAAACAATGCTGGATTTAGGGCGCAATCCAGAGTAACTTGCTCCGGTGTAAGAACAATTTGCTCTGGATTGCAATATTAATTTCCCATAGGTTTTCACTAGGTGGTGCAGTAACTACGGGTACACATAATGTCTCTTACGTGATCCCATAGTTACTCTGGATTGTAGGGTATGTGCATGCCCAATTGGCATGGTTGCATCAGCATTGAAAAGTTGGATAGGATTCTACCCCTGTTGTGTTTTTGTGTTGCCTGTTGCCAGTTATTTCCCTTATCTATCTATCTATCTATCTATCTATCTATCTATCTATCTATCTATCTATCTATCTATCTATCTATCTATCTATCTATCTGTCTGTCTGTCTGTCTGTCTGTCTGTCTGTCTGTCTGTCTCTTCCTTTTGTGATTGTTTTTGAAAATCATAGTTCCTTATCCTCTTTCATTATGTGATGATCCAATGAGGCATTTTAATTACTAAAATATATATCCTTTAGAAAAAGTCAATCACCCTGCTCTACATCCTTTCAATATACATATTTTGTTAAGAGTTCATCTGTCTTGGAAACACATTTAAAATATTTGCTTTTTATCTGTCAGCAGATTGTAAGTATTACCCATATGATTCCAGCTTGTACATATTATTTGATATTTCTTGTACATATTTGTACAGGACATTCTCAAACAGCAGTGTCAGTCATGGTTAGTACTCAGGTGACACTGTGAGACAGTGCCTCCTAAACTAGAATTGGATTGTATCCTAGAGCTTCAATACTATACATTCCTAGAGAAAGCGGGCTTAAAAACAGTAGTTCTTACTTCCAAGTAAACATAAATGTAACTGTTCATTTTACAACTACCTGGCATAGCTAATGATCACGTGGCCTGGTACAAATCTCAAAATGTGATGTCACAACTGGAAGTGACATCATTCTTGGGGTACTTTAAAAAATAAAATTTGGGAAAAACCTTCCTCCTCCTCCGCAGTTCACCACCATTTGCTCTACTAGTTGCATAGCTAAAGCACCTATTTGCTATCTGGAGTTGAAGAAGATTTTGTTGCCCTCCCCCCCCCCCCATCCTGCAACAACAAAATCAAATTTAATTAAGTAAAAAAAATGAAAATTGTGTCCTGTATTGGTTGGGGAAATTATGCTGGGGCAAAGAGGAATGGTTATTCTTTTCATGCGAAATGAAAGAGCACCACCAAGATGTATCTGTATACTCCATAAGCATGGGGTAACTGTTTTATGACATATGTACTGTATATATGTACTGAGAGCTTACTCATATTAGCACCTTATTAATTCCCTATAGTGTCAGAATTACATCTCATTGGCTGTCAGAGTAACATGGGAAAGTTTGAGTTAAGAAAATCCACTTTTGTTCCATAGGCTTTTGTGCTTTCATTTTCTGGTTAATTAGCCATAACTTTTGATAGAATATAGATATTTCAGTGGAACTTGTTTCATTGCATTCTGCATTAAATTACCTTTCCAACGATTTCTAATATTACGATATTATTATTCATACATAACTCATTTACAAAATTTTAGTCACAGTTGTAAAGCTCAGCTTGTTGCCAGTTGCATCTGTACCCCTGCATCCCCCAGCTATGCCACTGACCTGTTTAAACATGTCATACCACACAATAGCTTCATCACTGATGGTGAGCTTGAGACTTGGAGAAATTTTTCCAACTCGGACCTTAGTGTAGGATCCATGGGCAAACATGACTGTGTTGATGATCTCAAACCCAGATGACAATCCCACATTGGCAAACCAGATTTCATCCCCAGCACCATTGTTAAAGTGGGCATTTTTAAGAAAAGAGTGAAGCTAGTTGGAAGGTAATATAGAACAAGTTATAGTATATGCCTTCAGTGTTGTAAACTGTACCATCAAATAGCCTCCCCCTCCTCTTAAATACTCCCTTCTTCCATTATGAAGATCATAGTGTAATAACCTTGGGCTGCCAGGAGGTCTCTCAGTAAAGCCCTAACTAAATGCTTGAACCTCAAGAACGTGCCTGCATCATTATCTTTAAGGTCATAGTACAAGCATGTGATTTCACCCATAGCAATCCTAAGCATCTTTACTCAAAATAGTTCCCACTGAGCTCTGCATTTGAATTTCTTGAAAATTTGATTTTGTTATTTCTATTCAAACAAGCTCATGTTTCCTCCACTCTTCAGCTTTAATTTGGCTACCATAAGAATTTCCCCACATCATGTCCTTCACCCACCACCGCCCACCTTTCCCCATCACTTTTACACTGACTTCCAAACTGTACACCCCATAACAGAGTAACCCCCAAATCCAGAGTAACTACGGGAGCATGTAAGAGACATGCACTCATAGTTACTGCACCACCCAATGAAAACGTATGGGAAATTCATATTGGTAACCAGAGTAAGTTGTCCTTACACCAGAGCAAGGACTATCCATTGTTACTCTGGATTTTGCCCTAAATCACATTTTCTGTATATCTGATAAATAGCCAATAAAAACACCTGACAAATCTCTGAACCAGGAGGCAGCTTCCTGAACAGATGGTTTCTGGAAAATGGAAGGGCCAGACTACTTAAGAGACATCTTTTGTGAATAGAGGGGAAGACATTCAGATAAACTGAGCCTACTCTAAGGGAACAAGTTATGGTACATCTCACTATACAAAGCCCCTATTTGAATCTCTGGAATGCCTACAATATGTTTCCATCTTCATGAGTATTTTTCAACTGAATTTCTCTGATTAGTTTGCATTCATCTATGTATCGACTGGACTAAATATTTTCTTTACAATTCTTGTAGTGTTACTGAGAAGGGTCAAACTTTATGGGCTTCAAAGAATCCTCGCCTGAGAGGACAAGTTTAAAAACTGTAGTTAAAAACTTGTAATATGCTTAACATATTAATTAAAACACTGAAATGTTATTGAAAGACATCAGGACATGTTTGAGACAGATACCTCTTCCTGATTAGAAAATATACATTCATTTATCTCACTTATACGACTCATCACCACCCCAGATGATGACTCATGTCTATGGCAAGTCCTGCATACCCCTAAGATGCTCCCAGGGTAAAGGTAAAGGTTCCTGGAAGGTTGCCCTGCCTGCCATGGCTAGCTGCAGGTTTCCCTGCAGCCTGTACAGGCACCAGCCACAGCTGTTAGGAGTAGTGCTCAGCTGAGAGCCAGCGCTGTCCAGAGACATTTCCGTGGTCACATGGCCAGCATGATAGCACAGAACGCTGTTTATCTTCCCACTGAGGTGGTACCTATTTATCTACTTGGATGTGCATGCTTTTGAACTGCTAGTTTGGCAGGAGCTGGGCTAAGGACGAGAGCTCACTCCATCTTGCAGCACCCATGTCTCGAACCCTGGCCTCTCTGATGAAAGGAACAGTGTCTTATCAGCTGAGCCACTACAGCCCTTATGCTCCCACTGAGATACTCCTAAATGTACTTGAAATTGAACCAAAGAGCATGAGGAAATTACCTGCCAGGGCCCAATATCTGAATATTTGGATTTTCCTTTATTTTTTTCTGGACACTCTTATGGCATGCAAAGCATGAGCTGCAGCATAGAGACCATTGTAAATTTGATAGCTCTGACCACTCATCTCCATCTCAAACTGGGATGAAGGTAGATTCTCCAACTTCTCTTGCCCTGTACAGAGTCCACAATATTCTGTATTTCCTTCAGCACCACACATGAATGCGATATTATAGAAAAAACATAGAAAATGTGCAAGTCGTTTATCAGGCTTGAAGGTTTGGAGAAAATCCTTGAATGCTGGCATGGCATTTGTGGACACCAAGAAAGACAAGGTTCCATGGAGCGCTTTTGCATAAAACAACTTATCATCAGGTCCACTAGTAAAATCCCATTGAGTTGGTGTGATCCAAACTTTCCCTATATTGGCCTTTCCTTCACTGAAATGGAAAACTTCCAGTAAAGTTTCCAGAGAATTAAAATCCCCACTGACAAGTACCACATTGGCTTCGGTCAATGAAAGTGTTGAATGTAACCTTAATATATATTCATACCTCCGACGCCAATCAGATTCGTCTCTCCTGACCTTTTCCAAGAATGCAACACAAATACTATTCTGGGCAAGCAAAGGTAGCAGGATCTGCAGAAATGTTGCTTCACTGTCATCATCTGAAACAATGAGATCGATCCACATCCACCTGAAATGCAGTAGAAGCTGGACTATTCCAGTGTATAGAGCACCTGCCTTTGGTGCATCCAGTAAATAGAAGATAAACGGTTCCTGGCGGCTGGAGTTTCATATGTAACATAGCTGAGCTTAATAGGAGAAATGTGGGTCCTTAGAGCTTTGAGAATAACTGCTTGTGTGCTTTTTCCAGTACAGAGAACCAGGCTTTTGCTTACTGATTTTGTTTTAAATTACTGAACTACGTGTTTTCATTTCACTTACAGTATTCTTACTTTACAGTTATAGAAACTGAGCTACAAAGATTTTCCATACAGAATAAACATAATGAAAGAGATCCCTTTATGTGCTGACATAGGAAACATGTGATCCAAATTCAACTTTTGATTTATTCAGTCGTGGACAGCACTGATTCAAGCCTTAAATAAATTAAAAACCCTGAATCCTCTGAGTTTATTTATTTAATAATTTTATACTGCTTTTTCATCACTCAAAACTGTATTCCACAACACCACACAATTAATATAAAATTTATAAAATAATCAAAACATTAAATAAAGCCATTTAAAACTATTTAAATGTTACTGGAGAAGATTAAAAGCTGTTAAAATAGAAATAACATATAATCAGTGGCATTGCTAGGGAATGTGGGTAATGCCAGGTGATATACACATGGAAGGTGACAATACTACTTTCAAGAGGATTCCCAGGCTGCAGACTTGATCCATCAGTGCTACCCCCCCACCCCATCCAATGCAAGTCAGTAGATCTAGAGCCTGATCAAGGTCTTTTGAATCAGGAGGAACCCTGTATTCTCAGACTTTAATTTCAGCCTTCTGCTGGGACTGATACCACTGCTGATACCACTGATACCACTACTGGCCAACCACTAGGGCTACACCAGAAGTTAACCGAACAGCAGTCATACTCCATCCATGATTAATATATATGAATAGTATACCTGTGGAATCTTGTAGAGGCTCAAAATAGTGTCCACTTGGATGGTGTATTCTATAGTGAAACCAGCAAAGACAGACATGGTACTGGTTTTTTCATCACACTTGTAATTAGGGACATTCCTCTGCTTTTTGAAGAGCAGATCCAGAACACTCTCATAAGTTATTATGTCATTAAAAAAGTTGTCATAGATCTTAAATACCAGGGTCATGTTGGATAAGAGGTTGGGATTCCTATTGATCTCATGAATGGCAAAAATGATGGACAGGACATGCTGATAATTTTTAAGATTTACCCTACAAGGAAATAGAAATCAAGATTTCAAAGATGAGATCTACCACAATATCCTCAAAATCACATATGCAGATATAATGAAGAGCTTATCTTAGTGCCGTGAGAAATAAATGCAGAAATTAAAAGAGAAGAGGGGTCACGTAGAGGAGTAGAGTTGTTTCTCTGAACAGAAGACAGGTAAGGAGAGTATGACTGAAACACAATGTTCCTTTAAAATTGATGGATGCAATATTAATTGATAAAGAGCATAACTCAAACTCCACCCTCACCCAGCTCTTCAAAAATGATTGGCACAATATTCTATAGGCAGGGTGATTTGTAGGGGAAAGGGCAATTATTTCCCATTTCCCCTCTATATGTCTCCTACTCCGCAATGAGTCTCTTTGGAACTGCATGAGTTCTGTTGCTGATGTAAGTTCAAGGAGAAGAAAGGAGAGATGTTACTAACAGGGAATGTGATACAGCATGCCAGACCCACCCACCCCCTACAAATTCCCCATCTCCAATCCTCAGCCTTTCCTACTCAGTTTTGCCTCCTTCCCAAGGATTCCACCCTTTCCTCTCCTGCGTGTGTTGGCTTCTCGGAGAGAACAGATGAACAATTGCGGCAAACAATATGTTGACCTTTCTCATATCTAGAAGGGTCTTTGTAAGTGTGTTCCTGGAGATGGGGCAAACCTTCATGTTTTTTTTCAGGAGCTGCAACACTTGTGTAAAATGCTCTTCCCCTTGCCTTTATAGCCAGTCCTGGCTGCAAAAGCTGTTATTGCCTCTGAAGCAAGGAATGAGGTGTTCCTACTTCTGAAACTACTTAATTTCCCGGCTTATTACACGCACTGGACCATGAGATGCACCAAAGTTTAGAGGAGCAAAACAAGAAAAAAATATTCTGAACCAAATGGTGTACTAATATATTTAATAAAATATAGCAGAATAATTTTTAACCATGTAAATTCAACAGTGGTATTAAGAACCATCATCACTGTCATTAACAAATGAGGAAAGATTTTAAACTTCAACTGTCAGTGATTTGCAACTTTTGCACAAATCTCATTGCAAATGATCAGACATTTTGCACAAACTCATTGTAAATAGTCCAGGAAGGCAGATAAGCTGGGGGGGGGGTTCTTTTGGGGGTAGGTAGGGAAAGGTGAGGGGATCTAGATAGATAGGGAAGAGTGAGGGAGGCACAGGCATGGAGCAGGAGGGACCAGGTCTTGTGCATGTCTACTTTGGAGCAAGTCTCCAAGCCAGGGAAGGCTGCTTAGGGTTGCAACTGTGCTAGGGCGACCAGATGCCAAACCCAAAATTCCTGAACCCCAAGGCCAAAATTCCTACCCTCCCAAGCCAAAATTTCTACCCACTTAAAAAAATTGCCAATAAATGTATTTTTTTTTGTTTTTATATTTTTGATTTTTACTTTTTTGGCCATAAGTTTTGATAGGAAGGGGATATCTCAAAACTGATTGTTGCATTGGATTCTGCTCTTTAATACGAATCCAACGACATATGGCATGATGGGGTAAGGTGCTCCAGGATTGGCCCTATCACTCTATCAGACGCACAGACATTTTCCCCCCTTTTGGGGAGGAAAAAAAGTGCGTCTTATAAACCGGGAAATATATTTTGGCCCTCTCCAGAAATGCCACATTCTTTTTATATCCCTAATATATTTAAGTTCAAAATATATAACAGTCTTCCTTACTGATTTTTTTCCATTGAGGGATTATATATCCTCCGCATATTTTCCTGAGAGTAAACTCCATTGTTGACAATGGGATTTACTTCTGAGCAGACATGTATTAAATAGTGCTTTCCAGCTTTATAGTCTGAATGCTCTCCAAGATAGCTTGGATCAGGGTCATCATCAGGGTCAGCTCCTTCACTAGGAAGACTCTGTTCCTTTACAAATGCTCCCAAGGTAGAAATGAAATAAAACCCCACCTTCTCAAGCATTTTAGATTCAAAAAGTGAACAGCATTTTAAAAAATCACTGGAAAAGTTTTCCCACATTCAGATGTTGAAAATTCAATCGTTATTTGGACACAAACCTTATAAATATCAAATAGAAAAGAACATACCCATAACCATTAATCTCCAACTTTGGGGGTCTCTTGAAATTGTTGGTCTCCAAAAGAGGCAGGTAGAAGAGATAGGACTCCACCTACAATAATATCACCAGGTATGGGTGGATTATTTTCATAGCTCTTTTCAAGCTCACATATCCTAGGCACATTTTCCCAACAGCCAAGAGAAGGGAAAAGCAGCAAGTACAGGAGTAACAACCACCACCATCTGACTGCTGATGAATGTGTACTGCAGGCATAGCTGTACACCTGCATTCTGAACAGCACTGCTATGATGATCTCTATGGGAGGCACCTGTTGTGGATTTCAATAAATGGTGACAAGGTAGAAGCAGCTGCGTTCAGAGAAATCCCACACCAATATTTTTCCTACATTGTGAACTGCAGAGCAAATGCCTGATTAATCCAAATCACTGAATGGAGCAACCCTATACTTTGAAGTGGCATCTCAGAATCAAAACACTCTTTTTAATTTAGAACTATTTTTGTTAGAGAAAATTAGGAGGAAAGATGATGACCGTGATTATGGAAAATTGCAAAGTACCAAAACACCTTTCTGAGGGTTTAGTTTCTCCGCACAAGTGGAAAAAATATGCATGTTTGTGAGCAATGAAGTAACAAAACTTGATTTGGAATAACTAAGAATTGGGCTTGTGGCAAGAGGTCCAGTGTACATGTTGTGATGTATGTCCATACTGTACTTTTCCCCATCACATCCAGTAGGTGTTGTAGGGGAGGCATTTCTGATAGAGAAGTAATAAGCAGATATGAGCAAATCAGGTGTGGTCAGTGGCATAGTTAATGATTGTGCAGCACACTGCAGAACACAAAATGAGTTCCTGGAAGTGATGTTACAGCTGAAATTGACACCACAAATAGACTTTTAAACACATGAAAATTGGGAGAAACCTCTTCTCCCCCTGCAGTTTGCCATTCACTTCCATTGTCCCCCAAACCCACCCAGCGGCATAGCTAGACATCTATCTGCTACTTGGGGCAAATAAAATTTTGTAGACTCTCCATTACAAAATCTAATTAAGGGTGTAATCCTAACCCAGACTGGCACAACTCATGGGTCTTCCCATTCCCATGGTGATGTAGGGAGGCAAGCGCATGTCTGTACGCTGGCCTACTCCTCCCCCAGGAGTGACAAAGAAGTGTCTTGTGGCACTTTTGTGAAGTGTTCAGGTCAGTGCAGGACTTATGCCAGAGACCAGCCTAAACGGATGTTAGGATTGCAACCTAAATAAATAAAATATGTAGTTCCTAGTGGTTAGAGATATTGTGCTGGGGTGTAAACGGACTCTCCCCCTTCTTTCTATATGAGAAGCAGCTTTTGAAAAAAATGCCTCTGTACTCAGAGGAAACTGTACATGGAAATGAGAACTGATTCCCATTACCAGTGCAGGATTTACATATAAGCTAAACAAGCCCCCCAAAAAATTTAAAGGGGAAAAAACTGGATATACATTTCCAAAATTTAAGATGAAAATAAAATAAAATAAAACCTACTTACAGCAACAGTGTCTTGTGTTGTGTAGGCTCCTATTAGATCCATAAATTACCATATAGCATATATTCAACACAAAAAACAGCAACAATTTATTGTTGACAAAGGACAACTGAACATAGAAAAGGTCCTATTAGCTTCAATCGTGTAGGGCCTCATGAAACCTAAATCTGGCCCTCCATATTACCATCTTATTGGTTCCATGCTGAATCATAATAACATGAAACAGCTACAAATTCACTTATCAGATCTAATGAATTGTTTTCTGTCTTAGCAATTTCTTGGAGTTAAGATCTGGTCTTAGAAAAATAATGTAACATTTGGAGAGGAAAATGCAAGTTAATATCCCAGTGTTAGAGGCCAAGATGGCAAAGATCTCCACGGCCACAACGTACTTCCCTTTGGTACTCATGTAGGCAGGAATGAAGGAGATCCACACACTGCAAAAGACCAGCATGCTGAAGGTGATCATTTTGGCTTCATTGAAGGTGTCAGGCAGTTTTCTAGCAAAGAAGGCCACAGAGAAGCTGATGATGGCCAGAAAACCAACGTACCCCAATACAGAGTAGAACATGTTGATGGAGCCTTCATTGCATTCCATGATGAGTTCCCCAGTCTGTGAGTGCATGTCAACATCCGGAAAGGGAGGAGAGGTTGACAGCCATGCAATACAGATTCCCACCTGAATAAAGGAGCAGGAAAGAACCAGAGAGTGGGCTACATTTTTCCCCAGCCATTTCCTCATCCTATTGCCAGGCTGAGTGGCCATGAAGGCCAGGACCACAGTGATGGTTTTGGCCAACACACAAGAAACTGCAACAGAGAAAATGATGCCAAACGTTATTTGCCGAATCAGGCAAGGTACTTTCTGAGGTTCACCGATGAAGAGCAGGGAAGAAAGGTAGCAAATTAAGATGGAGCAGAGCAGAATGCAGCTGAGACTCCGGTTGTTGGCTTTGACAATGGGGGCATCCCAGTTTTTTATAAAGGTTATTATCACCAAACCTGTGATCACAACAAGACAAACAGTAAAAGAAACAAAAATGATTCCTAAGGGCTCTTGGTAGGAAAGGAAGGTGATGACCTTGGGGATGCACTGGTCTTGGTTCTTGTTTGGATGCTGGTCGTCTGGGCATTTGATACAATGAATTGCATCTGTAAAGGACAAACACAGTGTAAGGAGCTCACACAGTAATGCCTGCTCCAAGGCATGATTCCCAAACTGTAGGTCCATGTTCCACTGCTGAGGTAATCATGACCAGGTTTTTGTTGGGTCACAAAACTGACAAAGCAGTTTAGGCTTTATGCATTAAGGGCTAAACAACAGCTACTGGTAGGAGAGAATAGCTATGCAGTCATCATTATAGCCAGAGAAGCTTGAATAGGTAAAATATTTATTTATTTATTTATTTATTTATTTATTTATTTATTCATTCATTCATTCATTCATTCATTCATTCATTCATTCATTATAAATCCTAAACAATTTCAGGAAATTAGTTAAAGAAACATTTAGAAACCTCTGCTTTAGGAATAAATAATGAAAGGTTTGTCAGCCATGAGATAGAGAACTGGTATAGAGGACTGAGATAGAGGACTCCTAGCAAAGGATGGACTACATCTTACGGGTTGGGGGAAGAGTGTCTTCAGACGGGAGATGGCTAACCTTATCAGGAGGGCTTTAAACTAAATAAGAAGGGGGTGGGTTACATCGAAAGGGAACCCAGGAATAAGGAAAATGCTCTGGATGGAAATTGCCAGGGCATGGCTGTAAATCAAAAATCTTTAGAGGGGCCTGGCCTTACAAAAAAAGGGGGGGAAATGCATTGAGCTGCAACCTCCAGGGCTTACGTTGCATTTACACAAATGCACAGAGCCTGGGAAATAAACAAGATGAGCTGGAACTTTTAGCAAGTTAAGGGAAATTTGATTTGATAGGAATAACTGAAACTTGGTGGGACGACTCCCATGACTGGAACGCAGAATTGGAAGGCTATCAGCTGTTCCGGAGGAACAGGAGTGGCAAAAGGGGAGGCGGAGTAGCATTATATGTCAAGAACGTATATGCCTGCTCTGAAATCCAGGAAACTGGTCCGGATATCCCTGTGGAGTGCGTTTGGGAAAGGGTTAGGGAGAAAAACAATAAACAAAACATTGTGGTGGACGTCTACTATAGACCGCCAGGCCAAGGAGAAGGAGTAGACGATGTCTTCTTGGAGCAACTGGCAGGCGTTGCAAGGAAATATGAGGTAGTAGTAATGGGGGACTTTAACTATCCAGATATTTGCTGGGAGACAAAGTCAGCCAAACATGGAAGTTCCAAAAAATTCCTGATGGGCCTGGAAGATAACTTCATGGTCCAGAAGGTGGAGGAAACAACAAGGGGAGGGGCCATCCTTGACCTGATCTTAACTATTTGTGATGAACTGATTGACCGGGTCAGTGTGGCGGGAACTTTATGAGAAACTGATTATGAGCTGCTGGAATTTAGAATAATGTGGGAAATAAAAAGAGTGCAGAGTGAAACTTATACATTGAAAATCCTGAAAAAAACAGGCTAGCTCCACAAGCAACTTGGGGATCAGCTGAAGTTAAAGAAAGAGAAGTATACGGAGTGGAAGACTGGAAAGATCACCAGGGAGGAGTACAGGCAGATAATCTCCAGGAGGACCTGGATAAACAAGAATCCTGGGCTGTAACAAATAGAATGAATTTCAACAGGGAGAAATGCAAGGTTCTGCACTTGGGCAATAAAAACCAAAAACATAGATATAAAATGGGGGATACTTGGCTTGGCAGCACAACATGTGAGCGGGATCTTGGAGTCGCCATGGATCACAAGCTGAACATGAGTCAGCAGTGTGATGAGTCTGCAAAGAAGGCAAATGCCATTTTAGGCTGCATTAAGAGGTCTGTAGCTTCCAAGTCATAAGATGTTCTAGTTCCTCTTTATTCAGCATTGGTCAGACCTCAGCTTGAGTACTGTGTCCAGTTCGGGGCACCTCATTTTAAGAAAGATGCAGCCAAACTGGAGCAAGTCCAGAGGAGAGCGACAAGAATGATCAGTGTCATGGAAGGGAAGCCCTACGAGGGAAGGTTGGGGGAACTTGGGATGTTCAGCATGGAGAAGAGGAGGCTGAGAGGAGACATGATTGCCCTCTTCAGATACCTGAAGTGCTGTCATAGGGAGGAAGGGGCTCATTTTTTCATGGCTGCTACTGAAAGCAGAACTAGAACCAATGGGTACAAACTGCAAGAGAGGAGATTCTGGTTGGATATCCGGAAAAATTTCCTGACGGTGGGGGCGGTTCGGCAGTGGAACAGATTGCCAAGGGAGGTGGTGGACTCTCCGTCACTGGGGATCTTCAAGCAGAGGCTCGATGAGCACCTGTCGGGGATGCTCTAGGGGGTTGGACTAGGGATGCAGGCAGGGGGTTGGACTAGATGACCTACTAGGTTCCTTCCAACTCTATGATTCTATGATTCTATGGTATGCCCAGGGTGACCAGATGCCAAACCCAAAATTCCTGAACCTCAAGGCCAAAATTCCTACCTGCTGAAAAAAATTGCCAAAAAATGTATTTTTTGTTTTTGTTTTTCGGTTTTTTGACCATAACCTTTGATAGGAAGGAGAAATCTCAAAACTGATTTTTGCATTGGATTCTGCTCTTCAATACGAATACAATGACATATGGCATGATGGGGTACTGTGCACTATCATGAAGTTTCAAAATGAAGCCAAAATGTACGACAATGATGCCAAAATGTAGGACACCCGGACAGGAGGCTAAAAATCCGGACAAGTCTGGGTTTTTCCGGTCATCTGGTCACCCTGGTATGCCAATCACTTAATAGCTGCATAACAATGTCTAGAAATATCTGAAAACAGTTATTGGGAAATATGTGGATGGTCACTAACCTATCTGGTTGGAAATCGTTTCTTCTGGGCATGGAGTACAGTTATAGCAACATACTGGTTTCCCTTCCTGAATTACCTTTCTGTATCCAGTGTAGCAGCTCTTGACACATGTGGAAAGGGGTTGCATCTAATCATAATAAACAAGAAGATATGTCACACTGAACATGTAATGCTTAGCAATACGCCTGTACTTGTGCATGATATTACGAAAATTGAGTGAGACTGAAAACCAAATCTAATTGTCCATTAGTCCCAAACAGCTGTTGCAGTGGTGCAGAAATGGTCACCACCGCATCCTATGGTGGGCAGGGTGAGCAGACCGAAAATCCAAAATTCCTATCCTGGTCACTTTAAAGTCGAAAATCCGGACTTTTTATAAAAAACCAATGTAGGACAAAATGTAGGACGCCCTACAGTTTGTCCTACATTTTAAATTTTTTTAGTTTGCTGGGGTCAGGGGGTCCTTCTGGGGTTGTTGGAGGGTGATTGGAGGCACTGGGGGGTCCTGGGGGCACTGGGAGGCGCTGGGGGCTCTTCAGCAGCAGCAGTGTTTAAACAGAGTTAGCTGCTGCTAAAATCTTTGAGAAAATGCAGAGCGCGCTGCTAATTACAGGCTGATGGGGGTCCTGCAAGATCTCTGCGAGGGTGGAGACCTGAATTGATCTCAGCCGGCAGCGGCTAGTGAAAGTGTGGTCACGCTGTATGGTGGGGCAGGAAATTGAGGAGGTTTCCTCTGGGTAAGTGAACCTGGGGGTAAGCCTCTGGAGTGCAGGGGGTCTACAAGTACCTGCTCTAGCTAAATAGCTGGCACATGTGGAGGTGGTATGGAAAAGGGGTTAGAATGTGGCGGCCACTGCTGCTACAGATTCTGCACACTTTACAGACCCAATCTGTTCATCCCTGCCCCTCTTTGCCCTCCTCTCACTCTTTCCCCCTCCATGACCCTGCTTCTGTCACTGTTTTCATTGTATTCTGGAGCATATGTGAAGTCTTCATACATCCCACAGATGCTCCAGCAGCGTTGAACTTCACATGCTGCAAGAGTACCTTTTGACTGTTTATGGCATCAGCACCAGCAGAGGAGGTGTGCCACTATTGCCCAACTCAGTTTGGATTGGCCAGTAAATTCTATAAGCAGGTTAGCTTTTTCCTTGCTATTTAGGTTAATAATGGGTAAAACCTCAAATCGGTATGTGAAGAGATTTTGTCCAAGAGCTGAGGATAGCACTGAGGATGACAAATGGTCTCGGTTTGAGATGCTATCTGAAGGCTCATTAATCTGGGCAAATTAAATAAAGCAAAGAATAGTCCTAAACCATTTTTCTCCTAAATGCCTAAAATGGAAATCCAGTAAATTGCCTCTGCATGGGTCATCAGGTTAGACGCCTCTCACTATAGGTACAGGTGGGCATTTGTTATCCACTGATTTGTCCAACTGCACTAATTCACATTTTTACTGTGTTTTCAAGAACTGATTAGATACTACAAATGGGGAAAGGTGGAGGTTTAAAACTTTTTTGGTGTGAAATGGGTTTTTGGTGGCGATCTCTATGCCATAGGACTGAGACACTCATGTACGTGATTCTTGAACCCAGCACCGGGAAAACACCACCTTTTCTACCCACCTATAACTTGCAGCTTGACAATTCCTACCTTCTGAAATATGTCATTCCAAACAATGGCATCAGCATTGATGGTGAACTCTTGACTTAGTGAAATCTTTCCAACCCTAACTTTAAAGAAGGATTGATTGGAGAATGTGATCCAGTTGATGATGTCATACCCAACTGACAATTCTCCGTTCTCAAACAAGATTTCATGTCCTGCACCATTATTAAAGGTCATGTCTTTGAGGAACGAATTGAGCTAGTTTAGGAGAAAAAGAGAAAGAGGGGTATGTGTGTAAGACTCAAGAATATATCCATTCTAAATAGGAAACTGTCTTTTACTGATCAGTTGAGCTCAGTGATGTCAAAACTATCAAGTCAACATGGCATCAGACAAGGGTTTTTTTCCCCACACCTACATGGAGATGATGGGGCCTAGAACAGGTCTCAGAAAACTCCTTCTGCAAAGGGGTCAGGGACAGGAAATGTGTTAACACATTTCACTTTATATGTAAACTTTGTTTCTGCCTAATGTTGCATATATGCAACGGGGACCAAATGTGTACACCTCTGGGCCATGTAGAAATGGGTTGAGGAATGGCCTTGCTCTGATGGTAGTGACAGTGCTTCAGAGATCATAATGCTGCCACTGCCAAGGGCCTTTTAACTTAACTGGACTTTTTGCAGGGTCCTGGAGGATCAAAATATCCCTCTGATCTCCTGAACAGCCTGTTTTCAATCCCTGATCTCAGATGGAAAGCTACAACCAGTTTTCGGGGAATCGCATCAAAATGGGATAGCGACATGATTGCTATTGTGGAATTTCTCTGAA
Organism: Cryptoblepharus egeriae; assembly: GCA_030015325.1. NCBI lineage: Eukaryota > Metazoa > Chordata > Lepidosauria > Squamata > Scincidae > Cryptoblepharus > Cryptoblepharus egeriae. Next base: position 84,226,850 of record JAREYC010000004.1, read on the forward strand.
TTTTATTTAGTTTTCAGCTTTAAAATATGTATGCAGATTCCAGAAAATATGTAAGAGAATATAGATACTATGTAAAATACATATGTATGAAAATCCATGAGTTGAGGAAATTTTCATCCATCAATGTAAATATGCTTAACATATGTTGCTGTCATATTGCTGTCCCATTTCAGTCCATTTTACCCATCCAAAGAAGTTCATTTCAATGATGAATGTACCTGCCATGGCTGAGTACTCAAATGTTGGGACTGGACTCCATCCAGCGTTGTTCTTTGTCTGGACTCAAGTATGCTATGTAAGGCATGAGCTACAGCATAAACAGCATTATAGATACTGTAGCTCTGACCGCTCATCTCCATCTCAAACCGTGACCCAGGCAAGCTCTGCAGCTTTTCTTCTCCTGTACACTTCGCACAACCTTTAAATTTCGCTGCGGTTAAGCAACACTGGAACACAACTTTCAAGAAGAGGCAGCAGAAATTTGTCAGCGACTCATCAGGCTTCAAATTCTGGAGAAATTCCTGGAACCCCAACACTTCATTTGTATGAACTGAGAAAGACAAAGCACCGTGGAATGTTTTTGATGAAAAACCCTTCACGCTAATGGTGCTAGTGAAATCCCATTGAGGTGGTGTGATCCAAACCTTTCCTATATATTCTGTGCTGTCAAATTCAGCATAATCTAAGACGATTAGCAGAGCATGCAGAGATTGAGAATCACCACTGACAACAATTACATTGACTTCAGTCGATGAAAGTACTGACAATATTCTTAACAAATGTTGGTTATAATGATGCAAATTGGCATCCTTGATTATTTCAGTCCTTTCCAAGAAGGCGATACAAATGTTGTTCTCATCTAGCATAGGTGTCACGTTCCGCAGGAAGTTTTCCCCACTGTCATCATGGGAAACAATGAGGCCAATCCACGCCCACCTGAAATGCAACAGTAGCTGAACAATCCCCATGTGCTGAATATTCTCCTTTGGTGCCATCCAGTACAATGAAGGGAACTCTTTCTTACCAACAAACATACTTTCATGTGCACCATGGGTGTGCTAACAGGGAAAATATGATTAATTAGAATTTGCAGAAAAGATACAGATTTTGAAAATGATACGTTAATCTCTTACAATGGATTACTGAGATCAAGGAATCTTGATTGAGATCAAGATTGAGATCAAGGACATCATGGATCAAGAAGGACTGCAGCTTCTCCTATTAGTTGCCACAGGCTGCCATGGAGAGAAGGAGATGCCAAGTAAATGGGCGCAATCATATGCATGCCGGCCACCTGGCCAAGAACAGCCAGGGTGGGGAAGGAACATCTAATGACAACCTCAAAAAATGGGGATACACCATGAAAGAGGGGCTGTGTGAATGTGGAGAAGAACAAACCACCTCACATATGCTACAGTGCAGATTTGCTACAGTGCCCTTCTACATCCACAGAGGAAAATTTTACATTGGCAAGAGAGAATGATGTCAAGGTAGCCCAGTTTTGGGCAAATGACATTTACTTAATTTCTTTTTACCCTACAATCTAGAGTATCTTCAGGAACACATAAGAGTTATGTGTTAAGACGTAGTTATGGCACAGATTTTTGGTTGGATTTTTTTATACACAGATTTGACTCAATACAAATGACTGCTGCAAATCACAGTTTTTTAAAAACTGCTTTTCTACTGTTATAGAGAGGTAGTCATGCAAGCAATCGTTCCATTTTTCAATCCCAGAATCAAATCCCTGCACATATTGAAGCACTACCTTATTCAATTAGGTACAATAGAGGATCAAGAAACCTGGAAGTGGGTCTTCAAACCTATTTTTCATTGTTTTCTTTATATACGGATTTCTTTAATCTATGGGAAGTTCCGAAACAGAACCCAAGTGGATAAGAAGGAACATCTGTATATATTCCAGTGGACTTTTGTAGTTCCATTGGTGTGTGGGAGTCCTCTCCAGCATCGCAGATGATGGGCCTTCTTGCTCGTTGGAGGAGGATGTCTTAGCTTTAAAGCAGGCTTTGTTGGTGCAATTCTAGCTACCCTAATAGATGAGGGGAATAGGACTGAGGCAAGATCTGAACAGCAGGATCATTCTCTCTGTAAAGGAATACAATGCATGTACCTGTGGAATCTTGTAAAGACTCAAGATCGTGGCCATTTGGATGGCATTTTCAACAGTAAGTCCCCCAATGACAGCTAAGATACTCTCCTTCTTACCACACTTGTAATTTGGTATCGTTCTTTGCTGTTGGAAGAGGAGATCCAGGATTGTCTCATATGTGATCTTTGCATCGAATATATTGTCATAGATTTTAAATCCCAGGGTAGTATTTGCCAAAAGTCTGGAATTCTTATTAATTTCATAAATGGCAAATATGAAAGAAAGAACATGTTGATAATTTTTAAAAACTACCCTGCAAAGAGAGTAACACAGAGACATAGACATTTCCATCACAGATGAGATCTAGGATATTATTTGCCCCAAATCAGTGGCATTTTCCAGTCCTTAACATATGTATCTTTGTTTCATTATAATATGAATGTATCTTTGTTTCATTATAATAATGGTCAAATCCTTTTCCAATGCTGAAAGTCTGGAGCTCATGCAAATGACTAGGTGGGGACTAGACATTCATGGAGGTATAAGTAAAGATAATATTTACTTATCTTCTGTAGGTACCCAATGGTTCTCCTCAGTACTATGCCAACTCTTTGGCTGGTGTAAGCCTCAGGATCCTCTAGGAGTGAGACCAAGCCAGGAAAGGGGATGGGATTTATGGTATCAGCTGCTGCTGAAATCAATGCCCTCCCTTCCTAAAACCATATAGCACAAGTTGGCCAATGAACCAATAAAGCCATCAGCAAGGGAGCAAAGTATGGAATGAAGATGAAACGTAGGAAGGGTCCTGTGATCTAAAATGCCAGTTTTTTTCTGAGAAAATTGAGGCATCTTCTGTGGGTTGAGCTCATTAAGGAGTTTCATGGCCCTTAGGGTGAAATCTAGAGTAACTACGGGGAGTCCTTGCTCCAGAGTAAGAACTTACTTGCTACAGAGTAAGAACAAGTTACTCTGGATTGCAATATGAATTTCCAATAGGTTTTCACTAGGTGATGCAGTAACTATGGGTGCACGTAATATCTCTTACATGCTCCCATAGTTACTTTGGATTGTGCCCTTAGCTGCTCATCCTTAGCCATGAAAGAATATTCCCCTGAGCCTGACCAAAATATTCTTGAACCCCCAGTACATAAACCATTGTAAATGACTGTTGTGGTCCAAAGAAAGAAATATCCATAATTCAAAAGAAAATGAAATTTTGGATCTGTTGAAAGAGCAAGCATTTGGTGTCTACAGAACTCTTCATCAAACAGGTCTAAAAAGAAAGTTGTATGAGCCTCAGCCTAATCGTTCACAGTCATGTTAAGCAATCACTGCCATCACAAACAGACTTAATTATCATTATGATTACTAAACAATGAAAATCTTACAAAAAATAGAGTTCATTTTTAATGGGCGGCTTCTGAAAATGGATTGGAGCCATGGTAAGATGTATAAGTGATAGACCCCCACCAATCAAGACATCTCCTGGCCTGCTCAGCTTGCGCCCAAGGAATCTTCTGTCATCACATTTTATGTATGTTTCTTCCCAACTTACACACCAAGGGAGAAGCAGCAACAACAACATGATGCCAAGTTCATATTTCTCAAATCCATACTGATATGCCTGCATTTTGAATGTTAGTCTTTCCCTGCCAGAGTTGTCTCCGTGACAAGGACCTTGTTAGGCTCAATCCTTACAATTTCAGTAAGTAATCACAAAGAAGCAGAATTGATGCAGTCTGCTAAAACACCGTTATCTAAATTACTGATTTAGTAACTCTAGTGTGCAACACTCTTGTTCTGAATGGCCATTCAGCATAGAATATGAGTCCAAATTGAAAAACACTTACGTTTTTAATCAGGATTTTATTGTTGGTTACCAACTGTGCACGAAGGCAAATAACAGAGATTTGGATAATTACTGAGTAAGAAAAAAATTCCCAGTTGTCATAGTCTGCACAGCTGAGAAAAATAACATTAGTAAGAGTCAACCTAGTCAATGGCATAGCTAGAGGGGACAGAGGGGGCGCTCTGCCCCAGGTACCACTCATATGGGGGTGATACTTTGGGGGAGAACAATATCATATCGACATGAAGGAATGAGGCAACTCTATTGTGTCATTAAGGGCGCAATCCAGAGTAACTACGGGGAGTCCTTGCTCCGGTGTAAGAACAATTTACTCTGGATTACAATATGAATTTCCCATAGGTTTTCACTAGATGGTGCAGTAACTACGGGTGCACCAGTAGTTACTCTGGATTGTAGGGATAGCCTTGGATTCATATCGAAGAGCAGAACTGAATGTAAAAATCTGTTTTTGAATATCTACTTCATAACAAAAAGTATTGCCAAAAAACTAAAAAAAAAAAATTCATTGAGCTCTATGGGAAAATGTAAGTGCCCCATATCGTGGCTTTACCTGCAAGTAGATGAATGTGTTTATCGGAAAGGGCAAGCTGAGAGGAATCCAAGGACACTAGAATGGTCCTGATTCCATGAATGCAGCCCCCCAAATCACCCCAGAAATTGCAATGACCCTTTTAATGGCATTGACCATATATAAATTGAAATGGAGCAATATCGTGCCTTTACTTGTGAATAGGCCAACTTGCTTTAGATTAGGCTAATAGGAAGCAGGTCCTGATCCAATGAATGCAGCCCCACCATTCATCCCAGAAGTCCCTGCTCCAAGCTCCACTTCATTGAGCTCTATGGAAAGTGGAAGTGAACTGCACAGCCATGTTTACATGCAAGTAAGCAACTGTGCCTGACCTCCAGTTCAGGTCAGACTCAGAGGAATGCAAGACCCCCAGGATGGTCCTGATCCAGCAAAAATGAAGCTCAGCCAGTACTCCAGAAGATAGTATCACCCGTGCCCCCATACAAAAAAGGCTTGAGTGGTATTATAATCAGTGGTGGGCTCCAGAAGGTTCGCACCTACTCTATAGAGCCAGTTGTTCCAATTCCCCCACCACTGGTGATCTAGTAGCAGCAGGGGTGGTGATAACTGGGCGGACCGGTTCGGGGGCCCTTCGGCCGCTGCAGTGGCAGGGGCAGCCGGCTGGGCACTTTTAAATTTCCTGCGGCAGCCCGGCGAGGCGCCCCACAAGTCCCAGCGCCAGAGCATCCTTTCCCTGGCCACTGGGACTTGTGGGGCGCCTCGCCAGGCTCCTGCAGGAAATTTAAAAGTTCCCGGCAGGCTGCCCCTGCCGCTCCAGCAGCAATGAGGAGACTGCAGCCTGAGGATATGCATGCCTACTCTGAAGTAAGTGTCATGACAGTCAGTGGGACTTACTCCTAGGCAAGTGTGGCAGGAACTGCAGCCTGAGAGCCCTATCCTATGCATGCCTACTCAGAAGTAAGTCCAATGACAGTCTATGGGACTTACTTCCAGTCAAGTGTGGCTGGGACTGCAGCCTGAGAGCCCTATCCTATGCATGCCTACTCTGAAGTAAGTGCCATGACAGTCAATGGGACTTACTCCCAGGCAAGTGTGGCTGGAACTGCAGCCTGAGAGCCCTATCCTATGCATGCCTACTCAGAAGTAAGTCCAATGACAGTCTATGGGACTTACTCCCAGTCAAGTGTGGCTGGGACTGCAGCCTGAGAGCCCTATCCTATGCATGCCTACTCAGAAGTAAGTGCCATGACAGTCATGGGACTTACTCCTAGGCAAGTGTGGCTGGGACTGCAGCCTGAGAGCCCTATCCTATGCATGCCTACTCTGAAGTAAGTGCCATGACAGTCAATGGGACTTACTCCCAGGCAAGTGTGGCTGGAACTGCAGCCTGAGAGCCCTATCCTATACATGCCTACTCAGAAGTAAGTGCCACGACAGTCAATGGGGCTTACTCCCAGGAAAGTGTGGTTAGGGTTGCTGGGGAGGCATTAACAAAAACATAGATTTTTTTTAAAAAAAATTAATTTTTTTAAATCTTTAGATTAAAAAAATTCCCCTTTAAATTCTCCCCGCCCCCGCTCCCTGGCCCCAGCCTTTGACCCCGGCCCCACCCCCTGACCCAGACTGGCCCCGCCCACTTCTAGAGAACAGTTTGTTGGGCCAGGCTGGGCCCACCACTGAAAAGCTAATTGATTTTTTTGTATTTATAGGTGGTGTTGTTGCACACAGGTCTATAAGACAGAATTCATTTGGTGGAGGGGGACCATATGTTCTCTTGTTCCAGAACATGTCCTCTTTTTTGAGCCCTGGAAAAATATCTACATTGTCCTCCTTTTCCTCTTCCAGGTGAGAAGAGCTCGGCTCCAGATACTGGGGCAGTAGATCACTGAGTATTATGTGCACAGGTGTGGTATCACTCACTACTTGTGATGAAATATTCACAGCATATATTTTCTGGCCATTATTATTATTAATTTCATGTCTATCATTTTTAGCACTCAGCCTCACCTACCTCACAGGATTGTTGTAAGGACAAAAAAGGGGAGGAACTACATACACCACCTTGAGTGGTAGTATAAAAGGGTGGTATAAAAATGTGAACATGTTAATATTTTATTAAGTAATTGATGCTGATAATAATTATTAATTAAATAGTTTTGTCATATGGGGTGTAAAAACAATTTATGGGTCCTGGGTGCGAGATGACCTAGCTACACCACTGAATCTAGTCTCTGCACCTTGGTGTGTATTTAATTGGGAGATTTGCACCAAGATGGACACCCATCTTGTGTGTTAATTGGATTAAAAATACATTGTCAATTGGACCACAGGGGCAAAAAGAAAAAAAGTGTTTCTCAACAAGTGGTACTTGTACCACTGGTGGTACACCAGGCAGTGCCTGGTAGTACTATGGGACACCTGCAGCATGGGAGCAGGACCAATCCAAAGCAATTTCTGCCAGCATAACTCAGCCATTTCTCCATTCCCACCCTTGGCACAGGGATGTCAGTGCATGCTTGTGGCACTGGCCTACCATTCCTAGGATTGACACAAAAGTGCCTTGAGGGCAGCACAGGTCTTGTGCCAGCTTAATTACTGGTTAGGATTGTACTATTAGGCTGCCAGCCTATTGACACTTTCCAGGGATTAAGTTCCCTGGAAATTATAATGGGACATTATTTTGAGTAGATGTGAATAGGATTTGGCTTTTAATGTGACAAATGGCAGTAGGAGACTCAGCTCAGCAGGGAGAGCTCAGAAAAAAGTCTTCTCATCGGCCTTGAGGTTCTTATTGATGTTTGTTGCATTGTGTCTGGCCTCCCAGTAGGAAGTAACCACCAATGATGTCATCACCAGCAATTTCAGTGGCACTTCCAACAGGTAGACAATGCAAAATAGAGGACAAACATTGAAAATGTCTGCCCAAGACAATGAAAATTTACAGACATAACTTTCCTTCATCTGATTTCAAGAGGGAGGAGAGGAATCATAGAATCATAGAGTTGGAAGGGACCTAGTAGGTCATGTAGTCCAACCGCCTGCCTGCAGTAGGAAATCCCCCTAGAGCATCCCCAACAGGTGCTCGTCAAGGGAGAGTCCACCACCCTCCCAGCGAGGGAGAGTCCACCACCTCCCTTGGCAATCTGTTCCACTGCTGAACAGCCCTCACCGTCAGGAATTTTTTCCAGATATCCAACCGGAATCTCCTTTCTTGCAGTTTGTACCCATTGGTTCTAGTTATACTTTCAGAAGCAGCTATGAACAAATGAGCCCCTTCCTCCCTATGACAGCCCTTCAGGTATCTGAAGAGGGCAATCATTTCTCCTCTCAGCCTTCTCCAGGCTGAACATCCCAAGTTCCCCCAACCTTTCCTCGTAGGGTTTCCCTTCCATCCCACTGATCATTCTTGTTGCTCTCCTCTGGACTTGCTCCAGTTTGGCTGCATCTTCCTTCAAGTGAGGTGCCCAGAACTGAACACAGTACTCAAGGTGAGGTCCCACCAATGCTGAATAAAGAGGAACTAGAACTTCTCGTGACTTGGAAGCTACAGACCTCTTAATGCAGCCTAAAATGGCATTTGCCTTCTTTGCAGACACATCACACTGCTGACTCATGTTCAGCTTGTGATCCACGGCAACTCCAAGATCCCGCTCACATGTTGTGCTGCCAAGCCAAGTATCCCCCATTTTATACAGGTATTTTTGGTTTTTATTGCCCAAGTGCAGAACCTTGCACTTCTTCCTGTTGACATTCATTCTATTTGTTACAGCCCAGGATTCTAGTTTACCCAGATCCTCCTGGAGGCGTCTCCTATCTTCTGATGTATTTGCTACTCCTCCAAGCTTGGTGTCATCCGCAATTTGGATCAGGTTCCCCTGTATCCCTTCCTCTAAGTCATTAATGAAAATGTTAAAGAGAACCGGGCCCAAGACAGAGCCTTGGGGTACCCCACTTGAAACCGACCTCCAGGTTGACACAGAACCATTTACTAAAACCCTTTGAGTGCGGCCATTGAGCCAGTTGCGGATCTACCTAACGATAGCCCTGTCTAGCCCATATTTTTCCAACTTCCCAATTAAAATGTCATGTGGGACCTTGTCAAATGCTTTGCTGAAGTCAAGATAAATGACATCCACAGCATTGCCACTGTCCAGTAAGCTCGTAACCCGATCAAAAAGGGAGATCAGATTTGTCTGGCAAGATTTATTCTTGGTAAATCCATGCTGGGTTGTTTTGATCACCGAGTACTTGTCTAGATGTGCACAAATTGTGTGTTTTATGATTTGCTCTAATATCTTGCCTGGGATTGAAGTCAAACTGACTGGTCTATAATTTCCCGGGTCTTCTTTTTTCCCCTTCTTAAAGATTGGGACTACATTTGCCCTCTTCCAGTCCAGTGGCACTTCTCCACTCCTCAAGGATTTCTCAAAGATGATTGACAGAGGCTCTGCAAGGACATCTGCCAGTTCCTTAAGAACTCGAGGATGCAGCTCATCTGGTCCAAATGACTTGAATTCATTTAGGCCAGTTAAGTGGTCTCTGTCAATCTTAATCTGCTGTTCTGCACCATCCATGTTTTCATTACCTCTTTGGGGATGCAAGCACATCCCCGCATCAGCCAATGATCCCGCACCCCCATTTGCACAGCCCTCTTTCCGATACCCAGTTTGACTTGGCACATTTGTAATTCCGAGATTAGCTCACTGCAAGCAAAGATGTTGACATTCAAAGATGAATATACAGAAAGAAAAAAAATCCAGTACATATGTTTTCATAATCAGATCTAGAAATCCTTTACTTTTTACTGTTTCTTGAGTTAATAATCTATTCTAAGAACAATATGTAACATTTGGGGAGAAAGATACAGGCAAGTAATGCAGCGTTGTTAGAATTAGAATTGTTTGTTATGATCCTGTTGGCTAACCCTTCGTCAGTCAAAACTCTGCGACTCCTCCGTTATTTTGAAAGTGAAGCTGACTGGCCACTGTTAGAAAACTGTCGTTAGTACCTATTCTAACACTCTTAAATTAAACTGATCAGTGACATTCATTAGGATGTACAAAGAGAATATTTGAAATCGGATTCAAAAAAACTCATTTATTAACCTTAAGCAAATAGAATAAAAAATACTGAAATTTGTCTGACACGGTCGGTCGAAGCTGTCCAAAGAGACAACCGTATAGAAACATATGGAGTTTGCAATGTATCGAGTTCAGGCGAAGTTGGCCTGATTGGCCAGAGGGGAGTCACCACTGCACCCCACACATGCAGCTGGAAAAATGATGAGGGAGGTTTCAAACAGCACCTAGAAATAGGAAGGTACTAGGAGGGGCAGGCCTCTTGGCCACCTTGGTGCGGAGAGGGAGCAAAAACAAAATTTAATGGCCACCACAGCCTGATTTGACTGATGAAGGGTAAAGTAGCCAATTCAATGGAATCAATGCTTTCTTGCTTCTGTAACCTGCTTTGCCACTATAAAAGATTAAGGCCGGCAGCCATCTTGGTCGGCTCCTCACTTTGGGACATCAGTCCACGGGGTTTGTCCAACATGTGTTGAATAAAGACACTGGATCTGGTAACTCAAGTTGACTGAGGGTTTGTAAAACATACAACAGTTCCCATCTGGACATGGAATGCAGGTCTGCTGGCTAGATCATGGCTCTCGGCCATGCTTGGGATGCTTTCCGTCCCAGTACACCCTTTCTACTGGTCCAGCAGTCTGGGAAGGGCCATGCACACACCCATGGCTCCCACTTGGACTGCCCCTGGCTAGATCAGACCAAGGGATCCTCTAGTCTAGTTTTCTGTATTCCAGTGTGGTACATCACATGCTTCTTGGAGGCACTTCTAAAGGTAAAAAATTGTGGATATGCAACATGGCTTAGAACCTGCAATGTACTTTTCCTTCATAAAACTTGTATATCTATCTATCTATCTATCTATCTATCTATCTATCTATCTATCTATCTATCTATCTATCTATCTATCTATCTATATAACAGAAAGGTCACTGACTGTCTCACTCACTGACTCATTCATTCATTGACTGACTCACTGACCCATCAAAGCTCAGCCAAAACTGACAGACCTAGAAACGTGATTTTTATATTTATTTATTGGGTGGGGGTCTTCCATCTGTGATGGAGGCACCCACTAAGAACCAGTTTTTTGAAACTGAAACTGGAAGGGGGTGAAAAGAGGCACATGTTTTCCTCTCTATACTTTCCATTTAAAAATTGATGACTGATCAATGCCCTGCCCAACCCCTGGACCTAGAAGCATAAAGTTTGGGAAAGGTGTTCCTTCCATGACATGAACCAGTGTTTAGAAATGTAAGGTGTTCCTTCCATGAACCAGTGTTTAGAAATGTAACCCCTAAGGGGGTGAAAAGGGGAGATTCTGGGCACCCTATGTATCATTTTTACATCCAGTTAATATTTTTATATGAATATTTTTTGAGTTGTGGAACCAATCATTTGAGTTTCCATTATTTCCTATGGGAAAATCCGCTTCACATAAAGAACATTTCACATAAAAAACATGCCTCCAGAACGAATTAAATTTGTTACGTGAGGCATCAGTGTACTTTATTTTGGGAGGAACTGGGACCGACTGAGAATCTGGAAAATCAGGCCTAGGATGGGGACAGAGATGGAGGGTCAAATCTGCCTTTGATCAGAGATGGGTTAAACAACCCTCTTTAATCTGTGCCAGTGTTAGAGTCTTTGATGCTGTGACTGTGGTGTTGCACCAGATGCACTGACAGTAACAATGCCACTGATGTGTACTTGACACATTACGGTTACTCATGTACAAAGGAATGAACAGTGTGGGAAACACTATCCCCTGGCATAGTCACTTTTTTTAACACCCACGGATACAAGTCAAATTCGCACAGCTCCAACCTCACACCACCCTTTTTTCGTATCTGGCAGTATTTGGCAGTGATGGAAGGAAATCAGGCTGCACAGGTCCAACTTCACTATATCTCACAGTGGCAAAAATGCCTCTTGTAAAACACACAAATAAAGTCCATAATTTTTCAAAAAAATTTAGAAACTTGGGAAGCTACCAAGCAGCCATAGTCTTGCCTAGGCAGATAGGCAACATTTCCTGATGGCTGATGCAATCCTAGTCCTCTCCAGATTGACACAAGCTAATTGCAATCTAGTCTTCTCAATCTGCCTTTGATCAGAAATGTGATTCCCACCGTTTGAACATCGGGCTACCCAAATTGGTTATGATGAAATAATATGACATGAATCAGTGTTACCCAATCAGTGAACACCATGGTACCCAAATAGGTTGTGGAGAGCTGTATGTGACATGAAACTGTTCCTTGGTAGATTCATTGCAATATGGAACTTCTTAAACACTCAGCAAAGACTATGTTTAATAATATTAAGAAGCACTGAGCATAATACATTTCTCTCTATATATAATTTATTGATATCATCTAAAAACATACAGGATCATATCAGTCAGTTCTCTTCTGTCTTAGCAGTTTCTTGGAGTTAAGATCTGTTTTTAGAATGATAATGTCACACTTGGGCAGAAAGACACAGGCAAGTAATGCAGTGTTGGAGGCCAAGATGGCAAAGACCTTCACGGCCACTACACTCTTGCCCTTAGTGCTCAAATAAGTAGGAATGAAGGAGATCCACACACTGCAAAAGACCAACATGCTGAAGGTGATAAGTTGGGCCTCACTGCCTATCAGGCAGTTTTCTGGCAAAGAAAGCAACCGTGAAGCTGAGGGTGGCAAGGATGCCAACATAGCCCAGTACCGAGTAGAACACGGTGATAGAGCCTTCATTACATTCCATAATGATGTACCCAGGCTGTGAGTGCATGTCAACATCTGGGAACGGAGGGGAGGTTGACAGCCACGCAATGCAAATCCCCACTTGAATGAGGGTACAGGCGAGAACGAAAGAGAAGGCCACTTTGTTCCCTAGCAGTTTCCTCATCCTGTTGCCTGGCTGAGTGGCCATGAAGGCCAGGACCACCGTGAGGGTTTTTGCCAGCACAGAAGACACCGCCACAGAGAAAATGATGCCAAATGCTGGTTGGCGGAGAAAGCAGGACACCTGGCCAGGCTTACCAATGAAGAGCAAGGAAGAAAGATAGCAAAGCAGGATGGAGGCGAGAAGGATACAGGTGAGACTCCGGTTGTTGGCTTTGATAATGGGAGAATTCCAGTTCTTGATGAAGATTATTGTCACCAAAATTGTGCTCACGGCAAAGAGAATCACCAAGAAAACCAGAGGGATCCCTAAGAGATCTTGGTAGGAAAGGAAGGTTGTAACTTTGGGGATACAGTCATCTTGGTTCTTGTTTGGATGTTGATCTTCTGGGCATCTGACACACTGAGCTGCATCTGGAAGGGATAGACACAGCACCCTTTGAAACTAAATGGTGCCGTTCCCTGTGCTGTTTTACCCTCATTGATAAATGCCAAGTGTCTTGAGAACGGAAGGATAAGCACACATTGGGGGTAATTCTCCATTATTTTTCCATAGTAGTGATGATGATGTAAAGTGTAACACTATAAACCACTTTACTTCTTATAAGGATCCAAAATGTTCTGTGTCACGTTTGAGTAAACTAAAGGAGTGTTCTAGTGACAACACACAGTTTAGGATATCGGCAGAGCTTTCATTGCCATAACGTATCACTGCTTACATGACAGCCCCTGATCAACTCAAAAACCCCACTCTCTGCGCATAACAGTGACAAATAGGTAGCAGCAAGACCAGAAAGCTTGACTGTAATGGCCACATGCCTCCATAGAATTCAATTACAGGTAAACTAGCACCAGGAAAATGTTACCAGAGCAGAACTTACCAGTCTGATTGGAAATTGTCCCTTCTGGGCATGGAGTGCAATCATAGCAACAAATTTGCTTCCCCTCTTGAACTTTCTTGCTCTGTCCAACATGGCAGCTCTCAACACACTTTGAATGAGGCAGCATCTAGCAGTCAGAACGTGGATATGTTGATACAACCTTTTCATTTCCTCCACTGCAGCCATCCTTTGTTTTTCATTGTGTTCTATATAAGTTATTGTTGAGCATCAGCTATTGATGGTTCAAATTCTTATGCCATCTTGGAGGGGGATGTGGGCCATGTAACAGAAACCATCATGGCATTTGACCTCATTATTTCATGTCTTCCTCTGCATTTGATTGCTGTGGTTCCTATTTAATGTGCTGTGGCCTTATTCCTGCTTTATTTATTCATTGATTATATACCTCTGTGTTTGGTTCTGCTTATGGAACCAAAAAAGCAAGGGGCACAGTTCCAACTGACAGTTCCAGCTCATATCCGTTTGGTCTGAGCAGCAGGATGAGGATGTCCCGAGCAGCTGGATCCTTCCTGGATCTAGTTCATAAACCCCTTTTCCCCATCACTTCCTGATCCTGCCCTTCTCCTGCCCCAGGTCTTTCCTCCCTCCTCTGTCACCTTTCTGCTTTCCAATATCCTATTCCACCTCTTTCAGCCATTTTCTACCTCTGCGAAGATGTCTGGGTCTGCTTATGAGTATGATAAGACTCCAGCCCTCTTGCCACAAATCCAGCAGTGTGCATGTCCACCCTCTTCTCCAGCATCCTTTTTAACAGCTTTGTAGCACTCTACTTAGATTTGGAACACGTGTTGCTATGTCGGGATGCCCTAGTGGGATTGGGACAACAAGTAATGGCTATTGTAGGAATCTAATCCTCTCCATACTGACCTGAGATTAAGCTGCACCAGTAGCAAGGTCCTGTTCACGGGGCAAATGTCCATGTTTCCACTCCACATGAAATGCTGCCCTACCAGATATCTGCCCCAATTCAAGGCAACAAAACAGATCCATGCACAGCTCCAGAACAGACCAGGAAAGCCTTCTTAGGTTTCCCACAGTCTTAAACTGTGCTTTAAACCACTCGGGAGCCTCTTTAACCATAGCCAGGTAAACTGTAGGGTGACCATATGACCAGAAAAACCAGATTTGTCTGGTTATTAAGCCTCCTGTCCAGGTGTCCTACATTCATTGTCCTACATTTTGGTTTCATTTTTGAACTTCACAAAGGTGTGCAGTACACCATCATGTCATATGTCTTTGGATTTGTACTGAAGAGCAGAATCCAATGCAGAAATCAGTTTTGAGACATCTCCTTGCTATCAAACGTTAAGGCCAAAATCCCCCCCCAAAAAACATAAAAACCAAAAAATTGGCAATTTTTTTAAGCGGGTAGGAATTTTGGCCTTGGGGTTCAGGAATTTTTGGGTTGGCATCTGGTCAACCTGCAGGTTCAAGCTTCCCATAAAGTCAGAAATGGCCAGACATGATCAGAAATAGCCCAAGAGGCCAAACCGGCCAGAATTTCAATTGTCCTGGCTTGTCAGACACTTTGTTTTCTGGAACAAAAAGACTTTCCCTTTTCTTCCTCTCTTTAGTTTACCTGAAATGCCTGAGCTCACCACTAGGGCCTGTCCTGGCTGGGGGAGGTGAAGTGAGGACAAGGCATCAGGACCAGGAGGAATGGCCTCCTTCCCCTCGTGTGCGCCTTGAAGAAAGAGCAAGCCCTTTTCCTTTTTCCCTTCTGACGTGGCACCAATTCGGCCCAGCCGTGACTGTGCTTTGCAGGCTTGCTGCAGGAGCCCCCCCCCCCCACTCTCCTTCACTCCCACCTCCCCTCCAACTGTGGAGCATCCCCAGAGCTGGCCCCAAAGTGGTTCAGCAAGGGACATGCTGCTGCACTGAGCAATCCCTGCCTTTCCATCCGGCCCCCAGCCAAAAACCTCATCTTCTATCCTTCCTGGGCAGAGGAGCCCAGAAACCCTTCTTCCACCCTTCTCTTCCACCCCAGGGTCTTGCAGTTCTGTGGATTGGGGCCTTGCATGCATCCTTAGTGATGTGCAAGCTGTAAAAGTGTTTTTTTTCCCCTAATGAGACACTATCCAATCTTGTTTTGTGTAACCTGAAGAGGTGGAGTTAAGTTGATGTCAAGTGGCATTAAACCGACATTAAAGAAGTTATAAAAGTCAAGTGTTGTCTTTGTTCTAGACTCTTTGTCATTGTCATTCTATAGAATGTAGTAAAGTGGACACCTCAATTTCCTCTTTGAGTTTGCAATGTGGGAACAGTACCAAGGGGTTAATTTGACTCCACTGTAAAAACCCTTTGTTTTTCTAAGAATAAGATTGTACTTTAATGGCAGGTCTGCTAGTGAAGCTTGAACACAGTGGATTAAACTTGAAATTAAACACATATAGGTCTTCACTTTGTGGGTTTTATTCATACCTGCTTAAATCTGTTATTCCAGGTGATGGAATCCTCACTGATGCTGAACTCGTGACTTGAAGAAATCTTTCCAACTTGGACTTTAAGGAAGGACTGATTGGGGAACGTGGCCCAGTTGATGATATCAAATCCAGATGATGATTCCTCCTTGGCAAACCAGACCTCCTGCCCCGCTCCATTGTTAAAGTGGATGTCTTTCAGGAGAGAGTGCAACTGGCGTGGGATATAGATTTATAAAGTTCACAAATGTCATGTCTAGTTCTCTAATCTAAGGTGCCCAAGTAACAACATTATCACAATCCAGTTTCAATTTTGTAATTCTATTTTATCCTTCCTCTTTTTCATTGTGATTCTTTATATTACTCACATGGATGTCCAAAATCTGAACTCCATGAAAATTTTAGCTACTTTGTGTCCCTTCAGACTAGCCCTGGGAATAAGATAACGTGCACTAACCATGAAATATCAGTTCTACAGCGGCAAAGCAGCAAGACCCCTCCAACTGTGTTCATTGCAGCAAAGCAGTCAGAGCACGTTGCAAAGAGTACACTGTTAATGTGCACATCAGCCAACACTTTCTGCCCCTGCCACTGAGGTAATCACCACTCACCAGAGGAGGTAGGCTGACAGGAGTGGTGGGTTAGTGGAAAGGAGGTATGGTGGGTAGTGGACCATACCAGGTGAGGAGAAAGGCATAATGGAAGTAGGTGGCTGCAAACAGGAAGATAATGGCATACACCAGATCTTATTCCCTCCTGTGGTAGCCTCTCCACAATCTATCTGTCCTGGTCTTGAGCTGGCAATCTTGCTGGTTCAGGGAAGGCACTGTCCATGCTTATGTCTTAGTTGCCTTTTGAGGGGATAAGTGGGTTTGAATCCCCCACCGAAGCCGCCTTGCACCACCATGGTTAAAATGTTCGCCCATTTGGTATGGCTGCTAGGGAGGGAGGGAGGTAATTTTAAGACTGGTCCTCTACTTACATCGAGGAGCTTACCTGCCAAGGTTCAACACTTAAAACCTTAGATTTGCCTCTGTTTCTTGTCTGGATACATGAATGGCATGTAAAGCATGTGCTACAGCATATAGAAAATTGTATATACGGTAGCTCTGACTACGCATTTCCATTTCAAAATGTGACATAGGCAGGCTCTCCAGCCTCTCTTCTCCTGTGCAGTTTTGACATTGTTGTAATATATGAAAGCAACAGTTGAAGGCAAAATCAAAGAAGGGACAGAAAAACTTTGCTGTCAAAAACTGATCAAGACTTAAGTTCTGGAGAAAGTCCAGGAATCTTGGAACAGCAGCTGTGGAAGTTGAGAACGACAAGCTGCCATGAAAGGTTTTTGAGGAGAAGCCATAGGCATCCATTGCATAGGTGAAATAGCCATTGAGGTGATGTGATCCAAACCTTCCCTATTGGGAATCCCAGTGTCAATTCATTATAAGATAAGGCTGTTGTTAAAGTGAAAAGAGACTGATAATTCCCATTGACAACTACTACACTGATGTCTGTCTCCATAAGTATTGACATTATCCTTTCTATAAGGGGATGAATATGACTCCAAAGATCCAAATTTATTATTCTAGTTTTCTCCAAGACAAATGCTATTCCGGTCAAGCAAAGGTGTCAGGCTCTGCAGGGAGCTTTCTCCACTATCGTCATTGGAAACAACAAGGCCAATCCACGTCCATTTAAAATGCAGCAGAAGCCGGACTATTCCAGTGCACAGAGTCCCTTCCTTTGGTGCATTCCAGTATACAGTGGAGAAATGGTTTCCAGTACGTGGAGTCTCATATGTGCCGTAGGTGAACTAATGAAGAAATTGTGCTCTGTTAGAGCTTTCACAACTAAATGAAATTTTTCAAGACAGTCACTTTAATATCCTGACATTTTAATATCCAGAAGTTTGCATATTAACTATATTTTAGATATTCTGAATTATGGCTTTTCAATTTTTGTAACTTTTGTTTTGTCACTAAGTTTTGCACATCCTGCCACAATGGTTACTGTACTATATGCGTAAACTGTATATAGGTTTTCCCCCATGTAATGCAGCAATTTCTGACTGAATGTAGGGGGCGGTACTCATTCCCATTTCTAAGCCTTTAAAGCAACATTTTCCAAAGACACTTCTGTGATCATGGGTTCAGCATGACTGCCAAAGCCACACAGAACGCTGTTTACCTTCCCACTGAAGGAAATGCTGTTTACCTTCCTAATTGAATTTACATGCTTTCAAACTGCCAGGTTGCAGAATCCCTCCAAAGGATGGGACCTGATAGGTGTGGGTGTCAGTCAATTCCCAGGTTGGTTGATCCCTTGTTGTCCACCTTTTTGACACAATGATTGTGTCAAACAGGATAACAGATAATACAAGCAGTAAACTCCAGCTAGACAAAAACATATGGAATTACCTGTGAGAGCTTGTAAAGGCTCAAGATGTTGGCTAACTGAATGGCATATTCTACAGTGAGCCCCCCAATGACAGAAATGGCATTGCTTTTCTCATCACAGATATAATTGGGTGCATTTCTTTGTAGTTTGAAGAGTAGATCCAGAGTAGTCTCATATGTGGTCATTCCTTCCAAAAAGTTGTCATAGATATTTGCTCCTAGGGTGATGTTAGGCAAGAGACTGGGATTCCTGTTGATCTCTTCAAGGGCAAAAATGAAGGACAGGACATGCTGGTAATACTTGGTATATAATCTACAATAAGAGCAGCACAGAGACTTAAAGATCTAGAGACCATATGGACATTAGCACCACATAGGCTACAATCCAGAGTAACTATGGGACATTTTACTCCGATGTAGTTCCAGTGACAACTATGGGAAATGCATAGGGCAATCCTGAGTAAGGATGAAATCCAGAGTAACTACGGGGAGTCCTTGCTCTGGAGTAAGAACAAGTTACTCTGGATTGCAATATGAATTTCCCATAGGTTTTCACTACATGGTGCAGTAACTATGGATGCACGTAATGTCTCTTACGTGCTCCCGTAGTTACTCTGGATTGCGCCCTAAGTGCCTCTTACGTTTTCTTGTAGTTACTCTGGATTGTAGGGATATACAAAGACACAGATGATCTTATTAATACAGTGAGAAAGGAAGGCAAAGGTAAGAAATACTGTTAAGGAGAAGGCAACCATTTCTGTTCTGCATATCAATATAGTATTTCAATTTGGAAGAAAAAAAGGCTGCAGACAGAACATCATGGAAATATGGCCACTTTCACTCCAGGTATCAATGCACTGAAAACCTCACCCCCTAGCAAAATAGGAAAGGAAATCAAAAAGGAGAGGGACAAAGTTCTGCATTCACATGGATAGGTGGAAGTGGAGGCATTTTATTTGCAAATCCAGAGATATATTTGCATATCCAAAATAAGATCTACACAATTTATCTTATTTAAATTTTAAAGCTTTCCACCACAGAACTCAGTGGAATGATGACAACTCTGAATGTGCAGAAGGTTGTCCTGACCCCTTTCACTGCTCACCCCACGAAATCTACAACAGCAATATTCACCATCACATTTCTCCATTTGAGAATTTTCCTCTCCCCCTCCCAATTTCAACACTGAAATTTACAATACTTTTGTTGCAGAAACTGAAATTTTCAGATAAGTAAATCTGCTGGCAGAAGGGAGATGGTGAGCTGGTTCAGTGCCTTAATATCTAGGGTCACTCTTGGCTCTACGACACTCAGCCAGCCTCCTAGGCTCCTCAGAATGCCCACAGATGTAATCAGAAGTTATATCTGGTCACATCCAAATCTTTACCTGCTGAAATTCCACCACATCACACAATGGTTCAAAACCTTTGTATTATTCTTCAAATGGCATCACAACTACCAAACTAAAAAAACTTATGACATGCCAACTAACTCTAGCTTTGGTACTTTTTGAAAGTTGAGTGCAGTTTGTGCAACTTCCATAAGAGATAGAATTCCACCAATGATAACATCTCCAGGTTGATTGATGCAAGCCCCTTAATGGGCTTGCCCACTTTGCCCCCCCCCCGGTGGAGTGGTTTAGCCGGGGGGAGATGCCAGCAGCCGATTGGCTGCTCAGGGCCAGGGGGTGTGGACTGGGGGACTGAGCGGGCGCGTTCGCCCGCTTCCCCTCAGTCCGTGCCTGAGAGGTGTCCCGAGAGGAGCTTCAGAGGCTCGCTCCTGGAGTTTCCCCTCGGAACGCCTCTCCTCCGGGGGCCCCCTGTCTACTGACAGCGGCTTCCACCGCGGAGCGGGTTTCGTCCTGCGGGACGCCTCCGCGGAGCACGGTTGGCACGGCAGCGGCGGCGGCGGCTGCGGGGCTTGCCTTGTGGCCTGGGGGGCATAGTTCCTTCGCTGCCCGCCATCTTGCTGGGCTGAGGCCCTGGTTCTTGCGCCTCGTGGCGCGTGGCCGCCATTTTGAAGGCGCGGCCATTTTGTTGGGCGCCTTGGGTGGCGGCCATCTTGGGGGTGGCCATTTTGCTGCTTACCTTGTGGTGGCAGCCATTTTGTGAGGGGTTTTGGGCCCATATTCTTAGTGGCCCGGCCATTTTGCTGCTCACCTCGTGGTGGCAGCCATTTTGAGTGGGGTCTTGGGCCCATATTCTGGGTGGCCTGTCCCTGTTCTTTGGTTTGTTCGGGAGCCGTTTGGACATCGTTGGATCTTCTTGGCTGGTGTTGGATCTTCTTGGCTGGTGTTCCTGTTGCTGTTTCTGCTGCTGCTTCCTGACTGCTGTTTGCAGCATATATCCTTTTCGTACAAATAAAGATCACACTGTTTGGGGCTCTCTACTGGTCTGATCCATGGGTAAACGGGCGCAAAAGCGGGGTGGGAAGGCCCCCCGACCCCCCGCGCCTTCCCCTCCTCCCCCTGAGCCAACTTCCTCGGATGAGGAGTTGGAGGCCCTTGACCACAGGGCCTTGGTCGAGAGGTGCAAGGCCTTGGAGAAGGAGGCTAAGGAGCGGGAGGCGAATAAGGGTGATGGGGCCTCGGTGTCAACTGCTACCCCTGCTTCTCGTGTGTTTACCAGGAAGGGGAGGGGGGCACTAATGTTCACGGCTCGCCCTTCCAGGTCCGGCAGCCGGAGGCCTTTGGCCCAAGAACCCCCTCAGGTACCAGGTGTGTCCAGTGCCCCTTCCTCCTCCTTAGACGGGGCTGTTGCAGGTGAGGATGGTCAGATTGATGATGAGCCTGAGGTGGTGGGGTGTTGGGAGGAGCCTTATGGGTATGCAACACCACCTGCGAAGCAGGCTGCATTGGCCATGCCATGGTGGGGCCCGGGATGGGGTGGACCTTTCTATGGTTGGCCATCTTTGGGTATGGTTCCGAATGATAACCCTTGGTACGGGTGGGGTTTACCACGTCCCCCTCGTCGATCCGCCTATGACGGGGATCGCTCGAGGGTGGGATTGCCATATGGTCCGACTTGGGAGGAGGTTTACCGATTGGCCAGGCACTCTGACTATGAGTATGGTCCTGAGGACCGTCCTTATGGCAGTATTGACCTGCCTTTGGGTGGCCACCTTGCAATGTCGGTGAAAGAGAAGATTTGGAGAGGCGACTATGTCGACCTGTTCAGTCTTCTGCAGGTAGAGCCTGAGCGGGTTCCTAAAGTGGGGGAACCCGAGCGTGATCTTGAGGCGTCTCGTAGGCGCAAGATAGATCACAACTGGACGAATTGGCTATATGGCTATTGTATTTATATGGCCGTAGTCGTCCAGCTCAGGCCGAAAAGGGCTCCGGCTATGATTAAATACCTTGATATTATTCACCGGACCCTGAGGGATTTTGGGGGAAATGCCTGGTTGCAGTACGACCAGAATTTCAGGATGCGGGCTGCCAATGACCCGTCCCTGGACTGGTCGGTCCCCAAGTTCGAGCTGTGGATGCAGGTTGCGGCTACTGCCAAGCCTGTACAGGGTGACCGCTCTGATAGTGGTCACCTCATAGCACGTAACGTGCCACAACCCAAGGCGTCTTCGGGCGCCTCGGGTGTTCAAGGGCAGCGTCCGTGCTATGAATTCAGCTCGACTGGGGCCTGCTCCAGGGGTCGCTGCCCTTTCAGCCACCAATGTGCAGTGTGCAAGGGGAAGCACTCTGCTTTCAGTTGCCCCAAGGGTAAAGGTTATGGTGGCACTGGGGGAAGGGGAGGCAGGAAGGGCGGGGGGTCCCAGCCCCCCCCTCCTCCCTCAGCTGCAGGTAAAGGGGCCATCGCCGATTAAGGTTGATGTTTTGTCTGCCCTTTTGGCTGCTTACCCTAACAGGGGTGCAGCTGATTACTTGTTGAAGGGGTTTAGGGATGGGTTTCGCATTCCTTCTCCCTGCCCGGGTTCCTCCTTCTGGGCTCCTAACCTCAGATCAGTCATCGGTATGGAGGAGGTGGTACGTCAGAAGTTGGCCAAAGAGGTGGCTGCCGGTCGGGTCTTGGGCCCGTTTCCTTCCTCCCCCTTGCCTAATTTGAGGGTTTCCCCTTTAGGGGTGGTGCCCAAAAAGGCGCCCGGTCAGTTTCGCCTTATCCATCATTTATCATTTCCCAAAGGGGACTCTGTTAATGATGGGATTCCTCCTCACCTTTGCTCAGTCAGGTACACGTCATTGGATGAAGCTGTTCGCCTTTTGCGGACTTGCGGGCCTGGGGCCTTCATGGCCAAAACGGACGTTGAGTCGGCTTTTCGGCTACTTCCTATTCATCCTCTGGACTTTTGCCTGCTGGGAATGTGGTTTGAGGGGGGGTACTACGTTGACAGGGCTCTGCCAATGGGTTGTTCTGTTTCCTGTTCTGCTTTTGAGTCATTCAGCACTTTTTTGGAATGGGCTCTTCGTTATAGATCTCCCTTTGGAGAAGTTGCTCATTACCTGGATGACTTTTTGTTTATGGGTAAGGCCGATTCTGAAGACTGTTCCCGACTTTTGGCTTCTTTTCAGACGCTTTGTTCAGAGTTGGGGGTTCCGTTGGCACGGGATAAGACCGAGGGCCCCTCTACTGTTTTGACTTTTTTAGGCATTGAGCTGGACACTTCCGCTCAGTGTTCTAGGTTACCTTTGCCCAAGCTGGTTGTTTTGCGGGGTTTGTTAGATCAGGCCATGGCAGCCTCTAGATTGACCCTTAGGGATCTGCAGGTTTTGGTGGGGCATTTAAATTTTGCCTGTCGTGTGGTTGCTCCTGGACGTGCTTTTTTTTGCGGCGTCTTTGTGACGCCATGGTTGGTCTTAAGGCCCCGCACCACCGGGTGCGGGTCTCTTCGGCCATGAGGGAGGACATGAGGGTTTGGCTTACCTTTCTGTCCGAGTTTAATGGCACGTCTTTTTTTGGAGGGAGTTACAGCTTCTTCGGGCTGACCTGCAGGTCCATTCGGACGCCGCTGGCGGTCATGGGTTTGGGGTTTACTTCAGGGGGAGATGGTGTGCGCATCCTTGGCCTGATTCTTGGAGGTCCAGTGATGTGGTACACGATCTTACCATTTTGGAGCTATTCCCTTTGGTTGTGGCTGTACACATCTGGGCGGATCAATTCCTGAACTCTACTGTTCGGTTTTGGTGCGACAACCAGGCTGTGGTACATGTTATAAAGAAGCAAACTTCTCGGTCGCCAAGGGTGATGCGCTTGGTTCGTGCTTTTGTTTTGCAGTGCCTGCGCATCAACTTGGTGGTTTCGATTAGGCATGTTCCGGGGCTTGAGAATGGGGTTGCCGATGCTCTGTCTCGTTTTCAGGAGGAGCGCTTCCGGCAACTCGCCCCGGCTGCTCGTTCGGAACCGGACCCCATGCCCGAGTGGCTTTGGAGCCTTGGACCGTGAGGGCCCAGAGATTGATTCTGGGTTCGCTGGCTCCTTCAGCTAGGAGCTCCTACGAACGTAAGGTGGGGGAATTTGAGGCCTTTTGCCAGGCCAATGCTCTGCCGGTGACTTGGCCTCTTTCTGAAGAGGCTGTGCTGCGCTTCCTGCTTTTCCTTTTCGAATCAGGTCTTCACCCTCGCTCTATCGCTATCTATTTGTCTGCTTTAGCTTTTGGGGCGGGGTTGCAGGGTGTCTCCGACACCACACAGAACTTTAAGGTACGGCATATGCTTGAAGGCATGCGCCGTGACCGGCCGGTGGAACCTGATAAGAGGAAACCTTTCACCCTGGATATTTTGAGTGGTTTGGTGGGGGCCTTTGCCAGGTGCTGCAGCTCGGATTTTGAGAGAGACCTTTTTAGGGCTGTGGCTATGGTCATGTTTTTCGGGGCCTTCAGGATTGGCGAGGTTCTAGTGAGGTCTCGTTCGGCTGACCCAGCTAATGTGTTGTGGTGGTCTGACTTGACTCTTAGTTCCTCTGAGTGTGTTCTCCATCTGCGAAGGGCCAAAAATGACCAAAGGTCTCGGGGTGCACTAATCAGGCTTAGGGCTGTCCCACGCCACCCATTGTGCCCGGTTGGGGCTCTTACCCAATATAGGAACAGGGTTTTGCATTTTGTCGGCCCCCTCTTTCAGCATGCTGATGGGGCGCCTCTCACATTCTTCCAGTTTCGGGCAGTGTTGTCATGGGCATTGACCACTCTTGGTCTTTCCCCTAACTATTACAGCGTTCATTCCTTTCGGATTGGCGCTGCCACTTTGGCATCGACCATGGGTCTGCCTGAGGAGGTTATCCGGCGCATCGGCCGATGGCGTTCGGGTGCCTTCAGGTATTACGTCCGCAAGTGACACCTTGGAGGGGTGCCTTAGCGGGGTGGGGTGCCTAGTGCATGTAGTTTTGTTTTTGAGTGTTCGCATCATTGTTCAATGACTCTGTTTTTGTTCTCTTTAGAGTCATCTTCACCCCGACCTCTTCGAGTACTGGTTATTGGCCATTCCATCCTCTTCTGGGCTCGGAGGAGGGCCGAACGTACCGGAGCTGGTTCCTGCCTCGGCTTGGCCCCGGACGTACAGTTGTTCTGGGTGGTAAAGCGGGGTATGGGGGGGGCAGCTGCTGCCCATAGTTAATGGGTTTTTGAGGGACAACCCGCCCCCTGATGTTCTTTTGGTCCACCTAGGAGAGAATGATCTAACCCAAATGAGGACTTCGGATCTCAGGGTTCAGATTAAGAGAGATCTCTCTTTTGTTATGTGGTGGTGCCCGAACATCCGGATCCTTTGGTCATCTTTTCTCCCGAGGAGGGTGTGGAAGGGTGCCAGGAGTATCCGGAAGATTGATTTGGCCCGTAAGAGGGTCAACGCCTACGTGGCGAGTTTTGTGAAGCGTTCGGGCGGGCTTGTCATTGTTCACCCTCATGTTCTTTGGCAGCTGCCCCATGTTTTTAGGGATGACGGGGTTCACCTTACCGATTTGGCCCTAGATGAGTTCATCTGGGATTTAGTTAGGGGACTGCTTGACTGTCTTTAGTGGGGCGGTGGAACCATGTTCTAGACAGGTTCCCCGTGTGGCAGGTGTCGTGCTGGGGTAGGCAGGATAGGCCTTGGTGATTGCCTGAGACAGCAAGGGTCAGTGCGATGCAGCGGGCTTATTGGGTCCCAGACCGGACGTAAGCCTAGGCGGCTAGCCCTGCACCCGGGATTTAGGCGAAGTCAACTGGGCAACTGGTTGACTGAGCGCCCAGCTGTCTCGACCTTCGGGTTGGTTATGATGGGCACCTTCTGTGTGAGGGTGTGACCTGAGCCAGGCTTTCGCCCGTCCCTATTTTTGTAGTGACCAGCACGACTTTGTCAGCAGTCCCCTGTGGGTTAATAAATAGTTGTAGTTATTCAATAAAGTGGCCCTTTAAACCCAGCATCTGTCTCCGGCTCTTCATTCTCGCCGTGGGGGGTAAATAGATTTTTATGACTTTTCCCAACTACACATTCATCAACGATAAAGTTCAAATGTGCAACTGAAGGGAGAAAGAACACCAACAGCAAGAACAATTTCCAGGTTGCAAATGGTTCTGTAATCAGGGCACGGCTGCGCAGCAACATCCTGGTCTAGAGATTTTGCCGCACTTCTCTATGGCAGGCTCCTCAATGAACGTCCCTCAGGAACCTCTTTGGAGCAGTAGTTGGGTTTGGAAAAATTTGGCAATGGTGAATTTAAAGCTGTGTTTAAAGCTGAATTTAAACCTGCTTCTCTTTGGAGCAACAACACACTTCTGAGTGGCTCTTTGGAATAAACCACCTACGTTATCACTGTTACAACAATTTTTGTTGTGAACTGCACAGAAAGAAATATAACTGTAATCTACATAATTACATACGTGCCTTCCCTGGGGTTTAGGCTCTGTTCAGAAAATCAAAAAACATGCTTGCTTGTGAGAAAGGACAAGATCAGACTTGTGGCGGTCAGTCTGCACTGGGATTATTGTGTGAGATACAACTCACGACACCCTTCCTCCACTCAACTCAGCAACTGGCATCTTCTCTAGTCTGACCCAAGTATTTCCCCAGAACATGACTCTGAGGGCCCAATCCTAGCTAGATGCTGCCTGCAAGATACAGCGGCACCAGTGTTGGTTCTGTAGAATACTGAGTGTTGAAAACCATTTGGGAATAGAGATGGAAGTAACATCGGTTGCAATCCCAAGCCCCAGTTAGGCCAGCATAAGTCCTGGCACATGTCCTGTAAAGGCCTGGCACAAGTCCTGTACTATTCTGGGGGTGTCACAAAAGTGCTGAAAGGCCATTCTGCATCACACAGGGGTTAGGCACAGACAAGCGCCAGCCTCCCCACACCATCACAGGAACAGTAAGAGAGGTGAGTTATGCTGGTCTGAATTGGTTAGGATTGTACCTATAATGTATTATTTACCCTCCTCTTTTCTAACAATGTTGGCTATGGATCTACTATAATGTGCACAAGTTTTTTAGCTGCCACCAAGTATGGTATCGTGGCATACCCTTATCTGCCAAAACCTGCCTATAAATCTCCAATGAAACGTCCTTCTGAGGCCACAAACACTACCTCCATGTCTTCCCCTCCTTTCTACTCACCCTGCAACCCTCCCAATCAATGTTCACTGGTTTTGGAAGCCACTGCAATCTCTGGTAATGAGGCTATTGGCAATAAGACCTCTCCAGGATTTCACAGTGACAGTGCAATCCTAAGCATGTTTACTCAGAAGTAAGTCTCATTGTGTTCAATAGTACTTACTGCCAGGAAAGTGTAGTTAAGACTGCAGCCACAGGGAAAAATCCAGAGTAACTACGGGGAGTCCTTGGTCCAGTGTAAGAACAACTCACTCTGGATTCCAATATGAATTTCCCATAGGTTTTCACTAGGTGGTGCAGTAACTACAGATGCACATAAAGTCTCTTATGTGCTCCTGTAGTTACTCTAGATTTGGGTGACAGTCTAATTGAACTGAGTAGCTCTTACCTTTTTGAAAATTTGAAAAGGAACATAAAACATGAAAATGTGCAAAGTCAGTCAGTGGTAGGGTGGAATGTGGAGGGGAAAGAGGACATATCAGGCAGGTAGATGTGGAGGCATAGTGGAGTGGGATGTGTAGTTATCAACTGCATCCGTGTGTGACATAATCCTATGCTCTTCCCCACTGGCCCTTCCTTTCCCTTAACATTGCAGTGAAATTATTGACAATTGTGTTTTCAAAAAAAGAAATGCAAAAAAAGCTTTAAAAAATTTCCATATCTCTCTCATCAGAATGTATCTCTCCATATCTCTCTCCATATCTCTCCAAGCCAGAAATTAACAATAGGTGAGCAGAAGAGAAATGCAGCCTTGCTGGCTGATGCAAACAAATAGTTTTAAAGCCCTTGAAATCTATCTTCAACCCTCCTACAAATAACATCATTTGCTTCTGAATGCAATTAAAAGCAGAACAAAAATTTTGAAAGCAGGAAGAGAAGGCATCTGAATTGAGGATTAAGGCAAAGAAAGTGAGGAAGAAAGCCAACTCATAGCTGCTCCTGATTTTGTGTTCTAGCCACATCTCAACTCCAGTCACATCTAAACTCTGGGTAGTGGTCCTTAGGCGAAGATATGCACTGTGATACTCCTGGCACCCCAGCCATTCCCTAATCATACACAAGGCATAGCTGCCCTTTCCAACTCTGAAAATTACAGGTTGGTCAATAAGATGGACCTGACAGGTATGGGTCTCAGCCAGTGATGGGATTCAAAGAAATTAACAACAGGTTCTAAGCCCATCTGGCAGCCACTTTTAAATGGCTATTTTTAAACTTTATATGCCCTATCTCTTGTTAACAACCGGTTCTATTGAGTAGGTGCAAGCCTGCTGGAGCCCTCTACTGGTCTCAGCCAATTCCCAAAGCTGGTTGATCCCTCAAACTCCACCTCAGTGGCATACCTAAGTCATTTGGCACCCAGAACCCACAAATTTATTACACCCCCATAATCAAAATTATATATTTATTATTATCAGTATTAATTAATATAATTAATTGCATGATAATATTTTCATACATTAAAATCATCTTAACAATTAAAGCCTTGGTTTTATGCTTTTTTGAGAGGGGGTGATTGGAGGATGTTTTCTGGAGCAATTGTGGAGCTCCACTTTCACTGGATTGGGATTGTTCTGGTGCCCTTGTATTTCTCTGTGCCTGAACTGAGCACAGCCAAGGTACCTTTGCTAGATCATGAGTAAACATAGCTGTGTAGCTCAGTTTGACTTTCCATTGGTTTCAATGCAATTATTAGGGACTTCCTTCTGGTTGATTTGTGGAGGCTGCCTTCACTGGATCAGGACCATCAGGGGTGTTGGGTTCTTCTCAGTCTACCCTTTCCAATAGGCTAAGGCTAGTTTTCCTACTCATAAGTAAAGGTGCAATATGACTCAGAACTTTCCATGGGGCTCCATGCATTTAGTTTTAGTTTACGCATGCCCAAGGCCCCCTCCCAGGAATGCCACTGGTCCACCTATCCAAAGTAAGGACTATGTCAAACAGGATAACAGAACAGCAATAATACCCCAACCAGACACAGTGACATGAAATTACCTGTGAAATCTTGTAAAGGCTCAAAATGTTGGCGATTTGGATGGCATATTCTACAGTGAGTGCCCCAATGACAGACATGGTGTTGCTTTTCTTATCACAGATGTAATTGGGAGCATTTCATTTCAGTTTGAAGAGTAGATCCAGGGTGGTCTCATACGAGATCATTCCTTCCAAAAAGTTGTCATAGATGTTCACCCCCAGGGTGATGTTAGGCAAGAGACTGGGATTCCTGTTGATCTCTTCAATGGCAAAAATGAAGGACAGGACAAGCTGGTAATGCTTGGTCTCTATTCTGTAATAAGAGTAGCACAGAGATTTAGGGCACAATCCAGAGTGAGGGCACCCCATTAAATCTGAAGCAGCAATTATCACCATTACATTTCTCCATTTGAGAATTTTCTTGTCATTATCCCAAAAAAACTTCTACATTGAAATTTACTATTCATTTTCTTGCAGATATTTAAATCCACAGATAAATTAATCTGCTGGTGAGAGGTGGGGGGCTGGATCAGTGCCTCAATATCTGGGGTCACTCTCAGCTCGATGACACTCACACAGCCTCCTAGTATTCACTCTGGTCACATGCAAGTGGTCCTTTTCACCTGATGAAATTCCACCACCTCACATAATGGTTTGAGACATCTTTATTATTCTGCAAACAGAATTATGGCTAAAAAACAAAAAACTTACATAAAGCTGTGTGGAATTATGGCTACAAGTAAATATATGTAAATTACAAGTAATTTGCTACAAGGCAAATTAATTTTGTCAGGATCACAACTCATAATGCCTTCCTTTCAATGAATTCAGCTACAACAAATCAGATGTGTCTAGTTGAACCCAAATATTGACCTATAACATATTACTCTAAAGGATTAATCCTAACCAATTTAGACTAGTACAATTCACCTGTTCCCAACTCCTGTAGTGGGGTGGGGAGGCCAGGTTCTATGTCCATAGAGAAACAGGTTCTATGGCCCATTAGTAACCAGTTATCAGAACCAGATACTTATTAGCAAAGGTTTCTATAGATCCTGTGAGAACCCCCTGAAGCCCACCATTTTAATAAATTTAATTAAGAAAACTTTAATAAAATGTTTTCTTACCACTTTACGTGTTCTTTGAAACATGCATTCAGTTGTTGCAACATTCTGACTTCTCTGATACACTAACAATATTCTCGAAAAGTTCCACATGAGATGCAACTCTGAATGGTCACACCGAAATGATAATATGTCCTCTTTTCCCAGGATATGTCTTCTTTTCTAGCTTTGTATCCTGGAAAAATCTTTATTGTTTTCCTTTTCCTTGTGAACAGGCAGCATGTAACCTTCTTGTTAGTAATAAATTATGGCTATAATCCCAAAAGCATTTTAATGGGAGTAAGCTCCATTGGACTCAATCAGTGGCATAGCTGGGGGATGCAGAGAGTGCAGTTGCACCAGGCTACAAGTTTTAGGGTGGCTACAAGCTGAGCTTGACACTAGTAATTAAATGTGAAAAACGGTGTTTGTATGAAAGATAGTACCATCATGTTATATATCGTTGGAAGCGTAATTTTATGCAAAATGCAATGAAACAAATTGCATTGGAATATCAATACTCTATCAAATGTTATGACCAATTAACCAGAAAATGAAAACACAAAAACTGACGGAACAAAAAGTGGATTTTCCTTAACTCAAACTTCCCATGATATTGATTGCTCTCAGAGCCAATGAGATGAAATTCTGATACTGTATGGGACTAATAAGGTGTTAGTATGAATCGGCTCTCAGTACATATGTAATATATAATACATACATCATAAAACAGTTACCCCATGCTAACTGTGTGAAAAGCCACTTCTAAGTGGTGCTCATCTTCAAATTAGCAGGGAAAGAATAACAATTCCTGTTTGCCCCAGCACAGTTTCCCAAACCAACAAAGGACACAGTTTTCATTTTTTTACTCTTTTAAATTTGATTTTGTTGTTGTGGGAGCAGAGCGGGGGGACAAAATCTTCAACTCCAGATAGCAAATAGGTGTTTTAGCTATGCCACTAGCAAAGCAAATGGTGGTGAACTACTGAAGAGGAGGAGGCAGGTTTTTCTCCAATTTTCTTTTTAAAAATACCCAGGGCTGACATCGCTTCCTGTTGTAATGTCACTTCTGGGGCAACATTTTGAGATTTGCGTCAGGCTGTATGATCATTAGCTATGCCACTGGACTCAATGGAACCTACTTCTGAGTAGACACAAATAGGATTGCTCTATACATCTAATAAAATATACGTAATTTAATAATAAGACATATAGTGTTTAAATTAACCACGTGAATGCAATACATATGAGTATTTTCAGCATTTATTTTGTCATGTCATACATTTTCTTTGGGGTAACCCATATTTTGGAAGGACCTTGCACACTTTTGTGGTTATGAGATATGGTTACCCCAGGTCATTCCACTACACAAATGGCAAAACACATACCCCCAAATCCAAAGTAACTACAGGAGCACGTAAGAGACCTTACGTGCACCCGTAGTTACTGCACCACTTACTGGAAACCTATGGGAAATTCATATTGGAATCCAGAGTAAGTTGTTCTTACTCCGGAGCAAGGACTCCCCGTAGTTACTCTGGATTTTGCCCATAGTCTTTTTTAGTCCAGTTTTTTTTTACTCCTCATGTATCAGGCTGAAGTAGCGTTGCGGTTAAGATGCTGTGCCCATCACCTGGCAGGCTGGGGTTTGAGATCCAGGTGCAGTGGTGGGCCCAGCCTGCCCCAACAACCGGTTCTCCGGAAGTGGCCAGGGCCAGGGTGGGTGAGGGGGTGGGGCCAGGGTCAGGGGTGGGGCGGGGGAGAGCACGCCACCTTAACCCTTAGTTTACAAAAAAAATGTATTACTTGTGATGGCATCAATCAGTATTAAGCCCCTGAGTTCAGTGTAATTTATTCCTATGCATTACACTTTGTTATGCTCTCAGGGGCAATGTGTGCCACAAATAAGAACATAAAAGCATATGAAAAGCCTCCACTGGATCACACCAAAGACCCATCTAGTCCAGCTTCTTGAATCACACAGCAGCCCACCAGCTGCCTCAGGGAGCACATATGACACTTGCATCCAGGTGCCTAATACAGCAGACACTACCACAAGTTTCACTGGTGGTGCTCATACCACTGGTTGAGAAACACTGATCTACAGTTTAGGACCAGAGTCTGTGGTGTCCCCTCTACAGGCTGAGATTTGCTTCTTAGCCACTACTTAAGGCTACAATCCTGTCCACACTTTCCTGTAAGTAAGCTCCATTGAATATAATAGGACTTCTGAGTAGTCAAGCAAAGGACTGAGCTCTCAGTAACCATCCTTTGGCTGCAATCCTATTCACTTTCCTGAGAGTAAGCTCCACAGACTCTAATGGGACTTACTTCTGAGTGCCAAGAATAGGATTGGGCTCCAATGCTGCACTCCTCTGCACTCTTTCCTGGGAGTAAGCTTCATAGATTGAAACGGGATTAACTTTTGAGTAGTCAGGCATAGGATTACAAGCTCTTAGAAACCAGCTTCTTTCCAGGGAGTAAGCTTCACTGTTATAATGGAACTTACTTCTGAGTAGACAATGATTGGGCTTTGAGGCTACACTCCTATCCTCACAGGGGAGTAAAACCTACTGACTAATAGGATTTACTTCAGAGTAGGCAGTGGACTGGGCTCCTGGGGGTGCAGGATGGGAACTGCGTGCTGCCTGCTTATAAGGAAAAGGGGGACAATGAAGATTTATTGTGGTCCTGGAAAAAAGTATGGATAATAAGAAGACTCCATGTTGCCTGCTCATAAGGAAAAGGAGGATAGTGAAGATTTTTTCCCAGGACACAAAAGTAAAAAGAGGACCTGTCCTGGGAAAGGAGGACATATGGTCACTCAGGACTTGCTTCTGAGCTGGCATGCAGAGTATTGGGGTCTGATGCTCAAATCCTATCCACACCTACCTGGGAGTAAGCTCTATTGACTAGGATAAGACTTGCTTCTGAGGAGGCATGCATGGATGCCTCCAGTGAGTGGAGAGAGAAGAGCAGCCACTCAAAGGTCCTCCCTCTTTCCCTCCCACCTCAAGAATTTTTTAGTAATGCAGGCACAATTGGAGGAATAAGAGGGCTCATTTGCATGGACTACCTTTGCAAAAACAAGAAAATACCTCTTCAAAACTTGCTGGAAATAAGGTTTTTAAGCAAAATAAGATGTTTAGCAGAGACAGGCTTCCTTCCAGGCCATCAAAGCAGAAATTGTTTCTCACACTCCATGTAAAGAATGCAGCTGTTTTAGACAACCACTTAGGCATGGGAGAATTTAGGCTTTTAATGGGAACCTGTTTGAATAATGTCTTTTGCATGTGGTTAGCAAAGTAATTAGGAGGGGGAGGTGTGCTTGCCAGGGAACTCCTGGCTGCTTGACTTGCAAGTAAGGTGTTTGTATTTTAAAAAATACCCTGGGGGGGGGAGAGAGAGCCCCCTCAGAAGGGGAGGGAGTTGAGCTTCCTCTGGCAAGACAGACCCAAAGGTCCTTTAAGAGAAATTCAAACACACTTGCATGCAATTCAAAGATGATGGGCCCCCAATTAACAACAGGTTCTACGGAACCGGTGCGAACCTGCCTCAGCCCACCTGTGTCCAGGTGATACAAGATGTAGTGGACTCCCATCCCTGGCACAGCTCCTGCCAAACTAGCAATAGGAAAGCATGTGAATACAGGTAGATAAATACAGTATGTACCACCTCAGTGGAAAGGTAACAGTATTCCATACACCTCGACATATAGTGTTAGGGAGCCACAGGAAGGCCATTCCTCCCCCTGCCCCCAGGGGCAAGCAAAGCACTAAGCTTTACAGGGAGGCCCATCACCCTCACCATATCATGAAGGTGGACCATCACCTTTGGAGTCAAAAACCAGAATGGCTCAGTAGGTGTGGGGACAGCCTGGACCAAAACTCTCCGATGTGATGTGGCAGATGTCACATTGTTGCATTGTTAATGCACATTGGTTTCATCACCATGAGCATAATTGGGCTGTAGGTTGGATCCAAATATTTCCTTCCTCTGCTTTTCTTGGAAAAAGGGTTATTTGCCTAAAGCAAAGGTTTCCAAATCAGAAGACAAGATCAGAGTTTCAAATGTGACTAACTCTGCTCCACTACAACCAATCCATAGATGATTTACAAGAAATGGCAAAAAATCCCTTTTTCAATGAGATTTAATAATGACATTTCCTGATTAGTACTTGCTTAGAGTTACAAAAATAATCTCAATCTTTTCTAGCCTGAAAATGCATTAAGGCCGCAATCCTAAACACACTTTCCAGGGAGTAAGACCCATTGAAAACAATGAGCTTACTTTTGAGTAGACATGGTTAGGATTGCACTCTTAATGATATTTAGAGAGCAGCTTCTTGGAGGTAAAATCTCTTCTTAGAACAATAATGAAACATTTGGGGAGAAAGATGCAGGCAAGTAATGCAGAGTTGGAGGCCAAGATGGCAAAGACCTCCACGGCCACGACGTATTTCCCTTTGGTGCTCAAATAAGCAGGAATGAAGGAGATCCACACACTGCAAAAGACCAACATGCTGACGGTGATCAGTTTGGCTTCGTTGAAGGTATCTGGCAGTTTTCTGGCTAAGAAAGCAACAACGAAGCTGACCATGGCTAGAATACCAATGTAGGCTAGTACAGAGTAGAGCATCATGACAGAGCAAAGGTAGCATGAAAGGTAGCAAAGTAAGATGGAGCCAAGCAGAACACAGCTGAGACTCCGATTATTGGCTTTGACAATGGAGGAGTTCCAGTTTTTGATAAAGAGCAAGACCACCAAGCCTGTGATCACAGCAAAGAAAACAGAGGAGGTAACCAAAATGATTCCTAATGGCTCCTGGTAGGAAAGGAAGGAGATGACCTTAGGGATACACTGGTCTTGGTTCTTGTTTGGATGCTGGTCTTCTGGGCATTTGATACAATGAGCTGCATCTAAAAGGGACGAACACATCAGCTGGAGCTGTCTCTGTGATTTATAAGACTCACATGAAATGTGACAGAGACATGGATAGTCACTCAAGGAGCATTGACGTACTATTACTATTGCTATTACTGGTAATCACATAGAGTTAGAAGTTTACAAGATTCTCTTTGGCTGATTCACATTGGGCTGATTTGACATCTATGGAATTTCTAGGTGTAACTGACTTTTAAAATATAGATAACTTTTTTTCTGGAGAAAAATTACAATTTCACATGCTATTGAAACATACAGAAAATTTTAAGGTCTTCCTTTCAAAATCTAAAGTCATCTAAAAATTTTGGCAGCTTGAAGATTACCACAAATCAATGACTTGAGTGATTAGATTACAGAGATAAAAATGAAGACTCATCTCACATAAAGCAGAATATTTTCCTTGGCAAATCTGATACTCACCAACCTGGTTAGAAATGGTGTCTTCTGGGCACTGAGTACAGTTATAGCAGCAAACTGGCTTCCCCTCTAGAACTGTCTTACTATGTCCAGCACAGCATCTTTCAACACATGTTGAAGGGGGCAGCATCTAACAATAAAAAAGAGGAGATGGTGAAGCAACCTTCTGATGCCCACTACTACAGCCAACCTTTTTTTTCAACTTCAGGGACATTTCTGACTTTTGCCAATTTCGGGGTGAATTCATGAACCTGCTGGGAGCAGGATTGACATTTGTAGGTTTTTTAAGTCTTCTGTGTTTTCAGCTACCACCCTGCCTATATTAATTTTATTAGTTTTGTCAGTCTCATTGTGTCGCATTATTTTTCGGTCCACCAAGGCAGTTTATAAATAACTTGATAAATCAGTAATGAAGCAGGATTAATAAAGGCGCATAACGGAAGACAGGATTGATAAATCTATAGCATTAGCTTGTCCAGAAGGAAGAAGATCCCTGAGTTGGGTTTATTTGAGAGGATATGCATGATATGCATGATTCCAATACACTGCAAAAAATCTTCTTGCACTGGACTTAGTCCAACACTTAACCACTATGGCTGCAATCCTAAACTCCAATTAGACTGGCCTAACCCCTAAATCAAGTCCAGTACTGACCTGGGGGGTGTTCCAAAAGTACCATAAGACAGTTCTGTGCCGCTGTTGGGGAATGGTTAGGACAGTGCACAGATATGCACATGCTTTGCTACATCACCACGAAAATGGGAATATCAATGAGTTGTGCCAGCCTAGATTAGCATTGCACTCTTTATCCTTCTACTATTGGTTCTTTTAATCAAATCCTTTTCAGCATGCAACTATAGGAGATGTGGTACCCAATGTTGAAGATGAAATACTGCATTTACTCGAATATAATGCTCACCTACTCCAGCTGAATTCAGTCTCCAAAATCAAAGTGTGCATTACATTTGATTATTAATTAGATATGAGTGAATACAGTGATTATAAGAATGGATTAGATTTGATGGCACAGTAGATTTGAGTAAATAAGGTATCGTAATTATTTTTAAGGAACTTTAAAAAAACGTTTCATCAAAAACTGAACTATTGCAGTGGCATCTTAAATATTCCAGCATGGACTGGTATCCACGATGCATTCATGGACACAATGAATTTCTAGGCAATACTGAAGGAACCACTGCAGGAAGCTGTCTCAAAAGGATAAAAATATCTTAAATAATTAAGCGCATTTGTACCTGCTTAAATATGTCATTCCACACAATGGTATCACTGATGCTGAACTCTTCATTTGGAGAAATTATTCCAACTCGGACCTTAAGAAAGGACTGATTGGGGAAAGTCACCCAGTTGATGATATCAAATCTATTTGACAATTCCTCCTTGGAAAACCAGACTCCATGCCCAGCACCATTGTTAAAGTGGATGTCATTCAGGACAGAGTGCAGCTGTTGGGGGGTACAAGCATTTAACAATACATAACGACTGTCCCATCCTATTCCAGATATTAGGATGCAGCAGTGGTGTGTGTGCTGCATGTTATGCTGGTATAAAAATCACAGGGAATTTATATATTCTACTTATCTTCCTATTTTATCTCTTTTCTGCTTAGTAAGCATTCTCTCCCCAGAATGCCCTCTCGCCTCTTCCCCACCCTTCCACAGCTCTTCCCAAGTTCCAGCCATTGAAAGGTTCCATAGAGTTTTCATAGACAACAAACCTTGATGCCCTTTTTTCCATTATGAAGTGCTAAGCAATGTGCATGGATTTCATGTGTCTTCTTCCAAAGTTATTGGCCAGACCCAGATGTGCCTATATTTGAAAGGGTGGTTACCTCATTCACTTTGAGATGACATTCTGGAATCATGTTTTCACCAACATTAATACTTGAATCCTGAACATTTTGACTCAGAAGAAAGTGATATTCTCCCTAGTAAGTGCGGCAGGAAGGCATTCATTACCATGAGGTCTTACCTGCCAGGGTTCAACACTCAAATGCTTGTATTTGCCCCTGCCTCCCATGCTTCTTTGTCTGGTCACATCTATGGCATGCAAACCATGTGCTACAGCATAGATAGCATTGTAAATGTGGTAGCTCTGGTCACTCATCTCCATCTCATGACTGAGTCCTAGGCAGGTTCTCCAGCTTCTCCTCTCCCGTACAGGGTTCACAATCTTTTAACCTTTGACGACAACACTTGAACACTCTTTGTAAGAAGACACAGAGAAAACGTGTCAGTGGTTTATCTGGTTTTAAATTCTGAAGAAAATCCTTAAATCCTGGCACAGCATCCCGGGATGTGGAGAAAGACAAGGTGCCTTGAAATGTTTTTGTACAAAAGCCCTCTGAGAGAATTTCACCAGTGAAATCCCACTGAGGTGGTGCAATCCAGACTTTTCCTATGTAGGGCTTATGTACAAATTCAGCTGCATGTAAGACTGATGTTAGTGCGGCTAAAGACTGAAAATCACCATTGACTATAATTACATTGGCAGCTGTTTCTAAAAAGGCCTTCCACAGATATATCATCTCTTGCCCCATTATTTTCCAATTTAGATTCTTGGTTATTGATGTCTTTTTCAAGAATGCAACACAAATGGTATTCTGGGCAAGCAAAGGGGTCAATATCTGCAAAAGGTTTTCTCCATTATCATCATCTGAAACAACGAGGCCAATTCATGTCCATTGGAAATGCAGCAGAAGCTGGACTATTCCTATGTGTAGAATAGCTGCCTTTGGTGCCATCCAGTATACAGAAGGAAAATCATATCCTATGAGTGGAGCTTCATATACACCATAGGTGAACTAAAGGAGAAAAGGTGGTTCATGTTATGATATGAGCGAAGTTATCTTTGCCCAGCTTATTTTGACTCAGCGCAGAGCAAATGAAGATGTTTGATTGACCTGTGAAACAAGGATAGTCACTGGGCAAGATGATCATATATCCTCTTTTTCAGCCTTATATTTTTTGTTTAAAAATCATTGTTCTCCTTTTCCTTGTGAACAGGCAGCACATAACCTTCTTGTAATTAAAAAAATTATGGGTGGAATCCTAATCTCCAGCTGGATTAGCCAAAGTCCCAGCACAAGTCCAGTGCTGGCCTGCAGTGTCACCAAAATTTCGTTCTGCACTACACCTGTGGGAGGGTTAGGCCAAAGCACAAACATATGCTTGCCTCCATACATCCCACAAGAACGAGAAGACAGAGGTTAGGATTTCACCCTGAATGTAATATAGCAGTGATGGGCCCAACCTGGCCCAACAACTGGTTCCCGGAAGTGGGTGGGGCCAGTCCGGGGCAGGGGGCAGGGCCGGGGTCAGGGGGCGTGGACAGGGTCAGGGGGCAGGGGCAGGGAGAATTTAAAGGGGAAATTTTTTTAAAAAAATCTAATAATTAAAAAAAATCTAAGTTTTTGTTAGTGCCCCCCAGCAAACCTAACCACACTTTCCTGGGTGTAAGTCCCATTGACTGTCATGGGACTTACTTCAGAGTAGTTAGCATAACCATAACCATAGCCATAAAGAGCAAGGCCCCCAAAATGCAGGAAATCCAAACAAAATGTAGGACATTACAAAGTCTGAAAACACTCATATGCTGAAAGCAGTCAAATGCTGCCTTGTGGAGCATTTGTTAAGCTCCAAGTGCCCAGGATCAAGACCATTCTGAAAGCCTTGCACTCTTTGGATTGACCTTCCACACCAGCATGGCATGCTTGCTTACTTGTGAGTAAAAACGGCTATGCAGTCTGTCTTTCAAAAGGGTTTAATGCAGTGGAGCTTGGAGGAAGGCTTGTGGGGTGCCTGGAAGGGGCTTCATTTATTGGATCAGGACCAGATTTCTCTCAGCCTGCCCAAAATATCTAAGGCAAATTTGCCTATTTGCAAGTAAAAGCTCAATAAAGTTCCCTGTCAGTTCCCATAGAGATCAAAGCAATTATCAGGGCCCTCTTTTGGGGGTGATTTTGGAGGCTCCATTCACTGGATCAGGACCATTATGGTGTCATTGGATTCCTCTCAGCCTCCCTTTCTCGCAGACTATGGCAGGTTCACCTGCTCATGAGTGTAGCCATGATATTGGACTCTTTCACTTTCCCATACAGCTCAATGCATATCTTTAATTTTAAGTTTATTTTATTTTTAGTTATTTACTTTCAGAAAAGTGTGGAAAGGAGAATGGAAAGGAGGAGAAGGCATAGATCCAAGCTCTGTCAAGCTCCTCGGATGTAAGCTCCATTACAGTCAATGCACTTACTCTCAGGAAAGTGTGGATAGGGTGAAAGGAGAAGGCTGGGAGTCTGGTGAGAGGCATAGATCCATGCCTCCTCAGATGTAAGCTCCATTTCAGTCTATGGGCTTACTCTCAGGAAAGTGTGGATAAGGCGAAAGGAGCAGGAGGAGGCTGGTGAGAGGCATAGATCCATGCCTCCTCAGATGTAAGCTCCTTTACAGTCAATGGGCTTACTATCAGGAAAGCGTGGATAGGGTGAAAGGAGAAGGCTGGGAGGCTGGTGAGAGGCATAGATTCATGCCTCCTCAGATGTAAGCTCCATTGCAGTCTATGGTCTTACTCTCAGGAAAGTGTGGATATGGTGAAAGGAGAAGGCTGGGAGGCTGGTGAGAGGCACTGCTCCTGGAGGAGCGAGACTGGGGCACACACACTCTCTCTCACACACACACTCACTTTGTTGAAGTGCTGCCAGAGGGAGGTGAGGAGCTGCAGCTGAGCAGAGACCCTGGGGAGGCATGGCCAGGCAGGGAGAGGAAATTCAGTGCCTGCCTGGTTTCCCCTGGCTGCGGATGCTCCCGACAGGGCTGAAACGCCTCTAAGTCTGCCGCTGCAGCAGCAGTTAAAGAGGGCACCCAGCCGGCACTTTTAAATTTGCCGCTCCCAGTGGCAGCCCAGCGAGGCGCCCCACAAGCCCCAGTGGCCAGCGAAAGGACGCTCCGCCACTGGGGTTTGTGGAGCGCCTCGGCAGGCTGCCGCTTGGAGCGGCAAATTTAAAAGTGCTGGCTGGGTGCCCTCTTTAACTGCTGCTGCAGCGGCCAAACGCGACCCGGTCCGCCCGGTTATCGCACCCCCCCTGCCACTACCGGATCACCAGCGGTGGGGGAATAGGAACATCTGGTTCTGCGGAACCGGACAGCACCTGCCTCAGCCCACCACTGAATATGCAAGAGTTTAAATTAACCACATGAAAGCAATATATCTGAGTGTTTTTAGCTTTTATTTTGTCATGTCCTTCATTTTCCTTTTGCGTCCTCTTTTCTAGTTATGAAATTTGGTCACCCTGTTGTTGGGTCAAAAGTTTCCCAAATTATCTTTGAGTGATCAAAGTTTTTCAGTTGAACTGTGGGTGAACTTCACCAGTTTGAGGCACTTTACATTTAAGAACTGTATTCTATGAGATGGACTAAAAGGAAAAAACAGTCATTATATGAGTTGGGTTGCAATCTTGCACACACTTGCCTAACATCACACAGTAGCGCTGATTTTGGTGGGTTAGTGAAGGGAGGGGGAATAATGATAACCATTATTTTAAACTTGTCTCACTATGAGCCACTTGGCATCCAATTGTCTTTTTGTACCTAACTATTTAACTGGCCTAAATTTGATGAAAATCAAAGGGTGATTTTCATCTAAGGGAAAGGAAACTAAGGGAAGGGAAGAAAACCTCTGCAAACACCTCTGCCACTGAGATCCTACCTCTTCCACACCAACCTAGACTCTTTTAGCCTTGTTTCCACACCTGCTCAACAGAAAAATATCCCCTGAATTGCCCATCATACTGACGAACACACCTGCTACT
Source organism: Cryptoblepharus egeriae (assembly GCA_030015325.1). Taxonomy (NCBI): domain Eukaryota; kingdom Metazoa; phylum Chordata; class Lepidosauria; order Squamata; family Scincidae; genus Cryptoblepharus; species Cryptoblepharus egeriae. The sequence continues at coordinate 84,267,838 of JAREYC010000004.1, forward strand.
GTTGACACTGCACTTTCTTGGTCCCACACTATTGTTAGTAAGTTGCCTGCCAGCTATTAGAATGTGCTGCACATTCCAGGATGACCATATAGAACGGAGGACAGACTGCCTGTACCTTGAACTATTGCATAGAAGAGGGAATGGAGGCAGGTGCTGCTTTCTAAACCTTTCTATGATGAGCTAAACCTGCCTCAATTGTCTCTTCTACGCAATGGTTAAGAGGCGTGATGTCCGCCATTCTATAAGGTCACCCTGCAAAATCCATCATTTCCAATTTGTTTTTAATTTAGGCTGGGTGAATGTGTGTTTTGGAAGTGAGTGTGTGTGTGTGTGTGTGTGTGTGTGTGTGTGTGTGTGTGTGAGAGAGAGAGAGAGAGAGAGAGAGAGAGAGAGAGAGAGAGAATACAAAACAGTGACGTACATTATTTAAGGAGTTAAAAATATTCTTCTTACCACTTCAAAAACTCAGCATTATCTTTGTTCATAAAACCAATTCAGTAAAAAAGAACTTACTTATAATGAAGTATAACATGTTAAATGATAACTCTTACCATCATAAAAAGGACAGTAATCCCACCCACTCCCAAGTGTGGGAAAAGTAGTAAAGAAATACTGAAAGGGAGGGGAAAGAAAGTTTACAAAATGGGAATGACAGAACAGACCAAAAGGGATGGGAAAGTAAAATGCCATACATAACAGTGCCTTGTTGCAAGAAGGAGGAATAACATGTTCTCAGCTTTTTTCTTTGTTTAAAAAGAAATTCAATTTTTAAACCTTTGTAGGTTAGCACTCAAAAAACGTACCATCCATACATGCATAAAGAATGCACACACCTGTGGAATCTTGTAGCAGCTCAAGATGGTGGCCATTTGGATGGCATATTCCGCAGTGTATCCCCCAATGATAGACAAGACATTGTATGTTTTCTCACACTTGTAATTTGGTACATTCTTTGGCTGTCTGAAGAGCAAATTCAGGATGGTCTTGTATGTGAATGATTCAATAAAAAAGCTGTCGTAGATGTTAAATCCCAGGGTCATGTTGGGCAAGAGATTAGGATTCCCATTAATCTCGTGAATGGCAAAAATGAAAGCCAGGATGTGCTGATAATGTTTGTGTAGTAACCTGCAAAGAGATTGAAGCTTTCAGAGGGTGAGTGACAATCTACCACATTTTCATCTGCAAGGGAGCAAATCTAATCATTATGTGGTCTGAATTTGGAAATGGGCAAGGAACACTAATACACACGACTATTGCATCGTGACCCTTTTCTCTGGGAAAGCAGCTCTGGGTTTTTTGCCTTCTTTCCCTTCCTCAAGTGAAATCCAAATTCTATCTATGTCACAGATTTTCAAACTTTTTTATGTCATGGCATGTTGGCACTAAAATTGTCAAGGCACATCTATTGCAATCCAGAGCAAATTGTTCTTACACCGGAGCAAGGACTCCATGTAGTTACTCTGGATTGCGCCCATCATCAGGTTTTTGAACATTGATAATGCACACCATGTTGCTAGAAGAGATTCAAATCCTCCATTGCTATTCTAATAAATTGCTCTCCCCAAAGCCCCACAGCACACCTGCAGACCATTTGCAACATACCAGAGTGCCACAGAACAGTGGTTGAAAATCATTGGTCTAAGTGTTCAGAGCCATCTTAGAAGTCTCCACTTTCTATATTCTATCTTACTCCACTAACTTTCTTCCTACTTATGCTGTGGCTAACTGACCACATACTTAACTGATCTGAACTTTCTTAGTGCCTTCAGATTCTTGACATACAAACAGAAGCTATTGAAATTACATCCTGCCTGCAGTTGTTAGATCCTTGTGGGGGGCATTAATTAGCAAGCAGAATTAAGGCTACCAAAATAAAGCACTTACATCACATTTTTTATCTCCATAGCTGGTGTTTTTTCAAAATTGTTTGCCAATATGTAAGGGTGAATAAGAGACAGAATCCCACCAATGACAACATTGCTTGGTCTATATAGATTATTTTCAAAATCACATTCACTTTCCATAACTTCCCAACACAAAAATGAAGGGAGAAGTAGGAGAACCAAGTGGAGTAACCACAGCCAAGATGCAAATACACTTCTAATCTGATCACAGCTACAAGTCTGCATTCTTTAGTGCTATTTCTGTATTTCTGCTGTTATGGCCGACACCTTGCTAGTACTTCACAAACAAGCTTTATTGATGCAGAATTGATTTTCATGGAGAATCTTCTGAAAATCTTTTGCCTGGTTGGTGAACTGAGGATTTGCCATGAAATTGTTCTGAGTGGCAATTCAGAATAAAGCCACTTACATTTTTAACCTGGGTTCTTGTGTTGTTGCCAATTGTACAAGAAGGAAAATAACATTTATCTTGATAATAACAGTTTATAGAAACACATCCCCAGTGGCCAACTTTCTCAGTGCAACTCAAAAAACATGCATGTTTGTGAGGACCAAAGTAGATTAGAGTTTGGGGAGTTGACCTGCTAAGGGTCTCTTGTTGACTCTACTTTGAGCGTAAGGGCCAAATAATATGTTTCACAGAAGCTATGGAGATATTGCTGCTGCTCGTCTTTCAAGGTGAGGGTTTGAGATGTTTATGACTATATGGAGCAATGTTTCTCAAAACGAGTCAAATTCTTTTACAAGCAAATTTTAGGTGGGTCACACAGATCCTAGCTCAGTTGTCATTAAAAATACACAGCTGAAAATATAGGTTAGTTTGAATGTCCAAGCTGTGCAAAATAACAGCATGGGTGTGCTGCATAATGAGAAAAACATTAAATAAATGTGATGATTTGTTTAGGATCTTTTTTATGACTCCTTTTCATTGACTGGTGCAACCTTCACTTTAGTGATAATAATAGGGTGACCAGATGCAATGGAGGACAGAGTGCCTATACCTTTAACCATTGTATAGAGGAGGTTATTTTGGCAAGTGCAGCTCAGGTATAAGCACTATGTCCCCCTAGACAAAGATGAGTTTAACAAAAAATACTTTTCCACTATGGCTCTAGCACATCAGTTGCATACATTTTAATATGGATTTCATTAAATCTTCAAAAACCCATTCCCTAGTTTTGTAACATAAATATCTAGATTATGGACATTCCATGGATGTGGAGCTGCCCTTTTGTGTATTTTCTCACTGAACCTACACTACTTGCCATATAGATGATACTATTAAGGAAAAAAATGGGTTGAGCTTAGAGCAGAGGTGTCCAAAAGTTTTTGCAGAAGACCCACCTTTTCTCTCTGACACTGGGTCAGAGGCCAGAAAAATTATTTACATTTCAAATTTGAACAAATTTACATAAATGTACTTATATAAAACAGTGCATTAGAGAAGATTTCAAGGATTCCATGGCTTGTCCAAGGGAGGTGTGCTGCTGCAGGTCACAAGGATGTTCATTGAGGGTCACATCTGGCCTCTGGGCAGATGGCTTAGAGGCACAAGACATTACTATATAACCAATGACTTCCCAATATCCACTTGGTATACTTGGGAGACATTTGACTCTCTCATAGCACAATCCTTTGCATGCTTACCCCATTGTATTCAATTCAATAGTAGGCAAGTCTGATTGTATTCAATGGGGCTTACACCAATGTAAGTTGGAATAGGGATACCGACAGAGAGCTCAGTCCTATGCTTTACAGTGCTCGCTGGAGCAACAGCATCAAAGCAGTGTTTGCTTTGATGAATCCAGCAGGTGTTCCAGCAGTTTCCAGGAAGGTGCAAAAAGTCTCATCTCCTTCCCCTGAGGAAAGCCTTGGTCCAGGCAATAGGTCTCCTCACATCTGTGATGCCCCCAGTTGCTACACCACTGGCTGGCAGTTTCACTTACCTCTGGCATTGCCATGTCTTCCTCTTGCCACATCCAGTGCCTGACTAGTACTGTTGCAATGCCAGTGGTACCTATTTGGACTATGCCATAAACATGCTTTATGGCAATGTAAGCATAGGATTTTGTCCTTAGGCTGCAATCCTAAACGCACTTTCCTGGGAGTAATTCACATTGTACACAATGGGATTTACTTCTTAGTAGACATGCATAGGTGCTCTTAATAAAATTATATTTTTAGAATGTTTCTCTTCAGTATTTTTCTCAGGGCCCTCTTCACTTCTGTGTTCCTCAGGCTATAAATGATGGGATTTAGCATTGGAGTTAAAACTGTGTAAAAAAGAGAGAGGACTTTATCTCGCTTCAACGAATAACTAGATTTGGGTTGTAAATATGTAAAACTGGCTGTGCCATAGAAAAAGGTCACCACGAGGAGGTGTGAAGAGCATGTGGAGAAAACCTTATGTCTTCCTTCAGTTGAAGGCATCCTTAATATGGTGCCAATAATACAGGTATAGGACACAAAAATAAAGATAAAAGGTATCACAGTGATGCCTAAGCTGCTTATCAGCATCACCACCTCATTCAGGGATGTATCAGCACAAGCCAGCTTCAGAACTGGTGGGAAATCACAGTAGAAATGGTTGATCTCATTACTGCCACAATAAGGCAAGCTAAATGCCCAGCTGGTGTTCATCAGTGGGATAAGAATGCCACACAACCATGAAGCCAAAATCAGGTGGACGCAGACTTTTTTGGACATCAGCGCTGAATAACGCAAGGGAAGGCATATGGCGATGTAACGGTCATAAGACATGGAAGCCAAGAGGAAACACTCGACAGTACCCAAAAACAAGATAAAATACATCTGGACAGCACATCCACCAAAAGAGATGGACCAATCCTCTAAAAGGAGGCTATGCATCATCTTTGGGATGGTGACTGAAATGTAGCAGACCTCCAAGAAAGACAAGACTCTGAGGAAGAAATACATAGGAGTGTGGAGGGTTACATCTGCCCAGGTTATGAAGATGATGATGCAGTTCCCAGTTACGGTGACTGTGTAGATGATGGAAAGTAAAATAAACATGAGGATCTGAATCTCCAACTGCCTGGGAAATCCTTGGAAAATGAAGCAAGAGATGGAAGTCACATTCATTCCCGCGGTATCATGAGAGCATCTCATCTGAGGAGGAAAAACATGAAAACTGATGTTCAGTCATTCAGTTTTTTGGACTGTCAAATTAACGACAATTATAATACTAATTTCACCTTCAGAGAACATTTAGCTTGGACCTGGAATACTCTTCCACAAGGGCTATTAGAACAGCAAAGAGTCAAATCACTTACTATGCCTAATGCCATGTCCTTGTGTAGCCATGTGAAGTAGTAAGTTGGAGGACAAACATGGGGATGTAGGGTATAAAGATTAAATCAACGGTTGACACTTTACTGAAACACAAGATTTATTTAGTTACCCATGTTTGCACCAGGTTAACTTCATTCAACCTTACACACAAATAACTTACTGCATGCACTCCGGTTGCCCCCAAAGTATGTAGAAAAGACAGGAGATAAACACAGTCAAATAAAACAGTTTTGTTACATACAATCTGAAAAGCAGATTGAACATAGTTCAAGTTTCAGTCCACAGATTGGTTTTCAAAAAATTCTCCACTCTTTTCTGTCTTGTGGACATCTTCTAGGTCAACATATATCTCAATATTATTTCTCTCTCTAATCTGCTTTATACATAGATTTGCGCTCCTTACTTCCACAGTTTCTTCAAATATCTTGTACACATCTCTTCAAATGTTTCCTCCCCCCAGTTTTGGTTCTCATCCCTTCATCATGTAGCAATACTCAAGTCTTTTTATTGGTATTATTTTTCACTGGCTTTCATTTGTATTCAACACATTTTACAAGTGTGTTCCACATGTCTATATTACAAGCCTTTCTTTTCTTCCATGTAAACTTCAATCCATGATTCACAGCCTTACAGATCTGCTATAGATCATCAGGTAGTTTGGGGCAACCCCAACTTTTAAGCAGTGCTACAATTTTGAAGCTAAAGACACCATTCATTCTGTCCTTCAGAATATCAGATTATGCAGTTGCACAAGCAAGATTTGTAAATTAGTTATATTACAAATTTATCATAAATAACCTTCATCATAAATACTTCAGTTAAATTTCTGAAAATTACAATGGGAATTCTGAAAGTTTCATCATCATTCTCCTAGTACTGTTTTTGTACTAGGAAAACAAGTTTAGTACTCATTTAGTACTAAATGTTTAGTACTCATTTTGACTATTGTTGGATTTTTTTATTAACCGTTCCTACCATTATAAATTTTGTGTTCATGAGGACACTAACTTTAATAGCCTGTGTTCTATCCAGCCCAGATAGTGCCTGGAATGCAACTCAGATTAAAGTTCTCCAACCCTGTGCCAGCCTGGTTTGTCCAGGGCAGACATGCCCCTTCCCAGACCTCTTAAGGAGATAGTGGTTTATGGCACATTTCGGCACTCCACAAGTCCTAGAGGTGCTGTATGATACTCCTGGGACTGTGGCAGCTGAAGAACAAGTACGGTAAGTATTACACTTTAAGGTCATTATCTAATGCATGTCTACTTAGAAATAAATCCCATTTTATTAAATAGGGATAATGCTCAGGAAATTATTACAGGATTTCACCTTCAGAGAACATTTAGCTTGGACCTGGAATACTCTTCCACAAGGGCTATTAGAACAGCAAAGAGTCAAATCACTTACTATGCCTAATGCCACGTCCTTGTGTAGCCATGTGAAGTAGTAAGTTGGAGGACAAACATGGGGAAAACACATAGCTAGTATTAATTACCATGATTGCTTTAGAAATATTTGTATAGAGGGAATATCAGGTATATCTTGAGACACCCAATCTTGAGACTTAAAAAATAGACATAAAAACAGTGTGCTATAATTTCCCAAAGGAGTTCCCTAACAAATTTGCTCTCAATGTAATTGTCCTGTTTGTACTTGAGGCACCTCTCAGGGAAGCTTTGCAATTTGGTAAGAACACTTTCCCTTCTCAAATTCAAACACATCTTCTCTATGGATTGGTATTATTGAGATAATAGTACCCTGTACCTCCTGGTGGGTAAAGAATCCAGTGGGTTTTACTTCAAGATGAACTTCAGCATAATCAACTTCTCAGTGGCACTTGGACTGACTTCTACTGAAAAGTTGGAGATGTTGCATGATATAAATACAAAGGAAAGAGCGCAAGGAAGAAGACTCACAACTATTTTATATAAAAGCAATGGAAATCAGAAGGATGCTAGAGGTAACACTGACTTTCTGAATGGCGGTCATATTCTTTGTGGTTCAGTACATATGTAGTAATTCTTTGTGGCTGAGGACACATGTAGGATTTTGAGAAATGTATGGGTGGGCAAGCATATCATGTACGTTTCAGCAAAACAAAAATCTGACTATACAATCAGTGCAATCCTAAGCATGTCTACTCAGAAGTAAGTCCCATTGAATTCAATAGTATTTACTCCCAGGAAAGTGTGTTTACGATTACAGCCAATACCTCCTACATGTTACAGGATAAAGAATTGCCAGTAAATCAGTTCTGAATGAACAAAAAAAATTGATCCAGCTAGTGCTGGCATGTTCATGTTGTCAAGATGGTTATGTCACCGTCGTGGCCACCATCTGGCACATAATAATTGACACACTTATCTGGGAGTAATCTCCATTAAACTTCTTACAACCTTCTTGATCAACACTAATTGGATTGCTATGTTGATCACATTGATTTCAAGAGTGATGGATTCTGGTAATTATTTCTAAAGTTTTTCACTTTTATTACTTCAGATGCAACTGGCAACACGACAGATGGCAATAGGACCACTTTGCCTGAGGAATTTATCTTAATGGGACTCACATTTTCACCCTAAGACAAACATGGTGCTTTTTGTGGTATTTATTTTGATCTATGCAGCAGCCATCTTTGGCAACCTGCTTATTTTTTTTTTTTTTGTCAAAGTAGACCTGCACCTTCATACACCCATGTACTTCTTCCTCTCTACCTTCTCCATCCTGGAGATCTGCTATACATCCACTGTGGTACCCCAGATGTTGTTTCACCTCCTGTCTGTGAAAAGAGCCCTTCCACTAATCTGGTGTGCTGTGCATTTGTGCCTTTTCCTTACCTTTGGGATTACTGAGTGTTTTGTCCTTACCATCATGGTATATGATCACTACGTTGCCATATGCCTTTCATTGCGATACCATCTCATCATAACCAAACAGCTGTGTGTTGTGACGGTAGTTGCATCTTGTGTGGGTGGTGTCTTTATTTCTTGTATTAACTCTGTATTCACTTTGAAGCAATCCTTCTGCTGCCACAATGAGATTAATCACTTTCTCTGTGAAATGCCAGAAATGGTGAAGATTGCTTGTGGAGGAACACAGCAAGCCAAGATGACCATGTCGATTTCCTGTGTGTTCACCCTGGTCTTACCTCTTTTGTTAATACTTGTGTCATATACTCATATTCTTGTCAACATTCTTGGTAGCTGCTCTAACAGGGAGAGACGTAAGGCCATCTCCACCTTCTCTTCCCACTTGGCTGTGGTTACACTCTTTTTTGGGTCAGTAATTTCCATGTACCTGAGGCCAAAATCCAGGTCTTCAATGGTACACACCAAAACTGCCTCTATATTTTATATAATTGTAACCCCTGCCCTCATCCTAATCACATACAGTCTGAGAAATAAGGAGCCTGCTACAGGCTCTAAAGAAAGTGATGGGTAAAGGCAAAATCTGTAAGTAATTGTCCTATGAGATTTCAGATAAATGAAACTAATTCATGCACTCTTACCACAAATTCAAAGCAAATTTGCAAATTCTTCCATAGATAAAATCTCTGATAAATTTTGACCAAGGCAAGGGTTTTGTCATCACATTTATAGGAGTGAGGAAATTATATTTCATTTTAATTTTATAAAATCTTGCTAATTCATACGAACATAAGAGCCTCCACTCGATCAGGCCAAAGGCCCATCTACTCCATCTTCCTGTATCTTACAGCAGCCCACCAGATGCTTCAAGGAGCACACAAGATACCTGCATCTAAGTGCCTTCCCTTGCATCTGGCAATTTGAGGTTGCCTTCATCTACATCTATCTATGCACTCACACATGCACACATGCACAAACCATCATTGCTTGTAACTTGTTATGGTCCTTTCCTCTAGCTCTAGAAATTTGTCCAGTTCCTTCTAAAAGCCATTGAGGCTAATGAATCATGTGAATATCTCCTCCATTCCCTTCTTCTGCAACTGGTGACCATGTGCAGAACAACAGCACTGGTAGATCCAGGTTGAAACCTACAGTCAAAGTTTCCTGAGTCTTTGGATTCCTTGGATCTTTCAGCTTTACTTATCTTACTGGCTTATTGTGATGAAGGAGCGGAGGAACCACATACACATATCTTGAGCTCCTTAAAGAATTGGACATAATGTGAAAATAACACACACACAAACAACTACAAAATTTAGCTCCAACCACTCCTCAGAAGCTTTTTCATGCCCAATGACCTGCATCTCTTTAACACAGCATTTCTCAAATTGGGGGTCGGGACCCCTTTGGGGGTCGCCTAGAGCTTTCCTGGGGGTCGCCTACAGACCCCTGGTGCAGGGGGGGGGCCAGGTCAGGCTTGCCAGACCTCCGGCTGTAGCTGTGCACACACTGGGGCTGACTGACAGCCTCAGGGTCCAATCCTATGCATGCCTACTCTGAAATAAATCCCATTATAGTCAGGGGGGCCTTTACTCCCATGTAAATGTGGATAGGATTGCAGCCTCAGGGCCCAAACCTATGCATGCCTACTCTGAAATAAATCCCATTGTGTTCAATGTGTGCATAGAACATACCGTATTTCCCGGTTTATAAGACGCACTTTTTTTCTTCTCAAAGGGGGGGAAATGTCTGTGCATCTGATAGAGTGATAGGGCCAATCCTGGAGCACCTTACCCCATCATGTCATATGTCGTTGGATTCGTATTGAAGAGCAGAATCCAATGCAACAATCAGTTTTGAGATATCTCCTTCCTATCAAAACTTATGGCCAAAAAAGTAAAAATCAAAAATATAAAAACAAAAAATACATTTTTTGGCAATTTTTTAAGCGAGTAGGAATTTTGCCCTGGGGTTCAGGAATTTTGGCCTTGGGGTTCAGGAATTTTGGGTTTGGCATCTGGTCACCCTGGCACAGTTGCAATCCTAACCAGCCTTCCCTGGCTTGGAGACTTGCTCCAAAGTAGACATGCACAAGACCTGGTCCCTCCTGCTCCATGCCTGTGCCTCCCTCACTCTTCCCTATGTATCCAGATCCCCTCACATTTCCCTACCTACCCCCCAAAAGAACCCCCCCCCCAACTTACCTGCCTTCATGGACTATTTGCAATGAGATTTGTGCAAAATGTTGTTTGATCATTTGCAATGAGATTTCATTTGTAACAATGAAAATATATCCTGCATATCGGATATTTACATTACGATTCATAACGGTAGCAAAATTACAGTTATAAAGTAGCAACGAAAATAATTTTATGTTGGGGGTCCCCACAACATGAGGAACTTATAAAGGGGTCACGGCGTTAGGAAGATTGAGAACCACTGCTTTAACACATCTTTCTGTGGCTGTGTGCCTAAATAAATTTTGTTTCCAAGTGTGCACTGCTGACCCTAGGTATCCAGATCTAACTATATTATATCACTCTGCAGATGGGATCTCTCTTTATCAAGCTCGCTGCCTGCCTGATATTATAAATGGGATCTTAATTACAGAATGTTGGGAGCTGGGAGAGAGACATCATGCAGAGACTTCACTCTTGAACAGGTTTAAGTTTAATTAGGTGATGGTGGTGCCCTCTGTCATCTGCTCTACATCTCCTTTGGTAGAATCATGATTGAGTCCAATATTAAGTTCTATTTTTGAACTCAGTTTTATGAGCATAATGAGAGCAGTACAGGAGAAAAAGGAATGGTAGAAAAGGAGTAGGGTATATACTGGTACATAGCTATTTTTCCCTTTTATGTTCTGAAAAAGTGCCCCCATCCTAATTGGTTTGCACTGTTTACGCTGTAACATGGTTTACGCTGTTTTCAGTCAATGTGGGTGAAAATGTTATAATGGCATCTCCTTCCCAGTTGTTCTCAGAATATATCATAATAACTTATGAACTTAAGAGGAGCCTTCACTGGATCAGGCCAAAGTCCCATCTAGTTAAGTTTCCTGTATATACGTGGCGGGCCATAATGATCTATTTTGGTACATGTAACTATGTGTGGATGTTGTTTTAACTTGTGTTCACATTTCCCCCCCAACAAAAATTCTTACTGAAAAAAAAATTAATGCACTTCTTTGACCCAAAGGTCTATTTGTTCTCAGAAAACATGAACTTCCACATTTTAGCCTGGTTAGAAGCTGCTACAAACAGCATTGTGTAGAAAAGATTTCTGTATCATGATTAAAGATTTAGCCTTAACCATGTTCTAGTTATGTGTCTTGTGACTGCAATTCTAAACACATTTTCCTGAGAGTAAGACCAATTGAACACAATGGGACTTAGGGTGCAATCCAGAGTAACTACGGGGAGTCCTTGCTCCGGTGTAAGAATAAGTTACTCCGGATTGCAATATGAATTTCCCATAGGTTTTCACTAAGTGGTGCCATAACTATGGGTGCACATAATGTCTCTTACGTGCTCCCGTAGTTACTCTGGATTGTAGGGTTACTTCTGAGCAGACATGGTTAGGATTGCAGCCTTAGTAGTAAGTGAGATTAAAGAGACTGAGCTGGATGAAGTCAATCATCCAAACCACATAACCTAATCCTGGCCAATTGTATGATCACCTGTGCCATACCACAATCTGTTCCATGATCACAATTCCATGATCAGAATGTCTGTTTCATTAAGAGTGATTATTGCTATAAGTTGTCCAGTTCAGTCCAGTTGTCCTCACCAACAGAGCAAAAAACTCTTATAGACTACCATGTTTACTCTGGCAACATTATGATGCTGGGAGCATTGCTAGAATGATGTCACAAAGAAGTAGAATGAGAATGGCCTAGGCTTGCTGAGCCACAGCCAAAGGCTTACTGTGTTAGAATGGTATGTGACACTATGGCCTCCGCCCTAGAGTGCCATCCACACTGCCTCAAAACAAAACGGGTGTTCAATATAGGCCCCACAGCCATTTTGAATATCCTTTTTGCTGTAATCCTGGTTGCATTCCTCACCAAGCTGGGTGAAGCTACAGGGGGCATTTGCCCTAACCCCTGTCATTGCACAATGGAAGTACTCAACTGTAGTCAAGTCAGCAAACCTCCTGGACTCCACCATGTGCCCATTCCCAAGTCATCTGCTTGCTCAGAACCTTACTTAATTCTGTGAGTACCTGTGCTTCAGGGACAATCACCCCATTCATGAACAAGGAAACCTTTCAAGGGAACATGTAAACATAGAAATAGGACTCTTTTCTTCTAAAGAAACCAGAGTACTTGATGATCAACTCATCACAGAAAAAAACTCAAAAGATAATACAGAAATAGTAGCATAACATATATATGCCTCTTCTGATTGAGGTGGAAAGAGGGTGATTTGCCTCTCATATTTCAACTTCATTTTGTTCTATCTTGCATTTTGAGTGTTTGATTCTGGATATGTGGGTTTTGATGGGAAACATCATGGTGTGGTGGACACTGAACATATTCAGTGTCATATTCAAGGACATATTCAAGGACAAAAACATGTTTGCAAGGAGCTATGCAAGTTTCAGATTTGATTTGGGACCACAGCATGGAAACAGCAAGATTTTTCACCTTTTACTTCTGTAAATTGCTTTCCCTTCTAAAGTTCCATGCTGTTTTCAGGGCTACATACATGTGGAGAGCGTGTGATATTATAGGTGAAAAAACAATTAAGCAGCATCTACCGCGATGTTTGGTTTGTATCCAGACTGTAGCCTCTGATTAGAAATAAATTGGTAGTGTTATGAATGGCACCTTCCTCCTATCTGTTCTCAGAACACATCATAATGGCTTATTTTGATACATGGTATGAGTGGATGTTGTTTTAAATTATGTTCCTCCTCCCACCCTAGTGAAGTGTCTAAGTGGTAAGTGAGAGTAGAGAGATTGAGCTGGAAGATGTCAAACATCCCAACCACCTAACCTAATCCCTCCCAATTGTAAGATCACCAATTCCATGATCTGTTTACCATTCCATGATGAGAAATATCAGTATCTTCAAGAGTGCGTTTTACTATAAGTTGCCCACAGAGCAAAATCTCCAAGTTGTTGCTGATTCAGGCAACTGTGATGCTGGTTGCAGAATGATGTCACAACCAAGCAAATTGTTTAAACACAGAGGCAGGGAACAGCCAAGGACAGAGGCTTACTGTGTTACTGAACATAACACAGGGCAGTCTGGTGACACAATGGTCTCCACCCTACAGTGTCATCCACGCCGCCTCAAAACAAGAGGGGGGTGTTCAGTATAGGCCCCATGGCCATTTTGAACACCCTCACTGCTTTAATCCTGCTTGTGTTCCTCACCAAGCTGGGTGAAGCTACTTGTCCAGAAGTCTGTCATTGCTCCATGGAAGTACTCAACTGCAGTCGAGTCAGCAGACCACCTCTAGGACTCCAACATGTGCCCATTCCCAAGTCATCTGCTCGCTCACAACCTTACGTAATCCTGTGAGTATCTGTGCCTTAGGGACAATTACCCACTCAAGATTAAGGATACCTCTCAAGGAAACATGTAAACATAGAAATAGGACCCTTTCATTCTAAAGAAACTGGAGCACTTGATGATCAACACATCACAATAACAAAACCCAATATAAAAAGATAAAATAGAAATAGCAGCATAAAATATATATGTCTCTTTTGTTGGGGGTGGAAAGAGGGTGATTTACATCTCATAATTCAATTTCATATTGTTCGATCTTGCATTTTGAGTTTCTGATATGGTAGAGAACATCATTCTGTTTGGTGGAGATTATCATAGTGCATAACAGGGTGGTGGTATACACTGAGCATTTTGTCTACTAAATAACTAAAATGTATTTTCAATGAGCTATGCACATTCCTGATTTGGATTGGGACCATAGCACAGAAACAGCAAGAGTTTCACCTTTTATTTCTGTAAATTGCTCCCCCTTCTAAAGCGTTGTGCTATCTTTAGGACTACATACAGTACGTGTGGAAGGTTGTAATATTTAGGTGAAAAAGGAATTAAACAGCACCTACCATGATGTTTGGTTTGCATCCAAACTGTAGCCTCTGATTGGGAATAAATTGGTAATATAATGTAAGCCTCAAACTACACCAATGTCCATTTCATAACTTATCTAATTTGACCTTTCTGGTTTAATTCATCACTGTCTTGTCTAACTCCTCTGTACAGTATCACCGGGCAGTGCTTCCTGTGGTGATGTGGGGAGGCTGGCACATGCTTATGCACTGGTCTAATCCCACCAGGAATGGGGCAGAGCATGTGTTGGTATGTGCCAGCAGAGCAGGGGTAATTCCAGGTGAGTTATGCTGGCCTAAATTGGTTAGGATTGCAGCTTGACCAGGGTGATTATGTCACAAGATTTTTCTGTATTTGTCCTGTTTTTTAGCCTTCTGTCCAGGTGTCCTCCAAAAGGGCTTCATTGTCCTCCATTCTGTCTTCATTTTGGAACTTTCAGTGGTGTTCATTACCCCATCATGTCATATGTCATTGGATTCAGATTGAAGAGCAGAATCCAATGCAAAAATAGATTTTGAAACATTTCCTTCCTATCAAAACGTATGGCCATAAAACTAAAAATCAAAAAATATGCATTGAGTAATAAGGGAAAGTAAAAGTGCCCAATATCACAGCCTTACTTGTGAGTAGGCAATTGTGCCATTATCCACCAGAAAGTCCAGGCTGAGTGCAATCCAAGACCTTCTCCTCCTTTTGAGGTTTGGGCATTTGGTCATCCTGAGCATGACACAGAATCTACCTGTGGGATGAAACCATCTTATATATTAGTCTATGGCGGCAATCCTAACTCCAGAATAAGTCCTGTGCTGCCCTGGGGGTATCACAAAAGGGCCATAAAACACTTCTGTGTCATTCCTGTGAGAGGGTTAGGGTAATGCACAGACATATGCTTGCCTCCCTACATGACCATGGGAAGGGGAAGTCCAATAAGTTGTTCCATCCTGGGTTAGGATTGCACCCTATATCTTTCACCTGCAAGATGGTGGCTGCAAGAAGCTTTGCCTTATCTTGTCCTTCCCAGACAATAAGGACTTCTTGCCCAGAAGTCTGCAAAACATAAAGCAAACCAGGCCAACATATATTGCTTTCTTCCAAAAGGTTGAGATGCCAAAGGGATTTGTTGTCAGTTCAGGTCCTGTACATAAGGCTCAGGGGCCCAGAGGTCTATTTGCAGTGATTCGAGTTTAGAAATGCAATTCAAACTTCATTACTCCACGTTTATTTTCTCCCAAGGGACTTCAATGGGAATTCAATTTCCTCCATTGGGAAACAGGTCTGGAGAGCCTATCCTTGGGCTGAGTACTTGTGAGTATCCTCTCCTCTTCAGAGTTGACTGAAAGTATCCCTTTTTTGCCTTGGTTAGGACAAGTTATCTCTAGGAATACCAAACGGGTCAATTTTGACCCACCAGGTCAAAATGTTGTGTTTTTTTCCTGGAATTTATTATTATTACCTGACAAGACTTACTGACTTTTTTGTGCTATTCAGACAGTTACAATTCCAAAAGCATGAAACTTTTGAATATAAAATTTTTCTGCAAATTCCAATTTATACATAGGATACCAGTCGGGTCAAATTTGACCCATGTTGCCTTTCACTGGTTATTCAATATTTTGCTAGCTAAAACTGTACTAAAAATCATTATACTAATTATTATAATCATAATATAATTATTATTAATCATAATTATAATTACTATAATCGTAATTATACTAAAACTTGACACAACATTTATTCATTATATGTACATTATATGAAAATTGTATGTACCTGACTATAGTACAGGGTCGCACGGGTCTAAATTGACCCATGCAATCTCTTAGGTGATAAAAATTGATAAAAATTGTACTAAAAAATCATTATTTCACAATAAAAATAATTATACCAAAACTTGACACAACATTTATTCATTATATGTACATTATGTGTATATTATATGTACCTAACTATAGTACAGGGTCGTATGGGTCAAAATTGACCCGTGCGGTCTTAGGCGTGAAAAAACAATCCCGGTAATTGTGTCTCCATGACATGAAAACATTAGTTGAAGTAAGCTGTGTAAGAACTTAGCTGAGTGGATCACGGCAAGCATTTTGTAAGGATGTTCACATGTGTCCTTAAAAGAGAATTGAAACTACAAGGCTATTGAAAGAGCTTTTTTTGTAGGGCTTATTAAAGCATGCATATTCAAAGGTTCCTCCATCTTTCCAGGTTTCTCAGAGGGAACATGCTGACCAGAGTTGAAAATTCCTCCCTGGAGGGCTTGATTTCACTTACCCATCTGTAAGTTTCTGTTCTCAGTAGTACCTTTCTAGTTGCTGAGCCCTGGGGGGAAAAGTGGGGCATCCATATGTTTCCTCCACCCCCCACCCACACATACACTAATCCTACAATCCAGGGAGCTGGAGACATTACGTGTACCTGTATTTACTGCACCACCTAGTGAAAAACTTATGGAAATTCATATTGCTATCCAGAGCAAATTGTTCTTTTTGTGCAATCCAGAGCAAATTGTCCAGAGCAAATCCGGAGCAAGGACTCCCCGGGGTTACTCTGGATTGCGCCCATACATACACACACAGGGCAAATAATAGCTGAAACTGTTGGGGGAAGACTATTTGTTAAGAAAACAGAACAAGGAGAGTTGCTTACTTGCATCACCCAATCCATGCATATTTGAAAGAAAAGTTTAAAATGTCAGAAATGCAGTTACTCCATCTGAGTCTGCTGTTCTGGAACAAATTCTCCTTGGTCCACAGTTTCTGGAAAGATCTGATTTGTTAAATCTTAGGGTTAAATGAGGCAACTAGATTTACAAGTCTGCAGACATTTGTTTGATGCACAGCCTGGGGTGGTGTCGACTTAGTTCTTTTTTAAAAAATAGCTGGTGTCAGATAAGACTGTAAACAGAACAGTGGTGTCATCAAGATTTGCATCAAGTGGTGTGATAGGCCAATGCATCACCCCATGAAGGCCTTCTTCCCATACATCAGGAGGGTCAATGCCCTGGGTAGTGGGCATGGTGAAGCACCACTGCACACCCCACTGGTTCTTGGTTATATAATATGTATATTCCACCATAATCTTTTTCATTGCATTCTGCATGAAAATATGAATTGAATGATATATAACATGAAGATATTATTCTATAGTAGTGGTGTTACCCTTCTGTGTGCATCATCTGATGTGCATCATCATTACCTGCCCCACACCCATAGCAACAGCACTGGATTGGACACCCCTTGCTAGTCTTTTTGTTTTAATCATCTCTATGTTCTATTTGCAATAGGGATCTGTCGAAAAATAAAATCCAGATCATTGAGAGATTTGCATTTGAACCGACTCCATTCCTGCAATTTATGTAAGTAATTAACCATAAAAATTGTATACATGAGAGAGGGGAGCATCAGCCGGGGCCTAGTAAGTTTCTATCTGATGATCCTATACCTAATAAATTCCTATTCTGGAAGAAGTTTTGCTCCCTAACAATTTCTAAAAAACCAAAGGGTGTTTGGGATCAAGCTTGCTATAATTTTTCCTTATAGACCAGCCATCTGATTAGTAGCGAGTGTGATTGATTGCTGAGTGAAATATACTCTGCATGTTCTCAGAAGCCTGAAGTTAACTTGAGTTAGACTCAGGTTTTACATGTTTCTTGGTTGAACTTGAGTTGTAAAGGTATGGAAGCGTACTTATAATAGTACACCTGAGTTCCAGTCCTGGAATTTATTCTTAACTAACTGAATATACCCATTGTTGCGGGCATAAAATTTGAAGAATATTTGTGGGCACTGATAGACTGCTGGACACTCAGTATTGGACACCATTGGTCACCTGGCACTGGTAGCAAGTGGTGGCCACCAGGCGGTGTGCACCAGACTCCGGATGGTACCAGATGGCAGCAGTGGGCAAAATTGTTTGATTGCTCTCTCAGTGAGTCAGTGAGTGAGTCAGTGACTCAGTCATTGATTCTTAGCTTTTGTACATATCGATTGAGATTTTATTTTTATAGAGGCTTTTTTCTTTAAAAATTCACTTGCATATATAAAAATTCCATAAATTAATGCTCATGTACTTTTGGAAGTAGGCAAAAACCTGATGATTTTCTTTTTAGAACTTGAAGCAAAATTGCTTTTTGTTCCTGTTGTTTGCTTGTTATAAGGTTTTAGTCACAACTCTGCTATTTGGTCAGGTGATGTTTCTCTGTTATTATGAACATGATATGCAGTGATGCTGCAGTGTGTACATATGCACATTTGTGCACATGTATGAAGAGAAAACACAGAATATAAATTTAATTAAAATTTTTTAACCCTGTGAAATAAGAAGTGATAGTGCCTCTGAGCATATGCAGAGTGCAGGATTTACCATCAATGAATCTTAAGTCATGAGAATCAGAGGATGTGGCAGGTTTACACAAACTTAAAACATATGCATTGGATCTTCAGGAGAGGAATAATTTTTTTTTGGGGGGGGGGAACTCGGGAGCATCACAAGTGGGTATTGGGGGAAGAGTGTCAGTGAGTCAATTGCCCCACTGAATGCCCCACCTCCCTCACATTTTGCTGTAGCGAGACTGTGATTTCACTTTTCAATCAAACAAGAGTTGGAATGAAATGAGTGAATGAACGAAATGGAAGAGTTGAAAATAAAAATTCTCTTTATTTTGAATTGTGCAAAATCTAATAATTTTTGTTTTTTGCTTCCTATCTCAGAAACCTCAGTGGCAACGCACTTGATCGCCTCACTTCTGGAGCATTCGAGGCCTGGCATGGAATGCAGTTTTTGCTCAAACTGTAAGTAGAAGCAGCCACTCTCTACGGACAGTGGTATATCTAGGACATGGCAAGAGGGGAAATCTGCCCTGGGGACCATGGGGATGTGCCAGGTATGGACTAAACCATATATTAACATTGGTGCTTTTCTGCACCACTGCCAATAGTACATTTTTGCACCGCTTTCAACGGATCTTGAAAAAGACATAAATGCGTGCAGAAAAAATTCCAGGTGTTTACATACACCTGCATATCAGGGATGTATATGTGGGGACATCTGTGTAGTCTGCTGAATGAACAGGGCTGGCCTCCCACCCCATAATCTCCCCTTTTCTGTTTGGACAGGGGAGCAATTTCAGTGCTTGTCACGGATGCCATTTTCCCTTGATACACCACTGTCTAGAGCCGAAGCAAAACAATTGTTTTGTCAAGCCTAGGCATGACTACTTAGAAGTCATCCCCACTATGTTCAATGAGGGCGACTCCCAGGAAAGTGAGATCTATATAAAATTGCAGCCTAAAAGGGGTGTTGTTTGTTTGACCTGGGGTTTAAACTGTCAATATAGTACTGAATGGCACAGTTTGGCCCTGGCAGATGTAGCTCTTGGTTCCAATGATGAGAGGGCTTTTGTACGTGTATAGAGATAACGTTCGCTTGCCATTCTGTGATCCTTGTCTGACCATTGAACACCATGTGGCAATGGGAAGCAAGCGCACAGCCTTTACATAACATCATGTGTGTAGAAACATGATGTATGTGTCATTTACTGTTACAGAATTTAGACTGGATTAAGGCTCCACATCACATCTTTCCTCCATTTTGTGGGACACCCATCACTTGTTCAATCTCATGAGTGAACAAGTCATGAAGCATTTGGCCAATATAGTCTACTGGCAAGTCACAAGTGACTCTGAGCTAATATTTTTTTACCAAGAAGTTAGGATGCTTTTAAATACAGAAGTTGTTTCTTGAAGAGTTAAAGACAAACCATAATACAGTGGCGCCTCATGTAACAGAATTAATTCGTTCCGGAGGCAGTTTCTTTACGTGAAACTTTCTTTACGTGAAGCGGATTTTCCCATAGGAAATAATGGAAACTCAGATGATTGGTTCCACAACCCCAAAAATATTCAAATAAAAATATTAACTGGATGTAAAAATGATGACAAAACACTGGAACTGAATTCAAAACATGCATTCAATGTGCATGATCTTATGAAGTCTACTTAGGCTGCAGTCCTAAAGACACTTTCCTGGGAGTAAGACCCATTTAACACAATGGGGCTTTCTTCTGGGTAGACATGGTTAGGAGGCTGCAATCCAAGACACCTTCAAAGTGTCTCCCCACTTTCTCCTTCTCTCCATCCTG
Organism: Cryptoblepharus egeriae; assembly: GCA_030015325.1. NCBI lineage: Eukaryota > Metazoa > Chordata > Lepidosauria > Squamata > Scincidae > Cryptoblepharus > Cryptoblepharus egeriae. Next base: position 84,288,152 of record JAREYC010000004.1, read on the forward strand.
AGCCCTTCTCTCCCCTGTTCCCTTCTGGCTAGCCCTAAATTGCTTCCCTCTTCTCCACTGCTCTTCTCTCTCTCTGCCCAGCGGACACCCAGCCACAGGAGGAACAGCATGGAAGTGTTGCTTTCACTATGGGCAGGTGCGCTAGGCAGCCCTGACACTTTTTAAACAGGCTGCCGGCCAGCGTGTCTGTCCCAACTGCCAACGAATGTGTTCTTTACGTGAAGCACTTTCTTTACGTGAAGCAGAATCCTAGAGAAATTTTTGTTTGTTACGTGAAACATACTTTACGTGAGGCGTTCTTTACGTGAGGCGCCACTGTATGAGGAAAATGGAGAGCTGTAGTCAGTGGTAATACTAAAAAGCATTAGTATTTTTCCAAATCTCCCAGTGGTTGGGTGAATTCCTCCTCCTCTCTCTCTTTCAGAGATCTCACTTGTAATCGAGTGCATGTCATTGAGGACGCAAATTTTTACAAACTGCCTTCACTGAAGTTTCTGTAAGTATCTGAAGTAAACTTATTTTTACTGTGATTATGGTATGTATAGAGTTTTCTGCAGAGCTGTTATAGCATGAGAGGCAGAGGGTGCAATCCTAAGCCTGTCATAAATAAATCCCATTATATTCAATTTACTCATGGGAAATTGTGGTTAGAATTGGAGTCAGAGAGGTAAATCAGGCAGGATTAGGAATGTCTGCTTAAAAGTAAGCCCTCTTGGGTTATATCGGGCTTACTCCCAGGAATGTATGTATAGGATTGGAGCTTAGTTTTGTTTTTTCCCTCCTTTGAACTCACTTGTTATTTGCATAATAATGAATTTGGGACTCTTTGAACATATAAAAGCACAACACAAATGCAAGTATTACTTTTTTGACATCTTAGACAGCAAACATTCTTCAGGACATGTGTCCCAAAATTGTTGTGCTTTGCACACAGTATTTTTGTCATGGAAAAATCATTGCTAACCAGGAAATGCACCTCTGAACATGTACAAAGTGCAGATGACAGCGTTTTTTATTTTAAGGTCAGGTTTTGTCTCTAGAAGGTGTGAAGTAATAGATATTATCTCTGCAAATAATTAAAGTTTAACATTTCGCAATTAAAACTGCTTTTCTAGCCTGACACACATGAGTGATTATGAGCTGAGTTCTTTGGAACATGTAGATGCTGGTTTGGTGTCACCACTAAATAACCTAGATGCAATAACCATGCAACTGGTACCAGTGGGGGCTGGCTGAGTTCTGCTTTCCTGTCAGAAACCTGCTTTTATATGCAGGCAGAAACTAGTTAGTGGGAAGGACATAGATTGCAATCTTAATTCCCAGTTAGGCCAGCATAAGTTCTAGCACAAGCCCCCCCTGGCCTGGGAGTGTCACAAAAGTGCTGCAAAATATTTCTGCGCAACTCTTGGGGGAAGTTTGTGCATGTCCAGTGCACATGTCTGTACATTTCCAGTGCACTGACATGCAGTTGCCGCTCTACCACACCCTGGGAATTGGAAGATAAATGAGCTGTAGCAACCCAGGTTAGGATTGTACTCAAAAACTCTATACAAAGATTGAGGTTAGACTGGCCAGTTTGCTGAGGCGGTCACTTCTGGTGGCAGATTGGCAGGAAATACCCACCTCTGTTTGAGTCTCCTTCTTCTGCACTTGACACTTCCTAAATTTTGAAAAGAAAGATGGAGATGGAGCAGGAGAGGGAGTGTGAAGAAGGCAGGATTGGTCCCTCCTTTCCAGTTCAGGGAGTGAGGGGAACAGAGGTGCTCAGTCACCAGGCAAGAGAGAAGCCGCATTTGTCATGCCAGTTCTAATGCCAAAAGATCTTAATTTGGTCTTGTTTGAGGCAGTCTTTCTTCTGTCATTGCTTGACACTTGTAAGGGCCAAGCCACAAAACCTTTCCCTTTATCATGGAATTGAATATATTTGAAAACTCCAAAGCAGCCAACCTTGTCGTCCTCAAGAGATGCGGGGTCCCAGACCCACTCTCTGCATCACACTATAAACACTTGCTGTGCCTCCCTCTGTCCCTGGTGTTACCATTGCAAAGCCTATATATTTTTATTTCAGAGAACTCGGAAACACTGAGATAACTACAACGATCCTGAAGAACCTGCTTCAGCAATCCCTGCGATTGAGGACTCTGTGAGAAGAATTTCTGACCTTTTTTCTGTTTCTGGATTTGTCTTGGGGGTTGCTGTTTATATAAGAAATACAAAGAGTTTTGTGTTTTTCATCCACAGTGTTGTGCCCAACAAGATGTCCTGCTGCATTTGCAATATTAAGGATGACACTGAAGTTTTGTGTGATACAATCATATTGGACTGTACTCAAAAATGTCCTGGAAACATCACAACTTTATGCAGTAAGCTCATGTGCATGTAATCAAATACACACACCCTCACTTTCCGTGTCCTCTCTATCTCGCCTTGATTTTTAAAAGCCTTGTTCCACCTTCCCCATCAACAAGTGGGTTTCCTCAGAGACCCCTACAGTGAATGGGAAGTCAATTAGTGGGTTGGGAGGGCAGGAAAGGAAGCTACTTGGGTGTGACTTTCTTACTGATAACAGCACTTCGGAGTGTTCTCCAACCACTGCCCTACAATCCCTCAGTTCTTCCCCATCAAGGTAAGAATGGCAACCCCTTTCCCCTTACTGCTGGATTCTACTTCTTTTCCTTAACTTGATCATGAGCTCCAGACCAAGGGTTGTAGTGCCCAGTGGTCAGGAAAATAGAGAGCAGAAATATTGACGTACACCTCTCAGTGTTATTGGTACAGGCATCCCCCACTTATTGGACAGGATAGAGACTGTAGCACTTTCCAAAAGTGAAAACAATTGAAGAGTGGAACCCAGGTTTTTTTAGCTCACAAACGCAAAATGGTCACCAAAAAAGACATAAGTATCACTTGCAAAAAGCCTATGGGTGCAATCCAGAGTAACTACGGGGAGTCCTTGCTCCGGTGTAAGAACAATTTGCTCTGGATTGCAATATGAATTTCCCATAGGTTTTCATTAGGTGGTGCAGTAACTACAGGTACACGTAATGTCTCTTACGTGCTCCCGTAGTAACTCTGGATTGTAGGGCAAGGATGCAATCCTAAAATACCTTCCTAAGAGTAAGACCCATTGAACTTTTGAGTCGACATGGTTAGGATTGTGCTTTAAATAACATATTTATTAGCCAAAATACATAACAAATTACAGTAAAATGAAAAAGGGATGTGTGGGCAATGATTGTTTTATGGATTTGAATGATGGTTATTTACTGACGAAAGTCATAAGGAAATGCCAAAAATAGTTTGGCTACCATCACATGCAAACCAATGTCAGGTAAGACAATTTTAGCCTTTAGATAAGCAGAAAGAGTTTGAAAGAGTGAAGGGTTTGAAAGAGTGTGTTGAATGATAATGGGTATAATTGAAAAGTGCTGAAAGAGCAGAACCATCAGAAAACAAACCATCAGTAAGAGGGGGATGCATGTAGACAGATAAGTGCATTCAAAGGTTATTCTGCCATGTGTTTGAGTGAGCAGGCATATGCCTGCAAATACTGGGGGCTCCAGAAATGGGCTTAGCCAGTGGAACCCCCAGTTCCTAGTGCAAGGCCGTCTGCAATGGGTGGGGTGCATCTACACCTATTCCTCATCTCCCATAAATACAATATCCACTCAAGGTGACCTTTTCATTGAAGCCTCACCAGCCAGCTGACCCTGCCATGATCTTTGTATAAGGCAGCCTCCTTCACATGTTAATTTCCTTCCACTCCCACAAAGCAGTCTTCAGACCAGGCAAACCAATTTCATATCTGCTGCTATTTCCTCTGCAGGCTTGACAGCTACCCAAATAGACAAGGTAATCTGCCACTCCAATTATTTCACAACATGGCCTAATCACAGACAATTACATAGTAATGTATTTTTTTCAATATACAAACTCCTTTCTTGCAATATATCACTATGAGCATCAGTTGCCTCTTGACACTGGATGTCAAGACTCTTCTGTTCTTGACTCTTCTTTTCTTCTTGTTTCTGAGTAGATAAAGATGAACCTTTGACTAAGATGCAAGAAGAAGTCATGAAGGTGCTAGAAATCAGGAAAAAGAATGTCACCGACAAACTGCACATTCTGCCTGAGAGCCATGCACACAAACACAACTTCACTGCAGTGGCCATGGTAAACAGGGGGCGACCCAGTGGCCCCAGTTTAGGTGAGCTCACCCCACACCTCTTGAAATCAGTGAAGGAACTGAGGAAGCTGAATACTGATGAGTTTCTGCAAATCAAGTGGACAGACAAAAATGAGTTGAAAAAGTTGTACATGCTGTCCAACTTGCTTCAGATGGCACTCAGAATAAAACTCAACGAAGCTGAAAAAAACACTGCACTAAATAAAGCCCCAAATAAGACATTTATGCAAACGTTGCCTGAAGTGAACCGAGAGGAATCTGAAGGTGCCAAACCTGTGACCTCAGAGGAATTAGAAGGTGCCAAACCTGAGACCAAAGAGGAATCTGAAGGTGCCAAACCTGTGACCAAAGAGGAATCTGAAGGTGCCAAACCTGAGACCAAAGAGGAATCTGAAGGTGCCAAACCTGAGACCAAAGAGGAATCTGAAGGTGCCAAACCTGAGACCAAAGAGGAATCTGAAGTTGCCAAACCTGAGACCAAAGAGGAATCTGAAGTTGCCAAACCTGTGACCAAAGAGGAATCTGAAAGTGCCAAATCTGTGACCAAAGAGGAATCTGAAGGTGCCAAACCTGAGACCGAAGAGAAATCAGAAAGTGCCAAACCTGTGACCAAAGAGGAATCTGAAGGTGCCAAACCTGAGACCAAAGAGGAATCTGAAGGTGCCAAACCTGAGACCGAAGAGAAATCAGAAAGTGCCAAACCTGTGACCAAAGAGGAATCTGAAGGTGCCAAACCTGAGACCAAAGATGAATCTGAAGGTGCCAAACCTGAGACCGAAGAGAAATCAGAAAGTGCCAAACCTGTGACCAAAGAGGAATCTGAAGGTGCCAAACCTGAGACCAAAGAGGAATCTGAAGGTGCCAAACCTGAGACCAAAGAGGAACCAGCAGTTACCAAACCTATGACCAAAGAGGAATCTACAAGTACCAAACCTGTGACCACAGAGGAATCTACAAGTACCAAACCTGTGACCAAAGAGGAATCTACAAGTACCAAACCTGTGACCAAAGAGGAATCTACAAGTACTAGACCTGTGACCAAAGAGGAATCTACAAGTACCAGACCTGTGACCAAAGAGGAATCTGAAGGTGCCAAACCTGAGACCAAAGAGGAATCTGCAGTTACCAAACCTGTGACCAAAGAGGAATCTACAAGTACCAAACCTGAGATCTCTGAGGAGGATTTTTTTAGTACCCCATGTTTGTCTTCAGAAAAACCTAAAAGTACCAAACCTGTGACCTCAGAGGAATCTGCAAGTTCCAAATCTGATAACAGTGCACAGCTCAAGAAAATCAGTAAAGATTCTTTATATGGAAGCAATCAAGAAAAGAATGAAAAAAATATCAGTTCTGGCCAAGACGGACACGAATTTCCAAAGGGCATGATGCCTCGCCCAGAACTTCTGAATACAGACGTACTTAGCAAGGCTGAACACTGGAATGAGATAGAAAATAGACAAGAGTCCTCTGCTTTCCCTATCAGGCTACGCCGGTCAGTACATAGGTCCATGGTAAAACGCTTCATTAGGAACCTTCCGACCGAGGTACCCCTGTTGACAGCTTCCATCAAGGTTGGCAATGATGAAAGTGACCTGACTGGCAAAGTAGTGATCATCCTGAAGCACATTAATAAATCAAAAACATCAGACGAATCAGAGCAGGCAGAGGAGTCTCCATCAGAAACACATGCTAAGGAAGAGGAGACGATTTCTGGTTTGTCAGAGAAGCATAATAAAGAATCTAAAGAAGAAGAAAAGGAGGGAAAGGAAGAAAAGGAAGAAAAGGAAGAAAAAGAAGAAAAGGAAGAAAAAGAAGAAAAGGGAGAAAAGGAAGGAAAGGAAGGAAAAGAAGAAAAGGAAGAAGAAGAAAAGGAAGGAAAAGAAGAAAAGGAAGAAAAAGAAGAAAGGGAAGAACAGGGAGAAAAAGAAGAAAAGGAAGGAAAAGAAGAGGAAAGTAAAGAAGAGAAGGAACAAGAAACTCAAGAGGGGAATAAACTAACTAAACAAGAGCTGTTTGAGGCACTAATTCAACAGCTTCACTCTCCTAGGGAAGGCGCCACATACAAACTCCCAACAGAAGAGGAACTCCCAACAGAAGAGGAATCTGAAACTTCCTTAAATGATCTCTCCCCTGAAATAACCATGGATCAAGAGACACACTGGGAGCATCACAAACTGACAACGACCAAAACATCACAAGGTGTTTCCCCAACCGAAATCTTGCCATCTGGTGATGACTATTTGCTTCAGGGAGACCTCTTTGAAGCCGAGATGAATAAGAGATTAATGACTCTCATCCCAAACGCACCAGTCAGGGCCCTTATATCCCATGTGATCCGTATCCTGAAAATGGACTGCGTAGAGCCCAGGGTCCAGCTGGCCTGTGCCAAACTCATCTCCAGGACAGGTCTCCTCATGAAACTCTTTAGTGACCGAGAAAACATGAAAGAGACCTCTGCTTTGTGGAAGTCATACTTTTGGTCTATCCAAAATGTGTCCAATGTGACCACCCCAAGCCCGAAAAAACTGGAGAAACCTGAGGTAAGTGTTGAGGGTCCAGTGATGGACAACTCAGGCAAAAATTGAGATCTGATGCTTATCTGAGGGCCAACCCAGTTGGACTAATCTCTAGATCGGGTTATCCAAAATTTTGGGAAAGAGGGCTATGCAACCTCTCTGACATTGTATTGGGGGCCAGAAACAAGAACTTACATAAATATACATAAATGAATATATTAGAGATGGAACTTTTATGAATGAATTCATAAACAGTTTCTAACACAGACATGGGAATGATCTTCAAGCCAGTTCATAAGTACTTTCATACACACAGAGAGTGCGGCCTTCCCAGCACTCAGAATACCCTCCACAGATGTGGCATGCAGATCTGTAATCCTCTGGGGATTACAGGTTTGTCTGAGGGCCAGATGGAGGAGTCTTGCCATGGGCTGGATGGAGGTTTGCTAAAGGCTGTATCCAACTCCTGGGCTGGGGTTTGCACACTCCTGCTCTAGATGCTCAGTAGCAGTGGCAATTGTAGCCTCCACAGCTCTGCCTGGGATGGATGGGTGGGTGACACCATTGCGTTCCACGAAACAATTTTGCCACAAGGTCAGAGGTGGGCAGATACCGGTACGGGCCTACGCGCCCGTACCGGGTCTTCCACCAGGGTGGACGACAGCGAACCGGCCAGACCCCCGGCTGCAAGAGCCGTGGGGACCGGTACGCCAGTGTCCGCCGGCGCCGGGTCTCCTGGGGCTCGCCACCAGGAAGCTTAGTGCGCGTGCGTCCAGCTGGACGCACGCGCACGAAGCGTCCTAGCGCTGAGCCCCAGGATGCTCAGTGCGCCTGCGTCAAGCTGGACGCAGGCGCACTGAGCGTCCTGAGGCTTGGTGCCAGGACGCTCAGCGTGCCTGCGTCCAGCTCGACGCAGGCGCGCTAAGCGTCCTAGCGCTGAGCCCTAGGATGCTCAGTGCGCGTGCGTCCAGCTCGACGTATGCGCACTGAGCATCCTGAGGCTAGGCGCCAGGACGCTCAGCGCGCCTGCGTCCAGCTCGACGCAGGCGCACTAAGCATCTTGGCGCCGAGCTCCAGGATGCTCAGCGTGCCTGCGTCCAGCTGGACGCAGGCGCACTAAGCGTCCTGGCGTCCTGGCGCCAAGGACGCTTCAGGGGACACACTGCGCATGCACCAAGTCTGGCGCATGCGCAGTTCGGCCTGGTTAGGGCCCGCCCCGCCCCCTGACTCCGGCCCCGCCCCCTGACTTCCGGCGTACCGGATCTTAAGGGAGGCTGGGCCCATCACAGCACAAGGTCCCTTGTAAGAGGGACACTTAAGCCTAAATTAGCCAAACTTACTGTCAGCAGCATAGCCAACAACCAGCTTGACTTGAATCTGACTAAAAGATTGTTCATTGAACCAGGGCAGAAGAAGTTCATATAATATCAGTTTCAGCAAAGCAAGGGGCCAAGCTTTTAAACATCTGGATCCAGTTTGGTTCAAGTTCAAAGGGGTAACAGACATTCTGCATCAGTCCTAAGGCAGATTTGGCTTTCAACATAATTCTATAAAGGGAACATAATTGGGTGCAAACCTAACCTAGGTCGGCACAACTCATTGGTCTTCCCATTCCTGTGGTAATGTAGGGAAGCAAGCACATGTATGTGGACTGGCCTATCCCTCCCCCAGGAGTGACGCAGAAGTGTTTTATGGCACTTTTATGAAACATACAGGTCAGCACAGGATTTATGCTAAGGCTTAGGCTAGCCTAACTGCAAGTTAGAATTGTAGCATTGGAAATTTGCCTTGAGAAGGACTGAGGGTACAGTCCTAACCAACTTTCAAGCACAGGCATAGCTGTTCTAGAGGGGTATTACCTCGGAGTTTGATTGCCAGTGTTGGAAATTTGGTTAGGACTACACCTTTGAGAAATATTTTAAGATACAGTATTTAAAAAATATTTTAAGAAATTTTTTCTTTAAAAATTTAAGAAATATTTTAAGATTCAGTGCTGGCCTGAATCTCATACATATCTTTGCTATTCCCCTTGTCTTGATCCCTTATTCCCTCCCATTTTCTCAGAGGTATCTGTAGGGTTTGTATCAACAGGTATGAGAGATCTTTCCATCACTCCCTTGATGTACTAGACTGTACAGAATATATTACAATATCATACACACAACCAAAACACAGCGGCATCATTTGGGTTCATGTAACCCTTATTAAATTCCAGTATTTATTTTAATAAATAATAGTACAGATCACCCAACAAATCATAATCAACCAATCAACCCAAAAAAGAGGCCAACTTGATGGTATTTGCACAACTTAGTAAGAGCTCTGATTCATAGAAAGCTATCTCATCCTAATACCTTATACTAGCAATTTATTGATTCTCTGCTGCGTCATAATAACACCTCATTGATTCTTAGAACAATTATTGGCCAGTTTTGAGTTTAAAAATCCAATTTGGGGCTTCTGTATATGTCCCTACATCTCCCTGGGCATCACATGCACCTCCACCTCCTCTGACATAAGCAGTGGATTGAAAATCATGTAGGCTGGAAATTAAGTGTATAAAGGAGAGAACCTGACTTAGAGCCTATTTCGATACACGTCTGCACAGAAGGAAGTTCCATTATATTTCTATAGAGCTTACTCCCAGGCAAGTGTGGATAGGAGTGTGGCCTTAAAGCAGTGGTTAGATCAGCACCTCTAATGCATACACTTCCTACAGAAGCAGGAAGATGAAAAAGTGTTGGCAGCAGCTCTGTGTCTCTCTTCCTCTGAGCTGGTCTGGCCCTAGCCAAGAAATAGGGCAAGACAACATAGGAGAAATTGTTTATATAACACATAGGATCAGGGCTGGGCTAGAGTTTTGCCTAGAAGCGAGATCTGCTGCAATGTTTAAGATCAAAGCATCTTACCTTGTGGTTAACCATGACAGACAGAAATGCAGGCTTGTCAAACCATCACCATAAAAATGCAAACATGAAAATGCAAACAGTGCATCATGACTGCATTAATTTCAATTCAGCCTATCAGGAAATGAAAGTGAATGAGAATTGTCGCACCCTCATCTGCTGAAGTTACATCTTACATTCCGAAGTAGAAGAGGGAATTTATGGTAAGGCTTTCCTGATCACACAAAAGTAATTCAGGAACGTGTGACCTTTAAGTTCAGAGAGAATGGCTGATTCAGGCTGCAATCCTAACTACACTTTCCTGGGACTTAGTCCTTGTGAACACAGTGGGACTTACTTATGAGTAGACATGTTCAGGATTGCACTGTTTGTTTCAAGATGGGTATAACCTCCTCCCACCCCCAACCTACCGCCACCCCCAACTCCACACCCTGCATGCCATAAATACAGTTAAATTCATAATCATTAGAGATTTGCTGGCTGTAGCTGTGTGTGGTTCATTGTCCATCCACTCTAGAGGGCTAAGAGGAAGCATGTCCCATAGACCACCACAGAGAATAGACAACCCATAGCCACAACTGACACGTCTGTGCTAGATGTGGGTGGTTCATGGGGGAGCACCTGCTTGGCAAAGCAATTCAAGTGATCAAAGGCAGACTTACATTTCCTAAGACCCTTTAAAAAACTGAGGGCTGTGGGTGGCGCAAGTGGTTAAGACACTGTGCCTGTTAACCAGCAGGCCAGGGTTCGAGACCCAGGTCAGTCCCCACAAGACAGGATGAGCTCCTGTCCTTAGCCCAGCTCTGCGACGCACCTGGAACCAATTTTATCAGCTCTCCATTGGACTATTTCAGTGGTGTGGAGAGGGGGGATTTGCTGCTTGGGTAACAGCCTATCCTCCATATCAGTCTAACCCAGGCCTTTGTGCTTCTCATCCAGCGTGTGCAAGCATGATACCATAGTCTCTCAAGGCTGATGGATGCCTGCTTTAAAAAAAAAACACTTATTAGGGTCCCACAAACAACTGGTGGTGCATGGACCATGGGTTGGTAAGCAGCCTTCTCAATGGAGCAGATAGCATGAAGTTACATGGACCAATGTTTGATTCATTATTATGTTCAAAATAGTATTTAATTCAACTTTTGATGTTCATATTAGAGCAAATTGATTCAAATAGGATTCTTCTGGTAGGAAATACAGACATTAAGATCTATTTTCCTTCTCCATGTCTTATCTTACAGATAGCAAGTCAGGGAATCCCAGAATATGGATATGGCAACAAGCTATTGTTGGCAATTTCAGTGACAGCAGCAATCATTATTATCATTGCAATCATTTGCCTGATTGAGGTAAGCTGGAAATGTATTTTTCAGGGACTAATCTGAATGGATTACCCTCCCATGTCCCAACACCTTGACGTTGGAAGTGAAGCAATGTCCTGTTCTGTAAAGGATGAATAAAGGATTGCTGTTTCTCTGATTCTTAAACAGATCTGCTCACAGCGTACAGCAGCAAAAGAAGGCACCACTCCAGAAACATGGTATTTCTTGAAAAGTTCTTGATTATGATTTTTTTAAGAATTTCATATGCACGGTCTGGTCTTAAAAACAAGTTTTGAGTTTCTAGAAATCCATGATTTTTATTACACACACACAGACACACACAGAGAGAGAGAGACAGACAGACAGACAGACGCTTGTTTAGCCTGCAAGCTAAAGGATGAGAAGCTTATGCATTTCATTATGCATTTCATTTCAATCTGAGGAGTTCCTTATCTTTCCCTCATATGTCAAGCAAGGAGTGACCCCTAAAAATACTAGCAGTCATGGAAATATAAATATAGAAATAGTTCATATGCCTTTGTAAGAAGCCCCACTTGATCAGATCATGTTGGCCCCTGCGGCCAATATCCTCTTGCCAATATCCAGGAAGCCCATAAATAAGACATAAATGTGTTGTCAACCATTTTTTTGTGATTTCAGCCTTATTTGTCCCCATATTTGAGGATTTTTGCTCTTAGTGATGCCCCAATGATACACTCATCATGCAAAGGATTTTTGCCTTTGACCATGATTTTTTTCTTTTTGACCACAATTCTAACATCCAGTAGAACCAAGTCATTGATGGTCCCTCCTAACCTTTGAAGCTATCCAAGTTTGAGACCATAATCTCCCATCATGTAAATTAATAGCCAATTCTATATCGTACCACATCATAGCATAAAACTTTTACATTAGAGCACACCTGGCATGCTATGGTTGGTGGAGAAACCAGAAAACCAACCAGAGGTAAGCAAAATTATTTTTAACTTAACTATGATTTCAGGCCACCTATGGGTTGGAAGAACTGGATATGTTCTGTTTAAAGAAACAGACCACTGACATCTCAAAGTAGTAATATAGATATAAGCACTGAAATTTATGGCATATTTAAGTGATTTTTATATAACTTCGCATCTGAAGATTCCATATATTGCCTTTTAAAACCCAGATTTTAAAAAGTCTAGAATTTATAACATTGCTTAGAGATTTAAAATCTGAGAGCCTTTATCTTATTCTTCTCCTCTCCTGAATTAGTTGTCAGTTCCCAAAGCAGGTGTATGCACCATGGGCACATGAATCCTGTTAAAGTTGTATCCAACCTCCTCCTTTTTTCTTTATTAAAGGTCTTTCCTAAGCCGGAAGAAAAAAAGCGCCGATGAGGTAACTGCAAAACTGATATGTTTCACTATTATCAATGAACCTGAAAAAATGCAAGTCAATTGGGCTCAGTTTCCCCTTTATTAGAAAAGCAAAATTAAGTTGCAAAATTAGGATCAATTCTGATCAAAAATACATCTGGTCCAAGATTTTTTTCCCCTTGTTGTCCCCTTTCTCTTGCTTCTCAATGCAGTGAGCTTTACATGCTGAATCTGAAGCCATTTCTGAATCCCAATGCAATGTGGTAGATGTGGAAGGAGACCTTGTCTATGATGAAATTTCCATTGGGTTAAAGTGTACATTGTCAATGAAGGCTTAGTAACCTAGAGTGTACTCCTAAGTGCTCTTTGAGCGAATGTCCCATTAGGCATGATTGTATCAAATTGTGAGTAGGCTGGCACAGGGACCCTGTACCAGCCTTCCAATTCTGGAGAAAGCCACAAGGAGGCCAGGGCCAGATCTCAACCCCACTTCCAGGGGACCTGGTTCAGTATTGAGCTGTTTGGATCTGCACCACCTCTTTAGGTGGCACAGTTTTGGGCAGCCATGTTGAAGCTGCTGTCACAATAACTTGGGGTAAAGGGAATCCATTCCCCTTGCCCCAGGCTTAACTGCAGCCAGCTACAACCCCACACTGAATATGGAGCAGGTCAGCTGGCCTGCATGTTCCAGTGTGGGTTAGGATTGGATTATCCACGTCAAGGATGGAGGATGCCTGAAATGTAGCATTTTTGCCCTCAAACATTGGTGCCCAACATTTCTTGAGATGAAATGCAAGGGTTGTTTCTGAGATTCCATTATAAATGAGGGAAAAGCTGAACAACATAGCCTTGATTACAAATCAAACTGGCTCTTATTTTCCCATCATGACCCCCGTCTGGCCTCTAGAGGTTCCTCTGTCACTGACCTAGAGTGTACATGGTCATTAACTTTCTTAACAAATAAATGTTAAGTTTGTTAACAAATAAATGCAACTTTAACCCTGAAATTCTTTACTGCTGTGTGATCTCTTGTCTCATCTTTGCACAGAGTGCCAGCATAGCTTCATTACTTGATAAGCCACTTTGGCTCAAAGATATGTATCAGCCCCTGGATGAAATTCAAAGAAGGGGGATGGAGGAAAAACTGCATGATGAAGAGACTTCAGAGGAAGAGGATATCTTCAGCTGGACAAAGTATGAATGAAATATCAGGACTGTGTGTGAATTGCATGACACACCACTGATCAGTCAGCACAGATCCCTTGCACTGAACTTGGAGAGTCTGAAATGATGCTTGCAGGGGACCCGGTTCAGTGTTGGGCTGTTTGAATCTGCACCATCTCTTTAGGTGGAACAGTTCTGGGCAGCCCTGTTGGAACAGCTGCCACAATAATTTGGGGAAAATGGAATCAATTCCCCTTGCCAATGTGAGTTGATTGGACCTGCACAGGTACATGCACCGGTTCACAGAGACCAGACCCAGCCTACACACTGATCAAAATGGATAATTCTGTGCCAGCTGAGCTTGGCTGGCACAGATGTTTGTGCATGGGGAGGATGGAACAGGATGGAGGTATTCTGGGGAAGCAAGAGAATGGACCAGAATTTGGTATTTTGCAGAGCCTAGCCATTTCCCCAAGCAGCTCAGGGCAGTCCCAGGCTGCTTGGATTTGCCCCACTTGTGTGGGTGGCACAGATCTATAATGGGGGCTGTGGCTCTCTCCAAGGTAAGGGGAAAGGTTTCCTTTTGCCTTTGGCCAACTCTCAGCCAGTCCCAATCTTGCACTGGATACAACTGCAGGAAAATCCAAACAATATTGTTTTTTCTGATTGTTGGCCTATTATCACAGCCTGTTTTTTATTTAAAATATTATTTGTAATGTAGTTACAGCACCAGTATGCCCAGTGTGGACAGTCAAAATGTCTGAAACGCTTGACAAAAGGAGTGATGTGATCCCAATGTAACCCAGATGTGTAACCCAGTGTAATCCAGATGTGATCCCAGTGATGTGATCCCAGCTGCATCTTGGAGTCTGACAATTGGCCACCTGCCATTGCTTTTCCAAAGTCTTTCACATTGCGACTGAGGTCTTTCTGTACAGCATGGTGCACTTTAAAAAATGAAAAGAGAATTCTTTAATTGCAAAAGCATCTTCCCAACTGAATTTTTGCCCATGATGATATTGAAAGCACAGATCCTGTCCAGAGAGAATGTGCCAAATCTTATCAGGGTTTGCAGGTTTCCTTCATGGCAGGAGGCAGCCTAAGGAATTCTGCAAATATAGGGAGACATGCCCAGTTTCTTTCAATGCAAGGTTTGGCTTTGCCCTCTCCAACAGTTGTGAATTCATGTTTTTCTTAAATTTAGCATGGACGTTAGTCTGGATGTAAATTCTTAGCTGTGAGGGACATTCCTTTGCAACCATTAGCAAGACCTTGGCTACTGCAGAATAATGTATCCAGAGTTATTTTCCCAGCACAGTCAAACTACTTAGAGAAGCAGTGCTTAATAACATTTTGAACATCTGAAAGACATTTCCAGCATTGAAAAAAACCATGTTTTTTCTCAGAACACCATCTCCATCACCACCTCCACAACAACCAACACAATATTTATCACCAGAACAAGCAAGGAAATCTAGTTTAAGGAGACCATAGGTAACTCCTCCTCAGACCATCTGTGCATTGTACACTGCAAATGACCACTGGGAGCAATTTGGAAGAGGTGTGCAGCATCAGCAGCCACCTTAGAGTCATAGAATAATAGAGTTGGAAGGGACCCAATAGATCATCTAGTCCAACCCCCTGCCTGTTGCAGGAAATCCTCCTAGAGCATCTCCAACATGTGCTGGTTGAGCCTCTGCTTGAAGATCCCAGTGAGAGAGAGTCCACCACCTCCCTTGGCAATCTGTTCCACTGCCGAACCACCCTCAACATTAGGAATTTTTTCCTGATATCCAACTGGAATCTCCTTTCTTGCAGTTTATACCCATTGGTTCTAGTTCTAGAAGGTTCTAGAACCTTCTTTTTCTGCTTCAGGAAGAGTCAGTAGAATCTTAAAGACAGAATTTATTTAGAATATGGCAAACAATACATGGATTTATGTTAAATCAGATGTTAATGTCCAGTCCTCCCAGACAGAGTGGTCCATGCTGGAAAAAAAAACAGACACTGGGGCAGGGTGACCAGATGCCAAACCCAAAATTCCTGAACCCCGAGGCTAGAATTTCTACCCCGCAGGCCAAAATTCCTACCCCCAAAGCCAAAATTCCTACCAGCTTAAAAAATTGCCAAAAAATGTAATTTTTTGTTTTTATATTTTTGTTTTTTGGCCATAACGTTTGATAGGAAGGAGATATCTCAAAACTGATTTTTGCATTGGATTCTGCACTTCAATACAAATCCAACAACATATGACATGATGGGGTACTGCACACCATCGCAAAGTTTAAAAATGAAGCAAAAATGTAGGACAATGAAGCCAAAATGTAGGGCACCTGGACAGGAGGCTAAAAATCCGGACAAATCTGGGTTTTTCCAGTCTTATGGTCACCCTGTCACTGGGGCAGAACTTATGCTCTTGATGGACACTCAGACACAGTGTGATGAATATTTTTTGAGAAGCACCAGTCACACTCAGGGGTAGATTCTAGACCCCATTTGAACAGTGAGTCCAAGTTGACACCATATTGGGTAGGGATCCTGTTCAGAGTTGACCAATGCTTGTGAGATCGGTCAAAACCTGGCACCTCTCATGTAGGGCCATCTCAGTGACCACCTGTGTCTGGTTGTTCAGCAACCCATTTAGCTTTCCGCTGTGGTTATTGTCAAATTTGTTGAACAGCTGTTATGCGAGTGCCAGAAAGGGATCTTACCCTGCCAATGGATTGATGAGGAAACAGTGGACACAAATAGAATGGGTTGTGGTATTTTTCACTAAGCCACCTTGCCTTTGTAGTACTTAAAGATAAAAATAACTGTATTATAGATTTATGAATGGAAAGCAATCAAAACGTGCACTTTAAAAGTGTATGGGAGTTAATGGGCCAAATCAATCTAAGCACATTTATTTGTAGGCTTATGTGTTTGCAATTTAATACTAAAACGTACACGGCAAAATGTGTAGTAAAGCTTTGAAAAACAAATACATATTTATCTTTTTCATGATGCAATCCTAATCAATTTAGGCCAGCACAGTGACATGGAGAGCTGGCACATGTCTGCACATATCATATAATTTGATTACAGTAAACAAAATTTAAATATAAACACCATAAACAAACACTGACTTTTAAAGAATCCAGACCAAAAATTAAAACTGCTGCTTTTCTGCAGAATCAGGAGTTTGACAAGGCTACAGTACTCTAGTTTGGGACCTCCTTAAGGTGTTGTGCCCTCATAGCTATGGGGCCCAATGGGGAGTAGTTGATCCAATTAATTTCTAGCCAGTCCTGCTTAGAAAACATCAAGAAGGAATTGAAAGGCTATTTGCAGGCTGGTCACTTCCTGTCCCCCTTACCTTTATCACTAGTGTAGTGGGCAGCGTCTCCTGCTCTGAGCTGCTTATGATTTGAAAGAGCCAAATCAGGGAATGCTGTGTTTGTTTCAAAAAGAAGTAGTGCAGCATGGAGGGGGCACACTCCTTAAGTAAATAGGGACACAAAGAGAGGGCGAGTGGAGGTACAAACATGCATGCACAGAATGGCACTATTTCAGGTGGGATTGGGGGCATCTGCAACTTGAAAAAGCTCAGAAACGTCCCTTTAACTGCTTTATTTTCATTTTGACAGGTCACGTCCTGATGAAGATGTGATCCCTTTTAGAAAGCCTAGTTCAAAGAAGTGAGTATCTGCAGACCTGTAAGTCTGGACTGTTTCTTATTCCCTTTTGATTTGTAGTTTTGAGTGAGATTCTGGGAAACAACCTACTGGGACCAGTGATGGGATTCAAAGAAATTAACAACGGGTTCTATGCCCATCTGGCATCCACTTTTAAATGGCTATTTTTAAACTTTATATGTCTTATCTCTCATTAACAACTGGTTCTGTAGTGTAGGTGCGAACCTGCTGGAGCCCACCATTGACTGGGACCCACAGATCCGTTGACATCTGTTTAGTATCTATTCATTACATGAATCATACCCTCCAGATTCACTGCCTCCAATTCAAAAGTTTACTGCAGGATGCTGTGAACTAAGAGACCTGCATCCAGGTGCCCTCCTTTGCATCTGGCATTTTGTGGTAGCCGACATCTAAAATAAGGAGGTTCCACATACCCAGCATGGCTTGAAACCAATGATGGATTTTTTTCCTCCAGCGAATATCCAATCCCTTCTTAAAAGTATCTAGGCTAGCTATCATCACATCCTGTGGCAAGAAGTTCCATAACTCTCTTGTCTGTCCCCACTCTTCTAACACTCAATTTTAGATTATGGCTACAATCCTAACAACACTTTCCTGGGAGTAAAACCAATTGAACACAATGGGACTTACTTTAGAGTAAACCTGGTTAGGATTCTGCTTGATGTCCCTCTGGTATTTGAAGACATACCCTACAATCCAGAGTAACTACAGGAGCATGTAAGACACATTTACATTGACGTAGTTATGGCACCACCTAGTGAAAACCTATGGGAAATTCATATTGTAATCCAGAGTAAATTGTTCTTATGTCAGAGCAAGGACTCCCTGTAGTTACTCCGGATTGCGCCCATACTTTCCCTGAATGTGGACATTCCATTGATTTATGGCTGGGGAGATCTTCTGCAGCAAGAAAGGTGATGTTATCCACTGTGTTGCTAATTTGTTTTTTTTAAAACAAGCAAACAAAAAACCTCAGCTGAGATGAAGCATTTGAACTAATTAGGCAGCAGAGTTGGATTCTCCACCTATCTTTTTCAGAATTGAGGTTAGGTATTGATAGCACAAATTTTGGTACAGTGCACAATATATGATCATATGTGCCGTGGATTAAACACCCCCTCAGCTGGCAAAAAAATCTCTCAAAATAGGGAACCCCTTAAACCTTCCACGAAAACCAGCTGATGGCATCACATTGCACTTTGCAAGTGTAAATGCTTTACAGTTCTGTGGGCACTGTAAGGGTTAGCTACCCATATTTTCTGGGAATAGCTGAATATAACAGAGAGCACTCGCGTTAGCATCATCATCCTGTGATTCTTGTTGTTCAGTGTCTAGAAACTTGCACAGATCAACATGTATACCAGGGATTTTCAACCAGTGTGCCTGGCACAGTAGTGTGCCACAGATGAGGCTTAGGTGTGCCATGGGAATTTGGTGAAGGTCATTTATTAGTAGGGTAATTAGGGGATTACTCTCTACCAACAGCGTGATGTGGATTGTCAATGGTAAAAAAAACTGATGGTGTGCCTTGACAATTTCAGCCCCTTGTGAGTGTGCCAAGAGATGAAAAAGACTGAAAATCACAGATGTTTACATAAGATCATAAGAAGAGCCTTCAGTGGATCAGGCCACAGGCCCATCTAGTCCAGCTTCATGTATCA
This sequence comes from Cryptoblepharus egeriae, assembly GCA_030015325.1. NCBI lineage: Eukaryota > Metazoa > Chordata > Lepidosauria > Squamata > Scincidae > Cryptoblepharus > Cryptoblepharus egeriae. Next base: position 84,306,963 of record JAREYC010000004.1, read on the forward strand.
CACAGCAGCCCACCAGATGAGTCAGGGAGCACATATGACACCTGCATCCAGGTGCCCTTCCTGCATCTGGCATTTTGAGGTTGTCCAATTCAACATTCTATTGCATTGTGTCACTACAGGATCTCAATATATTAATTAGAGTATTTTTTAAAGTTAGTAGTAAGATATAGAAGAATGAGTATGACTGATTCCTGTCACTGTCACATAACATAATGAATATGGCTGGTAAGGACCATTACATTAATCTTAAATAGTTTTAATAGCACTGAACACTAGATAAATTGATTCAGAAATGTGTCTGGTTTCTCCATAAACTTCCAGAGCTCCAGAACCATATTCACCTTCATCTGCACACAAAATGTTTACAGCCCGATCTTCAGTACCAGCCATACTTCCACCTCCATCGCCTGGTCCACAACCGATGCCATCTGCGGGTGTTCCACAACTGGGGCCATCTGTATCTGCATTTGTACCTACACTTTCATCTGTCCATTCGACTTCAGCTGCAGCTGTCCCTGGAGGTTTAGTGCAATCTGTCCATCCATCTTCAGCAGCAACTGTCCCTCCAGGTTCAATGCAATCTGTCTATCCAGGTTCAGCTGCAACTGTTCCTGTAGCTTCAATGCAGTCTGTTTATCCAGGTTCAGCTGCAACTCTTCCTTTAGTTTCAATGCAGTCTGTTTCTCCAACTTCTGCTGCAACTGTCCCTCCAGCTTCAAGGCAGTCTATCTATCCATCGGATGCAACTGTCCCTCCAGGTTCAATGCAGCCTGCCTATCCATCGGCTTCAATGCAATCTATCCCACCAGATTCAAGGCAGTCTGTCTATCCATCAGCTGCAACTCTTCCTCCAGTTTCAGTGAAATCTATCCGTCAAGCTTCAAGGCAGTCTGTCTATCCATCGGATGCAACTGTCCCTCCAGCTTCAATGCAATCTGTCCCTCCAGATTCAAGGCAATCTATCCCTCCAGATTCAAGGCAGTCTGTCCATCCATCGGATGCAACTGTCCCTCCAGCTTCAATGCAATCTATCCCTCCAGATTCAAGGCAATCTATCCCTCCAGATTCAAGGCAATCTATCCCTCCAGATTCAAGGCAGTCTGTCCATCCATCGGCTTCAACTGTCCCTCCATCTTCAATGCAATCTGTCCCACCAGATTCAAGGCAATCTATCCCTCCAGGTTCAAGGCAGTCTGTCTATCCATCGGCTGCAACTGTCCCTCCAGCTTCAAAGCAATCTATCCCTCCAGATTCAAGGCAATCTATCCCTCCAGGTTCAAGGCAGTCTGTCTATCCATCGGCTGCAACTGTCCCTCCAGCTTCAATGCAATCTATCCCACCAGATTCAATGCAGTCTATCCCTCCAGGTTCAAGGCAGTCTGTCTATCCATCGGCTGCAACTATCCCTGCAGCTTCAGTGCAATTTATCCCACCAGATTCAATGCAGTCTATCCCTCCAGGTTCAAAGCAGTCTGTCCATCCATTGGCTTCAACTGTCCCTGCAGCTTCAATGCAGTCTATCCCACCAGATTCAATTCAGTCTATCCCTCCAGGTTCAAGGCAGTCTGTCTATCCGTTGGCTACAACTGTCCCTGTAGCTTCAGTGCAATTTATCCCACCAGATTCAATGCAGTCTATCCCTCCAGGTTCAAAGCAGTCTGTCCATCCATTGGCTTCAACTGTCCCTGCAGCTTCAATGCAGTCTATCCCACCAGATTCAATTCAGTCTATCCCTCCAGGTTCAAGGCAGTCTGTCTATCCATTGGCTACAACTGTCCCTGTAGCTTCAGTGCAATTTATCCCACCAGATTCAATGCAGTCTATCCCTCCCGGTCCAAGGCAGTCTGTCTATCCATCGGCTGCAACTATCCCTGCAGCTTCAGTGCAATTTATCCCACCAGATTCAATGCATGATATCCCTCCAACTTCAGTGCAATCTATTCCTCCAACATCAGTGCAATCTATCCCTGCAGCTTCAAAGTCATCCGTCCCTGCAGCTTCAAAGTCAGCTGTCCCTGCAGCTTCAAAGTTATCTGTACCTGCAGCTTCAAAGTCAGCTGTCCCTGCAGCTTCAAAGTTATCTGTACCTGCAGCTTCAAAGTCAGCTGTACCTGCAGCTTCAAAGTTATCTGTACCTGCAGCTTCAAAGTCAGCTGTCCCTGCAGCTTCAAAGTTATCTGTACCTGCAGCTTCAAAGTCATCTGTCCCTGCAACTTCAAAGTCAGCTGTTGCTCCAGGTTCAAAGTCATCTGTCAAACTTTCAAAGTCACCTGCAAAAACTTCAAAGTCACCTATCCCTTCAGGTTCAAAATCAACTGTCCATCCAGGTTCATCTGCATCTGCATCTGCATCTGCCCCATATTCATCTGTCCCTTCAGGTTCATCTCCATCTGCCCGTCTAGCTTCAATTTCAGAGCGAGAAGTCTCCAGTGGGGAAGCCTCCAGCGTAGGAGAGTGAGTAACTGAAGAGTAATTTTTTTCTGGTTATCAAAGCAGGTTGTCAACTTTATGATTTTTTTAGCATCTCATTTACACAGCTTTAAATTAATGGTGCTTTGCTCACCAGGGGTATCCTCAGGAATCAGACAAGCTGAATGTGCCCATCTCTCCCAGCTATACCAGCTGTGCCACAGTAACAGTTGAGGGGGCATCATATGTGCAGAGTCACAGCAAACTGGCACTGGAAATCAGTCCATCAACAGATTTTATAGGATGCCATACACCCCATCGTAAAAAAAATGGATCTACAGAAATGCCTTGACTTTGGTCCACTTTATTTTGGTTGCTTTTCTCTGGTTTATTTTCCCATGTGCTTTCATATTTTGGCCATTTTTTTTAAATTTTACATTATCATTTACATTTGTTTTCATTCAGTTTTTGTGGCTGAGGCAAGAGTTATCTTCCTCCCTCAGACCTCAGGGCCTCAATTCCCTTTCTCACCCCCCTTTTTCCCCTTTCTCACCCCCCTTTTTTTCCTTATAAGATGCAGTTGGCTTGCAATCTCCTGCCTTCTTCTCAGTGTTGACATTTTTGGCTTGCTGAACTAGTATGTTAGAAAACAAATGGGGAAATGAGAAGCAGACATCTGTATTGAATCTCTTGTATTTGGGTTAACTTAACACTTTACTACTTGACATTCATCCATTTTTTTACTAATGGGACAAAGTGCACGGTATTGCCATGCTCCCTATGGGCCAAAGACAAATGGCAACCTACCCACTAAAGATAGGGCAGAGAGAATTTGCTTTTCATTTCCTCTCCAGTAGCCTCTGTGTTGCAATTTATTGAATAAATATCTATACCCAAAACTGGCAGAAGAAATCTAGAGATACCTAATCAGCATCAGAGCAGTTTTCTATTTGGTTTTCCCCTTGGGAAAGGGAATAGAGCAAGCTTGAGTGTTTCCACCTCCTTGTAACTTTTCCCATCTTTGACAGGTCATCAGTAGGCATGGAGAATCACCTCTTTCAACTGGTCATTTGGTGTCAGCAGGTTTCAGATTTATAATTTTCAATGAATTCTTTTCTCTGCTTTATATTTTCAGGAGTTCTGCTGCAACTGAAACAAGTGGAAATGAGTGAATTTTTATGAATTTGTGAATATTGTTGTATTTTATCCAGAGCACTCTACAAATTTCTATGGTCGTGCCTCCTGAATATTGTTAAATACATTATTGTTAAATACCAAGGCGGAAAGATGCTTATTGTTAAATACAAATTCAAAGCTGGTTATTGTTAAATACAAATATTGTTAAATACAAAGGGGAAAAATTGCCCCTTTGATGGTTATTGCTTTGATGGCTATTATTAGGGTGAAATCCAGAGTAACAATGGGGAATACTTGCTCTGGAGTAAGAACAAGTTACTCTGGATTGCAATATGAATTTCCCATAGGTTTTCAGTAGGTGGTGCAGTAACTATAGGTGCACGTAATGTCTCTTACATGCTCCCTGTAGTTACTCTGGATTGTGCTCTTACCAAGTATACAAACACTTTAATAGCTCAAAGCACTGCAGGAACCAGTGAGGTGTTTTACTGGATGAGGAACAAACATTATTTAGTGATAACTTAAGAATAAGGGCCTTTACTGACTGGCAGCATGGGATTGCTGAAGACAGGGTACTGAGGTCAGTGTCAAGTAATCACTGATTTACTGACTGGCCATTATCTAGAAAAGCGATTTTCAACTACTGTGCCATAGCACATTGGTGTGGCCAAACGGTGCGCAGGTGTGCTGCAAATGTTTGTGAGAGAATAATTTATTAGTAATTATTAGTAAGGTCACTGGGGGACATAAGCCTGCTGATACCATGGCAATTTAAGTGCTTTGGCAGTGTGCCATAAGATGCAAAGTGTTAGAAATCACTGCTGTAAGACAGGAGTGTCCAAACTTTTGGGCAGGGTGGCTAAATTATTTCATTAATACTGTGTCAGGTACCAAAAAAAATGATTTACATTACAATTTTAATAAATTATATAAATTTACATAGATTATTATAGTAGGGATGGAACTTATGAGTGAATTTAAATGAGTTCACAACACTTTCTAACCCAGAGAGGGGATGTGATCTTCAAACCATGCACTTTCTTACACAGAGAGAGGAGGTGTGTGAAGCCTTCCTGGCTTTCAAAATACCCTCTGAAAGTTGAAGGGAACAGAGCTCCAGAGGATTCCAGGGTTTGCTTGTGGGCCAGAGTTGCTGCTGGCCTCATGGAGATTTGCCGTGAGCTGGTCCCTGGGCTGGGACTCCTGCCCTATGAGTATGACTCATGACTGACCATCAATTGCGGCACCTGTTAATTAAATCAAGACAGTTGAATTGAGGGGCTGGTAATTGAAATGAGACCATGCTTGCATTCATTATGGATATGATCGCTGTGAGCAGACACCCAAAAACCATTTGTAAGTCACATATATATGTCGAGAGCTGTCCTGGAAAAAAAAATCTTCCTTGTCCTTCTTTTCCTTGTGAGCAGGCAACACATAACAATTTTATAATTAATAAATTATATGTAATAAATTGTTTTAAATTTAATAATAAGTAATTAAATTAACAACATGGAAGTAATATGTATAAATGTTATTAGCTTTTATTTTGTCATGTCTTACATTTTTCTTGGTGTCCTACATTTGGGAGGGATTTGTCACTTTTTGGGTGAATCCTTAGACCAGAGAGGAAAGCTAAGCTGCCCTAAGGTAGGCCATATCCTGAGCTGACAGATAGGCCAAATCCACAGGGCTTGGCCAAATCCACAGGATTGGGAGGTCTCTAGGCCGACACTCAGGAGAAATTCACAGGGCTAGGATGTGTATATGCTGGCCTTACTGCTGCTGAAGAGGCAGCAGCACAAGGGTAGCATGTTCACTGGGCTGGTGTAGTTGTGCCATATCTTGAGAGGCAAGAGTGGTGCTTTGGCTGGCCAAAGACTAAGAACGTTTTATTTTGCTTCCATTTTTACTCAGACTTATCATTTACCCCTATGGGTCTACTCAGATTTATGCCTGCTCCTGAGTTGGCCTAAGTCAGAGGAGCGGTGAGGGGGCATGTTTGCCCTGGAAACAACTTGGCATCCATCAGTCTTAAAAGACTATGGTATAGTGCTCGATGCTGCATGCAAAGCACAAAGGCCTGGGTAGATTGATGTGGAGGATAGGCTGTTACCCAAGCAGCAAATTCCTCATATCCATACCACAGAAATAGTCAAATGGAATGGCAGAGCCAATACGATTGGTTCCAGCTGCATCGCAGAGCTGGGCAAAGGACAGGAGCTCACCCTGTCTTGTGGAGACCTGGGTCTTGAACCCTAGACAACTGGTTAACAGGCACAGTGTCTTAACCACTTGCACCATCCACAGCCCATGAATGCTGTGGATATGCAATGTTCTAGGTTATGCTCAACGTGCCCTCAACACATCCCTGCTGAACTGCCTCGGCTGGAACTGCTATGCTGGTTCAAGTACATCTGTTTTGGGCCAACATAAGTGGCCTTACTCTGGCCCAAGCCTTCAAAGGTGCAGCTAGGCTGGCCTACCTGGCATTAGGCTGGTCATATGTCACCCTGAACCAGCAAAAATGAACTAACAGGAAATGAATGAATGGATGGATGGATGGATGGATGGATGGATGGGAAGGATCAAGATGACATCCCTAAATCTGAGTTGGGAAAAATGGGGAAAAAATTGATTATTCACCCAAACACTGGAAATTAAACTAAATAACTGCTTCTCTCTTTGAGCCAATCTGTGGCTCAGAAAGGTGTTAAATATGTTGCCCACTGTGGCAGAAGGTACACAGACAAAATGGGTTTTTTCACATATTTTTCCTCAGGGGCATTCCTTTGGGGGGGGGGGGATGCTGCTGTTTGCTGCAGATAGTAGTAGTGCAGTATAATAAAGGCCCTAGCAAATATTCACAGGCCCTGGCAAATACATTACATAAATTAAATTTTACAGTAGTATTCATTCATTCATTCATTCATTCATTCATTCATTCATTCATTCATTCATTCATATCTCACCTTTCCTATGCCCTGGTATGTATGTATGTATGTATGTATGTATGTATGTATGTATGTATTTATTTATTTATTTATTTATTTATTTATTTAAGGGATTTACACCCCACCTTTCCCATGCCCATGAAAATGCCCAATGTGGCTTATAAAGCTTTAGTTCCTTCCTTGCTTCTGTCTTCACAACAACCCTGTGAGTTAGGTGAGGCTGAGAATGAGTGACTGGTCCAACATCACCCTTAATGGCCTTAATGGAGGTATTTAACTTAATGGCCAAGGAGGTATTTAACTGCTTGGTCCCAGTTAAATTCTCTAAACATCATTCTGATTCTCTCAGACTGATGTGTGTGTATGGGGGAGTGCTAATCTTCGTTCACCGGCTTGCATCGACTGCTCCTTCTCTTGGATGGATTGGAAAAGAAAGAGGTGGGCACAGAGGAAGAGAAAACGTGGAAAAGAGGGGACTGCTGATCTAGAATATTGGAGAGCAGGAGGAGCAGAGGGTGGGGCATCATCAGGTAAGGGGAGCAGCCTCAGGCATCGGGAGGACTTGAGCTGACAGTGGCCGGGAGTTAGGCTTTCCTAATTTAGAAAAATAATTGGTCACCACTATGAGACTGGCACCTTATCTATTGATGTTTGCTTTATTTAAACCACAATTATCTCATCCTCCTGTCCTCACAGACATCACCAGGGAGGTATAAAACAAGAATTAAAACAATACAACAATTGAAAACCAAGCAAACACAAAAACAATTTAAAAGAGCCTGAAAAAGCAATTTAAAAACAATTCAAGGGAAGGGGAGGTGAATTCAAACAAAATCAATACAAAAGAGAAGAACCATAAGAGCATATTATAAATCAAGACAATAGGTTTCAAACTGTGCCAACATGGGCCACCTAGCAACATGCCTTTTCTCCTATGGTTCATCAGACTCTTGTGCCCTCTCCCTCTGGAACTCACTATTGATTGCTTCATCTTTCTGCCTCTCAACCCCCACTTTTAGAGCACAAACCTAAACATGTCTACTCAAAAGGAAGCCCCATTGTATTCAATGGGTCTTACTCCCAGGAAACTGTCTTTAGGATTGCCGCCTTAGAAAGGAATCAATCTCATCATCCATGTCTTCCTCTTGCAGAGCACACAACTAGTAACTCTCACCATCTGTGCAGTCTCACACCATCAATCCACTCAATCCTTCATTGTGTTGTGGAAAAAATATAGAAGTGCGTCTAACTTTGAGTTAGATGAGTGGTTCCCTATCTAAAGAGCGGGACCAGGATTTTGGTGGGCTGAGAAATTGATAGTGAACAAAATGTACTGAGCCATAGGAAAAAGTATGGCAGCTAATACAAAGTTACTCACAAGTAAATGAATGAGCCTAAATAATACTTAAAGGGCAAGCTGTAGGACGAATGCAAGGTCACTAGAATGGTCCAGATCAAATGAATGTAGAATACAACAAATGCTCTCTGAGACATGGCAATGTATGTATGTATGTATGTATGTATGTATGTATGTATGTATGTATTTATTTATTTATTTATTTATTTATTTATTTATTTATTTTTGGGGAGGAGAGACAATTTTTTAAGTTTCATAAAGCTAAATGGGTCTAAATAGAGTGTCATTTTTTTAAAAGTGGGTTCTGGTGCTAAAACTTTCTTTAGACAGATTACAAATTGGGAAACAACCTATTCCAAAGGAGATTCACATCCATTATGGGAGCCCAATCCAATATAAAAAGGTACAAGACAATCAATATTTGAAAGTGAAGATTATTCATTCCTTTTCTCCATTAGCACCTTCCTGGTGTTGAGGTCAGCTCTGAAAACAATAATGAAACATTTAGGAAGGAATATGCAAGTCAAGAGCCCAGTGTTGGAGGCCAAAATGGCAAACACTTCCACAGCAACCACATCTTTCCCTTTGGTGCTCAAGTAGGCAGGAATAAAGGAGATCCAAACACTGCAGAAGACCAGGAGGCTGAAGGTAATGAACTTGGCTTTGTTGAAAGTGTCTGGAAGCTTTCTGGCTGCAAAAGCGACAGGGAAGCTGATGATGGCCAAAAAGCCAATGTAGCCCAGTACACAGGAGAACATGGTGAGAGAACCTTCCAGAACTATTTGTCCAGTCAGGGAGTACATGTCAACATCTGGAAATGGAGGGGAGGACAAAAGCCAGGAGGTACAGATGACCACTTGAATGAGGGAGCAAGAAAGAACCATGGAATAGATAATAGGCTTCCCTGTCCATTTCCTCACCCTCTTTCCAGGCTTTGTGGCCATGAAGGCCAAAACAACAATGCAGCTTTTTGCCAACACGCAGGAAAGAGCAATAGAGAAAAGGATGGCAAATGCGGACTGGCAGAGAAGGAAGTTCACCTTGCCAGGTTTTCCAAAAAGAGCACAGAAGAAAGGTAACAAAGAAAGGCCGGTGAGGTTCTGGTTATTGGCTTTGACAATGGGAGTATTCCAGTTCTTGAGAAAAATATGTATGACCAAACATGTCATCAGTGCAAAGAAGATCACAATGGATACACAAATAATTCCAAGAGACTCTTAATGGATAAGGAAACTTACGAGCTTGTCAATACATTGGTCTTGGTTCTTGTTTGGATATTGATCTTCTGAGCACTTGGTACAGTGAGTTGCATCTGAAAGTGTTGGACAAAGAGTTTGAGGCTTGTCACCGATCACCATGTTTGCTTTTCCATATATTATCAATACCCTATCTTCTGATGGAAACTTGATTTGGCTGAAACCTTATGATGAGTCATTCCAAACTTATTTTTCATAGCTGCAAAATAAATTTCTGTTTAATTTTATTCCTTGCAACCATGACTGATAAAGCTACAGGAGTGCACAGTGGTGGGGAGGCGATTAGGAAATCTCTTCTAGGTAATGGAACCTTTGCTAACTAACCAATTGGTAAGCTACCTGTCACACCCACCCAAAGTGACAGGGACTCAGGCATTGACAGGGCATTGACTCAGATCTATGCAAGACCTTTAATTGCTGCCAGAGTGAATGCACCTGAGGGAGGGTGGCAAACCTTGGTGAAACTATACAATATTGGTGGTAAGCTTACTACCAATAACCACTGCCTATTTGCCCAACATGTCTTCCCAGCAGTCTCACACCTATTCTGATCTTCCCTCTCTGCCTCATCACCCCAGCTAAGGCTCACATCACCCAATGGCCTCACTATGACTCACTCCTAAACTCCCACAGCATACCTGCAGACAATTCACGACACACTAATGTGCCATGGCACTGTGTTTGAAAAATGCTGCTCTGCACAGTCACTTACCAACTTGGTTAGAAGCCATGTCTGAAGGGCATGGAATACAGTCATGACAACACACTTGTTCTCCCTCTTTTTCGGCCCTCTTGAATCCAAAATGGCAGCTCTCAACACACTTGGAATGAGGGCGCACCTGAACTTTAAAAAATAATAAGAGAACACATTACTGTATCACTGTTTATCCTTCAGAATTTAAAATTGATATCATGAGGATACCCAATATTCACTTATATTTGTAGCTGAAATTTCAAGGCTGGTTGCAGCTGCTCAAGTATATCTGGGATATTTCCAATTCTCATCTTCATTAATGCTTAATGGTGCTGATGACAACCTGTGAAAGAGCTGCAAGTGTGCTGGCAGAAGAGGCAGCAGGTGCCATTATCTATCTATCTATCTATCTATCTATCTATCTATCTATCTATCTATCTATCTGTCTGTCTGTCTGTCTGTCTGTCTGTCTGCCTGCCTGCCTGCCTGCCTGCCTGCCTGCCTGTCTGTCTGTCGCTTTTCAACTTAAATGTTCACAAAGAAAATTTAAAAAATGATGGATATGTTCACCACTGAGTGGCACTGGGATGGCTTGGGATAGGGCAGGGGATGGATGGGAGGTATTGTATCAGGATGGGATCGAGTGACAGGGGCAGGGGAGATCAGATTGTGTCTGGGGGAGATAGTGGCAGAAATTCTTGTCAGATACTATCACAATTCCCAGGTCTGATCCACCAGTATGGAACTGCTTAATTTTGCTTGTGAAAATATGAGTAGCAAGAGTAGGGCTATTCAAGAGCTGCCCCAGGAGAAAAGGCACGTTACAATTATGGTGTTCCAGCCAATGGTGGCACAGTTTGAAAACATAGGAGTAACAGAACCAGGCCATTAGCTCCCTCCTCCCCACATGTATTATCATGTTGGACCAGGTGAATGCTCCACAAAACCTGCATTGGTTTCCAGTCTGTTTTCATACGCTGTTCAAGGTGTGATCTGCAGTGGCATTCCTACCTGCCCAAATCGGCTGTTCCACACAATGGCATCCTCTCTAATGGTGAACTCTTGGCTTGGTGAAATTGTTCCAGCTTGGACTCTGAGGAAAGATTCATTGGGTGACGTCACCCAGTTGAGGATGTCAAATCCTGAAAGTAGCTCCCCCTTGCCCACAGTGAAGAATTCTTCCCCAGCACCAATTTTTGACAATTGATAAAGCACACTGCACCACTGATTGGGGCTTATATCCCCTATGGCTATGCAAATAACCATACCAAAAATTTCAGTGGCACACCCTTGTACTATTCATGGCACACCAATGTGCCATAGCACCCCTGTTTAAAATTGCTGTAGTAATGAATATTTTTACCTGATCCCCCTCATAAAGCTGAGTAGCTTTATGATCCCCTTCCCTTTGTTGATGAATTTTCTTTTGCTGGACGAATGTGCCTCTTGTCAAGCATGGGCCGCAGCATAGATAACATTGTAGATACTATAGCTCTGAGCAGACATTTCTGCATCAGACTGTCTCAAGCCAATATCCATTCCTTTCTCTTTCATGCAGTCTTTTAGCAATGGGGAAAGAAGCACTTGTATGAAAATTCAAACAATAAACAGTGGTAGAGTGTCACTGCTTCATCGGACTTGATCATCTGGAGAAAGTCCTTGAAACCTGGTGTTGATTTTTTCTGGAGAAAGACAAGGTGCCATGGAATGTACTAACTCTGCATCTTCAAGGATATCAGACTGGGTTGTTGTGATCCACATCTTGCCTACTGATTTCTTTGCCTCAAGTTCTTCAGTTTCTAAGTAAAATATTAAGGAGTTCAGAGACAGAGAATCTCCACTGACAATAATCACATTGACATCAGTTGGTGAAAGTTGTGCTTTTATTTGCGGTATATCTTTAACATTAAGAAAAGAAGCAGCAAAGTTGACTGATGCAACTTTATGCAAAAAGTCAAGGCAAATGCTATTCTGGGCCAGTCAGGGTTTCAGCATCCTCATAAAGCTTTCACCATCATCGTTATCAAAAACAAAGAGGCCAATCCACACCCACTCAAAATGCAGGAGTAGCTGGACCATCCCCATGAACTGAGTGGTATCCTTTGGTGCCATATGATACAAAGAAGGAAAGTCCTTTTTGATGGAGGGTGCAGTTTCATATTCACTGTACATGAACTGTACAGTGGGAACATGGGAAAATGTTGTTGATTAGAGATTGTGGAAATCAACACAAGTGTCCACACAGTCACCAATGTTCAAATGCATCTGCAACTGACACTTTTGGATTAAATTATAAATATTTTGAGCAACATGCCAACAATCCATAGATAGGATTACATTTCATGTCAAAAGGCTAATATAGATATGTCCCAGTATCCACAGAGGTCCCAAACAGTTAACTGTGGTTAATTGAAAAAGTGGACACTAGTGATGATTTTGGCCTGTATATTCTGAGGCCAGGGAAGCCCTCATCCCCTGGGCAGTGATTGTGATATACATTCTTTTCTTTGGTAACAAGTCTACTTAAACTGAATTTTTTTTTGGATGAAAGCATTCAGATCAAGATGCATTTTATCACAATATAACAGATATCCTACAATATGTAAACCTTTGCACACGTATCTGTGGGATCTCGTAAATGTTCAAAATGCTAGCCGTCTGAGTGGCATACTCAGCTGTCAGCCCCCCAATGACAGACAATGTATCATTTTTCGTACCACATTCATAATTAAATACACTACTTGGTTCTGGAAACAGAAAGTCCAGGATTTTCTCATACGTTCTCCTTGCATCAAATAGATTGTCATTGATGTGGAACCCTAGAGTAGTGTTGGGCAAGAGCTTTAGATTCTGATTGACTCCCTGAATGGCAAAAATCATGGCCAAGACATGCTGGTAATTCTGATCCACAGTCCTGAAATGAGATTGATGCCAAATCTTAGAAATTGTGTCTGGCACAAAGTTGGGCCTCCTGGAATAAAAACTGGTAATGATGTCATCCATCACCCCCTATTCCTAGGTGTTGTTCTTTGTGTGCTGCACCATCAACCCTGAGTTTGCTCATCCCCATGTGAAGCCTCCACAAAAGGAAAAGCAATGTGAAGCCTCCACAAAAGGAAAAAAAAAGTTTTACATTGGGTTCCCAAGATCCTGGGACCAGCCCTGATTAACCATCAGCATTAATCATCATTTGTTCAAGTACATTGCAATTACCAAACAAGGAACTTACGCTGAAACAAAATGATCACCTGATGGATAGTCTGTAAAATTTAGTAAATGTCTATAAGTTTCTAATAGAGAGAAGAGACCTCCAATTATGACAACTTCTGGTTGAGACAAACAGTCTTGGAAACTTCCATCAATACTACATAAATTTAATTCCTTGGATGTGAGAGGAGGGAATATCAGTAACAGGAACAGCAGGAAGAGCAGCCTCCTGAGATGTCCATGCAGCCCCCAGCCGCATGTTGCCATTCTGAATTACATTCCTGGCATCGATGGCCACTTGCAAAAAGTTATACAGTACATGCAAGGAGAGACAAACACACACTCTGAGGCTGTAGATATGGAAAGTGACTACAATGAAGACGAAATTTAGCTTGTTTGATGCAGCAGTGTCACAGCTCTGAGATTAAACAAAAAGATCAAAACATTTGTATTTTAATTCAAGGCTTACTGAGGGTGCAATCCAGAGTAACTATGTGGAGTCCTTGCTCCGGTGTAAGAACAATTGCTCTGGATTGCAGTATGAATTTCCCATAGGTTTTCACTTGGTGGTGCCGTAACTACGGGTACACATAATGTCTCATAATCCCTACAATCCAGAGTAACTACGGGAGCACGAATAGAGACATTACGTGTACCTGTAGTTACTGCACCACCTAGTGAAAATATATGGGAAATTCATATTGCAATCCAGAGCAAATTGTTCTTACACCGGAGCAAGGACTCCCCGTAGTTACTCTGGATTGCGCCCATAGTCACATAATGGATTGTAGGGCTAGTGTTGCTTACTGGTTCTGTGGGCAGGAGAATAACTATGATTTTGATAATTGCAGAGTAGATACACATATCCCTGGTGTCATAGGTTCTGTCTCTACTAAAAATCAAACATGTTTCTAAGATTTTTTCAACGCCTTGAAAAACTCAATATGAAAACTTTGTTCATATTGTATAACTCTAAGAAAATAGGCAGTGGGTGAGCAAGTGGTTAAGACACTGTGCCTGTTAACCAGTAGAGCAGGGTTTGAGACCCGGGTCTCCACAAGACAGGGTGAGCTCATGTCCTTAGCCCAGCTCTGAGATGCAGCTGGAACCAATCATAGCGGGTCTGCTGTTCCATTGGATAATTTCAGTGGTGTGGAGAGGGGGGATTTGCTGCTTAGGTAACAGCCTATCCTCCATATTACCGTATTTCCCAGCTTATTACACGCACTGGACTGTTAACACGCACCTTAATTTCAAGGTGCATGTTATGGTCCAGTGCAGCTGGGTCCGAATGCCTCTCAGAGGGTTGGACGCTCTGACAGAGGCTCTGCTCTAGCCGCATGTGGCTTGGGAGGGTCTCATGCGACCTCTCTGAGCCTTGCAAACAGGGCAGCACCTCTATCAGAGCGCCCAAGCCTCTGAGAGGCTTGGACGGTCTCGGAGAGGTGGCTTTCTGGCCGCCCAAGGAGGGAGAAGCCGTATATCGGCTTATACGATGCAGGGTTTTTTTTACTCCCTTCTGGGAGTAAAAATGTGTCTTATACGCCAGGAAATATGGTAATCTACCCAGGCCTTCATGCTTTGCATGCAGCACTGAGCACGAAACCATAGTCTTTCGAGACTGATGGATGCCAATGAAGGAATTAGGAATGATGGAGACCAAAACCCGAGTGATACCAGTGTCCTTTCCTTCACCTTTTAAATTCACACTCTATCCCAGCTCTGAATACCCCCAATTTCCCTCTCCCTTGTCTGTTTCTCCTACTATACAGATTGTTCCAATAAAAATTTATTTATTTACTTACTTACTTACTTACTTATTGGATCTTAACCCCCACACTTTAAATAAGCTATCCAAACTATCTATTGTGGTTCCTTTAGCAATTATCCTCATTTGCCACTCACATTTCAATCCTAACCTGTAGTGGAACAGGCAGGCTGGCATTCCTGTGTTGCATCCAGCACAAGTTTTGGGACTGCTGGTGCGCTACTGCAGGGAAGGGGAGGGTCATCCCCTTCCCCATGGTAGAGATATAGCAGCTTCTATGTACCAACCTAACCTTCCCTGGGGCATTGCAAAAGTGCCTTATGGCAATGTTGCCCAATCACCATTTAAATCACACTCCTTGGCATGTATTAGCCAGATGGCAACCTCTAGGTTAGTGTTTCTCAAACTTAGGGAGAGACTTGTCTTGCAGGGAAGGAGTTAGGAGCCCCCTGTTTGAGTAGCACTACTCTTGGTCCCTTAAACGTTTTTGGATCCATGGTTCTGTGACATCTGTAAAGTGATTATTGCACTTCAACAACTTAGGACCCAATTCTATCCAAATTTCCAGTGCTGATGGAGCACTGTCAATGGGCATGAACTACATCCTAAATGGTAGGGCACTCATAGAGTACTCCTCAAGGCAAGGGAATGTTTGTTCTAACACCTCAGGGATACATTGTGACTGCATCAAAACTGGAAAATTGGGGAAATTGGTCCATATTTTCTAACACTACCATTGATTCTGATTTTGTTAAAATTGAAATATACACACAAGGATATTTAAAAATAAAAATAAACCATAGAATCATAGAGTTGGAAGGAACCTAGTAGGTCATCTAGTCAAACCCCCTGCCTGCAGCAGGAAATCCCCCTAGAGTATCTCCGACAGGTGCTCGTCGAGCCTCTGCTTGAAGATCCCCCTTGAAGCCTCTGCTTGAAGATCCCCCACCTCCCTTGCATTACCAATGCAGTTAAAAAAAGGTGAATGCCTGAGTATGGAATAACTGACTTTGAACCAGAACCACAGTTCGCATTTTGGAATCAAAAACAGTCAAGATTTGGGCAAAAAATATAAGTTAGATTTCAGATTTACTGTGAAAAACCCTGTCTGGATTAAGTGTGCTTACTAACTGATTTTATCTTCAGATTTTAGGCATTAGAAATATAAAATAGGAAGACTGCACATTTAATGAGATCAATTCCCTTTGGTTACATAGATTACCATGCCCTTTAGAAACAGGTAGATAAAACTGTCACATTATCTATTTCACTCCTCAAAGACTTTATCCGTGTTCTCTAACTACCTAAATAGCTTTTTTTCTAAAAATTCTCCTAAGAGCGTCTTTCACCTCTTTATTCCTCAGGCTATAGATGATAGGATTCAACATGGGAATAAGAACGGTGTAGAAGAGAGAAAGGTATTTGTCTGTGTTTGGTAAGTAAGTGGAGTTGGGCTTCATATATGTTATACATCCAGAACCATATAATAAAGTCACCACAATGAGGTGTGAAGAGCATGTAGAGAAGGTCTTCTTCCGACCCTCAGAAGATGAGATCCTCAGAATGGCAGCAATGATCCCAGCATAAGACAGCAATATCAGGATAAAAGGAATAAAGACAAAAACCATAGCCACTGCAAAGACAGCACTTTCAATTCTAGATGTGTCCCCACAAGCCAATTTCAGTATTGGGGGGATGTCACAAAAGAAGTGGTTGATCACATTGGAGGCACAGAAGGGCAGAGTAAACACCATGTTGGTGTGACCAAATGCCATGAAAAACCCACTTAACCACGATGCCACAGCTAGGCTGGTGTAGACTTTCCGGCTCATCAGGACAGGGTAACGCAGAGGCTTACAAATGGCAATATAGCGGTCGTAAGACATTGAGGCCAAGAGGAAACACTCAGACCCACCAAGAAAGAATGTAAAATAGGTCTGCAGAGCACAACCAATGAAGGAGATGGATTTGCTTCCAGAAAGGAGGTTATGAAGCATCTTGGGGACGTTGACAGATGTGTAGCAGATTTCCAAGAAGGATAGGTTTCTCAGGAAGAAATACATGGGTGTGTGAAGGGCAGGGTCAGCCAGAGTCAGGAGAATGATAAGAAGATTTCCTGCCAGAATTATGATGTAGATTACCAGAAATGTAGCGAAGAGGACAATTTGCAGGTTCGGCTCATCAGCAAGACCCAGGAGGATAAATTCAACTAGTCCTGTGCTATTTTGGAAACTATTTTCTCTCTTCGTCTGCATCCTAGAAGAGTATATAAAATCCTGAGTAAAAGAATTTTGGAGACAATAAATAGCTTGGACAAAATACTGATCAATTACATTTCAACAATATTGACTTGACCTTCAATAGCTGAATGAATGGCAGGTGATCCAGGAGCAGGGTGACCAGATGCCAAATCCAAAACTTCCTTCCAAGTCCCCCAAAATTCCTGTCCCCGAAGCCAAAATTCCTACCTGGTTAAAAAAATGTAGGATGCACTGACAAAAATGTAGGACAAATGTAAGACATGTTAAAATAAAGCAAAAAAACTCATATTGCTTTGTTCTTAATTTCAACACTTTTTTAAACTGAAAACCTCTTTACATGCATGATTCTGACCAAGACATGTAAGATGCTCTCAAAACAGTTTGCAGCAACACAACACATGCAAGCGACTTCAACATACATGATCCTGACCCAGGTATGGAAGACGGCCCAAAAGCAGTTTGCAGCAACACAACACATGAACGTGAGGGGAAAGGGAGGTGGGAGAGGTAAGTAGGGAAGGACTGGGCTGCATAGGCAAGGACCCACCGACTCAGGAGTAAGCTTCATTGACTTAATGGCCTCACTTCTGAGTAGACATGGATAGGACTGGGCTTACCTAGATAGGCTGCTGGTGTCTAGTGGGAGGGTGCTCTGAGGGGTTTAGGGTCAGCAAAGCTTAGTATTGGCCAACAGGACAGCCGCTTCCTTCAACAGTGTGGCTGCGCAGGTGCACACAGCTCTAATCAGGAAGCAGAGCATCCTTAAGACACGATCCAGGTGTGGGCAGAGCATCCACCCCTGGGATCAGGCTGCACACACCTCCACTTTCACTCTTCCAGAGGCGCGCACAGCCAGGAGAAGATCCACAGGTCAGGTCCCCCTGAACCAGGGGACAGGTCAGATCCAACCTGGGGCAGCCCCTAACCCTCCCAGAGCACCCTCCCGCCCCTCCATTTCCTGGAGGAGCAGGGCCCCTTCCCTGTCCGCTGGTCCAGGGGCCCAATTTCCTGGGGCCTCTGGAAAAAACTGGTGATCTGGGAACACTGTCCAGGAGGAATTGAAGCAGCTATGATCTTGTAAGCTGCTTACAGAGAGCCTTCCTATTTTTAAGACATCTTGAATTCATTGTATTGGAACTGAAATATTTATAATGAAGAGGATTGTAGAACATATTCTGATAGACACAGGGCACAATCCTAACCAATTTAAGCTGGCCTAGCTCACCTGGCATATCTTCCCCAGGTGTGTGGGGAAGTCATATGCTTGACTCCCCTCCCCAAAAAGTGGAGCAGAAGTGCTTACAGCACTTTGTAACAAACCCAGTTCAGCACAGGACCTATGCCGGGGTGTATGCTGGCCTTACTGGAGCTTGGGATTGCATCCTAAGGGCCTTATTCCAGTCTCAAAATTAAGTACAATTCAATCTCAACATAAGTGAACGAACAGTCTCTTATTTTGAGAAGGTCTCCATAACTTCCCCTCCCCAGTGGTGGGTTTCAAATAAATTAACAACATGTTTCTATGTCCTAATAACCTAAATTAACAACAGGTTCTATGTCCCATTAATAACTGGTTCTCAGAACCAGGCGCTGATTAGCAAATGGTTCTATAGAACCTGTGAGAACCACCTGAAGCCCACCACTGTCCCTCCCCCCACAACTGCAGGATGCCGCACATATGGGTGAACTATACAACTGTCCTCGGCTAAATGTTATATGAATGAATTAAATGCACTGCATTCAAATTTCTGTCTTGTACCAAGACAGTCATCATGGTACATCTAGTTCAGCTCTAGCCGAGCTTCTCGTTCAACTTTCACTCTTAGATTGTAAGACTGTGACTGTAAGAATGAAAACTGTGGACTAAACTATTGAGATAATTTTTATGCATTTCTCTAAAAGCTTTATATCACGCTATATAAGAGTTTGGCCTCGAAACAATGCAACACTACATAGTGCTGCCAATTTTAAATAATTGCTGAATCTTCACTTTGAAATGAATAATGTTTCAGCAGCAATAACTGAGGCTTTTATCCAATGAACACTTACCAGAGAATAAGGCAAATTAAATCGGGGTGGGAGGGGGAGGAGGAGGAAAATAACACTTTCCAGTTCCATTATGACTGTACTACTTATGTATGTAAGAATACTATTCCAGTACTATTTATATATTATTATAATAATATTTATACACTGTTTTTTTTAAAAAAAGAAGATATCAAAGCTGTCTACACATGAGTAAGCATATTCAGAATTTACATTAGAAAAGAACTGCGCTATTTACAATTAGTATTACTCTGCACCAGCTCTGAAAAAAAATTATTGGCCAAAGAATATTTTAATTTGAGACAAAAATATGTCAACATCAGAATACACATATGCAGAATTATAACTGGGAAAAGGTTGCACTATAAAGGGTTGGTGATTAGCAATTCATATTTCAGCACCAGCTTTGAAAAAATTATTAGGCAAAGAATATTTGAATTTGAGATGAAAGCACAGTACACAAATCAGAACTCAGATAGAAATACACCAAAGCATTCAAAAAAATTAAAATCTACTTACTGAACCACGGGATACTCTCTCTCTCTCTCTCTCTCGCTCTCTCTCTCTCTCTCTCATTGACTTCATAGCATCATAACGGACAACTTTGGATTGTCATCCATCAGGCTTTCAATACTAGGCATACTCCAAAGAAGTACTGGTTGCTGGAAGAGATGCAGCAATGCCACTTTTCATCATGCTAAGCAAAGCTGGAATAGATAGTAATGCTCATATTCCCATGTATGGACAGATTTATTCCTCGCAAGTGGTTCCAGCAGCAATCAATCTTCTTGTTTCTTTTCCATTGTGTGCTGGTATTGTTCAGACCAAAGTCTTGGCGCTGGATCCAAAGACAGTCTGTTACGATGAAGCCTTAGTGAAGCCCAAGAGAGAAGTTAGCCTCTGGAAGAAATGTCTCTGTCTGACACTTGCTGCTGAAGTTCTGCTGTCTTTGGTGGCAGGCCAGAGATGCAGATTTAAATATCAGGTTCATCTTGGCACAGGCAGATCTTGGTTATAGGCTGGAAAGATAATTGGTCCCCTAAATAAATTGGCAACTAATCAACTGAGGAAAGTTAGCAGTAATGCGCCTGGATTGCCCAACTTCTATCAGCAATTTGCACCAGTTGGCATTGCTGAACAGATTTCAAAGGCTGCATTAATTCATTAATTTTAATCTGGACATAGCATTTTAACTTTAGGTGGAGCTAGGTCTGACTCCCTCTGTTAGGCCTGCAGATGTTGAATCAGCTGAAACCAGATAGAAAGCAGTTGAAGTGCAATTTGGAATACTCTGTAGAAATCAAAGGAAAAAAAGGCCTGGTTCAGAATGAAAACTGAAGGTTCAGAATGATATATGAATAGGGTTGCCATAATTCTTTTCCACGAAACTGGAACAAGACCCCCTGTCAGGCATGCCACTATGCAAATCCCCCAAAATCAGGACAATCTCAGTTTCCTGTAGTTTGCACCCTTCTCTATAGAACCTGTTGCTAACAAGGGATAGGACATATAAAGTTTAAAAATAGCCATTTAAAAGTGGCTGCCAGATGGGCATAGAACCCGTTGTTAATTTCTTTGAATCCCATCACTGGATATGAATATCCATCAACTATCTAAATAAGACCTGAAAGATAAGGAAAATTTCCCTGTTTAGTTTCCCTGTTTCGTTTCAGGTGGAATCTTAGCTATTAATTCACTTATTTCACAGACTAACCCCCAAATCCAGAGTAACTACGGGAGCACATAAGAGACTTTGGGAAATTCATATTGGAATCCAGAGTAAGTTGTTCTTACACCGGAGCAAGGACTCCCGGTAGTTACTCTGGATTTTGCCATTTAAAACATCAAAATTTGGTGAGCAGGTTGTGCAAATGTGATTTACCCTACAATCCAGAGTAACTACGGGAGCACGTAAGAGACATTACGTGCACCCGTAGTTACTGCACCACCTAATGAAAACCTATGGGAAATTCATATTGCAATCCAGAGCAAATTGTTTTTACACCGGAGCAAGGACTCCACGTAGTTACTCTGGATTGCGCCCTTTGTGAGCTTTTGGGGTAATAATTTTACCACTTTTTCTGGTTTAGTACAGACATGAACAAAACTGTCCGAGAAGACCAAATAGTACCTTTTTTTAAAAAGTCAGTATGTTTTAAAATGTTCCAACTTGACATTTTAGACCTGTGATTATAAGCCAAGACGTAGATATGGTACAGCATATTTTCAGATGTGAGGTACTTGTTCAATGTACCTGATTCAGATTCTTTGTACTACTGTAATTTTGAATTAGGTTAAACATACTGTATGTCATGAAGATAAATCTGTATGCCCTGTTATACTAAGGCTGAAGTCCTGTGCATGTTTACCTTGTCAAAAACTCCTTTAGACACAATGAGATTTACATCAGAGTAGTTAAGTGTAAGCTGCAGATGAGAAGAACTGACCCACATTTGTCCATGGAAAAGCACATAGCTGCTTTCTTTCATCCAAGGAGGCTTGCCTTATACCAGCTTGGCTGCAATCCTATTCTTGACTTAGGCCGGCCTAAGCCCTGGCATAAGTCCTGTGCTGACCTGGGGGGTGTCACAAAAGAACCGTGAGGAACTCCTGTCATACTCATGGGAGGGGGTTAGACCAGTGCACAAGCATATGCCAACATCCCCACACCATCACAGGAAGATATGCCAGGGAAGTTAGGCCAGCTTAAATTGCTTAGGATTGCACCTTTGTCAGGTATAAGGAGAGCCTTCTCAGGTGTAAATGGGTAGGGCAACTCTGGTGCTTTTCTACAGACTATAAGGAAGCAAGTCTGCTTCACCTGCTGCCCCCAAAGCACACATCCCTAATAAACTGTGTTGAAAAACATATAAACTACATTGACGTAAATGTCTCTTACACGCTCCCGTAGTTACTCTGGATTGTATGGTATGTCCACTACTGAAGTTGCACGAATACTACTGTTTAAAAACTGTTTATTTCTGAATATTCAGTCTCATTTACAAATCAAATATGGACATCAGGTTAACAGTGGAAAATACAGCATTTTTCATAAATCTAAAAGATGAGAGCCTGAATATTGAACCACTGACTTTGAACCAGTACAACATTTTGCATCTTGGAATTCAATTCAGGTTTTAAGCAATCAAGAAAATTTAGATTTGGGTTCTCTTCTGGTTCACTGAGTAAAAAATACTCTCTGCACCAGCTGTAGGGATTCTGTTTACATCAGATTTGGGAAAACATGGAAAATCACATTTGGATTCTGTTCTGGTTCACTGAGGAAATCATATCTGAACCAGTAGTCTGAACCAGTTCTTGGTCTTGTTTATATTGGATTTTATTTTCTGATATTAGACATTGATTTCAATGTTAAAATATGGAATAGGCAGATTAAGAAGTTTTATTAAATCAGTTCCTATTGGTTACAAATGTAATCTGATTCTAGGGACTGATTCTATCCACCTTAGCTTTAGCAGTACTTGTTCTAGCAGTACTCCGCTCCAGTATACTATACTTGTACTATACTGGTTGTCATAAAGGTGATGTAAGAACTTCCTAACCAGCAGTGGAAATACAGCACAACCAGAGAGGTAAGGCTAGCATCAGTCAGTGGTGGCCCTTAGTTCCCGAAATATGCTGTAGATGAGCACTGGGTAGTAAGTTTCACTGCTGGGTGATGGGAAACTTTTTGGAATAGGGGAGTGTGAGGAGGGACAGAGGGAAGGCACATCTGGGAAGGTGGAAGGGCAGACAGAAGGGAAGATAAGGCTTGGGAGAGTGTAGCAGAGGCTACAGTCATACCACATCCTCCTTCCTGACTTGTAGAGGTCTACAAGGGCCTTTTTGGTTATATGTCAGCTTATGACCTGTAACAGTTCTGAGGAAACTTTCTGCGGCCATTGGGGCTCCACATAAGGAGAACACTTGTCCCAGGTGCCCCAGCCCTGTATGATAAAGCAGCGACCAATCTGGCAAAGCTGTATCTTGCAGTGGTTGCAGATGGGTTGCACATGCCCATTAGAAATAAGACAATAAGATTGTCACCATGCATATGTCATACAAGATTGTCACCATCTCATTTCATTATACAGGATTATTTCACTATTATACAAGATTGTTATCCATATTTCAGCATTATACAGGATTGTCATCATATTTCACCAGCGTTTATCAATGTCATCATCATTTAAAAGGCTTTTCTTCTAAAAACTCTCCTAAGAGCACATTTCACCTCTTTATTCCTCAGGCTGTAGATGACAGGGTTCAACATGGGACTGACAATTGTATAGAAGACAGAAAGGTATTTGTCTGAGTTTGGTGAGTAAGTGGAGTTGGGTTTCAAATATGTAATAGAACCAGAGCCATAGAATAAAATCACCACAATGAGGTGTGAAGAGCATGTAGAGAAGGTCTTCTTCTGACCTTCAGAAGATGAGATCCTCAGAATGGCAGCAATGATTCCAGTGTATGACAACAATATGAGGATAAAAGGAAGACCGACAAAAACCACAGCCACTGCAAAGACAGCAATTTGGATTCTAGAGATGTCCCCACAAGCCAATTTCAATAAGGGAGGGATGTCACAAAAGAAGTGGTTGATCACATTGGAGGCACAGAAGGGCAGAGTAAAAACCATACTGGTATGACCAAATGCCATGAAAAACCCACTTAACCAAGATACCACAGCTAGACTTGTGTAGACTTTCCAGCTCATCAGGACAGGGTAACGCAGAGGCTTACAAATGGCAATATAGCGATCATAAGACATTGTGGCCAAGAGAAAACTCTCAGACCCACCAAGGAAGAACGTAAAATAGGTCTGCAGAGCACAACCAATGAAGGAGATGGATTTGTTTCCAGTAAGGAGGTTATCCAGCATCTTGGGGACATTGACAGATGTGTAGCAGATTTCCAGGAAGGACAGGTTTCTCAGGAAGAAATACATGGGTGTGTGAAGGGCAGGGTCAGCCAGAGTCAAGAGAATGATGAGAAAATTTCCTGCCAGAATGATGATATAGATTACCAGAAATGTAGCGAAGAGGACAATTTGCAGGTTGGGATCCTCAGCAAGACCCAGAAGGATGAACTCAACTAGTCCTGTGCTATTTTGGAAACTATTTTCTTTCTTCATCCGCATCCTAGGAGAGGATATAAAATCCTAAGTAAAAGAATTTTGGAGACAATAAATAGCTTGGACAAAATACTGATCTACTGCATTTCAGCAATATTGACCAACGGTACTTCAGCAATGCAGTTAATGACATATGATCAGGGAAGAATTGAAGCTTGTATAATCATGTAACCTGCTTGCATAGAGAGCCTTTCCTCATCTTGAGTTCATGGTAGTGGAAGTGAAATATGTACAATGAACTTTAATGTATACGCTGATAAACGAAGGGCACAATCCTAACCTATCTTCCAGCTCCAAGGCAATGGGAATTCAGCCTCAATGTAAGAAAACCTTGCAGAAAAACCATTTCCTTACCTTGCAGAGGGCTTCATGACTACCCCCAAGAGCAGGGTACCACACGTGCCCTTTTCCACAGATAGAAAGTAGATTAGTATTCGCACCAAAATCATGTGATACGAAGGGGTAAAATATGCAACTGTCCTGGAGCTAAAAGTTGTGAAACAACATATATTCACTTTACTCACTGTACTTACCTTTATGTCTTCTACCAAGACATGATATAAAGAACTGGTACCTCTACTGTACATGCTGTCTTGGCATTAGAAAACCCAGATCTTACATGACAATGATAGAATTATTACATAAATTTTTGTTGATTGCTTTGGATGCTTTATATATAGAGCTATATTATATATACACTACAGTATATATAATTTATGTATGTTATAATATATATAACCTATATGTAAGTGTTTGGACACTTTGCAACAATTCTTTGTGTTGCCAATTTCAGTAGAAGAATTTGAATGCTGCCTTTGAAATGAATAACATTTCCACATCAATAACTGAAGCTACAATCCTTGGAACAGTTACCAGAAAACAAGCTCTAATTCTAAACAGGAGGGGGAATGGGGAGACTGACACATACCAGTACTATTTATGTAAGAATATTTATATAATGTTTTTATACAAAAATATGTCTACATCTGATTAAGCACATGCAGAATTAACCTTAGAAAAGGGATGTTCTATAAGGGGTTAACTATAAGCAATTCATATTTCTACACCAGCTTTGGAAAAAATTATTAGGCAAAGAATATTTTAACTGGAGATGTAAGCACAGAAAACAAATCAGACCTCTGATAGAAATAAAACAAAGCTACAAAAAATTATAATCTACTTACTGTACTACAGGATAGTCTCTCTCTCTCTCTCTCTCTCTCTCTCTCTCTCATTGACTTCACTGCATCTCTTGTTTCAAAGCCCCAATCAGATCAGAAAAGCAATGATTTTTTTACTGGTTCCAGAATACGTACTTGTTCACTTGGCATAATGGGAAGCTTTTATACATTTGGATTGCCATCCATCAGGCTTTCAATACCAGGAATATTTCAGAGAAGTACTGGTTGCTTGAAGAGATCCAGCAATGCCACTTTTCATATTGCTAAGCAGTGCTGAATTGATAATGATGCTCATATTCCCATGTATGGACAGATATTTTCCTTGCAAGTGGTTCCAGCAGCAATCAGTCTTCTTGTTTCCTTTCTGTTGTGCGCTGGTATTGTTCAGACCAAAGCCATGGCGCTGGATCCAAAGACAGTCTGTTATGATAAAGCACAAATGAACCCCAGGAGAGAAGTTAGCCTGTGGAAGTAATGTCACGATCTCACATTCACTGCTGAAGTATTGCATTCCTTACTACTTAATGTAAGGCTGGAACAAGTCTGCTTAGTGGTGGGCTGCAGATTTAAATATCTGGGCAGGTTCATCTTGGCACCGACAGCTCTTGGTTACAGATAATTGGTCCCAAAAATGAACTGGCAACTAACCAACTAAGGAAAGTTAGCAGTAATATGCCTGGATTGCCTAAGTCAGCAATTTGTCAGACATCCAGCAACCAAATTTGGTTTGCAAGTGTAAGTGTAAGACTTCTTAGTTTATCATTTAAGACATCTGTTCCTTAATTTTCCTGCACTGCATACCTTGTCCCCTGTGGTGGATCATGATGCTGATGGCTGGATTGACTTATTATCCCTTAGGACACCACTGTGGTGGAATCTACCACATTGGAAGTGATGGGAAGTTATTTTTTGTGTTTTTTTATGGAATCTATTATTTTTATTTGACAACAACCTATGACTTTTTTACTGCTAATCTGCCAGTTATAAATCCGAAAGCAAGAATGTTTTGAATTTACAGTTTTTCTGTAAATTTTCTTTAAATTCAAATTTGACCACCTAATACCTGTGTGGTGAATTCCACCACAATTGTTTTTCACTGGTTATTCAAATTGCTAGCTGTAAAGCTATAAAGCAATAAAGCAGGAGCATTTCACAAGTAATTGGTAAGTCATTTACAAGCATTTGCACCTTACCCACTTTCCCAGCAGGAACAGAGGTCCATTGATTGGCCTTGTGGTAAATTATACCACATCGGTATAAGGTGATTTAAAAAAGCCTGAGATTCAAAGGGTTTGACAACAACCTATGACTTTTTTACTGCTAATCAGACAGATTATAAATCCAACAGCAGGAATGTTTTGAATTTACAAGTCATTTGCTAACATTTGCACCTTATGCACTTTCCCAGCAGGAACAGAGGAACTTGTGGTGGATTACACTACATAGGCATAAGGTGATAAAAAAGGGCTGGGATCTTAAAGGTTAAGAAGCTGCATATTGTCTCACCATTTCCCCACACTTTGGTCTGCATGGGCCTTAGATTGGTTCAAAGAAGCATTTAGAAGCAATAGGAAATTGCTTCCCAAAACCAGAAGAACCCCCTCTTCTGCAGGCCAGTATGAGAGCCATTGAGGAAAGTAGAGTTGTGGGTTGAGCAAAACCTGAAATTGGTCTCCTGCAAGTGTTAAGTCAAACAATGTTACTGGGCTCACTTCCAAAATGGCCCCCATTTGGAGACAAACCAAAGGAAGTGTAGGCAGAAGGACTCACCTTATGACTGTCCACACACAGGCTCATCACCCAAACTTTGGGAAACAATAATCTAAGAGATAAAACAGATCAGAGATCAATCTCTCTTTACCCTAGCATGCCCTTGCAGGCGGAGCCCCAGAACTGGTTCAGATTTTCTTTTTTTCTAATGTAAGTTATGCTTATAATTTTACAAGATCTTTTGACTTTTTTCATATCCCTAGACAGTTTTAAATCTGAAATCATAACTGCTTTGACATTTTTATTTTTTCTGTAAAATCAAATTTTTACCAATTGCGCCCAGGCAGGCGGAAATCCAGAATTGGTCTAATGGAAGTTATGCTTATTATAAACTTTATGTCAGATATATGGTTAATTACTGTTTTGCAAGGTGTAATAAATCAAAATTCTTTGTTCCACAACACTTCCTAATAAAAAACGAAGTTATAATGAAACTTGAAGCAACATTTATCCATTATTTGAAGCAACATATATGCAAACTACAGTATTCGGAAGTATTCTGGCAATTTGCCCAAACGGACCCGGGTGATAGTGAAAGAACCTGGGCATCAGCTCTAGGTCTCCTGTTCAGGCAGGCACCCTTTGCAGACATATAAACTTATCCAACTGGTATGCTTGGAAGTACAAAGAGCCTGAGTACCTTTAGTGCCAGTCAGGAGTGATTGCAAGGTTGCAAGCCTTTCCACCAGGATTGTGAGTTTTGTTACCATAAACTACTGATGATTTTTAATCTATCCTGTGCCCCAGTTCAGACTACAGAGAAAAGACATGCCAATCCTAACCCCAGGTTAGGTTGGCACAAGTCCTGTTCTGTCCTAGGGATGTCATAAAAATGCTGTAAGGCACTTTTGCACCACTCCTGGGCTGCAGGAACAGGGAGATGGGTGAATTGTGCTTGCCAGTGGCTTAGCTAAGGTGGTACAGGGGGTAGCAGTTCCACCAGGCAGGAAGATTTAGGGGGCAACAATTTGAGCTTGACACTAGTGGATAAAATTGTAACAAACAATCAAGTATTAATTTAATGCAGAATGCACTGCAACACGTACTGTATCACATAGCCATGTTCCCCCTTCTCCATGGCTGTCTGGCATGGAGCTTTCCTTGCATCAAGATGGGCACTGGCACAAGTGGGAGAGTGCAGGCCTTCCTGCTGTCACTATTACCTTCTGCATTGTTGCAACATACAGCAGCACCAAATGATTCTTTTGTAAACCTCAGTCCTATACACATCTTTCTAAGAATAAGCCCCACTGAACACAATAAACTCAACTCCAGAATAGGATTTGGATCCAAACTGTCCCAATGTTTTGTGACCCAATGAAATAACAAAATCCCACTTCTGGCTGACAGAGTTTTTATAATTAAGTACAGTTGATGCTTATCATAGGTTGCACCTGCTGAAATTATTTTTTAATAACTTTTAGTGATAAAGTATTCCAGACCAGCAGTACAATATCATGTCTGTGTGGTTTACGAGCATATTTTGTTCCAGAATCATGCTTGTAATCCAAAACACTTGTTAATCAAAGCAAATTTTCAAGTAAGAAATAATGGGCCTCAGAAATAATGGAAACTCAGATGATTTGTTCCACAACTCAAAAATATTCATATAAAAATGATTACAGTACTGTTATTTAATACAAAATAATAAAGAAAATACAAAAGATAAAGATAAATAAAACAAATTAACCTGCAGTCTGCACAAATCAACCTGCACAAATTAACCCGCAAATTAACCTGAATTCTGCCCCCCTTACAGGAACAATGTGCTCTCTAATTTTTGGTAGGCTGTGGGAGCAAAAAATAATAGCTGTGCAGGTTTTGAAGGAAGGTTAAATTTTTGTGTGCCACATAACGACAGTTGGAGTTATATACTTTTGAATACACGTCAGAAAACAATACATACATTTATTACAATGTGTACAATACAATATAATGAATGGAAGAAGAGAATGAGTTTGCATTGTCATTGTCAATTGTCATTGTCAAAATGTTTGTCATTGCCAAAATCACTGCCATTTTGGCTTTGTGAGCTTTGTAGAAACTTATGTGTGCTAGTCCAGCGAGTTGTGTGCATGCAAGCTTAGAGGGAACTATGAACTGGAGTGAGCTCTACTGACTATAATAGGCTTACTTCAGAGCAGACATGGAAGGCTAGGTCTCTCAGGATCCTTTCTATTGCCCCCCTTACATAGGAGAGAGCCCCTATATTGACTGTAATAGGCTTACTTCAGAGTAGACATGCATAGGCTGGTCCCCCAAAAGATGCTGAGCAGTGGAGCTCTAAACCAGCCATATCCCGGTTTCTTGTTTTACAAGACATCACTTGTACTGCAAGTCAGAATTTATTAGAAATGTTTGCTGGTCTTGCAAAATGATCTCAATCCAGGGTTTTACTGTACTTTGGAACTAGGTCAAACATGTTTCATGCAAAACCATCTGCAGACCCTGTACTATGACAGCAATCCTATGCACATTTACTGATGAGTAAACTCTTTTTGACACAATGGAATTTACGTCTGAATAGATAAGCAGAATTTGTAGGGACATGTCATGCCAGGGCAGCAGGTGAGGCAGAACTGACCCATCTTTGTTTGAGGAAAAGCATGCAGCTGCTTGCTTACACCTAAAAAGGCTCTCTTTACACTCACTTTACACTCACCCACTTTCTTCAGTTTAAGGTGAGCTTGCTCTGGTGTAAGTGGTCAGGGCAGCTGTGGTGCTTTTCTACAAACTTTGATAGAGCATTTATGCTAAATCTCTGCCTCCATACCACAAATCCCAATTTGTGTTGTAAGACAAATACACTATGTTCACTAACTAATGCACTTAAACAACATACTACTGTTTAAAAGCTGTTTAATTCTGAATATTTAGTCTTATTTACAAACTCAATCAGTACATTCGCAGTGAAAAATAAAGCAGTCTTCACAAACTTGCCACAATTCTTATTTCACCATTCAAGGTTTATCCTTTTCATAAACTCTAAGAAGACTTTCTTCTAAAAATTCTCTTAACAGCACCTATTACTTCTTTATTCCTCAGGCTGTAGATGACAGGGTTCAACACGGGACTTACAATTGTATAGAAAAGAGAAAGGTATTTGTCTGAGTTTGGCGAGTAAGTGGAGTTGGGCTTCAAATATGTAATACAAGCAGAACCAAAGAATAAAGTCACCACAATGAGGTGTGAAGAGCATGTAGAGAAGGTCTTCTTCCGACCCTCAGATGATGAGATCCTCAGAATGGCAGCAATGATTCCAGAATAAGACAACAAAATCAGCATAAAAGGAAGGCTGACAAAAACCACAGCCACTGCAAAGACAGCAATTTCCATTCTAGATGTGTCCCCACAAGCCAATTTCAATAATGGGGGGATGTCACAAAAGAAGTGGTTGATCACATTGGAGGCACAGAAGGGCAGAGTAAACACCATGCTGGTGTGACCAAATGACATGAAAAACCCACTTAACCACGATGCCACAGCTAGGTTGATGTACACTTTCCGGCTCATCAGGACAGGGTAACGAAGAGGCATACAAATAGCAATATAGCGGTCGTAAGACATTGAGGCCAAGAGGAAACACTCAGAACCACCAAGGAAGAATGTAAAATAGGTCTGTAGAGCACAACCGATGAAGGAGATGGATTTGTTTCCAGAGAGGAGGTTATGAAGCATCTTGGGGATATTGACAGATGTGTAGCAGATTTCCAGGAAGGACAGGTTTCTCAGGAAGAAATACATGGGTGTGTGAAGGGCAGGGTCAGCCAGAGTCAGAAGAATGATAAGAAGATTTCCTGCTAGAGTAAGGATGTAGATTACAAGAAAAGTGGAAAATAAGATGGTTTGCAGGTTGGGCTCATCAGTAAGACCCAGGAGAATGAACTCAACTACTTCTGTTGTATTGGGTAAAATTTTGTCTTGCTTGGTCTGCATCCTAGGAATAGAAAGGACCTTCAGATTAATACATGAAATTTTTGTAGAAAATCATTCTGATATTCTGTACTTCAAGCAGATAGATTTTACAATAAAATTTTTGACACCTTAGAATGAATTAATGATATAAAGTTTTTCAAATGCTTAACACGTTTTAGTGCTATATAACTGTTCTGTCCAACCCAGGCATGTCAAACCCTTTTCATATAAAGGACCAAAGCATTCATGGCACCTGCTGAGGGCCAGAATGTATGACATAATTTTAGAGAAAGTGATGCTATTAAGCATATTATGACCAGAAATAAGCACTGGATTCTTTAATAGAAATTCATTAGTTCCAAATTACAAAAGAGAAAACTTGCATCTTTTTCATATTTTCCATATATGGATATTTTCGATATAATGGAATGGATAAATTGGGTGGCCTCGTTCATTCCATGGGGCTTATGTTTGACATCCCTAGTCTAAACACACCTCAGCATTCCTTAATGTGGCTGATATACACAGAACAATCTAAATGGTTGCTGAAAATCCCATAGGCAATCAATGTGTTTGAGAGCATGATTGTGATGGCTTTATTGCTAGCAGTACTCATGAAGTGCTATCTCCTATGTTACAGGGTAACCATATAGAATGGAGGACATAATACCACCACCTTTAACCAGTGCAAATAAGAGGGAATTTAGGCAGGTGCTGCTTTTTAAACCCTTCTATGATGAGTTAAATTTGCCTCAATTCCCTCTACTATGCATTGGTTAAAGGTAGAGGCACTATGTCCTCCATTCTATACGGTCACCCTGCTCCTGTATTATGAACATGCCATAAAATACATTCATTCAGAGGGAAGGGGGGAGTGCCGGCACTGGGCCACCACCAGTAGGTCAGCCAACACTCTTCCAGCACTGGATGGGGAAGACAGGGAGTGGGTAGAATTCGACAGAACCGCGAATCTGGCTTGTGGGGGCCCATGTCATGGAATCCAAACCCCCTCCAAGCCTAGCTCCAACACGAGCATGGAGGCAATGCCATGCATTAATGCTTAAATGGTGTTACCCAGAGTAAGGGAGGAAATTCTCCCTTAACCCAAGGAGACTCCAATGGAACCTATAGGATTCAGCAGTCACAATTTTGGAACAGTTGCTTTTCAGGGTATGTAGATGTTCAGGATTGGGCTGGCTGGCTGCTTAACAAGGAACAAGACCTATTGAACCAAGTGAAACTTGTTATTTATGCTCTTTACATGTAAGAATACTTATATACTGCTTCTCAACAAAAAATGTTAACAATGCTGTCCACGTTTCAGTAAGCATGTACAGGATTGCACTGTGAGCCAGCTGCACTGCAAGCAATACTAGACTGGTGTGTAATATTAAAAGTAATACTGCATCATTCTACATTACTATTAATAAGTGCAATACATGTTTGCAAAATAATTTTTGACCCAAGAATAATTTAGTGGAGTGTAGTACTCAGTAAGAGCATATGGCACAGATCCTTAATACAGCAAAGCCTTCAGAAAAGTTATTATTTTGTACTTACTGTACAATGGGATGTTCACACACCACTACCTCTTACTGATTCAGCTGCATGCCTGTTTTCAAAGTCCCAATCAGAGAAACAATGATAATTTGTTGCGTTGAACTATTGCTTATACCAGAATATTTTTTTCAGCTGGCACAATGAGCAAGGTATTTTTACCCTTCTGAATTGCCACCCCTGGGGCTTTCATCATCAGAATACCTCAAAAGAAAAGGCTGTGTGGATACATGAATGAAAAGGAAATGGAATAGGGGAAGGAGGAAATTCAAGATACTGGCAGTGGTGTATCCAGGGGGCACACCTGTAGACATTTGCAGGAGGTGCCAAATGGAGAGGTGTATGAGTTTCCCCACACCCTCCATCACTGGGTTGGTCAAGAAAAGTTACATGGCCAACTCTGGAGCACATCTGCGCTCCCCCACTGAGGCATCTTGGGAATGCACTGAGGTGCTATGTTGTTGTGCAGTATGGGGTCAGCAATGGAGTCCTTGTAATGGAGTTTGTCCTATAAGGAGAAGCTGGGGGTTGTGCTGCCACCCGAAATGAAGGCAGTGATAGAGCTCCTCAGTGCCTACTCTATCATTCTTCCTAATGACCTAGAACACTGTTTTTCAACAAATTATATGGGTACTTTCAATGGTACTTGAGGTTTTGTCTGGTAGTACTTGTGGGACCACTGGACACATGCCACCAAGCAGTAAGACCAGAAACACAACATACAAGCAGCAGTGGAAGATTCAACTACATAGAAAGATACAAAACATGCCTTTTCACACTGCAAAAGCCCTCCTGCCCAGCCTGAGTCTCTTATTGGCATTTGTTGTGTCATATTTGGCCTCCCAACCTAGCAGTGACTTGTAATGTCACTGGCAGTTACAGTGGCACTTCAAATAGGTGAATCATGTGAAGTGGTCCAGTAGAGGACAGACACTGTCCCAGAATGCATCAGATTTTCAATACTATCATGGACCCTATGAACTCTTTTTGTTCTGCACTTTCCGTAAATCCTTTCCATAGTTAACTGGAACTCCCAAGAGCTATATTTTCAGTTATAGTGGCTAAGACATGATTACAAGCAGTGGTGGGCTCCAGCAGGTCTGCACCTACTTTACAGAACCAGCTGTTAACAAGAGATAGGACATATAAAGTTTAAAAATAGCCATTTAAAAGTGGCTGCCAGTTGGGCATAGAACCAGTTGTTAATTTCTTTGAATCCCATCACTGCTTACAAGAATATCCTGTCTTTTGAAAGAAGCCTAAAAATGAACAAAGAAATATATCAAGGGTGGATGAAAAATAAATACCAAGGAAATAATGAGATAAATCAAAGTATGTGCTACAGAACAGGTAGAGAGCTTAATGCAGGCATGAAGAATATCATAGCAATATATGGCATGTACTAAAACATTATATACCTTAATAACAAACCACAAGTTTATTGTTTTAAAAGCACTGTAAAATGCTTTGCAGTGAAGTATGCATTTTACAATGAGCTCACTTTACAATTGTTTCATTTTACAATTAGTTACATGTAAGTGGTTACATGATGACACATAGTTACTTCAAAGACCAGGCAAGGTGCGGCAAATGCAGATGTGGCACCAGGTGCAAGAATTCACACAAGACGCAGTGTGGTGGGAAGAGAAGATCATTCTCTTGCCTCTTTCAAGGCTGTCATTTGTTTAGGTTCATACATAAGCACCAGGCATGGGCTAATACCGGTTCGGACCGGATCGGGCGATCTGGTTGTTAAAATGAGCCCACCGGTCACGAACTGGTTGTTATGGGGGCTGACTGTAACATAGTGAGCCGGTTCGGCGGGGCCGCGATCTCCCTGCCTCCCTCTGCTGGCCGTGGAGGCTGAGGAGAAGCCACATGGCGCGGCAGCGATCTCCCCTCCACCCTCTGCTGGCCGTGGAGGCCGAGGGGAAGGCGCATGGCATGGCAGCGATCTCCCCGCCTCCCTCTGCTGGCCATGGAGGCCGCGCGGTGCGGCTGCGATCACCCCGCCTCCCCCTGCTGGCCTTTAGCTTCAGACATCCATCCTAAGCAGGTCTACTCAGAAGTAAGTCCCATGAAAGTCAGTGGGACTTACTTCCAGGCCAGTGTGGAGAGGACTTCAGCCTCAGAGCACCATCCTATGCAGGTCTACTCAGAGGTAAGCCACATGCTTTAATTTTTAAAAAAATTTAATTTAAAAAAATTCCCCTTGGCCCAGCCCCTGACCTTCGCCCCGCCCCCTGACTTTTCCTGGCTCCCCCCACTTCCAGAGAACCGGTTGTTGGGGCCAGGCCTGCCCACCACTGATAAGCACCGTTAATCATTTGGTTAAACATAGAGAGAGGCTATCTTGATACAATCTTGGCAGAGGTTGCTTATCAAGGGCTACAAACAATGGCTATTCTTAGGTGCTAGGATTCACTGATCAAACATCCTGAGTGTACACACAGCAAACATATAAGGGTCGTATAAGGGTCATGTTTGTTCCAATTATGTTCTGAGTAACTATGCTGAGGTCAAAGTACAAGGGTATTTGGCCAACCTTATCTTGCAGGCTCCTGACTTCGGACCTGCCTCACAAAGTTGATCCTGCAGAGGACGCTGAAGACAGAGTGAATCAAAGTGTACCCCACCAAGGTGGGCAAATGCCCAGGACTGCCTCTAAGGAGAACAATAAGGCCTAACATGGAAGGAGAGAGGACACTGGCTTATTTGGACATGTTTTTTTTTTGTTTTTGTTTTCCAGGGTTGTCAAAGAGAGTGTGTCTTGCAGAGACTGAACTTTAGGGGTGAAAAAGGGTGAGAGTGAGCAGTCACTGCCTCCCCTAACCTGGACATCATTGCATGGTAGGTCCCTGCCCTAAAGGAACTGGGAGTTGCGTTGAGCATTAGGACCCATTGCAGTTTTATGTGATGCAATTTTAATTGTACACAATAAAACTGGCTGATTTATAACGAAGTCGATGTTGATTTGTGTTCTCTATGGAGGTATTAGGCAGTGATGGGTTTCAAAGAAATTAACAACCAGTTCTATGCCCATCTGGCAGCCACTTTTAAATGGCTATTTTTAAACTTTATATGTCCTATATCTCTCATTAAGAACCAGTTCTATAGAGTAGGTGTGGACCTGCTGGAGCCCATCACTGGTAGTAGGGGGTAAAATGTATTTTTTAAAAAACCTCATTGCACATTTCCTCACTGGTTCTCTTTTTTCAGGTGCATCTTTCACTTTTTTAGTTCATATGTCAACAATGAACGACACTGAGCTCTGACAAACGTGTTTTTGTTTTCATTCTTGTGCTCATGTTTTCTTGAACACCACAATCCTCCAGGGACATAATTGAGAAACCTGTCATTACTTCTCATTACAAAAGTTCATTCTTCATCTTGCAAAGACACACGTGGAATTTTGGAGGCCGTGGAGAGAATCAAGAATACAGGCTGACAACAGGCTGATTTAATAAAATGTCCTTGTGGCAGTCAAATATGGGATGAGGGACCCTGAAGAGGGAGAAATGTTGCAATTGGAACAGAGTCCTTCACCCTTCATCCAATGAATCATTAGAGGTTGTAGGAATGTTTGATGCTATGTGCGAGGCAAAGACAAATGTTATACTCTGAATCAAGAGTTGGAAAGGATGTTGCTATTACTATTGTTCTTTCTTCAACTGCCAGAGAGTGACAACAGACCACATGGCAATTCATGTACCAGAATCGATCCCTTCCAGCTACCTTATGAGTATCACAAAGCAGGAGACATAATCATTGGAGCGATAGTTACTCAGTTTGGCTGCGTGTTTGATGACATCACTTTCACCGATGATCCAAACTCAAAGAGTGAAAATGAGTTTCTGTAGGGAAATAGGTCTCCTTCTTAATTATCTTTTATTTCAGAGATTTATACCCCACCTTTTCAAAGTCAAAGTAAATGCCCAAAGTAGCTTTAGTTCCTCCTCTCCTGCTGTCCCCCCAACAATCCTGTGTGGTGGGTGAGGCTGAGAGTTAGTGCCTTGTCTAATGACACTCAGGAAGCTTCAAAGAGGGATTTAATTCTGGATCTTCCAGGTCTCAGTCCAGCTCCCTAACCAAACTGGCTCTCATTGTCATTCTCTTTCTGTGTCACTTTAGCACTTTTTCCCTATGCTTTCTGGAATAATGGGAACAAAGCTTCTTCTTACAAGGGTACACTGAATCTCTTTAACTGAATGAGCCACAGTCATCATTGTCTGTGCTAAGTATTAATAATATTTTAATGAAATTGATTTATAATTTACTCCAGTTCAGAACAAATGGATCCCATTACCACACAGGACAAACGATGAAGAAGTTGCCCTCTTGCCTCTTTTATTTGTAATAACATGATTCTTTCCTTGATGATTTGTTTTTTATTTAGAGCAAAGGTACACATCCAGAAAGAAGGCATGACTTTCCTTTAATTTTATATACTAATGTATCAACAGTTCTCACCTATAAAAATTACTAATACTGCATATGAACGTAGAATGAGTAGCTGATCAGGTTCCTACATATTGGGCAAAATCCAGAGTAACTACAGGGAGTCCTTGCTCTGGTGTAAGAACAACTTACTCTGGATTCCAATATGAATTTCCCATAGGTTTTCACATGTTGGTGCAGTAACTATGGGTGCACATAAAGTCTCTTACGTGCTCCCATAGGTAATCTGGATTTGGGGGATAGCTAAAGTTCATAAATCAGGATTTTGGGCAAACTTATTTGTGGTGCTGTTCCGCAACCGAAAAGATAATTAATAAAGTTAAAAAATGGTTATTTCAGTTAGGTTTGTGCATAATACCAACATCCATAGATTTTAACTGAGCGAGAAGGAAAATATCTTTGTTATAAAAAAAACAAAATAAATTGATGGTGTGCCATGACAATTTTAGCACCATATCAGTGTGCCATTAGATGAGGAAGATTGTAAATAGTTAAAGAAAAGTTGCAAGGAAATATAGACTGGGCGTGAAGCATGCTAGTATGAGCATGAGGGCTCTTGAATTATTTTCTTTTCAATTTTAATTTTCTATACATTGAAATCAAATCCATATTCTTAAACCAGTAATTTATGTATGATTGAATATCTCATGCACTATATTTCGTTCTTCTAGTGGAAAGCCAAAAGCCTACCTACAGGTTCTGTCCTTCGTATTTGCTGTTAACGAAATCAGTGGAAACTCCAGGATCTTACCCAATATCAGCCTTGGTTTCCAAATCTATGACAGTTATCTAAGCGAAAGAATGACTTACCAGAACACTCTGAAACTTATTTCCAATCAAAAGAAAGTGGTCCCAAATTTTAAATGTGACAAAAAGAAGAATTTGATAGCTGTCATTGGAGGACTTGACTCAGAAACATCTCACTATATGGCTATCATCTTAGGCATTTACAAGATTCCCCAGGTACGAATGAACAAGTGAACCATAAAACATTTCCATCTGATTTTTTTATTCTTATCAAATATCTGAATCTGCCTTTATATTTGTGTATTGTAAAAAAGAGTCAGTCTCTGTGTGTGTGTGTGTGTGTGTGAGTGAGAGAGAGAGAGAGAGAGAGAGAGAGAGAGAGAAATGGTCTATAAAAAGCATAAAACATTTGTGGTGTGGAATCTACATGCACACACATAGATTGGAATAGTGATTTATCCCCTTTATCCCTTTTAAAAAGCAGTCCACTTTATCTCTGAGTGGATCGCTGGGTTTCCTGCTGTTCCTCCTGTCCACTGGACGGAGGGAGAGAACAGCAGTGGAGAAGAGGGAAGCAGCTCAGGGCGAGCCAGAAGAGAGAAGGGGAGAGAGAGGCTCAGGATAAAGAGAAGGAGAAAGTGGGGAGACATTTGAAAGTGTCTTGGATTGCAGAAGAAAGTGTCTTTGAAGGCAGCTCCTAACCATGTCTACCCAGAAATAAGCCCCATTGTGTTAAATGGGGCTTACTCCCAAGAAAGTGTCTTTGACTATAGCCTCCTAACCATGCCTACCCAGGAGTAAGCCCCATTGTGTTAAATGGGGCTTACTCCCAGGAAAGTATCTTTAGGATTGCAGCCTAAGTAGATTTCATAGGATCATGCACATTCTGCATCTAGGGAGAAGTCTGGAGTACTATACCACCTTCTCCCCACCACCATCTCCTGGATCCCCCGATGGACTTCCGCTAATGGAAACCCTTCCTTGTTAAGGTTCCTTGTTAAAGCTGCTGTGACACTGCTGAGACACCAGTGACTCTTTAGGTGAAAATTAGTCATCCTTTTCTTTTCTGTTTTATTGTACATAATAATAAAACACTATTGTACATAAAATAGTGTTTTATTACAGTAATTGTGTTCTGTATTATATTATAGTGTTTTGAATTCAATTCCAGTGTTTTGTCATCATTTTTACATACAGTTAATATGTTTATATTTTTGAGGTTGTGGAATCTATCATCTGAGTTTCCATTATTTCCTATGGGAAAATCTGCTTCACATAAAGAGTGTTCCACATAACAAGCAGGCTACTGGAACACATTAAACTTGTTATGTGAGGCACCATTATTAAGTTTAGGATTTTATGGCCCATATCCTAAAGTCAAATTAAGCCCTTTGCTCCAGAGTAGTTAAGGTGACTTTCCATAAGATAACACTAGAGGGTGACGTAACTGCATGGGCCCATAACTGCTCTGGATTTTGCCCAATGTCTTTATGATATTTATTTTTTTTCTTTTGGTTTAGGTTGCTTATTGTGTACTAGCTCCAGTGAAAAATCCTAAAGTCCAGCTCCCTTCCTTCTACCGAATGGTACCCAATGAAAAACATCAGTACAGAGGGATTGTGCATTTACTTGTGCATTTTCAATGGACATGGGTTGGACTCATAACAGCAGATGATGAGAATGGAGAAACGTTTGTACAAACACTGATGTCTTTGCTGTCCCATAATGGCATTTGTTCAGCCCTCAATCAGAAGACACCAGCTCTATCTTGAGCTATAGATGCATTGACTTCATTTGAAGTCCTCCGGGCCACTGCTATTTCAGTAATGAGCTCCAAAGTCAAAGTATATGTTGTAAATGCATTTGACAACATTTTGTTTGACATGGATGATCTACCTATATTCCTTATTTGAAGGTATTACAAAGTTTTCTATTGGGAAAGTGTGGATAATGACTGCCCAGTGGAATTTTGCAGCAGAAACACTTCACAGGGCATATGATATCCAAACATTTCATGGTGCTTTGTCTTTTTCAATTCACACTAATGAGGTTCTGGGGTTTACAGAGTTTCTCCAGAGTTTACAACCTAACTTTCCAGAAGGTGATGGTTTTGTGAGGATCTTCTGGGAACAGGCATTCAACTGCTCATTTTCTGATCCTTATGATGGCAGAGTTAGGACTGATACATGCACCGGGCAAGAGAAGCTGGAGAATCTACCTGGGACTCTTTTTGAAATGAGAATGTTGGGCCAAGTGTACAGCATTTACAATGCAGTCTATGCCATAGCGCATGCCATGCATAAGATGCATGCATCTAGGTCCTACCTCAACTCAGTGTTTGGGAGAGAAAAACAGGATCGTCTGAATGTAGAACCTT
The DNA here is from genome assembly GCA_030015325.1 of Cryptoblepharus egeriae. NCBI lineage: Eukaryota > Metazoa > Chordata > Lepidosauria > Squamata > Scincidae > Cryptoblepharus > Cryptoblepharus egeriae. The sequence continues at coordinate 84,347,191 of JAREYC010000004.1, forward strand.
GGAAGGTAATATTTCACATCCAGAATTATCTTCTCATGTCTAGGTTATTGTCAGTTTCAACTTTGGGGAATACTACAGCATGGATAGAAATGCACACATTTCTTCTTCAGAACACCCAGAAATACACACAATGCTTCTCAGCACAAATGTATATTTTTTTAATTGTAGAATGTGCATTTGTAGCTCACAAATGCAAGAAAATAAAAGGACCCAACACAGAGTTACAATCAAATGTGCAATAGTTTGCAATTTGTCTGTTTGCTTCTTTCAATTTAACTTCATTCTTTCCTAAGGAGCATCTTATTTAACAACAGTGCTGGGGATACCGTCTTCTTTAATGAGAATGGGGAAATGGCTGCTGGATACGATATCATCAACTGGGTAACTTTCCCTAACCAAAGCTTCTTACAAGTGAAAGTAGGATGGATGGATCCACAGGCTGTAAAAGGCAAAGAGTTCACCATTAATGAGGAGGTCATCACATGGCATAGCATGTTTAAACAGGTGGGACTCAGACATGAGAAGGTAGATTCAGTGAGGTAGATTCAGTGAAGGTAGATTCAGTGAGGGAAAGATTCAGTGAGGGTAGATTCCAGATTGTCCTTTTTTTAACTCAGCTCCTTTGAAACCCAATTTTTCAGTTCCTGGGGACTTTTACCAAGTGTTTAATTTCCCAAATCATCCAAGTTCTGACCCTTCCATTAAATTATAATTATAGACAGTGATGGGCCCAGGCTGGTTCGGGCCGGAACCGCTTCCTGATTTGGGCCACCCACTACTGTACTGGTAGCTAAGGGCGGCCAAAAACCCGGGCGGACCGGTTCGCTGCCTGGGGGAGCCCATCACTGTGGCTGCATCATGGTTGACGCAGCTGTAGTCACGTCCTGAAGGGGACACAACTCCGCCTGCATCAACCTTGACACAGCTGCAGTGTTCCAGGGTTGGGGCCCACCCCTCTCCCTGCCCACCCACACCCACAGCATGCTGGGGTGTGTGGCGTGCCCTCCCTAGCCCTGCCCCTGACCCTCCAAGCCCCACCCCTGACCGTCCCTGCCCCCTGACCCTGCCCTGCCCCCTGACCATGGCCCCGCCACCTGACCCCAGCCTGGCCCCACCCACTTCCAGGGAACCGGTTGTTGGGCCAGGTCAGGCCCACCACTTATTATAGATTTAGGGCGCAATCCAGAGTAACTACGGGGAGTCCTTGCTCCAGTGTGAGAACAATTTACTCTGGATTGCAATATGAATTTCCCATAGGTTTTCATTAGGTGGTGCTATAACTATGGGTGCACGTAATGTCTCTTACATGCTCCCATAGTTACTCTGGACTGTAGGGTTAGTGTCTTTCCTATGAACAGGAAAGATCAATGTTCCTGCTGCCGTTGTCTATTTAAAACACACTGTAATACTTTGTACTTAACTTCTGAGACCCAGATATTTGCTCCTCTCTTTTAAACAGGTGGTGCCCCTTGCTGTCTGTAATGACAACTGCTATCCAGGTTACAGCAGAAAAACCTTGGAGGATCAGCCATTTTGTTGCTATGATTGTGTTAAGTGTGCAGATGGGAAGATTTCTGATCAGAAAGGTATGAGAGGTCAGCACTATTGAGAGGTCAGCACTACTGAGCACATAATGGTGCTATGCAGTAAGGAGATCTATGTGACCAACCAGCATTCAGAGCAAAATGCCCAAAAGAAACATCTTGATTTCTTTCATCTCTTCTCAACAATATTTAAAAAGAATATTGAAGGGACATGCAGGCACATCAGTTCTCTATACATACATGAAACATACCGAAACATATATGCAGAAACAGCTTCATGTGAACACTGAGGAAGGCTGCAATCCTATCAACAGTTTCTTAGGAGTATGTCCTATTGAAAATCATTGGACTTACTGTACTTTTGTGTAGACATGGAAAGATTGTGCGCAAAGTGAATATTAATCTGCATGTGGTGGCTGGGGGACTCTTACTACCTATCATAGGAATAATGTGATTTTATTCCTTTTTGGCATGAACTTGATACAATAGTTAATGCAGGGACCAGGGAGGTTGTCTCTACATAAATTTATTTATTGTGGGATTCATACCCTGCCTTTCCTATGACAAAGCAAATGCCCAATAAATGTTGGGAGAGAAAGAAAACATTTCTTTACCCAGCATGTAGTTGGCCTGTGGAACTCCCTGTCAAAGGATGTAGTGATGGCATCTAACTCCAATGCCTTTAAGGAGTGATTGGACAAATTCCTAGAGGAAAGCCTCATCACAGGTTACAAGCCATGAGCGATGTATGTAGATATGGAGAACTTCATATGTCATAAGTGCTCCCTGAGTTATCTGGTGGGCCACTGTGTGATACAGGAAGCTGGACTAGATGGGTCTTTGACCTCATCCAGTGGAGGCTTTTCTTATGTTCTTATGACACAGCAGACTGTTGTCATACTGTGAACTGGAGAATGGAATTCCTTTCCTACACTTGCAGCCTTCTGTTCCCAAAATAATTCAATTTCAATGAATTTTATTGTTTTCACAGAGTTACATTTTTACATTAAAGTGACTCACATTTCAATACTTTAAAGGTAATATTTCAATTATATTTCTTTTCTGAAACTAATGAGAAGGGGGATTAACACCCTAATTTCATGGGCTTAGCATAATATATGCAAAAACACTGAGGCTGCAATCCTAAAGACACTTTCCTGGGAGTAAGACCCATTGAACACAGCGGGGCTTACATTTGAGTAGACATGGTTAGGATTTGTAGTCTAGGAGATAGGCATGTAATTTGCTTTATTTTTCAGATATGGAGGACTGTATCCAGTGCTCAGAAGATCAGTTTCCAAACAAGAACCAGGATCAATGCCTTCCCAAGCTAGTCAACTTCCTTTCATTCCAAGAAACTTTGGGAGTGATTTTGGTTTTCTTAACTCTGTCTTTTTCTCTGCTCACAGCTTTGGTGCTCGCTATTTTCATTGAGAATCACAACACTCCCATTGTCAAAGCCAACAATCGGGACCTCACCTACTCTCTCCTCATCTCTCTATTGCTTTGCTTCCTCTCCTCCTTATTATTCATTGGTCAGCCTCAAAGGGTAACATGCTATTTACGCCAAACATCTTTTGCTGTCATCTTTGCAGTGGCTGTTTCTTGTGTTTTGGCAAAGACCATCACTGTAGTTCTGGCTTTCATGGCTACCAAGCCAGGCTCTGGGATGAGGAAATGGGTGGGGAGAAAGCTGGCCAACTCCATTATATTTTCCTGCTCTGTGACTCAAGCCAGCATTTGCGCTGTGTGGCTCTGCACTGCTCCTCCATTCCCAGATTTTGATACACAATCTCTGACTAAAGAGATCGTAGTGGAATGCAATGAAGGATCACTAACCATGTTTTACTGTGTTTTGGGCTACCTGGGGTTTCTAGCAATTGTCAGCTTCACTGTGGCTTTCCTAGCCAGAAAGTTGCCAGATAGTTTCAACGAAGCCAAATTCATCACTTTCAGCATGTTGGTCTTTTGCAGTGTCTGCTTGTCTTTTGTCCCATCATATCTGAGCACCAAAGGCAAATCTGTTGTGGCTGTGGAGATCTTTTCCATTATATCCTCTAGTGCTGGATTGCTGCTGTTTATATTCTTCCCCAAATGCTATATCATTATTGTGAAACCTGAGCTGAACTGCAAGGAGCATCTAATTTGGAAAAAGTAGCGTTATGTCTCTTTTTTATTTTATAATTTTTTAAATTGTTTTCTTGATTACAGACACCGGTACAAGGGATATGAAATACAGTAGGGATACAGTGCAGTGTATATACAGTTATATACATAACGACCTCCAAGGTGCGACCAAGTTAACATCTTATCAAATCTAGAATTCATTTTAAACAACAAATCTCCTAATTTCATCCAATCACTTCAAATTTATATATCGCTAAATTTCACTTATCTTTGTAATTCTAACACCTTCTTAAATACAAGTCATTTACTTTGCCTTGTTTCAATCAATATCAAAAAAAGAAAACCGATTAAATTTCATGACATCCAAATAAATCACCTTGCATTCCATTTGTATCATCATTACTTCATCTTACTTACATCATATTACACTTCTAAACAAAAAAAAATTCCCCATACAGTATTTGTTTTGATAAATTATCTCAAACAATTGGCATTCCATGTTGATACATATGGCCCATGTGGCTTATTTTTGAGTAGACATGGTTAGGATTATGCTGTAAGTCCCATAGAACAAAGTGGGACTAACGTTTGAGTAGATATACTTAATAAATAGTTAATAAATAAAGATATACCCTAAATAGGCTTTTTTTCTCGACATGAAATTCAAGTTGAATTTCATAGTTGAATTTCATGTCGAGAAAAAAAGCCTATTTAGGGTGCCATCCAGAGTAACTATGGGGAGTCCTTGCTCTGACATAAGAACAATTTACTCTGGATTGCAATATGAATCACCCATAGGTATTCACAAAGTGGTGCCATAACTATGGTGACATAAATGTCTCTTACGTGCTCCCATAGTTACTCTGGATTGTAGGGTTAGAATAGGTTTGCTTTATTTCAGGTATCAATTCTGAAGTTAAACTACAAAATAGACAGACTGCACATTTTAAGAGATCAACCCTATGGTTTTAGAGATTATGTCCTTTAGTAAATAAAATGATTACCTTATCTGTTTCACTTCTCACAGACTTTACTCATGTTCTATAATCTAAGAGGCTTTTCTTCTAAAAATTCTCCTAAGAGCACCTTTCATTTCTTTATTCCTCAGGCTGTAGATGACAGGATTCAACATGGGACAAACAATTACGTAGAAAAGAGAAAGGTATTTGTCTGAGTTTGGCGAGTAAGTGGAGTTGGGCTTCAAATATGTAATACAAGCAGAGCCAAAGAATAAAGTCACCACAATGAGATGGGAAGAGCAGGTGGAGAAGGTTTTCTTCCGACCCTCAGAAGAGGAAATCCTCAGAATGGCAGCAATGATTCCAGAATAAGATACCAAAATCAGGATAAAAGGAAGGCTGACAAAAACCACTGCCTCTGCAAAGATAGCAGTTTCTATCCTAGAGGTGTCCCCGCAAGCCAGTTTCAATAAGGGAGGGATGTCACAAAAGAAGTGGTTGATCTCATTGGAGGCACAGAAGGGCAGAGTAAAGACCATTCTGGTGTGACCAAATGATATGAAAAACCCACTTAACCACGATGTCACAGCTAGGCTGCTGTACACTTTCCAGCTCATCAGGACAGGGTAATGCAGAGGCTTACAAATTGCAATATAGCGATCGTAAGACATTGAGGCCAGGAGGAAACTCTCAGACCCACCAAGGAAGAACGTAAAATAGGTCTGCAGAGCACAGCCAATGAAGGAGATGGATTTGTTTCCAGAGAGGAGGTTATCAAGCATCTTGGGGACATTGACAGATGTGTAGCAGATTTCCATGAAGGAAAGATTTCTCAGGAAGAAATACATGGGAGTGTAAAGGGCAGGATCAGCCAAAGTTAGGAGAATGATGAGAAGATTTCCTGCCAGAGTGATGATGTAGATTACCAGAAATGTGGTGAAGAGGATAATTTGTAGGTTGGGCTCTTCAGCAAGACCCAGGAGGATGAACTCAACTACTTCTGTGGTATTTAGTAAAATATTGTCTTCGTTGATCTGCATCCTATAAATAAAAAGACATCCAGATTAATACATGATTAATAGGTATTCTATTATTCTCTACTTCACGAATGGAAGCCATGTGAAAAGGCAGAAAATTTTCTACTGTTGAGATGATGAAGCAAGATTGGGATGAAGAACCTTTTATTAAAGGTTTATTTAATGAAGAACCTTTTATTAAACCTTTTATTAAAGGTATTATGTAAGCAACCTTAGGCTCTTTTGGAGTAGAAGCAACATACGTATACCAATTAAAATATATACAGTGGCACCTTTATTTACAAGCATAATTCATTCCAGAAACATGGTTGTAAATCAAAATGCATGTAATTCAAAGCAGATTTTCCCATAGGAAATAATAGAAACTCTGATGTTTGGTTCCACAGTCCAAAATATTTATATAAAAATATTTGTTGTAAATAAAATGATTACAAAACACTGTAATATAATATAAAACATTGTAATAAAGAAAATAATGTACAGTATTGAACTGTACTGTCCCTTAGAAAACCTTCATGGCTGGTGTAAGGGAGACAAGAAGAGGACACTATTACTAATGGACTCACTGCTATCCATTGGCTCAGCTGATTCTTTGTTTTAGGAAAGATGCAAATCTTTACATCAGGAATAGATCCTGATGGCTCTATTGCTGGCAGTACACATGAACAGCTCGCTTTTGTGTCATGAACGTGCCATAAAATATATTTGTGATGCCAGAAAGGAAGGGAATGCCAGTACAGGGCCAGCCAGCACTGGCCAGTGTTGAGCATTTCCAGGGTAAAGTGAGACAGGGAGTAGGTGGAACAGGGTAGATGAAGGGATCTGGCTCAGGAGGAGGCCATGCCAATAAATCCAAAGCCCTTCCTGAGACTGACAAGCACAAGCAGAGGCAGGGACGTCCATCAGGTGTTACCCAAACCTGAGGAGACCCTAACGGTAGCCTTGGCACCCATAGATGCAGCAGTCACCATCTTGGCACAGCTGCTCCTCAGGATGTGGATATACAGAATTTCTGATTTGGCTGGCTGGCTGCTTACCAAGGAACAAGACCCACTGAACCAAATGAGATTTATTATTTATGCATCTCAACAAAATTTGTCTTCTTCTCAATAAAAAGTTAACAAAGTTCTCCATGTTTCTGTAAGCATGTTAAGGACTGAACTGTGAGACAAGTGTGATACAAGCAGGGCTACATTGGTGTGTATTACTATCCACTGCTCTACATTATTGTTAATATGTACACTGCACATGCTTGCAAAGTAGTTTTTTACCCAATAATATTTTAGCAGAATTCAGTTCTCAATAACAGTGAATCCATACAGCAAAGCCTTCAGAAAAGAATTATAATTTTGTACTTACTGAACAATGGGATGTTGGCACATCACAACCTCTTACTCACTGACTCAGATGCATGAAATGCTGGTTTCAACGTTCCAAGAAGAGAAGCAATGATCTTTTGCTGCAATATACTTTTGCTTATTCCAGAATATTTTTTCAGCTGGCACAATGAGCAGGGTATTTTTATCCTTCTGAATTGTCACCCCAGGGCTTTCATCACCAGCATATCACAAAAGAAAAGTCTATGTGGATACATATATGTAAATGAAATGGAATGGGAGAAGGAGGGAGCTCAAGATATCAGCAAACATGAATACCTGTATCTTATCTCCTTGTTTTGTATCCCTCTCCATCCCCTACCCACTCAGAATCATCCCCAGGGTATTTTTATCCTTCTGAATGGTCACCCCAGGGCTTTCATCAGCAGCATATCTCTAAAGAAAAGTCTGTGTGGATACATTAATGTAAATGAAATGGAATGGGAGAAGGAGGGAGCTCAAGATACCAGCAAACATGAGTGCCACCACTTATCTCCTTGTTTTGTATCCCTCTCTGTCCCCTACCCACTCAGAAAGATTCCCTTTTCCTCCCCTTCTCTTGCCTGTCCTCTAATCCCCTCTGTTTACAAATACTGCTGATAGAAGGTTGCTTATTATTAAATTTAAAGCTGTAACATATAATTTTTTTACATATAATTAATTACAAGAAAACTACATGCTGCGTGCTCACAAGGAAAAGGAGGACAATGAAGTTGTTTTTCCCCAGGAAACAAGACTAAAAAAATAGGACATGTCATAGGGAAAAAAAGACAAATGATCTATCTAGATCTGAACAATAGGATGTTGGCACATCACAACCTCTTACTGACTGACTCAGATGCTGAACATCTGCTTTTGCTTATTGCTTATTCCTAGTTTTTGCTTATTCCTAGCAAATAGTTTGCTAGCTAGCAAACTGAAGACTGTTCCATATTATTATTTTGACACAAATTTAGCACAAAAATATAATTTGGAGTATTGCGAGGCCTAAGTACTACAAACACTTGGAAACATGTTTCCCTCTTGGAAACATAGAGCCATCAATGACCTTCAATAACTTTCTCCCCAACCCCGTCCCTGCTAAAAAAAATTCCTGTAATATCTGGAATGCATGGGGCACCTTGGAATGGAAATAACTTACGATGTGCTCTTCTTATTGCTCCATGTACAATAAGTGCATGTAATATACTGTACAAGTAATATACAGTACAGTAAAACTGAAAAGAAAACCTTGATGGCCAAGGATGACTAATTTTCACTAAATAGTCATTGGTGTCTTTTTGAGCAATTTTAACAAGGAACACTGCAGATAAAATCAAAACCTTCACTGTATGTGTGTGAGATCTATCTATGCAAACCAGATAGGCAGTTTGCAGCAGCAATAGCTTCTGCCTTGAAGCAAAAGAGGCAAGATCCAATGCTGTCTACTCAGAATCAAGTCCCATTGAATCCACTAGGGCTTACTCACAGGAAAGTGTGTAGGATGCTAGCCTGACTCTTTCCAAGTTTGTAGGAGAAGCAGCAAAGGCTTCTGCCTGGATGCAAAAGTGCAGTGGAGTGGGGTCCAGGCAGAGAAGGTGGTGTTGGGGAGAGGGGTAGTTGTAGTGGGGTCCAGGCAGGGAGGGAGCTTTCTTGGGCGAAAGGGTTCCCTCCTATCTAATGGTGGTGGCTGCAGGAGGCTCAGACTTGCTGGCTGGGAGGCCCAGACAAGGTTGCTGCCTGTGCAATACTCTGCTGGTCACTCGTACAGCATGTAAAAGGTGAAGTTCTGCCAGAACTTTGTTTGTACAAGACAGAATCCCATAGAAAATTTTGGTTTGTTTTACAAAGCATTCGTCTTACACGGTACCACTGGTATAGTCCATGTCAATTCAGGCAGGCAAAAAAAATCTTACCTTCATAGTCTCAGAAGTTTTTGAATTTGACATGGTTGCCCTGGGATTGCACTGGGGAGGTTAACATGGAAGACTGACCGACATGGGGGGAATGATGTGCATGGGGAGATGTTGCGCATGGGCAGATGATGTGCATAGGTGACTATGGGGTGCATGGGGAAAACCTTCTGAATGGGGTGCAATTCAGAAAACCTGAATTTTTTTAAAAATCAAAATTTTTTTAAAAAAAGCCAGTCCCCAAAATTTTTATTTTTTTTTACTTTTGATCAATACCATTGAGTACTACATCTCCCCATGTGCAACATCCCATGCGCATCATTCCCCCCATGCACATCAACCCCCCATGCACCTCAACCCCCCTTGCGCCTCTTCCCATGCGCAACCCCCCATGCGCAGCATCCTCCCCAGTGCAACCTCTTCCTCTGAACTCTGGGGGCAGTGCACCAGGCACCGAACACCAAATTGGCTGGAGGTTGGTCAATCTTCCATGTTAAGTATAGGACAAAAACACTTTGCACCCCTTTTCAGCCCCTTACGGGTTAAATTTCTCCACATTGGTTCTTGGTGGGTGTTCCTGTGACAGAAGGAACTCCCTCCCCGCATTTCACTCTTCTAGATCCAGGGATTGAGGTGGAATGTTGATGAATCATCAATTCCTCAATGTAAAGTATAGGGAGAAAACACACTGCGTCCCTTTTCACCTGTTAAATTCAAAAGTGGAAGTTCTGCTTTACAGGGAATGTAGTACTCAATGGTATTGATCAACAGTAAAAAAAAAAATCAAAATTTTTAGAATTGGCAGTTTTTTTAAAAAAAATTTGATTTAAAAAAAATTCAGAAGGCTGTAGCAAGAAAAGTTGAACACATATTTCAAAATGGAGTATATTGTTTTAAACAGAAAAATATTATCTTTAAAATAAGAAACTGCAACAAAATACCTTGCACCGTTCCAGAGATAGAGCACTTTAAAATTTTTGTCAAAAATCGCAAGCAAGAAATGGTGCCTGGGACGCCATCTTTGGCGGCCTGTATCTCGGGCCAGGAATTTTTGGGGGCAAAACAAAAACATGCAGGTATATTACTTTTTCCTGTTTCTGTTTTGAACCAGAAACACGTTTGGCATTTTGGGATTAACATTTAAAAAATGTTAAATTCAAAAACTTCTGAGACTATGAAGGTAACCCCCCTGCCTGAATTTATATGGACTATGCCCACTGTATATGTTTACCTGTTGCATATGTAGATTCAACTCCTCCTGCTGAAGAAGTCAGCCAATAGGTTGTGTTTCTATGTAAAACGTTACCTTATTTGGCAATGTCCCAAATTCTTCATCCAACTTGCATAAGTAAAATTTAAGGTGTAGCCAGAGGCGTACCTAGACAAAATTTCGCCCCATCAAACAGCTAGAAGCTAGAAACAGGAGGTCATCTAGTCCAAAGCTTTGCTTGTAGCAAGAGAGATCTCTGCAAAAGACTAGACTGTTGTGCATGGACACACACACAAAGACAAGGCCGCTGACCAAAAACCTCTGCTCCAGAGGCTGTGGGAGTTCTATGGAGCTGGTGGCCAGCTGCACTGGGGCCATGGAAGAGGCGGTCAGGCTAGGGTGGGCTGGTTCAGGCTGCAAGGCTGGCTGGTGGGCAGGCTCCCGGGGAGAGTGGCCTGGCAGCCAAAGGAAAGACATAGCTGGCTGCTGGGTGCTGCATGCACCAAGCGGCTCCAAGTCCTGGAGCACTGGAGTGAGGGTTGGTTGTGCGCCAGACAGCAGAGTCCGCTGGGCCAGCCAGCAGCCATTTTTGAATTGCGCATGACTTTGGGTGTTCCCAGAGCTGGTAAAATTGCAGATGCTACAGCTGAGGCTGCTAGGAGCACACTGACTCGCCACAAGGTGGGGGAGGAGCTTCCTCCAGGCCCACATCACTGTTACCAGCTCTGGTAACACCCAGGGCCGTGCACAATTCAAAAATGGCTGCCTCGGAGTGCGCCCGGGGAGAAGTGAGGGAGGGGGTGATTGGGAGCGATTGGCCACCAGGCCCCAGAGGAGTGTCAGTGGTGTCTCCTGGTGCCTGGTGCCCGTGGCAGATCGCATCCTGCACTCTACGCTCATTACTCCTCAGGGTGTTGCTGAAGTATATGTTTTGAGCCCTATTGTTTGGAGATCTGGCTTCTATTCTCTTCCTCTTGCTTGGGATACTGCTGTGTTAGAGGCCCATTTAATTGGAGCCCTAGAAAAGGAAATTTGTAGAGAGTAATAAAACAGCTGTTTTAAATAAACTCTTCCTAAAAAAAAGTGTTTGAAGTTTCTTCACTCAGCTGCATATAAAAGAGAATCACCTAAATTTCCATAAAATCACATTTGTGTTCAAATGAATCTGTAACCATAATCCACAACTGACACTTCTAAATTATTTTTTTAATATTGTGACCAACGTGTCTCAATCCACTGATTGATGTGAACATAGAATTGCAATTTAGATTCAGTTCTGTTTCCAAATTTCTAGATATCAAGAGGCCTTCCGAAAGAAAAGGAATGTTTAATCCCTCACCTCAGGGCTAAATTGTGACTGTATCAATACTGGAAATTTTGGAGGAGTGGGACTTTATTCTCTAAGAATATCTTTGATATTTAGTTAAAATTGAAAAATGAAAAAGATTTGTTTTTTAAAAAAACACACATTACAAATGCAGTAAAAACATGAATGTCTGAGAATCAATGCGTTTGAACCAGAAACACGTTTGGCATTTTGGGATTAAAAACAGTCAGGATTTGGAAAATAAAGTCTGCAATCCATTTTCCTGAGTGTAAGTCCCATAGAACACAATGGGACTTACTTTTGAGTAGACATACTTAAGATTGCACCCAAAAACAGGTTGGATTTCATGTCAAGAAAAAACCCAGACTAGAATAGGTTTGATTTCTTTATTTTAGTTATCAGTTCTGATGTTAAACTACAAAATAGGCAGATTGCACATTTTATGAAATCACTCCTATGGTTGCAAAGATTATGTCCTTTAGAAAAGGTAAATAAAATGGTGACATTCCCTACAATCCGGAGTAACTACGGGAGTACGTAAGAGACATTATGTGTACCCATAGTTACTGCACCACCTACTGAAAACCTATGGGAAATTCACATTGCAATCCAGAATAAATTGTTCTTACACCGGAGCAAGGACTCCCTGTAGTTACTCTGGATTGTGCCCATTATCTGTTTCACTTCTCTTAGACATTACTCAAGTTCTCTGATAATCTAAGAGGCATTTCTTCTAAAAATTCTCCTAACAGCACTTTTCACCTCTTTATTCCTCAGGCTGTAGATGACAGGGTTCAACACAGGACTAACAATTGTGTAGAAGAGAGAAAGGTATTTGTCTGAGTTTGGCGAGTAAGTGGAGTTGGGTTTCAAATATGTTATACATCCAGAACCGAAAAATAATGTCACCACAATGAGGTGTGAAGAGCAGGTGGAGAAGGTTTTCTTCCGACCCGCAGAAGAAGAAATCCTCAGAATGGCAGCAATGATCCCAGCATAAGACACCAAAATCAGGATAAAAGGAAGACTGATGAAAACCATGGCCACTGCAAAGACAGCAATTTCTATTCTAGAGGTGTCTCCACAAGCCAATTTCAATAACGGGGGGATGTCACAAAAGAAGTGGTTGATCACATTGGAAGCACAGAAGGGCAGAGTAAACACCATGCTGGTGTGACCAAATGACATGAAAAACCCACTTAACCATGATGCCACAGCTAGGCTGCTGTACACTTTCCAGCTCATCAGGACAGGATAACGCAGAGGCTTACAAATTGCAACATAGCGATCGTAAGACATTGAGGCCAGGAGGAAACACTCAGACCCACCAAGGAAGAACGTAAAATAGGTCTGCAGAGCACATCCGATGAAGGAGATGGATTTGTTTCCAGAAAGGAGGTTATGAAGCATCTTGGGGACATTGACAGATGTGTAGCAGATTTCCAGGAAGGACAGGTTTCTCAGGAAGAAATACATGGGAGTGTAAAGGGCAGGATCAGCCAAAGTCAGGAGAATGATGAGAAGATTTCCTGCCAGAGTGATGATGTAGATTACCAGAAATGTGGTGAAGAGGACAATTTGCAGGTTGGGTTCATCAGAAATACCCAGGAGAATAAATTCGACTACTTCTGTCATATTTTGTAAACTATTTTCTTTCTTCATCTGCATCCTAGAGGAGGATCTAGATCAATGCACAAGTTATGGAGACAATAAATATCTTATTCAGAATACTGATTATTTATTTCAACAGTATTGACCTCAACAACAGAATGCAAGACAGATGATCCAGGAGGAAGTGATGCTGGTCTGATCCTGCTTGCATACAGAGTCTTTCCTTAATATTTTCTTATGAGCTCTTTGTAATGGAAATAAAGGTAAAGGGTCCCTGGCAGGTTGCTCCGCCAACGGTAAGTGGCGCTCATCTCCGTTTCTATTGCCAAAGAGTCAGCACTGACCAAAGATGCCTCCATGGTAATGGAACTGGCAAAACTAAATGCCAAAGCACAAGCAATGCTATTACCTTTCCATCGAGATAATACATATTTATCTACCTGCTTATTTCCATGCTTTCAATCTGCTAGGTTGACATGAACTGGGCAAGGGGTGGGAGCTTACTCCATCTTGCAGTATTCAGAGCTTGAACTGCCAACATGTAGACCTTCAGGGCAGGAAGCAAGGCACTTCTAACCACTGAGTCACTGCAGTCCTCTCAATGGAACTGAAATATGTATGAGGAACAGAAGTGCATAACAGACTAAAGGCATGATCCTAACCAACTTTCCAGTTCCAAAGTAAGGGCAATTCAGCCTCATTGTAAGAAAACCAACATTTTCTTACCAGTGCTGGAAAGTTGGTGAGGTTTTGGGCCAAAGTCTGGTGACATAAATGGGTGAACTATGCAACTCCTCCGGTGCTAAAAAAATGTGCAAATTTTTTAAAAGCAAAACTTGTAGTATAATGTAATTGCATGAATGAAATATAATATATTCACTTTTCTATCTTGTACAAAGACAATCACCATGATACAAGAACTAGTCCCTCTAATTTAATATTCTGTCTTTGCATTATAAAACCCAGGTCTTACAACGATAATGACAACATTTGCAACATTTCTTAGTGTTGCCTATTTCAGTATAGGGATCCCTCTCTTTCTGATGGTTTGTTTTCTGAGGATCCACTCTTTCACCACCTTTCAGTTATACCCAGAAGTAATTCAATTAACACATGTTCTGCTCTTTCAACCTCTCTCTGCTGTTTCAAAGGCTAAAATTGCCCTCCTACATGTTGATTTGCCTATGACATGGTGATTCAGGCATGTGTGTGTATGAGAGAGAGAGAGAGGTCTAAGTTCTTCCAGAATGGGAATACTGAGAACCCATTTGCCAAAACCTTTGTATGACAGCAGGAATTTGCAAGATAAAAAGGGCATTTGTAATTTGCTAGCTAAAAAAGCATCAGAATCAACATTTGTAAACTTTAAAATGACCATATTTCAACCATCTCCATATTTCCATATTTCAACCATCTCCAATTTTTACTACATGTTTTTAGCTCTCATCCCTAACCCCTCAGATTACCAGGGGATACCTGTAGAAGAATTTAAATGATTGCTGAATATTCCCTTTGAAATGAAAAATTTCCACATCAATAATTGAAGCTGCAACCCTTGGAAAACTTACCAGAGAACAAACCATATTAAACGGGGAGGAGGGGGACAGGAGGAGACAGACACTTACAAATACTATTTATGTAAGAATATTTATCTACAGTGCTGTATTTAAACAAAAAGATATCAAAGTTGTTTACATTTGAGTAAGCATATGCAGAATCAACCTTGGACAATGTTGCACTATAAGCAGTATTCACTCTGCTCCAGCTCTGGAAAATAATTATTGAACAAAGAATACACAAATACAAATACAAGAATCCACAAATACACAAACTGAACAAAGAATACACAACACACAAATCAGAATTCTGATAGAAATACATCAAAGCCTTCTTAAGAATTTTAATCTACTGTACTTACTGAACTACAGGATAGTTTTTCTTCTCTCACTCTCTCTCTCTCTCATTGACTTTCTGGATTTCAAGGGTCAAAGCCCCAATCAGATCAGAACAACAATGATCTTTCCCCCCCCAGAATAATTACTTGTTCACTAGGTATAGGGTGCAGCTTTTATCCATTTGGATTGTCATCCCTTAGGCTTTCAATGCCAAACATAACTCAGAGAAGAACTGGTTGCTTGATCAGATGCAGCAATGTCACTTTCCTTATGCTAAGCAATTCTGGAATTGATAATAATTTTCATATTCCCATGTATGGACAGATCTATTCTTAGCAAGTGGTTCCAGCAGTATTCAATATTCTTACTTGTTTCCTTTCTGTTGTGTGCTGCTGTTTTTCAGACCAAAGCCATGGTGCTCAATCCAAAGACTGATGATGATGAAGCCCCAGTGAATCCCAGGAGAGAAGTTAGTGTATGGAACTAATTTCACTGCCTCACACTTGATGCTGAAGTTCTGCAATCCCAATTACTTGGTAGTGGGCCAGAGAACAGGGCTTAAGATCCAGATTTAGGGAACTGATTAGGGTTGTACCCTCACTCTTTGACTTCTTAGTTTATCTGTTATCATTTAAGGCAGCACTTCCCAAATATCTGGACAGGTTCATTTTGGCACAGGCAGCTCTTGGTTAAAGTCTGTAAAGATAATTAGTCCCAAAAATGAAATGGCAGCTATTCAGCCAAGGAAAGTTACTTGTAATATGCCTGGATTGCTTAACCCCAACCAGCAACTTGGCAGTGCTTTTGCACCAACTGATTATGCACAATCCTAACCATGTCTACTCAAAAGTAAGCCCCATTGTGTTCAATGGGACTTACTCCCAGGAAAGTGCCTTTAGGATTGCAGCATTGCTACACAGTGTTCAACAGACTTCAAAAACTGTATTAAACTCATTATAGTAATTTGAATCTGGAAACAGCCACTGTTACTATAAGCTGGGTCTGACTCCAACTTTTATTCCTGTAGATGTGGAAGCAGCTGGAGAAGATAGAAAACAACTGAAGTGCAATTTGGAAAACAGGTCCAACCTTGTTATACACTGATTTTTTTATACACAGATTTGACTCAAGATTTTTTTTTAAAAAAAACCTGCTTTTCTACTGTCGTAGAGAGATAGTCATGCAAGGAATCATTCCAATTTTCATTCCCAGAATAAAACCCCTGCAGATACTTTATTCAATTAGGTGCAATAAAGGAGCAAGAAACCTGAAAGTGGGTCATTGAACCTTTTCCATTGTTTTCTTTATACAGTGATTTATTTTTTTAATACATGGTAGGTTCTGGAATGGAACCCTAGTGGGTAACAAGGGACACCTGTACACTGTAGGAGAGAAAGGCCTGGCTCTGAATGACAGCTGAAGATACAGAATGTAACGTTCCTCCATCCTCTATAATAGAGCACATTCCTAACGATATCTATTCAAAAGTAAGCCCCATTGTGTTCGGTGGGTCTTAGTCCCAGGAAAGTGTCTTTGGATTGCAGCCCAAGTAAGGCCTCAGGAATTCTCTTCAAGTGGATTCCTAGCGAGTGATTCAAACATTTCCACAGACATCCAGTTCCAAATTTGGTAAGCAGGTTGTGCAAGAGTGAGGCTGCAATCCTAAACCTTAGTTAGTCCAGCACAAATTCTGTGATGGCCTGCGGTGGTTTTATTTATTTATTTAGTATGTGGCAAAGACATGGATTTATGGTAGGTCAAATGTTATTATCCCCCCACGACGCAGAATAAGTACACGGAGGCAGATGTGGAATTAAGGGCCACTTTATTAACTATTTAATACAATAAAAAACAGGGGAACTGCTACAAAGTCGTGCTGGTAACTACAAAAATAGGGAAGGGCGAAAGCCTGGCTCAGGTCACACCCCCACTGGAAGGTGCCCATCAACGCCAACTCCAGTTGCCCAGTTGACAGAGCCTATATTACATCCCAGGTACAGGGCTAGCCGCCTAAGCCTAGGTCCGGTATGGCAAACACTAGGCCTGCTCTGCATCACCCTGATCCTTGCTATCTCAGGCAGTCACCAATGGCCTATCCTTCCTATTCCAGCACAACACCTGCCATAAAGTGACCAATTATTTTAACCCAACACCTCCAGTACAGTTTAGGGTAGGCAAAAAAGAGTCCCGGCAAGAGCCAATCAGCAGGGACCCCAAAAATTCCTACCCGGCCCAAAGTGCGACCAGTAAAACTTAAACTGCACAGGGAGGGAGGGAGGGGACGCCGCTCCTCACCGACTGAGGCATCCCCTGGGCAGAACCCGGATGCCCAGTTTGGCACCTCTCCCTTGGTCCTGGCAGCCAATAGCCCTTCACATCTCCCCCAACTGTACTATCTGGCCGGGTGGGATAAACCTGGCCATATGTAAGGGGTGGCCAGCAACAATGTCCAGCCCACCCAGCCATTCAAGGACAGAGTAGTCTATATGAAAGAATCAGACATTGGGGTGGTACAAAACTTCCTTAAGACACTTCTGCACCACTTCTGGGAGAGGGGAGTTAGTCAAGTGCACAGATATGCACTGGCCTCCCTACACCACCACAGGAATGGGGAACAGGTGAGTTGTGCTGTCCTAAACTGGTTTGGACAGTGCTCTCACGTAGCAACCTAACCCCTGATTACGCCAACACAAGTCCCGGCACAAGTCCTGTGCTGGATTAGGGGTGTTGCAAAATATTGTAAAGCACTTTTGCATCACTCCTTCGAGGAGGGTTAGGCCAGTGCACAGACATGTGCAGGTGTCCACACGCTACCGCAGTAATGGGAAGATGGGTGAGTTCTGTAGGCCTGAACTGATTAGGGTTGTACCCTCACTCTTTGACTTCTTAGTTTATCTGTTATCATTAAGGCAGCCGTTCCCAAATCTTCCTGTACCACATCCCTCCTTGTCCTCTGTGGTGGATTACAATGCTGATGATGACTTACCAGGAGGCTGCATACTGTCTCACCAGGCCCTTTTACCACTCTGTTGGTCTCCATTGGCCTCAGATTGGCCCAAAGAAACATTTAAAAGCAATGGGAAGTTGCTTCCAAAAATAGGAAGACACTTCCAGGTATTTCTGCAAACCGTTATGAGGACCATTGAGTAAACAAGCAAGATCTGAAAGTGGTCTCCTGGAAATGTTTAAAGTCAAACTACTGTTTGTTGCTGGGTTGGCTTCCAGAATGAATCCCGTTCAGAGCCAAACCAACAAAAGAGGAGACAGCTTATGACTCTCCATGCACTGCACCTTTTTGTGTTTTGGTACAGAAATGGTGTACGTGATCAAATAGCAGATTGTACCAATTAAATAAATTCCTTAAGACACTTCTTAAGTACATTCAACTAGTACACTCTTAAAGGTTCCACCTTGATATTTTAGATATGTGAGTTTGATCCAGGATGTAGATGTGGTTTGGCATTTTGGGGGAGTAAAGTGTTCTTCTTGAAGTGGCTCAGATTATTTCAATTAATATACTTTGGAACTAGGTCAACATATTTCATGCAAAATAATCTGCAGACTCTGTACTGTGGCTGGTATCCAATGCTTTGAATACAATGGAATTTACATCTGAGTAGATAAGCAGACATTGTGGGCTCAACTTACCCATTTTTGTTGGCGGAAAAGCATGTAGCTGCTTGCATACAACCAAGGAGGCTCTCTTTACACTCACACCCTTTCCCAGGTATAAGGTGAGCCTTCTCGGGTGTAACCTCTGGTGCTTTTTGACAGACTACAATGGACCAGTTCTGCTAAACCTGCCATCTCCACACAACACAAATTGTGTTGTAAGACAAATACAATATGTTCACTTCTGTACTTGCACAGCATACTACTGTTTAAAAACAATTTATTTCTGAATATTTAGTCCTATTTAAAAATCAAATATGTACAATAGATTAGCAGTAGAAAATAAAATAATAAATATTAAAATAACTTGCCAGGATTACTTTATTTCACCATTCACAGAGTTTATATATGTTACCTAATCATCTAAGAAACTTTTCTTCTAAAAATTCTCCTAAGAGCACCTTTCATTTCTTTATTCCTCAGGCTGTAGATGACAGGATTCAACATGGGACAAACAATTACGTAGAAAAGAGAAAGGTATTTGTCTGAGTTTGGCGAGTAAGTGGAGTTGGGCTTCAAATATGTAATACAAGCAGAGCCAAAAAATAAAGTCACCACAATGAGATGGGAAGAGCAGGTGGAGAAGGTCTTCTTCCGACCCTCAGAAGAGGAAATCCTTAAAATGGCAGCAATGATTCCAGAATAAGACAACAAAATCAGCATAAAAGGAAGGCTGACAAAAACCACAGCCATGGTCAAGACAGCAATTTCTATTCTAGAGGTGTCTCCACAAGCCAATTTCAATAATGGGGGGATGTCACATAAGAAATGGTTGATCACATTGGAGGTGCAGAAGGGCAGAGTAAACACCATGCTGGTGTGACTAAATGACATGAAAAACCACTTAACCACGATGCCACAGCTAGACTTGTGTAGACTTTCCGGCTCATCAGGACAGGGTAATGCAGAGGCTTACAAATGGCAATATAGCGGTCATAAGACATTGAGGCCAGGAGAAAACACTCAGAACCACCAAAGAAGAACCCAAAATAGGTCTGCAGAGCACAACCGATGAAGGAGATGGATTTGTTTCCAGAACGAAGGTTATGAAGCATCCTGGGGACATTGACAGATGTGTAGCAGGTTTCCATGAAGGACAGGTTTCTCAAGAAGAAATACATGGGTGTGTGAAGGGCAGGGTCAGCCAGAGTCAGGAGAATGATGAGAAGATTTCCCGCCAGAATTATGATGTAGATTACCAGAAATGTGGTGAATAGGATGATTTGTAGGTATTGATCATCAGCAAGTCCCAGGAGGATGAACTCAACTACTTCTGTGGTATTTGGTAAAATATTGTCTTCATTGATCTGCATCCTATAAATAAAAAGGACATCCAGATTAATACATGATTAATAGTATTTTATTATTCTCTACTTCAAGAATGGAAGCCATGTGACAAGGCAGAAAATTTTCTATTGTTGATATGATGCAGGTCTGTTCCAGCAAAAGACTGTAAGCAACCTTGGGCTCTTTTGGAGTAGAAGCAATGTATGTATACCAATTAAAATATATATAGAGCCACCTTTATTTATGTGCATAATTCATCCCAGAAAATGGTTGTAATCCAAAATGCTTGTAATCCAAAGCAGATTGACCCATAGGAAATAATGGAAAAGCTGATGATTGTTTCCACAGTCCAAAATATTTATATAAAAATATTTGTTGTATATAAAAATGATTACAAAACACTTTAATATAATATAAAACATTGTAATAAAGGAAATAATTGGACATACATATTGAACTGTACTGTGCCTAAGAAAACCTTCATGGCTAATGTAAGGGAGACAAGAATGGGACACTATCACTTATGGACTCACTGCTATCCATTGGCTCCAGTTGAATCTTTGTCTTAGGAAAGACGCAAATCTTTACAACCGAAATAGATCCTGATGGCTCTATTACTGGCATTACATATGAACAGCTCGCTTTTGTGTCATGAATGTGCCATAAACATGATGCCAGAGAAGAAGGTGATGCCAGCACAGGGCCAGCCAGCACTCTTCAAGCACTGGCCAGTGTTGAGTATTTTCAGGGTGAGGTGAAACAGGGAGTAGGTGGAACAGGGCATATGAAGGCATCTGGTTTGGGGGGGGGGGGGCATGCCAATAAATCCAAAGCCCTTCCTGAGCCTGACAACCTGGCTCAAATACAAGCACAGAGGCAAGGACATCCATTAATGCCACAATGGTGTTACCCAAACATGAGGAGACCTCAATGGTAGCCTTGGCATCCATAGATGCAGCAGTCACCATCTTGACACACCTGCTCCTCAGGGTTTGGATATACAGAATTTAGGATTGGGCTGGCTGGCTGCTTACCAAGGAACAAGACCCACTGAACCAAATGAGATTTATTATTTATGCATCTCAACAAAATTTGTCTGCTTCTTAATAAAAAGTTAACAAAGTTCTCCATGTTTCTGTAAGCATGTGAAGAACTAAACTGTGAGGCAAGTGTGCTGCAAGCAACACTACATTGGTGTGTATTACTATGCATCCCTCTACATTATTGTTAATATGTACACTGAACATGTTTGCAAAATAGTTTTTGACCCAATATTTAGCAGAATTCAGTTCTCAATAACCGTGAATCCTTCATATAATTTTGTACTTACTGAACAATGGGATGTTGGCACATCACAACCTCTTACTCACTGACTCAGATGCATGAAATGCTGGTTTCAACGTTCCAAGAAGAGAAGCAATGATCTTTCGCTGCAATATACTTTTGCTTATTCCAGAATATTTTTTCAGCTGGCACAATGAGCAGGGTATTTTTATCCTTCTGAATTGTCACCCCAGGGCTTTCATCTCCAGCATATCACAAAAGAAAAGTCTGTGTGGATACATGTATGTAAAGGAAATGGAATGGGAGAAGGAGGGAGCTCAAGATACCAGCGAACATGAATACCTGTATCTTATCTCCTTGTTTTGTATCCCTCTCCATCCCCTACCCACTCAGAATCATCCCCTTTTCCTCCCCTTCTGTTGCCTGTCCTCTAATCGCCTCAGTTTACGAATACTGATGATAAAAGGTTGCTTGTTATTAAATTTAAAGCTGTAACATAATTTTTTACATATATATAATTACAAGAAGGCTACATGCCGCCTACGTGCTGTGGATGGCGCAAGTGGTTAAGACACTGTGCCTGTTAACCAGAAGGCCAGGGTTCGAGACTCGGGTCAGCCCTACAAGACAGGGTGAGCTCCTGTCCTTAGCCCAGCTCTGCGACGCCAGCACGATCCAATCGTATTGGCTCTGCGTTTCCATTGGACTAATTCAGTGGCATGGAGAGGGGGGATTTGCTGCTTGGGTAACAGCCTATCCTCCATAACAATCTAACCCAGGCTTTCGTGCTTCGCATGCAGCGTATGCAGCACCGAGCACGATACCTCAGTCTTTCAAGACTGACGGAGGCCTGCTTTTTTTACATGCCACCTGCTCACAAGGAAAAGGAGCACAATGAAGTTTTTTTCCAGGAAACATAACTAAAAAAGAGGACATGTCATAGGGGAAAAACAGGACATATGGTCTGTCTGTCTGCCTATATATCTATCAAACTGAAAACTGTTCCATATTATTATTCTGACAAAAATTTAGCACAAAAATATAATTTGGAGTGTTACAAGGAATAAGTACTACAAACAATTCAGACTTCACCCTTGGAAACACAGAGCCATCAATGACCTTCAATGAGCCATGGTTAAGACATTGTGCCTGTTAACCAGAAGGCCAGGGTTCGAGACTCGGGTCAGCCCTACAAGACAGGGAGAGCTCCTGTCCTTAGCCCAGCTCTGCGACGCCAGCACGATCCAATCTCACCCTCCCCCTAAAACAAGTTCCTGTAATATCTGCAATGCATGGAGCACCTTGGAATGGAAATAGCTTACAATGTGCTCTTCTTATTGCTCCAGAACAGTGTTTCTCAGTCAATGTTAAGGGTACCACCAGTGTTGCTTGCAATTGTGTCTGGTGTTATTTACTGGACCACCAGATACCTGCCACCTGACAGTGAGACCAGAAACTCAATGCCACAGAACACAACAAACATCAGTAGAAAGTTCTGATCTTTCAGCACCTTCCAATTATACCCAGGACCCACTCATTCAACACAAGATTCACTCTTTCAGCATCTATCTGCTGGTCTAAAGGCTAAAATTTGCTTTCCTCTTGTTGATTCACATGTGACATGGTGATCAAATTGTTTTTGGGTTTTCCTTATGACTTTCTTCAATAAATAACCATCATTCAAATTGCATTGCAGCAAGGTTGACCAAAAAACCCCATTTTTTAAAAAAAAATTAGAAGTTTAACGTCATATAGCTCCCACAATAGTGAAGTAATAAATGAGAAATTTAGCACATAATATATCAATATAACATTGTTTCTTCTTTTTGAGAATTTTATTCAATTTTACATAATAACAATTTCAATTATATTCATCATAATAACTCAATTACATTAATTTCACCCCCCAAAAGTCACCCCCGGACTTCCCTCCCTACACAAACCAGTCTCAAATTAATTATTATTTCTTACTACCAAATTCTATCTTGTAAATTCTATCTACCTAATTCAATAAAGGTACAAACAGTATGATATTTCCTTTAAACGTGATATGGTTTTGTTATTCATTACACATCTTATTGGCCTAGATATTCAAAAACAAACATTTTCCTTTCATGTTAAATTCTTTTTCAAGATAATCCTTAAATTTAGCCCATTGCAGTTGCAGGACAGTTATATCCTGGTTTCTTAATTTCTTTGATAGTTTATCCATTTCACACCAATGGATCATTTTATACAACCACTCATTTAGCTCTGGAATCTCCTCTTGTTTCCATTTTTGTGCATACATCATCCTTGCCGATGCAGTCATATACCAAATCAATGTTCTATCGATGGGTTGAAATTTTTCTAAGTTCATACCTAACAAACAGAGCTCAGGATCTTTCTTCACATTAATTTTTAAAATCTTTTGCATTGTTTGATGTATTGTGATCCAAAAAATCTGCGCCTAAGGGCAAGTCCACCACATATGATAGAAGGATCCTTCAGCTGATTTGAATTTCCAACACCTATCGGATAGTTTACTATCCATCTTCGCACTTACCCTCTTGGGTAAGAGGTTTGGATCCTTGTTAATCTCATTAACTGCAAAATTGAAGGCTAGTGTATGCTGGTAGTTTTTTTTTCATGAAACTACAACAAAAAATAATATATTTTCATTTAATATGTATTCAGTCACATTCAAAACCTTCCTCCCATTCCAAAGGCTTGGGGCTGACAAAAATAAATAATCATCAATCAATAAATGAGTCTGATTCTACTTGTCCATCAAACAAAAATATTTGCAAAAGCAAAATTCTACACTGAGGTTAAATCCCATTTTCTTGTGGACCATTGGACAAGTATACATTGGGCAAGTATTAAAATATTATTCACCTTCAGTTTATGAGCAATTTCTTAATGTACTATAATTTTTTTAATTAAAAAAACAATTCTTTGTATGATAAGCATCTTGTTATGCTGCATTTTGTCCAATTGCACTAACTTTAAACTGTATACACACGTACTCAAACATAAAATCAGTGAGATTCCGAGGTAAGCTGAAAAAGAGTTCATGTGGTGGTACACCAACACCTAGTGATAAAACTCCACCAATAACATGGGTCCCTGTTTTAGAATAGTCATATACATATCTGACATATGCTGCTCTGCAGAGTCCATCCGAGGTTTTGCTGACTGCCTGAGGCAAGAACAGAACCAGGAGAAAGAGGAGTAGCACTGTGGATGACTCCATTATTCAAATTTAAATCTGGAATCTGCTGCATTCATGCCAACAACGTTGATAACTAACGTAGCACTTCATTTGTTACACTGAACATTACAAACATGTTTATCCTAGTTCTGGTGTTTCATCCGAGATGATATTCATGAAGGAGATACACTCCATCCTGGCTCAACAGTGTTTTAGTCACACAAATATCTTTTATATCAGATATTATGACTTTTGCAAGTGTTGACCAAGTCTTACAATCCACTAATTTTCTTCTTCTTTCCTGTGGTTTATTATTTCAAAATTACTTGTGAAAATTCTCTGGGGCTTTCTCAGACAGAAGATACAATCAGTGTATAATTACATAGGTGATAATGACCATTCCAAACTCAGAAGCTTCCTTGCAGATGCTGCTACAACAGACCATTTGAGACCGTGTTTGCACATAACTGACTCTGGGCATTTTCTGCAATTCAGTGAGTCAGCAGGCTAGCTCAGCATGTTCTTCCCCTTCTCAGACCACACAAAGTGGACCACAGCCCAATTGTAACCAAATCTTCTAAAGGTAAAGATTGAAGTGTCCCCCAAAGATTCCTGACCAACTTTAGGGTGCAGTGCTCATCCCAGTTTCTAAGCCTTTAGACTGCGAGTATTACCCAAAGACACTTGGTCAGCATAAACTGCCAAAGACATACAGAACACTGTTACCTTCCCACCAGGTGTTACCTATTTATCTACTTGTATTTATATGCAAGTATGGAGAGTTCACCCATCTTGTAGGACCTGGGTCTTGAACCCCAGGCCTGCTGGTTAACATGTACAGTGTGTGAACCACTTGCACCATTACAGCCCCATGGGTAAAGACTCTATCTGGCACCAATTCACCATGGGTACTGCAGAGCATGCTACAAGGGAAGGGGTCATGCTGGAAAACTCTCTTGGGAACATTGGCCATAATGTTTGATAGAATATAGATATTCCAATGCAGTTTCATTGCATTCAGCATTAAATTACCTTTCCAACAATATATAACATGATGGTATTATCTTTCATACATAAGCCATTTTTTACCATTTTTGTCACTAGTGTCATGCTCAGCTTGTAAGCCCACTAAAGCTTGTAGCCTGGTGCAACTACATCCCCCACCCCTTGCTACACCACTGACCCAAACAGCTTAGTCCATTTCTGGTTGTATTCCATATATACCCATTCTTTCATTGATCAGAACCACAAAACCACTGGGCTAGGGAATGTGTGAAGATAAGAAAGCAAGCCATAGCTGAGTCTCCCATGAGGCAAAACAAAAGCCAGAGAAGTGAGATCAGACATTAATGGAAACACCTCAGAACGTAGAAATTCTTGAAATAGAGAACCCACATCAAATGTGAAACCCTTTCAGGGGTTGAGAAGCCTGCCCATGTAAACTGCCCTGAAATAAAGTCAGAATATCAAATGGCCTGAGAGTCGGTATATAAATACCAGTGTTTATATGTTTTATGCATCATCATTTATACACGTTTTGCCTCAAAGCTTTTTCTCAGACATCTGTGTTGGAGATGAAAATTATTCTGAAATTATATAGGATCACATAGAACACACATACCTGGGATGCAATTCTAAACCCCAATTAGGCTGGCATTTGTCCTGTGCTGACCTGGGGGTGTCACTAAAGTGCTACAGGGCACCACTGCGCCACTTCTGGGGGAGGGTTAGGGCAATTCACAGACATACGCTTGCTTTCCTATATCACCACGGGAAAGGGAACACCAATGAGTTGTGCTGGCTTAGGTTAGGATTGCACACTCAATGTGCTTAACTCTGATCTACATGACTCCAAGTAACTGGATCAAAAGCATTGAAAACTTCCTATCCATAGAGCAACAAAGAGGCAGAAGGACAAAACTTTCTTAATTTGGGGGCCATTTTGACTAACAACAAACCATGTCTACATTGTGGTTCCATGTGCTTGAAATTCTGACTTTCTGGAAAATTCCTAAATCAGTTCTACTGTATTATATTGGATAACTAAAAATTATATTTATACTTAGCCATATTATAGTTTGAAAGCTATTCTTATCATATCATTTTTGTGACATTGCTGCATCTCTTCAGTTGTACAGTGTGGTTGCCATACTAATAACATACTAATACTAATACTAATAACAGCGAACTAAAATCTATATGACAGTATTGGCCACAAACTCAATATTTGACTCCCTTCCTTGTTGCTGATAATAAGGAAGATATAGGGCACAATCCAAGCCAATTTTGGCCAACCTAATTCACTTGGCATATGTTCCTGTGATGGTGTGGGGAGGTCAGCATATTCTTGTGCACTTGCCGAATCCCTCCAGGAGTGGAGTGGGGCCTTTGGCAGCCTAACTGGAGATTAGGATTGTAGTCATACAAATAAATTTCAAAATAACAGAGACCATCATCATGAAGAATTTCTTTTCTTCAATAACACATTCTTGGTGTTCATTTCTGGTCGCAACAAAATAATAAACAACTTAGGAGAAAAAATGCAACCCAGCAACCCAGCAGTGGAGGCCAAAATGGAGAAGATCTCCACGGCCACCATGTACTTGCCCTTGGTGCTCAGATAGGTGGGAACAAAGGAGACCCAGACACTGCAAAAGACCAACATGCTGAAGGTGATGAACTTGGCCTCGTTGAAAGTGTCAGGCAGTTTCCTGGCCAGGAAGGCCACAGTGAGGCTGACACTGGCCTGAAAGCCCATGTAACTCAAGACAATGTAAAACATGGTGCCTGAGCCCTCATTGCATCCCACTATGATCTGCCCAGGCAGGGAGAACATATCCAGCTCTGGGAATGGAGGAGAAGTAATCAGCCAACTGAAACACATTCCAAGTTGAATGAGGGAGGAAATCAGGATCACCCAAAGCGACAGTCTTTTCCCCACCCATTTCCTCATCTTGCTCCCAGGATGTGTGGCCAGGAACGCCAGAACCACAGTGATGGTTTTAGCTAAAATACAAGACAGTGCAAGTGAAAAGGCATTGCCAAAAGTGGCTTGTCGGAGGAGGCAGGTCATCTTGCTGGGTTGTCCCAGGAACATCAGGGAGCATAAGAAGCAGAGCAAGAGGGAGATCAGTATAAGGTAGGTCAGATCCCGATTGTTGGCTCTGATGATGGGAGTGTCTTGGTGTTTAATGAAGATTCCCATCACCAGAGCTGTGAGCAGAGCAAAAGAAAGTGCAGAGGAAGCCAGACCCAAGCCCAAAGGTTCATCATAGGCTAGGAAAGTGATGTCTTTTGGGATGCATTGGGTTTGATACTGGTTTGGATGCTGATCTGCTGGGCATTCTTCACACTGTTTCACATCTGCAAAAAAGCATAAAGGTTCAGTTCATTGCAGCACTGGCAGAGCATATATTCTGCTGGTTGAGCTTGCAGAATCCACACAGGAGGTCCAGCACATGGCGGGTGGGAAGAAAAGGCAACCAGCACCAGGCAATGCATTGCAGACAGGTGGGAAGGTAAACTATAGTGCAGCTTGTGGGCCTTTACATGATCCACAGCTTTCCCTCTGCTGTACAAGCATCTATGCAGAAGGGCTGAAATCGCACAAGGTCTGAAATGGCACCAGAGATTAAAAATGTATTTTTAAGTTAATGGAATAAGTTAATGGAAACATATGGAGAAAATGCAGTATGCACCTAATGTTATGGAAAATAAGGCTGGGATTGGCAGAAAATCATTCTCCTCCAGTTGACAGATCTTTATGTTTCCTGCTGTAATCCACCCTTGAGAAAGATTGGATAGGGTGTGGGGAATCACATACCTGTTTCATTAGAAATTGTCCCCTCTGGGCACCGATAACAATCGTAACAGCAAGACGGATCCCCTTCACAAACATTTTTATGATAGCCAGCCTGGCATCTCTCAGTGCAGATAGAAAGGGGCAATGTCTATGCATAAATAACATAAGAGAGAATGAATTATAATTTATTTTTATAATAACACAAGACATAAAAGTCAAATATCTACTGGCTTTCCCTTTGGAAATAAAGGAAAGATGAGAAAAGATAAGATGAGAATGAATTAGCTGCTGACCATCTTTGCATCTGTGCCTGTTGTTGTTCATGAGCTGCATCTTGCATTGTGGGGCAGAAATGGGGGTGTCCTTGGGATATGGGAATCTTTGGGAATCTTACCTTAACTTGCATTACCTTAACTTTCCCCAGAGCTGGAAAACTGGTGAAGATTGTGACCTGAATCACAGTTATGAATTCAGTCAGGAGGTAACACAAGCAGACACATTCTCATAGTTGTGCCAACAAATGACAGGAGGATTCAGTGTGTATAAGAAGCCCAAAGTCACCCAATACTGACATTCTATGCTTGAAAACAGAATCAGTTCAAATGTAGTTGTATGCACAGTACATGATCTTTTGGGGTGTAGAAGTATTTCCACTTCAGCCACCTTATTTTCACCAGGATTTGGGTGGATTTTGGGGACTACACCAAACTAGCTGAAGGTGAAATAATTTAAAGTTAATTGTTGTTCAGTTGGCTGCAAACAATGAGGGACATACATTAAGTGGACAATCGGGTACCCTGTGGTATCAGTGAATTGACAAGTATGCTTTGGATAGGAAAACCTCCTAGATTCAGCAGGTTAGATATAGGCCTGAAGACAAAAATCAGGAATCCAACCTGATTGTAACTGGTGGGCCATGTAATGTCACCTTCCTGAATGGTAAATCTTTGGCCTGAAGAAGCCTGTAAACCCATCCTTCCAACTCTTCTCTGCAGAAATGATTTATTTGGGAAGACCTCCCAGTTCACAATGTCATATCCATTGGAGACTTCCATGTTTTCATTGAAGAAGATCTCCTCCCCAGCACTGTTGTTGAACCGGAGTGTTCTCAAAAATGGATGGAGCTGAAGTGAAAGATAGAAACTTATGACTGAGAAAACAGGACACAGTTATGTTCTCTCTCTCTCTCTCTCTCTCTCTCTCTCTCTGAATGGCAATCCAAAATACATTGGAAGTTTCTGAATATAATTTTGGTAGACTTTTTTCCAATTGGTTGATCTGATGCTATCAACCTGTCTGCACTGTTGGTCACAATTCCTGTTGACGCTGTCAAATGGGAGGATAATTAGGGCATCACTATACAGTATAGATCACTATAGACCCTCAAGGTAACTGAGAAAGGAATGAAGCCTACAGAAAGGAGACATTTTTTCTGCTGAGAGTGTCTATCAGCAGTAGCCCCTTCCTCTTCAAATGTCCATTAGCCATGCAAAGACATTTCTCTTTTATACTTGACATTCCCTGAAATAATTGAACTGGGAAAAAGGGACATGTTCTTGGTGAAATAAAAATTATGAAAAATTATAAAAAATCTTATCCACACATTGGGAGCCTACCAACGCTAGGGGGAAAAACTTAGAAAATGGCATCAATATATGGATAATTATCTGACGAGACTGGCATTCCAGAAAGAAAAGGAGCTTACCTGCACAGTCCCTATCAGTAGTAGATATTGTCTTGCAATAGTACTGAGTTACATTACCTCCCATGGATTTATCATCTGAAGCACCAACTTGTGTACTTTCACCTTCCTCATGTGCCTGGATGAGTAAACGGCATGTAAAGCATGTGCCAAGGCATAGACTGCATTGTAGATACTGTAGCTCTCAGCAGACATGCTCATCTCAAACTCAGTCCCTGGAAGACTCTCCAACTTTTCTCTCCCTGTACAGTTTTTGAGATTCGGCCTCTGCTCATCTGGATTTGGGACAGCTGATAAACATCCAAATGCCGTAGACCAGAGTTGTTGCAGGAAAATATAATTTTGGTGGTGGTGAGGATTAAAAGTCTGAAGGTAAGTGGAAAATCCTGGCACCTCATTTTTGTGGACTGTTATTGATAATGAACCATGGAAGTGTTTGATATAAGTAGCATTGTGAAAAAGTGTTGAAGTAAAGTCCCAGTGGCCTACTGTGACCCAAACCTTTCCCATGGATGTGTCTGCTGATGGTTCATATATATTTAGTAGCATTTTTAGACGTTGCATGAAGAGTGTGTTCCCATATGTAACAATCACATTGGCTTTTGTTGAACTAAGAGTGACCAGAATGCTTTGTGTAGAGAAGATGATTTTCCTGGTTGCTAAATTCACCTTAACATCTGGCACATTTTCTGTAAATGCAACACAAATCCCATTCTGACTGAACGTGGTTGTTAACCTTTCCCCAAAATCTTCTCCATTCTCATCATCTGAAACAATGAGGCCAACCCAAGTCCACCGGAAATACTTGATCAAATGCACAGTTCCTTCATGGTTAGAGGCTTCATTGGGAACCATTTGAAATAAAGCAGGGAACTGAGATCTGTCCTTCAGTCCTGAATGAAGAGGTCCATAACTGAGCTGAATAAAAGAGGAGAATTTTAAAAACTAGGGTGAATGGCAGTCTGGAAATGTGATCCATCCAGAAGGCAAAAGCTCTTAGAGCACAATGTGGACAGTTCTGTATTATCTGATTGAGAAGCACAAAGGATCATAGGGAGATGTGAAGGGAAATGGCATCTGTCAAGTTTCTGTTTATCTTTTATCTCCTTGTTTAGTTCATAATTTTCAATATTGGTTTGGAATAGGACAACGAGAAAGAAAAGTTGAATATCTCAGTTGTCCAATGGTGGGTGCTGGGGCTAACTCTGGGGCAGCAGAATAAATGTTGCAATGCTCTGGGCTGCATCACTACTTCAGGGAATACTATTAATTTCAGGTAATTTGGCAGTGATGACAATTTTGGAGAGGATCAAAGAAAGTATAGTTGGAGTTCTGGACTGGGATTGGGCTGGGCCAGAGACATTTGGGGGGCATAAGAGGGAAGATCATGGTGGCAGTTGCATAAGCTATGATGAGCCCTCTTTCCTAGCCAAGATCTCCCCCGATATGTTTTCTCAGCCTTCTGTCAGCCTGAGTCAGAGACTGTGTGGGCTACAAAGAAATAAATAAAAAGAAAATATACGGACCCTTCCTGGGCTGTCTTGTTCCACTCCAGATTATAGTGTGCTCCATTAGTGTGCTCCAATATGATCTGGGCTGGCAGGGGTTGGATTGCTCTCCAAGTATGGTACAGCAGGGAGAATTGGTTATTTGTATTAAAAATTTGTAAAGGAGATTTCCCAAATTCCCTTTGAACAACACCCTACCTGTGAGATCTTGTAGAGCCCTAAGATGGTGGCTATACGGAAGGAAGTCTCTGACTGCAGACCTCCAATAACTGCAGTCATCCTAGATTGATCTCCACATCGGAAATTAGGGAAACTTTTATTGTGATCAGACAGTAGGGAAAGGGTTATATCATATATTATATTTTGGAAGAGGTCATCATAGATTCGGAAGCCCATAGTGGCATTGGGTAAAAGGTTTGGATCCATATTAATCTCATCAATTGCAAAAATAAAGGCCAAGGAATGCTGGTTGTTCTTCTTCATAAAACTACAATAAAAAGAATATTGTATAGAATCAAAAGAACAATATACAGTGGTATCTCGCTTAACAAGTGCCTTACTTGGCCTGCTTTTCACATAAGAAGCAAAAATTTCCAAGAAATCTTTCTTCACATAACAAGTTCTGCTTCACGTAACAAGCAAGCCTGCTACGGACACGCGTGCTATGCAGCCCTGATGCTCCGCATGGAGGCTCTTTAAAAGGGCTGCCGGCCATGTCTGCTGTCTCTAACTGCTCCCAATTTGGGGGCAGTTGCCTGGAGGTGCATGAGACAGTTCCCCCTAACTGCCCCCAAGTGCCCTCACTGACCACATTGAACCTCCAGCAGCAGCCCAGGTAAGCTTCCCAGGAAAGTGTCTTTCGTTGCAGCCTCCTAACCATGTCTACCCAGAAATAAGCCCCATTGTGTTAAATGGGGCTTACTCCCAGGAAAGTGTCTTTGATTGTAGCCTCTTAACCATATCTACCCAGAAGTAAACCCCTTTGTGTTAAATGGGGCTTTCTCCCAGGAACGTGTCCTTAGGATTGCATCCTAAGTAGACTTCATAGGGTCATGCATGTTGAATGCATGTTTTGAATTCAATTCCAGTGTTTTGTCATCATTTTTACATCCAGTTAATATTTTATATGAATATTTTTTGGGTTGTGGAACCAATCATCTGAGTTTCCATTACTTCATTTGGGAAAATCCACTTCACTTAAAGAGCATTTCACTTAAAGTGCATGCCTCCAGAATGAATTAAGATCTTTATGTGAGGCACCACTGTATATTTTTATACATTTTTTTATTTTGTATGCACTTGGCATTAGCACCATGTTCCAATCCTACCAAATCCTATTAAAAATATAATCAAACAGTCAGCACTAAAATACTACTGAGTAAGTAATGTTCAGAGGCATAGCGCCATTCAGATCTGGAAGACGCCTGATGGCTGTGTTTGAAGGAAGTTTTAGGATAGCACTATTTAGGGCACAATCCAGAGCAAGTTCAGCCTGCTCTGCCCTAACTGCTCTCTCCTAACTATTCTGTATCCAGAGCTCAAAGTTATGCTGCATCCAGAGAGTCAGGAAGCCTGGGCTGCCCTAACTGCTCCATAGCATGCTAAGTAATTGACACATGGGGAGGACTTGCTCCTAAGGAGTCGCCCCTCAGATCACACTGAACAAGGAACAGCTGTGGTACCTACAGTGGTGACACGACTCTGCGCATTACCCAGTGTGGAAGTCAATGTGTCACCCCTGGGATGCGCGCACCCCCCACCTGGACTGCGCAGTTGCCAAACTTGGCGCCTGCGCAGTTGTTTCTGAAGCCAACTGGCTTCAGAAAGAGTACTGTGCAGGCACCATCGTTGACACCCGTGCAGTACTTTTCTGAAGTCTTTCAGAGGAGACTGTGCAGGTGTCAGAGTTGGTGCCTGCGCAGTACTCTTTCTGAAGCCATTCGGCTGCTGCTCCACCTCCTGAGTGAGGCCGAACGGCCGTGCAGAGGCGCAGACTTCCTCCGCTCTAAGGAAGTCTCGTCTGAAGCTGTTTGGCATGCTCAGTGTGTTTCTGCGCAGTGCACCTCAGCTGGCCGTTTGGGCCAGCTCCACGGACAAGTGGCAGCTTCTGGCTGCTGCTCCACCTTGGGCGTGCTGACACCTGGGGCCTGCCAAAGGACAGTCAAACTCCTCTGGTGCATCACCCCATACGGAGTGCATCACCCAATGCAGCCCACACCAGCCGCACCAGTCTGGTGCCACCACTGGGTGCCTGCCTTATAAGGAGTCCCTGATGAGATGCCAGTACATTCTACAGTGAATACAAGGGGCTTCTTGGAGTGGCCTGCTGTATCCTGAGGTTTGTGGGCAGCCATAGTTTGTTCCATATCCTGAGGTTGAGAGGCAGGGGTTGCAGCTAGGCTGGCCAAGAACTCAGATTTTTGGTCAACACTGCCATTCTTACTCGGGCCTTAACATGGACCCCTATGGGTCTACTCATTACTATACCTGCTCCTGAGGTGGTATATCTCTGAGGGACTGGAAGAGGGCATTTCTGCCTTAGAAACAGGCTTTGGATACAGAGTAACTGCTCTGCCCTAGGCAATGCTCAACATGCCCTCAACTTGCCTCTCCTGAACTGCCTAGGGCAGAGCAGTTAGGGCAGGGCAGCTCCACCTCTCTTAGGGCACCCTATGTTGCCTTGCTCTGCTCTAAGCCTCTTCCAGAGTAACTGGGGTGGAGCATCTTGCAGTTGCTCCACCCTAGTGATAGATAGGGCAACCCAAGGGCTCTTATGTGGACAGGTTAGTTGCTCTGGATTGTGCTGTTCGTTTCATAATCACATTTAAGAGAACTACAAACAGTGCAAGGTTATGGGGATCTCTCAAAGACATTGTACTACATGATACTGTTTTAACACAGTTGAATTGAATTGATTTACCCACAAATATGACTTACCAAATAACCCTTACAAAAAAAATGGGAATCATTGTTGCATATTGTTTAAGATTTATTTGTTTGTTTATGGGATTTCTACCCCACCTTTCTCAGTTAAACTGACTCAAGGTGGCCAACAACATAAATAGCATGACATATATGTAAAAAAGAGACATTTAAAAACATTTAAAAACAACCCATCACCCAAAATCAAATTAAGGAACCATTTTAAAAACGCTACTAAATGCAGAACAAGATTTTACTCCAAATCTCCCTATCAACTGAAAGCCTTTGTCCATAAGAATGTTTTCAGGCCCTGCCAAAAGCTATACAAAGAGGGAGCAGTTCTCAAGTCCAAGGGGAGAGAGTTCCAGAGCTGGGGTGCAACCACCGAGAAGGCCCTGCTCCTAGCCGCCACAGCTCTCACCTCTCTTGGTGGTGGCAGAGTGAAGAGGATCCCCCCACCCCAATAACCTTAAATGATGGGTCGTGTTGTTTGGACACAGGCGGTCCCTCAAATACCCTGGTCCCAAATTGTAGAGGGCTTTAAAGATCAAGACCAGCACTCTGAATTCAGTCCAAAAACAAACGGGCAGCGAGTGTAGCTGCAGTAGCAGTGGCCCAACTTAGTTGAACCTATGAATCCCAGCAATCACATGGGACACCACATCCTGTACTCATTATTCTGGACTATCTTCAAAGGCAGCTTCACATACAGCACATTACAATAGTCCAGTCTAGATGTCACTAAGGCATGGGTCGCCATGGCCAGATCTGAATGACTCAGGAATGGCTGCAGCTGGAGAATCAGCCAAAGCTGGGCAAAGATTCTCCTGGCCACAGCAGACACCTGGGATTTCAGGAGCAGCTGCGGATCCAGGAGAACGTCAAGCTGCAGCCTGTTCCTACAGAGGGAGTGCATCCCCATCCAGAACAGGCCGATGGACCAACACCCAAGTTGAGGTCTTCCACAGCAGAAGAACCTCTGTCTTATCAGAATTTACTTTCAGCTTGTTTGCACTCATCCAGATCCTCACTGCCTCCATACAGCAATTCAAGACTTCAACTGCCTCCTTGGAATCAGGAGGAAAGGAGAGATAGATCTGAGTGTCATCATCATACTGATGGCCGTAAGCCTACTCCAAACCTCCGGATGACCTCTCCCAGCGGCTTCATGTAGATGTTAAAAAGCATGGGGGATAGAATGGAACCTTGCAGCACCCCACACCAAAGAGGCCAGGGTGCCAAACAAGCATCCTCCAGCACCGCCTCCTGGGATCTGTCTGCTAGGAAGGAGCGGAACCACCATAAAACAATGCCTCTAATCCCCAACCCATCTAACCATTCTAGAAGGACACCACGGTTGATGATGTTGAAGGCCAGAGGTCTAGGACTAAAAGGGATGCACTGTCTCTGTACATTCCCTGGCGTAGGTAATCCACCAAGGTGAACAAGGCAGTCTCTGTCCCAAACCCCAGCCTGAAACCAAACTGGAAAGGATCTAGATAATCAGTTTCCTCCAGGACCCTCTGAAGCTGAATTTGACCTTGAACTCTTACCAAAACAAACCATTTTTTAAACCACAAGAAAATCTTAATTGTTTCAATAAAGGCTGAGATAATCTGAATGAAAGAGGCATTGTCAGTCTTAGAAACATCCCAGACTTCCTTAGAGTTGGCAACGTTGTCAAAATCAAGGCAGGCTCTAAAAATATTTAAAATAAGAATATTACTTGATTTGAAGGATACTATAGTGAGGAAAGATGTGTGATAGTGTAATAAAACAAGCATAAAGAAAATCTTGCTATATAATGCACATTCTAATGCACTAGATTTAACCCACATACACACTTACTAGACTGAAATATCACTGAAATTCCAAGGGACAGTCCTGAAGGACTCTTCTGGAAAAATACCCACATTCATGGACAGAATTCCACCAATAACATGGTTTCCTGGCCTGAAATAACCAAATCCATATCTGGAAGTTGTGGCTCTGCAGACTCTTTCCAAGCTCTTGCTCACAGCCTGAGGCAGGAACAGAAGGAGGAGGGAGAGGAGTATGATTTTTGAGAAGACCATCACATTGCTTTTAAAATTTGGAATCTTCATTGAGAAACACACGTTTTAGGCTGAAAATTATAATTATATATAATCTAGGCCTGTGAAGGAGCTCAGCTGGCACCTAAATTGGCATGGCTATCAGTAGCAAAAATACCTTTTTATGGCAGCTTATGCAAGTTTTAGACAACGTCAACAATACACGGCTTTTTTTCTTTCCTGTTGTTTATAATATTGAAAGTTAGTTCTGAAAATCCCCTGGGGCTTTCTTGAAGATAACATTCAATCACAGCATAATTTTAGGGGACATAATAATCCCTCTGAGGGGCTCCACTTTAGTTTGTCTTTATGGTTGAGTATCAAGGGTCACTGTTTATGTATAGAGTCACATTCAACTCAGATGCGTTAACCCTTAGATGCCCCACTTGGACCATTGGACATTTTCTGAAGTTAGTTTTGTGTTTTTTTTATGGAATCTATTATTATAATTTGACAACAACCTATTACCTTTTTTACTGCTAATTGGACAGTTATTAATCCAAAGGCATGAATGTTTTGAATTTACAGTTTTTCTGTAAATTCAAATTGAGCAATCTAATCCTGCGTGGTCCATTGGACTTTTCATTGCTTATTCCATAGAAGTTCTATTGGATCTTGGTAGTCTCAGGTGAGAAATAAAAAACGGGATTCATAGGTTCAATATTTTGCTAGCTAAAACTATAACCAAAATTCATAATTTTACAATATTTATTCATTTCACAACATTTATTCATTATATGTACCAAACTATAGTACAGGGTCAAACAGGGTCCATCTATTGACCTGAAGACCCATTGGATCTTGGTGGTCTTAGGTGATAAAAAAGCTGGTATTCTAAGGGTTTTAACAGGTTTAGTCCAAACAGGAATTTATCAACTTGGAAATGCATTCTTGTTATTCATGGTGCAAGTAAGCAATGGGAAATTGTGTATACTTCTCACATGATCTTACACATCTATCCAGTTCAGTTACATTATTGGCATAAAAACCCTTAAAAACATATAACAGATGAAAAATCAGCTACTCTGAAAAACAATAAGAATGGAAGATGACCCCTATATTAACAACTAGGTTCAATATAATCCCCTATATTAACAACTAGGTTCAAAAAGGTTGCAACGTTCACAGTTAGTTCAATACTTAATCCAGGAAGAAGTAACTTAATTTTTTCCTTGTGACATAAGAAACCTAGGCTGCAATCCTAAGAGCACTTTCCTAGGAGTAAGCCCCATTGAATTAAATTGAATTTACTTCTGAGTAGATATGAATAGGATTGCACTGTTAGGGCACAATCCTAACCTAACTCACCGGTTTCCCCATTCCCTTGGTGATGTGGTTAGGCTGGTGCATGTCTGCACACTGGCCTAACCTCTCCAGGAGTGGTGCTGAAATGCCTTATGACACTTTTGTGACACCCCCATGCCAGCACAGGACTTAACTGGAGGATAGGATTGTAGCCTTACAGAGCAATCCTAAGCATGTCTACTCAAAAGTAAGTCCCATTGTGTTCAATAGTGTTTACTCCCAGGAAAGTGCTCTTAGGATTTCAGCTTTAATTTTTTTCATGCTTCTACACATTAAACATCTTCCTGGAACTGCCACAATAATAATGTCCCATCATTAAAGAAGAAGTTACCAGGAATAAATCACTAGTTACTGGATTTGGGGACTGCTAAATGGGGATAAGCATTTTGCAATGCCTTTATTCCAAATCCAGGTTATTGTATTGGTGTATAAAGGAAAAGGTATATGAATATAAATGGTGAATGAAAATAAGGTTGTATAAATAAAGATGCAACTGCTTTTAGTTGTTTTTACTGTACTGTCTATATATATAAAATCCCCTGGGTCTAGGGGATATATATAATCCCCTATCTATATAAAGGAGAAAAGTCACTGACTGACTCACTGACTGACACTCACTCACTCACTCATCAACACCCTGCCAAAACCGCCAGGCCAAGAAGCATGAAATTTGGGGTGGATGTTCCTTCCCTGACTGAGGGGTGCACTAAGAACCAGTTTTCAGAAATTCCAACTGGAAGGGGGTGAAAAGGGGTGCAACAGATTTTCTTCCCTCTACTTTGCATTGGAGAATTGATGACTCCTCACCATTCCACCGCAACCCCCAGACCTAGAAGTGTGAAATTCAGGGAGGGAGCTCCTTCTGTCACATGAACAGCCACCAAAAACCCATGTGGAGAAATTTAACCCTTCAGGGGCTGAAAAGGGGTCAACGTGTTTTTTTCCAATACTTAACATGGAAGACTGACCAACATCCAGCCAATTTGGTGCTCGGTGCCTGGTGCACGGGCGGGACGTTGTTAGGAGAAAGTGGTTGCACTGGGGAGGATGCTGCACATGGGGGATGTTGCGCATGGGGGGAAGTTGCGCTTGGGGGCTGATGTGCATGGGGGGATGTTGCGCATGGGGGAAGTAGCGCACGGGGTGTTGATGTGTATGGGGGACTGATTCGCATGGGGGAAGTAGCGCACAGGGTGTTGATGTGTATGGGGTGTTGATGCATATGGGGGATGTTGCACATGGGGGAAGTTGCTCATGGGGGAAGTTGCACATGGGGTGTTGATGTGCATGGGTTGTTGATGCACATGGGGTGTTGAGGCACATTGGGGAAGTTGCAAATGGGGGAAGTTGTGCATGGGGGAAGTTGCAGTTGGGGGAAGTTGTGCATGGGGGACTGATACGCATGGGGGATGTTTCGCATGGGGATGTTGTGCATGGGGACTGATGCACATTGGGGGATGTTGCTCATGGGGGACTGATGTACATGGGGTTTGATGCTCATGGGGGAAAGTTGCGCATGGGGAAATTTGCACATGGGGTCTTGATGTGCATGGGTGAAGTTGCGCATGGGGGACTGATGCGGATGGAGGATTTTGTGCATGGGGTAAAGTTCTGCAGGGGGAAATTTCCGCATGGGGGACTGATGTGCATGGAGGGGAGTTGCGCATAGGGGATTGATGCGCATGGGGTGTTGAAGCGAATGGGAAAAGTTGCACATGGGGGAAAGTTGTGCATGGGGGAAGTTGTGCATGGGGAAGTTGCACATGGGGGAAAGTTGTGCATGGGGGACTGATGCGCATGGAGGATTTTGTGGATGGGGAAAGTTGTGCAGGGGAAAATTTCCACATGGGGGACTGATGTGCATGGAGGGGATTTGCGCATGGGGGATTGATGCGCATGGGGTGTTGATGCGAAAGGGGTATTGATGCACCGTGGGGGATGGCGGATGGGGAAATGTTACTACTGCAACGCGGATACGCTTTTCACTAGTTTATAATATATTTTTTTTCCAAAGTTACATTTATTAATTCAATTTTAATTGCTTTTTAATGTATTTTATTGTTCTGGATGTTTTCAAGTCAACATAAGAAGCCAAGACACGGCTCTGATTGTGGTCATGCAAAGTGCAGGATCACAGGTTGATATTGGCAGGACAGGCCAAACACATCCACTGCAGAATGAGGCTTTTGGGGTTGTGGGAACCAATAATCTGAGTTTTCATTATTTCCTATGGGAAAATCCGCTTCACGTAAAGAACGTTTCACATAACAAACATGCCTCCAGAATGAATTAAATTTGTCACATGAGGCATCACTGTATACAGATTTTTTTATCCATGGGAGGTTCCAGAACAGAATCCTAGTGTAAAATGGATACACGTAGTTTCTATTGGAACTAATAGAGAATGTTCCGACATGACGAGAGATATCTTGCAATGAGTCAGAGGATATTACCAAGAGTTTGATCTGAAATCTCAATGAGGAAGGAAAATGTAAATGTGCAAAGATAATTTTTAAATGAGTACCTTTATTTTTATTGATATCTCTTTTCAATGAGTACCTTTATTTTTATTGATATCTCAGTATTTACACATGATCATCTACTACAGCAGTGGTCTTCAAAGTAGGGTCATGACCCCCAGGGAGGTCATGAACCACCCTCAGGAGCGTCACAAGTCACCGTCTTGGTCCTGGAAACCCCCCAAAATCAACTTAGTGATGATGTGCACTACCCCGTCATGTCATGTTGTGGGATTTGCCTTGAAGAGCTGAATCCAATGCAGCAATCTGTTTTGAAATAGCTCCTTCCTTTGAATCATTATGGCCAAAAAACTTAAAAGCAAAAATATGCATAAAAATGCATGGGAAAATGAAAGTAATTCATATCATGGATTTACTTGTGAGTCGGGAAATGTGCCATAGTCCAAAGGAAAGGGAAGGCTGAGAGCAATCCAAGAACACCAGAAGGTTCTGGATCCAATGAGCGCAGCCCCCCAAATTCCCTCTTCACTCTACAGCCGTGTTTACTCACAACTAAGCAAACACTTTAGCTGGTGTGGAAGGTCAGTCCGGGGGTACAAGGCTTTCAGCATGGCCCTGATCCCACTCACCTGGACCTTAAGAGTTCTTCAGAAGGCAGCCCCCCCCCCCCCCCCCTCCAAATACCATCATTTCAAAATGATAGAAACTGGCTCTCCAGGTAATGTGAATTTTTTTTTTGAAAAATTTTTTAATTTTATTTCTAAAAATAGTCCAAATTTCTCTTCCCCCTCCCCCCAAGCCTCATTTCCTATCCTTATCCCTCTGGGGTTTTAAAGTTTTTTTTGGGAGGGGATGTTTAAGTCTGTTTTTATTTTTTAATCAGATGTCCTCTTTTTATCCATGTATCCTGGAAAAGAATCTTCATTGTCCTCCTTTTCCTTGTAAACAGACAGTCCATTCCAGGAGAAATGGGTGGGAAGCCTGGAAGCCTCTGCAGAGTGCTCCAGCCCGGGAGAGTGCAGGGGAGTAGAAAAGGAGCCACTCTGCAGGGATAAAGTGGGTGCCACAGAGACACCCCTGCTGCTCACCAGGTCTTCAGGTGCCACTGAAAATTGGGCAGGTGCCATGCTCGTCACCTGCGCCAGAGCTTGTTTATTTCAGATCGTACTATATTGCTAACCTTCAGATGCACACTTCGCTATTAAAATGACGGAAGTGTTCAGCAAAATGTAGGATTGTACAGTTTCATTCAAAGGATGCCCATTAACTACAAAGTTTATAGATTACAGTATATCCAGATTACATAATTAGAAAATATGAAGAGCTAATGAGCTGATGAATTCTTTTTCTTTAAGAGGTTTCTGGTATTCATTTCTGGCTTCAGCAGAATTATATATACTTTAGGAGCAAAAATGCAGCCCAGCAACCCGGCAGTGGAGGCCAAAATGGAGAAGATCTCCACGGCCACCATGTACTTGCCCTTGGTGCTCAGATAGGTGGGAACAAAGGAGACCCAGACACCGCAAAAGACCAACATGCTGAAGGTGATGAACTTGGCCTCGTTGAAAGTGTCAGGCAGTTTCCTGGCCAGGAAGGCCACAGTGAGGCTGACACTGGCCTGAAAGCCCAGGTAACTCAAGACAATGTAAAACATGGTGCCTGAGCCCTCATTGCATCCCACTATGATCTGCCCAGGCAGGGAGAACATATCCAGCTCTGGGAATGGAGGAGAAGTAATCAGCAAGCTGGTACATATTGCAAGATGAATGAGGGGGGAAATCAGGATCACCCAAAGCGACAGTCTTTTCCCCACCCATTTCCTCATCTTGCTCCCGGGATGTGTGGCCAGGAACGCCAGAACCACAGTGATGGTTTTAGCCAAAATACAAGACAGTGCAAGTGAAAAGGCATTGCCAAAAGTGGCTTGTCGGAGGAGGCAGGTCATCCTGCTGGGTTGTCCAATGAACATCGGGGAGCAAAGGAAGCAGAGTAGGAGGGAGATCAGGAGAAGGTAGGTCAGATCCCGATTGTTGGCTCTGACGATGGGAGTGTCTTTATGTTTAAGGAAGATTCCCAGCACCAGAGCTGTGAGCAGAGCAAAAGAAAGTGCAGAGGAAGCCAAACCCAGTCCCAGAGGTTCATCATATGCTAGAAATGTGATGTCTTTTGGGATGCATTGTGTTTGTTGCTGGTTTGGATGCTGACGTTTGGGGCACTCAGCTCACTGATTCACATGTGAAAGAAACATTTTTTCATTATATGAAAGGACTCACTTCAGGCTGCAATCCTTGGGTTGCAATCAAATCGTTTGAGGTTAAAGTTATCTCAAATGATAGTAATCCCATTGAATATGATAGATAGTAATCCCATTGAACTCAAGGCAGTTTACCTCAAAACAGGAATAACCACAGTATCTCAGCTTCCCTCAGAATAAAATACTATGGTAATGTCAAGTACAATTACTCTCAACATGCAATTAAAACTTCTGTAAAATTATAGATTAACAAAGCTGTGTCTTTGACGATGGCAGGCATTGTAAACAGTAGAAAGAACCATGTGTTTGCTTCCCCCAACTCTCTTCTCTGAGTTTTAAGCGAGTCGTGATGACCACAGTGATGGTTTTAGCCAAAATACAAGACAGTGCAAGTGAAAAGGCATTGCCAAAAGTGGCTTGTCGGAGGAGGCAGGTCATCCTGCTGGGTTGTCCAATGAACATCAGGGAGCAAAGGAAGCAGAGCAGGAGAGAGATCAGGAGAAGGTAGGTCAGATTCTGATTGTTGGCTTTGACGATGGGAGTGTCTTGATGTTTAATGAAGATTCCCAGCACCAGAGCTGTGAGCAGAGCAAAAGAAAGTGCAGAGGAAGCCAAACCCAAGCCCAAAGGTTCATCATAGGCTAGGAAAGTGATGTCTTTTGCGATGCATTGGGTTTGATGCGGGTTTGGATGCTGATCTGCTGGGCATTCTTCACACTGTTTCACATCTGCAAAGAAGCAGAAAGGTTCAATGCTTTGCACAATTGTGACTCATTTGACCCTCTAACAGCCCAATTGTATTAAAAATGCTGTACTGAGAGACCATAATTTCTGCTGGCAGAGTTTTCAGACAGGCATCATCTGGTTGAAGGGGAGGCTGAGCAAAATGGTTGGGAAGGTAAATTACATAGCAACTTGTAGGTCACTATATGATCCTTGGTGGGACATTTATGAAGAAGCCCTGTGATGGTAGAAGGGCTGATGTGGCAATGGACATTGCGATTGGCTATAAAGTAATGAAACAAATGGGAAAAATGCAATTTGCACCAAATGTTAAAGAAAATAGGGCTGGACTGACAGAAAGAGAATCTGGGAAATCACTTACCTGTGTCATTAGAAATCATCCCCGCTGAGCAATGATAACAATCATAGCAGCAAGAAGGCTCCCCTTCACGGATTTTTTTTTATGGCCAGGCTGGCAGCTCTCAGTGCACATTGAACGGGGCAATGTCTATATATAAGTAACAGAGAATGAATATTGATTTATTAAAAACAAAATGCACAGTAAAGGGCATGACAGTCAAATCACACTGTTAAAATATTACCATCTAATTGTCTATGACTATGTATTTTGGGAATACAGTATATCAATTATGAATAAAGAGATATAGATACTACTTGAAACTACTGACTTTCTAGCCAGGATTGCCTTATGTCCCCCAAAACAGGGACAGTCCTGATTTGGGGGGATTGAGTTCACATACTGGGATATGGGATGGAGGGTCCTATCCTGTTTTTGTGGAAGAGAGTTATAGCAACCCTATTTCTAGTACAACCTTAGAAACAACATGTGTTCTTTATCTGTGTTTTATCTCTTTGAAAAATTTGCATGATATGCAATGAATTTCTGAAACTGATTCAACTGCTGTCTGAATTTCATTTCCGCTTTCTTTCATGAAGGCTGTCTCTCTCCTTTTGTTCTTGAAGGGCTTGGTTACTACGGAACAAATGCAACATGAAAACACCAGGTAACTATAAGCATCTGAGAAGTCTTTGAAGGTGTGATGCTACCCTGATTACATTGGGAAGATTGCATTTTCTTAATATCCTGATTGTTATTTCAAGGGTGCACAAAGGATGCTCACAGCACAATTCCATACAGGATTCAAAAGTCCAATTGTGTTCAGTGGAGCAAATGGGTAGAGTTATATTCTTGCTACCAATTTGGAAAGGCAAGATTTCTTAATCACAATCAGGAATTCAGTAAGGAGGTGACA
Source organism: Cryptoblepharus egeriae (assembly GCA_030015325.1). Classification (NCBI taxonomy): domain Eukaryota; kingdom Metazoa; phylum Chordata; class Lepidosauria; order Squamata; family Scincidae; genus Cryptoblepharus; species Cryptoblepharus egeriae. The sequence goes on from JAREYC010000004.1 coordinate 84,391,668, forward strand.
CAAACACACACACTCATTACACTGTATTAGTCCATAGCTATAGGATTTGTTGGGTATAAGAATCCCAGAGTCATCCAATATAGACATTCTTTACTTGAAAGCAGTATCAATTCTCAGGAAGTCACCGAGGTCATAAATCACCTTTTGGGGTCTAGTAGAATTTCGTGTTCAGGCACCTTATTTTGTCCATAGTTTGGTATGAGGTTCACCTGCCTAACTGAAGGTGAAATTTCTAAATGTTCATTGTTGTTCAATTGACCACAAACAATGGGTCAATGCAAGAGAAATATTCTTGCAAATGCAAACAATGCAAGTAAAATATTCTTGCATAAATTTCAAGAGTTTGTATTATTTCTGCTAATTATGTTGGAGATCTTTGTGGTTTTTTTGTTTATTGAAGACTTCTAAAAGTGTCAGCAGTGATCAGGATGCAAACATGATCACCTGGTATGAGGCAAAATTGCAGAGGTTATCACTGCTCCAAATGTGTAAGATATAACACATAGGTTCATAGGTTTAATAGCAAAGAGAGCTGGAAAGGAAACAGCCAAGTTCTAAACTCCAACCTTTGGAAAACCAACCTGATTGTAACTGGTGGGCCATGTAATGTCACCCTTTTTAATGGTAAATCTTTGGCCTGAAGAAGCCTGTAAACCCATCCTTCCAACTCTTCTCTGCAGAAATGATTTATTTGGGAAGACCTCCCAGTTCACAATGTCATATCCATTGGAGACTTCCATGTTTTCATTGAAGAAGATCTCCTCCCCAGCACTGCTGTTGAACCGGAGTGTTCTCAAAAATGGATGGAACTGAAGTGAAAGATAGAAACTTATGATTGAGAAAACAGGACACAGTTATGTTCTCTCTCTCTCTCTCTCTCTCTCTCTCTCTCTCTCTCTCTCTCTCTCTCTCTCTGAGTGGCAATCCAAAAGACATTGGAAGTTTCTGAATATAATTTAGGTAGACTTTTTTCCAACTGGTTAATCTGATGCTATCAACCTGAGTGTCTGCACTGTTTGTCACAATTACTGTCAAATGGGAGGGTAATTAGGGCATCACTATACAGTATAGATCACTGTGGAACCATCAGGTAATTGAGAAAGGAATGAAGCCTACAGAAAGGAGACATTTTTTCTGCTGAGAGTGTCTATCAGCAGTAGCCCCTCCCTCTTGAAATGTCCATCAGCCATGCAAAGACATTTCTCTTTTATACTTGGAATTCCCTGAAATAATGGACTGGGAAGAAGGGACGTGTTCTTCGTGACATAAAACTTATGATCAATTATAAAAAATCTTATCCACAATTTGAGAGCCTATCCACATTAGGGGGAAAAATCAGACAATGGCATCAATATATGGATAATTATCTGACGAGACTGGCATTCCAGAAACAAAAGGAGTCTACCTACACAGTCCATATCAGTAGTAGTTATTGACTTGCAATAGTACTGAGTTACATTACCTCCCAGGGCTTTATCAGTTGAAGCGCCAATGTGTGTCCTTTCACCCTCCTCATGCGCCTGGATGAGTAAACGGCATGTAAAGCATGTGCCAAGGCATAGACTGCATTGTAGATACTGTAGCTCTCAGCAGACATGCTCATCTCAAACTCAGTCCCTGGAAGACTCTCCAACTTTTCTCTCCCTGTACAGTTTTTGAGATTCGGCCTCTGCTCATCTGGATTTGGGACAGCTGATAAACATCCAAATGCCGTAGACCAGAGTTGTTGCAGGAAAATATAATTCTGGTGGTGGTGAGGATTAAAAGTCTGAAGGTAATTGGAAAATCCTGGCACCTCATTTTTGTGGACTGTTATTGATAATGAACCATGGAAGTGTTTGATATAAGTAGCATCATGAAAAAGTGTTGAAGTGAAGTCCCAGTGGCCTATTGTGACCCAAACCTTTCCCATGGATGTGTCTGCTGATGGTTCATATATATTTAGTAGCATTTTTAGACGTTGCGTGAAGAGTGTGTTCCCATATGTAACAATCACATTGGCTTTTGTTGAACTAAGAGTGACCAGAATGCTTTGTGTAGAGAAGATCATTTTCCTGGTTGCTAAATTCACCTTAACATCTGGCACATTTTCTGTAAATGCAACACAAATCCCATTCTGACTGAACGTGGTTGTGAACCTTTTCCCAAAATCTTCTCCACTCTCATCATCTGAAACAATGAGGCCAACCCAAGTCCACCGGAAATACTTGATCAAATGCACAGTTCCTTCATGGTTAGAGGCTTCATTGGGAACCATTTGGTATAAAGCAGGGAACTGAGATCTGTCCTTCAGTCCTGAATGAAGAGGTCCATAACTGAGCTGAATAAAAGAGGAGAATTTTAAAAACTAGGGTGAATGGCAGTCTGGAAATGTGATCCATCCAGAAGGCAAAAGCTCTTAGAGCAAAATGTGGACAGTTCTGTATTATCTGATTGAGAAGCACAAAGGATCATAGGGAGATGTGAAGGGAAATGGCATCTCTTGGGTTTCTGTTTATCTTTTATCTCCTTGATTAGTTCATAATTTTCAATACTGGTTTGGAATAGGACAACGAGAAAGAAAAGTTGAGTATCTCAGTTGTCCGATGGTGGATGCTGGGGCTAACTCTGGGGCAGCACAATAAATGTTGCAATGCTCTGGGCTGCATCACTACTTCAGGGAATACTATTAATTTCAGGTAATTTGGCAGTGATGACAATTTTGGAGAGGATCAAGGAAAGTACAGCTAGAGTTCTGGATTGGGATTGGCTGTGCCAGAGACATTTGGGGGGCATAAGAGGGAAGATCATGGTGGCAGTTGCATATGCTAAGATGAGCCCTCTTTCCTAGCCAAGATCTCCCCCAATAAGTTTTGTCAGCCTTCTTTTTTTTAATGAATTTTATTAGATTATATATAATAAGAATTCCAGATACATTCATCATAATAATTCAATTGTGCTATTTTCATCCCCCCCCCCCAAAAAAAAGATTCCCCAGGACTTCCCTCCCTACAAAAAACCAGGTTAATTATTATTTCAGTAAAGGTACTCACAGTATGATCCTTTAAACTTAATATAGCTTTGATATTCATTACATATCTTATTTAACTAGATATTCAAAAATAAACACTTTCCTTTCATATTAAATTCTTTTTCAAAATAATCTTTAAGTTTAACCCATTGCTGCTGGCATATAGTTATATCTTGATTCCTTAGTTTCTTCGATAGTTTATCCATTTCACACCAGTGGATCATTTTATACAACCACTCATTTAGCTCTGGAATCTCCTCTTGTTTCCATTTTTGTGCGTACATCATCCTTGCCGCTGCAGTCATATACCAAATCAATGTTCTATCGATAGGTTGGAACTTTTCTAAGTTCATACCTAACAGAAATAGTTCAGGATCTTTCTCTACGTTAATTTTTAAAATTTTTCGCATTATTTGATGTATTGTAGTCCAGAAAATTTGTGCTTTGGGACAAGTCCACCACATATGATAGAAGGATGCTGTAACTGCTTTGCATTTCCAACATCTATCTGATAGTTTACTATCCATTTTCGCTAATTTCTTAGGTGTCAGATACCATCGATAAATCATTTTCATGCAGTTTTCTTTAATACTCGTACAGGCTGAAATCTTCATTGATGTTTTCCAAAGATGTTCCCAGGCAGTCATCGGTATCTCTTTGTTAATATTCACAGCCCATTTTATCATTTGAACTTTAACTAGTTCATCTTCTGTATACCACTTCAACAATAAATCATACATTTTTGATATGTTTGCATCTTCACTCAACATTATTCTTTCTAGTTCAGATAGTTGTTTTCTAAAACCCTTATTCTTATCTTGTAAAAACAGAGCTCTTATCTGATGATATTCCAACCAAGTATAATTATCTTTCAATTTATTTTCCAATAGTTTCATTTCATCACCCTGCCAAACCAAACATTCACTATAGGGCAATAGATTCTCATCTCTCCTCTGTTCTTTGACTACATTTATTGGTACTATCCAGAGTGGCACCCCCTCACCACAATATCTTCTATATTTGTTCCAAACTTTCAACAAATTACCTCGCACATAGTGATGTGAAAAGATTCCATCATTCTTATATTTTTCATATTGGAGATAGGCATGCCACCCAAAAAGATTATTATAGTCTTCAAGATTCAACATATCATAGTCTTTGAGTAGACACCAATCTCGCAGCCACATCAAACAAACCGCCTCATAGTACAATTTTATATTTGGAAATTGAAATCCTCCTCTTTCTTTTCTATCATACAAAACTTTCCTTTTAATTCTTGGTTTTTTCCCAGCCCATACGAACTCTAATATGTCTTTATGCCATTTGTCAAACTGCTTATCATTCTTAATAATTGGTATTGTCTGCAACAAAAACATCAACCTTAGCAACACATTCATTTTTACCACCGCAATTCTCCCCATCAAAGAAAAGTTCATCCTATTCCATCTTATAAAAACTTTCTTAATGTCTTTCCAGAGTCTTTCATAGTTATTTTTAAATAGATCTATATTTTTGTTTGTCATGTATATACCTAAATATTTCACTCTATTTACGACTTCACATTGTGTTTCTTGACAAATTTTTTTTGCTTATTTTTTAACACATTTTTACATAAAATTTTTGATTTCTGTTTATTGACATTGAATCCCACGAGATCCCCAAACTTCTTAATTTCTTTCAACAAGACGGGGATAGAATTCAAGGGGTCCTCTGTAATAAACATCACATCATCTGCAAAGGCTCTATATTTATATTCTAACCCTTTTACTTTCAAGCCTCTTATCGTTTGTTCTCTTTGGATATTTTTCAACAGAACCTCTAATACCAGAATGAAAATCAAAGGCGATAGAGGGCATCCCTGTCTAGTTCCTTCCTCAATTCGAATTTTTGCCGTTAATTGATCATTAACAAGAATTCTTGCCGTTTGTTCGGAGTAAATCGCTTTAACAGCTTGGATAAATTTTTCCCCGAGTTCATTCTTAACATAGTCGAAAATATAAAATCCCAATTAACATTATCAAATGCTTTTTCCGCATCTACAAAAAATAATAGAGCCTCTTTATTTGGGTTTTTATCATAATATTCAATAATATTTAAAACATTTCTAATATTATCTTTCAACTGTCTTTTTGGCAGAAATCCTTCTTGTTCTTTGCCGATATACCCGGACAAAGTTTTCTTCAATCGCTCTGCTAAGATCTTTGCATATAATTTGTAATCCCCACATAATAGGGAAATTGGCCTGTAACTTTTTACGTTTGTAAGGTCTTGTCCTTCCTTTGGAATCAATGATATTGTCACTTTTGTCCACGATTTAGGCATTTCTGTATCCTTTACAATTACATTCATAAGGCATTTCATCTCTTATATCAAATCTGCTTGAAATATTTTGTAAAACTCCGCTGGGATGCCGGCTGGTCCTGGGCTTTTTCCAGATTTAGCGTCTCTTATAGCCTCCAAAATCCCACATTCCTCAATTGGTCTATCCATTTTTTGTTTAAGGTCATCTGATATTTCTGGAATAATTACTTTCGCCAAATATTTACTTACATTATTTAAGTCTATTTCTTGTTTCCTAAACAATTTGGCATAATACTTGTAGAATTCTCTTTTGATATCCTCCATCAAGAATTTCTCCGAGCCATCTACAATAATTTTGTAAATCCATTTCTTTTCTTTTCTTTTTTTTAATTGCCAAGCCAGATATTTACCTGGTTTATTACCTCCCTCAAAGGACTGTAATTTAAGTCTTTTCAAGTTCCATTCAAGTTCTTGATTAATTATTGCGTTTAATTGTTGTTTTAAAATTCCAATCTCTCTATGGATAGATTTCTTACCTGTTCGTTTCCATAATAACAATTATAACATTGTTTCTGAGTGTATAATTTCAACCTCCTAGTTCTTTTCATTAGTGTACAAATTCAGTGTAAATTTGATGATTTAATAGGGTATTTTCAAACTGACTTTGCCAAAAAGTTCTTTTTAGAAACATTTTCAAACCAACCTCATAAGAAAGGGCAAGTTTCATACTTTCCAAAAAAGTGGATTTGATTTTCCAACACAGGTATACAATGCCCAAAATTTAGAAATTTCAGCCCTAAGATGTAAAATTAGGCTGCAATCCTAAAGACACTTTCCTGGGAGTAAAACCCATTGATCACAATGGTGCTTACTTTTGAGTAGACATGGTTAGGATTGTGCTCTTAAATAACTGTACACAATTAAATAACACCTGGGCAAAATTAGCATGTCATTAAGTAGATACCAGACTGTAAAGTGTCGTAAAGAGCATTGGTTCAAAAAATGAATTGGCAGCTGATCAGCTGATTAGAGATAGGTGTAATCTGCTGGAACTGCCGAACTGTTACCCGCAATCTGCCTGCACCTTTATGCCAACAGAAATTGTAGAGAAGACTTTCAGAGACTGCCCATGTCAAGGATAAAAGAGCTTGAACTCTGAGAAAAACTGGACCTGCCATCTTAGTCCCCAGTTAGGCTAGCATACATCCCGGTGAGGTGTAGACAAGGGGAGAGGCCAGAGAGAGGCATTCCAGGGCTACAGAGGTGTTCTGTGCACCTGTGTCTGAACCAACAGGTTGGCCAAACCAACGCCATCTTTGAGTTGTACCCTTGTTAGTGGAATGATTGGGGGAGCACCAGTTAGTCTCTGGGAACTGGGAAGAGTATGTGAAATGTAAATAGTGGCCCAGCAGGGAAGGGTAGATTAAAGGACAGGCCAGATCCTCCTCAGGATTTTGAAGAAGTTTCAAGGCTGCAATGAGCAGCGGGGCCATTGGGTGATTTGTAGCACCTGTAACAATGGGGTGAGTGCTGATGAGAAACTACTTCAGCTGGGCTGATTCTGTGTTGGGTGGGATATGATTTATTAGCATTCTGATTGGATCTGATGTGATGGACAGGCAGGGCCCACAAAAGACCTATAAAAATTGGGAGCTTGATGCTAGCGGCTACTGACTTTTTTGCTGAGAGAGATACCCCTGCTCACTGGGCAAGAGACACTCTTTCAAGTGGGTGTTCCTCTTTTATTTAGCAGGGGGAGAGTAACTGGCCCTATAGACCCCAGGAATGTCTGTTCTAGTGGCTTCTACTGGTGTTCTTTTTGCACTCTAGATTGTGAGCCCTTTTGGGACAGGGACCCATTAGCTATAAACTAGCTATTAATTTTTTCATATTCTTGTAAACCGTTTTGTGAACTTTTCAGTTGAAAAGCGGTATATAAATGCTGTAGATAGATTTCCTGAACCAAGGCGAGCCATGCCAACGCCATTACTACGGAGCTGGAAACAACTAAGCCATGTACTCTGGACTTTGTAAGACAAAGGACTGAGTTACATCTTTAAAGTCTTGTCTGTTAGTCAGGAATCAAGTATTCAGAGCAGGAGGTAGATGTTACTATTTTTGCTTTTGGAATTCATGTATCAATTTACTGATGCCTTACTTTGATTTTATGCTAATGAGAATAATTTTAATAAACTGACCTTCTTTAGAAATACTATGGTTTAATGCTGTGTTACCCTACAATCCAGAGTAACTACGGGAGCATGTAAGAGACATTACGTGTACCCGTAGTACCCGTAGTTACTGCACCACTTAGTGAAAACCTATGGGAAATTCATATTGCAATCCAGAGCAAATTGTTCTTACACCGGAGCAAGGACTCCCCGTAGTTACTCTGGATTGCGCCCTTAGTTTGCTCAATGTTCGGACCCTAAGGGAACTAGAGACTTGTCTCACTAGTGGCTCACGCACCCAGAAGGGTGGCTGAGTGATCCAGGAAGAAGCCAAGAGTTCCTTTAAAATAAACTTCCTCTAGGCATGGACAAAAGGCAAGAGAGTCTGTCAAACCACGGCAGAGGCATGTGGTGTGCTGTTCTCATTGAGTTGGGACACAGTAACCAAGTTCTCATGGCCGTGGGAATAGGGCAGGTGGGTTGGCAGAGAGCATTTCCAGGGTGGGCAGATGGGAAGAAAGAGGTAGGGCTCATATCCAGAAGTTATGTTGTACCCAAATCAGGCCGTTGTTGGCAGCTGGGAGCACTTTGCATTTATATATATTGAACACCTTATGGACCATGTGGGCTGTGGGTGGCACAAGTGGTTAAAGTACTGTGCCTGTTAACCAGCAGGCCAGGGTTTAATTCCCGGGTCGGCCCCACAAGACAGGGTGAGATCCTGTCCTTAGCCCAGCTCTGCGACATCAGCTGGATCCAATCATATTGGCTCTGCCTTTCCATTGGACTAATTCAGTGGCGTGGAGAGGGGGGATTTGCTGCTTGGGTAACAGCCTATCCTCCATAACAATCCAACCCAGGCTTTTGTGCTTCGCATGCAGTGTATGCAGCACCGAGCACGATACCATAGTCTTCCAAGACTGACGGAGGCCTGCATTTTTTTATGGACCATACATCCCTACACCTCCTAGTGATACCATTGCTGTTGTCGCATGAATAGATATTATATGAAAATAATTATGGACCGTTCTGTGCAGTCACTTATAAATACTCACATGGATTTATTTGATTTTATTCAATTCTTGGTGTTGCAGAAAAACCAGGATCGGGCTCTCAGAGACCATGCAAGCAAGACCAGAACAAGTTAAGTTGCAAAGAGCAGAGCTTTATTGGCGCGCGACCAGTGGTGGGCCCAGCCTGCCCTAACAACCGGTTCTCTGGAAGTGGGCGTGGCCAGGCTGGGTCAGGGGGTGGGGCCAGGGTCAGGGGGCAGTGCGGGGAGGGCATGCCACCTTAACCCTTAGTTTACCAAAAAAAATGTATCACTTGTGACCGCATCAATCAGTATTAAGCCCCTGAGTTCAGTGTAATTTATTCCTATGCATTACACTTTGTTGTGCTCTCAGGGGGAATGTGTGCCACAATTAAGAACATAAAAGCATAAGAAAAGCCTCCACTGGATCACACCAAAGACCCATCTAGTCCAGCTCCTGAATCACACAGCAGCCCACCAGCTGCCTCAGGGAGCACATATGACACTTGCATCCAGGTTCCTAATACTGCAGACACTACCACAAGTTCCACTGGTGGTACTCACACCACTGGTTGAGAAACACTGATCTACAGTTTAGGACCAGAGTCTGTGGTGTCCCCTCTGCAGGCTAAGGTTTGCCTCTAAGCCACTACTTAAGGCTACAATCCTGTCCAGACTTTCCTGTAAGTAAGCTCCATTTTAACTGTGATAGGACTTACCAGTACTTCTGAATGGTCATACATAAGATTTGGGCTCTTAGAATCCCAGCCTCTTGCTGCAATATAACACTTGCCTCCAGGTGCCTCAGTGCCAGCAGACACTACCACAACTTTCACAGGTGATAATCATACTACTGGTTGAGAAACACTGATCTACAGTTTAGGACTAGAGTCTGTGGTGTCCCCTCTACAGGCTGAGGTTTGCCTCTAAGTCACTACTTAAGGCTACAATCCTGTCCACACTTTCCTGTAAGTAAGCTTCATTGAATATAATAGGACTTCTGAGTAGTCAAGCAAAGGACTGAGCTCTTAGTAACCAGCCTCTGGCTGCAATCCTATTCACTTTCCTGAGAGTAAGCTCCACAGACTCTAATGGGACTTACTTCTGAGTAGCCAAGAATAGGATTGGGCTCTAATGCTGCACTCCTCTGCACACTTTCCTGGGAGTAAGCTTCATAGATTGAAACGGGATTAACTTTTGAGTAGTCAGGCATAGGATTACAAGCTCTTAGAAACCAGCTTCTTTCCAGGGAGTAAGCTTCACTATTATAATGGAACTTACTTCTGAGTAGACAGTGATTGGGCTTTGAGGCTACACTCCTATGCTCACAGCGGAGTAAAACCTACTGACTTTAATAGGATTTACTTCAGAGTAGGCAGTGGACTGGGCTCTTGGGGGTGCAGAATGGGAACTGCATGCTGCCTGCTTATAAGGAAAAGGAGGACAATGAAGATTTATTGTGGTCCTGGAAAAAAGTATGGATAATCAGAAGACTCCATGTTGCCTGCTCATAAGGAAAAGGAGGAGTAAAAAGAGGACCTGTCCTGGGAAAGGAGGACATATGGTCACTCAGTACTTGCTTCTGAGGAGGCATGCAAAAAATTGGGCTCTGATGCTGCCATCCTATCCACACCTACCTGGGAGTAAGCTCCATTGACTAGGATGGGACTAGGATAGGATTTACTTCAGAGTAGGCAGTGGAGTGGGCTCCTGGGGGAGGCAGGATGGGAACTGGGGCTATTTCTTCAGGTACCCCCCATACTTCCTGCCCTCAATCTCAGGTGGAGAGATTTCTCAGAGGAGCAGGATGAGGTGGGGAGATCTCTTGGGGGGAACAAAAGGTCTACAGTGTGGATAGGATTGCAGCCTGAGCCCAATCCTAACAGTGTCTACTCAGAAGTAAGTACCATTCAAGTCAATGGGGCTTACTCCCAAAACTGTGTGGTCAGGATTTTAGCCTTACAGTCCAATCCTATGCAGGATAACTTAGAAGTAAGTCTCATTCTAGTCAGTGGGGCTTACTCCCATGTAAGTGTGGATATGATTGCAGCCTCAGAGCCTAGTCCTAGTCAGTAGAAAATCCCATTATAGACAGTGAGCTTACTCTCAGGAAAGTAGACTGGGCTTCCAGAGGCCCTTTAAGAGAAATGCAAACACACTTGCATGCAATTCAAAGATGATGGCCCCCAATTAACAACCGGTTCGCTAACGTCAGCCCCTAATTAACAACCACCTCTACAGAACCAGTCAGAACCGGCATCAGCCCACCTGTGCGCGCGAAATGTGTTTCTAAATGTTTAGAAACATTTTCAAACCAACCTCATAAGAAAGAGCAAGTTTCAAACTTTCCCAAAAAGTGGATTTGATTTTCCAATGCAGGTATACAATGCCCAGAATTTAGAAATTTCAGCCCTAAGATGCAGAATTAAATAACTGTACACATTTAAATAACATCTGGGCAAAAATAGCCGGTCATTAAGTTGATCCCAGACTGTTAAAGGGTCTTAAAGAGCATTGGTTCCAAAAATGATTTGGAAAGTGATCAGATGATTAGAGATAGGTGTAATATGCTGGAGCTGTCTAATTCTTACTGCAATCTGCTTGCACCTTTGTACCAATTGAAACTGTAGAGAAGACTTTCAGAGACTGCTCATGTCAAGGATGAAAGAGCTTGAACTCAGAAAAAAGAGGTATCTCACTGGACCTGTAATCCTAGCTCCTAGTTAGGCTTGCACATGTCCCCGTGAGGTGTAGACAAGGAGAGAGGCCAGAGGGAGGCATTCCAGGGCTGCAGAGGGTTGGCAGAGAGCATTTCCAGGGTGGGCGGATGGGGAGAAAGAGGTAGGGCTCATATCCAGAAGTTATGTTGGACCCAAATCCAGCAGTTGTTGACAGCTGGGAGCACTTTGCATTTATATATATGGAAAACCCAATATGGACCATACAGCCCCACACCTCCTTGTGATAGCATTGCTGTTGTCACATGAATAGATATTTATATGAAAATAATTATGTACCATTTGTGCTGTCACTTGTAAGTACTAACATGGATTTATTTGATTTTATTCAATTCTTGGCATACTCATCACTATTCAGTTCTTCGTGTATGGTGCATGAGCAAACAACGTTGTTGCTTATCATCTTTCAGGATCCAGGCACTTCCACCTGGACCCTGCTACTCCATGGGTGGAAGACACATTGCACCCATAGAAGCCAACCAATAGGATTGGGCAGCCAATGCCTCAGTTCAACACATGATTGTGGTTGCTGATGGAAAACACACTCCTTCCTCTTTGCAGATAACATTCGTTCTCGTACCATCAGTTTTAGAATCAGAGAGAAGGAGGCTTCCTTGAAAATACGTATCTCTTGCAGATGATTGAATGCAAGGTGACCATACAGAATGGAGGACAGAGCGCCTCTACCTTTAAGCATTGCATAGAAGAGGGAATTGTGGGGTGGGATGGGGTTAGCTCATCACAGAAGGATGTAAAAAACAGCACCTGCCTCAATTCCCTCTTCTATGCAAGGGTGCTTCTCCCCAAAATAGATGCAGTAGTTCAGAGTGATCATAGAAACAAAGCAGCGCAGTCTTCACTGAGGCTGATTAAAGGCTGAACAGCTAAGGATGATTTATTAAAACGGGGTAGTTGACAGAAAGGGCTAGAAAATAGTCACAAAACAGATACAGTAAAACCTTGGATTGAGAGCATTTTGTAAGACAAGCAAACATTTCTAATAATTTTTCTCTTGCAATACAAGCAAAAACATAGTCCGGCTGGGATGTGACTGGTTTCAGTGCTCTGCCAGCACCTGCTCAGCTTATTAAAGTGGATGGGGCTCATTCTTATTTAAAGGGAGCAATGGAAAAGAACCTGAAATACCTAACCTTGCATGTTTACTCTGAAGTAAGCCCTATTATAATGAGTGGGGCTTACTCCTGTGTAAGGGAGGCAATAGGAAGGAGCATGAGAGATCTAGGGCAGAATTCAGAGTTAGGGCAGTGAGGAGTGCCCTTGCTGGGCTGCCCCAACTATTCTGAATCCAGAGCAGAGTTATGCTGTATCCAGAGAGCCTGGAAGCTTGGGCTGCCCTAACTGCTCCAGAGCATGCTAAGCAGGCATCAATTAAGTGACACTTGGGGTGGGCTTGCTCTTGAGGAGACCCTCCCAGATCACACTGAACAAGGAACAGCTGTGGTGCCTGCATCATAAGGAGTCTCTTACAACCAGTTAACAGCTGCAGCAGGAGACTGCCAATACAGTCTACAGTGAATACAAAGGGCTTTTTGGAGTGGCTTGCTGCATCCTGCAGTTAGTGGGCTGCCGTAATTGTGCCATATCCTGAAATTGAGAGGGAGAAGTTGCAGATAGGCTGGCCGAGAACTCAGATTTGAGCTCAGACTCTGAATTGCCTAGGCTGCCCCAAGCCTTTTCCAGAGTAACAAGGGTGGCATATCTTGCAGTTGGGTCAGCCCAGTGATAGATAGGGTAACCCAAGAGCACTACTGAATTGTGCCCCTAGTTTTGCATGTCTACTCCAAAGTAAGCCCTACTATAATCAGTGGTTTGTAACCATAATCTGGATGATGGCTTCCATCTTTCATAGTATCTTTTTCTATGAATGTAAGTTTTATTGGTCTCTTGGTCAAGATCAGAGAACTTCCAAGATCCAAAAACTTCCTTTAACTTAACCTCATGTCTGCTTAATGTCATAATGCCACCTCATTGTTCAAAATTGATTACTGTGATATCCCCACCAGTCACCAAAACCTGTTCAGGTGAACAGTGTACCCAATCAGGATTCAAGCCAGCTCCAGCAGGAGGGACACAATATACCCCTTCTCAATAATGTGATAACTCCTAATGTTGGCAATCCTAAAGTATGCACTATTCCAGTTGGAATCTGTGAAGGACAGGCAAGGATTTTTTTAAAAACTGTTATGTTACTCCACAATACACACAGCATAAACCCACATGTATTGTATTAGCACAGAGATTCACATCACAGATATGTGCATGAGCATACATACAAATGCATGCAAACATACACATTTGGGTGAAAGTAGCTATTTGTATAAGTAGCAATTCTTAGGGTGAATTCATAACGTGGTTGGAGCCTGAGCTTCACATTTGCCCCTGCAATATTTGAATGACCAGAGATCCTAATGTCCTTCCCACATTTACACCGTCTGCACTTAATACCACAACCCAAAAATAGCCCTAAATTGTGTATGGAAAGCCAGGTTTTATTTGGTGGTTCATGTGCCTACAGAACTTCTGGCAAACATACCTTTAAGAGCAGTTTTAACCTGTTTGTTTCTAAGGCTATAGATAACAGGATTGAGCATGGAAGGTACTACTGTGTAGACGAGAGAGATGAGCTTGTCTATAGGAGGTGAAAAACTAGAGCTGGGTCTTAAGTATGTAAACATGGCTGTGCCATAGAAGAGGACCACTGAGAATAGGTGAGAGGAACATGTGCCCAGAGCTTTTTGTCTCCCGTCAAGCACTGGGATTTTCAGGATGGCACCAATAATCAGAATATAGGAAATCATGATGAATGCAAATGGGGTGATGAGCACCAAGAAGATGGTTAGGATCCTCTCCACATCACTGAAGTAGGGGCTTGGACAGTGCAGCTTCAGCACTGCAAGGATATCACAGAAGAAGTGGTTAATGGTGTCTGTGCCACAGAAGGGAAGGGAAAATATCAACAGAGTCTGTACTAGAGAAATAGACAGCCCAATGACCCAGCATCCAGATACCAACAGGAAACATGATCTCCTGGTCATGAGTCTCATATAACTCAAGGGATGGCAGATCGCCAGGTAACGGTCATATGCCATAATGGCCAGGAGGTAACAAACAGCAGCTCCCAGAAAGATATAGAAAAACATCTGCGTGGCACAGCCTAAGAAAGAGATCTTTTTCCTCTCTGACATCAAATTCACAAGCAACTGGGGGAGAGTGACGGTTGTATAGCAGATGTCCAGGAAAGACAAGTGCCTAAGGAAGAAATACATGGGAGTTTGCAGAGAGGGGTTAGAGAGTGTGACAACAAATGCAAGGATATTTCCCATCAGGATGAAAAGGTAGATTAGCAGGAAAATAGCGAAGAGCAAGCCTTGTAAGTCCGATCGATGAGAGAGTCCCAGAAGCACAAATTCAATCTTGGTGCTGTGGTTTTCACTCATAATTTCTTCAGTCTGGTTTTCCTACAAGAGCAGAAAGAAAGAAAGAAAGAAAGAAAGAAAGAAAGAAAGAAAGAAAGAAAGAAAGAAAGAAAGAAAGAAAGAAAGAAAGAAAGAAAGAAAGAAAGAAAGAAAGAAAGAAAGAATGAATGAATGAATGAATGAATGAATTGCCATATGTGGATTTTGGAAATATTGAGACAAAAAAGGACTATATAAACCAAAACTTTAGTTAGGATCTAGTTATCACCAAAGCATTTTACCAACTTGTTTGTCCACTAGCACAATTTCATTGTAGCTTTTCATAATAAGAAGACTCTTAATCCTGTAGAGGAGGAAATTATCATGGGTTTAAATCAATGTTTTCTAAACAACACATTTAGATCCCTTTGCCTGTATCACCCTGAATACTATCACAGCTATTGAAGTTGCTCCCACAATGGACAAAGACTGTACAAAGGCTTTCAATGACATGCTTCCCTGAGCAGCCCATTTAATATACTATGCTAGTGGATAACCAAAGCCTTCTTTGGTTACTGTAACCAAAGTTACTACTTTGGTTACTTCTTTGGTTACTATTACTTCCTTCTCTGTTGCTGATACAACACCAAGCAATTTAAGATGGTTGGGTTTAACATCTAGAAGATGTAGGTTCAAATCCTCAATGAGCCACAAAAATTCCTGGGTGAACTTGCCAGAACTTGAATTGTATACCACTTTCCTTGGAGTAAGTCTCATCGAATTCTATGGGACTTGCCTACAATCCAGAGTAACTACAGGAGCACATAAGATACATTACATGCACCTGTAGTTACTGCATCACCTATTCATATTGCAGTTCAGAGAAATTCATATTGCAATCCAGAGTAAATTGTTCTTACACTGGAGCAAGGACTCCCAGTAGTTACTCTGGATTGCACCCTTACATATGAGTAGATGTGCATAGGATTGTGCTGAGAATCTCTCAGAGTCACATATAGTACCACATAGAGTTTAAAGGATTAAAGGATTAAAGTAGGGAAGGATTAAAGTAGGGAGGAAACTTTGTACACAACCCTGAGCTACTTGGAGGAAAGGTGGTAAAAACATGTGGACAATAAATATACAACCTCACATTCTGAGAGATGTTCTAATAGGAATGAAATATTTGATCTCCCAGTTACAATCCAAGTACTAACCAAGCCTGACCCTGCTTAGCTTCCAAGATGAGACAAGATCGTGCATATTCAGGATATTATGTATGTTTGCGGTTATAATCAAATTGCATCAGCTTCAAACTAAGAGTGCGAAATTGAGCATCAGTGAAAAATTTCATCAACCAAATTCAGCTGATGGGAGTTCTTTGACGACAGGACGTTTTCGGCAGCTTCCAAAGCTTCCCTAGCTATCCTGTATTCTCTGACTTATAAAAAAGCAGGCCTCCATCAGTCTTGAAAGAATATGGTATCGTGCTCCGTGCTGCATACGCTGCATGCGAAGCACAAAAGCTTGGGTTGGATTGTTATGGAGGATAGGCTGTTCCCCAAGCAGCAAATCCCCCCTCTCCACGCCACTGAATTAGTCCAATGGAAAGGCAGAGCCAATACAATTGGATCCAGCTGACGTCGCAGAGCTGGGCTAAGGACAGGAGCTCTCCCTGTCTTGTGGGGCTGACCTGGTCTCGAACCCTGGCCTGCTGGTTAACAGGCACAGCGTCTTGACCTCTTGCACCACCAAGATGAAATACACCATGACCTCAGGTCAGAAATGCCAGTTTCATAGCTTCTCTTTTAGGCCTGATTACCATTCAATTGGCACTAGCTGATCTTGTTTTGTTTTTTTTAATTTTCACAATATTATTTACATCCCTCATTTTTGACTCACGGGACATTCAACAACATAATTTGAGAGTCATCTTGTATATCAGGGGTGTCCAAACCCTGATCTGGGGGTCAGATGCAGACTCAGTGCTGCCTGGAGAAAGACCCTTCCATCCGATCCATGGGCAAGCCTTTCAGTCTTCCAGATCTGTCTCTAATACATGTTGATATGCAACTTTATGAAAATTTATTCAAATTTGAAATTTAAATCATTTTTCTGGCCCCTTTACAGAGTATCAGAGAAATGCTGTGGCCCTCCGGTCAAAAAGCTTGGACACCCCTGTAATGTACATCAACTCAACACAACACAATAGAAATAGGCAATTTGCAGGATAATACCCAGGAACCAGAATTAGGCTGCAATCCTAATCACATTTTCCTGAGAGTAAGTCCCACTGAACACAATAGGTCTTACTTGACTGTAGGTCTTACTTGACTTACACAATAGGACTTACTTGAATGCTTTGTAGTCTGCCGGACCTCAAGCCTGCTGGAATTTTTAAAAAATGAAATATTTTGGTCTGGCATTGAGAAAAGAGTGGATAGTAAAAAGTAAGACTGCACATACAGAAGCATGTAAATGTTAGATTCCGAAGTAATGGCTGGCACTTTCCTGGGAGTAAGACTCATTGAATACAGTGGGGCTGACTTTTGAGTAGACATGGTTAGGATTGTACTTTAAAACTTACAGACTTGAAACCAGAGTTACAACCTTTCCAGGAAAAAAATGCCTTGCCTGTAGTGGTATATTTAGCAGCATTCCATAGCTGCTTGACACAGGAATCACAAGTGTGCAAGGTTATTATAGCATACAAATGATTGGTATTTTGCCAGCTGATCTAACATAGGAAGCAACCAAAGTTTGTTTTTACAACCATCCAAATGTTGCATTGGATGCATATGGTCACAAGCATATGGTCACAAACATGGGTCTCGCTAACAGACGGCTGCTCTAAAAATCATATTCCACTTACCTTAAAGCCAAATGTACTGTGAGAGTTACATAAGGAATTTGGAACTGCATGCAGAGGTCAGCCAGACTCGGTAGCAGAGATAGATGCAGTGAAGAGTGCTTGATTCAGGAAGCAACTCAGGATGTTACGAGCTATATTCATAAGTGATGGAGAAAGGGAGGGCTTGGAAAGGCAAGAAGCCCCCCCAAAGAGAAAAGTTTAAAAACAAACAAAAAAACTTCCTATTTTTCCCCTCTGCATTATTAGACCCTGTGTGGTTAACTGAAGCTAAGGTTCTTGTCATATTTTGACTGACAAGAGCATCAAATTATATGACAACCAGATCCTATGAGGTGGGGGTATTTCTGTTTTTGTTTAAGATGGGTGTATAATAATTTAAAGAACATACACACACATACACAACGCACACACAAAGCCCCCTAGAGAGTATACCCCCCCTCCCAAATGTTCACACACTTAATTGTGTCAAATTTATTCCATGGTTACATCACATACGCTACGCATAATTCTATTTCTGTTTATATCCTCTGTACCTTTTTCCCAAATTTCCCTCTCCCTCCATCCTGGTGGAATATGCATAGGATGTATGGGTTAAGATATGTGTATATTTGTGTATATATTTGTATACCTTAATTTCCTCTATTAAAAAAATTAAAAAATTATTATGTTATAATTTACTCATAGACGGTACAAATACTATAACTCATACAGGTACAGTTTATGGTGTACACAGAAGCAACTGCTGTACTTATGTTAGATCAATGCTAGAAATGTTATCCTTCACTGTTTATACACAGCTGACACCATTGACTATGGGTACAATCCTAACCTAGGCCAGCACAACCCATTCCTATGTTAATGTAGGGAGGCAAGCACATGTTTGAGCACTTCCCTAATCCACTCCCACGAGTGATGCATTAGGGTCTTATGTTACTTTGGTTACACCAGCAGGTTAGCACTTATTACTAACCAGCAGGTTAGTACTTATGCCAGGGCTTAGGCTGGCCTAATTGGAGTTTAGGATTGCAGCCTAAGGGAGTGTTTCTCAACCAGTGGTATGGGTACCAAAAGTGTTACTTAAGGTGGTCTCTGGTGGTACTTGCAGGACCCCTGGACACCTGCTACCCAGCAGCAAGACCAGGAATGTGGCACAACAAACAGATGTTGAAAACTCCAGCCTCCAGAGCATGCTTCTTTGCTCTTGAAAGAGCTCTCCATCAAACCTGATCCTCTTACTGATATTTGTTGCATTGCATCAGGCCTCTCAACCCAGACATAACTAGCAATGTTATTGCCAGTTTCTTTCAATAATACGTCAAATAGGTGGACCATGTGAAGTGGTACAGTGGAGGACAAGTATTGAGAAACACTGGACAAAGGGATCTGCACACATATACCATATTATTTTATTGTTCTTCCAGTGCCATATACCTGCAACTTATATAGAATGGGCTGTTGCCCTCTTTTATTCTGCCATCACATGCTTAATTGTATTATCTACAGTCTAAGGAACAATGAGGAAAAAGTTGCCATAGGGAAGCTGTGGAGAGGAAAACATTACAGGTCCAACCTTATTATACACAGATTTTATATACATGGATTTGACTCAACACAATGCCCATGACAAAGGAGGAAGAAGCTTCTAAACCAATGATTTTTCAATCTTTTTCATCTCATGGCATACTGACAAGACACTAAAATTGTCAAGGCACCCCATCAGTTTTTTTAAGTCATACTAAGTGGGGGGCTCCAATCTCCCACTTGGCCTTCTAATAAATGACCTTCCCCAAACTCCCATGGCATATCTGAGGACCATCCACAGCACATCAGCGTGCCATGGCACATTGAAAATCACTGTTCTAAACAAATGTATACATGTCACATTTTGTTTTCTTGTTCTGAATATTTGGGAGAAAATATATGCTGCTGATGATGATGACGACAAATATTTATTTACCACTTTTCAGCATAAAATAGTTCAGAAAGCAGTTTACAAAACAACACAAATACATCATTAATTATAAATAAATGGTTCCCAGTCAGGGGTCCCAAGTAAGTTCATGGTCTGTGGTCTAAAAGTGATGGTTAGGAGGCTGCAATCAGACTCCTTCCTTCCTTCCTTCCTGCCTTCCTGCCTGCCTGTCTGTCTGTCTAACCATGTCTACTCAGAAATAAGTCCCATTGTGTTAAATGGGGCTTACTCCCAGTAAATTGTCTTTAGGATTGCAGCCTAAGTAGATTTCATAGGATCATGCACACTGAATGCATGTTTTGAATTCAATTACAATGTTTTGTCATAATTTTTATATCCAGTTAATATTTTATAAGAATATTTTGGGGGTTGTGGAACCAATCGTCTGAGTTTCCATTATTTCCTATGGGAAAATCTGCTTCACATAAAGAGCGTTTCACTTAAAGAGCATGCCTCCGGAACGAATTAAGCTCTTTATGTGAGGCATCACTGTACATATAAATTTGAAAACAGCTCAAGTACCCTACTTCGTCAGACGTGAAGCAAAATGCCAAATGATGAGTCCCTTGCCTGGCAATGTACCAGCCCTGTCCTGCCCCCCTTCCTGAATTAGAAAAGGAAGAAGAGAACAAAATAGAAAATGCAGTGGAGGTGAATTTCACAGATGGGCTGGCTGATTTGATTACATAGTTGAGGACACAATCCTGACCAATTTTCCAGCTCCTGGGTGAAGGCCATGCAACTCTGATGTAAGGGAGAAAATACTGCATTACCTTGAGCCGGGGTGCCACAAGGGTGCATGTCACCTGGTGCAGAAGGTGAATCCATTAGCACCCGGACACTGCATGTGTGACCTCTGCATGCGTGAACATGTGCAGTATGGCTACAATCCCAAGTAACTACAGGACCTCTTGCATCGATATAGTTACGGGGCCACTTAGGGGAAATGCATAGAGCAATCCAGAGTAAGTGCCACTTACATCAATGTAAGAGGTCCCATAGTTACTCTGGACTGTAGCCTATGTCTCTGAAGCCTCCAGCCCTAGGTTACTTAAGGCTGGAGTCTCCAGAAGTGCAGTACGCATGCACAATCATCATGCGTGCACATTGGGCTTCCTAAGCCCAGAGCCGAGCTGGCTTGCCCAGTAAGCCCAGTTTGCAGGCACAATGGGCTTGGGAGGTTGGGGGGAGCACATCAAGAGGGGGATGATGTGCCCCTCCAGCACATCACCCGGTGCAGCCTGCACCAACTGCATCATCATCTTTATGTTCCTGCTTTGAGGAGGTCTCTGTGGCAGTCCCAACTGTGGGATGCAAGCACAGGGCACAAACACAGCTGGGCCATTGCTGGAAAATTGGTTAGGATTGCCCCCTGAGTCAATAAGGCAGAGCTGCCATCTCTGGGCAACCACTGCTAAATTAATAAACTTTCTCCTCACAAGTCCTTTATTTATTACTCTGTGTTCTTGCCATTTCCTAGCCAGAGCCTTCTTTGAGGACACTCTCAGGTTGGAACTCTGACTGGAACTGAACAACTTCCAGAATGGCGATACTGGTTTCTGAAGCCATAGTTTGGACTTAGGGCACAATCCCAAGAAATTTAAGCCGGTCTAACTCCCTTGGCCTATCTTTCCATGATGGTGTGGGAAGGTCAGCATATGTCTCGACATTGGCCAATATCTTCCAAGAAGAGGCAGCCAATAGTGGTGCAAATGTTTCTTACTACACTTTTGTGACATGCCCAGATCAGCACAGGACTTATGCTGGGGATTAGGCTATCCTAACTGGAGGTTAGGATTACAGACTTAGACCTGAAAGGAGGGCTTGCCTTAGAGCAATGTGGCCAGTGATGTGACATAGGGGCCTGCTCTCTGAGGGACCTTGCACTGGGGTGGCACCAAAGATCAAAGAAATTAACAACCGGTTCTCTGCCCATCTGGCAGCCACTTTTAAATGGCTATTTTTAAACTTTATATGTCCTATCTCTTGTTAACAACCGGTTCTCTAGAGTAGGTGCGAACCTGCTGGAGCCCACCACCGGGCAGCACATACTATAAATCTCACACTGCTGTGGCCACTATCTGGCAGCCTGATAGGGCAGTGAGGGGACAATGTGTTGGTTTGCTAATCCTCCCCTGGGGCTTTTTGTCCAGAAATGTGCTTCCCAGAAATAGTTGGTCTTCGACTGTGAAATCATGTCACCACCAATTACTTTGGGTGCACTGCTTTGCACACAGCACCAGATGAATTTCTGGTGCCATGCTTTGCCACAGCTTCCTGGTGAGTTGGGTTACCCATTCAAGAGCCCCTCACTGAATCACTTTGGTCCTGAGGCTGCCTCTTCCTGGAAGATCCAGTGCCAGATTTGGGCCAGTCTCTCAGCCTCACCTACCTTGCAGGGTTCTTGTAAGGATAAAAGGAGAGAAGGAACAAACCATGTACACCACACTGAGTCCTTGGAGGAAAGGCAGTATAAAATTGTGGCAAACAAATAATTGTATGCTAGATTGACAATGATTTGGAACCATGTAAAAGCAGCATCATTCAGAGAAATGCATCATTCAGACTGATGATAAGGAAGAAGGTTAGAAATAATGCAGCTTTGCACAAATCTACAGTAAATTGAAATTCCCATGCATTTTGAGAATCAAAATGAGAATCACTTGGCAAAAATGAGCACAGACATTAATGACATAGCTCTGAGTTACATTTCCAAGGCTGTGGTTCAACGTCTCGTGAGATGAATCCCATGAGATCTCATTTGAATGTTACAATTAGGCACACATTTTTTCTTAGTTTAAACCATCTCTTAGAAATGTGTTTCTCAGTGTCAAACTATCTCAATTGCCATGCGCCAAATCTGGTGCCTGTGTAAACTTCCAACTTTGGAGAAATGGCCCCAGTGGAGTCACTCCACTTTTAACAAGCACCTTAGTGACTTAAGGAAATTGAACTTGAGTTCAATTTGCTAACACTTTCTTTTAAAACAAAACCCAGTGGAACTGATTAAAAACATCACTAGTGTGCTTAGTTAGAGGTAGGAATGATTCCGAATAAATTAAAATATGGTTGCCAATTAATGATCAATAGTTCAATTAAAAAAATAATGTCAAGGCTCAATGTATCAATCATACAGAATTCAGAATCTTAAAACAATTAACAGATTAATTGGGCCACAATATTCCAGCCATCCATAGATTTTTATGTGGATAACTTCTGGAAAGTTTATCAGCTTCTGGGTCACTCAAAATAATAATGTGCTATGTGTATATTTCCTTTTTTCCTTTTAACATCTGAAATAAACATCCCCTGGTCCATTTAAATCAAGACCAGTATAGGTGAGGATAAGGTGGTTTTCAACAAATGTGGCATGGCAATTTAGTGTGCTGTGAATGGTCTGCAGGTGTGCTGTAGATGAGGACCATTTCTTTGTAGGACCATTGGGGGGATCTGAGCTCCCTACTGGCTGTTCAGTGTCAATTTTTTAAATAACTGGTGTTGTGCCTTGACAATTTTAGCATCTTAGCATGCCATGTGTTGAAAAAGGTTGAAAATAGCTAGCCTTAAAAAAAAGTCACAAAGTATGGAAAGGTAAGGCCATTTATCCATGTGAGGAAATGTCTCCCTAGATTTCTACAACTTTGGGGTGAGAGTTTTGATTTATCTACATATGCTTTTCCTTCAAAAATCCATCATAAGTGAATAATTTAGTGACCTCTCAAGGAAACTGACAATAAAATGTGAAAATAACAGGGATTTCAATCAATGTAGTCCTTTTCTTAAAAAAGAAACTTCTATTGTGCGTTTTTGGTGCTTATTGTGAGCGATGTATATAAATTCACTTCAGTGCATTTTGAAGCATTTGGAAAGAAATTGGGGGTTTTCACAGGGGGAGCTGTGAATAAACAAAAAAGTTAACAGTGATATTCTTAGCTTTGTGGGGCTCATTGCAGTTTAGTGATGACGGAGAAGAATGGGTTCTTCTCTGTATCTTATTATTTGAAGGTAAAGTAAAATGGTAAAGGTCCCCCACAGGTTAACTTCCAGTCATGTCCAACTCTAGGATACGGTGCTCATCCCCATTTCCAAGCCTTTAGAGCCAGCATTGTCCAAAAACATTTCCATGGACATGGGGCTGGCATGACTACATGCCTAGGTGCACAGAATGCTGTTAACTTCCCACTGAGGTGGTACCTATTTATCTCCTTGCAATGGCATGCTTTCAAACTGCTAGGTTGGTAGGAGCTGGACTAAGGAAAGGAGCTCACCCCGTCTTGTGGGGAACTGGGTCTCGAATCCTGGCCTGCTGGTTAACAGGCACAGTGTCTTAACCACTTGCACCATCACAGCCCCACTTATTATTTGAAAGTATCGATAATCTCAGTGTCTGCCTAGACAGTCTGAAATTTTTCCCCATGGCAATTGAAGTAGTTACAACACAACAGAACTGTATTCAGTGGTGGGCTCCAGCAGGTCTGCACCTACTCTATAGAACCGGTTGTTAACGAGAGATAGGTCATATAAAGTTTAAAAATAGCCATTTAAAGTGGCTGCCAAATGGGTACAGAACCGGTTGTTAATTTCTTTGAATCCCATCACTGACTGTATTTTGATTTAAGGGAATGAATCTCTTTGCTCTCTCAAGGGATGTGGGAGGAGAGAAAGGCACTAACTTTTGACAAAAAGTCCTTTATTTAGTGATGAGATCTATATAGTGTTTTAGTCCCTTATAATTATCAAAAAGACTGTAATTAATTCTATTATTTGCTATGCCCCAGTGTTGTTCCAGTGATGGTGTTCCAATGGTCCAAACATGCTGAGCGATGGCATAAATCATCTGGGAATCAGGGACCCCCTTATCATCTGGGGACCAGGGACTAAGAAGTCTTCATCAGACTGATTTCTGTTACTTTGCATTTTATATACCTTTCTTCATCAGACCTAAAAGCAAATGGAGCTGCTATACAAGTCAGTCAGAGATAATTGTGGAGATTCTGATGATATTGTAATAAGTGCAGATAGAAGGCTCTGCGTTCAGAGAGCTGGTTGGCACTCAAGATGCTGATGTTTGTCATGCTCATTGTGGTGCTGTTGCCACATGCAGTTTGTGACACATGCAGAATTGTGGGAGCTCAAATCCCAAGCGTTTTCATCACAAGTATTATCAACCGGGAGATCTCATCATTGGAGGCATTGTCTTTCAGCACATGTTTCAGATCAAAAATATTTCCTACCAAAATCCACCTCAGCCTCAACTTAGCAGGTTTGAATAAAGATTTCCCCAATAATTATCTTTATTTAGGTTATACTATTTGGTAAATCAATCATATGGTATGATTTTGATTGAAGTTACATCTATAATAATCTTTTTACTAGAACATAATCCAGATACCAGTTGTGGACCTCCCAACCCATTTGATAGATGTTTATGAATAGAAACATGAATCTTTACAGCCCAGATCACAGCAGTATAATTGCACTTTGAATACTCTAATCAGAATGTCATGGGAGGTGCAGAAAGTAGAGATTATGCAGGGATCTCATATTTACTTTGAAAAGAATGAGTCATAGAATCATAGAGTTGGAAGGGATCTAGTAGGTCATCTAGTCCAACCCCCTGCCTACAGCAGGAAATCCCCCTAGAGCATCCCTGACAGGTGCTCATCGAGCTTCTGCTTAAAGATCCCTAGTGAGGGAGAGTCCACCACCCCCCTTGGCATCTGTTCCACTGGCGAACCGCCCTCACCGTCAGGAATTTTTTCTGGCTATCCAACTGGAATCTCCTCTCTTGCAGTTTGTACCCATTGGTTCTAGTTCTGCTTTCAGAAGCAGCTATGAACAAATGAGCCCCTTCCTCCCTATGACAGCCCTTCAGGTATCTGAAGAGGGCAATCATGTCTCCTTTCAGCCTCCTCTTCTCCAGGCTGAACATCCCAAGTTCCCGCAACCTTTCCTCGTAGGGTTTCCCTTCCATCCCACTGATCATTCTTGTCAAAGCCTCCCAAAGGAGGCTGGGGGTACAATTCTAACCAGGGCCTTTTTGCACCTGAACCCCATTAGTTAATTAATAATTAGTCATAAAGGGATGAGCTGTGTTAAGTACTGACACCTTTTTCCCTGAAAAAGGCACCGATTCTAACCAATTTTCCAGGTCAAGGGTAAAGATAATGAAACTCTGAGATACAGAGTTGTACATGTCTCACTGGCACAGCTATGCCAGTGCTGGAAAATTGATTAGGGTTGCTCAGGGTTGGCCATCCTAAAACAAATGAAAACTTCAGAAAACAATGACATAGAATGCAAGCATTTTCTTTATTTATTTGGTATTATACAGGTAAAGAAAACCTTGCCCTCTTCCATTCATTGTGTCACTATGCCCTAAAAACTGAATTATTCCTCTATAATTAAAATTGAAGAGAATGTTACTTGAGTTATACCAAAACTGCTGTCAATCACTCTCAACATGAATAAGATTAATGATTCAGAGTTCATCGTTTCTTTCCCCACAATCCCTTTCCCTTGTTGATTAGGGCTACAATCCAGAGTAACTACGGGACCTTTTACACCGACATAGTTATGATGCCACCTATGGGAAACCTATGGGAAATGCATAGAGCAATCCAAAGTAGCTACAGGAAGACGTAAGAGGCAGTTACTCTGGATTGCTCTATTCATTTCCCATAGGTTTCCCATAGTTGGCTCCGTAACTATGTTGGTGTAAAAGGTATCATAGGGCGCAATCCAGAGTAACTACAGAGAGTCCTTGCTCTGGTGTAAGAACAATTTGCTCTGGCTTGCAATATGAACTTCCCATAGGTTTTCACTAGGTGGTGCAGTAACTACGAGTGCATGTAATGTCTCTTATGTGCTCCTGTAGTTACTTTGGATTGTAGGGATAGTTACTCTGGATTGTTTCTGTATTTGATGATATAGGATATTTTGCTGAGGATTGTAAAAAGTATGTCCTTCTGGAAACTGAGAATCCCTTTTATTCATGTCCATTTTTTATTTATTTTACTTATCTTTATTTCTATATAAATTATATTCTAAATATTGAGGTTGTACACCCAGTTTCACATATTCTGTAGGTTAATATAGTCTGTACATTAATTTATTTTTTATGATTCTACTCTTGCATAACCCATCCTGAATTACATAGTGCAATACAAATGTGTATGTCATCCTTATAAATATTAATGAATTCATAGTATAGTGGGAAAAATTTCAAAAAGTGCAGAATATACCTGTGACCCAAAATACAATTTTCTTTGTAGAACATTTATTCAGAACTACCAGCATGTCCTGGCTTTGGAATTTGCTATCAAAGAGATCAATGAAAATCAACAGTTGTTGCCCAACATTACACTGGGATTCAACATTTATGACAGCTATTTGGAGGCAAGGGGGACCTATCAGGCCACCCTGCAACTTATTTCACCAAAGGGCCGATTTGTACCAAACTACGTGTGTGATAACAAAAGCAATCTAATGGCAGTCATTGAAGAACTAACTCCTGACATCTCTCACCAAATTGTAGATGTTCTGGGCGTCTACAAGATTTTGCAGGTAGAATGTGTGTGCAGGTGAAGAATGATCTGCAGTTTGCATAGGGTTTTCCTGTTGTGATAATTTGATAATCTGTGACTCTAGTTCATTAGTGTAACATGCTTCACCAATTCCACCAAAGTTGAGAAGAATAAAAAAATTCAGAAAAGAGAGGGAACCTGTTTTTGGGTGCAATCCAGAGTTAGGGCAGTGAGAATGTCCCAGCTGGGCTCCCCCAAGTAGGCTGTATCCACAACAGAAAATTATGCTGAATCCAGAGAGTCAGGAAACCTGGGCTGCCCTAGCTGCTCCAGAACATGCCCAGATGGCACAAAGTAAGTGACACGTGGGGAGGGCTTGCTCTTGAGGAGACCCCCTTAGATCAGACTGAACAAGGAACAGCTGTGGTGCCTGCCTTATAAGGAAGCCCAGGAGTCCCTGGCAACCAGTTATAGCTGTAGCATGAGAATGCAGTATAGCTGTACCTGTAGTGGAGGGGGGATGCAAGGGGATTGCTTGGATTTGTATTCAGAGGGTAGTGGGCTGTTGTAGTTGTGTTATATCTCAACATTGAGAGGCAGGGGTTGCGGATATGCTGGCCAAGAACTCAGATTATTTTATCAATGCTGTCATTCTTACTCTGCCTTATCATGGACACCTATGGGTCTACTCAGATTTATACTTGCTCCTGAGGTAGTATAACTTTGAGGAGCCAGCAGAGGGCATTTCTGTACTGAAAACAGGCTCTGGATACAGTGTAACTCCACTGAGGCATGTTGAAAGTGTAACTGCACCCTCAACATGCCTCTCCTGAACTGCCTAGGCTGGCACCGCTAGGGCAGCCCAGGTCCATCTATCTTGGGGGAGCCGATATTGACTTACAGTGCACCAAGCCTTTCTGGTAGTGGCCCATCATGGAATTGGGCCACCCCAGTGATAGATAGGGTAGCCCAAGTGCACTTCAGAATTGCAGCCATAATTTCTGTTGCAGCCTTGGGTTCTTTTGGGGAGAAAAGTGGGGTAAACAAACAAATTCAATTTTCAGTATGCACCAAATACATGTATAGCTGGTCTCTTTCCCTTTCTCTCCTTCGCACTGGTTGACCATTTCTTTAACACACAAAAATCAACATGTCATTTTATAAATTCTTACTCTTTATGCCCTCTACTTCCATTTAGTTACTGTATGGTTCTGCCACAGTTTCAGTAGATATGAACCAAGAAATTTCTGTCTACAGGGCAGAATCAAATGGAGTCCATCAGTACTATGAGATTCTCCAGTTACTTCTGCATTTCGATTGGACATGGATTGGATTCATTACTACAGATGAAAGGAATCTGCAATGGTTCACACAGGTTATGTACCCAAAATTTTCCAGAAAAGGCATCTGCATTGCCATCCTGGAATCATTCAACAGTTTAGTTGTTGATAAGAAAGTATTATTTTTTAATAAAATAATTAATCACAAAATCATTGTATTGGTCTTCTATGGAGACATTTGTTCCATGCTGTGGGTGAGATGGCTGTTACATAAGGGAAGAATAAGCATAAATCATAAACCAAGAGGTAAAGTCTGGATTCTGACAAAACATATGGAGTTAAGATATCATGAGATTTGGGATATTGAATACTTTCATGGTTCTTTAGCATTTGCAACACATGCCAATGAGCTTCAAGGATTCCAATCATTTCTTCAGAGCAGAAACGTTTCCAGCAGTAAAAAAGATGGTTTTATCAAGGATTTCTGGGAATATTCATTTCAGTGCACATTCTCCAGTTCTCCTCCAAGTTACAAAGTGAGGTCTACCTGCACTGGAGAGGAGAGTTTGGAGAGCCTTCCTGAATATATCTTCTCAGTGAGTACAACAAGCCAAAGCTACATCATCTACAATGCTGTCTATGCTATTGCTCATGGTCTCCATGCTATGTATGTCTCCAAATCCAAAAGCAGGAGTAAGATGGTGGCGGTAGAGAGAAGGAAACTTTGGATTCAGCATCCGTGGCAGGTAACATTTAAACTGGTGGTATATCCAAGGATTTCTACATCCAGGAATTTGATGAAACATTTTTCTTTCCATTTTTAATATAGCTCCATCAATACCTGAAAAGGGTGTCATTTAACAATAGTGCTGGTGACCAGATTTCCTTTGACCATAATGGGGAATTAGTTTCTGGATTTGACATTATAAATTGGGTAACATTCCCAAACCAAAGTTTTGTTAAAGTCAAGGTGGGCAGACTGGATCCCTGGGCTCCTTCAGAAGAACACATCTCCATCCTTGAAGACATCATTGTATGGCACAGCTGGTTCAACCAGGTAGAACTCAAAATATATACAATAGTTAGGAAGAATTTCTTCACACCATGTTACAAAATGTTGAAGATCAGCTTGGAAGGTTGCTTTAAGCTGATTTGTTTCTTGAATGCATTTGGTATCTTATACTTCACAATGTGATTTGTAAAAATATTACATTCTTTTGAGTGACAAATGCCACTGAGCTTCTATTCTATAGTTTTCACTCATAACTTTTGGAGTGGATAAGATATGTATGTTTCTTTTGGTTCGTTGAGATACTATTTTAATTAATTGAAGACATATTTTATAATTTTCATTGATGTCTATGTTATCCTTAATGTAATCCTTTCTTTTTCATGACAGTTGGTGACTTATGATATATCAATTTAAGAGTAGAATATTAAACAATTTAGGTTGGCATAACTCACCTGCTCACCTTATGGCATTTGCCATCACTCCAGGCCAGCATGGGACTTGTGCTGGGACTTACGGTTAGGATTGCAACCTCATCTTAACACCCTCCTTTTTCATTGGTGGTTTAGGTACAACCCCTTTCTGTATGTAATGACAACTGCCACTCTGGATATAGGAAAAGAAATAAAGAAGGAGAGCCCTTCTGTTGCTATAATTGCATCCCATGTCCAAAAGGGACAGTATCAGACAAGAAAGGTGAGTGTTGTAGAAAGCAGTGTTCTTGAAAAGATTACTTATAATTCAGAGGAATTGAAATTAATAATTTATTTATATGTTGAGATTATTTGATTTTTTACAAACTTTATCACACAAGTGAGTGTGAGTGGGACAGTCCAATCCTGTCCTTGGCCAGCAAATAGAGTATAGAGTGAATCCAATGTATGCAATGGATCAGCCAAGGATCATATTTTGTGCCCAGAAATGGAAAGTGTGTTGAAATTGTGATCTAGACAAGAGCATTTCTGAGGCATAGGGAGTCCTGCAGGGGGGGGGGGGGTCCGTGTACTCTCTGCTCCCCCCTGTGAACAAAAACACCCGTGGTTATTAAAAAAGTCCTTTACCCTGTTACTTCCAACCTATTCACAGAAGCGCTACTGCTGCTATCAATGTCACTCTGCCATTTAAAAGGGTGGAAACTGGCCTTCCCTGGCAGGGGCATCAAAACACCAGCTCTGGCATAAAGAAATACAACAAATAAAATTTTAGAATCGTAGAATTGGAAAGTACCTATTAGGTCATCTATTCTATCCTCTGCCTCAAAACAACTGATGTGTAATGATTAAGAAATCCTAGCGTATTTCAGAATCTCACAGCTGTGTTTATACCTGTTACTTATTTAAAAATTCCCTATCTTCTAACATCATAACAATGTGAAATTCTTTTTAGATATTGCACATAGTTGGCATTTTCTAGGAGATCCAAGTCAGGATACAATCTATGTTGTGCAAGAGATGGGAAAGGAGAAAGTAGCCAGAGAAAAAGCTGCTGTTTTGTGTGGCAATTTCTGGCAGACCGATCCTATCCCACTGCTGTATCACTGGAAATGTGTGTTCTAGTGGCACAGCATGGCTATCTCAAAATTTGACCTCTCATAGAGTTTAGCCTGGACAGCAGGGCAGTTGGTGAGCAGCGACAGCTAGTTTGACAGTGGCGATCATCTGTGACCTCATAAGTTGATGGGGACAGCAGTGGGTTGGAGTGTGCAGAAGAAAAACATGGAGAGGGAGGAAAAGAACAGGGATTAGGTCAGTGTTGGGTGTGTGTGCCTATGTATAGGAAAAATATCTGATGCAGAGTTACTGACTAGAATAGCAATTTCCTTCCCATTTCCCCACCAAGTCATGAAAGAATTAATACAAAATATTTCTGTACTGGTTCCATGGCTCTTCTTTTTCAGACATGGCTGAATGTTTCACATGCTCCAGTGATCATTACCCAAACAAGGACCAGACATCCTGCATCCCCAAAGTTGTCATATTTTTGTCTTATGAAGAACCTCTGGGTATCACTTTAGCTATTTGTGCTCTTACACTTTCAGTGATCACAGCTCTGGTGTTAGGGTTGTTTGTAAAGCATCACAAGAGTCCCATAGTCAAAGTCAACAACCGGAAACTCACTTATAACCTCTTAATTTCTCTCTTGCTGTGTTTTCTTTGTCCATTGCTTCAAATTGGCCAACCTGAAATGGTGATGTGTATTCTCCGCAATTCTGCCTTTGGTATCATCTTCACAATGACTCTGTCTGCTGTGTTAGCAAAAACAGTGACCGTGGTACTAGCGTTCAAGTCCACACAGCCAGGATCTCGTATGAAGAGCTAGGTGGGGAAAAGACTGGCCTGTTCTATTATTATTCTTTGCAATATGTTTGAAGCAATCATTTCTATTGTACACCAGGCAATATTTCCCCCATTCCAAGAAGCTGACATGCATTCAAGTAATGGAGAAATAACTATGAGGTGTACTGAGCCACCACCAATCATAATAGGCAGTGAACTGTTGTACTGGTGCTTTCTAGCCATTGTCTTCTTCACAGTGGCCTTCCTTGCTCAGAATTTGCCTGTTGCTTTTAATGAAGCCAAATCCATCAGTTTTAGCATGATAGTGTTCTCATCTGTTTGGTTGGGGTACCTTCCACTATTCTTGTTGCTGAAAGGGAAAAAGAGAGCAGTCTTAAAGACCCTATCTATTTTGGCATCCAGTGCTGCAATGCTGGCTTGTATGTTTTTCCCAAAATGCTACATTATTTTGTGGAGGCCTCATTTGAACAGCAGGGAACAAGTTAGAATAAAGAAACTAAAAAAGTAAACGAGTGTCCATTTTAGCCATGGCCTCTTACTACTCCATTGACAATCATCTTAATTAAGTGCACCTCTGAGTAAGATATATCTCTTTATTTACAAATGCATTTTAACCCTGCCTTTCCAAGTCCTGATGGGCAGGTGGCTTACAAAATAATGAATGCAAATAAGGAAAAAATTAAATCAATAATTATTAAAAGAAAAGGTGAAAGAGAGAAGGTGTCAAGCATCATCATAGACAAGAAATATAAAGCAGGAGCACAGGCGATCCAAAACAACAAGTCAAAGCAAGTAAGGAAATAAATAATGAAAAATTCCATGAGACTGACAGCTCAATCTTACGTAATGAGATTCTTACATAGTGAGATTCATAGCTCCGTCTTACAAAGCTTAATCTTTGGAGCTCAACTGAGTAGCTTGTATAGGGCTTTCAGGCCCAAAATGGGATTAGGATGGGGCAGAGGGCTTCTCTGCAATCTCTGCCACTTCCAGGCTTTAACTGCCCCTCCCCACCCTCTCTTGCCCCCAAACATCACTTTCCACCTCTTTGTCCACCTCCACATGCCCCTTCTCCACTTATCACAGGAACTTATCAGGCCTACAGGTTTTCCCACCAGTATTGCTTATCAGTACTGTGTACACTTTACAAATGCACCATACAAATATTTACAAAACCTGACAGCTCTTTTTGAAGGGGTTGCAATGGCTCAGTGGTTAGAGCTCTGGGGTTAGAACACTGCTTGACTGGAATTCCACTCAGCAGGTCTGCAATTTAAGACTCTTATACTGCCAGATGGGGAGAACTCCCATCCTTAGCCCAACTCCTGCCAACTTAGCAGTTCGAAAGCATGTAAATGCAAGTAGATAAATAGGTACCACCTTGGTGGGAAATGGAACATCCTGGCAACAGGCCCACCAGGTTTTCCCAAGTTGCGTCCATTGTGGATTGTATGAAACTCCAATCCACAACAAGTGGATACCATCAACATATGGTACAAATGTTGAAGAAGTTTCCTTTGCCTTTGCCTTACAGCTTTTTTTTACACCCAATGCTGGTTCAGCAGCCACAGCCACAGATTTGGCTCTAAGCAATTTTTATACCCCTTCCAAATTTTTATACCAATCAACAATCATAACCTGGACATTCAGATTCACAAGTATATCTAGGATACCTGCATACTCTGAAGTGTGAGCCTGTCTGTGGTCTTCCAGAGCAGTCAAAAGCAGAGCTTGTGACATTATGCTTAGAACCCAATCTATTCATGGTTATCCAAAAGTAACTCCCATTATCGTCAATGGGTTTTACTCCCAGGTAAGGGTGGTTAGGGTTGCCAGAATATTCTGTCAAAGGTCTGAGTCTTGCTTCCACCCCACCGTTTCCTGAGCACAGGTATGAAATCTGAGTGAGAATTTTTTAATTATGATAGTCATTACCTTCCTCAGCCCCCACAAAGCATGTCTTCAAAGGGAAATACAATGTAGCAGATTTTGTTTAGTAGTTCCATGGCTTTTCTTTTTCAGACATGGCTGACTGTTTCAAATGCCACAATGATCAATATCCAAACGAGGACCAGACTTCCTGCCTTCCCAAAGTTGTTGTCTTCCTGACTTATGAAGAACCTCTGGGTATCGCTTTAGCCATTTGTTTTCTTTCATTAGTGTTGGTTACAGCTCTTGTGCTCAGGTTGTTTATGAAGCATCATGACAGTCCCCTAGTCAAAGTCAATAATCATAGCCTCACCTATACACTTTTAATTTCTCTCTTGCTATCCTTCCTTTCTGCATTGCTACATATTGGACAACCTGAAAAGGTAATGTGTTCCCTCCGCCAGATTACCTTTCGCATCAGCTTCACGATGACTATTTCTGTTGTGTTGGCAAAAACAGTTACAGCACTGCTTGCATTCAAGGCCACAAGTCCAGGATCCTTTGTGAAAAAATGGGTGAGGAAAAGTTTGGCCAGCTTCATTATTCTTCCTTGCATCATTATTGAGGGAGTCATTTGTATTGTAGAGCTTATAATGTTTCCCCAGTTGCCACAAGCTGATATGCATTCACGAGTTCAAGAAATAATTTTGAAATGTAAGGAAACATCTCCAGCACTTTTATATTTCCAAGTAATCTTTTTGGGGTTTATAGCTTTTGTTAATTTAATTGTGGCCTTCCTTGCTCTGAAGCTGCCAGATGCTTTTAATGAAGCCAGATTTATCACTTTCAGCATGCTGGTGTTTTGCTGTGTTTGGTTGGTTGGTATTCCAGTCATGTTAGGGGAAGAAAATGGAAGCCACAGAGATCTTTACTATCTTAGCCTCCTGTGCTGCATTGTTAGGCTTTATGTTTCTCCCCAAATGCTACATTATTTTGTGGAGGCCTGAGCTGAACAGTAAAGAACAGTTAAAGTGGAAACGCTGAAGGAGTGAAGAACTGTCCTTCTCATTCACAGGCTTCTGCTACTCCATCAACAACCATCTGGACCTTTGGCACTTCAATGTACACCTCTGTGTTCAGAACATCTCTTTAATTATAAAAGACAGAGGGCGCAATCCAGAGTAACTATGGGGTGTCCTTGCTCCGGTGTAAGAACAATTTGCTCTGGATTGCAATATGAATTTCCCATAGGTTTTCACTAGGTGATGCAGTAACTATGGGTACACGTAATGTCTCTTACGTGCTCCCGTAGTTACTCTGGATTATAGGGCGATTATACTCTGGATTACTGGTCCACGCAGTTACAGCACCCTTTAGTGTTATTTTATGGAAAGTCAGCTTAACTGCTCCAATGCAAAGGGCTTATTTTGACTTTAGGATACGGGCCTTATGGTGCAATCCTAACCATGTCTACTCAGTCCTATTGTATTCAATGGGGCTTACTTCCAGGAAATTGTGTTTAGCTTTGCAGCCTTATTATACGTTGCATTTTCAATCCCTGACAGGTAATTTCAGGTGAATTATAAAAATAATAATGAATCAAAATAAGTAAACAGTTAAATTAATAAGAATACAAAAATGAAGATGGGTATAATAAATGTCAAGCTTTGTTAGTGACATAGCTAGGGTGGTACAGAGGGTGCAGTTGCACCAGGCTTCAAGCTTTAGGGGGGCTACAAGCTGAGCTTGACATTAGTGTCTAAAATTGTGAAAAACGGGGTAAGTATGAATGATAATACTGTCATGTTACATATTACAATTACAGGAAAGGTAATTTAATGAAAGGAAAGGTAGTTTAATGAAGAATGCAATGAAAAAACTGTATTGGAATATGTACTATCAAACGATATGGCCAAATTAACCAAAAAATAAAATCACAAAAGCCTATGGAACAAAAAGTGACTTTTTAAACTCAAAACTTATCCATGATACTGGTTGCTCTGAGAGTCAATGGGATATAATTCTGGTACTGTATGTAACTAATAAAGTTTTAATATAAATCAGCTCTCATTTCCATATGCAGTACATAGATCATAAAACAATTATCTATGCTAACTGGGAATACAGGTTCTGCTAAATGGTGCTCCTATTATATTTAGTAAGGAAATAATAACCATTCCTCTTTGCCCCGGCACTGTTTCCCTAACCAATAAGGGACAACATTTTCATTATTTTACATATTTAATTTGATTTTGTTGTTGTGGAAGGTGGGGGAGCAACAAAATCTTCTTTAACTCCAGAGAGTAAATAGGTGCTTTAGCTATGCCACTAGCAGAGCAAATGGTGGTGGACTGCTGAGGAGGAGGAGGCAAGTTCTCCCCAATTTTCTTTTTTCTAAATACCCAGCGGATGACACCACTTCTGGTTGTCACATCACTTCCGGGGTAACATTTTTAGCTTTGCATTAGGCTACATGATCATTAGCTATGCCACTGGTCAGAGGTGTCAAAAACCAGAACAGAAAGACAACAAATTCTAAGCAAAGCAATATGATGCCAGTGGAGGAAAGGAAATAATCAATGAAGAATTCCATAAGCGGATACACCCTTTTAAATGTCTGTGAAAATGAGACATGTTCATTTGAAAAAAAACAGGCATCACCACAGAAACTATCCTGTTGAGAGTCACAACCAGGGGTGGGCACAGGCCTACTCCCTCCGGTTCGGGAGGGGGGTTCTTCCAATACCCCTGCCGCTAGCAAGCAGGCAGCGGCGGGGGCCCCCCAGAACCATGGGGACGGTTCCTTCCTCCCCTCGGCCGGGGGAGGCAAGCAGGATGCTGCGCAGCTCCTCTGCACTCTTCCTTCTTCCCCCGGCCAGGGGGAGGCACAGAGCCCCATCCTCTGCATGTCTACTCAGAAGTAAGCTCCATGATTGCCAATGGGGCTTACTCCCAAAGCAGAGAGGGGATGATTTCAGCCTGAGAGCCCCATCCTCTGCATGTCTACTCAGAAGTAATCTCTATGATCACCAATGGGGCTTACTCCCAAAGCAGAGAGGGGATGGTTTCACCCTGAGAGCCCCATCCTCTGCATGTCTACTCAGAAGTAATCTCCATGCCAATGGGGCTTACTACCAAAGCAGAGAGGGGAAGATTTCAGCCTGAGAGTCCCATCCTCTGCATGTCTACTCAGAAGTGAGTCCCATGACAGTCAATGGGACTTACTTCCAGGAAACTGTGGCTGGCACTGCAGCCTGAGAGCCCAATCCTAGGATGACTACTCTGAAGTAAGTCCCATGACAGTCAATGGGGCTTACTCCCAGGAAAGTGTGGTTAAGGTTGCTGGGGGGCACTAACAAAAACTTAGATTAAAAAAAAATTATTTTTTTAAAATTTTTAGATTTTAAAAAAAATTTCCCCTTTAAATTCTCCCCGGCCCCACCCCTGACCCTGGCCACACCCCCTGACCCTGGCCACACCCCCTGACCCTGGCCATGCCCCCTGACCCAGCCTGGCCCTGCCCACTTCCAGGGAACCGGTTCTTGGGTTAGGCTGGGCCCATCACTGGTCACAACTCATTGTTAGAGATCAGCATAAGGCAATGTTATTTTTCCTTACAAAGGGGTGTTATTCTTCGTCAGGAAAAATAACCTCACCTTTCGCAGGTCCCTACCCACAAAACATGCCTTAATAAGGGCAATACATTATCGAAGGTGTGCTTATTAGTTTTATGATTCTTCTTTTGCAGATATGGCTACTGCTGATGGTTTCACGTGCCAAAATAAGTATAAACTTATTTTGGGTACAAGCTCAGCCAAAATTCAACCTAAATGCCTA
The DNA here is from genome assembly GCA_030015325.1 of Cryptoblepharus egeriae. Taxonomy (NCBI): domain Eukaryota; kingdom Metazoa; phylum Chordata; class Lepidosauria; order Squamata; family Scincidae; genus Cryptoblepharus; species Cryptoblepharus egeriae. Next base: position 84,428,999 of record JAREYC010000004.1, read on the forward strand.
GTGCAGTGGTGCTCAAACTGGTGGGATGTGACCCACTATTGAAACATAAAAGGTTCACTTTCCCCTTAAAGGGAATGATGTAGAATTGGGTGCCGCACTGGCACCACAGCAGTTGGGGAACCACTGTCATCCAGAAACATTAAAAGATACCTAGGGAACTCTACTGCCTCCCCAGGGGTCCTGGAGGTTCACAGCCCCTCAGCAATCATCCCTCCACAGTAGTGAGCTCCCATCTGAATTGGAACCCACTTTTTGTTTTCAGTTTGATCTCTGTAGCTCAGAGCTTCCAAAACCAGAAGTGAGCTCCATCGAAGCTTGCTGCTACAGAGGGGAAGTTTGCCAAGGTGCTGCAATCCTCCAGGCCTATCGAGGAGGCTACAATCTCCAGATATGTTGAAATGCTGTTGGGTGCCACAATGCAACAATCATTGTAATGCTGCCAGGGCACCCCCCTCCATCCCAATGCCTTCCATTAAAACTGGCCAGTATTTATCAGACTCCTGGAGAGTTTGAGAATCAGTGACATACCAACATATGGAAGAAGTTGGGAGGAATGTCAAAATAGAATAAATAGCAACTAAAAATTTACTTATAGTGTGCCAGTGAGATACTGCACCAAGCATTCCACCTGTATCAATAAACAATGGTTATAGGTGGAAGATAAAGAATGGGTATCAGGAGTATCTGGTGGCAGTTTTGGTAGAAGTGGTGAATGAGTCTGTTGAGCGCCAATGAGCAATGAAGAAGAATGTGAATATGAAATCCCCAAAAAACTTTGTCATGTGCAGCTATATCAGAAGCCCTCCTCAGTTGAAAAATGTTGCTGTGCTTTCAGGTTTTCATGAACTTCAAGTGGTTGAACTTCTTCCCTTTCTTTCTCTATCAGTGCTCCAGTTGGAATGACTCAAGAGCCATTCAAGCTGGCAAGAGAAATGTGGAGATGCCTTGGATCCATAATAAAATCAATCAGTCCATCAATCAACAGTATTTATATTCCACTTTTAAACAAAAAGTTCCCAAAGCAGTTTACAGATAAAATGAAACAATTAATGGTTAATGGCTCCCTGTCTGAAAAGGCTCACAATCTAAAAGATGCACAAGAACACCAGCAGAAGGCACAATAAAAGATATTTCTGATGTGAGGAAAGCAAGTTAATTTTCATCTGTTAAATAAAAGAAAACCCACTTAAGCCCAGTTAGGAGGGGTCTAACAATGAATCTACAATGGATCCTCCCTTGTATCTACAGTACAGTGGATGACTGAAGATACTGGACTGCAGATACTGGATAAGCAGATGCAGAATATGTATTTTGATATTGATACAAAGACTTTTTAATTTTATTTATTTTAAGCTCAAATTTCAAGTTAGCCAGTGTAAGAATTGTATTTCCTACTGAGCTCAAAATTCTAGGTTTTTAAATTGCTTGTCTCACTGCACATCAGTGCAATCAAACTTTCAGGAAGACAACAACTGTTGCTATTAAAAATGCTAATTTCTGGCCCCTATAATTATTAAATGAATACAATTATAGAGCAGCTGATTGTTACAACCTGCCCTGGATTTCCAGTAGTCAACCCAGTAGATGGCATAAATATGCCCCTTTCCATCTGGGGATTTGGAGCTTAGGAGGCTCCATGCGATGAAGTTCTGTTATTTTTATTTAACATTCTAAACTTCATCAAGCCTAATAGCAAATGGAGCCACACTACAAGTCAGCCTGTATTAATCATAGATATTCCAATGATATTGGATTCTGAGATTAATGATACTGGAAAAAGATGCAAATAGAAAACGCTGGGTTCAGAAAGCTGGTTTGCATTCAAGATGCACTCAAGATGGTGATATTTATCATGCTCATTGTGGTGTTGTTACCTCGTGCAGTTGGTGATACTCAGAATATTAATTGTGGAGATAGGTATCCTGAGTTTGTTCATCACAAGTACTACCGGGCAGGCGATCACATCATTGGAGCCATTGTCTTTCAGAACGCACTTGTTATCAATGAAAGTATTTTCAACCAAAATCCTCTTCAGCTTCCGCTTGACAGGTTTGAAAAAAATTCCCCCATCCTATCCCATAATAAAATTCCATCCCAACCCATATCTCTATGCAGTTTATATTCTCTGGCAAATCAGGAAGGTCACATTGACAGGAATCTTCAGTAATGGAAAAACCCAGCAGGATGTGATTCGAGTGGATTAACTGCTTCCCATGACTCATAATGGGTCATAATGAGGGCGCTTTCTAGATCACCAAGTAAACCTTTTGCAACATGATATGATTCTGAGTAGCCCCCTCCCTTAAAAAAAATCCAAAACTTTGCTGCAACTGTGTAGTGAAATGGGGCTGGTGTTGTGAAATGGGGCTGCTACTGGCTAATTTGCATACTTGGAGGTTCCCTTTCTGCCTGTGAGATAGAGCATAATGCATGACTGTCCATTAAAATGTGAGTCAAGTTGTCTGATTCAAATACAGAAGCTGAATCAGGGGCTTCCTGACTCAAGTGTTTTTCAGACTCTTCCAGGCATGCAACTTATGTGCCACTATGGCTACAATCCTAAAGGGCTTACTCAACAAAATAGGGCTTAGTTTTGAACAGACAAGGTATTGATTGTGCTCTAAGCCAGAAAAAAACCCCATACAGTTTCATGATTCAAACTGAAGGCACTTGACCAGAATTCCCATCTCTGAGAATGCTAAAAGTAAATTTAGAATAAAGTTGTACTCTTCCTTTTCCATTTAGGAGTTGATGATATAGAAAGATGGACTATGAAACTCAGACCGCAGCTCAGCAATATTGCATCTCTTTGAACATGCCAAGAGGTTAGGAATGTAAAGAGAAAAATCTGAAAGCAGCACAGGGATCGAATGTCTTATTTGAAAAGAATAAGTCAAAACCTCCCAGTAGAGACTAAGGGCACAATCCTAATCAATTTTCCAAACTCCAGAGAAAGGGCAATGTATGTCTGAGGTTAGGAAGCAAACTTTGTCTTTCCTTGAGGAGGCCTCCATGACTGTCCCCCCAACTGCAGGATGCCTCACTGGCACAGTTAGGATTGCACTCTAAATATGTGGCCAGAATTTTAAAAAATGAAGGTTTCAAAAAGAAGTTCTTTTTTTCTACACAAAAGCCACTTAGAATGGATTAAGCATGTGAAGTATTTGGAAGTATTTTCTTTATTCATCTGATGTTGAATAATGAGAGTGATCATTTCCGACTCTGAGTCAATGTGAAATGTAGCTCTATTACCTGAACTTTTTATCCACCATAAGAGTAGGAGAAAGAAAAGAATTTGGTTTGTTCCAAAACCAAACAATCAAATCACCTTTGTTGTACCACGAATGACATATTGCCAAATTCAATGGTATTAAAGGTAAAGGATTCCATATTATGCTAACAAAATAACACTGAAACTCTTTCTCTTGCTCTCTCTCCCTCCCTCTCTCCTTCTCGTGTGTGTGTGTGTGTGTGTGTGTGTGTTTGATTTTGTCTTGGACAGAGACTGAGGAGGAGAAAGAGGATGTTTTTAAGATACTAGGAAAAAAAATATTCATTTCTCTGTATTTGGACTCTCTCACTATGTATCTCACTCCTTTTAAGATGGGAAATCCAAGCTGCCATCGTCTTCAGGGATACCTGGTTAATTGACTATAATAAGACCTAAGTATACATGAATAGGACTGGGATTCCAATGTCACATTTAATTTAGGTTGATATGGTCTTTACATTGTTATATATGAGGGCTCCTTACTCCTATTTAACTTATTCCAATTTATAGAGTTCTGGTATATTAATGCATATTATAATAGCAATAGTAATATTTGATTCATAATGTAGTGGCAATAATTTCAGAAAGTGCAAAATACTGTATGCCAATGATTCAAAATCTCTTGATAGTATGTTTATTCAGAACTACCAACATGTCCTGGCTTTGGAATTTGCTGTAAAGGAGATCAATGAAAATCAATACTTGTTGCCTAATCTGACACTGGGATTCAACATTTATGACAGCTATCTGGAGGCAAGGTGGATCCATCATGCCATATTGCAATTTATTTCCCCAAAGGACAGATTTGTTCCCAACTACAACTGTGACATTCAAGATAACCTAATTGCAGTCACTGAAGAACTGACTTCTGATATTAGCCACAGAGTGCCAGAAGTTTTGAACTGCTACAAGATTCCACAGGTAAGATGTATGCATTATTAAAAATTATTAACTTGGGCATACTATTTGCCTGTCTTTTCTTTTGAGATGCATTAGTACCTTGATTTAAGAGCAGCTTGAATTAAGAGCGTTTTGTATTAAGAGCAAAATTTTCTCAGAAATTTTGACTTGATTTAAGAGCATTGTCTTGAAAGAAGAGCACTTCTGATAAAATTTGGAACAGGCTTCCATGGCCAGGGAACACATGAGGCAATCTGGGGCTTACAGCCTGAGGCAGGCTGTGGCAGTGTGGAAGTTATGCCTTATCAATGTTCCAAAGCTGATCCCTCCATGAGTAGCATGGGAATGTTAAAGCTGCACAAGATTCCATTGAGCCAATGGAGAGCAGTGACTCCATTGGAGATAGTGAAAGTCATCCGACAAAATAAGTCTCTCCTCTCTCTTGTCTCCCTCACACCAGCCATGAAGGTTTTCTTTATTACAGTGTTTTGTATTGGATTACAGTGTTATGTAATCATTTATTTATACAGTTAATATTTTTATACGTATAAATGTTTTTGGTTCTGGAACCAATCATCTGAGTTTCCATTACGGGAAAAATTTCCTATGGGAAAAGCCGCTTTGTATTTTGAATTACAAGCTTGTTTCTGGAACGGGTTATCCTCATAAATCAGGGCACCACTGTATTTTCTTTGTACCCAATCCAATTGACACAATATATGATACCAGTTGAGTTATAAGCAACACCATAGTTTCTTTCGTCCAGTAACTTTGTGAAAGATCAAGTGAATCTGATGCCACTGGCAAGAAATAAATTTTTCACTGCTCCATCACGTTTTTCATTCTTCATATCAATTTCTAATGTTATTGTCCAAAATATTTGTTGTGTGTCTTATCAATTATCAGAAAGCTGATGGTGAGCCTTGACAATTTTAGCACTGTGTCAATGTGCCCTGAGATTTTAAAAAAAGATTGAAAATGGCTGCATAGAGGAGAGAAATTGAACTGCCAAGAGGTGATTTGCAGTTTGGAACCAGAGTAAAACTACTGAAGTGACAAGAAGTGGTTAATGAATATTTTTCTCCAGCATAGTACACAGCACTGAAATGAAGACTTGAAGGAGCAAAACTGATATTATTCAAGAACAGCCATTCAGGCATAAGAAGAAAATCTCCTTTCCTTCAAGGAAAACTTCAGGCACACTTCCCACAGATGGGCACTCATTCATTATACATTATATTTTAGTCTAAACTATGTTAGAATAGAGGGATAATAATTAAAAAAAAATTAATGCACCAAAATATATTTATTTTTGCTCTTTTTATTTCTTTCCTTGACAACCACCTTTCAGAAGAAATAAATGTTGCTTTGAAAATTCATTCTATATATTCTTTCCATTTCAATTTAGCTGCTTTATGGTTCTGCTGGAGTTTTAGTAGATATGATTCAAGCAGCGTTTGTCTATCAAGTCGAACCAACTGGAGTCAATCAGTGCAGAGGAATACTCCAATTACTTCTGCATTTTGATTGGACATGGATTGGATTAATTGCTGCCAATCTGATTCATTTACAATGGTTCATGGAGGTCATGCTCCAGGAATTTACAAAACAAGGCATCTGTTTTGCCGTTTTGGAATCATTCAGCTCTGTAGCTAATAACAATATCGTGGAACAAAACATAATCAAATATTATGATGAAATCATAAAATATAAAGTCAATGTATCAGTCTTCTATGGAGACACTGATTCCATGCAGTATTTGAGATGGATCTTAACTGAAAAAGGCAGATATCATAAACCAAGAAGTAATGTCTGGATTCTGACAAAACAGATGGACTTACAATATTCTGCCAGCTACTACTATTCAAATATTCAAGATTTTCATGGTAGTTTATCATTTGCAACACACTCCAATGAACTTCAAGGATTCCAATCATTTCTTCGGAGCAGAAACGTTTCCAGCAGTAAAGAAGATGGTTTTATCAAGGATTTTTGGGAAAATGCCTTTCAGTGCACATTCTCCAGTTCTCCTCCAGGTGACACAGAATGGGCTTCCTGCACTGGAGAGGAGAAGCTGGAAAGCCTTCCAGAGTTTATCTTCCCAATGAGCGTAACAGGCCAAAGCTACACCATCTACAATGCTGTCTATGCTGTGGCTCATGCTCTCCATGCCATGTATGTGTCTGAATCCAAAAACAGAGGATGGCTGGCAGGAGAGAGAAGGAAGTTTCAGAATCAGCAGTCATGGCAGGTAATAAACACATCCATGCATTTCCTGTAGCATGTGTAGGATAAATATTATTCCCATATTATTGGAAATACAGTGGCGCCTCACGTAAAGAACAACTTACGTAAAGTATGTTTCACGTAACAAAAATTTCTCCAGGATTCTGCTTCATGTAAAGAAAGTGCTTCACGTAAAGAAAACATTTGTTGGCAGTTGGGGCAGACACGCTGCCTAGCACACCTGCCCATAGTGAAAGCAACACTTCTACACTGTTCCTCTTGCGGCTGGGTGTCTGCTGGGCAGAGGGAGAGAAGAGCAGTGGAGAAGAGGGAAGCAGCTCAGGGCTAGCCAGAAGGGAGCAGGGGAGAGAGAGGCTCAGGATGGAGAGAAGGAGAAAGTGGGGAGACACTTTGAAGGTGTCTTGGATTGCAGCCTCCTAACCATGTCTACCCAGAAGTAAGCCCCATTGAATTAAATAGGTCTTACTCCCAGGAAAGTATCTTTAGGACTGCAGCCTAAGTAGACTTCATAAGATCATGCACATTGAATGCATGTTTTGAATTCAATTCCAGTGTTTTGTCATCATTTTTACATCCAGTTAATATTTTTATATGAATATTTTTGGGGTTGTGGAACCAATCATCTGAGTTTCCATTATTTCCTATGGGAAAATCCGCTTCACGTAAAGAAAGTTTCACGTAAAGAAACTGCCTCCAGAACGAATTAATTCTGTTACGTGAGGCGCCACTGTAGTGCCATATCTTATCAGACCTATCAGAGATAAATGTAGGTAACAAGTAAGCTGGTGGCACTTCCATGCAATATGGTGCCACTTCCATGAAAGTAAGCTGGTGGCACTTCCCAGCAGCATCAGGGCTAAGGAGTACTATTGCTAGTAATTAATCCAGTACTATTGCTAGTAATTAATGCCCTGTAAACAGCTTGAGAGGAGAAATTATCTCTATTTTTTTTTATTGAACTGTCTGCTGCACCCAATACCTCATCTGCTTTGCAGCCTCTGAACAGAAACAACACCTTGCAACACCTGTTACTTGTTGTAAGCACAAGATTTTAGTAAATCAAACATACAAATAAAGTCCCTTTACTGATGAAACAGGATGTTGCTCATGGGTCTAAAATCAGTGACCTGCTTATCTTTGAACCAAGAAGCACAGAGCCTTTAACCACAGAGCCACAAGGGATCCCCATTTTACCTGTTACTGAAGATTTAAATCAATGTGGCTTACACATTCTAGGGTGCAATCCTAACCTAGTTCAACACGACTCATTGGTCTTCCCGCTCAGGTGGTGATGTAGGGAAGCAAGTACATTTCTGTGCACTGACCAAACCCCCAGGAGAGGTGCAGAAGTGGCCTACTGCACTTTTGTGACACTCCCAGACCAGCACGGGACTTGTGCTGGGGCTTATGCCAACCTAACTTTTTAATAACAGTGTGGGGGGGGGGACCAGTGGTGGGCTCCATCAGGTTCGCACCTACTCTATAGAAACGGTTGTTAACAAGAAATAGGACATATAAAGTTTAAAAATAGCCATTTAAAAGTGGCTGCCAGATGGGCATAGAACTGGTTGTTAATTTCTTTGAATTCCATCACTGGGGAAAACAATACCAGCAAACAATTCCAGTGCCTCAGTTTCCCTAAAAAATAGTTATCTTTGCCCTCCTGTTGTAGAAAATGAGCTGAGCCTGAACCTAGTATGCTGAAAATGTGCAGAAAAAGGTTTCATCTTTCCCACAGAAAACAAAAATTGGAAAAATTCAGAAAAATCCCATAGAAGTGCTTATCAGCACAATCCTAACCATGTCTACTCAAAAGTAAGCCCCATTGTGTTCAATGGGCTTTACTCCCAGGAAAGTGTCTTTAGGATTGCAGCCTGTGTGCTATTGAGGGAGTGGGGTGGTTGAATTAAGGAATGGGGAAGGGAATGTATATTCCATCCTATAGAGCCTTCAACATGCCCCAGACGTGCATTTGAAGGAGAGAATTTTGATTCTTGTATTGATTGCTTATTGATTAAAAGTAAGCCAGCAAACTCTTTAGAGTTTTATCTTTTATAATTGATGTTAGAAATATTGTTTTCATGCTATTCTGGAGTGATTCCTAAGTTCCACCCAATGAAATGAGGTCTATATATTCTTAGAACAACCATTTACATAAGCAAAACTGAACATAGGACCTGGATTTTGATAAAGCCAATAAAATTTAGACAAAACTTCTAAAAAGTATCATCTCTTCCCATAATGTGACAGTTGGACCTATTCCATTACGATAAAAAAATTTAGGGACTTTCGACCCTCTTAATATAATGATTAATGCACAAAATTATGCCAATATCTTATGGTCATCATGACCCATGTTCCGTTGTACAAAATACATATTCAGTCTAAAGCTTTTTCTTAGAAAGACTGGTTTCATAATATCCTTTTAGAATCTGCTCCTCATTTGCTTTCTTTACCTTTATAAGTAAATGGAATTTTAACAATTTAGGACTTGTCTTCAATTTTTAAGCTGTTTGAATATATGAATACTGCTTGAAAATTATAACCCTGTATGTATGTATGTATGTATGTATGTATGTATGTATGTATGTATGTATGTATGTATGTTTTAACTTAGATATCATGCAGGTAATTATTTTTTGCCTGTTAACTCTTGGAATTGACTCTGGGCATCTAGAAGCAGTAGTGACAATGGGTCAGAGTAAAGGTCAGGAAAATGCAGTGAAATTATTATCCAGCTCCTGATTCATTGCTGATGGGCTAAAGTCAGGGTGACCATATGACCAGAAATTCCCAGATTTGTCCTTTTTTTTAGTCGTCTGTCCAGGTGCCCTCAATTTTGGCTCCATTTTGGAATTTTGCAACTGTGTGCGCTGCCCCATCATGTCATTTATTGTTGGATTTGTATTGAAGAGCAGAATTCAGTGAAAAAATCCATTTTGAAATATGTCCTTCCTATCAGCAAAAGTACAGCAAAAAAAAACTAAAAATCAAAAATATGTATTGAGCTCTATGGGAAAGTGAAAGAGCCCCATATTGCAGTTTTACTCATGCGTAGGCAAATGTGCCATATGCCATTGGAAAGGGCAGGCTAAGCGGAATCTAAGGGCACCAGAATTTTCCTGATCCAATAAACACAGCCCCCCACAAATCACCACAGAAGAAGGCCTCTAATAATTGATATTTATGGGAACTGAAAGAGAACCATATTGCGCTTTTACTAATTAGTAGGTGTGGTGTGGGCTGTGAGTGGTGCAAGCGGTAAAGACGCTGTGCCTGTTAACCAGAAGGGCAGGGTTCGATTCCTGGGTCGGCCCCACAAGACAGGGTGAGCTCCTGTCCTTAGCCCAGCTCTGCGATGCCAGCTGGATCCAATCGTATTGGCTCTGCCTTTCCATTGGACTAATTCAGTGGCGTGGAGAGGGGGGATTTGCTGCTTGGGTAACAGCCTATCCTCCATTAAAAATACAACCCAGGCTTTCATGTTTTGCGTGCAGCGTATGCAGAACCGAGCATGATACCATAGTCTTTCAAGAATGACGGAGGCCTGCTTTTTTTTTTTTAGTTAGTAGGTCAACTTGCCTTAGATATTTGGAAAGGGCAGGCTGAGAGGAATTTGGTCCTGATCTAATGAATGCAGCCCCTACCTGGCATCCCACAAGAAAGCCCCTTCTCCAAGCTCCACTGCATTTTGAAAGTGAGACTGCACAGCCGCTTTTACTCTCAAGTAAGCAAGCATGCCTTGGCTGGTGTGGAAGGTCATTCCAGGGAGTGTAAGGCTTCCAGAATGGTCCTGATCCTATGCACTTGGAACTTAGAAAAGCTACACTAGACAGCATTTGAGTGTTTTCCACATTTGAGTGTTTTCAGCTTTCATTTGTCATGTCCTACATTTTGCTTGGCTGTCCTACATTTTTGAGGGGGCCTTTTTCTCTTTTTTTGTTATTGCATATGGTCACCCTGGCCCAGGTGGAGAAAAAATCAAGCAGTAGCACAGCCTCATAATGTGACACAGAAAGGAAAGAAGGCTAACTTCTTGTTTACCATCCTTTTGATGTCATGCATAGGTTCTCCTTGGTGCCACAGCTTTAGAGCTAATTATAGCACTGGTTCCCAGTACTCTTCCCAAGCTTTGACTCTCTCTTTCTGCTCTGGTCCTGACCTTCAGTTCCTTCATCCAGTTCCCTGCTATACTTCCTCTTCTCCAGTCAGATCTTCTACTTCCTACTCTCGGCCCACACTCCAAGTTCTGTTTCATGTCACTTCCCTTGGATGCTGGAACTTGCAGCTAATAATCTGGACTGAAATAATATTAAATCAATCAATGGTACATTTTCTATGTCACTGCAGAAGTTTCAAAACCGCATTGCCCAATTACCCAATTAACAAAATTATCATTTTGTTCAAATTGTTTTTCAATTTCTTTTTAATTTAGCTTCACAATTTCATGAAAATGGTGTCCTTTAACAATAGTGCCGGTGACCAGATTTCCTTTGACCAGAATGGGGAATTAGTTGCTGGATTTGACATTCTAAACTGGGTCACATTCTCAAACCAAAGTTTTGTGAAAGTCAAAGTGGGCAGAATAGATCCGCAAGCTGAAGTCATAATTAATGAGGATGCCATTATATGGCACAACTGGTTCAATCAGGTAGGACTTAAATATAATCAGTATTTTGGGAAATAATGCCCTTATCAAGTGGGTAGAGTTGATAAGGGCAGTGACTGTTCAAGTGGCTTCTGCTGGTGTTCTTTTTTGCATTTTAGATTGTGAGCCCTTTTGGGACAGGGACCCATTAGCTTTTAATTAGCTATTATTATTTTTCTATTTTCTTTGTAAACCGCTTTGTGAACTTGTTAGTTGAAAAGCGGTATATAAATACTGTAGGTAGATGTAGGTAGGTAGTTGCAAATCCTTGAGAACCCGTCTGGTATCTCAAGGAATCTGTCTCAAACATCACGTATCGTTTGAAAGCAATTCTGGACTTTTCAACATGATACCTTGATTAATAGCATGAGAAGCGGGTCTTAATCATCTGCCAAAACAAAATTTTGTTTTGTTTGTACGCTACAATGGCTCAGACCTTACACTGTGTTAGTTGACCTGAGGGTCGACAGGTTGACCTTCAAGACGGTTCAAGATCTCAGTACCACAACTCAGAGTGAGCTCCTGTTCACTGCCCAGCTCCTACAAACCTAGACATCTGAAAGCATATAAATGCGAGTAGATCAACAGGTATCACTTTGGTCAGAAGGTAACAGCATACTGTGTGCCTTGGCATTTAGTCATGCTGGCCACATGAACACAGAGGCATCTTTGGCCTTGTAATGGGGATGAGCACTGCACCTTAGAACTGGTCACAACTAGCAGGGCAACCTGTGGGATAATACTTTTACATTTATATTTTTATGTCCACATTAATATTCTTTTCTCCCTATGTGAATGATACTTTTGCATAGGATTGCACTGTACAATTCTAATCCCCCGTTAGGCCCTCACAAGTGCTGGCAAAAGACCTATGCTGGCATTGCGAAAATGCCCTCAGGCACTTCTGTGCCATTATTGGGGTGTTAGGCAAAATATACAGACAAGCATTGGGTTCCCCATAGACCTGAACAATAGTTGTGCTGGCCTACATTGGCTAGGTTTGTGCCCTTTGAAATACAGTCAGGAGTACTGAGATGATCCCTAGAGTAGCTGCAGGGATTTAATAGGTCCATGCAGTTTTAGTTCATTAGTTGACAAGGACTTGACATTTTTATTTCATTTTGAAAGCTCAATTTCACGTTATGATGGCGTTAAATACCAGTTTAGATTACCTCTATTCCAGGTTCATTGTTCTGAAGTTTAATATTTTCCTCTTTCTCTGCTGAACTAGGAAAAACCTCTTTCATTGTGTAATGACAACTGCTGTCCTGGATATCAGAAAATAATCAAGGAAGGGGAGCCCTTTTGTTGCTATGATTGCATCCCATGCCCAAAAGGGAAGATATCTGATCAAAAAGGTGATTGTTTCAGTGTACAGACTTAGTAAAAAGAGAGGCCATAATTTAGAGAAATCAGACTGAAGTCACTGGATCTTTTCTTTCAACCAATCCTCATTATTTGACTTGTGTTTTTGGATTCTGTAGTTTCTCTGTGTGTTAACCTCTGGCAAATAATGCACAGCAGCACTGGTGCTGGCTCTGCTTCATGCAGTGAGCCACTCAGGGCAAACGAGAATCAACCGTGGAGGCACAATCAAAAATAGAACCTGTTACAAAATTATGATATAAATATGAAAATAGCCATTTATTACAAGGGTCCTGGAGTCCTTGAATCATACATCAGCTATCATGCATAATGTTGGAGACACTATATTTCAAGGGTGCATACAAAAGACTTGTCAGTCCTTAAATCCAAAGGGAGGCTGAAGGTGAGTTCAAGTGAAGAAGGTTGTTCTGCTAACACAGCGTCAACTAAAGCTGGGTTTCACATATAGCTTTTTCAAAAGCAGAAGCAATTCATTTATAGCCTCATGAAACTTTTCATTGCACATAGCCTGGCCTCCAAGGCACAGTCAGGGCCCTCAATGGGACATCTTGGATGTGCACCAGTGCTTTGATTGGAACAGTCTAAGTGGATGTGAGGGGGTATGTCTAAGTGTGCAATTTCCTCCTGTTTAATTTTTTAGTAAAGGGATGGCAAACCTGAAGTTTCATTAGATGACATTTCAGGTTGTGCTGCCCCTGGTTCTGGTAATAAGAGAAGACTGAAGTTATGCTTCCATGAAGTGACTGACCTGTTTTTCATCAGAGGGTCTAGCAATATTAACCTTACAGAAAAGGTAAAGGTGTCCCCTGCAGGTTACACTGCTAATTGTGATTGAATGTAGGGTGTGTTGCTCATCCCCATTTCTAAACCTTTAGAGCCAGCATTGTGCAGAGACACTTCCATGGTCATGAGGCAGGCATGACTGCTGAAGGCGTACAAAATGTTGTTTTACCTTCCCACCGAGGTGGAACCTATTTATCTACTTGCACTTACATGCTTTCAAACTGCTAGGTTGGCAAGAGCTGGGCTAAGGGTGGGAGCATTACTGATGTTCCCAGAATTGTCATCTGAATAGCTTATTGGCTATTAGAATTCCAGATTACCTGATATTGTTTTAGAAGTGGAATCTATGCTTTTGAAACTCTATGCAGTAAAACCTTGGATTGAGAGTAGCTTGGACTGAGAGTGTTTTTCAAGAGAAGCAAACATTTCTAACATTTCAGGTGATGACTTAGAAAGTAGAGGAAAATGTCCCAGCAGGGATACAGCAAGTTTCAGAGCTCCACCAGGACCTACTCAGCTCTCCTGAGAGACCAGCCTATGCATTTATACTCTAAAGTAAGCCCTAGAAGTGGGGCTCACTCCTGCTTAAGGGGGGGACAACAAAATGGAGCCTGAGAAACTTAGCCTTGAATGTCTACTCTAAAGTAGGCCCTAGTATAATCAGTGAAGCTCACTCATGTGTAAGGGTGGCAGATTGCAGCCTATGAGACCTGAGAGACAAAAGATAAGCCTAAGTGTTACATAAAGCATCTGAGTGCCCCAACACTGATTCCCAAGCAAAGCTCTGATACCTGGATGAGAAGTATTGACTATAGTAGTCAATTCCACCCACTTCCCACACAGCAAGTTTTTAAGGTGATAACAAAATGTAGTGCATTTGATTATTTGATCAATATCTTTCTTTTTTCAGACATGGCTGACTGTTTCACATGCCCCAGTGATCAATATCCAAACGTGGACCAGACTTCCTGCATTCCCAAAGTTGTCATCTTCCTCTCTTATGAAGAACCTCTGGGTATGGCTTTGACCATTTGTGCTGTTTTCTTTGTGCTGGTCACGGCTCTGGTGCTAAGGTTATTTATTAAGCATTGTGATAGCCCCATAGTCAAAGTCAACAACCGGAGCCTCACCTATACAATTTTAATTTCTCTCTTGCTGTGCTTTCTTTGTCCATTGCTAAATATTGGCCGACCTGACAAGGTATTATGTATCCTCCGAGACAGTATCTTTAGCATCAGCTTCACAATGGCTATTTCTTCGGTGTTGGCAAAAACAGTGACAGTTGTACTTGCATTCAAGGCCATAAAGCCAGGCTCCATGATGAAGAAATGGGTGGGGAAAAGATTGGCCAGCTCCATTATTCTACCTTGTGTCATTACTGAGGTAGTCCTTTGGATTGTAGAGCTGACAATGAATCCTCCAAGTACATATGCTGATGTACATTCATTGGCTCAAGAAATAATTTTAAAATGTGAAGAGCCATCAATAACCATCACTTATTTGAAATCGATCCAGATGTGCTTTCTGTACATTGCCTTTTTCATTTTGGCCTTTCTTGCTCGGAATCTGCCAGATGCTTTTAATGAAGCCAAGTTTATCACTTTCAGCATGATTTCATATTCTTGTACTTCGCTGGCCTTTCTTCCAACATACTTCCACCATACAAAAACAGAACTTCTGGTGATCTATATATTAATCTCAAGTGCTATCTTGCTGGTCTTCATGTTTTTCCCCAAATGCTATATCATTATATGGAGGCCTCAGCTGAATAGCAGGGAACAACTGCAAAAGTGGAAACGGTGAAAAGGAGAAGATATATTTGTTGCAATCACTGACTTCTTCTCCTCCTTTGACAACTATGTGGAGTTTTGCCATTTTAATTGTAAACCCTATTTTATTTTATTTTTTTTTAAAAACCTTTATATACTGCCTTTCCAAGTTGTGAGAGGCAATTTCTTGTGGCTTAACAAGAGGAGTACAAGAATAAAAAATAGAAGAATAAAAGAAACAGTAAAAAGAGTAAAAGAAAAAAATCTAAAATCCAAAAACATATCCAAAACAATAAGGAATCAATGCAGGTAAGGAAAAAGAATTCCATGAGATTCCATGAGGCAAAAATGTTTTCTGACTCTTCAAAATGTCAGTAAATAGTAGGAGGTCCTGATTTCACTTGGACCACAGTGGTCTGATGGGTGATGGAAGATATATCAGAATATAGGTGTCCCTTGTTACCCACCAGCATTCTGGAACGGAATCTCTCATGGATTAAAAAAATACAAGAATAAATAAAACACTGGAAAAATAGGTTTTAAGACCCAATTCCAGGTTTCATGTTCTTGTTCATGTTGCATAGGGTCTGGCCTCAATATCTGCAGGGGTTTGATTCTGGGACTGAAGCATGGAAAGACTGCTTGCAAAATTGCCTCTCTAAAACAATAGAAAAACAGTTTTTTTAGGCACACATCTGGTTTCATTCTTCCATCACTGGAGCTCTTAAAGCAACACTTACAACAGGTCAACAGATGCCTCCCTTGGTGTACTGTCAGGTATGTACTGCAAGGACAATGTTGTTGGTGATAGTGAATAATCACAATCAGCGAAGCTCTAAAGTCAGTTAATGGGAATTGTGAAAAGGGTTTTGTTTAGACTGGAGGATATTCTCAGAATGTATGCTTAAGTCAGAGCTATAAAGTCTACAATGAATTTTAGAGCACAATCCTAACCATGCCTACTCAGAAGTAAGCCCCATTGTGTTCAATGGCTCTTACTTCCAGGAAGGTGTCTTTAGGATTTCAGCCAAAGGCACCCCATTCCCATCCCTTAGGATCACCCCATTCCCATCGCTTAGGTTCACCCCATTCCCAGCCCTTAGGATCACCCCATTCTCATCCCTTAGGACCACCCCATTCCCAGCCCTTAGGATCACCCCATTCCCATCCCTTAGATTCACCCCATTCCCATCCCTTAGGATCACCCCATTCCCAACCCTTAGGATCACCCCATTCCCGGACCAGACCAGGAGAGGGGGAGAAGAGAATTCCATCAGTTTTGAATTTAAAAAGAAGTAATATTGTGTTGAAATTAAGTACAGAAAAACAATACAAGTGTTTTTAGCTTATTTTAACATGTCCTACATTTTGTCCTGCATTTTTGGGGTGTCTTACAGGAATTTTGTACTTGGGATAGGAATTTTGGCATTGGTGTGTAGGGATTTGGCTTTTCGTGTCTGGTCACCCTGATAGCTTGCATTTGTCCAGAATCTAATCATTTTCATTCAGACTTGAGAAGAAGGAGGATGGGGGCACAATCTCCAGTTCCCAAACAAGCTATAAAGTTTAAAAAAATGATTATAAAATAAATTTGGACACTTCAATCTCAGCCTATCCAGTGTTGTGCTTTCATGACAACTTTAATCCACTTCCAATAAACTTCTGTTCCATTAAAGAGCACAATCCTAACCATGTCTACTCAAAAGTAAGCTCCATTGAGTTCAATTAATCTTACTCCCAGGGAAGTCTCTTTAGGATTGTAACACAAAGCATTCTGGATTATTCTGAATTATTAAAAGCATTATTCCCCATCATAGGTAGACATTTGCCTATTTTTGGAACAAGCTTTTTTTTGACACAGTATTGGAACATGCTGGAATCTCTAGCATGTTCACACTTCTGAAACAGCGGCGTCTACGCTGGCTTGGGCATGTTGTGAGAATGGCTGATGGTCAGATTCCAAAAGATCTCTTATATGGAGAATTAGTGCAGGGAAAGCGCCAAAGAAGGAGACCACAGCTGCGATACAAGGACATCTACAAGAGGGATCTAAAGGCCTTGGGAATGGACATCAACAGCTGGGAAACCTTGACCTCTGACCGTTCAGCGTGGAGGCAAAAGACCCAGCATGGCCTTCTCCAACTGGAAGAGACACTTGTTTGGCAGGCTGAAGCAAAGAGACAGACCCGAAAGCAGCGAAACCTGGGACCTGGGCAGGGGACGGAATTTATTTGTCCTCAGTGTGGAAGGGATGGACATTCTCAAATTGGCCTCTTTAGTCACACTAGATGTTGTTTCAGGACCTCCAATCAGAGCACGATACCATAGTCTTTCGAGACTGAAGGATGCCAATAATAATAGTGGTTGTGTTGATCATGTGCAGGAAATATTGAGGCAGTTTCCAACAAGGCTTAAGAACCACAAGCTGTGTTCATTGACGTAACCGCAGCATACGCTGCCATGTGGAAAAAGGGCCTGTTATGCAAATAGAGTCAAATTATCCCTTGTAAAATCCTCTATAATTTACTCTACAACAGTGGTTCTCAATCTTCCTAACACCATGACCCCTTTATAAGTTCCTCATGTTGTGGGGACCCCAAACCATAAAATTATTTTCGTTGCTACTTTATAACTGTAATTTTGCTACTGTTATGAATCGTAATGTAAAAATCCGATATGCAGGATGTATTTTCATTGTTACAAATGAAAGGTGTGTTCTATGCACACATTGAACACAATGGGATTTATTTTAGAGTAGGCATGTGTAGGATTGTGTCCTGAGGCTGTTAGTCAGCCCCAGTGTGCATGCAGCTAAAGCCGGAGGTCTGGCAAGCCTGACCTGGCCCCTTGCACCAGGAGTCTTTAGGTGACCCCCAGGAACGCTCTACATGACCCCCAAAAGGGTCCCGACCCCCACTTTGAGAAACGCTGCTCTACAACATGCTAACTGACAGATCGTATATGACAATATAGGTAAGGTAAGAAGATGAAAAAAAAATGGCCTCCCATAAGGTTCTGTAATGGTACCCGCACTGTTCAATTTGTACACCTCAGGTAACTACAAGGGGAAGTAAATCTGGATATGCTGAGAACCTAACTAGCAGCACAAGATAAAAACATGGAAGTTTTTATTGGACTGCTTCCTCACTGAGGATCTTCAGACCTTGGGAAAATTCTTTGCTGACCGGAGACTCACAGAGAGTGTCAGCAAACAATGGTGGCAACATTTCCACCTCAACAACAAACGTGTTACGTAGCCTTGAAGGTCTATCTAAATAACAACCTACTCCCTTATAATCCTCACCCAAAATACCTCAGAATAACTTTGGATTGAACTCTCATAAGACACACGTACAGTGATGGGCTTCAAAAAAATTAAGAACCGGTTCTCTGCCCATCTGGCAGCCACTTTTAAATGGCTATTTGAAACTTTATATGTCCTATCTCTTGTTAAGAACCGGTTCTATAGAGTAGGTGCGAACCTCCTGGAGCCCACCACTGCACACGTAGTGAAAAAGTCTGCTAAAATCAATACCAGGAACAACATACTCTAGAAACTAAGAGGATCAAGATGGGGAGCCTCAGCCTCTACTCTCAGGATATCAGCACCAGGTTGGTTTATTCCACAGCAGAATACTG
The DNA here is from genome assembly GCA_030015325.1 of Cryptoblepharus egeriae. Taxonomy (NCBI): domain Eukaryota; kingdom Metazoa; phylum Chordata; class Lepidosauria; order Squamata; family Scincidae; genus Cryptoblepharus; species Cryptoblepharus egeriae. Next base: position 84,447,642 of record JAREYC010000004.1, read on the forward strand.
TGCCCCTGTATTGCTAAATAGCTGCCGCACTGATAAGATTGATGCCAAACTCAATGAGACTTAGAGCACAATCCTAACCATGTCTACTCAGAAGTAAGCCCCATTGTGTTCAATGGGTCTTACTCCCAGGAAAGTGTCTTTAGGATTACAGCCTATGAGGATTATAAGTGGGTGTACGATATCTACTCCTACTTGCTGGATTCCTGTTTTGAGCCACAGCACAACCAGCTATATGAGGGCAAGATGCCTTGGAGCACAATCCAGAGTAAGGGAAGTGAGGAGAGCCCTAGCTGGGCTGCCCCAACTATTCTGAATCCAGAGCAGAAAGTTATGTTGCATCCAGAGAGTCAGGAAGCCTGGGCTACCCTAACTGCTCCAGAGCATGCTAAGTCAGTGACAGTTGGGGAGGGCTTACTCCCAAGGAGACCCCTATCAGATCACACTGAACAAGGAACAGCTGTGGTGCCTGCCTTATAAGAATGCCCAGAAGTTCCTGACAACCAGTAACAGTTGCAGTTCCTAGTGGAGGATGGATGCAAGGGGATTGCTTGGAGTGGTGCTGTATCCCCAGGTTAATGGGCTGCGGTAGCTGTGTCATATCCTGAGGTTGAGAGGCAGGGGTTGCAGCTGGGCTGGCCAAGAACTCAGATTTTTGGCCAACACTGACATTCTTACTCAGGCTTATCATGGACTCCTATGGGTCTACTCATTACTGTACCTGCTCCTGAGGTGGTATAACTCTGAGGAGCTGGATGAGGGAATTTCTGCCATGGAAAGCGCCTCTGGATACAGCGTAACTGCTCTGCACTAGGCAATGCTAAACATGCCCTCAACATGCCTCTCTGACTAGGCTGCCCAAGCTAGGGCAGGCCAGGACCACCAGTCTTGGGGCAGTCTATCAGCCCAATCCAGAATAGCATTTGGGTTGCGTTATCTATCACTAGGGTGAAGAAACTGCAAGATTCTCCACCCTAGTTACTCTGGAAAAGGCTAGGAAGAGAGCGAGGCAACATAGGGTGCCCCAAGAGAGGTGGACCTGCTCTGCCCGAACTGGGGCAGGCTAGGCAGTTGCAAAAGTGTTGAAGGTCGCAGTGGTGTTTATGTTGGCCACTTACTACTGGATGGCATTTTTCCACCAAAGATTTTGCTATAATGTGATAGAATATTGATTAACAGTGAGTTTATGAGCACAATCCCAACCACACTTTCCCGGGAGTAAGTATCATTGAACACAATGAGATTTACTTCTGAGTAGACATGCTTAGGATTGCATCCCAAGGATCTTGTATGTATGTATGTATGTATGTATGTATGTATGTATGTATGTATGTATGTATGTATTTATTTATATTTCATTGACTCATGTTTTGCCTTTCTTCCTGAAGGGAATTCATCTGTAAATTAGGATACTGCTATGTAGGGCAGAGCAGCCCCTCAGCATTTTCCTTCCTGGTGGAGAACCCAACATGCTTCACAGCAGAGCAGTGAAGTATTACCTACGACGCTATTAAGAAAACATGGGTCTTTGATGCTCTTCAGAAACACTAGCTCTACCATCTGTAATCTCTGTTGATGGTTCTTGGAAGCATCAGGGTACATGGGAGATACAGAGCACAATCCTAAGCATGTCTACTAACAAGGAAGCCATATTGTGTAAAATGGATCTTATTCCTAGGAAAGTGTCTTTAGGATTGTCGCCACAATGTCACCTTGGCTGGGCATTGAAATCAATGATTAATAAGCCAAAGGAGATAGCAGGTTAGTTTTCCATTACATTTGTTTCAACAGCCAAGAATTCAATTTCTGGTGTCACTGTGATCAAAGGAGCAGAAAGATAACAAATTTGCTGCAGTATTTGGAACTGTAATTATCAACTGGACTGAAATTAATTCTTCTGTTTCATGTGTCCCCATGGAGTTCCAGTAGTCAATAACAGAGTGAAGATGGAATAAATATACCCTTGCCATCTGGATACTAGGGACTAAAAAGTCTCCGGCAGACTGGTTTTTGTTTTCCTATGTGTTATTTCCTATAGACTTTCCATCAAGTCTATCAGAAAATGAAGATAGTATTCAAGTTAATCAGTTGTAATTGTGGAGATTCGATGTTATCAGATTGTCTGATCTATTCCAATGATATTGCAGTAGATGGAAATTCAAGACTTGGTATTCAGAGACCTGGTTGGCACTCGAGATGGTGATATTGGTCATGCTAATTGTGGCACTGTTGCCACATGCAGTTTGTGATGCCCCAAAAGCTAATTGTAAAATGTGGCAGCCTCAATTTTTTCATCACAACTATTATCAGCCAGGAGATCTCATCATTGGAGCAATTGTCTTTCAGAATGAATTTCTTTTCAATGAAAGTACCACTTTCAACCAATATCCTCGTGAGCCTCCGCTTGACAGGTTGGAAGAAAGACACCCCAATATGTCTCTAGGTTAAAATCTCTGGATGGCTAATCACGTAGGACAGCCTAGGCTGAATGCATAAATAGCAATCTCAATTGCTCAAAGTTAAACTAGAGTCAAGTACTGCAGTTTTATTCCCACCTGCTAAGTGTTTAGGAAATGGAATTGTTTAAATTTCCAACACAGTACCCTGTTCAGCAATATAACAATACTTTGCATACTCTAATTAATCATTGAGAAAACAGACTGTTGGAGCTACGCAGGGATCTCATATTTTCATATGAAATGAATATAGCAAAGCTTTCTAAAAGAGAATGATTAAGCTGGGTTAGTCAAAATCAATTAATCAAATGGATATTTTGAAAAATTAGTCGTCGTCCCCCCTCTTACACAAAGCCCATTTAGAATGAATTAGGGCTGCAAAATATTTCAAGTCTGTTAATTCTTATTATTGATGCCAATAAATGTTATGTTGTTGTTGTTTTTGTTGTAAATATTTCAAGAATTGATGTGACTTATTTGGTTTTGAATAGTTTGAGCAAACCTTTTCACCTTTGATTCATTGTGTAACTGGGCACTGCAGACTGAAAACATCATTAGAAATAGAGCACTAACATAGAGAAATAAAATAATATGATTTCTTAAAAATCCAGACCAAAGAAAAACAAAATCATCTGCTTTAATACTCTGAATGACACCATTTGGAATCAAATGGCATTCAATCCCTCTGTTTCCCATTTTTATATTATTCTCATGTAGGATAATCTAATAGAAAACTGTTGTTTCTAATATTTAGCTAAGGAAAGGAGTGGGAAACTCTCAAGAAAATGGGGACCCCATTTATTCATTTGGATTTTTTTTTTTTGCATTGGGACAATGTAGACCCTATTCTCAATATATCCATATATTGAAATGATGATCAGGTGACACAAATTCTGTAGGCTGATATGGTCTGCATGTTGATATGGTTTAGTGGTCCTTTTCCTGTGTAACAGATTTGCAGATTGCCTTATTGCAGAATGCCTGATTTGCAGATTGCCTTAGGAAACATAGTACAGGAATACATTTTAAGAATAATATTGTTATAAGTATTAGATTCATAAATAAAATTGTGATAATTTCAGAAAGTGTAGAATACACCTTTGACTCCAAATGCAAATTACTTTGTAGGACATTTATTCAGAACTACCAGCATGTCCTGGCTTTGGAATTTGCAGTGAAGGAGATCAATGAGAATAAATTTTTGTTGTCCAATATTACTCTGGGATTTAATATATATGATAAATATTTGGAGACAAAGGGGTCCTTTCGTGCCATATTGCAATTTATTTCCCCAAAGGATAGATTTCTCCCCAACTATAGGTGTGGCACCAAGAGCAATTTAATGGCAGTCACTGAAGAAGTGATTTCTGAATCCTTGCAGCAAATACCAGATGTTTTGGGCCACTACAAGATTCCACAGGTAGGATGTATCTGTAGATGAACAATAATATCTAATTTGTATTAAATATTTCTATATGAAAAAGTTCTTTTAAAAGTCAACCAAGTTGTATTTTCTGGTTAATCCATGCTTTGGAATTGCAGATAAGGAGTGCCCAACCTATACTACATTATCATACAGAGAATATAATTACAATTTGTAAAATATATCTGCTTGGCTCTGTCTCTCCTTTTCTTTTGTCAGTTTCATCATTTGTACACAGAAATCAATATTTATTTTATTTTGAAACACCTTTATATTTATGTCCTCCAACTACATATAGCTGCTGTATGGTTCTGCTGAAGTTTCAATGGATAAGGATCAAGTGCTTTGCATATACCGGATGGAACCAAATGGAGTCCATCAATACAGAGGGATACTCCAGTTACTTCTGCATTTTAAATGGACATGGATTGGATTCATTGCTGCCGATGAGCAGAATCTGCAGTGGTTCATTAGGGTCATGTTCCAGAAATTTTCAAAGCAAGGCATCTGTTTTGCCATTTTGGAATCATTCAGTACTTTAGCTCAAGACAAGCATGTGGAGCAAAATGTAATGAAGCATTATGATGAAATAATAAACTATAATGTCACTGTAACAGTCTTCTATGGAGACATTAATTCTGTGCTATGGTTGAGATGGATTCTTTCGGAAAAAGAAAAAAACAGAAACCATAAACCAAGAGGTAAAGTGTGGATTCTGACGGCACAGATGGACTTAAAATATCCTGACAGCCACAGCAATTCCAATTTTCATGATTTTCATGGTAGTTTAGCATTTACAACACACTCCAATGAACTTCAAGGATTCCAATCATTTCTTAAGAGCAGAAACATTTCCAGCAATAAAGAAGATGGTTTTATCAAGGATTTCTGGCAAAATGCATTTAAGTGCACATTCTCCAGTTCTCCTGTGGATCACACTGAAAGGATTGCCTGCACTGGGGAGGAGAGGCTAGAGAGCCTTCCAGAGTATATCTTCCCAATGAGCATAACAGGCCAAAGTTACACCATCTACAATGCTGTCTATGCTGTGGCTCATGCTCTCCATGCCATGTATGTGTCCAAATCCAAAAACAGAGCAAAGCGGGAGGGAAAGAGAAGGAAGTTTCAGAATCAGCAACCATGGCAGGTAATATCTTCATCACCTAAGTTGGTGGCACATCACATGCAGTGTGAGGACTAAAAAATATTCCCATAGAGTCAATAGTAATGAATGAGTGTCTAATCCAATTCTGCTGGTCAGACATAAAACTTTTTGGGATAGGGTGGGGTGTGGTGGATGGCAGGGAGTGGGTGGAATAGGGTTGATCGTGCCTGAGAAGGATCATGCCTGGGAAGGGGTGGGACCAATGGTGTCCCACTCCCAAATTGGTCATCGCAGACTGGTGGAAATCCATTCATTTTGGGGTCTGTGCCCTTATGTAGGGGAAGAATGTCTCCTTCACCAGAGAGAACTCTTGTGGCTGTCACAGTACAAGAGGATTCAGCAGTAGGCAAAACTAATCCTCCAGGTTCCAGGCAGCAGAGAATTCTTGCTGGAATCCATCTTCGTCCGTCTGAGTCTTTAGCCTCCTTTTCTGAATTTCATTCTCTTTGTGAACCACACTCCTGAGACTCAATCTCAGCATTCAGAATCACAATCCTTGCAGCTGGAAGTAGCAGCTAATCAGATTTATTCTGGACTAGTGAAAGCCAACCCATGTTGTGGAAGTAAAATTCCCCCATATGCTATCCCCCATTGGCATCAGTCCCCCAATGTGCATCTATCAATGTGCATCATCTCCCCATACGAATCATTCCTTATGCACAACCCCCCCATGCACAGCATCTTCTTTGGTGCAACACCTCCCTCCCAGCAACATCCCCCCCCCCTGCACCAGGCACTGAGCACCAAATTGGCTGGAGGTTGGTCAGTCTTCCATGTTAAGCATAGGACAAAAACATGTAGCACCCATTTTCAGCCCCTTAAGGGTTAAATTTATCAACATTGGTTCTTGGTGGGTGTTCATGTGACAGAAGGAACACCCTCCCCAAATTTCTTGCTTCCAGTTCCGCAGGTTGGGGCAGAGCATCCCTCAGTCACTGATTCTTCAGTGCAAAGTATAGGGAGGAAAACGCATTGTGCGCCTTTCCACCCCCTTCTGATTGGAATTTCTGAAAACCGGTTCTTAGGGCACCCCTTGGTCACAGAAGGTACACCCATCCCAAAATTTATGCTTCTAGGCCCAGCAGTTTTGGGTGAGTGAGTCAGTCATTCTGTCAGTCAGTCAGTTGATGACTTTTCTCTTATATATAGAGAGAGAGAGAGCGAGAGAGAGAGAAAGAGAGAGAGAGACAGACAGACAAAAAGAATATTATATCTACAAAGAGTACATCTTCTCTCTCCAAAAGGAAGATTCTAGTCCTCATTTTCCAGTTATGTCTTTCTGTCTATAAGTTTTTTTTCTTCCTTCTAAATTTAGCTCAACCACTACCTGAAAATGGTCTCATTTAACAACAGTGCTGGTGACCAGATTTCATTTGACAAGAATAGGGAATTAGTTGCTAGATATGACATTATTAACTGGGTCACATTCCCAAACCAAAGTTTTATTAAAGTCAAAGTGGGCAGACTGGATCCGCAAGCTTTTCCAGATGAAGTTATCATTAATGAGGATGTCATTGTATGGGACAGCTCATTCAACAAGGTAAAACACAAATATAAGCAATGTTTTTGGTAGACTTTGTTTAAAAAGGCTCGATGGTTTTCTGGATGGTCTCCCAGTGGAATCTAGTAGAGAGTTTGTAAAGGCTACTTGTGGCCCCTGTTGGTTGGAGTCTGATCCAGTTCCTCTCCCCCTCAACTCACTCCCACCACATGTTCTACCAGCCCTTCCTCCATTCTGAAATGTCTTCCAACATTTCTGTACTTACCTCTCCAGTCTGCTAGCACCACCCTGCTCCAGCATTGAGCCAGTGCTAACTGCCACAAGCATGCAAAGCAATGCTTAGAGCAACACAGAACCATGTTTACATGGTTTACATGTTTACATGTTTACAGTGGTGAGCTGGTGCCGGTTCTTCAGGAATGGGCCCTAAGTAAACTCTATGTCATGTTTAGAAAACCCATCCTGATTGGAGGATGATCATTCCAAACATGCAAATCACCGCAATTATTTCATTTCTTGATCAAATGTGTGTCTGCTGCATCTTCAAGAAAGAGCCTAAGGCTATAATCCAGAGTAACTATGAGACCTTTTACACTGGAGCAGTAAGGGTGCCACCTATGGGAAATGCATAGAGCAATCCAGAGTAAGTGCCTCTTACGTCTTGCCATAGTTACTCTGGATTGTTGGGCAAAATTGTTTTGTTTTCTGAAGCTTAACATTCTTCTCTTTCATTGGTGGATTAGATGCAGCCCCTCTCCATATGTAATGACAATTGTGTTCCTGGAGACAGAAAAGAAAAACGAGAAGGAGAGCCCTTCTGTTGCTATGATTGCGTCCCCTGTCCAACAGGGAAAGTATCAGACCAGAATGGTGAGTGTTGAAATCTACAGAGTTCCTGAAAAATTGCCCTTTATCCGTCTCTCATGAGTAGAGCCCCATACCACTACTGGTCCCACTTTCCTTCCAAGCCAGTTCCTCCCCATCTAGGAACTCTTCCCTCACCCCTTTCCCAAAAAGCTACACCACTGCCTGGCATTCTGATCTTGTTGTGAATGACCACTCTGCATCCTCTGCCGGGTGATGGGACCAGTGGTGGCTGGTGCTGGCCAGGCAACAGTGCTCCCAACTCTGTGCATACAGTAATGTGCTTTATAGCACATTTACTATATATCCATCTCTAGCACCTGAGCTCACTTCTGGTGGTAAGGCTCAATAGGATTGGACCCCTGGAATTTCACAATTGTTTTGTAGAGGAGTTTAAAAAGAAAGAAAAGAAAAATAACACATCAAAATTATCCAGTTTATAAGAACAGATTGTAGATTCTCTTTTGAGTCTGTTTGCCTTACACTTTCCTTGTGGGAATCTTGAAAATTCCATAGGAGGTGTTTCTATAGTTTACATATTGGAGCTAAGTGCAGTTGGAAATGGAAACCTTGATTTCAAAATCTTGAGCATATGCTCTATCATTCTCATTGTTTCTTCTGGTTTCTAGTAAAACTCTACTTATTCTTAATTTTCCTGGTGTTTTGGTCCTGAATAAGGTAAGGTGATTACCTATTCAGTGTGACCATATAGAATGGAGGACAGTGAGCCTCTACCTTTAACTATTTCATGTAGAGGGAATTTAGGCAGGTTTAACTCAACATAGATGGGTTTAAAAAGCAGCACATGCCAAAATACCCTCTTTGATACAATGCTAAAAGGTAGAAGCACCCTGTCCTCCATTCTCTTTGATCACCCTGGGTCACCTTTTAGACTACAAGAGCTGGGGATATATTAACCCAGGTTCCTGTCACACCTATTATTATTGCTTGAGGACAGGTACAGTATCTCTCTGAGAATAATTGTGACAGCCATTTTGTTCCCTCTTGACTTCTCTTTCCTTCCCTACAACTTACTATTTTGTGAACTTTTTTGGTTGAAAAGCAGTATATAAATACTAGCTAGCTAGACAGATTTGTTTATTAGTCTCATGGCTTTTCTTTTCCAGACATGGCTGACTGTTTCACATGCCCCAGTGATCAATGTCCAAACAAGCAAAAGACTTCCTGCATTCCCAGAGTTGTTGTCTTCTTGTCTTATGAAGATCCATTGGGTATAGGATTGGCCATTTGTGCTTCTTTATTTGTGTTGGTCACAGCTCTGGTACTATGGTTGTTTGTGAAACACCACAACAGTCCCATAGTCAAGGTGAACAACCGGAGTCTCACCTATACAATTTTGATTTCTCTCTTGCTCTGCTTCCTTTGTTCCTTGATAAATATTGATCGACCCCAGAAGGTGATGTGTATCCTGCACCAAATTGTCTTTGGCATCAGTGTCACGATGGCTATTTCCTCTGTACTGGCAAAAACCATGACAGTGGTGCTTGCATTCAAGGCCCCAAGGCCAGGGTCCACTCTGAAGAAGTGGATGGGGAAAAAACTGACCATCTTTATCATTCTTTCCTGTTTTAGTATTCAAACAAGTATTTGTATCCTAGGGTTGTCTGTCTTTCCTTCATTCATAGAAGTTGACATGCATTCAAATCCTGAAGAAATCCGTATGAAATGTTATGCATCACCACCATTTCATTACTGTGAAATGCTCTTCTTCAGCTCTCTAGCCATTATTTGCTTCACCTTAGCTTTCCTTGTTCGGAAGCTGCCTGATGCTTTTAACGAAGCTAAGTTTATCACTTTCAGCATGTTTGGATATTCATGTGTTTGGTTGTCATTTGTTCCAGCCTATGAAAGCACCACGGGAAAGATTGCAACATCTATGGAGACCCTTTCAGTCTTAGCCTCCACTGCTGCTTTGCTGGTCTGCATGTTTTTCCCCAAATGCTACATTATTTTGTTGAAGCCTCAGCTGAACAGAAGGGAACAATTGCGAAAGTGGAAACACCGAAGAAGTTAAGATTCGTCCCTCTCAGTGAATGTCTTCTGTTACTCTTACAACCACTTCAAAATTTTTGCACTTTTGATTACGTCCCCATGTGTCATATTTGTATTGAAAAGCATTTATTTGTTGACCCCACTTATACAACTGTACTTCAAGTTATCTAGGTATCATTCCTATCCTTCCAAGTGACCCGTGTCAGATGTTTGACTTGCTCTTGGAAAAGTAAAGACCACCATTTAAGACAAATCAATGATTCTGTGGTATGATCATGGCTCACCTCCTTTATCTTTGAAATACATACCACCTCAAAGTAGTGTTTGGTCACATAACCCAGATTGAATGAAACTAGAGTACAAGTAATCAAAGCCGTTTCTGCCTTTTAAAAAAAATCTATTTAAACTTGTTCGAGTTCATAGTTGTGATCGCAGGGTGACCAGATGTCATAACTGAAAAAGATGATAAGGACTTCATGTTAAGGATGTCATGTCCAAAAAATGTCGGACATGACAAAATAAAATCTATATTACTATTATGGGGTTAATTTAAACAACCATGCATGCAGTCCTATCCCCAGTTAGGCTGGCCTATGCTCAGTCACAAGTACTGTGCTGATTTGGAAGTGTCACCAAAGTGCCATAAAACACTTCTGCACCAGTCCTGGAGGATTGTTACACCAGTGCATAAACATGGGCTTACCTTCCTACATCACCAGTGGGAACAGGAAGACAAATGAGTTGTGCCAGCCTAGGTTAGGATTGCACACAAATTGCACTACTTAATGCAAGGGCGTCAGAGGTTGGTGTGGATGAGTAAAGGACCACTCACAAAATCTTGTATGGGATTGTATAATCGTTCAGATGGCTGAAGTAATGGTCAGTATTTCATTGGTTAGATTACTCAGGCTACAATCCATTCCCCACTATCTGGTAGGCAAGTCCCATTGACTATTATGGGACATATCTCTGTGTAGAGATGCATAGATTTGGAATCATAGTTAAAACTATTAATATTGAAAAAAGTCTCTAAAAATGCAACATCTTTTTGGAAAATTTAGGAAGTGTGGCCCCAAACAGGTTTGTTGCCCTACGCCCAATGCCAGCTATTAGAGGCCCTGTGGCAGCTAAACATTAATGCAGTGGAGCCTTTCCCTTCACTATCCCCATCAGTTCTGTGTCCAGGTCCAGATTATGACCTTTTGGGGCCCCTAGGCTAATAAAATTATAGCCCTGATGTAGGGGAAACCAGAGACAGACCCCAGAGGAGGAGCTGGCTGAAGATTTAATGTTCCTTGAAATGTCTTATGAGGAGGGGGATCCAGACTGCCACTGTGGGGCTGCTGTTCAGGTGCCAGTCTCCAGGACCCCACCAGAAGTGCGAGAGGCAAGGAACAGAGAGGCTGAGGAACTGTGGAACCTTCCACCCCCTCCCAAGGCTGAAGGGTGGAAGGAGTGGAAAAGGCAGGAAGGGGGGCAGACTGGGTAAGGACAAGAGAGTGGAACGATCAATTGATGGAAAAAATCCGAATCAAGAAAGGAACTAGACAGGGATGCCCTCTATCGCCTTTGATTTTCATTCTGGTATTAGAGGGGCTATTGAAAAATATACAAAGTGAGCAAAAGATAAGAGGTTTGAAAGTAAAAGGTACAGAATATAAATATAGAGCTTTTGCAGATGATGTGATGTTTATTACAGAAGATCCCTTGAATTCCATTCCTGTATTGTTGAAAGAAATTAAGAAGTTTGGAGACCTTGCGGGTTTCAATGTTAATAAACAGAAATCAAAAATTTTATATAAAAATGTACTAAAAAATAAGCAAAAAAAGATCAGTCAAGAAGCACAATGTGAAGTTGTAAATAGAGTGAAATATTTGGGTATACACATAACTAGCAAAAATATAGATCTGTTTAAAAATAATTATGAAAAAATTTGGAAAGATATCAAGAAAGATTTTATAAGATGGAATAGGTTGAATTTTTCTTTGATGGGTAGAATTGCGGTGGTAAAAATGAATGTGTTGCCAAGGTTGATGTTTTTGTTGCAGACAATACCAATTATTAAGAATGATAAGCAGTTTGACAAATGGCATAAAGATATATTAGAGTTTGTATGGGCTGGGGAAAAACCAAGAATTAAAAGGAAAGTTTTGCATGATAGGAAAGAAAGAGGAGGATTTCAGCTTCCAAATATAAAATTGTACTATGAGGTGGTCTGTTTGATGTGGCTGAGAGATTGGTGTCTGCTCAAAGACCATGATATGTTGAATTTAGAAGGTTATAACAATCTCTTTGGGTGGCATGCCTATCTACAATATGAAAAATATAAGAATGATGGAATTTTTTTTACATCATTATGTACGAGGTAATTTGATGAAAGTTTGGAATAAATATAAAAGATATCATGGAGAAGGGGTGCCACTCTGGATTGTACCGATAAATGTAGTCAAAGAGCAGAGGAGAGATGAAAATCTATTGCCCTATAGTGAATGTTTGGTTTGGCAGGGGGATGAAATAAAACACTTGGAAAATAAATTGAAAGACAACTATACTTGGTTGGAATATCATCAGATAAGAGCTCTGTTTTTACAAGATAAGAATAAGGGTTTTAGAAAACAACTATCTGAACTAGAAAGAATAATGTTGAGTGAAGATGCAAACATATCAAAAATATATGATTTATTGTTGAAGTGGTATACAGAAGATGAACTAGTTAAAGTTCAAATGATAAAATGGGCTGTGAATATTAACAAAGAGATACCGGTGACTGCCTGGGAACATCTTTGGAAAACATCAATGAAGATTTCAGCCTGTACGAGTATTAAAGAAAACTGCATGAAAATGATTTATCGATGGTATCTGAAACCTAAGAAAGCGAAAATGGATAGTAAACTATCAGATAGATGTTGGAAATGGAAAGCAGTTATAGGATCCTTCTATCACATGTGGTGGACTTGTCCCAAAGCACAAATTTTCTGGACTACAATACATCAAATAATGCGAAAAATTTTAAAAATTAACGTAGAGAAAGATCCTGAACTATTTCTGTTAGGTATGAACTTAGAAAAGTTCCAACCTATCGATAGAACATTGATTTGGTATATGACTGCAGCGGCAAGGATGATGTACGCACAAAAATGGAAACAAGAGGAGATTCCAGAGCTAAATGAGTGGTTGTATAAAATGATCCATTGGTGTGAAATGGATAAACTATCGAAGAAACTAAGGAATCAAGATATAACTATATGCCAGCAGCAATGGGTTAAACTTAAAGATTATTTTGAAAAAGAATTTAATATGAAAGGAAAGTGTTTGTTTTTGAATATCTAGATAAATAAGATATGTAATGAATATCAAAGCTATATTAAGTTTAAAGGATCATACTGTGAGTACCTTTACTGAAATAATAATTAACCTGGTTTTTTGTAGGGAGGGAAGTCCTGGGGAATTTTTTTTTTTGGGGGGGGGGATGAAAATAGTACAATTGAATTATTATGATGAATGTATCTGGAGTTCTTATTATATAAAATCTAATAAAATTTATTTAAAAAAAGAGAGTGGAAGGAGGAGATGTGTTGGTGATTATGCAACCTTGGGCCTTGCTCAGGGAGAAGAGGCCAGCTACGCACCTGCCAGGAGGACTCAATGTGAGGGAGGTTTACTTACTTGTTGTGGCGAAGAAGTGTTGAATCCTATTCCCCATTGGGAAGACTGTAACCTATTTACTTACCTGTTGAATGTTTGGAAACTTATGAAGGACAAGGGCCTCCATCATTAATGGAAGTAAAAACATCATTGTTAATATGCCACCTATGTCTCCTTGGAATTATTTCAATGGTGGTGCCGACTCCCTACTGGCGGGGACCCCCGGGGGTGAGACGTCATCCTCCCACATCACCCAGGCAGAGCCACATCTATCTATCTATCTACAGTATTTATATACCGCTTTTCAACTAACAAGTTCACAAAGCGGTTTACAAAGAAAATAGAAAAATAATAATAGCTAATTAATAGCTAATCACGCCCCCCTCAGACACAGCAACCTTTTAACTCTCCTACACCCACCTTGAATATTTTTTTATATTCTATAGCCAAAAAGTGAGCTAAAAACACAATATACGCTACATTCACAAATAAGTGTTTAGGAAGATGAGAAATAAACATGGACAGGGGCCTCAAAGAGGGGCCCCTAAATAATGTGCTTCAAACAGGGGCCCCTAATTTCAAATAAAGGACTTCAAATAGGAGCACTTAATCTCAAATAAAGGGTCACAAACGGGGCCACTCCTTAAAATTGGGTTTTAAGACTCTTGGGCCTCCTGTTCTAAAGTTTAAATTATATTTCACATTAAATGAATTATTCAGCAATGCAAAATATTGAAGTATACTACTCACTGAAAAAAATTGTATTTGAAAATCTTTTAGTAGGGCGCCTCAAAATTGGAGCGCCAAGTGTGAGGGGGCTCTAGACCGCAGCCTATTTGCTAGCCCTCACGAGAACAAAGTGAGAGAAGCCAACTGAGCTTGTTTGCATCAAAACTGTGAGAGGGATCCTATATGGAAATAGAGCTCTCTGCAGTTTGTAACAACTGGCCAGTGGAACTGATTGCAATAGATGCAGCACACTTTAAGGAAAGATCCTTGCCTAGTATGTTTGCTGGAGGGGGGAACAAGGCTGTAGGAAATAAAGCACTTTCAGTTACGGGAAAAGGTTCTTTCTATATCTGGGATTTTCACATGGGTTGAAATGAATGGATGAAGAATCCCTGTGCATATCTAAGTTTTGTGGGGCTTAATATAACTTTCTGGTGGTGGGAGCAAAAGTGTTCTCCTCTTTCCATAAGTGCATTTCACAATCTGATGACTTGTCTCTGTAGCAGCTGCAGCAGAGATGAAGAGGCCAAAAACAGTCTCCTTGAAGAACCTTTCAATTGGCCACCTACTCCTGGCTGCCATTTTTCCCCCAATGAGAATGACAGTGAAATCCTAACTTGAGCTAGAACAGTGAAGACAGTTGGCCTGCATTGTATACAACACAGGTTTAGGGTTACTACTGCAGTACGGTGTGGCTGGTGGAGGCAACCGCATTACCAGACTGGTGTGGGCTGCACTGGGTAACACGCTCCTGGGGGTGATGTGCTGAAAGATAATAACACTGCTCTGGCCAGCCCCAGGCCTCAGCGCGCCCATTCAGGCTTGCTCCAAGGTGGGGCAGCAGCTAGGAGCAGCTGCTCCATCTCAGAGCAGGCCCAAATGACTGGCTGAGGCGCACGGTGCATGACCACATCTCTGGACATGCAAAGTCTAGGCCTCTGCACAGCCATTCGGCCTCACTGAGACGCACAGCACATGTCCACAGACCTGGCCGGGCAGAGGCGCGGACTTCCTTCGCTCTAAGGAGGAGCAGGCTGCTCCTCTAAGGAGGAGCAGGAGGAAGTCTCCTCTGAAGTCGTTTGACTTCAGAGGAGACTGTGCAGACTCCGATTGGCTTCAGAAGCAACTGCGCAGGTGCCAACTTTGGTACATGCGCAGTCCCAGAAGGGGGTGTACGCGTCTTGGAGGTGACGTGCAAAGTCGCGTCAGGGATTTTGCGTTTGGAATCCGGTCACCCTGGGAAGGGGATGAGTGCCCCCTTTCCTCAAATTAAGTGCAGGGAACTGCTGAGGATGCCTACTGAGTGCAGAGATCCTGTGGTAACTGTTCAAGCACTGTGGGATCTTAGCTTACATGGGCAGCTAAGGATTGGCCTGTGAGTCTCAGGGCACAATCCTAACCAATTCAGGAATAGGAATAACTTCCTATGGTGTGTGCCATGCCTGTGCAGTGGTCTAACCCCCTCAGGAGTGTCACAGATATACCTTATGTCATTTTTCTGACAAACCCAATTCACCAAAGGATTTGTGAACTAGGATTGCATCCTAGTTAGGATTGCATCCCAGTGGTCTTTGAAAGAACATCAAGCATTGAGAAGGCATTTAGATAAAGCAAAAAAAGCAACTTCCTTTTCCAGAGATTAATTTGTGGTTTTTGAAATCATGTTCAGGCCAAACATATTCTCCAAATAATTATACTCCTTCAGCCTTAATTTCTGATCTCACTGTGTATCATTGTGATTTGCAAGGAAATAATAGCAATATTGCTGCTAATTCAAATGTTTATTACAGTCACCTATAATTATCAAAACAGAATGTAGTTATCTCTGCTCTTTGTTACGTTCCCCATTGAAGTTCCAATGGACAGTAACAGAGTGCAGATGGAATAAATACATGTCTTGCCATGAGGGTACTAGGGACTAAAATGTCTCCTGTAGACTGATTTCTGTTTTTCTACATGTTGTATCATTGGCTTCATCAAGTCTATCAACAAATGGAGCTACTATTCAAGACAACCAGTTCCAGTTGTGGAGATTCTGTGATATCAGATTCAATGTTCTATTCCAATGAAATTGCAGTAGATGGAAATTTAAGACTCTGTGTTCAGAGACCTGGTTGGCACTCAAGATGGTGATGTTGGTCATGCTAATTGTGGCACTGTTGCCACATGCAGTTTGTGATGCCCAAAAAGCTAATTGTAAGATGTGGCATCCTCAATTTGTTCATCACAAGTATGATCAGCCAGGAGATCTCATCGTTGGAGGCGTTGTCTTTCAGAACTTATTCCTGATCAGTGAAAGCACCTTCAACCAAAATCCTCCTCAGCCTCTGCTTGACAGGTTTGAAAAAATTCCCCCTCAGTCTCTGTCCAGATTAAAATTTTTAACTCTGCTTTTATTCTGAATTCAGTTTCAAACTCTCTATCTTAAATTTGATTGTGATGGCTTTTAGCTAATACAATAAACAATTGTCTGTCCAGATCGAAATCAATCACAGAGGAAGAGCTGCATGAATATTAATTTCTATTGCTCAAATTTGAACCAGATTTAAGTACTGCAGCTCCATTCTCACCTGTTAAGTGGTATGAAATAGAATTGTGTAACTTTCCAACCCAGAGCACAGTTCAGCAGTATAATAGCAATTTGAATACTAGAATACCCTGGGGCGTGATTTCATGTTGTTATTGAAAAGAATGGAGCAAAGCCTACCAACAGAGGAATGAGTATGAATATTGTTGGTTAGTCATTATCAATTAATCAAATAGAGATTTCATCCAAAAAAATGAGGTTTCCCTCCATCCACCCCTTTGCACAAAGAGCCATTTAGAATGAATTAAGACTATGAAATATTTCAATAATTGTTGTGATTTGTAGCACAAGCAAACCTTGTGACCTCTGATTTAGTACGCAACTAGAGAAATAAAATAATATATTAAAATCCAAATCAAACACACAATATTACCTGCTGTTGAACCATGAATGACACTTGGAATCAAATGGCATTCAATTCCTCTGTTTCCCAACTATCTCATGGCTCAAATATTATGCTAATATTAAATAACCTGAGATCATACGAACAATCGCTTCTCATGTTTTGCTAAGAGAAGGAGCGGGGATGAATATAAAGAAAATGGGAATCCCTTTAATTCAGGTGCATTTCTCAGTATTTGGGAAAATGTATACCCTATTCTAATTGCATTCTATTCTAATTTATTGAGATGGAGATAAAGTGTCACAAATTCTCTAAGATGACATTGTCTGCATGTTGACATGTTTAGTGGTCCCATCTCAATTTACAGATTGCCTTAGAAACAATTTATATTAGTATGGATTGTATATTAGATTGTATATCATATGTATATTAGTATATTGTAATCCATATGTATACATATGGATTGTATTTTGATTGTATATCATATGGTACTGAATATCAGATGCATAATATATTTGTGATAATTTCAGAAAGTGTAGTATATGCCTCTGACTCCAAATGCAAATCTCTTTATAGTATGTTTATTCAGAACTACCAGCATGTCCTGGCTTTGGAATTTACAGTTAAGGAGATCAATGAAAACCCACAGTTGTTGCCCAATATTACTCTGGGATTCAGTATCTATGACAGTTATGTGGAGGCAAGATGGACATATCATGCCATATTGCAACTTATTTCCCCAAAGGGAAGATTTATCCCCAACTACAAGTGTGGTATCCAGGGCAATCTGATGGCACTCATTGCAGAACTGACGTCTGATATCACACATGAAGTACCAGAAGTTTTGGGCCTTTTCAAGATTCCCCAGGTAGGATGTATATGTGAGTGAACAATATGATGTTACCCAATGCCAAAGAGCTGAAATTGAATCCATGACAATAGTTCAGGGAAGAGTAACACAATTCACTGATGGTGGTAAAGCTCAAAAGAATCTGACTTCATTGGCAAGAAACAAATGTTTTACGGATACATCAGGTTTTAACTACTCAAATGCATTTCTAATGTTGTTGTTCTAAATGTTAATGGCTAAGTATTGTTTGGGTAGCCGCTGTTTATCAGGTGGCTCTATTAGTTTCTTTCCTCTAAAATCCTAGCTCTTTCCTCTTCTGCTGTTGTCAGAACCATTCCATCACTATGGACTAGTGATGGATGCTGATGAGGACTGTGGGGTTGGGGGGCTTCTCTTCTTTCCCTCTTCTTTCTTTCTTTGTCTAGCAAAGCTGAAATCATAATTCCAAATATTTCCACAGCAACTTCAAAAAGCAAAATTTCATATTCCTATGGTAAGGCAACATGAACTGTACTACTGCAGTATTGATTGGACTCATAATTTTGGTGCAGTGAGATCAATAATATGACACTACTGTACATGCTATAATACGATGATGAAAGTGGAGAAAGAAGAAAAAGAAAGAAGGACTTGATTTATTGCAGAATCTTAGAAATTCCTAAACACAATATAATCTCAGGAAAGTTGTTAGCTATTATCTTCAGAAAATAGGCCTCTACAGTATTATGACAATCCTTTGAGCATAGGTTGTACAGAGTGCTTTGGACCAGAAGAATTTTGAATATCACAATTTGCTTTATTTTGAAATTTTTCCTTATACAAATATTTCCTTTGATATCAACAAAATAATTTTGTGCATTAAATAAATTTGTGCATGAAAGAAAGATTGAGATTTTATTTTTTTAGGCAAAAAGGTTTTTAAATAAGTAATGTTGGTGCTCAGTAAAGTGCAATTTTTTAATGATACTTCATATTTCAGAATTCTAGACAAGAGATCCCCATCCTATATACTATGTCAGCATTTAGCATGTTAGCATAATGAGGTGCAGTCCTAAACTAGGCTGAAACAACTCACTAGTCTTCCCATTCACTTGGTAAGGTAGGGAGGCAAGTGCCTGTCTGTGAACTGACCTAATCTTTCCCCAGGCATAATGCACAAGTGTCTTACAGAACCCTTCTGACACCCATAGGGCAGGATGGGACTTTTGCTATAAATCATGCTAGAGAATTGCATTCATGGTTAGAACTGCATCCAGAGTAAATAATTTTAATTTTCAAAATATCAGTACTTGGATTGTTCTCTCTTTTTTGCTAACTACATCATTCATACAAAGAAATCAGCATTTATATAATTTTGAAACATCTTTTTACTTGCGTCCTCCATCTACATTCAGCTGCTGTATGGTTCTGCTGCCATTTCAATGGATAAGGATCAAACACTTTCTGTCTACCTGGCAGAACCAAATGGCTTCCATCAGTATGGAGGGATACTCCAACTACTTTTATATTTCAAGTGGACATGGATAGGATTCATTGCTGCCAATGAGATGAGTCTACAATGGTTCATGGAGGTCATGCTCCAGGAATTTTCAAAACATGGCATCTGCTTTGCCATTTTGGAATCATTCAGCACTTTAGCTCATGACAGAAACATGGAGCAACCTGTGATCAAATATTACGATGAAATCATGAACTACAACATCAATGTATCAGTCTTCTATGGAGACACTGATTCCCTGCTATGGTTAAGATGGCTCTTAATTACAAAAGGAAAAAGTAGAAATCAGAAACCAAGAGGTAATGTCTGGATTCTAACAGCACAGATGGACTTAAAATATTCTGCCAGCTACAACTATTCAGATAGTGAAGACTTTCATGGTAGTTTATCATTTGCAACACACTCCAATGAACTTCAGGGATTCCAATCATTTCTTCAGAGCAGAGACCTTTCCAGCAGTAAAGAAGATGGTTTTAGCAAGGATTTTGGGGAAAATGCCTTTCAGTGCACATTCTCCAGTTCTCCTGCGGGACGCACTGAAAGGGCTGCCTGCACTGGAGAGGAGAGGCTAGAGAGCCTTCCAGAATATATTTTCCCAATGAGCGTAACAGGCCAAAGCTACACCATCTACAATGCTGTCTATGCTGTGGCTCATGCACTCCATGCCATGCATGTGTCCAAATCCAAAAACAGAGCAATGCTGGAGAGAGAGAAAAGGAAGTTTCAGAATCAGCAATCATGGCAGGTAATAAACACATCCATGCATTTCCTGCCGCATGTGTAGGCTAGGAATTATTCCCATTAAATTGATAGTAATGCCAATACTAAAAAAGAAGAAAAGGAGTAGGTGGTATGGGGTAAGGGAAAAGGAGGATGGGGCCTGGGAGGGGGTGGGATCTGTTGAATACACCTCCATTAGATCCCATACCATGTCTCAGGCTAAAAATTCATTATCCACACCACCCATTCTGTCCTGATCCTGAGCACTGGCCTCCAAGTCCAGTTTCTTGTTATTATCCATCTTGACCAGACTGAACATTCAGCATCCTTCTTTGACTTTCTTTCCCATTGTAACCCATACGCTACAGACTCAAACATTCCAGTCATCTGGGAGGAGCAGGTATTCTGCAGTATTTTGGATTAAAAGAATATTCTATCTATCAAAGGTTCACCGTCTCCCTCTGTGGGGAATATTCTATCCTTCTTTTGCAGATGTTCTTTTCATTCAAATGTTTTTCTTTCTCTTTTTAAATTAGCTCCACCACTTCCTGAAAATGGTGTCATTTAACAATAGTGTGGGTGACCAGATTTCCTTTGACCAGAAAAGGGAATTAGTTGCTGGATTTGACATTATAAACTGGGTCACATTCCCAAACCAAACAATTATTAAAGTCAAAGTGGGCAGCCTGGATCCCCAGGTTCCTCCAAATGAAACCATCTCCATCAATAAGGATGTCATTGTATGGCACAGCTGGTTCAACCAGGTAGGACTTAATTATAAGCAGCGTTTTTGGTAGACTTTTTTATGCAACATTTAAGGTTGCCAACCTTGAGGAATAGTGCAAAGTCTAAAGGAATCAGCCTCAAAGAGTGACTCCTAAAAACGACTCTTAATATGTTTAAAGGATTTTTGGGTTAGTTTCTTGATAAGCAGTTCTTCATTCTGTGCTAAAGTATTTTTATCTGGGTCTAGTTCATACCAGGAGACCTTCCCTTTCCCCTCCTTGAAAAAACACTACAGTGAGACAATTGATGACAATGAGAAAAAAATATAATAAGTTTACGTTCAGTTTCCATTACTTGCAAATTAACAACCTGTAAATTTATGTATTCGTGATTGACACCCCATCATTTGTTATTCTTGTATATGTGTAGTAAAGGAAAGGGGCTGCAGCAGTGGCAAAATGTCTGCAGTGGCATCATGAGTGTGCTGGGAAGATGCCAGCAGAGAAGGAGACATTTGTCTGATTAGGAATAAAGCAGGGCTCAGATGCCTAATATGGGGCATTGTAATGTGGGGCTCAGATGCCTAATGTGGGGTTTTTCCCTCTCTCCTCCACCATGTCTTCTGCCTGCTTTCTCCTACCCTGGAACTTCTCCCAAAAGCTGATTTACCTCTCTACCACCAAATGCTGCTGACAGAGTGCCATGTGTTGGCCAGCTTGCCTTCAAACAGAACTGGTCCAGGAGAGGCTAACACCAAGCTCGATCCAGTGTTGGGCTACTCCTAACTGCCTTATATCATGGTTGCACCCTACCACAGTCATGGAACGTGCTGGAATCTCTAGCATGTTCACACTTCTGAAACAGTGGTGTCTACGCTTGCTTGGGCATGTTGTGAGAATTGCTGATGGTCAGATTCCAAAAGATCTCCTATATGGAGAATTAGTTCAGGGAAAGCGCCCTAGAGGGCGACCACAGCTGTGATATAAGGACATCTGCAAGAGGGATCTAAAGGCCTTGGGAATGGACATCAACAGCTGGGAAAACTTGACCTCTGACCGTTCAGCGTGGAGGCAAAAGAGGCATGGCCTTCTCCAACTGGAAGAGACACTTGTTCGGCAGGCTGAAGCAAAGAGACAGACCCGAAAGCAGTGAAACCTGGGGCCTGGGCAGGGGACAGAATTTATTTGTCCTCAGTGTGGAAGGGATTGCCACTCTCGAACTGGCCTTTTTAGCCACACCAGATTCTGTTTTAGGACCTCCAATCAGAGCACGATACCATAGTCCTTTGAGACTGAAGGATGCCAATGATGACTTCACCAATGGAGAGCTGGCATGTGGTTTTCAGGACTGGGACTAGGTTGTGCAAATGCCATGCGTTGACAACCATGATTGTTACATTGCAAACCACTGTTTCTGCTGCATCTTCAAGAAAGAGCTCAACATTTTTATTTTGTTTTCTGAAACTTACCATTCTTCTCTTTCATTGGTAAATTAGGCACAGCCCGTTTCTTTGTGTAATGACAACTGTGGTCCTGGATATAGCAAGAAAAACAGGGAAGGAGAGCCCTTCTGTTGCTATGATTGTATCCCCTGTCCAACAGGGAAAGTATCAGACCGGAAAGGTGAGTGTTGAAGTCTACAGAGTTCTTGAAAAGATTTAATTTCATCCCTTTCCCCTTCCCCATGCTCTGCAATATGGCTTCTTATGTCTGTACTCATATGGAATTCACAGAGCCCAACTCTGTGTTTCAGCCCAAAACTGAGGACAAAATCCAATATCATTCCACTGGTTCCACTCCCCTCTCTTGCTGGTTCCTCACCCTTCCCTCCTCACTCTGGAGCATGTCCCCATTATCCAAAAGGCTGCACCATGACCTGGCTTTCTGGGTGGCCACTCTGCATCCTCTACCTGGTGCTGGGCTCAGAGTCAGTTTGGTACCAGTGCTCCTGAATCTGAAAATGACATTAACATGCTTTATGGCATGATTACAACACCCATCACTAGTGCTTTAGCTCAGTGCCAGAAGTAGAGCCAAAAAGGATTGGGCTCCTTGAAGCTCACAATTTGGTAATCCAATGAATTTGTCTTAATGCAATGCAAATGGGGGTTGTGATTGATGTTTGTTTGGATCTCACTGTGAACTTGATGTGGAGAGCTCTTCCTTGTGGTTTGCTACTGGTAAGGTTCCTTTTATTTTATTAGGATGACCTGCAGCTGAGAGTTTCTCCCATTCATGAACCATCTTTTTTAAAGGAGTTTTAAAAAAATTAGGTTGCCTATAGAAACAAATCTTGGCTGCTCCAACCCAGTGGTTCTCAATGTTCCTAAAGCTGTGACCCCTTTATAAGTTCCTCATGTTGTGGGGACCCCCAACCATAAAATTATTTTCGTTGCTACTGCTGCAGTGCTATGCACACTTTCCTGGGACTAAACCTCACTGAACTCAATGAGAATGACTTCTGAGTACACATGCATAGAATTGGCCTCTAAGGCTGCAATCCTAGTACTTTCCTGGGACTATTCACTATCATGAGACTTACTTCTGAGGAGACCTCCATAGGATTGGGATCATAGGCAGCAGAACCAGCCACTGTTTCCTGGGAGTAGCCCCATTCACTATCATGGGACTGATTTCCGAGTAGACATGCATAGAACTGGGCTCTAAGGCTGCAATCCTAGCACTTTCCTGGGAGTAAATTCCTTTCACTATCATGGGACTTCTGAGTAGAAATGCATAGAATAGTGCTCTAAGACTGCAATCCTAGCACTTTCATGGGAGTAAGTCCCATTCACTTATCATGAACAACAACAGCATTGAGGGGGCTTACCTTTGAGTGGAGCACAAGGAGCAGGGCACAGCGTCAGTGCACAAGCGGGGGGCCCACCAGACAGCCCACCCTCCAGAGCTCTGGCGCCACGCTCACACCTCAGTGCGCTAAACACTTTCAGCTGGCAGGCGCCGTCTGTGGTAAGTGTTTCAGGCGCTTCCCCACCCCGGAGCTCCACATTGGTCTCACACCAGCTCAGAGGCTCCTTCTGAGCCGCTTCTCAGCAGCTTCTTCCAGCCGCAGCGGCTCCAGCATTTCTGCCAGGTCTTCCCACCTGGCCCCCTGCACCAGGGATCTGTAGGCGACCCCCAAGAAAGCTCCAGGCAACCCCCAAAGGGTCCCGACCCCCACTTTGAGAAACGCTGCTCTAACCCTTTTTTGTGTTTGCTTTCCTCTTTTGTCTGTTTATGGAAACCTCGACAAGGAAGAGATTCTACAGGTTCCCTTCTTGGAGTTTAATGAAAAATGGAAATGCTGGGCCAGTTTATTTGAGATTTGTATGTTTTGTTCAATGGGGAAAATTTTTACTTTCACCTGAACTTAATGTTTTGAACATAAGTTGCTGATTCTAACTATAACACCTGGTTTCTAATAAATATGTTCACTAAATTATTAATGTTCCTGAAGTTCTAATAGTGAATAAAGGAAGGGCATTAAGGGCATTTCTACTCAAAAGTCTACTCAAAGTATGTCTACTCAAAAGTAAGCCCCATTGTGTTCAATGAATCTTACTCCCAGAAAAGTGTCTTTAGGATTGCAGTTTAAGGTTTCCTCTTGGGCTGTTGGTTATATTAAATTAAATAAGTTAAATTAAATAAGTTAAATTAAATTAACCAGGTTTCTGTCATGCATATACTTGAACACAGGTTAATTATGATAGTCGCAGATTAATTATGACAGGCCCACAAGTTTACCTCCAAAGAAGCAAAATGAAGTGACACATTTGTTTTTAGTTTCATAGCTTTTCTTTTCCAGACATGGCTGACTGTTTCACATGCCCCAGTGATCAATATCCAAACAAGCAACAGACTTCCTGCATTCCCAGAGTTGTTGTCTTCTTGTCTTATGAAGACCCAGTGGGTATTGGATTGGCCATTTGTGCTTCTTCATTTGTGTTGGTCACATCTCTGGTGCTGTGGTTGTTTGTGAAGCACCACAACAGTCCCATAGTCAAGGTGAACAACAGGAGTCTTACCTATACAATTTTGATTTCTCTCTTGCTGTGCTTCCTTTGTTCCTTGATAATTATTGGTCGACCTCAGAAGGTGACGTGTATCCTGCGCCAATTTGTCTTTGGCATCAGCTTCACAATGACTGTTTCTTCTGTACTGGCAAAAACTGTGACGGTGGTGCTTGCATTCAAGGCCACAAGGCCAGGGTCCACTCTGAAGAACTGGATGGGGAAAAAACTGGCCATCTTTATCATTCTTTCCTGCTCTTGTATTCAAACATGTATTTGTATTCTGATTTTATCTATCTTTCCTTCATTCATAGAAGTTGACATGTATTCATATCCTGAAGAAATCCATATGAAATGTTGTGTATCACCAACCATCGTTTACTGGGAAATGTTCTACTTCAGCTCCCTAGCTATTATTTGCTTCACTCTGGCTTTCCTTGCTCAGAAGCTGCCTGATGTTTTTAATGAAGCCAAGTTTATCACTTTCAGCATGTTTGGATATTTGTGTGTTTGGTTGTCATTTCTTCCAGCCTATCATAGCATCAAGGGAAAAATTGCAACGTCTATGGAGATCCTTTCAATCTTAGCCTCCACTGCTGCTTTGCTGGTCTGTATGTTTTTCCCCAAATGCTACATTATTTTGTTGAAGCCTCAGCTGAACAGAAGGGAACAATTGCGAAAGTGGAAACACTGAAGAAATTGAGATTCGTCCCTCTCAGTGACTGCCTTCTGTTACACTTACAACTATTTCAAACATTTGCTGTTTTTATTGAGTCCCCATGTGTCATATATGTATTTAAAAGCATTTATTTGTTGCCTTGACACTTATATACATATTTGACTGTACTTCAAGTTATCTAGGTACCATGCCTTTATTATCCTTCCAAATGGTGTTTCTGGGGGGTAGGGAACTGTATGCCTTGGGTACCCCCGTCAGCAGGGTGACAAAAATTGCAAAAATAGTTAAAATTGCTAGAATCCTTTGCAATAACCCCAGCAAGTCTTTGGATGCATATTTTCCAGCTGAATACAATGCAAAAAAGCTCAATATCTCCTATCAAAGGTTGCAGCCAAAAAATCCTAAAAAATGCATGGAGCCTTATGGAAAGTGAAACTCAGCCATATCATACCTTTACCTGTGCATAGGCAAATGTGCCTTAGTCCATTGGAAAAGGCACACTGAGAAGAATTCAGTGATCCAAGAATGGTCATGATACAATGTATGCAACCCCCACAAATCAACCTAGAAGAAAGTTCTTGATAATTGCATTGAGCCCTATGGAAAAGGGAACTGAGTGTCTTGAGGATTGCAGCCTTGGTTAGATATAGAATGTAAGTATAGAATGTAAGTTAGTTAGATATAGAATGTAAGTAAGTAAGTAAGTAAGTAAGTAAGTAAGTAAGTAAGGATAGATAGATAGATAGATAGATAGATAGATAGATAGATAGATAGATAGATAGATAGATAGATAGATAGATAGATAGATAGATAGATGGGAGAGAGGGGAAGGAGGAGAGAGAGAAAGGGAAAATAGATAAAGAGGGAGAGGGAGAGGAAGGGAAAAGTAGAGAGAGAGAAAGGGGGGAGAGAAAGAGAGGAAGGGAGAAGTAGAGAGAGAGAGAAAGGGGGAGGGAGAGAAAGAGAGGAAGGGAGAAGTAGAGAGAGAGAGAGAGAACGAGGGGGAGGGAGGAAAGAGTTGAGGGGTTACCTGGGAACTCCTTCAGCCAAAAAGGTTCAGGGGCCTTTTTTAAACATTTTTGGCTGCCATTTTGAATTTCACGCACTGCTGTGCATGTCGTGGTCTACTGAGGGGATGGCTCCTCCCCCTCCCTGCCTCGCTGTTGTTGAGTGGCTGCAAGGTGAGAGCAGCAGGGAGGGAGAGCAGCAGAGAGGGGAAGGAGCAGGCAGGTGCCCAGCATGGCGAGCGGCTGCCTGCCTGTTTACTCGCTCACTTGTTCGCCTGCCCAGCAGAGGAACCACTGCCTGCAATGCCCTGCTCTGCTCCCTCAAGGGTCTCCCCTGGCTCCCCGGCCTGGAGGGGGAAGAGAGGCTACTCCTCCTCCTGGGTGAGGAGGAGCAGAGGCACTGCTCACACCCCCAGGTCCACGGCTCACTCCCAGGTAAAGGCTGCAATCCTAAACACACTTTCCGGGGGAGGAGGAGCCCAGGCAGCCCCCCGCCAGCTCCCTCCCTGCACTGGGGCCTCTCCTGGCCGATCGCCGGCTGAAGGAGTCCCCCAGAAACGGAGCAGAGAGGGGGGAATAGCAGAGAGGGCAGGCAGGCCCCCTCATCCAACTCCTCAGAGCTCCTCAGGAGCAGGTATAGTAATGAGTAGACCCATAGGGGTCCATAATAAGGCCTGAGTAAGAATGTCAGTGTTGACCAAAAATCTGAACAAAAATGAAAAAAAAAATTAATGGCTAATGGGTCCCTGTCCCAAAAGGGCTCACAATCTAAAGTACAAAAGAATACCATCAGAAGCCACTATAACAGATACTGCTGGGGTGAGGAGGGCCATTTTCTCTTCTACTGTCGAATGAAAGAGGAACACTTACCTGAAAGAGTGCCTTTTGCAAATGGGGTCTTGTATCTACCTCTCTATGTGACTGTGGGGTCAACATCACATTGCGTCCAACTTTCCAACACATTGTGTCCAACTAAATTGAGAGCTTATGCCAGCCAAGTGTCTAATATTTTCAAGGTAGAATGCTCCGTCCTTGAATGGCTGGGTGAACTGGACATTTACATCTGATTTATGAAAAGTCCATGTTTTGTATGCCATTTGCTAAATAAATAAATTAATTCTGGGTGATGTGATAAAGGTAGTTTGATCATTTTCCCAAATATTTTCTTCATTACATAAGATTGTATCATAAGCTTGAATAATGCTTTGGACAAATCTTAATGCCAGCAGTTAGATGCACAAAACAACAATTTTGTAGGAAGAAAGTTGTTAAGTGCCTCTTCCTTTAAATTCATCTATATACATAAAAGAGAAAAGTCACTGACTGACTGACTGACTGACTGACTGACTCACTGACTCATCACCGCCCTGCCAAAACCGCTGGGCCTAGAAGCGTGAAATTTGGGGTGGGTGTTCCTTCCGTGAGGGAGGGGTGCACTAAGAACCGGTTTTCGGAAATTCCAACCGGAAGGGGGTGAAAAGGGGCGCAACGCATTTTCCTCCCTATACTTTGCATTGAGAATTGCTGACTCATCAACATTCTGCCCCAACTGCTGGGCCTGAAGCATGGAATTCTGGGAGTTCCTTCTGTCACCTGAACACCCACTAAGAACCATCTGGAGAAATTAACCCTTCAGGGGCTGAAAAGGGGGCAACGTGTTTCTGTCCTATACTTAACATGGGAGACTGAACAACATCAGCCAATTTGGTGCTCAGTGCCTGCTGCACTGGGGGGATGTTGTTAGGAGGAAGAGGTTGCACTGGAGAGGATGCTGCGCATGGGGGAAGTTGCGCATGGAGGGAAGTTGCGCATGGGGGGAAGTTGCGCATGGGGGAAATTGCGCATGGGGGAAGTTGCGCATGGGGGATGATGCGCATGGGGAAGTTGCACATGTAGGAAAGTTGCACATGGGGAAAGTTGCGCATGGAGGGAAGTTGCGCATGGGGAAGTTGCACATGGGGAAGTTGCGCATGTAGGAAAGTTGTGCATGGGGGAAGTTACGCATGGGAGACGATGCGCATGGGAGATAATCCGCATGGGGATGATGTGCATGGGGGATGATGCACATGGGGAGATGATGCGCATGGGGGAAGTTGCGCATGTAGGAAAGTTGCGCATGGGGATGATGTGCATGTTGGAAAGTTGTGCATGGGGGGAAGTTGCGCATGGGAGATGACGCGCATGGGGAGAAGTTGTGCATGGGGAATGATGCACATGGGGATGATGTGCATGGGGAAAAGTTGTGCATGGGGGGAGTTGCGCATGGGGGATGGTGCGCATGTAGGAAAGTTGCGCATGTAGGGAAGTTGCGCATGGGGGGAAGTTGTGCATGGTGGGATGATGCGCATGGGGGAAGTTGTGCATGGGGAAGTTGTGCATGGGGGGATGATGCGCATGTAGGAAAGTTGCGCATGGGGGAAGTTGCACATGGGGGTGATGCGCATGTAGGAAAGTTGCGCAGGGGGAAGTTGCGCTTGAGGGGAAGTTGCACATGGGGGAAGTTGCGCATGGGGAAAGTTGCGCATGGAGGGATGATGCACATGTAGGAAAGTTGCGCATGGGGAAGTTGCGCATGTAGGAAAGTTGCGCATGGGGGAAGTTGCGCATGGGAGATGATGCACATGGGGGGACAATGCGCATGGGGGGACAATGTGCATGGGGGACGATGTTCATGGGGGAAGTTGCGCGGGGGGAGAAGTTGTGCATGGGGGGATGATGCACATGGGGGAAGTTGCACATGGGGGGAAGTTGCACATGGGGGAAGTTGCGCACGGGGGAAGTTGCGCATGGGGAGAAGTTGTGCGTGGGGGATGATGCGCATGGGGAAAGTTGCGAATGGGGGATGTTGCGCATGGGGGAAGTTGCGCACAGGGGAATGTTGTACATGTGGGTAGATTGCACATGGGTTGTTGATGCGCCGTGGGGGATGTTGTATGGGGAAGTTACTCCCGCAACGCGGGCATGCTTTTTGCTAGTAATACATAAAAACATACAGGAGAGGAAAACAACAAGTTGAACTAATTTTAAACTGGACAGCTATCAGATTTATTTTTATTATATTTTTCATTTTGCTTGAATTAGCCCAGAATAATATAAATATAAAAAGTTCCTCTGATAAGTTCTGTGGGATTCTGCATGGAAAGGCCTTTTCATGTTGAAGGTGTTCACAGGGGCAGGAGTGAACGGATGAAGGATTTGAATGAAGGAACAAGTTGAATTTCTATGTTTGATGGGCCTTCATATACCGTTATGGTGGTGGGAGCAATGGTGATTTTCTATCTAAGGATGCTTTTTGCATATTTTATTATTAAATGTCATGTCTCTGAAGCAATTTCGAAAAGGTGGAAGGTCCCAGCAGTCTTTATGTTGGCCACTTAATACCGGATGGCATTTTTCACCCAAAGATTTTGCTGCAATGTGATAGAACAGCAGTGAGATTATGGCCACAATCGCAACCACATCTTCCTGGGAGTATCATTGAATGCAATGGGATTTGCTTCTGAATAGACATGCTTAGTGTTGCATCCAAAGGATCTGGGGAGATTGTTCATTCATTCATTCATTCATTCATTTATATTTCATTGATTTTATCCTGCCTTTCTTCGTGAAGGGAATTCATCTATAAACTTGGACACTGGAATGTAGGGGAGAGCAGCCCCTCAGAGTTTATCATCCCTGATGAAGAACAGTAGAGGAGTGAAGCATTAACTGTGAAGCTATTCAGAAAACATGGGTCCTTGATGCTCTTCAGAAACACTAGCTTCAACATCTGTAGACTCTGTTGATGCTTCTGGGAAGGCATCAGGGTACATGGGAGATACAATGTCACCTTGGCTGGGCATTGAAATCAATGATTAATAAGCCTAAGGTGAGAGCAGGTTAGTTTTCCATTCCATTTGTTTCTACAGCCAAGAATATCAATTTCTGTTTCACTGTGATCAAAGAAACAGCAACATAACAAATTTGCTACAGTATTTGGAACTGTAATTATCAACAGGACTGAAATTAATTCTTCTGTTTCATGTGTCCCCATGGAGTTCCAGTAGTCAATAACAGAGTGAAGATGGAATAAATATACCCTTGCCATCTGGATACTAGGGACTAAAAAGTCTCAGGCAGACTGGTTTTTGTTTTCCTATGTGTTATTTCCTTGGCTTCATCAAGTCTATCAGAAAATGGAGATAGTATTCAAGTTAATCAGTTGTAATTGTGGAGATTCTCACATCTGTTCCAATGATATTGCAGTAGATGGAAATTCAAGACTTGGTATTCAGAGACCTGGTTGGCACTCGAGATGGTGATATTGGTCATGCTAATTGTGGCACTGTTGCCACATGCAGTTTGTGATGTCCCAAAAGCTAACTGTAAGATGTGGCATCCTCAGTTTTTTCATCACAACTATTATCAGCCAGGAGATCTCATCATTGGAGCAATGGTCTTTCAGAATGACTTTTTTATCAATGAAAGTAGTACTTTCAACCAATATCCTCCTGAGCCTACTCTTGAAAGGTTTGAAGAAAGATCACCCCAATATGTCTCTAGGTTAAAATCTCTGGCAAGCTAATTTTATAGGAAGGCCTAGGCTGAATGCATCAATAATAATCTCGATTATTCGAAGTTAACTCTTAGAATTCCAACCAGGTGAATTCCACCTGAAAGGAAGTTTGTGTTGTGTTTTTTAAAATTGAATTTATTATTATTACTTGATAAGACTATGCGACTTTTTTTACTGCTAATTAGACAGGTATAAACTCAAAAGTATGAACGTTTTGAATTCACAGTTTTTCTGTAAATTCAAATTAAATTCAAATTATAGCATCCAGTACCAGCCAGGTTGAGTTCACCCATAGTTCATTTGCAATTGTTTTTGTTGGAAAACTAGCAGTGCAGTACCCTACTGTGTGATGGTATAGTTCATGCTGAGAGCTTAGACTGGGAGCTACTGCTGACCCTTTCCTACAAAATTCCTATGTATTTGTTGAAAAATTGCACATATATACCCCCTTAGAATATCAACGTGGTGAATTCCACCTGGTAGGAAGTATGTGTTGTGTTTTTTATGGAATTTATTACTATTACTTTTGTGCAGTTATCAGTTACAGTTATCATTTATACTTATGTGTAGTCACCCACAGTAAATAATAAAAATAATTATACTGAAACTTGATGCTGCATTTATTCATTATATTTTCCAAACTATAGTACCGGGTGGATTTTACCCTGATGGTATTGGGTGATACAAAAAAAAGTTGGTATTCCAAGTGTTAAACCAGAGTCAAGTACTGCAGCTTTATTCCCACGTGCTAAGTGTTTAGGAAATGGAATTGTTTAATTTTCCAACACACTACCCTGTTCAGTGATATAACAACACTTGGCATACTCTAATTAATGGGAAAACAGACTGCTGGAGCTATGCAGGGATCTCATGTTTTCATTGAAATGAATAGATCAAAGCTTCCTAAAAGAGAATGAATAAGCTCGTTTGTCAAAATCAATTAATCAAATGGAGATTTTGAAAAATTAGCCCCTCTTTATGTTTACTTAAAGCCAATTTAGAACGAATTAGGCTTGCAAAATATTTTGATGTTTAGCTGATATTTTGCTAAGTGTAGGAGATGGAAAATCTCAAGAAAATGGGGCCCCCTTTTATTCATTTGGATATTTTTGGTATTGGGATAATGGAGACCCTATTGTAAATATATCCATATATTGAGATGATGATCAGGTGACACAAATTCTCTAGGTTGACATGGTCTGCATGTTGATATGGTTTAGTGATACTATTCCTGTGCAACAGATTTGCAGATTGCCTTAGGAAACATAGTACAGGAATACATTTTAAGAACACATGAATGAATATAGACTCATTTAATGAGTATAGATTCATAAATAAAGTGGTGATAATTTCAGAAAGTGTAGAATATACGTTTGACTCCAAATGCAAATCTCTTTATAGAACACTTATTCAGAACTACCAGCATGTACTGGCTTTGGAATTTGCAGTAAAGGAGATCAATGAGAATCAACGTTTGATGTCCAATATTACTCTGGGATTCAATATATATGATAATTATTCAGAGACAAAGGGATCCTATCATGCTCTTTTGCAACTTATTTCCCCAAAGGACAGATTTCTCCCCAACTATAGGTGTGGCACCAAGAGCAATCTAATGGCAGTCACTGAACAAGTGACTTCTGAATCCTTCCAGCAAGTACTGGATGTTTTGAGCCATTACAAGATTCCACAGGTAGGATGTATGTGTAGATGAACAATAATATGTAATTTGTATTACATATTTCTATATGAAAAAGTTCTTTAAAAAGTCAACAAAGTTATATTTTCAGGGTAATCTATACTTTGGAATTGCAGACAAGGAGTGCCCAACCTTGTCATACAGAGAATTATCATTATCATTATCATACAGAGAATATAATTACAATTTGTAAAATATAACTGCTTGGCTCTTTCTCTCGTTTTCTTTTGTTGATTCGTACACAGAAATCTACATTTATGTCATTTTGAAACATCTTTACATTTATGTCCTCCAACTACATTTAGCTGCTGTATGGTTCTGCTGAAGTTTCAATGGATAAGGACCAAGTGCTTTGTATATACCGGATGGAACAAAATGGAGTCCATCAGTACAGAGGGATACTCCAGTTACTTCTGCATTTTAAATGGACATGGATTGGATTCATTGCTGCCGATGAGCGGAATCTGCAGTGGTTCATTAGGGTCATGTTCCAGGAATTTTCAATGCATGGCATCTGTTTTGCCATTTTGGAATCATTCAGTACTGTAGCTCAAGACAAGCATGTGGAGCAAAATGTAATGAAGCATTATGATGAAATAATAAACTATGATGTCACTGTAACAGCCTTCTATGGAGACATTAATTCTGTGCTATGGTTGAGATGGATTCTTTCGGAAAAAGAAAAAAACAGAAATCCTAAACCAAGAGGTAAAGTGTGGATTCTGACAGCACAGATGGACTTAAAATATCCTGATAGCCACAGCAATTCCAATATTCATGATTTTCATGGTAGTTTATCATTTGCAACACACTCCAATGAACTTCAAGGATTCCAATCATTTCTTAAGAGCAGAAACATTTCCAGCAATAAAGATTGTTTTCTCAAGGATTTCTGGCAAAATGCATTTAAGTGCACATTCTCAAGTTCTACTATGAGTCACACTGAATGGGCTGCCTGCACTGGAGAGGAGAGGCTAGAGAGCCTTCCAGAGTATATCTTCCCAATGAGCATAACAGGCCAAGCTTACACCATCTACAATGCTGTCTATGCTGTGGCTCATGCTCTCCATGCCATGTATGTGTCCAAATCCAAAAACAGAGCAAAGTGTGAAGGAGAGAGAAGGAAATTTCAGAATCAGCAACCATGGCAGGTAATGAGCATATCCATGCATTTCCTGGAATTATTCCCATAATATTGAAAGTAATGGGATAATAATAATAATAATAATAATAATAATGTCAATATTAGAAAAGGAGAAAAGGAGCAAAGTGAGAAGGAGAGAGAAGGAAGTTTCAGAATCAGTACCCACAGCAGGTAATATCTTCATATTTAAGTTGGTGGCACATCATCTATGCTGTTGGCACATCACATGCAGTGTGTGGGCTAAAGAATATTCCTACAGAATCAGTAGTAATGAATGAATGCCCAATCCAATTCTGCTAGTCAGACGTGAGACTTTTTTGGTATAGTGTGTGGGCAGTGGTGGGCTCCCACAGGTTCGCACCTACTCTCTAGAACCGGTTGTTAATGAGAGATAGGACATAGAAAGTTTAAAAATAGCCATTTAAAAGTGGCTGCCAGATGGGCAGAGAACCGGTTGTTAATTACTTTGAAGCCCATCATTGTGTGTGGGGTGTGGTGGGGTGCCAGGGAGTGGATGGAATAAGGTTGATCATGCATGAGAAGGATCATGCCTAGGAAGTGGTGGGACCAATGGTGTCTCACCCAAAATGGTCAGCACAGACTGGTGGAAATCCATTCATTTTCGGGTCTGTGCCCTTATGCAGGGGAAGAATGTCTCCTTCACCAGGGAGAACTCTTGTGGCTGTCACAGTACAAGAAGATTCAGCAGTAGGCAAAACTAATCCTCCAGGTTCCAAGCAGTAGATAATTCTTGCTGGAATCCATCTTTGTCAGTCTGAGTCTTCAGCCTCCTTTTCTGAATTTCATTCTCTTTGTGAACCACACTCCTGAGACTCAGTCTCAGCATTCAGAATCACAATCCTTGACAGCTGGAAGCAGCAGCCAATCAGATTTATTCTGGATTAAAATAATATTATATCTACAAAGAGTACATCTTTTCTCTCCAAAAGGAAGATTCTACTCCTCATTTTCCAGTTATGTCTTTCTTTCCAAACGTTTTTTCTTTCTCTTCTACATTTAGCTCAACCACTTCCTGAAAATGGTCTCATTTAACAACAGTGCTGGTGACCAGATTTCCTTTGACCAGAATAGGGAATTAGTTGCTGGATTTGACATTATTAACTGGATCACATTCCCAAACCAAACAATTGTTAAAGTAAAAGTGGGCAGACTGAATCCCCAGTCTATTTCAAATGGAACTATCTCCATTAATGATGATATTATTGTTTGGGCCAGCTTGTACAACAAGGTAAAACACAAATATAAGTAATGTTTTTGGTAGACTTTGGGTGCAATCCAGAGTAACTATGGGGAGTCCTTGCTCCACAGTAAGAACAAGTTACTCTGGATTGCAATATGAATTTCCCATAGATTTTCACTTGGTGGTGCAGTAACTATGGGTACACATAATATCTCTTATGTGCTCCTGTAGTTACTCTGGATTGTAGCCTTTGTTTATGCCACATTTAAAGTTGCCAACCTTGAGGATTGGCATG
Source organism: Cryptoblepharus egeriae (assembly GCA_030015325.1). Lineage (NCBI taxonomy): Eukaryota > Metazoa > Chordata > Lepidosauria > Squamata > Scincidae > Cryptoblepharus > Cryptoblepharus egeriae. Next base: position 84,482,749 of record JAREYC010000004.1, read on the forward strand.
AAGTCTCAAGACATCAGTCTCAAAAATTACTCCTGAAAACAACTCTGGAGATGCTTAAAGGATGTTTAGATCACCTTCTTAATCAGCAGTTCTGCATTCTCTGCTAAAGCAATTTTGTTGGGGCTTAGTTCATACAGGTAACCCTTACCTTCCCCCTCCATGAAAAAAATTGCAATTGCTTTTGAGATGTTTGCAATCAGTTTCCACTAAATTACAAATTCACAACTTGAAAATTTGCATATTTGTGATTGACACCTTGCCAGTTGTAAAGTAGTGTTTCACTACCTATATTGTGCCTGTTGGCTGGAGGCTGCTAATGGCTTTGTTGAATAAGCAGCACACCTTTGAAAAGGCTGGATGGTCTCCCAGAAGAATCTAGCATAGAGCTTTCAGAGGCTACTTGTGGCCCCTGTTGGTTGGAGGCCGATCCAGTTCCTTTCCCCCTCAACTCACTCCCACCATATGTTCTCCCGGCCCTTCCTCCACTCTGAAATGTCTTCCAACATGCCTATACTTACCTCTCCAATCTGCTAGCACCAATCTGCTCCAGCGTTGAGCCAGTGTTAACTGCCACAAGCATGCAAAGCAATGCTTAGAGCAACACAGAACAACGTTTACAGAACTGCATCCCAGTGTTCAACTGGTGCTGGTTCTTCAGGAATGGGCCCTAAATAAAGTCTATGTCATGTTTAGAAAACCCATCCTGATTGGAGGATGATCATTTCAAACATGCAAACCACTGCAATTATTTCATTTCTTGATCAAAGAAGTGTGTCTGCTGCATCTTCAAGAAAGAGCCTATGGCTACAATCCAGAGTAACGACGGGACCTTTTACACCAATGTAGTTATGGTGCCACCTATTGGGAACCTATGGTAAATGCATAGAGCAATCCAGAGTAAGTGCCTCTTACGTCTTGCCATAGATACTCTGGATTGTAGGGCAAAATATTTTGTTTTCTGAAGCTTAACATTCTTCTCTTTCATTGGTGGATTAGACACAGCCCCTCTCCATGTGTAATGACAATTGTGTTCCTGGAAAGAGAAAGAAAAACAGAGAAGGAGAGCCCTTCTGTTGCTATGATTGCATCCCCTGTCCAACAGGGAAGGTATCAGACCAGAAAGGTGAGTGTTAAAGTCTACAGAGTTCCTGAAAAATTGCCCTTTATCCATCTTTCATGAGTAGAGCCCCATATCACTACTGGTCCCACTTTCCTTCCAAGCCAGTTCCTCCCCATCTAGGAACACTTCCTGCACCTCTGCTCCCAAAGACTTTATCACTGCCTGGCATTCTGATCTTGCTTTGAGTGACCACTCTGCATCCTCTGCCTTATAATGGGCCCAGTGGTGGCTGGTGCTGGTCAGGCGACAGTGCTCCCAACTCTGAGGATACAGTAATGTGCTTTATGGCACATTAACTATATACCCATCTCTAGCATCTGAGCTCACTTCGGGTGGGAAGGCTCAGTAGGATTGGACCCCTGGAATTTCACAATTGTTTTGTAGAGGAGTTTAAAAAGAAAGCAAAACAATCCACCAAAATTATCTTGTTTATAAGAACAGATGGTGGATTCTCTAACCATTTTAAGTCTGTTTGCCTTCCTCTTTTCTTGTGGTAATCTTGAAAATTCCATAAGAGGTGCTTCTATATATTATATACTGGAGCTTAGTGACAGTTGGAAATGGAAGAGTTGGAGCACTTAATTTGAAATTTTGTATGTTTGATTCTATGGGGAAAATCCTTAATTTCAAAGTCTTGAGCATATGCTCTATGATTCTAATCTTTCATCTGGTTTCTAATAAAACTCTACTTATTCTTAATTTTCCTGGTTTTCTGGTCCAGAATAAGGTAAGAGGATTAACAGCCAAATCCAGAGTATCTATGTGAACACATAAGAGACATTATGTGCACCCATAGTTACTGCACCACCTAGTGAAAACCTATCGGAAATTCATATTGCAGTCCATAGTAAATTGTGCTTACACCGAACGAAGGACTCCCTTTAGTTACTGTGGATTTCACCCTAAGTTGACCTATTCAGGGTGACCATAGAGAATGGAGGACAGTGAGCCTCTACCTTTAACTATTTCATGGTAGAGGGAATATAGGCAGGTTTAACTCAACATAGAAGGGTTTAAAAAGCAGCACATGCCAAAATTCTCTCTTTGCTACAATGCTGAAAGGAGGCATCATGTCCTCCATTCTATATGGTCACCCTGGACTGGTTAGACTACAACAGCTGGGGGTAAATTAACCCACATTCCTGTCACAACTATGATTATTGCCTGAGGACAGGTATGGTATCTCTGTGAGAATTATTAATTGTGACAGCCATACCCTTCCCTCTTCACTTCTCTTTCCTCCTCCACAACTTGCTATTTTCTGAACTTTTTAGTTGAAAAGCATTATATAAATACTAGCTAGCTGGCGAGCTGGATAGAGAGATATATACATTTGTTTATTAGTCTCATGGCTTTTCTTTTCCAGACATGGCTGACTGTTTCACATGCCCCAGTGATCAATGTCCAAACAAGCAACAGACTTCCTGCATTCCCAGAGTTGTTGTTTTCTTGTCTTATGAAGACTCAGTGGGTACTGGATTGGCCACTTGTGCTTTATTATTTGTGCTGGTCACATCTCTGGTGCTATGGTTGTTTGTGAAGCACCACAACAGTCCCATAGTCAAGGTGAACAACCGGAGTCTCACCTATACAATTTTGATTTCTCTCTTGCTGTGCTTCCTTTGTTCCTTGATAAATATTGGTCGACCTCAGAAAGTGATATGTATCCTGCACCAAATTGTCTTTGGCACTGCCCTTACAATGGCTATTTCTTCTGTGTTGGCAAAAACTGTGACGGTGGTGCTTGCATTCAAGGCCACAAGGCCAGGGTCCACTCTGAAGAAGTGGATGGGGAAAAATCTGACCATCTTTATCATTCTTTCCTGCTTTAGTATTCAAACAAGTATTGGTATCCTAGGTTTGTCTGTCTTTCCTTCATTCATAGAAACTGACATGCATTCAAATCCTGAAGAAATCAGTGTGAAATGTAATGGATCACCAACATTTTTTTACTGTGAAATGTTCTTCTTTGGCTCTCTAGTCATTATTTGCTTTACCCTAGCTTTCCTTGCTCGGAAGCTGCCTGATGCTTTTAACGAAGCTAAGTTTATCACTTTCAGCATGTTTGGATATTCATGTGTTTGGTTGTCATTTGTTCCAGCCTATGAAAGCACCACGGGGAAAATTGCAACATTTATGGTGACCCTTTCGGTCTTAGCCTCCACTGCTGCTTTGCTGATCTGTTTGTTTTTCCCCAAATGCTACATTATTTTGTTGAAGCCTCAGCTGAACAGAAGGGAACAATTGCGAAAGTGGAAACACTGAAGAAATTGAGATTCGTCCTTCTCAGTGACTGCCTTCTGTTACACTTACAACTATTTCAAACATTTGCTGTTTTTATTGAGTCTCCATGTGTCGTATATGTATTTAAAAGCATTTATTTGTTGCCTTGACACTTATATACATATTTGACTGTACTTCAAGTTATCTAGGTACCATGCATTTATTATCCTTCCAAATGGTGTTTCTGGGGGGTAGGGAACTGTATGCCTTGGGTACCCCCGTCAACAGGGTGACAAAAATTGCAAAAATAGTTAAAATTGCTAGAATCCTTTGCAATAACCCCAGCAAGTCTTTGGATGCATATTTTCCAGCTGAATACAATGCAAAAAAGCTCAATATCTCCTATCAAAGCTTACAGCCAAAAAATCCTAAAAAATGCATGGAGCCTTATGGAAAGTGAAATTCAGCCATATCACATCTTTACCTGTGCATAGGAAAAGGCACACTGAGAAGAATTCAGTGATCCAAGAATGGTCTTGATACAATGTATGCAGCCCCCAGAAATCAACCTAGAAGGAAGTTCTTGATAATTGCATTGAGCCCTATGGAAAAGGGAACTGAGTGACACTGCCACATTTACTCATGAGTAAGTAAAGGTGCTTTGGCTTATGTTCAGGTGAGGTATAAAAGAATGCAAGGCCATCAGAATGGTCCTAATGCACTGAAAATGGAGCTCAACAATTGTCTCAGAAGGCAACCTCCTCCTTTCCCTGCCATCCCCCCAAATAATAAATAAAAACAAAACAGAGGTTTAATTTGTAAGGTGATTTTTAAATATGAAAGTATTAATTAATTATCTAATTAATTGTATTAATTAATACTAATAATAGTTAATTCTATAACTTTAACATATGAGGGTGACAAAAAAATTTGTGGGTCCTGGGTACCAAATGACCTAGGTACACCACTGGACCCACGTCCTATATTGTGAAGCACATCTTAGGAACCATGGTACAGTGGCACCTCATGTAACAAATTTTGGAGGCATGTTTGTTATGTGAAACATTATTTACGTGAAGCTGATTTTCCCATAGGAAATAATGGAAACTCAGATGATTGGTTCCACAACCCAAAAAATAATATATTTTAATATATTTTAATATTTTAATATATTTTAATATATTAAATGTATGTAATAATGATGACAAAACACTGGAATTGAATTCAAAACATGCATTCAATGTGCATGATTCCATGAAGTCTACTTAGGCTGCAATCCTAAAGGCACAATCCTAAAGACACTTAGGAGCCTGCAATCCATAAGACACTTTCCTGGGATTAAGACCTGTTGAACACAATGGGGCTTACTTCTGAGTAGGCATGGTTAGGAATTGCAATTCTAGACACTTTCCTGGGAGTAAGCCCCATTGGGGGGACTGGGGGTCTTCTGGGGGGTGGGAGGGTGTTTGGAGACAGTGGGGGGATTCAGGCAGCTGGGAGTAGTGGCTGCCACTTTAAAAGCCTGGCTCCCTGCAGAGCCGGCTGGAGGGAGGCGCGTCCCCTCATCCGCTCTCCAGCCTCTTCAAGAGCTCCACAGGGAGCCTGGGGTTGAAATGCAGGCTTTTAAAGTGGCAGCCACTATTCGCGGCTGCCTATATCTCCCTCCCACTGTCTCCAAACATCCTCCAACACCCCCAGAAGACCCCCAGTGCCCCCAAGCATCTTCCCACCCCCACCCCCAGAGGAACGGACCTGCGTTACCTGACCTGTTCATTTAGGTAACAAGTGCAGGCTGGCAGCTCTTTAAACTTAGAGCTGCCAGCTGGCCTTCATTACCCAAATCATGGGGGGAAGTTGTGCATGGGGGGATGATGCACAGGGGGGAAATTGCGCATGGGGGAAGTTGCACACGGGGGGAAGTTGTGCACGGTGGAAAGTTGCGCATGGGAGGTGATGCGCATGGGGGAAAGTTTCGCAAGGGGGAAAGTTTCGCATGGGGAAATTTGCACATCAGGGGTGATGTGCATGGGTGGATGATGCTCATGGGGGAAGTTGCGCATGGGGGGAAGTTGCACATGGGGGGAAGTTGCACATGGGGATGATGCTCATGGGGGATGCTGCGCATGGGGGATGCTGCGCAGGGGGGAAGTTGCGCATGGAGGAAAGTTGTGTATGGAGGGATGTTGCATGTGGGGGAAGTTGTGCATGGGGGGAAGTAGCCCCTGGGGGGTGATGCGCATGGGTGGATGATGCTCATGGGGGATGATGCGCATGGGGGAAGTTGCGCATGGGGGGAAGTTGTGCATGGTGGGTTGATGTGCATGGGGGAAGTTGTGCATGGGGGAAAGTTGTGCATGGCGGGTTGATGCGCATGGGGAAGTTGCGCATGGGAGATGATGCGCATTGGAGTTGATGCACATGGGGGGAAGTTGCGCATGGGGGAAGTTGCACATGGGAAAAAGTTGCGCATGGGGGAAGTTGCGCATAGGATGTTGATGAGCCATGGGTGGATGGCATATGGGGAAATGTTACTCCGGCAATGTGGGTACACTTTTCGCTAGTATTCATATAAAATATTAAGTGGATGTAAAAATGATGACACAGCACTATAATTGAATTCAAAGCATGCATTCAATATGCATGATCCTATGAAGTCTACTTAAGCTGCAATCTTAAAGACACTCTCCTGGGAGTAGGACCCATGTAACCCTTAGATGCCCATCCGGATCCAGAGTCCGGAAATGCAAATTTATGCAAATTGGGCTATTTTTAGATGGGCATCTAAATTTACACAATGGGACTTGCTTCTGGGTAGACATGGTTAGGAGGCTGTAATCGAAGCACCTTCTCCTGCAATCCAAGACACTTTCAAAATATCTCCCCACTTTCTCCTTCTCTTCATCCTGAGCCTCTCTCTCCCCTGCTCCCTTCTGGCTAGCCCTGAGCTGCTTCCCTCTTCTCCACTGCTCTGCTTTCCTTCTGCCCAGTGGATGCCCAGGCACAGGATGTAAAAAATTGGATGTAAAAATGGATGTAAAAATGATGACAAAACATTGGAATTGAATTCAAAACATGCATTCAATTTGCATGATCCTATGAAGTAACTTAGGTGCAAAGGAAGGAAGGAGTCCAGCTGAGGCTGACAGAGAGGACAGCGGAGTAGGGGAAGGAGGCAGCCTGGACATGGAGCTGCTCAAACTCTGCAGTGAGTTTGGCTTCAGAGAGAAAGAGGGGTGAATTTCAGTAGTACCTCTCATAACAAGTGTAAATTTCGAAGAACTCTTGCTTCACATAACAAGATCTGCTTCACTTAACAAGCAACCGTGCTATGGGCACACGTGCTGTGCAGCCCTGCACGGAGGCTTTTTAAAAGGGCTGCCAACAGGAAAGTATCTTTAGGATTGTAGCACAAAGCATTCTCAATTATCCTGAACTAGCAAAAAGCATACCCGCGTTGCGGGAGTAAAATTCCCCCTTATACCATTCCCCCCATATGCATCAACCCCCCATCCTCAACTTCCCCATGTGCAACTTCCCCCATGCGCATCAACCCCACCCATGCGCATCAACCCACATGCGCATCTACCCCCCATGCGCAACTTCCCCCATGCGCATCAACCTCCATGCGCAACTTCCCCCATGTGCATCAACCCCCCATGCGCAACTTCCCCACATGTTGAACTTTCTCCCATGCGCATCAACCCCCCATGCGCATCAACCCCCATGTGCAACCTCCCCCCATGCGCATCAACCCTCCATGCGCAACTTCTCCCCATGTGCAAATTTCCCCCATGCGCAACTTTCCCCCATGCAACTTTCCCCGTATGCGCAACTTCCCTGTATGTGCAACATCCCCCCGTGCGCATCATCCCCCCATGCGCATCATCCCCCCGTGCGCATCATCGCCCATGCGCATCATCCCCCCATGCGCAACTTCCCCATACACATCATCCCCCCATGCACATCTTTCCCCCATGCACATCTTTCCCCCGTGTGCATCATTCCCCCGTGCGCATCATCCCCCCGTGTGCAACATCCCCCCATGTGCAACATTGCCCCATGTGCAACATCCCCACTTGCGCAGTTTCTCCCCATGCGCAACTTTCCCCGTGTGCATCTTTCCCCCATGTGCATCTTTCCTCCATGCACAACTTCCCCTCATGCTCAACTTCCCCAGCGCATAATCCCCCAAGGGCATCATCCCCTATGCGCAACATCCCCCCTATGCGCAACATACCCCAATGCACAACTTCCTACATGCACAACTTCCCCTCATGCGCATATTTCCCCCATGCGCAACTTCCCCCGTGTGCATCTTTCCTCTGTGCGCATCTTTCCCCCATGTGCATCTATCCCCCGTGCGCATCATCCCCCCATGTGCAACTTCTCCCCATGTGTAACTTCCCCCCGTGCGCATCTTTCCCCCATGCGCAACTTCCCCTTATGCTCAACTTCCCCTCATGCGCAACTTCCCCCATGCGCAACTTCCCCCCATGCGCAGCATCCTCGCCAGTGCAACCTCTTCCTCTGAACAACATCCCCCAGTGCACCAGGCACCGAGCACCAAACTGGCTGGATGTTGTTCAGTCTCCCATGTTAAATATAGGAGAGAAACACGTTGCCCCCTTTTCAGCCCCTGAAGGGTTAATTTCTCCAGATGGTTCTTGGTGGGTGTTCAGGTGACAGAAGGAACTCCCAGAATTCCATGCTTCAGGCCCAGCAGTTGGGGCGGAATTTTGCTGAGTCAGCAATTCTCAATGCAAAGTATAGGGAGGAAAACGCGTTGCGCCCCTTTTCACCCCCTTCCGGTTGGAATTTTGGAAAACCGGTTCTTAGTGCACCCCTCCCTCACGGAAGGAACACACACCCCAAATTTCACGCTTCTAGGGCGGGCAGTTTTGGCAGGGCGGTGATGAGTCAGTCAGTCAGTCAGTCAATGAGTCAGTCAGTGAGTGACTTTTCTCTTTTATATATATAGATTAAACATGCCCCCAACACACCTGTCCTGAACTGCCTAGTCTGCCCCAACTAGTGCAGCCAAGGTCCACTGGTCTTGGAAGCCTATCAGCCCAATCCAGAGTAGCATTTGGATTGCCCTATCTATCACTAGGGTGGAGCAACTGCAAGATGCTCCACCCTAGTTTCTCTGGAAACGGCTTGGGGCAGAGCAAGGCAACATAGGGTGCCCCAAGAGAGGTGGACCTGCTCTGCCCTAACGGGGGCAGCCTAGGCAGTTCAGGAGAGGCATGTTGAGGGCATGTTTAGCATTGCCTAGGGCAGAGCAGTTTGTACCCAGAGCCTGTTTCCAAAGCAGAAATTTCCTCAACCAGCTCCTCAGAGCTTCTCAGGAACAGGTATAATAGTGAGTAGACCCATAGGGGTCCATAATAAGGCCTGAGTAAGAATGTCAGTTTGACCAAAAATCAAAAATGAAAAAAATTAATGGCTAATGGGTCCCTGTCCCAAAAGAGCTCACAATCTAAAATACAAAAGAAGCCACTATAACAGACACTGCTGGGGTGAGGAGGGCCTTTTTCTTATCCACTGCCAAATAAAAGAACACCCACCTGAAAGAGTGACTAGCAGATGGGGTCTTGTATCTACCTCTCAGTGTGACTTGTGGGGTCAATAAACTTTCCATCACATTGTGTCCAACTAAGTTGAGAGCTTATGCCAGCCAAATGTCTGATATTTTCAAGGTAGAATGCTTCGTCCTTGAATGGCTGGGTGAACTGGATATTTACATCTGATTTATGAAAACTCCATGTATTGTATTCCATTTGCTAAATAAATAAATAAATAAATAAATAAATAAATAAATAAATAAATAAATAAATAAATTCTGGATAGTGTGATAAAGGTAGTTTGATCATCTTCCCAAATGTTTCCTTCATTACACAAGATTGTATCATAGGTTTGATTAATGCTTTGAACAAATTTAAATGCTAGCAGTTAGACTCCAAAAACAACAATTTTGTAGGAAGAAAAAATTTAAGTGCCTCTTCCTTTAATCTCATAACACAAAAAACATATAGGAGAGGAAAAAAAAAACAAGTTGAACTAATTTTAAACTGGACATCTATAAGATTTATTTTTATTATATTTTTCATTTTGCTTGTGAACTGAATTAGCCCAGAATAATATGAACCTAAAAAGTTCCTCTGGTAAGTTCTGTGGGATTCTGCATGGAAAGGCCTTTTCATGTTGAAGGTGTTCACAGGGGCAGGAGTGAATGGATGAAGGATTTGAATGAAGGAACAAGTTGAATTTCTATGTTTGATGGGCCTTCATATACCGTTATGGTGGTGGGAGCAATGGTGATTTTCTATCTAAGGCTTTTTTGCCATATTTTATTATTAAATGTCAAGTCTCTGAAGCAATTTCAAAAGGGGTAAAGGTCCCAGTGATCTTTATGTTGGCCACTTACTACTGGATGGCATTTTTTACCCAACGTTTTTGCTACAATGTGATAGAACACTGATTAGCAGTGAGTTGAGGCCACAATCCCAACCACACCTTCCTGGGAGTAAGTATCATTGAACACAATGGGATTTACTTCTGAGTGGACATGCTTAGGATTTCATCGCAAGGATCTTGGGAGTCTCGTTATTTATTTGTTTGTTTCTTTATTTTTATTTCATTGATACATATCCTGCCTTTCTTCCTGAAGGGAATTCATCTATAAACTAGGACACTGGTATGTAGGGCAGAGCAGCCCCTCAGAGTTCAACCTGATGGAGAACATATCACGCTTCACAGCAGAGGAGTGAAGCATTAACTATGAAGCTATTCAGAAAACATGGGTCCTTGATGCTCTTCAGAAACACTAGCTTCAACATCTGTAGGCTCTGTTGATGATTCTGGGAAGGCATCAGGGTATATGGGAAATACAATGTCATCTTGGCTGGGCATTGAAATAAATGATTAATAAGTCAAAGGAGATAGAAGGTTTGTTTCCAATTCCATTTGTTTCTACAGCCAAGAATATCAATTTCTGGTGTCACTGTGATCAAAGAAACAGCAAAATAACAAATTTGCTACAGTATTTGGAACTGTAATTATCAATAGGACTGAAATTAATTCTTCCGCTTCATGTGTCCCCATGGAGTTCCAGTAGTCAATAACAGAGTGAAGATGGAATAAATATACCCTTGCCATCTGAATACTAGGGACTAAAAAGTCTCTGGCAGACTGATTTTTGTTTTCCTATGTGTTATTTCCTTGGCTTCATCAAGCCTATCAGGAAATGGAGATAGTATTGAAGTTAATCAGTTGTAATTGCGGAGATTGTATGTTATCAGATTCTATTATCTATTCCAATGATATTGCAGTAGATGGAAATTCAAGACTTCATATTCAGAGACCTGGTTGGCATTCAAGATGGTGATATTGATCATGCTAATTGTGGCACTGTTGCCACATGCAGTTTGTGATGCCCAAAAAGCTAATTGTAAGATGTGGCATCCTCCATTTGTTCATCATAACTATTATCAGCCAGGAGATCTCATCATTGGAGCAATTATCTTTCAGAACGATGTTCTTTTCAATGAAAGTTCTTTCAACCAAAAACCTCCTCAGTTTCAGCTTGAAAGGTTTGAAGACAGATCACCCCAATATGTCTCTAGGTTAAAATCTCTGGCAAGCTAATCAGATAGGAAGGCCTACCCTCAAATCCAGAGTAACTACGGGAGCATGTAAGAGACTTTATGTGTACCCGTACTTACTGCACCACCTAGTGAAAACCTATGAGAAATTCATATTGGAATCCTGAGTAAGTTGTTCTTACCCCTGAGCAAGGACTCCCCGTAGTTACTCTGGATTTTGCCCTTAGGCTGAAAGCATCAATAGTAATAGTAATTGCTCAAAGTTCACCCTTAGAATCTCAGCCAGGTGAATTCCTCCTGGTAGGAAGTTTCTGTTGTGTTTTTTTTTAACAGAATTTATTATCGTTACTTTACAAGACTTTGTGACTTTTTAACTGCTAATTTGAGAGTTATAAATAAAAAAATTCACAGTTTTTCTCTAAGTTCAAATTAAAACATCCAGTACCAGCTGGGCTGATTTCACCCGTAGTTCATTTGCAATTTTTTTTGGTGGGAAAGCTAGCAAAGAAATACCCTGGTGTGTGATGGTATTGTTTATGCTGAGAGCTCAGGTTGGAAGCTACTGCTGACACTTTCCTGCAAAATTCCTATGTATTTGTTGAAAAATTGCATACATATATGCGCAATTTATATACACACACACACACCCCGTTAGAATACCAACTGGGTGAATTCCACCTGGTAGGAAGTTTGTGTTGTGTTTATTCTAAATATATAAATATATTGAAATGATGATCAGGTAACACAAATTCTCTATGTTGAAATGGTCTTCATGTTGATATGGTTTAGTGGTCTTATTCTTATGTAACAGATTTGCAGATTGCCTTATTGCAGATTGCTTTAGGAAAAATGCTACAGGAATACTTAAGAATAATATTGATATAGGTATTATATTCATAAATAAAGTGGTGATAATTTCAGAAAGTGTAGAATACACATTTGACTCCAACTGCAAATCTCTTTGTAGAACATTTATTCAGAATTACCAGCATGTCTTGGCCTTGGAATTTGCAGTAAAGGAGATCAATAAGAATAAATTTTTGTTGTCCAATATTACTCTGGGATTCAATATATATGATAAATATTGGGAGACAAAGTGGTCCTATCATGCTTTATTGCAACTTATTTCCCCAAAGGATAGATTTCTCCCCAACTATATGTGTGACAACAAGAACAATCTAATGGCAGTCACTGAAGATGTGAATTCCGAATCCTTCCAGCAAGTAGCGGATGTTTTGGGCCACTATAAGATTCCACAGGTAGGATGTATGTGTAGATGAACAATAATACATAATTTGTATTACATATTTCTATATGAAAAACTTCTTTAAAAAGTCAACAGAGTTATATTTTCAGGTTAATCCATACTTTGGAATTGCAGACAAGGAGTGCCCAACTTATACTACTTTATCATACAGAGAATATAATTACAATTTGTAAAATATATCTGCTTGGCTCTTTCTCTCCTATCCTTTTGTTAATTTCATCATTCGTACAGAGAAATCAACATTTATGTCATTTTGAAACATCTTTATATGTATGTCCTCCAACTGCATTTAGCTGCTGTATGGTTCTGCTGAAGTTTCAATGGATAAGGATCAAGTGCTTTGTATATACAGGATGGAACCAAATGGAGTCCATCAATACAGAGGGATACTCCAGTTACTTCTGCATTTTAAATGGACATGGATTGGATTCATTGCTGCTGATGAGCGGAATCTGCAGTGGTTCATTAGGGTCATGTTCCAGAAATTTTCAATGCACGGCATCTGTTTTGCCATTTTGGAATCATTCAGCACTTTAGATAATGACGAGTTCATGGAGCAAAATGTAATGAAGCATTATGATGAAATAATAAACAATAATGTCACTGTAACAGTCTTCTATGGAGACATTAATTCTATGCTATGGTTGAGATGGATTCTTTCTGAAAAAGAAAAAAACAGAAACCATAAACCAAGAGGTAAAGTGTGGATTCTGACAGCACAGATGGCCTTAAAATATTCTGCCAGTTACAGCAATTGCACAACTCAAGATTTTCATGGTAGTTTAGCATTTGCAACACACTCCAATGAACTTCAAGGATTCCAATCATTTCTTAAGAGCAGAAACCTTTCCAGCAGTAAAGAAGATGGTTTTATCAAGGATTTCTGGCAAAATGCATTTAAGTGCACATTCTCAAGTTCTACTATGAGTCACACTGAATGGGCTGCCTGCACTGGAGAGGAGAGGCTAGAGAGCCTTCCAGAGTATATCTTCCCAATGAGCATAACAGGCCAAGCCTACACCATCTACAATGCTGTCTATGCTGTGGCTCATGCTCTCCATGCCATGTATGCATCCAAATCCAAAAACAGAGCAAAGCGGGAAGGAGAGAGGAGGAATTTTCAGAATCAGCAACCATGGCAGGTAATATCTTCATCATTTAAGTTTGTGGCACATCATCTGTGCTGGTGGCACATCACATGCAGTATGAGGGCTAAAGAATATTCCCATAGAATCAGTTGTAATGAATGAGTGCCCTTTCCAATTCTGCTGGTCAGAGGTAAGAATTTTTCAGATTGAGTAGGGTGTGGTGGGGTGGCAGGTAGTGGGTGGAATAGGGTTGATCATGCCTGAGAAGGATCATTCCTGGGAAGGGGTGGGACCAATGTTGTCGTACCCCAAAATGGTCAGCATAGACTAGTGGAAACTCATTTTGGGGTCTGTGCCCTTATGCAGAGGTAGAATGTCTCCTTCACCAGGGATAATGCTTGTGGCTGTCAAGGTACAAGAGGATTCAGCAGTAGGCAAAACTAATCCTCCAGGTTCCAGGCAGCAGAGAATTCTTGCTGGAATCCATCTTTGTCAGTCTGAGTCTTCAGCTTCCTTTTCTGAATTTCATTATCATTGTAAAACACACCCCTGAGACTCAATCTCAGCGTTCAGAGTCACAATCCTTGACAGCTGGAATTAGCTTTTGGATTAAAAGAATATTATATCTACAAAGAGTACATCTTCTCTCTCCAAAAGAAAGATTCTAGTCCTCATTTTCCAGTTATGTCTTTCTGTCCAAAATTTTTTTCTTTCTCTTCTAAATTTAGCTCAACCACTTCCTGAAAATGGTCTCATTTAACAACAGTGCTGGTGACCAGATTTCCTTTGACCAGAATAGGGAATTAGTTGCTGGATTTGACATTATAAACTGGGTCACATTCACAAACAAAAGTTTTATTAAAGTCAAAGTGGGCAGACTGGATCACCAGTCTCCTTCAAATGAAACTTTCTCCATTCATGATGATATCATTGTATGGGACGGCTTGTTCAACAAGGTAAAACACAAATATAAGTAATGTTTTTGGTAGATTTTGTTTATGCCACATTTAAAGTTGCCAACCTTGAGGATTAGCATGAAGTCTCAAGACATCAGTCTCAAATATTACTCCTGAAAACAACTCTGGAGATTGTGTTGCTTGTATTACCTTTTTAATCAGCAGTTCTGCATTCTCTGCTAAAGCAGTTTTGTTGGGGCTTAGTTCATAAGGTAACCCCTCCCTCCATTAAAAAATACTGCAATTGCTTTTAACTAGTTCTCAATCAGTTTCCACTAAATAACAAATTCACAACTTGAAAATTTGCATAATTGTGATAGACACCTTGCCAGTTGTAAGGTAGTGTTTCACTACCTATATTGTTCCTGTTGGCTGGAGACTGCTAATGGCTTCGATGAATAAGCCGCACACCTTTAAAAAGGCTGGATGGTCTTCTGGATGGTCTCCCAGAAGAATCCAGCAGAGAGCTTTCAGAGGCTAGCTGTGGCCCCTGTTGGTTGTAGGCCAATCCAGATCCTTTCCCCCTCAACTCACTCCCACCATATGTTCTCCCAGCCCTTTTTCCACTCTGAAATATCTTCCAACCTGCCTATACTTACCTCTCCAGTCTGCTAGCACCACCCTGCTCCAGCATTGAGCCAGTGCTAACTGCCACAAGCATGCAAAGCAATGCTTAGAGCAACACAGAACAACGTTTACAGAACTGCATCCAAGTGGTGAGCTGGTGCTGCTTCTTCAGGAATGGGCCCTAAGTAAAGTCTACGTCATGTTTAGAAAACTCATCCAGATTGGAGGGCGATCATTTCAAACATGCAAACCACTGCAATTATTTCATTTCTTCATCAAACAAGTGTGTCTGCTGTATCTTTAAGAGCCTAAGGGCAAAATCTAGAGTAACTACGGGGAGTCCTTGCTCTGGTGTAAGAACAACTTATTCTGGATTCCAATATGAATTTCCCATAGGTTTTCACTAGGTGGTGCAGTAACTACAGATGCACGTAAATTCTCTTACGTGCTCCGGTAGTTTCTCTGGATTTGGTGGTAAGACTACAATCAAGAGTAACTACGGGAGCTTTTACACTGACGTAGTTATGGTGACACCTATGGGGAACCTATGGGAAATGCATAGAGCAGTCAAGAGTAAGTGCCTCTTACTTTTTCCTGTAGTTACTCTGGATTGTAGGGCAAAATTGTTTTGTTTTCTGAAGCTTAACATTCTTCTCTTTCTTGGGTGGATTAGACACAGCCCCTTTCTATGTGTAATGACAATTGTGGTCCTGGGCACAGCAAGGAAAACAGGGAAGGAGAGCCCTTCTGTTGCTATGATTGCATCCCCTGTCCAACAGGGAAGGTATCAGACCAGAAAGGTGAGTGTTGAAATCTACACAGTTTCCAAAAATTGCCCTTTATCCATCTCTCATGAAAACCCCATACCAGACTGGTCCCACTTTCTTTCCAGGCCAGTTCCTCCCCATCTAGGAACTCTTCCCCCATCCCTTTTTCAAAATGCTTCACCACTGCGTGGCATTCTGATCTTGTTCTGAGTGACCACTCTGCATCCTCTGCCTGGTGATGGGCCCTGTGGGTGGCTGGTGCTGGCAGGTGACCAGGCTGGCCATGCTGGTGCTGGCCAGGCTCCCAACCCTGAGGATACAGTAATGTGCTTTATGGCACATTTACTATATACCCATCTCTAGCACCTGAGCTCACTTCTGGTGGTAGGGCTCAATAGGTTTGGACCCCTGGAATTCCACAATTGTTTTGCAGGAGTTTAAAAAGAAAGATAAGAAAAACAACACAACAAAATTATCTTGTTTATAAGAACAAATGGTGAATTCTCTAACCCTTTTGAGTCTGTTTGCCTTCCTCTTTTCTTGTGGGAATCTTGAAAATTCCATAGGAGGTGCTTCTATAGATTACATACTGGAGCTTAGTGACAGTTGGAAATGGAAGAGTTGGAGCACTTAATTTGAAATTTTGTATATTTGATTCTATGGGGAAAAACCTTAAATCTTGAGCATATGCTCTATGATTCTAATTCTTTCACCTGGTTTCTAATAAAACTCTACTTATTCTTAATTTTCCTGGTGTTTTGGTCCTGAATAAGGTAAAAGGATTAACAGCCAAATCCAGAGTAACTACGTGAGAACGTAAGAGACACTACGTCCTCTGTAGTTACTGCACCACACAGTGAAAACCTATGGGAATTTCATATTGCAATCCAGAGTAAATTGTTCTTACACCGGAGCAAGGACTCCCCATAGTTACTCTGGAATTGACCCTAAGTTGACCTATTCAAGGATTTAAAAAGCAGCACATGCCAAAATTCCTTCTTTGATTCATTGCTAAAAGGTAGAGGCACTCTGTCCTCCATTCTATATGGTCACCCTGGACTGGTTAGACTACAAGAGCTGGGGGTAACTTAACCCACATTCCTGTCACAACTGTGATTATTGCCTGAGGGCAGGTATGGTATCTCTGTGAGAATTATTAATTGTGACAGCCATACTCCTCCCTCTTCAGTTCTCTTTTCTCCCCCCCCCCCCAAAGTTGCCATTTTGTGAAATTTTTTAGTTAAAAAGCACTATATAAATGCTAGATAGATAGATTAGATAGATAAATTTTTGTTAGTTTCATGTTTTTTCTTTTCCAGACATGGCTGACTGTTTCACATGCCCCAGTGATCAATGTCCAAACAAGCAACAGACTTCCTGCATTCCCAGAGTTGTTGTTTTCTTGTCTTATGAAGATCCAGTGGGTATTGGATTAGCTATTTGTGCTTTTTTATTTGTGTTGGTCACATCTCTGGTGCTATGGTTGTTTGTGAAACACCACAACAGTCCCATAGTCAAGGTGAACAACAGGAGTCTCACCTATACAATATTGATTTCTCTCTTGCTGTGCTTCTTTTGTTCCTTGATAAATATTGGTCGACCTCAGAAGGTGATGTGTATCCTGCACCAAATTGTCTTTGGCACTGCCCTTACAATGGCTATTTCTTCTGTTTTGGCAAAAACCATGACAGTGGTGCTTGCATTCAAGGCCACAAGGCCAGGGTCCACTCTGAAGAAGTGGATGGGGAAAAAACTGACCATCTTTATCATTCTTTTCTGCTTTAGTATTCAAACAAGTATTGGTATCCTAGGTTTGTCTGTCTTTCCTTCATTCATAGAAGTTGACATGCATTCAAATCCTGAAGAAATCAGTGTGAAATGTAACGGATCACCAACATTCGTTTACTGTGAAATGTTCTTCTTCAGCTCTCTAGCCATTATTTGCTTCACCTTAGCTTTTCTTGCTAAGAAGCTTCCTGATGCTTTTAATGAAGCCAAGTTTATCACTTTCAGCATGTTTGGAGATTCATGTGTTTGGTTGTCGTTTGTTCCAGCCTATGAAAGCACCACGGGGAAAATTGCAACATCTATGGAGACCTTTTCAATCTTAGCCTCCACTGCTGCTTTGCTGGTCTGTATGTTTTTCCCCAAATGCTACATTATTTTGTTGAAGCCTCAACTGAACAGAAGGGAACAATTGCGAAAGTGGAAACACCAAAGAAGTTAAGATTCATCCCTCTCAGTGACTGTCTTCTGTTACTCTTACAACCATTTCAAAATTTTTGCACTTTTGCTTACATCCCCTTGTTTACGCCACTTATGCAACTGTACTTCAAGTTATCTAGGTACCATTCCTATCCTTCCAAATGACCCATGTCCCACATGTCCCATGTTTGACTTGCTCTTGGAAAAGTAAAGACAGTACTTCAGACAAAACGATGGTTTTCTGGTATGATCATGACTCATGGCTCAGCTCCTTTATCTATGAAATACATACCACCTCAAAGTAGTGTTTGGTCACATAACCCAGACTGAATGAAACTAGAGTGCAAGTAATCAGTCAGTTCTCCCTTTTAAAAAAAAAACAACAGCTAGTTAAACTTGTTCCAGTTCACAACTGTCATCACAGGCTAACCAGATGTCATAACTGAAAAAGATGATAAGGACTTCATGATAAAAATGTCATGTCCCAAAAAATGTAGGACATGACAAAATATTGGTTTCATGTGGTTAATTTAAACACCATGCATGCAATCCAATTCCCCAGTTAGGTTGGCCTATGCTCAGTCACAAGTACTGTGCTGACTTGGAAGTGTCACCAAAGTGCCATAAGACACTTCTGCACCACTCCTGGAGAATGGTTAGACCAGTGCATAGACATGTGATTACCTTCCTACATCTCCAGGGGAATCGGAAGACTGATGAGTTGTGCCGGCCTAGGTTAGGATTGCACACAAAGTGCACTACTTAACCAGTGATGGGATTCAAACAAATTAACAACCGGTTCTATGCCCATCTGGCAGCCACTTTTAAATGGCTATTTTTAAACTTTATATGTTTTATCTCTCGTTAACAACCAGTTCTATAAAGTAGATGTGAAACAGCTGGAGTCTACCACAGTACTTAACGCAAGGGTGTCAGAGGTTGGTGTGGATGAGTAAAGGACCACTCACATAATCTTGTATGGGATTATGTAATTGTTCAGATGGCTGAGTTAATGGTCAGTATTTCATTGGTTAGATTACTCAGGATACAATCCATTCCCCACTATCTGGTAGGCAAGTCCCATTGACTATAATGGGACATATCTCTGTGTAGAGATGCATAGATTTGGAATCACAGTTAAAACTACTAATATTGAAAAAATGTCTCTTAAAATGTAACATCTTTTTGGAAAATTTAGGAAGGGTGCCCCAAACAGGTTTGTTGCATCTATGCCCAATGCCAGCTATTAGAGGCCCTGTGGTGGCTAAACACTAATGCAGTGGTGTCCTTCCCTTCACTATCCCCATCAGTTCTGTGTCCAGGTCAAGATTATGACCTTTTGGGGTCCCTAGGCTAATAAAATTATAGCCCCCACCCCCGACAGAGCAACCTTCTATCTCGCTCCTGTCTTGAATATTTTTAACATTCTATAGCCAAAAAGTGAGCTAAAAACAAAATATACACTACATTCACAAATAATTGTGTTAAGGAAGATGATAAACAAACATGAATTGGGACCTCAATGAGGGGCACTTAAATAAAGTGCTTCATACAGGGGCCCCTAATTTCAAATAAAGGACCTCAAATAGGAGCCCTTAATCTCAAATAAAGGGCCACAAAGAGGGGCCACTCTTGAAAATTGGGTTTTCAGACTCTTGGGACTCCTGCTCCAAAGTTTAAATTCTATTTCATGTTAAATGAATTATTCAGCAATGCAAAATATTGAAGTAGAATATTCATTTAAAAATTGTATTTGAAAATCTTTTAGTAAGGCAAAGTGTGAGGAGCTCTAGCCTGCAGCCTATTCTAACCTATAGGATAACCTATAGGATAATCCAGCCCTGGCTATGTCGGTTTCTGCTTTTTGCTCTCCCTCACTAGAATAAAATGAAAGAAGCCAAACAAGGATTTTTTCATCAAGACTGTGAGGTGGGATCAGTGATGGGCCCTGCCTGGCCCAACATCCAGTTTGCCGGAAGTAGGCAGAGCAGGCCGGGGTCAGGGGGCGGGGCCAGGAGGGTCAGGGGCGGGGCTGGGGAGGACACGCCACCAACCCCAGCGTGCTGCAGGTGTGAGTGGGCAGGGTGAGGGGTGGGGCGAGGGGCAGGCCCCAACCCCGGCACGCTGCGCGTGCACTAAGATTAGCGCATGTGCAGTCGCATCCTGGAGCTGGTCAGTGGACCAGCTTCAGGATGTGACTGTGCCTGTGTCAACCTTGGTGTCAGGGTCAGAGGCCGGGATCAGGGGGGCAGGGAGGGTCAGGGAGGGGGCAGGGAGGGTCGGGGAGGGGGAGGGGGAGGGGCGGGCCCCAACCCTGGCACACCGCACATGTGCTAAGATTGGCGCACGTGCATTCGCATCCTGGAGCTGGTCAACCGACGAATGCGCAGTGACGAATGCGCAGTGTAGGGCTTCCCCTGGGCGCCGAACCGGTGCGCCCGGTTTTCTGGCCTCCCCTTAGCTACCGGATCAGTAGCAGGGGGCCAGAACCAACCACCGGTTTGGGCGATCTGGCCCGAACCGGCTTCGCCCACCTCTGGGGGGATCCTATATGGAAATAGAGCCCTCTGCAGTTTGTAACATCTGGCCAATGGAACTGATTGCAATAGATGTGGCACACTTTAAAGACAAATCCTTGCCTAGTATGTTTGCTGGAGGGGGAAACAAGGCTGTAGAAAATAAAGCACTTTCAGTTACGGGAAAAGTTTTTTTTTCTATATTTGGGATTTTCACCTGAGTTGGAATGAATGGATGAAGAATCCTGGTGAATATCTAAGCTTTGTGGGGCACATTCAGTTACAGGAAAAGTTTTTTTTCCTATATTTGGGATTTTCACCTGAGTTGGAATAAATGGATGAAGAATCCTGGTGAATAAGCTTTGTGGGGCTTACTATAACTTTCTGGTGGTGGGAGCAAAAGTGTTCTCCTATTTCCTTAAGTGCATTTCACAATCTGAAGACATGCCTCTGTAGCAGTTGCAGCAGATATGAAGAGGCCAAAAAGAATCTCTTTGAAGAATGTTTTAGTTGGCCATATACTCCTGGCTGCCATTTCCCCCCGATGAGAATGAAAGTGAAATCCTAACTTAAGCTAGAATAGGGAGGCCAGTTGATGAAGTCAACTGAAGTCAACCAAACCCAGCACAGATTTAGGGTTACTGCCGAACTATGGTGGGGCCGGTGGAGACAGCCGCATCACCAGAATGGTGCAGGCCGCACCGGGTGAAGCACTGTTGGGGGGTGTTGCGTTTGGAGGAGTTTGACTCCTCCAGCCACCCCCGGGCCTCAGCGCATCCATTCGGGCCTGCTCCGAGGCACAGTAGCAGCTTCTGAGTGATGCTCTGCCTTGGAGCAGGCCTGAATGGCTGGCTGAGGCGCACTGCGCATGTCCATTCCTCTGCACATGCACAGTCTAAGCCTCTGCACCGCCATTCCACCTTGCTCTGAGGCGCACTGCGCATGTCCACAGACTTTGGCGCCTGCCCAGTCCTGGAAAGGGGTGTGTGCATCCCAGGTGTGATGCACTGAGTCCCCACACAAGGTAAGACACAGAGTCGCATCGCCCCTCAGTGGAGGGAGGGAGGTCTGGAGGAGCTGTGCAAATCCAAAGCCTCCTTACAGGGCCATTCATACTTACATGGAGACATTTTTCCTGCACCAGGAAGGAGTAGCCCCACGGTGGAGCTCCACTTTTATGAGGGGGAAGTAGATGAGTGTCCCCTTTCCTCAAATTAACTGCAGGGAACTGCTGAGGATGCCTACTGTGTGCAGGAATCATGTGGTAACTGTTCTAGCACTGTGGTAGCCCAGCTTACATGGACAGCTAAGGATTGGCCTGTGAGTCTCAGGGCACAATCCTAACCAATTTAGGCCAGTGTAACTTCCAGCATAACTTCCTATGGTGTGTGCCATAGCTGTGCAGTGGCCTAACCCCTCAGGAGTGTCACAGATATGCCTTATATCATTTTTGTAACAAGCCCAGCTCACCAAAGGATTTGTGCTGTGACTTAAGTCAGCCTAATGGGGTTAGGATTGCATCTCAGTGGTCTTTGAAAGAACATCGAGCAATGAGAAGGCATTCAGCTCAAGCAAAACAGCAACTTCCTTTTCCAGAGATTCATTTGTAGTTTTTGAAATCATGCTCAGGCCAAACATATCACCAAATCATTATACTCCCTCATACTTCCAGATTGCACATCCTTAATTTCTGATCTCACTGTGTATCATTGTGATTTGCATGGAGATAATAGCAACATTGCTGCTAATTCAAATGCTTATTATAGTCTCCTATAATTATCAAAACAGAATGTAATTATCTCTGCTCTTTGTTACGTTCCCCATTGAAGTTCCAATGGTCAATAACAGAGTGAAGATGGAATAAATACACGCCTTGCTATGCAGATACTAGGGACTAAAATGTCTCCTGTAGACTGATTTCTGTTTTTCTGCATGTTGTATCATTGGCTTCATCAAGTCTATCAACAAATGGAGCTACTATTCAAGACAACCAGTTCCAATTGTGGAGATTCTGTGATATCGGATTCAATGTTCTATTCCAATGAAATTGCAGTAGATGGAAATTTAAGACTCTGTGTTCAGAGATCTGGTTGGCACTCAAGATGGTGATGTTGGTCATGCTCAGTGGTGGGCTCCAGCAGGTTCGCACCTACTCTATAGAACCGGTTGTTAACGAGAGATAGGCAATATAAAGTTTTAAAATATCCATTTAAAAGTGGCTGCCAGATGGGCAGAGAACCGGTTGTTAATTTATTTGAAGCCCATCACTGGTCATGCTTATTGTGGCACTGTTGCCACATGCAGGTTGGGATGCCCAAAAAGCTAATTGTAAGATGTGGCATCCTCAATTTGTTCATCACAAGTATGATCAGCCAGGAGATCTCATCATTGGAGGCGTTGTCTTTCAGAACTTATTCCTGATCAGTGAAAGCACCTTCAACCAAAATCCTCCTCAGCCTGCTTGACAGGTTTGAAAAAATTCCCCCTCAGTCTCTGTCCAGATTGGAGCCTGCGTGCCTCCAGCATGGGCTCCCTTTGCCCCTCTGCAGGCAGTGCAGAGCCCGGGCAGAGTGCTCTGCAGCGATTGGCTGCAGAAGGGCCAGAGGGGGCGGAGCCCGACTTCTCCTGGACGCGTTTTGCCCGGGGATCGTTAGTCAGGCTCGGCAAGCGTCCCCCACCCTCCCTCCCTATAGTACAGCTTAGGATTAGCTGGTCGCTTCGAGGCCGGGTAGGAAATTTTTGGATGCCGCCTGATTGGCCGTTGGTGGCATATTTTTTTTGCCTACCCTGAGCTGTACAAGGGGAGAGAGTTAAATCCAATTGGTTTTAAACCCAGTCACTTTGGCAGGAGTCGTGCGGAATAGGCAGGATAGGCCATTGGTGTGCAGCCTTAGGTAGCAAGCCTCTCTGTGATGCTGCGCCAGCTCCAAGGGGTGAGGTTAACAAGCCCCCTTTCCTGGATGGGAAACCTAGGCGCAGATGGGCCGGAATAGCTGGCGGCTGCGCGTCCGGCTATATTGACCTTCGGGTTGGCAAAGACGGGCATCCTTGAACTCTGTTCAAGGAATGCCCTGAGCCAGGCCGGGAACGCCCTTTAACAATTTTGGGGAGCTATGCGGAGAGCCGCATCCCCTTAGACCGCACGGCTATTTTAGAGCAGTCCCTGTTTAATTTTTATAAAATGTTAAATAGTTAATAAAAGTGGCCCTCAATCCAGCACTTGTGTCCGGCTCTGTATTTATGCCTGTCTGGGGTAATAAAATTTTTAACTCTGCTTTTATTCTGAATTCAGTTTCAAACTCTCTATTTTAAATTTGATTGCAATGGCTTTTAGCTAATACAGTAAACAATTGTCTGTCCAGATCTAAATCAATCACACAGGAAGATCAGGGCTGAGCTGCATGAATATTAATCTCTATTGCTCAAATTTGAACCAGATTTAAGTACTGCAGCTCCATTCTCACCTGTTAAGTGGTATGAAATAGAATTGTGTAACTTTCCAACCCAGAGCACAGTTCAGCAGTATAATAGCAATTTGAATACCTACCTAAAATGTCATGGGAAGGAAAACTGCACAGTGATTTCATGGCTGTGGGTGGCACAAGCGGTTAAGACACTGTGCCTGTTAACCAGCAGGCCAGGGTTCGAGACCTGGGTCGGCCCCACAAGACAGGGTGAGCTCCTATCCTTAGCCCTGCTCTGTGACGCCAGCTGGATCCAATCATATTGGCTCTGCCTTTCCATTGGACTAATTCAGTGGCATGGAGAGGGGGGATTTGCTGCTTGGGTAACAGCCTCTCCTCCATAACAATCTAATCCAGACTTTCGTGCTTCGCATGTAGCGAATGCAGCGCTAAGCACAATACCATAGCCTTTCAAGACTGACGGAGGCCTGCTTTTTATTGAAAAAATGGAGCAAAGCCTACCAACAGAGGAATGAGTACAAATATTGTTGGTTCGTCATTATCAATGAATCAAATAGAGATTTCAAAAAAAATGAGGTTTCTCTTCCTTCACCCTTTGGCACAGAGAACTATTTAGAATGAATTAAGACTATGAAATATTTCAATAATTGTTGTGATTTATAACATGAGCAAACCTTGTCACCTTTGAATCAGTGCAGAACTAGAGAAAGAAAATAATATATTTAAATCCAAATCAAACATATAAATAACATTACCTGCTGTTGAACTAGGAATGACATTTGGAATCAAATGGCATTCAGTCCCTCTGTTTCCCAACTATCTCATAGCTCAATATTATGCTAATACTAAATAACTTGAGATCATACGAACAGTTGCTTTTAATATTTTGCTAAGGGAAGGACAGGAGATGAATATTGGGAAATGGGAATCCCTTTTATTCAGATGCATTTCTTAGTACTGGGGAAATGTATACCCTATTCTAAATGCATTTCGTTATTGAGATGGAGATCAAGTGTCACAAATTCTCTAGGCTGACATTGTCTGCATGTTGATATGTTTAGTGGGCCAATCTCGATTTACAGATTGCCTTAGAAACAATTTATATTAGTATGGATTGTATATTACATTCATATGGTACTGTATAATAGATTAATTACATATTTCTGATCATTTCAGAAAGTGCAGAATATGCCTTTGACTCCAAATGCACGTCTCTTTATAGTATATTTATTCAGAACTACCAGCATGTCCTGGCTTTGGAATTTACAGTTAAGGAGATCAATGAAAACCCACAGTTGTTGCCCAATATTACTCTGGGATTCAGTATCTATGACAGTTATGCGGAGGCAAGATGGACATATCATGCCATATTGCAATTTATTTCCCCAAAGGGAAGATTTATCCCCAACTACAAGTGTGGTATCCAGGGCAATTTGATGGCACTCATTGCAGAACTGACGTCTGATATCACACATGAAGTACCAGAAATTTTGGGCCTTTTCAAGATTCCCCAGGTAGGATGCATGTGTGAATGAACAATAATAAATTTACACCAGCATTTTGTTTTGTGATAATCTGATGTTACCTAATGCCAAGGAGCAGAATCTATGACCCTAGTTCAGGGATGAGTAACACAATTCACTGATGCTGGTGAAGCTCAAAAGAATCTGATTTCATTGGCAAGAAACAAACGTTTTACTGATCCACCAGGTTTTAATTACTCACATGTGTTTCTAATGTTCAATTTTTTTATGATACTTCATATTTCAGAATTGTAGACAAGAGATCCCCAACCTATATACTATGTCACCATTTAGCATGTTAGCATAATGAGGTGCAATCCTAACGTAGGCTAACACGACTCACTAGTCTTCACATTCATTTGGTAAGGTAGGGAGGGAAGTGCCTGTCTGTGAACTAAGCTAATCTTCCCCCAGGAATGATGCACAAGTGTCTTACAGCACCCGTCTGACACCCATAGGTCAGGATGAGACTTTTGCTTTAGATTACACTAGAGAATTGCATTCTTGGTAAGAATGGCATTCAGAGTCAATAATTACAATTTTCAAAATATCAGTACTTGGATTGTTCTCTCTTTTTTTGCTAACTACATCATTCATACACAGAAATCAGCATTTATATAATTTTGAAACATCTTTTTATTTGTGTCCTCCATCTACATTTAGCTGCTGCATGGTTCTGTTGCCGTTTCAATGGATAAGGATCAAACACTTTCTGTCTACCTGGCAGAACCAAATGGCTTCCATCAGTATGGGGGAATACTCCAACTACTTTTATATTTCAAGTGGACATGGATTGGATTCATTGCTGCCAATGAGATGAATCTACAATGGTTCATGGAGGTCATGCTCCAGGAATTTTCAAAACACGGCATCTGCTTTTGGAATCATTCAGCACTTTAGCTCATGACAAAAACATGGAGCAACCTGTGATCAAATATTACGATGAAATCATGAACTACAACATCAATGTATCAGTCTTCTATGGAGACACTGATTCCCTGCTATGGTTAAGATGGCTCTTAATTACAAAAGGAAAAAGTAGAAATCAGAAACCAAGAGGTAATGTCTGGATTCTGACAGCACAGATGGACTTAAAATATTCTGCCAGCTACAACTATTCAGATAGTGAAGACTTTCATGGTAGTTTATCATTTGCAACACACTCCAATGAACTTCAGGGATTCCAATCATTTCTTCAGAGCAGAGACCTTTCCAGCAGTAAAGAAGATGGTTTATCAAGGGTTTCTGCGAAAATGCTTTTCAGTGCACATTCTCCAGTTCTCCTGTGGGTCATACTGAAAGGACTGCCTGCACTGGAGAGGAGCGACCAGATAGCCTTCCAGAGTATATCTTTCCAATGAGCGTAACAAGCCAAAGCTACACCATCTACAATGCTGTCTATGCTGTGGCACATGCTCTCCATGCCATGCATGTGTGCAAATCCAAAAACAGAGCAATGGTGGAGAAAGAGAAAAGGAAATTTCAGTATCAGCAACCATGGCAGGTAATAAACACATTCATGCATTTCCTGCAGCATGTGTAGGCTAGGAATTATTCCCGTAATATTGATAGTAATGCCAATACTAGAAAAGGAATGGGTGGAATGGAGTAAAGGAAAGGGAGATTTGGGTCTGGGAGGGCGTGGGACTTGTGGAATAGCCCTCCATCAGATCCCATGCTACGTGTCAGGCTAAAAAGTCATTTTCCACACCACCCGTTCTGTCCTGCCCTCCAAGTCCAGTTTCTTGTTATTATCCTTCTTCACCAGAGTGCAGTATTTTGGATTAAAATAATATTCTATTTTCCATCAAGGGTTCATCATCTCCCTCTGTGAGGAAGATTCTATCCTTGTTTCAGTGAAAAGCTTTTCACTGAAAGGTTTTTCTTTCTCTTTTTAATTTAGCTCCATCACTTCCTGAAAATGGTGTCATTTAACAATAGTGCAGATGACCAAATTTCCTTTGACCAGAAAAGGGAATTAGTTGCTGGATTTGACATTATAAACTGGGTCACATTCCCAAACCAAACAATGGTTAAAGTCAAAGTGGGCAACCTGGATCCTCAGGTTCCTCGAAATGAAGCCATCTTTATTAAAGAGGATGTCATTGTATGGCACAGCTGGTTCAACCAGGTAGGACTTAATTATAAGCAATGTTTTTGGTAGACTTTGGGCGCAATCCAGAGTAACTACGGGAGTCCTTGCTCCTGCATGAGAACAATTTACTCTGGATTGCAATATGAATTTCCCATAATTTTTCACTAGGTGGTGCCATAACTACGTCAATGTAAATGTCTCTTACATGCTCCTGCAGTTACTCTGGATTGTAGGATAAGTTTATGCAACATTTAAAGTTGCCAACCTTGAGGAGTAGCGCATAGTCTTAATGAATCAGCCTCAAACAGTGACTCCTAAAAACGACTCTTGAGATGTTTAAAGGATGTTTGGATTAGTTTCTTGATATGCAATTCTTCATTCTCTGTTAAAGTATTTTTGTCTGGGTGTAGTTCATAGTGGGAGACCTTCCCTTTCCCCTTCATGAAAAAAACACTACAGTGAGACAACTGATGACAATGAGAAAAACTATAAGTTTACTTTCAGTTTCCATTACTTGCAAATTGACAGCCTGTAAATTTATATATTCGTGATTGACACCCCATCATTTGTTATTCTTGTATATGTATAGTAAAGGATAGGGGCTGCAGCAGTGGCAAAATGTCTGCAGTGGCATCATGAGTGTGTTGGAAAGATTCCAGCAGAGAAGGAGACATTTGTCTGGTCCATGGTGACCATATGGAATGGAGGACAAAGTCCCTGTACCTTTAAACATTACATAGGAAAGGGAATTTAGGCAGGTGTAGCTCATCACAGAAGGGTTTAAAAAGCAGCACCTGCCTAAATTCCTTCTTCGATGGAATGGTTAAAGGTTCAGGCACTTTGTCTTCCATTCTGTATGTTCACCATGGTCTGGTTAAGAGTAAAGCAGTTCTGCATAGGGCTCAGATGTCTAATGTGGGGCACTGTAATGTGGGGCTCAGTTGCCTAATGTGGGGTTTTGCCCCACTCTCTCCTCCACCATGTCTTCTGCCTGCTTTCTTCTATCCTGGAACTTCTCCCCAAAAGATGATTTACCTCTCCACCACCAAATGGTGCTCACCAGAGCACCTAGTGTTGGCCAGCTTGCCTTCAAACAGAACTGGTCCAGAAGAGGCTGGCACCAAGCTCACTCCAGTGTTGGGCTACTCCTAACTGCCTTATATCATGTTTGCAACACTGTGCCCCAATGGAGAGCTGGCCTGTGGTTTTTAGGACTGGGCACTAGGTTGTGCAAATGCCATGCTTTGACAACCATGATTGGTACACTGCAAACCAGTGTTTCTGCTGCATCTTCAAGAAAGAGCTCAAAATTTTTCTTTGGTTTTTTGAAACTTACAATTTTCATCTTTTATTGATAAATTAGTGCAATATGTACCTTTCTATGTGCAATAACAAGTGTAGTCCTGGATATAGCAAGAAAAGCAGGGAAGGAGAGCCCTTCTGTTGCTATGATTGTATCCCCTGTCCAACACGGAAGGTATCAGACCAGAAAAGTGAGTGTTGAAGTCTACAGAGTTGTTGAAAAGATTTAATTTCATCCCCTTTCCCTGAGTAGAGCCCTATGCTCTGCAATATGGCTTCTCCTGTCTATACTAATATGGTAGTCACAGAGGCCAACTCTGTGTTTCAGCCCAATACAGAGGACAGAATCCAATGGAAGAGGCTTCCACTAGTTCTACTCTCCTCCCTTGCTGGTTCCTCACCCTTCCATACTCACTCTGGAACATGTCCCCATGATCCAAAAGGCTGCACCACGACCTGGCTTTCTGGGTGTCAACTCTGCATCCTCCACCTGGTGCTGGGCTCAGAGTCAACTTGGTACCAGTGCTCCTGAAACTGAGAGTGCCATTAACATGCTTAATGGCACAATTACAAAACACTACTTCTGGAGCTCAGTGTCAGTAGTAGAGCAAAACAGGATTGGGCCCTTTGAACCTCACAATTTGGTAATCCAATGAATTTACCTTAATGCAATGCAAATGGGAGTTAGGATTGATGTTTATTTGGATCTCTGTATGAACTAGACATGGAGAGCTCTTCCTTGTGGTTTGCAGATGGCAAGATTCCTTTTATTTTATTAGGACGGCTGAGAGTTTCTTCCATCCATGAACCAACTTTTTTTAGAGATTAAAACAAATTAGGTTGCCTATATTAACAAATCTTGGATGCTCTAATACTTTTTTGTATTTGCCTTCCTCTTTTGTCTGCTTATGGAAACCTAGACAAGGAAGAGATTCTACAGGTTCCTTTCTTGAAGTTAAATGAAAAATGGAAATGGAAATGCTGGGCCAGTTTATCTGAGATTTGTATGTTTTGTTCAATGGGGAAAATTTTTACTTCTACCTGAACTTAATATTTTGAACATAAGCTTTCTGATTCTATGACACCTGGTTTCTAATAAAAATGTTCATTAAATTCTTAATGTTCCTGAAGTTCTAATACTGTATAAAGGAAGGGCATTAATGGCACAATCCTAAGCATGTCTATTCAAAAGTAAGCCCCATTGTGTTCAATGGATCTTATTCCCAGGAAAGTGTCTTTAGGATTGCAGCTTAAGATTTCCTCTTGTGCTATTGGTTAGATTAAAAGAGTTGAGGGTAAATAAACCCAAGTTTCTGTTATGCACATACTTGAACAGGTAAATTATGATAGTCACAGATTAATAATGACAGTCCCACAAGTTTACTTCCAAAGAAGCAAAATGAATTGACACATTTGTTTTAAGATTCATAGCTTTTCTTTTCCAGACATGGCTGACTGTTTCACATGCCCCAGTGATCAATATCCGAACAAGCAAAAGACTTCCTGCATTCCCAAAGTTGTCGTTTTCTTGTCTTATGAAGATCCAGTGGGTATTGGATTGGCCATTTGTGCTTCTTTATTTGTGTTGGTCACAGCTCTGGTGCTGTGGTTATTTGTGAAGCACCACAACAGTCCCATTGTCAAAATGAACAACAGGAACCTCACCTATACAATTTTGATTTCTCTCTTGCTGTGCTTCCTTTGTTCCTTGATAAATATTGGTCGACCTCAGAAGGTGACATGTATCCTGCACCAAATTCTTTTTGGCATCAGCTTCACAATGGCTGTTTCTTCTGTGTTGGCAAAAACTGTGACGGTGGTGCTTGCGTTCAAGGCCACAAGTCCAGGATCCACTCTGAAGAAATGGTTGGGGAAAAAACTGACCATCTTTATCATCCTTTCCTGCTCTAGTATTCAAACATGTATTTGTATTCTAGGTTCATCTATCTTTCCTTCATTCATAGAAGCTGACATGCATTCAAATCCTGAAGAAATCCGTATGAAATGTAATGCATCACCAACCATTGTTTACTGTGAAACGTTCTTCTTCAGCTCTCTAGCCATTATTTGCTTCACCTTAGCTTTTCTTGCTAAGAAGCTTCCTGATGCTTTTAATGAAACTAAGTTTATCACTTTCAGCATGTTTGGATATTCATGTTTGGTTGTCGTTTGTTTCAGGCTACGAGAGCATCAAGGGAAAAATTGTAACATCTATGGAGACCCTTTCAATCTTAGCCTGCCCTACTGCTTTGCTGGTCTGTATGTTCTTCCCCAAATGCTACATTATTTTGTTGAAGCCTCAGCTGAACAGAAGGGAACAATTGCGAAAGTGGAAACACTAGAGAAGTTAAGATTTGTCCCTCTCAGTGACTGCCTTCTGTTACACTTACAACTGCTTCATTTCCTGTTTTTTATTACATCCCCATAACTTTACATAAAATGTAAAATGTAATGTAAAATGTAATTTTATGTATCCCCATTACATAAAATGTAATTACATATTACATAAATGTAATATGTAATTACATTTTGTTACATATATGTCCTATATGTATTTAAAAACTTTTATTTGTTGCCTAGACACCACTTATATACATATGAGACTGTACTTCAAGTTATCGAGGTACCATGCCTTTATTATCCTTCCATGTGACCCATGCAGTGGCATTTCTGGGAGTGGGGTAGGGGGCCCTGGGCCTTGTGTACCACCCCTAGGGGGGGTGACATACAGAGGGTGACCAAAATTGCAAAAATTGCTAAAATTGCTAGAATCCTTTGCAGTAACCCCAGCATGTCATTGGGAAGCACATTTTCCAACTGAATACAATGTAAAAAAATAGCTTTGAAATATCTCCTTCCTATCAAACATTATGGCCAAAAAAGTAAAAAAAAAATGCATGGAGCCTTATGGAAAGTGAAACTGATCCATATCACACCTTTACCTGTGCATAGGCAAATATGTCTTAGTTCATTGGAAAATGCACACTGAGAAGCATTCAATGATCCAAGAATAGTCGTGATACAATGTATGCAGCCCCCACAAATCAACCCAGAGGGAAGTCCTTGATAATTGCATTGAGCCCTATGGAAAGGGGAACTGGAGTGACACTGCCACATTTACTCATGAGTAAGCAAACATACTTTGGCTTATGTTCAGGTTATATATCAGCCTATATAAGTGGTGGTCTTTACCATCATGAGTGGTTCACAGCAACCACCGCACTAGGAGGCAGATGGACTTGCTTATACCTTTTTATTGTGTCTTGTTCCTGTGAGATGGCTGTCTCATGCTTGGATTAATGGCGCCATCCTGAACTGTGAGATGTATTGATGTGTGAGTAGACAGGATTATCAGTTTAGCACTAGGAGTTATACTTTATTATTTTTGTGCTGATATGGATTCTATGTTTATCACTCTGATCTTGGTGCCTTAAGATGTTTTATACTGTTTGAGTTATTATAATAAACTTTTGTCTTCACTTTTTAATGAAGAGTGTGGTGTGGAATACTCTGAAGTCTACCCAAAACGGAGCCTGGAGAGGGAAGTTTAGAGCTACCATTTTTAGTGCTACTACCAAGTTTAAAGCTACCCTGGAGGGGAATGTTTAGAGCTTCCAATTTAGCTCTATAAAAGTTTAGAGCTATAAAAGTTTTGAGCTACCAATTTAAGTAACTTTTTGACTCTGGTTTATGAGTCTGGGGTACCCTGACCCCTAAGAGATGTAGGTTCAGGTGGGTCCCGGGTTGCTGGAAAGTACTCACATGATGTGCAGGCAACAGCAATAAGGCCTTGCCAGATGTGACTAAGGGATTACACCGTTGCCTCGGGCAGTGGGGGAGACCTAGTGAGGTGTGATGGAACACCCAAACCCTGGCCTGGGAAGGTGGGGAGTGATCATAAGATGTCATAACTGAAAAAGATAAGGACACCCCTTAAAATGTAGGATATGATCAAATAAAAGCTAAAAACACTCATATATGTTGCTTTCATGTGGTTAATTTAAACACTGAAGTTTCAATCCTAACCACTAGTTTGGCCAGCCTAAGCGCCTGTCACAAGTCCTGTGCTGGTGAGGGGGTGTCACCAAAGTGCTGTAAAGTCACTTCTGTGCCACTCATGGGGGAAGGTTAGGCACAGACATGCACTTGCCTGCATTACCAGGGGAATGGGAAGACCAATGAGTTGTGCCGGGCTAGGTTAGGACTGCACACAAAGTAGCACTACTTAAAGTAACAGTGTCAGAGGTTGGTGTGGATGTGAAAAGGACCATTCACAAAAGCTTGTATGGGAGAGTATAATTGTTCAGACAGCCAAAGTAATGGCTAGTATTTCATAAGTTGGATTACTCAGACTACAATCTATTACTCATTTTCTGGCAAGTAAGTCCCATTGAGTATAATGGGCCATATCTCTGTTTAGAGATGCAAAGGATTAGAATCATAGTTGATACTATTAATTTTTTTAAAAAAATCTTGTTTAAAAATTTAATATCTTTTCTGGGAAAATTTAGAAAGTGAGGCCCAAATCAGATTTGTTACCCCATGCCCACTATTAGAGGCCCTGTGGAGGCTAAACGCTAATGCAGGAATACTTTTTTTCTTTACTATCCCCATCAGTTCCATATCCAGGGGCCCTAGGCTAATAAAATTTTGGGGGCCCTAGGCTAATAAAATTATAGGCCCCCATAAGAAGGAGTAACCCTCTAACTTGCATGCACCCATCTTGAATATTTTTTTTACATTGTATAGCCAAAAAAGTGAGCTAAAAACAAAATATATGCTACATTCACAGATAAGGATTTAGGAAGATGATAAACAAACATCAACTGGGGCTTCACAGAGGGGCCCTTATCTATATATATAAAACTGAAACATCACTGACATACTCACTGACACACTGACTCATTCATCAACACCCCGCCGAAACAGTTGGGCCTAGAAGTGTGAAATTTGGGGATGGAGTTCCTTCCATGACGGGGATACCCACTAAGAACCAGTTTTCAGAAATTCCAACTGGAAGGGTGTGAAGAGGGGTGCAACATATTTTCCTCCCAATACTTTGCATTGAAGAATCCCTGACAGAGGGATGCTCTGCCCTAACCCCGGGACCTAGAAGCATGAAATTTGGGGATGGTGATCCTTCTGTGACATCAACACCCACCAAGAACCAATGTTGAGAAATGTAATCCATAAGAGGCTGAAAAGGGGTGCAACGTGTTTTTGTCCAATACGTAACATGGAAGACTGACCAACATCCAGCCAATTTGGTGCTCGGAGCCTGGTGCACTGGGGGGATGTTGTTTGGAGGGAGGGGTTGCACTGGGGAGGATGTTGCACATGGGGAGGTGATGCGCATGGGGATTTGATGCGCATGGAGGTTGATGTGCAAGGAGGGGTTGATGCACACGTGGGATGATGCACATGAGGGGATGACGCATAAGGGATGGATGAACATGGGGGGTTGATGAGCATGGGAGGGTTGATTCTGGCTAACACATCATACTGGGTCTATTGAGCTTCTTCTGCAAAATAACAGTCTAATCCTTGCTCCATTTTCCTTCCAATGTGAATTAATTGGAAATTATTCTACGTCATGTCTAAAAAAAGGACTTTGAAGCAATGAATCCCTTTTTCCTTTCCAACAAACAAGGAGAAAGCACTCAGATCAGGAAAAAGAAAAAGCAATTTCCTTCTCCATAAATTAATCTACAGTTAAATCTCAATCTTGCCAATCATAGGACCCCACATGGATCCATGTTATATGTTTTTAATTTCTGGTCTCATTGTGCATGGCTGTGATCTAGGAGGGAGATAACATCAATTTTGCTACTGTTTTAAATGTTGATTTCAGTTTCCTCTTATTACAGAGACTGTAATCAATTCTGCTGCTTGCTACATCCCCTGGGGAGTTTCAGTGGTCAAAAACAGAGTGAACTTGAAATAAATATACTTTTACCATCTAGGTACCAAGGACTAACAAGACTCCAGCAGACTGATTTCTGTTACTTTCCATGTTATATTCTTGGTTTTATTAATCCTTCATTAGCAAATGGAGCTACCACACAAGATCAATTGTTGTAATTGTGGAGAACCTGGCATTATTGCTGTAGATGCAAATAGAAGACTCGGAGAGCTGGTTGGCACACAAAATGGTGTTGTTGTTCATGCTCATTGTGGCACTATTGCCACACGTAGTTTGCAATGTCGAGAAGGTTAATTGTAGGACATGGCACCCTCAGTTTGTTCATCACAAATATTATCGGCCAGGAGATCACATCATTGGAGGCATTGTCTTTCAGAACCTGTTACTTATCATTGAAAATGCTTTCAACCAAAATCCTCCTCAGCCTCTGCTTAACAGGTTTGAATAACAATTTTCCCATTTCTTTATATATCTTAGTCCAGCTAAATTTATATGGCAGATATATCACACGGGAGGGAGAATTTACAATCTAGAACTGTACACTTTTCCAGTCCTGATTAGCAATATGGTAACACTTTAAACACACTAACTAGAATGTCAAGAGAGGAGTAGGAGTTGCCCAAATAGAAACTTTTAAATGAGTTTTTCCCCCCAACATAAAAGCCTCTTAGACTGCAGTGTGGCTTTGAAATAATATAGTATTATTGTGATTTATTTGGTGCTGATATATTTTGGGGGGGGGGCAAATATTTATCTTTTTGATTAAATGTGTAACTGGTAGTTAAAATGGAGCTATTCCTCCACCATAAAAAATGAGAAGAAAATAATTTAATATATTCTCTAACACCAAACAAAATAAGCTGCTGTTCTTCTATGAATGACATCATTTGGAGTTTCAGTGGTATTTCCCCACCAACTCTCTCACTCATGTTTCTGTACTATGCTAATATAGAATCTCTCTCTCTCTCTCTGTCTCTGGCAAGATAGGCTGGGGATGACTGCAAGAAAATGGGTACCCCTTTTATTCATTTGCATTTTTCAAGACCGGTACTTTGTAAATGCTATTCTAAAATACATCCTTATATTGAGATGGCAATCAGCTGTCACATTTCTTAGGTGTTAGGTGTTTCTTACTTGCCTAAGAAAATAACACCTATAGGTGTTACTTGCCTAAGAAAATACAGTACATTAATACATTTTACCATATTTATTTGCGCCATTAAATC
The DNA here is from genome assembly GCA_030015325.1 of Cryptoblepharus egeriae. Taxonomy (NCBI): domain Eukaryota; kingdom Metazoa; phylum Chordata; class Lepidosauria; order Squamata; family Scincidae; genus Cryptoblepharus; species Cryptoblepharus egeriae. The sequence continues at coordinate 84,518,556 of JAREYC010000004.1, forward strand.
TAGTGCACATTCCTATTTTAAAAGGCTTGAGATTTAAAAAATGTTTACTAACAATTGTAATGTGCAGCAGTAAAGCAGGTACAAAATTTAATTTTACTGCATATAATAATGTGTTATAACAATAAAATGATAATGGATTTATGTTATAATTTTTACCTAATTGCATTACTTTATGCAACAGTGTTTATGCTACATTTTAATGACATGGTAAACTGTTAAACTAAATTCTGTCCTGTACTTTTAATAAAAATACTGTACATGTATTTTCTCAAATTTAATGCGCCATTGAATCTAATGTGCACCTCAATTTTGTAGACTAAATTGAGCTGAAAAAGGTGAGGGTTATATTTGAGTAAATAGTATGAAAAGTAATAGCATGAGTTTCATAATATAGAAGCAATAATTTCAGAAGTACAAAATATGTGTTTTGACTCAACACACAAATATCTTTGTAGTACATTTATTCAGAACTATCAGCATGTCCTAGCTTTGGAATTTGTTATAAAGGAGATAAATGAGAATCAACAGTTGTTGCCCAATATTACTCTGGGATTCAGCATCTTTGATAGCTATCTGAAGGCAAGGTGGACCTACCGTGCCCTATTGCAACTTATTTCCTCAAAGGACAGATTTATTCCCAACTACAAATGTGGCTTCCAGGGCAATCTAATGGCAGTCATTGAAGAACTAATCTCTGAATTCTCTCAGGAAGTACCAGAAGTGTTGGACCGCTACAAGATTCCACAGGTGGGACAAATCTGCACAAGCATTTCATTTATGATTCTTTGATGACACCAAATGCCAATTGACACACACAATCCAAATTATTTAGGCCAGCACAACTCACCCATCTTCCCATTTCTGTCGTGGCGTGTGGAGTTTGTGTACTTGTCTAACCACCCTGCATAGGGGAAGATGCGTATGGGGGATGGATGTGCTTGGGGGTTGATGTGCAGTGGGGGGTTGATGTGCAGTGTATGGTGTATGGGGGAATTTTACTCCTGCAATGTGGGTACGTTTTTGCTAGTTAGTAATATATTAGAACAATCAGGAGGGAAACTTATCCACACTTTCCTGTTGAACAGAACAGGACTCACATTTGAATAGATGTACATAGGATTATGCCCTCAATATACTATTTTAGTATATGGAGACACCTACAAATTTTCAGAATATAAATGCTGTCTTTTCTTTTACCAGTTGCCTATTTCTGATGTCATTCTGGTATTGTATGTCTTTCTGAAAAATCCTCTACATATAGGTTCTGTATGGTTCTGCTGCTGTTTCAATGGATAAGAATCTTGCAATTTCCTTCTATCGGGGGGAACCAAATGGAGTCCATCAGTACAAGGGAATACTTCAGTTACTTTTGCATTTCAAATGGACATGGATTGGATTCATTGCTGCAGATGATATGAGTCTACAAAGGTACTTTGATGACATGTTTCAGGTATTTTCAAATTATGGCATCTGTTTTGTAATCTTGGAATCATTAAGCAGTTTAACGAATGAAAAAAACACAGTGGAATTTTATGATAAAATAATGAATCACAATGCCAATGTATCCGTTTTCTATGGAGATATTCATTCCATGTTGTTGTTGAGATGGCTGTTAAACACAGGGGGGAAAGGCATAAATCATAAGCCAAGAGGTAAAGTCTGGATTCTGACAGCACAGATGGACTTAAAATATTCTGCCAGCTACAATTATTTGGATATTCAAGACTTAAATGGTAGTTTATCATTTGCAACACACTCCAATGAACTTCAAGGATTCCAATCATTTCTTAAGAGCAGGGACCTTTCCAGTAGTAAAGAAGATGGTTTCATCAAGGATTTCTGGGAAAATGCCTTTCAGTGCACATTCTCCAGTTCTCCTCCAGGTGACACCGACTGGGCATCCTGCACTGGAGAGGAGAAGTTGGAGAGCCTTCCTGAGTATATCTTCCCAATGAGCACGAAAGGGCAGAGCTACATCATCTACAATGCTGTCTATGCTGTGGCTCATGCTCTCCATGCCATGTATGTGTCCACATCCCTAAAAAGGGCAAAGTTGGAGGGAGAGAGAAGGAAATTGGACAGTCAACAGCCATGGCAGGTAACATCTAAGCTGGTGCTGCAGTGAACAAATATCACAGTTGTATTGGCTGTAAAGACTAAAACAGAAGTCTGATGGAAGTGAAGAGTGTGTGGTTATTTTCATATCAGCAGTGGAGTACTTGAGGATAGGATAGGGCTATAAATTGCCCAAAGTGTCTTAGGCTGCACCCCCCCCCCCCCCGCATCGCTTTTCAACTAAAAAGTTCACAATGTAGTTTAATTTCCGCTAGCCTCTACTTAGGCTGGCCTACGACCCAGCATATGTCCTATGCTGACCTGGGGATGTCACAAAAGTGCAGTAAGGCACTTCTGCATCACTCCTTGGAGAGGGTTGCATCAATGCACAGGCATACGGCAATTTCCCCACACCATCATGGACAGATAGGCCGGGTGAATTAGGCTAGCCTAAACTTCTTAGGATTGCACCCTAAATCTTTTAAGTTAGTAAATAAATATTTAGAATCCTTGCCCCTTTTTGGTTCAAAAGTTTCTTTGTCTTTTTAATATAGATCCACCACTTCCTAAAAAAGGTGTCATTTAACAATTGCGCTGGTGATCAGATTTCCTTTAATCAGAATGGGGAATTAGACACTGAATTTGACATTATAAACTGGGTCATATTCCCAAACCAAACAATAATGAAAATCAAAGCGGGCTGGCTGGATCCCCACACTCCTCCAGATGAAGCCATCACCATTAATGATGATGTCATCGTATGGCACAGCTGGTTCAATAAGGTAGGAGAGAGGTTCTCAAATTATGAGTCAGGATCCATCAGTGGGTTGTGTCCGCATTTTTGGTGGGTGATGAAACTGATAATCTAATAGCTTAGTATTTCCAGTTCCCACTGCTGATTTCCTCCAAACTGTGCCCCAAATTTCAGTGTCTGACTAGGAATCTACCATGTCTGTAGTAGCTGCTGGCAGGCCAGAGCACATAGTAGAGAAAATTAGAAGTGAGAACAGAGAATCCCCTATAGAATAGTAAGCACCGTTTGCAGGGGGGAAGGATTAAAAGGGTGGATCCAGCCCATGGGCTGCAATCTGAAGGAATTTGTTATAAACTTAACTTTCTTATCTTTCATTGGTGGGTTAGGCACAACCACTTTCTGCATGTAATGACAACTGCTATCCCGGATATAATAAGAAAAAGAAAGAAGGGGAGCCATTCTGTTGCTATGAATGCATTCCATGTCCAGAAGGGAAGGTATCGGATAAGAAAGGTGAGTGCTGGAGTAAACAGAGGTATTGAAAAGATAGACTGTAATTCAGAAGAATTGGAATAAACATTCAGATGCATCGATAACTAATCTTCATTATTTGAAATGTATTTATGGATTTCAAATATTATGTGCTCACCATCCTTTTCTTCAGCTGGTAAACAGTGTGCAAAAATGTATATTATATTTTGACTCAAGTCTGAGTCACACAAACATATTTTTTCTGAAAAAAGAAATGTCAGAAGAAAAGCATGTCAGATTAACACATTTACATATCAGAACCTGCCTAGGTTTACTGGCAATGGAAAAGACAAGAGAGTCTCCCCTACCAATAATGGGAAAACTGCTGTTTAAACAATATCTCAACATGGTTAAGCCTCAGTGTTCCTATCATCAAGGGTCTGCGCGCCCTCAATATTGCTACTAAAGCTAGTGGTGTCACTAGGATGGTGCCAGTGGTGTGGTCCACCCTGGGTGACATGCCCAAGAGGGGTGACACGCACTGGGGGACCTAAAAATTGTAACTTTGTGATGGTGTGTCAAATCACATCATGTCATATACCATTGGATTTGTATTGAAGAGCAGAATCCAGTGCAAAATATTTTGAAATAGTACCTTCCTATCAAAGGTTATGACCAAAAAAACTAAAAAAAACCCAAAGTATGCATTGAACTCCATGGAAAGTGACAGTGACCCATATCTCAGCTTTACTTGTGAGTAGGTCATTGTACCATAGAGCTTTACCTTTCATTGGAAAGGGCAGGCTGAGAGGAATCTAAGGACACCAGAATTTTTCTGATTCAAAGAACACAACCCCACAAATCACCTCAGAAGGAGGTCCCTGAGGATTGCATTGAAATTCATTGAAAATGGATGTAAATTGCACAGCTGTGTTTACTGGTGAGTAAGCAGGCATGCCTTGGCTGGAGTGGAAAGTCAGTCCAGGAGAGGACAAGACTTCCAAAATGGTCCCGATCAGGGACGTTACTAGAAAATTAGAAGGGGACACCCTTGAAGGGTGTGGCAGCCCTTGTGACCTAAATGGCTAAAATCATGTTTTGTAGAAATAATCCCATCATGTTATACACCTTTGAATGTGTAATTTACAGCAGAATGTAGTGAAACAAACCACTTTGAAATATCTTTATTCTATTAAAATGTACGGCTAAAAAAACCAGTGGAGGCGGGGCAGTGGCACATAATCATGCCACCATTCATATTGTTGCCTCACCCATTGTATTGGGATGATGTGCTGGCGTCCCACACCAGGTGTCGTGAGCCATAGTGACGCCCCTGACTCAAGTAATAATATGGTGTGGGAATTATGATATGGTATGGTATGGGTAGAATTTATTAATTATGATAGTCGCTTCCCCTCACAAAGCTTGTCTCCAAAGCACCAATATGATGTGGGATGTTTGTTTACTGGTTCCATGCCTCTTTTTTTCAGACATGGCTGACTGTTTCACATGCCCCAATGATCAGTATCCAAACACGGACAAAACTTCCTGTATTCCCAAAGTTATTGTCTTCTTGTCTTATGAAGAACCTCTGGGTATTGCTTTAGCCATTTGTGCAATTTCATTTGTGTTGGTCACAGCTTTTGTGCTCAGGTTGTTTGTGAAGCATCATGACAGTCCTTTAGTCAAACTCAACAACCGGAGTCTCACCTACACAATTTTAATTTCTCTCTTGCTGTGTTTCTTTTGTCTGTTGCTAAATATTGGCCAGCCTAAGAAGGTGACATGTATTCTCCAGCAAACTGCCTTTGGTATTATCTTTACAGTGACTCTTTCTGCTATGTTGGCAAAAACAGCCACAGTGATGGTAGCATTCAGAGCCACACGGCCAGGTTCTACTCTGAAGAGCTGGGTGGGGAAGAGACTCACCAATTCCATTATTATTCCTTGTGCCATGATTGAAGTAGTCATTTGTATTGTACAGCTAACCATCTATCCCACATTCCCAGATGCTGACCTATATTCATTTAATGAAGAAATCATTTTGGAATGTAAAGCATCACCAACCATGTTACTTAGTGAAATGACATACTTCTGGTTTCTGAACATCGTCATCATCATTGTGGCTTTTCTTGCTCGAAAGTTGCCATGGGTTTTTAATGAAGCTAAATTTATCATTTTCAGCATGGTGGTCTTTTACTGTGTTTGGCTTGCCTACCTTGTAACTTTCTTAACCACCAAGGGGAGACCCTCAGTGGCCATGGATATCTTTTGTATCTTAGCATCCTCTGCTGCAGTGCTCATCTTTATGTTTTTCCCCAAATGCTACATTATTTTGTGGAGACCACAGCTGAACAGCAAGGAACAATTAAGAAAGTGGAGACAGTGAAGTGGAGACAGTAGCTCTTCTGCTACCACAACTACTTGAACTTTTCACAGTTTAAAGTGTATTCCAAGGTTTTATGTATCTGTTTATTTGAAAAAAAAATATACCCTGCCTTTCAAAGCCCTGACAGGCCATTTTTGTAGCTTTTTAAAACAAATCCACTTGTAAAACAATGTAAGAAAAAATATATTTTTAGAAAATGTTGAAAGCAACAATAATAAAAATACATGACAGTAGAATGAAGATCAAGCGTGCTCAAATGAAAAGAGATAAAATTCAAGAATCAAAAGGCAATAATTAAAATAGATGTTCAATCAGAGGTGTCAAGAGGGTGGTGAGGCTGATGCATGCTGCATTGGGTGATGTGCCAGAGTGGGGTGATGTGCTAGAGGAGTTTATCGACCCCTCTGGCATATCATCTCCTCTAGCATGTCACCTTCAATCTCTCTGCATTAGTGAGAGGTCAGCCTGCCTCTCCCTAGTATTTATTTATTTAATTATTGGGTCCAGAACATATTACATTTTTAAAGATTAATTAAAAATTAAAAATTAGAAATTAAAAATTGAGGTGAAATCCAAACAATACGTTACAAGACTGTAACAAGTTTGGATTTCACACAGAAACACTTATATTCCCATTGAGGTCCAGAAAATAATGGACTGAATGGGTTTTTTAATTGCCCTGGAACAAATCCTCCATCGTGCATGGACCATTAAGATTACAGCATGTAAATAAATGTTCAGGGCTCTGCAGTTCCCCACATTCACATTTTCCACCTCCTGTAATATAGCCCCAAGTTTTTCTTAAATCATGACACCTCTGTTCTTAATCTGTTCAGTGTTTTCCATGTTTCATATGGGAGATCATACCCAGGCATGGGTTCTTTCCTGAAGTTGGACCTGCTTTCATTGTGGTGCAGGCTGCCCCATAATTCTAATTGACAGGTTTTTGGATTTGGTGGGAATGGGATTGGTTCTGTTGAACATAGGAAACATTTTTTTTATTTCAGCTGTGGGGGATGGTGCTTGTGCCCATACATAGGATACAGGCGGTCTGCTTGTTGTTTATATCTTTCTTTTTCTGCTGCCACTGGTCTCATCATTTCTGGGGGTGCAATATGCGAAACTTGATAAAGTTTATCATTTGGCATTGGTTTTAAACATCCTGTAACAATTCGCTTTGCTTAATTAAGAGCGGTATTGACATGCTTGACATGGGAAGAGTTCCACCAGTCCAGGGTGACCAGATGACCGGAAAAACCCAGATTTGTCCGGATTTTTAGCCTCCTGTCTGGGTGTCCTACGTTTTGGCTTCATTTTGAAACTTCGTGATAGTGCACAGTACCCCATCATGCCATATGTCGTTGGATTCGTATTGAAGAACAGAATCCAATGCAAAAATCAATTTGGAGATATCTCCTTCCTATCAAAAGTTATGGTCAAAAAACCGAAAAACAAAAACAAAAAAATACATTTTTGGCCATTTTTTTCAGTGGGTAGGAATTTTGGCCTGGGATTAGGAATTTTGGCCTTGGGGTTCAGGAATTTTGGGTTTGGCATCTGGTCACCCTGCACCAGTCTGGCGCTGCATATTTTGCTGCAGAGAAACTTAAGGCAAGAGCTGAGGTCCGTAAGATTTCAGGTTGTGCTCCCCATGTGGTGTTGGTCAGTTTCCTAATGATGTTATTCCTGGAACATACTTTCTGTTTTGTTTCTTGGCAGTGGACCTTGAAAGTGAGTGTTCGGTCTAGCTTCACCCACAGATATTAAGATTGTCATAGTGTTGTATTGGTTGCTCTTTCCAGATAATTTTCAGTTTCTTCCCTGTATCCCTTTTTCTTAAATGGAAAGCACAGGTTTTTGTTTTCCCAGGGTCAGGTTTCTCCTGGTATGGAGAGGTCTCTGATGTACAGGCACAAAGATCACTCTTGCGTGCCAGCCTCAGAACGTTCCAATCTCACAAGAGGCTGGCCTTTAGCAAGATTGGAGAGGTCTGCTTCATGTGCCTGCATGAGCACGAAGGTCAGGCAGGCACACTGTGCCTCCTAAGCCAATGACCATTTGGGCAGGGGCTTTACAGGCACACTGCACCTGTGCAAACATCATACTCGTGCAGACCTACTGTGCCTTGTTCAAAGGCAGGGCTTTTGTCACTGCAGCAGGGGATAACAGGAGTGGTGTGCCTACACATGCCTATGAAGACACTTGCCCTGAGAATGGCCTGTCCTGAGTGATGAAGTGCTTGCCCTTTCTCACTGAGGGCAGATAGCTTCAAAGGCATCATGCGTTTTGCACATGACATGGAGACTAGTGACACCCCTGTGTTCAATAGATACAAAATACCAGGGAACCAATCAATTAAAGCTGGGATCTCCAAACCTTGGTCAGAGGGCTGAGGAGGCTGCACACAACCTCACCAGCCCTCAGAATCCCTTGATCCCAGCCCGCAGTCCTCTGAAGGAGGGGCTGGTTACCCCACCCTCGGAAGTGTGCTGACACTGGAGAGCATGCACTCCTCTGAAGGAGAGGCGACCCGCTCCTCCCACAGAGGAGCGCCGAGGTGTTGTGCCATTCTGAGGGAGTGTCAAACTCCCTCAGCGTGTCATGTGGGGCGCATCCTCCTGGTGCACTCCACACCAGTTGCACCAGTATGGCAACACCCCTGAGTGTACTAACCACTAGAAGCTACTTCTCCAGATCAGCCTGAAGCCATTAACTACTCTTTCCTCTTCCCTGGCACTCTCTATTTTAACTTTTGGAGGTACATGTAGTCTTGGCTTTTTTTGCTATCATGGCCCCTGGAAAAATGACACATTAATTAAATCTTTCAGAAATGAATTGGTCATGTTAGTCCAAGGTATGGGCTGTCAAAACATCTGCGTACTCCCCATTATCTTTTCTTGTCTGTCTTGTATCAATGGTGATCCTGGCCACAATATCACTGAGGCCCCATTCAAATCTGCCATCTCCTTGCAGCAAGGCTTTCCTCTCACCCTCTGCCTCTCTTTATGAGTGCCAGAAGAACTCTCACACTCTTCCATGCATTCTGAAGACATTAAACGGGGAATAAATGGTGGTGCAGTGCTGCCCACCAAGCTGGCAACCTGGGCATTTGTTCCCCTCTCTGGTATACTATAGGCTTGCCATTAGTCACACTGAATGTATGATTAGTAATTTTTGATGTTTTCTTTTAACCTGTTTTAGTAGACACTCAGGATAACCTTGAAACAATGGCTTGTCACACTTGTAGCTTATATTTTTAAAAATTATCTATCAGGACCTGGTTTCATAGCACAGACCACAGTGATGCCCATAACAAGTACTTTACTGGTAGTAGTACTGTGCCACTTGGCCTCTGCTACCTCCAATGGTGGCCTGGCAGTGGGGCTTACAGGCATGCCTTTTGACATGTTTGAGATACCCAACCACTGTTGCAGCCCCATGCAGAGCTCTTAGGATTGGGCTAACAGACAGTTTTCTGCATTTATATTTCCCAATACTGTACTACTTTGTAGTATGATTACAACTGAGTATATGTAGATACGGTTTGTGGGTAAATAAAGCAAATATTGTACAAGAATATCTCTGCAACTGTTATGCTTTATCACGTACACTAATGCAAATATTATCACCAAATATCTACTTTGATGTCTTTTATACACTTAGGCTGCTATCCCAAACACACTTTTCTGGCAGCAAGACCCAATGAACACAGTGGGGCTGACTTCTGAGGAAACACGGTTAGCATTGTACTCAAAGGGTACAATCCTGACTTTGGGCCAGAATAATGGCCCAGCTAAGCTTGCCTAAATAGGCCATATCCTGAGCTGACAAGCTATGCCAAATCCCCAGGACTAGAAGGCCTCTGTCTGGCCCAACTACTGCTGAAGGGGCACAAGGGCAGCATGCTCACTGGGCTCATGTAGTTGTGCCGTATCCTGGGGTGGGCTGGTTTAGTTGTGTCATATCCTGAGGTTGAGAGGCAGGGGTTACACCAGCCTAAGCCTTTCTGGTATAACTGGGCTGGCCCATCCTGGAACTGGGCTAGCACAGTGATAGACTAGCTCAAGTACAGTTCAGGATTGCAGCCTTAGGCTGCAATCCTAAAGACACTTTCCTGGGAGTAAGATCCATTGAACACAATGAGGCTTACATTAGAGTAGACATGGTTAGGATTGTGCTCTTAGTTTCCAAGAAAGTACTGCTGACATTAGGAAATAAACCACTATCTTACTTGATAGGATTCTTTTTCTTAAAAAACTGGTCTCTGGTGTTCATTTGTGGTCTCAGCAAAATTATGTACACTTTAGGGGTAAAAATAAAAAGAAGTAAACCAGCACTGGAGGCCAAAATGGAAAAGATCTCCAAGGCCACCACGTATTTTCCTTTTGTGCTCATGTAGCTTGGGAAAAAGGACACCCAGACACTACAAAAGACCAACATGCTGAAGGTGATAAACTTAGCCTCGTTGAAAGTGTCAGGCAGTTTTCTGGCAAAGAAGGCCACAGTGAAGCTGATGATGGCCTGAAATGCCATATAGCCCAAAGCAAGGTAGAACATGATGCCTGAGCCCTCGTTACATATCACTATGATCTGTTTAGACAGCGAGGACATGTCAAGCATTGGGAAGGGGGGAGAGGTGCCCAGCCAGGTGGAGCAGATGCCAACTTGAACAAGCACACAAACTAGTATAATGGAACTAGGTAGCTTTTTCCCAACCCATTTCCTCATCTTGTTTCCTGGGTTTGTGGCTCTGAATGCCAGAACCACAGTGATGGTTTTGCCCAAGACACAGGAAAGTGCAAGAGAAAAGGCACATCCAAAGGCAGCTTGTCGAATGAGGCAGGTCATCTTGCCAGGCCGACCAATGAACAGCAAGGAGCAGAGGAAGCAGAGCAAGAGGGAGATGAGCAGAAGATAAGTAAAATCCCGATTGTTGGCTCTGACGATGGGAGTGTCCTGATGTTTCATGAACGTTCCAAGGACCACAGCTGTGAGCAAAGTGAAAACCAGTGCAATGGTAGCCAGAATGGTGCCCACAGGTTCAGCATATGCTAGGTATGTGATGACTCTGGGGATACAGTTGCTTTGATGCTTGTTTGGATATCTATCTTCAGGGCACTTGTCACAGTGAATGGCATCTGAAAGGAGGAAATATTTGTAGATTGGTACATACAGAGCAGTTCCCCTATGTCTTCCCCCCTTTATTCCTCCCACTGTCAACCATCTATGCTAGCCCACCTTTGTTCATTTCTGTAACCAGCAGCAGATTTCCACCACTGCAGCAGGGGTTATAGAAAGGCCTCTGGTGGCACATTGTGTGTCCTGCAGCCACCACTCTATTGTTGTCAGACCCAGTTCAGATTGTGCTAGTATGCCTGACTCACTAGGTAAAAATGATGTTTACTAGGGGCTGATAAATGGAGTGCTGTACTAATGGCCCAGACTGATGTACTGTAGAGTGTAACAGCTGTGTAGGTCATATCTGTGTAGGTCATAGACAGCTTGTAAGTGACTCACTGACACCTATATTTCTCTGTAAGAGGAAAGGTCAAATACATCAGTAATACTAAAAGAATGTTCTTGGAAAGGAAAAAAGATGCAAATAAAATGCACTTATCAAATATCCTCATTCATTATTTGAGTCTCTTGCATCACCTACCTGTATGGTTTGAAAAGGTCCCTTCAGGACATTGGAGACAGTCATAGCAGCAGGATGGTTCTCTCTCACGAGCTTTCCTGTGGTATCCTGGTCGGCACCTCTTAGAGCACATGGAATGTGGCAATTTCTAATTATAATATGAAGGCAACGCTGCTTAACTGTATACAATTGATCATTGCCTTTATACATATATTCTTTAAGCAGGGCAAAACAATACTGTAGATGAACCTTGATCAAAAGAAGGTGACAACGAGACTCTCCTTGGGGTAAAAGTACATTTGGCACCTTGTAAGACCCAGCAAACTGCTGCATGGCAACTCCTAATCTGTCCCAGCTCAATGGCTGCGCAAATCTGTGTTGGTCCTTGCAGATAGATCAGGTCTGGGAAGGGGCTTTGGGAACCGTGTGGACCACTGCCACCAAAATGCCTCCATTCTGGACCTGATACATTTATCCACTCTACCAACTCTTCCCCAAAGCATCTGCTGACTGTCCAATTCCACCCCCCAAGCTGGGCTTACATGTTCTAGCAGAACTCCCAACATCTGCTGTCAGCCTTTAGAAAGCCATCCTACTGGAGGTCCACCCCCTTGTTTGCCAGCTGATAGCACTGCTGCAAAGCATTTTATGGCTGATGGTGCAGCAGCAAAGTTCTTTACAGCTGCCCCCAAAAATCTTCTCAGATCAGTGATAGCAGTGACATTGCTAGGACAATGCTGGGGATGTAGGCATCACTGGGTGATGTGTGTGAGTGGTGTCACCACTACAGGGCAAAATTTTTAAAATATTGTAATTTTTAAATTATATATCACATAATGCAGAATTTCATGCAGAACAAAAACCTGGAGCAATGGTGCATCATCACCACAGTGCTCCACCACCATCTGGTGCAACTCCATCTGGGCCACTATCCACCCTGTTACATGGGAGTAGATCCATCGTGTGTGATGTTAGCCTGCTAGTCATGACCAACTCTAGGGTGTGGTGCTGATTCCCTTTTCTAAGCCAAAGAACCAGAGTTGTCTAAAGACACTTCCGTGAACATGTGGCATGCATGTGCACAGAACGCTGTTAACTTCCCACTGAGGTGGTACCTGTTTATCTTGGATTTGCATGCTTTCAATCTGTTAGTCTGGCAGGAGCTGGGCAATTGACGGGAGCTCACTCCATCTTTCAGGTCTCGGGTTTTAAACTGCTGGCCTGCCCAACACAGGCACTGTGTTAAACTACCTTAAACTACTAAGCCACTGGGGGCTGGGGTCCTAAGATGGGTCGTATCCAAGTCTAATTTGACATGAGCACAGCATAAAAACAATGAGGTGTGAGTTCTTAATGCTGCCTGATTTTAGAAGAAAACTAGAAGAGGAAAGACAGATGTAGCCTGAGGGATGCTATCAAATGAGAAACAAAACTTTGTGCCTCCCCCATTTCCTATTCCAGAAACAACAAAGTACTGCATCCCTCCACAATTTCTGCTAGAAAGGAGATGAAGAATTGGGGGTGAGCACTTCAACTCAGTCCTTCCTTTTCTTTTACAGTATATTTCCATGAGTAGCAGAATTGACCCATTATTGTGGGAGTAAAATTTAAAGCTATTTGTGGGCACTGTGCATGGCTGGGGGCACTGAAGGACACCAGCAGGCACAGAACACTGGTGGGCACCAGTAGGTGACAGGGAACACTCTGTAGAGGGCACTGGGTGATGGGCCTTGATGGGCACTAGGGAGACAGCGGCTAGCAAGTGCTCCGGTGGGCACTGTGGACATTAGCAGGCACTAGGCACCAGCAAGCAACATTGGCAGGCACCAGAGTGCACCCAACAGTATCCAGAACCACTGGACAATGGGCACCTGATGGACAATCATGCCCCAGAATAAGTCCGTTAGCAATGTGGTTGGCAAAATGGTGATCTGGGACAGAGGTGTGGAAAAACAACTTCTATAGGAAATCCAAATCTGGAACATCCACCTGCTCAAATTCCTTTGGCCATGTAATGGCCTCTTGTTCAATAATCAACCTTTGGTCCAAGGAAGCCTGGAGATCCATCCGCCCAACTCTCACTCGGTTAAAGGATTTATTTGGGAAAATAATCAAGTTAAGGATATCATATCCACTGGGCAGTTCAGTATTTTCACTGAAAAATACCTCTTTCCCGGCACTGTTATTAAAAATTACTTTTTTCAAAAATTGGTGAATCTAAATGAGAAAATTCATTCATTTATTTTAGAAATGTATTAGCTACTTTTTCAGAAACACAAAGTGGTGTACAGTGTTAAGAAAGCAACATAATAAGCTTATTAATAATATAGTAAAATAGTAAAAAAATAAAAATACAGTAATAAATACAGTAAAAAAGAACAATTGTTTCAAAGGTCAATAAATATATAAGAAGTCACAAAAATATCTAGTAATAGCAAAAATAAAGTATAACAGCACCTATGTAGTCATTACTTATACACTTGTTAGACATACAGTATACACTTATTAAAAAGGGGTCCTTTAAATTTTGATTTTACACCTGGCCAGAAACTTTATAGAAAATCTGCTGTATTCCAGTTTTCTTGGAGTTCTAGCCACAGATGTGGTGCCACCACTGAATGGACCTGGAATCTTTTTATCAACTCCTTGCTTTCAGATAGCAGTGGTATTCTAACCAGGGCACTATCTGTCAATCATATGAAACACTGAAATTTTTCAGAAGACAATTGATAAAGTATCCCAGCCACATAACTATGGGGGGTTTTAAAGATAATCCCGAACGTTTTGAATTGGGCTTTGAACAAAAGGCATCCAGCGTAAATAAAAGCAGTTTCTTTATTTAATATATCCAAACATAATCAAAGTTCCTAGTGACACAATGATTAATATGATGCTATCATTACCTTCCATGACTGCATGGTTTGAAGTTCCAGTCTAGGTGATTGCTCTGATGATCCGTGTCTGGAAGACTGTGTGGCATGCAATGCATGTGCCAGCGCATAGGCTGCATTATAGATACTGTAGCTCTGCTCAGACATGCTCATTTCAATCACATTCCCTGGAAGAGTCTCTAACATTTCCTTCCCTGTACAGGTCTGCTTGTGATCTTTCTTCACAATAGCATTATTAGAATTTGTAATCTTACACTTGAATGCAGCAGACCAAAAGTTGTTCATAAACGTACTATTTCCATGCTGGTAAAGCTTATATGTTTTGAGAAATTTCTGGAATCCTGGCACATCATTTTTCTGAGCTGCTATTTTCAGTGAGCCATGGAAGACTGTGTAAAATGTTAAACCTCCAACTGATGGAGAAAACATTTCCCACTGAGATGCTGTTATCCAAACCTTGCCTAATGGTTGTATATTTTTATGGAAAAATAACGTCATTTGGAAACTCTGCATGGTGTTAGCATCCCCATATACAATGACCACCTTGGCCGCATCCTTCATTTGTAATTTCAGTACAGACTTTTTAATTATTACATCCTTAATGACTAAAAGAACATCCTTCATTGATGAAAAATAATCCTGGAGTGAGAATAATGCCATCTCTTCAGTGAAAGCAACACAGATTCCATTCCGACTGAGCAGTGGTTTCAAGTTCTGAACAAACTCTTTTCCGCTCTCATCAGCTGAAACAACCAGGCCAATCCACGTCCATTGGAAATATCTCAACAAACTCACAATGACTTCATTCTGAGTAGCTTCATTTGGAGCCATTTGGTACAAAAAAGGGCACTGAATCTTATCCCTTAGCCTTTGGTGAAGTGAACCATAACTAAACTGAAGAAGAAAACAAGATAGGTAGAAATATTATAATCTCTTCCATTGTAATAAAAGATTGCTTAGTTCTCAATAGTGTTTTACAGCTGAATCCTATCCTCCTTCCCCCGTGCCAGTGCAGTGAAACAAGTGTCCTTGGTGCAGATTTGCCTTTGCTGGAGGTCTCTTGTAGTAAGGGAATCCTCATCCTTTTGTCCTGGAGTAAGCTTCATCCTGAGCAATGAAGCAATTCAGACCTTTACAAGCTCTGTAGTTGGCACAAGTCTATGTTGTCCCTTGTTGATGGATTGGGCCCAAGAGGGGAAGGATCTGGCACACATGCCACCAATCCTGCTTCTTACAGTACCCGTTCCAACGATTCCATCCCTCCCCTGCCCCTCTATTTCTTCTTTCTGTCCTTCCCTAAACTTCTTCTGCCCCTATGTTGCTTGGTACAGAATGCACATTTATATAAATCCAGTGTGACTGAACTTGTAATATATCGATTTGTTGGATTTTGTTCTATTCATCTCTACCTGTGGAATCTTGTAGTAGGCCAGCAAGTTGGATATCTGGATAGCAACATCAGAATTGAGCCCTCCAACAATTGCTAATAATTTATGTTTCTCTCCACACTTAAAATTAGGAAAGCTGTCATCTTTTGAAGAAAGGAGGGACAGAAGAACATCATTTCTTAATCTTGCTTGAAAGGCATCATCATAGATGTGGAAACCCAGAGACACATTAGGAAGGAGGTTTGGATCACTGTTGATTTCCTCAATTGCATATGTTAATGCCAAGGCATGCTGGAAATACTTCATCTCCAAACTACATGAAAGTAAGTTATTTTAAATTGCTTGCTTTAGGGCACAATACAGAGTAAGGGCAGTGAGAAGAGCCCTAGCTGAGCTGCCCCAACTATTCTGTATCCAGAGCAGAGAGTTATGCTGGATCCAGAGAGTCAGGAAGCCTGGGATGCCATAACTGCTCCAGAGCATGCTCAGCAGGCATCAAGTCAGTGAGACCATGGGAGGGCTTGCTCCTGAGGAAACCCCCCTCAGATCACAATGAACAAGGAACAGATGCAGTGCCCACCTTATAAGGAGTCTCAGACAACCACTAACAGCTGCAGCATGAGAATGCAATATATCAGTACCTTTAACGGTGGGTGGATGCTTGGAGTGGCCTACTGTATCCCCAGGTTAGTGGGCTGCTGTAGTTGTGCCATATCCTGAGGTTGAGAGGCAGCAGTTGCAGCTAAGCTGGTCAAGAACTCAGATTTTTGGTCAACACTGCCATTCTTACTCTGCCTTGTCATGGACCCCTAAGGGTCTACTCATTGTTATACCAGCTCCTGAGGTATAACTCTGAGGAGCTGGAAGAGGGAATTTCTGCCCTGGGAACAGGCTCTGGATACAGAGTAACTGCTCTGCCCTAGTCAATGCTAAACTTGCATTCAACATGCCTCTGCTTGACTGCTTAGGCTGCCCCAATTAGAGCATCCCAGGTCCACCTGTTTTGGGGCACTCTATGTTGCCTTACGCTGTCCCAAGCCTTTTCCCGAGTTACTAGGGTGGAGCATCTTCCAGTTGCATCAGCCCAGTGATAGATAGGGTAACCCAAGAGCACGTCTAAGTCCCTAAAACTGCAGACATTGCATAAGATTCTCTTAAATTGTTTAAAATTGTGCATTATATTTGTATATTGTACTATATGTGCATAGGAATTTAAGATAACAAATAAAAATTTAGGATAAAAAGATTTAATAAAACAAACCAAAAACACCCTGGAATTGCTATAATAGAATAAAGCCTCTGGATTATATACTGTAAGGAGCATTAAAAATTAATGTATACCATTTTTAAATTACACAGTGAAGGTTTGGAGATTTAGAACTTTTGGGCCGACCTATAATTCAGTGTCCTTTTTATCATTGTCACTGAAATATTGCTACTTATGTTGGGATTATCATACTCATATCTTTGTCCTTAACCTGTGTAAAACTGTACCTGAATTGAGGAAGAATGGGAGGTACAAGTGTGAAACGTACTGGTATATCTGAAAGCAATCTTACAGATAAAATGCCACCAATAAGAAGGGTTCCTGACTTCAAATGGTCAAACGCATATCTGTCCGTTGATACTTTGCAGAATCTCTCTGGAGTCTTGCTTCCAGCCTCAGGCAGGAAGAGAAGCAAGAGCAGGAGCAACATTTTAGGTCCATGCAATCTGTTTCAATCCCAAAGCCTTTATTCAGTTTCAGCAGCTACATTAATTGAAAAGACAGTATGTCTGTTAGACAAAGCAAATTACTTTCGATAACTCCTGTCTGGGAACTGCAGAGTGCTGCAAGGTCACAATTTGGAAACCTTATGTCCAATTCCATTTCACCATCAACTTCTGCAATGGATGTGCTTCTTTTTCATTTATGATTCTGAAAATATCAAAATTTTGTGGATTATTAAAGGGTTTTCATGAAGAATGCCCAACCCTACAGTTGCTAATTACAGGGCAGATAAACACTTCTATCTTCCTACCTGTGAGTGTCAAGGGAGCATTTATTCATTGGAGGAACAGAAAATCACAGCCCATGACATTCTTTGCTCAAGTCAATACTTCCATATCATGATAATATTATAATTATACTCTATGTACAATCCACTTGGATTTTATTCTTCCAATAATGGCCATGATTTTGCCCAACTGATACACATTTTTTCTTCTTCTTACTCAGTTGAACCCAAATAAATAGCATATTTTTTCTAAGTTTGACGTCCCTGAGCTAACGTGTAAGAAAGTTCAGATATTTTGAAACTTTTGGTTTGCCCTGAAATTGAAAAGGAAACATGCTTCTGCATTTGGAACGGACATGCTAGACCACTGAATATACTTAAGACTTGTGCAGTTACCTCCTATTTCTCTAACCAACTGGTTGTCCCCCTTCCTTAAATGGTGTACCCATGCCCTCCTACTTTATGCCGATGATGTGGTCCTTCTTTCATTAACTAGATCCGGTCTCCGTCACTCCCTTGCTATCTTTCAGGATTATTGTTTATCCAATGATTTGGTCATCAATTTTGACAAAACCAAAGTATATGTCTTTTCAAAATCTTGGTCCCCAGTGGTATGGAAGTTTGGCCATTTACTTTTGAACAAATCCCGACCTTCAAATTTTTAGGCCTCCTCTTCCACTTTTGCTTAAACTGGTTGCCCACAGGAAGCTCATTATTTCATTATCTCGTCAACATCTCAAAGCAATTGCATACTTCCATTACACCATTGGCAATCAGTTTGTTCCTGCTGCCATCCAGATTTTCAGGGCCAAGATCATCGCCCAGATGCTATATGGCATCTCTGTATGGACTGCAGCAGCAAACAGTGCTCCTGGCCAAGTGGCAGCTGCTTTTTTCAGAAGGATCCTTTGTGTCCCAATTTTATTCGGTTATCAACTTTGGCCCTAGAGCTGGGAGTTCATCTCCCCTCTACTATGGTGTGGTCTCTAACTTTTAAATTTTGGCTCCACCTCCATCTAATCCTCCCGGCTGACTCTCTTCTGAATGATATCCTTAAGGACCCATTTATGTCCAGTTGGTTTCATATAATTGACACCAAACTTGCTTCTCTGGACATCCCTTTGTCCAGGAATGACCTGGACCTCATTTGGAATCTCTTGCGGACCTTGATTTAACTAAAGCCCTCCAGCTGATTCAAACCAGGCTTTGGAAAGCTGAATTTGCTTTGCTATTTGCTGTCCTAAATCCTGTATGTTCCCCTTTATCTTTGGTCTTTCTCCTTTGCCAGACCACCTCCCTAAATAGTTTGATTCATGGAAAAACCCTTTAAGAAGGGACTTCATATTGGCACGCTTCAATATTTTCTCTTCTTTGTTCCATATTGGCAGATTTTCACAAATTCCTCGCGATCATAGGCTGTGCCTCTTTTGTTTGCTCAAACCAGATACTTGTGAGCACATTTTGATTCACTGCCCGATGCATGCCTTGCTTCAATTCCTTTTTGGGTTCCTTCCTACAGCATTCCCCTTGTCCCATCATTGATCCTACCTTTGCCCTGCTGAGTGGCAACTCGGCTGATATTACTGCTACTGTAGCAGGTTTTCTCAATCAAATTTTAAATCATCTCCCCTTTTCTGACTTACTCCCCTTCTATACACTTCCTTGCTGATTTCTCCTTTCTACTTCTCCTTTCCCCTTATTTAGTTATCTAGCTATCAGCCAAATCCAGAGCAACTAATCTGACAACATAAGAGCCCTTGGGTTGCCCTATCTATCACTAGGGTTGCCCTATCTATCACAACTGCAAGATGCTCCACCCCAGTTACTCTGGAAGAGGCTTAGGGCAGAGCAAGGCAACATAGGGTGCCCTAAGAGAGGTGGACCTGCTCTGCCCTAACTGCTCTGCCCTAGGCAGTTCAGGAGAGGCATGTTGAGGGCATGTTGAGGGCATTGCCTAGGGCAGAGCAGTTACTCTGTATCCAAAGCCTGTTTCCAAGGCAGAAATTCCCTCTTCTAGCTCCTCAGAATTATACCACCTCAGGAGCTGATATAACAATGAGTAGACCCATAGGGGTCCATGATAAAGCCCGAGTAAGAATGGCAGTGTTGACCAAAAATCTGAGTTCTTGGCCAGCCTAGCTGCAACCCCTGCCTCTCAACCTCAGGATATGGAACAACTATGGCTGCCCACAACCTCAGGATACAGCAGGCCACTCCAAGAAGCCCCTTGTATTCACTGTAGAATGTACTGGCATCTCATCAGGGACTCCAGATGAGTCCTCCAGGCACCAAAGTGCCAGAGGAGTTTGACAGGCCCCTGGCATCAGATCCAAGGTGGAACAGCAGCCAGAAGCTGCCAATTGTCCTCGGAGCTGGCCTGAGTGGCCAGCTGAGGTGCACTGCACAGAGACACACTGAGCATGCTGAACAGCTTCAGAGGAGACTTCCTTAGAGCGGAGGAAGTCTGCACCTCTGCATGGCCATTCGGCCTTACTTAGGAGGTGGAGCAGCAGCCGAATGGCTTCAGAAGATTACAGCCCAGGCACCAACTCTGATGCCTACACAGTCTCCTCTGAAGCCGAAAGGCTTCAGAAAAGTACTGCGCAGGTGTCAGAGATGGTGCCTGCGCAGTACTCTTTCTGAAGCCAGTTGGCTTCAGAAATAACTGTGCAGGCACCAACTTTGGCAACTGCACAGTCCAGGTGAGGGGGGTTCGTGCGTCCCGGGGTGATGCACAGATTTCCGCAGATGCGCAGAGTTATGTCATCAATGTAGGCACCACAGCTCTTCCTTGTTCAGTGTGATCTGAGGGGTGTCTCCTCAGGAGCAAGTCCTCTACATTGTTAATTACTTAGCATGCTCTGGAGCAGTTAGGGCAGCCCAGGCTCCCTGACTCTCTGGATGCAGCATAACTTTCTGCTCTGGATACAGAGTAGTTAGGAGAGAGCAGTTGGGGCAGGGCAGGGCAGGCTGAACTTGCTCTGGATTTGGCCCTTTGTTATTTCGTTTATCTTTTATAAATGCTTGTTGACTGTTCTGTAACATAACCATATGCCAATAAAGGTTGAACTGGAACTTGACTTGTGCAGTCAATGTCACCAGCACAAGTCCACATTAACCTGTGATAAAGGATCAGTGTATGACTCAGAATAAACAATTTAAACCAAGGATGACAGTTTTTCATTTTAGCAATTGAAACATTTCCTGTTTCCATTCACTTTTAAAATTATACAGAAATTTTTTGCCAAAGTCTTCTTATAGCTTCCTGAATTGCCTTGTTTTTTAGACTATAAATAATTGGATTCAACAGAGGAGTTGCAATGGTATAGGAAAATGATAACAGTTTGTCCACTGGTGGAAAGTAAATGGATTTAGGTTTTAAGTAAATGGAACAACCCGTTCCATAGAAGAGAATAACAACAATTAAATGTGAGGAGCAGGTAGAAAAGGCTTTATATCTTCTCTCTACTGATGTCATCCCAATGATAGTGAAGATAATGCCAATATAAGATAGGATGATCAGCAAGAATGGTACCATGATAGCAAGTATGGCCACTCCAATGACCTGGACCTCATTCAGGAAAGTATCTCCACAGACTAGTTCCAAAAGCGGCTGTACCTCACAGAAGAAGTGGTTGATGACCACACCACAGAATGGCAAGCGAAATGTGACAGTGGTGTGAATCAGTCCAACAAAGGTTCCACATACATATGAACCAATCACCATTGTCCAACAAATGCTTCCATTCATAATGTTCATGTAGCGCAGAGGGTGACATATTGCAACATACCGATCTAAGGCCATTGCAGCCAAGAGGAAGCATTCCGCAGCTCCAAAAAACAAGAAGAAGAATAGCTGTGTGGCACATCCCAGGAAGGAAATGAACATAGGTTTGACAATCAAGTTCTCCAATAACTTGGGGATAGTAACTGACATATAGCAGGCCTCTAATAAGGCCAGGTGCATAAGGAAGAAGTACATTGGTGTGTTAAGCCTAGGTTCAAATTTTACTATCAGAATTATCAGCGCATTTATCATCAAGGTGAAGATATAGAGGGACAGTAAAACTGCAAAAATTAGAGAATGAAACATGTGAGCTTCTGAGAAACCCAAGAGTATGAATCTGGAGGGAGTTGTGAAATTTTCTTGATTACTCATTCTTTATAGCTGCAATTCTAACCCCAGGAAGGCTGGCACAAGTCTCATGCTGGCCTGGAGGTGTTGCAAAAGTGTCATAAAGCACTTCTATGGCATTCAGAGAGGGGGGTGCACAGTCATACTCCGGCCTCTCCACCCCACCACAAGAATAGGGAGCGGAGTGAATTGTGCCAGCCTAAATCAGTAAGGATTGTGCCCTATGTGATCCACGTAGACTACAATCCTAAGCTCCAGTTAGGCTGGCATCAGTCCTGGCATATATCCTGTGTGGATCAGGGAATGTCACAAAATACCCCAGTTTGGGTAGGCGGGTGTACAGGCAAACGCTGACCTCCCCACAGCACCATGGGAATATATGCCAGCTGAGTTAAACCAGTCTAAATTTGTTAGGATTGTGCCTTCAACTTCTTCAGTTTCATAGTAGTCTTGACTCACCATCAACAAGTTTACTTGTAATCATTAAATACACAATTCCCCCCCCTTTTGTTATAAATACCAATATTCAGACAATAAATGACATCTCATTTTACTTTCTTTTTTGGATGATCAATGTCATTTTAGGTGATCTAATCACAACTTCTTATCCAATAAAGACCAAATGACTTCAATGCAATCAGTACAGTATTTGTTCTTTTGTTGTAAATGCAAAGGTGGTCTCTGTCCAGGCTTCACTCTGGAAGGGAAGGGAACAATATCTAAAAACACACTACTTATAAGTTACTGCTGTAAACAACCATGGGAAAGTAAAACAAACTGTTAAACCTGAAAAAAAGATTTCAGGAATACCTCCTATTGCATACCTGAGTCTGCAAAAGAAGGGAATGGGTGTGTGAAACACCTATTAATCCATAATACATAACTGTTAGACCATATTTAATGAGAAGTCCAATTCGACCCTTTACTCCATGGATTCCCCACACACACAAACGAGAGAGAGAGAGAGAGAGAGAGAGAGAGAGAGAGAGAGAGAGAGAGAGAGAGGTCTGAGTTTAATTAATTTGTTCTGCAGTTGTTTTATAAACTTTGCAGCCCCAAAAAGTGAAATTGTCACACAGCACTAGAATATAGTGAAAGGCTTTAAATTGCCTCCATAACCATGCAACTCTCCCTGCATTCCTACTCTGTACTAAGAACCACAGAGAAGATAGCAATGACCTTCTGAATGCTTATCTAATGAAGAGATTCTTGATCATATTTTTATAATGTACTGCAACTCACAGCAGAATGACACAATATAGGAAGAACTGTCATATTGCCTAGATAATCAGATGGCATTCCTTATATTCCCATGCTTTGCAGAGAATCACAGTATAACAATGTAGGGGGGTCTTCAGTAGCCTGCAGAAGATGCAGCGTGGGAGAGATCTTACCTTCCAATGTTATGCTGTAAAGATGAAGAAGCATCAGAGCACTGATTAGCTAATGCTCTAGTGATGATAGTAAAATGGCACCAAGACTTCAAAGCATTTAAGTAAATCTTACATTTGGTGCAATGTAAAATGAAGAATGTAGAAGAACTGTGAGGAACAGTCCTGAAATCAGTTTCTTCTATCTTGGTTAGTGGAACCATTTATGAATAAAAAGACCCATGTCTCAGGGTTACCTGAGGTTCAGCTCCCAACCTGTGGGATTTCTGATTGCTCACTTGAGACCCTTGGTTACACCAACAAATATTTATGCACATTATTATATTCAGCCAGAGCAGTATTGCAATAGCTGGGGAATAAGCTCCTCCTGAGAATAACCTCCTGGGGAAAAACCTCCTCTTTCTCAAGCTGGCAAGTATGACACATATCATCCGTGTGTGTTTGTAGATATGGAAGCGCCCAGGCTGCAATCCAAGACTCACTTGTCTAAGAGTAAAGTCTCACTGAAATCAATGGGCATACTTTTGAGCAGATATGAAAATAATTGGGATGTCAAAAAAAGATGCAAACCACAGGAACTGGTTCATACACATGTTTTCTGGTAGTGAATAAGACTATCAAATAGATGACTTCAGCTGCAATCTTGTACCTATTTTCCTGAGAGTAAGTACCATTAAGCTCAGAGGCTTATTTCTAAGCCTCAAAGGCTTGAACTGCTAGTTGACCTGGCTCCTAGCATCGAACTGGAGCACGCTGTCATTGATCACATCACTGCAACACTGTTCAAGTTCATGGTATGATCTATGACCCAATTAATGACTTCAGTTGCAGTCCAAATTAGCTTCAATCTGAGCAGCTTCAAAGGAGACTTCCTCCTCTCTAAGGAGGAGCAGCCTGCTCCTTAGAGCAGAGGAAGTTTGCGCCTCTCCCTGGCCAGGTCTATGAACATGTGCAGTGCACCTCAGAGCAAGGCTGAATGGCTGCGCAGAGGCCTTGACTGTGCATGTCCAGAGACCATTTGGACCTGCTCTGCTCTGCCTCGGAGCATGCCCGAATGAGCACGCTGAAGCCCAGGTCTGGTAGGAGGAGTGTCAAACTTCTCAAGTGCATCACCCCACAGCAGCACGCCCACTGGCCCCACCATAGTGCAGAAGTAACCCTAAACCTGTGCTGTATACAATGCAGGCCAACTGGCCTCCCTGTTCTAGCTCAAGTTAGGATTTCACTGTCATTTTCATTGGGGGGAAAATGGCAGCCAGGAGTAGGTGGCCAACTGAAAGATTCTTCAAAGAGACTCTTTTTGGCCTCTTCATCTCTTCTGCAACTGCTACAGAGACAAGTCATCAGATTGTGAAATGCACTTATGGAAAGAGGAGAACACTTTTGCTCCCACCACCAGAAAGTTATATTAAGCCCCACAAAGCTTAGATATTCAACAGGATTCTTCATCCATTCATTTCAACCCATGTGAAAATCCCAAAAATAGAATATTTTCCCGTAATTGAAAGTGCTTTATTTCCTACAGCCTTGTTCCCCCCTCCAGCAAACATACGAGGGAAGGATCCTTCCTTAAAGTGTGTCACATCTATTACAATCAGTTCCATTGGCCAGTTGTTACAGACTGCAGAGGGCTCTATTTCCATATAGGATCCCCCCCCCAATAGTCTTGATGAAAAACCTTGTTTGGCTTCTTTCACTTTATTCTAGTGAGGAAGAGCAAGAAGCAGAAGCTGACAAAGCCAGCCCTGGATTATCCTATAGGGTAGAAGAATAGGCTGCAGCCTAGAGCCCCTCACGTTTGGCGCTTCAAGTTTGAGGCCCACTACTAAAAGATTTTGAGATACAGTTTTTCCAGTGAGTATTATACTTCAATATTTTGCATTGCTGAATAATTCATTTAACTTGAAATATAATTTAAACTTTAGAACAGGAGGCCCAAGATTCTGAAAACCCAATTTTAAAAAGCGGCCCCTGTTTGTGACCCTTTATTTGAGATCAAGGGCTCCTATATGAGGTCCTTTATTTGAAATAAGGGGCCTTTGTTTGAAGCTCTTTATTTGAGATAAGTGCCCCTCTTTAAGGCCCCAGTCCATGTTTATTTATCATCTTCCTAAATACTTATTTGTGAATGTAGCATATATTGTGTTTTTACATAGCTCACCTTTTGGCTATAGAATATAAAAAAAATTCAAGATGGGTGCAGGGGAGTTAGAAGGTTGCTGTGTCTGAGGAGGGCCTGTAATTTTATTAGCCTAGGGGCCCCGAAAGGTCACAATCTGGACCTGGACACAGAACTGATGGGGATAGTGAAGGGAAAGGCTCCACTGCATTAGTGTTTAGCTGCCACAGGGCCTCTAATAGCTGGCATTTAGCTGGCGTAGGGCAACAAACCTGTCTAGGACCACCCTTCCTAAATTTTTCCGAAAAGATGTTACATTTTTTAAAGACATCTTTTAAAAAATTAGCAGTTTTAACTATGTTTCCAAATCTATGCATTTCGGCCACAGAGCTATGTCCCATTATACTCAATGGGCTTGCTTGCCAAATAGTGGAGAATGGATTGTAGCCTGAGTAATCTAACCAATGAAATACTGACCATTACTTCAGCTGTCTGAATGATTATACAATCCCATACAAGATTTTGTGAGTGGTCCTTTACTCACCCACACCAACCTCTGACACCCTTACATTAAACAGTGCACTTTGCGTGCAATCCTAACCTAGGCTGGCACAACTCATTTGGTCTTCCTGTTCCTACTGGAGATGTAGGAAGGTAATCACATATCTATGTACCGGTCTAATAATCCTCCAGGAGTGGTGCAGAAGTGTTTTATGGCACTTTAGCATGCCCGAATCAAGTCAGCACAGTACTTGTGACTGAGCATAGGCCAGCCTAACTTGGGGGATACGATGGCATGCGTGGTATATAAATTAACCCCATGAAAGCAATATAGCTTTTATGTTGTCATGTCCTACATTTTTTGGACATGACATCCTTATCATGAAGTCCTTATCATCTTTTTCAGTTATGACATCTGGTCAGCCTGTGATGACAAATGTGAACTGGAACAAGTTTAACTAGCTTTTTTTTTAAAAGGCAGAAATGGTTTTGCATACTTGCACTTTAGTTTCATTCAATCTGGGTTATGTGACCAAACATTGCTTTGAGGTGGTATGTAGATCTTTCATAGATAAAGGTGCTGAGCCATGAGTCATGATCATACCACAGAACCATTGATTTGTCTTAAGTGGTGGTCTTTACTTCTCCAACAGCAAGTCATGGGACATGTGGGACATGGGTCACTTGGAAGGATAGGAATGGTACCTAGATAACTTGAAGTATAGTTGCATAAGTGGTGTCAACAAATAAATGCTTTTAAATACAAATATGTCACATGGGAATGTAAGCAAGAGTGCAAAAATTTTGAAATGGTTGTAAGAGTAACAGAAGACAGTCACTTAGAAGGATGACTCTTACCTTCTTCAGTGTTTCCACTTTCATAATTGTTCCCTTCTGTTCAGCTGAGGCTTCAACAAAATAATGTAGCATTTGGGGAAAAACATACAGACCAGCAAAGCAGCAGTGGAGGCTAAGACTGAAAGGGTCTCCATAGATGTTGCAATTTTTCCTGTGGTGCTTTCGTAGGCTGGAACAAACGACAACCAAACACATGAATATCAAAACATACTGAAAGTGATAAACTTGGCTTCATTAAAATCATCAGACAGCTTCCGAACAAGGAAAGCTAAGGTGAGGCAAATAATGGCTAGAGAGCTGAAGAAGAACATTTCACAATAATGAAATGTTGGTGATACATAACATTTCATACAGATTTCTTCAGGATTTGAATGCATGTCAGCTTCTATGAATGAAGGAAGGACAGACAAACCTAGGATACAAATGCTTGTTTGAATATTAAAACAGAAAAGGATGATAAAGATGGTCAGTTTTTTCCCCATCCACTTCTTCAGAGTGGACACTGGCCTTGTGGCCTTGAATGCAAGCACCACTGTCATGGTTTTTGCCAGTACAGAAGAAATAGCCATCGTGACGCTGATGCCAAAGACAATTTGGTGCAGGATACACATCACCTTCTGAGGTCGACCAATACTTATCAAGGAACAAAGGAAGCAGAGCAAGAGAGAAGTCAAAATTGTATAGGTGAGGCTCCTGTTGTTCATCTTGACTATGGGACTGTTGTGGTGCTTCACAAACAACCATAGTACCAGAGCTGTGACCAACACAAATAAGGAAGCACAAATGGCCAATCCTATACCCACTGGGTCTTCATAAGATAAGAAGACGACAACTCTGGGAATGCAGGAAATCTGTTGCTTGTTTGGACATTGATCACTGGGGCATGTGAAACAGTCAGCCATGTCTGGAAAAGAAAAGCCATGGGACTTATAAACAAATCTATCTATCTAATCTATCTATCTAGTATTTATATACTGCTTTTCAACTATGTTTTCTGAATTGCGTCATAGTTAATGCTTCACTGCTCTGCTGTGAAGCGTGTTGGGTTCTCCATCAGGGAGGATAAACTCTGAGGGGCTGCTCTGCCCTACATACCAGTGACCTAGTTTATAGATGAATTCCCTTCCCTAGTTTATAGAAGAATTAACCCAATATGTCTCCCCTTCAGGGAGAAAGGCAGGATATTAAACAATGAAACAAAAATAGATAATTAAATACATAAATTTAAAAATTCTTTTCCAAGATACCTGGAATGCAATCCTAAGCATGTGTACTCAGAAGTAAGTCCCATTGTGTTCAATGATACTTACACCCAGGAAAGTGTGGTTGGGATTGCGGCCTCAACTCACTGCTAATCAATGTTCTATCACATTGTAGCAAAATCTTTGGGGGAAAAACACCATCCAGTAATATGTGGCCAACATAAAGTCCGCTGGGACCTTCAACCTCTTCAACTTAGCATCTTTCTTCCTACAAAATTGTTGTTTGGGGAATCTAAGGGATTCAGAGTCCAACTGCATGTTTTGAATGCATGTTTTGAATTCAATTGTCAACATTTTTACCTGCAGTTAATATTTCTACATGAATATTTTTGGGGTTATGGAACCAGTCATCTGAGTTTCCATTATTTCCTATGGGAAAATCTGCTTCACTTAAAGAGTGTTTCACTTAAAGAGCATGCCACCGGAATAAATTAAGTTCTTTATGTGAGGTGCCACTGTACATGGGTAAAATTTTTTACAAAGAAATTAAAGGGAAGTTAATTAAGACTGCAATCCTAACCTCTGCTTAGGCTGACCTAAGCCCTGGAATAAGTCCTGTGCTGACCTGGGGGCCTCACAAAAGCATAGTAAGACACCTGCGCTTTACTCCTGGAGAGATTAGGCCAATACACAGGCATACGCTGACATTCCCACACCATCATGGAAAGATAGGCCAGCCTAAATTTTGTAGCATTGCACCCTCACTGTCATTTGCCTTGACAGCAAATCATGATAATATTATAATTATACTCTATGTACAATCCACTTGGATTTTATTCTTCCAATAATGGCCATGATTTTGCCCAACTGATACACATTTTTTCTTCTTCTTACTCAGTTGAACCCAAATAAATAGCATATTTTTTCTAAGTTTGACGTCCCTGAGCTAACATGTAAGAAAGTTCAGATATTTTGAAACTTTTGGTTTGCCCTGAAATTGAAAAGGAAACATGCTTCTGCATTTGGAACGGACATGCTAGACCACTGAATATACTTAAGACTTGTGCAGTTACCTCCTATTTCTCTAACCAACTGGTTGTCCCCCTTCCTTAAATGGTGTACCCATGCCCTCCTACTTTATGCCGATGATGTGGTCCTTCTTTCATTAACTAGATCCGGTCTCCGTCAGTCCCTTGCTATCTTTCAGGATTATTGTTTATCCAATGATTTGGTCATCAATTTTGACAAAACCAAAGTATATGTCTTTCCAAAATCTTGGTCCCCAGTGGTATGGAAGGTTGGCCATTTACTTTTGAACAAGTCCCGACCTTCAAATTTTTAGGCCTCCTCTTCCACTTTTGCTTAAACTGGTTGCCCACAGGAAGCTCATTATTTCATTATCTCGTCAACATCTCAAAGCAATTGCATACTTCCATTACACCATTGGCAATCAGTTTGTTCCTGCTGCCATCCAGATTTTCAGGCCCAAGATCATCGCCCAGATGCTATATGGCATCTCTATATGGACTGCAGTAGCAAACAGTGCTCCTGGCCAAGTGGCAGCTGCTTTTTTCAGAAGGATCCTTTGTGTCCCAGTCTTATTCAGTTATCAACTTTGGCCCTAGAGCTGGGAGTTCATCTCCCCTCTACTATGGTGTGGTCTCTAACTTTTAAATTTTGGCTCCACCTCCATCTAATCCTCCCGGCTGACTCTCTTCTGAATGATATCCTTAAGGACCCATTTATGTCCAGTTGGTTTCATATAATTGACACCAAACTTGCTTCTCTGGACATCCCTTTGTCCAGGAATGACCTGGACCTCATTTGGAATCTCTTGCGGACCTTGATTTAACTAAAGCCCTCCAGCTGATTCAAACCAGGCTTTGGAAAGCTGAATTTGCTTTGCTATTTGCTGTCCTAAATCCTGTATGTTCCCCTTTATCTTTGGTCTTTCTCCTTTGCCAGACCACCTCCCTAAATAGTTTGATTCATGGAAAAACCCTTTAAGAAGGGACTTCATATTGGCACGCTTCAATATTTTCTCTTCTTCGTTCCATATTGGCAGATTTTCACAAATTCCTCGCGATCATAGGCTGTGCCTCTTTTGTTTGCTCAAACCAGATACTTGTGAGCACATTTTGATTCACTGCCCGATGCATGCCTTGCTTCAATTCCTTTTTGGGTTCCTTCCTACAGCATTCCCCTTGTCCCATCATTGATCCTACCTTTGCCCTGCTGAGTGGCAACTCGGCTGATATTACTGCTACTGTAGCAGGTTTTCTCAATCAAATTTTAAATCATCTCCCCTTTTCTGACTTACTCCCCTTCTATACTCTTCCTTGCTGATTTCTCCTTTCTACTTCTCCTTTCCCCTTATTTAGTTATCTAGCTATCAGCCAAATCCAGAGCAACTAATCTGACAACATAAGAGCCCTTGGGTTGCCCTATCTATCACTAGGGTTGCCCTATCTATCACAACTGCAAGATGCTCCACCCCAGTTACTCTGGAAGAGGCTTAGGGCAGAGCAAGGCAACATAGGGTGCCCTAAGAGAGGTGGACCTGCTCTGCCCTAACTGCTCTGCCCTAGGCAGTTCAGGAGAGGCATGTTGAGGGCATGTTGAGGGCATTGCCTAGGGCAGAGCAGTTACTCTGTATCCAAAGCCTGTTTCCAAGGCAGAAATTCCCTCTTCTAGCTCCTCAGAGTTATACCACCTCAGGAGCTGATATAACAATGAGTAGACCCATAGGGGTCCATGATAAAGCCCGAGTAAGAATGGCAGTGTTGACCAAAAATCTGAGTTCTTGGCCAGCCTAGCTGCAACCCCTGCCTCTCAACCTCAGGATATGGAACAACTACGGCTGCCCACAACCTCAGGATACAGCAGGCACTCCAAGAAGCCCCTTGTATTCACTGTAGAATGTACTGGCATCTCATCAGGGACTCCAGATGAGTCCTCCAGGCACCAAAGTGCCAGAGGAGTTTGACAGGCCCCTGGCATCAGATCCAAGGTGGAACAGCAGCCAGAAGCTGCCAATTGTCCTCGGAGCTGGCCTGAGTGGCCAGCTGAGGTGCACTGCACAGAGACACACTGAGCATGCTGAACAGCTTCAGAGGAGACTTCTTAGAGCGGAGGAAGTCTGCACCTCTGCATGGCCATTCGGCCTCACTTAGGAGGCGGAGCAGCAGCCGAATGGCTTCAGAAGATTACAGCCCAGGCACCAACTCTGATGCCTACACAGTCTCCTCTGAAGCCGAAAGGCTTCAGAAAAGTACTGCGCAGGTGTCAGAGATGGTGCCTGCGCAGTACTCTTTCTGAAGCCAGTTGGCTTCAGAAATAACTGTGCAGGCACCAACTTTGGCAACTGCACAGTCCAGGTGAGGGGGGTTCGTGCGTCCCGGGGTGATGCACAGATTTCCGCAGATGCGCAGAGTTATGTCACCAATGTAGGCACCACAGCTCTTCCTTGTTCAGTGTGATCTGAGGGGTGTCTCCTCAGGACCAAGTCCTCTACATGTGTTAATTACTTAGCATGCTCTGGAGCAGTTAGGGCAGCCCAGGCTCCCTGACTCTCTGGATGCAGCATAACTTTCTGCTCTGGATACAGAGTAGTTAGGAGAGAGCAGTTGGGGCAGGGCAGGGCAGGCTGAACTTGCTCTGGATTTGGCCCTTTGTTATTTCGTTTATCTTTTATAAATGCTTGTTGACTGTTCTGTAACATAACCATATGCCAATAAAGGTTGAACTGGAACTTGACTTGTGCAGTCAATGTCACCAGCACAAGTCCACGTTAACCTGTGATAAAGGATCAGTGTATGACTCAGAATAAACAATTTAAACCAAGAATGACAGTTTTTCATTTTAGCAATTGAAACGTTTCCAGTTTCCATTCACTTTTAAAATTATACAGAAATTTTTTGCCAAAGTCTTCTTATAGCTTCCTGAATTGCCTTGTTTTTTAGACTATAAATAATTGGATTTAACAGAGGAGTTGCAATGGTATAGGAAAATGATAACAGTTTGTCCACTGGTGGAAAGTAAATGGATTTAGGTTTTAAGTACATGGAACAAGCCGTGCCATAGAAGAGAATAACAACAATTAAATGTGAGGAGCAGGTAGAAAAGGCTTTATATCTTCTCTCTACTGATGTCATCCCAATGATAGTGAAGATAATGCCAATATAAGATAGGATGATCAGCAAGAATGGTACCATGATAGCAAGTATGGCCACTCCAATGACCTGGACCTCATTCAGGAAAGTATCTCCACAGACTAGTTCCAAAAGCGGCTGTACCTCACAGAAGAAGTGGTTGATGACCACACCACAGAATGGCAAGCGAAATGTGACAGTGGTGTGAATCAGTCCAACAAAGGTTCCACATACATATGAACCAATCACCATTGTCCAACAAATGCTTCCATTCATAATGTTCATGTAGCGCAGAGGGTGACATATTGCAACATACCGATCTAAGGCCATTGCAGCCAAGAGGAAGCATTCCGCAGCTCCAAAAAACAAGAAGAAGAATAGCTGTGTGGCACATCCCAGGAAGGAAATGAACATAGGTTTGACAATCAAGTTCTCCAATAACTTGGGGATAGTAACTGACATATAGCAGGCCTCTAATAAGGCCAGGTGCATAAGAAAGAAGTACATTGGTGTGTTAAGCCTAGGTTCAAATTTTACTATCAGAATTATCAGCGCATTTATCATCAAGGTGAAGATGTAGAGGGACAGTAAAACTGCAAAAATTAGAGAATGAAACATGTGAGCTTCTGAGAAACCCAAGAGTATGAATCTGGAGGGAGTTGTGAAATTTTCTTGATTACTCATTCTTTATAGCTGCAATTCTAACCCCAGGAAGGCTGGCACAAGTCTCATGCTGGCCTGGAGGTGTTGCAAAAGTGTCATAAAGCACTTCTATGGCATTCAGAGAGGGGGGTGCACAGTCATACTCCGGCCTCTCCACCCCACCACAAGAATAGGGAGCGGAGTGAATTGTGCCAGCCTAAATCAGTAAGGATTGTGCCCTATGTGATCCACGTAGACTACAATCCTAACCTCCAGTTAGGCTGGCATCAGTCCTGGCATATATCCTGTGTGGATCAGGGAATGTCACAAAATACCCCAGTTTGGGTAGGCGGGTGTACAGGCAAACGCTGACCTCCCCACAGCACCATGGGAATATATGCCAGCTGAGTTAAACCAGTCTAAATTTGTTAGGATTGTGCCTTCAACTTCTTCAGTTTCATAGTAGTCTTGACTCACCATCAACAAGTTTACTTGTAATCATTAAATACACAATTCCCCCCCTTTTGTTATAAATACCAATATTCAGACAATAAGTGACATCTCATTTTACTTTCTTTTTTGGATGATCAATGTCATTTTAGGTGATCTGTGTTCTAATCACAACTTCTTATCCAAGAAAGACCAAATGACTTCAATGCAATCAGTACAGTATTTGTTCTTTTGTTGTAAATGCAAAGGTGGTCTCTGTCCAGGCTTCACTCTGGAAGGGAAGGGAACAATATCTAAAAACACACTACTTATAAGTTACTGCTGTAAACAACCACGGGAAAGAAAAACAAACTGTTAAACCTGAAAAAAAGATTTCAGGAATACCTCCTATTGCATACCTGAGTCTGCAAAAGAAGGGAATGGGTGTGTGAAACACCTGTTAATCCATAATACATAACTGTTAGACCATATTTAATGAGAAGTCCAATTCGACCCTTTACTCCATGGATTCCCCACACACACAAACGAGAGAGAGAGAGAGAGAGAGAGAGAGAGAGAGAGAGAGACTGTCTAAAAAGAATTAAAGTATGGCTGAGACAAGGCAATGCTTAGGGAGGAAAATTATCTTCTGAGAGAGAGAGAGAGAGAGAGAGAGAGAGAGAGAGAGGTCTGAGTTTAATTAATTTGTTCTGCAGTTGTTTTATAAACTTTGCAGCCCCCAAAAGTGAAATTGTCACACAGCACTAGAATATAGTGAAAGGCTTTAAATTGCCTCCAGAACCATGCAACTCTCCCTGCATTCCTACTCTGTACTAAGAACCACAGAGAAGATAGCAATGACCTTCTGAATGCTTATCTAATGAAGAGATTCTTGATCATATTTTTATAATGTACTGCAACTCGCAGCAGAATGGCACAATATAGGAAGAACTGTCATATTGCCTAGATAATCAGATGGCATTCCTTATATTCCCATGCTTTGCAGAGAATCACAGTATAACAATGTAGGGGGTCTTCAGTAGCCTGCAGAAGATGCAGCGTGGGAGAGATCTTACCTTCCAATGTTATGCTGTAAAGATGAAGAAGCATCAGAGCACTGATTAGCTAATGCTCTGGTGATGATAGTAAAATGGCACCAAGACTTCAAAGCATTTAAGTAAATCTTACATTTGGTGCAATGTAAAATGAAGAATGTAGAAGAACTGTGAGGAACAGTCCTGAAATCAGTTTCTTCTATCTTGGTTAGTGGAACCATTTATGAATAAAAAGACCCATGTCTCAGGGTTACCTGAGGTTCAGCTCCCGACCTGTGGGATTTCTGATTGCTCACTTGAGACCCTTGGTTACACCAACAAATATTTATGCACATTATTATATTCAGCCAGAGCAGTATTGCAATAGCTGGGGAATAAGCTCCTCCTGAGAATAACCTCCTGGGGAAAAACCTCCTCTTTCTCAAGCTGGCAAGTATGACACATATCATCCGTGTGTGTTTGTAGATATGGAAGCGTCCAGGCTGCAATCCAAGACTCACTTGTCTAAGAGTAAAGTCTCACTGAAATCAATGGGCATACTTTTGAGCAGATATGAAAATAATTGGGATGTCAAAAAAAGATGCAAACCACAGGAACTGGTTCATACACATGTTTTCTGGTAGTGAATAAGACTATCAGATAGATGACTTCAGCTGCAATCTTGTACCTATTTTCCTGAGAGTAAGTACCATTAAGCTCAGAGGCTTATTCCTAAGCCTCAAAGGCTTGAACTGCTAGTTGACCTGGCTCCTAGCATCGAACTGGAGCATGCTGTCATTGATCACATCACTGCAACACTGTTCAAGTTCATGGTATGATCTATGACCCAATTAATGACTTCAGTTGCAGTCCAAATTAGCTTCAATCTGAGCAGCTTCAAAGGAGACTTCCTTCTCTCTAAGGAGGAGCAGCCTGCTCCTTAGAGCAGAGGAAGTTTGCGCCTCTCCCTGGCCAGGTCTATGAACATGTGCAGTGCACCTCAGAGCAAGGCTGAATGGCTGCGCAGAGGCCTTGACTGTGCATGTCCAGAGACCATTTGGACCTGCTCTGCTCTGCCTCGGAGCATGCCCGAATGAGCACGCTGAAGCCCAGGTCTGGTAGGAGGAGTGTCAAACTTCTCAAGTGCATCACCCCACAGCAGCACGCCCACTGGCCCCACCATAGTGCAGAAGTAACCCTAAACCTGTGCTGTATACAATGCAGGCCAACTGGCCTCCCTGCTCTAGCTCAAGTTAGGATTTCACTGTCATTTTCATTGGGGGGAAAATGGCAGCCAGGAGTAGGTGGCCAACTGAAAGATTCTTCAAAGAGACTCTTTTTGGCCTCTTCATCTCTTCTGCAACTGCTACAGAGACAAGTCATCAGATTGTGAAATGCACTTATGGAAAGAGGAGAACACTTTTGCTCCCACCACCAGAAAGTTATATTAAGCCCCACAAAGCTTAGATTTTCAACAGGATTCTTCATCCATTCATTTCAACCCATGTGAAAATCCCAAATATAGAATATTTTCCCGTAATTGAAAGTGCTTTATTTCCTACAGCCTTGTTCCCCCCTCCAGCAAACATACGAGGCAAGGATCTTTCCTTAAAGTGTGTCACATCTATTACAATCAGTTCCATTGGCCAGTTGTTACAGACTGCAGAGGGCTCTGTTTCCATATAGGATCCCCCCCCCCATAGTCTTGATGAAAAACCTTGTTTGGCTTCTTTCACTTTATTCTAGTGAGGAAGAGCAAGAAGCAGAAGCTGACAAAGCCAGCCCTGGATTATCCTATAGGGTAGAAGAATAGGCTGCAGCCTAGAGCCCCTCACGTTTGGCGCTTCAAGTTTGAGGCCCACTACTAAAAGATTTTGAGATACAGTTTTTCCAATGAGTATTATACTTCAATATTTTGCATTGCTGAATAATTCATTTAACTTGAAATATAATTTAAACTTTAGAACAGGAGGCCCAAGATTCTGAAAACCCAATTTTAAAAAGCGGCCCCTGTTTGTGACCCTTTATTTGAGATCAAGGGCTCCTATTTGAGGTCCTTTATTTGAAATAAGGGGCCTTTGTTTGAAGCTCTTTATTTGAGATAAGTGCCCCTCTTTAAGGCCCCAGTCCATGTTTATTTATCATCTTCCTAAATACTTATTTGTGAATGTAGCATATATTGTGTTTTTACATAGCTCACCTTTTGGCTATAGAATATAAAAAAAATTCAAGATGGGTGCAGGGGAGTTAGAAGGTTGCTGTGTCTGAGGAGGGCCTGTAATTTTATTAGCCTAGGGGCCCCGAAAGGTCACAATCTGGACCTGGACACAGAACTGATGGGGACAGTGAAGGGAAAGGCTCCACTGCATTAGTGTTTAGCTGCCACAGGGCCTCTAATAGGCCATTTACCTGGCGTAGGGCAACAAACCTGTCTAGGACCACCCTTCCTAAATTTTTCCGAAAAGATGTTACATTTTTTAAAGACATCTTTTAAAAAATTAGCAGTTTTAACTATGTTTCCAAATCTATGCATTTCGGCCACAGAGCTATGTCCCATTATACTCAATGGGCTTGCTTGCCAAATAGTGGAGAATGGATTGTAGCCTGAGTAATCTAACCAATGAAATACTGACCATTACTTCAGCTGTCTGAATGATTATACAATCCCATACAAGATTTTGTGAGTGGTCCTTTACTCACCCACACCAACCTCTGACACCCTTACATTAAACAGTGCACTTTGTGTGCAATCCTAACCTAGGCTGGCACAACTCATTTGGTCTTCCTGTTCCTACTGGAGATGTAGGAAGATAATCACATATCTATGTACCGGTCTAACAATCCTCCAGGAGTGGTGCAGAAGTGTTTTATGGCACTTTAGCATGCCCGAATCAAGTCAGCACAGTACTTGTGACTGAGCATAGGCCAGCCTAACTTGGGGGATAAGATGGCATGCGTGGTATATAAATTAACCCCATGAAAGCAATATAGCTTTTATGTTGTCATGTCCTACATTTTTTGGACATGACATCCTTATCATGAAGTCCTTATCATCTTTTTCAGTTATAACATCTGGTCAGCCTGTGATGACAAATGTGAACTGGAACAAGTTTAACTAGCTTTTTTTTAAAAGGCAGAAATGGTTTTGCATACTTGCACTTTAGTTTCATTCAATCTGGGTTATGTGACCAAACATTGCTTTGAGGTGGTATGTGGATCTTTCATAGATAAAGGTGCTGAGCCATGAGTCATGATCATACCACAGAACCATTGATTTGTCTTAAGTGGTGGTCTTTACTTCTCCAAGAGCAAGTCAAACATGGGACATGTGGGACATGGGTCACTTGGAAGGATAGGAATGGTACCTAGATAACTTGAAGTATAGTTGCATAAGTGGTGTCAACAAATAAATGCTTTTAAATACAAATATGTCACATGGGAATGTAAGCAAGAGTGCAAAAATTTTGAAATGGTTGTAAGAGTAACAGAAGACAGTCACTGAGAAGGACGACTCTTAACTTCTTCAGTGTTTCCACTTTCATAATTGTTCCCTTCTGTTCAGCTGAGGCTTCAACAAAATAATGTAGCAATTTGGGGAAAAAACATACAGACCAGCAAAGCAGCAGTGGAGGCTAAGACTGAAAGGGTCTCCATAGATATTGCAATTTTTCCCATGGTGCTTTCGTAGGCTGGAACAAACGACAACCAAACACAGGAATATCAAAACATACTGAAAGTGATAAACGTGGCTTCATTAAAATCATCAGACAGCTTCCGAACAAGGAAAGCTAAGGTGAGGCAAATAATGGCTAGAGAGCTGAAGAAGAACATTTCACAATAATGAAATGTTGGTGATACATAACATTTCATACGGATTTCTTCAGGATTTGAATGCATGTCAGCTTCTATGAATGAAGGAAGGACAGACAAACCTAGGATACAAATGCTTGTTTGAATATTAAAACAGGAAAGGATGATAAAGATGGTCAGTTTTTTCCCCATCCACTTCTTCAGAGTGGACACTGGCCTTGTGGCCTTGAATGCAAGCACCACTGTCATGGTTTTTGCCAGTACAGAAGAAATAGCCATCGTGACGCTGATGCCAAAGACAATTTGGTGCAGGATACACATCACTTTCTGAGGTCGACCAATACTTATCAAGGAACAAAGGAAGCAGAGCAAGAGAGAAGTCAAAATTGTATAGGTGAGGCTCCTGTTGTTCATCTTGACTATGGGACTGTTGTGGTGCTTCACAAACAACCATAGTACCAGAGCTGTGACCAACACAAATAAGGAAGCACAAATGGCCAATCCTATACCCAATGGATCTTCATAAGATAAGAAGACGACAACTCTGGGAATGCAGGAAGTCTGTTGCTTGTTTGGACATTGATCACTGGGGCATGTGAAACAGTCAGCCATGTCTGGAAAAGAAAAGCCATGGGACTAATAAACAAATCTATCTATCTAATCTATCTATCTAGTATTTATATACTGCTTTTCAACTATGTTTTTTGAATAGCTTCATAGTTAATGCTTCACTGCTCCGCTGTGAAGCGTGTTGGGTTCTCCATCAGGGAGGATAAACTCTGAGGGGCTGCTCTGCCCTACATACCAGTGACCTAGTTTATAGATGAATTCCCTTCCCTAGTTTATAGAAGAATTAACCCAATATGTCTCCCCTTCAGGGAGAAAGGCAGGATATTAAACAATGAAACAAAAATAGATAATTAAATACATAAATTTAAAAATTCTTTTCCAAGATACCTGGAATGCAATCCTAAGCATGTGTACTCAGAAGTAAGTCCCATTGTGTTCAATGATACTTACACCCAGGAAAGTGTGGTTGGGATTGCGGCCTCAACTCACTGCTAATCAATGTTCTATCACATTGTAGCAAAATCTTTGGGGGAAAAACACCATCCAGTAATATGTGGCCAACATAAAGTCCGCTGGGACCTTCAACCTCTTCAACTTAGCATCTTTCTTCCTACAAAATTGTTGTTTGGGGAATCTAAGGGATTCAGAGTCCAACTGCATGTTTTGAATGCATGTTTTGAATTCAATTGTCAACATTTTTACCTGCAGTTAATATTTCTACATGAATATTTTTGGGGTTATGGAACCAGTCATCTGAGTTTCCATTATTTCCTATGGGAAAATCTGCTTCACTTAAAGAGTGTTTCACTTAAAGAGCATGCCACCGGAATAAATTAAGCTCTTTATGTGAGGTGCCACTGTACATGGGTAAAATTTTTTACAAAGAAATTAAAGGGAAGTTAATTAAGACTGCAATCCTAACCTCTGCTTAGGCTGACCTAAGCCCTGGAATAAGTCCTGTGCTGACCTGGGGGCATCACAAAAGCGTAGTAAGACACCTGCGCTTTACTCCTGGAGAGATTAGGCCAATACACAGGCATACGCTGACATTCCCACACCATCATGGAAAGATAGGCCAGCCTAAATTTTGTAGCATTGCACCCTCACTGTCATTTGCCTTGACAGCATTTCTCCCTGCCAAGATAAGATCTTCCTCTGTACATATAGAAGGACACTGTGTGCACTGGAGCATATTTGGAGTGGTTTGTCTTCACATTCACACAGCCCATCTTTCACGGTTAACAAACACTTTGGCTTCAAACCTTTGCCATGTTTGGCTTCAAACCTTTGCCTTTGCCATGTTCGGATGGACTAGATTTACCACGTTTTGTCCCACCAAGGTGCACATTCAATTGATTGCAAGAGTGTGGGATGGGAAGGGAGTGAGAATTTAGCACAAGGCATCACTGCTCTGGATCAGCAGGTGGTTGCGAGAAGCCTCTTCCCCCTTATGACAGTTACATAGGTATACATTCACTATAGTTCCCTGATGAAGGCAGTTAGAAGACAGAGAAAAGAAGAAAAAATGGGAGAGAAATGAGCAAATGGGGATTTGGAGTCCAATCCTATGCATGTCTACTCAGAAGTAAGAACTATTATATTCAGTAGGGCTTCCTCCTAGGAAAATGTGGATAAATCGTAGCCTCACATTTTCTGCAAAAAAAGAACCTCAGAATGGAGAAAAAAGAGAGGTAATCCATATAAACCTCCAAGGATTTTCCAAATCCACTTTCAGAATTATAAACAAAAAACAAATCCATCTGTTGCATAATTTGATTAAGAAGAAAAAAAATGGTACGTGCATTGGGAATACCGGTACATAAGCTTTGACACTGCCTATAATTGACAAGATTGTAGGGCTTTGTCACATCCTGGATGGAATAATAAAGCAGATGTACATGTGTTATGTACACAATTTACTGTGGCTGCTGGATGTGAAAAAAGACTTCAGGTCCGAAGCAGATTGCAATGACCAAAGATGCTGTTCCTTTTGTTGCTTGTCCTTCTGCCTCAAGCTGGTACAGAGACCTCAAAGAGACTCTGCAGTGCATCAGCTCAGAGATATATATATGATTATTTGAAGTCAGGAAACTACATCATTGATACAATTTCATCTATACAAATTGTCTCAGAACTAGCAACACCCTTGACATCCTCACCCCCCAGTGCTGGTCATCTTGTAGCCAGGTAAATTAGTATGTAGTTTGTATAAACTGTGTAACCATTATGAACTTGATAGTCACAGCATGACAGAATTTCAATTTCAAGGATGTTTTCTTAACTTTTACTCTAGGACCATGGCAAAAAATGGCACAATTTCATAGATAATTCCTCTGCTTTTGAGTGTCAATGTGTTGAGAGAAACTGGGTCTATTGCAGTGTAGTGAATGGCCTTCAATTCATAGAATCATAGAATCATAGAGTTGAAAGGGACCTAGTAGGTCATCTGGTCCAACCTCTGCCTGCAGCAGGAAATCCCCCTACATCATCTCTGACAGATGCTCATCGAGCCTCTGCTTGAAGACCCCCGGTGAGGGAGAATCCACCACCTCCCTTGGCAATCTGTTCCACTGCCGAACCGCCCTCACCGTCGGGAATTTTTTCCAGATATCCAACCGGAATCTCCTCTCTTGCAGTTTGTACCCATTGGTTCTGGTTCTGCTTTCAGAAGCAGCTATGAACAAATGAGCCCCTTCCTCCCTATGACAGCCCTTCAGGTATCTGAAGAGGGCAATCATGTCTCCCCTCAGCCTCCTCTTCTCCAGGCTGAACAACCCAAGTTCCCCCAACCTTTCCTGGTAGGGCTTCCCTTCCATCCCACTGATCATTCTTGTCGCTCTCCTCTGGACTTGCTCCAGTTTGGCTGCATCTTTCTTAAAGTGAGGTGCCCAGAACTGAACACTCATCACGATGCTTAAACACTTATGTGAATGAGGACACTTACATATGTACTATATTTCCTCAAATCGAATGTACCATCAAATCTAATGCTTTAAAGGCTTAAGATTTAAAAAAATGTTAACAGGTGATTTTAATATGCAGCTGCAAAGCAGGAGCAAAATTTAATTTTACTGCATATAACTGTTATATAATAAGAATAAGAATATGGCAATGGGTTTATGTTATTATTTTTACCAAACTGCACTACTTTATACAACAATTGGTTTATGTTACATTTCATTACAATATAGTAAACTGTTAAACTAAATGCTGACCTTTACTTATAATCAAAATATTGTATTTATTCAAATCTAATGTGCCATCAAATCTAATGAGCATCCTGATTTTGGAGACTATTTTCAGAGTTAGTTTCAAGTAAATATGGTATTTCTCATTTTTACACTGTCCTTTGTCCATGGAGCTCAATATATGGTTCCTTGCCTTTTTTATCCTCACAACACCCCTGTAGTTTCAGCTGAGGCTGGCTCAAAGACACCAGTAGGAAGTATCATGGTTGAGTGTGGATTTTCTGGATCTTCCAGAACTAACCACATCTACACAAATGTAGACTATTGTGTTCAGTGGGTCTTACTCCTAGGAAAGTGACTTTAGGATTCCAGCATAAGTCCAGCAGTAGAAACAGTACAACATCTTGGCTTCAATATATGATGCTGAAATCTGTAGTTTGGGACATGTATTTGTGGAAGATAGAGTTAGATAACATTTCCTTTTTCAGCTGTCTATACCAAAAAGTGTTTTACACTCCTCATTTTCTTGCAACATTTAAACATTCTAATCTGCCATAAATCTGAGGATTTTGCCACATGTTGGTAGGATGGATGGGATGATGGATGTGTACTAATGTAAGCAAGCCATTTAAA
This sequence comes from Cryptoblepharus egeriae, assembly GCA_030015325.1. NCBI lineage: Eukaryota > Metazoa > Chordata > Lepidosauria > Squamata > Scincidae > Cryptoblepharus > Cryptoblepharus egeriae. The sequence continues at coordinate 84,560,802 of JAREYC010000004.1, forward strand.
TTAACTTCTTTTCACGCCAGGTCAGAGAGAAAGAATTACCAGCATGTCCTGGCGTTGCTATTTGCTGTTGAGGAAATAAACAGAGATCCAACCCTCTTAACCAATATCACATTGGGCTTCCACATTTATGACAATGCCTTTCAAGGAAGATTAAACTATGATATCCTCCTGTCCCTCCTGTCTGGAAAAAAAGACAGCTTCCCCAATTTCAGGTGCGGAGAGGAACCAAAAATGCCAGCAATCATTGGAGGTCTCAATTCTGAAACGTCCGTCCAGATATCCACTATGCTTGATCTCTACAAGATTCCACAGGTAGGAAAAAGCATCACAATTGGTCACATTACAGGCAAACGGTCTATGAAATACTACACTTGAGTTAGAAAAATAATTGCATCCTATAATTTGATTACAAGATGAAGTGTGGTGTGTAAAATACCCTTGTTCATGTTTAGTCTTTAGACTTTAGGCATTTCTTCCAGCACAAACTGCTTTTCAGTGTCAATCTGAACTGAATCAAATCTGGCTTGAGTCATGCTGAAAGTGCATTCACACTAGAACAGATATTTAGGATTGCTGAGTATTGAATTCATAATTATTCAATAGTGCATAATTATTCAACTAGTGCATGCCTCGTTGATACAATGTCCAAACAACAGGAGTGCAGCTATTTTTTTTTGACAAATCTAACTTTATCACAGGATTTTACTTCCTTTTTGCTTTAAAGAGGGGAGGGAAGCATAACTTATCACAGTTTTCCTTTACTCATTAATCCTATAATTCCCCCCCAATTCAGCTCAGTTATGGCTCACATCAAGAAAGACTGAGGGACAAAATATATTTACCTTTTTTGTTTCAAATGGCACCAAATGAAGCCTCTCAGAATAAAGGGATAGTGAGAATGTTAAGATATTTCCAGTGGACCTGGATTGGCCTCATTGTTTCTGATGATGATAGTGGAGAAGAGTTTGAACGAAGCTTGAAATCCATGTTCAATTCGGAGGATATCTGTGTTGCATTCACAGAAAAGATGCCTTACTACTCTCTCAATTTCTTGATTTCAGCTGCAGTTGGCTTGTTTCATAAAAAGGTTTTCATGGCAGCTCTCATTAAGACTATGGCAAATGTGATTATTGTATATGGAGATGCTAACTTCATGCATGGTTTTGAAATGGCAGTATCTTTTTATGAGAGGATGGCACCATTAGGGAAGGTTTGGATCACAACCACTCGATGGGAAATAACTTCATTTCTATCTTCAATGACTTTTTCAAGTCAGAAAGCCTTCCATGGCTCCTTGTCCTTTGCAACCCATAAAAATGACGTACCAGGCTTTCGGAGCTTCCTCCAATCATTTAAGCTCATCCAGCAAGGAAATAGTATGTTTATGAAAAATCTTTGGTCTGCTGTATTTTATTGTAAGACTGAACATTCTCATGTATACTTAGAATATGTTCAACCTTGTACAGGGGAAGAAAAGTTTGAGAATCTTCCTAGGTCTGCATTTGAAATGAGCATGTCTGGCCACAGTTACAGTATCTATAATGGAATCTATGCCTTGGCACATGCACTACATGCTTTTTACTTGTCCAGACAGGGAACATTGATGAAAACTCCCAGTCTGAGACTTCAGGCCATGGAGGCATGGGAGGTAACTGACAATCACATTCATCATGTCATTGTGAGTCTCTGAACAAGTGGTAGTTGTGTTGGATGTTGATAGCAAGGTGGAGGTTTTGTGGAGACTCTGGTGTGAGATTTAAACCTTTGTGTCCTTCTAATTTGACCTTTCCATGTTTAAGCTCTTGGGTTCTTCTACTTCTATCTGTTAAACTTTACTTCTATTTTTCTGTTAGCCATTCTTTTTCATGGCATGCACATAATTTTGGCAGCCCAATCCTAAACTGCACTGGAAAAGGCAATGTGCCAACATGGTGTTGGGGATGGTGGTGGCTCAGCCTGGGGAAAGAGGAACCTAAAGATGTGGTACAGATCTGAGCAGCCTTGAGTTTCACCTGGTTGCCTGGAGTGATGATAGGATCCATTTCAAGTGCTGGATCTTGGCTGCACCCCCACCATGGCTTATACACAGGCCAACCTGCCTCCCTTTCCTGGAACACCTCCATTCTGCCCTCTCTGTGCCCTCCCCAGATCCCCACACCAGGTTGACATAGCCAGGATGGAACCAGTCTTTCATCCAGCACAATGGTGCAAAGGCTTGAGCACATAAAGGCCTTATAATTTCCAGACTAAAACTCCCCCGATCCCTCCTCCCTTTTATATCTCTTCTCTCTCCCTCTTATTCTTTCCTTGAATCTCCATTTTTGGACTTTACCCATTGTTTGGCCTCCATTTCTGTTTGATCTGATTGTTGATATTATTACTCCCTTGCTATTCCTGTTAATTATTATTTCTATTTTTAATGCCAATAAAGGTTTAATGAATGAATGAACATAAATACTTTGTGTCTTTCTCAAAACCTCATGACTGATGCTAGGTACCTGTGCTGGCAGAAGGATCACTGTGGATTGTACCCTTATGTTGTCTTCTAAGTTGTGTAACAAGTTTGTTTGGTTTTTTGTTTGTTTTAAACACAGCAAAGTATGAAATGAGATAAGATAAGAAGGTATTCCTTCTTCATCAATGGACAATAAAAAAAACAGGGAAAATGAAAATATTTAATGATCACTATTTATTGGTGGTTTAAAAGGTGAACGTAGTAATCTGAATTAATTCCTAGAGAAAAAAGAAACTTCATGTTCAATCAATCAAGTTTATTTGTTTGACTAAAAGCCATAACGACTGCAAACAGTTAAAATAAAAATTACAAAGAGAACAATAAACTTCTAAACAGCAAGAAGGAAATTACCAGTAGATTTGGATGATAACATTATAGGCCTTATAAGAACCGAACAACCCCTGACCAATTTAGGTTTCAGAAATTGCAGTGCCAGAATTTACAAAATTGTAATGGATGACCTTGGCAGCCCTTGCAAACTAAGAAGTCATATATGTAACATATGAATCAATATCAGAGAGGAGATATCGAACAATCAAAAAAGGGATTTTCCAACTGAATGGAAGCCAAAATGTGGCCTAAGAATCTCTGCCTGGGAGAATGAGAGAGGTGGCAGAAAAGAGTATAGTGTACAACCTCCTCAATCTCCCCGGCTCCGCATATGCAAAATCTAAGGTGTTTAGGGGTAGCAGAAACTTCATGCTTAATTACTAGTATTGTGCAAACCATTCCATGCTTATAAGCATTTGACTTTGAGTTAAAATTCTAATTTTCCCCTTTAGCTTCTACCATATTTGAGAAAAATCCGTTTCAATAACAGTGCTGGGAATGAGGTCTTTTTCAATGAAAACATGGAATTGCCCAGTGGATATGATATTCTTAATTTGGTTGTTTTCCCAAATAAATCCTTTAACCAAGTGAGAGTTGGAAGAATCGATCCTCAGGCTTTCTCAGATCAAAGTTTTATTATTAAACAAGAGGCCATAATTTGGCCAATGAAATTCAACCAGGTGAGTTCCCATGTTCTGATGATCTATGAAGGCTATTTTTTCCACACTCCAGCTCTGATAATCCTTTTTCCAGCATTTGTCAGAAGCCAGTGAAATATGTATAAACACATTAAGGGTGTTTAACCCTGCCTCCCTTGCAAGTCTCTTGCACTGCCCGGGGTGTGTCACAAAAGTGCCACTGGGCTCCTGAACCATTATCAAGTGTGTTAGGGTGGCGCATGTCTGTGTGCTGGCCTTCCCATGATAATGAAAGGAAAAGAAAGAATAAGATGTGCTAGTTGGTCTCAGGAGGCAGGAAGAAGGTGTTTTGAGGTGGGGGTGAGTGGAATGCAGAGCAGAGACTGGATAGTCATTCTGGAGCCAAGCCCCATTCCCAGGGAGCTTGTACCTTTCCAAGTCTGCACATATTTTTGTCACCTCCAGGGCTGCTCGTACTTCTGCCACCTCCAGAGGTGATGCAAATCTGAACAGACCCTTTAGAGCTGCTACTGAATTACCCAGAGTAATGGAAAGAGTTTTCCCTTGCCCGTGGTAGCACAGTAGCCGCCCCAATCTTGCACTGGATGCAGTGCTGGCATGTCAGTTTGTCTGTTCTAGCTCACGTTAGGATTGCCCTGCCCATGAGATTAAACTCTATTACCTTCGTATTATTGTCAGACACTGCCTCAATCCATATGCTCTGAGAAATGCCAAGCTGGGTATCACAAAAAGGCTCGCCAGGGAAAAGTATCTTGCTGCTACAACTGCTCACAATGCCCTGAAGGGACCATTTCAAACCAGACAGGTAGGTGACAAGACAAGAGACTCAGGAAATATGGGGAAACAGCTCCTACGTGTGCTTTTATCTTTCTGTTTTATCTTTCTGGTCATGTGCCTCTGATATGACACAAGGGAATTTAGCAATTGTCTCATGCTTCACAAAAAGCCCATAAAGAAGAAAAACAGTACATGTTAATATTAATATTTTTTTAGATATGCAACCTGGGCAGACAGCTAAAAATTGGTAGATGCCATCTTTCCCCAGTGAAGTGTCCTTGACTACAAGAATTAAGAATTTCATTCGCCTTCCACAACTGCATTTACTTTCAGATGCCAATCACTGTAACAAGTGCCCTGAAGATGAACGTCCCAACAAGAGTCAAAACCACTGTATCCCGAAAGTCATCACTTACCTTGCATTTAACGAACTTTTAGGCCTCAGTCTGGCATCGGTTGCACTTTTTCTTTCTTTGCTCACAGCTGTGGTACTCACAACTTTCATCAAATATCAGGACACCCCCATCGTCAGAGCCAACAATCGGGATATTACTTACCTTCTGCTCATCTCCCTCTTGCTCTGCTTCCTCTGCTCCTTGCTGTTTGTTGGACAGCCTAGAAAGATAACCTGCCTTCTTCAACAAACTGTTTTTGGAAATGCCTTTTCTCTTGCACTTTCCTGTATTTTGGGCAAAACCATCACTGTGATTCTTGCATTCAGAGCCACGAGCCCAGGAAACAAAATGAGGAAATTGATTGGGAAAAAATTGCCAAGTTCTATTATATTAGTTTGTTTGCTTGTTCAAATTGGCCTCTGCTCCACTTGGATGGGCACCTCTCCCCCATTCCCAGATCTTGACATGTCCTCCCTGTCTAGTGAGATCATAGTAATATGTAACGAGGGCTCAGGCACCATGTTCTATCTTGTTCTGGGTTACATGGGCTTTCAGGCCATCATCAGTTTCTCTGTGGCCTTCTTAGCCAGGAAGCTGCCAGACACTTTCAACGAGGCCAAGTTCATCACTTTCAGTATGTTGGTTTTTTGCAGTGTCTGGGTATCCTTTTTCCCAAGCTATCTGAGTACAAAAGGGAAGTACATGGTGGCTGTGGAGATCTTCTCCATTTTGGCCTCCAGTGGTGGATTATTTCTCTGTATTTTTGCCCCTAAAATGTATATTATTTTACTGAGACCACACATGAACACAAAGGACCATTTGTCTAAAAAAAAGAAATTCTAGCTATCCTTTCTTGGAAATTAATGTCAAAAGTTTCATATTAATTCTCTGAAGTAACCTAATTGTCTAATATATTTCAAATACCTGTTATCTGTAGAACACTGTTTATGTATATTACCAAATAAACATTGAATATAGACAACTGTACATGCTGAGAATTTGTAATTTAAGGAACTGGGTTCAAATAATACTTCTAATGCAATGGTTCCCAAACTGAAAGGTCATGGTCCATTATAGGAAACAGAAGCAGGGCATATCCCCTTAAGAGGAATGGCCCCACAGATGGCACTAAAATGTTGCAGAAACCAGGATTCAGCCATTACCAAGGGCTTTTCCAATAACCTCTGTAGCCTGTTTACAAAGCCATTGTCTCTGATCTAAAGCTATTTTTGGTTATCTCCTTTTGATCAAAGATAAGGGAGATAAGCAGCCACAAAGGAGATCAGAGAGGGTTGTGTGTCTCCAGGACCCTGCAGGAAGCCAGTCCAGGAAGGTAAAAAAGTCCCTTTTTGGTAGTGACAGTACTGCAATCTCTGTAGCATTGTCATTGCCCCCATTTGCACAAACAGCTGGCTTCAAACTCTTCTGTAGGAACTTGGGAACCTCTGTTCGAATCAGTTAGGAATATCTCAAGTGATTTTATTCTGAGCCTGAACATTGGCGCATCTAGCTCGATATTGTTAATGGCTGTCAGATAACTTACTGTTTCAGACTGTCAATTATGCATCAGTCTTACCCAGTGGCATAGCTAATGATCATGTAGCCTGGTGCAAAAATCAAAATGTTGCCCTGGAAGTCATGTCACAACCAGAGGTGATGTCATCCCTGGGCATTTTTTAAAAGAAAATTGGGGAAAAACAAAAACAAATTTAATTCAGTAAAATAATGAAAATTGTGTCCGTTACTTGTTAGGGAAAGTGGGTGGGGCAAAGAGGAATGGCTATTTTTCCTTGCTAAATATATGAGCAGCACCACTTAGAAGTGCCTGTATACCCAGTTAGCATAGGTAACTATTTTAAGATATACTTGCGAAAAGTGTACCCATGCTGCAGGAGAAAAATTCCCCCGTACGCCATCCCCCACTGCGCACCAATCCCCCATGCACTTCAATCCCCCATGCTCATCAAAACCCCAGTGTGCAATATCTCCGATGTGCAAATCCCCCAGGCTCAACAACCCCCATGTGCAAAATCTCCCATGTGCAATATTCCCCATGTTCATCCCTCCATGCACAGCATTCCCCCATGCGCATCAGTCCCCCATACGCATCAACACCCCATGCACATCATTGCCCATGTGCATCATTCCCCCATGCACTTCAACCCCCAACTGGAACATCCTCCAATTGCAACATCCCCTCATGTGCATTATCTCCTAATGTGCATCAAACCCTGATATGCAGCAACACTTCATGCGCAACATCCGCAATCCGCAACATCCCCTATGCCCATCAAACCCCCAATGCGCTACACCCCCCAATGCGCAACCCCCCTGCGCATCATTCCCCCATGTGCAAATCCCCCATGTGCATTTTCTCCTCGTGCGCACCACCCCCATGTGCAACATTCCCATGCACATCAACACTCCATGCACATCAAACCCCCATATGCATCAACAGCCCATGCGCGACAACTCCCATATGCAACAACTCCCCATGCGCAACAACTCCTCATGCGCATCACCCCTTGATGCACATCATACCCCATGTGCATCATCCCCCAAAGCGTAACGCCCCCATGTGTAGCATCCTCCCCAGTGCAACCCCTCCCTCTGTTCAATATCCCCCACGGTGCACCAGGCACTGAGCATCAAATTGATAGGATGTTGGTCAGTCTTCCATGTTAAGTATAGGACAAAAACACATTGCACCCCTTTTCAGCCCCTTAAGAGTTACATTTCTCAACATTGGTTTTTGATGGGTGTTCATGTGACAGAAGGAACTCCTTCCCAAATTTCATTCTTCTAGGTCCAGGGAGTGGGGCAGAACATCCCTCTGTCACAGATTCTTCAATGCAAAGTATAGGGAGGAAAATGAATTGCACCCCAGTTCACCCCCTTCCGGATGGAATTTCCAAAAACTGGTTCTTTGTGACTCCCACCGTCACGGAAGGAACACCCACTCCTAATTTCACGCTTCTTGGCCCACCAGTTTTGGCTGGGCGCTGATGAGTGAGAGTGAGTGACTTTTCATGATATATATATGTATATAGATAGACAGACAGACAGACAGACAGACAGACAGATAGATAGATAGATAGATAGATAGATAGATAGATAGATAGATAGATAGATAGATAGATAGATAGATAGAGATGTACTGAGAGTTGATTCATATTACCACCATATTATCTCTGCAGCTAATGGAAAATGAAAATAATTGTGATGAAATCCAGTTTCATATTTGAAACCTGAAAGTGGTTCACAATTCCTGTTTTCACTTTCTATAACTATGGAGAGCCTCCACTCCTTGGGATTCTCTGTACCACCCGACTATGGCAATAGCTAAGTGTTATTACAAAAAAAACCCTTCCCCTGCAGTGGTGTGGTCTTGTACTCATGATCTAATGTGATTCTGTCACTCCCTTTTCCTGCTCCTTATGGGGGCCAAAAGCTGTGGGGGGGGGTCTCAGATTGGGGACCCACAACACCTAGTTTGAAAACCTAAAGCTTAACCAAACTTATTGCACCAAATTTTTCTGCATCTGATGCTGCAACACAAAGTATCTCAGAGAGAAGCAAACAGTGAGGCAATTATCTACCCTGTAATTATCATGTATGTAATTATTTTTCTTCCATGGAAAACATCAGCTGCGTTATTTTGAAAAAAAAAAAAAGTTTCTAGGATCATAAACAAAAAACAGATTCATCAGCTGTGGAACATAATTATGAAATGGCATAATTACTGGGCTCTGCCATTAATCAGACTTGAATGATCTAGAATATGATGACCTTGCTCCTTCTAACAAAGAGATGATGAGCAAAATCCAGAGTAACTACGGGGTCTTTGCTCTGGTGTAAGAACAACTTACCTGGAATGCAATATGAATTTCCGATAGGTTTTTACTAGGTGGTGCAGTAGCTACGGGTGCACGTAAAGTCTCTTACGTGCTCCCGTAGTTACTCAGGATTTGGGGGTAAGTCGTAAAAATTAGTTCTGTAGTTGCTTGCAGTGTGCATGAAGTCTTCAAGGCAAATATGTTATAGGTGTGGAGATCTTCTCAATTTTGACCTCCAGTGCTGGACTGCTCCTTTGCATTTTTGCCCCTAAAATGTATATTATTTTGTTGAAGCCGCAAATGAATACAAGAGATCAGTTTTTTTTAAGAAAAGAAATTCTATAAAATAATTCAGTGGAAACAGCCATTCCCAAACTGCTCATCACAAACAGACTGCTGCATTGTGAGACCATCTGAGGGGGGAAACCCTCATTCATGCTCATGTCCAAGGGACTCCAGATGTAGACCTTGGAGGCTTGTTCCAGATCATACCAGGCTGGAAACCCCATTGCTGTCTGAGGTCTACAGACCTCAGAATGACCACACAAGCCTCCAAAAGCCACTTCTGATTTTTTGAAACAACATCTAGTTTTTCTCCAAAATCTAGATGTGGCTTTCAGGGGCTTCTTCAGAAAATTCTAAGGCAAGTAGGCCTAAAACATACATTATTTTACTGAAACCAGAAATAAATACTGATGATTTAAGATGAAAAATTCTATCAAGTAACTTAGGCTGCAATCCTAACCACACTTTCTTGGGAGTAAGCAATATTGAACAAAATGGGACTTATTTCTGAGTAGACATGCTTAGGATTGAATTGTTAGTTATATATTTTGCAATGATAACAACCCTTTCTTGCAACTTAAATGAAAAAGCAATGTATTTCTTTGGACAGAGCTCACTAGTATTTCCAGTCTGTGGGCCTGCAGTGGTGTATTTGTCAAAATAATAATAAAGTTATGGATAATTTGAGAGCTCTTTCTCTTGTGCTTTGTGGGTGGTGCAAGTGGTTAAGACACTGTGCCTGTTAACCAGCAGGCCAGGGTTTGAGACCCGGGTTGGTCCCCACAAGACAGGATGAGCACCTGTTGGAGATGCTCTAGGGGGAATTCCTGCTGCAGGCAGGGGGTTGGACTAGATGACCTACTAGGTCCCTTCCAACTCTATGATTCTATGATTCTGTGACACAGCTGGAACCAATTGTATTGGCTCTGCCGTTCCATTGGACTATTTCAGTGGCATGGAGAGGGGGGATTTGCTGCTTGGGTAACAGCCTATCTTCCATATCAATCTAACCCAGGCCTTCACGTTTCACATGCAGCATAAGCAGCACCAACCACGATTCCATAGTCTTTCAAGACTGATGGATGCCTGCTTTTTAATGATGTTATGCAGGCAGTTTCCAGTGTGAAAATATGTAATGTGTACAAGTTCCTGTTTCTGCTTGATCTGATTCCATCTACATTCAAACAGATTCAGAGAGGGTTCAGAGGAGGGGAAAACAAGTGTAATGGGGGAGGAGAGAGTGAAACAGGGTAATGACAGGGTAGAGAGCAAACAGATCTGATCAGGTAATGGGGGTGGTTGAGAGGCCATGATTGCCACTTCATCCTATTTGGCTTCCCAAACCTAGGCTGCAATCTTGACTTAGTGAGAATGGTCTAGCTGGGCTGGCCCAAGTAGGAGGTATCCAAAAGAGAAAGAAGGACCAAATCAACAGGGTTAGAAGGCTGCTGAGCACCAAATAAGTGGAACCCAGGGAGGGCCTGCTCCCAAGGAGACCTGCCTCATATCACAATGAACAAGGAACTGCTGTGGTGTCTGCCTTATAAGGAAGCCCAGGAGTCCCTGACAACTAGGAATAGCTGCAGCATGAGACTGCAGAACAGCAGAACCTGTAGTGGAGATTGTTGGAGTGGCCAGCTGTATCCTGAGGTTGAAAGACAGGGGTTGCAGTTAGGCTGGCCAAAAACTCAGATTTTTTGTCAACTCTGCAATTCTTACTCTGGCTTATCATTGACCCCCTAAGCGTCTACTGACTGACCTAAGCGTCAATGACCTACATTGACTGACCTAAGCGTCTACTCAGATTTACCAGCTCCTGAGACTGTATAACTCTGAGTAGCTGGAAAGGGGTATTTCTGCCCTGAAAACTGGCTCTGGATACAGCGTAACTGCACTGTTCTAGGTCATGTCCAACATACCCTCAATATGCCCCTGCTGAGCTGCCTAGGCCAACCCTGCAAAGCCAGTCCAGGTCCATCTGCCTTGTGCTGGTGTAAGTTGACTTACACTGGCATAAGTTGACTTATGCTGGCCCAGGTCTTTTATGGTGCAGCTAGGCTGGCTTATCTCAACTTAAGGTGACCTAGTGTTATATAGGCTGGCCCTAGTGCACTTCAGGATTGCACCCAAAATCACCTTAGGTTTCTAAAAATTGCTTTTGCATTTGAAAAGCATGACTCAAATGCATGTCTGCAAAACTTTCCCGAAAGATGAAACTGGGTCTTCATCTATAGAGCCAGAATATCTTCCTAGTGTAAAATAACAGGGAGAAAGGCTGGCCTCTCAAATGTAAGATCCTGGGCATCTGCCTACCCAGACACAGGATGCATGTGTTTAAATTCCCCAATGAGTAGAAGGGGCTTAACCAGGGCCAGATTTAGGTTTGATAAGGCCCTAAGCTGTTGAAGGTAATGCAGCTTTTTATGAGTATATGTCCAGCTGTTCTTTGTTAAGAACAAATTGTCGCTGATTTTTGTGTTGAATATATGATATATGGTAATTTATGGATCTAATAGGTATCTAAAGCCATTTGCACATAACAAAATATGTATTTTATTAAAGTAACTGTTGAACTGAAATACAGTTATTTTTGGGGGGACCCCAACAGAGTGAGACACTAAGCTATAGCTTGTTTAGCTTATATATAAATCTGGTACTGGGCTTAACCCATGTGTTCTCAAACTTCTCAGCAGTAAACAGCATGAGATAAGATTCTTGTGGGCAACAGAGAAAAAGGTAGCCATTTGATCCCAAGAATTGTGCTCTTAGAGTAGACTTTTTAACAAAAATGATCTGATATGGTGATCCAGAGAGGTGCAGGGAACCCCAGAGAGCATTCTGTGCTTCCTACAGCTTGCAAAAAGTGAAAATAGTAATTGCGACACACATCCAGTTTCATAATTGCAATACACAATTGGGTTGCAATTCCTTTCTTTAAACTGCGGTGATACTCCATAGGAACTACAAGGGGTCCCCTGCACCCCCTGGACTATGGCAATAGAAAAGTTCTATATATATTTTAAAAAAAACCCTTTCCCCATGGAGATGATGCTGCAATCATGATTTAATGTGATTGTGTTGCTCCATTCCCCTGCCTTTTAAGTGGGGCTCTCAAGCTGGGGCCCATGACACGCAAGTTTGAGAACCTTAAGATTAATTTTATTACACTGAATTCTTTCTGCATCTGCTGTACAGCACAAAGTATTTCAGAAAGAAGCAGGGAGGCAATTATCTACCCTGTAATTATCAAGCATGTGATTACTTCCTCCCCACCAAGATTTTGATAAGAAAGTTTCCAGGATCGTAAACAAAAAACAGATTCATCAGTTGTGACACTTAATCATGAAATGGCATAAATTGTGATGTTTTCTATAAATAGTGGCTTTATAGGGCTCTGCCATTACCAGACAAATAATCTAGAATATAATGACCTAATTCAGTCTAATAAAAAGATGATAACTGCTATCCCATTCCCAGTTTCCTGGGAGTAAGCTCGATTAACTAGAATGGGTCTTCCTTTTGAGTAGACATGCATAGGATTGGGCTTGATTTGGACTTGATTTCTTAAGAATTACTATAGTTGCTTAGGGTGTACATGAAGGCTTCAAGACTGACACAGATTATAGTGATCAAAAATGCTGCTCCTGCTGTTGTTTCTGCTATTGCCACACAGCATCAGTGAGATCTCAGATGAAATTTGTGAAGCGACAACTGACAGATATTCACATGATTATTTGAACCCAGGAGACCATGTCATTGGTGCAGTTTTGTCTGCACGAATTGTTACTGATCCAGGAGTGACTTTTAGGATTTTGCCCCTCAGTCCTGCTTGGTATGCAGGCAGGTATGTAGTTTGAAGGAAATGCATTGTTCAGATGATGTGATTCATCATCATAGCATAAGTGTCAACATTTTAAGACCAAACATAATGTCACCACTTTAGTTCTGACCATGGTCAAACCATGCACATATTTATAACAAAAATAAAAATCCTGCAGCTATGACAATGTAAGAGCCAATTTTGCACAGACATTTTGTCCAGTGAAGATGATGCACATTGTGCACAGAACATTTCTACGTCAGAAAGGTGCTTGGAAGAACACAATGTTTGTGGAACCCGAAACTCTCCCTAGATCTTGGGGGAATTATGTGTGTGCATGGGGGAAGGGGTGGAGGCAGTGGTGGGCTCCAGCAGGTTCGCACCTACTCTATAGAACCGGTTGTTAACGAGAGACAGGCAATATAAAGTTTAAAAATATCCATTTAAAAGTGGCTGCCAAATGGGCAGAGAACCGGTTGTTAATTTATTTGAAGCCCATCACTGGGTGGAGGGCATGGGATGGGATAGAAAAGGGTGTCTAATAATGTAATCAAGCATTTGAAAACAACTTATTTTCATGCAGCTCAGAGTTAAAGAATTACCAGCACACCTTGGCATTGCTATTTGCTGTAGAAGAAATCAACAGGAATCTAAACCTCCTGCCTAATGTCACTCTGGGTTTCCACATCTATGATAATGCCTTCCAGGCAAGATTAAGCTATGATGTCCTTCTGTCCCTCCTGTCAACAGAAAAAGACAGCTTTCCCAATTTCAAGTGTGTAAATGAATCCAGTATGTCAGTTGTCATTGGAGGACTCCATTCTGAAGTTTCTATCCAGCTGTCCAACCTGCTTGCTCTTTACAAGATTCCACAGGTGAGGGTGTGTGGGATGAAGCATCAGAGAGAGAGAGAGAGAGAGAGAGAGAGAGAGAGAGAGAGTGTATATGTCTACAAAATGAAATAAATGTGCAAAATTCTCTTATGTTATAATTCTATGCACACTTTCCTGTGAGTGCAACTGAACATAATATTGCCTGTATTTTTTCAAGTTGTCTTGGAGAATATTCCCAAAGGGCTCTGATAGGGTATACTTACTCTTGATTCATCCTGAATCTAGGATGAGAAATTCTGAATAGCATACCCAAAGAGATAGGATTTCAGAGCATTGGTGAGGGCGAACATATGTTATTAAAAAAGAGAATAAGACACTCCACTGCACAAAAAATAGGACAAACAAGAAAAATGCAGATGATAAATTAAAAGCTAAAAAAACTCATACATACATACATACATACATACATACATACATACATACATACATACATACATACATACATACATACGCACACACAAGTATATGAGGACACCCAGGAATTTTCATTCCTACACTTAAATGAATCAGACCAGAAGTTGTTCATAAACTCTGTACTTCCATGCTGGTGAAGATTATATGTCTGAAGAAAATTCCAGGATCCTGGCACATCACTTTTATGTGTTGCTTTGGGCAGGGAGCAATGGAAGGATTTACATCTGTTTCACCTACAAATGACCTTGACGCTACATCCCATTGAGGAGTCGTTATCCAATGGGTCTTACTAAAGTGTCTTTAGGATGGCAACATTATTCTCCTTGGATTTGCACAATAAAAATAGCTGGAACAAATCCATGGAGATCCATTGGATAGTGCAGGCTGACTGAAGGAAGGGAACAAATGTTCCTTTGCTTCAAGGAGGACTCTGAACCTGCATTCCCCTCCTGGGGTACAGTTATAATCTGCATTGTCAGGGAATGAAGTGATTAGGATTCAGATGTAGAACACTATTCTACACTAGTATAACAACAGTGGACAAAATAAAATCCTATTGGGACCCCCTCTCCCCTGCATTCAATACTCACCTATGGCTCTAGTGCTGCAAAGAGTACTATAACGAATGCTGACGTTGAGAGCACTGAGCAAGAACAGAGGTCTACTAACCTCTCTAAGGAGACATTTTCATAATTTTGCATCCATAACTGAAAAGCTCTGATTTTGAGAAAGAATTGTCCTGTCTTTCTTTAATGAATCTATAGATCACTGAAATTCTATTTCCCCACATGCAACACTTTCAGTTTGGTTACGGCTCTCTTCACCAAAAACTGAGGGACAAAATTCAGTTTCCTTTTTTGTACCAAATGGCCCCAAATGAAGCTTCTCAAAATGAAGGAATAGTGAGGCTCTTAAGATATTTCCAGTGGACTTGGGTTGGCCTAATTGTTTCTGATGACGACAGCGGAGGAGAGTTTGAACGAAGCTTGAAATCCATGTTCAGCTGGAATGAAATCTGTGTCGCCTTCACAGAAAAAATGCCGTCAGTCTCTTTCCATGGCTTAATCTCATCAGCACTCAATTTGTGGACTAAATTGGAAGTGATGCCCTTTCTTATTAAGACGAAGGCCAATGTGATTGTTGTATATGGAGATGGCAATTATATGCATGGTTTCCAAATAGCACTATATTTTTATGGAAATATAATGCCAATAAACCCATTAGAAAAGGTATGGATCATAACTCCTCGTTGGGATGTAGCTTCAAGTTCATTTATAGGTGAAACAGATGTCAAATCCTTCCATGGCTCCCTGTCCATAGCAACTCATAAAAGTGATGTGCCAGGATTCTGGAACTTTCTTCAGACATATAATCTTTACCAGTACGGAAGTACAGAGTTTATGATCAACTTCTGGTCTGATGCATTTAAGTGTAAGAATGAAAATTCCTTTGATATATTTAAATTTCGTCAATGTACAGGGAAGGAAAAGTTAGAGACTCTTCCTAGGTCGGTGTTTGAAATGAACTTCTCTGACCAGAGCTACAGTATTTATAATGCAGTTTATGCCTTGGCACACACCTTGCATGCCATTCAATCGTCCCAGCAGCAAATGTTAAGAGAAACTCATAGACTGAATCTTCGGACCACACAGTCATGGGAGGTAACAATAAAAGTCATGTTTGTTGTATCATTGGGGTCTCTAAATACGGATTTAGATGTGGTCGCTGTAAATAAGAGCTGTGCAGTGTTGTACAATCTGGATTGGGAACAAGTTGTGGATCCCAATCTGGATTGGGAACAAGTTGTGGAACAGCGACCACATCTAAATTTCAATTTTACTCTGATTTGGCTCTCCAAGCCTGGTATTTTTCTCAAAAAATAAAATGAGATTACAGAGATTAGTTCTGCTGGGTTTGTTGAACTTAACTATAAAGGACTATATAAAAGCTCCTATAAAAGACATTGCTAGGGTGAGGAGGGCCTGTTACTCTTCCCCTGCTAAATAGATGAGGAACACTTGAAAGAGTGCTGCTTGACCATTTAGCAAGGGTTTCAAGTATACAAGACACAAATGCTCAGGTTTTCTAAATAAGTGGGTGTGAGAGAGCATGTGGGGATGTGTTGTGTGGGGTGGCAGGTGATGCAGAATCACTCTGTCAGAATCTACCAAAAATTGACACAGCCTCCCCTATGACAACATAAGCTTTCTACCTCCTTTCTCAGAAGAAAGTTGAATAGTTGGTGGATGAATGGGTAGATAAGATAGTAGGTAATAGGATAAGATAGTAGGTGGTAGGATAGTAGGTGGTAAGATGAATGGGTGTATAAGAAAGACAAAGGGGAAGAGAGAGCACTCAGGTGAGAGGAATTCTTTTCTGGGGTATTTATTTTCACTGGAAAAGAGAAGCATTATGGGATGAATTTATCTTTGGGGGGAAAAAATTATAAAGAGAATGGAAATCTTATGTTGTGGAAAATCCTTCCATGTCTGCAAGCATTTTTTTTCTGACTGTGCAAATCCTGAGGTGTGATCTTCCCATTTAGCTTCATCCATTTTTGAGAAAAGTACATTTTAACAACAGTGCCGGAGATGAGGTATTTTTCAATGAAAACATGGAATTCAGTGGTGGATATGATATTCTTAACCTGGTTGCTTTTCCAAATAAATCCTTTGGCCGGCTGAAGGTTGGAAGGATAGATCCCCAGGCTTTGTCAAACCAAAGCTTCACTATTAAGGAAGATGCCATTATCTGGCCCACAAAATTCAAGAAAGTGAGTGATCCAGATTCTGATTCCCTAGAGAAGTAATTTTTTTCAGACCTCTGATTCTCCTACCCTGCAATCCAGAGTAACTACGGGAGCTGTTACGTCAACGTAAAAGACATTTATGTCAACGTAGTTACGGTGCCACCTAGTAGAAACCTATGGGAAATTCATATTGCAATCCATAGTAAATTTTTCTTATGTTGACATAAGAGCTCCTGTAGTTACTCTGGATAGTGCCCATAACCAGTTTTCCAAAATCACTGTCAAGAATTCTCACATACTTTAGCTACTTGCCTTAGCAGCTGGTTCAAATTGAAAAGATTATGGTGAACAGAAGGTGCACACCCCAATAATATACAGAAACACCATGATTCTAATATATGATTGATTGCTCAGCAAGCAACTTACATCACAGGACCCCATTATTCAGTCCTTGCCAACATATTGCAACTTATCTATACTTGGATATCAGTGGAGATCAGTGTATCCACACCTCTAAACAGAACAATCGGAGGATGAGGGTGGGTTAAAACAAGATATCTGCAAAGGAACAGAGCTAGTTTGCAGAACTGTTGGAAACTATATGTATTCTTCTATAGGGATATGGAAAATTTGAGCATCAGCTGTCTGTCCTGAAGGCAAAATCATGCTGAGATCATAAATGGGAAGAACTGTTTCCTAACCGTTCTGCTATGTCATCTGGTTTTCAGATGGACACCATAAGAATGAGGACATAAAAAGAAGTTTCTGAGTATAATTTCATCTGAACAAGCAGATAATTCAGTACAGACATCAGTCAGAAGGAAGTTGAAACTGCATGAAGAGAAACTGCAAACCTGCCAAAATTACCCCTTTCCATTTCATATCCTGCAAATTGTGCAGATAGAAAGACAGATATCAGTTTGTCCACAGAGTTAAAGAAATATCAATTAGTCCCACAATTATTACTTATTTATGCAGAGAAATTGAATGATATAGTGGTCATAGGGGAGAGGCTTTCCCAAGTCTCCATTCACTAGCCCTACAATCCAGAGTAACCCTGGGAAGATGTAAGAGGCACTTACTCTGGATTGGTTTCCCATATGTGGCACCATAATGACGTCGGTGTAAAAGGTCCTGTAGTTAGTCTGGATTGTAGCCTAAATCACAAAGCTCTGAATGGGTGAGGAAACCTGAGGAGTCCTATTCCCTCTTCCCCAGGGACCAAATTCTGGAGAATCTGGCAAATGGAATCTCTTTCACACTCCTTGACAAGGGAGTGTGTTCATTACGCTGTGATGGTGAGGCACTCATGGAGCCTTCTTAAGATCTGAGAACATTTGTTCCCTTAACTTTTAGCAGCATTGCTGCAGCTTTGGTATCGGAAATTGAATAGGATCAGGCCTTTAGTGCTTTGCAGTGTTCTCCAAGAAATGTTTGCCATTTCTGCTTTCCACCATTACTCTGCTAACAGTGACCAGGACAAAATAATAAAGCTCCACCTCTGGCAAAGCAATAGGAAAAGCCTGTGACTCTCTACCCAGAACAAGGGCCAAGTTGCTACAGTGCTGACAAGGAGGGTGAATTATCTGGGACTTCACTCATGCATACTCATGACTCAATCAAATCACAAGATGGGGCAGAGAGGAGCAAGGCACTGATAGGCACACTTTGCAATATATGTATTTCTTGCAGGATTGCAGGAGATACACATAGGCTGCAATCCTGAAGATACTTTCCTGGGAGTAACAGCCATTGAACACTATGGGGCTTCCTTCTGAGTAGACATGGTTAGGATTGTGCTCATACTTAGATTTTTCTTGCAAGATTCCATGAGCTAATTCAGTGATGTTCAGTCTTTTTCATCTCGTGGTGCACTAACGTGGCACTAAAATTGTCAAGGCACACCATCAATTGTTTTACCATTGACAAGGCACACCATTCTTTTGGGAGGGGGCTCAAATACCCCAATTGTCCTACTAATAAATGACACATAAATAAATGGGCCATTGCATCCTGGACAACTTTGTCCTAGTCAAATGCATCCTGGTATTGCATATTTGAGTCTGTTCTTTTTGTGTCCCAAACATTTGTGTACCAACATAGGTATATTTATATAATCGTTGGGGCAGAAGTGGTTAAAGGCACTGTACCTGCTGTTCTGAATATCAGCAGGTCAGCAGTTTGAGACTCAAGACCAAATCCTTAGCCCAGCTCCTGCCAATCTAGCAGTTCAAAAGCATGCAAATACAAGTCGATAAATAGGTACCACCTCTGTGGGAAGGTAGACAGCATTCCCATGAGCATGCAGGCCACATGTCCACAGAAGCATCTTTGGACAAAGTTAGCTTTATGGGGAAATGGGGATGAACATGTCCCCCTAGAGTTGGTCACAACTAGCAGGCAACCTTTGGGGGAACCTATATCATCACTGATATCAATATTTATACTAGATGTTACTTTTTATTTTTAAAACACAAAGATAGTTAGGGTTAGATATATAAATGGGATTTTATATATACAATGGGCTTTCCAATGTATCCTGGGGGCAATGTATCCTGGGATGACAATCACCTGTATACATTTAACTAAGGCACAATGAACCAGGGCATGAATACCCTTGTATCATCATTTTACAATGACTCTGATGTTAAATATAGTGTATAACATTGGTTCTCAGCCTGGGACCCTCCTCTGAGAATAACAATATCTAGGACCACCAGAAAGTGATGTCATGGCTGAAATAGACATCAAACAGGAATTGACATTACTGTGATGCCAGATCTCCTAGATGTCTACTCAGAAGACAGGTGTCAGAAGACGTGTTAATTATGTTTTACTCCCAGGAAAGCAGCTTGAGTGTCCCATTCCAACATGGTGGGGCCAAGTGCCAGATTCCAAGATGGTGCTGCCCAGCTTTTTGCAACCTCCCAAAAGGATCTGACCCCAACTTTGAGAACCATTGGTGTACAATGTGTTTAAATTCACTGGCACATTCAATAAAGTTAAACTGAATTATTTTTATATTATGGCTAGAAATTGCCGCAGTCCAAATGCTCTGAGAGCTGCAGTCCTGGATACCACAGGAAAGCTCGTGAAGGAGAACCATCCTGCTGCTTTGACTGTCTGCAGTGTCCTGAAGGGACCATGTCAAATTATAAAGGTGAGTCAAGCAGGAGATAAGAAATGAGACACTGAGTTTAAAAAGTGGAATTTTACCTTCTTGTTAAAAAAAGCATAATTTTATCTTCCTGTTGGCATTCCATCTAGTTCCTTCTAATCTAAACCATATGAGATCACTCAATGCCTCCCCTTTTTGCACCAGCAATTTCCCTTCCCACCTACCCATTTACACCTATTCTTGAGATACCACTGGGAGAGGAAATGGGAGGTAAAACTCATGGGTAAAAAGCAGGAAGGTATTCTGCAACAGAAGGATGGAGAACCTCTAAGCCAGGGCTGTCCAACCTTTCAACTTCAGGGTTGCAGAACCTGTAACAAGAGTGCAGAGGAGGAAATTTCAGCAGGTGAAGCTTTTCTGCACCATTGTTAAGGTGTATCCTCTGCACCTCAAGCTGAAAGGTTGGACAGCCCTGCAGCTTTACAGGTAAATATTATGTTTTTAATAACACTATACTTGTTGCATTCAATACTATTTGAATAAGAACTATAAGAACTCACCAAGAATATCACCAAGTGTCTGCCATGTCAAAGAAAGTTCATGAATCAGTCCATTACTCATGCGCTGCCTTTACTTGTCCGTTGCCGTATGTCCTGAAAACAATATTCATTGCCATCCTTTTCCTTGTGAGCATAAAACATGTAGCCTTTTTGGAATTAATAAATTGTATGCAATAAATTACATAATAGTTTTACATTTAATCGTAAGTAACGTAGGCTACAATCCTTATCCCCAATTAGGCCAGCATAAGTCCCTACACAAGTGCCATGCGGGCAAGGCGGTGTTTGCAAAAGTGCCTTAAGGCACTTCTGCACCACCCCTGGGGTTTTGGCCAGTGCACAGACATGCACTGGCCTTTCCACACCACAAGAGAAACAGGGAGTGGACAAGTTTTGCTGGCCTGAATTGGTTAGGATTATGCCTATCGTATTTATCAGTTCCTAATAGACAGCACCCTTACCTAGTGGCTACTGGCTCAGTCCTAGCCTGGGATGGCCCACAGGGTGTTTGCCATTTACATTACGTGCTGCTGCCTGGTCCCTTATAAACCTACTCAGATCTATGCCAGATTTTTTCTGTTGTATATCAGAAAAACAGCAGTCAGTATGTTTGGTTTCAGGCATTGATATAAAACTGAATAGATATAAAACTGCCTCAGAGACCCACTCTATCCTTCTCTCCTGAACCGCCCTGCTTGTTGACCCATTTCTTATCCTGTTCATGAGCGGAGACCAACTTGAAGTTCACAGTGCCTGTGAAGAACTGCTAGGGATGTGGAGACTATAGCTATACCAGTGGCAGCACACCAGATGCAGGTGGAGATGCTGCCATAAGGATAGCCAGTGCAATATGTCTCATGATCTCACATGGAGAGGACTGGAACATTAGTGAATTAAAAATTTCACTGATCTTCTATAACTGTCTTTTTCAGATGCTTATCAATGTGACAAGTGTACTGAAGATACATATCCTATCGAAGATCAAACCAACTGTATTCCTAAAAGAATCACATATCTAGCACATGACGAACCTTTAAGCATCAGCCTGGCTTCCACTGCACTGGTTTTCATTCTGCTAACAGCCATGGTGCTTGCAACTTTCATCAAACATCAGGACACCCCCATCGTTAAAGCCAATAATCGGGATTTTACATACATTCTGCTCATCTCCCTCTTGCTCTGCTTCCTCTGCTCTTTGCTGTTCATCGGACAACCTGGCAGGCTGACCTGCCTCCTTCGACAAACTGCTTTTGGAAGTGTCTTTTCTCTTGCTCTATCTTGCGTATTGGGAAAAACCATCACTGTGGTTCTTGCATTCACAGCCACAAACCCAGGGAACAAGATGAGGAAATGGGTTGGGAAAAAACTATCTACTTCTGTAATATTTGTTTCTTTTGCTGTTCAAGCTGGCCTCTGTGCAATCTGGCTTGGCACCTCTCCCCCTTTCCCATACCTTGACATGTTATCATTTCCTAGGCAGATCATAGTGGTTTGTAATGAGGGATCAATGACCATGTTCTACCTTGTTCTGGGCTACATGGGTTTGCAGGCCTTCATTAGCTTCACTGTGGCGTTCTTGGCCAGAAAGCTGCCTGACACTTTCAATGAAGCCAAGTTCATCACTTTCAGCATGTTGGTCTTTTGCAGTGTCTGGGTGTCCTTTTTTCCTACTTACCTGAGCATGAAAGGCAAATACGTTGTAGCTGTGGAGATCTTCTCAATTTTGGCCTCCAGTGCTGGCCTGCTGCTCTTCATTTTTGCCCCTAAAATGTACATTATTTTGTTGAGGCCGCAAATGAATACCAGAAACCAATTCTTTAAGAAAAGAAATTCTATAAAATAATTCCATAGAACAGCCATTCCCAAATTGTTGATCACAACAAACAGTTTTGTCCTGAGCCCTTGTGAGGTGGGACATGCTCTTGGCTTTTTCATGTGAGGTTGTCATGATTTGTGCCCTTCCAAATAATTCAAAATTGTAGCCATTCTGGAGATACTGGTGAACAGGGGGGGGGGGGAGGGTTATTTTCCAGATCACACCAGGCTGGGAGAATCACTCAGAATAACTCACACAAGCCTCCAGCAGCAACTTCTGATTTTCAGATCCAACTTACAGTTTGCCTCCAAGAACTGGGTTGCATTCAATTGCATCTAAAAGAAGCCATTCAAAAATCAGCAGAGTGAGTTGCAGGCTCAAGACAATACAGGAGAGGACTCCCTGGTACCACCAGGAGCATCCCAACCCACCATGGAGGACAATTTGTTATAGTGGCACTAATATGACTGGGAACTGCTACAGCAGAGCCTTTTTTAACACTAGCCAGTCTTTCTTGTAAGCTAACTACAGATAAGGCAACAATAGGATTGAGCCACTTTGGAGGAGTGCAATTCTAACCAATTTTCCATCTCTGGAATAAGGACAATACTAGTATGAGGTATGGGCTGTGGGTGGTGCAAGTGGTTAAGTCACTGTGCCTGTTAACCAGCAGGCCAGGGTTCGAGACCTGGGTTGGCCCCACAAGACAGGGTGAGCTCCTGTCCTTAGCCCAGCTCTGCGACGCCAGCTGGATCCAATCGTATTGGCTCTGCCTTTCCATTGGACTAATTCAGTGGCTTGGAGAGGGGAGGATTTGCTGCTTGGGTAACAGCCTATCCTCCATAACAATCTAACCCAGGCTTTCATGTTTCGCATGCAGCGTATGCAGCGCCAAGCATGATACCATAGTCTTTCAAGACTAACGGAGGCCTGCTTTTTTTTACATCTGAGGCACAGGAACAGAGGTTCTTTTATCTTGAGGAGCCTCCATGATTGCCTACCAACTGCAGAATGCAGCATGCCACTAGACCAGGGGGTCTAGATCCTCGGCAAGCCTCAAGATCCCTTTATCCAGCGCCTGGGCAAGGCCTATAATCCACTCCATTCTTACATGTAAATTAATGTAAATGTACTCAAATTTGAAATGTAAAATAGTTTTTTGGCCCCTGATACAGTGTCAGAGAGATGTGGCCCTCTGAGAAATGTTTGGAGACTATCACCAGTCTTGACTATCACCACTCTAGACTATCACCAGTCACAACAGCCTTATCTCTCAACTGCTGGGATCTCGTTCAACTCTTGAGTTTAGCTTGAGAGGAATTCACCTCAAATCTTGCTCTATGACAGGCATGTCCAACACAGGGCCCTGAGGGCTGCATCTATGGGCTTTCTAAGCCAAATGCGGCCCTCGAGCCTCTTGTTGGACATGCCTGCTCTATGACACTTGTAAAAATGTGAGAACATGGGCAGGGCTAAAAATTTGCAAGCCCTCTCATTCTGCAGGTTAGAACATGAGCACATGGTAGATGACCTTTTGCCCACGTTAGTCTTACACAAAAAAAAATTATGGAGCAACGTACTTTAGATCTTTCATGTGTGCAGACACAAACATACCTGTGTTATTGCAACCATGGGGAGGTAATTATCACCCCTGCAATTAATAAAATCACTGTGATTTAGTGCCCTTGCTCAGGTCCTAAAAATATGCAGAGACCATCTGCAAAACATGATCCATTTTTTAAATATTTCCACATAATTACTATGACACATTTGCTTCTAGAAAGCAACCATTCGTCATTCAGTGATAAGCCACCTGCAGACTAGAGGAAAGATGCAATCTGTCTAATATTTCCACTGTAAGAAGTGCGAAACTATGCATGTGGAGCTACTACATGAGCCACTTTGCATGCAAAAGGAGCTCTCTGTCGCTTAATAATAATTCAGTTAATAAAAAGATATGTGATAGAGACACAGCACAGTCCAGACTATCAGGGCAAAGAGGTCACTAGTCCACCTTCATGTGTGACGTGGCATTTTCCTCAAAGCACAATTTGGATTGAGAGCAAAAACTCCATTGTATGAATTGTGATCTGCATGCTGCAAGTCAGTGAAATTTTGTGCAGGAGGCAAACAAATGGGAGGATGGCTGCCATGTGCTAGGATCCCTGGTTTGCTCACAGAATGAACCCCTACCTGTTCTTGCTACTACTTCTTGCCCCTCACACTGTTCAACGGAGTTCACCCAACTGTGTTACAAAAACAGAACTTGTGGTCAGTGAGTTTAAGGGGGAAGGGGATTATGTCATCGGTGGTATTTTTTCTCTACGTTCTGTCTCCTTTGACACACAAGTCTTTCAGAAGTCTCCTGTTGATCTTGAACTATACATGACACGGTAAGCGTATATTAGTTGCATGAACAGTGCAAATTCTTTTTGATTCTGTCCAACGGGTGTAAATGCATACTGTCATGGTGAAATCACAGCCACCCTGCTATGGCGAAATAAGGAACATAGCTATAAATGATAAATTAAATTGTAATCTAAAGGTTAGGAAAGGAGAGTTGAAAAAGACAATTTTTACGAAATATGGGGCAGATTTTTGGAATACGTGTTAACAAGAGGAAAAGGGAAAGCTCCAAATCAAGAATTAATGCAATTCTGGAAAAGAGGACAACAGAAAAAAGAAGAATAAAGATGGAGGAAGAAGATTACAGTAAGAAGTCCCGTTAATGGTGGTGGAAAGCACAGTCAAATTATATATTTATTTATGTATTATATGTTTATGTTTATATAATATAATAAAGAAATTTATAAAAAATAACAGCATTATTAATTAATTTTATTTTTCCAGAAATAAAGCACAAAGGATAAAGTGATGGCATTCTTATTGAGGTTTAAACATATTCAACAGAAAATGGTAAATAGTATAACTATAGTACAGTGTGTGAATGCCATCACTTTATCCTTTGTGCTTTATTTCTGGAAAAATAAAATTAACCTTTAGATTACAAGTTAATCTATCATTTATAGCTATTTTCCATATTTCCTCATACCATTCTTCAATTCGAAATTCAGTTTTTAATTTCCATTGCCTAGCTATTATCAATCTAGCTGCTGTTAATAAATTAGTTATCAATTCTTTAATCATCTTAACATCTTCCACATTCCCAAATATTGATAACAAAGCAATCTCAGCATTGAACTCTGTATCTTTTTAACATATATCATTTAATTCTTTAAAAATTTGTTTCCAAAATCTTTGTACCTTTTCACATTCCCACCTCATATGAAAGTATGTACCAATTTCTTTCCCACATTTCAAACAGACATTTGAATAACTAGCATTGATTTTATTTAATTTTATCGGTGTTAGGCCCCATCTTAAACCAAGTTTATAAAAATTTTCCTTTATTCTCACTGACATAGATCTTAGAACCCTCATTTTCCATATATTCCCTATTCTTCATCATTTATTCTTTTTTCAGTATCTTGTTCCCACCCTATTTTCAGTCCTTCTTTCCCACTGTCTTCTTCCTCTAAATTAAGAAGTAAATATATTTTACTCACCATACCTCTTAATGAATCATCTGAATGTCTTCATATGATAATAAAAATTGTTCATACTTTGTACATTCTCTACCTTTATTATATTTCTTTAACCATTCATTAGTCCATCTTTCTAGTTGTATATAGTTCAGCCATGAAATATTCTTATTCTGAAGGATAATGCTGTTATTAACACAAAAAATTATAATACTGTGTAACACAAAAATTCTTGATTTTTAATGTCTCTTGTCCAACTCAGAGGCACTGATTACATTTTTTGTATAATCAAAAATTTTAGTTGTCTTTAAATTTCTGTTTTTATTAATTGCTAAAGACAATTTATTAACTGTCTAACTCTTTGTAATACACATATTTGTGGTTTTTCTTGCTAATACGTAGCCAAAAAGAAGATTCCCAGTTTTTCTCCGTTTTTCCCTTTAAGCAGATGAGATTACCTTTCTAATGAACTCTTACAACTCTTTATGCAATCCCAATTGCAGGATATTACCAAAGAACTTTCAACATGTCATGGCCCTGGAGTTTGCTATTACTGAGATAAACAATAATCCTAAACTTTTACCCAACATCACACTAGGTTTTCGCATTACAGACAACTACTACATGAGGAGAATGACCTATTTTGATACATTACAGTTGCTCACTACAGGAGGTATTATAACTACCAACTATAATTGTGACAAAGATAAGAGGAAACTGTTGGCTTTGGTTGGGGGAATTGAAACTGAAACCTCCATTCATATATCAAACCTTGTCAGCATCTACAAGGTACCACAGGTAGGAATACTTGTTGGAAGGTGAGTGGGAAGAGTAATTGGTAAAGTCATTCTCATCCTATGCTAAAATATCTCACCACCAGGAATAGCTGCAATCAACAAAACATTCAAAAGAGTGGTTCAGAGTCCTGGTTCAGATTTAATAATAAATACAGTGGTGCCTCACATAAAAAGCTTAATTTGTTCCAGAGGCGTGCTCTTTAAGTGAAATGCTCTTTAAGTGAAGCAGATTTTTCCTTAGGAAATACTGGAAACTCAGACAATTGGTTCCACAACCCCCAAAATATCCATATAAAAATATTAACTGGATGTAAAGATGATGACAAAACACTGGAATTGAATTCAAAACATGCATTCAATGTGCATGATCCTATGAAGTCTACTTAGGCTGCAATCCTAAAAACACTTTCCTGGGAGTAAGATCCATTGAACACAATGGGGCTTACTTCTGGGTAGACATGATTAGGAGACTGCAATCAAAGACTCTCTCCTGGGAGGCTTACCTGGGCTGCTGTTGGAGGTTCAAGGTGGTCAGTGGGGGCAGTTGGGGCCAGTTAGGGAAAGCTGCCTCTGGCACCTCCAGGCAACTGCCCCCAAGTTGGGGGCAGTTAGAGGCAGCAGCGCTGGCCAACAGCCCTTTTAAAGAGCTTCCATGCGGAGCATCAGAGCTGCATGGCATGTGTGCCCATAGCACGCTTGCTTGTTAAGTGAAGCAGAACTTGTTATGTGAAGCAAGATTTCTTGGAAATTTTTGCTTGTTATGTGAAACACTTGTTAACCGAGGCGCTTGTTAAGCGAGGTACCATTGTACTTTCATTACAGTTCGTAATTGCTTACATGCATCTTCTATTTGATCAGAGGCTTCCATTACAGCAGAGAACTCTAGAACTGTCCTCTTTGTGTAAAATGCTTTTGTGGACAGCCTGATAGATTTGGGAAAAGAAAGTAGTGTTAGAAGGAAATACCATTAAGAACCATTGAGGACAGTGGTGGGTTTCAGGGAGTTCTCACAAGTTCTATAGAACCCTTTGCTAGTGAGCATCTGGTGCTGAGAACTGATTACTAACAGGACATAGAACCTTTTGTTAATTTAGGTTAATAGGAAATAGATCCTGTTGTTAATTTATTTGAATTCCACCACTGATTGAGGAGCAGGTAGATGGCTTGAGGTGTGTCTCACGTGTCTGAAAACTGAATTCTGAATTGCATTGATAATGTAAGAATTTTTTAAAAAAGGTTTGTGCAAAAAATTACAAAGCTTTAAACAAATATAAAGAAATAGTTTTTAACAAATTTACAATACAATTCTAAGCCCCAGTTATGCCGGCACTATCTCTTGCACTGATCTGGAGGTGTCTCAAAATTAAGATACTACTGTGCAAGGCCAGTGCAAGGACACATGTGGTCTCCCCTTGCCACAATAGGAACAAAGAGATGGATGAGTTGCACTGGCCTAAACTGATTAGGATTGGGCCCTTAAATTTTTAAATTTGATTCATTTCAGCTAATTGAAAGGGGGTAGTTTAGAAGCAGCAGTGTATACTATTTGCCTTGACCAAACCTACCCTTGACTCTTCTTAAATTTATGTCTGCTAAGTAGCTGGAATATACTCTAGATGACCCACTGGAAGCTAGGTGGTCTCTTGAAAAGTGAGTAAAATAATTTTTACTTTACTCACACAACCTGAAGGGATGAGGGATCTTAGAAAGCATTATCAGTTTCTTGTGGAGATTGATTTTAAGATTTTCTAGATAAGAGAGTGATAACTATTTCTGGGAGAAGTGAAAGCAAAAATCTCAAACTGATTCCTCCCATGTTCCATATGTCATCCTATAGTTAAGTTATGGCTCATTTGATCCGGTGTTGAGTGGTAAATCCCAGTTCCCCTTTTTTTACGGGATGGTTCCAAGTCCAGCCTCAGAATATCAAGGGATTATCCACTTACTCCAGCATTTCAAGTGGAAGTGGATTGGCCTGATTGCTCCAGATGATGACAATGGAAAAAAATTTGTGCAGACTCTTATGCCATTGCTCACCGAGCATGACCTTTGTGTTGCTTTCATGCAAGTAATGGTGACAATAATATCTGACCCTTACGCAGAATTTTTGAATCAAGTAGTCCTTGTGAATAGTACTTTCTATCAGAGCAAGGCCAATGTTGTGGTTGTATATGGAGATTCCCGTGTCCTCATGCCTTTAACTGTATGGATGGATTTCGAACAGAGGAATGGACAAATGGCTCTTATTGGGAAAGTTTGGATCATGACTGCCCAGTGGGATTTCACTGCAGTGGACTCTCGAGGTCTCTGGTTCCTGAACCCCTTCCATGGTGCTCTGTCTTTCACAAGCCACACAAAGGATGTGCCAGGGTTCAGTGATTTTCTCCGGACTTTAAATCCTCAGCGTACCACTAATAATTATTTCATGCGAGAGTTTTACAGGAAAGTCTTTCACTGTGGAACTCATTATTCTGATATAAGTGACTTTAATAATGGGAGAAAATGTGAACGAGACAAATTGTTGGAGTTGCTCCCAAGTGATGTGTTTGAATTGACCATGTCTGGTCAGAGCTATAGTACCTATAACGCCATTCAGGTTGTGGCACATGCTTTAGCTAAAATGTACTCATTTAATTCCATGTATCGAAGGATGAGAAACAGAGACAACCTGGGTTTGCAAGCTGTGCAGCCTTGGCAGGTGAAATGAATTATTTCCATGAACTGGTCAGATTAGATGCTGTACATGTCTTCCAGCACTGTGATTCTCAGTTATTTTTCATTGTATCACCTAGTGTCAAATATTTATTATGGGCACAATGTCTCTTACGTGCACCCAAAGTTACTGCACCACCTAGTGAAAACCTATGGGAAATTCATATTGGAATCCAGAGTAACCTGTTCTTACTCCAGAGCAAAGACTCCACGTAGTTACTCTGGATTTCACCCTAACTCATATTTATTGTATATTATGAATATGAAAACTGGTGCATCTAAAGAGTAATTAAACAATATTTCATGAATTATTTGCATTCCAAACTCCCATACCCAGATCTTACGATTTATATAGCGGGTTGAAGATACTGTTGGGGGCTGGAAGTGACATCATTAAGGAGATGATGGCCAGAAATAAGTATTTTTTATTTCTCACAATGAAACTCAGCTGTAAATAACAGAAGAGGAAATACAAAGTTCAAAACTTGTTTATATTTTCAAGATATTTGAGAGGCCAATTATCAAACTGGGAGAGCCCTATAAAGGGAGATGGGCAGATAAATTTGAATTTCAGGGACAGGCTTACTTTTGGAGGTCCTGAATTTTCAACAGAATAGTCCTATTGATTTATATAAATGATAGTGGCATAAAGATAACTATCTTCTTCTACTCTTCCTTTTTTACCGCTTTGGAAGATGTAAAGATCTGGGTCAAACAATATACAATCTCTAAAAAATGGTCTAGCCCATATACTTGAATATCCCTACTTAATTGTGTAAGGTAACAAAGAGTTTAAGGCTGAAATCCTATCCACACTTTTCCTGGGAATGTGGATCATAAATTATTGATCATAATGGGACTTATTTCTGAGTAGGCAGGCATAGGATTGGGCTTCGGGCCAACTAATACCAAGGCCATTCATTTGTACATAGTGCTGGAAAACTGCTTCAAAGTGAATGGATGGTAAAAATCACTTGGCCTGTTTCAAACTACTGTATTTTCTTTTTTTTCCAAGCTTCACCATGTTTTGAGAATTATTAGGTTTAATAACAGTGCTGGAGATGAGGTCTATTTTAATGAGAACCAAGAGGCTGCATCTGGGTATGACCTTGTGAACTGCATTGTCTTCCCCAATGGGTCCTTTAGTCGAGTGCAGATTGGAAAGATTGACTCCCAGTCTCCAGCAGGGCAAGATTTGTTCACCAAATATGATTTAATTACATGGAACAGCTGGTTCAAACAGGTGGGTTATTCCGTTGACCATCATCATCATCCCTACTATTCCCCCCTCTATTTTACATGTTACTTGGAGCACTCTGTTTATTTGGAGCATGGTTCTCTAAGCTATTTGGCAGAGATAACATTATCTCTCTGACACTGTATGGGGGGCTGGAAAACTAATTTACATTTCAAATTTAAATTAATTTACATATAAGAATGTATTAGAGTGGATGTTAAGGCTTGCCCAAGGGCTGGATAGAGGGGTCTTGCCAGGGGCTCTGAGTCTCGCCGAGGGCCACATCTGGCCCCCAACCATGGGTTTGAAGATGCCTGATTTGGAGGAAAAAGTGGGAAATGTTGAAAATTACTTAAAACAGTTGATAGTCTGCCCCAGCAAAGTATGCCACTTCAATTTAGGATGCAATCCTAACTTAGGCCCGCATAACTCATCAGTCTTCCTAATTCCATGGTGAAATACAGAAGCAAGTGCATGTCTGTACACTGGCCTAACCTTTCCCAGTTCTTACAGCACTTTTGTGACTCTCCCAGCCCAGCATGGGGCTTATGCTCGCCCAACTGAGGGTTAGAATTGCAGCCTTATTTCCAAGTTATGGACCTTCAGCAATATCCACGGGTGCCCCAAAAGCCTTCAGAGGCCTCCAGAGGGCTGTTAAACAGTATTTTCATTTTTTAAAAAAACCTGGAAGTACTAACAGCATAGGGTCTCCCTGTCCAAAGGCAGGCAGTGTTGACAGTGGTGGTGTCTCAACCCAGGTCTTTTGCTCTTCCCTCTCCCATTCAACGATCCCTAGGATGGCTTCTGAATTCAAATAAAGGAATTCAGTTAGCAAAATAAAAGACATCTGAGGAAATGATAAAAATAAGAGTTATACAGTGCATTTAAACTTTACCAAAATAGCTAAAGCCAAATTGCATATTCAAGCCATGCACACACAAAACTAATTATACTAACCCTACCCAATTCTATTTCTGTTTAGACTGTGCCTATTTCTGTTTGCTCTGACAGCTGCCACTCTGGATACAGCAGGAGAGTTCAGGAAGGGGAGCCCATTTGCTGCCATGATTGCAGTCCATGCCCAGAAGGAACAATTTCTAACCAGACAGGTGGGTAATATGGGCATTTCTTAATCCCTTTAGCCAGCAGTTCTCAAACTTGCTGCTGCCACGACACCCCTCATCCCCCGTGCTGTTGTGGAGATATTATCAGGCAAGATTACAGGAGAAGAACCTGAGGCCTTCTAAGTACTTTGAAAAGCTCTTTGAAGTCCTTTGAAAAGATCTTTCACAAGGAAATTAAGACCTTTTCATGTAAGCGCGTGAAATTTTGCAAAATCTCAGCAAATTGCATTGTGAAGAAGAGACCTCCTGGTTCCGCTTAGCATTTTAGTGCACAGAACAGCAAATTATCAATATTTGTAATTATATTTCTAAATAAATATAAATAGAAGGATTAATCGAATTGAATTGCATTCAGAAGTGGATTTTTTTTTTAAATCTGATTTTATCCAGTCCAATGTATCTATTTATAAATGTAAAAATCAATTTGGCTCCACCATTTGCTGGGAAAACAGAACAAATACGGCTTGCTTTCAGCTTCTAGAAAAAGAAAGAGCTGGAAGTTTAGCTTAAAAAATAATTTCTGTGCTGGAACTAGTTGCACCAGGCTACCTTCCCCAGGAAAGTACATTGCCCAACTCTTGGGCAAAGAGTTGAAATCCATCACTGCTGAATGGATCAGTACCAATAAATAAATCCTGATTAACATCCTGAAATCCTGAAATTAATCATGAACATATGAAAGGAAAAATCTTCAGCATTCATAATTGCTTCTTTTTTGCCTGCAAAATTACTGTTACAAGATTACAATTTCATTACGATTATAGATAGATTTGGCATTGTTGTATTTCCAGTTTATGGTTCAATGTCCTTTCCATTTTATTTTCTAGATGCAGATCATTGCGACAAATGCCCTGATGATCAGTACAGCAACCAAGAACGGGATCAATGCTTTCCCAAAGTCATCCACTTCCTCTCCTATACAGAACCACTAGGAATGGTTTCAGCTTCCAGTTCCCTCTCTTTCTCTCTCATCACAGCACTGATATTGATCATCTTTGTTAAGCATCGGGACACTCCAGTGGTCAAGGCAAACAACAGAGACATCACCTACGTTCTTCTCCTCTCCCTCTTCCTCTGCTTCCTCTGCTCCTTGCTCTTCATTGGACAGCCCAGCAAAGTCACCTGCCTTCTGCGGCAAACCACCTTTGGCCTCATCTTCTCCGTAGCAGTTTCTTCTGTGCTGGCCAAAACCGTCACTGTGGTGGTGGCTTTCAAGGCCACCCAGCCAGGAAGCAAGATGAGGAAATGGCTGAGGAAAAGAGTAGCCAACTCCATGATCCTGTCCTGTTCCCTTGTCCAGCTTGGAATCTGTGCTGTCTGGTTGGGGACACATCCTCCCTTTCCCGCTTTAGACCTGCACTCCCAAAGCAGAGAAATCATCATTCAGTGTGAGGAAGGGTCGGTGGCCATGTTTTATTGTGTGCTGGGCTACATGGGCCTGTTAGCCACAGTCAGTTTTGTGGTTGCTTTCCTAGCCAGGAACCTCCCCGATAGTTTTAACGAAGCCAGGTTCATCACTTTCAGCATGTTGGTGTTTTGCAGTGTCTGGGTCTGTTTTCTTCCCACGTACTTGAGCACCAAAGGCAAATACATGGTGGCCGTGGAGATCTTCTCTATTTTAGTTTCGGGTGCAGGACTACTTGGCTGTATCTTTTTCCCCAAATGTTACATTATAATACTAAGACCTAATTTGAACTTGAAAGAACAGCTTATAAGAAAATAAGATCAATTTACAGCCCAATTCTAACTCAGAGGATAGGGAACAAATACATCCCCCCACTTTTAAATAGCTCTGACTGATTTGTTCAGAAGAGCGTTCGAAGGGTTCAAAAGATCTGGTAGCATCAATGTTTTGGAATCCCCATTTACTCTGTGGAAACAATTGATGGTAGAAGGATGAACATATACAAATGAAGTGAAACCAGATTGCATTTCTCTTTCATTTCATGCTTTGTTTTTTCTTTGTTGTTATCCTTGTAAACCTAATGTTATGAGTTTTTTGTGTCTGAAAATAAAACCATTACTGTATGCAGGACGCATTGCTCACCTTGTACCTTAAAAGGAAATTCTTTCCCCTCTCTCAGATGCATCACAGTGTGACAAGTGCCCAGAAGATGAGTATGCTGTGGTGATTCATACATTCACAAGAGATAAATAAAGCCCTGATTTCCTTCCACAGTTGCATATGATAAGGGCAGTGTTTGCATCATTCCTGTTCCAATGTATTTGATTTGGGAACTCACTATCATAAGCTTCCACCATTGAAGTATTGCACCACTGATCCTATGAAAGCATTTTTCAAACTGATTCATGATTGAATCATCTGGGACATGATTCATAGGTGTGTCTGTCACAAACTGGTGTACTGGGTCCTCACGGAGTGCTCCTTCTTGCACTTTAAAGCCTTCATAGGAGGCAATATATCACCTCTTCTGAGTCACATCAAGTTGGCAACCGACTTAATTGGCTTCTTTGAGCCTCAGAATAGCCTGCAAGAGTGACCTGAGTCATTCTTGAGTCAATTAGTGGACACAACTTTTGGTCACGTTTGTGAGCCATTCTGAGGCCTGCAAATCAAGTTGGTCATGACTAAGAAGACCCAAAAGAGGTCTCTTCAAAAAGTCTTGCAGTGAAAGGAGAACCACATCATGATCCACTGTGAAAAATGGGGTTGTGATGCTGAAACTGTTGGGAACATCTGCCCTATGGGTTTTTTTGAGGGTGATTCTGATAAAGTTTTATTGATAAATTTTGATGAGTTTTATTCTATTTTTTGTTTAAACCAGTTCTATAGCACAGAGACAAACAGAAACTGCGGAGAAGCAATTATGTCCCTTTTAATTATATATTTAAAAATCACTATGATTTAGACTTCTTATGGAAGTCTTAGGGATGCGCAGAAGCAACTTCCAAAGACAAAAACAGAATGAAACACAGCTGCAAAACATGGCATAGATTTCAAGAACAATAACCTTTCATATAAATGCTATTTTTAACCACTGAAACAAACATAGATACAGGACATTCAGCATATTCAACTTATTTAGTACAACATAGATTCCAGGCACCACCACTTCTGGGTATGATTTGCAATGCCTTAAGATGCTGTTAATGCTGCTGCTTTTGATTCTGCTTCTTCCTCAAGCCATCAGCAAGATCTTGAAAGGACCCTGCAGAGAAAGAATTCAAAGATATAGAGATGATTATTTTAAGCCAGGATATCTTGTGATTGGTGCAGTAGCATCTTTGCGTACAGGGATATATCCAGAAGAAATTTTCAGGAGTTTACCCTTGAACATGAATAAATATGTTTTTCAGTAAGTATGTACTGTATGTAGGTTGAACAGATAACAATCAGCTAAATTCATAGCATAGATGACAAGTAATTTAGTGAAAGGGATAACATCTTCATTTCAGCACAAATTATGACCAGACAGAAGAAAAAACTAACACAACTAATCTGTACAATCATGGAACATGAATTGAGACAATAATGTCTACTGCAATATATTTAATAGGTGTCATCAAAAATTGCAGCTCAGGGAATGTTTGCCATAATACAATATCATAAAAGCACACGTTTGTCTTAGGCTGCAATCCTAAAGACAGTTTCCTGGGAGTAAGACCCATTGAAAACCATGGGGCTTACTTTTGAGTAGACATGGTTAGGATTGTGCTCTTAGTGACACTGCAAACAAAATCTCTGCCATGTTCCAATGTGCAAAAGGGCTGTTTTCTCTCCTGTCCTGAATCTCACCACCATCACTGCCACCTATACTTCCCGATCCCTCAAAGATGTTCTAAAAGAACAACGGGTGGAGAGGCAGCACTGGGTGCTTCAGGTCCTGGTGGGGCATGGTGAGGATGGATTGTGTTGTATATGGATGGAAAGATCTTTCTATCAGAACATGCCTTTTTCCCTTTTGATTTCTATTCTGTTCTGTTCCATTAACAAAAAATAAATCAGATTTTATTTTTCTTTCATGAAAGGATATTTCTCTGAAGTGTGATGATGTATTTTCTATTCAAAAAAAACTAGTGTGATATGCTGCAAAGTATGCATTTACATGCACTTTCCTTTTCTTAATGAAATCTATAGGCATATATGATCTCTTACAATCTTGGGTGCAAAATAGGACTGCGAATTTCAAAAAGAAAAGAATTTTCTTAATTTGTCTGACAGCACTGTGAAACAATATGCTAAAACAATTCATGGTATATTTAGATTCATGGTACACACTCCTAACCTTAAATTAAAGTGCAGATGGGGTATCTTTTTTCCAGAAATCCAAAATAGGTAATATTCTTAAACACAGAATATTTTTGAGTACCAATGAGCCTTTAAAAAAACCCTTAAAAACTTTTAAAAAATTCTTAAAGGTATTGTGTAAAATGTTACAATTTACACCGCTGCAGTGATTCCCAAACTTTTCAGCACTGGGACACACTTTTAAAAAAATGACACTACTGTGTCAGTACGCCCACATCCCGCACACACACATCTAAGTGAAAATATGCAGAAAAAAGTCCCTCAAACATTTATCTCTTTATTTAGACATGATTGCCAATTGCAAGAACTGAGGTCTTAACAGGGAAATCAGCAGCTACAGTATCTGATCTATCACCCTTTGGCTACCCACCAAAAATTGGGTTGAAACTCATTAGTGGATCCTGATCCACAGTTGAGAACCCACTGTACTACTGCTTAAGGCTGCAATCCTAACCACTCTTTCTGGAAAATATGTCTTATTGACTATAATGGATTACACATGTAAGGAGACAGACATAAGAGTGTACTCTAAGCAGTGCTTTTTCCTAGCAATAACGGTGAGGGTACTCATCATGAAGATATTATTTGTATTCATTGGCATTTCTACTCAGAGGCCACAGAGGTGCTAGTACTCATCACAGAGGTGGTGGTACTTAGTACAGGTGAATGCCTCCTCAGAGTACCCCCTGACACTATCATCATTTTTAAATAACTCATCCAGAAACATAGGGATTTCAGTGAGTGCTAGAAATGTAGGGAAAAAATCAGAACCTATTGCTTTCATTGTAGGTTAATGAGAAAGAACTTCCAACACGTCTTGGCCTTTGCGTTTACAGTTGATGAGATTAACAAGAATCCAAAACTTCTACCCAACTTTACTCTGGGGTTCCAGATTTATGACAACCTCTCCCAGCCACGATTAAATTATGATATCACCATGTCCCTCCTGTCTGCACACAAAGACAGCTTCCCCAATTTCAGGTGTGGAAAGCAACCCAAGATCCCAGCCATTGTTGGAGGGCTTCGCTCAGATGGTTCCATCCAGCTCGCCACCATGTTAAGTCTTTACAAATTCCCACAGGTAGGGCTGTTTAAAAAGTCACCTTCCAAATTCGCCCGGTAAAAAGCTTAATTTTTCCTCTCGGTATTTATTCATAGTTCCATTAAACTCTATGGGAGATATTTCTGAGTAGACACCTATAGGGTTGCAAAATTAGTGTTTGAACAGAAAATAATCTCTCTCTCCCTCACCCTCTCTCTCCCTCACACACACACACGGTGGGGGGGGGGGGAGAGAGAGAGAGTTTATTAATACAAATATTGTTAGTTTAATCAACATTGTTTTAGAGAGTACTGAGCTCATGCATTTGAAGCTTGAGCACATAAATTTTTTTTAATCTTTATTATAGTTGAATCTCTTGTAAGTAGTATCAAGCTGATGCAACATGATTCATTTAATGCCATATGGTATATTGTAGACCAGGAATCCTCACTGCAGAATTTTAATCACACATGGGAGTCAAAAAGCCTTGATTCCTAAGTGCCTCATTCTCATTTGTAAAGTCAGAATATGAAATCAACTTCAGTTTGGATGCATCTTGGTCTTCCCATTGCTCTGTAGCACAATCTTATCTGCATGTTCTACATTACACTACCTAATAACCTTATTTTAACTAGCAGTTTGGGCGGAGGAGTGTGCTTAACAAAAGTAATTCTGGAAGCACACCTAGTGGATCACTTCTGGGGGAATGGGATAGAAAGGTGGAAGGATTGGGAAGAATGGAGGTATGTTGGAGGCTGAAGCGAGTGTCACCCAGAGAGAGCAACTTCAACAGGATACTACCCTCCTGTCCTAAAAAGCCCTGTTTCTTTCCTTGGACTTGTCCCTGACATTAACAAATTAATGTTAAAGGGACTTACACAGGGTATGCGGGAAAATATACACATCTAAGATTGTTCTGCTGTGGCTGCATGCTATGGTGACAAAAAGGATAGGATTATGCTGTGTATTTCACAATGTAATTTCCTATTCAGCTCAATTATGCTTCAGTACATCAAGGATTGAGTGACAAAACACAGTTCCCTTTTTTCTATCAAATGGTACCCAATGAAGCCTCTCAGTATGAAGGGATTGTGCAGTTGCTCAAATATTTTAGCTGGACATGGATTGGCCTCATCACATCAGATGATGACAGTGGGGAAGAGTTTGTAAAACGACTGAAACCCCTGCTCAGCATGAATGGCATCTGTGCTGCGTTTACAGAGAAGGCGCCATTAGCCATTTTTTCCTCTGATGGTAAAACAACAGCAAAGTATGGTTCAAATTTTCTAAAATCTTTAGAAGTATCAAGAGTAAATGTAATTGTGGCTTATGGGGACACTTACTCCATGCAAAATTTACAAATGGTGATATACACTCATTATGAAATTATCCGCAAGGAATACTATGCAAACAGACCCATTCATAAGGTTTGGATCACAACCACCATGTGGGATGTTACTTCAAAGATTGTTAGGGATGACTGGAATCTCAAATACTTCCATGGTTCCTTTTCTATGGCAATCCACCAAAGGGAAGTGCCAGGATTTCAACACTTTCTCCAGACGTATGACCCTTACCAGCATCATAACAGTCTTTTAATGCGGCAGTTCTGGTATTCTGCATTTAGTTGTACAACTAGAGTATCCAGCACTGAACACTGTACAGGGAAGGAAAAGCTGGAGACTCTTTCTGGAACTGTGTTTGAAATGAGCATGTCTGGCCAGAGCTACAGTATCTACAATGCGGTCTATGCCTTGGCACATGCCTTACATGATGTTCACTCAGAAAGACAGCCAGTTCTGTCAGGACTAAAAAGACCAAACCTTCAGTCAATGGAGTCGTGGAAGGTAACATTAGGGCCTATATGTTGTGGTAGCACATAGTTTTGTAATTGTATTGAAATTATATTGAAATTGTATTGTAACAATTACAGTCCAATCTTATGTAACTCCCAGTGTAGCAAAGCTGCCAAAGCAATAGGGTGTGAGCTGTACGTTTATCACAGGAAAGTTTCAGTCCCTAAACCAGTGGTACTCAAGCATTTCAGCCTGGGACCCCCTTTCAAATCTTTCTGGGAAACCCTGTCAAACTTACTGGGATGTTCCTCCATGTCTACTCGGATGTAAATACCATTGTGTTCAATGAGACTTATACTCAGAATAGCCCCATGCTAGATTCCAAGATTCCAATTAATTAATTAAGAATTCAATCCTAACCTAGGCCCGCACAACTCATTGGTCTTCCCGTTCCTGTGAGGATGCAGGGAGGAAAGTACAGTGGTACCTTGTAAGACAAATAACTTGAAAGAAGAACACTTTGTAAGAAAAACTAAAATTTATAAGGAATTCTGCCTTGTAAGACAAACAGTGCCTAGCAAAACAAACAGTTTTACAACAAAAATTTGTTGTAAAATGAAGAAATTGATGGATCTGCATCATGAGCAACAGCAAGACGTTATGGAGGAGATCTCATCTGCAGGGAAGGAGGAGAATAAGGAGGAGGAACACCTCACATCAAATGAGATTAAGGACATTTGTAAACATTGGAAAATTGTGCAAAATCTTCTACAAATCACCACCCAAATCAGGCTATAGCAGTGTGAGTGATGAATCTGTTTAATGACAATGCCATGTCACATTTCCATGAAATCCTCAAAAGGAGATCAAAACAAGTGTCATTAAAAGTTTCCATGTTAAAGTTACTCAAAAGACACGAGTGACACTTTGGGTGAAAATTATCCAACCGTGGCCATAAAGGTTTTTCTTTTCCTTTTTACTGTAGAATATAGTACAGTGCTTTTTAATGATATTACAGTAATTGTGTTCGGTATTATATTACATGTTTTGAATTTGATTAGTGTTTTGTCATCA
Source organism: Cryptoblepharus egeriae (assembly GCA_030015325.1). Taxonomy (NCBI): domain Eukaryota; kingdom Metazoa; phylum Chordata; class Lepidosauria; order Squamata; family Scincidae; genus Cryptoblepharus; species Cryptoblepharus egeriae. The sequence continues at coordinate 84,600,563 of JAREYC010000004.1, forward strand.
TTTTTACGGACAGGTAATATTTTTATATGAATATATGAAAGATTGTGCAATATTTTCTGCCTGTGTGTAATGTTTTGATGTGGGGAATCATGCAGTACACAGTTGCATTGGTTGAAGAGGGTTGTCATTAGCTCCAGAGCTCTCCAGAGCTTTCCATTTCAATATTCTCTATATACTCTTTCCCAAGTCCTAAAATGTCACCTTCCCACCTAGCTCCATCGGTTTCTGAGAAAAATCCATTTCAACAACAGTGCTGGAGAAGAGGTGTTTTTCAATGAAAACATGGAGTTGTCCAGTGGGTATGACATTCTTAACTTGATCAGTTTCCCAAATAACTCCTTCATCCGAATGAGAGTTGGAAGGTCTAATGGCCAACTTTCTTCAAATCAACAACTGAATATTAATAAAGATGATATCACCTGGCCCAACCGATTCAATCAGGTAAATATAAGATATTTTAGAATCTTAGGATATGTTGATCTTCCCTTTAACCTATAAAACTAACAATATATTTTACTACTGTAAGTGAATGATTATTTCAGATAACCATATTTCAAGCACTAGTTTCTATGGTTATGGTAATAGGAAATTTTCAAACTTCCATCTTTCCTAGAATACATCCCCAAAGTGTAATGTAAGTTAATGATGAAATTGGACATTAGCCAACAGCCTGCACGTAAGAGATCACATAACAAGATATTCCTAAAAAACAACCATTACTTCTTATTGCTGCTGGAATGATTTGATAAGGTTTATGTGAGAGATCCTCTGCAATCCTCTCTGAACTCTCATTCTGGCATCTATGACAATCTCATACTAGTTGCACATAGTGCTGAAATCTTGAATGAGATTATTCTTGTCATTGATCCATGGTTAATTGTCAAGAGAAGACATTTATTCTTACATACTCTGCTTATGAGGCTAGTCAAATTATATCAGAACTTTTCGTGGTGAAAGTCCAAGTAGCCCCTAAATCCAGAGTAACTACGGGAGCACGTAAGAGACTTTCAGGACAATCCAGAGCAACTAATCTGTCCACATAAGAGCCCTTAGGTTGCCCTATATAACACTAGGTGGGAAGGCAACTGCAAGATGCTCCAGCCCAGTTACTCTGGAAGAGGCTTAGGGCAGAGCAAGGCAAGATAGGGTGCCCTAAGAGAGGTGGACCTGCTCTGCCCTAACTGGGGCAGCCTAAGCAGCTCAGGAGAGGCAAGTTGAGGGCATGTTTAGCATTGCTTAGGGCAGAGCAGTTACGCTGAATCCAGAGCCTGTTTCCAAGGCAGAAACAGCCCTCTTCCAGCCCTCAGAGTTATACCACCTCAGGAGCAGATATAGTAATGAGTAGACCCATAGGGGTCCATGATAAGGCCCGAGTAAGAATGGCAGTGTTGACCAAAAATCTGAGTTCTTGGCCATCCTAGGTGCAACCCCTTCCTCTCAACCTCAGGATATGGAACAAACTACGGCTGCCCACAAACCTCAGGATACAGCAGGCCACTCCAAGAAGCCCCTTGTATTCACTGTAGAATGTACTGGCATCTCATCAGGGACTCCTTATAAGGCAGGCACCCAGTGGCGTCACCAGACTGGTGCGGCTGGTGTGGGCTGCATTGGGTGATGCGCTCCGTATGGGGTGATGTGCCGGAGGAGTTTGACTGTCCTTTGGCAGGCCCCGGGCATCAGCACACCCATTCAGGCCTGCTCCAAGGCGGAGCAGCAGCCAGAAGCTGCCACTTGTCTGAGGAGCTGGCCTGAACGGCCATCTGGGGTGCACTGCGCAGAAACACACTGAGCATGCCGAACAGCTTCAGAGGAGACTTCCTTAGAGCAGAGAAAGTCCACGCCTCTGCACAGCCATTCGGCCTCACTCAGGAGGCGGAGCGGCAGCCGAATGGCTTCAGAAAGAGTACTGCACAGGCACCAACTCTGACGCCTGCACAGTCTCCCCCAAAGCCAAAAGGCTTCAGAAAAGTATTGCGCAGGTGTCAGAGATGGTGCCTGTGCAGTACTCTTTCTGAAGCCAGTTGGCTTCAGAAACAACTGCGCTGGCGCCAACTTTGGTGACTGCGCAGTCCAGGTAGGGGGGCGCGCATCCCAGGGATGACACATAGACTTCCGCACCAGGTGATGTGCAGAGTCATGTCAGCACTGTATGCACCACAGCTGTTCCTTGTTCAGTGTGATCTGAGGGGTGTCTCCTCAGGAGCAAGTCTTCCCCTTGTGTCAATTACTTAGCATGCTCTGGAGCAGTTAGGGCAGCCCAGGCTTCCCGACTCTCTGGATTCAGCATAACTTTCTGCTCTGGATACAGAATAGTTAGGAGAGTGCACTTAGGTCAGAGCAGGCTGAATTTGCTCTGGATTGTGTCCTTTACGTGCACCCATAGTTACAGCACCACCTAATGAGAACCTATGGGAAATTCATATTGCAATCCAGAGTAAGTTGTTCTTACATTGGAGCAAGGACTCCCTGTAGTTTCTCTGGATTTTGCCCTAGGTTAAACTTTTGTGCCTCTCCTGTGGGTGGGAGGGGCATGCCAGTGCACAGACATGTACATAACTCCTCTTCAACAGGAGTTAATTAAATGATTTATTTTAATGTTTGTCCATATTTTTATTAAGTTTGGTAATGGGATAGGTTAAAACACAGAAATTCAGCATACACTTTCTAGAAATGAATAAATTAACAAAGCATAGTGAATATCATTTTTTTTAATTTATGTGGCCAGACCTTGCCTGAGTCTCTATGCACTGAGAGATGCCAGCCTGGATACAGCCAAAAAGCTCTTGAGGGGGAACAATTTTGCTGCTTTAACTGTTCTCGGTGCCCAGAAGGGACCATGTCAAACCAAACAGGTAAGTCCAAAAAGTCAAAACGATTATTCCAGACTGTACTCTTTACATAAGGAACTATGGCCTCTTCCTATTGGCCCCTACTATGACTGGGGACACTAAATGCTTTCTGTCTGTTGCAAGATGCTACAAGGTGGAATGTTTGGGATGGCATCACTAGCAACCAGGTTCACATCTCAGTAGACTTCAAGAGCCCATCAATACCAACAGGTCCATGTAGGAGGTTGGAGAGAGGGAGGAAGCAGGTGAAACTGGTACAGGGATGAAGAAATCTCAGGACTGGGAAGAGGACAGATCAGTAGCAATGGCCATCTGCTTAAGCTAAACCACCGTCTTAGGATATATCTGCCATCAGGGGTCCATGCAGAATTGTGCCAAAAAAATTGCTCGTGCAATTCAAGTTGACCCACTGGAACAGCCAAGACTTATATCTAGGCAAGTGAACATATATTTATATGGCAAATACATGGACTTGTGATAAATCAAATGTTAATGTCCAGTCCACCCAGCCATTCAAGGACAGAGTGGTCTATATTGGAAACAAAATCAGACACTGGGCTGGTGGAAGCTCTCGATGGACACTCAAACACAATGTGATGAATATTTTGTTGAGGAGCTCTACAATCACACTGAGGGGTAGATGCAAAACTCCACTTAAACAGAGAGTTCTGGTACGCACTGTGCTTGGTACGGATCCTATTCAGATTTGACAGGCAGCACAATCCAGAGCAACTAATCTGTCCACATAAGAGCCCTTGGGTTGCCCTATCTATCACTAGGATGGAGCAACTGCAAGATGCTCCACCCCAGTTACTCTGGAAGAGGCTTAGGGCAGAGCAAGGGAACATAGGGTGCCCTAAGGGAGGTGGACCTGCTCTGCCCTAACTGCTCTGCCCTAAGCAGTTCAGGAGAGGCATGTTGAGGGCATGTTTAGCATTGCTTAGGGCAGAGCAGTTACTCTGTATCCAGAGCCTGTTTCCAAGGCAAAACTGCCCTCTCCCAGCTCCTCAGAGATATACCACCTCAGGAGCAGGTATAGTAATGAGTAGACCCATAGGGGTCCATGATAAGGCCCGAGTAAGAATGGCAGTGTTGATCAAAAATCTGAGTTCTTGGCCAGCCTAGCTGCAACCCCTGCCTCTCAACCTCAGGATATGGAACAACTACGGCTGTCCACAAACCTCAGGATACAGCAGGTGGAGGAAATCTGCGCCTCTGCATGGCCATTTGGCCTCACTCAGAAGGCAGAGGGGCAGCCGAATGGCTTCAGAAAGAGTACTGTGCAGGTGTCAGAGATGGTGCCTGTGCAGTACTCTTTCTGAAGCCAGTTGGCTTCAGAAACAACTGCGCAGGCGCCAACTTTGGTGTCTGCACAGTCCAGGTAGGGGGGGTGTGCGCATTCCAGGGGTGACGCACAGACTTCTGAATCGGGTGATGCACAGAGTCGTGTCACCACTGAAGGCACCACATCTGTTCCTTGTTCAGTGTGATCTGAGGGGTGTCTCCTCAGGAGCAATTCCTCCCCCTGTGTCAATTACTTAACATGCTATGGAGCAGTTAGGGCAGCCCAGGCTTCCTGACTCTCTGGATGCAGCATAACTTTCTGCTCTGGATACAGAATAGTTAGAGAGAGCAGTTAGGGCAGAGCAGGCTGAACTTCCTCTGGATTGTGCCCTAATGCTGGCGAGGTAGGTCAGAGGTGTGATGATAGTTCACCACCTTGTAGTAGCACCCTGGAGAGCATGAAAGTGTGATTCAAATGACTAGCAACAATTGGCAGTCAAACTACATTGAAGAATTGGCACTTGGCCACAGTTGGCAGCCAGACATCATTGTAGAAATTCTGACTCTCTAAATACATGGCAAGAGAACAAATGTCCCTTTGCCCCAGATGCCATCAAAGGCTAAAACTTCATTGTGGGATATTGTGGGATATAGCAACATAGCCTTTTTAAAAAAAATACTTTTATTTAGTTTTTACAAAAGAAAACAAGAAGGAAAAAGGATAAAAAGAAATATAAAAGAATAGATGGGAAACAAAAAAGCAAAAATAAAAATATTCTTAGCAGAGTATATGGCAAGCACAGATTTCCTAATTTACCTTTCTTTGGTCTAAAAGAACTTTCAATTAATTTCTATTAAATTATACAACTTAAAATTTTTTCGTACAATAAAAGATTACTTAACAATTCCAACAGACCTCAGAAAAGGAGATCAAAAAGTAAATAACAAATATCTATTCACTGAATCAATAATTAACTTAATAATAATAACTTAGTATAGTAATAGTAACTTAATAATTACTTAACAATTCCAACAGACATCAGAAAAGGAGATCAAAAAGTAAATAACAAATATCTATTCACTGAATCAATAATTAACTTTACTCATCATCCTTTTTTCGCGCAGAAAGTCCATGAATGGTTTCCAGTTGTCTATAAAAGTTTTTACTGACTTCTCTTTAAGAAGAATTGTAAGTTTGTCCATTTCATCAAAGTCCAGTAACTTAATCCACCATTCTTCAACAGAAGTTATTTCTGAAGCTTTTCAATATTTAGTATATAAAATCCTTACAGCTGCTGTCATATATAAAAACATAATTTCAGTTTTTTAGGGATTGAATCATCTAATAAAAAGCTTCTGATTTTATTTAAATATTCACTTGAAATATTAACTGTAATTGTTGATGAATCAAGGCCCAAAATTTTCTCACCTTAGAACAAGTCCACCACATATGATAAAATGTTCCCTCATGTTTCTTACATTTCCAACACTTATCTGAGGACTTCTTAGATATTTTTGCTAATTTAACCAGTGACGAATAGCATCTATTCATCATTTTATAAAAATTCTCTTTAATGCTCACATTTAATGCAAATTTTAATCTTTTGGTCCAAAAATCCTCCCATAGTTTCATTAATTTTTTTTGCCCATTGCACCATACAATTGTTTACCTCTTTATCTTCTGTTTCATGTTTTAGCAATAACTTATAAATCTTGGTTATAACATATTTTTCTTCTACACATAAATTGGCTCTCTAATAAAGACATAGGGTGAAATCCAGAGTAACTACAGGGAGTCCTTGCTCCGGAGGAAGAACAAGTTACTCTGGATTGAAATATGAATTTCCCATAAGTTTTCACTAGGTGGTACAGTAACTATGGGTGCACATAATGTCTCTTACATGCTCCCATAGTTACTCTGGATTGTGCCCATACCCTACAATCCAGAGTAACTACGGGAGCACATAAGAGACATTAAGTGCACCTTTAGTTACAGAAACACCTAGTGAAAGCCTGTGGGAAATTCATATTGCATTCCAGAGTAAATTGTTCTTACACCGGAGCAAGGACTCCCCATAGTTACTCTGGATTGTGCCCATAGTATATTCAAAACCATACATTTTCTTATCTGTTTTATATCTCTCCACAAGCTGTCTATATTGAAACCACTGGCACTCTATTCCTTCTTCTAATGGATGCAACATTGTCATCATGGCATTGCTGCATGGAGATGTCTGGTATTGGACTATTTGGATTGCAAGTTATAAAGATGTTATAAATAAACCTTGTTTCTTTCCTTCAGATGCATCACAGTGTGGCAAATGCCCAGATGATGAGTATCCCAACAAGAATAAAGACCAATGTGTCCCTAAAGTAATATCTTTCCTATCCTCTGATGAACCTTTAGGAATCAGTTTGGCTTCTACTGCACTTGTTTTTGTATTACTCACATCCTGGGTATTTGGAACTTTTGTCAAGCATCGAGACACTCCCATTGTCAGAGCCAACAATCAGGATCTCACCTACCTCCTGCTCATCTCCCTCTTGCTCTGCTTCCTTTGCATCCTGATGTTCATTGGAAGACCCAGCAGGATGACCTGTCTCCTCCGACAAGCTGCTTTTGGAAATGCCTTTTCACTTGCACTGTCTTGTATCTTGGCCAAAACCATCACTGTGGTTTTGGCATTCCTGGCCACCAAACCAGGGAATAAGATGAGGAAGTGGTTAAGCAAAAGATTATCAATTTACATTATCCTTACTGGTTGTATTATTCAATTTTGCCTGTGTGCACTTTGGCTCAGTATCACTCCTCCGTTCCCTGACCTTGATATGTTTTCAGAGACTGAACAGATCATAGCAGGATGTAATGAGGGTGCTCATGCTATGTTTTATGTTGTTCTGGGCTACATGGGCTTTCAGGCCAGTGTAAGCCTCACAGTGGCCTTCCTAGCTAGGAACCTGCCTGACACATTCAATGAGGCCAAATTTATCACCTTCAGCATGTTGGTTTTCTGCAGTGTCTGGGTCTCTTTTGTTCCAACCTATCTGAGTACCAAAGGCAAGTACATGGTAGCTGTGGAGATCTTCTCCATCATGGCCTCCACTGCTGGGTTGCTCGGCTGCATTTTTGCCCCCAAAATGTATATTATTGTTTGGAAAACAAACTTGAACTCCAGGGACCACTTATTTAAGAAAAAGTACTCTGTGCGATGACTTTTTGAGATTTCTTCTTACTAAATGCAGGGATATCGAAGGAATTGTCAATATGATTCGATGTCTTTGTAGAGCTCACTGCGATAGAAAGGCACATCCCTAACAATAAACTACATAGAATAAAATTTTTGATCAGGTGATACAATTTCATTTAACTTTTGCTGATATTATTTGTGGTTTTAAAAGCAAGCCCACAGGTATTTCCACATGCATGCTCCTGAATATTAGGGGATGGAGATAAAAACTGGAAACATTGTTTGCTTTCATGCGTTGCTTGTTGGTTTTCTGGAAACATCTTTTTGACAGAATGGAAAGTAGGATGCTGGTGAGGGTTAACATATTTGATCCATCCAGGATCTTCATAAAGTCATATGACTCTAGTGATTTTTAGAGCTTTCATGTTACCTTCTGCACCAGAAATTTCAACCTCTTTCTGCTGGTCTAAAGACTAAAATTGTCTTCCCTGATGTTGATTTGCATGTGACAGTGATCCAGCTGTTTTTGGCATTTCCTTATGACTTTCTTCAGTAAATAACCATCATTAAAATCCATAAAATATTCATTCATGGTTTCTTTTTAGATCGTATAAATCTTTCGCCCAATGTCATCACTTGAACAACAGTTAGACATCTCATTTACTGTACAAGCATCTTCATTTTTGTTATTCCCGTAATTCAAAGCTGAGTTCTTCCTCTTCTACATTTGAAGGAACTGCACTGGCAACAAGTCACTGGTATATGACACTATTTGTTCAAAAGACCTTGATATTTGTTCATCATGTTCTTTTGAATTCTCTACATATTTCATAGAAATGAAGTTCAGGATGCCAAAACTGATTCTTTGTGCCAATATTGTCTCTCTCGTGTTAGTCAATATATTGGAGAATTTTAAGCTTTATTCCTTTAGCACTTTATTCCTTTAGACTCTTTAGCACTGGACACACTTTTGAAAATGACACTTTATTTGGATCCGAATTGCTAATTGAAACTGAGGATGCAATTCTAGGCTCCAGTTTGGCTGTCATAAGCCCCGGCATAAATCCTATGCTGACCTGGGATATCACAAAAGTGCTATAAGGCACCTCTGCCCCACTCCTTGGGGAAGGGGGGAAAGGTTTGGCCAGCAAACAGGCATATGCCAACATCCCCAAATCATCATGAGAAGATATGCCAGGTGAGTTATGCTGGCCTAAACTGGTAGGATTGTACTGTCTCTCTCTCTCTCTCTCTCTCTCACACACACACACACACACACACACAGAGAGAGAGAGAGAGAGAGAGAGAGAGAGAGAGTTGAACTCCACATTTACCAGATTTGGGGGGACTAGCGATTAGGATATCTTCAGACCTTCAGGCCTGACAATAGGACTCTCAACTCTGCACAGGCCTGCACCCTTGTGTAGGGGAAAGAGACACGTGTCCACTTCCCCCAAGACTATTCGAGCACCTGCTTGGAGCCATTTTGCAGCAACAGCCATTTTGACATTGCTGATCCTCTGACATTGCTGGGCACATTCTGCTCTACATGGAACAGTGAGATACTATAGCACTTCTTTCATTTCACCTGAGCACATGATCAAAATTATGTTCACTCCAAATAAATTGGTGGAATTCAGTACTGTGAATTTTCCTCTCCATCAATTCCACAAACTGTTGACAGTGTTTTTGGTATCTTTTAATACACAACACACTTTGCTTTTTCACCAGTTGTATGTCACACACACAGAGCCAAAGGCTCTGGGGATGTAATTATGTCCTTCATTATTATACTGTGATTTACTCTTCTCCATGTGGAAGCCTCAGGGTTGCTTTGAAGCAACTATCAATCGCATAAAAACACTTGCAAAACATGGCAAAGATTTCATAATAACTGCTCCTATAATGATTTCTATAAATGCTCTTTGTACCACTGAAACATATTGTGATGTAGTGCCTTCAGCATATCTATCTTGTTTAGTGCACCATGGTGTTTGCTGCAAGCTGCCATCACTGCCTTGCAATGCCTTAAGATGCTCTTCGTGCTACTGCTGTTGCTTCTGCTCCTGCCTCAGGCCATTAGCAAAACCCTGCAAGGACGCTGCAGAGCAACAACTCACAGATATACAGATGATTACTTTAAGCCAGGAAGCCTTGTGATTGGTGCAGTAGTATCTCTGCGTACAGGAATATATCCAGAAGAAGTCTTTAGGAACTTACCCTTGGGATTCAGTGAACATTCTTTTCTGTAAGTTTTTAACACCTCATGATAGAACAGTGTAAATCATCTGGAATCTCAGGTATAATATTACAGAATGGATTTTAAGAAATTGCTTTAGGAACAATTCCCCCCCCCCCCAATGTATATCACGGCCAAACATGTAAACTGTTAAAATCTGAACAATGGAACATGGCTATTTTGAGGTATATTATAGAGACTATGGTGTTTCCTGCTTGGTGTTTTCATGGTGACAAATGTATCTTCAAATATCCATTATGGTATCAACATAACGTTAACACCCAGTCTTTGAAGTGCTGATGCAATGGGGCCACATCATCCCCATACTATCTAGTGCTGAAACTGAGGGTAAGATGTTTCCTTCCTCCAGTGTCAAGCCTCAGTATGCCCAGTAGTGCTACATAAATCTGTGTCAGCAAAATTCCCTACATAAGTCTAAGAAGTTCCTTCCAGGCTTGGGAGGGGATTAGGGTATTAGGACACAGAGACCACCTCCACTGATACTGCCTTTGGGGCCTTTAAGATTAGGTCACTATGTTTCTTAATTACTCAAGTAATTAATTAATTAATTACTTAATTACTTAATTAATTAATTAATAGTAATTAATTAATTAATTACTAATGACTTCTTAATTACTTCCTTCCAGGGAATATATCTTAACAAAAACATGTTATACGGACTGATACACATCAGCTTTGTGACAAAATTTTTATGGCTATCTTACATATTTACTTGCTTTCTTAGGCTGCAATCCAAAGTTCCAGTTAGGCTGGCATAAGCCATAGCACATAACCAGTGTTGGCATGGGGGATGTCACAAAAATGCAATAAGCATGGTTAGGCCAATGCATATATCAACATCCCCACACCACCACGCGTCATGCCAGCTTACATTGGTTAGGATTGCACCCCAGTTTACAAGTTTCTACCTTGCCTTCCTTCAGCGGTGTTCAAGACATTGAGGAAAAACAGCTAGTACTAATGGTAACAAATATAAAAATAATATAATTACTTTAATAATATATAAATAATATAATGATAAAAATATTAAAATAATATAATAACTAACAAAGTAATAATATATTTTATATAATAATATTAAATATTAAATAATATATAAAATAATATATTACTTTGCACAGTAATAACTATGGAAAGTTCAAAATGCAAAGTAAAACAAAACATATACACAGCCAATAAAACAAAAACCACATCACAACGACAAACCAGCAGATGGCAGCCCAAATCAGCAGCAACCTATTCAAATATTAAAAAGCAACAAATCAGCATTAAAAGCAACTGTTAAAGAGAGCAGTAGGAATGAAACATGCAGTAACAGTCCCACCCCACTGAGTCCACACCAAAAATTGAAATGCTGCTTTAGTGTATGTTTTCACCCACACTAAAACAACTCTGAAGAGGAGGAAATTCCTTAGTCATCATGGAGGTTATTCCATCAGTCCCCCCCCCCCCCAAAAAAAAAAGCAAAACCCAGCTTACAGAGACTTATCACTACACAGAGCCTATAGCTAGGGTTACCAGACACAAATGAGGACAGAGTGCATATATCTTTCATCATTTTGTAGAAGAGGGAACAAACGACTGCTGCTCAGCATGGAAGATTTTAAAATGCTGCCCTTAAAAAGCTCCAGTGGTGAAAACCATAGGCACTCTGTCTACCTTTATATCTTGTAACCCTAGCTATATAGCCAATATGATCACTCTGGCTATGTGTTTATCAACAAGCTGCCTATATATAATTTCCCATTAAGATTGCAATCCTATGCACATTGATTTTGGAGTTACATTAAACACTTTGGGGTTTAATTTGGGTTTGGTAATTTGGGGTTTACTTTGGGGTTCACTGTGCAGATCAATTTCCCTAGATGTTTTCTTAAATGGGAATGTGAATAGGGCTGCAATACTAAAGATACTTTCCTGGGAGTAAGACTCATTGAACACAATGGGACTTACTTTTAAGTAGACAGGGTTAGGATTGTGCTCTTAAGTGAATGTGAAATACAATCCAGATGTTGGTAATTTCAGCAAGTGTTAGAAATGTAGAAGTGTACATCATAATCTGTCACTTTCATTGTAGGTCAGCAAGAAAGAACTTCCAGCATGCCTTGGCCTTTGCATTTGCAGTTGATGAGATTAACAAGGACCCAACCCTTCTGCCCAATATAACGTTGGGGTTTCAGGTGTATGACAACTTCTTCCAAGCAAGATTAAATTATGATATCACCATGTCCCTCCTGTCTGCGCACAAAGAAAGCCTCCCCAATTTCAGGTGTGGAAGGCAACCCAAGATCCCAGCCATTGTGGGAGGGCTTCGCTCAGATGCTTCTATCCAGTTAGCCACCATGTTAAATCTTTACAAATTTCCACAGGTAGGGCAGTGTATAAACCCTGTTCTCACATTTGCCTACTCCAAGTATAGTATGTATAAGATTGCAGCGTAACAGCTTAATCACAATGGATCAATCTTCTGGCAGGATGCGTTTCCCACTGGTGATGTTAGCAGTTTTTCTCAGTGTCCACTTCTGTATCACTTCACACAGCCCACCTATTTCAGAAATATCACAGCAGCAAATTGCAATGACATTATCGCCAATTACTTGTATTTTGTAGAAGTTTCCTATTCATGAATCCTGACTATAGTTTATAAATCACATGAAATTTCAGAGAGCCACAAGGTCAATATGCCCTAATGAATTTGTAAATTCAAATTAAGAAATCAATTTCAGTTTGCAAATATTTAATCTTCAAAAACTTAAGTCACGGTGTACTTTCTTGCTCAGTTCAATTATGTCTCAGTTCATCAAGGATTGAGGGACAAGAGTAAGTTTCCTTTTTTCTATCAAATGGCACCTAATGAAGTTTCTCAGTATGAAGGGATCGTGCAATTGCTCAGATACTTCAGGTGGACGTGGGTTGGCCTCATTGTTTCCGATGATGACAGTGGAGAGGAATTTGTACAAAAAATGAAACCTCTGCTCAACAGCAATGACATCTGTGCAGCTTTTGTGGAAATGGCACCATTAGCTGCCCGCTCTCATTCTGATAAAACAAAATTTGACATAATTACTAATGCAAATATCTTGAGAGCTTTTGATGTGATGGGAGTCAATGTGATTGTTGCTTATGGGGATACTTACTCCATGCAAAATTTACAAATCATGCTATACATACATTATGAAATCTTCTGTAAGGAATACTATGCAAAGAGACCCATAGAGAAGGTTTGGATCACAACCACCCTGTGGGATGTAACATCAAAAATTTTTCAGGATGACTGGAATCTCAAGTACTTCCATGGCTCCTTGTCCATGTCAATTCACAAAAATGAAGTACCAGGATTTCGACCTTTTCTCCAGACTTATGACCCTTCCCAGCATCTCAATAATTCTTTTATGCAGAAGTTCTGGCATTATGCATTTGACTGCACAACTAGAAAATCCAACAATTTTCTTTGTACACGGGAGGAAAAGCTGGATACTCTCCCTGGGACTGAATTTGAAATGAGCATGTCTGATCAGAGCTACAGTATCTACAATTCAGTCTATGCCTTGGCACATACCTTACATGACATTCATTCACAAAGTCAACCAGTTATGCCAGGAATTTCCAGACTAGATCTTCAAACATTGCAGCCATGGAAGGTAATGTTAGATCCAATGTCTATGTAGACAGTGGTAATAGCAAAAATCTACCCAGGATTGGGCTGGTGAGTGGAGATGTTTATGATAACAGAACACAGTTCCTGAAGACTGTCCCTCCCCATCCTAGGATACAGCAGAGGAGCAGATGGATTGGCAAGAAAAGGGAAAGGAGAGGATTGGGCTGTTGTTCTCAATTATGGAAGTATGCCTATTGTATGTGCTGAACCAAAAGGAGCACACATGAAAATAGTTTTTTGTGTTTGACATTTGGCTTTACTAAGTGAATGTGGAAGACATTGTGATTCTCCTGGGGACAGTTATATGTGGCATCTTATGCAATGCGTTGAGTAATCAAAAACCCAGCCAGGACTCCTTTCTATTTTTGTGTGCCAGAATCCTGCACAATCATTTCTGTCTGTGCAGACTACATGCCCAGGGTGACCATATGTCATAACCAAAAAAGAGGACAAGAACCTACAAAAAGTAGAATATTCAAGAAAAATGTAGTACATGGCAAAATAAAAGTTAAAAATACTCATATATATTCTTTCAGATGGTTACTATAAACATTACCTTACTTGAAAATGTCTTACATGGAAATAAGTCTATCAATTTTCCCATATTTTTATTCACTTTTTTTTTAATACATGAGAGTTTCCAGAATGGAACCCTTGTGGATAATGATGGACACTTGTATTTTGATTCAAGGAAACCTGGAAATCAGAATTGCACTTAAAAAAAGAGTGTTATAAAGAGTGTTATCTTTATCTGGGAATAACACTCCCATGCTATATTGTTCTTTGTAATCTTTCTTCATTCCTGAAGTTTGCCTTCCTTTTTAGCTTCACCCATTTCTGAGTAAAATCCATTTCAATAACAGTGCTGGAGAAGAGGTGTTTTTCAATGAACATATGGAGTTATCCAGTGGATATGATATTCTTAACTTGGTCACTTTCCCAAATAGATCATTCATCCGAATGAGAGTTGGAAGGACTGAAGGCCAACTTTCTTCAAAGCAGCAAATCATTTTTAAGAAAGATAATATCACATGGCCCAAGAGATTCAATCAGGTAAATATAACTTAATTTAGAATCTTAGGATATGTTGATCTTCCCTAAATTGCAGCGTCAGTTTCACACATTTGATTGTCAAACATAAGATTGTGGGACAAATACAGCCCATGGAAGCAATTTATGTGGTCCCCACTACAACTGGGCTCTCCCATCATAGTAATTGTGTTCTCTCGTATCTGGAAAATATGGACAAGATTTGCACATTTTCTTTTTCTCATTTGTAGCTAATGAGTTTCTAAGTGAGAACAAAGTGCTGATTTCTGACCATCATCTGCTTAAATATGTTGCTTTCTGCTTAAGGATTCTCTTACCAGAAGTTGTGAATGCTAACCTCAGCCCTCTGTATAGGTTTGGCATCCCTGCCCTATATCTTATTTGATTTTTAAATTAAAATATCATTCCCTTGTATGTTGGTTCAGGCCTTGCCCCAGTCTCTATGCAGTGAGAGTTGCCACCATGGGTACAGAAGGAAAGCCCGTGAGGGGAAACCATTTTGCTGCTTTGATTGTGTGCAGTGCCCAGATGGGACCATTTCAAATGAAACAGGTAGGTGATTCATCTAGAGAATTTGATCTTTCATTTCAGATTCAGGCTATATTCATGCTTCCTTTGCTGGTTGCCCCCTTCTAAATTTTCTTACAAAACAAGATGTTACTAGATTATAATGTTACTGGCTGTAGCTTTCCAGAAGGAAATTTATTTTAATTGTACTTTCAATGGTACAAAGTTATATAATCATGTAAAATCATTCAAACTTAAGAGTATAATAATTCTGTATTTAGCAGGGAAGAAGCTATGGGAGTGGTGAGATCCTCAGAATCACACCTGTGCAGGGGAACAGGGCTATTGTTAGACTAAAGTGAGGTGCTAATATTAGGATCAGGAGTGTGGGGAGATCCACATAGAACTTGCAGGGCTCCCTACAGTGAAAGTTTGATTGGGGTTTCTTCAGGGTGACCAGATGCCTGAACATAAAAAGAAGGACAAGGTCTTGGATTCCTCTCAGCCTGGCCTTTCAGGCAGAAAATGGCATGTTTGCCTACTCACAAGTAAAGCTGCGATATTGCACACTTTCACTTTTCCATAGAGCTCAATGCGTATTTTTGATTTTTAGTTTTTTTTTTTTTTGGCCATAACTTTTGATAGGAAGGAGATATTTCAAACCGATTTTTGCATTGGATTTTGCTCTTCAATACAAATCCAACAACTTATGACATGATGGGCTACTGCACACCATTGCAAAGTTCCAAAATGAAGCCAAATGAAATGAAATGAAGCCCTTTTGGAGGACATCCAGACAGAAGACTAAAAAAGAGGACAAATCTGGAAAAAATCCAGTCATGTGGTCACCCTGCAGTTTCTTCGTGATTGTAACTCACATCAAAGAGTTGGGAAGGTGCCAAATATTTTTGGACCAGGGTGGCCAAATGACTTTGCTATACCATTGTTCAGAAGGGAAAAGAAATATGTAGTTTTGTTCACAATTTCCATTATTGCACCTTATGTCAAATTCTATTTTAGCTCATATTTTTCAAATGGCAATTTCCTTTGGAAATGCAACAAGCCAATTGTAGGACAATCCAGGTTTGGCATCTTAAATGTTCAGTGGATTGTGTTTGACTATTTTGGATTGCAAGTTGTCAAGACATGTGATATGGAAAACTTCTCTCTTTCAGCTGCATCACAGTGTGACAAATGCCCAGATGATGAATATCCAAACAAGAATAAGCACGCATGTGTCCCTAAAACAATTTCATTCCTTGCCTTTGATGAATTTTTAGGGTTTGGCTTAGCCACTGCAGCACTTGCTTTTGCCCTGCTCACAGTCTTGGTATTTGGAACTTTTATCAAATATAGGGACACTTCTATTGTAAAAGCCAACAATCGAGATCTCACCTACCTCCTGCTCATCTCCCTCTTGCTCTGCTTCCTTTGCTCCCTAATGTTCATTGGAAAACCAAACAGGATGACTTGCCTGCTCCGACAAGCTGCTTTTGGAAATGCCTTTTCTCTTGCACTTTCTTGTGTCTTGGGCAAAACCATTACTGTGGTTCTGGCATTCATGGCCACCAACCCAGGCAATAGGATGAGGAAGTGGTTGGGCAAAAGATTATCAATGTATATTATCCTTGTCTGTTCTATGATTCAAACTGGTATGTGTGTGATCTGGCTCAGCATCACTCCTCCTTTTCCTGATTTTGATCTCCTTTCACTGCCTGACCAGATCATACTTGAATGTAATGAGAGTTCAGACACCATGTTTTATGTTGTCTTGGGTTACATGGGATTTCAAGCCAGTGTCAGCCTCACTGTGGCCTTCCTGGCCAGGAAACTGCCTGACACTTTCAATGAGGCCAAGTTCATCACCTTCAGCATGTTGGTCTTTTGCAGTGTTTGGGTCTCCTTTGTTCCCACCTATCTGAGCACCAAGGGCAAGTACATGGTGGCCGTGGAGATCTTCTCCATCTTGGCCTCCACTGCTGGGTTGCTCGGTTGCATTTTTGCCCCTAAAATGTATATTATTGTTTTGAAAACTAACATGAACACCAGGAACCACTTATTTAAGAAAACGTAATCTGGGCAAAAAACTTAATTTTCATAAATACTATATTTAATCAAATATAACATTCACCTTTTCCAGCGGAATCCAGTCTCCAAAATCAGGGTGCGCATTATCTTCAATGTTAATTAGAATTGAGTAAATACAGTATATTGATTATAAGTATAGGGTGCGCATTATATTTGATGGCACATTATATTTGAGTAAATACAGTATATGAAGTGTGATGTTCTGTCTTTATAGAGTTCATTGCCAAATCATAATGCACCCCATTGTAGAATAAAAAAAAATTGATCAGATGATAGCATTTGCATACTACTCTTGGTGGGTTAATTTATTTTGGAAGCAGATCCATATATATGTCCCTGAATATCAGGGAGTTTGGATCAAAAGTGGAAATGCCATTTGCTTTCATCTCCTGTATTTTTTTTAGTGTAAATCAGGATGCTGGACTAGATCTACACTAAATCTCTTACAATGCAATACTAAGCATATTTACTCAGAAGTAAGTCCTATTGTATTCAATGGGGCCTACTCCCAGGAAAGTGTCTTTAGGATTGCAGCCATAGACACACAGAGGTGGATGGAATCATCTAGTCCTGCAGATAGCAAGAGTCCTCCTACAGCTTCCCTGACAGGTGCTTGTTGGCCTTAACATGTTGATTTCCAGTGAGGGAGAGTCCAGATCTGATCCACCAAGGTTCAAAGTCTTAAAGCCCCTTCACCTTCTATCTGAGAAATTATGAGAAACTAGCAAAATGTACCCATGCTGCATGAGTAAAACACCGTCATACGCCATTCCCCATTGCACAACATTTCCCCATGCACATCACCCCTGTGCACATCCCCCCACATCAACCCCATGTGCAACATCCCCCCATGAGCATCATCCTCCATGCACAACATTCCACCATGTGCATAAACACCCATCTGCAACATCTCCCACAAGCATCATCCCCCCTTGCGCACCATTCCCACATGTGCACCCTCCTTCCTAGTGCATCAGGCACCAAATTGCTGGTTGTTAATCAATCTTTAATGTGTAGTATAGGACAAAAACATGTGCATCCCTTTTCAGCCCCTTAAAGGTTAAATTTCTCAACATTGGTTCTTGGTGGGTGTTGATGTCACAGAAGGAACACCCTCTCAAAATTTCATGCTTCTAGGTCCAGGGATTAGGGCAGGGCGCCCCTCAGTCAGGGATTCTTCCATGGTAAATATAAGGAGAAAAAAGCATTGTGCCCCTTTCCACCCCCTTCTGTTTGGAATTTCGAAAAAACCGGTTCTTAGTTGGTGCCTCCATCTTGTTGCACCTCCCATGGCTATACCACTGCAGAAGTCTGATATATGAAGGTATATTTGGAAGGGGCATTTGGAAGACTTTCCTAGAGACATGCCTAGATTGCATACTAACCTATTTTGTAAACTTGATGTATTCTATTCAATTATGAATTTTTTCCCTTTCCCCCCTCTTGGTGGAACTATTTTTGGTATTTTTCTTTTTATTTGCTAACAAATATTTGGAAAGTTCCTTGATTCCAGTAGCAGGTCCAGGGGGAAGAGGGGAGCTGTATATGCTGCATGGCTCTGAAACTCCCTGTGTAAGCTGTAACTCTATTTTGGAGACTTCCAGGGGCAAAAGCAGAGTTGATGTCTCCACATTGCTTTTGCTTCTCAGAATGGTCCCAAGGGAGAGGGAGAGGGACAGCTTTCAAGGTGAGTTTCGAAGCCGTGTGGGACTTAAAGCTCTACTCCCCATTTGGCCCCACATTTGAGTTCAGCGTAGGTTAAATGTCGCACATGGGCAGTGGTGGGATTCAAATAAATTAACAACAGCTTCTATTTCCTGGTAACATAAATTAACAACAGGTTCTATGTCCCATTAATAACTGATTCTCAGAACCAGGCACTCATTAGCAAAGGGTTCTATAGAACCTGTAAGAACCCCCTGAAGCCCACCACTGCTTTTGGGACACTTACAACTTTGTGTTGGCTGAAGTGGAAGTGTTGGTGACTCAGAAGTTTGAAATGAACATTGCCCTTATTTTATAGCACATATGTACATGATAAAGATTATGCATGCTCCAGACTTGCTCCAAAGAAAGTGTTTGGTGGGACTCAATATTGTAAACTTCCTCCATCAATTTTGGGCACTGTTGACCCTCCTAGCTGATGAAGCAGATTTTGGTAAATTTTTCTAGACATTGAATTTACTATATGATTTGCACATGACAGGGAGTCTCCATGAGAGCCGAAGACTGCAGAGAGGTTATTATGTTTATCTTAATTATATAGTAAAATAACCACTATGATTTGACTTCTTCATATAGAAGCCTGAGGGATGGTCAGAAGCCATTTCCATGTCATAAACAAAAAAAGAGAAACACGTGCAAAACACGGCAAAGGTTTTATGAGTAATACAGTTTCCTTTAAATGCTCTTGTACCAATGAAATGTTTTATGATTCAGTACATTCAGCATATTTTTTATGATGATGCTGGTTACCACCACTGCTTGGGATGACATGCAATGCCTTAAGATGCTGCTCTTGCTACTGCTGTTGCTTCTGCCTCAGGCCATCAGCAGGACCATGCAAGGATGTTGCCAAACAATAACTCACAGACATACAGATGATTACTTTAAGCCAGGAAATCTTGTGATTGGTGCAGTAGCATCTTTACGTACAGGAATATATTCAGAAGAAGCTTTCAGGAATTTACCCTTGAGCATCAGTGACCGTTTTTACCAGTAAGTACATTTCTAAAAATTTGAGCATTGCAGAGTCACAAAAGTATCTCAAAATTTCTTGAACACAGCCAAACTATTACAGCTAATTGAATAATCATGAAAGCCACACAGAGGTATGTTGAAACTATTGTATCTACTACAAAATGTTTAGTGGTGCCACTATATGCCCATCTTATAGAATAGCATGTGATTGCAACAATACAAAATACCTTTCTAGCCCATAGTGCTTATCACATGAAAACAGAATCATGTGGATGGCAATTTTTAGAAATGGTTTTGAAGTAATAGTTTGTTTAAACTGATACACTTTGTTGAACTATAATCATTGTCCAGCATCCCACCCAGAATAAGAGGGATTTCAGTGACTGCTAAAAAAAATGTGGAAAAGTATTTCAAAATCTATTATTTTCATTACAGGACAGTGAGAAAAAACTTACAGCATCCCTTGGCCTTTGCATTTGCGGCTGATGAGATTAACAAGGATTCAAACCTTCTGCCCAATGTGACCCTGGGGTTCCAGATCTATGGCACCTTCTTCCAACCAAGATTAAATTATGATATTTCCATGTCTCTCCTGTCTGCACACAAAGAAAGCCTCCCCAATTTCAGGTGTGGAAAGCAACCCAAGATCCCAGCCATTGTCGGAGGGCTTCGTTCAGATGCTTCCACCCAGTTAGCTACTATGTTAAATCTTTACAAATTCCCACAGGTAGGACCATATTCAAAGCCAGTTTCCAAGTAACCATGAAAAACTTTATGCTGCCTTTCAGTATTATTTTCTCAGCTAGGTTTGGTGTGTTAACAAATCTTCAGGTGTTTGAGAGTCTCTATCAGCTGCGTTCTAGGTGGAACTTGTAATTTAACTTCCCTGGAACTGATGTGCATCTCATTCTCCCATCAAAATCCATGGAAATCAAACTCATAAAAGTGGCAGGTTTCTTGGAACTGAAAATGTAATCAAAGACAAATTATATTTTTGGTGCTGAAACAAAGTACTGCAAATAAGAGCTTTTTTATTTTTTTATTTGACACACACTATCAGTAGTAATAACACAGCTATCATTTCAGCTCAGTTATTTTCCTCTCTAGCATGCTGACTTAGTCCAATAGGGTTTACATTTTACTTAGTGTATAATCTTATGCAGGTTTATTCAGAAGTGAGTCCCATTGCTTTCAGTGCAGCTTACTTCAAAGAAAGGGTGCACAGAATTGCACCTTATGGTGCTAATAGAACCACCAGAGCAGCAGTTTCCAAATACTCTGAGTGTTTAGTAATCACTGTAAGTCTTAGAGCACAATCCTAGCCATGTCTACACAAAAGTAAGCACCATCGCTTACTCCCAGGAAAGTGTCTTTAGGATTGCAGTCAGGCAGTGCAACCTAGAGTTAGGGCAGTGAGGAGTGCCATAGCTGGGCTGCCCCAACAATACTGAATCCAGAGCAGAAAATTATGTTGCCTCAAGAGTCAGGAAGCCTGGGCTGCCCCAGCTGCTCCAGAGAATGCTAAGTAGGCACCAAGTAATGACACCCAGGGAGGGCTTGCTCCTGAGGAGACCCCCATCAAATCACACTGAACAAGGAACAGCTATGGTGCCTGCCTTATAAGGAGCCCCTGACAACCAGTCACAGCTGCAGCAGGAGACTTATTTATTATTAAATTAAGTAAGGAGACTTATGCTGTAGTCCTAAAGACACTTACCTGGGAGTAAGACCCATTGAACACAATGAGGCTTACTTTTGAGTAGATATGGTTAGGATTGTGCTTTTACTTATTATTAAATTTATATATATATATAATTTACTGGATACTATTTATTAATTACTTGAGCTCTACGTGCTGTCTGCTCACAAGGAAATGGTTGACAACAGAATTTTTTTCCAGGACACAAGGCTAAAATCCAGAACATGTGCTGGAAAAAGGGGCACAGATGCTCACCCTGGCAGGACAGTCTACTGTGTATTCAAGGGGCTTATTGGCTGGCTTTATCTACAGGTTCAGTGATTTTCAACCAGTGTGAGTCCTCAGGTGTCCAGTGGGAATTAGGGGAATATTATTAATTAATAGGAAAATTAGGAGAAAGGAATAGCCTGGGGCACCTTATCAATGGTAAAAACAACTGATGGTGTGCCTTAACACTTTCAGTGTCTTGTTAGTGTGGCATGAGATGAAAAAGGTTGAGAATCACAGCACAGGTTAGTGGGCTGCCATAGTTGTGCCATATCCTGAAGCTGAGAGGCAGGGGTTACAGTTAGACTGGCCAAAAACTCTGATTTTTGGTCAACTCTGGCATTCTTAGTCTGACTTATCATGGACCCATATGGATCTACTCATTGTTATACATGCTTCTGAGGTGGTATAACTCTGAGAAGCTGGAAGAAGGCATTTCTGCTCTGGAAACAGGCTATGGATACACTACTCTGCCCTAGGCAGTGCTAAGCATGCTCTCAACATGCCTCTCCTGAGCTTCCTAGGCTTGCAAAGCTAGGGCAGCCCAGGTCTATCGGGCTGGGGCAGCCTATGTTGCCTTATGCTGCCCGTAGCCTTCTCTAACATAACTGGGCTGCCTCATCATGGATTTGGGACACCCCACTGATAGACAGGGCAGCCCAGTGCACTTCTGGACTGCAGCCTCAGAAACACTCCAGTGCAGGGGTTTTGGGAACCCCTGCACTAATGAAATGCATGTCCTGCCAGTGGAAATACAGGTAAGAATTGGCATTAAGAATGGATGCAGGGGGTGGATTCTGGAGGCATCAATAAGCACAAGGATCCTATCCTCTTTCCCTCTTCCCTTATCCTCCACCTACATTTGCAAGCAGAATTGCTTGCACAGATCTAAAGAGGCCCATTCAATCTACTCTCACTCCAGGGTAAACGGATGTGTTCCTTTCCCTTGGGTGATCTCCACTACAGCCCCCTATAGAAATACATAAATGCTCCTTTGGAGTGGCTGATTCAGCAGAGTGGTTTAGCCAAACTTTGGCTGTCAATAGATTTTGTGCCTTTGGGCACAATCCTAACCAATTTAGATAACTCACATGGCAAATCTTCCTGTGGTGGTGTGAGGAGCTCAGCATATGCTTATACACTAGTGTAACCTCCCTAGGAGTGGGGC
This sequence comes from Cryptoblepharus egeriae, assembly GCA_030015325.1. Lineage (NCBI taxonomy): Eukaryota > Metazoa > Chordata > Lepidosauria > Squamata > Scincidae > Cryptoblepharus > Cryptoblepharus egeriae. The sequence goes on from JAREYC010000004.1 coordinate 84,623,284, forward strand.
AGAAGCGTCTTATTTAGGATTGCCAGAATTCCCTTCCACAAAATTGGGACAGGATTCTCTGTCCCATTTGCCAATATGTGAACACCGTCCCCAAAATAGGGCTTGTCCCTGTTTTTTTTGGAATCTGGGAACTCTAGTCTTTTGTGACAACCCCAGGTTAGCACAGGACATAGGCCAAGGCTTATGCCATCCTAACTGGAGCTCAGAATTGCAGCCTTACATTGAAATCCAGAGTAACTCCAGGTAGTCCTTGCTCTGGAGTAAGAACAAGTTACTCTGGATTGCAATATGAATTTCCATAGGTTTTCACTAGGTGATGCAGTAACTACAGGTGTACATAATGTCTATTACATCCTCCCGTAGTTACTCTGGATTTTCCCCTTACTCAAATAGCCACATTTGAGATATAAGGATGATAATATAGTAAATGATCAATATTATTGAAATGATACATTGATATACTTTGAATTCCTAGAAATCTTTTGTTATTTTTAACTTTTACAACTTTTTTAAATCTTTCATCATTATATTCAGCCTGATCCAGGTGGATTCTTTGAATGTGCATCAGTATTTTAACAAAGTTCTCGATCCTAGAATCCCACTATGTCAGTATATTGTCTTTTATAAATTCATATTATGGAATCGACTTCAGTCTGCAAGTATTTCAACGCTTTTCACTGCTCTAATCACATTGTGTGTTCCTCTTCAGCTTAATTATGTCTCAGTTCATCAAGGGCTAAACGACAGGTGTAAGTTTCCTTTTTTCTACCAAATGGCACCTAATGAAATTTCTCAGTACAAAACGATTGTAAAATTGCTCAAATATTTCGGTTGGACACGGATTGGCCTAGTTGTTTCTGATTATGACAGCGGAGAAGACTTTCTTCAAAGACTGGAACCCCTACTCAGGCACAATGGAATATGTGCTGCTTTTACAAAGAAGGCACCATTAGCTTCATATTACTTGGGTCAATCCTCTAAGAATCTAATTTCAAATGCAAATGTCCTGACAGGTCTTGGTATGAAGAAAGTCAATGTGGTGGTTGCATATGGGGACACTTACGCCATGCAAAATTTACAAATGCTGCTGTTCATTCATTATGCAGTTTACCATAAGGAATACTATGCCAACAGACCTGAAGAGAAAGTTTGGATCACAACCACCCACTGGGATGTCACTTCAAAGATTATTCAGGATGACTGGAACATCAAGTACTTCCATGGAACTTTGTCTATGTCAGTCCACCGAAGAGAAGTGCCAGGATTTCGACAATTTCTCCAGTCATATAATCCTAAAGACCATCAAAACAGTTTGTTTATGCGACAGCTGTGGTTTGTTGCATTTTGGTGCGAAAATCCCAAATCTCAACATTGTAGACGGAAGGAAAAATTAGAGACTCTTCCTGGAACTGTGTTTGAAATGAGCATGTCTGGTGACAGCTATAGTATCTACAACGCAGTCTGTGCCTTGGCACATACCTTGCATACCATTAACTCACAAAGACAGTTAGTTATGAGAGGAACACCAAGGCTAAAGCTTCAGACAATACAGCCATGGAAGGTAATGTTAGACCTTTACAACCCAAACCTATCCTGTTGGGGGCAGAGCTTTTCACTTTACGTAGAGTTTTCTAAATCACGGTTCATTTTTTAGTCCTGAATCACAAGATTCATGTACGCATCACCTGGAACTTCTTGGCGAAAGGGCAATATAGAAATATAAATTATAAATATAAATTAAACTACTAATATGGCACACTTCATATTATGAGTATAAGCACTGCAAACTCCTTGATTCTCTAATAGATTTCTTATTGTATGTTTGTTTCAAAATGGCTGATACTGGAGCATTCCCTCAGCCATTTTCAGGGGACTGCCTAGCACTTTCTAAGCACCGTTATGAATGCTTCAAATCCGCTGATGTGCACCACTATGCCCACAAGAAAAGATAAGGAAGACATGGGTGTTTATGGATGGGTGGTGAATCTGGATGAGAAGACTTTTGAAAGCTTGTGCAGGAGATTCATTGAGTTGTGGGAGGCTTGCAGTGGAGTAAGGGAAAATAATTCCCTTTCCCCCCCCCCAGTATTTCCTGATTAACATTTCGCTGTTGGATACAGAACATGCTGTTTTTGTGTGGCTGCTTTGGTGGAGGGGAGAGAATAGGGTTATCTCAATGTATGTGCTGAACCTAAGGCTGCCCATGGATATGAGGCCGCATTTTATTCTGTTCCACATATTATTTTCCAAGTGTATGTGGGAACAGTTGTACATTATTGAGCTGAAGACAGTGTCAGATGTAGCATCTTATTCTATGTGTTTGTAGAAGCACAAAACCCAGAAGCACAAAATCCATTTCATGTTTGTGTGTAAGAACCTGTGCAAGAGGTGTGCTCATATTTCCCCATGCATAATATCAGCATAGGGAAGTATGCAACTGTTATAAAGAATATGGGGTATTCTCTTTATCTGGCAATTTTTCCATGTCTTCCAGTTCTCTGTCATCTTTTTCCAGCACTGAATATGTGTGTTCCCTTCTAGCTTCACCCATTTCTGAGTAAAATCCGGTTCAACAACAGTGCTGGAGAAGAGGTGTTTTTCAATGAAAAATGGAGTTGTCCAGTGGGTATGACATTCTTAACTTGGTCAGTTTTCCAAATAGATCTTTTATTCAAACAAGAGTTGCAAGAATGGGGCCAGCCCGTTAATGGGCTGGCCCTTTTGCCTCCCCCAGCCGGGATGGTCTGGCCGGAGGAGATGCTCGCAGCCTATTGGCTGCTATGGCCAGGGGGCGGCGCTGGAGGGATGCTGTATGCGTGCTGCCGGCAGCGTCCCTCCAGTCTTCGCCGGAGAGTCGTCGGAGAAGCAGCTCTCCAGGGACTCTCCTCAGCGCTCTTTGGGGCCCGTTCTTTACCTTGTTGCCGACTTGGGGGGGGGGGGGGCCACAAGATGAGAATCTCCTGCTGCAGGCAGGGGGTTGGACTGGATGCTCCACTGGGTCCCTTCCAGCTTTAGGATTGTGCTTCCCTCACTTCAGGGACCCCTGGCTCGGCCTTCAGGGCTGCTGCATTTTGTAGAGGCTGGGGCTAGAGCCTCAGGGTCTTGGCTAATTTAGTGAGGGGTTCCCCCCCCCCGCTGCTGGCTGCCTTGATCCTCTACTGAGGAGCCTTCTTCTGCAGGCCCATCATGGCCGGTGGCCATTTTGGGTGCACCTCATGGTGGCAGCCATTTTATAGTGGCAGCCATTTTAGTTGACTTTGGGCCTTGTGGCCAGGGCAGCCATCCTAGTTGAATTATCTGCTTGTGGGTGACTTACCTTGCTGCATTCAGCTTTACTGGACAGGTGGGCTTTAGGTTGGTCATTGCTGCCCAGCCCCTCCTCCCCCCATTTTCTCCATTGATTTGAGTTGGGGTAGCAGTTGGGGAAGCTGCTGGTGCTTGCTGTTGGTGCTGTGGCTGCTGGTGACCACTGTTGTGTGGTGCTGCCTCATCCTTGGTGCTGCTGCTGCCTCTACCTTACCCTGCTTCCTGGCTGGTCTTCTGCTGCAACTCTGCTGTTCTCTGCTGTTGCTGCTATAGCAGCCCATATCCTTTTTGGTGTTAATAAAGAACACTTGTTCTGACACTAGGCCTAGGCTTCTTTTGGGCCTGCTAGGCCTGCTGTGGCTGCTGCATTTTGTTTTGCCACTAGACCTAGGCTTATTTCGGGCCTGCACATCTTTTGTATTAATTAATTGCATTCAGGGTGTTAGTGGGTAACCCCTTGTGGGTGGTGACTGAGATTCTGCTGCAACTCTGCTTTGATTCTACAGTGCTGCATATCCTTTGTATTAATTAATTGCATTCAGGGTGGTGGTTGGTAACCCCTTGTGGGTGGTGACAAGGGCAGGTGGGTGCAGAAACGGGGTGGCAGGGCCCCTCGCAATCCCAACCCGTCTCCTCCCCCCCTCCTGGGCCAACTTCCTCGGATGGAGTTGGGAGTTATTGGATTGTCAAACCCTTATGGAGCGCTATAAGGCGCATAAGAGGGAGGCCAGGGAAAGGGCAGCCAACAGGGATGTGGAACCTTCTGCTGTTGTGCCCACCCGTACCTTGGAAGGGTCGGGGGGTTTTAATGTTTCAGGGTCCAAGCTCAAATGACGCCTTGGTGGACGCCAGGCTAGGTGTGCCCTTACTATTCATGGCCCCCTATGGGCATGGGGGCGTGTGATGGTCCCTGGATGGGTCTGCCTCGACCTTCACGTAGCCCCCTATGGGCATGGGGCGTGTGATGGTCCCTGGGTGGGTCTGCCTCGATCTTCACATAGCCAAGGGGGCAGACATTTGGCCATGTCCGTGAAGGAAAAGATATGGAGAGGCGACTACGTCGACCTCTTCAGTCCTACCCTTCCCTGGTCTGGTCAGCCTCGGAATTTGAGCTTTGGATGCAGGTTGTGGCTACTGCCGAACCCATCCAGGGTGACCGCCCAGACAGCGGTTACCTCATTGCTCGCAACCCTTCGTCGCTACCCAAGGCGTCTTCGGACGCCTTAGGGGCGCAAGGACAAAGGGCTTGCTATGAATTTGGTCTATAGGAACTTGTTTCAGGACTTGTTGCCCCCCCCTCTTTTAGCCACCTCTGTACAGTGTGTGGTGGAAAGCACCCTGCCAGCGCCTGCTCAAGAGCGAAAGGGTTTTAAGGTGCCGGGGCCAGAGGTTGCTGTAAAAGGGGCCGACCCCAGTTAAGCTGTCTGTGTTGACTGCTTTGCTTGAGGCCTACCCTGATAGGGAGGCTGCTAGGTTTTTGTTGAGTGGTTTCGTTGTGGGTTTCCGAATTCCGGCCCCTCGCCCGGCTCAGGCTTTCTGGGCGGCGAACTTGAAGTCGGTTAAGGGTAGGGAGGCTGTTGTACGTAAAAAGTTGGCCAAGGAGGTTGCCACCGACAGAGTACTTGGTCCTTTTACGTCCCCCCCCCTTTTCCGAATTTGAGAGTCTCCCCTTTGGGTGTTGTACCCAGGAAGGCCCCGGGCCAGTTTCGGGTAATTCACCATGGTATTCCCCCTCACCTGTGCTCAGTTGGGTATACTTCACTGGATGAGGCAGTTCGGCTTTTGCGAACCTGCGGGTCTGGGGCCCTTATGGCCAAGACCGATGTGGAGTCAGCCTTTCGGCTGCTCCCTATTCATCCAAGTGATTTTCTGCCTGCTGGGTATGTGGTTTGAGGGCGGGATTACGTTGACAGAGCTCTGCCCATGGGTTGTTCTGTTTCATGTTCAGCCTTTGAGGCTTTTAGCATCTTTTTAGAGTGGGCTCTGCGTACAAGGTCCCCTTTTGGGAGGGTTGTCCACTATTTGGACGACTTCTTTTTATGGGGGCGGCGCGTATTGCTCAGTGTGACAGGCTACTTGCCTCCTTTCAGAGCCTTTGTTTAGAGATGGGTGCTCTCTTGGCAGAAGAGTTGGGGCTGCCGAGGGGCCTGCCACCACCTTGACCTTTTTGAGAATAGAATTGGACACTTTGGTGCAGTGTTCCAGGTTGCCCGAGGACAAATTAGTTACCTTGCGCTACCTTTTAGAGCAGTCCTTGCATGCGAGGAAAATCTCGCTGAAGGATTTGCTGGTGTTGGTGGGTCAACACCAACACCAAGTTAAATTTGCTTGTACGGTGGTGGCCCCCGGTCGGGCCTTCCTTCGGCGTCAGTGTGATGCCATGGTTGGCTTGCAGGCACTCCACCTTAGGGTGAGGGTGGTGGCTGCCATGAGGAATGACATGAAGGTTTGGTTGACCTTCCTGTCTGACTTCAATGGCACTTCTTTCTGGGGGGACGTCCAGATTTTCAAGGCTGACCTGCAGGTCTATTCGGAAGCTGCAGGTGGCCACTGTTTTGGAGTTTATGTTAGGGGAAGATGGTGTGCTCATCCCTGGCCTCCTTCATGGACGGCGGTGATGTTGTGCATGATCTTACCTTTCTAGAACTTTTCCAGTTGTAGTAGCTGTACACATCTGGGCCGACCAATTTCAGAACTCTACAGTTCGATTTTGGTGCGACACCAGGCTGTTGTGCATGTTATTCGCAAGCAGACTTCTCGTTCTCCAAGGGTGATGCGTTTGGTGCGTGCTTTTGTCTTGCAGTGCCTGCGCATTAACTTGGTAGTTTCGATTAGTCATATCCCGGGGCTTGAAAATGGTGTTGCCGATGCTCTGTCTCATTTTCAGGACGACCGCTTCAGGCAACTCACCCCAGCTGCCCGTCAGGACCCAGACCCCAAGCCCGAGTGGCTGTGGAGCCTTGGACCGTGAGGGCGCAAAGGTTGATTATGGGTTCCCTGGCTCCTTTGACAAGGAGCAGCTGTGAAAGGTGGGAGAGTTCGAGGCCTTCTGCCAGGCCAAAAGTTTGCCTGTGGAATGGCCTCTGCCTGTGGACATCTTGCTCAGGTTTCTGCTTTTGCTTTTTGAATCAGGCCTGCACCCAAAATCCATTTCTGTGTACCTTTCAGCCCTGGCCTTTATGGCTGGCCCGAAAGGAGTGGTGGGTACTACCCAAAACTTTAAGGTCCGACCCACGCTGGAGGGCATGCGTAGGGACAGACCCTCGGTCCCGGATCAGAGGAAACCGGTGACTGTCAAGATTTTGGGGTATTTATTGGAGGCCTTTGGCCGATGCTGTAGTTCCGACTTTGAAAGAGACCTCTTTCGGGCTGTGACTCTGGTTATGTTCTTTGGGGCCTTTCGGATCAGCAAGGTTTTGGTGCGGTCTCGTTCTGCCGACCCTTCCTGGGTGTTGTGGTGGTCGGACGTGACCCTTGAAAGCGCGGTCTGTATCCTGCGGCTACGCAGGTCCAAGACTGACCAGAGGGCCCGGGGAGTGGTAATCAGGTTGAGGGCTATTCCCGGCCACGCCCTGTGCCCAGTATGGGCTCTAACTCATTACAGAGACATGGTGGTTCATTTTGTGGGCCCCTTGTTCCAACATGCGGACGGGGCTCCACTTACATTTTTCCAGTTTCGGGCTGTTTTTGCTTGGGTTGTGACCACTCTTGGTCTCTCCCCAGACTTTTACAGGTCCATTCCCTTCGGATTGGCGCTGCTACATTGGCCTTTAGTGTAGGGCTCACTGAAGAGGTCATCCGGCGCATCGGACGATGGCGTTCGGCTGCTTTTCGGTATCATGTACGCAAATGATGCTCGGGGGAGCTCATTTGCTGTGTTGTTTGATGAGTTGTATTCTGCCTTGATGCAGTTATTTACTGACTTTCTCTTTGTTTGTGTTGCAGACTCCTCTTCATCAAGACCTCTTCGAGTCCTGGTGATTGGCCACTCCATCCTCTTCTGGGCCCAGAAGTGGGGCCGAACGCAGTGGCGCCGGCTCCTGTCTTGGCCTCGGTCCAGACGTGTGTATTGCCTGGGCTGTCCAGAGAGGTATGGGGTGGGGTCAGCTGCTGCCCATAGTCAGTGAATTTTTACGTGACAACCCACCCCCTGATGTTTTGCTGGTGCACCTGGGTGAGAACGATCTGACCCAGACGAGGACGGTGGGCCTCAGGGTGCAGATTAGATAAGACCTATCACTTGTGAAGTGGGGTGCCCAGCTGTCCGGTTTGTCTGGTCTTCCTTCCCAGGTGGGTTGGAGAGGGGCTAAGGACATCCGGATTGTGATTTGGCCTGTATGCGGGCTACGCCTATGGGCGCATTTTTGTTGAGTGTTGGGGTGGGTTGGTGATTGATCACCGTCACGTCATGTGGCAGCTGCCCCATGTTTTTTAGATCAGATGGGGTCCACCTTAGTGATTTGGCCATAAAGGAATATGTTTGGTTTTTAGTTAGGGGGCTGCTAACCTGTCTTTAATGGGGCGGTGGAACCATGTTCTAGCCAGGTTCCCCGTGTGGCAGGTGTCGTGCTGGAGTAGGCAGGATAGGCCTTCGGTGACTGCCTGAGACAGCAGGGTCAGTGCTACGCATCCCTTGCCTATTGGTACCAGACCGGACGTAGGTCGGGATGGCTAGCCCTGTACCTGGGAAGTTAGGCTTGGTTCGGCCGGGCATTAATTCGGGTGTACCGAGTGTTCAGCTGCTTTGATTGACCAAGCGCCCAGCTGTCTCGACCTTTGGGTTGGTGTTGATGGGTACCCTTGCGAGGGTGACACCTGAGCCAGGCTTTCGCCATCCCTTATTTTTTAGCTACCAGCACGACAAGTTAGCAGCCCCTTTTGTTGGGTTTTAAATATGTTATATTTTAATAAAGTGGCCATCAAATCCAGCATCTGTCTCCGGCTCTTTATTCTCGGCGTGGGGGGTAATTGATGGTCAACATTCTTCAAACCAACTTCTGATTGTTAAGAAAGATGGCATCACTTGGCCTATGAGCTTCAACCAGGTAGAAATGATAGAATTGATTTGTTCATCTCTTTCCAGTAAGATATAAACACATATATTGATATTGAAGGTGACCAATTATTTCTGATAAAATAACAGAGCTTCTTGCAAGCTCTGTTGCCTATGATTATTGTAATGGGACATTAACAAATTCCAATGTTTCTACAAATAATGCATCCAGAAATAAGGTAGTGTCAATGGTTGGTCAGTTTGGACATTGACCAGTCACCCATGTACACCAGAGCATCCATGCCACCAGATATTACCCACACTCACCAATATTGGTTAGTAGTGGTGTTGGAATGATTTGGCTGAAAACGTGCACTGCTTCTGAATTTGGCATTTATCCACAAATGGAAGCCTCTCCCAAAATCCCCTGTAGGGTCTATGGGAGTTCTCCTAAAAGTCATTGGTAGGAGTGGAGAAAGCAGTCTTTACTCACAGCTGGAAAGATTAAGTGAAGGGATCTCTCTGGTCCTTGGTGACATAACATCTCTGGATCTATGACAATCACATACATCAGTTCCACCCTGTATGAAATATTTCTTGAGATTTTATTTTATATTTTTAAATTTCAAACCATGTGAAGCTGGTTACCATTTTTGGAGAAACCAACACAATGCTGGTGCTGGCAATAGGCAAGGGTTACAGAAAAAGGCCAGAATGGAAGAGTTTCTAAGTGGAACAGATAAAAGAGGGTCTTGGATTTTAGTGGCACCAGCATACAGACTGATCTTATTCCTGCACTTTCTCCTGTCCCCTCTCCCTTTCTCTGCTCAGTTCTGTGCAAATTAAATGGCTAGTGCAGATCCAAGGAAAACCTTTGGGGCAGTTGGGGCTTCTCTAAGGTAAGGGGAAAAAAACATTTCCTTGTCTTGTGTGATGTCCACAATTGTCCCCCACTAGTTACAGCACAATGTCTATTGTATTCATGGGGGACAGCAGTTAGTGCTGTTAGTAACCTCGTTAGTGCTGTTAGTAACCTAGCTTCAGTGGTGGGCTCCAGCAGGTTCGCACCTACTCTATAGAACCGGTTGTTAACGAGAGATAGGACATATAAAGTTTAAAAATAGCCATTTAAAAGTGGCTGCCAGATGGGCAGAGAACCGGTTGTTATTTTTTTTCTAGCCCATCACTGCCTAGCTTCCACTTTTTGTCTATATTGTATTTGTTTGTGTTTGACATTCTTAAAAATACAAAAATCCTGGGTTTGTTGTCAAGAAATGCCACAGTTAAAAAAATTAAATAGCATTCCCTTATATGCACATCCAGACCTTGCCTGAGTCTCTATGCAGTGAAAGATGCCATCCTGGATACAGCAGAAAAGCTTGCGAGGGAGAACCATTTTGCTGTTATGACTGTTTGCAGTGCCCAGGAGGGACCATTTCAAATGAAACAGGTAGGTGATTCATCCAGAGATGGTCTAACCTTCACCTCTCACCAATTCCACTAGGAATTGTAATTGTGCAGAGCTGCATACCTAAGGTGTATACCTGGGCAGCATTCTGCATTGTACATCAACTGGAAGTCCTTTCTCTTCCTTTCCCACATGCCTTTCAAACATATAATCAAACATGCAAACAAGATAGATAATCTTGGTCATTGACTCCACTTTGCACAATGTCGTACAAGTAGTCAAATACAATGTTACTTTGATCAGATAGTGACTTACTTTGAGGCGGGCAAGAAATCAATGGTAGGACAATGCTGGAAAAGCATTATAAAATGTGGACTATACTTGACTGTGTTGACTATTAAGGCTACAAATTTTCATATGAAAACTTCTTTTTTCAGATGCATCACAATGTGAAAGGTGTCCAGAAGACGAATATCCAAACACAAATAAAAACCAATGTGTCCCTAAAAAAATATCTTTCCTAGCTTCTGATAAAACCTTACGGATCAGTTTCACTGCGCTTGCTTTTACCCTTCTCACAGCTGTGGTGTTTGGAACTTTTGTCAGATATCAAAACACTGCCATAGTCAGAGCCAACAATCGAGATCTCACCTACCTCCTGCTCATCTCCCTCTTGCTTTGCTTCCTTTGCTCCTTCATGTTCATTGGAAGACCCAACAGAACGACCTGCCTTCTCCGACAAGTTGCTTTTGGAAATGCTTTTTCTCTTGCACTTTCTTGTGTCTTGGCCAAAACTGTCACTGTGGTTCTGGCATTCATGGCCACCAACCCAGGCAATAGGATGAGGAAGTGGTTGGGGAAAAGACTGTCATATTGTGCTATTCTTCTTTGTTCTCTAATTCAGTTTGGAATCTGTGCCATCTGGCTAGGCAGCTCTCCACCTTTTCTAGATCTTGATAAGTTCTCAGAACCTGAGCAGATTACAGTGGAGTGTAATGAAGGCTCAGACACCATGTTTTACATTGTCCTTGGCTTTATGGGCTTCCAAGCCAGTATAAGCTTCACTGTGGCCTTCCTGGCCAGGAAACTGCCTGACACTTTCAATGAGGCCAAGTTCATCACCTCCAGCATGTTGGTCTTTTGCAGTGTTTGGGTCTCCTTTGTTCCCAGCTATCTGAGCACCAAGGGCAAGTACATGGTGGCTGTGGAGATCTTCTCCATCTTGGCCTCAAGTGCTGGATTATTAGGTTGTATTTTTGCCCCTAAAATGTATATTATGTTGCTGAAGCCAAATGTGAACACCAGGAAACATTTCTTTCAGAGAAAGGGTTATGTACAATAATGTCTTTTTCTGTCACATGATTTTGTTCTTGGTTACTAATCAAAAAACATATCCAATGAGCCAAAAATACAATGTTATATCTCTGTAGAATTTTGTGATTTCATTATGAATAAAAAACACTCCAATGAGTAGAATCACGGAATCAATGCATTGGGAGGGACCTGATAGACCATCTAGTCACTCTCTTCTGAAGCCACTGTAGTTTGGCTGCATCTTTTATAAAGTGAGATGCCCAGAACTCAATACAGTACTCTGGGTGTGGTCTAACCAGTGCAGTGTAAATTACATTAAAAAAAAACTTTTTAATCAGGTGTCATCATTTACATTTTACCTTTGCATAGGAAATTATGGGCGCAATCCAGAGTAACTACGTGGAGTCCTTGCTCCGGTGTAAGAACAATTTGCTCTGGATTGCACTATGAATTTCCCATACGTTTTCACTAGGTAGTGCAATAACTAAGGGTACACGTAATGTCTCTTACATGCTCCCGTAGTTACTCTGGATTGTAGGGTATGTGATTTACAATCCAGTCCAGTGGGCATCCAGGATAGAGTCCCTAATGGCTGTCATAAAATAAACTCCAGCAATTCAGGAGCACTGGTATATTGACCAGAGCAGATTCTTCCATATCGGCTGAATTTCATCAGTTTGCTGATGATTGTAGACTAGCATAGGAGGCAGGATGGGACAGGAAGAAGGTGAAATGCTGAGTGAGGAGACAATGGTGGCAGAAGGAGGACAACATCAATTAACTGGACAGGCTTGGCAGTGGCAGAGTCTGTAGGATTGCCATAATTCTCTTCCACAAAACCGGGACAACAACTTCTCTCGCATTTGCCAGTACGTGAACACAGTCCCCCCAAAATTGGAACTGCCCCTGTTTTTCTGGACATGTTGCAACCCTAGGAGTCTGACATATCCATAAACTCAATTCAAGTACCCATTCATGGACCTCATCACCCAACCCAGGACCACAAGGACTTGTGTCAGCAATTTTGCTGGTGTAGGCCCAGGCACACCATGTCTCTGAGTAAGGAACATTTGTTCCTTTACCCAAAAGAGACATCAAAAACTGCCTCCTTCTGCTAGATGCCGGTCAGTGCATTTTAGTGCAGCCATGTGCTGTGATGGGGCAAGGAAGGTCCACCGACTCAGGAAACTCAGGATAGAATTAATGTGGTCAGATGAGGTGAAGTGACAGCTAGAAGGTGAGGATCCAAACATGGTTGACTTATGCCAGATGATATGTCTTCCTGGATTTCTCCTTGGACTCTATAGTTGGCACAAGTGTGATTAGCAAGCAGAAAACTTATGAAAGGGTAAAGGGAAATATTTTCCTTTCCCGTTCTCTAGCCTCCTTATTTCACCCCCCCCCCCCCACCCAACATGGCATAACATGCAGCCAGTTTTGGCACAGATGTGGGGAAAAGGATGTGGTCTGTAATACTGAATTTGATCCACCAGGGCTAATCTTAACTTCTTATGCAGCTAAGGATAAATGGATAGCCCTCCTTCCCCATTTCTGCACCAGAAAAAAATGGAGTTGGGTGGTATGACCTATAATGCTGCTTGATACTGCCTCAAGTTATCTAGCTCTGCACAATATAGAAAAAGCAACCACACACTGCAATCCTTGCCTTGTATCTTGAATTACAGAAGTGCAGGAGTTCTGGTTTGTTGTCAAGGGACTGTGTGAATGAGAGAGCTCCGTCACTTGCATCATTTACAGTCCCTGTAAACCAAATTGGAAGTTCTGCATTTCCACGTTTGTAGAGACGGCCACAAGAGCAATGTATGGAAGTGAATGATCCACTTTCAGCTCCCTTTTAGTGGGAACACATTGGATCTCTGTGAATCACATTCATGGTAGGTTGTACGGAGGCAGTGGTAGCAGCAGAACCATAGGCATCCTAAATTTTTTCACCTCTCACCTCCCTGCAATACATTGCCTTGCCTTATAATTAGACCATTCTTGCTTTGGACAACACAAATTCTTTTTTCTCAGTTATTTTGTGGGAATCAATAGTGGGGCAAACTGGGTTATGAATGTTAGGTCTCTGCTTACTGACCTTGATGTGATGGGGCTGCTCAGAGGAGGCTTGCAAGAGGCATGGCAAAAGAATACTGGGAACCATTGAAAGGTCTATGGATTTTGCTAATGCTGGATATGTAGACACTGCAGCTGAAATTGTCTTCTCGGTTTTTCTCTAACCAGTATAGTAAAGGTGAGTGGAACTCACCCAGAGGTGTTTGGAAAAAAAATATGAAAATGAAAGCTTGCTTTCCTAGTACACATATTCACATTCCACATCAAAAGAGAATCACTAATCTTTGGAACTTCTTCTAAATGTCATACTGGAAATAAATTACATCAATTTTATAACCATTTTCCTGATTTTGGAAAGGCAGGTCGGTGGTTTGTGAGTACCACACAATGAAGTGAGCTCACATTTCTTGCCCAGCTCCTGCCAATCTAGAATTTCCAAGGCGCGTAGATGCAAGTAGATAAATATGTACCACTTCGGTGGGAAGGTGATAGCATTCTGTGCACCTTTGGTGTTTAGTCATTCCGGCTTCATGATCATGGAGGTATCTTGTAAGGTATCTTGGAGGTATCATGGAGGTATCGTGTATCTTGTATGACCATTAGAGTCATAACTAGCAGGGCAACCTGCAGATTACCCCTTTCCCTTTATTATTTGATCATACAAGTGCTCAATTAAATGTCCACCACCAAAACCTTGCCACCATATTCACAGGGTGGAACATCAAAGGGCATTACACTGATTGGAGGAGCATGCAAACAGTTTTTGTGGCACTGTTCATTCTCACCATGGGGGTGCCATTTTTTTCAAAGCTTCTTGGATTCACTTTCAGTTCTTTTAGTTTCTCCTGAAAGATTATTTTTCCCAGCCAATATTGAGGAGCCAGACCAAGCCTGTCCAAAATCCCACTGAATGTGGGTTGTCTGGAGACCTCCAACCTCCAGTTCCTTGTGGCTATACCTATCTATGGGAAAGGCTTCAGGAGTCAACCTTGAGACAAAATCTGGAGCCAGAGTCCCGGAAGCTGTCATGACTGTGTACAATCACATTCTGGTAACTCCTGTGATGCAGCTGGAACCAATTGTATCGGCTCTGGACTATTTCAGTGATGTGGAGAGGCGGGATTTGCTGCTTGAGTAACAGTCTATCCTCCATATTAATCTACCCAGACCATCGTGCTCTGGAGAGAACAGGCAGAGCATGATACCATAGTCCTTCAAGACCGAAGGATGCCAATGAATGATGACCCAACAATGTTGGAACTGGGAGGCTATGGTGATCTGATAGTAGTTGCGCCCTTGCACAGCAGCATGGATATTCCAGCATCCCCTAAGCATTATTAAATGTTGTGTTGATAAAGTAATCAGGAGTCTAGATGATGGTGATGACTGCAGAAGACAGAAAGGTACCTGGGGAAAAACATCCAGTTCTAAGACAGTTCTTTTCTACTCATTTATTTTTTATATCCATGGATTAGATCAGTTCCTTTGTATTAAAATAAAATCATTACAGAATAATGTACAGTTAACACCACACACCTTTAGAACAAGGAACTATAAATCTGGATGGGAAGGACACTGTAACTTCAAGTGCTTAAATATTTTTTCATATTTAATGGACATGCCCCAAATCAAAATCTTTTTTGGGGGGGAGGGGGATATTGTCTTTATTGATCTTGAAACATAAGAGTCAGAATAATACACGTTTCCTCTTATTCCTGATAGTTACATGAATATGATCTATATGAACTAAAATTCAAACATTTAATTAACAAAATTAACAGTGCAATCCTAAGAATGCCACAAAACAAACAAACATAGGTATTTATATACCGCATTTTCAGGTAATCAGATTTTTATTTTGACTTTATTCTCAAGACGGTTTATGCAGGGAGGCTTACTAACTCTAGAAGGGTTTTACAATTCAAAGAAACGTTCAATATTTCAAGAACTCCTACATTGTTAGATGTTTCCTTTATGTCCACTCTCACATTCACCGGTTCACTGTTATGCCTTTAGACAGACTCCACCACTACTGCATTTCTTTCTTTAGACATGCCCACAGTCCAGCATCAACATCTCTCCATGCGCGACTTCCAGTGTTGTCGAGTTCGCGACCTACAGAATTTATCTTCCAGCAATTTACAGAAGCTGAACCAGATCTCCTGCCAATCTATATAGAAGTCCCATTGGATTCAATAGTACTTACTATAGTACTTAAAAGTGTGGTTAGGAATTCAGCATAAGATTTTTAAGTGATAAATATACTAGATCCTCACATTTTAGTCTTGACTTAATATTGAAGAACTGAAGAAGTATCTAAATGATGTATGATGGCACAATTTTCAATTACATGTTCTCCTTCCACAAAACTTTTAAAAAATATACATTAAAAAGGATTAAAAAGATAAATTGAGAAAAAATAAAATATAAGGTTATTTTGTTCTTCAACCATATGAAAATATAACTGGAAAATTAAAAGGAATTTTTTAAAAAGGTATTCTATATAATAAACTTCATTGCACCTGTATGGTTTATTAAATTGAAATTAAAATAAATTTCAATAAAATTATATTGATATCATTTCTTTATTAGCTGTTCTTTCAAGTTCAGATTAGGTCTTAGTATTATAATGTAACATTTGGGGAAAAAGATACAGCCAAGTAGTCCTGCACCCGAAACTAAAATAGAGAAGATCTCCACGGCCACCATGTATTTGCCTTTGGTGCTCAAGTACGTGGGAAGAAAACAGACCCAGACACTGCAAAACACCAACATGCTGAAAGTGATGAACTTGGCTTCGTTAAAACTATCGGGGAGGTTCCTGGCTAGGAAAGCAACCACAAAACTGACTATGGCTAACAGGCCCATGTAGCCCAGCACACAATAAAACATGGCCACCGACCCTTCCTCACACTGAATGATGATTTCTCTGCTTTGGGAGTGCAGGTCTAAAGCGGGAAAGGGAGGATGTGTCCCCAACCAGACAGCACAGATTCCAAGCTGGACAAGGGAACAGGACAGGATCATGGAGTTGGCTACTCTTTTCCTCAGCCATTTCCTCATCTTGCTTCCTGGCTGGGTGGCCTTGAAAGCCACCACCACAGTGACGGTTTTGGCCAACACAGAAGAAACTGCTACGGAGAAGATGAGGCCAAAGGTGGTTTGCCGCAGAAGGCAGGTGACTTTGCTGGGCCGTCCAATGAAGAGCAAGGAGCAGAGGAAGCAGAGGAAGAGGGAGAGGAGAAGAACGTAGGTGATGTCTCTGTTGTTTGCCTTGACCACTGGAGTGTCCCGATGCTTAACAAAGATGATCAATATCAGTGCTGTGATGAGAGAGAAAGAGAGGGAACTGGAAGCTGAAACCATTCCTAGTGGTTCTGTATAGGAGAGGAAGTGGATGACTTTGGGAAAGCATTGATCCCGTTCTTGGTTGCTGTACTGATCATCAGGACATTTGTTGCAATGATCTGCATCTAGAAAATAAAAAGGAAATGGACATTCAACAAGAAATAAAATACATAGCGATTCTTCCATATTGATCTTTCAGTGTGGAATTTTAGCACTGTGCTCAAGAGATGACTTCATTGGCAGTTATGGGAGCAATGGTGTCCCACATATATTTTTTTTATGGAAGCCATAATTCTAGGACTTTCTTTTTCAGAGGGTGATGTTGTAGTTTGGGAGGCTTACAAGGTCAAAAGGAAATTTACACCCCATTTGCTTTGGAAAACTTTCAATCTGTTCCCTCCATTGGATACAGAATTCCCTTTTTTGCACAGTTGCACCAGTTTGGGGGGGGGAATAGGATTGGTCACTGAATTTTACTTGAGGATTTATATTTTACTTCATTTGCCTCTCTGTGACTTGGTTATTCCTTTGAGCAAAGTCCTTCAGTGGGGAAAGAGTCTTAATTACAGTCCATCACTGAACAGGTTAATGGTCATCCAGACTTGCTCACCTGTCTGGTTAGAAATTGTCCCTTCAGGGCATAGAGTGCAATTGTAGCAGCAAACAGGATTCCCCTCCTGAACTCTCCTTCTATATCCAGCCTGGCAGCTTTCAGAGCATACAGAACGGGGAAGAGTCTGAGCAGAGACACAATTGAGAAGGGTTATAATAACTAGCTATCAAATGCATTTTTGATGATGATGATGATGATGATGATGATGATGATGATGATGATAACGACTAACCTTATTGAACCAGCTGTTCCATGTGATTGCATCATCATCTGTGACCAAATGTTGACCTACATGGTCTAGCCTTCCAATTTTCACTCGAGCAAAGGAACCATTGGGAAAGAGAATACAGTTCACAAGGTCATATCCAGCTGTGGACTCCTGGTTCTCATTAAGGAAGACCTCATCCCCTGCACTGTTATTAAACCTGATGGTTCTCAAAACACGGTGAAGCTTGAATACAAGAAAATACTTCAGATACTCATATTTTTCTCCAAAAACAAATAAATCTTTTGCAGAATTATGTGCAACTGAATGGACTTGATTCTAGCAAGCCTAAATTCTTTGTTACGTCATAGAAATATAAGGAGGGTCAGTGGTGTAGCTAATGATCACGTAGCCTGATGCAAATTTCAAAATGTTGCCCTGGAAGTGATGATTTCCCCGGGTAATTTTAAAAAGAAAATTTGGCAAAAACCGTCCTCTTCCTCCTTAGCAGTTCACCACCATTTGCTCTGCTAGTGGATTAGCAAAAGCACCAATTTGCTATCTGTGAAAGAAAATTTTGGTGCTCTCTTTCTGCCACGCAACTGTTTATTAATTTAAATAAATAAATAAATAAATAAATAAATAAATAAATAAATAAATAAATAAATAAATAAATGAAAATTGTGTCCCTTACTGGTATGGAAACTGTGCTGCATTACATGTATATGGAAATGAGAACTGATTCATAGTAACATCTTATTAGTTCCACACAGTATCAAAATTGCATCTCATTGGCTCTCAGAGCAATTAGTATCATGGGAATGTTTGAGTTTATAAAATCAACTTTTTGCTCCATCAGCTTTTGTGTTAATTTGTGTTAATTCATTTTCTGGTTAATTGGGCATAACCTTTGATAGAGTATAGATATTCCAATGCAGTTTGTTTCTTTGGATTCTGCATTAAATTACCTTTCCAACAAAATATATGATGTCATCATCCACACCTACTGTGTTTTAGCCGGTAGTGTCAAGCTCAGCTTGTACCACCAACCCCCCAACACCACCCAAGCTTGTAACCCAATGCAACTGCAGCCCATGCTCTTGCTAGCTACGCCATCGAGGAGGCTAGTCTTGTGCAGCAGCTAGACTATTTCTGGAGATTATCCAGAGAGTTGAACCCAGTTGGTAGAGGCCAGAGTTCAAATCATTATACATTGTGTTGTTGTGTACACAAATCATAATGGCATTATTCACTGCCCACACAAAGCTCTCAGGAGCAAATTCAGGCCAGAAGTTTGAATAAGGTTTTCTCATTCTACTCTGGATAACTCTTAGAACTCAACCAACTTCTATTATAGTTAATGTGGCTGACTCCCAGGTAACTGTGGATAAGATTGTAGCATTAATGTATTAATTGATAATTAAATGATATACATTAATTCTTAATTTATATCTCCCCTGGCCATAAATTTTGCCATTATGATTTTGTTGATTGTTTGAACATCATTAGCCAGTATTTAGTGTGACGTGGAATCCTTGACTCCAGTTTTCCCCACCCTAGAACATAGCTTGCTAATGAGGGATCCATTGTAGTTGCGGGCAGGGGTTTGAAAGGCTAGGGAGGAAAGGAAAAAACAATTCTGATTTTTTTTGAAAAGTGGAATATAAATATTATTAATAATTATAAGATGAATCTGTTCACTATTGCTTACCTGCCATGGTTGTGTCTCCATCAAATCTAGGCGGCCTCTTCTGATCTTTCTGTTCCGAGACATATAAGAATACATTTTATCTAATGCATGTGCCACCATGTGAACTGCATTGTAGGTGCCATAGCTTGGGCCAGACATGCTCATTTCAAACACTGCTCCTGGGAGCAAATCCAGCCGTTTCTCATCTTCATAGTTCTTGTCACTCTTCAAGAGGACATCATAATAAAAATCTCTGAATTCAAAGACTGTATTATAGAATTCCTGCATGAATTCACAATTGTGAGAAGGCCAGAGATTAATGTCCTGAAGATAACCCCAGAATTTTTGCACATCATTTGTGTGACTTGTGAAAGACAGAGCACCATGGAAATGTTTCAGGGACCATTCAGTTTGGAAGTCGACTGCAGTGAAATCCCATTGGACAGTCATGATCCAGACTTTCCCTGAAAGAGCCATTTGACCAAGTTTGTGAGTGAAATCCATCCACATCGTTAATGGCATGAGGACACGGGAATCTCCATATACCACCACCACATTAGCCTTTCTCTGATAGAAAGTACTACTTACATGGTACATTTGAGTGGCCAATGCCACAAGTCCTATATCAGGTGCTATATAAGATCCAGGTATAGTTGTCTGCAGTGCTTCCATGAAATCAACACAAAGGTCATGCTCAGTGAGCAATGGCACAAGAGTCCGCACAAACCTTTCCCCATTGTCATCATCTGGTGCAACCAGGCCAATCCACTTCCATCTGAAATGCTGGAGTAAGTGAATAATTCCTCGATAATGTGAGGCTTCATTTGTGACCATGCCATAAAAGAACGGGAACTGAGATTTGTCAAGGAGGACTGGATCAAAGGCACCATAACTGAGCTAAAGGGAAATAAATGGCACACAAGAGGAATTAGTTGGAAATCAGGAGGTGGGGGAAATTCTGAGGTGGGGGTAGTGTGGTCCTTGGTGGGATGGTGGGAGGTGTGGTTTAGTTATGTCAGAACCAAGACTCCGTTTATCAACCAGTGCAAAAACCTCCCCTTCCCTGCTGTACCATGACAGCAGTCCCATAACTTGTACCAGATGCAGTGCAGTTTAGATTGAGCTGTGAGGCTACAATTGTATACCACTTACTTGGGATTGGGAGTGAGTCCTATTGAATGGATTACAATGCAATCCTAGGACTGCAGTGTAAATGTTTGTTATGAGGTATCTCATATCATTGGATAGTATGCTAAAGAATACACACTGATATAATATGGCATTTTGTGTAGGAGGTTGTGCAAATACAAAGTAGTGATTTAGCAGCATTGCTAGAGCACATGGAGATGTGGTGTACACCTGGAGACATGCACGAGGTGGGGTGACAAATAAAGGCAAAGGTGTCTCCCACAGGTTGTACTGCTGGTTGTGACTGATTGTAGAGTGTGGTGCTCATCTTTGTTTCTAAGTCTATTTAGACCGTCTGGCAGCACAATCCAGAGCAACTAATCTGTCCACATAAGAGGCCTCGTGTTGCCCTATCTATCACTAGGGTGGAGATGCTTCAGATGCTCCACCCTAGTAACTCGGGAAAAGGCTTGGGGCAGTGTAAGGCAACATAGGCTGCCCCAAAACAGGTGGACCTGGGATGCCCTAATTGGGGCAGCCTAAGCAGTCAAGCAGAGGCATGTTGAGGGCATGTTTAGCATTGCCTAGGGCAGAGCAGTTACTCTGTATTCAAAGCCTGTTTTTAAGGCAGAAATGCCCTCTTCCAGTTTCTCAGAGATGTTTCACCTCAGGAGCAGGTATAGTAATGAGTACACCCATAGGGGTCCATGATAAGGCCCGAGTAAGAATGGCAGTGTTGACCAAAAATCTGAGTTCTTGGCCAGCCTAGCTGCAACTCCTGCCTCTCAACCTCAGGATATGGAACAAACTATGGCTGCCCACAAACCTCAGGATACAGCAGGCCACTCCAAGAAGCCCCTTGGATTCACTGTAGAATGTACTAGCATCTCATCAGGGACTCCTTATAAGGCAGGCACCCAGTGGCTTCACCAGACTGGTGCAGCTGGTGCAGGCCGCATTGGGTGACATGCTCTGTATGGAGTGATACGCCGGAGGAGTTTGACTGTCCTTTGGCAGGCCCCGGGGAACAGTGCGCCCATTCAGGCCTGCTCCAAGGCAGAGCAACTGCCAGAAGCTGCCACGCGTCCTTGGAGCTGGCTCAAACGGCCAACTGAGGTGCACTGTGCAGAAACACACTGAGCATGCCGAACAGCTTCAGAGGAGATTTCCTTAGAGCGGAGGAAGTCCGCCTCTGCACTGCCATTCGGCCTCACTCAGGAGGCAGAGCGGCAGCCTAATGGCTTCAGAAAAGTACTGCGCAGGCATCAGAGATGGTCCCTGTGCAATACTCTTTCTGAAACCAGTTGGCTTCAGAAAAAACTGTGCAAGCACCAACTTTGGTGACTGCGCAGTCCAGGAAGGGGGGTGCGCACATCACAGGAATGACACAAAGACTTCTGCACTGGGTGATGCACAGAGTCGTGTCACCACTGTAGGCACCACAGCTGTTCCTTGTTCAGTGTGATCTGACATGTGTGTCCTCAGGAGCAAGTCCTCTCCATGTGTCAATTATTTAGCATGCTATGGAGCAGTTAGGGCAGCCCAGGCTTCCTGATTCTCTGGATGCAGCATAACTTTCTGCTCTGGATACAGAATAGTTAGGAGAGAGCAGTTGGGGCAGAGTAGGCTGAACTTGCTCTGGATTGTGCTCTTAATTTGCCTTTAGAGCCAGCATTGTCGAAAGACATTTTCGTGGTCAATTACTAGGGGCTGTGGGTGGCTAACAAGTGGTTAGGTCACTGTGCCTGTTAAACAGCAAGCCAGGGTTCGAGACCCGGGTTGGCCCCACAAGACAGGGTGAGCTCCTGTCCATAGCCCAGCTCTGCAACGCCAGCTGGATCAAATCGTATCAGCTCTGCCTTTCCATTGGACTAATTCAGTGGTGTGGAGAGGGGGGATTTGCTGCTTGGGTAACAGCCTATCCTTCATAACAATTTAACCCAGGCTTTCATGCTTCGCATGCAGCATATGCAGCGCCAATTCTGGGATTGAAAAATGGAATAATTGCTTCCATGACTACCTATCTATAACATTAGAAAAACAATTTTTAAAACTGCAGTGTGCAGTGACAATTTATGTTGAGTCAAATAGATACATAAAAAATCTGTATATAACAAGGTTGGACCTGCATAACTCAACAGCAACATTCATCGAAAAACTTTGCATATTTCCAACTTTTATAATATTCAAACTCAATCAATATTAGGTAAGTAAAACTTTGTTTTGAAAAACGGAAAAATATGCTGAGTTCATATGATTTTCACCTCTGGTAACTCATCTCTCTCAGTTTTCCTACCTGTGGTATCTTGTACATGCTGACAAGGTTGGATAATTGGATGGAAGTTTCAGTGTCAATTCCCCCAACAATGGCCAATACTTTTCTATTCCTAGTTTCACAATTGTAATTGGGGTATTTAGTACCAACTGTATTAGTACTAGAAGTGAGCAACTGCAGTGTTCTGAAATAGTTCATCCTTTGTGTATAGAAGTTGTTAATTATGCGAAAACCCAGAGTAATATTGGATAAAATTTTAGGATTTTTGTTTATTTCAGTTATAGCGAACTCAAAGGCCATGAGGTGCTGGTAGTTCTTTGGTAAGAATCTGCAAAGTGAATTTCAGGAAAGTTGTAATATTATGTCTGAAATATAAACCCATCTGAAGAAAGAAAGAAAGAAAGAAAGAAAGAAAGAAAGAAAGAAAGAAAGAAAGAAAGAAAGAAAGAAAGAAAGAAAGAAAGAAAGAAAGAAAGAAAGAAAGAAAGAAAGAAAGAAAGAAAGAAAGAAAGAAATGTGAGTCATGCTTATTAACACTTCAGGATGAAATAACAAAAATGAGGCGTTTCCATTTCCCAGATATCTCCCAGTGATAGCTCAAGTTTCTAACCCCAAATCTCCAGTTAAAACTCAAGTCCTTATCCTCAAGTCCTTGCTTGAAATTCTTGAGTCAAATATCTAGTCAGAATCTCTAGACTCAAGTGACTCAAACTCTGGTTCCTGGTTCCAACCAGGTTCCAACTGATAAGTAGCAATTAAAAAGATAGTAGGAAAACACACACACTATGCACATAGTATAGAGTCAAGTCCCTGGCTTTTTGTCCTATATAAATTTGTATTCTTTCATGGATGAGACTCAAGACAGACTTAAAACTGTGGTGCAGGACACAAGTGTATATCCCTGAAATCTGCTATTTGGGTTTGATGTCAGCAAATATACTGGTTTGATTATCTTTATTTTATATCACTAAGATGTTCAATTGTTCATATTAAAATAAAAATAATACCATTTTTAAAATGGCCTTCCCTCATTCAAAAGAAATTCAAGTTCATTTGGGGAGTCCTGAACATCTTTGTAAAATGCACTGTTTCAGATCTTTGAGAAATAGGTTATGCAGAACTAATGTAATTAAATATATACTACATGAATATAAGTGAATTGTAAACTAATCTAATTAATTAAAATTTGCTTATTTCTTGCCAAGAAACATAATATATTACCAAAATTTTCACTGTAGTCTGTTATAGCAGTTTCCAAACTAAGGGCGCAATCCAGAGTAACTACGCGGAGTCCTTGCTCCGGCGTAAGAACTATTTGCTCTGGATTGCAATATGAATTTCCCATAGGTTTTCACTAGGTAGTGCAGCAACTATGGATACACATAAAGTCTCTTACGGGCTCCCGTAGTTACTCTGGATTGTAGGGTAAGAGCATTTTTTCATGGTCAGGAAAAGGTGTGCAAAGTTGTGCTGGATGGCTGTGGCATCACAAGTCATTCTTGGCCAATAAAGTGTTTTACAAGCTGAAAGGTTTTGGAAGCTTGTTTCTACTATATTCCCAGCTAGAGTCCAAAACCATCTCAACCACCCTCAGCCACAAATATAAGAAATACCGATAACTCCAATGTCTCAAGGCAAGTGATTTAAAATGTTTCTACATTCAGATAACTTTTTCTCTCAGTTGACTATAGGCACAATCCAGAGTAATTACAGGGAGTCTTTGCTCCGGTGTAAGAACAATTTACTCTGGTTTGCAATATGAATTTCCCATAGTTTTTCACTAGGTGGTGCCGTAACTACGTCGATGTAAATGTCTCTTATGTGCTCCCATAGTTACTCTGGATTGTAGGGTGTAGAGTATTCTGGATTGCTAGTAGAGTACTCTGTAGAGTACCAGTGTAGAGTACTCTGGATTGCTAGCCCTAGAGCTCATTCTTGTAAAAACCACACCACAATTCAACCTATTTACTAGTTTTGCTGGAGGAAAATATGGCATCATGGGATAATAACAATGTCTTAAATTTGCTTGGAAAAGTGATTTCCAGAATTGACAATAAATAGATTTCACAATACTTTCTCTATGGAGCAGCAGGGTAGAATTATTGATTTTCTTTTTCCAGAATTGGATAGGAAAAGGATAAATTAAATAACTGTTTCTCATGTTGTACCTATATGCAGGTGGGTACCTTTGCACTCTGTGGACATTTGTATCCAAATATACCTAACGAGAAGGCACTCATTTCTGAAGGCCAAATCACAAATAATCTTTATTGCTCACAGAACCAAATTTTTTTTAATGCTTACCTTATATTTTTTATTTCAATAAAACCCATGGGTGACATCTCAAAGGTTTGCAATTCAAAGTAGGCAAATTGTAAGGAAAAAATACCACCAATGAAATAATCCCCAATCCCAATGTATTCATCAAAAAGAGAACTGTATTCACAACTCGATGTCAGAGTCTTTTGGACGGTGTGAGGAGCTAGAAGTAAAAGCAAGAGCAGAAGGATGTTCATTCTGTGCTCAACTGGAGGAATCTAGCAAGCACCAGCCGTTCTCCTCATGTTTGTCTAGTGCACAGAATTTCACTGACTTCCAGCACCTGAGCCAGAAGATAGAAGTACATGATCTGATTCTTTCCACTTCAAGGAAATTGCTTCATCAGAGGTGGAGTAACAACCCTTGTGAAACTGATGTCTCTGGACTGTGCTGTTTCTCAAATCACACAACTTCATATTAATGGAGATCTTATTAGGCGATTGCAATCTCCCTCTATGTGTAGAGAATTTTAAGTACTTCCATGCTATTTTCCATGTGTGAGACAGATTGTATCCTTGATGGAGGCTTCTCCCTGAATGGCACATATGAAGCAAAATGCTCGGAGTGATTGTGTGGAATACATTTGAAAAACAATGGCTCATGTTTTCCTGATGGTCTGTGCAAATATCCCTAGGACCTTGGCAAGCAGGACAATAAATTACATATATTTCAATAATTGCAGGGGTGGTAATTATATATCTGCATGCCTGGTTTGAAGTACATTGCTCACTGGTGCTTTTGCAGTGGTTCTCAAGCTTTTTGCACCAGGACTCACTTTTTAGAATACAAATCAGTCAGGACCAGGGGTCTTTTTGAGGGGGTACTCAACAGTAAGGAGTACCAGCAACAGATAAGGTGAGTAAGGGCACCTCTGTGGCCCCCAAGGAGTCATGCTCTGATTACAAATAAAATCTTCAAAGTGAAGACCCCCCACCCCTCATGTTGATTACCCTGATGAGTACTCTCACCTTTATTTATAGAAAAAAAGAACTGGTCAGGACTCACCAGAATTGATGTCTTGACCACAAATTACATAAAGAATTTTTTTAACAATCCGAGGCTGCGATCCTACTCTCACTTGCCCATGAGTAAGCCCCATTGACTATTACTGTAAAAAGCATATACATAGTAGCCTGTTAAAACTACATGTGTAACATTTCTCCAAATGCATTAACATCCTATGGTAGCATCAAATCTAACATTTAAAATAAAATATTGAAATGAATGGGGACCACCTAAAATTGGCTCATGATCCACCAGCTTGGTCCTGAGCCACAATTTCAGAAACACTGTATTACACTGGGTCAAAAGGGCAAATGGCCAGGTGAATAGCAAGCAGCAATGTGGAGTCACTGATATGAGTTCAAAACTGAGGGCACAATACAGAAGTGCACTTGGGTTACCCTATCTATCACTGCAAGAGGGGCCAGCCTAGTAATTCTGGAAAGGCTTGGGGGTAGCCTAAGGCTACATAGGCTGCCACAAGACAGGTAGAGCTGGGCTGCCCTAACTGGGGCAGCCTAGGCAGTTCAGGAGAGTCATGTTGAGGGCATGTTTAGCATTGCCTAGGGCAGAGCAGTTACTCTGTATCCAGAGCCTGTTTCCAAGGCAGAAATGCCCTCTTCCAGGTCCTCAGAGTTATACCACCTCAGGAGCAGGTATAGTCATGAGTATTACTTATTAATGAGCACAGTTCCCCCCAGACAGCTACTGGCCAATCCAAGACGGACACCTTAGCCTCTCTGCACCAGTGATGGCATTCAAAGAAATTGACAACCGGTTCTATGCCCATCTGGCAGCCACTTTTAAATGGCTATTTTAAAACTTTATATGTCCTATCTCTTGTTAACAACCGGTTCTACAGAGTGGGTGCGATCCTGCTGGAGCCCACCCCTGCTCTGCACATGACAGGTGGGGGCAAAATCACACAAGAGCCTTAGAGTGCCAACATCCACTCTAAGATAATTTTGCTATCCCAATTATACGAAAGCATAACTGGACAATTCTAAGAAACTCTTAATAATGGTTTATTGTTTTCTATATAATATACTATATTGCATCTTTGTAGTTTCTTATATTGAAATTACAAAAATCCAAATAATTAAACTCATATCATTTTTTTATAAGCTGCCTTTTCAAGTTCAGATTAGGTCTTAGTATTATAATGTAACATTTGGGGAAAAAGATACAGCCAAGTAGTCCTGCACCCGAAACTAAAATAGAGAAGATCTCCACAGCCACCATGTATTTGCCTTTGGTGCTCAAGTATGTGGGAAGAAAACAGAC
This sequence comes from Cryptoblepharus egeriae, assembly GCA_030015325.1. Lineage (NCBI taxonomy): Eukaryota > Metazoa > Chordata > Lepidosauria > Squamata > Scincidae > Cryptoblepharus > Cryptoblepharus egeriae. Next base: position 84,650,245 of record JAREYC010000004.1, read on the forward strand.
CCAGACACTGCAAAACACCAACATGCTGAAAGTGATGAACTTGGCTTCGTTAAAACTATCGGGGAGGTTCCTGGCTAGGAAAGCAACCACAAAATTGACTATGGCTAACAGGCCCATGTAGCCCAGCACACAATAAAACATGGCCACCGACCCTTCCTCACACTGAATGATGATTTCTCTGCTTTGGGAGTGCAGGTCTAAAGCGGGAAAGGGAGGATGTGTCCCCAACCAGACAGCACAGATTCCAAGCTGGACAAGGGAACAGGACAGGATCATGGAGTTGGCTACTCTTTTCCTCAGCCATTTCCTCATCTTACTTCCTGGCTGGGTGGCCTTGAAAGCCACCACCACAGTGACGGTTTTGGCCAACACAGAAGAAACTGCTACGGAGAAGATGAGGCCAAAGGTGGTTTGCCGCAGAAGGCAGGTGACTTTGCTGGGCCGTCCAATGAAGAGCAAGGAGCAGAGGAAGCAGAGGAAGAGGGAGAGGAGAAGAACGTAGGTGATGTCTCTGTTGTTTGCCTTGACCACTGGAGTGTCCCGATGCTTAACAAAGATTATCAATATCAGTGCTGTGATGAGAGAGAAAGAGAGGGAACTGGAAGCTGAAACCATTCCTAGTGTTTCTGAATATGAGAGGAAGTGGATGACTTTGGGAAAGCATTGATCCCGTTCTTGGTTGCTGTACTGATCATCAGGACATTTGTCACAATGATCCGCATCTAGAAAATAAAATATAAATGGATATTCAACAAGAAATATTACATCATAATACATATATTGTTCTTGTAGTCATGTCATGAGAGGGAAGGGGTCCTCCATATGTTTTTCATAGAAGCCAAAATTCCAGGATTTGCTTTTTCAAGAACTATTTTCAATAGGTATTTTCAATATCAGGTATTCAATCTGATATCGCAGGTTGACAGGCTTAAAATGGTGCAAAGGAATTTTAGACCCCTATTTCCTCTGGTTTCATTCTGCTCCCACCACTGCCCCTAGATGCAGCATGTCCTTTTTTTATACAGCTGCACCGGTGGAGGAAAATGTATTTTATTTGAGTGGTTCTCTGTTGCTTCATTTGCTTCTCTGTGACTTGGTTGTTCCTTTGAGCAAAGTCCTTCACTGGGGCAATACTCTTAATTACAGTCCACCACTGAATAGGTTAATGGTCATCCAGACTTGCTCACCTGTCTGGTTAGAAATTGTCCCTTCAGGGCATAGAGTGCAATTGTAGCAGCAAACAGGGTTCCCCTCCTGAACTCTCCTTCTATATCCAGATTGGCAGTTTTCAGAGCATACAGAACGGGGAAGAGTCTGAGCAGAGACACAATTGAGAAGGGTTATAATAACTAGCTATCAAATGCATTTTTGATGATGATGATGATGATGATGATGATGATAACGACTAACCTTATTGAACCAGCTGTTCCATGTGATTGCATCATCGTCTGTGACCAAATGTTGACCTGCATGGTCTAGTCTTCCAATTTTCACTCGAGCAAAGGAACCATTGGGAAAGAGAATACAGTTCACAAGGTCGTATCCAGCTGTGGACTCCTGGTTCTCATTAAGGAAGACCTCATCCCCTGCACTGTTATTAAACCTGATGGTTCTCAAAACACGGTGAAGCTTGAATACAAGAAAATACTTCAGATACTCATAATTTTCTCTAGACAAATCTTCTGCAGAATTATGCACAACTAAATGGACTTGCTTGTAGCTAGCCTAAATTCTTTGTTATGTCATAGGAATATGAGGGTCAGTCTTGTGCAGGAGCTAGACTATTTCTGGAGTTGGACCCACTTTGTGTTAGCCACATTGCATTGTTGTGTAAATATATACACAATGACACTGTATACTGCCTGCACAAAGATCTCAGGAGCCAGTACATACTACAAATTATGTACAAATGACTGGTTTGAATAAACATCTCTAATTCAACAATTTAGATCTCAACTCAGTTCATTTCTATTCAGATGCAAATTTCATTATAGTTAATGCGGCTTATTCTCAGTTGACTGTGGATATGATTGCAGCATGAATGTATTAACTGATATACATTAATTCATCATTTGTATCTCCTTTGGGTATCTGCCTTGGAAAGGGAAAATTGTTTAATAAATTATTATTTTTATATAAATGTTTAAAATAAATAATTAAAATATGTGGCGTTTGAAGGTATGAGGCTGCAGTCTTAATCTCCAGTTAGGCCAGTGATTTTCAACCTTTTTCATTTTGTGGCACACTTAACAAGGCACAGAAATTGTCAAGGAACATTGTCAATTGTTTTAACCATTGACAAGGCACACCAGACTGTTCAAATCTCCCAATTTTCCTATTAATGAATGTCAATCCCCAAATTCTCGCTGCACACTTGAGAACGATCCGTGGCACACCAATGTGCCAAGGCACACTGGTTGAAAATCACTGAGTTAGGCTAAGTCCCAGAATAAGTCCTTTGCTAACCCTGGGGTGTCACAAAGTAACTTTCCCACTCCTGGGTGGGCTAGGCCAGTGCACAGGCATATACTGACCTCCCCACACCCTAATATGTATAAAAACAATGCCATAAATTTGGCTATAAATTATTGTGTTGATTGTTTGAACATCATTAGCATGTATTTAAAGTGACATGGAATACTAGAATCATAGACTCATTGGCATAGCTATGGAGGTGGAGGGGTGCAGTTGCACTGGGTAACAAGCTTTTTTGTGGGGGCGGGAAACAAGCTGAGCTTGACACTAGCGACTAAAATTGTGAAAAATGGGGTATGCCTGAATGATAATACCATCATGTTATACATCATTAGAAAGATAATTTAATGCAGAATGCAATTAAACAAACTACATTGGAATAGCTTTATTCTACCAAATGTTATGGCCTATTAAGGAGAAAATGAAAATAAAAAGCCCATTGAACAAAATGTGGATTTTCTTAACACAAAACGTTCTCATGATACTGATTGCTCTGAGAGTCAATGAGATGTAATTCTGATACTACAGGGAACTAATGAGGTGTTCCCAGCTCTCCTTTCCATGTAGGTATAATATAGTTGTCCATGCTAACTGGGTATACAGGTACTTCTAAATGGTGCTCATATTTAGGAGGGAAAGAATAACCATCCTGTCTCAGAACAGTATCCCTAACCAATAAGGGACACAATTTTCTTTTTTTTTACTTAATTTGATTTTTGCTGCAATCCACTTTCCTGGGAGTAGGCCAACTGAATACAATAGGACTTCTGAGTAGACAGTCTTAGGATTATACTGTTGTCACAGGGAAAGGGGGAACAAAATCTTCTTCAGCTTCAGTTAGAAAATAGATCCTTAGCCAAGCCACTAGCAGAGCAAATGGGTGGTGAACTGCTGATGAGTATCTTAAAAAACACATTTCCGGTTGTGACATCACATTAACTACGCTACTGCACAGACTCACATACTATTACTATGGTTTTCAACACCCTAAAATATAGCTGTGCTAGCGTTAGACACACTGTGGTGGGGGTAAAGGATTGAGAGGGAAAAGGGAAACATTTCTGATTTATTGTGCTATGCATATTGTTTGGTTGAAAATTGGAATATAACTATTACTAAAAATTATAATATGAATCTGTTCAATCATTGCTTACCTGCCATGGTTGTGTCTCCTTCAAATCTAGGCTATCTCTTCTTTTTCTGGATGGAGACCTATACGAGTATATTTTGTCTAATGCACGAGCCACCATGTGAACTGCATTATAGGTGCCATAGCTTGGACCAGACATGCTCATTTCAAACACCGCTCCTGGGAGCAAATCCAACCTTTTCTCACCGCCACAAATGCTTTCCATTTGTGACGGGGCAAGGTCAGAATAAAGACTGTTACAGCGATAGACTCTTCTGGAGAAACTTCTCATGAAATCACAGTTTTGCGACGGCCAAAGGTTAAAGTCCTGAAGATAATCCCAGAATTCTGGCACATTATTTGTGTGGCTTGTGAAAGACAGAGAACCATTAAAAGGTTTCAGAAACCAGAGACCTAGAGTGTCCATTGCAGTGAAATCCCACTGAACTGTCATGATCCAAACTTTCCCAATATGAGCTGTTTGTCCAAATTTGTAACTGAAATCCATCCACATTGTTAAAGGAAAGAAGTCACGGGAATGTCCATATACTACTACCACATTGACTTTGTTATGGTAAAAAGTAGTATTCACATGGAAAATGTGATCCCACAATTCTATATAAGCTCCAGATATACTTGTCTCCATCATTTCCGTGAAAGCAACACAAAGGTCGTGCTCAGTGAGCAAGGGCATAAGAGTCTGCACAAACCTTTCTCCATTGTCATCGTTTGGAGCAATCAGGCCAATCCAATTCCATCTGAAATGCTGGAGTAAGTGGATAATTCCTTGATATTGTGAGGCTTCACTTGGAACCATGCCATAAAAGAAAGGGAATCGAGATTTATCACTCAGGTGTGGATCAAAGGCACCATAACTGAGCTACAGGAAAACAAATGGCACATGGGAGGAATCAGTCTGGGATCAGGAGGCAGGTGCATTCCAGCATGGGGAGGGAGGAGGGCCCGGGGGTATGATGTGGGGTTTGGATGACTGTAATGCGAAATCCAAACCCTTGTACTGTGAGGCCACAACTATACCCACTTACCTGGGAGTAAGCCTCATTGAATTCAGTGGCTTGCAATGGACATGCCTAGAATGCACTGTAAGGGTCTATTGTGAGGTTATGTCATCTCACTGGATTAAATCCAAAAGAGCGTACACTCACATAATACGGTTTTTTCCCCATTGCAAATGAAACAGGGTCAGTACACTATAAGAAGGTACTGATAATGTAATGTGTGAAATCTTGTGCAATTGGTTGTGCAAATGCAAAATGCAAAATAGGGAATGAGGCTGCAATCTAAATTCCAGTCAGGCTCCTCTAAGCCCTGGTATGTACTGTGCTGACCTGGAGGTATCACAAAAGCACTGTAAGACATTTTTTGCCACTCTTGGAGGAGTGTTAGGCAAGTACACAAACATACATTTGCCTCCCTACATCATGGGAAGCAAAAACTTGTGCTGGGAAAACCGATGTGTTGTGCCAACCTAGGTTAAGACTGTACCCTTAAGTAGCACAAACACAGGCATCAGTCTGGTAAATGATTTTATAATTCTTCAGACGAGAATCCAATAGCAGTTGATTTCAAAATGTGTTTAATTTTCCATTGAATGGTGAACTTTATGTGTCACCATAGAAAAATGTCTGAAAATAGATGTAGAGTCAGGTTGTCTTAAAGGGGCTCTCTCTCTCTAAGAAAGATTCTCAAGGAGGAATTTCCAGTGGAAAAAGGCTTACATTGGCTTCAGGCAACATAATCTTAGATATATCCATAGAAATACAACTCGACAAAATTGTGCTTCAGACAAATAGAAGGAAATAGGATAAAATACAGCTAAAAACAGTATAAATTCTCAGCAATTCATGAAAAAAACTTTGCATATTTTCACTTTTTATAATATTCAAACTCAATGAGAGGGCTGCAGTTGCTCAGTGGTTAGAACGCTGGGCTAAGAACACTGCTTGTCCAGAATTCTGCTCATCAGGCCAGCAGTTCAAGACCCAAGTATTGCCAGATGGGGTGAGCTCCCATCCTGAGCCCGGCTCCTGCCAAACTTGCAGTTCAAAAGCATGCAAGTGCAAGTAGATAAGTAAGTACCATTTTGGTGGGAAAGGCAACATCCTGGCAACAGGTCCCTGCAACAGGCCGGCCAGGTTTACCCATGTTGTGTCCATCATGGATTGGATGAAACTCCAATCCACAACAAGCAGACACCATCTCGCATGGTACAAACACTAAATATTCAAACTCAATCAATATTAGATAAGTAAAACTTATTTTGAAAAATGGAAAAATATGCCAGTTCATACTGGAGCATAGCAAGGTAATTAGAAAACAGTTCATACTGTTTTTTACCTCTGGAAACTCATGCCCCTTCTTTATTCTGTCTCTCCCAGTTTTCCTACCTGTGGCAACTTGTACATGCTGACAAGGCTGGATAACTGGATTGAGGTTTCAGTGTCAAGTCCCCCAACAATGGCCAATACTTTTCTGTTCCTAGTATCACAGTTAAAATTGGGGTTTTTAGTACCAATTGTATTGGTACTAGAAGTGAGCAACTGCAGTGTTCTGAAATAGGTCATCCTTTGCACATAGAAGTTGTCAATTATGCGAAAACCCAGAGTAACATTGGATAAAATTTTAGGATTATTGTTGATTTCAGTTATAGCAAACTCAAATGCCATGAGGTGCTGGAAGTTCTTTGGTAAGATCCTGCAATGTGAATTTCATAGAAAGTTTGAAGATTTTGTCTGAGATACCAACCCTTCTGCTTAAAGAGAGAATCTTGCTTATTTTTAACTTTAGGAAGAAATAACAAGAATGAGGAGTTTCCATTTCCCAGATATATCCCAGTGATAGCTCAAGTCCCTACCCCAAATTTTATCCACAAGTACTTGCTTGAAATTCTTGAGTCAAATCTCAAGTCAGAATCTCTACACTCAAGTGATTCAAACTCAGGTTCATAGCCACACAACTGATAAGTGCAATATAAAAGTCAGTAGGAAAACAAACACACTATGCACATAGTATAGAGTCAAGTCCCTGGCTTTTTGTCCTACATCAGTTTGTATTGTTTCATGGATGAGACTCAGACTTAAAACTGTGGTGCGGGCCTCAAGTGTATATCCCTGAAAGCTGCAATTTGAGTTTGATGCCAGCACATACACTGGTTTGATGATCTTTATTTTATATCGAGGATGTTAAATGGTTTTATATTAAAATAAAAAATAATACCATTTTTAAAATGGTCTTCCCTCATTCAAAAGAAATTTAAGCTCATTTGGGGAGGCCTAAACATCTTTTTGAAATGCACTGTTTCGAATGTTTGAAAAAATATATTGTGCAGAATTAATATAATTAAATATATACTACATGAACACATATGAACACACTTCATATACTACATGAACACATGTGAATCATATACTAATCTAATTAAAATATGGTTATTTCTTACCGAGGAACATGATACAGTAAGGGAGGCTGCTACATTTATAAGCACTAGCCACAGCTATGGGTACGGCACTCATCCCTGATTCTAAGCCAAGAGCCAGCATTGTCCAAGGACACTTGCATGGTCATGTGGCCAGCATGATTACAAACTGAGGCACATGGAATGCTGTCAACTTCCTGAACGCCGTCAACAACATAGGTGTCAACAACAACAATGCTGTCTGCATGCAGTTGCATGCTTTTAAACTGACAGGAGCTGAGCTAAGGATGGGAGCTCACCCCCATCTTTCAGTACTTGGGTCTCAAACCACTGACCTGCTGACTGGTATTCTGATCCAACAATAACCAACCGCTAAGGCACAATCAAAAGTTGAACCTGTTACAAAATTATGATATAAATATGAAAATAGCCATTTATTACAAGGGTCCTGGAGTCCTTGAATCATACATCAGCTATCATGCATAATGTTGGAGACACTATATTTCAAGGGTGCATACAAAAGAAGTGTATGCAAGAGAATTGGCGTATTCTGATATTCTGATCAAGCAGTGTTCTAACCTCAATGTTTTAAGACTGAACCACTGCAGTCAACACACATAATATAGTACCAAAATTGTCATTGCATTCTGTTACAGAGGTTTCCAAACTGTGGGTTATGAGCCACTGAGCAATTTTTTACGGTCAGGAAAAGGTGTAGAAAAATTGAGCTGGTTGGGTTTTCACTAGCTGAAAGGGTTTGGAAGCACCTTTCTGCTCTATTCCCAGCTAGATACCAAAACATTTTTCCCCGCAGCCCCAAATTTAGGAAATTTGGATATCTCCCAATGTCTCTAGGCAGGTGGTTTTAAAAGTTTCTACCTTCAGATAACCTTTTTTTTCTCAGTTGACTATGCTGCTTGCCCTAGAGCTCATTCTTGTAACAACCACACCACAATATGATTCATTTACTAGTTTTGCTGAGAGAAAATATGGCATCATGGGACAATAACAATGTCTTAAACTTGCTTGGAAAAGTGATATCCAGAATTGAGCACAAGTGCATTTAAGTATAATGCAGGGTAGAGCAGCAGGGTAGAATTATTGATTTTCTTTTTCCAGATTTGGAGCATAGCAAGGTAATTAGAAGATCACAGTCTCAATTTTAAATTTATTTATATCTAAAGCATAAGTGATATAACTGTTTTTTAGGGTTTACGTGTGAGCTGGCGGATACATTTGTACTCTGTGTACATTTATATCAAAATATTCCTAAAGCCAATTCACAAATAATCTGCATTGCTTTCAGAACAAAAAAAATGCTTACTGAGTATGAGATATTTCAAAAAAAACCACAGGTGACATTTGAAAGGTCTGCAATTCAAAGGAGACATAGCGCAAGGAAAAAATACCACCAATGAAATAATCTCCAAGCCCAACATATTCATGGATCAGAGTACCAGATCCACAACTAGATGTCAGAGATCTTTGTACAGTGCGAGGTGCTAAAAGTAAAAGCAAGAGTAGCAGGGTGTTCATTCTGTGCTCAGATTGATGGATCCAGCAAGCAGCATGTTTGTCCATTGTACAGAATTTCAATGGTTTGCAGTATTTGGCCAGAAGTTAGAAGTACAGCATCTGCTTCTTTCCAACTGCACTTCTAGGAAACAGCACATATAGAAGTGGGCAAACAGCCTACATCACCATGGTACTTCTGGACGATGCTGTGCATCAAACACACATATTCATGTTAAGAGATGTTATTTGGTAATTGCAATCTCCTACATACACAGCATTTCAAGTACACCCATGTTATTTTCCACATCTAACAGTGGAGATGTGAGAGAGACGGCACCCTTCCTGGCCCTCTACACAGGCTTCTCCCTGAATGGCACATGGGTTCTTTATGAAACAAAATGATGAAAATGATTCTGTGGAATACTTTTGGAAAACAATGGCTCATGTTTTGCTGATGGTCTGTGCAAATATCCCTAGGACCTTGGCAAGGAGGACAATAAATTACAGATATTTCAATAATTGCAGGGGTGATAATTATATATATGCACATGCAAGATCTGAAGTACATTTTCTCTTTGTATGCTTTTGTACAGTATTAAAGCTGTACAAACTTTTTGGATTGCAACCCACTTTTTAGAATAAGAATAAGTCAAGATCAATTGGAAGTGGTGTCATGATGGGAAATGAAGTCATCAAGCTAGAAAATTTTTTAACAATCCTAGGCTTTAATTCTATTCACGCTTACCCAGGAGTAAGCACCATTATATCATTGTAAAAAGCATATACATAGTAGCCTGTGAAATGTACACATATGTAATATTTCCCCAAATGCAATCACATCCTTTGATTCCATCCAGTCTAATATATTATTATCTATTATTTCAATAAATATATTTCAATACAATTGGCTTGTGAGCCACCTAGTGACTTGATGATTCAGACAGGATGGGTAACACCACTACTGTCCACAGTGGTTAAGGGTGCAATCCAGAGTTACAAAGGGGAGTCCTTGCTCCAGTGTAAGAACAATTTACTCTAGATTGCAATATGAATTTCCCATAGGTTTTCACTAGGTGGTGCAGTAACTACGGGTGCACATAATATCTCTTATGTGCTCCCATAGTTACTCTGGATTGTAGGGTAAATCATGATTTTTTAGGAATACCATCATGTTATATATCCATGTGAAATTTACAGCAGAATCCAATATAAGAAACCTACTTTAAATACTTCCATTCTATCAAAGTTATAGCAAAAAATCCTAGTGTGGGCTATGATGTCCACTGGCCAGTATATTGCCATGCCAACCAGTGATGGGATTCAAAGAAATTAAGAACTGGTTCTCTGCCCATCTGGCAGCCACTTTTAAATGGCTATTTTTAAACTTTATATGTACTATCTCTCCTTAACAACTGGTTCTATAGAGTAGGTGTGAACCTGCTGGAGCCCACCACTGATGCCAACTGTTTGGGTGGAAGTCCATCATGGGGTGGCACACTAGCCTCCCACACTGGGTGATGCAAACTATAGTGATATCATTACATAAGGGAGCTATGTTTTGAGTCCTGTTCTGCTTAAAAATATATTTCCTAGATGTCTGTGTTATCGCAGTAGAGATAAGGAGTTGGGTAGCCCAATCCTGAGCAGTCCAGAGGAGCAGTAGTGCCAAAATGGCTGCCAGGATTGCTGCAGATTACTTGGGAGGAGGGGACTCAGCACTAAAGCAGGCCTCCGTCAGTCTTGAGAGACTATGGTATCATGCTTGGCGCTGCATACGCTGCATGCAAAGCACAAAAGCCGGGGTTGGATTGTTATGGAGGATAGGCTGTTACCCAAGCAGCAAATCCCCCCTCTCCACACCACTGAATCAGTCCAATGGAAAGGCAGAGCCAATATGATTGGATCCAGCTGGCATCGCAGAGCTGGGCTAAGGACAGGAGCTCACCCTGTCTTGTGGGGCCGACCCAGGTCTCGAACCCTGGCCTGCTGTTTAACAGGCACAGCGTCTTAGCCACTTGCGCCACCCACCCCGGCTATTTAGCTAGCACAGAGTAAAGTTGGGCCTGAGCCACTATGCTGGGGGCTGGATTTGGTGGCGCAGTATGCCAGCAGTACTGTCCCCCTCTGACCCCACTCCCCTCCACACACAAATCAGTTTCAGAATTACATTTTGAAACCTGCATTTTGAAACAATGTGGTTAACATGGTAGACAAGACAAGAGTTGGATGAGCCAATGGTTGGACTTCAATGGAATATAATACAAAATATAAATGTTTCAAAAGTGTTCCTTGTCAATGTTTGTTTGAATAGACACTAATATCTAAATTGTTTTGATAGAACACACATTAACAGAGAAATCTCTTTTCCACCTTCATTCCTTGATGAAGAAGCAATAGTAAGGGAACATTTGTTCCTATACTTGTGGGCAAGCTTCTGAACCACTGAGGTGTCTGCCCACTGCTAGCAAATTCTCTGGTGCCGTTTTGCATGGACCCACACCTCAGGATCAGGTCTAGGAAGAGGGTCAGGATTTATGAGCTGCTCTTCAGACAAAGATTCCATCCTGGATTTAATTTACAATTTCCAGTCCCTACAGACACCTTCTTCCTCATTCCTCTGCCACCGTTCTGCCTTCGCCAATCCCATTGTGCCTCCCTCATCTTCTTATTTTTTTTCAGTGGGTTTGGGTGATCTGGCAAGAATCAAAGAGTTCTGCATGCTACTGGAATGTTTTTTACAACTGCCTTAAGGCATTTGCAACCTGCATTACATGTGTTCTAGCCCACGTAGGAGTAGGCAGAAAATGAGGTGGTTCATTCCAAATATCTACACTGCTTTCTTTTATGCAACTAGTTTCTAAAGAAGCCTTGCTAATGTTACCAGGTACTCCAACTTGATCGAATTTCTTTTCTTGAAAATCTTGTCCTTTGTGTTCTGTCAGCAAAATAATATAAATTTTATATTATAAATTTTAGGGACAAAAATGCAAACTAGCAACCCAGCACTGGAGGCAAAAATGGCAAAAATCTCTACAGCCTGACTGACTCACTGACTCACTGACTGATTCACTCATCAACAGTCAGCCAAAACTGCAGGGCCTAAAAGCATGAAATTTGGGTGGGTGTTCCTTCTGTGATGAAGGGAGTCAATAAAGAACTGGTTTTCAGAAATTCCAACTGGAAGGGTGTGAAATGGGGCGCAACGCATTTTCCTCCCTATACTTCACATTGAAGAATCGGTGACTGAGGGATGCACTGCCCCATCCCACGGACCTAGAAGCATGAAATACGGGGAGGGGAATCCTTACGTCACATGAACACCCACCAAGAACCGATGTAGAGAAATTTAACCCTTAATGGGCTGAAAAGAGGTGCAACATGTTTTGGTCCTATACTTAACGTGGAAGACTGACCAACATCCAGTCAATTTGGTGCTCTGTGCCTGATGCACTGGGGGAGATGTTATTCAGTGGGAGGGGTTGCACTGGGGAGGATGCTGCAGATGGGGGTGTTGAGCATGGGAGGTTTGATGTGCATGGAGGACTGATGCACATGGGGGATGTTGCACATGGTGGGTTGATGCACATAGGGTGTTGATGCATATGAGGGGTTGATGTACATGAGGGGTTGATGTGCATGAGGCGTTGATGCACATGGGAGTTGATGTGCAAGACAGAATGCTGCGCATGGCGGAATTCTGCACATGGTGGAATGATGTGCATAGGAGTTCGATGCGCATGGGGGATGATGCACATGGGGATGTTTAAAAAAGCTTTTTAATGGGGGCAGAGGTTGGGGGGCTTTTTATCATTTTTTGTTTTTATCGTTTTTAGTCTATGTTTTTAGCTTTAATCTAATTGTATTTTAACTACATTTTAATTGTGTTTTAATCTTTATTATCGTATCTAATTTTAGTGGTGTTTTATTGTTTTTTAATTGTTGTTTGGCCAGCTTGAGTTCCCCCTTGTGGGGGAAGAAAGGCGGGATACAAATTGCTTAAATTAAAAAATTTAAAAAAATGTTGTGCATGGGGCTTTGATGCGCCTGATAGGGGTTGATGATGCACATGGGAGTTGATGCGCATAGGGGTTGATGTGCATAGGGGGTTGATGCGCATGGGGAATTGATGCATAGTGGAGGGATGGAGTACAGGGGAATTTTATTCCCGCAATATAGGTATGTTTTCACTAGTAAATAGATCTGAAATGAGCTGCGTTAAAGGTAAAGTTGTCCTCTACATCCATGCTAATCGTAACTGACTCTAAAACTTGACATCCATCAGTCTTGAAAGACTATGGTATCGTGCTTGACACTGCATGTGAAGCACGAAGGCCTGGGTAGATTAATATGGAGGCTAGGCTGTTACCCAAGCAGCAGATCCCTCCTCTCCACGCCACTGAAATAGTCCAATGGAATGACAGAGCTGATAAGATTGGTTCCAGCTGTGTCACAGAGCTGGGCTCAGGACAGGAGCCCACCCTGTCTTGTGGGGACCCAGGTCTCAAATCCTGGCATACTGGTTAACTGGCACAGTGTCTTAACCACTTGCGCCACCCACAGCCCACGTAGCTGACTCAAGTTGAGCTGCATTATTGTGAAGACTGAATACATTGAAAGCATTCTGATCCTTCCTGTTAACTCAGCAAAGAAAAAACTTTTTTGATGTTGTTGTGTAGGATAGAAATATTTTTTTCTGTTCTTTAGTACAGAGAACTCAGAGAGAACGCTTGTGTCTGGCACAGTCATTATCTCCCCTGTATTTATACAGTGATTGAGAGTCCCAAGGAACTTTCTGAAGTAATTCCATTGAAATAAACAGTGAATTTGAAAGGAAAAGTGGATTGCAAAACTTGTCAAAACTTGCCTAAGTGACGAAGTCTGATATGAAACATATATTTTACTATAGAACGTCTGTAGATTCGGGAGTCGGTACTCCTTCACAATCAGTGGGAACAATAGATCAAACACTGCGGCGCAAATTATCAAGCCTACCGTGTTCAGCACAACAAATTCTGTTTTGTGTTGTTATTCATCAGTGTTGTTCAGCAGGCATGGAAGCAGCAAGCCTTCCATGTCTAAAAGGAATGTGATGGTCTCTGCAAAGATGCTGCTCCTCTTCCTCCTGCTTGTGTTCCTCCCTGAAGCATCCAGCAAGAACTGGCAGGGAAAGCACAGAACCACCACTGCCAAATACTCATTCAATTATTTTAAGCCAGGAAACCATATCATTGGTGGAATTCTATCTTTGAGTGTTGGTTTATTGCCATGAAAGTCCTTTAATGCCCAACCACAGCACTTCAGTAACTTTGACTATATGTAAGTGTATATGCATTTTAGCTCCAATACAATATAATGGTGATGCAGTATAATACAAAACCTGGAGGTTTTACAGAGAACTGATCAACATGTAATCACATTCAAAAATGTTTCTTGATTGTAGGAGGAGTAATCCTAACCATCTATATTGTGGTAATCCTCACCAACCAAATATTTACTGCAGAGCTTCTCAACCAGTGGTTTAGGGTACTTGAGGTGGCATCAGGTTGGCACCCATGGGACTTTTGGACACCTGCTATCTGGTAGCCTGATCAAAAACACTATAGAACAAACAGTGATAGGAAGATCCAAAGCATGCTTTTCCATGCTCACAAAAGTCCTTCCATCTGTACTGAACTGTAGTTTCTGTTTCTTTAAAATGTCTTGTTGGCTTACACAAAATACTTGTACAATTCTGAACAAGAAAAATGCTTTAAATGGTACTTAGTAACAAACCCAGTTTGTAAGTCAAAGCATCTCTTCAAGCAATCACAGTATTCTCCTAGAGTAGAACCAGAAATTACCTCCTTTGTGCTCATATCACCCCACAGGACCCAAACCAGTATCACTTATTAAAGTTTCATTAGGAGGGTAGCAGAAAATCCTCTGTGTGCTTCCAAAATTTAAAGATGCCTAGCTTTTTCCCATTATCACTCACTATGAATAACACTCACAATTTTACTAAGCTCCACTAGGAGATTATAATTCAATCAAATCATCTGTCCCTCAGTTTGCACATCAAGAGCCTAACCTCTTTGTAAATGTGACCAACTAGGCTAAACACCCTAGATAAAATGTTGCTGATTTCAGTTTTTTCTGAGGGAAGAAGACAACGAAGGATGGTTACAGTCCAGTCCTGATCTACCTGGCTCCCAAAGATGCAGTAGAAACAAAATGACAGTTTCTGTATCCTATTCACACTGTCCCTTTGTCCCCTTTAACTAGGGAAAGGCCTAAGCCTTGCAATGGGGCTACTCATGTCTGTGCTGGCTATTTTGCCTCGTTGGGCAGGGAGACCTGATGACAAGTTTCTGGCCTTGTCCCACTCCTGCCTCCTGCCCTGCCTGCAGAAAGGCTCCATGTCAAGCAGGAAGATCTCGCATGGGATTCTGGATCTGGTGGAGAAAAGTTCCCCCTGTCCTTTCCCGCTCCCATACCACTCCACCCTCGCCTCATCCTGGAATGCCTTCCCCCATTCTTGCTCACCTCTCTGCCACCTGGAACTCATCTCTTGCTCGGGTGGCATGCAGCGGGCCTCTGGCTCAGTGCGGACTGGTACTGACACAGTGCTTAGTGTTAGAAGCATGCCTTACACCAGATTTGTCACACTCAGCACACTCAGGACTAGCACTGAGAATTCAGGATTGGCCTTTAGATATTGCTTTTATACTGGCAATAAAAAATACAACCATAAAATCACAATATCTTATTTGTGTTGTGATTTATGGACATGATCCAAAATCAACTGAAAAATATGCCAGGACATTACTTTGAGCTGCCTTGGGTAGCAGATGGGTCAGTGGAAACTTGTTCTGGCAGGATTACTGTAGAATTGGTTATTATTGCTGCACTATCTATCTATCTATCTATCTATCTATCTATCTATCTATCTATCTATCTATCTATCTATCTATCTATCTATCTACCGCTTTTCAACTAAAAAGTTCACAAAGCGGTTTACAAAGAAAATGGAAAAATAATAATAATAGCTAATTAAAAGCTATCTAGAAAGATTAAAACATGTTTCCAGCCCCAGGGCTTTCCAATATGGTGACACAATAAATGTAAATAATTTCATAAAAGTTATTAATTTTATTGTAGTTTCATTTCAAAGAACTTGCAGCATTCCTTGGCCTTCATTTTTGCAATTGATGAGATCAACAAGAATCCGAACCTATTACCCAATGTCACCCTGGGCTTCCAGATCTATAATGACCTCTTCCAGAATATAGTAGCTGATATCACCCTTTCTCTGTTGTCTGGACACAATCAAAGGATCCCTAACTTCTGGTGTGGAGGTCAACATAAGATGGCTGCAGTTGTGGGAGGTCTGATCTCTGATATTTCCATACGAATAGCTACCATCTTAGGTCTGTACAAGACTCCACAGGTAGGTGTGAAAAGGTAGTTGGGGAATCTACTTTAACAAATTAACTATGGAAAAGATGATTTCTCGGCTGCACCACACTTGAAGCAAAAGATGGATAATGAAAAGAGCAGCAATTTTAGGGTGCTAGATGCTAAGATCTGTGCTCTATATTATATGGAGAGGTGATCACACAACCGACTGGTGATAAATAAATATATGAGTAACTCCTCATGGGTTGCCCAATCACCTGTCAGTCTCTTACAACCTAGGGCATATGACAGGCTACTTAGGAGCATATTCTGAGGAGAAAAAAGTGAGGGAGGTATTAAAAGGAGGATAAGTGTCATTCAGAGTAATCCAGAGTTAGGATAGTGAGAAGGGCCCTAGTTGGGCGGCCTCAAGTAGGCTGCATCCACAACAGAAAGTAATGCTGAATCCAGAGAGTCAGGATGCCTGGGCTGCCTTAAATGCTCCAGAGCATGCTCCGTAGGCACCAAGTCAGTGGAACCTGGGGATGGATTGCTCCAAGGAGACCCCCCCCCTCAGATCACACTGAACAAGGAACAGCTGCCTTATAAGGAGCCCCTGACAACCTTATAAGGTTCCTGCCTTATAAGGAGCCCCTGACAACCAGTCACAGCTGCAGCTTGAGACTGCAATACAGTTTACAGTAGATGCAAGGGGCTTGTTGGCGTGGTTAGTGGGCTGCTGTAGTTGAGCTATATCCTGAGGTTGAGAGGCAGGGGTTGCAGCTAGGCTGGCCAAGAACTCTGATTTTTTGTGAACATTGCCATTCTTACTCTGCCTTGACATGGATCCCTATGGATCTATTCAGATTTATACTTGCTCCTGAGGTGGTATAATGGTGAGGAGCTGGAAGAGGGAACTTCGACTAGGAAACAGGCTCTGGATATAGTATAACTGCACTGTTCTAGGCCATGTTTAACATGCCTCAACATGCCTCTCTTGAATTGCCAAGGCTGTCACAGCTAGGACAGCCCAGGTCTATCTGTCTTAGGGCAACCTAAGTTCTTTTAGGCTGCCCCAAGCCTTTTTGGC
This sequence comes from Cryptoblepharus egeriae, assembly GCA_030015325.1. Lineage (NCBI taxonomy): Eukaryota > Metazoa > Chordata > Lepidosauria > Squamata > Scincidae > Cryptoblepharus > Cryptoblepharus egeriae. The sequence continues at coordinate 84,667,264 of JAREYC010000004.1, forward strand.
ATAACTGGGCTGCCCCATCTTGGAATTGGGCCACCCCAGAGATAGATAGGGTAGCCTGTTATTGCAGCCATTATTGAATTCTGCCAGGCTGCATTCATGTGCTCATCGTGCTTTGTGACTTACCCTACAATCCAGAGTAACTACAGGAGCATGTAAGAGACTTTACGTGCACCCATAGGTACTGCACCACCTAGTGAAAACCTATGGGAAATTCATATCGGCTGATCCACCAGCTGCAACCATACCTGAGTCGTTCAGATCTGGCCACGGTAACCCATGCCCTAGTGACATCGAGACTAGATTATTGTAATGCGCTCTACGTGGGGCTGCCTCTGAAGACGGTGCGGAAACTTCAACTAGTCCAGAATGCGGCGGCCCATGTGGTTGCTGGGGCTCGTCGGTTCGACTCTGTCGGACCACTGCTTCAGCGACTACACTGGCTGCCCATTCATTTCTGGGCTGAATTTGAAGTGCTGGTCCTGACCTTTAAACGGCTCAGGTCCAGCGTACCTGAGGGACCGCCTTCTTCTTTACAATCCATCATCAAAGGGGGCCCTTCTGACTGTGCTGCCACTAAGAGATGTGAGAGGTGTGGCGGCCAGAGATAGGGCCTTTTCAGTGGTGGCACCCCGGCTTTGGAACTCCCTCCCCTTAGAACTGAGGAAAGCTCCCTCTATACAGACCTTCAGGCGGAGCCTTAAGACTTTTTATTTTAAAAAAGCATTTTAAATGGGGCATAGGTTGTGGGGGGCAGTTTTATTGTTTTATTTTTACTGTTTTTAACGATGTTTTTAGTCGGTTTTAATTGTTCTTAGCTTTTTAAATTTAATTGTATTTTAATTGTTTTTTAATTATGTCTTAATCTATATTTATAATTTGATTTTAATGGTGTTTTATCCTGTTTGCTGTTAGCCGCCTTGGGCTCCCTCTTGTAGGAGAGGAAAGGTGGGATATAAATAAAATAAATAAATAAAATAAATAAATATTGCAATCCAGAGCAAATTGTTCTTACACCGGAGCAAGGACTCCCCGTAGTTACTCAGGATTGCACCCTTAGTCTAGTGGCATAAGACCTGGCTAGGTTTCGGGCCACATGTAACATAGTATAGTATTAAGACTGTCATAGTACTATACATAGTATAGTATTAAGACTTAATACATAGTATAGTATTAAGACTTTATGGCTCTAATAATAATTTTATTCTTACTCCTCAGCTGAGTTTTGGATATGTACATGTAAGACTGAATGATAAAAATCAGCTCCCTTCTTTATACCGAATGGTTCCAAAAGAGGCTTCTAAATATGAAGGAATAGCACAGTTGATAAGGTATTTCAGGTGGACCTGGATTGGTCTCATTCTTCCTAACAGTGACAGTGCAGATGGTTTTGGAAAACGTATCTCATCCATATTCAGTAGGTATGGCATCTGTATTGCTTTTGTGGAAACAGTGCCTGCAGTATCCATTCAAGGGAAGGACACCAACAATTATGTATTTGCTAATAAAAACATTCTAGCAGCTCTTGATGAAACTAAAGCCAATGTGATTGTGACGTGTGGGGAAATGCTTTCCATGGAAGTATTAAAAATGCTTCTGAATTGTTATTCAAAGGCACCAATGGGGAAGATTTGGATTGCAACTGGTCAGTGGGACTTAACCTCAACTGCTTCTCGGGAGGCTTTATATATCAGGCACTTCCATGGTTCCCTCTCCATTTCAGTCCACAAAAATGAGGTGCCAGGATTTTCTACCTTTCTCCATACTTTGAACCCTTACCACCACCAAAAGTATTTTTATTTACAGGAGTTCTGGTCAGTTGCATTTGGGTGTTTAACATCAATTACGTATCTGACCATGGCTGGACAGAATATCAAAAACTGTACAGGGGAAGAAAAGCTGGAGAGTCTTCCTGAGACGGAGTTTGAAATGAGAATGTCTGGTGAGAGCTACAGCATCTACAATGCAGTCTATGCGCTGGCACATGCTTTACATGCCATATACACACTGAAGCAAAAAAAGCAGGTGCAAAGACTCAAGCCTGGACTTCAGACAATAGAGCCATGGGAAGTAATGTGAGAACCTTTCTTTCAACACTATTGCAGGGATCTGGCTGCTGTTCAACCTACTCTTTGGTAACAGTGGCATAGCTAAGGCGTGTATCTTCCAATATCTAGAAATTGCTACCTAGCAATGCAACACAACCACAGTGGTACCTTGGTTTATGAGCATAATTTGTTCTGGAAGCATGCTTGCAATCCAAAACACTTGTATATCAAAGCACATTTTCCTATAGGGAATAATGGAAACTCAAGGCAATTTGTTCCACGACCCAAAAATATACATATAAAAATGACGACAATACTGTAATATAATACAAAATAGTAAAGAAAATACAAATATAAAGAATAAAACAAATTAACCTACACTTAGAATGCAATCCTAAGTAGGTCTACTCAAAAGTAAGTCCCACTGAGTTCAATAGTACTTACTCCAAGAAAAGTGTGGTTACAATTGCAGCCTTAGTCTCTCAGGTATCTCAGGCTGCAATCTTCCCCTTTAAAAAAGAGTGAGCTCCAATGATTATACTAGATTTACTTTAGAATAGATACACCAAGCTAGGTCTTTCAGGTGCCTTTCCATTGCACCCCCTTACATAGGAGTGGGCTCCATTGTCTGTAATAGGCTTACCTCAGAATAGACATGCATAGGCTGAAGAGCTGCCGGCCTACTTACCACTTACTTCAGAGTACCACTTACTTCAGAGTTCCAGCTTACTTCAGAGTAGACATGCATAGACTGAAGAGGTAGACATGCATACGCTGGAGAGGCTGAAGAGGTTCCAGCCAAGACTATGTTTTTCTGCTTGTTTATCAAGATCTTGCTTGTATATCAAGTCAAAATTTATTAGAACTGTTTGCTTGTCTTGCAAAATATTCTCAATCCAAGTTACTCTCAATCCAAGGTTTTACTTTATTCTGAAAGTAAATAGGCTTCTAAGCAGTGGCAGCTGAGTTGTGTTTGATTATCATATCCATGGATATTGTATGGTTATAGAAACTCTCCACAGATGGATAATGTGCAGGTGCAGTCCGTTTGCACCTTGCTCCAGTGTCCTTGCTCCAGTATAAGAACAACATAGCCTGCAATCCTAAACACACTTTCCTGGGAGTAAGATCCATTGAACCCAATGGAACTTACTTCTGAGTAGACATGGTTAGGATTGTGCTCTTACTCTGGATGCCAATATGAATTTCCCATAGGTTTTCACTAGGTGGTGCAGTAACTATGGGCGCATGTAAAGTCTCTTATGTGCTCCCATAGTTACTCTAGATTTGGGGGAATGTTTTTTAATTGCTCTTGTAACCCTCAGGTTTTGTATTTATAGCTTCATCCATTTTTGAGAAAACTCTCTTTCAACAACAGTGCTGGGGAGGAGATCTTTTTCAACAAAGACATGGAACTGTCCAATGGATACGACATTGTGAACTGGATTGTTTTTCCAAATGAATCTTTCACCCCATTGAGAGTTGGGATGCTGGGTTCCCGGGAATCCCCAGTTCAAAGCTTCAGCATCAAGGAGGATGACATTATATGGCCCAGCAGGTTTAACCAGGTTGGTCTTCCAGACATTAGTGTTTAGTGCTGCTTTCTTTTCACATGAGATATTTCAGTATTTAAAAAAAAATCCATACTTCATTATTAATGCTGTGATTGGATTGCCTGAAGTTAAAGCAGTCAGTTACACTATTATAATTTTTTTAAAGGGAAATTAAATCGGTGTCATTTAAAATGGGTTTCTCTGTTATCTATGGGTAGACTTTGCCTGTTTCTATCTGTACTGAGCGATGCCATCCTGGACAAAACAAAAAAATTCGTGAAGGGGAGCCAGCTTGCTGCTATGACTGTTTTCCATGCCCAGCGGGGACCATTTCTAACCAGACTGGTTGGTGATCCCACAGATTCAATAAATTCAATTTTCCATTTCACTATGGACATGCAAAAAGGTTTGGCTTATTGTTTTCAGTTGTCTCATTAACTTAGGGTGCAATCCTGACTTGAGGCCAGAGAGAATTTTCCAGCCTAAGTAGGCCAAGTGACTGAGCTATCACTTAGGCCAAATCTACAGGGCTAGGAGGTATCTAAGCTGCCCTAACTGCTGCTGAAGATGCAGCAGCACAAGGGCAGCTTGCTCACTGGGCTGGTGTAGTTGTGCCATATCCTGAGAAGAGCTGTTGTAGTTGTGCCATATCCTGGGAAGAGCTGTTGTAGTTGTGCTATACCCTGAAGTTGAGAGGCAGGGGTTATACTTAGGTTGGCCTAGGTCTCACTTTTTTTGCCATCACTTCCATTTTTATTCTGGCTTATCATGGACCCCTGTGGGTCTACTTAGATTTACACCTGCTCCTGAAGTGGCATAAGTCAGAGGAGCTGTGAGGGAGCATGTGTACCCTGGAAAGCATGTGTGCCCTGTGAGCATGGAAACATGCTTAACATGCCTTCAACATGCCTCTGCTGAGCTGCCTGGGCCAGCACTGCTAGGTTGACCCAGGTCCATCTGTCTTGGGTCAGCCTAAGTGGACTTAGGCTGGTCGAAGCCTTTCTTGTATAGCTAGGCTGGCCTATCTTAGAATTGGGCCAGCCCTATGATTGATAGGCTAGCCCACGTGCACTTCAGGATTGCAGCCTTATTTTCTTTTCTCATATCTATTCCTTCATTGGACTTTCTCATATCCAGACTGTTTCTTTGTCCTTGTAGGCTTCCAATGTAAATACTTGCAGTATTATTCAAGGTTTTTCATGGTACCCTGATGGTGGCAATAACTCCCTGCAGAGGTGACCGCTCGTTGCCATTTTGATTTCCCCATTCTGCTAGAGATGCCATCTAATAAACATGCCTTGAAATTTATAATTGGGCTCTTCCAGTATAGTGGTAGCACCTACAGGCTCTCATTCCAACCTTTTTTGGTCTGCTTCCTCCTCATACCATTCCACAGCTTGTAAGGATTCCTTTCCACTCTCCATTCCAGCATCTCAGCAGAAGTGGTGCTGCTGAAAGGGTGGCCTTGAGCTCCATCAGTACCACACTTTCAGCCTTCCATGGACTCAAAGGTCTTTATAGCTAAATGGCTCAAAGTTCATTATGTTTGACATAAGACCAGCTCTAGTGGATATATGCAAGATAAGAAGAGGCTAAAGAAGCTTTCCCTCTAATCTGCAATGATTCAAATTTCAATGAGCCAGTCGAGCCCTGAGGCAACAAGAGATGTTAATTTACTCTACAACCATATGATGGGGGTGACAACAAAACATAATTTAAAAAAAAATTGCTTCCACTGAAAACAGCTGATTTAAAGATGCATTAATGCTTCCCAAACTGGGGCTCTGAGGGAAATCATAGAAACCAGACAGGGAAGCCATGGAATCCTTGCAAAAAAAATTTACCATCCTACTTTGTATAGAACTGTTCTACGTGGAGATCCATGGCCAATGGCCAAGTAGATCAATGATCCAGTAGATCAAGGAAACTACACATCTAAAAGTTGGAAACCATTGAGCTATGTCATCACGACTCGCTTAAAACTCAGAGAAGAGAGTTGGGGGAAGCAAACACATGGTTCTTTCTACTGTTTACAATGCCTGCCATCGTCAAAGACACAGCTTTGTTAATCTATAATTTTACAGAAGTTTTAATTGCATGTTGAGAGTAATTGTACTTGACATTACCATAGTATTTTATTCTGAGGGAAGCTGAGATACTGTGGTTATTCCTGTTTTGAGGTAAACTGCCTTGAGTTCAATGGGATTACTATCTATCATATTCAATGGGATTACTATCATTTGAGATAACTTTAACCTCAAACGATTTGATTGCAAACCAAGGATTGCAGCCTGAAGTGAGTCCTTTCATATAATGAAAAAATGTTTCTTTCACATGTGAATCAGTGAGCTGAGTGCCCCAAACGTCAGCATCCAAACCAGCAACAAACACAATGCATCCCAAAAGACATCACATTTCTAGCATATGATGAACCTCTGGGACTGGGTTTGGCTTCCTCTGCACTTTCTTTTGCTCTGCTCACAGCTCTGGTGCTGGGAATCTTCCTTAAACACAAAGACACTCCCATCGTCAGAGCCAACAATCGGGATCTGATCTACCTTCTCCTGATCTCCCTCCTGCTCTGCTTCCTTTGCTCCCTGATGTTCATTGGACAACCCAGCAGGATGACCTGCCTCCTCCGACAAGCCACTTTTGGCAATGCCTTTTCACTTGCACTGTCTTGTATTTTGGCTAAAACCATCACTGTGGTTCTGGCGTTCCTGGCCACACATCCCGGGAGCAAGATGAGGAAATGGGTGGGGAAAAGACTGTCGCTTTGGGTGATCCTGATTTCCTCCCTCATTCAACTTGCAATATGTACCAGCTGGCTGATTACTTCTCCTCCATTCCCAGAGCTGGATATGTTCTCCCTGCCTGGGCAGATCATAGTGGGATGCAATGAGGGCTCAGGCACCATGTTTTACATTGTCTTGAGTTACCTGGGCTTTCAGGCCAGTGTCAGCCTCACTGTGGCCTTCCTGGCCAGGAAACTGCCTGACACTTTCAACGAGGCCAAGTTCATCACCTTCAGCATGTTGGTCTTTTGCGGTGTCTGGGTCTCCTTTGTTCCCACCTATCTGAGCACCAAGGGCAAGTACATGGTGGCCGTGGAGATCTTCTCCATTTTGGCCTCCACTGCCGGGTTGCTGGGCTGCATTTTTGCTCCTAAAGTATATATAATTCTGCTGAAGCCAGAAATGAATACCAGAAACCTCTTAAAGAAAAAGAATTCATCAGCCCATTAGCTCTTCATATTTTCTAATTATGTAATCTGGATATACTGTAATCTATAAACTTTGTAGTTAATGGGCATCCTTTGAATGAAACTGTACAATCCTACATTTTGCTGAACACTTCCGTCATTTTAATAGCGAAGTGTGCATCTGAAGGTTAGCAATATAGTACGATCTGAGATAAACAAGCTCTGGCGCAGGTGACGAGCATGGCACCTGCCCAATTTTCAGTGGCACCTGAAGACCTGGTGAGCAGCAGGGGTGTCTCTGTGGCACCCACTTTATCCCTGCAGAGTGGCTCCTTTTCTACTCCCCTGCACTCTCCCGGGCTGGAGCACTCTGCAGAGGCTTCCAGGCTTCCCACCCATTTCTCCTGGAATGGACTGTCTGCTTACAAGGAAAAGGAGGACAATGAAGATTCTTTTCCAGGATACATGGATAAAAAGAGGACATCTGATTAAAAAATAAAAACAGACTTAAACATCCCCTCCCCAAAAAAACTTTAAAACCCCAGAGGGATAAGGATAGGAAATGAGGCTTGGGGGGAGGGGGAAGAGAAATTTGGACTATTTTTAGAAATAAAATAAAAAAAATTTTCAAAAAAAAAATTCACATTACCTGGAGAGCCAGTTTCTATCATTTTGAAATGATGGTATTTGGGGGGGGGGGGGGGGCTGCCTTCTGAAGAACTCTTAAGGTGCAGGTGAGTGGGATCAGGGCCATGCTGAAAGCCTTGTACCCCCGGACTGACCTTCCACACCAGCTAAAGTGTTTGCTTAGTTGTGAGTAAACACGGCTGTACAGTGAAGAGGGAATTTTGGGGGCTGCGCTCATTGGATCCAGAACCTTCTGGTGTTCTTGGATTGCTCTCAGCCTTCCCTTTCCTTTGGACTATGGCACATTTCCCGACTCACAAGTAAATCCATGATATGAATTACTTTCATTTTCCCATGCATTTTTATGCATATTTTTGCTTTTAAGTTTTTTGGCCATAATGATTCAAAGGAAGGAGCTATTTCAAAACAGATTGCTGCATTGGATTCAGCTCTTCAAGGCAAATCCCACAACATGACATGACGGGGTAGTGCACATCATCACTAAGTTGATTTTGGGGGGTTTCCAGGACCAAGACGGCGACTTGTGACGCTCCTGAGGGTGGTTCATGACCTCCCTGGGGGTCATGACCCTACTTTGAAGACCACTGCTGTAGTAGATGATCATGTGTAAATACTGAGATATCAATAAAAATAAAGGTACTCATTGAAAAGAGATATCAATAAAAATAAAGGTACTCATTTAAAAATTATCTTTGCACATTTACATTTTCCTTCCTCATTGAGATTTCAGATCAAACTCTGGGTAATATCCTCTGACTCATTGCAAGATATCTCTCGTCATGTTGGAACATTCTCTATTAGTATCTAACTACGTGTATCCATTTTACACTAGGATTCTGTTCTGGAACCTCCCATGGATAAAAAAATCTGTATACAGTGATGCCTCATGTGACAAATTTAATTCATTCTGGAGGCATGTTTGTTATGTGAAACGTTCTTTACGTGAAGCAGATTTTCCCATAGGAAATAATGAAAACTCAGATTATTGGTTCCCACAACCCCAAAAGCCTCTTTCACCCCCTTCCAGTTGGAATTCCAGTTGCACCCCTTTCACCCCCTTCCAGCTGGAATTTCCGAAAACTGATTCTTAGTGCACCCCTCAGTCAGGGAAGGAACATCCACCCCAAATTTCATGCTTCTTGGCCTGGCGGTTTTGGCAGGGTGTTGATGAGTGAGTGGGTGAGTGAGTGTCAGTCAGTGAGTCAGTCAGTGACTTTTCTCCTTTATATATATAGGGGATTATATATATCCCCTAGCCCCAGGGGATTTTATATATATATATATATATATATATATATATATATATATATATATATATATATATATATATATATATATATATATATATATATATAAAAGACTAGACAGTACAGTAAAAACAACTAAAAGCAGTTGCATCTTTATGTATACAACCTTATTTTCATTCACCATTTATATTCATATACCTTTTCCTTTATACACCAGTACAATAACCTGGATTTGGAATAAAGGCATTGCAAAATGCTTATCCCCATTTAGCAGTCCCCAAATCCAGTAACTAGTGATTTATTCCTGGTAACTTCTTCTTTAATGATGGGACATTATTATTGTGGCAATTCCAGGAAGATGTTTAATGTGTAGAAGCATGAAAAAAATTAAAGCTGAAATCCTAAGAGCACTTTCCTGGGAGTAAACACTATTGAACACAATGGGACTTACTTTTGAGTAGACATGCTTAGGATTGCTCTGTAAGGCTACAATCCTATCCTCCAGTTAAGTCCTGTGCTGGCATGGGGGTGTCACAAAAGTGTCATAAGGCATTTCAGCACCACTCCTGGAGAGGTTAGGCCAGTGTGCAGACATGCACCAGCCTAACCACATCACCAAGGGAATGGGGAAACCGGTGAGTTAGGTTAGGATTGTGCCCTAACAGTGCAATCCTATTCATATCTACTCAGAAGTAAATTCAATTTAATTCAATGGGGCTTACTCCTAGGAAAGTGCTCTTAGGATTGCAGCCTAGGTTTCTTATGTCACAAGGAAAAAAATTAAGTTACTTCTTCCTGGATTAAGTATTGAACTAACTGTGAACGTTGCAACCTTTTTGAACCTAGTTGTTAATATAGGGGATTATATTGAACCTAGTTGTTAATATAGGGGTCATCTTCCATTCTTATTGTTTTTCAGAGTGGCTGATTTTTCATCTGTTATATGTTTTTAAGGGTTTTTATGCCAATAATGTAACTGAACTGGGTAGATGTGTAAGATCATGTGAGAAGTATACACAATTTCCCATTGCTTACTTGCACCATGAATAACAAGAATGCATTTCCAAGTTGATAAATTCCTGTTTGGACTAAACCTGTTAAAACCCTTAGAATACCAGCTTTTTTATCACCTAAGACCACCACGCTCCAATGGGTCTTCAGGTCAATAGATGGACCCTGTATGACCCTGTACTATAGTTTGGTACATATAATGAATAAATGTTGTGAAATGAATAAATATTGTAAAATTATGAATTTTGGTTATAGTTTTAGCTAGCAAAATATTGAACCTATGAATCCCGTTTTTATTTCTCACCTGAGACTACCAGGATCCAATAGAACTTCTATGGAATAAGCAATGAAAAGTCCAATGGACCATGCGGGATTAGATTGCTCAATTTGAATTTACAGAAAAACTGTAAATTCAAAACATTCAAGCCTTAGGATTAATAACTGTCAAATTAGCAGTAAAAAAGGTAATAGGTTGTTGTCAAATTATAATAATAGATTCCATAAAAAAAACACAAAACTAACTTCAGAAAATGTCCAATGGTCCAAGTGGGGCATCTAAGGGTTAACGCATCTGAGTTGAATGTGACTCTATACATAAACAGTGACCCTTGATACTCAACCATAAAGACAAACTAAAGTGGAGCCCCTCAGAGGGATTATTATATCCCCTAAAATTATGCTGTGATTGAATGTTATCTTCAAGAAAGCCCCAGGGGATTTTCAGAACTAACTTTCAATATTATAAACAACAAGAAAGAAAAAAAGCCGTGTATTGTTGACGTTGTCTAAAACTTGCATAAGCTGCCATAAAAAGGTATTTTTGCTACTGATAGCCATGCCAATTTAGGTGCCAGCTGAGCTCCTTCACAGGCCTAGATTATATATAATTATAATTTTCAGCCTAAAACGTGTGTTTCTCAATGAAGATTCCAAATTTTAAAAGCAATGTGATGGTCTTCTCAAAAATCATACTCCTCTCCCTCCTCCTTCTGTTCCTGCCTCAGGCTGTGGGCAAGAGCTTGGAAAGAGTCTGCAGAGCCACAACTTCCAGATATGGATTTGGTTATTTCAGGCCAGGAAACCATGTTATTGGTGGAATTCTGTCCATGAATGTGGGTATTTTTCCAGAAGAGTCCTTCAGGACTGTCCCTTGGAATTTCAGTGATATTTCAGTCTAGTAAGTGTGTATGTGGGTTAAATCTAGTGCATTAGAATGTGCATTATATAGCAAGATTTTCTTTATGCTTATGTTTTATTACACTATCAAACGTCTTTCCTCACTATAGTATCCTTCAAATCAAGTAATATTCTTATTTTAAATGTTTTTAGAGCCTGCCTTGATTTTGACAACGTTGCCAACTCTAAGGAAGTCTGGGATGTTTCTAAGACTGACAATGCCTCTTTCATTCAGATTATCTCAGCCTTTATTGAAACAATTAAGATTTTCTTGTGGTTTAAAAAATGGTTTGTTTTGGTAAGAGTTCAAGGTCAAATTCAGCTTCAGAGGGTCCTGGAAGAAACTGATTATCTAGATCCTTTCCAGTTTGGTTTCAGGCTGGGGTTTGGGACAGAGACTGCCTTGTTCACCTTGGTGGATTACCTACGCCAGGGAATGTACAGAGACAGTGCATCTCTTTTAGTCCTGGACCTCTGGCCTTAACATCATCAACCGTGGTGTCCTTCTAGAATGGTTAGATGGGTTGGGGATTAGAGGCATTGTTTTATGGTGGTTCCGCTCCTTCCTAGCAGACAGATCCCAGGAGGCGGTGCTGGAGGATGCTTGTTTGGCACCCTGGCCTCTTTGGTGTGGGGTGCTGCAAGGTTCCATTCTATCCCCCATGCTTTTTAACATCTACATGAAGCCGCTGGGAGAGGTCATCCGGAGGTTTGGAGTAGGCTTACGGCCATCAGTATGATGATGACACTCAGATCTATCTCTCCTTTCCTCCTGATTCCAAGGAGGCAGTTGAAGTCTTGAATTGCTGTATGGAGGCAGTGAGGATCTGGATGAGTGCAAACAAGCTGAAAGTAAATTCTGATAAGACAGAGGTTCTTCTGCTGTGGAAGACCTCAACTTGGGTGTTGGTCCATCGGCCTGTTCTGGATGGGGTTGCACTCCCTCTGTAGGAGCAGGCTGCAGCTTGAGGTTCTCCTGGATCCGCAGCTGCTCCTGAAATCCCAGGTGTCTGCTGTGGCCAGGAGAATCTTTGCCCAGCTTTGGCTGATTCTCCAGCTGCAGCCATTCCTGAGTCATTCGGATCTGGCCATGGCGACCCATGCCTTAGTGACATCTAGACTGGACTATTGTAATGTGCTGTATGTGAAGCTGCCTTTGAAGATAGTCCAGAATAATGAGTACAGGATATGGTGTCCCATGTGATTACTGGGATTCATAGGTTCAACTAAGTTGGGCCACTGCTACTGCAGCTACACTCGCTGCCCGTTTGTTTTTGGACTGAATTCAGAGTGCTGGTCTTGATCTTTAAAGCCCTCTACAATTTGGGCCCAGGGTATTTGAGGGACCGCCTGTGTCCAAACAACACGACCCATCATTTAAGGTTATTGGGGTGGGGGGACCCTCTTCACTCTGCCACCACCAAGAGAGGTGAGAGCTGTGGCGGCTAGGAGCAGGGCCTTCTCGGTGGTTGCACCCCAGCTCTGGAACTCTCTCCCCTTGGACTTGAGAACTGCTCCCTCTTTGTATAGCTTTTGGCAGGGCCTGAAAACATTCTTATGGACAAAGGCTTTCAGCTGATAGGGAGATTTGGAGTAAAATCTTGTTCTGCATTTAGTAGCGTTTTTAAAATGGTTCCTTAATTTGATTTTGGGTGATGGGTTGTTTTTAAATGTTTTTAAATGTCTCTTTTTTACATATATGTCATGCTATTTATGTTGTTGGCCACCTTGAGTCAGTTTAACTGAGAAAGGTGGGGTAGAAATCCCATAAACAAACAAATTAATCTTAAACAATATGCAACAATGATTCCCATTTTTTTTGTAAGGGTTATCTGGTAAGTCATATTTGTGGGTAAATCAATTCAATTCAATTCAACTGTGTTAAAACAGTATCATGTAGTACAATGTCTCTGAGAGATCCCCATAACCTTGCACTGTTTGTAGTTCTCTTAAATGTGATTATGAAACGAACAGCACAATCCAGAGCAATTAACCTGTCCACATAAGAGCCCTTGGGTTGCCCTATCTATCACTAGGGTGGAGCAACTGCAAGATGCTCCACCCCAGTTACTCTGGAAGAGGCTTAGAGCAGAGCAAGGCAACATAGGGTGCCCTAAGAAAGGTGGAGCTGCCCTGCCCTAACTGCTCTGCCCTAGGCAGTTCAGGAGAGGCAAGTTGAGGGCATGTTTAGCATTGCCTAGGGCAGAGCAGTTACTCTGTATCCAAAGCCTGTTTCTAAGGCAGAAATGCCCTCTTCCAGTCCCTCAGAGATATACCACCTCAGGAGCAGGTATAGTAATGAGTAGACCCATAGGGGTCCATGTTAAGGCCCGAGTAAGAATGGCAGTGTTGACCAAAAATCTGAGTTCTTGGCCAGCCTAGCTGCAACCCCTGCCTCTCAACCTCAGGATATGGAACAAACTATGGCTGCCCACAAACCTCAGGATACAGTAGGCCACTCCAAGAAGCCCCTTGTATTCACTGTAGAATGTACTGGCATCTCATCAGGGACTCCTTATAAGGCAGGCACCCAGTGGTGGCACCAGACTGGTGCGGCTGGTGTGGGCTGCATTGGGTGATGCACTCCGTATGGGGTGATGCACCAGAGGAGTTTGACTGTCCTTTGGCAGGCCCCAGGTGTCAGCACACCCAAGGTGGAGCAGCAGCCAGAAGCTGCCACTTGTCCGTGGAGCTGGCCCAAACGGCCAGCTGAGGTGCACTGCGCAGAAACACACTGAGCATGCCAAACAGCTTCAGACGAGACTTCCTTAGAGTGGAGGAAGTCTGCGCCTCTGCACGGCCGTTCGGCCTCACTCAGGAGGCGGAGCGGCAGCCGAATGGCTTCAGAAAGAGTACTGCGCAGGCACCAACTCTGACGCCTGCACAGTCTCCTCTGAAGCCGAAAGACTTCAGAAAAGTACTGCACGGGTGTCAACGATGGTGCCTGCACAGTACTCTTTCTGAAGCCAGTTGGCTTCAGAAAGAACTGCGCAGGCGCCAACTTTGGCAACTGCGCAGTCCAGGTGGGGGGTGCGCGCATCCCAGGGGTGACACATTGACTTCCGCACTGGGTAATGCGCAGAGTCGTGTCACCACTGTAGGTACCACAGCTGTTCCTTGTTCATTGTGATCTGAGGGGTGACTCCTTAGGAGCAAGTCCTCCCCATGTGTCAATTACTTAGCATGCTATGGAGCAGTTAGGGCAGCCCAGGCTTCCTGACTCTCTGGATGCAGCATAACTTTGAGCTCTGGATACAGAATAGTTAGGAGAGAGCAGTTAGGGCAGAGCAGGCTGAACTTGCTCTGGATTGTGCCCTAAATAGTGCTATCCTAAAACTTCCTTCAAACACAGCCTTCAGGCGTCTTCCAGATCTGAATGGCGCTATGCCTCTGAACATTACTTACTCAGTAGTATTTTAGTGCTGACTGTTTGATTATATTTTTAATAGGATTTGGTAGGATTGGAACATGGTGCTAATGCCAAGTGCATACAAAATAAAAAAATGTATAAAAATATACAGTGGTGCCTTACATAAAGATCTTAATTCATTCTGGAGACATGCACTTTAAGTGAAATGCTCTTTAAGTGAAGTGGATTTTCCCAAATGAAATAATGGAAACTCAGATGATTGGTTCCACAACCCAAAAAATATTCATATAAAATATTAACTGGATGTAAAAATGATGACAAAACACTGGAATTGAATTCAAAACATGCATTCAACATGCATGATCCTATGAAGTCTACTTAGGCTACAATCCTAAAGACACGTTCCTGGGAGAAAGCCCCATTTAACACAAAGGGGTTTACTTCTGGGTAGATATGGTTAAGAGGCTACAATCAAAGACACTTTCCTGGGAGTAAGCCCCATTTAACACAATGGGGCTTATTTCTGGGTAGACATGGTTAGGAGGCTGCAACGAAAGACACTTTCCTGGGAAGCTTACCTGGGCTGCTGCTGGAGGTTCAATGTGGTCAGTGAGGGCACTTGGGGGCAGTTAGGGGGAACTGTCTCATGCACCTCCAGGCAACTGCCCCCAAATTGGGAGCAGTTAGAGACAGCAGACATGGCCGGCAGCCCTTTTAAAGAGCCTCCATGCGGAGCATCAGGGCTGCATAGCACGCGTGTCCGTAGCAGGCTTGCTTGTTACGTGAAGCAGAACTTGTTATGTGAAGAAAGATTTCTTGGAAATTTTTGCTTGTTATGTGAAAAGCAGGCCAAGTAAGGCACTTGTTAAGCGAGATACCACTGTATATTGTTCTTTTGATTCTATACAATATTCTTTTTATTGTAGTTTTATGAAAAAGAACAACCAGCATTCCTTGGCCTTTATTTTTGCAATTGATGAGATTAATAAGGATCCAAACCTTTTACCCAATGCCACTATGGGCTTCCGAATCTATGATGACCTCTTCCAAAATATAATGTATGATATCACCCTTTCCCTACTGTCCGATGACAATAAAAGTTTCCCTAATTTCCGATGTGGAGATCAATCTAGGATGACTGCAGTTATTGGAGGTCTGCAGTCAGATACTTCCTTCCGTATAGCCACCATCTTAGGGCTCTACAAGATCTCACAGGTAGGGTGTTGTTCAAAGGGAATTTGGGAAATCTCCTTTATAAATTTTTAATACAAATAACCAATTCTCCCTGCTGTACCATACTTGGAGAACAATCCTACCTCTGCCAGCCCAGATCATATTGGAGCACACTAATGGAGCACACTATAATCTGGAGTGGAACAAGACAGCCCAGGAAGGGTCCGTATATTTTCTTTTTATTTATTTCTTTGTAGCCCACACAGTCTCTGACTCAGGCTGACAGAAGGCTGAGAAAACATATCGGGGGAGATCTTGGCTAGGAAAGAGGGCTCATCATAGCTTATGCAACTGCCACCATGATCTTCCCTCTTATGCCCCACTCCCAAATGTCTCTGGCCCAGCCCAATCCCAGTCCAGAACTCCAACTATACTTTCTTTGATCCTCTCCAAAATTGTCATCACTGCCAAATTACCTGAAATTAATAGTATTCCCTGAAGTAGTGATGCAGCCCAGAGCATTGCAACATTTATTGTGCTGCCCCAGAGTTAGCCCCAGCATCCACCATTGGACAACTGAGATATTCAACTTTTCTTTCTCGTTGTCCTATTCCAAACCAATATTGAAAATTATGAACTAATCAAGGAGATAAAAGATAAACAGAAACTTGACAGATGCCATTTCCCTTCACATCTCCCTATGATCCTTTGTGCTTCTCAATCAGATAATACAGAACTGTCCACATTGTGCTCTAAGGGCTTTTGCCTTCTGGATGGATCACATTTCCAGACTTCCATTCACCCTAGTTTTTAAAATTCTCCTCTTTTATTCAGCTCAGTTATGGACCTCTTCATTCAGGACTGAAGGACAGATCTCAGTTCCCTGCTTTATACCAAATGGTTCCCAATGAAGCCTCTAACCATGAAGGAACTGTGCATTTGATCAAGTATTTCCGGTGGACTTGGGTTGGCCTCATTGTTTCAGATGATAAGAGTGGAGAAGATTTTGGGAAAAGGTTAACAACCACGTTCAGTCAGAATGGGATTTGTGTTGCATTTACAGAAAATGTGCCAGATGTTAAGGTGAATTTAGCAACCAGGAAAATGATCTTCTCCACACAAAGCATTCTGGTCACTCTTAGTTCAACAAAAGCCAATGTGATTGTTACATATGGGAACACACTCTTCATGCAACGTCTAAAAATGCTACTAAATATATATGAACCATCAGCAGACACATCCATGGGAAAGGTTTGGGTCACAGTAGGCCACTGGGACTTTACTTCAACACTTTTTCACAATGCTACTTATATCAAACACTTCCATGGTTCATTATTAATAACAGTCCACAAAAATGAGGTGCCAGGATTTTCCACTTACCTTCAGACTTTTAATCCTTACCACCACCAAAATTATATTTTCCTGCAACAACTCTGGTCTACGGCATTTGGATGTTTATCAGCTGTCCCAAATCCAGATGAGCATAGGCCGAATCTCAAAAACTGTACAGGGAGAGAAAAGTTGGAGAGTCTTCCAGGGACTGAGTTTGAGATGAGCATGTCTGCTGAGAGCTACAGTATCTACAATGCAGTCTATGCCTTGGCACATGCTTTACATGCCGTTTACTCATCCAGGCACATGAGGAAGGTGAAAGTACACAAGTTGGTGCTTCAGATGATAAATCCATGGGAGGTAATGTAACTCAGTACTATTGCAAGACAATATCTACTACTGATAGGGACTGTGCAGGTAAGCTCCTTTTCTTTCTGGAATGCCAGTCTCGTCAGATAATTATCCATATATTGATGCCATTTTCTAAGTTTTTCCCCCTAGCGTTGGTAGGCTCCCAATGTGTGGATAAGATTTTTTATAATTTTTCATAATTTTTATTTCACCAAGAACATGTCCCTTTTTCCCAGTTCAATTATTTCAGGGAATGTCAAGTATAAAAGAGAAATGTCTTTGCATGGCTGATGGACATTTCAAGAGGAAGGGGCTACTGCTGATAGACACTCTCAGCAGAAAAAATGTCTCCTTTCTGTAGGCTTCATTCCTTTCTCAGTTACCTTGAGGGTCTATAGTGATCTATACTGTATAGTGATGCCCTAATTATCCTCCCATTTGACAGCGTCAACAGGAATTGTGACAAACACTGCAGACACTCAGGTTGATAGCATCAGATTAACCAATTGGAAAAAAGTCTACCAAAATTATATTCAGAAACTTCCAATGTCTTTTGGATTGCCATTCAGAGAGAGAGAGAGAGAGAGAGAGAGAGAGAGAGAGAGAGAGAGAGAGAGAGAGAGAGAGAGAACATAACTGTGTCCTGTTTTCTCAGTCATAAGTTTCTATCTTTCACTTCAGCTCCATCCATTTTTGAGAACACTCCGGTTCAACAACAGTGCTGGGGAGGAGATCTTCTTCAATGAAAACATGGAAGTCTCCAATGGATATGACATTGTGAACTGGGAGGTCTTCCCAAATAAATCATTTCTGCAGAGAAGAGTTGGAAGGATGGGTTTACAGGCTTCTTCAGGCCAAAGATTTACCATTCAGGAAGGTGACATTACGTGGCCCACCAGTTACAATCAGGTTGGATTCCTGATTTTTGTCTTCAGGCCTATATCTAACCTGCTGAATCTAGGAGGTTTTCCTAGCCAAAGCATACTCGTCAATTCACTGATACCACAGGGTACCCGATTGTTCACTTAATGTATGTCCCTCATTGGTTGCAGCCAACTGAACAACAATTAACTTTAAATTATTTCACCTTCAGCTAGTTTGGTGTAGTCCCCAAAATCCACCCAAATCCTGGTGAAAATAAGGTGGCTGAAGTGGAAATACTTCTACACCCCAAAAGATCATGTACTGTGCATACAACTACATTTGAACTGATTCTGTTTTCAAGCATAGAATGTCAGTATTGGGTGACTTTGGGCTTCTTATACACACTGAATCCTCCTGTTATTTGTTGGCACAACTATGAGAATGTGTCTGCTTGTGTTACCTCCTGACTGAATTCATAACTGTGATTCAGGTCACAATCTTCACCAGTTTTCCAGCTCTGGGGAAAGTTAAGGTAATGCAAGTTAAGGTAAGATTCCCAAAGATTCCCATATCCCAAGGACACCCCCATTTCTGCCCCACAATGCAAGATGCAGCTCATGAACAACAACAGGCACAGATGCAAAGATGGTCAGCAGCTAATTCATTCTCATCTTATCTTTTCTCATCTTTCCTTTATTTCCAAAGGGAAAGCCAGATATTTGACTTTTATGTCTTGTGTTATTATAAAAATAAATTATAATTCATTCTCTCTTATGTTATTTATGCATAGACATTGCCCCTTTCTATCTGCACTGAGAGATGCCAGGCTGGCTATCATAAAAATGTTTGTGAAGGGGATCCGTCTTGCTGTTACGATTGTTATCGGTGCCCAGAGGGGACAATTTCTAATGAAACAGGTATGTGATTCCCCACACCCTATCCAATCTTTCTCAAGGGTGGATTACAGCAGGAAACATAAAGATCTGTCAACTGGAGGAGAATGATTTTCTGCCAATCCCAGCCTTATTTTCCATAACATTAGGTGCATACTGCATTTTCTCCATAAGTTTCCATTAACTTATTCCATTAAAAATACATTTTTAATCTCTGGTGCCATGTCAGACCTTGTGCGATTTCAGCCCTTCTGCATAGATGCTTGTACAGCAGAGGGAAAGCTGTGGATCATGTAAAGGCCCACAAGCTGCACTATAGTTTACCTTCCCACCTGTCTGCAATACATTGCCTGGTGCTGGTTGCCTTTTCTGCCCACCTGCCATGTGCTGGACCTCCTGTGTGGATTCTGCAAGCTCAACCAGCAGAATATATGCTCTGCCAGTGCTGCAATGAACTGAACCTTTATGCTTTTTTGCAGATGTGAAACAGTGTGAAGAATGCCCAGCAGATCAGCATCCAAACCAGCATCAAACCCAATGCATCCCAAAAGACATCACTTTCCTAGCCTATGATGAACTTTTGGGCTTGGGTCTGGCTTCCTCTGCACTTTCTTTTGCTCTGCTCACAGCTCTGGTGATGGGAATCTTCATTAAACACCAAGACACTCCCATCATCAGAGCCAACAATCGGGATCTGACCTACCTTATACTGATCTCCCTCTTGCTCTGCTTCTTATGCTCCCTGATGTTCCTGGGACAACCCAGCAAGATGACCTGCCTCCTCCGACAAGCCACTTTTGGCAATGCCTTTTCACTTGCACTGTCTTGTATTTTAGCTAAAACCATCACTGTGGTTCTGGCGTTCCTGGCCACACATCCTGGGAGCAAGATGAGGAAATGGGTGGGGAAAAGACTGTCGCTTTGGGTGATCCTGATTTCCTCCCTCATTCAACTTGGAATGTGTTTCAGTTGGCTGATTACTTCTCCTCCATTCCCAGAGCTGGATATGTTCTCCCTGCCTGGGCAGATCATAGTGGGATGCAATGAGGGCTCAGGCACCATGTTTTACATTGTCTTGAGTTACATGGGCTTTCAGGCCAGTGTCAGCCTCACTGTGGCCTTCCTGGCCAGGAAACTGCCTGACACTTTCAACGAGGCCAAGTTCATCACCTTCAGCATGTTGGTCTTTTGCAGTGTCTGGGTCTCCTTTGTTCCCACCTATCTGAGCACCAAGGGCAAGTACATGGTGGCCGTGGAGATCTTCTCCATTTTGGCCTCCACTGCTGGGTTGCTGGGTTGCATTTTTTCTCCTAAGTTGTTTATTATTTTGTTGCGACCAGAAATGAACACCAAGAATGTGTTATTGAAGAAAAGAAATTCTTCATGATGATGGTCTCTGTTATTTTGAAACTTATTTGCATGACTACAATCCTAATCTCCAGTTAGGCTGCCAAAGGCCCCACTCCACTCCTGGAGGGATTCGGCAAGTGCACAAGAATATGCTGACCTCCCCACACCATCACAGGAACATATGCCAAGTGAATTAGGTTGGCCAAAATTGGCTTGGATTGTGCCCTATATCTTCCTTATTATCAGCAACAAGGAAGGGAGTCAAATATTGAGTTTGTGGCCAATACTGTCATTTAGATTTTAGTTAGCTGTTATTAGTATGGCAACCACACTGTACAACTGAAGAGATGCAGCAATGTGACAAAAATTATATGATAAGAATAGCTTTCAAACTATAATATGGCTAAGTATAAATATAATTTTTAGTTATCCAATATAATACAGTAGAACTGATTTAGGAATTTTCCAGAAAGTCAGAATTTCAAGCACATGGAACCACAATGTAGACATGGTTTGTTGTTAGTCAAAATGGCCCCCAAATTAAGAAAGTTTTGTCCTTCTGCCTCTTTGTTGCTCTATGGATAGGAAGTTTTCAATGCTTTTGATCCAGTTACTTGGAGTCATGTAGATCAGAGTTAAGCACATTGAGTGTGCAATCCTAACCTAAGCCAGCACAACTCATTGGTGTTCCCTTTCCCGTGGTGATATAGGAAAGCAAGCGTATGTCTGTGAACTGTCCTAACCCTCCCCCAGAAGTGGCGCAGTGGTGCCCTGTAGCACTTTAGTGACACCCCCAGGTCAGCACAGGACAAATGCCAGCCTAATTGGGGTTTAGAATTGCATCCCAGGTATGTGTGTTCTATGTGATCCTATATAATTTCAGAATAATTTTCATCTCCAACACAGATGTCTGAGAAAAGGCTTTGAGGCAAAACTTGTATAAATGATGATGCATAAAACATATAAACACTGGTATTTATATACCAACTCTCAGGCCATTTGATATTCTGACTTTATTTCAGGGCAGTTTACATGGGCAGGCTTCTCAACCCCTGAAAGGGTTTCACATTTGATGTGGGTTCTCTATTTCAAGAATTTCTACGTTCTGAGGTGTTTCCATTAATGTCTGATCTCACTTCTCTGGCTTTTGTTTTGCCTCATGGGAGACTCAGCTATGGCTTGCTTTCTTATCTTCACACATTCCCTAGCCCAGTGGTTTTGTGGTTCTGATCAATGAAAGAATGGGTATATATGGAATACAACCAGAAATGGACTAAGCTGTTTGGGTCAGTGGTGTAGCAAGGGGTGGGGGGTGTAGTTGCACCAGGCTACAAGCTTTAGTGGGCTTACAAGCTGAGCATGACACTAGTGACAAAAATGGTAAAAAATGGCTTATGTATGAAAGATAATACCATCATGTTATATATTGTTGGAAAGGTAATTTAATGCTGAATGCAATGAAACTGCATTGGAATATCTATATTCTATCAAACATTATGGCCAATGTTCCCAAGAGAGTTTTCCAGCATGCCCCCTTCCCTTGTAGCATGCTCTGCAGTACCCATGGTGAATTGGTGCCAGATAGAGACTTTACCCGTGGGGCTGTAATGGTGCAAGTGGTTCACACACTGTACATGTTAACCAGCAGGCCTGGGGTTCAAGACCCAGGTCCTACAAGATGGGTGAACTCTCCATACTTGCATATAAATACAAGTAGATAAATAGGTAACACCTGGTGGGAAGGTAACAGTGTTCTGTATGTCTTTGGCAGTTTATGCTGACCAAGTGTCTTTGGGTAATACTCGCAGTCTAAAGGCTTAGAAACTGGGATGAGCACTGCACCCTAAAGTTGGTCAGGAATCTTTGGGGGACACTTCAATCTTTACCTTTAGAAGATTTGGTTACAATTGGGCTGTGGTCCACTTTGTGTGGTCTGAGAAGGGGAAGAACATGCTGAGCTAGCCTGCTGACTCACTGAATTGCAGAAAATGCCCAGAGTCAGTTATGTGCAAACACGGTCTCAAATGGTCTGTTGTAG
This sequence comes from Cryptoblepharus egeriae, assembly GCA_030015325.1. NCBI lineage: Eukaryota > Metazoa > Chordata > Lepidosauria > Squamata > Scincidae > Cryptoblepharus > Cryptoblepharus egeriae. Next base: position 84,689,517 of record JAREYC010000004.1, read on the forward strand.
CAGCATCTGCAAGGAAGCTTCTGAGTTTGGAATGGTCATTATCACCTATGTAATTATACACTGATTGTATCTTCTGTCTGAGAAAGCCCCAGAGAATTTTCACAAGTAATTTTGAAATAATAAACCACAGGAAAGAAGAAGAAAATTAGTGGATTGTAAGACTTGGTCAACACTTGCAAAAGTCATAATATCTGATATAAAAGATATTTCTGTGACTAAAACACTGTTGAGCCTGGATGGAGTGTATCTCCTTCATGAATATCATCTCGGATGAAACACCAGAACTAGGATAAACATGTTTGTAATGTTCAGTGTAACAAATGAAGTGCTACGTTAGTTATCAACGTTGTTGGCATGAATGCAGCAGATTCCAGATTTAAATCTGAATAATGGAGTCATCCACAGTGCTACTCCTCTTTCTCCTGGTTCTGTTCTTGCCTCAGGCAGTCAGCAAAACCTCGGATGGACTCTGCAGAGCAGCATATGTCAGATATGTATATGACTATTCTAAAACAGGGACCCATGTTATTGGTGGAGTTTTATCACTAGGTGTTGGTGTACCACCACATGAACTCTTTTTCAGCTTACCTCGGAATCTCACTGATTTTATGTTTGAGTACGTGTGTATACAGTTTAAAGTTAGTGCAATTGGACAAAATGCAGCATAACAAGATGCTTATCATACAAAGAATTGTTTTTTTAATTAAAAAAATTATAGTACATTAAGAAATTGCTCATAAACTGAAGGTGAATAATATTTTAATACTTGCCCAATGTATACTTGTCCAATGGTCCACAAGAAAATGGGATTTAACCTCAATGTAGAATTTTGCTTTTGCAAATATTTTTGTTTGATGGACAAGTACAATCAGACTCATTTATTGATTGATGATTATTTATTTTTGTCAGCCCCAAGCCTTTGGAATGGGGGGAAGGTTTTGAATGTGACTGAATACATATTAAATGAAAATATATTATTTTTTGTTGTAGTTTCATGAAAAAAAACTACCAGCATACACTAGCCTTCAATTTTGCAGTTAATGAGATTAACAAGGATCCAAACCTCTTACCCAATGTCACCCTGGGCTTTCGACTTTATGATAACATGTTCACAAAAGGTGCAATCTTTGATATTGTCCTGTCCTTTCTGTCTGAAGAAAAACAAAGGTTCATTAATTTCAGGTGTCGAAGTCAATACAAGATATCAGGAGTGATTGGAGGACTGACCTCTGATTTTTCTGCCCAGTTAGCCACCATCTTAGGTCTTTACAAGGTTCCACAGGTAGGGAGATATGACAAGGGAATTGAGTAATGTCCTTCACAAATCCACTCTACAAGTCATGAATTTTCTCTGATGTACCATGTTTGTGTGTAACATGTCACAGAAGAGATATGAATGTACTAAACAGAATTTGGGATCAGTTATCCCCTCCAGGTCTTAGGGTCCTGTTGGCACAATGTTTCTTAAAGCTCCTTTAGGACTGCATCAGGTTCTATTTTGGGTTATTTCTCAGTGCTAGCCTCATGGCCCAATCCTGTCTGAAAAATGTCTGCCAGCATGTGTCAGAATACAGCTGAAATTGCCTGGAACTGGAGCATATCATATGATATAATCATGCTAGCTAATGCTGCCAGGCCACTGGGTCACCCACAAGGTTGCTGGTTGCCACGTATATCCACAGGCACCTGGCACATGTGGAGGTGTGTGGTAATGGGAGCAGTACTGACAGGATGGGAGGTAGAAGGGATGTGGAAGGAGTAGAAGGAGGGAAGGAACCATGTGCAGTGGTGCCTCACATAACAAGTTTAATTCGTTCTGGAAGCATGCTTGTTATGTAAAATGCTCTTTATGTGAACCAGATTTTCCCATAGAAAATAATGGAAACTCAGACATTGGTTCCACAACCCAGAAAATATTCATATAAAATATTAACTGTACATATAAATGATGACAAAACACTGGAATTGAATTCAAAACATGCTTTCAATGTGCATGACCCTATGAAGTCTGCTTAGGCTCCAATCCTTTCCTGGGAGTAAGCTCCATTGAACACAATGGGGCTTACTTCTGGGTAGATATGGTTAGGAGGCTGCAATCCAAGACACTTTCCAAGTGTCCTTCTCTCCATCCTGAGCCTCTCTCTCCCCTGCTCCCTTCTGGCTAGCCCTGAGCTGCTTCCCTCTTCTCCATTGCTCTTCTCTCCGTCTGTTCAATGGACTCCTGGCCAGAGGAGGAACAGCGCAGAAGTGTTGCTTTTGCTATGGGCAGGTGTGCTAGGCAGCCCTGACCCTTTTTAAAAGAGCTGCCGGCAAGCGCGTCTGCCCCAACTTCCAACGAGTGTGCTCGTTGAGTGAAGCAACACTTGTTATGTGAGGCAGAATCCCAGAGAAAATTTTGCTTGTTATGTGGAAAATTTTGCTTGTTTTGCTTGTTATGTGCCTCATGTTACATGAGGCACTTGTTAAGTGAGGTACCGCTGTATATCAGCTGGAGTTCCTTGAAGGAAGCACAGTATAAAAATGTGGAAAAATAACTTCAATAAGTAAATAATGCAGTGTTCTTTCTTCTCAGCTTAGTTATGGATCAGTTGACCCAGTACTGAATGATAAATCTCACTTCCCATTTCTCTACCAACTGGTTCCAAATGAATATTCTAAGTATGAAGGGCTGGTGCATTTGATCACGTATTTCAGGTGGACATGGATTGGTCTCATTGTTTCAGCTGATGACAGTGGTGATCATTTTGAAAAAAGCCTAAAATCAATGTTCGTCAAGAAAGGCATCTGTATTGCCTTCACAGAAAAAGTGCCAAAAGTGTTTTTAAATTTGAATGAATCCGGGGAAACTGTTTCTGCTAAGCAAGACATTCTGACAACTCTTAACAGAACTAATGTCAATGTGATTATTGCATACGGGGACAGTTACTCCATGCAGCTTTTCAAATTGCTGTTAGCACAATATGAACCATTGACAAAGGCATTTGATGGAAAAGTCTGGATCATGACAGGCCAGTGGGACTTTACTTCATCAAGATTACTGAATGCATCATATATCAGACACTTCCATGGTTCCTTATCCATAGCAATCTCAAAAAATGAGGTGCCAGGATTTTCAACATTTCTTCAAACATTAAATCCTTATGAGCACCTGAATAATTCTTTTTTTAATGTGTTTTGGTACAGTGCATTTGGGTGTGTACTAAAACCAAAGCTTTCAGAGATTAGAATACCAGCCATAAATTGTACAGGGGAAGAGAAACTGAAGAGCCTTCCTGGGACAATCTTTGAAATGAGCATGACTAGTGAGAGCTACAGCATCTACAATGCAGTCTATGCCTTGGCACATGCATTACATGCTATTGACTCATCCAGAAGGAAAACAATGATGCGACGACTGGACCACCAGATTGTACAGCCATGGGAGGTAATTGAAGATGCTTCGTTTCAGCCCTGTTTCAAAGGGCTGGCCGTGCATTCCAGTGCGTGAAATGCTGGTTGAAGAAAAAAGAAATCAGCTGCAAATTACACTGGGGAAAAATGTTTAACACACTTTCTGTTGATTTTGATGTTGCAGCTGTTTTAAAGTTAAATAGGCGTGCTGATTTCAGAACTGTAGTTAGTTTTCTTCTAACACGTGAATTTTTTTCGCATATTTTAAAGTGAAAATGGTGATCAAAATAAATCTTGGGCCCCTCACAAGGTGTGCAGGCAGTGTGTTAAGAGATTACGGATGTGGACAAAGGGAACATGCAATAAACTGCCATTTGGTAGACCTATGATTTGGCGAGAGCCCAGTGATCATTCCAATTACTGTAACTTTTGTATAGTGAAAATGTCAGGATTTAACAAGACAAACAAAGGTCACATACAGCCCAATCCAGAGCAACTAATCTGTCCACATAAGAGCCCTTAGGTTGCCCTATCTAACACTAGGTTGGAGCAACTGCAAGATGCTCCACCCCAGTTACTCTGAAGGAGACTTAGGGCAGAGCAAGGCAAGATAGGGTGCCCTAAGAGAGGTGGACCTGCTCTGCCCTAACTGGGGCAGACTAAGCAGCTCAGGAGAGGCAAGTTGAGGGCATGTTTAGCATTTCCTAGGGCAGAGCAGTTACTCTGTATCCAGAGCCTGTTTCCAAGGCAGAAATGCCCTCTTCCAGCCCTCAGAGTTATACCACCTCAGGAGCAGGTATAGTAATGAGTAGACCCATAGGGGTCCATGATAAGGCCCGAGTAAGAATGGCAGTGCTGACCAAAAATCTGAGTTCTTGGCCAGCCTAGCTGCAACCCCTGCCTCTCAACCTCAGGATATGGAACAAACTACGGCTGCCCACAAAGCTCAGGATACAGCAGGCCACTCCAAGAAGCCCCTTGTATTCACTGTAGAATGTACTGGCATCTCATCAGGGACTCCTTATAAGGCAGGCACCCAGTGGCGTCACCAGACTGGTGCGGCTGGTGTGGGCTGCATTGGGTGATGCGCTCCGTATGGGGTGATGTGCCAGAGGAGTTTGACTGTCCTTTGGCAGGCCCCGGGGAACAGTGCGCCCATTCAGGCCTGCTCCAAGGCGGAGCAGCAGCCAGAAGCTGCCACTTGTCTGAGGAGCTGGCCTGAACGGCCATCTGAGGTGCACTGCGCAGAAACACACTGAGCATGCCGAACAGCTTCAGAGGAGACTTCCTTAGAGCAGAGAAAGTCCGCGCCTCTGCACAGCCATTCGGCCTCACTCAGGAGGCGGAGCGGCAGCCGAATGGCTTCAGAAAGAGTACTGCACAGGCACCAACTCTGACGCCTGCACAGTCTCCCCCAAAGCCAAAAGGCTTCAGAAAAGTACTGTGCAGGTGTCAGAGATGGTGCCTGTGCAGTACTCTTTCTGAAGCCAGTTGGCTTCAGAAACAACTGCGCAGGCACCAACTTTAGTGACTGCGCAGTCCGGGGGGGGGGCGCATCCCAGGGATTTCGCACAGACTTCCACACCAGGTGATGTGCAGAGTCATGTCACCACTGTAGGCACCACAGCTGTTGCTTGTTCAGTGTGATCTGAGGGGTGTCTCCTCAGGAGCAAGTCTTCCCCTTCTGTCAATTACTTAGCATGCTCTGGAGCAGTTAGGGCAGCCCAGGCTTCCTGACTCTCTGGATTCAGCATAACTTTCTGCTCTGGATACAGAATAGTTAGGAGAGTGCAGTTAGGTCAGAACAGGCTGAATTTGCTCTGGATTGCAGCCATAGTGTGCCCTAGTTTACCACCAGCTATACGCCCAGTGCCTCATTCAGCTGAAATCCCTGTGCCAGTTTTTTGAAATACAGGAATACCAGTATTCCTTCGTTTTCTGCATAGCCATCTTGCTTACTTCCCCAAAATCCTTGGTGCAGTCAGTGATGAGCAGAGTGAGCGATTCCATCAAGATTTGAAGCTCATGGAGGAACAGTATCAAGGTAGATGGGATGAGCATTTGATGGCTGACTATTGTTGGAGCATCAAGTGAGATTGTCCACAGACTGAACACTCCAGGAAAAGCTACAAGTGTAAATTTTTACCTTAATATGTATGTTTGCCATTTGGTAAATGAACTTTATTACTGGTATGAACACAATTTAACTTATAGTAACTATATATAGACGTTGTATGAATAAAATTTATTATTTGTGAATAGTATATTAGGTAAGTTTTTCCTTTATTTTCCTTTATATGCACATTATGTATGACTTTTGGGGTATCCTGTAGCTTAAAAAGTTGACATGAGAGAAAAAAAACTAGGGTCATTTTTTGATTCAGAGGCTAATTAGTCAAAAACAAGTGCCAGATCTAAGTCAACAAAATGTGTTCCCCAGTGTTATTTTTCTGAGATACTGTTGGCCTCGATTGGATTTCCACAGATGTGTTGAGTTCTCTTTATGGTTTTCTTAATTGCTCTCAAGTTTTAGATCAGTCAGTATTTCCACTTTTTATTCATTCAGATGAATACTCAGATCACACAAAGGAAAAGAATCAAATGTGTGGATAAGGTATGAGCTATTGTTTAATATTTTATGTATTTATGTATTTATTTATTTATTTATTTAATCAATTTATATCCCGCCTTTCCTCCCCCGCAAGGAGGAGGATTGTGACCCACCAGTCTGAGGAGCCCTAACTCTGACCCCTTAAAGGGTTTGAGAGGTGCAAAGGCAGTGATGTGATCCCTTGGTTTTCTAAACCTAAATCCCATTTTCTAAATCTTTTGTATTGTTATACAGATTCATCAAGTTTTGAAAAGAGTCCGTTTCAATAACAGTGCTGGGGATGAAATTTTTTTCAACGAAAACATGGAATTGGCCAGTGGGTGTGACATAGTCAACTGGGTGGTTTTTCCAAATCATTCTTTTGCCAAAGTGAGAATTGGAACAATGGATCCCTTGATCTCCTCAAACCAAAAGATTACTATTAAGGAAGATGCCATAACATGGCCCAGCAGATTCAGCCAGGTGGGTATTCCAGATTTTAAAGCAAGGTTGTTCCTTTTCCAATGATTATCTCGATTAGAGCATTGAATTTAAATTAAAGATTATTGATCTTATTTAGCACATGAGGGAACTATCCCTTGAATAGGGATACTTGAAAATTGGGAACCTGAAAATTGATTATCTCACAATCTCAGATTGCCTACATAATAGATGAACTAATCTTGGTGAGTTTGGAGAAACTTTCTTCTCAACTGTTTTTGGGCCCTGATTGCATTCCTCTCAGCCTGCATTTTCCCAGTGGATTAAGGCACAAGTGCTTCCTCATGAGTAAATGCACACTGCGGCTGAGTTTCACTTTCAATAGCTCTCCATGCATTTTCCTTGGCAGCTTCTGAGCATGATGAAAAGATCTACAGCTGGTTAGGTGAAGGCCACAATGTGTATAAAGTTTGGGACTTAGAAACACTGTCAGAAGCACTTGGGTCTGGGACTGTCCACAGATTTCCACACAATATTAATAGGTCCATGCCAAAGTTGTTCATTAGACAGGATTTCTCATCTTGTCATTTTAAAAGCCCAATTTCACACTTTGGTGATGTTATTTCGCAAATGCCAATTTTGACTGTCTTTATGTAAGGAATGTTTGTGACCCCACTGGACTGGTGCAAAGGACTTGCAAAGACCCAAGAGTATATCAGGAGTTAGATATTGGCTGCAATCCTAAAGACACTTTACTGGGAGTAACTCCCAAATCCAGAGTAACTACGGGAGCACATAAGAGTCATTACGTGCACCCATACTTACTGCACCACCTAGTGAAAACATAGGGGAAATTCATATTTGAATCCAGAGTAAATTGTTCTTACACCGGAGCAAGGACTCCCGGTAGTTACTCTGGATTTTGCCCTAAGATTCATTGAACTCAATGGAGCTTACTTTTGAGTAGACATGTTTAGGATTGTCTCAAAGTCTCCGTAAAACTCTAAAGTACATCTTAGCAGCCTATTTACTCATGTTTATGGATGCAGTGCCAAGAGGATAAGACAGGGATACTTTTAAAATGTACTTTGTGTCTTCTCTGCATGAATTATAACATACCAAGCTCTTGTCTAGAATATGTGCAGTAACTGAATACATTAAATTCACTAGATGAAACAGGATTTTCATTATACATTAAATCACTAGATGAATACATTAAATTCACTAGATGAAACAGGATTTTCTTGTTATTATTTTTAGACTTTGCCCCGTTCTGTGTGCACTAAGGAATGCATCCCTGGATATCAGAAAAAAGTGCGTGAGGGAGAACCCTTTTGCTGCTATGACTGTTTCCGGTGCCCAGAAGGAACCATTTCCAATCAGTCCGGTAAGTGATATGAGTGTAGATGTATCTACTCTTTTCCTGATACATTTCTTTTTTTTTAAAGGTTCACCTTTAATTTTTGTCTTTTTATTTGATTTTGACCCCCATTTTGTGTTTTTCATTTGTATCCCACATTCATTTAAAATGCCATCCTATTCACAACACTATTTTTTGTTTCTAAGAAGCAAGTTCTTTAACAGAGTTTACTCCCAGGAAAATATTCATAGGGTTGTTGCCTCCATCAGTGAACTCTCACATCTCCCCATTTTCATGGTGGTGTGAGGCTGGCACATATCTGTGCACTGGCCTAACCCCCCCCCCCCATGGCACTTTTGCATAAGGCACATATGCATATGGCACACTTTCAGTCCAGAATAGGACTTATGCCAGAACTTGTGCCAGCCTAACTGGGTTTTGGGATTGTGCTGTCAGAGAGTGTCACAAGTGTCACAGATCTGTCGAAGAGAAATCCTCTGTGCTTCTTTCAGACATGAATCACTGTCATGTATGCCCAGAAGAGGAGCATCCAAGCAAGCTTCAAAACCAATGTATTCCCAAAAGCGTAACATTTCTGGCCTATGAGGAAATGTTGGGGATCAGTTTGGCTTCTGCTGCACTTTTTCTTGCTCTCCTCACAGCCTTTGTGCTTGCAGTCTTTGTTAAACATCAGAACACTCCCATTGTGAGAGCCAACAATCGAGATCTGACCTACCTTCTCCTGATCTCCCTCTTCCTCTGTTTCCTTTGCTCCTTGATGTTCATTGGACAACCCAGCAGGATGACTTGCCTCCTTCGACAAGCTGCTTTTGGCAACATCTTTTCTCTGGCGCTCGCTTGTGTGTTGGCCAAAACCATCACTGTGGTGCTGGCATTCACAGCCACAAACCCAGGAAACAAGATGAGGAAATGGATGGGAAAACAGATGACCAACTACATTATTCTTGTCTGCTGCCTTGTTCAATTTGGCAGCTGTGCTATCTGGCTTGGTACCTCTCCGCCTTTTCCAGACCTTAACATGTTTTCAGAGCCTGAGCAGATCATACTGGAATGTAATGAAGGTTCAGGCACCATGTTTTACATTGTCCTGGGCTACATGGGTTTTCAAGCCACTGTCAGTTTCATTGTGGCCTTCCTAGCAAGGAAACTGCCTGACACTTTCAATGAAGCCAAGTTCATCACCTTCAGCATGTTGATCTTTTGCAGTGTTTGGGTCTCTTTTGTTCCAGCCTATCTAAGTGCCAAGGGGAAGTACATGGTGGCTGTGGAGATCTTCTCCATTTTGGCCTCCACTGCAGCATTACTGAGCTGCATTTTTGGTCCTAAAATGTACATTATTTTGCTGACGCCAAATGTCAACACAAGAGACCATTTTTTTAAGAAAAGAAATTCTAGAAAATAGTTCACAACTTTGTAGCTTTATTCCATGTCTTGTTTTGACCTCAGCTTTGTTATCAATCCTCAAAGAAATAGGATGGGAAGTGCTGAGGCCCACCAGAGGTTTATAACAGAAATGTAGAAAGTAGGGAATGGGAAAACTAGCAGTTATTCAACCCCACCTCACCACCACCACCCCCCGCCCCACAAAAAATTCTGTATTTACATTTTTCATTCTTAGGGTTGGGTGCTCTAGGTTTGTATTGTTGATGTTTTAATGTGAATTAAATTACAATGTACCGTATCGATTATGTTTTGGATCAGATGAGAAACTTTGGACAGAACAAAGGTAAAAAATATCTATGGCATCAGGGTAAAAATATCTAATGGGATTATCTCCATAGTTTGAACTGAAATGTCCACATAACAAACATCACTTCCTACAGAACAGTCTTTGATTTCCCTGATGTAATTAGTAAATAAACCAGGTTATTTAGAGCTAGAAAACAATGGAGTACCCAAATGACAAATGAATCTTCAGGAGATTCAGCGCGCATGCACCAAGCGTGGTGCATGCGCAATGCGGCGGGGTTGGGGCCCGTCCTTCGCCACGCCATGCCCTGCCCCCTGACCCTGGCCTTCCCCCCAACTTCCGGCGAACCGGATCTTGGGGCTGGCTGGGCCCACCCCTGCGCTAGACCATTGGATGGTGCAAGAAATTTACATGCCAAGTCAGACTTTGAGTCTCAGCTTTTAGCCGAGTTCATTAAAGGCAGCTGACTTATTCCTGTCAGCCCCCAGAGGGGCCAGAGCTGCCAGACTGTGCCACTAGGCTCCTTGGTGCCAGAAAGGAGTACTGCCCATCTACTGTGGTAACATAGTGCTCACTGAAAAGCCTTGATTGAAGGTTTTGATCTGCACCATCTGCAAACTTAAAAGTGACCAGGTATTAACTTGCATTCAAAAAGACTCTTAACCCTTACACAGTCTGGAAGAGACAAAAAGGCCAAAATAAAAACAACAACCGTATCCTGCAAAGGCCAATGATAGTGAACAGTAAATAGTTCCTACCCGGTCCCTAACTGAGATCGGAAAACTTGGAATGCTTCAAGGGCTGGTGGCTAGGGGCATGTAACATGTTCACAAACAAAGCGAATGCTGCATGACTTCCAGCTGCATAAATCTCTTCTTGCCACAGAAGCAGATTTTATGATCAGGTCCATCTCAAGTGTCCCTCAGTGGGGAGGATAAATGAGATCAAAGCTTATTCTTTAATCAAAATAACTGAACGGCAGTCAAACTCCAGCTATTCAGGAACACCGTTGCACATACCTGTGGAATCTTATAGAGGCTCAGGATGAGGGCTATTTGAGTGGCATACTCTACAGTGAGTCCTGCAATGACAGGCAAGATATTCCCTTTGTTTCCACAGTTGTAGTTATGTACATTCCTTTGCTGATTGAAGAGTAAATCTAGTGTGGCCTCATATGTTGCCATTTCACTGAGTAAGCTGTCATAGATGTTATACCCCAGGGTCACATTGGGCAAGAATCTGGCGTTCCTATTGATCTCATCAATGGTGAAAAAGAATTATGTTTGAATTAGGTTAAGCAAAATTTTATGAGGTTATTTTAGGAGGTTCACATATAGAATGGAGACATTGTCCTGGGTGAAAGCAGATTGACTAAGGAGAGTGCCTAGTGGTTAGTGCACCTCTGCTTTTCCCTCATCCAGTGAACAATGGAAATGGTAGATAGTTGGTATCTGCTGCCCCCACCCCAGGATGCAGAGATCAGATAGAGTGGGGCCACCTGGGTTCAGTCCCTTTCCAGAAGATATGGACTCCAGTGGTTCATGTTCAAAATCAAATCCATAGCCACATCAGTATTGCAAAATATGTGACAATGGGCACAATACAAACCAATTTAGACCAGCACAATTCACCTGTTCAACGTTCTTGTGGTGGTGTGGTGAGGACAGCGCATGTTTGTGCACTGGCCCAAACCCCTCATGAATTGGCATAGAAGTGCCTTATAGCACTTTTGTGACTCCCCCAGGCCAGCACAGGACTTTTGCCAGAATTTATGCTGGCCCAAATTGGGTTTACAGTTGCAGCCAATATGTGAGTTGTCTGAGAATATGGGAAGGCTGTCTAAAGCCCAGAATGTAACTGTGGAATTTATATGTTCCAACTCAGCTGAAACTCAGTTATACTGGAACTTTCTATTTTTGGTGTTGTGTATGAGGTAAAAGTACATTCCTCTTTACTCAATAATTTATTTTAAAAGTGAGGTTTTGTTTTCCCTGGAAGAAGAAGGTAGAGGAAGAATCACTGATACCTTGAAGTGACCCTGAAGTTGACTGACCATCATGCCTCAGATAAAGTTCACATTGCTTCTGTGTTCCAACACTATATTATACTTAGGTGGGCCATGCAAAAGTATCCCGTCTTCAGCAATAGTGTGACAAGATGCAGGAGCAAGTAGACTGAATAGGAAGGACAAATAAAGCCACAGTACCATGTCGCCAAATAGTTAGACTGTCAGCAGGCGAGGCACAAGAGGCTATCACATCCTCCAAAGACTGTGGCACCAATATTGGAGATGGGCTACCTGGTATCATTAACTTCTTTCAGATCTGTGTACAAGACACAGCTATGATTGCTACGCGATTTATAAACTCCATCTTGGACATTTGCAACTAATAAGTGCAGACTAAGTTTTTTTCAAAAATATATGATTTTATAAATATGCTGATAAATATGCTGAATATAAATGTATTCAGAGAAATATGCAAAACTCCAAACTCTTATGAGAGAATTTATTACCTTCTCTCTGTAATCAGATTCCTGGAGTTGAGATCTGATCTTAGCACAATAATGTAGCACTTGGGGAGGAAAATGCAAGTCAGGAGCCCTGTGTTGGAGGCCAAGATGGCAAAGACCTCCACAGCCACCACAGCTTTGCCTTTGGTGCTGATGTAAGCAGGAATGAAGGAGATCCACACACTGCAAAAGACCAGCATGCTGAAGGTGATCAGTTTGGCTTCATTGAAGGTGTCAGGCAGTTTTCTGGCAAAGAAGGCCACAGTGAAGCTGACGATGGCCAGAATACCAACATAGCCCAGGACAGAATAGAACATGACGATGGACCCTTCATTACATTCCAGAATAATTTGTCCATAATGGGAATGCTTGTCAACATCTGGAAATGGAGGGAAGGTTGTCAGCCACCCAATGCAAATCCCCACCTGAATGAAAGAGCAGGAGAGAACAATGGAGTTGGCCACTTTTTTCCCCAGCCATTTCCTCATCCTGCTGCCCAGCTGTGTGGCCATGAAGGCCAAGACCACAGTGATGGTTTTGGCCAACACAGAAGAAACAGCCACAGAGAAAATGATGCCAAAGGCTGATTGTCGGAGAAGGCAGGACACCTCGCCAGGCTTGCCAATGAAGAGGAGGGAGGAAAGGTAGCAAAGCAGGATGGAGCTGAGCAGAACGCAGCTGAGACTCCGGTTGTTGGCTTTGACGATGGGGGTGTCCCAGTTCTTCAGAAAGATTATTACCACCAAACCTGTGATCACAGTAAAGGAAAAAGCCAAAGAAACCAAAATGATTCCCAAGGAATCTTTGTAACTGAGGAAGGTGACAACTTTGGGGATACACTGGTCTTGATTCTTGTTTGGATATTGATCTTCTGGGCATTTTACACAATGAACTGCATCTGAAAGAGCCAAACACATAGTCAAGAAGTGTCTTCTTGGTGTTTCATGTTTCCCTGGTGCAGGTTGAAGTTGATCAAATAGGGCAGCAGATGTTTCCCACAAGGAAGAGAATAAATGTTCCTTTAGTAGTGGCATCACTAGGTTTTGCATCACCTAGTGTGGGAAACTGCCACATCACCCCCTTGATGAACCTCCTCCCATGGAGTGGGCACAGCAGTGCCATTGGAGAAGCTTGTATTAATGCACCCCTCTGGTCGATTGGTTATAACATTTGATAGAATAAAGGTAGTTCAACACAGTTTGTTTTATTGGAATCTGCATGTACACATATTGAATGAAATATAGCAAGATGCTGTCTTTTAAAAATATTAATCAGGTAATATTGTCACACCCACTGTGCCTGTCACCCGTGAGGCACCACCCATGGCAATGTCACCGAGGTAAAAGTAATATCTGGGGCTGCCTCACCTATAATTTGAGTACATATGAAGACTTATACTTGGACAAATAAATTTTTGAAAACAGTTCCACATTGATCTGTCCACTTTGACATACCGGTCTTGTTTGCTATCATCCCTTCTGGACAAGATATACAGTCATAGCAACAAACTGGTTTGCCCTCTTGAATTCTCTTGCTATGCCCAACACGACAGCTTGGGACACAAGTTGAATGGGGTGGTATCTAAGAGTGGAAAATGGGGATATCTTGGTTTAGTTTGACACTGGAGCATTTCATTCCTCAAAGCTATAAAGGAAGATTTCTTTTGCTTAATGCAATGTCAGACCCTTGACGTAGCTTGCATCAGAACCTGCCCTCTTTTTACAATATGCAGTAATTCAACCCACTAAAGACTGAACTGGGAGGATCTGTTTTGCTTCACTGGAAAATTTTATGTTCATTCCATGAGGTCACATAGGTTTATCCACAAATTTGACCTGCACAAAAATGGTCACCTCTATGGAACTCCCTAACAGGCCCTACAATCCAGAGTAACAACGGGAGCACGTAAGAGACATTACATGTACCCATAGTTACTGCACCTCCTAGTGAAAGCCTATGGGAAATTCATATTGCAATCCAGAGCAAATTGTTCTTACACCGGAGCAAGGACTCCCCATAGTTACTCTGGATTGCACCCTTAGAAAAACTATTTGGTAGCACATAACAGAAGGAAACTGTGCATTGGCAACAAAGGCAGGGGATACTATTGGGACACAAGGTAGGAGCACCTGTGATTTATGTGGTTCCTTTCATGATACCTGCTGAAATTTTTGGTTCCACACAATGGTGTCCTCATTGATGGTGAAATGTTGATCTGATGAAATCTTCCCAACTTGCACCTTTAGGAAGGATTGATTGGGGAAAAAGATCCAGTTGTTCAGATCAAATCCAAAAGATGATTCTTCACTCACAAGCCTCACCTCCTGCCCAGCAACATTGTTAAAGCGGACCTGTTTGATGAAAGAGTGCCACTGATGTGGGAGAGAACATCAGCATTACAGTCAGCACCTTCAGCCTGAATTGCATATTTTCTATATATTTGAATTGAAATACAAAAACTTTGAGAATGATTACAGTAGATTCCTCTCAACTGCCTCTCAGTTTAACGGCACAAGGTAATTTGCCATTTCCATTTTTATGATATTTTTAGTTTCTTTCTCCACATAGAAAGTTATAATGAGATCAATATGGTGGACGATTTTATTAATATTCTATGGAAAAAATTACATCTACAGTTTCCTAAAGATATTTTTTAATGATTCCTTAGCTCAGTGATTTTCAACCAGTGTGACGTGGCATATTGATGTGCCATGGATAGTCCTCAGGTGTGCCGCGGTAATGAATGACATTCATTAATAGGAAAATTAGGAATTAAATTAATTAAATATTTAAATAATTAAAAATAGTGAATTTCAACAGTCTAGTGTACCTTGTTAATGGTAAAATCAATTGATGGTGTGCCTTGATAATTTTATTGCCTTATTAAGTGGGCCATGAGATGAAAAAGGTTGAAAATCACTGCCTTAGCTGGAAACATATTTTGAAGACAGAGCACACAGCTCTTCAAAACTGCATTATAGGAAATGCAACCCATGCTCCTTTACCAAGATGAGAAGTCACACCTATTGAGCTCAGTAACAGCATTTTCCCTCGAAAGCACTTGTGGTTGCCTCAAAATCTTGCACAACAATGAGAAATATACCTGCCAAGGTTCAACGCTTGCAGGTTTCACTTCTTTTCTTTCTGTCATTGCTCTTTTCCTGGACGTGTAGATGGCATGTAAAGCATGTGCTACAGCATGAAGAGCATTGTGGATCTGGTAGCTCTGCCCACTCATTTCCATCTCAAACACAGATGCAGGCAGGCTCTCCAGCTTTTCTTCCCCTGTACATTGTTGGCAATAAATCTTCACTCCTTTCTCACAACACCGAAATGCACGTTGAAAGAAAAAACAGAGAAAACGGGCTAGTGATTTATCCGGTTTGAAGCTCTGAAGGAAGTTCTTGAATCTTGGAACTGCATTTGTGGAGACTGAGAAAGATAAAGTGCCTTTTAAATTCTGCTCACATGAGAAATCTCCGATGCAACTCTGGAAGAAATCCCACTGAGGTGGTGTGATCCAAATCTTCCCTATATTGGACTTGAGGTTAGGGTGATTTTGCATAAGGATCATTGTTAAAACATACAAAGATAAAAAATCTCCATGGACAATAACCACATTTACTTCTGTCAAGAACAGCGCTGAATTTATTCTGTGATGGGATTGATCTATATCAGGTTTACCGATTATTCCAGATCTTTCCAAGAAAGCCACACAAATGCCATTCAGAGTAAGTAATGGTGTCAGAATCTGAAGAAAGTTTTCTCCAACATCATCATCTGCAACAACGAGACCAGTCCATGTCCATTTGAAATGCATCAGTAGCCGGACTATTCCTGCCTGCAGAGTCCCTTCCCTCGGTGCCATCCAGTAGACAGAAGGGAAATGTTTTCCAGTGACTGGAGCCTCGTATGTGCCACATGTGAGCTAATGGGAAGAAAGGATTCATTAGTTCTTGGGAAACTTCCTGTAATATTGAAAGTTGTGTAATTATCTTCCAATCAAAGATTCTGAGATGTGCTTATTGATTTTGTTTTCCATACATTAATTAAGGTGCCTAAATAATAGTATACTAAATGTATAATTGATGTGCAGTATTCTCAACTGGAAGTATTACTAAATGAGGAATAAAACCTAATTTTTTTACAATGAACAATCATGAAATTCAGATGCAGCTGAGTTTCAATTTACCGAGACCACAGTTTCAGGATTTCTCCAGTTTGAAAAGGGATTGCATCTTAAAATAACCAATTCTGGATGATCTCCCCTTCTTGATGAGATTAATATTTTTCCTCAAAGACCCATAAATATTTTTGTTGCTTCTCCCATCCCCCCGTCCAAGAAACAGCTGAAAGTGGAGGAAACAAAACACACAGATAAAGCATGGATTCAAGAATTCAAATCAAACTATCCCATAAATCTAACAGATAAGATAAGTCTTATCTAACTGATATGGGATAAGTCTATCCCATAAATCTAACAGATATGCCCAGATTACCACATTACCTACACTAAAGGTAGGTTCTCTCTAAAGTGGTTTTTGTTCTCTCTAAAGGTTTTTGTTCTCTCTAAAGTGGTCTCATTAGGATCTGTCCTAATAGTGCAGTCTGACTGTAAAGGTCAATTTAAATGTCCATTATATGCAAAATATGGAAGCAGAAGGCTGGAACAGACATTGTAAATTGTAGCAAAGGAAGCCTTGCTGCAGAATTGACAGGGGGGAGATTAATAAGGAAATTGATCCAGGCATTCCAGGGTCCAGAATTTGGAGAGCTCACCATTACACGCTAAATAGATGATACCTGGACAGCACACATGATATAAATTGGAAAGATAGTGATATGAGGTACAGAGTACCGGTTTTTATTTTTTGGTTTGCAGTATGTGATGGGTACTATAAATTGTGCAAGCCATTCTGGGCAATCTTTCCAAGGGAACTCCATAAAACATTATCAGAGACTCCACACATTCAGCAAACAGGTAATGCATCAATTCCATGTTCTTGGAACCTGGGTGCAAAATCCTGCTGGGAGCCTTCATAATACTCTCCAGTAACAGATCAGACTTTTAGATTTTCCTGTGGATAGCTGAGGTCACAGAGTGCCTACATTCTGGCTGCTGATTCCATCATTCTCTTGTGATTAGGTGTGCCCAAAAGGATTGTTCATGCGCCCCCAATTATCACTTAGGACAACAGCTTTGGGAGATAGGGGCACTTTAACAAAGCTAACACGTATACAAGTTACATAAACCTGCATCAATTGTACAACAGGTATTGGTTGTTGCAGGAGCTAGACCATTGGATGGTGCAAGAGATTTACATGCCAAGTCAGACTTTGAGTCTTGGCTTTGCGCCGAGTCCATTAAAGGCAGTTGACTTATCTCTGTGAGCCCCTAGAGGGGCCAGAACTGCCAGACTGTGCCACTAGGGTCCTGGGTCCCAAAAGGTGTACTTCCCAGCCATGATGGCAACAAGGTGCTCACTGAAAACCCTTGATTGAACCTTCTGTTCTGCACTGCCTGCCAACTTAAAGTGACCAGATATTAACTTGCATTCAAAAACGAATAGACAAAAAGGCCAAAAAATAAACACAACAACCCTATCCTGCAAAGGCCAATCATAGTGTACAGTAAATAGTTCCTACCCGGCCCCTAACTGAGGTCAGAAAACTCAGAATGCTTCAAGGGCAGGTGTCTAGGGGCACGTAACATGTCCACAAACAAAGAGAATGCTGGATGACTTCCAGCTGCATAAGTCCCTTCATGCCACCAAATCTGATTTTATGATCAGGTCCATCTCAAGTGTCCCTCAGTGGGGGGGGGGGGAGGTGGACAAATCTGATCAAAGTTTATTCTTTAATCAAAACACCTGAACAGCAGTCATACTCCAGCTATTCAGGAGTAGCATTGCACATACCTGTGGAATCTTATAGAGGCTCAGGATGATGGCCATTTGAGTGGCATACTCTACAGTGAGTCCTGCAATGACAGGCAAGACATTCCCTTTGTTACCACAGTTGTAGTTAGGTGCATTCCTTTGCTGATTGAAGAGTAAATCTAGTGTGGCCTCATGTGCTGCCATTTCATTGAGTAAGCTGTCATAGATGTTATACCCCAGGGTCACGTTGGGCAAGACTCTGGGGTTCCTATTGATCTCATCAATGGTGAAAATGAAGGAGAGGAGATGCTGAGAATGTTTCAGCTCTATTCTGTAAGAAGATAGACATTGAGATTGTAGCTGTGCTCTTGATGTTGAATCTGACACAACTTACAACTCTGCACTGAATATGTCAAGCCCAAGGAGAAAAGGAGGCAGGTGATTCCTAAAAAAAACCTATTGAAGATGGTGGTTATTTTCCACCTCTGATTTTCTTAAGTGGAAATACTAGTGAGTTGTTGATATTCAAGTATGAGAAAAAGGCACTTCATGGAGAGCATTTATTGCATTCCAGCCAGTGATGGGCATCAAAAAATTTAAGAACCGGTTCTCTGTCCATCTGGCAGCCACTTTTAAATGGCTATTTTTAAACTTTATATGTCCTATCTCTTGTTAAGAACCGGTCCTATAGAGTAGGTGCGAACCTGCTAGAGCCCACCACTGATTCCAGCTTAAAAGCCGCACTCCATCAGGACCTTTAAGCCAGATCCTGTGGAGAGAGTTTTCAGCTTTAGGTCTAAAACTAAAGAGACAAATACATGGTCTCTTGAATTCCAAGGGCATGTCTACCAATTTGGACTGGACACAGTTTCCAATGTTCAATGTTCAAGCAGCCGATGAAAGGCAGATTTTCAGTCCTGGGATCATCCTGATTCCAGAAAGGTATAATCTGTCTATTTAGAACAATGTTGGCCAAATTAGAGATTTTTCATGCATACAGAATTTGACAATTATATGCACGTTTTTACATTTCTGCAAGAGGTCGAGAGAGAGTTATGAGAGGTCCCCACATTCTACCAGGTGTCATCCAGTGAAATGGATTGCAGAAAGAATTAAGAAATACAAAAACAAATACAATTTCACACAATTTATGTGTAAAATTCCTTTCCAATTCCTTGCCATAGAATGCTTGGAGGATCTCCAACGCAGGATGTGGAATTACTGGGCTTAATGGACTTGAGCCTTTGATCAGATCCATCAGGCTCTTCTTATGTTCTTAATATATATGCAGCCATATTTTTCTGAAAATTTATTATTTTAATATATAACGTGTCACTTCAGATCTCATATTCTAAATACACCCTATGCTGACTTGGATCAGGATCACAACTACAGCTCAGTAATGATGTGAGGAGGGTACAGTTTCTTTATGAAATGTGTTATGAGTACAAATTTAACTTTCTCAGTAACTTCAGAAGCATGAAATTCCACCACGTGGTAGAAACTCCAGGCATCATCTGGAAAGCAAAGATTACAGAACCTACCCATAACCGTTTTCCTCCATTGGTGTTGAACTCTGAAAATTATTGGCAGACTGTATTTGATGCATAAAAGATAAAACCCCACTAATTATAGCATCTCCTGGTCTATGCAAATTGCGTTCAATCTTGCAATCAGCATACATATCCTCCAAACATACAGCTGAAGGCAGAAGAAGCAACATGTAGAAGAGAAACAGCCATTGGCTTACAAAGTGGAGCCTGGGTTGGTCACCGTTGCACATCCTCACTGCCTCTTATACTGGCTGCTACTATGATCTCTGCAACAGGCAGCCTTCAAGAACTTTGCTAAGGAGTCACCCAGAAGCTGGATTGTCTTCACAGAGCATCTGCTCCAAAGCCATTGCCTGTCTGATGAATTGAGGATAATATGCCTGATTCATCCCAGCAATACAACTCAGGACTCCTGAAGGTGTTAGTTCAAAATAGGAGAATGTGAATTACTTTAAAGTTGCATTATTTTCCCACTACCAGATTTTATAAGAAGTAAATAACAGTGATCTAGAATAATTACAAAGTACTGAAGCTGTTCCCTAAGGACCTGTTCTTTTTGTGCAGTGATGAAAACATCTATATTATATTTAGAATCAGGTTAAGAAAATTTTTTTGAGGTTCACACATAATTTTATGAGGTTCACACAAAATTTAAGGAGGTTCACTTATAGGATGGAGACCATGTTTTGGGTGAAAGCTGATTGAGTAAGTAGGATAGTGCCTAGTGGTTAGTGCACCTCTGCCCTTCCCTCATCCAGTGAACAATGGAAATGGTAGATAGTTGGTATCTGCTGCCCCCACCCCAGGATGCAGAGATCAGGAGGACTGGGGCCACCTGGGTTCAGTCCCTTCCCAGAAGATGTGGACTCCAGTAGTTGATGTTCAAATTCACATCCACAGCCGCTTCAGTATTGCAAAATATGTGACAATGGGCACAATCCTAACCAATTTAGGCTGGCACAACTTGCCTGTTCATCGTTCTTGTGGTGGTGTGGGGAGGACAGCGCATGTTTGTGCACTGACCTAAACACCTCGTGAATTGACATAGAAGTGCCTTAAAGCATTCTTGTGACACCTCCCAGGCCAGCACGGGACTTGTGCCAGAATTTATGCCAGCCTATCTTGGGTTTACTTTTGCAGCCAATATGTGAGTTATCTGAGAATACGGGAAGGCTGTCTAAAGCCCAAAATGTAACTAGAATTTATATGTTCTAAATCAGCTGCCACTCAGTTATAGTAGATGTTTCCTGTTTCTGGTGTTGTGTGTGAGGTGAAAGTACATTCCTCTTTACTCCATAATTTATTTTGAAAGTGAGGTTTTGTTTTTCCTGTAAGAAGAAGCTGGAGGAAGAATTGATTATACCTTGAAGTGACCCTGAGGTTTACTGGCCATCCTGCCTCAGATACAGTGTCCCTTGAAGTTGAATGAGCACCCTGCCTCAGAAATAGTTCACACTCTTTTGGTGTTCCAGTGCCAACCTTAAACCAACTTGTTCCCCCTCCTTCTTTGGTTTACTTCCTTCATTTGGTCATCCGGTGAACTATTTTATCCATCTCACTGATCCCCATAGGAGGCGAGTTTTGCTGGCTAGGCTAAATATTTTCCCATCGGCCTACCATCTAGGAAGATTTACCAACACGCCCCGGCAGAACAGACTTTGCTCATTCTGTTCACTCGAACCTGATACCATAGACCACATTTTACTCCATTGTCCTGCCCACCTTGTTCCCAGGTCCACCTTTCTTGCCCCCTTCCTCTCATCCCTTCCTTCCTCCCTGGCCAATCCCTTGCCAGTCCTTCTTAGTGATTTCTCCCCTTCCATTACAAATCTTGTGGCAGACTATTTGTTAACAGTTTTCCAGCTGAAGTGAATATGTGAGTTATCTGAGAAAATGGGAAGGCTGTCTAAAGCCCAAAATGTAACTAGAATTTATATGTTCTAACTCAGCTGCCATTCAGTTATACTGGATATTTCCTGATTCTGGTATCGTGTGTGAGGTAAAAGTACATTCATCTTTACTCAATAATTTATTTTAAAAGTGAGGTTTTGTTTTCCCTGGAAGAAGAAGCTAGAAGACGAATCGATAATACCTTGAAGTTGACTGAAGATGAATGACCATCTGAAGAATACCTGAAGTTGACTGGCTCAGATATATCCTGCCTCAGATATAGTTCACATTGCTTCTGTGTTCCAGGCCTATATTATACCCAGGTGTGCCATGGAAAAGTATCCCATCTCCAGCAATATGCAGGAGCAAGTGGACTGAACAGGAAGGGAAAGTGGCAGTGAAGCCACAATACCACGTTGCCAAATAGCTGGACAAGGCACAAGGGGCTATTGCATCCTCCAAAGACTGTGGCACCAATATTGGAGATGAGCTACCTGGTATCATTAACTTCTTTCAGATCTGTGTACAAGACACAGCTATGATACTTATGTGATTTATAACCGTCATCACGTACATTTGCAACTAAGTACAGACTAAGTTTTTAAAAAAAATATGATATTCAGCTGATAAATATTTAGAGAAACATGCAAAACTCCAAACTCTTATGAGAGAATTTATTACCTTCTCTCTGTAATCAGATTCTTGGAGTTGAGATCTGATCTTAGCACAATAATGTAGCATTTGGGCAGGAAAATGCAAGTCAGGAGCCCAGTGGAGGAGGCCAAGATGGCAAAGACCTCCACAGCCACCACAGCTTTGCCTTTGGTGCTGATGTAAGCAGGAATGAAGGAGATCCACACACTGCAAAAGACCAGCATGCTGAAGGTGATCAGTTTGGCTTCATTGAAGGTGTCAGGCAGTTTTCTGGCAAAGAAGGCCACAGTGAAGCTGACGATGGCCAGAATACCAACATAAATGTCAATTATATGCAAAATATGGAAGCAGAAGGCTGGAACAAACATTGTAAATTGTGGCAATGGAAGCCTTGCTGCAGAATTGACAGGGGGGAGATTAACAAGGAAATTGATCCAGGCTTTCCAGGGGCCAGAGTTTGGAGAGCCCAACATTACAGGTTAAATAGATGATACTTGGACAGCACACAATGATACAAATTGGAATGAAAGTGATATGAGGTACAGAGTATTTATTTTTGGGTTTGCAGTATGTGATGTGTACAATAAATTGTGCAAACCATTCTGGACAATATTTATAAGGGAACTCCACAAAACATTATCAGAGACTTCACACATTCAGCAACAGGTACTGCACCTGTTTCCCCAGCCATTTCCTCATCCTGCTGCCCGCAGTGATGGTTTTGGCCAACACAGAAGAAACAGCCACAGAGAAAATGATGCCAAAAGCTAATTGTCGGAGAAGGCAGGACACCTTGCCAGGCTTGCCAATGAAGAAGTGGGAGGAAAAGTAGCAAAGCAGGATGGAGCTGAGCAGAACGCAGCTGAGACTCCGGTTGTTGGCTTTGTCGATGTGGGTGTCCCAGTTTCTCAGAAAGATTAGTATCACCAAACCTGTGATCACAGTAAAGGAAAAAGTCATAGAAACCAATATGATCCTCAAGGAATCTTTGTAACTGAGGAAGATGATCAGCTTAGGGATACACTGGTCTTGATTCTTGTTTAGAAATTGAAATAAAAACATCATCATAACAATTAAGATGGACAACCACCTTCAAACACCCATGTACTTCTTCTTAGGGAACCTCTCTTTCTTGGACTTGGGCTATACCTCTTCAACTGTCCCCAAGTTGTTGTCCATCTTGTTGACCAAGGTTCATACCATTAGCTTTGTGGGCTGCTTGCTACAGTCCTACTTCTTCTTTTTCCTTGGGACAGCTGAGTGCTTCCTCCTTTCAGTCATGTTTACTATTGAGACGTGGCCATATGCTACCCTCTCAGATACTCAACAATCATGAATAAAAGAGTCTGCATGGTTTTTGTACTGTGTTGTTGGGCTGGGGGGTTTGTGGCCTCAATGGTAGCAGCCATTTTGGTGGTGAATTTACCTTTCTGTGGGCCCAACATCATCAACCATTTCTTTTGTGATATTCCACCACTAATGAAACTGGCATGTGTGGACACCACTCCCACACAGAAGGTTGTATTTCTGCTTTCTGCAATGGTGATTTTAAGTACATTCTTGGCCACTGTGATCTCCTACATCTACATTAGTATAACCATATTGAGAATACCTTCATTTCAGGGGCGTCACAAGGCTTTTTCCACTTGCGCCTCCCACCTGACTGTTGTCTCTTTGTACTATGGGACTGTGATTTTCATGTATGTGAGCCCAACTACACGCTCATCCTTCAACCTGAATAAAATGATAGCTGTAGTGTACAGTGTGGTCACTCCAATGCTCAGCCCAATGATCTACACCCTCAGGAGCCAGGATATGAAAAGAGGATTGAATAAAGTCATCCTCAAAATACAAATCAGGAGAAAAGGATTTGAATTATCGAAGAACTTTAATCTTTGATGAAATTATCTTTGTGAGAAAAATGGACCATGCCAAAGCAAATGCTCAGGGTAGCTTCCCCCTGCTGTCCTCACAGCAACCCTGTGAAGTAGATGATGCTGAGAGTGAGTGAATGGCCAAGGTCACCGAGGAAGCTTTATGGCTAAGGAAAGATTTGAACTTTGATCTTCTATGTCCCCGTCCAATTCCCCAACTCCTACAGCATCCTAGCTCTCATTTGTATCTCACTCTCATTCATGATCCAATAGGAGGTGATGATGGCTCTCATGATCTGTCACTGCATCCCACAGTCTGCTGTCATAGTAGGGAGAAGTTTTCTGTAGCAGCCGTAGATGCTGAGATCCTATGATCCAGCCCATTACTGACACCCCTTCTCGGACTTTCTGTATTTACTCCAGAAAAAGAGGTGGCAAAGATTTGAGAAGAGACCAGAGAGTGGTAGAGTAAGTAAATAAAAATTTCCTTTACTTACCTTCCTACCATTGTGCTAACCTGAGCTGCCTGGTGCCAAGAGGAGAAGAAAATGTTGACCACTGTATCCTAAGTGATAGGGTGCAAAAGCTACAATGAGGCTACTCAAGACTTCACTATTTTTCCAACACAGAGAAGCTTTGTGTCATGCTAGAAGGCTCAATGAGGGGTTCTGAAAATGAAGGAACAGAGCTCCACCAATCTGTTAGATGAGCTTGGCCAATGTAGCAGTTCTGGGGGCATAAGAGGGTGAAAAGGGTGGCAGGGTAACCAGATGTCATCACCGCAAAAGAGGACAAGGTCTCCCAAAATGAAGGACACTCAAGAAAATTTGTAGGACACGACAAAATAAAAGCTGAAACACTCACATATAATGTTTTCATGTGGTTAATTCAATGCTATATTACTTTTTAAATTTAAAACTGTAATATTTAACATTACACATAATTTATCAGTTACAAGAAGGCTTATATGGAAAAGGAGAACAATGAAGATTTTCTTCCAGGGCACAAGGTTAAAAAGGAGGACATATCCTGGAAAAACAGGACATATAGTCAATCTGGGAGGTGGCCTTCTGGGATGGAGGGAGGATGGGCAGTGGGTGGAACCATGGGCAGGCAGGGAGTAAAAGGTGGGGTCAGGATCCAGCACTTGGATTTGCACTGCCTTTTGAGGTAGAGCAGATTGGAGTAGCCCCATTGGGATTGCAGTGGCTCTCCCCAGCATAAAGGGAACATTTTTTCTTTGCCTCAGTGCAGTCCACTCGCTGCCTGAAATAGTGACCATTAATATGACATCATTATTATTTTCTCAGAAAACAAAGGGGGAATCTGGGCAATAGATGGAACTTGGACAAATGGGGATCACTTGCTCTAAATTCCATTACATGTTCAAACTGATTTTATACAGGTTTTTTTTTAAATACGTGGATTTGACGCAACATGAATGACTGCTAGAAATTACCATTTTAAAAACTTTATAAAGGTTGTCATGAAAGCAGTCATTCCACTTTACAGCAAAGCCAGGGAAAGGCAGGGGATCCTTTGCATTTCTAATTGCTGACTCCCTCTCTACAACAGTAAGAAAAGCTGTTTTTAAACCATTATGAAAGGACACACCTTTTTTGCTGCTTTTTAGCACAATCCTCAGCATGTCAACTCAAAAGTAAGCCCCATTGTTTTCAGTGAGTCTTAGGCCCATATCCTAAAGTCAAATTAAGCCTTTGCTCTGGAGCTGTTCAGGTGACTTTCCATAAGATAACACTATAGGATGATGTAACTGCGTGGACCCATAACTGCTCTGGATTTTGCCTTTACTCTGAGGAAAGTGTCTTTGGGATTTCAGCCTTTATTTAACACATTTTTGGTGGCTGCAGGGAGTCCCAGAATCAAACCTCTAAAGCTACTGAGGTACCACCTTATTCCTGTTGGTGCAATGGAGAAGCAGGGAATCTGAAAATTTAAATCTATTTTCTACTGCTTTTTATCCACAGGAGATTCCAGAATGGAACCCTAGTGGATAATGAGGGACACCTTTAATTCTAAGAATGAATGGATATCTTTATTTCCTGATCCCTGGTTTAGCAGATTAGAAGCAAACAGGACATATGGTAGATATAAGCATTTTTAAAAAAAATTGTACTTTTCAGCAAAAATATTCACATAGCAGTTTACACTGTTAAATAATTTTGAAGTGCTTCCCAGGAACCAGAGGACTCACAATCTAAAATAAGGCACCAGCAACTGGTAATAGGAAAAGATGACATGCTGGGTGAAGAGAAATTGTTGATCTCACCCTACTCAACTATTCTGAAAGATTCCTCTTGCTCCATTTAGCAGTATATACACTATGAAGGGTCCAAGGCAGAGGTCATCTATGATTCCACACCCTTCAGAACTTCTTCCAACCCTCAGGAGTAGCTGTCAAAGGCCTAAGATGCTAAAGCAAATAATAATAAGAAAAATAAGAAAAAGGTCTGGTTTCAAATATATAATTTACATGTCTGAATCCATGGTCTGGTGAGGTGGTGTGAACGTTCAGACTGTGAAGTTAAAGTTCTCCAATGATGAACATCTGCCCACTAGCCTAACAACCATGAGGGCTAGTTGGAAATTATTCCAACTAGAAATAATGTTTGTTTTTTTTCCAAACATGTTTGTTTTTTCAAAAATGTTTTTTTCATTATTCAGAAATAATGTTTGTTTTCTATAAAAATATTCTCCTGCCCAATGTTCTCTTCAGTGCACCTTTCACTTCCTTGTTTCTCAGGCTGTAGATAATGGGATTTAACATGGGTGTGAAGACTGTGTAGGAGAGCGAAAGGATCTTCTTTGTATCTGGTGAATAGCCAGATCTGGGTCTGAAATAGGTCGATGTGGCTGTGCCGTAAAACAGAGTCACAACGACAAGATGAGAAGAACAAGTAGAGAAGGCTTTATGTCTGCCCTCTGCTGAAGGCATCCTCAAAATAGTAGTGATGATGCGGACATAGGTGAGAAGAATTAGCAGGAAGGGGAACATGATGAAGAGCACAGTAGCTGTCAGGGCTTCAATTTCAAACATGTAGGTGTCTGCACAGGCCAATTCTAGCACTGGGGGACTGTCACAGAAGAAATGGTTGACTCTGTTAGGCCCACAAAATGGCAAACTGAATATCCATGTGGTTTGCACGGTCGAGACAGGGAACCCTGAGAACCAGGATGCACCAGCCAGTTGAAAGCAAGCTCTCTTGTTCATGATGTCTGGATAGCGTAAGGGGTTGCAAATGGCAATGTAACGGTCATATGCCATGGCAGCAAGAAGACAGCATTCAGCTGCACCAAAAAAGAAGAAAAAATACATTTGAGTAGCACAGCCAGTGAAGGAGATAGTTGTGCTCTCCATCAGGAAACTGGACAGCATCTTTGGAACGATGACCAAATTGAAGCAGATTTCCAAGGAGGATAAGTTGCGGAGAAAGTAGTACATCGGGCTCTGAAGGGCAGGGTCCATCGATGTGACAAGAATGATGAGGACATTTCCCGACACGGTTATGGTGTAGACACCAAGGAAGATGATAAAGAGTGGTATCTGAAGCTCAGGATGATTAGAAAAGCCAATAAGGATGAATTCTGTAACACTGGACTGATTCTTGCTGGTCATGAATATTTTGTCAGTTTGTTTCATAGTGTCTGGAAGGTAGTCAAGCTTCTGATGCTTCTTTGACATTTAATGGAGGCTATTACTGTACTACTCCTTATCCATTAAACTGTTCTTTTTCTGATAGCAAATGTTGCAGAAAGGAACAAGAGATTATTTTAATTATAGATAATTGGGTAGAGGACCTTTACTTTTTGGATGTTTACACCTCTCTCTCTCTCTCTCTCTCTCTCTCTCTCTCTCTCTCTCTCTCTCTGTGTGTGTGTGTGTGTGTGTGTGTGTGTGAGGGCTACAGTCCTATGCACACTTGAAAATAAGCTTAACTTAAAAGAGTTGGCTTCACTTTCTGAATAAATATGTATAGGATTGTGCAGATACTCATTAAAAATTGTAATTCCTTTCTTACTAACTGTTTTTCTCTTGTACCTTGAGTTCAATGGCAGAGCAACCCCTGACAACCAATCTTTTTATAAAAAAATTATAGTGTGAAATTAAGAGTAATTTTGGGGTTGAAAGCTATTCTTTTCCTCATAAAGAAACTATCAAATGAATTGTATTGCATTCTAACTCAAAGTGAAAATGAATCAATTCAAGGTTACAAGTCATCAACTAGCACTTTAAATGAGATTTTGATGGTTGATCTGCTTTGTTTCTACATTCACAATTGCCCTCACTTTTCATTGGTGACAAAGTCCAGCAATGCAGAGTTGCTTTTAGCAGTTTGCTTTCACTACTTAGATGATGTATGTAGGAAGTAATACTCAGTAGATCCCCGGAACATAAATTGTTTCAATACTGGGCTGAACTGAGAACAACATGCAGCAGGGATAACTGGTTAAGAAAGCGAATAAAGCATGATTTGGGTACAAGATGGTCAGTCCTGAAAGAGAAATAGTTAAAAATATTTCCACCATAAAGTCACCCATATGATTGTATCAATACATTCACATCCAGAGGCCATAAAAATTGAACTGAACCAGTGGACTATTGGTCTGTGTGGATCTTAGTAATGGGCACTCCTCCCCCAGATACGAATCATAATTGGGCAGTGAAGGGCAGTTAAAAACTTCTCAAAACTGAATCAGAAGCTAATGTAGGCAACATACTATTGAAGTACTCATATTATCATATTCATGATGTCGTAAATCACGGCTGTCATGATTTATAGTCAATAATAGACCTAACCTCTGTTAATTTGCAATCATATCCTCATATATCCAGGAGTAAGCCCCATTTCTGACTTCTGATTAAACATGCATATGATTGGCCTCTACATAAGACACCAGTTTGCTTCCTGTTTTCTTGTTACTTTAATTTCTCTAGTTCATCTGCACTGTGGTTTTTCACAGATTCGGTCCACATATTAATAATACCGAACAATCTTTGCTCATGCTTACTCAGAAGTAATTCTCAGAGTCTGATGGGACTTACCCAGTGATGGGCTTTAAGGCAGTGGTTCTCAAACTTCCTAATGCCGTGACCCCTTAATACAGTTCCTCATGTTGTGGGGACCCCCAATCATAAAATTATTTTAGTTGCTACTTCAGAACTGTAATTTTGGTACTGTTATGAACAGTAATGCAAATATCTGATACGCAGCATGTATTTTCATTGTTACAAATTGAGCATAATTAAAGCATAGTGATTAATCATAAAAACAATACGTAATGATAGATAGATAGATAGATAGATAGATAGATAGATAGATAGATAGATAGATAGATAGAAGTGGCATAGCTAAGAGGGGGTGACTGTGAAGGAAGGAAGGAAGGAGGAAAGAAAGAAAGAGGAGGGAGGGAGGAATGGGAAGGTAAGTACCTGGGTGAGAGTAGGCCTCCATAGGATTGGGATCTCAGGCAGCAGAGCCAGCCACTGTTTCCTGGGAGTAAGTCCCACTCACTATCATGGGACTGACTTCTGAGTAGACATGCATAGAACTGGGCTCTAAGGCTGCAATCATCCCCACCCCCAAGGCTCCACATTGTCTCACAGCTGCTCAGAGGCTTCTTCTGAGCTCCTTCTCAGTGGCTTCTTCCAGCCACAGCGGCTCCAGCATTTCTGCCAGGTCTTGCCACCTGGCCCCCTGCACCAGGAGTCTTAGGCAACCCCCAGGAAAGCTCCAGGCAACCTCCAAAGGGGTCCCGACCCCCACTTTGTGAAATGCTGCTTTAAGGGGTTCTCACAGGTTCTATAGAACCCTTTGCTAATGAGCGCCTAGTTCTGAGAACCAGTTACTAATGGAACATAGAACCCATTGTTAATTTAGGTTATTAGGACATAGAACCTGTTGTTAATTTATTTGAATTCCTCCTCTGGGTCACTTACCCCCATTTTGATGTGCATAGGAATTTAGCCTTATAGTGCAATCCTAAGCCTGTCTACTCAGAAGTAAGTCCTGTTGTATTCAATGGGTTCCACTCCCAGGAAACTGTGTTTAGCCTTAGGCTGCAATCTTAAACTGCAGTTAGGCTGGCTAAAACCCGGCACAAATCTTGAGCTGTTATGGGGGGTGTCACAAAAGTGCTGTAAGATACAGAGCTAAAAAGTTGTAAATTTCTATAGAGTTTCAGCTCCTAATGTCCTTCCTTCCATTTTTACACTACCTCAATCACACTGCTTCATTAATTCATTTGCCATTCTTGGATTCCCCCTCCCATTTACTCTGCTATGCGCACATGCATTAAAAAGACAAGCCTTTGGGCAATGGGACAGTATTGTGCTTACTATATGCAGTAGAAAGAGTTTTGCTACAGCTAAAACAGTGATTCCCAAACTTTTACAGAGAAGTTGGGAGCCAGGTAAGTGTTTGAATGGGAGGTGAACAGGGAGAGGAGCAGTGACATCACGGCAGGCAAGGTTGTGCTGTCAATATCAAGTGGCTTTTTCTACTGGGTGGTGACAACTGGCCTCCTGAAGGATCCTGGAGGATGGCAACCCTCTCTCATCTCCTCCACAGCTTCTTTAGAAAGCCTTTGTGTGCAATCCAAACAGTTTAGGCTGGCATAACTCACCTGTCTCCCTGTCCCCGGGGTGGTGTGGAGAGACTGATGCCTGTCTGTGCACTGGCCTAGCCTCTCTAGGATTGACACATAAGTACCTTATGACACTTCTCCAACAACCCCAGGCCAGCATGGGACTTGTGCCAGGACTTATTCCAGCCTAAATGTGGATTTAGGATTACCTCTGATCTACAGCTGCTTCTAGTTTTTTAGAGAACTCAGCCCACTCAGAGGCTCGAAGCAGCCTTTGCAGCTGCAGTAAACTTTTCTGAACTAAATTACTTCCTATTTTCCCACAAGAATATAAAAAATAGAATCAGCATTATTTCAGAGATGTTTACTGGAGCTGTAGAGAGGGTTGCAAGCCTCCAAGACCCTGCAGTCAATGATGAATAACCCAGACCAGACAAATTGGGGTGTTATCATAATACAAAATCTGTTTGTTTTCATTCATTACAATTGGAAACAACAAAACATCCATAAAGTACCTACCTCTGTACCATAAAGTACCGTACATAAGGACGCAGCTCTGAAAGCATTAAGAAGTGATGGTAATTGTGAAAGTGTTGTGCATTTGGTAATTCTGATTATATGAGTTTCTGTTAGAGACCTCTGAGATTTCTGTTCTCTCCACTGCTTTCAATCTCCCTCGGTAATTAAAAATAAACTTGCAATATTGTGTGGTGTTGTTCTTAACTTCTCAAGACATACCCAATTGAACACTGCAAGCACATGTCTTTTTTCCCCTTTAAATGTCAGGGGGCAGAAGATGAACAATCTCATATACTCTTAACATTACAGGGACTGATCTGAATCTGTTAATCAAGGGCAGGGGTGTCCAAACCCTAGTCCAGGGGCCAGATGTGGCCCTCAGTGAGCCTCAATGCGGTCCATGGCAAGACCCTTCCATCCAGCCCTTGGACAAGCCTTGTAATCCAACAGATCAGTCTCTAATACCCTCCTATATGTAAGATTATGTAAATTTATTCGAATTTGAAATGTGAATCATTTTCTGGCCCCCAACACAGTGATGTGCCAAAATGCCAAATTTTTGGACACCCCTGAATTAGTGCTTAACCCTGTGCAATTTTCCTACAGCTTTGATCTTATGAGGGGGAACAGGACAGCACTTAACCAGATTCATATAAGCCATGACAAATGCCAATACCGGAAATATAAATGGGGGTTGGGTGATAATCCTAACTGTAGTTGTGTGAATGTTCTGCAAACTTTACTTCATATTGCAGTGGAATGCCCCTTTGGATGGTATTCTGGCTCCGTGCATGAATTACATCAACTTGAGGGTATTGTTGCCCAATGGTTGACAGTGTAATCCTATTTTGTGCTAGAGTGGGCAGGCTAATGTGCCTATGGGGTATCTAGCATGAGACTGGGGCTTTTGATGCACTAATGTAGGGCAAGAGGAAACTTTTCCCCTTAATCTTGGTAGCACTGCAGCACCCCTGATGGGTCTACCTAAAGCAATGCCAATGATTTTGGTGGCACAACTCTAAACAGACCAGAACACCCTCCTGCTGCTCTGCACTGTCCTGAGAACAGGATCTCACCTGTCTATCACCACCACCTGTCTCCAGGAATGTCCTCCAACCACCCCGCTCCTATCCCAAAATGCCTCTCTTCCGCTTCCTCCCATAAAACCTTTGCACTGGCTAGGATTGGCGCAGGGCCCACTGAGATGTGGGGAGGCCAGTGCAACCCTGCACTGGTTTCCCTCTCACAGAATAGTACATGGCACATTTGTGACAACCCTGTGCTGGCACAAGTGACTTGTGCTGGCTCAAATAGACAGCTGGGATTGCATTATGAGAGACACATCAGAGTCCAGTTTTGCTTATAAATGCATAAATGCAGCAAATTCTGGTTTGTTTGAAAATCAGGAAAACCTATGAATTTGGCTGTAGTAGCTTTGAGGCTTCATTATTGGAGATTTGTTCTGGGTTGGGGATCTTCAGCCTTTGAGGACATCCTGTTTGCCTGGGTGAATTCTCTATATGTGAATTTGAACATATTGCAAAATGCTGCCAACTTTAAAATACTAACAACTCTTAATGTTAATTTCTTATCCCATAAGAAACATGCAAAAGCATCAACTTAGGATTTTAATGACTGCTCTTAGATAATTTGTAAAGGTATAAAAATGAATACAAAGGGGAAAACAGTACCACCAGCACCTTATTAGCAGAAGCATTGGGAAAGCTCAAAATGACTAATTAAGGAATCCCATGACAATTGCCAAGCCTTCATTCTCTGCAGATACTTCCAAATTCCCATTAGTAAGAACGTTTTCAAAAATTGACAGCAGTTCTGGAATATTACAATTCCCCCTTTCCATAGTGCACACAATAACATAGGTAGTTGAGATGAGTGTATACCACCTTCAGGGGAGTGATACCACTAGTCACCAGAATTGTGACATTTGCAGTTGTTATGAATAATACAGTCATGTTATATATAATTTGATATGTAATTAACAACAGAATGCAGTGAAACAAACTACAGTAGAATGTAATTTATTAGTTCTATCAAAAATAATGACAATATAAAATGCAATAAATAATAAATAATGAAATAAAAAATGCAACTGTCTTATGTAATAAAAAGCACATTTTCTTAATGCAAAACTGACCAAAGAGACTGATAGTTTTGAGAGCTAAAAAAATATTATGACTTAGCATGTTGTGCAAGTGCCAATGTTGCATACTGTTTGATACTGATTGTTTGGCTGACCTCTATTGTATTATTATAAAATAAACTTTATAAAAAAGTTTTTTATAAAGTTTGGATCTTCAATCTCCTGTTCTGTAGTTCCAGCAAGGTCACTCGCTTCTTCTGTGATGCTCCAGCCATACTGAAGTTAGTCTGTACTGATACCTATCCTTATGAGATGCAGTCCATTGCCTCCACTCATCCATGGATGGATGGATGGATGGATGGATGCAGTCCATTGCCTCCACTCTTCTGTTCTTCATGTTCCCCTCCGTGCTCATCTTGATCTCTTATGTCTACATCATCACAGCCATCTTCAGAATGTCGTCAGTTGAGAGCAGGCACAAGGCCTTCTAAACTTGTTCCTAACATCTCATTGTGGTGACTTGTTCTATGAAAGTGGAAGTATTGTCTATTTAAGACCCAAATGTAACTATTCTCCAGAAATCAAGAAACTGCTGTCTCTGTTCCATACGGTTCTGACACAATGCTAAATCCCACTGTCTACACTCTGAGAAACTATGAAGTGAAGGCAGCCTTGAAGAGAATATTAGGATGGAAGATCTCACAAGCTACGTAGATAAGTTATTGGTAACGTGGACTTTTCCCAGTGTAACTGGGCAATTGTGAAGCCAATATTGGGACATTCCTGGCTACTTAGTGGTAATAGGACTGATGAAAAGAATAGATTAGGGCCCATCATACTCAACTTTCCAGTGTTGATGTAACCATGCCAAGAGGCTGTATGTTCCATTCTGTGGTGGTGGGGCAATCATGGATGCTTCCTCAAGGAAAGGGTACATTTGTTCTCCTAAGCTCAGAACTGCACTGTGTCTTTATCAGCACCAAAAATTTGGATAGGATTCATCCCTAAAAAGAATAAAGGATTGTTGGGGAAGCAGAGGAAACAAATTTTTACATCATAGAAATTGAAATATTGTATGTGCATTTCCAAAGTGTGCATTAAAGCTGTTATTTGAAAGCAGAAATAAAAAAAATACTTTATTTAAAAGGTTTCCAGTATGATTGGTGGAAGAAGTTTGAGCGATTTTGTTCCAACTGATATAGACAAATGATGTTTTTCTGTTGTCACTTAATAAGCCTAATACTCTGATTAAAAGCATTAACACATTAACCCCAGCTTATTCAGACAAATTTATTTAAACCAACATATAGCCAAACTGCTAGGATCAATGGTACTTGTAAAATACTTTTATTGAGGATTGATTGGAAATTCCCAATTTTAAACATTATCCATCCATTTAGCTTGCCCAGTTATTCCCCCACAAACATGCATGACACAAAATATTTGATTGAAATAGGACCATTTTTTATTGACTCACAAGACTGAGCAGCAATGAGAGTAAAAGCAGAAGATCCTATATTCTACTCCCTTCAGTAAGGTGGTAAAGCTTCTAAGGAGACAAGTGGTTTAGCTCATCTGATCCCTCTATTGGGCAAACCACCCTGGCTCAGAACCTGACCTCACCAAAGCCTTCACCAGGGTTCACCAGGCTCACCAAAGCCTTCACCAGGACCTTCACCAGGTCCTTCACTGTGAATCCCTGGAATTGGGGCCAAGCCAGCTGAATTGTTCTGCCCACCCTGAGCCAGGTAATCATGAGGGTGGGCATCTCAATTCCATTCTGGGGACAAACCTGGCTGGCCTGGATGAGAGTAGCCTCCAGCCCCAGCACTGACCTTATTCTGCCCCCATGTTTACCTAAGGATAGATGCCAGCTTCCTACTTTTCTCCCCGTTCCTGCTCTCCCCTACATAAATGATGAATCTTTCTACCTATCTCTCTACAGTATTTATATACCGCTTTTCAACTGAAAAGTTCACAAAGCACTTTACAAGAAAATGAAAAAATTAATAGTTAATTAATAGCTAATGAGTCCCTTTTCCAAAAGGGTTCACAATCTAAAATGCAAAAAAGAACATCAGCAGAAACCACCTGCCTAAAAGCACCCAGAAACCCCAGTCAGGAGTAGGCAAAAAACTTCTCCCCATCACTAGTCAGGTGAAAATCAGTGGAAAGATGGACCAGGCTTTTTGGAAAAAGGTATAGACATTATAACGCATTCAGCCACTTGATGGAGTGAATAATTCCATTAGATTCCATTATTCAACACATATAGCAGCTGAATGTGGTTTAGCATATGTACAAATGCATTCTGGGGTGGCAATGGAAGTCAACAAAGCCTGGGACTCAATCTTTAAAATTGACCTTTTACCCCCAAGAAAACCTTTATCTCCCAAGAAGTTTGCCATAAGGCAAACCTGCCATAGGATGGCAGCATCCTCATTCCTGCGATATGGATGGCAACAAGCAGAGATTGATGGAAAGTGAAGCAGCCAAAGTATAATGTGGTAAAAGCAAAAAAACAAAAACAAAACATGGTTAAGAACATAGGAAGAGCATAATGTATCTTGGAATAATATTACTCTGGGACTAGGTTTTAAATGAAGACCTCTACTATGAACACACGAAGACAAATAATGAACATTCAAGACAAATAATGAACATTGAAGGACATTATAAAGTAAAATAGGGATAAAGGTAGCAAGCATGCCAGGAGGGTGGAGACTGCCTATTTGCTAATAGCCTCCTTCGTTCTTCCCAACAGTTTCTTTAACTTGCAAAACCAACTCCTCAACTTTAGCCTGAGCAGGCCAGTCTGGAATGGCAAAGAAAGGAAATAATACAATATGGCTGCAATCCTAAAGACACTTTCCTGGGAGTAAGACCCATTGAACATAATGGGGCTTACTTATGAGTAGACATGGTTAGGATTGTGCTCTATGTGCCTGAAGTTGCATCATGTTACTCTGATGGAGAAAATAGGTTCAAGGATGGGAAAGGAAAGCCTGATGGAAGAACAGCCAAATAAATCACATTGTCTTGACTAAACCACATCAAGAGGCTATTCATTGGGGAGCTGAAGAAGGTATGAAAAGAGCAGTATAGATTTCTGCAAAAAATAAAAGAGGTAAATATGAATACATATAAAGATTGTAAATGTTTCATACAATTTGTGTACATAAATTACATAAATGTTGAAACATAAAGTTTCTAATTATAAAATTTTATTTTCCATCAGAACCATCTCCTCATCACAAGCCATGAGTGAGTTTATTTCCTAAAGAGCTTCTTTACAGCCACCTTCACCTCTTTGTTTTTCAGGCTATATATGACAGGGTTTAGCATGGGGGTGAGGACACTATACTGAATTGACATCAGCTTGTCTAGTGTGTCTGAATACCCAGATGCAGGCTTCATGTACCTAATGATAGCTGTCCCACAAAACAGAAGGACCACCGTCAGATGAGAAGCACATGTAGAGAATGCCTTCTGCCTTCCTTCTGTGGAACTGATCTTGAGAACGGTGCTGATGATTCCAACGTAGGATGCTACGATTAGAGAGAGGGAGGCAAAGCCTAGTGTCATGCTGAAGGTGAGGATCACCATTTCATTGGAGAAGGTGCTCGTGCAGGACAGCTGCAAAAGCAAAGGCAACTCACAGCTGAAGTGGTTGATGGTGCTGGGACCACAGAAATGCAAGTCTGTTAAAAAGATAGTATTGACTAGGGAATCCAAAAAACCTGAAATCCATGCACCAAGTACCATTTGTACACATACACGGTGGCTGATAACAGTATTATATCTCAGGGGGTTGGATATGGCAGCATAGCGGTCGTATGCCATAGCAGAGAGTAAGAAGATCTCGGTTCCACCCATAAAAATGAAGAAAAAGATCTGTGCAATACAGCCATGGAGAGAAATGGTCTTCTTTGTAGCGAGGAAATCTTCAAGCATCTTGGGAACTGTTACCGAGGAATAGCACATATCAAGGAAGGACAGATTGCTCAGGAAGAAATACATGGGGGTGTGAAGTTGAGGTTCAGTTTGTATCACCAACATGATAAGGAGGTTACCTACCAATGTGATGAGGTAAATAGGCAAGAAAATCAGAAATAGGACCACTTGGAGGGCGGCATCATCAGAAAGTCCTAGAAGAACAAATTCAGATACAACTGTTTGGTTTTCCATGGTACATATTTGTCTTGGCTGGTCAATAGTCTGAAAAGAAACATGATAAAAAGTAAATATGAATCAATACAGTCAATAATATGCAAATGAATGGTACCATAAGTATAATTGTATATGTATATCTTACAAAGCTGTAACACTAGCAGGGCCTACAGCAAATTTGGAAGGCTCACTAGAATGGGATAAGATTTAGAGCACTATCCTAATCATGTCTACTCAAAAGTAAGCCCCATTGTGTTTAATGGGTCTTTACTCCCAGGAAAGTAACTTTAGGATTGCTTATGCCTGAAATCTTCCTGTACACCAAAATTCATTTCAGGATGAAAACCACTGTGAGTATTCCAGGTAAACTGGTACTCTAGACACCAAAAAGAGTAGGTTGCGTAAATATAATTTCAACAAAAACACTTCAGTAATTCTCCATTTTTATACACATCAGAATGATGTTAGTGTCTGGTGAGTGGAAAGATTCAGATACAAATTCCTGAAGCTTACGGGTGTCTTTAGAGACCACTCAGCTACCTTGCAGGATTGTTGTGAGGACAAAAGGAGGGGGGAACATGTATGCCATCCTGAACTCCTTGAAAGAATGGGTGTTATTAAAATGTTGATGGATGGATACCACATCTACAGTGTAGGTGTTCTTTCTCTCTGATTCATGTGCATAAATACAATTCTCTTATTATCAAAAAGTGTAGAAAACCACTTACCTATTTCATGACTTTATGTCTTTTTGGACTGAGTGTGGAAGTTGTGCTCCAAATAAGTGAACTTCTCTGGGAATGAATAGATAAATAGATTAATGAATAGATTCCAAAATAAAGAAAGGGGTTCCACTTTCTGCATGGCCATATGCAGGTTTAGGAGAGATGCATTTTTGCCTTTCATACAGAAGTCCCTGGAGGAACAAAGAGTCCAGAAAAGCTGCATCTCAAAATGAGCCAGATAGGACAGGAAACAAGATTAAGTAGTATCTGGATCAGGGCTCTTACCCCAGAGGATTAATTATTTGGGTAGGTGAAAATCCAATCATTTGGGAATCAATGCATTTGAAAATAGCTTACTAAGAGATACATTGAATAGTCCATGCATACTCAGCTTGCAGCACTGACCCACCCCACTGAGTTTTTTGCTATAACTTTGGAGGGAATAGAGATATTTCACCACAGTTTGTTTCATTGCATTATGCATAATTTTGTTTAAAAGTACCAAGATGGTAAAAATTTTGGTGTCACACATACACATCCTGTGCCTGTCATCTAGTGCTACTTGCGTCCTCCTAGTGACATCACTGTCTGGAAATTATGCATGACATCCACTTCATGTCATCCACTTCAGATGATTTTTCTTAACACCCATCATTGCTTACTAAAAAAAATTTGGCATCCATCAGTCTTGAAAGACTATGCTATCATGCTTGATGCTGCATGCAAAGCACAAAGGCCAGGGTAGATCGATACGGAGGATAGGCTGTTACCCAAGCAGCAAATCCCCACTTTCCACGCCACTGAAATAGTCCAATGGAACAGTAGAGCCAATATGATTGATTCCAGCTGCGTCACAGAGCTGGGCTAAGGACAGCTGGGCTAAGGACCCGGGTCTCGAACCCTGGCCTATTGGTTAACAGGCACAGTGTCTTAACCACTTGAGGGACCCGCACAGCCTTGCTCACTAGAGTATGACGCTTTTCTTATAGGACTGATCCTATAATGAAGTTAAAGCAGCAGAAATCACATTCTGCTGTCAAAAACAAAATGGCACTAGCATAAATGAGGTGCTGCTACCAAGCACAAAGAAGCTGCCAACAGAAATGGCTGGAAACTCCCTGTATGTGCCAATGCTCCAAGGCTGCATCAGAGCAGGTAATATAGCAGAGGGCATAAATCATAGGTGGGGGAGTAATTAGGGGGATTAGAACAAACTAGAGGGTGGATTTTGGTGGCAAAAGTGCATACCGGATCCTATCCAGGATTTTCCAAAACTCTGCCCCTTCCTGAGACTTATGCAAGCCAAAAAGCACTTCTGCATCACTCTCCTGTTGGATAAGCTGCTGCATGACGTTTTTGCCAGTCTCTCTGTGCTGGCCAAGCCCAGGAGTGCAGAGGTCTGGAGGCAATAGGATATGAGGTTAGAGAGAAGGTGAACTGTGGCGGGACGGGAAGGAGTGGAAGATTAGTCCAGGATGTGGCACTTATGCCATAACCTAACTTCATCCTCACAAACTTGTGGCATCCCTGCGCTGCTTGGATCAGTGCCACCAATTACGGTGGCACAGATCCAACTAGTTCCATTGGTTCTGCTGCAGTGTTCCCTAGATAAAAGGGAAAAATTTCCCCTTGCCTCAGTTTGGCAGAGCAGTAGCGCAAAACATGTGTGGGATACAGGGCAAAAACACCAACCTCTCAGTACATGCTAAGATTGTGCATTAAGTCAATTAAAATTAAGGATCAACATTACGGATGCAGTCCTATCCTAGGCCAACACAACTCATCGGTCTTCCCATTTCCGTGGTGGTGTAGGGAGGAAAGCACATGTTGTGCACTGGCCTAGACCTCCTCCAGGACTGGTGCAGAAATGTCTTATGGCACTTTGGTGAAACCCCCAGATCAACACAGGACTTATTCCAGGGCTTGGCCCAGACTAACTGGGAGTTTGGATTTCAGACTGACTCCCAAATCCAGAGTAAATA
Source organism: Cryptoblepharus egeriae (assembly GCA_030015325.1). Taxonomy (NCBI): domain Eukaryota; kingdom Metazoa; phylum Chordata; class Lepidosauria; order Squamata; family Scincidae; genus Cryptoblepharus; species Cryptoblepharus egeriae. The sequence goes on from JAREYC010000004.1 coordinate 84,729,473, forward strand.
CAGGAGCATGTGAGAGATTTTATGTGCACCTGTAGTTACTGCACCACCTAGTGAAAACCTATGGGAAATTCATATTGGAGTCCAGAGAAAGTTGTTCGTACACCGGACCAAGGACTCCCCATAGTTACTCTGGATTTTGCCCTAAGAGAATGAATACTGATAACAAGAGCCTACAGAGCCAGAAATTACATGAGAAGTTATTAGTGCAGACCCCTGAAATACAGTACTGTCCTTTGGAAGAAATTGATGATCCTGAACAGAAAGCTTCAGTAAGCAAGAGGAAAACATAATATATTGCAGAATGTTTTGTTAACTTTACAATTTAAAGAAAAGTCATGAGTGTCTTCCCTGTTTTATCATTTATTTCCATTCTTGTGTTGGAAAATCCTTGGAAAGTTAACTTTGAGTAGTTATTAAGGGCACTGTGAACTATCTGGCAACACTGTAGCAGTAACTAATTGGGAATAACTCTCATGTGGTCTCTGGGGGAAAATCATGTAATATGTCTGTATATATAAGATATTTCTTTTGGTGGGAACACATTTACTATGACAATAAACCTTACCCACAATAAGAGTGTGGGATGATCCAATTTTCCTTTGATGTCCATGGGATGCTTTTCCTTATTGACTTTAGGAATGGTGAGTTGGGAATGATCATGCTGACTTCAAATGATTTGCATGCTTATGAGCTGAGGAAATCATTGCTCATTCAGAGCAGTAAATGATGTTAGTTGTTTTCACTATGTAAGGATTACAGAGATTTTTGACATGTTTGCATTTGAGTCTGAACTCCAAATTCCACCAATTGTGTTGTTTCTTGGGCTTCTGTGTTACTTGAAATCCTTTAACTCCTGTGGGTCATTCATATGAATTCATTTTTAGTGTGTTTCTTTCAAAAATAGTATAATTTGACTCACATAAATTCTGGTCTGCTCATATTTTTGCATAGCAATTATGCTTTCAGGTTAGTACTTTATGGGGATAAAAAGCCTGGGATTCTGCAAAGACAATCTATATAATTTTCTTTAGTTACTTGTGTGTTCATGTACATGGAAGGGCTAAGACTTACATAATCTTGGTGATCCATGGAAATGAGTGTAGTTTCTTGGATCACAACTGTGGTCTTCTCAGCATCTGTGATGATTTGAATTTCTTTTGGATATTAGCTGCTGTTTGCTCCTTGTACCTGTATTACTAATGTTTGCTTTGTTTTGAAATTGTATTCTTACATGTAATATATGCTTTATTGGAGGATCCATTAAGTTGGACATAAAATGGGAATGCAAATATGTTAAATACATAAATCCTGCTCTGTTAATTTAGGATTATTTGGGCATCTGAATGCAGAAACTAAGGGTTATTTTTCTCCCTGACTGAAAACATTGCCCATCAATGATTTTCTTTTCCTTTTGCCATTATGGTACTAAATACACCTTTGATAGCATTCCGAGTTACACTTCCACTAGTAGATCAGAAGTATGTAAGTCTATGGTTTCCGGAAAACCTTTTAGAAATATTTGAAAATATTTTTGTTACTTTAAATTGTGATATGTTCTTGCAGAATCACTGATGAGTTTAAATCCACAATTTTTAGTTATGGAAGAATAATATTTGACTATATGTTTTTACAGACAGAACAGTGGAGAAGACTCCAAACTATGATCAATGAAACAGCTCTAGGTGAATTCATTTTCTTGGGCTTCTCAGGGCTGCAGGAGCTGCAGCTGCTGCTCTTCTTTGTCTTCCTGGTCACATACATCTGCACTCTGCTGGGGAACATCTCCATCATCGCCATTGCCTGCCTGGACATTCAGCTTCACACCCCCATGTACTTCTTCCTTGGGAACCTCTCATTCCTGGACATCTGCTATACTACCACCAATGTCCCTCAAATGCTCGTGCACCTCCTCTCAGAGATCAAGAGCATGACATACGGTGGCTGCATAATTCAGCTTTATTTCTTTGTCTCCTTTGTGGGGACTGAGTGTATCCTTCTGGCTGCCATGGCCTATGATCGCTTTCTAGCTATCTGCCATCCTTTGCATTACTCAGTCATCATGAAAAAGGCAGTCTGTCTCCATCTGGCTGCTGCCTGCTGGGCAGGCGGTTTTCTGAACTCAGCTGTGCACACCTATTTCACTTTTCGACTACCATTTTGTGGAGCAAATCAAGTCAACTATTTCTTTTGCGATATCCCTCCTCTGCTGATGCTTTCCTGTGGAGACACCTCTCTCAATGAAATCATTCTCCTAGTTGTTGGGGTATTCATAGGATGGACCCCATTTATCTGCATAGTCCTTTCCTATATCTACATCATCTCCACAATCCTGAAGATACATTCTGCTCAAGGAAGACTGAAAGCATTCTCCACTTGTGCTTCACACCTGACCATCGTCCTCTTATATTATGGAAGTGCCATCTTCACCTATGTCCGGCCAATTTCAACCTATTCATTAGACAAAGACAAGCTCATTTCTGTACTGTACAGCATTGTCACACCAATGTTAAACCCTTTCATCTACACCTTACGGAACAAGGATATTAAAGGTGCATTAATGAAAATTTTTATGGGAGCCTTCCATTTGAAATGAAAGTAAAAAATATTGTATTTCCATTATTCTGTGTTAATTTATTCTTCTTTTGACTCTGTCTCTGGGGATTAATGAAGTGATCAAATCAGAAAGCAGCATGAATGATGCTATAGAAATTCTTCTACTAGTAGTACTCCAACGTAATGGAATAGGCCAAACAAATTAGCTATCTGTCATTAAAATTCTTGTGTATTGCAAAAATCCCAGACTGTGCTTTTTGTTGCATGAGGAGGGGAAGATAACGCTTATATTGTTTGTTTGTTTGTTTGTTTGTTTGTTTGTTTGTTTGTTTGATTGATTGATTGATTGATTGATTGATTGATTGATTGATTAGAGGATTTATATCCTGTCTTACCTATGCCTGTACAAATGCCCAAAGCAGCTTACAAGGCTTCACTTCCTCTCCTTTTGCTGTCCTCACAAAAACCCTGCAAGATAAATGATGCTGAGAGTGAGGGACTGGCCCAAGGTCACCCTCTTTTTCTCCACTGAAGAGGTCCTCAAGATGGTTACCAAAGAACCATACCAATCTATTTAGTATAAAACTGAAATGTCACTCACTCTCTCCCTCACTCACTGACTGAATCATCAACAGCAAGCCAAAACCACTAGGCCTAGAAGTGTGAAATTTGGAGAGGGTGTTCCTCCCATGACGGAGGCACCCACTAAGAACCAACTTTAGGAAATTCCCATTGGAAGGGGGTGAAAAAGGGTGCAACACGTTTTTCTTCCAATACTTTACATTGAAGAATCTCTGACTGATCAAGACCCAGCCCCAACCCCCGGACCTAGAAGCATGACATTTGGAGAGGGTGTTCCTTCTGTGACATCAACACGCATCAAGAATTGATGTTAAGAAATTTAACCCTTAAGGGGCTGAAAAGGGTTGCAATGTGTTTTTGTCCTATACTTAACATTGAAGACTGACTGATCAACATTATGCACTGGGAAGGAGGGTGCACAGGGGATGAAGGTGTGGTGGGTGGATGGTACGTTTAGGGGGATGGTGTGCATGGGGGGAGGGTGTGCATGGGGCGACATTGTATGGGGGTGTTTTGCATGGAGGGATGATGCACATGGGGTGTTGCATATAGGAGGTGTTGCATGGGTGGACATTGCGCATGTGTGGAAGGATATACATATGGTTCTCATGGGTGGATGCATTTCATGGGTGAATGGTGTGCATGAGGGGACGGTGCACACGACGGGTTGATGAACATGGGTGGTCTTGCGCATGGGGGTTAATACGCATGTGGGTTGATGTGCATGGGGGAGAGTGATCATGGGGGACAGTGCACATGGGGGATGTTGTACAGGGTATTGCACATGGGGATGATGCACATGGGGGATGTTGCACATGGAATGATGCACATCAGGGGTGTTTCATATGGTGTGCATGGAGGGACAGTATGCATAGGGGATGGTGCACATGTGTGGTATTGTGCATGGGAGATGATGCACATGCGGGCATGATGCACATGGGGGTTGATACGCATGGGGGGAGAGTACACATTGGGGGACATTGAGCCAGTGGTGGGCTCCAGCAGGTTCGTGCCTACTCTATAGAACCGCTTGTTAACAAGAGATAGGACATATAAAGTTTAAAAATAGCCATTTAAAAGTGGCTGCCAGATGGGCATAGAACCAGTTGTTAATTTATTTGAATCCCATCACTGCACTGCGCATGGGGCTATTGCAGATTTGGAGATGATGTTCATGGGGGATTGATGCACAGGGAATTTTTTTGCTAGTTAAACAATAAAATAGAACAATTTAACTGGAAAACAAGCAGCCAAGGTATATGTGACATCCTGTTTTTTTAATATTATTAAAATTAAATATTTTACATTAAACAGGGATATAACAGAGAATAGCATCTGTAAACACAGCAGCAGTAGGAAAATTCAAGTAGCAATGCATTAATACAGCCTTTACAGCAACAGAAGAGTAAAACAATAGAATGACAGCAGAAAATTAAGAGAAAAATATGATTAAGAGAAAAATGCCATCATTTATTTCTCCAAAAATCTTAGACGTTCCCTCCTTCTGTCCTCATGAAAGCTCTATGTGATAGGTAGGCTAAGAGACAGAGCCTGGACCCAGGTTACCCAGGAAGCTTCCAATGTTAAGAGAGGATTTGAACCTGGATATTCTAAATCTAATTCCATCTCCAGAATCAAGACAGTGTTCTAGATCTCTCATATCACCCATGGCACAACACTCTTTCAACCATAGTACGCATACTCCCTCTTAGCTCTTCCGAACTGCTGAGAAACTACAATTATGTCATAAAGCAGGAAGTGATGTCATTAAATAAGCACAGTTTTCCCCAATTATGAACTCTTGAGCTGCAAATGATAGAAGAGAAACTATACAAATCTTGATTAGAATGTTTATTTGAATCTAATGCACCATTGAAACTAATGCACACCCTAAACTTATAATAAAAATACTGTATTTACTCAAATCTAATTAACTATCAAATCTAATGCACACCCTGAGTTTGGAGACTGAATTCGGCTGAAAAAGTTGAGCATTAGATTTGAGTAAATACAGTATATTTTCCAGATAAGAGAGAGCCCAATTACAGCTAGAAATTACCCCAGCACAGCTAGAAACTAAGAGCAATTGATGGTAGTACTGGGAAATTCTGATGGTAAGAAAGAACTTATGGATGCTGCATCTGGCCTATGGGTCTTGTTTGACCTGATCTAAACCTATAGGAACAAAAATAATATAGGTCCTGTGAAGAAAATATTTCTGAGGAAATTGTATTCAGAATCAAAGTGTGGCCATGTTCTCTTTTATTATTATTTTATTTAAAAGATTTCTATCCTGCCTTTCCAATATCAGAGTAATTGCTCAAGGAAGCTTATATTTCAAGATTAAAAATATACAATATGTAAAACAAAAATTAAAGCACTAAAACCAACAAATTATGCTGTTTTTTGTTCTATCTGAGTATCAGTTACATTACAGGGTATGAAATATCCCTGGGAAATTTCATGAAAATTATACCTTCACACAGCAGCAAACAGGTTCAAGTAACATAAGTAATTAGTCTGTTGAACTCATTGCCACAGGATGTGATGATGGTATCAGGCCTAGATGTCTTTAAAAGGGGATTGTATAAATTTCTGGAGGAAATGTCCATCATAGGTTACAGCAGGCCTCTGTCAGTCTTGAAAGACTATGGTATCGTGCTCAGCGCTGCATATGCTGCATGTGAAGCACGAAAGCCTGGCTTAGATTGTTATGGAGGATAGGCTGTTACCCAAGCAGCAAATTCCCCCTCTCCACACCACTGAATTAGTCCAATGGAAAGGCAGAGCCAATACAATTGGATCCAGCTGGCGTCGAGAGCTGGGCTAAGGACAGGAGCTCACCCTGTCTTGTGGGGCCGACCCGGATCTCAAACCCTGGCCTGCTGGTTAACAGGCACAGCATCTTAACCGCTTGCGCCACCCACAGCTCATTACAGGTTACAAGCCATGATGCATATCTGCAACCTATTGGTTTTGGAAGTAGGCTACTTCTGAATGCCAGGTGAAAAGGATCAGCAACAGGATGCTAGTACCTTGTTGTCTTAGGTGTTCTGTGAAGCATCTGGTGAGCCAATGTGAGATACAAGAGGCTGGACTAGATGGGCCTTTGGCCTGATCCAGGCAGGGCTCTTGTTATGTCCAATTTGGGTAATCTTTGTGAGCAACTGTCAGCCTGATTGTATTGGGCATTATACAGCAGCAGATAACCTGATCAATCACCATAAGTGCTGGTGAGGTACTGCAAATGTGTAGCTGATACGAGGAACTATGGAGCCATTGGTGCAAACAGCCAGAGGAGCTGTATGCATGCTAGTGGCTCCTGAACACCTTGGTAAGGTAAGGATAAGAAGTGAGTCGCTAAATGGCAGTTTATGGGAAGATGCTGGTGGGGATTGGACTGAACCAAGAGCAGTTGATTAATTCCCTAAGATGCTGATACTGGTGGAAAGATTTAAAAAAGCAATATACAAAATTTATCCTATCAGGTTGATGGCAAGGTATCACAGATTAACTTCTGTATATCACAGGTCATTCCTAATTACTTCTAATTAGGTCCTAATAAGTGGTGTGGAAGCCACTATTGAACATGGTTCTCAAGCAACAGCTAGCATCCCAGACATAGGGGCCATTGCCTTTTAGGTTCTGTGTTTGAAATACCATCTCCCCCCCACCTCAAAAAAAAGCCACATATGCAAGAAGTGGAGTTTCCATCATGCCTGGATATCCTCAAGAGACAAAAGTTATTAGGCAACTCTCCTACTGAAATTGGCCTATGTCCACCAATTACACAACCATCTAGGTAAAGGGGGTCAGATGGAATGGCCAAGTGGTTTCCTCTCCTCCAATGTGATGGTTTAAGAATGGTTGGTGTGTTTTGTCATGCCAATTGCTGGATGGCCAATATTCCTAGGACAATTTAAGTAACCTAGTAATAGGAACTGAAATTTTAGCTAGATGTGTTTTAACACTATTTCCTTTACTCTTTCCATTCCAAGCTAACCTGCAAACTTGAAGGCTGTATCAATTTCTCTCATGCTCTACCTTCTGAGGAACCCCTTCTGAGAATGACAAGCTGTTGGGGACCCCAAGAATTGATGTCATCAAACTGGAAGTGAGTGACCTATTTCAGGAGGCAATGCCCAGTCTATATTCCAAGATGGCAGCACCCAGTTTTTCATGAATCCCCTAAGAACTAACTGCATTAAGGCTTAATCATTAAGGGAGGCAAGGTGCAAAGAAACTGCATTAAGCCTTGCTGAGATCAAGATTAACAAGGTGATAAAAATAAATATTCTCAATAACTTTAAGACCCTATTAGCAAAAGTCTGAAGGGAGAGTTTAAGATGCACCATGCAGTTTGCTGAACAAATCTTCAGAGGCAATCAGCTCCCAAGACATAAGCAGGCAAGGTAAATACCATAAATAAATGCTTCACAGAAGAAAACAATACTCATTACTGAAAGTTTTGGTGCATAAGCCATGGTTGTGGTGAATGATTGCCTTCTACTCCCTTTTTTAAAGAAGTTCTACCAACAGAAAGATAGGTATTGATGGTCCAAGTTTTCATGAATACATGAAAAATGTATATGTTTGCTATTTTGTCTGATGTATTTTTGTACTCTTATGTGCTAATTCACTGTGCACTCTTCCGCAGTAGTCTTCCTCGTTGCACAAATCAATTTGGCTTTTATTCACATTGTGTTTGAAATCAAGAGCAATCAAGAACATTTCTAAATAAATAAATGGAACATAATGTGTGGCAAAAGAAGATTCTGGTAGGAGTAAAGAAATAAAACAATGCACAAATAACTGAATTTATTTACCCTGACCTGCTACTCCAATTTATACCCCAACTGGTTACCCAATATGGAATCCGTTGAGCTTCCTGGGAAGTTTTATATCTCAAATACTTACCTGCACATGAAGAGGCATGGTTAATGCTAACTCTTTTTCTTTAAATCTAGCATGCATCAGACTTCCAGTGACAGTATCCTAAAAGGTAAAGGTAGAAGAGCTACAGACCTGAATTTTTATTAGAACATGCTACTGCAATAAATAGTTATTCTCAGCAAAACAGGTAAGCAATGTTTTGACTAGTGACTGGCAAAGTTATCTTTCTTTATTCATTGTAATATAACTACTTATATGACAATAGATTTAGAGAATTCTGATTTGAAGAGAGAATATTAGAGCTCACAGATGCTGTAATTTCTAAATTGAATGTTTCATGCTTTTTTGGAACTTCATTTCTGAAAATGCTTTCCCTCTGCTGAAGTTTTTAAAGAGACCATTGGTGTGGATTTCCAGTATTTGAAACCATCAACACACCCTTCCTGGTTTGTGGTTAGTTTTAAGACGTTTTTGAATCAATATAAGGCTGCAATCCAGAGCAAATTCAGCCTGCTCTGACCTAACTGCACTCTCCTAACTATTCTGTATCCAGAGCAGAAAGTTATGCTGAATCCCGAGAGTCAGGAAGCCTGGGCTGCCCTAACTGCTCCAGAGCATGCTAAGTAATTGACACAAGGGGAAGACTTGCTCCTGAGGAGACACCCCTCAGATCACACTGAACAAGGAACAGCTGTGGTGCCTACAGTGGTGACATGACTCTGCACATCACCTGGTGCGGAAGTCTGTGCGTCATCCCTGGGATGCGCCCCCCCCAACCTGGACTGCACAGTCACCAAAGTTGGCGCCTGCGCAGTTGTTTCTGAAGCCAACTGGCTTCAGAAAGAGTACTGCGCAGGCACCATCTCTGACACCTGCGCAGTACTTTTCTGAAGCCTTTTGGCTTTGGTGGAGACTGTGCAGACGTCAGAGTTGGTGCCTGTGCAGTACTCTTTCTGAAGCCATTCGGCTGCCGCTCCGCCTCCTGAGTGAGGCCGAATGGCTGTGCAGAGGCGCGGACTTTCTCTGCTCTAAGGAAGTCTCCTCTGAAGCTGTTCGGCATGCTCAGTGTGTTTCTGCGCAGTGCCAGAATGGCCGTTCAGGCCAGCTCCTCAGACAAGTGTCAGCTTCTGGCTGATTCTCCGCCTTGGAGCAGACCTGAATGGGTGTGCTGACGCCCGGGGCCTGCCAAAGGACAGTCAAACTCCTCCGGCACATCACCCTATATGGAGCGCATCCCCAATGCAGCCCATACCAGCCGCACCAGTTTGGTGACGCCACTGGGTGCCTGCCTTATAAGGAGTCCCTGATGAGATGCCAGTACATTCTACAGTGAATACAAGGGGCTTCTTGGAGTGGCCTGTTGTATCCTGAGGTTTGTGGGCAGCCGTAGTTTGTTCCATATCCTGAGGTTGAGAGGAAGGGGTTGCAGCTAGGCTGGCCAAGAACTCAGATTTTTGGTCAGCACTGCCGTTCTTACTCGGGCCTTATCATGGACCCCTATGGGTCTACTCATTACTATACCTGCTCCTGAGGTGGTATAACTCTGAGGGCTGGAAGAGGGCATTTCTGCCTTGGAAACAGGCTCTGGATACAGAGTAACTGCTCTGCCCTAGGCAATGCTAAACATGCCCTCAACTTGCCTCTCCTGAGCTGCTTAGGCTGCCTCAGTTAGGGCAGAGCAGGTCCACCTCTCTTAGGGCACCCTATCTTGCCTTGCTCTGCCTAAGCCTCCTTCAGAGTAACTGGGCTGGAGCATCTTGCAGTTGCTCCAACCTAGTGTTAGATAGGGCAACCTAAGGGCTCTTATGTGGACAGATTAGTTGCTCTGGATTGGGCTGTAAATGAAAACTGAGAAGCAAACATTGTTTAACAATAAAAAGTCAATTAACATGAGATTGAAATGAATGCGTTATTTATTTTCCACAAAGACAAATCAACTTATTTTCAAAAGTTAACTTTACTTTATATTGTATATAGTCCAGCTGACAATAATTGAAAAAAATTGTAGAAATGCAGTTAGTGGGAACTGAAGCATGATTTATCTATAAAAAATGTTAAGATTTATCTACATGAAGGCTCAGTCCTATCCAAATTTCCATTCTTGATGAAGGTGTGTCAGCGAGATGTGTATTACATCCTGTTGTGGGAGACGCAACCATGGATGCCTCCTCAAGATAGCAAAACCTTATGGCTGCATTGGCACTAGAAATGTGGACCCTAAAATAGATGGATAAAAAGTGAAGATCCTGAAGCTGTTTTGATGTAAAAGTATATTAATTGAAATCAGTCAGTCAGGTGCATTGAATTCCAGCTGCACCATTCTAGTCTACTGGTGCAGATTTAAAATGAGAAAGGGATCGTGATGGAAAATATTCATCACTTTTCAAAGCACTGGAATAATTCTGAATAGAAATGTTAGTGAACATAATAGCTGTTCTTGGGTAAAAATGCACTGAACTGTGGTACTACTTTCCCTCTTGATGCAGATGATGGTGATCAGAAAAGAGGAAAATCAAACCATCCACACAGAATTAATTCTTCAGGGTTTTGGAGATTTTCAAGATCTAAATGTTGTCCTTTTTCTCCTATTTCTAGTGATTTATATCCTTACCATGACTGGAAACATCCTCATTGTTGTATTAATCATGGCAAAAACTAGCCTTCACACCCCCATGTACTTTTTCCTTGCAAACCTATCTTGCCTAGAGACCTTCTACTCTTCAACCATCCTGCCCAAGGTCCTTGTCAGTTTGACTGGAGATAAAGCTATTTCCATTCCTGGCTGCATTGCACAGTTTTACTTCTTTACTGCCCTGGTACTCACTGAACTGGGCCTCCTAGCTATTATGTCTTATGACAGGTACATAGCAATATGTAGGCCACTGCATTATGCCACTCTTATGAGTGACAGACTCTGCCTTACCATGGCTGTTGGATCTTGGATGAATGGGTTTCTGGCCATGTCAGTAATGATGTATCTGATGACCAGATTGACGTTCTGTGGTCCCAATGTAATTGACCATTTTTTCTGTGACCTTGCTCCTGTAGCACAAATTGCCTGCAGTGAAGCCCACAAATTTGAATTTATGGGATTTTTATTCTCAACTATTTTCACACTACCTCCCTTTTTAATCACTCTGACATCATACACGTTTATCATCACAGCTATCCTGAGAATCCCCTCTGCCACCGGAAGGCACAAGGCCTTCTCCACTTGTTCATCACATCTCATTGTAGTTACCATCTATTATAGTACCCTAATCGTTGTCTATGTATTTCCAAATCCAGAAAAAATGAGAAAGCTGAACAAAGTGTTTTCTGTCTGTTACACTATCCTTACACCCCTGGTCAACCCTCTGGTTTACAGTCTGAGGAACAGAGAAGTGAAAGTGGCCATTAGAAGGTCCATTGGCAAAGCAATTCAGATTATAAGACCACAGGAAAGGAGAGTTATTGTTACAAGAATAGGGTAGAATGAACTACATCCTAAACCTCAAAAAACCTGTTTATACTGTTTATCCCAGGTCAGCAGCACTGGTGTTTTGATAACATCTTTCTTGTATGTATATCATTTTTTTATTCTGAGCTCTTTTGAGAAATGAATTATATCCTCTCACAACTTATTTTGATATGTAAACTATATTATGAACTGTTTAAATGCAGAATGGAAGTATTTGAATATGTAAATTAAATGTAAATTAAAATTTAAAATAATTACATTTTAAAATGTAAAATAATTAATGTAATAAATGTAAAATAATTCCCTAAATTTGAGTGCCCTAAATATGTACATGCCTGTGCCTCTCCTATATAAAAGATTGTGGTTTGCAAAAATTATTGAGAATTGCTTTGGCTCATTGTTAGAGACTGGAAAACAGCATTAGAATTATTATTTCAGTGTTGATATGGATATATTTCTCCTCGTGAATTTCCAGTTCCAGAAATGGAACCATAGAGGATACTTTCCTATTACCCAAACATTTAATGAGTCATGAGAGACCTATATTCCTTTGCTGATGTAATTTTAACAAAGTAAACCAATGAGATATTTGGTTGATAAAAAACATAAATAAAAGCAGAAAATGAGCATTGTAGGTATATATTTCTTGATGCAAAGACACTTTCTTTACAAAGACATTGTAGGTATATATTTCTTGACCCCAAAGACACTTTCCTGGGATCCACTGAACACAATGAGGCTCACTTATGAGTAGACATGGTTCAGACTGTGCTCTAAGACTAGAACGAGTTTTTGATACTGGCAAAATATGGTGATTTCAGCCCATTTGGAGACCCTCAAAAAAGATGAAAATTGATATCACTGCCCTTTAGTAAATCATCCATCCTAATAGTGTTAATTTATTTGAATATTAATGCAATATGAAATTAAGGATAACCTTTAGTTACATAAATATTATTGCAAGCAAAAGAACATTATGGAGACCATATAATGCTAGTAAATGAATTCATCTTCTCTCATTGTGCTACCTGATTTATGAAAACGTGGAAGAACTTTGATAGAAGTGTTGCTTTATTTTCTGAGTCCTCTGTGACCTAAATAGAGGCAGTATCTTCTAAAAACAGGTGAGAAACAATGGGAGAGACATAAGTTTTAGGCTGCAATCCTAAACTCCAGTCAGGCCAGTCTAAGCCCCAGCATAAATTCTGCGCTCACCTTGAGGTGTCACAAAAGTGCCATATGACACTTTTGTGCCACTCTTGGCAGAGGTTTATGTCAATGCACAGATAGGCACTTGCTTCCGCTATGTCACCAGGGGAATGGGAAGAGTGATGAGTTGAGCTGGACTAGGTTAGGATTGCAGCTCTGGCACACAATCCTAACCATTTCTGTTAAAAAATAGGTCCCAATGTGTTCAATACGTCTTACTCCCAAGAAAGTGTCTTTAGGATTGCAGCTCAATCTCCTGCTTGTAGGTCTCCCAGAGGCAATTGTTTGGTCTGTGTGATGATCAGGATCATCACCAGATGGACCTCTGGACCAGATGGACCTCTGGTTTGATTTAGAGAGCTTTTCCTATGTTCCTAACTGAGAAATGCCATTGACATCACTAAACTTTTTTTTTGGGGGGGGGGGGTTTCAAAATTCTTTAGCAATTTTAATTGTGGAGAAATATGGAAACAATGCATTATGTGAAATTTGAGGAAATCATTAGAATTAGTGGCTGGTAACCTTCCTTTGGAATATTTTTTTGTTTTCAACATAGAAAGTAGCTTCTCAAACAAGACAACTATCAACTTATTTATTTATTTATTTATTTATTTATTTATTTATTTATTTATTTAATGAGATTTGTTAGAAATATTTCAGTTACTGTTCCTAAGATTATCAGCCTAACTAAAGTGCATCATGATTCAGTGGCAGCAAAATTGTCACTAGTATCCATTCTTGTGCATTTATTCCTCAGTTTTAAGGAAATGCCATTTTAAAAAATTGATTTTATAGCCTGATGTTTCACCACTTCCTTTTGGTGCATTGTCAAAGGCAAAAACCACTGCAAAGGTGCACACAGGGAAGCAGAGAATTTCTGTTTGTATTTAGGGACAGTTGGAACTGTCGGTTGAGTGAAATGTCTGCTTATACTACTGTTCTTAAAGAAATATAGAAATTAAAAGATTTTCCCTCTTATGTACTGTAGATCCTGTCAAATCAATTTTTGACAGAAGTTCTTCAAAGCTATGGGTACCAACAGCCGTTCAGTGCAACAGCCTCTTTTTTAATTGATGTTATCCCGATGCTTATAAATTTCAGTTGCTTCTAACTGGAGCCTTCGATGGTATTGAACCGCGGTGGAGAGCAGTTCTGTACATTCAAACCTCATTTTATGTCCATTTTTGATTACCAGTATGTGTTTAGCTAAACCAGTTTCTCAGGTTGTAATAGATGGCAATTTCTTTCATGTTCTTTAATTCTAGTATCAGCTGAACACTTTGTGGTACCTATATAAACTTTGTTACAGCTGCAGGGTATGTGATACTCATGGATGTGACAAAGATTGACAACAATACTTAGGATTTCAGAGCATAACGTAAATCTTTTGACCTGATAGTTACTCCTATAATCACTGCAAAATTTTCTGGATGTCTCCTTGAGGTGACTTGTGCCTGCAAGAGCAAAATCACTGTCACAGGCCTGAGCAGGTCCATGTTGGCAGATCAGGCCCAAGAAGGTGATAGCATTTGGCAGCTCCTATGCTGCCACCCTTGCCTTCCATCCTCTGTCTGGTCTGCCCTGCCTTTGTGTCAGCCCCACTTGCCCTGTTTACCCCACCTGTCCTGGAATGCATTGGGGCTGCCCTTACCAGTCCCTGCACCACATGTCTCTCCCACCTGCATGAGGGGCCAGCACCATTAGATCAGATTTCCATGCTGGCACCTGCCTCCTCTTGGCCATCACAAATTACTTTTTGATATTATCTTGACTGTCATTGCCAGGGCAATTTGTAGAAGTCCAGCGCTTTGGCTCTGGAGGATTGAGCCATAAGTGAAATCTTAACATTCAAGATGGTTTATCACACTGTGCATCACTTCACACATTTATTTCCTTTCTCTAGATGCAAGTGATGAACATCCCAAAATGGAAAAATCAAACAGAGGTGGTGGAATTCATCCTTCTAAGCTTTAGAGATCTCCAAGGCTTGAACATTCTTCTCTTCTTGTTTGTATTGATCTACATTTTCACCATGACAGGAAACCTTCTCATTTTGGGATTGGTTGTGTCAGATCATCGTCTTCATACTCCTATGTATCGGAATCATAGGAGTATGATTTTTCCTTGGGAATCTGTCCTATTTAGAGACATGCTATACTACCACCATCCTGCCCAAGATGTCTAATATCTTGACTGGAAACAGATCAATTTCTATTTCAGGCTGCATAACTCAATTCTATTTTTTTGCTTCCTTAGTAGTAACAGAATGTGGTCTCTTAGCTATGATGTCTTATGATCGGTACTTAGCAATATGTAAACCACTACACTACTCAACCTTTATGAACAGTGGAGTTTGCATCTCTTTGGCTGGTGGATCTTGGTTAATGGATTTGTGGCAATGGCAGTGTTGTTTTATTTAATGTCAAGATTAACATTTTGTAGAGTAAATGAAATTGACCACTTCTTTTGTGATTTTACCCCAGTCACTGAGCGTGCCTGTGGTGAGAATCACATACTAGAACTTATGGGAACCATTTTTTCCTCCATATTCACTCTGATTCCCTTTTTATTAACTGTGACATCATATATTTTTATCATTTCCACTATCCTAAGAATTCCATCTGCCAGCCAGAGGCAAAAAGCCTTCTCCACCTGCTCATCTCATCTTATTATGGTCACAATATTCTACGGGAGTCTGATCATTGTTTACGTCATGCCATGGAATGAAACAATGAAAGAACTAAACAAAGTTTTTGCTCTCTTTTACACTGTCCTGACACCTTTGGCCAACCCTCTCATATTCAGTCTGAGAAACAGGGAAGTTAAAGAGGCCCTTAGGAAAAGTATTAGCAAGCACAACTGGTTCTCAAAAATTTCTTGGTGATGTGTATAAAAATAACTTTTTTAAAAAATTGGTATGCTTTAGCAGCGTACATTATCATGATGAAATCTTTTATTTCTTTAGTTCTATAATATCTCTGAACTTTTATAATCGTAGATTCATTGCAAATCTAGCAAGAAGAAGCACTGTTCTTTTCATACATGTATGGTTCACCATGTCAAAAGGGAAATTTTCAAAAGATATGGCACTAACCATTTCCTTCTGGTATACCTTCTTCCTCCCTTCTCTACCCACAATCCATCCCCATGCTGGCTTAACTGTTCTAGGGCAGAGTGCTGGCTGTGGCAAAGGGTCCAAAATGGGCACTGGTGACACTCTGTTCCACTGTCATAACTAAACCAATAGGATTGGGCTGTAAGTCACCAAATTATATCCTATTTCGATACCAGAGATTTGTCTAGAAGTCAGAACAAACTAATTTGGAAAAGCACTACCATCCTTGGGCAAAAGTGCAAGACCAGACAGGTCTGTGCCTGTGCCTGTGTGAAAATGTAGACATGGCGGTCCATTAGGTGTAATGTCTGTAAGCCACATGCATTTGACTTGGTGATTTATCATATAATGGAACTGCCTCTTACTCAGAAACAGAGGTTGCATGAGACAAAATTGTCTGTCAAAACTGCAGTCATCAAAATAAAAATAAAGTTGCTACTACAATGTTGCTAGTAGCAATTCCAACTACACTGAAGTTGCTAAAACAATAAAATTCAGATACATGCATGCCTGTGTGATTGTCTTATCTGTGCAAAATGAACAAGATGATGTGGATTTCCTTTGAAGTGGTCCCAAACAGGCTTGCCATAAAAGCCGTTGAGACTTTTATGACAAACATCTACTTTCAGACTACAATAAGAAAGCATCTAGTCACCAGAAACCAGAAAGTGAGTCTTTAAAGTTATTTTTCCACTAATTTGGTATCCATTTTTTAAATCCACTTTGGTATCCATTTGGAATCATGTCAGTTGCCTCTTGTGTATTTTTCACTTGTTTCATTATTTGGTTTGTTTGTATGGTGGGTTCACATGGGAAATATTGTATTTATTCCATCCATCTAATTCCCACAAAACCATACCATTCTTACAGTACTGAGATAACTTGATATTGTTTGGAATAAAATCCAAGCATGTATTGTCAGTAACTGAATCCCACAGCCCTAAATTAATTGATAACAAGGGACATGTACCTCCTGGAGAAAGAACCCACATAAATATTTAACATGAATGCACAACAAGAAGAACAACAGGTACCCTCTTAGATAGTTGTTTAAATGAGAAACTTGAAACAAATTGATTTGACAAAGAACGACATGAAATCTACATTGTTCATACGACAGACAGCTGAGGTAAGGCAGAAAAGCATTAGAGCCTTAAATGTACAAGCATTTATAATTTTTTTAATGAAAAGTATGTCTGTCAGCACAGTCTTATGCAAGCCGTATCGGTAATAAGTTCTAATTCAATGAGGTTTTCAACAAAATCCTAGCATCATCATCAGTGTAGTCAGTAGGACTTAATCCTTAAAAAGTGTGCATTTTCAGTAGTGCACCCTTAATGTTAGGTAACTGTGGCTAGGATTGACACATTCACATGGTACTGAGTGTACTGGATTGTACCAACTCAGTCTAATGGCATGGAAAAGCACTGCTGAATACTTCCCTGTGTTTAAAAAACAAAGACAGCAAAACTCATCTCATAGGATGATACCAAGTTTTGCAATTCTCTCACAGGCCTTCCAAAGTCATCCGGTTTGGAACAAGTTGCATCAATAGATTCTGTGATTAGAAAATTTGGTTTTGATGTAGCATTAAACTACTTGCCAATCAGATACACAACATTTCAAGCATCACTGAAGAGGATCTAGACCAGGCCACATCATGCTACCGTATCATTTATTTGGAACAATAGGAAGTGGAACTGTTCCAGATTTAAGAATCTATATTGTTCTATTCTTCTATAATGTTGTATATTTTGACATAATGAGGTATCTTGGGGATGGGAACCAAGTCTAAATGTACATAAGTCTTGGCATTACGTGGGACTTCATCCTATGTACATACCTTTTAAAATACATAGGAATGAACACAAGGCCTTATTCAGGAAAAGAAGGAACAGGCTAGTGGAACATGCACCCTGCTCAAATGCTGATCACCACTCATGTATGTGAGGCCCCCAGCTTGACCCCTCTCCAGGCTGCCCCCCAGAAGAAGACCATCCACTCAGAAGTGCACCACCTTCTTGGTCGCAGCCAACCAGTGCAGCCATTGGCAGGGTAGCATACACTGGCATACTTTGCACTGTGGTGGCCAATTTCCACAACCTATTACACGAGATCACAGGATGGTTGCTCAAAAGATCTAGATTCTGAAAAATCTGGTGCTCAGAATTTCACATAAGGGATAATCAGTGTGTGCTCTGCAGCAAGAAATCCAGCATATTAAAAAACCAACACCCTATTGCTTCCATAAAAGTTATTTCCTCCCCAGTAAGCACCTGATGATACACAAGAACTTATTCCATATCTTATACATCACTGAATTGTTTATAGGAGAAAGAGAAAACAGAATGGGGAAATCAAACAATCCTCACCGAATTCATTCTCCTGGGGTTTGGAGATCTTCAAGATCACAAGAGTCTGCTGTTTGTGCTGTTTTCCCTGATCTACATTTTAACCATGTCAGGTAACATCCTCATCATAGCCCTCATTGTGACGGATGAACATCTTCATACCCCAATGTATTTCTTTTTGGGAAACCTGTCATTTTTAGAGATCTGTTACACCTCCAACATCCTGCCGAAGAATCTTGCTAGCTTAACAACTGGAGGCAAAACCATTTCTTTTTGGGGATGTATGGTCCAGTTTTATGTTTTTTGTTCCCTAGCAGTTACAGAATGTTGTCTCTTAGCAGTGATGTCCTTAGATCGGTATCTAGCCATTTGCAAACCACTACACTATACAATGATAATGAAAGACAAGTTATGCCTTAGCCTGGCAGCTGGATCATGGATTAGTGGATTCTCATCCATGTATGTTATGTTGTACCTAGTATCAACATTAACATTTTGTGGCTCCAATGAAATTGACCATTTTTTCTGTGATCTTTCACCTCTTCTGGAAATCACCTGCAGTGAGACATACATAGTAGAATGGACAACTTTAATATTCTCCTCATTGTCCACTTTGCCACCATTTTTGTTAACATTGACTTCCTATATCTTTGTGATATCCACTATCCTGCGTATCCCATCCTCTTCTGGGAGGAAGAAAGCATTCTCAACCTGCTCTTTCCACCTCATTGTTGTTAGCATGTTCTATGGGACCCTAATCATAGTCTATGTCTTGCCAAAACATAAGATTCCACGTGCTTTACATAAAATTCTCTCTGTCATGTACACCGCATGTACTCCTCTCGCCAATCCCTTAATATACAGCCTGAGAAACAAGGAGGTCAAAGAAGCTCTGAAAAAATCTGTTCAAACAGTTCTTTATTTCCTACAACTTCAGAGATCCCAGTGTCCTGTTTCTGGAATAGAATAAATTGGTATGCATTAAAATCTCAGCTTTCATTTCAGAATTTGTGACTATTTTGCCAACTCATATTTCAGTTTACCAAGTATTTTCCTCTCCCCTCACAATGCTTGCGCTTCAGGGTGACCAGATGCCCAAACCTCAAAAGGAGGACGAGGTCTTGGATTCCTCTCAGCCTATCCTTTCTGGTGGGCAATAGCACGTTTGCCTACTCATGAGTAAAGCTGCAATATTGGACATTTTCACTTTCCCATAGAGCTCAATGCATATGTTTTATTTTTAGTTTTTTAGCCATACCTCTTGATAGGAAGGAGATATTTCAAAACTGATTGTTGCATTGGATTCTGCTCTTCAATATGAATCCAATGTCATATGACATGACTGGATACTGTGCACCACTACAAAGTTCCAAAATGGAGAACAATGAAGCCCTTTTGGAGGACATGCGGACAGGAGTCTAAAATAGAGTACAAATCCAGAAATTTCTGGTCATATGGTCACCCTGTGCAATGCTTTTTTTGCATCTTCCAAACTCTGCACAATTTGTCTAATGTGACCTAAGAGGTTTTGAGATGATTTCCTACAGCATTTGGATAACTTGAAATTTTTGTATTATTAATTTGCATGGAAAAAGTTTTGGTATGTAAGTGTAATCTTCTGTTGTCCATTCTGAGGTAAGAAAAGAAGAGTTAAAAATGTCACATTTTGAGCCAGTTCCGCTCATGCCAGCTTGTCCAACACTATGAGGCTGGTTGGAAGCCCCCTGGTTTGGAAGTGGCAGTGCTTTCCTGGTGGTCTGCACTTCCAGCTGCCTCATACCTTAGGCCAATGATTTTCAACCATGGTGTGCCATGGCTAGTCCTCAGGTGTGCCATGGGAATGTGGGGATTGACATTATTTAATAGGAAACTTGGGGGATTTGAACAGCCTGGTGTGCCTTGACAATGGTAAAAACAACTGATGGTGTGCCTTGAAAATTTCATTGCTTTGTTAATGTGCTGTGAATGAAAAAATGCTGAAAATCACTGCCTTATCAGTCTTTAGCTCTGTTAGGTTCAGTTGTGATCGGCTCATCAGTCGATGAGTCAGATCAGTCTTGAGTCAGATGATAAACCATATATGCATGAGGAAGGGAGACAGCAGCATTTTCTCTATTCAGTACTTACATGACTAGGTGCACAATCCTAACCATGTCTACTCAAAAGTAAGCCCCATTGTGTTCAATACGTCTTACTCCCAGGAAAGTGTCTTCAGGCTTGCAGCATTAGAATAAAGTTTTAGGAACCTGCTGAAGTTTTTTATTTGGCGTACATTAATGAATAAAGTGACCCATTATATCAGCTAAACAGTATTGTTTGCTTTTTATTGGGTGGTGTAGGGGTAAATTGTTTTAATTCACTCCTCCTTTCCCCGAAAATAACAGGATTGAGAATTATAGCAGAAGTCTGAATATATCTATTTAGAACGGTGGCTGCAATCCTACATTCTTTTCAACCTTCTATGTAACATTACAAAAATAATTTTTTATAAAATAAGTTTGATGCCTCCTGCAAATCATGCTCTATTTGGTTTTAGAATCTTTCCAGTTGCTGCTTTTCTTATGTGTTGTCCACTTCTTTCCTTTATTTTTCTTTATCTTTTTCTTTTTCTTTTTTTTGATTCACTTGTATGTTCTCATCAGCAATATATTTGTTATCTTATGCACCTAATTCCAATGGGGACTATACCGTTTTTAAAATAAGACAGCACTGATTTTGTTTGGACTACAATCAAACCTGTATTGTCAATAATTTAATCCCACATGATACAGCCAAAAGAAGGATTTCATAAATAAAGTTGATACATATAAATGATCTTGATTATATTACCCACTATAATTGATCATAAGGGATATGTTTCTCCTGGGGAAAGGAATGCACAATATATAACATGAATACTCAATCAAAACAACAACAGGTAAGAGGTACCCTGTTAGATATTTGTAATATTTGCATGAATGAGAAACTTGAAACAAATGGATTTGATAAAGAAGTATGTGGAATCAACATCTCTCGTGCAACAAGCTGATGAGGTAAGGCAGAATATGGTAATTCAGAGCAAGCAATAGATTTCTACCAGGTCAAGGGAAGCTCAAAGTATGTACATCAAAACTGCTGTCAGTTAACAGCAATAAAGTTAAATTCGGGATCCTGTTATCTCTAGTTTTTGTTCAGCAAAAGGCTCCATACCCTTTTGTCTGCAGTTACAAAGGGTATATTATCTGAGACAGAGCATAAGCCTAACCAATTTAGGCCAGCACAACTCATCTGCTCCAGTGATGGGATTCAAAGAAATTAACAACTGGTTCTATGCCCATCTGGCAGACACTTTTAAATGGCTATTTTTAAACTTTAGATGTCCTATCTCTCATTAACAACCGGTTCTATGGAGTAGGTGCAAACCTGCTGGAGCCCACCACCGAACTGCTCCCTTTCCTGTGGCTGTGCAGGGAGGCTGGCACATGACTTTGCATTGGCACAGTGGCACAGAAGTGCCTCATGGCACATTTCTGACATGCCCAGGCCAGCACAGGACTTGTGCCAGGAGTCAGGACCTATACTAGCTTACCTGGGGATTAGCATTGTAGCCGCAGAGGAGTAAGGCTGTCAGCACAAACTTATGCATGTCTGCGCATAAATAAGCTCTATTGAATTCAATGAGATTTTGAGCACAATTGTGTGCTTTATTCAGAAGTAAGTTTCATTCCATACAATGGGTTTACTCCCAGAAAAGTATCCATTGAACTGCACACAGGTAACTGAATAGGACTGTTGCCTGTGTTTGAAAATGGGGAGAGATTTTAAAAGGAAAAGAAATCCTAATGGCATTAATTTGAAAGAAGCAGATGAAGCAGATTAAGAACAAAATGATGCAATCACAGGGCAATAGTGGACTGTACCATCTCAAAACTTGTAGAAATATGTTATTGAATTCTCCCCTAAAGACAACAAAGCTCATTGCAAATAAGAAAATACCCAATTTTCTACATGTAGGGCACAGGTGTCTAAAACAAGGCCCATGGACCAAATCTGGCCCACCTACCCATTTTATCTGGCCTTCCTTCCTCCTCCTTCTGCTTCTTTCCTTCCCAGGGCCTGGAGCCCAGCTGCGGGACAAGGTGAGCTGCAGCTGAGCACCCAACTGGCACAGCCTGAGCCA
Organism: Cryptoblepharus egeriae; assembly: GCA_030015325.1. Taxonomy (NCBI): domain Eukaryota; kingdom Metazoa; phylum Chordata; class Lepidosauria; order Squamata; family Scincidae; genus Cryptoblepharus; species Cryptoblepharus egeriae. Next base: position 84,751,795 of record JAREYC010000004.1, read on the forward strand.
GGATCCCACACACACTGAGGGTGGCTGCTGGGTCCAGCACCAGCTTCTTCACATGGCCTGTGAAGCGTCATGAGTTCAGGCACTGAGGCTGAGCTCAGCACCAGGATTAAGGAAACAATGGGGGGCCCAAGGTGGCCAGGTGGTCTTGGAGGCAGCAGATTCAGCTTGGCAGTGCCCACATGGGCCTAGGTCTACCAGGGGAATGGAGGACCAAGCCAGTCTGCTGAGCTCACAGGTAGGCCTGTGTGGTGAGAGGGAGACTGCGGCTGCCTGGATGAGAAGGCAACCCTGTCCAAACTATCCTGGGAGTAAGCTCCCTTGGCTATAACGGGACTTACTTCTGAGTAGACATGCATAAAATTGGACTCCAGCTCTTGGGAAACACCATTAATGCTAACTTCAGCCCTCTGAATGAAACAAGTTTTGTATGGAGAAAATGTTATTGGATTCAATTTTTCCACTGGCCATCCATCTAGTTCATAACAACTGAACCAAGAGGTTTAGGTGATCAGAAAGATTGGTTCTGATGTAATGTCATTCAACTATTCCCAACCAGATGCATAAAATCACATAGTTTGCAGCAAGAAAGCTAGCATGACAAGAAACTTAGCCTCATTTTTGTCTTCACATAAGCTCTTTCCTCACCTATAAGCACCTATTGATTTATAAGTCCTTGCGCTTCAATAGGCTTAAAATATTAGAAGTATCTGTAATGTCATGGTTCAAACCTCATTAAATTGTCTCTAGGAGGGAAAGAAAACTGAACGGGGAAATCAAACACTACTCCCAGAATTCATTCTCCTGGGGTTTGGAGATCTTCAAGAACTCAAGAATCTGTTGTTTGTACTATTTTTCCTGATTTACGTATTAACCATAGCAGGAAACATCCTCATCATAACTCTTGTTATAACTGATGGACATCTTCACACCCCTATGTATTTCTTTTTGGGAAATTTGTCAGTTATGGAGATCTGCTACACCTCCAACATCCTGCCCAAGCTCCTGGCTACATTTGCATGTGGAGACAAAAGCATTTCTTTTTGGGGATGCATGATTCAGTTTTATATCTTTGCTGCCCTGGTTGTTACAGAATGTTGTATCTTAGCAGTGATGTCCTTTGATCGGTATCTAGCCATTTGCAAACCACTTCACTACACCATGATCATGAAAAACAACTTATGCCTTAGCCTGGCCGCTGGATCATGGATTAGTGGATTCTCATCCATGTATGTCATGCTGTACCTCGTGTCAAAATTAGACTTTTGTGGTGGCAATCAACTTGACCACTTCTTCTGTGATCTTTCACCTCTCCTGGAAATCACTTGCAGTGACACATACACAGTAGAATGGACAACTTTAATATTCTCCTCATTGTTCACTTTGCCACCATTTATGTTAACATTGACTTCCTATGTCCTTGTGATATCCACCATCCTGCATATCCCTTCCTCTTCGGGGAAGAAGAAAGCATTTTCAACTTGTTCTTCCCACCTCATTGTTGTCACCATATTCTATGGGACTCTAATCATAGTCTACGTGTTGCCAAAACGCAAGATTCCACGTGCTTTACACAAAATCCTCTCTGTCATGTACACCACATGTACTCCTCTAGCAAATCCCTTGATATATAGCCTGAGAAACAAGGAGGTCAAAGAAGCTCTGAAGAAATCTGTTCAGGCAGTTCTTTATTTCCTACGACTTCAGAGAGCCAAGGATCCTGTCTCTGGATTAGAATAAGTTGGTGTGCGTTAAAGAACTGGAACACTCCTATTGTCAAAGCTAAGAATCAAAAACTCAGCTGCGTTCTGTTCAGTTCCATCCTGCTTTGCTACCTTTCTTTTTTCCTCTTCATTGGCAAGCCTTGCATGGTGTCCTGCCTTCTCTGACAATCAGCTTTTGGCATCATATTCTCTGTGGCTGTTTCTTCTCTGCTGGCAAAAACCATCACTGTTGTCTTGGCCTTCGTGGCTAATGAGCCAGGCAACTGGATGAGGAAATGGCTGGAGGAAAACATAGCAAACTTCATTGTTCTTTCCTGTTCTCTCATTCAAGTGAGGATTTGCATTGCATGGCTGTCTAAATTTCCTCCGATTCCAGATGTTGACATGGAGTCCCAGGCTATGTCATAGTGGAATGTAATAATTAATCATCATGCTCTATACTGTACTGGGCTACACTGGTTTTCTGGCTATCATCAGCTTTACTGTTGCTTTCTTAGCCAGAAAACTGCCTAACACCGTCAATAAAGCCAAGTTCAACACCTTCAGCATGTCAGTCTTTTGCAGTGTGTGGATCTCCTTCATTCCTGCTTACCTGACTACCAAGGGAAAATACATTGTGGAGGTTGTACCCGAATATCCAGGGCTTGTGTCTAATTCCACACTTTCCAGCTCCCTCCGTCCTCTTGCATTGACCAAAGCTGTAAGGCCAAGGACATTAGTTTTTGGTGTACCAAAACAGTAACTGTTGTGAAGAAATGCCTTGTTCCAAACTGTTTCCCAAAGATATTTGTACCTTGTAACCAATAACTGTAATTGATAATTGTTTGCCCATGTATTACATATGTTCTGTCCCAAAACTGTTATAAATAGCCTGTTTTAATATCTTGTTAGATCCAAAAGAACCAGGCACAATTCCCCTTAGCTTAATCTGGCCCCCATAGCAAGGCCAGCCAACCTAAGCCAAAAACAAAACAAAATAATGGAAGGCCAGTCACAGAACATCCAGGCAAAAATGATAAAGGTGAAATGTAGCAAAGATATTTGTTTTATGCAACTAAGCAATAACCTTGAATAGCCCTGACTATGTGCAGTCTCAAAAGAGTTGAGGACACGTTGCACATTTGCCTTCCAGCCTGCCCATCCACTGTTTGTCATCATCCCCTGAATCCCACCCTTGTACAAAAACTCGCAAACCAGGGTTCAAGCTTGCCTTCAGTCATTTGTACCCCTCCTCCTTGCTGTTTGTACCCCTCCTCTACTAAATATGCCCTATAAAAATGCTTGCACAGCCTTCCCTACTGGAGGTGGAATCAGCGTGTACACATGTAATAAATCTAGCTTTGTATTCTGGTCCTTGGTAGTTTTCTGCCATGTTGGTTGCCTCTCCGAAGAACCTGTGCAGTACCCCAGGGGTCATGGGTTTGAGTCGTCCCCCCCGCCCCATTCTGGTACATTGTGGAGATTTTTGCCATATTAGTATCCAATACTGGCCTTGTGCTTTGCATTTTTCTCCCCATATTCGATGTCATTGTTCTAAAACCTGATTTCAACTTTAAGCAGCAGCTAACAAAGAAAACAAGTAATTAAATTTTCTGATTTGAAATGTACACAGTGGGGAGAGAAATCATTTCTGAAGCAATAGTTGCTTCACTTGGGCATCAATGCAAGGGTATTGTTAATGCAGAATAAAGACAAAACACAAAAGTAAAAATGTTGAAATGATATATAAATTGTACATTTGATGCATGTTAAGCCCACATAAGATCGCCAAAAGAACCCAAAGTATTTCTTCCTCTGAGACAGGCTTGGCAAACCCTGGCCTGCAGGCCATTTGTAGCCCTTGGAGACCCTCTGTTTGGTCAACATGAAGCCTCCAGTCTCCTATGAGCTCTGGCTTGTCAGAAGCTCATTGTATGCTCAGGCAAGGGGTATGGGTTCAGGAGTTATTTATGACCAATTTCACTTTTCAAATTTCAAATTTAGACCACCTCTATAGGCTCTGCCTCCCTCTCACCACCTACCAGCAGGCCCACCATTTGCCTGCCCACACCCAACTCTGGAATTCCCCCTTTTCCCTCTTCCATGCCTCCTCCTTGCCCTCCCCAAACTCCTGTGCTGAACTTCTAGGGCCAGTGCAACTCACCCCAATCCCAATTCTAAAGTGGTGCAGGCCCACCAATGGACAGTACCTTTCATGGTGGTGGCATTGTGTGCCCAAGTGATACCAAGGGATATGCTGATAGTAGCATAGCTACTGGCAGGGACTCCCATGACTCCCATGACAGACAGGCCTTTGTTGAGGAGCCAGACTAAACCTGTCCAAAATCCCACTGAATGTGGGTTGTCTGGAGAAGGAAAACTCCCACCTCAAACCTCCACTGCCTTGTGGCTATACCCAACTACAGGAAAGGCTTCAAGAGTCAACCTTGAGGCAAAATCTGGAACTGGAGCCCTGGACGCAGCTCGTGACAATTACATTCTGATAACTACTGCAACACAGCTGGAACCAATCATATTGGCTCTGCCGATCCATTGGACTATTTCAGTGATGTGGAGACGGGGGATTTGATGCTTGGGTAACAGTCTATCCTCCATATCAATCTACCCAGGCCATCGTGCTCTGGAGAGGACACTCAGAGCATGATACCATAGTCTTTTGAGACTGAAGGATACCAATGTATGATGAGTGGCACAGGACACTGGAAGCAGGGTGACCATATAGAATGGTGGACAGAGAGCTTTTACCTTTAAGCATTGCATAGAAGAGGGAATTTAGGCAGGTGCTGCTTTTTAAACCTTTCTATATTGAGCTACACTTCCTAGATTTCCTCTTCTTTGCAATGGTTAAAGGTAGAGGCACTCTGTTCTCTATGTTATATGGTCACTCTAAGTGGAAGATCAGCTGATGTAACCTCACAGACTGTGGCGGAGACATGGTGTACAGCACATTTTTTTTACATGTTTAGGGGGCACTCTGTTCAGGATTGCACTCTGATTTTTCCAGGAGTCAATGATGTGTTTTCATGATACCAATAAGGTGTTCATATGAATCAGCTTTCATTTCTATGTATCAGAGCTAAAAACTAGAACTCTTAATTCAGTTGGATGAGTTTCATCATTTTTTTGTTGTTGACTGATTTATTAGGTGACCTGTACCTGCAGAAGGTGCAATCCTAAGCACACTTTCCTGGGAGTAAGACCTATTGAACACAATGGGGCTTACTTTTGAGTAGACATGGATAGGATTGCGCCCTTAATGGTTAAAGGCACTGTGCCTTCCCATCTGAAGATCAGCAGGTCTCGGTAGACACTTTGATTATTTCTTGTAAATGTAATATGTACATGACAGAAAACTGTAGAGAATTTTGTAAAGAACATTGCTTAGCTATTGTGCTAAGCAGCTGCAGTAGTCAGTCTCTGCCATTGTGGACCCCTGACAGGACAGGCATGTAGGCTGATGCATAGGATAGTTCATGACAGGGGAAAAACTAAGCAGGGAGGGAGAAGAACCAGGGTATGCTGTCTGCAGGAGGGAAGGGGATTTGATATCTAAGGGCAAAATTCAGAGTTATTATGGGGAGTCCTTGCTCCAGTGTAAGAACAACTTACTCTGGATTCCAATATGAATTTCCCATAGGTTTTCACTAGGTGGTGCAGTAACTATGGGTGCACATAAAGTCTCTTACGTGCTCTCAAAGTTATTCTTGATTTGGGGGTTAGTTTGGTTCAACGAAAACCCTTTTCTACACAACTGTTAAAGGTACAAGCACAGAAGAGCTTAGAAGTAACTTCCCCATATATTCCAGAACAAGAAATGAAATTAAAAGTTTCTTCATCCCAACATTTAATGCTGTATAATTATTTAAAAAGGAACAAAAGTAAACAAAAATTGATCCTTTTTTGATGTTATCCACAGGTTTTCTTCCTGATCAGCCTTCTTATGGCACCTTTTACCTCTTTGTTTCGCAAGCTGTAGATGATGGGGTTTAACATGGGAGTAAAGACAATGTAAGAGAGGGATAATAAGTATCTGTTTCCTGGGGAAGAGCTTGACTTGGGGCGAAAATGAGTCAGACTGGCCGAGCCATAGAACAGAGTCACTACTATCATATGCGAAGAACAAGTGGAGAAAGCTTTCTTTCTTACTTCTAATGAAGGCATTCTCAAGATTGTGCCAACAATACGGATGTAAGAGACAAGAATCAGTAGGAAGGGACATAGTAGATTTATGCAGGTTCCTATGAGGGAAAATATTTCAAAACTGAATGTCTCTGCACATGCTAAGTATAAAATTGGTGGAGCATCACAGAAGAAATGAGAAATGTTGTTGGGCCCACAGAATGGAAAACTGAGTATCCATGTACTCTGAATAGTCCCTATAGGAAATCCTGAGACCCATACAGCTGTGACCAACAGCACACACAGCCTTCTGTTCATTATGACTGTATATCTCAGAGGATTGCATATGGCTACAAAGCGGTCATATGCCATAACTATTAGTATGTAGCACTCCATGGCCCCAAAGAAGAAGACAAAATATATCTGTACCTTGCATCCTGAAAAAGAAATTGTTTTTTCTTCTGAAAGAAGGTTCACAAGCATCTTAGGGACAATAGTGGATATGAAACCAACTTCTGCAAATGAAAGATTTTGGAGGAAAAAGTACATCGGGGAGTGCAATGTTGGGTCAATGCTTGTTAATAAGATAATGAGACCATTTCCCATTACAGTGACGGAGTAAGCAAACAGAAAGACAACAAAGAGGAGAATTTGGAGCTGGCCAAGATTGGAGAACCCCAAAAGAATGAACTCATTGACTGTAGTTTGATTAGGCCAGGTCATTCTGTTTATAAGCCCAATTTGTGAAACAACTTACACAAACACTAGCTATTCCAGACACTCTTTAGAGGGAAAATGCTCTCTTCATCAAGGTTGTCTCTTCCTCGACATTTCTATAGAAAACTGTTGACATTCTTAATGAAACTATTGAATTGCTGAGCAAAAATAAACATAAAATTATATTCACTTTTTACTATTTGAGATCTCTCTTGCTTCTCAAGTGTCTAATTACTTTAACAGTTTGAGAAAATACAGAAGTCAAAGGACATTGGTGCAATCCCTGATGCAATTTCAGTTGTTGGGAAGTCACTGTGTCGGTGATCATCAATGCAAATTTCAGACGACTTACTGTAGAATTTCAGTCATTGTTGATTAAATACTGTCTGTTCAAATGGAAGTACAAGGAAGTTACCATTTAATTATTTAGATACAAGGTTTCAGATGTCATATTCTAAGACCTATAACAGAAACTGATAACCATCTAGTCAGGACTGTTTTGATGTGCAGGTCTTCACTAAATTTTCTGCTTTATTGTGTTCCTGTATTGCATTCATTTTGGCCCAGCATTCTAGTCCCAAACTTCTAATTTTATGTGAATAGTTTGGAACAGTCAGTACAGCAAAACAGCAGAAAAACCCAAATTGTATCAAGGAATGGAGATGGGGAAAATGCATCTAGCTCTGGGATAACAGCAATACAACTCTAAAGTTGCAATCCTTACTTTCACTCAGATTGGTATATGTCCTGGCACAAGTCCTGTGCTGACCTGAGGGTGTCACAAAAGTGCTGGAAGACACTGTGACCCACTCCTAAGAGGGCTAGGCCAGTGCACAGGCATACGCTATAATCCCCACACCATCATGGAAAGATATTCCAGTGAGTTAGGCCGGCCTAAATTGGTTAGGATTGCACTCTAAGTTAAGGGAACAAACACTGCTTTATCTTAGGGAGGCCTCTTTGACTACCCCTCTTCCCCACCACTGCAAGATGAAGTCAGTGCTGGAAAAATGGTTAGGACTGTGCTCATTGTTTGCAAAAACATGGCCAACTTTGAAAGCATCAGTGCTGCAACTGGAGGAAGGGAAACATTCATTAGTTTTGAAATACAATTTTTCTATATGATGTTTTATAAGTATCCATGAATGGGGAAATACAGCAAAAATTTAGAGATTCCTTCCATTTTTGCTATGGACTAAAATTTGTGTTTCCAAGGTATTGCATTCCTCATTTCTTTTATTTACAATTCATTTATTTACATTTCATTTATTAACATAAAAGGTGGCTGCTTTATATCAAAAGAAAATTGTATCTTATGCACAGCAATCATTTTTTTAATTGTCTGTTTCTTGATTTTATTCTCAGCAAATTTCTTTGGGAAAACTCATGATGTCACTGCTTGTGAAATACACCCCCACATTCCCTCATTCCTTCTAAGTTAACTTGGTTGACTAAAGGGTGCAATCCTAACATAGGCTGCAATCCTAAAGACACTTTCCTGGGAGTAAGACCCATAGAACACAGTGGGATTTACTTTTGAGTAGATGTGGTTAGGATTGTGCCCTTAGGCCGGCACAACTCATAATTCTTCCCACTCTTATGGTGATGTAACGAGGCAAGTATCTCTCTGCATTGGCCTAACCCTCCCTATGGGTGGTGCAGAAGTCCCTTACAGCACTTTTGCCTTTCAGCACTTATAACACTCCAGCCAGGATGGGACTAGTTAGGCCAACCTAACTAGGGATAAGGATTGCACCCATACTCTTTTTTCTAGTTTCAACAATACTTTACCTTTACTCTGGAGACCAGGTTTCAAAACATGGGTTGTATCCAAAGGTTTCTTTCCTCCTGAGGAAGGAGCCTTTTTTCTGAAGGAAAACCTTTTTTTCTAGAGCAAACTGATGAGTTGTGACTTACCACCTTGAGAATCACTGCCCCTTTCCCATAAATGATGTGGGTAGGGGAAAGACAGAAACACAATCCTGAGGACTGTGCTGCTTCAGATAAAGATAGGGTTTTTAATGTGGCTCCCAGGGTTGGAGGGATGTGAGGAACCCTGCAAAGCCCTCCGCAGGGCTCCCCACATCTTGTAGAATATAAAAAAGTTATTATGGCCCAATTCTGAGTTGTGATCATAAAACTGGATGGGACTAAAAACACTTTGGGCACAATCCAGAGTAACTACGGGAGCACGTAAGAAACATTATGTGCACCCATAGTTACTGCACCACCTAGTGAAAACCTATGGGAAATTCATGTTGCAATCCAGAGTAAATTGTTCTTACTCCGGAGCAAGAACTCTCCATAGTTACTCTGGATTTCACACTTTTACATTTTACAAGCCCAAGGTTAGCCTTGTATGGTCTTGAACCACCACCCCCAGACACTGATAATAGGTAAATTAATTTTTTTAAAACCCGCTGCAGTGCAAACCTGAGGATCATGTTGCTACCATTCTCCCTGCCCCAGAAAGATTTATGCTGGAATCTTAACCCCAAATTAGGCTATCATAAGCCCTAGCACGTCCCCTGCTGGCTTGGAGAGTGTCACAGAAAGTGCCATTAGACACTTCTGCAACACTCCTAAGGGAGGGTTACACCAGTGCAAAAACATGCTTTGCCTTCCTACATCACCACAAGAATAGGAAGACTGATGAGTTGTGCCGGCCTAGGTTAGGATTGCACCCCAATCTTTATTCTGGAAACCCCAGTTTCAAACATGGGTTTCCTTCCTCTTGGAAACTGAAAGAAAGCCCTTTGCTCTCAGGCTCAACCTTCAAACTTCAGAGAGTTTAGGAAACACTGCTCTACTGCAAGGTCTCTTTCTACAAATGGAATGAATACTTAATGATACAATAATATGTCATATCTAACACAAAGTTAAATATTGTATCAGAGTTGTTACCTGGTTCCATTGGTACGAACACCATCATGATGCTTAATGAAAGGTTCCTTTGTATTACATTTTTTTAACTAGGTATTTGTATTTTCTTTTTTTCCCCTATGGAACAATGACATAACAGCACCCGTGTATTTTAATGGCTGCGCTGAGAAACAAAATTGGAATGGTTTATCAAGGGGAACACTTCACAGGGAGAGAGTTGAAGTACTATCCCTCATCAACAGAGGTCATTTGTGTCTTTATTACTTATTTTCTATGGGATTCCTTTGCTTCTCTTTTTATGTAACCGGGTCTGTATTCACAAACTATTCCCAGGAGCTTAAAAATCAAGAGAAGTTTTGCTATTCTTTTTTCCCAAGGGATACTGATAATGTGTTTTAACTAATCTAACAAAAAGGCTGGGGCAACTGCTAACTGGACAACTGGGCAAGAGGCACTAACTGGGCAAGAGGCACTCTTATTTAGCAGGGAGGAGAAACTTGCAATGTACGTTGAACAGCAATAGTAACAGCATTGTCTGGGGCACTACACAGGTTCTTCGGAGAGGCAACAAACAAGGCAGAAAACTTCAAAGGACCACGATACAAAGCTAGCTTTATTACATGTGTACACACGGGTTCCACCTTTACTAGGCAAGAGGAACAAAGAGCAATGGCTGTGCAAACAGTTTTATAGGGCATTTTCAGTAGAGGAGGGTACTAATGGCAAGGAGGAAGCGTACAAATGACTGAGCGCAAAGCTTGGACCCTGGTGTGCTAGTTTTTGTGCAAGGGTGGGATTCAGGGGATGACGACAAGCAGTTGATGGACAGGCCAGAAGGCAAACTTGCAGCCAGTGGTGGGCAGATGCCAGTTCAGGCCTGCTCACCCGAACCGGATCTTCCCACATGGCGACCGCTGGCGAACCGCCCAGAGCCGCGGCTGGCAAGAGCCGTGGGACTGGTTCGCAAGTCCAGTTGGGAAGATCCAACTGGATGCTAGCGCACTGTGTCTCCCGAAGCCGCACTTCAGGAGACGCGCCTGCATCGAGCTGGATGCAGGCGTGCTGAGCCACTCCTCGGGGCGGCTCAGTGCGCGTGCGTCAAGCTCGACGCAGGCGCACTGAGTCTCCCTCGAGGAGACACACTGCGCATGCACCAAGCCTGGCGCATGCGCAGTGAGGGCCCACCCCTCACCCTGCCCCCTGACCCCAGCCCCGCCCCCTGACCCCGGGCCCACCCCCCAACTTCTGGCGAACCGGATCTTGGGGCTCGGTGGGCCCATCACTGCTTGCAACGTGTCCTCAACTCTTTTGAGACTGTGCAGGGCTACTTGTGATCATGAAACATGTATCTTTGCTACATTCTGCCTTTATCATTTCAGCCTGGATGTTTAGTGCCTGGCCTTCTATTGTTTTTTTTCCAGCTTAGAGAGACTGGCCTTGCTATTGAGGCCAGATTAGGCTAAGGGGAATTGGGCCTGGGTCATTTGGACCTGATAAGATATTAAACAGACTGTAACTAGTGTTCTTGGCCTTGCAGTTTTGGTCAATGCAAGAGGATGGAGAGGGCTGGTAAGTGTAGAATTAGACACAAGGCCTGGATGTGCAGGTACAACTCTCCACCCTGTGTTTTTCAACACTCATAGTGGCAAGTGAATCCTTGCTTCACTCCCACCCAGAACCTGATTCTACAACCTGGGTCTATATGACTAGAATCACTAGAACAAATACCCTACAATCCAGAGTAACTATGACGTAAGAGACATTTTGTGCACCCATAGTTACTGCACCACCTAGTGAAAACCTATGGGAAATTCATATTGCAAACCAGAGTAAATTGTTCTTACACCGGAGCAAGGTCTCCCCTTAGTTACTCTGGATTGCGCCCATATTCCCTTACCTGGAGATCTTTGGGAAGCACCCACTCCAGGACAAAGTTCCCCTAAAGATCCCTATCTTTCTGGTGTTTCTACTCAGTTACATTGTGACGATGTTTGGGAATTTTACTAGGTAAAATGTCCCTGCAACAGGCTGGCTGGTTTCTTCAACACTGCCTATAAACATGGACTGGACCACTCCGATCCAGAATATTTGACACTGCCATACCATGGAAAAAAGGCCAGGAAGAAGAGGAAGACCATTGTTTCCTTGGTTGTAACTGATAGCCATTTTGGTGGAGGGGAGAACATAGGATTGGACTGTTAGCCTGTAGGATTTTCTCTACATTTTTAAAAGTGAGTAAATGGTAGTTGAATGAAGCCTTCATCAAACATGGAGTAGCCTTTCATCAAATTCATAATTATTGGAACCAATCACCCATCTACTCTCATTCCTCCATTTCAGGCAATGTGGTAATACGGTAATATGCAATACCAACATTAAATTAGCCCTTTGGGATTAGCGGAGAGAATCTGCTCCACCGGGATGAGAAGAACACTGTTTACTTATTGGGTTTAAATGTAATTTAACATGTTTAGCACACCAACACAGCCAACTTGAATTGATTACCTTATCTCTATATCAGAGGACATTTCGATCTATCAGCAAAGACCATACAAACATGATACAAACACTAAAGTATCGCAAAGGAAGAACATTGTGCATGGTGATTAAGTAACACAAAATCATAAAGAGCATTTGTGAGGAAGGGTGGACAACTTGAGAGTTTTCAAGAAGCAGAAAGGAAGTAAAAATTGAAGTCTTCCATCTCTCATTGATGGGATAAAGGTATGTATGATCAACCTCAGGGAAGAGCAGAACTTACATGTTTGATTTTGACTGCAATCCAGAAGACACTTTCCTTGGACACAATGAACACAATAGGACTTACTTTTGAGTACTCATAGTTAGGATTGTGCTCTTTGTTTCCCTATTGGTCAGTCCCACTTTCATATGTCTGAACAGGATGGGAGGAGCAAATTCTATACATCATTCAGGCCCAAATCCAAACCAGCTTTCCTGCATTAACACAGCTGTTCCAATGGGCATTTGTGGCATCCTGCAGTTAAGTGGCAGTCATGGAAGCCTTCTCAAGATGAGGGAATATTTGTTCCCTTAGCTGCTGCAGGAAAGTTAGTTTGGATTGCTCTGCAGTACCATAAGCCCTAATGTATACTATTAGAGGGAATGCATGCTCCCAGTTTCCTCCACAGAGAGCTGACTGATCAGCATGCCTAGTTCTCCCTTCCTTTGTGTGGCAGACTCTTTGGGTAAATGAGTTCTCTACATGTTCAAGAATTGGCAACTTTAGATTTGACTCTTCATTTCATATGTCTGGTGAAAGAAATGTTCACCACTCCTCTGTCATAAAATGCCATTTTAGGCTGCATTAAGAGGACTGTAGCTTCCAAGTCACAAGAAGTTCAAGTTTCTCTTTATTCTGCATTGGTGAGACCTCACCTTGAGTACTGTGTTCAGTTCTGGGCACCTCACTTTAAGAAGGATGCAGCCAAACTGGAGCAAGTCCAGAGGAGAGCGACAAGAATGATCAGTGGGATGGAAGGGAAACCCTATGAGGAAAGGTTGGGGGAACTTAGGATATTCAGCCTGGAAAAGAGGAGGCTGAGAGAAGACATGATTGCCCTCTTCAGATACCTGAAGGGCTGTCATAGGGAGGAAGGGGCTCATTTGTTCATAGCTGCTTCTGAAAGCAGAACCAGAACCAATGGGTACAAACTGCAAGAAAGGAGATTCCGGTTGGATATCTGGAAAAAATTCCTGACGGTTCGGGCGGTTCGGCAATGGAATACATTGCCAAGGGAGGTGGTGGACTCTCCCTCACTGGGGATCTTCAAGCAGAGGCTCAACGAGCACCTGTCGGGGATGCTCTAGGGGGATTTCCTGCTGCAGGCAGGGGGTTGGACTAGATGACCAACTAGGTCCCTTCCAACTCTATGATTCTATGATTCTATGAAAAATGGATTTCTCTCTCTCTCTCTCTCTCTCTCTCTCTCTCTCTCTCTCTCTCTCTCCATCCTTCCATCCCTCCCTCCCTTTGATCTGTACTTCAAAAACCATATAATATACTTAAATATGTATCCCAAGGGGGGGGAAAGCATTTTGCATTACAGAAATGTGCATCCTAAATGGATTTGTGCAAGGACTTTATGATATAAAAGTTGAGTGTCTGAAATATTTTTTTAAAAAAATTGTGCTCTTTTAAATACTTTTTACCTTATGGAATAAATTTTAATCAGGAAAATTCATCTTAATGTATCCAGATAGCCAATCACTGCTTGAAACTGCAATTCATAGATTTGGAACATGGAAATTTATCACAATTTGATCATGCATTTATGTATTTCTAGAGCAATGGAGAAAAACAGATGGGAAAACAAATCAATAATTACAGAAATCATCCTGCTTGGATTTGGTAATCTTCAGGGTCTTCAGATCCCTCTCTTTCTGGTGTTTCTACTCAGCTACCTTGTGACAATGACTGGGAATCTTACAATTGTTTCCTTGATTGCAACTGACAGACAACTCCAAACTCCCATGTACTTCCTCTTGGGGAACTTATCCTGCCTGGAGATCTGCTACAGCTCAACTGTTCTGCCCAGAATTCTGGCCAGTATCTTCAGTGGAGACAACACCATCACATTCACTGGGTGCCTCATACAACTGTACTGCTTTGGATTCTTGGCAACTGCAGAATGCTACCTCTTGGCAGTCATGGCTTATGATAGGTATGTAGCTATATGCAAACCATTGCATTATGCATCCCTTATGGATACCACAACTACCATCCAGCTGGCAGCTGGTTCTTGGTTATGCCCTGTCTTTGTTCTAATTATACTCATATTGTTACTCTCAGGATTGACTTTTTGTGGCCCCAATGAAATTGATCACTTCTTCTGTGATGTTGCCCCATTGGTTAGTCTCTCCTGTATAGACACTGGATGGGTCACTCTGGTATTCTTCATAGTGGCATCCCTAAATATCCTTCCTCCATTTCTACTGACCTTAGCATCTTATGGTTTCATAATTGTCACCATCCTGAGGATCCCATCTACCAAGGGGAGAAAAAAAGCCTTTTCCACCTGCTCTTCTCACCTTACCGTGGTGACACTTTTCTATGGGACCCTCATCATAGTGTATATTTTACCAAAGACTGATAGCCTGAGCGCTTTAAACAAAATATTCTCAGTTTTCTATGCTGTCTTGACTCCTTTGGCAAATCCTGTCATATATAGCTTGAGAAACAAAGAGATGAAGGAGTCCCTCAGAAAAGCAATTTATAAAATGAAGAGTAGATATGATGTTAGGAAATTAGCATAAGAAAGAATATGTTGAATAATATTAGTCAGGCAACCTACAGCATATCTCAGTGATTTTCAACCTTTTCCATCTCATGACACGCTGACAAGGCACTTAAATTGTCAAGGCACATAGTCAGGTTTTTTTAAATCATTAACTAGGCAACTATGCAGCTGGTAAGGAGCTCAAATCCCCTAATGAATGCCCTGCATTCCCAAATAATGCAGCACGCCTGCAGACCATCTGCAGCACAGGATATGTGCCATGGCACAGTGGCTGAAAATCACTGGCTTATATGCTTCAAAGCCAACAATAATTTCTGTTTATTGAAAACACACTTGTGTCTTAAAAGATCTCATAATACTATAGCAAAATGTCTCTTCAAAAAATGGAAATGTGCATCTTCAATATATTATTTGAATGCTACACCACAGTCACAAAGTGAAACCCATGTGTTGCAGAATTTTCTAGAAATATACTTTCTACATCTTTAATCAAAGAGAGTTATTTTGACAGTCATTTGGTTAGCAATTAACTACAATCGATGTAGAATTCTTATTTTTATAATGGATATTGACATTTGCTACACATTTGTCTTGCATTTTCACACACAAGAATATGCAATCACATTCCGACAGGATGCCCCAAATATATTGGGGTGGTCAATGGTCTTGATAGACATTCATTGATGTGCACGCATGAGCGTGTCATTGTACACATGTCCCTGTGATCAGATATTTCCTCATTGTTGTGTTAGTTTCATCTGACCAGAACCTTCACGCACTCATGTATTACTTTGTGAGAACCTATACTTCTTTGAGATCTTCTACAGTTCATCATCCTCATCATCATCAGTTAATCAATAGCACTTTTTATAGTGATTTATTGTATTTTAAAGTTTATACCTGATGTTCTCAAATGGGGGGGTTGCAACTGAGAAGATATGTTTATGGCCCTCTTTTTGAAATCCAAAAGTGAACACCAGATTGAAAACCAACTGGAAACCAGAACTAGTTTCCAATCCTTTTCTCTCTTACTGAGGCTAGTATAGCCCTCTGTAGGGCTCCATGAGGCTCTCCACACCATCTAAAGGCCAGTATTTTATTGGTAAGTTAATCATTTCCAGCAGCAGTGCAATTCTGGTGATCATGTTGCTGCCCTTGCCTCTCCTCCACAGTAACATACTTTGGTTTCAAAACTCTTGAGTCCAGCTATGCTGTGGTCAATACTTGTGCTGCTGGATGAAAGCAGAGTTCCATCAAGCCTAGCATATTACAGGGTTTGGGACTTATTGGACGGGTTAGGGACCAACCAGAGCACTGTCCAAAAGTGAAAATTGTTGAAAAATGGAACCCAATCTATTTTAGTTTATAAACATTGCTTCCAATACTTTTTTAACTAGCAAATTACAAATGCCTCTTTTATCTTGCAAAATTCCTGCAGCCACACAATGATTTCTGCAAGTGGATTCTCATTAACTCCTTCAGGAATTGGATTAGTCCAGGAGCTTCAACATGGGGAGGGCAATTTTGGCCTTTAGAATTGCACAGAGCGGTTGAAAGAGTGGAATGTGCATTGAATTACAATTACAATCCTGTAAAGTGTGCTTGCCTGTAGCTAGCTATAGAGGACAAAGTGCACTATGGTATTCCAAGCATCAAGTTAAGTTTCATCT
This sequence comes from Cryptoblepharus egeriae, assembly GCA_030015325.1. NCBI lineage: Eukaryota > Metazoa > Chordata > Lepidosauria > Squamata > Scincidae > Cryptoblepharus > Cryptoblepharus egeriae. The sequence goes on from JAREYC010000004.1 coordinate 84,768,163, forward strand.
TAATACAGTAGTTAATATTTTTATATGAATATTTTTGGGGTTGTAGAACCAATTGTCTGAGTTTCCATTGTTTCCTATGGGAAAATCTGTTTCACTTAAAGAGCGTTTCACTTAAAGAACATGTCTCCGGAACAAATTGAACTCTTTATGTGAGGCACCACTGTACTCTCTTTGGATTGAGCTTTCCCTCAATAGACTTGACTATGGTAAAGTTACTTCATAATCCAAAGCAGCCCCAAAGGATTCTTCTTACTTTTACCAGTCCTCTGATACCAGTGAGGATCCCTTCATTGCTGTTACATAGAAAATCCTTTTTAACCTCAAAAGGAATTTTCCCAGCTTGGGTTTTCAGCAATCCAACATCATTTTCTTTAATGCCAAAGTCTTACAAAATTAATTAACAGACAGGAAAATGGTATCTACTCAGCTGAAAGGCAGAATTCTGACACCATTCAGAAAGATCTGATTCAATGGACTGACACTGAATGAATGTGATCGGGGTATAATTGAAAGGTGTTGAAAGAATGGATCGGCAGAAAACAAATAGTCAGTTACCTGAGGATACCTGTATTTCTCCAGCATATTATTTCCATTATATTTTTCTAACTCTGTGAGAATGACCCACTTTGGGCCCTGCATCACCTGAGACTGGCCCTGATAAAGGAAACAAAATATTCCCAGGTGAACAGTGGCATTGCCAGCTTATCTGGCATCCTGGAATGCTCCCCTACCACCACCCTCCAAGTTCAGCCCCCCGCTGCTCCCCACCATCCACAAGTCCAGCCCCTCCACTGCCCCTACCACCCCACATTCAGCCCCCCAGCTTCCTCCTGCAGGTATGTTCCCCCTATTCCTCTCCTCTCCCCCCAACTGCCTCCCTTGCCCTTCCACCTGTATTCCCTTGAGCAGCAGGGATGGGGGGCTGATGCTGTCTTAGTGCTCCACTCAAATGGAGCTGGTGGCATGCACTCTGGATGCCTGAGTCCTCTGAGCACACCTCACCTTCCAGGCAGGCAGAAGAAGGGGCAGAGGAGGCATGCTCAGAGTACCCAGGCATTCAGAGTACCCAGGCATTCAGAGCATGTGCCGCCTGGCTCTGTTTGAGTGGAGCACTAAAGCTGCATCGCCCCTTCCCTGCCCACCTGCCCACCCACTTGCTTTGTCAAGGACCTGGGCAGACAGCAGAAAGGGCAGCAGGGAAGACTCCATCACCTAAGTGGGATCCATGGAGGCTTCCCTGCTTCCCTTTCTGCTGCCCATCCAGGTACTGGATGGAGCAAGTGGGGGCAGAGACTGTGGCAGCAGCGGCTAGTGGGTAGGCATGAGGGGTTGAAGTGGCATTGCGTGGGAAGTCACAGGCGAAGTCCTTTTGGCACCCCCCTTGGCTTTTGAAAAAAACCCCGGACTATGACACCCAGGGTCAATGGCCCCCATCATGCTTCCCCAATGGGACACCAGTGCAGGTGAACAAAGAATGTATAACTATTCTTTGTATGCAACTCGGGTTTTCCAGGACTTGATTGAGTTTGAGTATGTCCTTCTAGGAGCACACAAAGCTCACCCATCAGAAAGATTCCTGCCAGCCAATAGGCATGGCATGGAAGTGTTGCCCTAAGTTCATAGTTAATAGAAGTGTCTCTTAACCCAGAGACTGAAAAGAACAGTGGTCTGTCTCTTGATTTATTATGCAAGAAGTACTTGTTGTTGCAGACAATCTTGCCAGAGCACCTAATCTTGCAAGACCTTAAGAAGAAAGGAGATGTACAGTACCCCAAAGTTTCTAACCCTTTATAGCCCAAAATCCAGCTAAAGAGCTTTCTCCCACCTGGTCTGAATGAAGTCCCCATGAAGTATTTCATGCAGTGAAAACAATACACAAGCACTGCCCAGACACAGGCAGACTCATTTTGGTGATTTGAATATGAGACATGATTCAGTGGGGCCTTGACTCATGTGTTTTCAGAGCCTTCCACATGCCCAACTTAGAAGTAATGAGTTAGAGAATAATGTGAACAATGGAGTTTGGAAACTGTTGGTGTAACTACTCTTGGCCAAAATCTTTGAGACCAATAATCTTGAATTGAGGACAACAATCTTCATGATATAGGGTCCAATCCTAACCTAGGCCGCACCAGACTTCTCATTCCTGTGGTGATGTAGAGAGGCAAGTGCATGTTTGTGCACCTACCTACCCCCTACTCCTGCAGTGCAGTTGTATTTTATGGCAGTTATGGTGTAGTGGGGTCATAAGGCACTTTTGTGATACTCCCAGTTCAGCACAGGACTTGTGCCAGGGCTTAAGCAGGCTTAACTGGAGATAGGATTGCAGCCTTAGGGTGCAACCCTAACCAATTTTTCAGCACCGGCATAACAGCAGTGCAACAGTGAGATGCAAGAAGGAAACACTGCCTTTCCTTGAGGAGGCCTCTGTGACTCCTCCAAATACAGGGTGCAGCAGATGCCATACTGGACAGCTATGCCCATGCTCAAAATTTGGTTAGAATTGTGCCCTATAACACAAAAGTAAAATCACTTTACCTTGCAAGTGATTTAATTACTAGAAAATGTGTTTGTAATCTTCACATTACACCTGCTCACAATGACCTTGCAGGATTGTTTTTGCCATGTCATAATGAACCGCAATGAATTTAATGCCATAAATGTACATATAAATTAAAATTTACTTGATCAAATCCATGCAGTTTTCTAAACAAAACTGAGATCACATTCTGTTTATTCCTCGCTCGTGTACAATCTGATCATGCTTGGAGGATAGACATTATTCCTCACTCGTGTACAATCTGATCATGCTTGGAGGATAGACATCATGCTTGGAGGATAGACTGCATATACCAGCACAATTTTATTAACTCTGAGCATATCTATCCATTAAAAAACTATGTTCTGTGGAAAAATGGTTTTCTGTTCAGTGCCTTGCTACTCAGTCTCTTAATTGCCCCACTGACCACCTTGTTCCTGAGACTGTAGATAATGGGGTTCAACATGGGTGTGATAGTAGTGTACATCAGGGCCAAAAACTTGCTCGTCTCCTGAGAAGAAGTTGACTTTGGCCTCAGATAAATCAAACTGCCACTCCCATAGTACAAGGTCACCACTATGAGATGTGAAGAGCAGGTGGAGAAGGCTTTTTGACGGCCCTCAGCTGAAGTCATCCTTAGGATATTGGCAATAATCAGAAAATAGGACACAAAGATGAGGGAAAATGGGGTGAAAATAACCAAAATGGTAGCCGTAAGAAGCTGCATCTCATACAAGGATGTGTCAATGCAAGAAAGCTTAATTAGTGGTGGAATATCACAGAAAAAATAATTAATTTGATTGGATCCACAGAATGGCAAAGTGAACACCCAAGCTGTCTGCAAGAGGGATACCACATTTCCAAGCAACCATGACAGCAGTGTCAGTGAAATACAAACTTTCTTGTTCATGATGGCCATGTATCTCAGTGGTTTGCAGATGGCCACGTAGCGATCATAGGCCATAACTGCCAGGAGGAAACATTCTGATGCACCTAGGAAGAGCAGGAAAAACATTTGGATAGCACAACTCGTGAAGGAAATTCTCTTGTCTTCAGACAAGAAATCTACAAGCATTTTGGGGAGCGTAACTGAAGAATAGCAGATATCCAGGAAGGATAGGACCTTGAGAAAGAAGTACATCGGAGTGTGAAGCAAGGGATCCACCACGATGAGGATGATAATTAGCATGTTTCCTACTAGGATGATGATGTAGACCAGCAGGAACACAATGAACAACGTGGCTTGAAGGTTAGGATGATTGCTTACACCCAAGAGGACAAATTCAACAATGCTTGTGATGTTCATTGTGCTTTTCAAAAATTAAAAATATGCTTCATCTGAAAGGTAAAAAAGAGGGTTAACACCAGTGATGGGCTTCAAAAAATTTAAGAACCGGTTCTCTGCCCATCTGGCAGCCACTTTTAAATGGCTATTTTTAAACTTTATATGTCCTATCTCTTGTTAAGAACCGGTTCTATAGAGTAGGTGTGAACCTGCTGGTGCCCACCACTGGTTCACACATGTTGCACATTCATGAAGAGAAATTGTGCTCTCAATGAATGAATGAATTAAGCATCAATTAATTAAGCTCAGATATTTTAAAAGGTCAAACTCAGAAAAATGTTTATTGTATCATTAGGGCTACTATTTCCCCTATATGTGAAGGAGCCACATTCTGATATAAGAACTTTCAGTAATGGCACTGCATTCAATACGGATCAGGTTTATAGCAGGATACCCAAATCATTTTAATATGACTTTACTGAAAGCCTAAAGGTGGACTGATTAGAAAAATGCCTGAAACAGGGAAAATATGAAGAAATCAGGGAATTTTACCATTCAGGGATTCCAAACAAGACTGTGGAAAGATTTAACCTCAGTCCCAATCCATATTAGGGGCCCCTAAACCCTTCAAGCTTGCAAACATTTCTTTGCAGAGTAGTTAACAGCTACAGTAACAGATTTTTGGATAGCCTCAGAGCTTGAAACAATTTACAGTTCAATCCTATGCATGTCGACTCAGAAGTAAGTCTCACTGTCTTCAATAGTACTTACTCCCAGGAAAGTGTGATTAGGATTGCATTACCTGATATTTCAATCACCCTTTAAAGACCCACCAAAATCAGGTCCTGCCCCACAATTTTGAAACCGCTGCTATATCATCAAGGAAGTTTTAACTCCTTAGTCACTCCCTTCCTAGGAAAGTTCTGCTCTAAATTCCCTGCCCCACAACTGGTATATTTGCCACACATGAAAATTCCCCACTAATGTCAATAGGAACATTTAAGTAGATGTGGACAACCTCAAAATCCCCGATTTGGGGGAAGGCACCTGGATGCAGATGCCTGGGGCATCTGGTGGGCTGCTGTGAGTTCAGGAAGCTGGATTAGATGGGTCTTTGGCCTGATTCCGTGGAGGCTCTTCTTATGTTCTTATTTTCATGTGTAAATATAGGGAAATAAATGTCTGAGGTTCTTTTTCTGGTTATTAGTTACTTATAAATAAATAAACAAAAAATTGTAGAGTGTCATTATTATGTTATTGGGATGCAGTGCCTCAGCAGTTAAAGATGTTTTGGTTGTCAAACTGAATGTTGGTGGTTTGGGACACGAGTACTGAATGATGGAGTGAGCTCCCATCACGGCCCAGCTCCTGCCAAACTAGAACTTTGAAAGCCTATAAATGCAAGTAAATAAATAGATACCACTTTGATGGGAAGGTGCAATTTCCTGTGCAATTTGGTGTTTAGTCATGCTGGCCAACTGATTAGGGAGGCATCTTCAGAGTTCACTGGCTCTTCAGCCTGGTAATGGGGATGAGAACCACTCCCTAGAGTCAGTCATGACTAGGAGGGCAACTGCAGGGGACACATTTACCTTTTACCTGGTGCTAAAAAGTTTGGGAACTACGCTGTAGACACTTCAACCTTCCAAATCTCCAACCCGTATGCTATTTGCATACAATATGTAAAATCAAATATAACAGCTACACAATAAGTTTATAATCTAGTTGGCCCTCATTTACAGCAATATGCAAAAGTGCTTGTTCTCAAGCTGCAGGCACATTTCTAAGAATGGGGGAACATACTGAAGATGAAAGAATTCTGGACTAACTGGCTGCAATCCTAAACACACTTTCCTGGGAGTAAGAGCCATTAAACACAGTGGGGCTTATTTTTGAGTAGACATGCTCAGGATTGTGCTGTATGTTTGTTATCTTTATAACCACAGTCCATAAAGTCAAATGGATAACTCTGTGAATGCAGTGGTTTATCAATCATACAGTAAGTCCTTTTTCTTGTACATAAATTATTCTAATCATAAAAATACCATAATATCATCATCATCATCATCATCATACATATTATTATTATTAGCAACATGATTTTAGCTTATTCTAAATTTCACTACCAAGTTGGCATTAGGAGCTGGCTCCTTTCACCAACAGGAGCCCAGCTGAATCTTATGCATGTCTACTCCAGAGTTAATTAGTTGAACTCAATGGAATTTATTCCCATGTAAATGTATCCAAGACATTTCAGTGCAAGCCTATGCATGTTTTCCCAATGAATTCAATGGGACACTCAGATAAATGTGATTAGGATTGCATCTTACTTACAGCATTATTTCTTTATTTGAATCAAAAGTCTTTCTCTGAAATCAAATTTGAAAAATCACAGTTGGAAGTTGTAGGTTGGAAATAGATTTTATGCTTTGACTTGCCCATAGATTACAATAGCAGAATCAACTACTATTGAAACATCCAATTACATAAATAGAAATTCAGCTGAAAATGATAGAATTGCTACAAGAGAAGGAAGCTTAGAACGAATTTCTAATCGTTTTCCCCTAAATAATATGGACATGTTCTCCAAACAATGAAGCACTTTTAAATCTCATTAATGTACTGCACAAAAGTATAAATATACTGTATATTCAGAAGCCCCACTATTTAAAAAGTGGACTTAAGCTGCAATCCTGTGAATGTCTACTCTGAAATAAGCCTCATTGAGTTCAATGGGGCTTACTCCCAGGAAAGAGTTAGGATTGCAGCCTCAGACTGCAATCCTTAAGACACTTTCCTGGGAGTAAGACCCATTGAACACAATGGGGATTACTTTTGAGTGGACATTGCACCCTTAGTTAGGAATGTGTTATATGATTTCAGCTGGAAAAGATTTAGCTCTCCCACTTAAATCACTGGAATTTAAATTGCCTAACTGTGATTGTATCCTGCTGAAAAATAATAGCAAAATCTCAGTCTCAAAAACACAAGATAGCATCCTCAGTTCCCATTTTCTACGGGAAAAGTGGAAATAAATGTGGAATGAAAACGTAGATACTATCTAGTGTTTGCTCACATAGGAACTTTGTATTTTAACCTTTTTTTAAAGTTGAGCACTGAGATTTCCTATTAAATAGGCAAGTCTTCAATTCTTTTTCTTGCTAAGATATTCAAATATTTTCACTTACCACAATAATTAAGTGAAGTAATAGAGGTCTTCCTAGCTGAAAAGTCTTGTCAGATGATCAAAGTTGCATTAACAGACATTTCATTTACATCCTAGCAGTCAAATGAAAATGGAGGGATTTTCCAATTGCTCGAACATTGTCACTGGTTGAGTTTCTGATGCTATGTCTGATAACATGAGCAAAATAATGAGGAAGGGATTGTATCTTATCCATATGACATCTGGTGCTCTCAGTTCATGCAAACTTTGTTCTCAAGGCAGACTAAAAAATATTTCAGAATGTCTCACTCCTCTGAGGAACAAGACCACACTGAAGCCCTGGTGGTTTCTAATGACTACACCATCTTTATTGTAACATGAACTTTTCTTTCTCAACTTCTCATATTTGAACTTTTAAAAAGTTCTAATCAGTGGTGGGCACCAGCAGGTTCGCACCTACTCTATAGAACCGGTTCTTAACAAGAGATAGTACATATAAAGTTTAAAAATAGCCATTTAAAAGTGGCTGCCAGATGGACAGAGAACCGGTTCTTAATTTCTTTGAAGCCCATCACTGGTTCTAATCCAAAGTTATGCATGTGATACTATAGCGGTTTCCCATAACTGCTAAGACCAATAAAGACACCTATGAGTGTCCAGAGTAACTACGTGAGCACGTAACAGACATTACGTGCACCCATAGTTACTGCACCACCTAGTGAAAACCTATGGGAAATTCATATTACAATCCAGAGCAAATTGTTCTTACACTGGAGCAAGGACACCCCGTAGTTACTCTGGATTGCGCCCATAGGCCTATATCCTAAAATGAAATTAAGCCCCTTGCTCTGGAGCAGTTAAGATGACTTTCCATAAGATAACACTAGAGGGTGACATAACTGCATGGACCCGTAACTGCTCTGGATTTTGCCTATAGTGACACACTGGATTAAACTGGACCACAACTTAAACACAACTGTGTTCAGTCGAAGTGTGCCTCACAGGCGCCTGTTAGAAAACTGTCATTAGCACTTAATTAACTCAATTCTAACGCTCTTAACGTGATCAGTGAACTTCATTAGAATTTATTGAGAGAGAATAATCGAAATTTGATTCCAAAAACCTCATTTATTAACCTTAAACAAGTAAATAAAAAACACTGAAATTTGTCAGATAAAGTCAGTCAAAACTGATCTTAGAGATCACCTGTGGCCACCTATGGCCACCTATGGCGTGTTGAGGAGTATCACTACTGAGTAGGAGGATCACTACAGGAGGATCACCACACTACTGAGTAGAAGGATCACTGAGTACTGAGGATCACTAGGAGGATCACTACTGAGAAATCAGGAGAGTCTCTACTGCACCCCATGCAGGCAGGGGAAAACTGACTGGGGGGGTTTCAAACAGCACCTGGGTTGGACAGGGCCTCTTGGTCACGCTGGCGCAGAGAGGGGGTGAGAACAGCTTTGAAGTGCCTATCAGATCAGTTTCAACTGATGGAGGGTTTCCTATTTATCCTATAGTGGATCATGGCTTGAAAAGTGCAGGGTTTAACCCCACTATAGCTTCAAGATACTTCTGTCCCTTTGGTCAGGTCCAGACAAATTCTTCTTTGGACAGAGCAACAGGCCTTCTACCCCCATCCCTTTGTCTGAGAGAGCATTCATTCTGTTTCTCCTCTCCAATCTGAGCAGCCTTTGGAAATGTGAATGGAGAGGAGAAACAGAATCCTCTCTATCCTCTATCCACAGAACCAGTCTGCAGCTCACAAGGTGGTTATATTTGTGGCAAAACTCTCTGTACTTAAGGGGAAGTGAATTACTAATGATTGTTGGAAGATTTTGGCGAATCAGAGATTTGCACCAGTTCAAAATCGTAAATTTGCCTATTTCTTGGGACAGCCTGAGGTTTTTTTTGCATTTGCATTTTGTGTGTAATTTGCATTTTGTGTGTGATTTGAACCAGCCATCTAGTGGGGCACTGGGTGATACAGGAAGCTGGACTAGATGGGACTTTGGCCTGATCTGATGGAGGCTTTTCTTACATTCTTATCCTGCACAGCCTCATAGGATTATAACCCAGGTACTTCTTTACCTCTGAAAACTTCTAGTGTGGTCACCATTCCTTTCTTACTCCTTCTAGTCCCCTGCCAAGAGATGAGATAGGAAGGCTTAGCATATCATCCTCCTGGATGTACCAAATATAATATCCTGCCAACTTCACTGCATATCACCAGTGTCATAAAATGTCTATATATAGACAATAGACAATAGACAATGGACAATAGACAATAGACAATAGACTATATATATATATATATATATATATATATATATATATATATATATATATATATATATATATATATATATATATATATATATATATATATATATATATATATCTGGGTATATTTATTTTGACTATTTTTTATGCGAAAGAGCACAATCCTAAACATGTCTACTCAAAAGTAAACCCCATTGTGTTCAAAGGGTCTTAGGGCGCAATCCAGAGTAACTACGGGCAGTCCTTGCTCTGGTGTAAGAACAGTTTGCTCTGGATTGCAATATGAATTTCCCATAGGTTTTCACCAGGTGGTGCAGTAACTACGGGTACACGTAATGTCTCTTACGTGCTCCCGTAGTTACTCTGGATTGTAGGGTTACTCTCAGGATAGTGTCTGTAGGATTGCAGCCTAAGGCATCAGATGGGCCATTAGGAGATACAGGAAACTGAACTAGATGGGCCCTATGGCCTGATCCAGTAGGGCTCTTTGTATGCTTTTCTTAAGCACAATCTTCTTTTGAAAGATGATCCTAAGCAACTTTCCAGCATTGTCATAGCTGTGCCAGTGAGACTTGTGCTGCAGCTTGCAGTTGGGGGACAATCAATCAATCAATTGATCAACAGTATTTATATACCACTTTTCAACAAATGTTCACAAAAGTCTCCCCAAGGTACATGTTCTCTAACCTTAAAATTGCATTGCCCTTTCCTTAGTGCTGAAAAGTTGGTTAGGGTTCTGTCCTGTGTTTTATGATCTAACACAGTCTCCTTCAACATTGGGTTGGGACCCCAGTGTGGTCATGAAGCCTTGGTTGTGGGGTCACAGCATCTTATGGGCATGTAAAGGTTGACGACCACTGGACAAGAGCACAATCAAGTAAAGGGGGAGATATTTGGAGTACCTTTTCAGAAGATTGTGGGTGCAAACTTTACCATTCCTGTGGTGATCTAAGGAGGCAAACACATGTTTGTGCACTGGCCTAACCCTCTCCCAGGAGTCACCATATGCCCCCAAAACAGGTACAATCCCAATTTTGGGGGATTCTGTTCACCTACTGGCAAATGGGACAGAAGGTTAGGCTGACCTAACTGGAGATTTGGATTGCAGTCTATGTCCCAGTTCTTCTCAGGTTCTGAGCAACTGTGCTAAAATAGATTTCACTAGTGCTACGGTCCAAAGCTGGTTTTCCTGCTCTCTATAATAAGTATGTTTGGTTACAGTGAACAGTGTTGGGAAGGCATAACAGAGGAGGGTGAAGAGGGACCCTGGAAGGGGATGTAATTGATGGTGGGTCTCTAATCTCATATTTTATTTGTATATTTATTGTTGTGGAATAAAAAAAGTGTTAAAGGCCACTGATCTAATGTGCAGAAATGCCCTGTGCTTACAGAGAAAGACTTTCAAATTTAATTTTTTGCCCTATTGGCTAAAAAATATATATATTATCCTCTCATTTGCTCAAGTGGATCATCCACCATGGGAAAGAGAATTCAAAATAATACCCACTCAGACAAGGACAGGTCAGGGCAGGAAAATCTCTTCTATTCTCTCCTTGCACTTAGGGAAGTTGAGCTTTCTTCTGCATAGGGAGAGGAAGAACAAAAGACTGGAGAAGACAGTAGGATGAGTTGCTATTTTATTTATTTATACATACATCAAAACAGTTGAAGGATCTGGATAGTGCATCTATCACGTTAGTGTAGAAACCTTGCTGGGATTACTTTGTCTTGTATTTTCTTCAAAGCCTGTTTCACCTCTTTATTCCTCAGGCTATATATCAGGGGATTGGCCATGGGAGTCAAGATGGTGTAAAAAGCAGAGAAGACTTTGTTCAAGTTACTCAGTGTCGGAGTGTCAGGCATCATGTAGACGACCATCAAAGTCCCATTAAAATAGTCACCACTATAAGATGAGAGGAGCAGGTGGAGAAAGCCTTCTGCCTTCCTACGGAAGATGGGATGCTGAAGATGGTGGTGATGATATAAACATAAGAGGTGACTGTTAAAAGAAAAGGGGGCAGTGTGAAAATGCACGCAATAACAAATGCTAAGACAACTATTTGATGTATGTCACTGCAAGCTAATTTTAGTAAGGGATTGAAGTCGCAAAAGAAGTGATTGATTTCATTGGGCCCTCAGAATGTTTGCTGCAGCAGGGGAAACAGAACAATATTCCTGAGAAACCCACGGATCCAAGACACTGCCACCAAATGGAAGCAATCCCTGGTCTTCATAAGAGTTGCATAGTGCAGAGGTTTGCATATGGCCAAATAGCGATCATATGACATGGCACATAAGAGGAAACATTCCGTTGCAGCCAGTGAACCAAAGATTACATCTGCACAAAGCAGCCAGTGAAAGAGATGGATTGGTTTCCAGTCACAAAGCTGGCCAGCATCCTGGGGAGAATGGTTGAGCTGTAGCAGGTCTCCAAGCAGGACAAATTCCCTAGGAAATAATACATGGGTGTGTGCAGATGTGGCTCTATCACAACAAGTGCTACAATGAGGATGTTCCCAACCATCGGCACTATGCAGATCATCAGGACTATCAAGAACAGCAGGACCTGCAGAATGGAACTATTTCCAAATCCCAATAGCATGAATTCTCCAATCACTGAGAGGTTTTCCCTTTCTTTCTTTTCCATAGGATGATTCTGCAAAGAAAATAAATAGTTAAATATACTTTTAAACATATTATGTTCTGTTATCCTTTGTTTTCTTCTTCTGCTAATGGTTTTTAATGCTAAATCTGGCACATAACCTAGTACCTACCTAATACCTGGCACATAACCTAGTACCTAGAAGTTAAATGAAAATTCAGTATGTGAAGGTCTGGGATGTGTTGGAAGGGTGACAAAGATGGAATCAGGAGGTACTCTTTCCAAAAGGAGTTTCAGAGATTGGGTACAACTTGTGTTGCCCAACCAACCAATAGTCCCAACCAACCACAGCATGGGTGTCAAACTTGTTTTATGCTGTGGGCTGAATAGAACTCATAGGGCGGAATCCAGAGTAACTATGAGGAGTCCTTGCTCTGGTGTAAGAACAATTTACTCTGGATTGCAATATGAATTTCCATAGGTTTTTCACTAGGTGGTGCTGTAACTACGGGTGCACATAATTTATCTTACATGCTCCCTAAGTTACTATGGATTGTAGGGATAGTTTAATAGAATTCAACCTGGTGAGGGCTGAAAGTGACATCATTAGGAAGGGTGTTAACATGAAGTAGTCAATGGCCTGAAAAAATATTTTGTTCTCACCCAGGAACTCATTACAAGCATCCCCCACTCATTTGACAGTTAGGGACCAGAGCACCGTCCAAAAGTAAAAACCACTGAAAGGTGGAAACCAGTCTTTTTCAGCTTGCCACCAAAGTGGCCACCAAAAAAGGCATAAATATCAAGTGGAAAAACCTAATTAACACACACACAATGCATAACAAATTACAGTAAAATGAACAAAGGCATGATGGGTGTACAAAAATATCTTGTGTATCTGAATGATGGCAATTTACTGAAGAAAGTCATCAGGAAATGCCAAAAACAGTTTGATCACCGTGTCACATGCAAATCAACATCAGGGAAGACAATTTTAGCCTTGAGACCAGCAGAGGTGGAAACAATGAAGCATGTGTTGAATGAATTAGTCCTGGATATAACTTGAAGGTGTTGAAAGAGTGGAACCATCCAAAAATGAAGTGTCAGAAAGTGGGAGACGCCTGTAGCTATAAATGATAGATAATAAAACATACACATCTTGATCATATTTTCAAAATATTGGGAATTATCAAACAGGCTGCCCTTTCTCACCAGTGTTAGTTCTGCAAACAATGGCTAATGGTGGTGCTGGGGAGCCTATTTTTCACACTGATTGGATAAAGAGTGTTCATTTCTGTTTGCTGGCCTTACGTTTGACACTCTAGAATTAAAGTGTTTGAAATTGTTGGGACACTGAAGGATCTTCACCACTGATTTCAACAAAGAGCTTTGTAAAAAAGCTTTGAAAAAGTGCTTCAGGTATCTTGTATCCGAGCCACATAGAACTTTAAAGATTAAAGGAAATGCCTTGAATTGAACTGGAAAACTCATGATAACCTGTGCAAATGGTATCACATGCAGTGGTATTACATGATCTCAACTTCTGCCTCCCATCAGGCATCACCCTATTGCGTTTTGAATCAGCTGCAGTTCCAAATAGCCTTCAAGATCACCCCATATACAGTGTACTGCACTAGCCCAAATGCAGAGAGGGCATCTGGCAGGGTGACCATATGACTGGAAAAACCTGGATTTGTCTGGATTTTTAGCCTCCTGTCTGGGTGTCCTACATTTTTGCTTCATTGTCCTACATTTTGGCTTCATTTTTTAACTTTGCGATGGTGCACAGTACCCCATCATGTCATGTCATTGGATTCGTTTTGAAGAGCTGAATCTAGTGCAAAATCAATTTTGAGATATCTCCTTCCTATAAAAAGTTATGGCCAAAAAACCAAAAAACCAAAATATAAAAAATACATTTTTTGGCAATTTTTTTAAAGCAGGTAGGAATTTTGGATTGAGGGGTAGAAATTTTGCCCTAGGGGGTAGGAATTTTGGCCTTGGTGTTCAGGATTTTTGGGTTTGGCACCTGGTCACCCTGGGCATCTGGATGCATGTGTCTTATGTGATCCCTAAGGCATCTGGTGGGTCACTGTGAGATAAGGAATCTGGACTAGATGGGCTTTTAACCTGATCCAGCAGGGCTCTCCCTAAGTTCTTATGAGAAGACATAGATAGGATTGGGCTCTTGATGTCATGTGAATTGAAATGTAGGATTCCATGTAGATATGTTTTGAATGGGTTATGCTATCCAAACGGCTACACTGAAAATGCTCTCTTTACAGAAGTATTTAATGGTTAACAAACACTGGGTGCAACCCTAACCAGTTTAAACCAGCATAACCCTCCAGTTTCCTCATTCCTGTGCTGGTGTGGGTTGGCCGGCACTTGTCTGTGTACTGGCCTAATCCCCTCCCCCATAAGCCCTGACACACTCCTTATGGCACTTTTGTGATACCCCTTGACCAGCACAGAACTTGTGCCAGGACTTATGCTGGTGTAAGTGGAGGTTAGTATTGCAGCCACAGTAAGTTTCTTTTCTTCATTATGTTTACACTAGGAAAAAATAAAAATTACATATGTATTGTAATTTATAAGTATTTTAAAATAGGGAGTCACTTTTCAATCACTCTGTGCATATATTGTACTCACTTGAAAGTGGTATGACTTGACATTACAGAAACCCAACTTCCATGATTCTATTGCCAATTCATTTCTTTATATTCCTTTGCACCAACAATGAATATTTCCCCAGAGAGGATCCTTTGTTTACTTGGAATCTCACAAGTCATGCCCCAGAAGTCAGAAGAACCCACTAATGAAGAATGAGCAGTTTTCAAATACTGCAATTCCCTGTACCAAAGATGGTAAACTAGTTGGCAAATTATAGGCAAATAATTGGCAAATAGTTGGCAAATAATTCAGGGCATAAAAGCAGGCCCCTGTCAGTCTTGAAAGACTATGGTATCGTGCTGGATGCTGCATGCGAAGCACAAAAGCCTGGGTTGGATTGTTATGGAGGATATGCTGTTACCCAAGCAGCAAATCCCCCCTTTTCCACACCACTGAATTTGTCCAATGGAAAGGCAGAGCCAATACGATTGGATCCAGCTGGTGTCGCAGAGCTGGGCTAAGGACAGGGGCTCACCCTGTTTTGTGTGGCCGATCCAGGTCTCGAACCCTGGCCTGCTGGTTAACAAGCACAGTGTCTTAGCCACTTGTGCCACCCACAGCCCTCAATTCAGGGCATAATTCTAACCAATTTAGGCCAGCACAGCTCCCCATTACTGCAGTGGCATGGGGTGGCTGGCAAATGTCTGTGCACTGGCCTAACCACTCCAGGAGTGGTGCAGAAGTTTCTTATGGTACTTTTGCAACACCCCCAGACAAGAACTGGACTAGAGCTGGGACTTATGCTGGCCTAATAAGGGATTAGGATTGTGCTGTCTGATGTCATCTACAGCAGTGTTCTTCAGCCTATTCCCATCGAATGAATGAAGCTGCAATCCTAGTCCTCAGTTAGGCTGGCACAAGTCCCAGCACAAGTCCCTTGCTGGCCTGAGGAGTCAGAAAGGTGCCATAAGGCACTTTTGCAGCACTCCTGAGTAGGAGTGACAATCCCCCCAAAACCATCCTCTTCTTCATCACAGTCACCTTGTGGTTACAACCTACTGGTCTGGAGACAATGGTGGGCACCAATTCTTATCCACTTTTTGAGCAGCCTCCCTGTGCCCTTTCTCTCTTTGGGCTAGCATTAGCTAAGGAGTTTGTGTGTGTCCAAAGAAACACATTTCCAATTGAGGGACTTACAGGGAGGGATGTACCTCTCTCAAGCCTTCCAAACCATCACAACCCTAGTTGCAATAGTAGCCTTTTCTGGCATTGTTGCTTTGGCTGTGGGTGGAGAATATGATTGGGCCGATACACTCTGAAACCTATTAACCAATACCTACCTCCTTTTCAAGCTTGAAAGCTCAAAGATTATTTCCTAAGATGGAAAATATTATTTATATTCTTTCTGGGGGTCAGACATGTCAGTATACATTTTCTATGCATATAAAAAGTTACGGAAACACTTCTGGTGCTGCTATGGTAGAAAACAGAGCATTTTATTTTACTTTTTAAAAAAAAGAATGGACCAAATTCAGTAACGTAATCATAAAATCACATCTTAGATAACAATGTTATTAAACGCATACACTCACAGAATTATCTGAGCATTAATCCCATATCCGTGGGTGACGACCTACATAAATGAAGTAGCCAACAGAAGCAAATAGGTAAATCCATAAGAGGATGCCCATTTTCCATCCAGAAAAAGGTGATGTGAAATAGTGTTATGGGAGACAAAGGAGATTTGTAACATTACATTAACATTACATTTACAAAGTACTATAGATTAAATCCTTAATTAACAAACCACCTTCCCCAGGCCTTCCCAGCAGTTTTTCTCAGTGCTTCCCTGACATCCTTATTTCTCAGGCTGTATATGAGAGGGTTAATTAATGGGGGCAGGACTGTGTACAACAGAGATAAGATTTTGTTAAGATTTCTTGTACTTTTAGTTTTGGGGGTCAAATAGACCATAGCGATGGCTCCGTAGAAAATTGTCACTACAATCATGTGAGAAGAACAGGTAGAAAAGGCCTTTTGCCTCCCAGTGGTGGATGGGATTCTTAAGATGGTGGCGATGATATACACATAGGATGTCAGAGTTAAAATGAAAGGAGGGAAAGTGAACACAACTGCCATGGCTATGCTGATGTATTTCACAAACCTGCTGTCACTGCATGAGATGTTAATCAGTAAGAGAGACTCACAAAAAAAATGATCAATTTCATTGTGGCCGCAATACTGGAGCTGTAACATTAAGGCTAAATAGATAGATGTACAAAGAATGCCATTGATCCAAGAACCAGTAGCTAGCTGGACACAGAGCGTCCCATTCATAAGTATTGTATACTGCAGGGGTTTGCATATGGCTAAGAAGCGATCGTAAGACATTACAGAGAGGAGATAACATTCTGTAGAAGCCAGGGAAGCAAAAAAATAGAGCTGTGTCATGCATCCTTGGAAAGAGATGGATTTGTTCCCCGTCAGGAGACTGGCCACCATTCTGGGCAAGATGGTTGAGCTGTAAAACATCTCTAGGCATGACAAATTCCCAAGAAAGAAGTACATAGGTGTGTGAAGGTGCTGATCATTCACAATCAGGAGAACAGTAAGGAAATTGGCAGCCATGGTTAAAATATATACCACTAGAAACACCAGGAAGAGCACGATCTGCAAATCACAGAGGTCCCCAAGCCCAAGAAGTATAAATTCTGTGGTTTCGTTTCTGTTGCCCAACATGGTCTTTCATGTGGCCTGTGCATAACGAAGAGATCTCTGATCCTGAAACAGAGTTTGAACACACAATGCTCAAGTGCTGTTTTAGATGTGGGAGTTACAAAAGCGTTCACCACTGTCTGATTGTACCCTTGTTCAGGAAGGGTATGAAGGCTGCAAGCCTAACCACACTTTCCTGGGAGTAACTACTATTGAGCTCAGTAACTTCTGAGTAGACATGCTTAGGATTGCACTGGAAAGTTTTACTCAAGTAAAGATAATAAACAAGGGAAAATGAACAGATCAAACTGGTGAGTTCGGTTCTGCAATGGTTATATGCAGGACACTGGGCACAAATGCTGAAAAATATCTTACTTGCCAATGGTGACATATCCAAAATGTGACATATCCAAAATGGTTAGATAAAAGTGACCCTTAAATAAGCAACACTGAAATCAATGAGACAATGTATTGCAATGATTACTCTAAGTCCTATTAATGTTAATAAATCATTGGTTACAATGCTATCCACATTAACCTGGGAATAAATTCCATTGAATATAATGGGACTTGCTTGTGAGTAAAGAACAACATGGTATCTTGGCTCTGAGTCAAGACATGCAGACTAAACCTAACATAGGATACAATCCAAAATAACTACGGGACCTTTTACACCGACATAGTTATAGTTCCACCTATGGAAAACTTATGGGAAATGCATAGAGCAGTCCAGAGTAAATGCCTCTTACATCTTCCAGTAGTTACTCTGGATTGAAGATTAAACATCCATCCCTACCTTTTATGCAACTGGGCCACTGGAACACACATTGCATCTTTCAAGGATAAAGATCTGGACTTCTCCTCTGAGTAACAGAATAATTGCTCCCTTGCCTCAGCATAATTCTCTTGAATCTACATAGACCTGTTCCAGTGATTTTGCTGACACAAGTCTGAGTAGACCCAGATAGGCAGAGTGACTACATAGAATAGAGGGCAGAGTGCACTTCCATTAAACAGAGGCAATTTAGGCAGTTGCTGCTTTTTAAACGCTTCTATTTTAAACTAAAACTTTCTAAATTCCCTTTTCTAAGTAATGTTTAAAGGTAGAGACATTCTGTCCTCTTATAGTCACCCTCCAAATAGGTGTATCAAAGAATAGTATACTGTGGCCATTAACCACACCTTGCCACCAACTCATCCCTGCACCAATCTCCGCCTCATTCAGCCTACCACCCACGTCCTGCACCAACTTATTTGTGCTATAGCTTTCATGAAGTCTGCTGTCCCTGTCCACTGCTTTGCATTGTAGTCATGTATGGGGTCTGCTCTATAGTGCATCCCTTTTCCAATGGCTGTAAAAATAGCCTGCTATGTTGCTGGAACATGATTTCTTACGACTAAATGACACAATGGGATTAGGTTGTCACTTTCTTTGGATACAACCCAGTGTGCCCTTCTGAGCAGGATACTCCATGCAGATAGACTCAGATTCAGATGTTTCCTTCACATGAAAGTACAAATCGGTGAGTTCCTTTTCCTTGCTTTCTTGTTCCTGTTAAAAATTCTCTTTCTCACCTGAAAGTTGTACAGATGACAGCAGCATGAACTGTAAAGCTCTGTAGCAAATAAATTAATATATGTGTGCTTTCACTCCCATGGGCTATATTTCCAGGGAGTATATTTCCTTTTGTTTACCTAACAATCTACAGGGTAATTGAAAAGTATTCCCTATTTTAAAATACTTATAAATTACAATATAGGGAGTTACTTTTCAAAAAACCTGTACACAAGACACCAACAGAAGACAAAACCTACTAACGCAAATGAGCTTCTTAGAATACTATGATTCCTTACAGTGCTTCTTATGATTCCTGACAGAGCTTCTTAGAATACTATGATCCTGGCCCTGGTAACACCAGGGTCAAAGATTGTAGGCTGACAAACACCCCTCCATGCTGTACTGCCACCTCCCATGCTAAACTGTCCCCCTCCACCAGTGGACGATGACCCTTGCCTTCCTTACATAGGGCCAAGGAGGTAGCACGCTGCCTCCCCAACTCTCCAAAGTCATTCTCACAGAAGAAACCAGAAGTTTTTAGATCCTTACAAGGCCTTAATTAGAAGGACTTGGGCTGTAATCTTAAAAAAAACTTTCCTGGGAGCACTATGGGGCTTCTGAGTAGATATGGTTACGATTGTGGCTGTAGCCTACTTATGCCTACTTGAGGGTTTGGGGGACCCTCAAGTAGGATGAAGGGATCCACAGTTTCCAAATCAGTGGGAAACATGGGCTGACTGGATTTCTGTATTTCTGCTTGGACTGAACAACATGGATACAGGGAAGAACTCACCAGGAAAGCCCATCAAACTAGCTAAGTGTCCTTTTCAGTAGTTGCCTGACTACCATCTTTGGGGTCTTCCCAACCATGTTCACTTTCAAAATAAGTGAAATGGGGTTGTATCAGGAAATACCTCTAAAGAAGCAATCAAAGACATGCAGAATAAGTTAGAAAGGAATTCTATGATATCATAGTATTGAAAGATCCCTGGGTCCTGTCTCCTGTTTGAAATATTGTAAGCATGTCTAGAACAGGCAAAACAAAAAGTATATTGTGTGTATTAACCAATATTAACCAAGTACTAGTACATTGTGTGTGTTTTATATTAACCAAGATCTCTCATGTTTTATGCTTCTTGTCTCTTTCCTTATTTAACTGATTACAACTTCAGTCCTTAACTTCACAACTGATCACAACTGATCCTTAACTTCAGCACAAATGCAGAAGTCCCTTCACCCCAGTTCTGCCTTCACCTGCAAATTGCCTTTAAGGGAAATACAGTGTTTTTTGCTGCCTATGAGAGGGGGAAATTGGGAAACTATAAAATCCTTCCAAATTTGAATAACTGCTGAAAACCTCTGAAAATATTTAGAATCATATGTGTCTATGCTGCAATCCTAAAGACGCTTTCCTGGGAGTAAGAGTCCAGTGGTGGGCTTCAGGGGGTTCTTACAGGTTCTATAGAACCCTTTGCTAATGAACGCCTGGTTCTGAAAACCGTAACTAATGGGACATAGAACCTGTTGTTAATTTAGGTTATTAGGACATAGAATCTGTTGTTAATTTATTTGAATCCCACCACTGAGTAAGACCCATTGAACACAATGGGGCTTACTTTTGAATAGACATGGTTAGGATTGTGTCCTATAGCTTTAAAAGCATTTGTAGGAAGTAATTCTGACAAATGAGTTACCATAAGTGCTCTCATTTCTTCAGTTTAGGAGTACTGTATAGTCTCCTCTTTGGTTAGAGATGGGAGTGAGGCACCTCGCAAGACTTGGAGGAAGCATCAGAGAGGGCGGCGTGCTGGTGCACTGATCAAGTTACGGTGGTGGGGAACAAGATCTGCACTGCCATCTATTCATCTCTCAAATCTCCGCTCACTGGTCAACAAAATGGATGAATTGCATCTTATTAACCAGGTCAACTCTGATTTTTCTCGTTCTGCTGTTCTTTGTTTCCCAGAAACTTGGCTCAACGAGTCTGTTCAAGACAGTGCAATAGAACTTCAGGGGTTTCAGATTTATAGAGCAGATCGAGTGATGGAATCATCTGGCAGAACAAGGGGAGGAGGAATTTGCTTTTATATAAATGGTAATTGGTGTAAAGATATTACAGTGTTAGTGAAATCTTGTAGTGAGGATCTGGAGGCTTTATTCATTAATTGTAAACCATTTTATTCACCACGGGAGTTTTCCTCAAAACTATATTCCACCTCAAGCTTGTAACAGTCGTGCACTACAGGATCTTGCTGATTTGATTAGTCAAATTGAGAGGAACCATCCAGACTCCCTACCTATTATATTAGGGGATTTCAATAAAACAAATTTAACTCAGGAATTGCCCAGATATAGACAGCATGTTAGCTGTCCTACCAGGGACAAGAACACCCTGGACCACTGTTATACTACTGTTAAGGGTGCTTATCGTTCTGTCCCTCGTGTTGCCATTGGTCTTTCTGATCATTGTATGATCTTTCTTATTCCAACTTATAAGCAGAGACTGAAAGCTGCAAAGCCTGTGGTTAGAACAGTAAAGTGTTGGACTGAGGAGGCAAAGTTAAAGTTGCAGGCTTGTTTTGATTGCACTGATTGGAGTATTTTCGAAACTGCTTCTGACAACTTGGATGAATTCGCTGACGCTGTGACATCTTATATTAGTTTTTGTGAAGACCTATGTGTGCCCACCAAGACGTTTCGTATATATAATAATAATAAACCCTGGTTTACAGCAAGGCTCAAGCAACTCCATCATGCTAAAGAGGAGGCTTATAGAATAGGGGATAGATCCCTGTATAACCATGCCAGGAATGTACTGAATAAGGAAATTAGAGTGGCGAAGAGAACTTATAGCGAAAAATTGAAAAATCAAGTTTCAAATCAAGACTCTGCCACGATTTGGAGGAACTTACAAATCATCACAGGCTGCAAGAAAACATCCCCCTCTGTTCTGGAGAGCCACAAATTGGCTGAGGACTTGAATGAGTTTTATTGTAGGTTTGAAAGACAACTATCACCATCTACTGATACTTATTTGGGTTTAGATGTACCAACTGATGTTTCCTCCACAACTTTCTCTTCTCCTGAATCTTCTCCTCTGATAATCTGTGAAGAAGATGTGCGGGGCCTTCTTCTCAGACAGAAGGCCAAAAAAGCCCCAAGTGCAGATGGGGTAACTCCTCTCTGCTTGAAAGTGTGTGCCATACAACTGGCCCCCATCCTTACTCAGATTTTCAATACTTCACTAGAGCTGTGCAAGGTCCCCTCATGTTTTAAAGACTCCATCATCATCCCAGTACCTAAGAAATCTTCCATCAGTGGGCTGAATGATTATAGACCTGTTGCCTTAACATCTGTTGTAATGAAGGTCTTTGAGAGGCTGGTGTTGGTCCACTTGAAGGACATCACAGACCAGTTGCTAGACCCCCTTCAGTTTGCCTATAGGACTAACAGGTCAGTGGATGACACTGTCAATATGGCACTGCCCTATATCCTGCAACATCTAGACTCTTCGGGGACTTATGTACGGGTTCTTTTTGTGGACTTCAGCTCAGCGTTCAATCCATCAAAACTTTATCCCAAATTGATCCATCTTAATGTATCTGTTCCTATCTGTCAGTGGATACTCAGCTTTCTGACGGATAGGAAGCAGCAGGTGAGGCTGGGGAAAATTACATCTAGTACTCGAACAATCAGTACAGGAGCTCCCCAAGGGTGTGTGCTCTTCCCACTGCTTTTCTCCCTTTATACAAATGACTGCACCTCAACGGACCCCTCTGTCAAAATTTTGAAGTTTGCAGATGATACAACGGTCATTGGTCTTATCCGTGACGGTGATGAATCTGCATACAGACGGGAAGTTGAACAACTGGTCCTGTGGTGCAGTAGGAACCACTTGTGGTGCAGTAGGAACCATTCACAAAAAACTGTGGAAATGATGGTAGATTTCAGGAAGCACCCCCTTATGCTACTTCCACTTTCCATCTGCGGTAATGTGGTTTCAATGGTGGAGGCTTTCAAGTTCTTGGGCTCTGTAATCTCCCAAGACCTGAAATGGTCAACTAACATCAGCAGCATTATTAAAAAGGCTCATCAGAGGTTGTTCTTCTTGCGCCAACTGAGAAAATTCAATCTGCCTCAAGAGCTGATGATCCTGTTTTATAGGGGAATTATTGAATCTGTTCTCTGAAATTCCATCACTGTCTGGTTTGGCACTCCAACCAAACTGGACAAGAAAAAATTACAAAGAACTATAGGTATAGCAGAGAAAATAATTGGAGTCAGCCTGCCCTCTACGGAGGATATATATATCGCCCGGGTCAGGAAGAGAGCCATGAGTATTGCTACGGACCCTCTTTACCCTGGACACATCTAGTTTGAGCTTCTTCCCTCTGGACGCCGATATAGGACTCTTTACACTAGGACATCTAGGCAGAAGGACAGTTTTTTCCTTGTGCCATTAAATTGCTGAACCAACAACTATGCTGAGGGATTATTGGAAAGTATTGAAGCAGTGTTCTTATCTTATTGTATGTTTTGTATGAACTGTTTGTTATTTGTGAGTTGGTGTTGTATGTATGCAGCCGTTGCTGAAGCCAAATTCCGGGTATGGAGATCATACTTGGCCAATAAACAAATCTATCTATCAATCATGGGCTGTTATTCTCACTGAATGAGAGAATGATTTGTAATATCTGCTTACAAAATACAATAGCAGTTGTGAGCAAATATCAAGTATGTGCCAAGAATTTTCACCTTCAGCCAACTCGCTGCTCTCAATTGCACATGCAGTCTTTAACAAAACGCCACAAATTGTTTTACAGATACCTTGATTATTCCCTCAAACTGTTTTATATTTGTCAGGAACTTTTAATCCTTGTTAGAGTTTTCGGCACCCTAAGTTTAGGCAGACCTCTTTCTTCCCCCCCTAGTAACTCAGTGTTATTGAGTATTCTTTTCTTGAGGAAAGAGATTCCATCTGAAAGAAATAAAAAAATGCCACTGAATTATGTCATTTATTGCCATGTCTTGATTTACATCAGAGCTTCTCAAACATTTTTACACGAGAACTTAATTATTTTTTAAAATGGCAACCCTATTGCAACCCACTAGAAGAGAGAGAGAGAGAGAGAGAGAGAGAGAGAGAGAGAGAGAGAGAGAGAAATTTTATTTAGTTATTATTAACATTAATAAATCCCTGATAATAATCATGGTCCAGTTTTCCTGAGGGTGCTAGAGATCTTACATACAGTATATCTGTCGCCATTTGTCAACCTCTCTCTAGAAATGCAGAGTTAAAGGATTGTTCCCCCAAACCTTTCCAGTCATTCCAGAGTACCCTGAAGGCTAAACTGGAGAGCAAGATGTGCGATTAGGAACTTCCAAGTCAGATAAAAATCTGAAATCAGGTTCATAAATGATTGATGGCATGCTAATTGCTAGATAAAATTGTAAAATATACATTTTAATTTGTGGGTATGAAAATTATCTCATACCACAAGTTATCATCCCAGCTGATGATTTTGTTCTGCAAATCAGGCAACGTGCCCCAAAAAGGTGTTTTTTAAAAAAATTTAATGTTTCAAAAACTTTTCATGGTCCACCCAAAGTCATATGGATCCAAACACATAGTTTGCAAAAAAAAAAAAACACTAACTTACAGTACATTATTTTGTTTGTTTTGTTTTTTTGTTTAATAGTACAAGGCGCTATCTCGTTTGTGCACATACCGGTACTACTTTGGCAAGCTATCTAAATGATACTCCATGGTCATTGTATCCTATCTCATTATATGTTCTTAGATCTTTAACAGGAAGAGGCAAGTCTCACAGTGTTTTAAATCTGATGTTTTCTTTAGAAATGTTAATCATCTGCCTCATGATGTGTAATGATTTCTGTTCTCTTCACCAGATTAGCAAACGAGAGGAAATCAGAGTACCATGAACACTTTTGTGCTATTGGGATTCTCTGATCCTTCTGGCCTGGAGGGCTTTGTCTTCTCCATCTTCTTAACCATCTATTGTTTAATAACTGGAAATCTCTCATAATTATTGTCACATTGGCCCACCAGGCCCTGCACAGTCATATGTATTTCTTTCTCAGAAACTTGTCCTGTCTGGAAATTTGCTGCACTTCATTATTATCCCAAAGATGCTTGAAAGCCTCGTGACAAAGGATAAAACTTTCACTGGTTGTGCTTTGCAAATGAGTTTCTTTCTCATCACAGGGACAACTGAATGCTTCCTTTTGGCCACCATGGTTTATGACCGCTATGTTGCCATTTGCCAACCCCTGCGTTATGTACTCATCATGAGGAAGAGAGTCTGTTTTGGGCTGGTAGCAGCTTCATGGCTGGCAGGAATTCCATTACAACTTGGTCAGACTTTTGTGGTATTTTCCTCTCATTTCTGTGATTCTAATGAAACAAACCACTTCTTTTGTGACTTCCCTGCCATGGTCCTGCTGGTCTGTAGAGATACCTCAATAAATGAGGAGATAGCCCTAGTAGAGGTAGCATTCCTTGGGTTCATCCCCTTTGCATTGATTTTCTTGTCATATACCGGTATGTGCATTGCTTCCACCATTATGAAGATACCATCTATGGAAGGAAGGCGCAAGGCCTTCTCAACATGGTCCTCACATCTTATGGTAGTGATGTTGTTCTATGGTTCTGAAATAACAACGTATCTCAAACCCAAGACAAAACAATTCGAGGAGACTGACAAACTTCTTTCACTCTTCTATACCATCTTACCATAGTTGTTAGATCCTATTATTTACACTTTGAGGAACAAGGAAGTCCATGTTGCTCTCAAAAAAGTACTTTTTCATGTTGCCATCTAAAATGAAATCCAAACATTATGGAATTCCAGCCACTACATCCCAATCCTATCCCAACCACCTGGAACAGTGTGGCCAAAATGGCTACCACTAAATCCAGTACCACTGTTGGGGCCACAAGAGGTTTCCTCAAAAGAAGGGGACTTTTGTTCCCTTCCTCCAAAGAAAGCTCCAAGCCTATGTGGCTTCTTAAGTCTGTGCCATGATATTTGCTGGTACAGACTTGAGAACCTCCATGTCAGTTTGACATATATAGGATATGGTGGTGCAGGGCTCCATTTCCACTTATGTAATTTTAACAGCCCAATCCTAACCTACACCAACAAAGCCAGGCTGCATTGCCTGCACTGTATCTAAGGTATCAGTTTACTTCAGAGTAAGAGGATATATTTCCTCTTACTTCAAATAAATCCCTAGTCATCCTTACGGAGCTTCTCAGATTGCTGTCAGCTATTTAGCTGGTGAAAGACCAGCAAGCACAGTGTAACAATGTGTGTGCTAGAATGGGGGGGGGGGGTTAATATACAGCAGTGATCTGTTCTACTGCAGGAAATGGATCAAGTGCTGTTAAGACTGCAAAGGAGTTCCCAATCACCACTAGAGTAGGCACAATTGAGCCTTACACAGTTGCTACAATACACTCTGCAGAGCTGCAGAGACCACTGCACCATCAAAAAAGGATATTAGGATCAGGCTTAGTGTGGTGTTTGTAGTGTAATAGGATACAATAGGATTGTGTGTTTTGTGTGGTTCCTGCACTATCCCTTCCCTTGATGGAAATGGAAAAGGCAGGATATGAATCTTCTAATAAACAAATACATTTCTGGTTGAGTCAGCATTTTGTAAGACTTGCCAAACATATTTTGAAGTGATTTATTGGATTTTTAATTTTACACTGATGGTATTATTAAATGTATAGGGATTAGCTGTGTTGGATGAAAGTATTTTTTGAAAGCTGGGAAACAAAAATGTGTTCTTAAGCTAATAAATTTCAAAATAAAAATAAAAGCCTTCCTGCATCACTCTATGACTCTGAAGCTGGTAAAAAGTATTGGCCAATCTCACCCACCACAGGGGAAAGGAGGCATGGTGGGAAGGAAGAGAGGAGACAGGTTGGAGGTGCTTCGGAGGCTTTGGAGGGTGGGCAGAGCATCCTCCTGGAAACTGAGGAACAGAAGGTGAGGCTGGGATCCGACTTGATGCCAGATCCAAGCCTGTTGTCCAGGGAGCACAGAACAGCCTGAGGCTACTCTGGTCTGTTTAACTCTGTGGTGCAGATCAGTGATGGGATTCAATGAAATTAAAAACCGGTTCTATGCCCATCTGGCAGCCACTTTTAAATGGCTATTTTTAGACTTTATATGTCCTATCTCTCGTTAATAACCAGTTCTATAGAGTAGGTGCAAACCTGTTGGAACCCACCACTGGTGCAGATCCAAGTAGACTCATTGGGTCTGCTGCTGCATTATCTATGGTAAGGGGAAATGATTTCCCTTATACTGTGCTAGCAGAGCAGCAGCCCCAAAATTTGGCTTGTTCTGTTGGTGTTCCTAAAACATTGTGAGCACAATCCTATGCATGTCTACTCAGAAGTAAGTTCCATGCAAGTCTATGAGGCTTACTCCCAAGAAAGGGTAGATAAGATTGGGCTCTATGTCTCCATACTTACATGGACACAAGAACTGACACCATTACAACAAGTATGTTTTGATATGATGTTTTAGGGACCGTAGCTGTAGTATCTTATCATCACTTTTCCATCTCTCTACTATTTTGGTTTAACACTATCTAAATTAACCAGCACGTTCTGGAATATTCTGAAAGCTTCCATCCTGCTGATGGCCTTTCTCAAGGCCCTTTTCACCTCTTTGTTTCTTAGGCTGTATATGAGAGGATTGACCAACGGGGGGAGGATTGTGTACAACAAAGAGAACACTTTGTTCAGTTCAGAGGAATCTGGTAATAGATACACAGTCATTAAAGACCCATAGTAAGTTGACACTACAATGAGATGGGAAGAGCAAGTGGAGAAGGCCTTTTGCCTTCCCAAAGTGGATGGGATTTGGAGGATGGTACTGAGAATATACACATAGGATGCAACAGTTAGTAGAAACGGAGGCAGAGTGTACAAAAATAACAAGACAAGATTTACGTGTTCAACCACATCCGTATCACTGCAAGAAAGCTTTTTAAGGGGAACGCTATCACAGAAGTAGTGATCAATTTTGTCGGGGCCACAATATGTCAACTGTGACATGGCAACTATTATTATGGAGATGCCAATTAAACCATTTATCCAGGACAGAGCTGCAAATTGAATACACTTTCTGGTGTTCATACATGTTGCATAATGTAACGGCCTACATATTGCTAAATACCTGTCATAGCTCATCACGGACAGTAAATAGCATTCTGCACCTAAACAGTAGCCAAAGGAAAATAGCTGCAAGTAGCAGCTAGTGAACGAAATGGTCATTCCATCCATTACAAGAGTTGCCAACAGGGTAGGGTTAAGGGTTGAGCTGTAACAGATCTCCAAACAAGATAGATTGATTAGGAAAAAGTACATGGGGGTGTGAAGATGCTGATCGATCATCACAATCATAACAAGAAGAATATTCCCTGCCATTGTCAAAAGATAGATAATAAGGAAACCTAGAAAGAGGAGAATCCGTAGATTCTTCAGGTCTTGAAATCCCAAAAGGATGAACTGAGTGACGTATGTTTGATTTCCTTTTTCTGGTCCATCCATTCATTTGGTTTTGATGTTCCTATCCTCTGTTAACTGAGACTGTGAACAACAGCAGCAAGAAAAAATAAAATAAAGGGAACATAAAAACATTGAATATTAGAGCTGAAAAGAAACTTTAGGTCTTTTAGAATCCTAACCTTGTCTACTCAAAAGTAAGCCCCATTTTGTTCAATGGGTCTTACTCCCAGGAAAGTGTCTTTAGGATTGCAGCCAAACCCTACAATTCAGAGTAACTACAGGAGCACATAAGAGACATTACATGTACCCATCGTTACTGCACCACCTAGTGAAAACCTATGGGAAATTCATATTGCAATCCAGGGCAAATTGTTCTTACACTGGAGCAAGGACTCCCCGTAGTTACTCTGGATTGCGCCCTTAGTCTTATATTTTTTACATTTTTATACCTATAATATCTTCCCACACTTTCATCCCAGGTTCCTTACAAACCCATGAGCTTAGCTGGCCACTGAATAGGTAGCCAAGCCTATCCTTGTGCATTTAACGTAAGGCTTTGGTGTTTATAAATGTGCAGTTAAAATATCTCATAGCAGTAAGGTTGGCATTGTCACCTGCTGATATCATCCTATCAATCTGCTCCTAAAGTTAGCAGTGATGCCTTGTTGAAAAAAGTGGCCCATGAGTGGAAGAAAGCTAGAATAATAAAATGTATAAATTTATATGTTATGCACCTTTTTTAAAAATAAGAATTATAATTCAACTAGAGTTGGAACCATGGCAAAGTAGTAATGAAGCCCCGCTCCATGCTTTTTTCCCCATTTAGAAGGCCTGCAGTGTGTTATTTACAGGGGAAAGCACACCATATACATTCCATATCACATCCAGTTTGGTATTTTATTGGGGATTCCCCAGTTAGAATTTTACCTATGATGTAAATATACGCTTTTTCTCCATCTCAGCTTCACAGCAGCTGCAATATTGAGCCTCAAGCATGTATATGTGAATTTCCTTGTACTGTATAGCACCCAGTGGCGCTCAAAATCTTGCCCCAGAAGTGATATCACAACTGGAAGTGATGTCATCCTGGAGTACTTTTAAAAAAATTTAATTTTCCCCTGCAACAACAAAATCAAATTTAATGAAGTAAAAAAAAATGAAATGTGTGGCCCCTATTGGTTAGGGAAACTGTGCTGGGGCAAAGAGGAATCATTAATCTTTCCCTGCTAAATATAAGGGGCACCACTTAGAAGTGCCTATAAACCCAGTTAGCATGGGCTAACTATATTATTATATATGGAAATGGAAATATATATGTATATGGAAATGGAAATATATATGTATATGGAAATGGGGCTGTGGGTGGCGCAAGCGGTTAAGACACTGTGCCTGTTAACCACCAGGCCAGGGTTCGAGACCTGGGTCGGCCCCACAAGACAGGGTGAGCTCCTGTCCTTAGCCCAGCTCTGTGACGCCAGCTGGATCCAATCGTATCGGCTCTGCCTTTCCATTGGACTAATTCAGTGGCGTGGAGAGGGGGGATTTGCTGCTTGGGGAACAGCCTGTCCTCCATAACAACCCAACCCAGGCTTTCGTGCTTTGCATGCAGCGTATGCAGTGCCGATCACGATACCATAGTCTTCCAAGACTGATGGAGGCCTGCTTTTTTATATGGAAATGAGAAATGATTCATATTAACACCTTATTTGTTCCGTATAGTTTCAGAGTTATATCTCTCAGAGCAATGTATCATGGGAAAGTTCAGTTAAGAAAATCCACTTTTGTTCCATTGGCTTTTGTGTTTTCATTTTCTGCTTATTTGGCCATAACTTTTGAAAAATATAGATATTCCAATGCAGTTTGTTTCACTGCATTCTGCATAAAATTACCTTTCTAACAATATATAACATGATGGTATTATCATTCATATGGACTCCATTTTTCACAATTTTAGCCACTAGTGTCATTCTCACCTTATAGTTCCCCCAAAGGTTGTAGCCTGGTGCACTATGATAAGTCTTTGTCAGGGGCACAAGCCTTGCTTCTTGTGATTCCAAAACAATACAGAAGTGTGCTGGCCCACCGTGCAATGCTGCCATGCATCACTCATTGAGCAAATCCACCCTCGTAAGTCCCTTCCTCATCTGATAGTAAAGATTCAGACATATAATTGTGCACTTAGATCAATCTCAGTAGCATAGCTGGAGAGGGGGCCAAAATGCTACATACTGCTGGCACCACAATGTGCTGTTTAAGTGACCCCTCCCATTCACCATCTGATACATTCCAGGCAATGCTCTAGCAATATGCAGGTGTTCACCAAACGAAATGGTGTATCTTGCACATTGTTGTCACCACTCCAGTTGTGAGTGGGAAGGCTGCTTTACACAGTGCACTGCAGCATTTGCAGAATCTACCATTTTGCCACCTCTAGTTATGCTCCATACGCCTCTTTATTTTTATTTCATCCTACTAAGAGTTTGGGAGTAGTGATGGAGCCTGGCTAACTTGCAATAGGTTAAAAATGAACCTTAGATGAAAACATAAGGCTTAGAAACAATTCAATGAGGAAACATTTTGATTCCGAAAGAGCAGCCTGCTGTTGGAGACCTCACAAAACCAATTTCACATGTTTATCTTCCTGCAAGATAAAGATGAGGATTAAGATATACTATAAATAAATGGCATCAGTTAGCAGTGCTTCTGGACACAGAAGCTCTGGCTGAGATATCCTGCATTAGGTGTCGGTATTTACCTTCATGAGACAGAAGACATGCTGTGAATCTTGAAGTTCCCGGAGGCAAAATATTGCTTCATTTTCTTATTAGATCTTGTGTCCTCCTCCACATTGTGTTGTGCATGCTATAAATGGATATCTGGTTCATTAGTTATCCTATGTACAGTCAGAAACATATCCCTAGTGATCAATAGCAGCTAAGTCCTTCTAAGAACTAAAAAAAAGATGTCCCAGGTGGAAACATTCAACAATTATTCTGGGGATTTTTTTGTTGGGATTTTTTTCCTTTTGATGTAAAAGGTAGTTACTGTAAGTTTCATGCTCTGGATTTGCCTCAGCAAGTCATTCCAAAACTTTCATTGGTCATATTTGACTATGGATAGTCCAATATATCCTTCAAATTTCCTCATCTAACTTGGAACAATGGCAACTTTGAAAGATTAATTCTTTCATATCATTGGATAAATGTTTATCTGCCTTACCCTACAATCCAGAGTAATTACAGGAGCACATAAGAGACATTACGTGTACCCATAGTTACTGTATCACCTAGTCAAAACCTATGGGAAATTCATATCGCAATCCAGAGCAAATTCTTCTTACACTGGAGCAAGGACTCCCTGTAGTTACTCTGGATTGTGCTCATTGACATTTTGTTGACCGACAACAAAAAACTCAAGAGAATAACAACAGAATTAAATGTAATTAAATCCAGAAAGTACAATGATAATACAGTGGACAACAAAGTACAATGATAATACAATGGACACCTCACAACAAAAGGAGGAATCAGTCATTATAACAAAGAAAAGGGAACAGAAATTAAAAAATCATATCCTGAATCCCTGAAAAAGGCCAATAAGTATGCTTCAAGCCCATTCCTCCTCCAGAGGAAAATCCCATTATATTCAGTAGGGTTTACTCCCAGGAAAGTGTGGATAGGATTATAACCACAGTTCTTTAACTTCAATTATAAAACAGATTTGAAACAATTTGATTTTTGCAACATGAACTCACTATTGTCTTTGAGCCACCTGGATGATCACCCACACCCCATTCCACCTACACCCATTTCCCTCGAGTCGCAGTTTAGGCTTCCCAAAGCTGATGAGGCCTGGAGTCTGCTGGCATGAGAGACCAGCCAGCCACTGCTTATATGGCCATATGCACAAGTGTGCCCCAATTTTTTTGGGAATTCTGTTTCAGAACCTTCCTCCCCCCGGTTAAGAAAAAACTGCAGATAGTAGGAAATGCTCCCCATTAGGGGCAAAAGGCTCTCTGTTTCCCTTACATCCAGAGTGTCTTCTTAGCCCAGCAGATATGTCTGCTTCTTCTGGGATCAGAATATCTCTTAAAGGTCAAAAAATACTATTGGTTTTTGGCTGAAAACCAGAAGTAACATTTTATGCTTTTAAAAAGTATTAGGAGATCTAAAGATGCCAAGAGGGTACAAGGGAAGTATGATGGGCCCTTGGGTGCCTGCAGTTAACTGAAAGTGTGAATATACAGTGCACAAATATGTCCCCCATCCATGTCCAAAGCATGTCCAAAGTCTGTCCATTTTTCTGTGTGTCATTGTCCTGATGTCCTTGTTCATGATGAGATATAATTCTAAAGCAGGGGTCCTCAAACTTAACAGGGGCTGGTTCACTGTCCCTCAGACACTGTCGGGGGCTGGACTATAGTTTGAAAAAAATCTCCACAGGCCTGGTCCCCGCGGCAGTGGCGTTGAGGGTGCTGGCAAGAGGGTGCAGTGGCGTTGAGGGTGCTGGCAAGCTCCCCAAGAGGATGGTGGTGCGGGCGGAGGGAGAGCAGTGGGCCAGCAGTTCCCAAGCCGCCCTCCTTGCCTCCAGCTTCGGCAGCCACCATCATGCTGCCTCGGCTGGCTGGTCCCACCTCTTCCCCGCCCTGTTAGGGCTGTGCGAGGCCAGGAGGAGGCAGCCAAGGAGCAGGGCTGTCCCTCCCCTCTCCTCTGCCACCAAAGGGAACAACGGGTGCGAGGATGAGGGGCCCAACCATCACCTTTCAGCTCATCAACCGTTGCCCTCCAGACTCTGGCCGGCAGGACGGATTGAGGACCCTGGGCGGCCGTATCCGTAAAATAAGCATGACAATATGAAGAAATTGATGCTTTAGAACAGGGGTCCATTAGAACCCCTGTTCTAAAGCATCAACTTCTTCATATTGTCATCCTTATTTTTATTATCAATAATAAGCAGGGCTTTTTTGTAATGTAACACAGTCTCACGGCGTTTCTGCACCTTTTTTGCAGCTCTGAAAGCTCCTCCCTGCGCTTCATAGCCAAGGCACTGAGGGCAGCCTGAGGAGCATTGCTCCCTCACTGCACTCCGCCGCCATTGCTGCATCCAACCCAGCCAGCCCGGCAGCGGGCCTCTACTCCACCAGATGCCCCTGCCTGCAACTCCCCCCCCAGCCTCAGTAGGCAGCATGGATGTTATTTCATTGGGGGGGGGGGGTGTTAAGCAGGCCTCCGTCAGTCTTGAAAGACTATGGTATCATGCTCGGTGCTGCACATGCTGCATGCGAAGCACAAAAGCCTGGGTCAGATTGTTATAGAGGATATGCTGTTACCCAAGCAGCAAACAAACAAACAAACAAACAAAGATGAACAAGCTGTGAGTTCCTGCCCTGCACTTTTTTTTTTTTTTTTTACAAAAAAGCACTGCAGTGTCTGTAAGAAATGGTTCCATCCCCAGTGACCAGCGCCAAGAGCATCCTTGGAAATATATTGGAGGTATAGCAAGCCTCTAAGAAGGAGAGGTTTCCCAGGAAGAAGTACACCGGTGTGCGAAGGTGGAGATCAAAGATCACTATGGCCAGAATGAGAATGTTTCCTGTTAAGGTCACAACATAAATAGTTCAAGTCTATGAAAGTTGTTACATTTAGTTCAAGTCTATGAAAGTTGCTACATTTGTTTAAAAAGCATGCCTTACATAACTTGGATAATCAAAATTTTAAATTCAACTAAAGCCACAAAAATGAAGTAAAATTGAAGTGAAAATTGAAAACAGAAAGCAGTGATGCTAGAGAAATGGTGCAAGCAACATTTCCATTTGCTTATACATTAACCACATTGACTAACTGTATACCATTTGCTTTGTATGACAAGCCTCCCAATATTATTTTTCAGGAACTCTTTTACCTCTCTGTTTCTTAGACTATATATAAATGGATTAACTAAAGGAGGCAAAACTGTGTAGAGGAGTGAGGAAAATTTCTGCACACCATGTGCAATTTCATTTTTGGGTAACATGTACACAATCATTAGAGATCCATAGAAAATGGAAACCACCACCAAGTGAGAGGAACAAGTGGAAAAAGCCTTTTGCCTGCCTGTGGTGGAGGGGATTCTCAAGATGGCAGCAATGATGTATATGTAGGAGGTCAGGGTGAGAAGAAAAGGAGGACATGTGAATATAACAGCCACTACATAACTCATAATTTCCAAAAGGCTAGTGTCACTGCAAGAGAGTTTTAGCAGCGGGAAGTAATCACAGAAGTAATGGTCCATCTCACTGGGGCCACAAAAGTTTAACTGCAGCATCAATGCTAGTAATATAGAACAGCCTACAAATCCATTGATCCAGGATGCAGCAGCTAACCGGATACAAGTCCAGGTGCTCATGATGGTTGCATAATGTAGTGGTCGACAGATAGCTAGGTACCTGTCATAAGACATCACACAGAGTAAACAGCATTCGGTAGCTTCCAAAGAACCAAAGAGATTCCATTGCATGATGCAGTGTCTGTAAGAAATGGTTCCATCCCCAGTGACCAGCGCCAAGAGCATCCTTGGAAATATATTGGAGGTATAGCAAGCCTCTAAGAAGGAGAGGTTTCCCAGGAAGAAGTACATGGGTGTGCGAAGGTGGCGATCAGAGATCACTATGGCCAGAATGAGAATGTTTCCTGTTAAGGTCACAACATAAATGATGAAAAACAGCAGGAAGAGGAGTATCTGGAATCTGGATAATTCCCCAAATCCCAAGAGGATGAATTTTGGAATTGTTGTCCCGTTACTCAACATAATGTCAAAGCAAATACTGAAGACCTGTTTAAAAGATCAATAAAAGAGAAAGAAGGAAAGAACACTAATTAAGATATTGCTAAAGGCACACTTGATCAGACCACTGTCTACAATCTAAGTAGCCTTGAAGTGGGCCGTGGGTGAGTCTGTTGACTGATGGCCAGGGAATGGTAGGTGGTGCTGTAATCTGCAGTTGTGCAAGATCCAA
Source organism: Cryptoblepharus egeriae (assembly GCA_030015325.1). Classification (NCBI taxonomy): domain Eukaryota; kingdom Metazoa; phylum Chordata; class Lepidosauria; order Squamata; family Scincidae; genus Cryptoblepharus; species Cryptoblepharus egeriae. Next base: position 84,803,474 of record JAREYC010000004.1, read on the forward strand.
GCCCCATTCCCAGGCACCCTGTGGTAGTCTGGGGCTTTTTGGAATTGCCCCACAAAATCAGTGGTGCAGATTTGAGTGAACCCATTCGGCTGCTGTTTTATTATTCAGGGAAAGATGAAAAAGCCACCCTTGTCTTAAGTAGTATTGCAGCCGTCCAAACCTAAATGGATGTAGCACAGGCATGACAGTCTCCTTGTTTGAGCACAAATTAGGGTTATGTTGTATATTACATAGTTTGTTTACAGTTTTTTTTATGCATTACTGTTAATCACTTTGGAAATCATTCCTTACTTCAAGAAGTATGGGCAAATTTATCAGAGGATAAATACATTTTATAGCATTTTAATTTCACATTTGTCTTGCATGTTAGACCAGCATTTTTCATCTTTTTTATATTTCACTGCCCCTCGTGCTGCTATGGGGAACACACATCCCAAAGGTCCTATTAACAGATGTCCTTCACGGGATATATTAATGTGCCATAGTGCACTGGTTAAAAATCACTATGGGCAAAATCCAGAGTAACTACGGGGAGTCCTTTCTCTGGTGTAAGAACAATTTACTCTGGATTTCAATATGAATTTCCCATAGGTTTTCACAAGGAGGTGCAGTAATTACAGGTGTACATAATGTCTCTTAATGTCTCCCATAGTTACTCTGGATTTGGGGGTGTGTTAGACTATACCTTTGGTTACGTTGCCGCAGCATCATACAAATGACACAGGTAACTCTCAGGGCCATGTCCTACTTTAACCTGAGAACAACCTCACAGGAGAGATTAGGATAAGATTGTGATTTGGTGAAAGCCACCAAAGATACTTCATTAATGTACAGGTAGTGATCTGCAAAAGGCGAGGATATTTTTCCTGACAAAGGATAACACTCCTTTGTCGGGAAAAATAACTTCAACATTTGCAGGTCCCTATGTATAGGGAATTAATTCCAGTTATCCATCCCCACGTTCAACACTCTACCCATGGTGCCATACTGCCGTGCAAATTCTAATGAAAGAGAATCATAGAATCATTCACTGTCCTTTCTTGAGCATTTTTAATTTCCTTTTCTAAAAGTAATGAGCTATGTCTTCAGTCTTTCTAGCTTTGTGAATGGCTATGGTGAATTTCTAGCTATGTGAATGGCTATGGTGTGGCTATTTGAATTCATCCTGGTTTGAATTCACTATTCTTAAATATAAGCAACCAAAGTTCAGTATAATTTTCTTTCCAGTTAAGATTCATGAATATCAGGTGCAAAAATGTAAACTGTTTTAGGGTGCAATCCAGAGTAACTACGGGGAGTCCTTGCTCCGGTGTAAGAACAATTTGCTCTGGATTGCAATATGAATTTCCCATAGGTTTTCATTAGGTGGTACAGTAACTATGGGTGCCCGTAAAGTCTCTTACGTGCTCCCATAGTTACTCCGGATTGTAGGGCATGTTTCTCTAAGCCAGTGGTTCTCAATCTTCCTAACGCTGTGACCCCTTTATAAGTTCCTCATGTTGTGGGGACCCCCAACCATAAAATTATTTTCGTTGCTACTTTATAACTGTAATTTTGCTACTGTTATGAATCGTAATGTAAATATCCAATATGCAGGATGTATTTTCATTGTTACAAATAAAATGTGTGTTCTATGCACACACTGAACACAACAGGATTTATTTCAGAGTAGGCATGAATAGGATTGGGCCCTGAAGCTGCAATCCTATCCACATTTACATGGGAGTAAAGGCCCCCCTGACTATAATGGGATTAATTTCAGAGTAGGCATGCATAGGATTGGGCCCTGAGGCTGCAATCCTAAACACATTTACATGGGAATAAAGCCCCCCCCCCCCCCGACTATAATGGGATTAATTTCAGAGTAGGCATGCATAGGATTGGGCCCTGAGGCTGTCAGTCAGCCCCAGTGCGCGCGCAGCTACAGCCAGAGGTCTGGCAAGCCTGACCTGGCCCCCTGCACCAGGGGTCTTTAGGCGACCCCCAGGAAAGTTCTAGGCAACCCCCAAAGGGGTCCCGACCCCCACTTTGAGAAACGCTCAATATTTTGTAACGCCCTAACTTCTTACCTTTTCTTTGTTGAAATAGTAAGATCCTGCCTTTTTCTCATCTTATTTACTACAACCATGCCTCTCACAGCTCTAAGATTTATGCAACCTTAATTATACTATACATAATATTGTGTTTGTGGAAACAGCATCTTTAATATAAATTAAACATGCCCTACTGAACAAAATTCTTGTCTCCAGGGAATATAATCTCTGGTGTAAAACTATAATTTTCCCAGGATGTTGATCTTATTAAGTGGCAGACAATGATGACTACTCAACCATATGGGAAATCATCTATTTCACAAAGAAATGCCAATATATGGAATGAAGAAGTTATCATAAAGCACTTTTCAATTCCCACTGTAAATTCCCACTATCAGCCACCTTGGGTATCCTTTCTTTAAGGAGAAAGGTGGGACATACATACATACATTCATACATACATACATACATACATACATACATACATACATACATACATACATTTATTGGCATCCATCAGTCTTGAAAGACAATGGTATCATGCTCGACGGTGCATGCAAAACACAAATGCATGGATAGATTGATAGATTGACATGGAGGATAGGCTGTTACCCAAGCAGAAAATCCCCCCTCTCCATGCCAATGAAATAGTCAAATGGAATAGCAGAGCCGATACGATTGGTTCCAGCTGCATCACAGAACTGGGCTAAGGATAGGAGCTCAACCTGTCTTATGGGGACCTGGGTCTCAAACCCTGGCCTACTGGCACAGTGTCTTAACCACTTGTGCCACCCACAGCCCCCCATACATACATACATACATACACAGAACAGAATTCAATAAGCTGCTAACTGTAAAATGTCACCTAAACAAACCTAGGGATTACTCTTTTTTACAAAATAAATAAATAAATAAATTTAATTAATCAATCAATAATAATTAATTTATTAATAAATAAATAATCAGTTAATTAATTGGAGGAATGTTGCAAAAGTCAAATGTGCCTCCAACACAATTTATTTGTGCATCAGGCAGTGGTGATGTGAGGGTGCGTGTCACCCAGTGTGGGGTGGGTGCATCACCCCTGGGACTGCACATTATCCAGGATGTTGCCAATTTGGACTGTGCATCTGCCACTTGGCACATGTGTAGTTCAGGGATTCCAGCATACATGTGTGAAGATTGCACGTGGGTGCTTGTGTTCCTGCTATCTTTTGAAGGAGGGGCAACCAGCCTCTCCTTCAGAGGAGAGAACTGGGAAGCCAGAGCACATGTGCAACCTTCACACATGCATGCTGGTTCTGCAGGGGGTGGTCTGAGCATCCTTCTGAAGAAGGACGGGTGACCAGATCCTCCCTCAGAGGAGCACTGGGGCCTGGGCGTGCTACACAGTCTCAGCCTCAGCAGGGTTTATGTGCTTGTCTGAGAGAGTGTCAAGCTCCCTCAGCATGTCACCCCCGCGAGGTATGTCACCCCGCGGTGTGCAACAGTTGCACCACCCTAGGAATGCCCCTGTCATCAAGGTGATCATATGTCATAACTATAAGAGTATAAGGACCCTACAAAATGAAGGACATCCAAGAAAAATGTTGGGCATTACAAAAAAAACGCTTAAGACACTAACATATAGTTTTCATACAGTTAATTTAAATTGTTGACAATTTCCTAGAGTTGTTTAGGTGACATTTTACAGTTAATAGTTGATTGAATCCTGATTTATGTACAGAAAGTGAGAATTCAAAACATTTCATGCAAATATAATTGCTTTTGTTTGAAAAAAATAGATGATTCCCATGTGGCTATACAGTTAGCACAGTCTGCCTCTTAATAAGATTAACATCCAGGGAAAGTTATATTTTTGCACTCAAAGAAATTATACCCCAAGGACCACAATTTTGTTTAATAGAACATGCCTATTTTGAAGATTCTGTTTTTGAAAACAGGACATTAGGTACAGTATAATAATCATGCATATATCTTAGAGCTGTGAAATATTGTCAAAATAAATGAGATGAGAAAAACATACAATCTTTTTGCCTTCATCTCTATTCTACAGCAGAGAACTCATTGGACCCATAAAATATCTCAATATTGGAAAGGTAACTTCATTGTTTTACAAAATCCATTCCTGTGTTTCCTTCCTTGAATTTATACAGTTTTTTTTCCTCCCGACCATTTCAATTTAAAAATTGGAAATTATTTTGTACAGTATGCAGGAAAGATTGGGCATTTGAAGTTAATTTACTATCATTGGGCAAAATCCAGAGTAACTATGGGGAGTCCTTGCTCCAGTGTAAGAACAACTTACTCTGGATTCCAATATGAATTTCCCATAGGTTTTCACTAGGGGGTGCAGTAACTACGGGTGCGCATAAAGTCTCTTACATGCTTCCATAGTTACTCTAGATTTGGGAGTTAGCCTATGTTTAGAGATTAACTATTCATTTTTTTTTCATTTTCTTTGTAAACCGTTTTTAGTTGAACAGTTGTATATAAATAGTGTAGGTAGGTAGGTACGTAGACAGACAGGCAGGCAGGCAGGCAGGCAGGCAGGCAGGCAGGCAGAAAGATAGATAGATAGATAGATAGATAGATAGATAGATAGATAGATAGATAGATAGATAGATAGATAGAGCGAGCGAGCTGTGGGTTGCGCAAGCATTTAAGATGCTATGCCTGTTAACCAGCAGGCCAGGGTTTGAGACCTGGGTCGGCCCCCCAAGACAGGGTGAGCTCCTGTCCTTAGCCTAGCTCTGCAACGCAGCTGGATCCAATCATATTGGCTCTGCCTTTCCATTGGACTAATTCAGTGGCGTGGAGAGGGGGGATTTGCTGCTTGGGTAACAGCCTAGCCTCCATAACAATCCAACTCAGGCTTTTGTGCTTCACATGCAGCGTATGCAGCGCAGAGCACGATCCCATAGTCTCTCAAGACTGAGGGAGGCCTGCTTTTTAGATAGATAGATAGATAGATAGATAGATAGATAGATAGATAGATAGATAGATAGATAGATAGAAACATAGACACAGACACAGAAACAGAAACAGAAACAGAAACAGAAACTTTTTAATTTCCTGCACAAGATATTCATGAATGCTAATTTGGGGAGATTATGCTGAATGTTTCTTGTTTATATTTAAGAAAGGTGAATTCAGAGCAGAAGGAATGCAAACATTCATTTCATGGCCCACAGCTAGAAAGACTGAAAGACTGATCATTAAGAGAGGTGGCCCAAAAAGAAAGGACAGTAAGTTTGTGACTATATTGCATTAATACTGGCAAGGCAGTGTTATGCAGTGGGTCAAGTTGTGCAATGCATGGACAAGGAGACCAGGAATCAAGTCTCTACCCAGTATAAGAATTTCATATTTTGTTGCAAATTTTATTGAAATCTCCTCTACAAGGTTGTTCTCATGATGAAGTAGGATGTTTGTCCCATATATATTGAAGGAAGAAATTCCAGTGTGATTAATGATGGTTAATAAAAAATTGCAAATGGCAATTACATGCCTGAATCCATGGCTATTCACTGGTGTGCTTTTGTATCGCAAAATAGAGAGAACTGTGTGAGGATCCAGATTGCTGCAGTTGTGTGAAAAAACCAAAGTACATAACATGTTCTCTATCACCAAAAAAATGTTATGCTCAGAACATCACATGAACAACTTTCATGAGGCTAGAAGCAAAATTTTCATCAGTGTTTTTTCTCCTTTATATTTGTCTTTTCAACAGAACTTCAACCTTTGCTTCAACATGATGTTGGGAAATGAAACAATAATTCTAAAATTCATACTCTTGGGATTTGGGGAATTATCCAGATTCCAGATACTCCTCTTCCTGCTGTTGCTCATCATTTACATTATGACCGTAACAGGAAATATTCTCATTCTGGCCGTAGTGATCTCTGATCGCCACCTTCACACACCCATGTACTTCTTCCTGGGAAACCTCTCCTTCTTAGAGGCTTGCTATACCTCCAATATATTTCCAAGGATGCTCTTGGCTCTGGTCACTGGGGATGGAACCATTTCTTACAGACACTGCATCATGCAATGGAATCTCTTTGGTTCTTTGGAAGCTACCGAATGCTGTTTACTCTGTGTGATGTCTTATGACAGGTACCTAGCTATCTGTCGACCACTACATTATGCAACCATCATGAGCACCTGAACTTGTATCCGGTTAGCTGCTGCATCCTGGATCAATGGATTTGTAGGCTGTTCTATATTACTAGCATTGATGCTGCAGTTAACCTTTTGTGGCCCCAGTGAGATGGACCATTACTTCTGTGATTACTTCCCGGTGCTAAAACTCTCTTGCAGTGACACTAGCCTTTTGGAAATTATGAGTTATGTAGTGGCTGTTATATTCACATGTCCGCCTTTTCTTCTCACCCTGACCTCCTACATATACATCATTGCTGCCATCTTGAGAATCCCCTCCACCACAGGCAGGCAAAAGGCTTTTTCCACTTGTTCCTCTCACTTGGTGGTGGTGTCCATTTTCTATGGATCTCTAATGATTGTGTACATGTTACCCAAAAATGAAATTGCACATGGTGTGCAGAAATTTTTCTCACTCCTCTACACAGTTTTGCCTCCTTTAGTTAATCCATTTATATATAGTCTAAGAAACAGGGAGGTAAAAGAGTCCCTGAAAAATAATATTCAGAGGCTTATTTCATGTAGTTATACACTATACAGTTAGTCAATGTGTTATTGTATATTGTATTAGTTATTGTATAAGCAAACATATATTGCTCACTCCATATGTCTAACACCTCTGCTTTCTAATGATGTACTTCATTTCTTATAGCTTTTGTTCATTTTTTGCTTATCTCTGCTATAAGACTCACTTTTAAAATAAATGTTGTACCACAAAAATTCAAGCATGGAAGAACCTTAGAGTAAACAGAGGCATGTCTGTGGCTCAATTCTAGATACAGTGGCGCCTCACGTAACAAATTTAATTCGTTCTGGAGGCATGTTCTTTACGTGAAACATTCTTTACGTGAAGCGGATTTTCCCATAGGAAATAATGGAAACTCAGACGATTGGTTCCACACCCCAAAAATATTCATATGAAAATATTAACTGTATGTAAAAATGATGACAGAACACTGGGATTGAATTCAAAACATGCATTCAATGTGCATGATCTTATGAAGTCTACTTAGGCTGCAGTCCTAAAGACACTTTCATGGGAGTAAGACCCATTTAACACAATGGGGCTTACTTCTGGGTAGACATGGTTAGGAGGCTGCAATCCAAGACACCTTCAAAGTGTCTCCCCACTTTCTCCATCTCTCCATCCTGAGCCTTTCTCTCCCCTGCTCCCTTCTGGCTAGCCCTGAGCTGCTTCCCTCTTCTCCACTGCTCTTCTCTCCCTCCGGCCACAGGAGGAACACCATGGAAGTGTTGCTTTCACTATGGGCAGGTGTGCTAGGCAGCCCTGACGCTTTTTAAACAGGCTGCCAACCAGCGCATCTGTTCCAACTGCCAACGAATGTGTTCTTTACCTGAAGCACTTTCTTTACGTGAAGCAGAATTCTAAAGAAATTTTTGTTTGTTATGTGAAACTTTCTTTACATGAGGCATTCTTTATGTGAGGCGCCACTGTATCTCAGCTAAAATTCTTAGAATTTCCAGATGGGTAGAGCATTAAGCTCTATTCAGTGCTATCCTAAGCTACTCAGAAGTAAGACCTATTGCATTCAATGGTCCCTACTCCTAGGAAAGTATGTTTAGGATTGTAGCCTAAGGCAGCCAAACTTGGCCCTGTAGCTATATCAATAGTTTAATTCAGTACAAGAAAACCTAAGTTCTGAGAATCAGAGATTTTCTTATCACATTTTTCTAATCACATAATGGAAAGGGTGAATATGTGGTGAGAATGTGTTAAACACCTACACATAAGAACATACCCCTTTCAGTCATAAGAACATAAGAAGAGCCTCCACTGGATCAGCCCAAAGGATAATCCACTGGATCACTGGATCATCTAATCCAGTGCATCATCTAATCCACCTTCCTTTATCACACAGCGGCTCACCAAATGCCTCAGGGAGCACATATGAACAAAATGGTTGTATGTGGCATTTTGAGGTTGTCATCCCTCCTGGCTTATAACCTGTGATGGTCCTTTCCTCGAGGAATTTGCCCAATCCCTTCTTAAAGGCTTTGAGGCTAGGTGCCATCACCACATCCTGTGGCTGGGAGTTCCACAGACCAGCTACACACTGAGTAAAGAAATATTTGCTTTTGTCTGTCCTAACCCTCCCAACATTCATAAGTTTGCATCCACTACCATTTTGACAGCACTTTCTCCCCATGATTTTGTATTCCTGTCACATGAAAAGAAACTATAGTGATAGATTCAATACTTGGACAGGCTCAGTGACATTCACCTGAACACAGATTGGTCAGATGTTGGAACCCCAAACTTTGAAATTATTTGTTGCACATTCATTTCTGGGGTTTCTAGCCATTAATAGATAAGATATTTCAGGCCTAACATTTCACCATCTATTTCTCAAGGCATCTTCAGAAGTTAAAAAAAGGGTTTAAAGGGAGAGATCCTGTCATGGGAAAGTCAAAAAGAAGTGAATTCTTTATGTTGATAGACAAATGGTGGATGAAAGTTATGGATTTTGCAAAAATGGATAAACTTATTACTTACTGCACAATCCAGAGTAACTATGGGAGCTCTTACGTTGACGTAAGAGACATTTACATTGATGTAGTTACGGTGCCGCCTGTTGGAAAACTATGGGAAATTCACAGAGCAATCCAAAGTAATTTTTTCTTACATCAACATAAGAGTTCCCATAGTTAGTCTGGATTGTGCTGTTAAAGAGAAATTGACAACTGTTATGACCAACTGGAAACTAAACATTCACTTTTTTGCAACAGAGAGAAAGTAATTACTTAATAAGATTTGGAAATACTTTTCTGAATGTAGAGACTTAAGGCAAAAACGACTGGTTTGACTACTCAAATTTTGTATTTCTATTGAAAACCCTTTTTAAAAACCTGCTAAAATCCTAATAGCTTATTTCCTGACCCTACGTCTTGTAGGAATCTTAAGGTGGGTGAGTTTTCTCTTTAGATCCTGTTAGAACATGCCTAATGAAAGGATAAAATATTCTGCAAACATCTGGCAATCCAGGCATATGTCAGCAATCCTATATATACTCCTCTGGGAGTTAGCACCATTGAACACAATGTGATTTTTGAACAGACATTCATAGGCTTGTATGAAGTTGTAGGAAGCCAGAAACAGAACTGCCAGGTGTCGGCCCAAGATTTTATCTTTAATTTAGGCATGTCCTAACAGGATCTGAAAACTCAGATTTCTGGCCAGGATTGGTATCAAAAGCCTTCCAGTCCAATTCCATGATTGCACTCCACCTGGGATAACAGAAACATACATCAGGTTAATGAGTTATCTCTGATGTGCAGTTTTGTCCCAAGCGGGGGAAAATAAAGTACAAAGCACAACAACATCCTAGATTCCTACAATACCTTATATATTTCCCAGATGACCTATATTTCCCTCTTAAGAATGCCAAAGACCTGAAGACTTACATTTTCAAGCTACAATTTATTGTCATGTGGGATAGGAAGTGGTAACAGCAATGTTAGTTGTTTAGAAAACTATAATGTTCTAATTATTATAAGAACAAATTAGTAAATATTGGCAAATTCCAGTGAGACATTGCCACCTAATGAAGAGCCTTTTAAAAAGAGGAACAGGAGATGAAAATGATCAGAGCCACTTAGACATAAATAAGTCATGTTATTGAGCAAATTTAGGAGATGAGGAGAAGGCCTTCAGATGTTTCTTCTAGTTCTCAAAGCAAGGAAGACATGGAACCATAATTTTTGAGAATATTGAATCACATCACCAGAAAGGTATATGTTTCCCTTTCTCTCTTTGCAGTATTTACCAATTTGATCAATGACTTTACAGTATGTTTTTAAATTACTCACTTTGAGGTTAACAAAATTAAATTACCATGGGCCTTACATAAATCATTACTTTAATGACTGTAGTGTTTTCCATTCCTCAAGCATGCCCTGGGATCAGCACCACCTTAAGTAGCTAGGCTGTGCCTTGATGACTCAAAAAAAGAGTGGAAGGACCTGGTGTACACCTGTGCCTCAGCCAAACATTGCTGGTTGCTGCTCTGCTTCTAGGATTGTGGTGGGACAGCTGGGGTTCCTGAGATGAAGCATGTTCTACAAGAGGGGCTATAAATTCCAGTACATCCTGTGCTTGTAATACTTATACACCTACTTACTGTATACACCAGATGAAAAACGTCACCCTCTGAAATGGTCTCTTCTATACAATTTTTGAAGGTACAGGATGCCTCAAGTTGGAAGTTCTCCCACCCCCAGTTTAGCACAATGGACAGAACTAAAAATTGTATCTAGCTTATGTTAGATGTGGCAACACAGTGCTGCTGTTTCAGGTAAATGGAAACACCTGAAATTTTTTGTGCAGATATTTACTCATTCTGGAGGTTCCTCGAAATTTTTGCAAAAGGACATCCTAAGTAGAGTTGTTCAAATGCACATTCAGTGGAATATAGGTAAGAAATATGAGCTCAGATTGGAAACATAACTGATCAAGATGATCATGATAAAGATTGTGTAATAATAGAAGGAGTGTTCTTTTGGATCAGTCCAACGGCCAGTCTAGTCCAGCTTCTCACAGTGGCCCTGTGAGATCAGATGATAGCTTCCCCTTCCCAAACACCAGGAATACAAGTTCCAGCAGCACAGTCTTAATATAGCAGTACTCAAAGTGGGTATCAGAACCCCCTCGAAGGTCACAACCTCAGGTCAAGGGGGTTGTGAGAGGGTAGTGTCCACCATCTTGGAATCTTTCCTGGTAGTAAGCCTCATTGAAATCAGTTGGATTTACTTCAGAATAGACAAGAAGTTGACAGATTTTTAAGTCTGAAAGGGGATCCCATGACGAAATAATAGGATTTGGCTATTTGGAATTTGGCTATTTGGGATGGCTATCAGATGAACTTGCGTAAACAGAAACTCTATTCCAAACCTCTAAGCAGATGTGAGACTCAACTTGGAATTACCAGACATTGAAAAATTACATACAATGTCTATAGCAAAACAGCAATTGTTTTGTACTTATGAGCACCAATATTGTTCTCTTGTTTGCAAACAGTTTACACAGAGCAAATACTGAAGTAGTAATGTGTATTCATTTCTTTTTAAACAGGACCTTCCTATTTTCACATACAAAATGTTAGGAAATGAAACAAAAGTAACAGAATTCATTCTCTTGGGATTTGGAGAATTCCATGATTTCCAGATACCGCTCTTCCTGACAGTTCTCGTTGTGTACATTGGGACCATAACTGGAAACATGCTGATTTTCTCCTTAGTTGTTTCCAATAGGCACCTTCATACACCCATGTACTTCTTCCTGGCAAACCTCTCCATCTTGGAAGCTTCCTCAAGTTCCAGTATATTGCCAAGGTTGCTTTCTGCTGTCTGGATGGGGGAGAGAAGAATTTCATTCAGGAACTGCTTCACACAGTGGTATCTCTGCGGTTCTTTCTTAGTGACAGAATGCTGTTTGCTCTGTGCAATGAGTTACGACAGGTATCTTGCCATCTGTAAACCACTGCATTATTCAACAAGAATGAACACTCTAACGTGTATCCAGTTAGCAGCGGCATCATGGATCAATGGATTTACAGTATTACTAACTTTACTCATTCTGACATTAAAATTAAATTTTTGCGGCCCTAACATCATAGAACATTATTACTGCGACTTTGTTCCACTCCTCAAACTCTCTTGCAGTGACACGAATTTTGTGAAAAAGATTGATTTCATTTTGGTCTGCATATATGTTGTCCTTCCTTTCTTTCTCACCCTGACATCTTATGTTTATATTATAGTTGCAATTATGAGAATCCCCTCTGCTACGGGGAGGAAAAAGGCCTTTTCCACTTGTTCCTCTCACCTGGTGGTGGTGTCCCTTTTCTATGGGTCTCTAACGATTGTCTATATGTTACCAAAATCAGAAGGAGAAAAATCAACAGAAAAATATTCCTCTCTTTTGTATTCTGTGTTGCCCCCTCTGGCCAACCCCTTTATTTACAGTCTGAGAAATAAAGATGTGAAAAATGCCTTGAGACTTATAGTGTCGGGCTTGTATCATAAAAGGCATGTGTCATAAATTTAGTCATTGCAATACAAACATAAAACATCTGTCTTTGTTTCCAGCTTGCTGAATTTGTGTAGGATCATTTTAAAACATAGGCTACAATCCAAAGTAAATACGGGTCCTTTTACACCAACACAGTTACAGTGCCATCTGTGGGAAACCTCTGGAAAATGCATAGAGCATTCCACAGTGAATGCCTCTTACGTCTTCCCGTAGCTACTCTGGATCGTGGGGAAATTTCTCATTTATTATTATCAGTATCAGTTTTCTCATTTATTTTTTATCTGCTAATTCATTGGCATCCTTCAGTCTCGAAAGAATATGGTATCGTGCTCTGATTGGAGGTCCTGGAACAACATCTAGTGTGGCTAAAAAGGCCAATTTGAGAGTGTCCATCCCTTCCACTCTGAGGACAAATAAGTTCCGTCCCCTGCCCAGGCCCCAGGTTTCGCTGCTTTCGGGTCTGTCTCTTTGCTTCAGCCTGCCGAACAAGCGTCTCTTCCAGTTGGAGAAAGCCATGCTGGGTCTTTTGCCTCCACGCTGAATGATCAGAGGTCAAGTTTTCCCAGCTGTTGATGTCCATTCCCAAGGCCTTTAGATCCCTCCTGCAGATGTCTTTGTATCGCAGCTGTGGTCTTCCTCTAGGGCGCTTTCCCTGCACTAATTCTCCATATAGGAGATCTTTTGGAATCCGACCATCAGCCATTCTCACGACATGCCCAAGCCAGCGTAGACACCGCTGCTTCAGAAGTGTGAACATGCTAGAGATTCCAGCACGTTCCAGGACTGCGTCATTTGAAACTTTGTCACGCCAGGTGATGCCAAGAATACGTTGGAGACAGCGCATATGGAAGGTGTTCAGCTTTCTCTCCTGCCATGCATAAAGGGTCCAAGACTCGCTGCAGTACAAGAGTGTGCTCAGGACGCAAGCTCTATAGACCTGGATCTTTGTATGTTCCGTCAGCTTCTTATTAAGCCATACTCTCTTTGTAAGCTTGGAGAACGTGGTAGCCGCTTTACCAATACGTTTATTCAGCTCAGTATCTAAGGAGAAAGTGTCGGAGATAGTTGAGCCGAGGTACGCAAAGTCATGGACAACCTCCAGTTCATGTTCAGAGATTGTGATACAGGGAGGTGGATTCACACCCTGACCCATGACTTGTGTTTTCTTCAAGCTGATTGTTAGTCCAAAGTCTTGGCAGGCTTTGCTAAAACGGTCCATGAGTTGTTGAAGGTCTTCAGCAGAGTGAGCAGTAACAGCAGCGTCATCGGCGAAGAGGAACTCACGCAAGCATTTCAGCTGGACTTTGGACTTTGCTCTTAGTCCGGAAGGCAAAAATTAGCTGGCAAATATTTGTTGATAACTGTAAGATTTGGGAGAAAGGGAATGATGAAAGAAACATTCTGTGTCAATCAAAATAATAAACAACCTGTTTCCACTGCTCTATCATGCCTATTTTTGTTTGATTTTGCTTTCTGGTCCTGACTGCAATACTCCATGAACATATCCAACCCTCTAAATGTAAAGCATAATCCATGGGATGAGGTATGAGGCCAGGGAGGCAGTACAGTAGCAAAGAAATTGGGCCCTTTAATCAAAAGCTATTGTGTGGATTAGACGATCCAGGCATTCATGGTTGATTGAATGATCCAGGCATTCATTCATCCAGGGTTGATTGGTTGATCCAGGGACAAAGGCTATACAATGGCGCCTCACGTAACAAATGTAATTTGTTCCAGAGGCATGTTCTTTATGTGAAACTTTCTTTACGTGAAGCAGATTTTTCCATAGGAAATAATGGAAACTCAGACGATTGGTTCCACAACCCCCAAAATACTCATATAAAAAAATTTAACTGGATTTAAAATTGATGACAGAACACTGGGATTGAATTCAAAACATGCATTCAATGTGCATGATCTTATGAAGTCTACTTAGGCTGCAGTCTTAAAGACACTTTCCTGGGAGTAAGCCCCATTTAACACAATGGGGCTTACTTCTGGGTAGACATGGTTAGGAGGCTGCAATCCAAGACACCTTCAAAGTGTCTCCCACTTTATCCTTCTCACCATCCTGAGCCTCTCTCTCTCTCCTGCTTCCTTCTGGCTAGCCCTGAGCTTCTTTCCACTTCTCCACTGCTCTTCTCTTCCTCTGCCCAGCGGACACCCGGCCACAGGAGGAACAGCACGGAAGTGTTGCTTTCATTATGGCAGGTGTGCTAGGCAGCCCTGATGCTTTTTAAACAGGCTGCCGGCCAACGCGTCTGCCCCAACTGCCAACGAATGTGTTCTTTACATGAAGCACTTTCTTTACGTGAAGCAGAATCCTAGAGAAATTTTTGTTTGTTATGTGAAACATACTTTACGTGAGGCATCCTTTACGTGAGGCACCACTGTATATTAAAATTTTGGTACCCAAATGAATCAGAGGTGTCCTAACAGGTTACATCCTAGGCTATTCATTCAATAAACTGTTACTATGGAGCAGAAAGAAGGGAAAACTGAGGTGCTTTTCTAGAAAAGATTTTAAAAGATCATGGCCAATCTTTTAAAGTGCATATATACTGTGAAGATACAACACAGTCAAAACAACTTAAATGTGCCTGTCTCTGTTTGTATCCCCGACATGTGATGCAGTCGACGTTCATAATAAAACTGCAATTGGCATTACAATTGCAAAATGAATTACATTTTCAACATTATCAGAGACAGGCCAGATCTAGCCTCTAAGCCAGGAGTCTCCAAACCTTCGGCTTCAGAGCTCCTGCACTTTTAACAATTGTGTAGAGGAGGGAATTTCAGAAGCTGCAGCTTGTGATCTGTGAAAATGAAAGCTTCACCTGTGGAAATTTCCTCCTCTGCACAATTTTGAAAAGGTCCTGGAGCTGTTAAATTGAAAGCTTGGAGTCCCTTGCTTTAACCTAAACCAGGAATTAGGCAGGTAGTATAAACCAGCTGAGTGGAGGAGATACCAAACTGATCCAGTTCAACAAGTAACCTTTCCAAATTATGGGCAAAATCCAGGGTAACTACAGGGAGTCCTTGCTGTGGTGTAAGAACAACTTACTTTGAATCCCAATATGAATTTCCCATAGGTTTTCACTAGGTGGTGCAGTAACTAAGGGTGCACGTAAAGTCTCTTATGTGCTCCTGTAGTTACTCTGGATTTGGAGGTATGTCTCCCATAGTTTTGAAAGCACCATTACTTTTAGACCTCATATCCACTGATATAGAGTATGGTCTCACAACAAGAGTGCTTTTGGCACTTTTCCACCTAATGTTCTTATAGAAGAGAGAGACCCACCACAACAGGAGATGCAAAAAAAAAAATCTCAAAGAAGTTGAGAAAAATATATGGAAAAGAATAGAGGGTTTGTTTTGACAGTTGAAGCTCTGAGACTCCTCTGTTAATTTGAAGTGAAGCTGACTGGCCACTGTTAGAAAAGTGTCATTAGCGCCTAATCTAATGCTCTTAGAGTGATCAGTGACGTTCATTAGGATGTACAAAGAGAATATTCAAAATCTGATTCAAAAATCTCATTTATTAACATTAAGTAAATAAAACAAAAAATACTGCAATTTATCTGATGTGGTCAGTCGAATCTGGCCTGAGAACTAAAATGCATCTATATTCCACTTCATTAGTACAGTGAACCAAATTGGGAAAAAAACATACATATCCTTGATCCCTTCAGTGCCTTATTATACTTTCCCAGGATGACTCAGCATACCAGTATTGTCCTTTGGGAAGGGAAGTGGTATTAAAACATAGATTGTTAAAAACTACTAATGTGTTGATTGTTCAAGTAATAAGAAAAAACTAAATGTTGGCAGATCCTCTTTATACATGCAAATTCCACTGAGACGCTGCGAATCTAATGAAGTGATTAAAAAAAGAGAACGAGAACCAGGAGATGAGAATGGACAAAATCAGTTTGGTATAAATAAGGCATGTTATTGAACAGAAGCATCAAAGGATGAAAGAAGAAGGTATTAACAACTCCCAAAGCAAGGAAGATGTGGAACCATGACATAGGTTGCAATCCTAAAGACACATTCCTGGGAGTAAGACCCACTGAAAACAATGAATCATTCTTTTGAGTAGACAGATTTGGATTGTGCTGATTATCTTAGAACTGAATAACTTTATTAGAAAGGTATCTAATTATTTCACTTACATTGTTAGAAATCTTTGTTTACCACTTCTTCTTACTGGCTTTACAGTAATTTATAAAAAATATTTACTTTCAGGCTAACAATATTAATTTACTGTGGTCCCAACATAATAAATCATTATTATGACTTATGATCTTTCACTCTTCAAACACTTTTACAATGACAATGATGATGTGATATGATGATATTTGAAAGATGGAGTAATATCCAAAATGCATCCTTGCCATCCTTACCATAAAAGTCATAATATTTTTTTTTGCTTTTATTTTACACTAGGATTTTCTTTCGGATACAAAATGTTAGGAAACGGGACAAAAGTAACAGAATTCATTCTCTTGGGATTTGGAGAATTCCATAATTTCCAGCTACTGCTCTTCCTGACAATTCTAGTTGTTTACCTTGTGACCATAACTGGAAACATGCTGATTTTCTCCTTAGTTGTTTCCGATAAGCACCTTCATACACCCATGTACTTCTTCCTGGCGAACCTCTCCATCTTGGAAGCTTCCTCAAGTTCCAGTATATTGCCAAGGTTGCTCTCTGCTGTCTGGATGGGGGAGAGAAGAATTTCATTCAGGAACTGCTTCACACAGTGGTATCTCTGCGGTTCTTTCTTAGTGACAGAATGCTGTTTGCTCTGTGCAATGTGTTACGACAGGTATCTTGCCATCTGTAAACCACTGCATTATACAACCCAAATGGATGCTCCAACTTGTATCCAGTTAGCAACAGCATCTTGGATTAATGGATTTATGGTATTTCTGATATTATTCATTCTAATGCTAAAATTAAACTTTTGTGGCCCTAATGTCATAGACCATTACTTTTGTGACTTTATTCCACTCCTCAAACTTTCTTGCAGTGACACAACTTTGTTGAAAATGATTAATTTCCTTGTGGTTTGTCTATATGTAATTCTTCCTTTCCTTCTCACCTTGACATCTTATGTTTATATTATAGTTGCTATTATGAGAATCCCCTCTGCCACTGGGAGGAAAAAAGCCTTTTCCACTTGTTCTTCCCACTTGGTGGTGGTGTCCCTTTTCTATGGATCTCTTATGATTGTTTATATATTACCAAAAACGGAAGAAGAAAAATCCAAAGAAAAATTTTCCTCCCTTTTGTATACAGTGTTGCCTCCTCTGGCCAACCCCTTTATTTACAGTCTAAGAAACAAAGATGTGAAAAATGCCTTAAAACATATACTGTCAGGCATGTGTCATAAAAACCAAATAGCATAACTACCTGTTTTGGCCATTTTTTGTTTTTTGTTTTTACTTAAGATGCTTTCTATGTTTAACATATGTAAAAAATGTAACTTAGGATGCAATCCTAACCACACTTTCCCAGGAGTAAGCACAACTGAACACAATGGGACTTACTTTTTAGCAGACATGCTTAGGATTGCATTGTTAGTTGACCATTGGTGTTGTTCTCCCACATTTGTCACTTTATTTGGCAAACATTTGTTGATAACAGTACTATTCATAGCAACTTCGTTATCACTCATGAAAGCAAACACAATCTATGATGTTGGAACAATATTAAGTGAGAATCATAAAGAGCAAATGACCATTAAAACTAGTGATCTGAATCAATCTGAGTTCAGATGCATCACTTATATCACATGCATCACTTTTTCCACAAATCTCCATAGCATGTGGTTTATTCCCACTGTCCAACAATTTCACTGCTTGAATCTATGGGCCAACAATATATGGATGCAATGGAATATGTACAGGAAATGGAAGGTCAAAAGATTCAGGGCCGAATCCCAAGGGCTCAGTATAGCAGGACTGGAGGAGCTCTGATCCACTGGCCCTCTGTGGAGGGATTTTCACCTTATTAACATGTAGGCTCTTTGTCTACACCAGGTTTTGAGCTAGTGCAGAAACAAGTAGCCTAAGGCTGCAATCCTAAAGAAACTTTCCTAGGAATAAGATCCATTGAACACAATTGGGTTTACTTTTGAGTATACACGGTTAGGATTGTGCTCTAATTGTAGGGCTACTCTGCTTACGTGGGGAAGGGGATGAACGTCCCCTTCTTCCAAGGAAGCATTGGATAGCTGGTAATCTAGCAGCTGTTTTGCTGGTAATCCTACAGACTTGAGTTTAGGAATGGTATATCAGTCTTCCCTGCCACATGAAGGGCACACTGGTTGGAAAGAATGAAAATTCCTGCAGGTCTCTGATTCTTTTTTGGGTAGGTTTTGTGGACTGAACCATAAAACAAGTGTTATTGCCAAAAATAAATACTAGGCACATTAGTATATTAAATAGTATCAAAAACATCTCTATATTATTATTTTTTGTGGGGGGGATACAGGAGACCAGCATGTGTAAACAATCACTTCTGAATACATGATCAGGGAGAGCCTACGAAAAAAATGGTTCATGAAAGGTGGCTAGCTGGAAGTTTTGTGTGTGTGTGTGTGTGTGTGTGTGTGTGTGTTATCTTCTCTGACTATCACAATAGGCAGACCAATTCTATTACCAGCCAGCATTTGTGCTGAGTCTATAAGATTTCATGAAAGCACCCTGAAGAGATTTTTTTTAGAAGTGTAACCAACACCAGCAAATAGGCCTAAATCAAATAGGTCTACATTGCCACCTTATTAATTAAATTTATATGGAGAGAATATTATGAGAAAGGCTGGGCTGGATGAATTATAAGCTGGAATTAAAATCACTGGGAGAAATATAAATAACCTCAGCTATGCAGATGATGCCACTCTTAGGGCGCAATCCAGAGTAACTACGGGAAGTCCTTGCTCCGGTGTAAGAACAATTTGCTCTGGATTGCAATATGAATTTCCCATAGGTTTTCATTAGGTGGTGCAGTAACTACGGGTGCACATAAAGTCTCTTACGTGCTCCCGTAGTTACTCTGAATTGTAGGGTTAATGGCAGAAAGTGAGGAGGAACAAAGGAACCTCTTGATGAGGGTGAAAGAAGAAAGTACAAAATGTGGCTTAAAACTAAGCATTAAGAAACCAAGATCCCATCAATTCATGGCAAATAGAAGGGGAAGAATTAGAAGTCATAATAGAGTTTATTTTTCTGGGCTCTAAGACCTCTTCAGATGGTGATTGCAGTTAAGAAATTAAAAGAAGCCCATCTTCTGAGGAGGAAAGTTATGACAGTGCTAGACAAATTAATTTAAAGTCAAGACTTCACCTTACTGACAAAGATCCATCTAACTAAACCTATGGTTTCCCTGTGGTAATGTATGGCTGTGAGACCTGGAGCATGAAGAAGGCTCACCGCTGAAGAATAGATGCATCTGAATTATGGTGCTGGAGAAGACTCTTGAGAGTCCCTTGGTCTGCAAGGAGATAAGATCAGTCCATCCTCCAGGAAATCAACCCTGAGTGTTCACTGGAAGGACACATAATGAAGCTGCAGCTCAAATACTTTGCCCACATCACAAGAAGGGAGGATTCCTCCGAAAAGAATCTGGTGCTGGGAAAATCAGAAGGCAAAAGAAGAAGGGGATGGCAGAAGATGAGGTGGTTAGATAGTATCACCAAGGCACAGAACTTGAATTTGGATGGACTTTGGAAGCTGGTGGAGGATAGGAGGCATGCAGTGGTGGAATTCAGGGGGTTCTCACAGGTTCTATAGAACCCTTTTCTAATGAGCGCCTGGTTCTGAGAACAGGTTACCAATGGGACATAGAACCTGTTGTTAATTTATCTGAATCCCACCACTGGAGGCATGGTGTACCGCAGTCCATGGGGTCACAAAGAGTTGGACATGACTGAATGACTAAACAACTAAGGCTGCAATCCTAAAGACATTTTCCTGGGAGTAAGACCCATTGAGCACAATGGGGCCTACTTTTGAGTAGACATGGTTAGGATTGTGCTCTAAAATGCACTGCCAGTGCTGCAACCACCCAACACCCTGCAAGGCAGGTAAATGTGGCGTGGAGGCAGGGGTGGGAGCGTGTCAGGCCCAGGAGGGTGGGAATGGAAGAGCAGGCCTCCACCTCATCCTGTCCCTTGTGCAGCACCTGAAAACCTTATAAATGTTCCCAAAAATAGTTTTGGCTCTTTTACTTAAGGACAGAATTAAAAGGTAGCCAGGATTATCACAATTAAATATCCTGAATCATTTTGAAAGCTATAACACTTCACTTGTTTCAATAAAATAAATTTTCACATAGGTGAAAATTTACCCTTTATTTTATTTTAAACTTTATCCAAGTTTAACCTTTATCTAGGTTCCTTGCTTATGAGGTATGTTGATAAAGCTCGTTTCCATGATAGTTGAAAAGTAAAATCTTACAGTTTTAAAGCCTTCTTCCATAGATCCACTGGATCTGCAGTGGTTTTTTTAAAGGCAACATTTGCACATTTATTAAACTGTCTTATTGTACCTAGAAAATACATAACACTATGAGTGACAGCACCTCAAATCCCATCAACATTTTATGGTATGTTTCCCAGATGACAGAGCAAAGCTCTTAATAAAATCATAATTTATTGTCACTTGCAAATGGAAGGTGTATTAGGAGAGTAGGTTGTTAAAAATATCAGTGAGACATTGCCAGCTTAATGAGTATTGTTTTTTCCCAATTGAAACAGACAAGGATACATAGGGCAAAATCCACAGCAGTTATGGGTCCACACAGTTACGTCACCCTCTAATGTTATTTTATGAAAAGTCATCTTAACTGCTCTGGAGCAAGGGGCTTAATTTCACTTTAGAATATAGGCCATACCCTCTTCGGCATAAATAAGTCAAGTTATATAACCAGAAAACTAGATATGTGAGTGGAAGATTATTTCCTCCTAATTCAAAAAGCAAAGAAGAGATGGGGAAAAATCTTTTTTAAATCATCTTTTTTGAAAGGTAACACATTAATCCTTGACTTCCTCTGTTTCCAATAGAGTACTTACTTATACTATACTCTCAATTTCTCCTTTAAGAAAAATAATCATGTATCAGGTGACAAGGTGACACTTCAGTAATTCAAATATTATTGGGATATCATGGATTATTACTGTTTCAGTAATAATAGGGATATCATGTTTCAGGAAATAGGGATATCATGGATTATTACTGTTTCATATTGGGCTATCCTCATCCAAAATACTTGGAATTAAAAGCATTTTTGATATAAGATTTCTCTGCATTCAAATTTGAATTTGTATACATTGGAATTTACAGAAAACCTGTAAATTCAAAACTTTTATGCTTTTGAATTTGTAACTATCTAATTAGCAGTAAAAAAAGTCAGAAAGTCTTGTCAAGTAAAAATAATAAATTCCAGTAAAAAACACAGCACAAACTTCCAATCGGATCCAATGGACACGGTTGGGATCCTAAGGGTTAATGCCATAGCCAACCAAACAATAAGGTCATGACCTACTGGTGTGTCCTGACCCACAGTTTGGGAAACACTGAATTAGAATGACTTTCAGATGTTCTGTATACTTGAAAAAGTACAACATGGATACCATAATTTTCACTTTGTTGAAATGTCATTTTAGAAAACTGATCAAAATAGGAATCTATCAATCTCATCAAATGCTCCCAATCTCATCTGCTAGTATGTGCCCCAAATGACAGAGCATGCCAAAATATTTCCCTCTTAATTAAGACGAAAGACCTAAAAGATACACATTTTACCCACAATTTATTGTGACTTGGGAATGGAAATGTCATTAGTAGAGAAGGCTGTTAAAAATGAATTATATGTCACTTGATTGCTCTAGAAATTAGGGGAAAATGTGTGAGCTAATTCTCTGAAAATTTATAAATACCACTGAGACACATTAATGAAGTGCTTTTTTTAAAAGAGAGAATCAGGTAATGATAAAGAGCACCACATCCTGGCATAAATAAGACACGTTATTGAGCAGAAGCGTAGAACTAAAGGGCATGAGTGGGAAGATGAATATTGTGCATTCTTTTTCTACAAATGCATGAAGTAAGGTAAATATTTTCTCTTAACTCACAAAAAAATGAAAGGGAAAGATAATTCATCTTATTATTGAATCTCCTCACTACCAAGGAATGTTATTATTTTTTCCACTCTGCAATATTTGTTTAAAGTCTCAATTTCTTATTTAAAAAAATTATGCAGCAGATGCAGAAAATTTGACTGAGTTCAGTAATACAGTCACCCAGAAATAGCTCTAAAATCGAGACTTTATCGTGCATTATTAGTATTATTAGCAAAATTTTCAATTCTATCTAATCCTGTCTCATCAGTTTTGCATTAGCAAAACAGCATGACAGTATTGCAGATCATGTGAATTACCTTTGCAGCCTGATATATCATTTTTAATTTATGTAAATTTATTCAAATTTGATATACAAATTAATTCTGGTTTTTTTGTTTTTCTTCTTTCCCCATACACAATGTCAGAGAGATGATGCAGCTCTCCTGCCTAAAGGTTCGGACTCCCCTATCCTAGAGCATTACCAGTTTGTAACCCAGTGGAAGTAACATTTTCACATTTATCTTTTCAGTAGGGTTTTTTTCTTATTATCACATGCATAATGTCAGAGAACCAGACAACGATTACAGAAATCATTCTCCTGGGATTTGAAGATTTCCCCAGTCTGCAGTTAGTGCTTTTCCTGATGTTCCTAGTGATTTATCTGGTGACCATGAGTGGAAATCTTTTGATACTTGCACTAGTGTTATGTGATCAGCACCTGCATACTCCCATGTACTTCTTCCTGGGGAACTTGTCAATCCTGGAAACATGCTCTAGTTCCAACATATTGCCAAGGATGTTGTCAGCTCTTTGGACTGGGAAGAGAAGAATTTCATTCAGCTACTGCATCACACAATGGTATCTCTGTGCTTGCTTCTTAGGGACAGAATGTTGTTTGCTCTGTGCAATGTCTTATGATAGATATCTTGCCATCTGTAAACCACTCCATTATGCAACAAGCATGAGCACTCAGACTTGCATCCATTTAGCAGCTGTTTCTTGGATTAGCGGATATACTGTGATGTTGGTATTACTCAGTTTGATGTTAATCAAACTGAATTATTGTGGTCCGAATGTCATAGATCATTACTTTTGTGACTATTTTCCACTTCTCAAACTCTCTTGCACTGATCCAACATTGCTGGGAATTGTGTCTATGATTGTAGGTTGCATAATTGTCTTCCTTCCTTTTCTTCTCACTCTGGCCTCCTATATTCATATTATAGCTTCCATCTTGAGAATCCCGTCCACCACAGGGAAGAAAAAGGCCTTTTCCACTTGTTCCTCCCACTTGGTGGTGGTCTCCCTTTTCTATGGATTTCTAATGATTGTCTATATATTACCAAAATCTGATGAAATGAGAAGGACAGAAAAATTTTCCTCCCTTTTGTATACAGTTTTGCCCCCTTTGGCCAATCCCTTCATTTACAGTCTGAGAAACAAGGATGTGAAAAATGCCTTGAAAATGATATTGAAAGGCTTCTGTCATAGAAAACTAGTATCATAAAGCTAGTCATTGCAACAACAAAAAAAGGTACATGTTATTTCTACTTAGTCTAACATGTTGGTTTTGTGTGTGAGATTTTTTTAAAATGTACTATTTTGAACTTTTGGTGTGTTCATTCGCTGGCCCTTCATTCCTTTTAAATTCCATGCCTAACATTTTATTTTTACTGAGTATATAGAAATAGAGAAATCTGGAATATATAGAAATCTGGAATGTTGGGACAAAAATTTTTTTAACCCTCTTTCAGACGCAATAGGGATTTTCACGGGTCAGGTGCAGTGGCCGTGAAAGTCCCTGTCAGAAAAACTGTCATATCACCTAATTAATTAAGTTCTAATGCTCTTAAACTGATCAGTGACCTTTATTAGGATGAACAAAGAGAGAGGATTCAAAATCTGAGTCAAAAAATATCATTAAGCTTAAAGCAAGTAATACAAAAATGCAGTCAAATGTAAGACCCGCCACCATATTACATTTATTTTTCATGATAAAAAACATCCAAATGAACATTAATTGCAAACAGGAATCCAAGTACAGGCAAAGTTGAGCCTGTCTTACTGAGACAGAAGACAGACGCCCCAATAGCTGTCAGGGAGTTCTGCTGTAGAGATGCACTGGCACATTGAAATGCAAATGTCTTTGAAATGCAAGGCACAATTCTTTGAATGTCTTGTGAATGAGTTGTAAAGGGGTTGTAAATGTCTGTAAATCACTTAAGACATAAAGGATGAGAACTGAGCACAAATTGAGCACAAATTAGGATGACAAAATCGGGCGACAAGTCAGGGCGCACATGGCATGAGAGGCCAGGGGGGTCATTACTGCACCCCACGCAGGCAGTGGTAAAACTGACTAGAGGAGGTTTGGAACATCACCTATAGATAGGAGGGAACTAGGGGGGTCGGGCCCTTAGCCCACCTAGGCTCGGAGAGGGAGCCAAACCAAAATTTTTTGGCCTTTCTGGTCAGCTGTGCCTGACCAAGGTTAACTTAGCCATACAGCATCAGCCCTATGGATGGTGTGGGGAGCCTGCCTGCCTAACCCTCTCAACTCCCACACCATAGGAGAACTCTCAAACCTTGGAACAGTTTATAAAGTGACTGTTTTGCAATCATAAAACTAGAAATGGATTGTGATTTCTTATTTTACGTTATTATGATATTTGAAAAGCCATGCTGTGGGGATTGCATCCTCCCTGTTCCATCCAGACAGCCAGCAGTGCTAGGAATAAGTACAAAATAAATTCTTTTGTCCCCAGCAAGATCCTCAGCGTGATTGTCTTCAGCAGTTTTAACACAGTTGATGCCTTTGCCTTCACCCCATCTTTTAAGGTTGCAGATCCAGCTTTTCTAGTTTTCTGAGAAAGAATGTGGAGTGTGAATTGTTAGCCCCAAGGGAGGGGGAGATCAAAGATTAGCCCAGATCCTCCTCAGGATGTTGTAGCAGTTCTCAAGGTTGCAATTAACAACATGAACTGTTAGGAATGTGAGTCCCTGCAGGATTAGCAGGGCTAAGCAGAGTAGTTGTGCAGAGGATGAGAGGGCAGCAGCACAAAGTAATCACACAGCTGTTTATAGTTCAAGATAACTATATTGTTCAAAAGGACAGGCAGAAGATAAGTCAAGTAACACAGTCCAAGGTCAAAGCAGTAGATCAGTCATATACATACATCCAGTTGCAGGGTTATTCCAATCTCAGTAATCCAGTTAAACAGTCCACAAGTCAGTCCACAGATACCGTCCAGTCCTTCAGAGTATCAAACAGTAATAATACTCCTCCTCAGTAACCCACACTTTGCAATAATCTCATACACACTTAAATATAGTGAAACACCAATCAGTTAGAGATATTGCAGTCATGTGACCAGTGACTCAGCACTTCCAATTCTGCTGAATCATGCTGTAAGAGCAGTTACAGACTGCATCAGCTAGATTGCATCAGCCTTCTGCAGTATTGCATCAGCCTTGAATCAACTTGCCTGACCAAACATGTTTCATTATTAGATTCAAACCCTAACATGAACCATCTGGTGATTTTGGCACCTGTAACAAAGGGATTGAGTTTAGCTAGAATCTTCTTCAGCTGGGCAGACTTTATGCTGGGTGGGATGTGACTAGCATCCAGTGGACCCCACTGGACCTGATTTGATTGACAGATAGTGTCCACAAAAGACCTATAAAATTGGGATCCTGATGCTGACTTTTTGAGGGCTATTTTGTTGCTGAGAGATACCCTGAACAAAGGAGGGTCATGCCATCATCACAGAGCTGGAACCAACTATCAAGTGTTCCAAACTTGACTAGTTAGACAAAGACTGAATTACAAGTTTGATATATGTTTTTGCTTATCAGGGAACCAAGTATTAGGACAGGAGGTAGACTTTGTTAATTTTTGCTTCTGGAATTCATGTACTGATTTACTGGTGCCTTAACTGTTTTTATGCTTATGATTTTTGTTTTAATAAACTGACCTTCATTACAGAAAGTTTGTGGTTTAATGCTGTATTGGTAAAGCTCAATGTTCGGACCTCAAGGGAACTGGAGTTGTCACTAATGGTTCACGTACCCTGTGTGGTACTCGAGTGAGTCAGGTGGAAACCAGTTATTTCCCTTAAAAATCTCCTCTGAGCATGGGCAAGAGGGCAAGAGAGACAACCAGAGCCCCACAGAGGCCTGCGGTACACTGTTTTCATTGATTTGAGACACAGTGATCACATTCCCACAGCAGTGGGGAATAGAACAAGTCATGTTCATGTTAAAATTAAATTATTGTGGTCCCTGTGTCATAAATTACTTCTATGACTATTTACCACTTCTCAAACTCTCTTGCAGTGATTCTACTGCAGTGAAAAGTCTTGGTTTCATTATTGATAGCTTAATTAGCATTTTTCCTTTTGTTCTCATTGTGACATCCTATTTTATAATATAGCTGCCATCTTGAAAATCCCCTTTACAACTGGGAGGCAAAAGGCCTTTTCCACTTGTTCTTCTCACTTGGCAGGTCTTAAATTGTCTATATATTACCAAAAACTGATGAAATGAGAAGAGCAGAAAAGTTTTCTTCTCTTTTGTATACAGTTCTGCCACCTCTGTCCAATCCTTTCATTTACACTCTAACAGCCCAATCCAGAGCAACTAATCTGTCCACATAAGAGCCCTTAGGTTGCCCTATCTAACACTAGGTTGGAGCAACTGCAAGATGCTCCAGCCCAGTTACTCTGAAGGAGGCTTAGGGCAGAGCAAGGCAAGATAGGGTGCCCTAAGAGAGGTGGACCTGCTCTGCCCTAACTGGGGCAGCCTAAGCAGCTCAGGAGAGGCAAGTTGAGGGCATGTTTAGCATTGCCTAGGGCAGAGCAGTTACTCTGTATCCAAAGCCTGTTTCCAAGGCAGAAATGCCCTCTTACAGCCCTCAGAGTTATTCCACCTCAGGAGCAGGTATAGTAATGAGTAGACCCATACGGGTCCATGATAAGGCCCAAGTAAGAATGGCAGTGCTGACCAAAAATCTGAATTCTTGGCCATCCTAGCTGCAACCCCTTTCTCTCAACCTCAGGATATGGAACAAACTACGGATGCCCACAAACCTCAGGATACAGCAGGCCACTCCAAGAAGCCCCTTGTATTCACTGTAGAATGTACTGGCATCTCATCAGGGACTCCTTATAAGGCAGGCACCCAGTGGTGTCACCAGACTGGTGCGGCTGGTGTGGGCTGCATTGGGGATGCGCTCCATATGGGGTGATGTGCTGGAGGAGTTTGACTGTCCTTTGGCAGGCGTCAGCACCCCCATTCAGGCCTGCTCCAAGGTGGAGAATCAGCCAGAAGCTGCCACTTGTCTGAGGAGCTGGCCTGAACGGCCATCTGAGGTGCACTGCGCAGAAACACACTGAGCATGCCGAACAGCTTCAGAGGAGACTTCCTTAGAGCAGAGAAAGTCCGCGCCTCTGCACAGCCATTCGGCCTCACTCAGGAGGCGGAGCGGCAGTCTCCCCCGAAGCCAAAAGGCTTCAGAAAAGTACTGCGCAGGTGTCAGAGATGGTGCCTGCACAGTACTCTTTCTGAAGCCAGTTGGCTTCAGAAACAACTGCGCAGGCGCCGACTTTGGTGACTGTGCAGTCCAGGTGGGGGGGGGCGCATCCCAGGGATGACACACAGACTTCCGCACCAGGTGATGTGCAGAGTCATGTCACCACTGTAGGCACCACAGCTGTTCCTTGTTCAGTGTGATCTGAGGGGTGTCTCCTCAGGAGCAAGTCTTCCCCTTCTGTCAATTACTTAGCATGCTCTGGAGCAGTTAGGGCAGCCCAGGCTTCCTGACTCTCTGGATTCAGCATAACTTTCTGCTCTGGATACAGAATAGTTAGGAGAGTGCAGTTAGGTCAGAGCAGGCTGAATTTGCTCTGGATTGCAGCCTAAGACTTAAAGATGTGAAAAATGCATTGAAAATCATTTTGGCAAACCTTTTCATAGAAAGAAAATAGCCTGATGGTTAACATTTTGTTTGTTAACAAAAACAGGAACATAGTTTTTTGGCCGTGTATTCTACCATGATACCTTTGTATATTAATTTTTTTAAAAAAATATTCTCTGTTCAACAATTTCTTTTCCATTCTACTAATTTAACAGTAGTAACAAAACAAATGTAAACAAAGCAAATGCTATGTTTACAACTATCTAGATCTCTCTTATGAAATTATTGACATTCTGGAATGCATTTTCTTCCTACAAAGCCTATCCATATCACTACTTGATAACATAACCTAAAAATATTTAGATACAATGCATGGAAAGGAAGATTAAGTGACTGAGATTTATGATCCTAAATGACTGGTATGTTGCATGAATGGAATGCTGTTTGGGAAAAATGGAGTCATCTCCAGTCCTCTGATTCCGTACAGTGTCCACTTGGACTGCAGTCCTATTGTAAGGTACTAGGAATGCTCTCCACACAACAGTAAATGACAGATTCATTAAACTTCTGTCCATCCAGCATCTCGCCGATTATGTGTAATGCATATCACATTACTAACACAACCATAGTATCATATGGGATCTGTGGTACATGGGTGGGTTTGCCTGCTGCATGCAAGATAACCTGTGGGGAAGCTGCCTGGATCTGCTGCTTGCCCACGCATCTCCTCGCTGTGATAAGCCACCCATCCACACTCTGCAGTGGATGAGCTGAAGGGTGACATCTTCTCTATCCCCTTCTGCTCTAGGCCTGGAAATCATCTGATGGGAAAATTCAGAGCCCAATCCTTCCTCCCCCCACTGATGCAGCCAAATCAACAGAACATGTCCTTTGTGCTGTGTTGTTTGTCTTATTAAGGGCACAATCCAGAGTAACTACGGGGAGTCCTTGCTCTGGTGTAAGAACCATTTGCTGTGGATTGCAGTATGAATTTCCCATAGGTTTTCATTAGATGGTGCAGTAACTATGGGTACATGTAATGTCTCTTACGTGCTCTCGTAGTAACTCTGGATTGTAGGGTATGTTCTTATAGAGTGTGGGTAATGCTTGAGGTCTCCTCACAGTAAAGTAACTTTTGTTACATAACCCTGAGACAAGTCTCCAGTGCCACAATGGGTTTTCTCAGAGCTGCACCATCCATGTTGCAGACTCAGAACTGAAGAGAGTACGGGAGAAGGAAGAAGAATGGAAGAGGGATAGGATCATTGCACCTGCTTATACTTCCCTAAGCCCCTTGACCAACAATGGGCCTTCATAGACCTATGGCAGAAATTTCCTTGGTGTAAGACCAAGGAGACAAAGGGAGCATATCAGCTGGCACCACAGGGAATAGGATCTGCTGCAAGTTCCTCCACCAGGTGCTATCCATGTATGCATCTAACATGCCTCAGTCTCTCCCATTCAGTCCACTTCATTACCCCCTTCAGTTAGTGAGGCCTTCCTTTTGCCTCTCATGAGATCTCCACTGACCTTCAGTACTCATTCCCTGGTACTCTTTATTTCTGCTAGGCAAAATGTGATCTGGTGGTTTGATTTTGTTTCCATTGTTCCTAACATTTTTTTTTCCTTTAAAAAGTGTACCTCTGTTCCAGGAGGGTATTGAGGAGATTAGGATTTTCTTATTATACTTCCACTAGGTAGAATGAGTGCAGTATTTCAAGGACAAAAAATGTTATGTTACTATGGGCGCACGCCGCAATCCTAAGATGTTTAGGTCAGCTTAACTCACCTGGTCTATCTTTTGATGATGGTATGAGGAGGTTACTGTATGCCAGTGCATTGGCCTAACTACTCTGCCCCTTTGCCCCAGGAATGGGGGAGAAGTGTAATACTGCAATTTTGTGACACTGCTAGATCAGCAGGACTTATGTCAAGCTTAGGCTGGCCTTACTGGAGCTTAAGATTGCTGCCCATAGCAATGATCAGCAGTTGAACCAAGGTAGGAATAAATCCTAAAATCCACAACTATTGATCATGGTTCCACCATATTTTAACTCCTTTGATCATTATTAAAACCAAAACAAACTATGGTTGCAATCCAGAGTAACTACGGGGAGTCCTTGCTCCGGTGTAAGAACAATTTGCTCTGCATTGCAATATGAATTTCCCATAGTTTTTAACTAGGTGGTGAAGTAACTACGGGTACACGTAATGTCTCTTACGTGCTCCCGTAGTTGCTCTGGATTATAGGGTGAATGAATGTTTTAGTGCTAAATGGGATGTGGTCCTCAATAGAAATAAAACAACAAATGGCAACCTCTTCTATTCTTTATCAAATGTGTGCAAGGTGGCACCACACATTAGGATTATTTTAATGAGAAGACCAAAGACCTAGGCTATATTTTTCCACACAGAGAATACATTTTCCCTCGAGAAAGGATGTCCTGTTTCTTTTTAATCTCTTTGTTGTTACTCAATTGTTCGGTTAATTAGAACAGAAGAAAAAATATTTATTATTTCACCCAATAATACAAATTCCAATGAGACGCTATCATGTTATCTTGTACAGATTAGGAAAATGAGAATGGGTACACCTCTAAGCCATAAATATGCCATATTATTGGTTAGTGACATCAAATGAAAGGGCATGCAGATAAGAAGGCAATTGGGTAACCTTTTTCTTCTTTCTTACAAACATGTAAGGAAACCATTGCATATCATATTATTGGAAAACCTCTTTTGGAAGGTAAAAATTTCATAAAATTTTTTATTTATTTTATTTATTTTTGGGGTCCTGGCATGAAAAAGGGTTGAAGACCACGGCTAAGAATGTACTCACTGGAAAAATCTGGGAAACCACAATTACGTTATTATATCTATATTGTAGATGAAATCTGGGGCTAGGAGACAAAGTATTACAACAAAATTGAATTCAGACTTTTTATCAGAAGTCTAGATAAAAAATGTGTTTTAAATTCATTTAACTGATTGAGTGCACTTTGACTTTCTCTTACTGATGAACTTTCCCCATCAGGAACTTAATTCCACATGGCTAAAAGAAAATAAATTGGATTGTCACTTTTGAATCCAACCCTAGAGCACAATCCTAACCATATCTATTCAAAAGTAAGCCCCATTGTATTCAATGGTTCTTACTCCCAGGGAAGTATCTTTAGGATTGCAGTATCTTTAGGATTTCTACAACATATTTCTCAGTCTTTGAAAAAGTATCTGA